>JBAJHW010000005.1:102751344-105288844 GCA_037013535.1 Intellagama lesueurii
GGAGTCAGTTAGTGTCAGTGTGCATGAGTGTTTGGACGGACTTTATGATCGTGTTTCTTCTTTGATTTCTGCTAATAAAACCGTTTGTTATTATCGGGTAAAGTGACTTTTTGATTTATCTTGGTGAATTTTGTAACACTACATTTTGGCTGAGCCTCAGAATGGATTACTGGCTGAGTTTGAAACATAAAAGAACTGATGATGTTGATGAGGGTGTGTCCTGTTCAAAGCAAAATGAAGCTTCTTCAAGTCATTTTAAAAAGTGTTGGCATTATAGCAAGGAACAACTGTTGATGAGACCTTCATCAGAAACTTTAAATAAATATTTGATGCACTTTAGGATTTTCCATCTTGAGTTTAGTCTTGGTGGTGCACGGCAACAAAAGATATTTAAAGGGAGTCCATGGTAAAGATAAATTTAAGAAACACTGCTCTAATAGTTTCTTTTTATTATGTGTCATCAAGTCATTTATGACAGCTATATGAATTAACAGCTTCCAGAAGGTCCTACCATAAACATATTTGCTCAGATTTTTCAGAGCAAATGAGACTATGGCTTCCTTTACTAAGTATGATGGAATGAGTTAAATTGTGGTCCAGGTTTTTTGCTTTGTTGTTGTTTAGTCGTTTAGTCGTGTCCGACTCTTCGTGACCCCATGGACCAGAGCACGCCAGGCCCTCCTGTCTTCCACCCAGGCCCTCCTGTCTTCCACAAGACAGGAGGGTTTTTTGCTAGGGCCAATCTTTTCCACATCCAATTGAGAAGTTTCCCCATCTCATGTGCTCTAAAGAGAGTTGACCAGGACTTCTTAAGTGTCTCATCCTGTTCTATGCATACCATGGACAGGCCACTAGTTTGGCTGATTTTCCATTGAATCCACAATCAGCTGTAATTTTGTGTCATCTTTGTCAGTCTTCACATGGTGGAGTAGATATGTCCCGTAACGTCATTGAGGGCCAAGCTCATTGGCTCACTTTCATCTGGTTTAGTCCGCCTGTCTTGCAGTTTATCAGGGTGTGGCCACTGCTTATGCTACAGCTTGCTTGGAGCCACAGATGAGAATTGAGTTCCGGTAATGAAAAGAGTGCTTATAAAGAGACTGAGAGTTCAGTCATTAGAGGTATTTTCCCCACATAGTCACTCCATACCCACCAGCCATTATTTATAGCAATGGTTCCAAACCTTGGGTCTCCAGTTGCTTTTGGACTACAGCTCCCAGAAATCTTGGCCAGCACAGATAGTGGTGATGGCTTCTGGGAGTTTTAGTTCAAGAACATCTGGGAACTCAAGGCTGGGAACCACTGATTTATAGGGATTGCACAAATACCAAATACTTTGCATTAATATGTTTAACAAATACTTAAAGTCCTTAAACTTTTCTTCATTATAAAATTAGAGTTGTCTCATAACCTAGGTTCTTCATGTGATATAGGCAATAAAACAAAATAGTAGCGGAAAACCTGTTGCTTACATAGCAAGCCCTAGGCTATCACTTTATCTACTACACCACGCTGAGTATTGTTTGTGTTATTAGCTTTATTGAACTCACTGTCTGAAATCCTGTTGCTTAGCATAATAAATTGCACTAAAGTAGACCCACTGAATCAATGGGAATTTTGTGAGTCAGTTTCTTCATAGGTTCCATTGATTCAAATAGTCCTGCTCTAGTAGTGACTTACTTTACTGTAGTAAGTCACAACTAAAGAAGGCCCATTTGAATTAATGGAGCTTATAGATGAGTTGATTTCATAGAATCATAGAATAATGGAGTTGGAAGGGGCCTATAAGGATACCCAGTCCAACCCCCTGCTCAGTGCAGGAATCCAAATCAAAGCAGATCTGACAGACAGCTGTCACCTTTTCTCTTGAATGCCTCCAGTCTTGGAGCACTCACCGCCTCCTGAGGTAATTGGTTCCATTGTTGTTCTGCTCTAACAGCTAAGACGTTTTCCCTAATATTATACCAAAACCTGGCTTCCTATAACAGGAGCCAATTCTTACATATCCTGCACTCTGGGATGATGGAGAACAGATCCTGCCCCTCCTCTGTATAACTGTCTTTCAAGTATTTGAAAAATGCTAAACTATTTCCTCTCAAGGCTAAACACAACCGGTTCTTTCAGTCTTACCTCATCTTACCACAAGAAAATTCAACTGGGTTTGACACCCAGAGTCAACTATGTGTATCTGACCTGTTCTGAATATTTGCTCTTCAGATTCTTGTTTTACTCTGATCTGTTCCTTGCATGTTTGTAGAACCTGGCTTTCTTTTTAACCATAGTTTTTGCAAAGTAAAGTGTGAAGGCCACAGAGGGGTGTTGCTGTCTCTTATACTGTATAATTTGGGGAAGTTGTCATGAAAGGTAGGCATAGCACTAAAAATACTATAGACCCTGACTGAATGTTTTCAAATGTGATAGCTAATAACTTAGGATAAGTGAAGGATGTACTAGGATATCATTGTCAGATGTCAATTTATCTGCAAAATTTTCTGCTAATAACAGGGCAAACCAGCAACCCTGCAGAAGAGTTAGAATTGTGCCACAATGGTAGTCAGTGTCTGGTGAGAGACATCTTCCCTTCTGTGCTTGTCCTTTGGCCACTTTCTCATGGCTTGGGCTGCATATTTACTTTCTTTATATTTCCTGCATATCTACTTTCTGTTTTCAGAATAACTAGCTTTCTCATTTAATTTGCATACAATAACTTGTCCGATTGTATTTATTCTGTTTCTAGACCAAGCTACATAATTATTTCAGAGCAATAATGCGATTAGGTGATTTATTCCAAAAGGATTAGCTTAAAATTTCCATGCTGTTTTCTTTGAAGTTCATTTTGTTGCACTTTAAGATTAAGGGGCAAGTTAGGGAAGAAATGATCCTTTTTTTCCCCCCTTTTTTCTACTTACTCTTAACTGTAGGTTAGCAGTTTTCTGTGGAAAAATTCTTACAGTCTTTATTCTTGAATTAAGTGTGCCTTGACATTACTGGGAGTGGGAACTAAATATGACCATTCTCAAAGTTCTTTTTTGGCACTGGTCTTGAGATTTTTAGTTCTTCTTTGTTTAACTATTGCTCCCTCTACTTTTGTGGGAAGAACAACAAAACTGAGGACAATGAAGCAACATGAAAGAGAAACATGAAAACAATTTAATGATTAGCACTGAAACAAATATTTAATTAAAATAAAAATTATGCCTAAAAGCCCTAATGCTGACTTTTGGAAACAGAGGCATGTTGTTGTATTTGGAAAGCCCAATGTCCCGTACAGTAGATATTCCAAATTGCTTGGGAACTGGAGCTTGCTTTTGCAAGCTTGGAATGTCCTGCAGATAATTAAGTTGTGGTTAGGCTTTAGAAAAATACAAAGTTCTCGAACTATGATTTTATAAACATGCTGCAATAACATTTCTTTATATTTAACAGTTTCATATAGAAAGCTGATACTCTCACAAGGCATTGATTAAAGGTAAAACATCAAGAAAGGAAAAATATTAAATTAAAACTTCAGTTAGGATGTTGACAGTTGGCTTGTAATATTAAACAGATGTGCATGTTTTTGGAATAGTCTTTCAAAACTTTGTTGCTAAGATTTAAAAAAACAACACTATTGTTTATTAATACCCAATTCTTTTTTCCTTATTGTCTTGTTCAAGAAGGGTCCCATCGGATGCTGAGATATTAATAAGACCTTTGCTGAATTCATTTAATATCAGAACTTTTGAGGCGAAATTAAATGGTAGTCATTATTAATGTCTAGTTTGCAAATGTTGACAAAATTCTCTCTGTGTTAAATTCTTGTTTGTATAAGTGATATGTATGTGACCACAGGATCTGGCCCAGTTCAAGCCATGTGGATTGGAGGTAGCACATAATAGATAATAAAAACATGTGTTTTCTAGATTAATTTTATAGTGTTGCATCTTTTGATCAAAAGAAAAACACTAGGGAATGATATGGTAACAGTTACTTGGAAGCACAGTGGAACCTCTACTTATGAATGTCCCTACCTACGAACATTTCAACTTACAAACCGCTCTGTCCGCAAAATTTTGCTTCTACTTGTGGCCGGAGCTTCCACTTACGAACAGAAACAGGCAGGGGAAAAAGGTGGGCAATTCAAATTTCTAACTGTAGGTGGCCACGAGGCTGCTTCTTTGTACTGTAGTTGTTTCACTTTCGCAGTTAGAGGGTGTGTCGTGTCGGAGGCTTGCTTGGGAGAGCCTCGTTCTGCTTCGGAGTGAGCGTGTGTGTGTCTGCAGGGAGGTAAGCTGCTGTTTCTCCTTTTAAAAAACTGTTCTGGGTGGGTTTTGGTGTTTGTGCTGTGTTGTTAGTGGCTCTGCTTTGGAGAGTGTGTGTGTGTGTGTGTCTGCAGGGAGGGTATGTTTCTGTGCTCTGCTTCGGAGTGAGTGTGTGTGTGAGGTGGCTCTAGTGTTTGGTTTTTTGAGTTTTTTTCTTAAAGCCTCAGCAACGGAGCACCTTCCGACTGGGCTTGCTGTGCTCTTTTTATTTTTTTGGTGATTTTTTTTTCTTTGGCCGGAACGGATTAATCGGTTTTCAATGCATTCCTATGGGAAATGGTGCTTCTACTTACGAACGTTTCAACTTATGGCCACCATTCCAAAACGGATTAAGTTCGTAAGTAGAGGTTCCACTGTATCAGGTGAAATAACCTTTAGGGGTGTTTGTGGGTTCACAAAGTCTTCTTAAAATTGACTTCAAAGTAACTGTTCTGGAATGTAACCTACACTTTTTAATGCTGTGTTCTATTGATACATTGACTGAAATTCTGTTATTTAACTTAGCTTATGGAGGAGTGATGCAGGAAGCAATTTTTGATAATTAAAAAGTTACTACTTCTGTCCTGTGGCTTTTTCCAACTTCCATGTAATCATTTTCACTGTGTGGGAGCTGTGGGAAGAAAGGAGGAAGGCTTTAATGTCAGCTGGTGGTTGTGATTTTAAGTAGACTGCCTCCTTCCATCTTGCAGTCCCCCCCACCCTGATATCATCAACTTTCCACAGGCATAATTTACACAACAGGTTGTAGACCATTTTATCAGACAGAAAATTTGATCTCTGAATTGTTATCACATGTTTTAATTATAAGGAAGAGAACAGATGAACAGCAAGTAACATGACCTGAATGAGATAAGACAGGGTCTTATATTAATTTTTGCTCCAAAAGGGCTTATTTTCAGGGGATGTTTTATTTTATTTTTTCATGTACAACAATCTAGATTTATTCAAATACAGCTATGTCAGCTTCTTCTGGTTGCTGCACAATGGTGGAGGGAGGGGTTTCACTTAACTGGGGCTTATTTTTGGAGTAGGGCTTATATTATGAGCATCCTGAAAAATCACACTAGGGCTTATTTTCAGGTTAGGTCTTATTTTCGGGGAAACAGGGTATGCTAACTCATACTGCTTTGTGTTTCTCTTTTCTGTGGATCTCCCTTTTTTATTTGAGGCAAGGATGAATGTTGTCAGGCTGCAGTCACACCATCCAAATGTTCCCTAGTTATCCCCCAGTTACATCGGAGCATAACTTTCCGGTCACACAATGCACAGCCGTTAATGCATCATTTTACTGACCAGCAGTGTAACTGCGGAACATTTCCCCCCTGCTGGGAGGCTTCTGCTCTGAGAGAGAGAGAGAAATGTGATTGAGGTCTAAGTTGACTTGTTTTGTTTTCTTCTCTTCCCAACATGTGCTTGCAGAGTTTGTGTTTGGGTGTAGCACTTCGGAAAGCCAGTTGGGATACAGTTGACTAAATGTGTCTCCAGATTGGGAAAAACAACAACAACCGACAGTCCCTACTTTTATTATGCTGAATGTTGGGTGTCCAGCCATAACTTTCCTGAAATGTTGGTTTTTCTGTATGTAGGAATCTTTTATTCTTTCCTCCTATGAAGAATATTTCATCTGTAGTCTAAATGGTACAGTCTGCATGTAGGTTTACCTCTTTGTAAGGTCAATAAAATAAAGATCTATATTAAAGATAAGTATAGTAAGGATCTATACTTCCGATCTGTAAACTAAGGAACTATAGTAAGAATCTGGAAAGAGCAGCATATCCCAGATAGCTTCAGAAAATGGAAACCCACAGCATACTTTGTATATCGGGGTCTATATGCAGTAAAATGGAATTGTCTTAGTGGTTGTTTGTAGATTGTTACTTGTTATATTTAACTGAAAATAACAATATGTGTGGTTGCAATAATTCATCATTAGATGTGCAGTCCTCATGGCAAAATGAATGACATTGTGGTGTGTGAGAGAAAAAAGGAAAAGAGATGTTGATAAATTGCATTTTTTTAAAAAAGCAATTTTGAAAATATGTGAAATGTAGCAATTAACCTACATGTACATATATAATACTAGAAAATGGGCAACTTATTACATTCAAAGACAGGATCTGATAGGCTCAAATTGCTTAAAACATCAGTTATTGAAGACCTACCCTGGGGAGTTTAAGAAAATATTTAACAGATGAAAGTACATTCTGAAAAGCTTGACCTTACAGGCAATCATAAAATGAATGCAAACAGTATTTCTCCCCCTGAAATGTATGGAGCCCATCTGTGTCTAATCCAGTAATTACAGATTGAGTTCAATTACCTTTTCCAACTTGTAGCAGACTGGAGACTAAGCAGTGAATGTGCATGGGGCTTTGTCTAGACCTTAGTTGACCACAATCTAAAACAGGAATTTGTATTTAATTTTGTATTATTTTGTTGAGTTTGCTAGCTTTTAAGATCCATTTTACTACTTAGTTATCAGCTGAAAGAATTTACTGATGAGCCTGGTGTGTACTTAGTGCTGGACCTATGTGTGATGACATATTTAAGAGAGAGAGAGAGAGAGAGAGAGAGAGAAGTAGCTGGAGTTTACAGAGGTAAAGATTGTAAGTATATTATATTGAATTACAATTTGAAAGTTTAACAATATTTTTCAAATGTACCTTATTTTAAAATGATACTTTTTACAATCGCTTCTAAAGATGTTATCTATCGTATTGCCATTGTGTGGAATCTGTTCAGTATATTGAAGTGGCCTATGGTGTTGCCCCATGTTGTTGTTATTTTTAGTTAAGGTAGACCTTGGAAAGCAAAAGAAGATGAAACTGTGTAGTTTTGCATCATGCGTCCAAGTTAAAGTTGCCCTATAAATAGGTTGCAGATACTGCCACAAGCTCTGATTCACCTATTAAGACTGCATTGCTTGTTGATGAAACCTCGGGTAACCCAGGTGTTCTTAGATTAAAACTCCCCAAAGCCTTCACCACTAGCTGTGCTGGCCAGGATTTCTGGGAATTGTAGTCCAAGAACATCTGGGGACCCAAGGTGGGGAATCACTGTGCTGCTGGAATAAGACAGACATATTCTCTTATTCACTCGCCAAATAATTAAAGTACCAATTAGATATTTAGATGGTAGGAATCTGTGATGTGTGGAAGAGCACAATCTGAAATTGCATAATGCCTTGCTGAAGCAGGTCTAAGTCCAACAAGTGCCTGACCACCATTATGCTTCCTTGTGTTCACTATTAGGAAAATAAGGACCTACAATAACATAGAATATCAGGCAGCTTAGGCAGAACTGTACACTTGTGCTTAAAGAGGCAAGGTATGCTCACTATGTCATGTGCCATAATTGCCTCACAGGCAACTTTAATCTGTTTTAGGAAGTTTAACAGTGTTTTGGCGTGAAGTCTCAGTTGACAAATCACAGTTCCAGTCATTGTTTCTATCTTGAAGGCTACTGTATATAGAAAGATAGGAGTGCTGATTTGATGATAAACCAAACCAAATCAGAAAAATAGCTCTTAGCTATGTTTTGTCTCATCATTTAGAAGCTGAGGCCCCAGTTTGGATTCTGTTTTGGTTAATGCAAACCATTGTTTGGTAAATCTCTGAGAATGTGATCTAGGATTTCTGTGTAACGCTCCCCATGCCTCTTTTAGTCCTGAAGATGCTTTAAAAGAAAATGGAAGTGTAAGCTCCAGAGGTTTCAGGGACAATTTTTCATTAGGGGTATTAAAAGAGGGTTGCAGTCCTCCAGGTTTCAGGGAAGGGGTCAGTCCATGGACCCTCAGAAATTTACCACCTTATACTAACAGTACATGGCTCCATGTCGTCAAGAATGCTTCCAAGAGACTAACATTGGATTGCATTTGAGTTCTGTAATGATGATAAAGGTAGGAGTCACTCTACATGCTAATCTAATTGCTAATTCCATCTTCATGGAAGTCCTGTTTTGATTGAGTGGGTCTTCTTAAATGGGACTAACAATTGCATTTAGCACTTTATAATTTTGTTCAACTACATATACAGAGAACAGAAAGCCAGTGCCACCAGATTGCAACTGGGCAGGAGATGGTGCTTAATGTTGCTATTTGACACCTTATTCATTCTCTTAATTAACTAGAATAACCTTCAGTAAAACTCTGTATGATGATTTTTGCCCCTCTTTGGGATTCCATATTCTAACATTGCAATCCCGCATACAAAAATATATTTCATATAAAAGGAGTTTCATTTGTAGTGACAATACGTTGATTTTCATTAAATATTTTGTTTAAGCTCAGGATGAATTTCTGTGGTTAGAGATGAAATAAATCTATTAGTCAATGGCTTGAGGCTTTTGCATTCCTTTCAACACTTGCATTAATAGTTTATAGATGTTGGTTGCATATAGATTATTTACTGTAGGGTGAAAAAGAGAGCAGTTCTGAAGTGGCTTATTTATAAACTAACTGGACAGAATTCTTGGGTAGCCCTACATTGTAAATAAGGAGATTATGATGTCATATTAAATAGTATTACTGTTGAAAGGAATGCTGTTTGAACAAAAATCTGTATATAATTGTTAACTTATTTGCCAAGTGTGAATCCATATGTAGGTGAAATTTCATCATCCACATAAAAGAGAGGAGGTAGGCTTGCGGTTGACCCCATGTTTTACAGAAGTATAGAATACCCCCCACAAAAAATCAAAAAAAGGGTGGTCAACACCCCACCCCCAGTCCAGGTAGGACTGAACATGCTCAATGAACATGGAATATTTGCTGCTGGACTGTGGGATGGAGAATTGGTGAAAAGGTGAGATGAATTGTATTGTGCTAGAAGAAGGCACAACTGATTGGATAAAACATCAAACTGGAGACTCCACCTTAAGTGTCTGGTTCCACTTATTTCTGCGGGGTTTACTGGGGATTGAAGACCATGCCACAGCCATTTTCTATAATTTGTTATTTAAAGCTTACATTAAAGTGGTTTTGTTATATGAATTATATGTATCTTTACAGCTTTGCACTTTGTCCATGGTTTTATTATATTAATTATTTCATTGTGCATTTTATTGTGTACCACCGAGAGTAGTACTCTGGCATTAATGGGAGCGGTATATTAAATTGAAATAATAAATATAAATAATAAATTACTGAATTTTGAATGTAGAATTCATATTGTAAAGTGTTAGAAAGTAACATGCCATATTAAATATACTTTAGAAAGATAAAATGCAGTGTGTATTGTTCTGTTGGTCAAACACAGTCCCCCCCCCCTCCATGGTTTTTCATAATGAATCTCAGGAAAGAAATTCTTACTTTGATCCTATGCAAAGTAAAGTTTTGCCTAAGCCTCTCAATGTCAGTGAACTTAAGTATGCTTAAAACCCATGGGATTCATTTTACCAGCCTCCTGCTCTCTGCATATGTGCTTGGGAGCACAAGGAACATTCTTTCAAATAATTGTCCATAGTGTTTACATGATTGTTTCATGAAAACTGATTGTCATGAATAATATAGTCATGAAAAGTTAAAAGATAGGCTGCTCTAGTCCACCTCCAGTATTTTCTACCTTGTCCTAGTTAGCCTCTTCCTCAAGAAGCCCTGCATGCACAAAAATGCAACTTCAAAAAATCTTCATGGCTTTCCATAACTAGGTAGTGCTCAACACAGCTTATAGTCATCATAAATGGCAGCAGCCTATGAAAAATGATAAAGATAAGCTCCATTAGTTGCTCAGATTTTGTGAATACTTGCCAAAAAATTAAAGGTTATTGCGAATAAAGGGAAAAGGAGAATGAGAAGTGAAGAGAGAGAAAAAAAGTAGAGAAAAAAAACCCAGAGGAAAATATATTTATGTAAGAATAGGAATAAAATTTAACATCGTTACTGAGAATGGTTGGAAACTAGGTGTTTTTAATCAGCACAAGTAAAGGTCAGTTCGTTAAACATGTATTTTGACCAATTTCCTTGTATTTCCTAGCTGAAACATTCCACACGATTGCTGTGGCTTTTGTGTTGAATTTAGTGAGGTTTTACATAGTTGTGTGAAAATATAAATATTGAAGAAAGTTCTGATTAGAGTTGGACAATAAAATAAGAACAGATACTGGAGAATTCTATTAAAATCAGATGTTGTAAGCTGTGGTAAAACAAAATATACACATCAGAAAAACTGGAAGTGGTGTGGCAGACTTATATGAGACAGGTTCCTTTTTTAATGAACTAAGATTTGTCACTTAAAACAGATGTTTTGCTGGGTCTGTCTTGTTTTTCAGTTCCTTATTTTAAAATGCAGCACATTTATTATTATTATTATTATTATTATTATTATTATTATTATTATTATTATTATTATTATTATTATTATTATTAAGCAGATTTATTAATGTTTATTCATAACATGAGTCCCACTAAGTTCAAATGGGAATTATTTTGAAGTGGTTATTCTCAAAGTCTTAATTTTTTTTTAATTAACTGCCTTCTTAAAATGATGTCAGTTTCTAAAACACACAGCTGTATAGCTTTTGCATTAATAGAAGTTGGTGCTTTGTGTTAGTATGCATCATCTCAGTGTGCTAAATTTCATAGAAGGCTAAGTAATTCACGTAAGTTAAGAAAATGCTTGGTTTGCCCTTAATGATACATTTAACAAGAATTTAGATCAGATCATCTTTCTATACAAGTAAAAGTCTCTGTCTCACTCTCCATCCCATCTAGAGGCATCACTAAGCAGAGAAAAGCTGCTCTGGAAATTCCCCAGATCCTCTTAGAACAGAGGTCTCCAAACTACGGTCCACGGGCCACATTCGGCCTGCCTTGCCATTTTATCTGGCCTGTTCCCTTCAGCCCGAGCACACGGGCGGGGGTCTGGGCGGGCGGGGGTGCGTGCGTGCGTGCATCCAGGCGGGCAGGCAGATGTTCATGCAGATGACCGTGCAGGCAGGGGTGTGGGCGGATGTCCGGGCAGTGAAAAATATATGATGTGGCCCTCAAGCTCAAAAGTTTGGAGACCCCTGACTTAGAAGAAGGAAGAAGAAAAAAGAATAAAATTCATCTGGTCCTTGTACACAATCTGAAGGAAAGGATACGTGATACCTTTATTAGACTCCTAAAAAATCAAACAGATGTTAGCTTTTGATCCCATATACATCTTCATCAGGCTAGTCAGGCTGTAGGTGGTGCTAAAGAAAGATAACAATTCCAACAATCATGGGCGATGTGCATGGCAAGCTTCTTTGATAAAAGCAAGTTTCAAGATGGGGACTGCAGACTCAGGTTAGAGATATTGCTTTCAGATTTCAGCTTTTATGGTGTGGATTGGAATGTCTCACCTGATCTTGTTCGACAAAGGATTGCCAGTCATTCAGCATCCTGTCCTCCTTCTGCCCTGCCTGTGTTCTGAGAACCTTTTTGTTTCTTCTGTATCGCACACAGCTCAGTGGTATCCAGCCTAATGAAGACCCATACTAAGTCAAAAGCTACCTTATGTTTGTGATTATGTTGTAGTCTAATAAAAATATCACCTACCCTTGCCTCAGACTCTCCGTGTCTCCTACACAACATAAACAGGAATGTCTTCCAAGCAGAAGTGTCTTCCACTCAGTGCAATGGGATCTTTGAATTCCAGCAATAATGTCAAAGTATTAAACAGAAACACCAAATATCTCTAAAGGTTTGTTTCTCAAATTGTACAACTCCTGAAAACCAATAGTAAAGGTTGTTCCACAGTTGGCATTTCGTTCATTTTTTTTTTCTAATCTTAAGAAAAAATAAATGTATGAGATACTACTAAAATCAGTAGGATTCATTCTTCAAAAATATCTGAATTGTGCAAAATGTTCACAAAATGGTAAAGCTGCTTCTGTATTTTTGAAGGAACATAATTTAAATATCCACTGCCCTTTTCAGTCTTAAAACATGCTTATATGTAAAGAGAGAAAAAACTGCAGTTGCAGAAAAATGCTTTTCAACATTTTAGCATTGAAACAATTAACAGTTTACAACTTATTCCTCACTATTGTTTGAGGGGTGTCTCTTATTCCTGAAGGAAGATGTTTTTTAATATAGATTTATAACTTTTGAAGATCTGGAAATGTCTCTGTTCTGATGTTTAATAGGAGTCAAGATTAATCTTGTACACAACCAAACATATCTGATCACCCCTCTTCATCTGCAGGCCTTGCCCAGACACCCACAGAATATTTTTAGAAGAGCTACAATTTGTCACTTGTTTTGAAAATTTGAACTTAATTTTGATTTGATATCAGATACTGGAAAAAGCAGAAAGTGGCTGGGAAGGAGGGCGAGATGGTCAAGTAAATTAAGGTTTCAGATTTCTCTAATTACAGGTATAGTTAGGAGTAGAGATGGGGGTATTCATATTTGTATATGAATACAAATATCCCCTCACAGCTGGACTTAACGAGGGTTCAGCCCCGGGGCCGGACTGTCCACTCACGTGTCCTGCGATGGCCCCACTCATCCTTCCAATCACGCCTGGAGTGCCTCTCTCTTCCTATTAGGCTGGCCACTCGGCAGCCATGAAGGGAGACTTGTCCTCCTTCCCCCGCCTGGCTACGCCAACCGAGTGGGAAGAGAGCAGCGCTTTGGGCATGATTGGAAAGATGAGTGGGAACGCTGCCGCCACAGGACATGTGAGTGGATAGTCAGGCTCCAGGGGCCAGACTCTAGTTAAGTCCGGCTACGCAAGGATATTCGTATACGAACACCCCCATCTCTAGTTAGGAGTGTTAGGGTGTGTAGAAAGAAGTGTCTTGGGAAAAAGACACATGGATGAGTAGTTCTGTTTTAAATCATAATCATGAAAACAAATGTGAAAGATCTTGAGAATATCCTCTCATCATACTCCATGGTCATAAAGTAATGAAAGTATTTTAAAATAAACTGAATGCCTTTTGCATGCATTTGGAGGGTTTGTATCAGCATGTCACTGTAATATAAAATAAACAATTTTTTGAAATTTGTTCTGCCATAAAGCAGTTCATAAAGTTTTGCATGTGTTTTTAATATTGCTTTTGTTTACCATTTCTTAGACTGGTATTCGTTTGATGCTTTTTAGTATTTGTATACTTAGGTTTTTTAGTTCAAATATTGTCTTTTAATTATGTAAGCTGCCTTGGGTCCTTTGTAAGGAAAAAGACGGGGTAAAAATATTTTAAATCTCTCTCTCTCTCTCTCTCTCTCTCTCTCTAATTGGAGTACTTTAAAATGTTTATCGTAGCTCCTTGGAACTGTACTGTTTTTATTTACCATAAAAAAACTATTTCAACTTTTCATAGATACACAGGAAGAGAGAAATGTAAATCATTTTTTAAAAAAAATGTTTCAATTTCTTACTTAATATGAAGACTCCAGTGTGAGTCATAACGGAATGTAGAATACTCTAGACTGAGATTTGGTATGTTTTCAAATTGTTTTTATGGACATTTGTTATTGTTGGAGTTGCAATGCAAGCATGCAAGTGAATATTTGACTGTTTGGGAAGGGAATCACCTCTGAAGCTAAGAAACCTAAAGTGTAGCTATTTTCCCTCCTTCTTTCTCCTGCTTAATTAGCCTGCCCTTTTGTTTGGCAAGCTTTAGATCAGGGGTCCCCAACCCCCGGTCCGTGGCCCAGTGCCGGTCTGTGGCCATGGCAGGACTGGGCCGCAGAGACAGATCTCCGCCCCCCTGTATGCACTCCCCGTACACACCCCACCTGCATGCACGGCCTGCCACCCACACGCATGGGTGCCCCACCCCTCCGCGAGCGTGCCCCACCCCACCTGCGAGCGTGGGGGGTGCCCCCCCACAGACCCCCCCAACCAGTCCGCGGTTCAGAAAAGGTTGGGGACCACTGCTTTAGATGATTAGTCCTTGTGACGTTTGCCCTAGTGGCCCTTGCTTGTTTTTCCCTCACAAAGGCTCATGTCGCGTTTTCTTCTCGCTGCCACCAGTGGATTACTTCAATCCACAATATAAATGACGTTTGTCAGAACACTTGTCTTGTGAACAGAAACAGAACTTATTTATTGAAGTGAAGCAAATTGAATACAGTGGACCCTCGACTTACGCACGGCTCCACTTACGGACTTTTTGAGTTACGGACTTCTCTAGCCGCAAAATTTCATTTCGACTTCCGGCCGGAGAATCGACATAAGAACAGAAATAGGCAGGGGGAAAAGGCGGGCAATTCAACTTTCTAACTATAGGTGGCGCGGAGGCTGCTTCTTTGTGCTGTAGGTCTGTTGGCCATTACTGTATATAGGGTGTGTCGCAGTTGAGAGAGCTCCTGCTTTCCAAGTACACTTAAAATTGTAAAGGACAGATGAGAACGTTTGAGCCCGAAGGCGCGGGTCTACTCGCGAGTAAGCGCTGACAAAGGCGCGGGTCTAAGCACAGCTTTGCAAGCGCAGGGAGCCTCTGCAGAACCCCGGGAGGCTTCAGACTGGTAAGGTGCTGCTGTTTTTTCTTTTTAAAAAGTTGTTCTGGGTGGGTTTTGGAGGGTAGATTTGGGCTGGGGGGTATGTTTCTGTGTTGTTTTGTTTTTTGGTGATTTTTTTTTTTTTTTTTGCACTCCCAGCGTGGGACTTGCTTCACTGTTGCTGTTATTTTAATTTTTTTGGAGGGGGATATTTTTTCCTTCTGCCGGAACGGATTAATAGGTTTTCAATGCATTCCTATGGGAAATGGACCCTCGACCTACAGACTTTTCGACCTGCGGCCACTGTTCCAATACGGATTAATTCCGTAAGTCGAGGGTCCACTGTAATAACAGAAGTTTCTCAGATACACATTATACATAAGTAAATCATCAACAGTTCTCTCAGTGCATACTTCTTGTCTCTTGCAATCCCATTACCACCTTCTCTACCTATTTTCCTAATCAGCTCTATCTGACTCCTCCTTCTCCCGCCAAGCCTCATGTAGCTGCTGACTCCTCCTCTCCAGCCCTCTCATAGGTTCATGCAAATCAGCTCATGAATATGAATGGCATGAGTGACGTGGGCGGACACCACATTCCTCCCCCCAAGAAAAAGTTTGTTTCATGAGGGAAAACCTTACAGTTTACCCTTATGAACAACGGAACACATGGTATATTTTAAACCAGTACACTTACCATATAATACACTTACTATTTAGGATTTAAACCAATTCAACACATAAATATATCTCTATGTCAATCATTTATATATATTCAACACATCACTTTATATTACCATATACTTATACATACCTTATACTACAATTTTCTCTCTATTACTATGTTTACTAGACCAAACTTATTACTTGAAACATTTAAAACAATAAATACAGTTAAAATACAGTGCATTACTGTAATTTGTAATTATTGTAATTAATACAAATTATATTACATTACCTCTACATTGATAAGGCTACTCACCATTATTATTTCCCATCACTATACACCTTTCAGTTCATCAGCATCCAAAGAAACATTGCATTTTAATTGTATCTCATAACTAGTGCACAAACAGAACATTTAATACAACATTACACTCTTTTATCCACCCATTAGTCATTTGGCCTTCAAGACCAGGCATCAGCAACCATATTTTGAGTCCTTTTTATGCTGCGGATCTCAAAGTCAAAGTCCTGTAGGTTTAGCGTCCATCTTGCAAGCTTACTGTCATTGGAATTCATAGTCTGTAGCCACAACAAAGGGAAATGGTTGGTGCAAAGGACGAACTTCCTTCCCCAAATATAGGGCTTCAACTTTTGCAGTGTCCATGCAATCGATAGGCACGCCCTCTTGATGGCAGACAAATGTCTCTCACCAGGTTGAAATCTCCTGCTGATCAGAGTCACTGGGTGTAGATTCCTGCTGTCATCCGCTTGGCACAGCACCACTCCAAGTCTGACGCTCGATGCATCCACACAGATTGTGAACCCCCGGTTGTAGTCCGGCACAACAAAGGCAGATCTTGAAGTCCGCGCTCTCTTCTGTCGACTGAAAGTCATTGGGCACTCTGAAGTCCACTGGATGCCCTCGGCTCGCCTGTCCCGGGTTAAGCCTGTTCTCTTTCTGAATAGTGGCTTAATTTTCTCGGCTATGGGAAGGTTAGGCGGTTTCTTCCACTTCTCCAGCACAGCTATGACTGTGTTCTTCCTTGAGATCGTATTGCTTATGCCTTCCTTCTCACCAACAAATTCACCCACAGGTACTTTTGTCGTGAAGTTCTCCATATGTGGGGGACCACTATCATGGGTCACCTCCAAATTCACAGGCATGTTTCTTTTAAGTGTAATCTCAAACACTTGGTTTATTTTAGATGCATTGAGATTTTCATCATCTGGTTCTATATCTTTAATATTTGGTTTCTTAGGTAGGGGTTTGCATCGCAAGGTTTTAAGTGCTTTTGCAGCTGCAGAACGACTAGACTCCTCAGCCCTCCAGTTCTGCTGCAACAAATCCACAGGTTCTGACCATGCCAACAGCAATTCACTCCCCTCTATGGGTCTCACCCTCACCACTTTGTCCTCAGGACAGAGTGCTCTTTCCTGGGCCTCATACAAGCCTTTCTCCTTTCCATGAGTACCCCCTAAGCTTGGCTCTGTTACTTCTAAGGACTTCTCCCTATATTTTACAGGGACAATTAGCTGTTTGAGATGTCCATCTCCACTCCTATGAGGTGTTAATAAAACTTCCCTATATAACAGGTGTTTATCAACTATGAACCTCTCTAGGTGTTCAGGAGATAACGGGAAGGGAGATTCTTTGGCTTTATCTAAACACAGAATCAGGGTGGTATCTTCCTTCTGTTCTAAAATTAAGGAAGTATTATTAGAATTTTTCGATGTGACCACCTCAGCCATTTCTACTATCTCAGGGTTTTCCTCTAAACTGGGACATCATTCAGGATTTTCAGGGGTCAGTGGAATTTCCTTAACTTGTGCAAAGCATTCATTTAAGGTAGGGTCTTCCTTTTGTTCTTTGATGAAAGATAGATTCTTAGGGTTTCTCAGAATAACCAGATCAGCTGTCTCTCTCTTATTTCAGGAAGCTTTCCATCACTTCCCTCAGTGGCTTCAATTTGCCTTCCCTGAGAGCGAGTTGTCACAAAAACTCTCTGCACATGCTCAGCTAAATCCAGACCTATTAAACACGGGGCAGGAATTTGATCAGATATGGCCACCTTCCAAACTCCTGACCATCCCTTATATCTCATTGGTATTTTTGCCATGGGCAGCACCACTATTTCAGAACCAATCCCTTTAATAGAAATATTTTCATGGTCTAACATATTTTCCTTAGGGACTATATCAGGGTGACATACTGTAACTTGTGAACAAGAATCTTTGAGCGCTAGATACTTATTATTATTAACATAGATAACATCTCCTGAGCTATGTAGAAGATTCTGATTACATTCTATCAGAAAGCACTGAACAACCCTGGCCTCAGGGAGATCTTGGCTCTCTGACCCTTCTGTTACTTGTGTTGCTATGGCAACAGCTCCACGGCTAGCTTCAACTGCCACATTAGTTGTTTTATTATGCTGTACACAAAACACCTTCTTAGGGGAACTGGAATCTCCACCTTTATGCTGATTACAATCCCCAGTCTTTTGAATCTCACACTGAGCCCAAAAATGACCTCTCTCCCCACATGCATAACACCGTTTACTGGCCTTGGGTTCAAAACAAAGGGCCTTATTAACTTTTCCCTCAGGACTATTAAGTTTCAGATGACTGTGCTCTGGAGATGAGGGTCTGTCTCTAAAATAGCTTCCAGTAGCTTGGGTATTTCTGAGGTAGTCTCTACTGGGTGGGGATCCTCTCCTCCTGTCGTCCCACACTTTTCTATCAATTTTTACCTCAGAAAATTGAGGATCTCTAATCTCACTAATGGAATCAGCAAATTCAGATGCCTGTAATACATTTTTAGGATTTTTGTCCTTGACCAAATAATGCAATTCTCCTGGCAACACTGAATAAAATTGTTCTAAACCAACTACATTTTTCATTTGGTCTAGAGAAGTGACATTTTCACGTTCCATCCATTTGTCCAAACATTGAATCAATTTAGCCCCTAATTGGGCATAAGATTCTTCAGGCTTTTTGGTAAGGGAACAAAATTTTCTTCTAAGGTGTTCTGCATTTATGCCAAATCTAGAATATACTATTTTTCTATATGCCTCAAAATATCTAGCTTGCTCCAGAGGCATCTGAGAATAAAGCTCAGCTAAATCTCCACTTTTGTGATCTCAACACTATCATCCTTTCATCATCCTTAATCTCAAAGTCCCAGCACGCTTTCTCAAATGAAATCAGGAAAGATTCAGGGCAATCTCCTTTCCTATATTGGGGAAATTTCTTTAGATCGATTTTTGAGAGATTTCCCTCATTGGAGTTGTTATTATTATTGTTATTTTGAGAAGCTAATTCTAATTTTTTCATCTGTATTTGAAATTCCATTTGTCTGTTTTCTTGCTCAAATTCCATTTGTCTGGCTTTCTCTCTAATTTCCAGTTTCTTGAGCTCTAGCTCCTTAGCTTTCTCTTCAGCTCTGACTTTTTCTCTAATTTCTAATTCTATGGCTTTTTCTCTTGAGTCTATAATCCTGTTCTAGTTTCCATTTCTCCAGATCTAGGGAGCTTTGAATAATTTCCCTTGAGGGTTCCTCAGGTTCCTCAGGTATTTGAGGGTCTCCATTTCCATTCCCATTCCCCTCAAGCTCTTGAGGATCAATTTCCTCCATTACTGGCTTTTTAGTTCTTTTGGGTGGCATAAGTATGTACTCTCTTGATAAGAGGGACTGATTTCTATTGCTGAGTTAGTCAGGCCTCTTTTTAAAACACTTTTACTTCTGTTTTCTTTTTCCAGTATTTTTCTGGGGTACTATGTGGCTCTCACTCGGCAGCTAATGAGGGCTACACTTTCTCTGGCATCACACTGGCCACTATTTTTCTTGGTCTGAGACAATCTTCTTGCCTCCAGACACAAAACAGTTCTCTACTTAACTACTTCTTCACTTCAGGCTTTTCAAAACATCCTCAGATTTGTTCAGTCCTAAGGCTTCTACTCCATCCGCGCCTGTCCTTTCTGTCAGACCGGATCTTCTGAGTTAGCCTCCTTGTTCTATAAATCCTGAGGTAAATATTTTATTTTGACTAGGTACTTTTCCCCTTCAAGGACTTCCCTCAGATCTAGGTTTAGAAGCCCCGCCACTAAGTCTTCCCTGAGACTCTAGCAGGTGACCCACTTCTTCACCATAGATCCAAAACTTCCTTCTACTTAGGAATACCTCACTCTCAAAATATTCACTTTCCCACACTGGATTATTTCGTATTCCGCTGCTGGACACCAATTGTGACGTTTGCCCTAGTGGCCCTTGCTTGTTTTTCCCTCACAAAGGCTCATGTCACGTTTTCTTCTCGCTGCCACCAGTGGATTACTTCAATCCACAATATAAATGATGCTTGTCAGAACACTTGTCTTGTGAACAGAAACAGAACTTATTTATTGAAGTGAAGCAAATTGAATAACAGAAGTTTCTCAGATACACATTATACATAAGCAAATCATCAACAGTTCTCTCAGTATATACTTCTTGTCTCTTGCAATCCCATTACCACCTTCTCTACCTATTTTCCTAACCAGCTCTATCTCTCTGACTAACTAGCCCTATCTGACTCCTCCTTCTCCCGCCAAGCCTCATGTAGCTGCTGACTCCTCCTCTCCAACCCTCTCATAGGTTCATGCAAATCAGCTCATGAATATGAATGGCATGAGTGACGTGGGCGGTCGCCACAGTCCTTCCACCTGTATAAAAGGGAATCCTTCTTGTCAGCCTCATCCTACCTTGCTCTGCTTCTCTCTTCTTCCTTGCTCAGAACCTGCCTGCCTACTTGACTGACTGCCAATGCTGACCTGCCTCCTACTCTTGTTATTTTGGTTCTCCCTTTTAACTTAGCCATTTTATTTTAATTGTATTTTTTACTGTTGAATGTCCTTGTAGCATTCAGCATTTTTTGTCTTTTATGACTTTTTTCTCTTCTACCAAGTCCCTCCTTTTTGAGCTTTTTCTTTTTCATAATAGTATGTATTGTTGCTTTTGTTTTTAACTGTGAGTAAAACTGATTATTAGTATTACTTCTATTTTACAAATGGATTGTGAGTTGTTATTTCTAAGTCAGGCATATGCAGATTGTGGTGTGTGTATATATTTGGAAACTTGCTATTTATTGAATCCTTTCCCCCCTTTTTTCACTCCTGGCTAGTTTTTGGTGCCTACCGCTGTGCAACTAAAGGGGTTAATTAATAAAAATAACCCCATAGTCCTAACAGTTATCAAGAAATCCAATAAATAAATAAATAGTTTCCTTGCCCTTAAACTTTGGATTGCATTTTAGTTTTTTTGTTTCTATTTTGGTCTTAAATGTTGAGAAAATAGATTAACACTTGATAGAATAAATATGTCTTAGTAAAATGTGCAAACTATGTTTTTACATAAAAATTGATAGGTTCCAAATGCTTTTTGATTATGTTTTGATACCCCAGTTGTTGATGTAAACCAGAAGCTGAACAAGGTAAGCATTTTCATGAGATTTGATACAGCCAGGCTGACTGTTCCCTGGTTCCCCTTCCTCTTCTTAGAGACATGACCGCCCAGGCTTGTCTTTAGACATCACTCGCTTTTTGGAGTTTCACATTACTGGTGCAGTTGATCTCAGTGACCTGTCACAAGAACATTAACATTGCTGTTGAAAGCATTATTAAAATGTATACCCTCAAGAGACAGGTCATTTGAAAAACTGGTCATCGTGAGGTATGTACATTCTCGTCAGAGCTTTTGTAGGATAGCACTTGAAGTCATTAGCTACTTTAAAAAAGACTGATAAAAGTTCTGCTCATACAAATATAGTATCTAAGAGCTTTAGAGCAGAGGAAGGGAGATGTGACCTTACAGAGATTTTTGGACTGCCATTTCTGTCTTTAACTGTTGACTATACTGCCTCAGACTGATGGCATTTGCAGTTCAGCAGGATCAAAGGGGCAAGCTTGCCAACGTACCTTCTAACTTTCAGCTCTGCTGGGCAGGCTCCACCTCTCTTGCATGTGACATTACCCCTGTGTGTGCATGCGACTCTTCCTCCCGTCACAACCAGAACCTAATGCGATCGATCGCTCTGCAGAGGAGGAAGACAGCTGCGTGCAGGGAGGCAGGCACCCAGCTTAGAGGGAACCTTGAAACTTGTCCATCTGTGCTTCTCACAGCTATTATGGCACAAAGGTTATTATCTGTTTTATCCCAGTTCATTTGATTGCCAGGTCCTCTTGATCCTTGCTCATCTTGGCTTACTACGGCTACTGGTGGGCAGCACAGGGAATTGGCTTTTAAAGAATCAGTTGTGTGACTACTCCTTTGAAAATGCTATTTCTGCACTCAGAAGTTTTATAATGTCTCCCACGTAGCTTGGATCTATCTCTTTTAATCATTCCACAATTTGCAGTTGTTTGCAGATTTGCTGTGTTTCTCACTACATTACCACCACCACTTCCCCTGAAAATAGCTGCTGTTTTGGGCTTTGTTTTCTCTGCAGCAGTATCAAACTCTGTTTTTTACTTTATAGTAACTCTAGAACAAAGGGAACACTGTGATGCACTCTGCCAGTTTAGAAACCCTCTTTGACAGAGTATTTTCCAGAAGTGTAGATTTAACCCCAGAAAAAAATACCAACTTTGGAGCAAAATGTTGGAGAAAGTGGCATCAGCAGCATATTTTAATTCTATAGCTTTTTCACATCTCATAATCATGTTTATCTCTGTGTTGGCTGTTGAATTTTTGAAAACAGATTTATTAAAGAAAATAGATTATGTGTTCGCCACGGCAGCATCAGTTGCTCAAGTCTGTTGTAATGTGTTAAGAAGGCCTGAACTGTGGACAAGGAAATTGTTGGTCTTAAAGACACTGAGGTCTTTGAAGTAATAAGCAGCAAGCCCACCAAATCTTCTTTTTCTCATAAATAAATAAAATAACATTTTTTCTAAGATAAATGCTTTCTGATGTCATAGACCAATTTTCCATTAGGTTAACCTTCATTGCCAGTCTGTCATTAAAATATGTTGAATATTTAAACCCTAAATTATGGAAGAACAATAATTTCCCCAAATGATATGGTTTGCATGAAGCATATTGAACTCATATAAGCAGAATTTTGCAGTTTGGGTGTTGTGGCTGCAAATTATTCTTTCAAGATTTTTTATCACTGGAGGTATTCAAGAGAAATTTAGGCAACGACCTGGCAGATATCCTTTGATTTGTATTCCTGCATTGAGCAGGGGGTTGGACTCGAAAGCCTTATAGGCCCCTTCCAACTTCAGGATTCTATGGTTCTATCACAGAACTATAGATCTCTTTGCTAGGATCTCTATATCCGAATGAAAAGCCCTCAGGGCCTATTTAAAACCCTTTGACTCCTTTTCAGTAACAAAAGGTACTTTTTCCATAATTGTCTCATTTATAAATTTGAAAACATTTGTAAAAGATATGTCAGGTGAAGATCTGTCAGATGAGCAGCCTGTATGCTTCTACCCAGCTTTGGTCATATGAGAAAACTGCAAAGAGACCAGCCACATAAGCAAGGGATTCCCTTTAGATCCATATGCCAAAGGTATTTCCACAGTACTCAACAGTTACAAGCTTTTAGCGTCAGTGTCACTCTCTGATCTGAGCACCAAAGGCTCCATAGGCCTCTTTGAGCTTGCATTGATATTTCCATTTGTCTTTCTTTTTTTAATTGGAACTAGTAATGACAATTATTCTTTTTAAACATTTTGGATAACTTCAGTATACTAGGCATTTCCTCAAGTCCTTCATACGTGGAGGGGAGCATCAGCGGGACTCACAAGTCCAGATATGAGAACAGCAGTTGAAGCTGTTTTACACAACAACTTTAATAACTGAACCAATGAAGTAACACTACCCTGTTAGTCCTTCTCTGGCTCTGCCAGTCTGTTCTGTTTCTGGGTGCCGCTTATGTCCCAAGTTGGGAAACGGTCAACTCACCCTCCTGAAAATCCCTAAACTGGTAAATGTCTGCAATGCCCTCATTGTGCCCTCTGCTGTGAGAGGATTTGTCATTTTCTGGATAGCATGCACTTCCAGTTCCATGCGTAGGAGGCACTTGAACTGCCTGTGTCTCCTCCACCTCTGTAACTGCATTGGAGTAATGACAGGGTTGCCACTTTCTGGAAAGTCAGGGAAGGCCAGGGAAATGGAAATTGGTCTGAAGTCAGGGAAATTGTGATTAAAATATATTCGTCAGTCGATTTTTGACCTGCTGCTGCAAGAACATGATATATTCTTGTGGCAACTGGAATAGAGAAGTAGCAGAATACAAGTAAAACTTCATGATGCCCTTTCCCAGCTTCAACTTTTTCTCAGCTCCACCCCCAGTAACCAGCCTAATGTGTTTGTTGAGCTCTGTCCCTGCATGATTTTCAAGGTCTGTCTGTAGCATTTGCAAAGCAAGGCTAGTTTAAACGTTTAGCAAGACACAAACTTTAAATATCTAACTGTTTTCATCACCACCTGCTAGTACTCTATTTAACTTAGAGTAGATAAGCATGTTTTTGGGTCATTCTTGTGTATGGAATGGATGTTTTGTCTCCTGCTAAACCCAGCACAGAGTTGCAAATGAGTTTTGCTGCTGTTGGATTTCACAGTCAACTAGCACTTTCTACTCTGCACCATGCAAAGTAAATTTTTCAAATATGATTGCTTGTTCCTGCTGGAGTTTACAGAGTAACAGCTCTCTCACTCTCTTCCCTGACTTCTCCCATGCATAAAGATTACAAATGAGGGTTTTCTGCTTCTCCAGATTGCAGAAATGATCTGCAAGCATTTAAACTCCACCTCCTTTCTTGATGCTGATCTGCACTTTCTGGAACCAGAAAGTGAAACTTTCCCAGCTTTGGAAAGTTCCTACTTGCCAGAAAACAAATCTGCCAACATCTTGGTGTCAGGCAGGTGGTTCTGTGTACGGCTGTATCTGAAAGCACATTTTCAGATACTCTTAGAAGCCTCTTAGAAGATGGCTTCTAAGAGGACAGTTTTTAATATACAGTGGCTGGATTTCAGACTTCATCCTGACTTCGTTCCATGGGTATCACCAGTTGCTGGAGACAAATGCAAAGGTTATTGTAAAGTGTGCTACAATTATTATTATTTTTTTGGAACTAAGTAATATTGGAATTAGAGCTGTGGAGTCTCATGCACAAGGACCATTACATCAGAAGAACCTGAAAATTGGCATAAATTTTATGACTGGCTCAGAAATAGAATGTAAATTCAAGTCAAGTTCAAGTTTATTGTATTAGCTAAAAGCCGTCACAATTGTTTAAAATACAAATATGATCAAATAAAATCATGATAAAATCACAGACATATAAAATAATAAGAAACCCTTCATATCTGGGAGTCCCCCGCACAATTGATCGCAATGGCTTTCAGGAAATTAGCTCGAATATTTCTGGCCGCTTTTGCAAACAGTGCTGTTCTGTATGTAACATAAGGGTCACAGTCCAAAAGTAACCTGACCACAGTGTAAATGTGCTGTCCCCTCAAAATGACGCAAAACACAACCATTAATGTCTAAACCGCTGGCAACAAAAGTGAGTACACCTCTAAGTGACAATGTCCAAATTGGGCACAAAGTGTTCATATTTTGTGTGACCACCATTATTTTCCAGCACTGCCTTAACCCTCTTGGGCATAGAGTTCACCAGAGCTTCACAGGTTGCCACTGGAGTCCTCTTCCACTTCACGATGACATCACAGAGCTGGTGGATGTTAGAGACCTTGCGCACCTCCACCTTCCATTTCAGGATGCCTTACACATGCTCAATAAGGTTTAGGTTATTGAGCACGCATGGAGACATGCGTGGCCAGTCCATCACCTTTACCCTCAGCTTCTTTAGCAAGGCAGTGGTTGTTTTGGAGGTGTGTTTAGGGTCGTTATCATGTTGGAATATTGCCCTGCGGCCCAGTCTCCGAAAAGGGGATCATGCTCTGCTTCAGTATGTCACAGTACATGGTGGCATCCATGGTTCCCTCAATGAACTGTAGCTCCCCAGTGCCGGCAGCACTCATGCAGCCCCAGACCATGACACTCCCACCACCATGCTTGACTGTAGGCACGACACACTTGCCTTTGTACTCCTCACCTGGTTGCCGCAACACACGCTTGACACCATCTGAACCAAATAAGTTTATCTTAGTCTCACCGGACCACAGGACATGGTTCCAGAAATCCGTGTCCTTAGTCTGCTTGTCTGCAGCGAACTGTATGCGGACTTTCTTGTGCATCATCTTTAGAAGAGGCTTCCTTCAGGGACGACAGCCCTGGAGACCAATTTGATGCAGTGTGCGGTGTATGGTCTGAGCAGTGACAGTCTGACCCCCCACCCTTTCAACCTCTGCAGCAATGCTGGCAGCCCTCATACGTCTATTTCCCAAAGCCAACCTCTGGATATGACGTTGAGCACAGGCACTCAACTTCTTGGGTCGACCATGGCGAGGCCTGTTCTGAGTGGAACCTGTCCTGTTAAACCGCTGTAGGGTCTTGGCCACTGTGGTGCAGCTCAGTTTCAGGGTTTTGGCAATCTTCTTATAGCCTAGGCCATCTTTATGTGGAGCAACAATTCGTTTTTTCAGATCCTCAGATAGTTCATTACCATGAGGTGCCATGTGGAACTTCCAGTGACCAGTCTGAGAGAGTGAGAGTGAGAGCGATAACACCTGCTCCCCCTTCACAGCTGAGACTTGTGACACTAACGGGTCTCATGACACCAGGGAGGGAAAACGGCTACTTGGGCCCAATTTGGACATTGTCACTTAGGGTTGTACTCACTTTTGTTGTCAGTGGTTTAGACCTTAGTGGCTGTGTGTTGCGCTATTTTGAGGTGACAGCACATTTACACTGTTGTACAAGCTGTATACCCACTGCTTTACATTGTAGCCAAGTGTCATTTCTTCAGTGTTGTCACATGAAAAGATATACTAAAATATTTATGAAATGTGAGGGGGTGTACTCCTGTGATATACTGTAAATGTTCAGAATAAATATAATAGGTCAAAGAGCTAAGAATGCTCATGAGTAAAGGGGACATTCTGGTGGCAGCAATAATATCTAAAATTGATGTTGATTTGGTTAAAATGATAGAATCACATCAGAAAGCATTATCATGTTGTTCTTGGTGTCTCAAAGCATTGCTGGTTGGAAATTGGTGTTGCATGTAATGCATTTGCTATCTATTCTTGAGGCAATTGACGTGTGCAGTGCAGTTCAGGAGCCTGTTATTTCTGAGATCAATTTTAAAGGGTGTTTTAATGCAAAGGATGTGTGTAGTCCCTTTCCTGCAGAGGAAGCAGAGGAACGGGGAGCAGAAGGTGAACTGTGTCTGGGAGTACATTTTATTTGGTGTGGTATTTTTTTTTAGGCTTGTGGATTTTTAGGCTTGCAAGGGGGTGTTTGCTCTGACCTTTGTTCTCCCTGACCGCATGGTCTGAGGGGGCGGGGTTTTAGCTTTAAATAAGTGTACCAGAAGGACACGCTCTAATTCTCTGATTTTATTTTTTAGACTCTAACTTGGTAAATAGGAAAGACAAATAGGAGTGCATACACCTGGGGGAGCAGGGAAGTTTTAGGGGGAGTATCAGACTTCCTCTCTTTTTAATTAACTGACCAATCAGTCGACATGGAGAGTGCAGGATCTGTTGCACTTGTAACACAAGTGGCATGCTTGTTTTCTTGCCAAATGAGGTGCCCGGAACAAATGCTCTAAGTGTAGGTTGGTGGTCCTCTTGGAAGACAAGGTCCGGCAGCTGGAGGCCTGTGTTTCTAATCTTCACACTATTAGAGAGCAGCCCGGGTAGGTGGGGCTTGTCAGCCTTGGAAGGCAGCCCATCTAGAAGAAGGAAAACTCCGATTTCAAACCTCCACTGCCTCCACTGCCTTCCACTGATGGAAAAGGCTTTAGGAGTTAACCTCGAGGCAAAATCCAGAGCAGAAGTCCCAGAGGCAGTTCGTGTCGTTCTGGCAACTCCTGCGACATCGGTGGAACCAGTTGTATTGGCTCTTGCCTTTCCATTGGACTATTTCAGTGACATGGAGAGGGGGGATTTGCTGCTCGGGTAACAGCCTATCCTCTATATTATTTTACTCAGGCTTCGTACTCTGGAGAGGACACTCCAGCTTCACATACAGCATCGAAATAACATGGGAAATAGCAGTTACCTGTTATAAGTCTTTGCTCAATTGGCGTAGAGCATGACATCAGGGGCTACTTCTGATGGTGGGAGAGGGCATTGCACCTCACTAGGTAGCTACCGCCTGCCTTAAGCTGGGCAGCCCCCAGCCAGTAAGGTGCTGCCTTGTCACGGTCTGTTAACCTCACGGGGTGCATGGGGTTTAGGGTGAAAGCCGACAAGCAGATGGATAACCCTGCACCATGCAACAATCATAAGAAAACTTCTGCCCTAAAGTTGGGCACCTGGAATGTTCAGACAATGACCCCTAGCTTTTCTGACGACCTGCAGGAAATAGACAACGTGCACAAGACAGCTGTCATCAACATGGAACTGAGTAGGCTACAGATGGACATTGTTGCCTTGCAAGAGATGAGATTGCCAGACATGGGATCTGTCAAAGAAAAAAAATTCTCATTCTTCTGGCAGGGAAAACCATTGAATGAGACCAGGGAATATGGTGTTGGCTTTGTGGTAAAATACTCTGCTGAGATCCATTGTTCCACCTACTGTGGGGAGTGAAAGAATCCTGTCTCTGCAGCTCCACTCGTCAGTGGGACCGGTGATCCTCATTAGTGCATATGCACCAACACTGTCGTCTACAACAGAAGTCAAAGACAAATTCTACGACAATCTGGCAGCTACTATCAAAAAAATCCCAGAGAGAGAGCCGCTGTTCATTTTCGGAGACTTTAACGCTATAGTTGGTGCTGATCACAATTCGTGGCCCACTTCTCTAGGCAGTTTTGGCATTGGGAAGACGAACGAAAATGGCCAACACTTGCTGGAGTTTTGCTGTTATTATGGTCTCTGTGTCAGCAACACGTTCTTTAATACGAAGGTTCAACACAGAGTTTCCTGGAAACATCCAAGATCGAAGCATTGGCATCAGCTCGATTTGATCCTCACTAGACGCTCTAGCCTTCCTAGTATTATGATCACACACAGTTATCAGGGTGCTGATTGCGATACTGATCACTCCCTGGTGTGTAGTAGAGTAAAACTGCGAACAAAGAGATTGTATCACAGGAAAAAGGAAGGAAGACCACTTATTGACATCAGCAAGACTCGTGATGAAAGAAAAGTGGAGGAATTTGCCCAAGCCCTTGAGGAAACCCTTCCAGGCCCAGCTGATGCAAATGCACCTGCACGATGGGAACATTTCAAGAACGCTGTTTATAACACCGCCTTGTCCACATTTGGCAAGAAGACCAAAAAGACGGCAGACTGGTTCGAAGCCCATTCGGAGGAGTTGATGCCAGCCATCAAGGATAAGAGGAGAGTTCTAGCAGCATACAAAGCCTGTCCTAGTGAGTACAACTTGCAGGCTCTTCGAGCTGCTCGTAGCAAAGTCCAACAGGCTGCCAGGAGATGTTCCAATGATTATTGGCTTCAGCTCTGCTCTCAGATACAGAGAGCAGCGGACACAGGTAACATCAAGGGAATGTATGACGGTATCAAGCAGGCTTTAGGTCCAATACAGAAGAAATCTGCTCTCTTGAAGTCTGCTACAGGCATGATCATCCAGGACCAAGCACAGCAGATGGAACGCTGGGTGCCGCACTACTCTGAGCTATATTCCAGAGAGAATGTAGTAACCGAAGAGGCATTAAATAACATCGAGTGCCTGCCTGTCTTGGAAGAGTTGAACAGCGAATCAACTTTAGCAGAAATAAAAGCGGCCTTGGATTCCCTCGCCTCCGGCAAGGCACCTGGGAAGGATAACATCCCTGTTGAAGTGCTGAGAGATCATCACCACCAAGCTGTATGAAATCTTTTGTCTTTGCTGGAGGGAAGGTAGAGTACCACAGGACATGAAGGATGCAAACATTGTCACATTGTGTAAGAACAAAGGAGACAGGGGCGACTGCAATAACTACCGTGGCATCTCTCTTCTCAGCTTCGTAGGGAAGCTGCTTGCCCGTCTTGTGCTGAAGAGACTCCAAATGCTTGCAGATAGAGTCTATCCAGAATCACAGTGTTGATTTCAAGCTAAGAGACCCACCACTGACATGGTATTCTCCCTCCGACAGCTGCAGGAGAAATGTAGGGAACAACAACAACCACTCTTTGTGGCCTTCATAGATCTTACAAAGGCCTTTGATTTGTTTAGCAGGGACAGCCATTTTAAAATACTTCCCAAGATTGGATGTCCATCTCGACTCCTTATCATCATCAGATCCTTTCAAGAGGAAATGAAGGGCACTGTAGTTTTTGATGGCTCAACATCAGATCCCTTTGACACCTGAAGCGGAGTGAAACAGGGCTGTGTCCTTGTGTCGACCCTGTTTGGAATCTTTTTTGCTCTCATGCTGAAGCACGCCTTTGGAACTGCAACAGAAGGTGTCTACCTTCGGACTAGATCAGATGGAAAGCTCTTTAATCTCTCTAGATTAAGAGAGAAGACCAAAGTCCAGCTGAAATGCATGCGGGACTTCCTCTTCGCCAATGATGCAGCTGTTGTTGCCCATTCTGCTGAAGACCTCCAACAACTCATGAATCGCTTTAGGAAGGCCTGCCAAGACTTTGGATTAACAATCAGCCTGAAGAAAACACAAGTCATGGGCCAGGGCGTGGACTCACCTCCCTCTATTACCATCTCCACACAACAATTGGAGGTTGTTCATGACTTTGTGTACCTTGGCTCAACAATCTCTGACACTCTCTCCCTAGAAGTCAAGCTGGATAAACGCATTGGCAAAGCAGCTACCAAGTTCTCTAGACTCACAAAGAGAGTATGGCATAATAAGAAGCTGACAGCATATACCAAAATCCAGGTCTATAGAGCCTGTGTCCTGAGTACACTCCTGTACTGCAGTGAGTCCTGGACCCTTTGTGTACGGCAGGAGAGGAAGCTGAACACGTTCCATATGCACTGTCTCCGACACATTTTTGGTTTCACCTGGAAGGACAAAGTTCTAAATAGAGTAGTCCTAGAGCAAGCTGGAATTTTTAGCATGTAATAATAATAAATGTTTTATTACGGTCATTGACCAGCAAAAGTAAGGAATATTATTTAAATTAGGAGACATAAAATCAATCTAAAAACACTAAAAACATCTATATACATATATATAAAACTACATTCATACATCTTACTAAATATCTCCTGCCTCTCTATCATAGGCCTTATCTATGGGCTATTGCAGCTTGCATAGAATGTCAGAATTGTTACTTTGAAGCTCATAAAGCCAGTGTCATCATTATACCAAATTGGTATACACCAATTTACAGATACTATAGCTGCGCTTTAGGTGGAACCTTTCCTTCACAGATTTTGATTGCAGCAGCAGAGAATTTAGCTACTTTTGTCAGCATTTCTGAATTTTGGTTTAGCCCAGTATATCTGCCAGGGCATCGCCCTGTCAGCAAAAGCAGTGTGCAATGTGCCTCTGATCGTCCAGGAAATGCCCTTATGTAAGGGTTAACAAGGACTTCTCGAATGCCAGAATAAAAAGCACAATGAAGTAACACATGGGAGATAGATTCGATCTCACCAGAGTTACAGGGGCATATACGCTGAGTGTAAGGGGTGTTGTTATACTTCCCTTCCTGGACTGCTGACGGAAGTGCATTGAAGCGGGCCAGAGTAAGAGCTTTGCGTTGTTTAGGTGTTAAGGGTAAGTAGAGATATTTAGCCGGTTTGGGTGGGAGCAGTGCGTTGTCAAGTATAAGCCTATTTCTGATAATACCAAGGTCCTGCTGCCTTTCTGTCTCAATAATACGCTGCCTAAGATTACTCTTGGCCTTAACGTATCCCATTTGTTGGATACATTCTACCGAATAGCCGTATCTGTTGATTTTATGGTATATTGCTCTCTTCCAAGGTGACTGATGGTTATCTTGTAATACCAGTGAAGTCAGCCCAATTGGTTGAAAGGTTAGTTTTAGCCAAGCTCTGGCTTCAACCTTCAGGTAGCCCACTTCAAGCCTAAGAGCTGCATTGGATACCCTTCTTGGAACTTGTAAGATAGCCCTCACGAATTTAGATTGAACTACTTCTAACTGGATAAATGAAGAATAGGGGCCCAATTGTGCCCCATACAAGAGCTGACTAAGGGATTTGGCCTGAAACAATCTTAGTGCAGCTGGAATGTACTGACCTCCCTTTGTATAGAAGAATTTTAGTATAGCAAGGCTAGATTTTTGTGCTGCTTGTACCACATTGTTAACATGGGCCTTGTGGTTTCCTTTATATTGAAAGACGACGTCCAAATATTTATAAGCCTTAATTTGTTCTATCTCATGCTCATCAATTAACCACTTATAGATCCTGGGCCTCTGAGCGAACACTAAAACTTTGGTCTTCGAGTAATTTATCTGTAGCATTTCCTCTTTACAGTATTGTGCGAGAGCGCGTAATGCTCTCTTTAGTCCTATTGGTGTCTGTGAAATTAGGACTGCGTCATCTGCATATAACAGAAGGGATATATGTCTATTGGCTAGTTTGGGGGGGATGGAACTCCGGATGGCTGAGTGCCGTTACCATTGAGTTGATATAAAAATTAAATAACAATGGAGCTAATATACACCCTTGCTTCACACCATTATAGGTAGGAACTTTATCAGACAAGTGTCCTTCCTTGTTGCATCTAATTCTGAGCGTTGTATTTTCATGCAGCTTATACATAAGCAGCAGAAGGCGTCGATCTATTGTGGAAGACTCTAAGTTACTCCAGAGTCTATCTCGTGAAATTAAATCAAAAGCCGATCTAAGATCAATAAAGGCAGCAAATAGGGACCCTCGGGGTTTCTTAGAGTACTTATCTACTAGGTGCCTTAGAATAAGGGCATGATCCTGTGTAGATCTACCAGATCTAAATTCAGCTTGTTCATCTGCCAAAACACTCTCAGAGTCCATCCAATTTATCAATTTCCAAGATAAATGTTTGGCATAAAGCTTACTAATTATGGGTTGTAAACTGATTGGCCTATAATTAGCTGGATTGTCTTTTTTACCTTTTTTATAAATGGGGATAATAATAGCTGTGCCCCATTCCGATGGCATGTGAGCGTTTTGGTCAATATAAGTGAAAAGGTTTGCCAGAATTGGGGCCCACCATTCACAGTTGTTCTTAATGAGTTCGGGAGGAATACCATCACAGCCCGGGGCCTTACCAATTTTCAATTGGTTTACAAGGTCATTAATTTCAGAGATTGATACAGGGTGCCATTCTGGTAGATTCATATATAAACGACTCACATGAAATGAGGGATTGTCTCTTTTGGCATAAAGCTCATGGAAGTGGGCTTCCCACACTCGAGCGTTAATATAACAGTTCATCCTAATTGAAAGATTATTGGTAGTTAATGTTATGGATTCCCAAAATGATTTCATATCTTTTCCCCCTGACTGCTTTGATAAGTTTTTCCCATTCTATCTGTTGAGCTATCCTTTTTTTTCTTTAATTAATTTCTTATAGCCTTTCTTAAGTTGCAGCAGTTCCTCCACTTCCTTTGATGATGGATTTTTGTTTTTATTTTGTTTAAATTTTGAAATTACCAGTTTTTTTGCATCAATACACTCCTTATCAAACGAGTTATAGGACCTGCGCTTAATAGTATGGGTTTTTGTTGAGTTATTTGAACCAGCTGAATCTACTAGTTTATTTATTAGTGTTTCATACAGCGCAATTATGTTGCTACTTCGGCCCGCTTTGAGAAAGGTGGAATGAATCTCAGAGAACTGATTGTTATTAAGTAGATTAGTAAAATAAATTGAGGCCTTTCCTGACCATTTGATCCTGGAGTTGGTTAGTATCATCTCAGGATTCATAGGCAAGACCTTCTCAATATGAGTATGGTGTTCTTGTAACTTCAGGTACAACTTTAATGGCAGGTGATCACTATCAATCCTACTGTCGATCACCAGATTGATGACAGTATTCAGTATGTTACGGCTGGCAATCATGTAGTCTATGGTACTCATCCTTGTTCCCGACCAGAAAGAGAATTCCCCTGGTATGTCACCTGTAGTGCTTCCATTTAATATATGTACGTCAAGCCGATAAACTAGCTGTGCCAACTTAAGACCTGCATAATTACTGATGGTATCTTTAAAGAGGCGCCTAGTGACTGTGGGGAAGTGTAGTCCATCAGGGGGGCATAAATTATAAGCAGCATAAAGAGCCAAGTCATTTGTACCCAATCTGGCATTAAAATCACCCCCAATTATCATTTGGTCATCATTAGTTAACAAAAGTTTTTGAATATAGGATTCAAGGTCTTGGTGAATCTGTTTGATCTGGGCGTTCCGTCTCTGTGGTGGTAAATATACATTGATGAACACTATTGCACAGTGATTAAATTTGACCCTCACTGCTGCAGCATATTGATGAAGGGAGGGAAGTTTGGTCATTGTAATATGGAGCTTAGTTGAAACCAATATAAGAAGGCCGCCCTTAGCTCTGCCCCTCTTTTCACTGGGAGTGGCACTTATTTGATGGGCAGAGTAACCATTTACTTCAATTTCCCCTAGTGCCCAAGTCTCTTGCAGCAGTAAGATATCGAACTTAGAAAGATACTTGATAAAGGAATTGTCATTGCTCTTTGCATTCCATCCTGCTATATTCCATGATAGAACAGAGATGGTGTCATTTATAGTTTTTTGTCAGTCCATAAGATCAGGAGATGGGGGAGGATCCTGAGTGTTAAGATTAAAAGGCGTAGCCATGTCGGTCGTATCAAGGTGATGCATGTCTGCAGATTGAATTGTGTTGTGTTGCGGTAGAGTAGGTTGAGATACAGTTTTTAGATGGCTAAGATGGGTAGTCGTGACCTTCTCCAGAGTGGCTAATGTTCGAGGTTCAGAATCAAATGATTCTCGTGAACTAGCCCCATACATGAGATGTCCTTCGTTGTTTTCAGTTTCTTCACTATCTAAGGAAATCGGAATTGGAATATCCTGATGAGGTACCATCTGGTGCTTAGGATCTCGCTTAGGTTCTTGTATCAAGCTGATATCATTACTTGCTGTTGGATATTGGTTAAGGGGTGCAGCTTTGGCTTGTAAGCCCGAGTCATCCATTATTAGGTAACTTCTCAGTGATATGGTCTTATTACATACGGAAGCAACACTAGTTTTGACTTCCTCCCATTTATTGTTAAGGTCAATCAAGGGAGCTTGAGTTTCTTCTCTATTACAAAGGGAAGACCTGTGATCAGATAAGGGGGAGATTGTTAAGTTCTTTGCCTGTACCCTTATTGATTTCCCAGCATTAGAATCAGATGTAAAGTTGAAGTCTTCTCTGGTTACTCTTTGGGGATTGCTCCCAGGGATCAAAGAAGAAGGCCTGCTCCGTAAAGGGGGCAAAGCCGTTGGTTCAGAAAAAACTCTTGCGGGAGTAATTTGAAATTTTCCCAGATAAGTTCTCATTTTTAGGAGAATGAGAGGGATCACAGCATGTTCAAAGGTGAGACAAACTCTTTTATGACCATACTTGTGCGGGAGCCATCAAATATTCTTGAGGTCTATCTTCCGCGCTTCTATATTTAACAGTTGACTCAAGGAGATCATCACTGATCTGTGTGTCTCCCATCTCTTTCTGTTGATGTTAATTGGAGCAATTTGTAATATCACCTGAGTGCTCTGAAAGATCTTTGAGGAGTTTGTCTCCCTTTTCAATTGGGAAGCCAATTGTTGTGGAGCCGGTTGTTGTATGCTGTCTTTACTGCTAAATCTACCAACCGCCCTTTCTTTGAAACGGTTTCTTCTTATACATTACTGTGGTGCTGGAGGAGACTCTTGAGAGTCCCCTGGACTGCAAGGAGATTAAACATATCCATTCTGAAGGAAATCAACCCTGAGTGCTCACTGGAAGGACAGATCCTGAAGCTGAGGCTTCAATACTTTGGCCATCTCATGAGAAGAGAAGACTCCCAGGAAAAGACCCTGATGTTGGGAAAGTGTGAAGGCAAGAGGAGAAGGGGACGACAGAGGACGAGATGGCTGGACAGTGTCATCGAAGCTACCAACATGAATTTGACCCAACTCCGGGAGGCAGTGGAAGACAGGAGGGCCTGGCGTGCTTTGGTCCATGGGGTCACGAAGAGTCAGACACGACTTAACGACTAAACAACAACAATAATAATACATTACTGAAACAGCGATGTCTATGTTGGCTCGGGCATGTCGTGAGAATGGCTGACCGGTCGGATTCCAAAAGTTCTCCTGTATGGAGAATTAGTGCAGGGAAATCGCCCCAGAGGAACACCACAGCTGTGATGCAAGGATATCTGCAAGCGGGATCTGAAGGCCTTAGGAATGGACCTCAACAGATGGGAAACCTTGACATCTGAGTGTTCAGCTTGGAGGCAGGCGGTGCATCATGGCCTCTCCCATTTTGAAGAGACATTTGTCCAGCAGGCCGAGGGAAAGAGGCAGTCCTGAAACCAGCAAAATCAGAGAGCTGGACAGGGGACAGATTTTATTTGTCTTCAGTGTGGAAGGGATTGTCACTCTTGAATTGGCCTTCTCAGCCACACTAGACGCTGTTCCAAGTCCTCTATTCAGAGCATGTTACCATAGTCTCGCGAAACTGAAGGATGCCTAATCTAATGTGTGTAGTGACCAGTCAGTATTTACCTGCAAGTTGGTCCCCGCCCTGGCTGGCTGGGTGGGAGAAGGTTGGCAGAATAATGGCCAAGATTTTTTTGGGGGTAAAAAAAGTGCATATAGTTATTCATTTTATTAATAAGCAGAGAGTTATTTGATCTTCATAAACAAAGTAAGAAATAATATAACTGGAGTGTGGCTGTCAGTGGATTTAGTATCCAAGGACTAGAAGTGGAAATTGTCAATCATCATTAAATGATATGTAAATATCGTTTTATGAAATAATCACTTCACATGTCTTTTCTATTATGTTTTTGTTTAAGTTTTAAAATAGTGCTACTCCATAATAGATAAGAAATAACTCATTAATAAAGAAACTTAGATCGGTACTCTCCATATCAAGCAAATTTTTGCTTGCCACCTGTGACTGATGAAGGAGATTACATACAGTTAATCTGCTTAATTATGTTTTGTTGAATGTAAGCAACTGGGATTTTCCCCAATAAAATGATTTCCAAATGTGATGCTGAAGATATAGCTTTTAAATGTTAAAAATTTATATCAAGGTAAAAATTAGCTAAGTACGGAACAGAAATTAGACCAACTGACTTACATGAAACCTAAAGCCTAGCACAATACTGAAACCTTTGTCCACTTCTAATGTGCTGATGGTTTCTGTGTGTTTTGTGTGCTTATGGCAACCTTGTAGGATTTTTGAGTTACCGTATGTGAGATGTTCAAGGGCTGCTTTACTGTAAGTTACTGTAAGCTTTTGTTACTGTAAGCTTTTGTGACCAAGCAGGAATGTGAACCCAGCTCTTTTGAACTACATTCCATTCATTACACTGCCTCTTGGAGACATACAGTGGTACCTCGCAAGACGAATGCCTCGCCCGACGAAAAACTCTCAAAACGAAAGCGTTTTGCGATTGCTTCCGTGACTCGCAAGACTGCTTCTTCTATGGCCGTGCTTCGCAAGACGATTTCTTTTTCGCAAGACCGATTCCTCGCAAGACGAAAATAAATCGTTCGTCTTGCGAGGTTTCCCATAGGAATGCATTGCAATGCATTCCTATGAGAAACCGCTTTTCGCAAGACAAAAATTTCGCAAGACGGCGCTACTCGCGGAACGAATTACTTTCGTCTTGCGAGGCATCACTGTATACTGTTGGCCAATTTATAGAAACTGTCTCTGGTAGTGGTGCTGCTGCAAAGTTATATAATGGTTATAGGGTTCCTAACAGCAACATTGTTTCTAGAGGTGGCCCAGCTGAAGGTGGCAGGCCTTTAGCAGGAAGCACCTAGTTTCTTTCTAATATTTTTCTTCTGTTTTAAGCTGTTAAAACTATTTAAGCTATTGCAGTCCTTTTGAGCACAGAGACAGCTTCCTTTTCAATTTATCTTCAGAAAAGGGAGTGGGTGGAGTCTGCTTTAATGAGGATTACATCACTGCCTCAAACATAATTCCGCTGTTGTTTTTGGCCTTCCTCATTCTAAAAGCAGTTGAGGTTTTTTTGTCACTTCATGGCTCTCACCCATTGCCCACCATTGGCCTTGAGCCTCAGGTGAGGTAAGAGCAGAGGTCCTTGGAATATACACTTATTGGGCTTCTTTAGGTAGTTTGGTCATTGCTGCTGTAGTGTTTAATGTGGCATGAAAACCTTAACCTTTGAACTATTTAGTCAGAATATCATCAGACAAAAGAAAGATTATCTTCCTTGGTGGTGACCAAGGTTTCAGTATTATGCTAGTCTCTAGGTTTCATATTACATCAGTATTTTCTGGTGAAAAATGGCTGTAGTATATGATACTCCTTTACAGAAATGGCAGAAAAGGAGTAGATATGTCATTTTGCAGCATTTAATGTACTTTTTGAGGCTATTTTTAATTGAATTTGCTTCAAATTTGGCATACTCATCAGGTAAATAATGCCAGAATTTGGGATTGTGGTGTAACAAGTGTAACCTTTATAAGGTTATAAACTGTAATCTTTATAAGCAATAAAATTTTAAGGCAGATTGTATGTTTTGGTGTGACTTGCCTTGAGTATAGTGTCATTATGATGTGCATTGAATGCTCTAGTTAGTGAAACAAGCAAATACCACAAAAAGTTACAATAAAAGCAAATGTTTTTATAAACCTATGGCTGGAGTCTGTCAGTGAGGAGTTACTTTTAATGAAGAGAAAGATCTGCTGCAAACACTAAAAATAGAGTTATGCAGCTGCAGGCTTAAGATTTAAATTATTTTGGCTATAAAAGAAAAGGTCATGTGGCTCTCTACAGTCGAATGATTCCTCTTACTGTAGGTACTGTTGTATGACTTCCGCTACTTGTGTCAAAGGGTTGTAACCGTAATCTGCTGTGAATCCTTTGCTTTGCTCTGTGACTCATACCTTTCAGTGTCCAAAGGTTTCCTTTGCATTTCATTTCCACTGACAGCATTCCTTTGTCCCAGGGCTGTCTCTGAGGGGTTCCTAAGGCCTACATTTGTTATATTTCCCTTTCATTGACCCATGTCTCCACCATCCACTCTTAACAACACTTTATCAGTATTGGTTTCTTGAGCTGCCTGGAACAGCTCCCTTCCTTCAACATCTTCATAGGCTACCAGCTGTGTTCATTTCCAAACACAATTCAAAATTCTGGTTATGAACTGTAAAGTCTTCTCTGTCTTGGGTCCTCGTAATCTAAAAGACTGCCAAGACTTTAACATCTGGTAGAGAAGCTCTTCTCACCTTCAGAGGCTCCTTTGATGGGGATATGAGAGGCAGGCTTCTTGCTGGCCATGCCCAGGCTCTGGAACTCCTTGCCAAAGGAAGCTAGGTTTGCACCCTCCCTGCTTTCCTTCTAGTGGCAGGCATTTGACAGTTGAGAGCCTCCAATTACAGTGGTGCTTCGACTTACGACCATAATCCGTTCCAGAAGATGGAATGTAAGTCGAAATGGTCATAAGTCGAAGCATGCATTCCCATAGGAATGCATGGGAACGCGATTAATCCGTTCCGGCCAAAAAAAAAATACCCCCCAAAAATAAAATAAAAATAAACAGAGCAAGCCTGCAAAAAAATCACCAAAAAACAAACAACACACCACAGAAACAATCCCCCCAGCCCTGCAAAACCCACCCAGAACAGTTTTTAAAAGCCAAAAAACGGCACCTTACCTTACCAGGCAGTCCCAAGCCTCCTCCGATGGCCTCCGCGGGCCGATGCCGCTGCTTCTGCTGGTGCCCGACGCCGCCTCCAGCTCCGGCACCGGCTCGCTGGGGCGGCCGCGTCGGTCCTTGGCGCTCCTCGTCGCCCTCCGCAGGCCGATGCCACCGCTGCTGCTGGTGCCTGACGCTGCCTCCCGCTCCGGCACTGGCACAAGCGGCTGCTCGCCAGGGACCCAGCAGCGGCGGCCCGCGGAGGGCAGCGAGGACCGACGCGGCCACCCCGGCGAGCAGCCTCTTTGCCACCAACGGTTTAAATTTGCCGCCTTTTCCCCCTGCCTTTTCTCGCGCAGCGGCGCAAGAAAAGGTTGTAACTCGAAGCTCTGGCCACAAGTCGAAGCAAAATTTTGCGGTCATAACTCGAAATGGTCGTAAATAGGGACGGTCTTTCCTTCCTTTTCCTATCATGCAAATACCATATCGTTTTTATTATTACCTTCCTTGACTCCCACTTTTGGGAAGAATGTCATGATAACAATTTTAAAAATGTCTGTTGTTAGGCCTCCTTTTCATTGTTTTATTTTATTTGTAGAATTTATGAGGCATTCTGTAATCATGGAATTCAATTACCAAAATACTTGCCAGTTTAAGACTTAAATTAAAGCTATCTCATGTTGGCTCCTGCTGCCCAAAACCAGGAAATGCTGCAAAGACTTGTGCCTTAATGGAGATGCCTATGATCAGGAATGATGTTTTCAGTCACAAATTATATTCAGTTACAAATTAACCTCTGTGTACTCGTACTCACACTTTGCTTTGGTCTTGCATTGACAAATCCAGATGGAGAGGACAAAGGGTATTGTGGGCAACAACAAAAAACCTTACCTTGTTCTGTTTTTATATTTCCTAATGAAATGTCTGAGAGGGTCTTACTGAACTGAAAGAAGAGATCCCCAGCCCTAATCCATGGCTATGCTTGTTTATCACATGCATCAACTGTTTTTGATTGTTTGTTGAGCCTCTTAGCAAGATCACGATTTGGCAGAGAATGTGACCTTCCTTCTTCAACTCTACAGTATTCTTTTTGTACTTTGAAGAGAGTATGCTCACAAAGTTTTCACATAATAATTCTTCAAGGAAGAAACTTCCAAGGAATTAGGAGGTCACTCCAGTGATTCCAAGTGTCTCGGCTTCATGAATGTGAGCATCCAAAAGCATTGCATACAGTCATGCTTTTTAAGACAAATTCTGGTGGACTGCTATACTGTATTGCTGTTTTTATTAGAAGCAGGGCAGCCTTGGGGAATCTTAAATTGCCTCACAGAGGTTTTTCAGGCTCTCATTCCCAAAGTTGTTAGATGTGACTGTTCTAAATCCTTTAGTATCATTTGAAAATGCATAAGCTTTTCCTATTAAAGGTATCTTCCTCTTTGCTAGTACTGATCCCAGTAGTGTGGGTTTGATTTAAATAAAATTGATTTAAATCACAATTAAATTTTTTAATCAGGTTTTTTTATGATTTAAATTTTTAAAACTGATGTTTTTATTTAAACCATGATTTAAATTGTGATTTAAGTCAATTAGATTAAAAAAATAATTGATTTTTCTCCACTTTAGCAGCCAGTAAGATACCTGAGTACAATGCAGTGCCAGTCTGCCATTTTGTCTTTCAGCAAAATATATGAGGTAGTATTGTGTTGTTAGGTGGGAATGGCTGGTTGAGAAGGAATGGAATGGGACCTTGTATCTGGCTTGTTACCAAGGTTTAAGGAGATAATGCTGTGGAAGGGGTGGTGGGCCTATTAGACTAGGTGGAAGACACTGGAAATGAGGGACTTTAGGAAGTGTGATTTAGGGAGGACTGTCTTCCCCCAGAACTGCCCCTTTTAGATTCATTTTGGTGCTGTCAGTTAACTATAGTAGAAACATTTCAATTCTTCAAAAAAAACTCCGGTTTCTGAATGTGGGATGTTGTGCTTCTGTACCCACAATTCAAAAAGCCAGGAAATGGCCCAATATTGCTGCATAATACTGTGCCCACACTGCCAGCAGGAAAAAGGATGCTGAGCTTTACATAGCAAAGGGCAGCCTGAATGTTGACAACATCAATGGCAGCAGTCAAGATGGTCTACAGGATATCCTCTTGTGTGCACTACCATTCACACTTCTTGAAAAACAGCTCTGACAACTGCTGTTTGGGTGAGAAGTGGTTAATTGACAAAAAAGGATTCAGCTTTTGGAATTTTCCCTTGTGTCGTTTCACTTTGTGAATGGTAGTGGTGCCGGGGAACTCCTGTTCGATACCTTATCCATTAGCCTGTGGAGTGTCTCAGGGTTCCATGATTCCCCTTGCTATTTCACATGTACATGAAAAACATGAAAGAGGCTGTCCAGAATTTTGGGGTCTGGTACCACGAGTGTGCAGGTGACACCCAACTCCATCTGCTCTTTAAGATCTTCCCTTGGGTGTGGAGGTTGGGTGACCACACACTGGGGCCTGAGAGACTGAGAGAAGGGCTTCATGGAAAATCTTAAAAAACAGATGGAGTTAGCTTTCATCAGACCACAAAATTCTGGACAGCCTCTTTCCAGTTTTTCATGTATATGTGAAATAGTATGGGGTAACACGGAACCTTGAGATAATATCTAAGAACTGTTTCTCAGTGATTTACTAGTGCTGTCCAGCTATTTTAACTCAGGAAGATAAAGATGCTGTTCTCTGTTCGTTCCTGATTAAATTTAATATTTCAACTTTTTTATTCAGGTCAATAATATCGGGAAATTGAAAGATTTCCTTCTGCAGCACAGGAAGGAATACATTAATGCCTACAGGTAAGTGTTACAATGGGAATAACAGAAAGTAAGTAGGTCAGAGGAAAAAGAAAATTGGATGAACATGTTGGTGCCATTTTAAAAAGTTCTAATGACAAAATCCCAGTCTGGTTGTTGAATATAGTGAACATGTCATGATGTAGTTAGTGGTCTTCAGTTGCTTTTTCCCCAAGCAGAAAGAAGAAACATTATGGTTAAAAAACAAGTTGTGTTTAGTTGTTGAAAAGAGTTTTTGAACTTGGTCTATTGTGAAGGACTAAGATAGCCATTGATGCATAGGCTTTTTCTGGTTCCTATCCTTTACTTAGTGTACAGTGACAGGCTCCATGGGAGACTTCAGAAACAAGACTTCTTAGCACACTACATATATTAATAACTCAGCTTTCCATATTATTTTTATGGGTATAAAACAGTTCTCTCCTTTTGTTCTTTCAGCATCCCTAATTTGGCTTGAATTCCCCTTTGATTTCATGACTCCTGTGAAATGGATCTCTGGGATTTTTTTGCTTTTTGTTGATAAATAGTTCTCTTTGTCTCTACCTGACAAATGCTGAAAAGTTGTTTTTAGGAATCTGACTTAATTTCTATCACTTTGTATTTTTGCTTCTTATCTACTGCTAATAACTTTAAGAGTTTTATCAGTTACCCATTGAGGCATATCTTTTCTTTTGACTAAAGGAATAGTCATTTTGCATTCTTTTCTCTGCTTTCAATCCACAGTTCTTTTGGATTCACAGAATTCTGAGTGTTTTCTTGCTTGAATTCTAACTCTCAGGCTAAATTCTCCAACAATATTTGTGTCTATTTCATTTCCAGCTATTGCATTATGTCACTTATGATTAATCAATGAATCCTCCTTTGTGATCATATTTCTTTCTGGACATTTGCATGAAAATATTTAATTTCTTTGTCATCAGCATCTGTAATTGCAGCATGAACTTGAATGATGGTTATGTGGATAGATTTTCTCATATAGCTAATTGATATTATTTTGTCAGACTTTACATTATAGCCCATAACTGCTAGTGCTGCATTTCACCTCACTATTAGATGAACCACTGTTTCTTCTTCATGGTCTCTGTGAATGCACACAAATGGGTTATTCTGCGCCTGCGCAGGACCTCTCAGAAGTTTCTAGAGCTTAAAGATGTGATTAGTGGGACGTTCCCCCGTGGAGCTCATGCTCCGCCCGCCTGAAGTCCCCTCAGTTCCTTTTAGCCGCCACTTAGGTCAGACCTATCTCGATGACTAGAGCAACTTTTGATTGCGATCGCTATTTCTTCTTTGTGCCTTCCCAGGCTTTTTCACTTCATTATTTGATGTTCCCTCGTGAGTTCTTTTTGTTCTAAAATTTTTCTCCCCGTGTCTCCCTCTACTTTCATTTCCCCCCCCATTTCCCCCCTTCACTATCTTCCCACTCCTTTTATGGCCCCCGGCCCATTTAAATGGTGCGTGTTGTGCGCGAACAAGATCCCACTTTCAGACGGCCACGACCACTGTCTTTTTTGCCTAGGGGAGCAACATCAAACCCATTCCTGCCCAGAGTGTAAAAAACTCACCAAACTGGCCCTTAAGCTCTGTCTCCAACGTCTCCGCTCATTTCTCTGGGAGAAATCCCTTAAACCACCCACCGCCTCGATGGAACCTACCTCGCCTCCTGTCCCTAGACAAGACGTGCCTAGGCCTGTGTCGAACCCGACCACTCCTTCTCCTAAACCAAGGGAGCAGTCTAAATCCTCCTTGAAGTCGGCATTGGCATCGAAGACATCCTCGACACAGTCTCAGGGGCAGTCGCCTAAGAAGAAAAAGGACAAAGGTGGATTGAAAAAGACTAAGAAAACATCTAAATCTACTCAACTTACTTAACCTCAGCCAAACCTTCTTTCACCGATTTTGGAAGAGTCTTCCAGAGAGGTTCCCGACTCATTGTTGGAGGTGGAAGATTCACTCCCGCTACCTCCTGGCCAGGCTCCGGCTTCAGTGGTGAGCCTGTCGCCTAGTATTGGCCATTCAGCAGCTGATGTTCTCTCCAGCCCGGCCTTGGCCCATTCTAGCCCTGCATCTTCAGGGCGGGCAGTTATGGTTCAGTTTTCTAACTAGGAGTCTTCCCCACACCGGTCTCCTCCTCGCAAACATGCGTTGAAGAGGCATCATCTCTCACCCAATTTCCAGGATCCTCCGCATAGGGAGTTTTACTACCCCCAAGAGCCTTCTCGATACCATTCTCAGGCAGACTACCGAGATCCTTATTATGCTGAGTATGACTGATACCGGCATCGCAGAGATGATATCAACCTGCATACTGGACAGTATTATTATGATGAACCAAAGAGAGTGCAATATGCATTCACTTATCCATTTGAGCCTTCTCCATCTCCGTCACCATCTCCACCCCAACATCGACATCGGGCTCATACATCCAAACTTCAGTCCTCTCTTCCGGCTCCTTTACATGCCAAATCAGCTCTCAAGTGTACTTCTTCACATCCAACAGAGCAACCTACCTCCAAACGCTCCCGTACATCTTCAGTACTGGTTTCTACTTCTCACTCGCACCTCCGTACCTCATCTCTTCAGGTCACTACCACCTGTTGGAGTCACGAACTTAGCAGGCTGATGGGCTTTGTGGTGATCACCAGATAATTAGGATAGCAAAGAGTCTCTTAGAGATAGACGTTAAAGAAGTCAGCCACACACACAGGGATCTCTGCCAGCAGTGCTCCTGATGGGCGACTAGTAGAAGAGGCAGAATAACACAGAATGGGTTCCCAATGAATTCTGCCAATGCATTCTGCCCTGCCCCCAGGAGACTGTCCTTTTATTAACATTACAAGGTCACAGATAGTGACAGTATACAGATAGTGACAGTATACAGAGTTCAGATAGGACAATGGTTACATCATGTTATTAGGATTGGTCTGGGGAAAGGCAATTAATCAAGCCCTCTGATTGGCCTAAGGAAAGGCCTCTATGGCAAGCTCTCTATGATAATGAGAAAGAGGAAGAATGGTGGCAGCTCCTCCCCTCAGAAGCAGCCACAGGATGCTAGGAGAGTTTTCTCTCACTACAACACCCATGTGGCTTAGCAACCTTGGGAATGGCACCCCCACAACCACCTACAAGGGACCTCCCCCTCCTCCGCCTGACACCGACAGAGGGTTGTCGAGTCTTCCGGTTACCACATCCAAAACCTTGACATCTAGACCTCGACAACGGTCACCGTCTTCCAAGTCTGCTGTTTCCGAGGCTCACAACTCCCCCTTGGAAATTTCTCAGGAGTCGCCCTCCTACCTGCCTACTCCCGATGTGGTGGATAATCACCCTCCTTCACCTTCTGAAGACTTTACATCCTATTCTCAACTTATACTCTGCATGGCTAAATCCCTCGAGCTCGAGGTCGAACAGCCTCTGCCTCCAAAACAAGACCTGGTATTCAAAGACATCAACTAGGATAAAACCCCACCACTCAGTCTGGCTTTCATACCAGCTATGCTTGATTTGGTAAAAGAGTCTTGGGATAAACCACCGGCCTCCTTCCAAATACCCAGACGAGTGGAGAACCATTATAAAACTCATGGTTCAGATACGTCCTTTCTTGCAAAGCATCCGATACCCAGTTCAATCATTGTAGAATCAAATCAATCTCGAGCTCGCAATAAATCATTGGTGGCTCCAAAAAATAGAGAAAGCAGAATGTTAGACGTTCTTGGTCGCCGTCGCTACTCTTTAACATCTTTTATCATGAGGGCTGCCAACTACCAGGCGGCTATGGGTGCCTACCACAGGCAACTCTGGAATAAAGTTCTCCCAGTATTACAAGCAGCTCCTGAGGACTCGGACCGAAGCTCTTAATGTCCATCTAGAGGCCTCCACCCTGGCAAAACAACAACGAATAGCTGCTCATCATACCACAGATGCCACCTCCAAGGCTATGGCTACTGCAGTTACGCTTAGGTGGCATGCCTGGCTTCGTTCAGCGGGCATCACAGATGACACCAGGTCTCGTATAGAAGACCTCCCCTTTGATGGAGCGGTTCTATTCAACGAAAAGACTGATGAGGTAATGGACAACCTCCACAAAATCAGGAAGACAGCCAGATCCTATTCTATTCAACAACTCTATTGATATCAATGCCCCCAATGGTGTTGACCCTCCTTCTTTCAGCAACCGTATCAAGAACAACAGTACCATCCATACAAAACTCAACTCCCTGAAAGACCCTTTTCAGGACCCTCCACTTCCACATCCTCCACTTTTTGACCTCAGCCTCAGGCTCAGTGTTGTCAGCCCTTTTGTCGTCCTCAGAAAAAGGGCAAACAATATCTTTGACTCTCTTCAGCCCGAGGTCAGCCTCCATTCTTCCTTTCAAACCCATCTCTGTCCTTTTTTGTACTCTTGGTCACATATCACAAACGACCATTGGGTACTGTCGATCATTCGTCACGGCTATCTTCTCGAATTCGAAGAACTTCCACCCATCGGTCATGTCAAACACACTCCATACTCACTGACCCTTCAAGACGAAGTCTTGCTCCTCCTTCAGAAGCAAGCCATCATCAGAGTACCAAACCACAATCTTTACAATGGTTTTTACTCCTGTTACTTTACAGTTCCAAAGCGAGACGGAGGTCTCCGTCCCATCCTCAATCTCAGACACCTTAACGCATACATCTAATCCAGATGTTTCAGGATGGTTACACTTGATACTGTCATTCCTCTCCTTTCCCAAGGAGACTGGTTCGTTGTGATAGACCTCCAGGACACCTACTTTCACATTTCCATCCATCCTCGTCACCACAGGTACCTCCACTTCTGCTTTGAAGGCATCGCCTACCAGTTCTGTTCTCTTCCGTTCAGTCTCTCTACTGCTTCATGGACCTTCACAAAATGCCTTGCACCAGTCGTGGCACACTTCCGCCTATGTACACAGTATAACCGTTTTTCCCTATATCGACGATTGGTTAATCGTATCTAACTCTTACCAAGACGCCTTGGGAGACACTCGTTTCACTCTCTCCACGTTAGCAGGCCTGGAGCTCAAGGTCAACTTCACCAAATCTCGACTAGACCCCTCTCAAACTATATAGGCGCTCGCCTCAACTAATCTGTGGCCAGGGCATTTCTGCCCCAAAAGCGAATAACCAAGCTAAAATCTGCAGTACGGTCTTTTCGTCCCCTCACCTCAGTTTCAGCGCATCGGACCCAACATCTTCTCAGTCTCATGGCCTCAACTACATCAGTTATCCAACTATTCCGCTATTGTAGCACATCAATTGAGCCAGACTCAAAATGAGATTCCCTTCAAGCCTGGTACCTTTCCCTATTCGACCCGATGATCAACCACCCCCCACCCCCCGCAAACAGTTGACAGTTTCCAGGGAATTAGCTCACCAACTTACCTGGTGGACCTTCCTCCCGCATCTTGCAGTTGGCAGTCCAGCTCACGATTCAGGTCACCACCGACGCCAGCCCCACGGGATGGGGTGCTCACTGTCAAGGCCACAGAATCCATGCCCTGTTGACAAAAAGAGAACAAACCGTACATATCAACCATCTTGAGCTACTTGCTATCATCAAGGCCTTTCGTGCCTTCCATCCTCTCATCGTCAGTTGCGCCATTCAGTTGGCCACGGACAATATGACCGCCCTATATTATGTAAACAAGCATGGGGGCACACACTCCCTCTTTCTTCTATACCTCACAGTCCACCTCTGGGAGTGGTGTTACACTCACCACATCTTTCCTGTTGCAGTCCACATTGCCAGTCAAGACAACTTTCTAGCGGACCACCTCAGTTGCCTCACTACTCGGACCCACGAATGGGTTTTGGACGACACCGTTTTTGCCCAAAACATCCTTGGGATGCTCCTACTCTCAATGTATTTGCCACGCATGAGAATGCCAAATGTGTCCAATATTGTTCCAGAGCAGGGAGAGGCGTGAACTCCCTAGGAGACGCCTTCATGGTGGAATCGGTCTTCTATACCTATTTCCTCCCATTCCTCTCATTCAAAGGACAGTGGTCAGGCTCCGCCAGTTTTGCTCCGCTATCCTGGTAGCCCCTTGGTGGCCGCGGCAATCTTGGTTCACCCACATGAAACTGATGTTGACAGATCTCTTTCACCTCCCTCGCCTCCCACACCTGTTAACTCAAGACAAAGGCAGAATTTACCACCCAGACCTGGAGTCCTTTAACCTCACTGCGTGGAGAATTCACCTTCCATAGCAGCTGTTCTCAACAGGGCTAGAAAGCCTTCCACTCAACTTCTCTACCACTATAAATGGAAGACATTTTCTACTTTTGCTGCTTCTAAGGGACTCAACAACACCTGTCTCCCTTGAGACCCTCCTTACATTCCTTCTCCACCTTTTTCATCTTGGTCTGTCACATTCCACCTTGAAGGTGTACGTTTCCGCTATTGTAGCACATCAGCCACCAGACTCTGATTCTACTCGACTTTTCTCTCACCCTACCTTGAAGAAATTTCTTTAAAGCCTCCAAAACATCCGTCCTCCTCAATGTCCACCACTTCCGCAATGGTCTCTACAAACAGTCCTCAATGCTCTTACCCGCCCTCCCTTTGAACCGCTTGCCACTACCAACTTCAAACTTCTTTCCCTCAAAACTTTGTTCCTCGTCACCATCACATCAGCCAGGTGAGCTAGCGAGTTAGCAGCTCTCAGGGAGGACTCACTGTATCTCCAGTTTCACTCTGACAAGGTTACCCTTTATCCGGATGTCTCCTTTCTATCTAAGGTCATGTCAGAATCCCATCTCAATGAACCTTTGGTCCTCCCTTCTCTTTTTCCATCTCCAACATCGGATCTCGAGCGCATGCTCCACACTCTAGATGTTAGACGCTCTCTCGCTTTTTATGTTGACAGAACAAAATCTTTTAGGAAATCTTCACGTCTCTTTATCTGCTATCACGGTCCTCGCAAGGGCTCTCCAGCTTCCTCACAGACTTTATCAAGGTGGATAGTCCAAGCAATCACCCTGGCCTATGAATTGGCTGGGAAACCGCCACCGGACACTGTTAAGGCCCATTCCACCAGGGCTGTTTCTACCTCTACCGCCTTTCTTCGCAGTATAGATGTTTCCAACATCTGTTGAGCGGCTACATGGTCTACACCCTGGACATTTGTGACTCACTATCGTCTGGACGTCAGAGCAAAGAATGAAGCTGGCTTTGGCAGAGCTGTTCTTACCTCCTTCTTAACGTGATGTCCCACCAACCGGTAAGTGAGCTTGCTAGTCACCCATTTGTGTGCATTCACAGAGACCACGAAGAAGAACGAGAGGTTACTTACCTGTAACCATGGTTCTTCGACTGGTCCTCTATGAATCCACACATCCCGCCCGTCCTTCCCTCTGTCCGTCACGTTGTCATCTCTGTTTACTTTTCTGACAGCGGCGGACTTTTTGGGAACTGAGGGGACTTCAGGCGGGTGGAGCATGCACTCAACAGGGGAACGTCCCACTATTCACATGTCTTTAAGCTCTACAAACTTCCAAGAGGTCCTGCGCAGGCGCAGAATAACCCATTTGTGTGGATTCACAGATGACCACTCAAAGAACCATGGTTACAGGTAAGTAACCTCTCTTTATCCTGTATTTGCCATTTCCAGAGTAAAATACTTTGTAAGTGTCTGAAGTATCTTGTCCTACTCCAAAATTGTCTCACACAAACATTACAGTGTTTACAGTTCCATTTCTTGTTTTATGATTTTTAACGTGATTCATACTTCTCACTCATTCAGTGTTCCAATTATAGCATTGAGTGGGGGGTTGGACTTGATGGCCTTGTAGGCCCCTTCCAACTTCACTTTTCTATGATTTCTATGATAGTTATTGTTTCACTTTGTGTCTGTGCACATTAAGAACTGGCTCACTAATTTCCATTACCTGTTATGGTTTTCAAGGTACAAAACATTCGTTTACCATCCTCTGCACCAATAAAAGTCAGCTTGCTATCATAGCTGGTGATCCTTTACCACTATTACCCTCCACTACTCCTGCTGCCCCAGATCTACTTCTCAGGATTTTATCTGCCTCCATCACCAGTGGAAATAACAATTCTTATCTGCTGATGTGGTTATGAATTCTAGGTATGTGCATTCTGATTTGGAATTATTCAGAATTCACCAAATAATGCTATAGTCAGATAGTACTGAATATTTCCAAATTTGATAGTTCTGAATATCTGTAATTTGATTGTTTTGAATATCTTAATAATAGTAAAGGTAAAGGTTCCCCTTGACATTTAGTCCAGTCGTGTCCGACTCTAGGGCGCGGTGCTCATCCCCGTTTCCAAGCCATAGAGCCAGCGTTTTGTCCGAAGACAGTTTCCGTGGTCACGTGGCCAGCGCGACTAGACACGGAATGCCGTTACCTTCTCACCGAGGTGGTACCTATTTATCTACTCGCATTTGCATGCTTTCGAACTGCTAGGTTGGGAGGAGCTGGGACAAGTGACGGGAGCTCACTCCGTCGCGTGGATTCGATCTTACGAGTGCTGGTCTTCTGACCATGCAGCACAGAGGCTTCTGTGGTTTAACCCACAGCGCCACCACATCCCTCTATCTTAATAATAATGCCTGATATTTGGAGACTCATTTACTCCTATAGATTAGAAAGCACAAGGTTTCTGTTTAGAGATGGGGACTACTCACCATTTTGGCAAGTCCCGCTTCGTGAGTCGTCAAAAGTTGATGACTCACGAAGCATGAAGTTGCCCCCATGAAATGACGATAGGTAAAGGTAAAGGTTCCCCTTGACAATTTGTCCAGTCATGTCCGACTCTAGGGGGCGGTGCTCATCTCCGTTTCCAACCCATAGAGCTAGCGTTTTGTCCGAAGACAATCTTCCGTGGTCATGTGGCCAGCGCGACTAGACACGGAACGCCGTTACCTTCCCACCGTGGTGGTACCTATTTATCTACTTGCATTTGAATGCTTTCGAACTGCTAGGTTGGCGGGAGCTGGGACAAGCGACCGGAGCTCACTCCGTCGCGTGGATTCAATCTTACGACTGCAGGTCTTCTGACCTTGCAGCACAGAGGCTTCTGCGGTTTAACCCGCAGCGCCACCATGTCCCTAATTGAAATGACTAATAACGAAGTTATTAATCGATTCATGAGGGGGTTATAAAAAAAACCACACACTCGCCCCCCTGCTGCCACTGCCGCGCTGCTGCAGCTTCCCTACCCTAAATGTAGCCGCAGCTGCCATCTTTGCAAAGGGCAGCCAGTCTCCCTTTTTACACGCCGTGGCTGCGGAGGCCTGATGGAGACCTCTGCGGTGGCGGCGATTACGGTAAGGGGGTGTTTGTGGGGGTGGGGCTAAGGGAGGGCAAGGAAGTGGATGGGGGTAGGCTGTGGGGGTGGGGGGCTGCCTATCAGCCCACCAATCAGCTGATCGGTGGCCAGTAGGCAGAATGGGTTTTTTTAGAATTTTTTTATGAAGGACGAATAAAAACAGGAAAATATTCATCGATCCATATTCTTCGGGACTTAAAATTTGATGAATACGGATCGACAAATATTTAACGAATCGGCTATTTTCGTTGAAAAAGCTGATCCGTTTTTATATTTGTCCCCATTTCTGTTTCTGTTTGCCAGAGGAGGACGTGAAAGTGAAACCTATTTTTCAGGTATCCTGGAGTGATTTCTTGAGAAATGAAAGTTATAGACATTCTGGCACCCAGGGTAGTGAGGGCAAAGAACTCATTGTCTCCTGATTGGGGTTGCCATGAGTTTCCCAAGGGAGGGGGTTGGGGTGAAAGCAAAACCTGTAAATGATGTCTATCTGCACCAAAGAAATCGAGACATCAGAAGGTATTTTTCACTTTGGTTCTTTCCAATTGAAAGGTGGGCCTAGCTGCGTATAAATTCCCTGAGCATTTGCTGCTAGGATATGGTCTGGTGCAAGCCTGCACTGCAGCAGTTTCCCCAATGTCCTTTTCTGAACCTCCAATTTATATTTCCATACTCAACATTTAATTCCATATTGTTTACTTAATACACTTAGGAATAAGATTTAGGATTAGTAGATTCATAGATTAATGCATTATAAATAAACAGGAAAATATTTTATTAGGTTTAGGCTCCTTTGGGGATATATCGAGCAGGAGAATAAGATTTTGTTGTATACAGATCTATTAAGTTAAAAGTCCTTTCCAGCTCTGCAGTTCCAAGATGATTATGATGATGATAAATTTTGTGTCTGTGTGTATGAGAAATTTTCATTGAAAGGGTTTGTGTTCTCCTATAGAAGAATCAGATATTGTTCATTTGGTAGAGTCTGCAGGCAGTATGGAACATGGGAGTGATAGAAGAAGTAGACACTTGGGGGAGACTGCAAGAATGCTGCCTGCACCCACTGCAGCAGTTTCTACCGAGAGGAGCAATCCAAACATAATCTGCCACCCAGCTGCTTCATTTAATACTGACATTATGAAAGAGCAGCAGGCAGCAGTACAGGGTGTGTGTGTCTCTGCCAAGGAGGTGGCTGAGAAGTATCTGGTTCATGGTGGGACAGGTAAGAGTGAATTATTTCAAACATATTCTAGTGACAGCCAGGGCAAGCAAGAGCTGATGTGCCAGAGGAGGAGACAAGAATGGCAGTAGCACTGCCATTCAGACTAACACTGTCAACTTGGGCAGCAGCAGTCTGCTGCTTCTGTGGTTCGAAAAAAGATTTTATGAAGAACACCAGACATTGTCTTCCATATCCATACCATGCATCTTCATCAGAGTCAAGGAAGAGTTTACCCCCAGCCCCACTTCACTGCAAATCTCTCCTGTGCAGAGTAGCATGATGCTTGATGGGAAACTCGCCTTCAAGTACATATGCATCTGATGTAAGGGAGGAGGAGACTGAGGGGACTTAGGTGGGTACTATTTCAGAAGCATATGACACTGAAATCTCCTCTGCCTCTGAAGCTGCACTTGCCCCATCAGCTTATGGAACTAGTAGTGGTGACAAGTTAACAATCCCTGTGAGAAACAGGCAGTCAAAAACTGGAGCTCCCAAGAAGTCAAGAATCTGGAAGCATTTTCAACAGTGTGCAGCAGAAGATGGCACGGCTGAGTGTGTGTACTGGAAGAAGGTGCTCAAGCATGGACAGGACTTGGACCACCTCTCCAATAGCCACCTGAAGACTCAGTACAGGGCATTGCTGCTGACAAGTTAAATGGTTACTGTGGAGGCAAATTGCTTCCTTATTGTGAAGCATAAGAATCATGAGAGGAGAGAGGTTTAGCCACCAGCCCAAGCAAGCAGAGAGGTAGATACACAAATAGCAAGAGGCGAGAGGCAGCAAATGCCAGACCCATATTTCAAGAATAAGTGCCAGGCTACTCTGGAGAAGCTTGGTGGGGTGCGGGGAAAGGCCTTCTGCAAACAAGAAAATGCCGGGATTACTTTTTGCCTAGGGGAGATGATAGCCCTGGATAACCAGCCATTGTGGTGGAGAACAATTATTTCCATATATTTGTGACAGAATTGGCACCCTGTTACCAATTGCAAGCCTGAAGGACCCTTAGCCACAGAGTGGTGCCAGATTTATATTTGGGTGTAAGGCAACTGGTACAGCAACAGTTGGCCAGGGCATAGACGGTGCATTTGACAAATAACATCTGGAACAACCAAGGTGCAAAGTATGCCTGTCTCTCCCTGATAGGACAGTGGTGGGAGGTGGAGGCATCAGGCATAGGTCAACATACAACGGCAAGATATGGTGGGCCTTGGTAAATGTGACTGTGATGGAGCCACACAGCTTGTCAAGTCAGAAAAACTGATAAACCCTCCCTAAGAGTTTTACAAAACTTTATAAACCTCCAGGGGTGGGGGGAATGGAACCCTGTGTTGGTCGCAGCTGGCATTTTATCCCAAAGAAGCGTTAATCCCAGAATGAAACCAGTCACTGACAAGCATATCAAAATCCACCTATCAAAATGTATGTTTTTTCATTGTTGCAATGATTCCAGCCAACATCAACCTGTTTAATTCTACAAGCTTTATTTATCAACATTGCTTCTTTGTTCCATAAATATACAGTGCTACCTCGCTTTACGAATTTAATGCATTCTCCGGGACATTTCGTATTGCGAAAAATTCGCATACCAAAACGTGGTTTCCCATAGGAATGCATGCACGGGGGCGGCACTATAAACCTCCCAGGCGCAATGCATCCTGGGGAAACTTGCTTCGTATTGTGAAAAAAATTCGTAAACCAAGGCATTATTTTCAATGGATTTTCATTCGTAAATCAAAAATTACGTTAACCGAGGCATTCGTAAACCGAGGTACCACAGTAAACCACAGTTGTTGTCAAACTACAAAATCTTACAGCTATGAAAAACCTGTTTGCACAAATATTTTAACAATTTATGAACACTAAAATTAAGTTTCAGGCAAATGCTTAGGTCAGAATTCAATCCAAAATACGAGAGCGAAAGTACATTAAAATATAAAAAATAATGTTTTAACTTACATTTCAAAAATGCAAAAATAGGCGGTACCTTTTAAATGATATTTTAGTGGTCCATTAAGGTATTGCCTATTTATGCATTTGGATTTAATTTTGTTTAGACCACACGGCTGCCCTTTACTTCAATGGAATTTCAAAACTGCAAAGCTTATAGTCTAAAAGAGGCACATTGTGTTGCAGAGTAATTTCTGATAATATTCCCTTTTAGTAGCCCCTTCTCATTAATGTCACTTAAACATTACTTACAGTTGCTTAAAATGACAGACGTGTATCCTGCTTTTTTTATTGCACACATACTTAGCAACCAACTGAACAGATCCAACAACAAACTGCTGGATGGCTCAGTGGGTTAGGTATCTTTCTACAAACAGTTTGATTCCCCATTGTGCCTCCTTGACAGGGGCTGGACTCAATGATCCATAGGGTCCTTTCCAGCTCTGTAGTTCTAAGATGATGATGGGTCATTTTGAATTCAAAGGCTGGAGGGACGATTGGTTAGAGCTGGGTAGACAATCATCCCAGCCTAGAAAAGTCTCTCCCAGTCACAAAAACTTCAAATAGCATGCAGGGTTGCAAATAAAACGCCAACATTCCTTCTCAAATTACATTGAAGCCCCATCTTGCTACATAAAGTCTGGAAGTGGTTTCTTGGAAGTGGCTTGGTCAGACTGTCTGCTGTCACCTCTGTGGTGTAACAGCAGACGAACTTTGTGATACCTTTTTCAGTTAGGTCATACACCAAGCAGTATCTCATGCTGAAGTGTTTGGTTTGTGCATTCATCTTTTCACTTTGTGACAGTTTGATGCTGTTCTGGTTTGTCTTCCATCACCCAGATTGCCATCTCTTCATTTATCTCAAAGTCATTTAGCAGCTTCTTTAGCCAGAACAGTTCTTTACATGCTTCAGCTGCAAGCAATGAATTTAGACTTTGTGGAGGACAAAGCTACAATACCTGGTTTGTGACTAGCCAATGAAATAGGACCATCACCATACATGAACAGTGGCACTAGTGACTCTGCCCAGTGTACATCAGTGTACCCGACAAGCTTTGGGCTTTTACTAGCTGGCAGTCTTGACTTAAAGTCCATGGTCCCTTTTAAATATCTACATAGCTGATCCTTTTCCACCTGTCCAGTCACTCTGTGTTGGTGAACTATTCTGCTTCCATAGTGATTGGACAGGTGGAACAGTGGTAGCTATATTTGGTCTGGCAGTGGTTGTGAGGTATTTACTATCATTTGGTAGAGGTTTACTTTCCTCCTTGTTCTTCAGAAAATTTGCTTGCATCGGTGTTGTAATACTGTGGGCTTCTTGGAGGCCTGATGTCTCTGGAAGCTCAATTAGTTTTTGTTTCTGATTTAGCAAATATGACCCCTCTGCCTCCCTTTCAATTTTAATACCCAAATAATATGTTTTATCCCCTAACTCCTTGATTTCTATCTCTTTGTTAAGATGGTGAGTCTCTTTGTACTCCTATTCCCTTTGAGTAGCTACAGTTAAGTCATCAGAATGGGCAAGAATGAAAGTTAAATGTCCATTTCTGCTTCTGGTATACAAACACTGATCTACATCACCTTGCTTGAAGCCTTGTTGCACTAGCATTTTCTTCAGTTTATCATTCCAGGCTTGCTTCAGTCCATACAGGACATTCTTTAGTTTGCATACAAAATCGGGATATTTCTAGTTGATGAATCCTAGTGGCTGCTCCATATAGAGCTCCTCTGCATTTGTGATTTGTGCTTTTTCTCCTTTGGTATATAAGCATATGCTAGGCTTTCAATAACTCTAATATTTTCTACACTTGGTTCTCTGTCATGTGATAGCTCAAATTGTGTTTTGTGTTGCCTTTGGTTGGCAAACTGTTTTGGAACTTCATTGCTGTGATGATAGCATCACCCAAAAATTTGTTGGGGAACTTTGCATCTGCAGGTATGTGTTTTGTCCTATCCAAAAGAGATATCAGCTTTCTTTCAGCTATTCCATTCTGCTCAGAAGTGTGTGAAATAGTTCTTCTGTGCAAAATGCTTTATTTCTCTAAGGACAGTTTGTGTGTGGTGCAAAAGGTACTCACCACCATTATCCATCTGCACTGCCTTGAATTTTCCTTCAGATTTGGTGCTCCCCATGTAGTTCTTTAGCATGTCATGTGACTCACTCTTCTCCTTCAGCAGGTACGTGACATAGTACCTCAAGAAATCATCTACAAATATTAGAATATATCTATTATGTCCCTGTATGTGTGTGTCTTATCTTGCTATATTTATTACTCATTCCGTTGTTCACACTTCCTCCCAATCTGTGAGTAATCTTTTTTCCAGGGACTTGGAGATCCAATAACTTGGTATTCTAATTATTAAGGCAAGATTATCTAAATCAAAATGGCTTCTGTTGTCTATCAGTATGTTCATGTATCTGGAGAAACTTCATTCAAAATCATAATAGGCTATAGGAACAACTTTGAAAAAAGCCAACTCATCCAGAGAAAATTCTGCCTCTATGTCATCAAATGTTGCTTCAAGTCAATTTAGAATGTTACTTTTTTTTGCGAAGTTTGAATAACCCAGCTTAGATTGTAGCACTCCTTGCAGTTTATCACTATTTTTTTCAGCCACGCTCCCCTTTGCTCGCTTTTAATCACCTTCAGTTAGTTTCACAATTTTCAGTGCATCACTAAATTCCATTTCTGTAGTTTCAAGGCAAGTGATTGTTGTTGATAATCCACTGAAGTTAGATTTTAGATATGCCAAGTTTTCAGCCAAGGTTTCAGAAAAGGAAACTTGCATAATCTTGATGGAGGAAGATTCACAACAGTCACATTCTTTAACTTTCCTCTGCAAGGAATCATAATTTGTGGAATAATCCAGCCAAGTCTTCTTAGAACTGCAGGACTGGAAGGGTCCCTATGGATCAAGTCCAGCCTCTGTCAAGGAGACATAGTGGGGAATCAAACTTCCAACCTCTGGCTCCACAGCCTGATGCCTTAACCATGGAGCTAAGTGGCTCCCAAGTCCCCCAATGTATCACGACAGGTTGGGGGGGGGCAGGGAGACCCAAAGTAGAAAAACATTATTTGTACTTTTGTACTTGAAGTGGAGCTTTATTGAACATTTTTCTGCATTTGAAATTATTTTATCTCTTCAGCCACTCTTGTGTACACCATGTGCAAGGCATGTGATATGGATCATTTTCAGATAAAGAAGTTTAAGTCCCTTGGCTGCCTTAGTCATGTATGGAGCAGTATCTGTTACAAAGAGGAGGATGTTGATTCCTGACTCCGAACAGGGCATAGCTGAGGAATAAAACTGAGGCAGAACCAGGGAGCTTGTGGCCAGGGAGAGCAAACAGGAGTTTCCGGGGGAGGCTCATAACAATTTTTTTTATTATTTTGGAGACACTCCCAGCTACATTCAGGGTAACAAAATAAAAGAGGCAGGCCATCATAAACAATCAGTTGAAAGCAAAGAGCTAGCAGGGATTATGGAGAGTGGAGACAATTCAGTTGTAGTAACCTGTATGTTTGTGCTATGCTTGTCTCTGTTCCTGAGTGTAACACAGAGTACACATGTAACAAGTGCAAACTAGTGGCACTGTTAGAAGAAAAAGTGAGAGAACTGGAGCAGCGAGTAGCCACACTCAAGGTTATAAGGAAAGATGGAGCATACATTGACAGAACTCTTGACCAGCAGCCGCTGTCACAGGGGGCAGTGGAGATGGAAGAAAACCAAAGCAAAGCAGTGGAGGTAAGTGCTGAGAAGAGTACAAACATAGTGGAAGAACCACCATGGAAAAAAGTCACAGTTAGAAGCAAAAGAAGAAGAAACTCTTCCCCGGTGGAACTGCAAAACCGCTTTCAGATTCTTGAAGAGGAGTCTGCCAGACAGCATTCAGAGGAGACCCCACAGGAGGACATGAGAAGGGCTGAAGCACAGCAAGATACAGTCACTGAACCTGTATACTACAAAAAGAAGAAAAGAGTAGTTGTAGTAGGAGCCTCCCTACTGCATGGAATTGAGACTGTATGCCGGGAAGGTCCATGGACTCATCAGGTATGCTGTCTCCCTGGAGGTTGGATAAGGGATGTGACGGAAGTACTGCCATCACTCATAAAACCCACAGATATGTATCCCTTTCTTCTTGTCCACATGGGAACAAATGACACAGCCAAGGGGAGCTTTAAAGAAATCGTGTCAGACTTTGAAGCTCTGAGAAGGAAACTCAAGGACTTTGGTACCCAGATAGTTTTTTCATCCATCCTACCAGTACGAGGAAGAGGAAGGCAAAAGAAAATACTCCAGGTGAATGACTGGCTATGAAGGTGGTGTCAATGTGAGGAACTTGGTTTCTGGGACCACGGGCTAGGCTTCCTGGAAGAAGGACTGCTAGCAAGAGATGGCTTGGACCTCACAAGGACTGGGAAGAATGTGTTTGGCCACAGCATGAACAACTTCATCAGGAGGGCTTTAAACTGAATTGGAAAGGGAAATGACACACAAGCACAGAGTTAAAGATAGATGAAGCCTTACTCACAATAAGAGGAACAGACCAAACTATTCAAATGAGGATCAATAATAGCATTAACATTAATAGTAATATTCATAAAAATGTACAGTGGTGCCTCGACTTACGAACTTAATCCGTTCCGGAATGATGGTCGTAACTTGAAATGGTCGTAAGTCGAAGCACCATTTCCCATAGGAATGCATTGAAACCCCATTAATCCGTTCTGGCCGGAAAGAAAAATCACAAAAAACAAAAAACCACACAACTGCAAGCCCCATCGGAACATGTTGGAGCCGGAAAAAAAATCAAACACCAAAAAAACAATGCAAGCCCCATCAGATGCACTGGGGCCGGGGAAAAAATCACAAAAAAACCACAAACAGAGCAAGCCCCATCGGAACGTGCTGGGGCTGGGGAAAAAAACCACACACACACAAAACAAACACAGCAAGCCCCATCGGAACGCTCTGGGGCTGAAAAAAAATCAAACAACAACACAGCAAGCCCCATTGGAAGGCGCTGGGACTGAAAAAACAAACACACCAAAACACAAAAAGACATCACAGCACAGAAACATAAACCCCCCAGCCCAAACCCACCCTGCAAAACCCTGTCTGTACTCACTCAGAAGCTCAGCACCAGGCAGTCCGAAGCCTCCTCCGACACACACTCTCTAACCATTGGGGCAAAAGAGCTACAAAGAAGCAGCCTCTTTGCCGACCAACGGTTAGTACATTTGAATTCCCCGCCTTTTTCCCCACCTTTTTTCCAGTCGTAACTTGAAGCTCCGGTTGCAAGTCGAAGCAAAATTTTGTGGCTGGAGCTGGTCGTAACTTGAAATGGTCGTAAGTTGGGACGTTCGTAAGTCAAGGCACCACTGTACAAAGACAAAGAGGCCACAAATCACACAATCTCCTGTGTCTATATTTGAATGCCAGGAGTGTGGGAAACAAACAAAAACTGGAAATTTTAGTTCATGAGGGCAAATAGCATAGAATCATCGTAGGGCTGGAAGGGACCTTGGAGGTCTTCTAGTCCAACCCCTTGCCCAAGGCAGGAGACCTCATACCATCCCGGACAGATGGCTGTCCAATCTTTTCTTGAAAGCCTCCAGCAATCGGGCTCCCACAACATTGGGAGGAAAGCTGTTCCAGTGCTTAATGGTTCTCACTGTCAGGAAATTCCTCCTATAACTTGACAGGAATAACTGAAACTTGGTGGGATGACTCCCACGACTGGAATACAGCAACTGAAGGATATAAATTGTTCAAGAAGAACAGAGAGAATAGAAAGGGAGGTGGAGTTGCAGTATATGTAAAAAAATATGCATTCCTGCACAGGAGGAGGAGATTGGATGTCCCATTCAGAGCATCTGGATCAATCTAGTTGGGGCAAAAAAAAAAAAAAAATGGTAGTTGGAGTCTACTACCGGCCACTCAATCAAGGAGAGGAAGCAGACGAAATTTTTGAAAAACAAATTGCAAGGATGTCAAAGAGACACAGTGTAGTAGTGATGGGAGATTTCAATTTTCCGGATATCTGTTGGGAGGCAGATTCTGCGAAGTATGGTCCTTCTAAGAAATTCCTGGCTTGTGTGGCTGATAGTTTTCTCCTACAAAAAAGTGGAGAAAGAAACTTGAGGACTAACTATCCTTTACTTGACTCTAGCCAATGGAGATGCCTTGGTGGAGGAAGTGGCAGTTAGGGGAATTCTGGGCAGGAGTGACCATATTGTACTAGAATTCTTGATATCAAAGGAAACCAAAGCAGAGTGTAGCCACACACATGCTGGATTTTAAAAAAAATCAATTTTAATAATCTCAGATCAAGGATGAGTAAGGTCCCAGGGCAGGAGATCCTAAGAAGAAAAGGAGTCCAAGAAGGGTGGGAGTTTCTAAAAAACAAAAACAAAAAACAAAACAAAATTCTAAAAGCAGAACTACAAACAATTCCAACAAGAAAAAAAGTTGGGAGGCAGCAAAAAAAGCCAGTGTGGCTACACAAAAAGCTCAGAGAGGAACTGGGGAAAAAAAAAGACGTACAGGAAGTGGAAAGAAGGCCAGGGCATGAAGGAAGAGTGCAGACAAGTAGCAAGGAAATGCAGGGATGGCATTAGGAGAGCAAAAGCTGAGAATGAACTGAGAGACACTAAAAGCATTCTTCAGGTATGTGCGAAGGAAAAGACAAAGAAAGGAAACAGTGGCACAACTACTCAATACAGATGGAAAAATGATAACAGAGGACAAAGAAAAGGCAGAGGTGCTCAATTCCTATTTTATCTCGGTCTTTTCCCATAGGACTGACTATGAACCTCCAGACAAATGTGAAGTGCAAATGGAGCAGACAGGATTGCAGCTGGAGATTGGTAAACAAATAGTCAAGGAATACTTTACCACCTTGAACGAGTGAAAATTCTGGAACAGATTATAAAGCGGTCATTATGCAGATACCTAGAAACAATGCAGTAATAATAAGAAGCCCAACAAAGATTTGTCAAGAATAAATCCTTCTAGACTAATCTGATCTCATTTTGTAACTGGGTAACCACCCTGATAGACAGAGGGAATGCTGTAGACGTTGTATATCTTGATGTCAGCAAAGCTTTTGACAAAGTGCCCCATGATAGTCTGATTAGCAAGCTAACTAGGTGTAGGCTGGATAGATGGATGGATACACAATTCGCTACAGAATCATACTCAGAGGATGGTGATTAACTGGGAGGAGGTAACAAGTGGAGTACTACAGGGCTCAGTCCTGGGGCCAGTGCTTTTCAACATTTTTATTAATGACGGATGAGAGAGTGCAGGGAATGTTTGTCAGATTTGTGGATGACACAAAATTGGGTGGAACAGCTAATACTCTGGAAGACAGAAACAAAATTCAATATGATCTGGATAGGCTAGAGCACTGGGCTGAAAACAACAGAATGAAATTCAACAGGGATAATTGCAAAGTACTGCACCTCGGAAAAAGAAACCAATTGCACAGTTACAAGATGAGGGATACCTAGCTCAGCAAAACTGCGAGCGAGAAGGATCTTGGAATTGTCGTAGATCACAAGCTGAATATGAGCCAACAGTGTGATGTGGCTATAAAAAAGGCAAATGCTATTTTAGGCTGCATTAACAAAAGTATAGTTTCCAAATCCCACGAGGGGCTAGTCCCCCTCTATTCAGCACTGGTTAGGCCTCACCTTGAGGATTGTGTCCACTTCAGGGCCCCACACTTCAAGAAGGATGCTGACAAATTGGAACAAGTTCAGAGGAAAGCAACAAGGATGATCAGGGGGCTGGAAACCAAGCCCTATGAGGAAAGTCTGAAAGAATTGTGCGTGTTTAGCATTGAGGAAAGAAGACAGAGGGGTGATATGACACTTTTCAAATACTTGAAAGGTTGACATACAGAGGAGGGGCAGGATCTGTTCTTGATCATCCCAGAGTGCAGGACACACAACAATGGGCTCATGTTACAGGAAGCCAGATTTTGATTGAATATCAGGGAAAGCGTCCTAACAGTTATAGTAGTATGACAGTGGAACAAGTTACCTCGAGAGGTGGTAACTCCCAACACTGGAGGCATTCAAGAGGAACTTAGACAAGCACCTGGCAGATATCCTTTGATTTGGATTCCTGCATTGAGCAGGGTGTTGGACCTGATGGCCTTATAGGCCCCTTCCATCTTCACTATTCTATGGTTTTATGAATCTGTTATCCCTTTTTATACCCTCCTGCCAGAGTAGTTTCATAGAGTCTTTGAAGAGCATAGCAATAATGGAATTGATTACTTTTTTTAGAGTTTCACATGCTAGAAGAAATACTTCACCACGTTCATCATATTTCAGAATGCCAGTAATAGCATTAGCTATATATCTTCAATTTACATCACTTGTTTTATCTATTGAAAACTGCATCTTATTGTTGTCAACAGCAGATCCTATCTTTCCTAACACATCCTAGCAGGCAGAGATGTAATTTTTCCTTAGACTTGATTCTTTTGGAATTGGGTGGCTGGTGTACTTCACCAAGAAATGTCTGAGGCTACCACTACCTATTTTTAAGGGATTATTTGAAGTAATCATCATTGTACAGAGATCCTTACAAAATTCTTACTAGATGAACTTGCAGTTGAAAAAGAAGCTGTCTCAAAAAGATGTTGCCCGTTCTTAGTGAAGATAAATTTTGCTAAACAACTTATGTTTCATGACATCACAGTTTTGTTGAATATGAAAACATTTTTGGGTCAACATTTTAACTTCACACAATTTATAAAAGAAAATATCACTATCACTACTGAAAATCCTCTCCCCGAACTTTTGAATAAAACACCATAATTTTACACTTGCTAAACATCTACTTGTAGGCACGTTGAATTCATTGGGAAGGTTGCCAACAACCAAGATATGACCAAAATACATCATTTGTGACAGAATTAAGCAGAGATATGACACTTTAAAAAGGTCAAAATATGACTTTCCAGGCAAAATAAAAAGCATGTAATTCTCAGCAGATTACTCATAAACATGTTTTTACTTATAAATTCAGATAAACATTGTAAATAAAATATGACATGTCATAAAAATCCTCGCCCAACTAAATAATTTTCAATGGGAAATTACAGTATCTTGTTCCTGCAGTCTTTGTAATCTCAGAAATCTTTAACCTGAAATCTGGCAGGCTGCCACTATATTTCTTTTTTTACTAACATTTTACAGAGCTTAGAGACATAAAATTATACCATTAAGGATTTGTTGCATTGGGATACTGTCACCCTAAAATCCTAAAATCCTAGACTGTTGTGAGCTCAAAAAATTAAAATTACTGAAAGAGTGCACTAAAGGATTTACAAATGCTACTTCATAAACAAGTTAATTATGACATAAACAGGTTCATTATAACATAAATAGTTCAGCTGTCAGGAATTGTTATTGTTCAGTGACCTTGCTAGTTGTAGAGCCAGCTAACTGTTTTGAATTGACTATAATTATAATTATAATTCAAGCCTCAATTTTGAAAGCACTTTCATTTTCAGAGTTGATTCTTTCATACCCCCTTTATCATTTTAACACTCTGTACACACAATTTGAAACCTTGACAAGCTCCCAACATTCAAGAGGCTTTGAGGGACATGCTGTAGCAGTGGAGCCTACCTACAGAAAGGCAAGGTCTGTTTGTCACAGACAGTGAGACAAAGATGATAGCAACACTGTAGGCTAGGAAGATGAAAAGAGTATGGCGTATGGCCCACACTCTCAGCCTAGTAGTTCAGGGTACTTTGCAGGGTATGAAAGAGACATACATGCCTAATATAATTTGAGTGGGCTAGGAAGCTAGCAGGGCTTTTCACCACAGTGGGCTGTTGCAATAGAAAAGTTGGGGTTGTCACTGCACCACCTAATCCAGGATTTGGCAACTTCATGGAACTCCACTTTCCTGGCCAGTCTAGGGGTGGGGGTGGGGGTGGGGGAAGGAAATCTGGACCACTTGTGATGCCGTGCTTCATTTGCGAAACTAATAACAAAGCACCCATATCTAGTTCCTATCCACCACAGGCCATCTGCTGCTCCAGTCTGCCTGCCAGTGCTGCCCAGGGTATTTGCCCAGTCCCCAGTGTGACATGTCCTCTGCTTCCCTGGTGCTGCTGGCATTTCCTGCTGCCATTCCCACTGTTCAAGGTTCAATCAGTATGCCCATTGCAGTCATTTCCTAATACCCAGGCACTGTTGCCTTTTGTTGTGCAATCTTTTTGTTTGGCGTAATCACTGGGAAGGTGTTGGAGGACACAGGGAAGTCTTTTTAAAATGTTTTGCCTGTTTGTATTTTTTTAAAGGGAAAATAATCACTATATAGTATTCCTATTGACTGTAATGGAGTTGAGGATATCTGAAAATTCTGAATTTTTAAAATTTGAAATTCCAAACCCAAAGGGCTATAATTCTGAATTGCAGATACAAATTTCAAATCCAAATTTTTGTGCTAGTGCACATCCCTAATTAATTCCTGAAGAGGATGGGTGCATCTTAGCCTAGTGTCTCACTTTTTTTTTAAATTTTTTTTATTTTTAATTATTATATAACTATAACATAAACAAAAACATATAACATACGAACTAAAATACAATTTAACTGTGTTCCCCACCACCATATGCGGGACCTCTTGCCATAATCTTCCTCTTCCTTATTGTTCTTCTTCTTCTTCCTCTTCTTCTATTGTCCTCTTCTCCAAAACTGCATTGATTCTTGATTTGGAGCTTTCCCTTTTCCTCTTATTAATACATATTCCAAAAATCTACCCCATATATCATAAAAGTTATTTTTTTTCAACTCTCCTTTCTTAACCTTTAAGTTACAAGTTAATTTATCATTTATTGCTATATTCCATATATCTTTATACCATTCTTCAATTTGCAATTCGACTTTTGATTTCCATTGCCTAGCTATAATCAATCTAGCTGCTGTTAATAAATTGGTTATCAATTCTTTAGTCATTTTGTCATATTCCACATTCTCATATATCGATAACAAAGCAATCTCAGCATTAAATTCTATATCTTTTTCACATATGTAGCTTAATTCTTTAAAAATTTGTCTCCAAAATCTTTGCACTTTTTCACATTCCCACCACATATGAAAGTATGTACCAATTTCCTTCCCACATTTCCAACAGACATTCGGATGATTGGCATTAATTTTATTTAATTTTGACGGTGTTAAATACCATCTTAAACTAAGTTTAAAATGTTTTTCCCTTATTCTTACTGACATAAATCTTAACACCCTCATTTTCCATATCATCCTCCATTCTTCTTCATTTATTCTTTTCCCAATATCTTGCTCCCACACTATTTTTAATCCTTCTTTCTCACTTTCCTCTTCCTCTAAATTAAGAAGTAAGTAAATTTTACTCACAGTACCTTTCACTGAGTCAGTCATCCGAATGTCCTCATATGACAATAAAAATTGTTCATACTTTGTATATTCTCTACCTTTATTATATTTATTTACCCATTCATTAGTCCATCTTTCTAATTGTATATAATTCAACCATGAAATGCTCCTATTCTGAAGAGTTTGTTTCATTTGATCTGTCGATCTCATTTTATACAACCAATCTTTCAATCTAATCACTTCCTTTTCTTTAAATAGATCCACATACACTTTCATATTGGTAGGAAAATTTTCTATTTCTGTCACTAATCCAAGTGGGGAGTATGATGAACATAAATTCTTTTTGCACTTATACCATATATTTAACAATGTCTTTAAAAATGGGTTATTGATTTCACTTATTTTATCTTTCTTAACTATACCGAATAAATATTTTTTCTATATCTGCCTGTAATTCTGATGATTCCATTTCCCACCAAATTAGCCTTTCTGGATTATATATAATTTCCCCAATAAACCTCAATTGGTTAGCCAAATAATAATTTTTTATATTTGGTAAACCTATACCACCTTTTTGTTTTGTTTTATACCAATACTTTTTATTTATTCTAGATCTCTTCCCTTCATTACAGTACTTATTAATTATTCCTTGCCAAAATTTCAAATCATCCTCTGTTAACTGTATTGGTAACATTCTAAATAAAAAATTAATTTTTGGTAAGATTTTCATTTTTATCAATGCAATCCTTCCAAACCAAGATAGCTTAAAATTACTGTATTCCTGTAATTTGTTTTTAATCACTTCCTTTAGTTTATTATAATTATATTCCTTTATTTTTTGAATATTTTTTGCTAGATCTATTCCTAAATATTTAATTGATTTACATAATTTGAAATCATATTTTTCAACACACCTTTCTTGTTCTACTCTATGATTAAATAACATTAATTCAGATTTTTGCCAATTTACACATAATCCAGTTATTCTTCCAAATTTTTCTAAATGAGTTCTAATTTTATCTACACATTCTAACGGATTTTTCACTGTCAACAAGGAATCATCAGCAAATAGATTAATCTTTATTTTATTCTTTTCCCCCATACCTTCGATTAAATCATCATTCCTTATTACATTTGCCAACATTTCAATAATCAAGCAAAACAGAACTGGAGAAAGAGGGCAACCTTGTCTAGTGCCTCGGCCTAAAGCTATTTGTTCTGTAATCCCATCATTAACTATTACTACAGAGGTATTCTCCAGATATAGTTGATCTATTATCCCCCTAAATTTATTTCCAAAACCCCAACCTTTTAACAAAATCTTTAATGTTGGCCATTCCACACAATCAAATGCCTTAAATATATCTAATGATAAAATACCTGCCTTCAATTTGTCTTTTTCTATATTGTATAAAATATTCAATACCCTCCTAGTTAAATTCTCCATTTGCCTACCCTTTAAAAAACCATTCTGATCCTCTTTAATATATTTTATAATAAATTTATTAATTCTATTCGCAAGTATTGCAGTAAAAATCTTTGCATCTTGATTTAATAGTGAAATAGGTCTATATGAACTTGGGTCTGTTAAATCTTTATTAGGCTTTGGGATAAGAGTTATTAATGAATGTTTCCAAGAATCTGGTATTCTCTCTCCTTCCAATATTTCATTATAGAGCACTTTTAACTTAGGGATCAATATTGGTTTAAAGGTTTTATAATATTCTGATCCTAATCCATCAAAACCTGGAGTTTTACCATTTTTTAATTTATTAATAGTCTCTATAATCTCTTCCTCTTTTATCTCTTTATCTAAATCCTTTTTATCATTATCTGATAATTTACTCTTAACATTTTCTTTAATATAATTTTCTATATCTTCTTTCGATACACTATTACCTTTATATAAATTTTGATAGAATTCCTGTATTATCTTTAGTTTTTCTTTCATTAAGCTACAATTCTTTCCCGTTTTATCTTTAATCACTCCAATTATATTTTTTGCTCTTTTAGTTTGAACTATTCTAGCTAAAAGTTTTGAATTTTTATTACTGTATTCGAAGAAATTCCTCCTAGCGTATATCAAGTCCCTCTGGACCTTTTCTAACTCTAAACCTTCTAATTCCTTTCTTTTAGCTTGGATCTCAATTAATTTTTTGTTATCTCTATCCATAAAATATTTGCTTTCTAAATCTTTTAATGATTCTTCAATTCTTTTTATATTTTCTTCTCTCAATTTTTTTAATCTACAGGATTCTCTTATGGCAATTCCTCTCATGACTGCTTTCATAGTGTCCCATAACACTCCTATTTTATTCCCACCTGCTTCATTAAATGACCATATTTCTAGCCATTCTTTCTTAACTTTATCTACAACCTCTGTATGTTGAAAAATATTGGAGTCTATTCTCCATCTTCTAGCTTCTCTATAGTCCTTCTTAACTTTCATCTCCAACACCATCAACGCGTGATCTGTTATTTTTATCACATTAATATTCGTATCTACTACTTTTGAAATTAAGTTTTGTGAAATAAACATAAAATCTATTCTAGAATAACTATTATGTACAGAAGAATAATATGTAAACCTTCTTTCATCTCCCTTTAATTCTCTCCATATATCTTTCAAATCCGTAGTGTTTAGTATCTTACTCAGGAGGGTACCTCTTTTATTCAACTCATCTTTTTTACATGTGGATTTATCTTTCACCTTATCCAGAACCATATTGAAATCTCCTGCCATGATCACATATCCTTTCCTAACCTTTTCCATTTCTTTAATCACAGTTCTATAAAATTCTCCTTGATTCATGTTTGGTGCATACACATTTACTAATGTATAATCTTCCTCCCCCATTTGACCTTGAATTATCAAATATCTACCATTACTATCTTTTATTACTTCTTTTATCACAAATTCACAATGTTTAGATATTAATATTGCTACCCCTCTAGATTTAGAGGTCCCAAATGCTTTTTCGTATATATGAATGTTTTGTAATTTCAATTCATTGACTCCATCCTTTAGTTGATGTGTCTCTTGTAAATAGATAATGTCAACTTTTCTTTTCTTTAATAATAATTCTATCTTCCTTCTCTTTAATACAGACCCTAGGCCTTTCACATTTAAAGTCGCTACCCTTGTTTTTCCCCATATCCGTTCCATCCTCTGCCTCTTATTCGGTCCCTTTGTGCATCTCACATAACAAAAACAAAAACAAAAACAACTGAAAAAAATAAATTCACCTACCTCTAATTTCCTATCCCTGTCCTTCTTACCTACATATAAATTATTTTCCTCCCTCCCATTTCCCCACGTCCCACTAATGTTTGGTGCGAGCTCTGGGAGGGGGGGAGACGTCACCCCCACCAGTCCGGACCCCAGCCAAACCTTCATCCCTATTTCACCCCACCTCATATTTTTATCTATATATATACTCAAATGCCTTCCCTCCTAACTTTTAACATCTCTTCTTCTTTCTACAACCCCAGCCTAATCAGGTAATCCAAAACAATAATAAAGAAAACAAAAACAAAACAAAACAAAAAAAATCCTGAATCAAAAACCCACATACAAAAGAACAACAATGAAAAAAAGAGAAAAAAAAAGGAAAAGAAAAAAATATGAAAGAGAAAAAAAATATTTTTAAAAAAGAATTTAATAAAAAGAGTTTATTAATAATATTAAAAAAGAATTTTAATATTATAAAAAAGTGGGCAGGAAAGAAAGAGAAAAAAAATTCCAACCCTCATTACAAAATAGGGGGGGGGGGGGAAAGGGAAAAAAATCAAAAAGAAAAAAGAAAAAAAGGGGAGGGTAAAGGAGAAAGGAAAAAAAAAATTCTTCCGACATCCAGTAACGTCCAGTAATCTCTTCCAATCAAAGTATCTTCTCTCAAAATATCTTCTCTTTCGGACTACCAGTCTTTACAGAGCTACTTGCTTGCTTGTCCCTTCGCTCTCATCTTCTTGCCAAAGTCCCCAGGCTATCATCAAATCCTTCCCATCTTCAAAAGAGTAGATTTTATGTAGGGTTCCATCCTTCCATATTTTCAAAAAGACAGGATGGCCCCAGTTGTATCTCTTGCCATTCTTAATTAAAATTGAAGTGATGGGCTTCATTGTTCTTCTCCACTGAATGGTTTCGGGGCTTACATCCTGATAGATCTGAACTGAATTCGATCTATAAACTAGCAATTCAGGCTTTTCTTTAGTGACCCTAAGAAACTGTTCTTTCTTCATATAGTTGAAAAATTTTAGTGTTATGGGTCTTCTAGTTTTTCTTGGGTTCCCAACAAAATGTACTCTCTCAATATCTTCCTCAGCCACATGTTGGGATTTCATAACAGAATTAATCCAGTCTACCACTTCCCCCTTCAAATCCTTTTCTTTCTCATGTTCAAAATTCATTATTTTGATATTATTACGTCTTGAATTATCTTCTAAATAGATAACCTTTCTTCGAAGCTCATCAACCGTTTGGTGCTGTTTTTTCGCCTCGCTCTGGAAATCTTCCAGTTGTTGCAACCTGCCCTCTGTTTTGCCTAAACTTGTCTTAATGTCTGTTAATTCTCCCTGCAGTTTTTGTATATCTTGTCCCATCTGTTGATTCCCTCTTATTAAAATGTCCATTTTAGAGAGAACCTGTCCAAGTTGTCCTTCCATTCCTTTCACGGAAGAGGCAAGCTCTGAAACTTTTTTTTCCATGTTGATTTCAGAAAGGAGGGGCTCCCCCTTTTCCACCCTTTTTAAACGGGCGATACGCTCGACGCTATTATCTGATGGTTTATGGGGTTGTCCACGAACCCAGCTCCTGATCTTATCTCTGCTTTTTTGCATGTATACACCAAGCTAAGCAAAGATTTATAGCTCAAGGAGTCAAGCCGTGTTTAACAGACCGTTTATTTTCTGCCTCTCTAGCAGCCTCCGTCTTCCCGGGCAAAAGTGAAAGTACATTCTTTAGATAGATAACAGCATGTTTACACTTCAAAGAGTGTTTCTATCTTTGCCTGAAGCTTTCATCAGAAGTTTAATCACTATTTACTCACATTTCAAACAGGGAGAAGGGCATTTATCATCCTTTTTAGATTCCAGGGTGAAGAGACGAAAATTCAGCTGTACATTGCCATTCTAGCGGAAGTGACGTCTCACTTTGAGCTTTCTATCTTGGACAATCCTTTTAGAAGTCTAGATCCGTAATATCTAGAGATAACATGCTCTCAGCTTTCCTGACACACCCAGACCAGCACATTAAAGTGTACATCAAAAAAGGGGATAATGTAGTATGGTTTACGTATATGGAGAAGAACCTTGAACGTGAACATTACTTTAGTGTATAAAAAAAAAAAAAAAGCCAGTGACCAATATTTAAAAAGATTTATTATGACGTGGTGGCGCTGCGGGTTAAACTGCAGAAGCCTCTGTGCTGCAAGGTCAGAACACCTGCAGTCGTAAGATCGAATCCACGTGACGGAGTGAGCCCCCGTCGCTTGTCCCAGCTCCCGCCAACCTAGAGGTTCGAAAGCATGCAAAATGCAAAAATGCGAGTAGATAAATAGGTACCACCACAGTGGGAAGGTAACGGCGTTCCGTGTCTAGTCGCGCTGGCCACGTGACCACGGAAGATTGTCTTCGGACAAAACGCTAGCTCTATGGGTTGGAAATGGAGATGAGCACCGCCCCCTAGAGTCGGACACGACTGGACAAATTGTCAAGGGGAACCTTTGCCTTTATTATGATCAGGATTAGGTAATAAAATAGAATAAGAACTCAAACACATATTACTACTCGTAAAAGAAGTTCAAAAAGTAGTTTCTTTCTAGCTTGGTCCTGGGTTCAGATACTTATAAGCAGATATAAGAGACATAAGTCTAACTAGCTAACAGCTTCATGGAAAAATGGCCCTCCTTTTTTATTGGTTTGCACAGAATCCCTCTCATCATTAAGTGGCAGTATTCATCTGCTGTGAATTAATGGTGATGTTCATTTTGTGAGCAGAGTGTGTTAGTTGCAGCTGGTGGAAGAAAATAATAAACCTAGCAGTGTGTCACCTTATAGACTAAGAACTGTGTAATGGTATATGCTTTTGTGGCCATCATGCCCTTATAAATATATTGGTTTGGAAGTTGCCAAAGAATTTGTTCATTTTACTGCAAAAAACTAACACAGCATCTGTTCTGGAAATGTGAAATTAATTTATTCAGCGTTTGTTGGAATCAAGATTGGAAGGGTGGACAAACAGGACTTAAAGGATTAAAAAAATTAGTTTGGCCTTATAGGAATTCAATTCCACTATTTTCTTATTAAAAGAAGACTGCCCCATGTCCCTGTTGTCACAGATAGATTGACAGTAGAGTAAATATTGGTTTTAGGCTAGGAAATAATGGGTGGAGATATCTGGTTAGTTGTGACTCTGTGGCCCTAGTTGTTTAAGTATGAACTGGAGTTCATTTCAGCTGCTCTGTGGCACTCGTATGTGGAGTAAGGCCTTGATACCTTTGAAGGATTTGCCCCCGCCCCAGCTCCCTTGAATCCCACTTTCAGACATTCTGCAGTATTTTCCTAGATTTCACAGCTGTTTGGGATAAATGCCTGTCAACTCTGTATTGTCCCACATAATTTCTACTACTGTATAATATCATCCTTTCCCTAGGGTCTGCAGATTATGCTAAAGTATTAGTAGTCTCCATCACATGACCAGTGATCATGGGTAATGGTAGTTGTGATCCAACATCGGAGGACCCTAGTTAGAAAAATATAGCTTAAATGTTCATTTAGCTAGGTCAGAAATAGTATGTTTTTGCATTTCTCAATTAAAAAAATTCTGCTTTTTCCTCCTGTATACTGAAATGATGTATCTCACATTTAACAATATTGAGCAGTAACTGAAATATATCAACCGCCTGTTATTTTGTACTTTCAGCTGGGTGAGTATAAATGTGTGTTTGCTAGAAAAAAATGTTTTTTAGGAATATATAAAGCACCTCATAAGTGACAGAAATTGGAAAATCATTCTAGGTTTTAAGTAGGTAATGAAGTTTGAAGTAGTGCTGGTGCAGGTAAACTTTTTTGTGTGTTTTTTGTGTGTGTGTTGTTTTTTTTTGTAAACAGAAAATGTAGAAATGTGACTTTATAAAAATAGGATGTACTATATAGAAAATTGACATATTGACTGTTTCCTCCAGCCATGTCATGTCTGAATATGTGCGAATGACTGACAATGAGCGAGATCAGATTGACCAAGATGCCCAGATATTCATGAGGACTTGTGCTGATGCCATTCAGCAGCTCAGAACAGAAGGTAAACGGATTAAAATAATACCTGCATTGGTACATGAATGTTGAAGAGTTCTGAGAATAATTGTATTTTGCATTTTTTTCATTTTAGCTCACAAAGACATTCATTCCCCACAAGTGAAGCAACACAGAGAAGCTGTTTTGGATTTCATTGGAGACTATTTAAAAAGTAATGTGTGTCCTTTTTTATTTGCAATGGTACCATGTATGATTACAGTGTCTTGCAAGAGATTTTTCTCTTTTTAGAACAAAACAGAAGGTGATGATGATGTGTCTTGTCCTAGCTAATATTAGGTTATTAGTATCTGGCCATTATTAATAACTCAAATAGAAATTTGATCTCCAACTTTGTATGCAAGTGTTTTAGATAACTATGCACTTAAAGTCTAGTAGAATTGCACATCCAGTTACTTTTTGAAGTGCCCAGGAATCCATATCATGGTGCAACAGTTACAACCTACATTATTATTTCTATATATTTTTCTATATATATAATTTTTCTGTCTATACTATTCTATGTCCAAATTCTTGTTAATGTAAGTGACAGCCATCTATCAGATATGTTTTAACTTGGATTCTTGCTTTGAACAGGCAGTTGGACTTGATCTTCTTATAGTCTCCTTCAAGTTCTACGATTCTATAATTGTTTGCTTTATGTACGTTTTCAATCAGGAGTAAACAGTAAAAGAGTAAAGTTTGCAAATGATGTCACTTTGTTCAGGATGGTGAAATAGCAAGCACTCTCTAAATTGCCAATAGAATAGCAAACATTAACATAACTACAAAATAACAATTTGAAATAGAAATTGTGATTTCTTATCTGTTGGTGTTTATATTACAATAATTACATAGAAATTCTGCATAGACTATCAACATTACAAGAGATTTTGGGTTCAGAATAACATCTTGTCATATCACATCTTGTCATTTACCAGGTCTCCCTTAGTGTAGCCACCTGCATAAGGAAGCTTGAGAAGAGTGAGTGGCATGGGTATAAGATCTCAAGGAGAGACGCTCTGACAAGTATCAAGGTCCTAAATAGTTCAGGGCTTTATAAGTCAATGTTAACACTTTGAATGTGGTGTAGAAGCAACAGGGAGCCAATGCAGGTGTGTCAGAATTGGGAAAACATGATAATATTTCAGTGCCCCTGAAACAAGCCTGGCTGCCACATTCTACACCTGCTGCAGCATCCATTAGCCTTCAAAGGTAGCCCCAAATACAGAGCATTGCAGTAGCTGATACTTGAGATTAGCAATGCATGAACTAGTGTGGTCAGGGATTTCCTGTCCAGAAAGGGCTGCAACTGTGCAATCTGCTGGAGTTGAAAAAAGGTAGACCTGGCCATGGCTGAAATTTGCTTCTCCATAGAGGGAGCCAGGTTCAGAAGCACACCCAAGTTGCAGACCTGGTCTTTTAAGGGGAGTGTAACCCCATCTAAACCAGTCAAAGTAGCACCCAACCAGTCAGGTTCCCCTCCCAACAACAAGATACCTGCCTTGTCAGGATTCAGCTTCAACCTGTTAGCCCTCCTCCAGTCCATTATTGAGGCCAAGCAACACTTCAGGGTCTGTACAGCTTCCAATGCTGAAGATGTAAAGGAGAGAGAGACACACACACAGAAAAATAAATTTTAAAAGTTATTTTTCATGTAGAGGAACTAAGCAGATTTATTAAATTTTGAACAGTGTAGAGTGAATTATTCTGCATAGACTCTAAAACCAACCAACCAACCAACTTCACAACAATGCCCAAATTGGGGGAGGGGGAGAGAACTCAGGGACCATCCTTTCAAATACTCTGTTATGTCTCAATGTTTTGGAATTTTTTGCTATAATATTTTAATGATCTTTTACAACATGTTCAGAAGTAGTATATGTCTGATAATCATATGCTGGGGCAAAATCAGTATATTAGCTTGTGAACTTTGCATGTGTACATGGGTGCCCCAATGGGTGTCATAATGTAAAATTAGATCCAATTCAGCAAATACTTCATTTGTATTTTACAGGAGTGTGTAAATTGTATTCAGAACAAAGAGCTATCCGGGTCAAGCGAGTAGTTGATAAGAAAAGATTGTAAGTAATACTCCTTTTAAATCAAAAACATCTGTTGTCTTGTGTTCCATACCCTAATCAAATTTGTGTGCAGACTGATTATTGTCTCTCTGTTATTTCTGGGCAGATATATAACTTAGGTTCAGCTTTCATCTATTTTAGTGCTACATACATGTCCAAATAATTGAAAATGTGACAGGTGTTGTAAACGTTTGTTTGCCATTCCTACAAAGTAAAGTTAAAATAGCCTTCCAGGGTTTTGGTTGTCTTGTCCTGTTCCGTCCCTTCCCTATAAATATGGCATTGTAACCTATAAGAGACTGCAGTCCTGTACTGGACTTTCTGCTGAGTAGGTAAGTAAAACTGGCACTGCTGTTAGTCTGGGTGAGGTGGTTGTCTCAGCTTCTGACTACTGAGGATGGTCAAAGTACCATTGCCATGACTGCCCTGGAAGAGAAGCAGACCAGGACATGAGGAAAAGGGAGTAGTGCTGCTGCAGTGCTCCCAGACAAAGCAGAGAGAGGAAACCAGAGAGAATAAATGTGCTGGGGATTGTCCATGAACACTCATGACCAGCACTCATCTGTCCTTGAAACCAAGCTACCTTTTCCTGTTTCCCATCTCTGTCTGTTGGGGGTGGGCAGGTGGTACAGCAGTGCTGCTCCTTTCTCCTCACATCCAGGTCTGGTCACCTGCCTGATAATGACAGAGGGGGGATAGAAAAAGGTAGCTTACCTTGCTGCTGCTCATCTTCATTGACAGGCAATGATGGCCAAGTCCAGCTGTACATGTTACCTGCTGGAAGAGGAGAAGGTTACTCAACCTGGTATGGGAAATAGTTAGAAACTATGCTCTCCTATCCCTTAGCTAATGTTTCTAGTGGTTTTGGAGGCAGATTCCTGATGGCTGTTATTTCTCAAACTTGGGATGCTTCTGTTGAGCAGTGAGCCCTATGCCACTGCCCTGGAAATGTGTTAACTTACAACTCACACCTTCCCAGTCAACTCTGGCATTGGCTATGCTAACTGGAGTGATGGTAATACAGCACATCTGCATGGTCTTAACTGGAAAAAGTTGCTGTAGAGGAGGAGTAGGCATCAGGTGCCCCCCCCAAATGATTTAGCAGCTCCCAGGAGCACATCAGCTGACTGTTTTGAACAGAGGTCAGCCATTGTTGTTTTAAAAACCTTTTTTTTTCAAAACAGAAATAGATTTCTGCTTGAATTTCCCTGGCATTCTGGTTCTTTGCTTGTTTTGTTTTTGTTGCAGCTCTCTTGGGCTCAGTGCCTTTGCAGTGCCTTTTAGTTGTTTTTACACTATATATCTATACCCTCCCTACATCAATTCCAACATATAGCAGCCTTTCCAGAAATAAAGCACTGAAAAGCAGTTACTGGGCCCTGTTTCTGGCAGTGCCTACAGACTCTGTAACTTGCCCAAGGCCTGGAAGGGTTCATAATCCCATCAGACATACACAATGGGTGATTTCAGCTCATCTCTCACCCAAGAGGCACAGTATGGATTCAGATTCCTAGTGTTTTTTTCTCACTTGTTTTGTATTTTCTTCCCAATGTTATGTATTTCTTATCATTTGTTTACATCAGCTAGGTATGAAAGAGGTTATTTTGCAAGGTTATTTTACATTGCTTTCAGACTTGGTTGGAGTGCTCATTGTTGTGCAGTGATTTTTAGTAAACTGCTATTCAAGCCTCATTTTTAAAGCACAATGTATATTTTTAGAATTGCACTTTATAAAGTCCTTTTAATTAACACCCTATATATTCAAAACTTCAAACCTTGGCAAGTGCATATTCATAAAACAATATTAACAAAAAGATTATCTTAACCACTTTACATATTTCCAAAAACAAAGCAAAACAAAAACACAAACAGAATAAAACATCTCTTTCAAAGATTTGACAGGATAATTGATATGTAGTGTTCTGAGAAAGCAAGTGCTTACAAAGTTCTAGACAGCAGCATAATAGAATTCTGCTTGCATAAAAGTACTTTGGACTTTACCAGTAGGGCAAAGGAGAATTTACGACTATAAGTTGCTTATAATGCAGTATCCCAGTAAACAATTAGTGTGTATAAAACTGTTCCAGGTTTATGCCAGGAAGGATTGGAGTAGGGTATGGATAACAAATGAGATATAAGTGTAAGTTGTCATCAGTATGACTGATCTCGATTGAAGGTTTTTTTTTTTTCCTTTTTGTTCTGGTAGATCCAGGCTTGAACATGAACAGAATAATAAATCCAAAATGGCGTCTTCTCCTGAAATCACTGTTCAGACTGCAGAAGAATTGGAGGAAAAACCTTTTTCTGAAGGCAGCAAAGGTGATATTTCAGACTTATATGTTATGTTATGTGTATGTTATCTGTTTATTGTTTTTAGTGTGTGTTGTAAGCCGCCTAGAGTGGTCACAATTGACCAGATAGGCGGGGTATAAATGAAATAAATAAATAAAATAAATAAATAAATAAATTATACTGTCAATAGGCATGTGTGTATCTGTGAGCATCTTGTTTGTTCACTAGAAAACATCTATTACTTCAGTCTACTTGGCATTTACAGTGTATTTTATGTAGATGGAAATACAAAAATTAAAATAAGACATTTTCACAGCTCCAGATCTAAAGAATAGCATTTGGGTGCTGGGGGCTGGTTTCAGTCAGCTTGGCAAACCTTCAATTCAGTGCCTTGGATTATTTCTGAAACCATGAATTGATATAGATATTTGACGAAGAATCTTCTAGATGCCCTTTTCCATTTTGTACCTTGTCCTAAAGAGCTTCTGTGGATTAAATGGTTGGGTGATAATTTTCATATCAAGAGATAGAAAATGTAGAATACCGTAAATCATGAACCACATATCAGAGTCATTTGAACATCTGTTTCAGCCTTCTCTAACTGAGGTCCTCCTGGAAGATTGACCTGCAGGTCCTATCAGCACTGACCGTTCACTACATGGGTTCATGCTTACGGGAATTGTAGGCCAAAAAGTGACCCAGATTAGGGAAAGCTGGTCTGCTTCATGGTGGCGCTGGCTGCAAAGATGGTTATTTCTTTACTGACATTCATCTGCACAATCCTGTTTGGAGGAGCCCCTTAACATAAGTTGTTAAAAGACTTGCATAGCCTTCAGCTGCTGCATCTTACTTAAAAGTATTTTGTAGATATTTGCAGCTGCTCCAGTTTGAGCACTTTGTTGTTTTCAAGTTTACTGACAGAATCCCTTTGACTACTTCTCTTGCAAGTGCTTGAATTAGTTTCAATTGATTTCTGATTTGAGATTGCTGCAATGTTATGCAGCGAAATAATTGCTTTCTTTGGCAGAAAACTTAGAAGTCACAAATTTTCTTCTAAGCCCTAGAATTTCTGGATTTGTGGGCAAGAAATTCTGGGGAAACGTTTTCAAAATGATAACTGGAATTAGGTTGTTGTTAGCTAATCCTCTGGGTAGGAAAAAAAAAAAGATCAGTTTTTATAGATGCACAAGAGTGCATCTCTGATATTGTGTGACCAGACAAAACATTCTATAAGCAGTACAGTGGTGCCTCCACGTAGCGACCTTAATCCGTTCCAGAAGATGGACGTAACTCGAAATGGTCGTAAGTCGAAGCACCATTTCCCATAGGGAATGCATTGAAATTAATCTGTTCTGGCCGAAGAAAAAAATCACCCCCCCCCCCCCTAAAAAAATCACTGCAAGACTCATTGGAAACATGATTAATCCCTTCCGGCTGAAGGGGGGGGGGGAAAGCAATGAAGTGTGCAAGACCCATTGGAAATGCACAGAAAACAAACGGAGCAGATCGGAAATGCACAGAGAACAAAGGGGGCAGGTCGGAAATGCAAAGAAAACAAAGGAAAAAGCAAGGGAAGCATGCAGGACCCATCGGAAATGGGGAAAAAACCCCCAAAAAGCAACCAAACCCCCCAAGACCCATCGGAAATGGGGAAAAAAAAGTCAACAAACAAACCCCCCAAGACCCATCGGAAATGGGGGAAAAAACCCAAAAAAGCAACCAAACCCCCCAAGACCCATCGGAAATGGGGGAAATAAACCAAAAAAACAAACAAACCCCCGAAGACCCATCGGAAATGGGGGGAAAAAAAACCCAAAAAGCAACCAAACCCCCCAAGACCCATCAGAAATGGGGGGGGGGGGGAAACCAAAAAACAAACAAACCCCCCAAGACCCATCACACCACAGAAACATAACACCCCCAGCTCAAAACCACGCTGCAAAACACTCAGAACAGTTTTTAAAAAGCAGAAAACAGCACCTTACTTTACAAGGCAGCCCGAAGCCTCCCTGCAAACACACACACACGCTCTCAGAAGCAGAAGGAGGCAGTCCCAAGCCTCCGACGACGACGCACACTCTCTAACTGCTGGGGCGAAAGAGCTACAAAGAAGCAGCCTCATCGCCACCTACAGTTAGCAATTTGAATTTCCTGCCTTTTCCCCCTGCCTTTTTCTGTTAGTAAGTGGAAGCCCCGGTCGCAAGTAGAAGCAAAATTTTGCGGCCGGAGCTGGTCGTAACTCGAAATGGTCGTAAGTAGGGACGTTCGTAAGTCGAGGCACCACTGTACTGATAGGAAAGGGCAGTTCAAACATAATGTTATAGCTTTTCAGTAGGTTCTTGAACTGGGACCATATTTGACAGATTGATTGTAAACAGTATGATCTTGCTGTATGCCAGATTTGGAGAAGATTGGATTAGTACTTTTGAAGTTCTAATTTCTGTTTTAAAAAATCTTTCCCACTTATCTCATGATCTCTTTTTAATACTATTTTGGTAGCTTATAACAAATTCTGTAGTTTTTTTTTTTAAAGGCCTACCTAGTGCTCTTGAAAAAGGAATGTGTCCTGGATCTGTCTGTGTAGCTAAGTGGTGGCAGTGTCAGGGCTTGCTGAGGCATCTGAACTCAAAGAGGGTGGCAGGTGCTTTCCCCCCCCCCCCCATTTGAATAATTACTGTTGTTGCTATGCGAGAATATGGGAATCCTACTGTAATTGCTATGTGTTTGCTACTATCTGCGGTTTTCAGTATCTGCAAGGGGGGCTTGGAACAGATGCCCTACAGATACGGGGTTTCCTATTGTATTCCAAAATTCATCAGGATATTTTAAGTATATGTCTTTTCTTTGTTGCAATAATTCTAGACAACTCAAAACATCTTACAAGTTTTATTTCTACTTAGCTTCTAGGTTCCATAAGTTCAACATGAAAGCCAAAAGTATTTTAAATATATAATTTTTGAGAAGTCAGAGACATGCCATTTCACCTTGCAGAATTCATCCTTACAGTTATAAGAAACTGTAGACAGATATGCTTAAATATATATGAATACTTAAACTGTAGGCAAGTACTTACGTCTGAAAATACATCTTAATTATAAGCTTCTTCTTCATGGTCTCTGAGTGCACGCTAATGGGTTTTAGTGTGCTTATGCAGAGAACCTCGGAATATTCTAGAGCTTAAAATGCATGTTGCTAGGACCTCCCTCACATCACCCTTGGCTCCGCCCACAACACTGAGTGCCTCAGTTCCTTTTTTGTCGCCGCTGCAGCAGCACCTCGACTTTGGAGCTTCTGTTTTTTCCTTCTAGAAATTGTACTTACTTCAATTTTTTCGGCTTACGACCTTGGATCGTGGTCACTACGTTAACAGATCTTCCTCTGTGAGTTAAAGAAAGAAAGAAAACTATTGTTAGAAAGAGAGTTAGAGAAACTGCTAACAGTTTTTCCCACCCTTTTTTCCATCGGGCCTACTCTCTTCTTTTATAGCCTCTTCAGGCCCCTTTAAGAGGTGTGAATCCTGCTCGAATAAGATTACACTCTCTGACAAGCATTCACAGTGCCTTTTTTGCCTGGGCAAGGCACATCAACCATCTTCGTGCCAGCCCTGTACAGATTTGACCAAACCGGCCCTCAAATTAAGATTCCAACGGTTGCTATCATTCCTTTGGGAGAAGTCCCTACAACCATCGTAAGAACCGATCATGGAATCCTCTCAAGTTCGCACCTCAGAACCCTCTTCAAGTTCTCAGGGTCACTCACCGTCCTCAAGACAATACTCAAAAAAGTCTAAAACGATTGTGAAATCTCATCCCTCTACACTGGGACCGAAGATAACTTCCACCCACTCCTCTGTATCGACACCAAAATCCACCTCGGATACTGAAGAAGAAGAAGCCGTTGGCTACACAAAAAACGAAACAGCCTACAGATAAAACTGCACCACTGGCTTCTACTGCTGACTGGTCTCGATATGAGCCGGTATGCCTTGACATAATATCCGGGGATGAGGATATTGCTCCCCCCCCCCCGTGCCTGATACCGCACCATTCCCACAATTCAGTCATTCTCCTGACTTGGGGAACATCTCGGCTGAGGTTACTGCATTGGCGCAGGCAAGCCCGTGATCACCTCCCAGCTCGATTTCAGGCCATACCTCAATGTCAGCACTGGAGTCGATCCAGCCTGACCCTCCTAGAAAAAGGACACAAAAGACACACCATGTCGAGCCTCCCAGGGAGACCAAAGGTTACCGGCACCGTGTTACTCGTTCCATGGCTATTTCTCTGGACCCCCATTACCGACATTGCAGCTACAAGAGGGTGCACCTATACGAACACCCTGTTTAATATGAGCCCAAGGAATACAACTCCGATCTCTACTATTACCCGAGGTCATATCAGCTAGACCCATGATACCGGCGCCGTTCTTATTACCAACCTTACCAGCCTGAGTCACCTATTCCATCACTGTCACCTCCTCGGTATCAATCACACACTGAGCGATATCCATCCTCTGACGACAACTATCAAGCATTACCACCACCTCCACATTGGTATCAAAAGAGAGCCTTACCTCCTGATCAATGGACGACTCACATTGAACCCAAGTGTCCACACCAAGCACCTTCGATACCAACCCGTCCATCCCGACTTCAGCTTCAGTCCTCACCGGAGCCACTTCCTAAAAAGACTATCAAGGGAAAGAATATCAAGCAACACAAGTCGAGCCATTCGGCTTCTACTAGAAGAGATCGGTCTCCAACACCACAACAGATGCCCATCTCCTTCAACACAGATACCAAAGCTTTTGATGTTGAAACCGTCAAGGACTCCCCTCCAAACATTCCCACCCTGGATTTCAATGTCACGGAGAACCAACTTTTGTCTCCCTCCACGCAGATCCCCAGAAGGGTTGAAAACCTATACAAAACTAATGGTGACAACACTACCTTCCTTTCCAAACACCCTCTGCCTAACTCCTTCATAGTGGATGCCAGACAGAACAGATCCAGAAATCGCTCTGCTTCCACCCCGAACAACAAGGAAGGAAGTTAGATGTTATTGGTTGCTGAGTTTATTCGGAAGCCCTCCCCTGGTAGGCCCAGTCTACCAGGCTTTCCCGGGGAGTAGACCGGGCCTACCAGGGGAGGGCTTCCCCCAGTAGGCCTGGTCTACTCCCCGGGAAAGCCTGAAGGCGCCGATCGCGGTGGCGGGGCCCCCCCCGGGAGTTCTCCGATGGCGGCGGAGAAGCCCTGGGAGCTTCCCCGCCGCCATCGGAGACCTCCCTGGGGTCGCCCGCCGCGGCGATTGGAGGCAGCGCTCACCCAGCGCCGGGAGGCTAGAGCTGGCCGGGTGCTTGGCCGCTCGCCCCGGCCGCGGCGGAGGCAGCGGAGCGCCGGGAGGCTTCGGACTGGTAAGTCCTTTTAAAAAAAACTTTTCTGTGTGGGTTTTGGAGGGTGGGTTTGGACTGGGGGGTTATGTTTCTGTGGTTTTTTTGTGTGTGTGTGTGGTTTTTTTTTGCAGTCCCAGCGTGGGACTTGCTCTTTTTATTTTTATTTTGGTATTTTTTTGAAATGCTGGAACGGATTAATTCCGTTCCCATGCATTTCAATGGGAAATGGTACTTCGACTTACGAACTTTTCGATGTACGAACGTCCTTCCGGAACGGATTAAGTTCATAAGTCGAGGGTTGACTGTACCATTAAAAGTTACATTTTCTTTGTTTCCGTCAGTCATTCTTCTGGTCTTCTTGATAAGGCGTCCTCAGCTACCACAGTTTGAGTCCCTTAGACTCTGGATCCACAAAGTCACAGTCTTGTAGGGGTATGGCCCACCTCATCAACTTCTTGTTCGCTCTGACAGTCCGCAACCACAGCCTTGGGGAATGGTCTGTGCATGGAACAAAATGTCTTCCCCATATGTATGGTCCGAGCTTCCTCAAAGACCATAAAATCGCCAGACACTCACGGTATATGATGGAAATGTGTCTCTCGCCAGCCTGCAGCTTCTTGCTCAGGAACGTCACCGGATGAAGGTCCCCGTTGTCGTCCTCCTGGCTCAGCACGGCTCGTAGTCCGATGTGGGATGCCTCTGTGAAGACGGTGCACCCTCGCTGGAAATCTGGTTCTCTCAGGGCAGGACTGGTCCTCAGCGCAGTCTCCAACCTCTCGAAGGTCTCTTCACAGTCGCTCGACCACAGGATCTCGCCAGCTTTTCTTTTATGGGTTAGGTCCAATAAAGGGGCCTCTATTTCACTGAAGTTCTGGATAGAGCGCCTCTCATAGCTAACTAACCCTAAGAAAGATCTGATCTTCTTTGCTGTTGTTCTAGGCCAGCTACTGATTTCTTTCATCTTCTGTGTTAGGGGTTTGATTATGCCTTCCCCAACAATATGGCCTAATTCTTTTAACTTGGAGTTACCCAGCTGGCATTTGCTAACCTTCACAGTTAATCCAGCCTCCTGTATTCTTAGTAGCACTATTTCATTATGGTCTAGGGGATCTGTCCACGTCTGACTATAGATCCTTATCTCATTTTTGTATGCTACCGTGAATTCTCTACACTTGATCCAGTTCACCTGGACCACTCTCTGACCTTCCTTTCCTTCCTCCTGAATTATGTAATTTATTTCATTCATCTTGGATTTTATTTTAACAGGATTTGCCCAGTTTATTTGCATCTTATTTTCTTTTATAGACCTCAGCCTCAGGACTTTCTCTCCCGGACTGAATTATCTTTCTCTGGCCTTTTTACTGTACCACAACTTGGGCTTCCCTTGTTGGCTCTGCAAGTATTTTGTGGTTAACTTCAGAGATTGTTTCACGGGTTTCATTAACTGATTTATGTACTGTTTCACTGACTCTGGGTATTCTCCCTGTTGTTTCTCCCAATTTTGTCTGCTTAAATCCCAGGGTCTCCGCACCTTCCCTCCCAATAGCAGTTCAAATGGACTGAACTCAGTGCTTTCCTGGAGTACAGACCGGCATGCGTGGTCTGTACTCCAGGAAAGCACTGAGTTCAGTCCATTTCCTGGACACGTGTTGTCAAATAAAACAGATTATTTATTGCTTAGTTGTAGAATCACATAAGTATATTAATAGATGTTGTATGATGTTTCACTCATGGCTTGGATATTACACACGTTTCTTTATTGGTATTACTTTTCATATAAATCACTTTGAATCACTGGAATACTATTAGATGACTGTCTATTTATTTTACTTCTATCTTTTATCTATTCTTTAAACCATAAATCAACTATACCACACCAACTTTCCAATCTCTCTCATAAAACTCCCTAAAAACCTCTGATCTCTTGCTCTTTCAGTTTCCAACTGTCTCTAACTGTCTCCCTGACTCCGCCCTCCTGTCCTCTCATGGGCTCCAGCTCTAGAGCTACACATGATGGACAGGTGGGACATGGGCATTCCGCCACAGTAGCTTTTGATTGTAATCCACCATTCTGATTCACAGTCAATTTAGTAAAGCAGAACTGTTCTTTATGAAAATTTAAAATTTGTGAGAAACGTTATTAACATTGTATTTTGGCACTGTGATTCTTTTGGTGTTCTTTTTTTTAGCTTTACTCTAATTTTTTATACTAACAATTTATAGTTAGGACTGCGGTCTGCTCTTGAGCTTGTTTAGTCATCTCTTTGGTTGCCTAAACCATGCATTTGCAGTAGACAGATTGTTGGCTTCACAGAATTCTATGAGGTGTTGTCCTTTATTTCCAACTCCTGGGCTAACTTCTCCAACAATTAGTACTGCTTTGTGTATGAAATTGTTCACTTGGAATGCTCTTAATTCTGACAAATTTTAACTTTCTTCATATTTATGGTTGCTGTCTCATTACAGACAAGAAAATGATAGATGAACATGCTAATTTTGGACTTTGGGATGATGACAGAGGAGGAGAAGAAGAGCTTTCACCTGAAGAAATCCAAATGGTAAACTGTATATTTTATTAGTTGACCTTTTTCTTCTAGCTGCCCATGCCTTGCCACTGTTGAATATGTAATAAGTAAGGGGGAGAAAATGTTGCCATCCAAGGTGGCTGCTTAATGTGACAGCTCCCTAAGGCCTCATAAAATAATCAATGTTATAACAACAATCATCTTTATTTTATGGTCACAGATCTGATAAATAATTGATGTTATGTCTAGTAAAACCCTCAAATATATTTTCAAAAAACCTAATAAATATAAGGAGGAATATCAGGTAAAAACAAAATAAAAATAAAAAATAAAGAAAACAAAAACATTAAAGACTAACTGCTATATTTTAATGTGAGGAAGTGGACTTGTCCACAAATGCTCACATTAAAATATAGTAAATAGCCTTTAACGTCCCACAATGTTTTGTCTTATTTATTTTTTGTTTTTCTTTTCTTGCTGCCTGATATGCCAGCACAGACTGACATGGCTACCTCTTCTAAAACTTCTAAAGGGAATGCAGTCCTCAGCTAGTAATGCAAGATAAAAGAATTTAGTGACCTACTTTGGGCTGACTCTCAACTCTGAGAAGTTATAGAGTGCTCTACAGTGGTACTAAAACAAGGTAGAGCAGGAAAATTGGGAATTTTCCGCAGTTGATTGTTGAGATGACAGTTCAGTTGCAAAAAAATAAATTCACCAGGAATCTTTCTTTAATTTCTTTATTCATATCAGAGCATTGCACAAATTAAAATTATGGACATATATGAAATATAGGTAAAACTAAAAACAAAATTTTAAGATATAATTCAATTATTTTTGACCTAAAGGGTACATGAGTAGCATTATCCCGGCCATTTAGTAGATCTTCTTTTGTACATGTGGAGGGGGGGGGGGCATAAATTGCATGCATATAAGTGCTGCATTGATTGGACATTTCTACAGTTACAGAAAATTTGTCCTGTATCTAAGTAGTTCTATTTTACTTGATTATTTTTTGATCTTCCTACTTCATTTTGAAGTCTGTTAAGTGATTTCCAGATGGTCAAGCCAGAGTCTTGTCCTAGTGGGAAACACTCTTCAGCATTCATCCATTCGGCAAGACGTGTTGTTTCTGTTCTCCATTGGTTTAACCTAACTTCTTCTGGTTTCATATTTAGAGCTTGAGATCTGTGCAGAAAACTTTTCCTTGTCTTCAGCTGTCATCCAGGAGGTTGGCATCCACAAATTGGCTGGGTTTGGTGATGTTACAATGCAATGCTTCTGAAAGTGAAGGATTTGCCAGGCACATGCTGTTGTCCTAGAGGATGCCCGAGTATACTCATAACATTTTTCCATTCTTCAGGGAGTTCCCACTAGTATACCATGTTTCTGGAGTGAGAGTTGGGATGTAGTTGGTCCGAAATTCTCTTGGAATGGAGGAACAAGAACATTCTGCAATGGAAAGTTACAAATTGATCATAGTTCTCTGGTTGAGGTGCCGTCTGAAGCACAGCAGCATCTGGCATTGTTATAAAGTTTTCCCACTTAGCTTTTTTGAAATTATATCTCCTACAGAATGGTATAGATTGAGGTTCGATGGCTGAGTAGATCAGACATAGAATAGGTCTGTGCTGAGCGTTCAGGATTGGATTACCTACACTCTTAATGCACTGTTGAGTTGTAGGCTCACTAACAAAAATTAGATCTGGATTGTCACCTCTTTGCCACCTGCCACAGTTAAATGAACTAGGTAGTTTAGGATAATGTGTAATGCACATTGAATGGTTCACATCATGTTCATAGCCCCAAATGTTGTCATGAAATCTCCAACTAGAAAATGAGTGTACTTGTTTTCCATATTAGATGGCATCTTAAAGCAGAATAGTATATTAGATGGTTTATAAATTGATGCAGCCAGTTCAACTATCATTATTTCGGTGTGGACTATAATGGCACTTCTGTATTGGTTGTGGGGCCTCTCAGCAACTAGACACATCCCAAGGACTGGATGTCACATTTCCATTTGTGACAAAGTGGAGCTAAGAGTTCCTCTTTAGAAGAAGAGATGCCCTCTATATTAATAGAAATGGGTGACCACACTTTATCCCCTCAGTATAACAGTATGAACACTGACAGAGAAATTAACATCCCATAAAGCTAAATAAGATTGGAGCGCCCACCAAAACCATTAGAATGCTCCATCTAAAAAGGAAAGATTTTAAGAACTGCAACTGATACTGGAATTCAAGGATCTTTGGGAAATTGTATACTAAAGAAAATGTGGTTCAATTATTGGCAAACTAAATAAGTTGCTTCCACAACTGTAACAGTACTTTCCCAGAATCACAGAACTTTAAGCTAAGCGTGTTATACAGTGTGGTGACCTACATGACTGACAACATGCAGAGGCTTGTCATCTTCTGATGCTTGGTACCACCTCTTTGCTACCACCAGTAGATGAGGCAAAATGGGGATCCCTGGCTGAGGATTATTCTACTTAAAACACTGTTGGTCGACATTGCAGGGCTAGAAAAGATTGTTTTGGAACTTCAGAGAAGATGGAAAGTCCATGTAATGTTTTCAACATCACTTACAATTTGTGTCTCTTTAACTGATCTGGATAGTTAAAGAATTCATGTAAGCTTGTTAAACATTTATTTGCTAAATCTAAATTGTATGGTCCCCTGCATGGTCTCTTGTTAATAACATTCATAGTATTGATGGTGTTATACAGATTCAACTTTACTTTATAGATAATACATTAAATAAAATATGTGCAAATTCTAATGGCGCTTTTGTAATGGCTGAGGACTTTAATATTATTTCTACCCCAGACATTGACAAAAAGAAAAAAAGCACTTAGGTGTGCAAGAAAACAAATTAGGCAGACTTTTCAAGATATGTTACATAAATATAACCTAAAGAACACACTGAGGGCAACAGGATTGCATATATTTTCTTCCTCATCACAACATTTACTCTTGAATAGATTATGTACAGCTCTTCAGTTCTTCTTTCTCATACATTAAAGTGGCAGGTATTGGTTTACAAACAGTATGAAACCACTGAGCTACATGTGTACCTGTCCTTATAGCTATAGCATAAGCAACCTGAGAGATCCAATTGCGGACATAATCCTTTTTTACTGCGTTATCAAGATAAAGACTCTAAAATTAAATCTGATGTAGAGCAGTATTTTCAACTCCACCTTATACATCTACACAAGTGACTGTGTGGAATAACATGAATGTGCTAATTAATGGTATATATATTAGTATTTCTGCTATCATGCCTAAAATAACATGACTAAAAAAGAGAAGAACTGTCAGATGTAATTAACAATTGCATCAGATGCAACATAAAAGCAACTGATACTGATAAAAACTGTAAGGTGTGATTACAAAAAGGATCAGAATTTGAAATATTGGAAATGAGCAACATAATGAGATAACTTGTTTATTTAAAATGTTAGTATTGTGAATTGAATGGTAAAAAAAAGTCAAAACCTCACCAATCTTATTTGTAAAAAAGCAGCAAAGATAATTTTTTTCAGCAAGAAAACAAATTATGGGAAGCTAAAAGAGTATGACATAGTTCTACAATAATCTGTATAAAAGTGGAAGACATCACTGAATGTTTTAGTAAAGTAAAACAGATATTGGCGGTTCAGAAACAAATTTTAAATGCAGTGATAATACAACAAGTAGTCCCAGTGGCAAGCAAAAATGTCAAATAATATAGACAGGTTAGATTATATTAAAAATCAAGGAATTATTTACACCCAAATAGACTCCAACATTTACTGAAATAATAAATACTAGAACACAATGCAAACCATTCTAATTTCAAAATCTGGAAAAAATATAGAAAAATTGGAATTTTACAGGCTCATATCATTGATTAATCAAGATGCAAAATTATTCCATTTTAGCCACTCAACCAAATAGAGTCATTACATGATATGTAAAGAAGGAGCAGATACATTTTTGCCTGGTACACAACTTTCAAATTCTGTGTGCTGTGTTTTATGTGCTGTATATCATACTACAAAAACCCAGAAGCCAGCATCATTTTTATGCCTAGATCCCCACAAGGCATTTGATAAATTAGAATGTAGGAATGTTTACTACACAAATATTAAATAAAATTAATATGGGCACAATGTTTGTATAAACATTGAGAAAGCCATATAATAATTACAAGGGAATTATGAAAATCACCTTGTATCTTATAAATCCATTTTCTTTGCACAGAGGAACATTTCAGAGTTGTCCCCATCCCCAGTCCAACATGGAAATGGCCTTTTCACAGAAGATATAGCCCTTTTTACCTCAGTTGTCCAGGAATTTATAATATAAATCAGTAGCTGATTTACAGATTAACTGGAAATGGTAAGAGCCAGTCTCTGAAGAAGAAAGAAAGAAACTTCTGATCATATGTTTAATCCCCTCATGGGTTTAAACACAACCTCCACTTCTATTACATATCTAGGCATCAACATCCCCACAAACCTATGCTGCAAGGAAAAGCAATGGGTCCATTCCCCACACATGTTGAGCTTGTCTGAAGTCATCCCCAGTTTTTGTAGACTCACATTGAAGAAAGACTTGCCAAATGGATTAAATATGCCCTGCGTGGGCAGAATTTCTGCAGTAGAACAACTTTTCCTCTTCGTATCCTTTCTGTCCTGTGTGTTTTATGGGCATCAGGTTGCTTCTGACTCGTGGTGACCCTAATCGTTTTTTTAAGTATGTGAGATATTCAAGTGTTTTACCAGTGAGTGTCCATGGCCAAGCAGGAATTTAAACTCAGGTCTCCTGGATGCTAGTCTGCTACTGGCTTTCATTTTTCCTGTCTTAATTCTGCATGAATGTATACAGAATTGACAATCTGATCAACAATTTTTTGTCTTTGAACAAAAAAAACTAGAATCCCTAAGTCACTAATTCACCTAGAAATAGCAAAAATTACAAAAAGGGAATTAGAGATACCAAAGGTCACTAGGTATTAGAGTGCAAAAGGCAGTGTATTAAAATGGAACTCAGAATTTCTACTAGCTGACAACTATTTTTAAACCCTCAGATATCTTGAACATAAAAATCATTGATAACCTATTCTTCCTACTTTACTTACATGGAAGAAATTATATAAAAAGCTGGCAGCTTGGCTGTTACCTCTTAATTCCATTTACATGTCATCTACTATTTTGTCACCAGTTTTCCAATTAGAAACAAGCTGTTTCACATATGCTGTGTGATGTCTTTCACCTCAATAACAAGCAAATTAATTGTCAGCAGATTATGGAAGGTTTACCCAATTTCCCAAGGCTATTTCACATTGACCAAATTTTGCATTTTATTGTTTTGGAGGTAATTAAAGAGCAAGCTAAGCAACCTCTCACACTCTTTGAACTATATTCAGCCTCCTCCTCCTCACGAATGATGAAAGGCAATGTTTCAGTGGTTTATAAAATGTTATTAGATACCGATTACTATATGGCTGCAGGATTAAAAACTGTTAGGGTATTTTGTCCCTACAAAACATGGAATGAGTGTGGAGGCAGAAAACATTTGAGTCTGTTTTAGCTAATGTCTGAGAGGCTACATTTAAAATCATTTACCTCTAGAATCCAGGGATTCCACATACTTCTGCTGGAAAGAGTGTGGAAGCATTGACTCCATTCCCGACATGTGTTGAGCTTGTCTGAAGGCATCCCAGTTGTGGTCTCAAATCCCCTAAGAAATCAAATGAATTACAAACCAGAAAATGTCACTATATCTGCCGTTGGCATTATTGAATGTCTTTCTGGCTGATGCTGCATGATTTTTGGGGACCCACTGGGTTACAGTATTTTGATCATGTTAATATTCCCATCATGGTGTATCCAGAATTCCTAGTAAATTTGATATCTTCGCTTTGTTTTGAGGGCCAGTGCAATAAATATTTTAAGCAGTGTGTCAATAAGCAGTATTATTAATCCCACCCACAAGGGCCATAACTAAAGTGAGACAACAAAAACTTTGCTTCAAAGCCCCAAAATTTACAGGGCACTGAAATATAGATGAATCTACTGGTGAATGCTAACATAGTAAAGAGTAATGCATTCCAGCCCTTTTCACTGCCCGTTCTTTAACTTCTCTTTCTTTTTTGGAAGGGGCACCATATTCTCCTCCTCCTTCTTGCATACCTTAGGGTAGAGTGGGTGGGAGATAGTGCTGCTTGCCTCAAGTGCTATAGTTAACCAGTTATGGTTCACGGTGGTCCTCAGACCCTACAAATTCTACAATAGTCAGACATGTGCAGTGATGAAAAAGACAGCTTTAAAATCTTCCAGAAGAAAGGTTGGTGACAATCCATACTTGGCTTTCATATTTGTCACATGTAGTCCTGTCCATAACAGTCCTGCTCAGCTCATGCAAACTCAAGATTGTTTCCCTTATGGAGTAAATCCATTTTGTATTTGTTATTTCTCTTTTCCTGCTGCCTTCAATTTTTCCTAGTATTACTGTCTTTTCCTCTGAGTCTTATCTTCTCATGATGTGCCCAAAATACAATAGCCTCAATCTCATCATTTTTGCTTCCAGAGAACGGTCAGGCTTGATTTGATCCTAGGACCCACTTGTTTACCTTCCTGGTTGTCCAGGCTATGCACAAAGCTCCATATTTCAAATGAATCAGGTTTTTTCCTGTCAGCTTTCTTCACTGACTGGCTTTTATACCCATACATAAGAGTCAGAAATACAATAGTATGTCTTGACTAGGAAGAATTTCTGCCATAAAATTGAATGTATTGCCCAAATTAAATTTTCTGTTCCAGATGATCCCAAGTTCATCTTAAGTGATTGGCAAAAACAAATAAACAAGTTTATATGGAACATTAAAAAATCAAGAATAAGGTTTAAAGTACTGCAAGATGAGTATTTGCAATACCAAATACAAAGTTATATTATCAGGCTTCTGGACCAGTCTGGATAACAGATTGAATTAACAAGCCAAACGACAGACTGATAAAATTAGAATCTTCAAATTTGGACAATGGTTTACATAATTATCTTCGAATAATAAAAAAAAACAATCCACAAAAATATAACTTCAAACAAAAAACACATAATTAGAAATAGTCTATTTAAAATACGGGAAATATATATATATATAAAGAATTAGTCCATCAATTTCAATATTAATAGCACCAATAGATGCATATTATGAGCAACAGGTAAGGAACAATAGTGAGTTTATAACTTAAAGAGATAAACTTACAAGGAAAAATTAAATAATGGCAGGAAACTAAAGAAGAAGGGAAGAAGATACAATGGTTTCTAGATTAAAAGAAGATTTAAGTACTAGAAAAGGAGACATATAAGTCTTGACAGAATTTGGAAAGATTGTCCTGCAACATAAAGATCATCTACTGGAACAAATCTATAAATCATTGCTCCAGTTTGATACTGAGGAAGAACAAGTAAAAATATGTATAATGAAATGGATGCAAAACTCCAATAAAGAAATTTCATTACAATGTTGGTAAAATCTATGGACAAAGGGCATTACATTTATAGCTTGTCAAGCTTTAACGGAAAACTGGTGTAAGATGTTCTACCAGTGGTATATTACCCCAAAAGATATTAAAAAGATGGTTAAAGATTATAAAAGGGCATTCTGGAAGTGTAAAATGACAGATGGCACTTTCTACCATATGTAGTAGACTTATACAAAGATGAAGAGATATTGGATAATGGTAAATGAATAAATTAAGAAAAAGAAAATCAGATTTCTGATGGAACCAGAGACTATGTTGTTGGGAATCCTATCAGATAGGGTAGGGGGAATCTCATAATTTAGATACATGTTAGATACATGTATTTAGATGCATGTTAACGGCAGCCAGAGTAACTTTTTGCAACAAAATGGAAGACAGAATAGTGTCCAGTAAGAGAGTTGGAAAGAAAAAATAGCTGAGTATGCAATAATGGCAGAGTTTTATTTACAAACTATGTAAATAGAAGACCATCTAAAGAATATCAGCAAAAATGGCAAGCATAATATTTATACTTTGGAAATTATTAAGATGCCCAATACAACAATAAAATATGGAGAACTCAGAATCCAATTCTATATAAAAATTGTCAAGGTGAATGCTTAGTATACCTTTAACCTTCTCTCTCTGTTGTTGTTCTGTTCTGTTTTGATTTTGTTTTGTAACATTTTTTCTAACTACTAGATAGAAATAGTCAAAGTTTACACTTAATTCAATTTAAGTCTAAGAGATGTAATATTTAGATTTTTTAATTGTACTTATGGTTAAGGGCATTAAAATAAGCAAAGTAAGCATATTGGAAAAGCTGATATTCTGTTCTTTTTAAGTTGAGTAATCAGAGTAATATGAGCTGCAATAATGTAACTAAAAAGTAAAAAAAGAAAAGCATTTTTTAATATTATGCCTATAATACTGTAAAATGTCTTATTATTTGCTTATCTCTTTTTGTTTGTTGTAATTGTTGTGTGGAATCATAAAGCATCCAGATTTATTTAAAAATCAAAAATTTCCCCACCCATTTTCCTTTCCGTATTCCCTACTCTTTTTGAGAAAATAAAAAAGTGTAAAAACAAGAAGAAGAAATACAAGTATGAAGTATCTTGGCCTTAGTCTCCATTGACACATGTTTAGCTTACACTTGATGATCTTCTCTAATCCCTTGTTCCTTCCTGGTTTTAGTCTTCTGATTTCTTAGCTACAATCTCCATTGGGACTGAGGATTGAACAAATGTATATACAGTCTTCGTTGTCAATATCAGAGTTATGTAGTTCTTCTGTCGTCATTTTCTCTCTTCTTAATGATCAACTATAATCCTGCTTTTGCACTAATTGTTAATTGTCATTAACAATTTGAACTCTTTCTTCCCTCTATCTAGGCTTTTCTCTTTTTTTCTTTTGACTAACAGAATTGGCTTTTTGCATTCTTCCCTGATAGTAGTAGGTTTTGATTTTAATCCACCGTCCTGATTCACAGTCAATTTAGTACAGCAAAACTGTTCTTTATGCAAACTTTAAATTTGTGAGAAACGTTATTAACATTGTATGGGCTTGCCGGAACTGGGCCGCGGATATGGATCTCCGCCCCCCCACACTCACACGCGGTGGGCATGTCACACCTGTGCAGGGGATGTCACGCCTGTGGGGTGTGTGTGTTGCGCTTGCGCGGGGCGCATGTTGCACTTGTGCAGGGGGCGTGTTGCACTCATGTGGGGGGTGTCGTGCGCATGCGCAGGGTCGCTACAGGCCCCCCGTGAGCGTGACAACCCCCCCGCAAGCGCAACACCCCCCATGAGCGCAGGGGTGCCCCCCCCGCACATGGAGCCCGCTCCCCCCAACCGGTCTGCGGCCCCAAAAAGGTTGGGGACTGCTGGTTTAGACATTAATAGCTGTGTGTTGCGTTATTTTGAGGGGACAGCACATTTACAAGCTGTATACTCACTGCTTTACATTGTAGCCAAGTATCATTTCTTCGGTGTTGTCACATGAAAAGATATACTAAAATATTTATGAAATGTGAGGGGGTGTACTCACTTCTATGATATACTGTGTATGTTGATGTCCACAACCATATATCAATCTTTTGTTTAAATCCGAAACCTGAACATAATGTATTTTAGCACAATCTGATCTATAAGATTTGAAGGTTTTTTTAAATGAAATATTTCAAACGACATTTTTCAGCAATACCTCTATATTAAATAATAGTGTGCTCTCTTCTTTGTATTTAATCAGTGCTGAATAATCAACTTCTAATCTGCATGAGACTGAAGGCTTATTTACAATATTTGAGAAACCAATACAACTTGCAGCTGCCTTGGGCTCTTGTTCTTTTATTTTTGTTAAATCAGATTAGAAGGTGTCATATCTAGGTATTAAGGAACACACTGACTTAGAAAAGAATTTCATGCATCAGTTGCTTTCTATGCCTGAAGATGTTTCTGCAGCATCAGAAGGAATCTTGATCTCCTTTGTACAGTGGTGCCTCGATTTACGAACTTAATCCATCCCAGAAGATGTTCTTAAGTCGAAACGTTCATAAGTCGAATCAGCATTTCCCATAGGAATGCATTGAAAACCGATTAATCTGTTCCGGCTGTTTTTTGTTCTTATGTAGAGGAGCCATTTGTAAATTGAAGCATTAGTTCCCATAGGAACTAATGCAAAACCGGTTAATCCGTCCTCTACCACTAGGGGGAGAATTTGTCTTTTTTTAACCTAAGATGACTTAGGTTAAAAAAAGGGGAGGGAGGGAACAATGGGGAAAAGAGGAAAGAAAGAAAGAAGGTCATCACTGGGGCACACAGACCTCTCAGACAAAGGTTTGTGCTTTTAAGCACACAAAAAAGAGAAGACAGAGAGAGAGAAGACAATGGGGGGGGGAGAGAGTTTGGAGTCTAAAACACATTTTAAACCCACACATGCTAAACCCACACATTTTAAACCCACATATTTTACAACACATTTTAAACCAAGCAACCAAAAGACTAAAATGCATTTTAGAGCCCAACAGCCAGACAGACCTTTGCAAACAGTTTTCTGATTTTAAAACCAAAGGACTAAAATGTATTTTAGAGCCCAACAGCCAGACAGACCTTTGCAAACAGTTTTCTGATTTTAAAACCAAAAGACTAAAATGCATTTTAGAGCCCAACAGCCAGCCAGACCTTTGCAAACAGTTTTCTGATTTTAAAACCAAAAGACTAAAATGCATTTTAGAGCCCAACAGCCAGACAGACCTTTGCAAAAAGTTTTCTGATTTTAAAACCAAAAGACTAAAATGTATTTTAGAGCCCAACATCCAGACATACCTAAACTCCATTTTAGAGCAAACCAGCCAGCACAGACCCTTGCAGAAAGGGTCTGCAAGACCCATCAGAGATCAGAAATGCAAAAAGCAAAAAGCAAGGGAAGCATGCAGGAACCATTGCAAAAACAAACGGAGCAGATCAGAAATGCACAGAGAACAAAAGGACAAGGTCAGAAATGCACAAAAATCAAAGGAAAAAGCAAGAGAAGCATGCAGGAACCATTGCAAAAACAAATGGAGCAGATCAGAAATGCAAAGAGAACAAAGCAAAAAGCATGCAAGACACATCGAAAGTGGGGAAAAAACCCCCCAAAAGCAACCAAACGCCCCAAGACCCATCGGAAATGGGGGGGGGAACCAAAAAACAAACAAACCCCCCAAGACCCATCAGAAATGGGAAAAAACACTCCAAAAAGCAACCAACCCCCCCATCGGAAATGGGGGAGGGAAACAAAAAACAAACAAACCCTCCCAAGACCCATCACAGCACAGAAACATAACCCCCCCAGCCGAAAACCACGCTGCAAAAACACCCAGAACAGTTTTTTTAAAGTATAAAGCAGCACCTTACCTTATTAGGCATCCTCCTCGGATTGCACACACTCTAACTGCCGGGGCGAAAGAGCTACAAAGAAGCAGCCCCGTCGCCACCTACAGTTAGCTATTTGAATTTCCCGCCCTTTTCCCCTGCCTTTTTCTGTTCGTAAGTGGAAGCTCCATTCGCAAATAGAAGCAAAATTTTGCGACCGGAGCTGTTCGTAAGTCGAAATGTTCGTAGGTAGGGGTGTTCGTAAGTTGAGGCAGCACTGTATTGGATGTAGAGACAATTCTCAAGTTTATGCAGTTAGCTTTAAAAAAACCCTTGGCTTTTGTTTTCTTTTGAAAACGGGGGAAATTGTTCCTATGTGTAACTAGTGTTGTGTTGCTTCTATTGTTGGAGTTCAGATGCAAATTCTTTTTTTTTTTTTGTCAATAAGCTGTTCTGTGTTCATTGGGTTATTGCTGCTTAGCCGAGCCTAAAAATAATACACAAGAATAATACGAAGAGAAAGAAAGGTGGAATAAAATGCAGTCGATTTGTGACTATTTGTACATGGATTTGCCCATGTTGAGAACACATTTTTTACAATAGTGGGGAAAAAATCTATAGAGTGGGAGAACAGAAGAGGGGAAATATATTTTAGGTGGGCAAGTTTAACAGAGATATTAAGATCTTTGAAAAGAGTGACTTTTTTTTTCTTTTTTAATCTTTATACACATATTGTTCCTAGATTTAATATTGCCTTTTAATGATGTAAAATGCTTCATACTGATTGTTCTTAGCTTTAAATATTGTGTTTTAATGATGTTAACCATTGTTGTCTACTCATTGTTTTAAACTTTAAATATTGTCTTTCAGTGCTGTAAGTCACCTTGGGTCTTTTTCAGGGAGAAAGGTGGGGAATGAATGAATGAATGAACGAATAAATAAATAAATAAATAATAAGGTACATTTCAACATGCTTGCAATCAAGTGAATGCAAGGTGGATATAAGGTCTTCAAACAACAACCTCTGCTACTGCACTGTAAGAACAAAAACTATGGTGATATGTTAATATAATGCCCAGAGCATAAAATATGCTTGGACGATATGTGATGTTGACTGAAATGGCTAATACTACTAAAGTTACCTAAGTTACCAGCAATAGGCATCAGCACAGCCAGAACATTCTGTGCTTTCAGATTAATCATTTTTGAAAAGCCGAATAGGACTGTGGAATTCCTAATATCTGAAACCTCATATCCTTTTCTTTCTTTCCAGTTTGAGCAGGAAAACCAACGCCTTATTGGTGAAATGAACAGTCTGTTTGATGAAGTCAGGTACACTTCTCCCTCGAGTTGCTGTTCTTTTGTTTATTGTTATGAGCCAGATATCCTCTGCTATAGCTCAATATAGCATAATGCATAAACTGGGGGGTGGGGAATGAAGGCACAGAGACAAAAATGAAGTAATGAGGTGATAAACATTATCTAGCACTCTTAGGAAAGGGTAAACAGAACATTCCTAGTAAAACAACAAACTGCTAAGACTACATAACAAAACATACCAAAATAGTAAAAGCAGTTAAGGCAATTGCAAGCACACACCTTGCTCTGTCAGTCTGCATCAGTGTGGGAAGTTCTATGCCAGGCAAAAGCAATTAACCTCTTTTGTAGAGCCTTACCAGGAAGAGAGAGAAAACTCATTGGCTCTAAAGTAGGTAACACTTCCAGGTGAGATCCACTTCAGTTAAGACGAACACATTAACCCCATAATGACTGGAATGTAGATCTTGCCATATCCCAACCCCTTCTCAAGATCTAACATGAAAGCATTAAATTACCTAATCAATATAATCGATGATCAATTTTGTTGACATTGGAATCAAGCATATTCAGCATTACGTGAAGATATACAAATTTCTCCCGTAAGGGTTGATATTCTTCCATGGCTCCTATCCATTTTCCTCTCTCTGAAACAGATAACTTACTGATTTCTATCTAGTTTGCTGGTTCCTTTATTGTGTGCAGATTTTCACAGAATCCATATCTTTCTGGAGGTTCGCCCTTGTTGTTTCTATATGATTGTCTTGCTTCTTGTTGTTTCTGTTTCCCTTGATCCAGTACCTGCTTCCCCTTCTGTTCTGGTAACCTCTCCCAAAGGTGAACCTGTTGGTTGACCAGTGGTCTCTGCAGGTAACCAACTGACTTGTGCTTATGAAACAGTCTGTATATTGTGTAGATAATTTGCCACTGTAGATTCAGTCATCTCTTACATTGTATTTCTCTCATCTACACATACAACATTACAACTTTTAACTTCAAAGGTCTCAGGATTCAAAATTCTGTGTCCTTTCCCTCCAAGGGGGTATCCAACAATAATTCCAATTTCAGCTCAAGGATCAAGGATCCCTCTTTTGTCTTTTGGGATATGCAAGTATGCTTTAGCGCCAAAAGCTTTTATATGCTTTAAACCAGGTCTCTTATTTATGAAACCATAATTCAAAAGGTGTTTTACCTGTCACTCTACTGGGAACTCTATTATGTAAATAAGCTGCTGTAATTACTGATTCAGCCCATAGAAAATTGGGTGGTCCAGCTTGCATTAACATAGACCTAGACATCTCCTGTAATGCATGGTTCAGTTTTTCAGAACATCCATTTTGTTGTAGGGACTGGGGTATGGTAACTTTACCTTCCTGCTTCGTAAATCTCTTTACAATATTCTCCACCCCATCAGTAAATAATGTTAAGGTGCTTTACCAAATTGATTCTTAATTGCAACTAGATAGCACTGAACTTTTCAAGAGTCTCGTCTTTACTTTTAAGTACATAACTGTACTTGCTCTTGAATTCAGTGAAGGTAAGAAAACATCTATTTTTTCCTGCAGGTAATGGTATTGGACCCACTAAATCTGAATAGACCTCTTCTAAGAACTCTTTCTTCTGTGTATTAGATTGTCCTGTATAACTAGGAGAAGTTCCCTTGGCTTTTATACAAATTTCTCATCTTTCTTTTGCCTTATCACATTTATCAACATTCATTCCACATTTTCAATGATTTTTCAATACACTGCATGTTTCTATGTGCAAATTTCACATGCCATGAATAAAGACAGGTTTTATGAGCACAAATGTTTGTGGTCATAGTTTGACACAGAGGCCTTTCTTCATCTACTGCATCATTAACATTAACAATATAATGAAACCCATCCTTTTTATCAACCTTAAGTACAAGACCAGTTTTATCATTGATAACTTTTCCTGTGTCACCTTTAAATATTACAGTATAACCATTATTTACAGTCTTTTTTGTTGTTGTTTAGTCGTTAAGTCATGTCCGACTCTTCGTGACCCCATGGACCAGAGCACGCCAGGCCCTCCTGTCTTCCACTGCCTCCCGGAGTTGGGTCAAATTCATGTTGGTAGCTTCGATGACACTGTCCAACCATCTCATCCTCTGTTGTCCCCTTCTCCTCTTGCCTTCACATTTTCCCAACATCAGGGTCTTTTCCAGGGAGTCTTCTTTTCTCATGAAATGGCCAAAGTATTGGAGCCTCAGCTTCAGGATCTGTCCTTCCAGTGAGCACTCAGGGTTGATTTCCTTCAGAACGGATAGGTTTGATCTCCTTGCAGTCCAGGGGACTCTCAAGAGTCTCCTCCAGCACCACAATTCAAAAGCAAAATGATGTATTCTGCATATAAGTTAAATAAGCAGGGAGACAATATACAGCCTTGTCATACTCCTTTCCCAATTTTGAACCAATCAGTTGTTCCATATCCAGTTCTAACTGTTGCTTCCCGTCCCACATATAGATTTCTCAGGAGATAGATAAGGTGGTCAGGCACTCCCATTTCTTTAAGGACTTGCCATAGTTTGCTGTGGTCCACACAGTCAAAGGCTTTTGCGTAGTCAATGAAGCAGAAGTAGATGTTTTTCTGGAACTCTCTGGCTTTCTCCATAATCCAGCACATGTTAGCAATTTGGTCTCTAGTTCCTACGCAAAAGCCTTTAACTGTGTGGACCACAGCAAACTATGGCAAGTTATTAAAGAAATGGGATTGGTTCAAAATACGACAAGGCTGTATATTGTACCCCTGCTTATTTAACTTATATGCAGAATACATCATGCGAAAGGCTGGACTGGATGAATCCCAAAACGGAATTAAGATTGCCGGAAGAAATATCAGGAACCTCAGATATGCAAATGATACCACTCTGATGGCAGAAAGTGAGGAGGAATTAAAGAACCTCTTAATGAGGGTGAAAGAGGAGAGCGCCAAAAATGGTCTGAAGCTCAACATCCAAAAAACTAAGATCATGGCCACTGGTCCCATCACCTCCTGGCAAATATAAGGAGAAGATATGGAGGCAGTGACAGATTTTACTTTCTTGGGCTCCATGATCACTGCAGATGGTGATAGCAGCCACAACATTAAAAGACGCCTGCTTCTTGCGAGGAAAGTGATGACAAACCTAGACAGCATCTTGAAAAGCAGAGACATCACCTTGCCGACAAAGGTCCGCAAAGTCAAAGCTATGGTTTTTCCAGTAGCGATGTATGGAAGTGAGAGCTGGACCATGAAGAAGGCTGACCGCCGAAGAATTGATGCTTTGGAATTGTGGTGCTGGAGGAGACTCTTGAGAGTCCCCTGGACTGCAAGGAGAACAAACCTATCCATTCCTAAGGAAATCAACCCTGAGTGCTTACTGGAAGGACAGATGCTGAGGCTCCAGTACTTTGGCCATCTAATGGGAAGAGAAGACTCCCTGGAAAAGACCCTGATGTTGGGAAAATGTGAAGGCAAGAGGAGAAGGGGACAACAGAGGACGAGATGGTTGGACAGTGTCATCGAAGCTACCAACATGAATTTGACCCAACTCCGGGACGCAGTGGAAGACAGGAGGGCCTGGCGTGCTCTGGTCCATGGGGTCATGAAGAGTCGGACACAACTTAACGACTAAACAACAACAAAATTATTTGAGGCTTCAGGGACAAAAGTAGCATTTGTTAATGTAAGGTTCACCACCTCATTTTTAGAAGTAAGAACTCTTAAAGGTACTGTTCCAATTCCAAGCACATTTAATCTTTACTCATTTGCTTGCAATATCTTTGGTCTGTTCTCTTTCAAGTTCACTGAAGGTTTCTCTTAATCGACAAATATGGATGAAACTGCCACTGTCAAGAAGAAAATGTTTTTTATCATTCAGACCTTGATAATAAGATATTTGGAACACTTGGTTATTATTATGAGTATTTGTGCCATCATTAGACCTTTGCTTGTATCTTTTGTTTAATCTGCCACATGGTGGTTTGAAATTTCCATGACTGCTGAAATGTCCCCGGCCACTAGGGGCCGCTCTTTCAAAAGAAAGATTTGCACCTCTGTGCCTTTGACATTCTGCACCTTTAAATCTGTAATATTTGGCAGTGTGTCCAACCTTTGAACATACATAACATCTCCCTTTTTTAAGGTGAGGTCTCATTCTTAATACAGACCTTTCAGGTATGTTATCCATTGCCCTTTTAAATCCAGAATCTCTCAAATAGGCAGTTGTATCGTTCAAGTCCACTTTTGCAGTGCACTTGAGCATAGCTTTCTGATTTGCCAAATATTGTGGTAAACTGAGTAACATACAGGTATGAAACTCAGAATCAGATATCTCTGCTCCTGCAGATTGAAGCTCTGAAACAAGTTGTAGCATGTCATCCAAATGCATACCAATGCTAGTTCCTTCTTTTATTCTCATGCTGTATAATCTTTCTTTCAAAAATGTCACATTTTTATTTGATCTAGTGAAGCATTTTCTTCTTAGAACATCATATAGTCTTTTAGCTGTTTTATACTTAGATACTAATGGAGTCTCATGGTCTTCTATGCAAGAATATAACATCATTAAAGCCTTTGCTTCTTTTATTTTATAGCCATTCTGTGCTGGCTGACTTTCAGGCATACCTTGATCTATAACATTTAAACAGTCCTGTACTTGAAGAGAAACTCTTAATCTTGCATCCCACATCTGAAAATTGTTCTGATACAGCTTTGAAATTGCATATACGCCACTGTTGTTACTTAGACCCAGTTGAAAATGTTAAGTGGATGTAGTAGCTTCCGGAGTACCGTGTTTCCCCGAAAATAAGACAGGGTCTTATATTAATTTTTGCTCCAAAAAATGCATTAGGGCTTATTTTCAGGGGATGCTTAATTTTTTTCATGTACAACGATCTACATTTATTCAAATACAGTCATGTTATCTTCTTCTGGTTGCTGCACAATGGTGGAGGGCGGGGTTTCACTTAACTAGGGCTTATTTTGGGGGTAGGGCTTATATTACGAGCATCCTGAAAAATCATACTAGGGCTTATTTTCAGGTTAGGTCTTATTTTCGGGAAAACGGTAGTGGCTGGAGCTGTAGGCATCTTAATACTGTTAAATGCTGTCTTCTAATATGGCAGAAGTTAAATTCTTTTCTCCCCTTCACAACTTCACTTTCAGTTCACTGAAGATTGTTTAGCTGGACATAATCATTTTATCACTTGAACAAGGCTTTTACAACCTCTTGCCTTCTTAAAAATCAACTCATTTTGTTCTTTAGCTGTAGCTGTAGCTTTAGCTGTTTAGAACATCCCCCAGTTTAGAATGAAAGGAATGTTTGCCAAAAGCTTCTGTTTCACCATCTGAACATCAAAAGGAAGAGTCAAAAAATTCCAAATGCAGCAGCAACTTTCAGTGACTTCTCAAAAGTGGCTTATCAGCCTGCTGTTTAAAACACAAAACCATCCTGTGCTACAAAATTTGTGGGGGGAAATTGAAGACACAGAAACAAAAGTGAAGTAATAAGTGATAAACTTTATCTAAGACTCTTAGGAAAGGGTAAACAGGACATTCCTGGTAAAATAACAAACTACTAAGACTACATAACAAAACATGCCAAGATAGTAAAAGAAGTCAAGGTGACAGCACCTCAGGCAACACCCATGGCAAGCACACACAGTCTCTGCCTCGCTCTGTCAGTCTGCATCAGTGTGGGAAGTTCTGTGTCAGGCAAAAGCAATTAACCTCTTTTGTAGAGCCTTACCAGGAAGAGAGAGAGAACTCATTGGCTCTAATGTAGGCTATAATTCCAGGTGAGGTCCACTTCAGTTAAGACAAATAAGACAAACACATTAACCCCATAATGACTGGAATGTAGGTGTTGCCCTATGCCAACATAAACAACCCACTTTATGCAGAAATACTCTTGACTTCCCTTTTCTTTAGATATAGTGACACAAACACGCTATTGGGTATGGCATTCCTATAGTATGAAGAGCTAATGTATAGTGTGCTGCGTCTTGCTATTATGCCTGTCTAATCTTTTCCCAGCTAGATGAAGCTGATAGATCCTTCTGTTTTTATGTGCTTGTTTACAGGTTCGTTTTGCTGCACTCTTGATGTTTGTTGTTCATTGCTAACTATATAATACAGTTTTCTGATTAACATTGCCTTATACTGACTGACAGCCTGTCCACACTGGCATATAGATCATTATATGCATCACTGTTGGCATTGTTTGGATTAGGAAAAAAAGACTGCATCTGCATATGTTTTTTTTCTAGTTAGAACGATGTATCCTTCTCCTTTAAGTGTCATTGCAGACCTTTCTGGCCCAGTTGTAGGGCATGCATTCTTTTTGGCACAATTCAGCATGATCCAAAATAGCCTGTTTGATTGGCATTGTGGGTGGCATTAACTGCAGTGACTACCCTGTGATGTATCAGGTGGGTTGTGACATTGAAAGGGAGGGCAGAGAAACCTCCTCCTCTATTTTCATCATCTTTTAAAAAAATATTTCCCAAACTGACACAGTGAAATTCTATTACCATGTGAGGTTGGTGCATTGCCATTTCAGTGTGCCCCATCCCACCCCAGCCCTTTGAATGACAGCCAAGAGAAAAAGCAGTCTTGGAGCCCATGTTGACTCCATGGGCTCCACCCCACAAGGAAGACCCACAACAGACCCCAGTTGAGAAGAAAGACAGGAAAAGGAAGGGTTACTTCCCTTCCCTCTCCCCAAGCTTCACTCCAATATTTTCCCCTCGCGCTGCAGCTGTCCTTGGCTGCTGTTCCTGCTGCCTCCTTATTCGCAAGTAAATTGGGTAAACATACGCATGCGTTAACTGGGTAAACCTTGCTTTCTAGTAAACTGTGTAAACTTTGCACTGTGTGGACCTGTAGTACGGGAGAAGAGGATCCATAGCACAATCTCCAATGTGGATGGAAGGTTTGCTCAAGTGAGAGTTAAAACAGATTGCACTTAAGATTCCTTTTAAGCATGGCACCAAATTTCCCAGTGTGGACAGGCCTGAGACAGATAAATTGGCCCACTCTGGTTTAGTTCATCTATTTAACTCTTCTTCTTGCAGTAATCAACCAGCTTCTAGAAGTTTATGCTCCCTAGCACTATTTTTTTCTTCTAACTGCTTTTTTAACAAGAGACTGCTAAATGTTGTCCTGCTAAATTATAGTATCTTCTTGGTAATTAACTGTATTAATTTACAGCTTGTAAGTCTGTAAGAAATGTACCATTTTATGTGTGCATTAGTATGCTAAAAATGAAGAATGCTTGCACTTAAATAATGCAGATTTTTATTACTTTTTTAGACAAATAGAAGGGAAGGTGGTTGAAATATCTAGACTTCAAGAGATATTCACAGAAAAAGTCTTACAACAAGTAAGAACAGACTAACTCTTTTACTTTAGTTCCTTTCTGTTAGATAAATAGAAGGAAGGTATCTTTAAGAAATTTTGGTTGACTGAGCACAAATAAGCAGACAAGTAAGGTTTGGAGAGAGAATAAGATGGCTTCCTTGACTTCTTTTTTTGTTCAAAGCTACTGTTGCCCCCTCCCCCACCCAATTCTCTGGATCAAAACTATACAAAGGCCACTGCAGGGGAATCAAAAAGATGGATGGAGCAGGCAGTAATACAAAAAGGTATAGGAAGAGGCCATTTGTATTATTCCTAATGATGCCAATTATAAATGGAGTTTTGCTCTCCTCCATTTGAACTGAACATTCTTTACTGACCATTCAATTTAAATAGAAAAAAAGGGCATTTAGCGAGAGGTTTAGAGTTCAATTCCCCACTGTACCTTCTTGACAGGGACTGGACTTGATCCATGGGGTCCCTTCCAGCTCTGCAGTTCTAAGATGATGATTCGGATTCAAACCATAGCGTCCTTTTCCGTATTTTTAAAGTGGTTATGTATTGGGGCTGTGTCATGACACTTGAAACTGTTCGTATCCTTCCCTTCCATAAACATATATGGAAGGTGCAGATGTATATTGCTGTGTGCTTCAAGTGTCTCTTTATGAAGAAACTGTGAAAACCTTTGAGGTCAGGAGTTGGGCATTAGCAACAGCTCTGTATACCCTTATCTGCTCCTTTTCCAAGTGACATCTGGAAATGCCCAACCTGTTGCAGGTTCTTTCACTCCAGCCCGTTTGGCTGCTATGTGAAGAGACAAAGAAACTCATGATACAGTGATATTGCCAAGGGATAGAGGATTAGGCATGGGACTGTTGCTTATGTGCAACATAACTACAGTTGTGCCCTCCATTTGTGCTCTAACACTTAGCTCTGGCCTCTGATTTAAAGTAAACATTAAAAGATAACAGGCAATTTTCGTTTTTATCTCTTGTTCCTCTTCATTCATTTCATTTGCTATAGCTTGTCTGTGTTTTTCAACATTCATGTTAACAGGAAGCTGAAATTGACAGTATCCATCAGATAGTTGTGGGTACAACTGAGAACATTAAGGAAGGCAATGAAGACATAAGAGAGGTGATCTAACATATTTCTTCCTTTGTGTTAAATATTTGTGAAGTCTAACATGAGTCACCACAGCCTGCTTATAACATACTATGAGAAAACATTCAATTTAATTTTTAATTGTACCTTCTGTGGAGATTGCACCCCAAATTTTATACAGAGCTGTGTCATATTCCAGCAAATTTTTCATCATGAGGTAACTGAGCATTCAGAGGTAGATGTGGGTACCAAAAAATGCTGGAAATTGAACCACCAAATGACTCCATCTAAAAACAGGTGAAGCTGGAAGAAAGGGAACAGTTTTGAAGAAACAAAAGCTGATCAGGATCAAGACTGATTTAACCCTCATGCCTAGGCTGGAAATCCTTTAGTCCCTCAGAGTCACATTCAGTATGTAGAATCCAGATAGAACTATCATAAAAACAATCTGTAACATTATAATCTGAAAAGTTGTAAATAGTGTCACCAGGTTTCAAACATGTGTCATATACAGATGGTTTAACAATAGCTTAAAATGGCTGGTTTAAAATGATGGTTTAAAAATGGCTGAGAAAAGGCTGTTGCTTTTTTTCATTGTGATCCTTTTTGTCCCAGCCAATGTAGTACATTAGGACAAAAATATCACACACTGCTTAGGTGCATGCCACAAACCATGATTCCAAGAAGCAGAAATAACACACTGTGGCTATTGGTAGTAGGTTGACCTCCAGAGACATTGGAATTCTCAGTGGGTGTAGGAAATAACAAGACATTAAATTCTAAACCTAGTGGGACGTGGTGGCGCTGCAGGTTAAACCGCAGAAGCCTCTGTGCTGCAGGTCAGAAGACCAGCAGTCATAAGATCGAATCCACGCGACGGAGTGAGCTCCCGTCGCTTGTCCCAGCTCCTGCCAACCTAGCAGTTCGAAAGCATGCAAATGCAAGTAGATAAATAGGTACCACCACAGTGGGAAGGTAACGGTGTTCCGTGTCTAGTCGCACTGGCCACGTGACCACGGAAACTGTCTATGGACAAACGCTGGCTCTACGGCTTGGAAACGGGGATGAGCACCGCCCCCTAGAGTCGGACATGACTGGACTAAATGTCAAGGGGAACCTTTACCTTTACCTAAACTCTAAACGTAATACTAGCCCTCCATACAATAGAATGCCTGTGGTTCAGGAGGGTTAGTTGAAGCTTAAATAGTATTTGTCATTCTTCTGAAAAACACAATTCTCCAAGGCAAACTCACTACAGTACCTCATTTTGAGGAACAGTCTCTTCCCCAGAGTGTGGCACTGAAGAGCAAGATGGCCCCTACATCCTTAGCTGAGAGTGATTCTTAAGTTCATGCAGTACTACTATGAGAAAATAAAACAGGCCCTTAAATCTTGCAAATGACCAGTTGAGCTGCTTCCCCATTGCTGGAATTTGGCCTTGAACTGCAGCAGGAAGTTTTAATTTGGAAGCTGGCTGCCAAGCCAAGGTGTGGAAAAATCAGGGTGAGGAGCTGAATTCATCCTCTCCCTATTTAAATTAAAACATTCACCACCAGGGCAGAGAGGCAGACTTTGGAGCCTTCTGTGCTGTAATTCCTTTCTTAGAGGATGGTTGTTCTGCTCCAGCCATCTATCCAAAGAGATCTGGGATCTCAATTCAGCCCTACAGAGGACAGCATTGCAGAAATCTTTTTGTAGGCTTGCCTAGTGTTAGAGATATATCTTTGAAAAAAAATGAATATCTTACTTTATTGTGATTTTAAACATATGTATTTTTAGTTGTTGTACACTGCCAGTCCCTTCAGTGGGAAAAAGGTGGGATATAAATTAAATAAGGAAGTTAGTAAATATATAAATAAATAAAATGTCATGGAGGAAGAGCCAAATTTCCCCAAAGTGGAAGGGAATTTGAACTTGTCTCAACAACTTAGAACTTGCTCACAGGCTAATACTCAAAAATTCATTGGAGTTAAGGGCTAAGCTTGGACAGTTATACACGATTTTAACGTGTAATTATATTCATTAAGTAATTTGCCATGGTCTGCAAAGCTTAGAGGATTGCTCCTTCCTGCATTACAGGTTTTAATCTTAACTTTTAGCTGTCACTTTGTTTCCAACACATCAATACGTTTAATCAAACGCACTACCTTGAGTTCAACATCTGTAATCCTATCTGCTGCCTTGGGCCCAACATGCAGTCCTTTAATCCAGAGGTCTCCAACCCCTGGTCCGCGGCCCAGTGCTGGTCCGTGGCCTGAGCCAGACCGGGCTGCTGAGACAGACATTCCCCACCCCACCCCGCCCGCACTCCCCCCCCGCACAGCCCTTTTGTGCATGTGCACCTGCCCCCACGCAAGTGCTCCCCCACCCCTTAGCGCATGCACACGAATGCCCCCAAGTGCCGAGCGCCCTTTGCGCATGTGCACGCGCCCCCGCAAAGCACCCTCCCACTTATTTGCGCATGCGCACGAGCACCCTCCCGCTCCTTCGCGTGAGCGCACCCGCTCCTTCGCGCATGCGCACAAGCGCAGGGGTGCCCCGCCTTCCCCAACCGGTCCGCGGGGTTAAAAAGGTTGGGGACCGCTGCTTTAATCCATAATTTTTTTATGAATATTCTTTATGAGCAATTCTTCCTTCCCCTTCGCTCTCCCTTCTCAGCAATAGAAGGCACTTTTCAGGGACATTCCCCTGTTCCACAGTTCAGATTGTATCCACAATGTTGGCACTTTTAGAGCTCCCACACATCTCTCTAAATGTTGTAACATCACTCATACCTGCCTTGGTCAACAAGTCAGCCTGTATTCCCTACTAGTTTCAGCTATATTCTGCTCTTAAAAACACGTAATTCATGCATTACTAGTATGTAAATACCTACTTCTGTCGTTTTTATCTCCTTAGCATTTGGGATCCATACTGAATTATGTTCTGCCCATTCCTGAATCAGATACTGTGGTCTGTGCATGGTACTTGCATTAGATATTTTTTCCCCTTTTCTACAGGCAATCAAGAACAATGCTGGATTTCGTGTGTGGATCCTCTTCTTCCTTGTGATGTGCTCTTTTTCTTTGTTATTCCTGGACTGGTACGGTAGCTAACCTTGATTGAAGCTTGCTTGAAACCATGTTTAATCTGAAGATGTCTTCTCTGCAACACTGTTAGTATTTCATAAAGCATCATGGTGGAAATATCTTAATCATACACCTACATCATAAACCTACACACATCTGCATTCTTGAGGCAAATATTCTGGTTGCATTTATATAGCACTCAAGAATTTCCTGGAACAGGACAAATCTTTAAACAGCTAACAGACTGAAACTGGGCAAGTGGCAGGGAAACCTCAATAAAAGTGTAATGACAGTCATTTCAACAGGACATCATGGAGCTAGTGAAATGTACACAAACAAAACTGTTGTGGTGAATGAGCAGGAGACACTTCAGCCATCTATCCAATATTTATTTTAATCCCCCAATTCTCACTAATTTTTTTAAAAAATGTACATATGAATTGCATGTTATAGTCCTGTAACATCAGTCAATAAACAAGGCAGTGAGTCCCACTGCAAGAATTGTATTCAAGATAACACAAAATTTATTTGTCACAGTTTTGAAGTTGCTGTATGTGAAGCATATAATATACATATAATTGCAGTGTAATGAAACATGAACATTTCTAATGCATTTATGTCCAAGAATTTTGGATACAAAAATCCGTTGTAAATTACAACAGTTTAACTGCTGGCCAAAGTGAACCTACCTGAAGCTATGCAGAAAAGTCCAAAATTGCTTTGTTTTGTAAAGGAATGAGTTCACCCATAACTGACACTGCAATTTACAGTGGATGAGTTTTGCTGTCTTCTCTTAAAAATTAAAAAAAACACTGTACACCACCACAAAGAACAAGTAATCCAAATTCTTCAGCCATTGCTGTGTAGCACAATTATAATTGGTAATACTTCTGGGAAAACTAGAGGGAATTTTATTGCAAATGGAGCAATGGAAATCCTTCAGTTTTGATTTCTCTTAAGTTCAGTATCCATGTATGCAAACATACAGAGTTTGAGAAACATGATCATATTTTATTTTACAGAGTGAAAATGTCAAAAGTTACATGTGTATTCACATTCAACAAAGTACTGATTACTAGGAAATACAAACATGGTATTGTTGACTACATTCATACAGGGCAGAAATCTTAAAAATGCAAAAGAAAGATTTGGCACATAATTTATTGCTTTTATACATTCCACACAGCAATACTGACATACTAAAAATTTATTTTACAACACATAACTATGTCCTGTGCTAAAATTTCCAAATGGAAAAGCAACTGGCATTTTCTAAATGGACTGTGCTGCTTAAATGTATTGGAAAGAAACATAACCTAGAAGTGGAACTAACCATGTTTGTTCTACTAAATATGTTGGGGAAAGAGACATAATCATTTTTGCAAAACAAGTTTCTATGAAAATAATGAAACTTTTGACATGTCCACTGGAATATAGCAATTCAGAACATAATCAAAATGACAGCTGTAGTTAGCTAAATGGTTTAATTACAGTGACATAAGTTGAGTCCAAAGTCATTCTAGAGTAGTATTTTTAAAACAGTGATGCTTTTGCAACATGACCACCACTGGTTGGAAACACTACTCTGATGTCTCTACAGTACAGCCACAGCACAGTAGCACAACACTGGAGATGTGAGGAAGAGCCCAGAGCCAACTCTAACCTGTTTTTAGTCCAGGCATGCTGCAGCATCCCACTACTAACGCTACACGTTGACCATCAATGCTTAAGCCACTATGCCCATGTATAAAGTTAATGAAATGTATTTAGAAAGATTTTTTTTAAAAAAATGTAATAATTTAGGAATCTGTCAACACAATAAAAGTTCAGCTACCATTTTAAGCTGGCCTATAATATTTCTCTGTGCTCTTTTTATCTTGAGAAACAGCCTGCTTTTCATTCCACCCTTACTCCTCACATGCCATATCAAACAGCAAGGGGTGGCAAGTTGGAAGATTTAATGCAGGTAATACACTTTTTCCCTCCATCCAGTTCTACAGATATGTATGTAAAAGTCCTGCTGAGTTCAGTGGAACATACTCCCTAGTATATATGCTTAAGACTGCAGTCTTAATATTTAGACATTAGAAAATGCCAAAGTATGGATTTCACAATATTTAAAAAGGGAAATATCTTAATATTATACAAAAAGAGAAAATTCTAAGAAAATTACTCCTGCTGTCATTGGACAAATTGCACTGTGAGTTACATCTACAGTGAAAGGCTTTTCATCTGTTCCATAGGGCTGCACTACTCTTTAGTGTATTTTCTATTCTGAAAACACTGTCATGCTTAACATTCTTACACATTTTCTAAATATCACCATTATAATGTACAGCTCCCTAGTGTATATTTTGTGTTTCAGTGCAAGTAAATATACATGATTCTCTAGGCATAGTGGTAATGCAGTGAAATAGTCACAGCTATAACAAATCAACGAGTAAGCATTCTTTTTTTGCAAAAACTTGATGATGCCTTACTTGCTTGGTACAGTGAGCAAAAGTAGGCCAACTTTATTTCTTGGTATTCATTTTGGAGCTTCAAGCCAATTTTAGATACAGTTCCTAGCTAACCGTTATTTCTGCAAAACTGATTTTAAAACAAACAGAACACCAGTGCACACTGTAAAATGCAAATCTCTCCTGTCAAAGGCCTCTGAATTGCTCAATGAAATTTCTAAATTGCAAGAATGTACCAAAGTTTGTTTTCATTGAAAGAGAAATTGGTATTAAAGCTATAAGCAATGCCAATATGCACTTGGCCATTAATGGCCTAAGCTTTCATTTTCTTATTTTTTTCTTTTTGCAAAGCAGTTATCAGCAAACTAAGCAATTTGCACCATAAATATGATTAACCTCTAAATTATCTGTAACCACGAGACATTTCATGAAGGCCCATTTGATACTTTCAAATTAAGAAGATTGATCATTCTAAGCTGATTTTTCAGCAGCGTCAGTCTCCTGCTCAGACAGTTTTTCTTCTGAAAGCACCGTCATCCATGGAGATACAGATCGTGTGATGGTCTGTTTGGCCAGGTTGTAATGGTTTATAACTGTATAAAATTTCCCTCTGGCACTAGAATCTTGTTCAGAGTAGTAATTCTCTAATCCAGCTGGAATGCATTGATTGTTCTGAAAGACAACCATCATTTAAGGATAATTAATGTTATTTCTTGGCTACTTTTCGATTTCAAAAATATCTACATTTAAATGCAGATGTCTTTTTAAAAAGAAATAGCCAATGAATTCTGTGAATGGTGGGTGGAGGGGGGGGAATTAGGTGCTTCCCTCTGAGCATGTTAGAGAAAGCCAGGTAAGTAAGACCTGAATAGGGATCAAAACTGATTAAAGTGACTGAAGTAGAAAAGACTGCTCCATTGTTGTAGCCACTCAACTTGAGTTGACACATTCAGCCTATGCACCCACCTTAGGATGGGTGCATAGGCTGAGTGTGTTCTGGCTCACAGTAGGAGACTATCTGGATAACGCAGACTCCACTTCTTCAGACGGTTGCTTTCTCACACATTCAGATAACTAGTGAACAGGACTGTAGTCAAAGAGTTAGGCATACACAGAAAAGATTTATGATAGGAAATAAAAATGAAGATGGCTTGAAGGATGTGAGTTCTATATCACTCATGTCCACTAACATATGTATGCAGCACTGCTGTCTTCCCTTCTCTCCCCACAATTATACCAGCAGCATCTTATCATTCATTCCCCTTTTCTCCCATTCATCTCTAAGACAAACAAAATAGAGCTTCTCACCTCCATGCTACCTCTGGCTGCTAAAGAGTATTCTTACTTGGAAATTGAACTTGATATTAAATGTGTGACTTCCCAGCACCTTCCCTCCTCAGAATTTAGTTCAACACTTGTCTCTTTTGAAATTATAAAAATAATCTATCCTTAGATGAATTTCAGATTTAAATGCCCATTTTAGAACCCCAACATTTAAAAGATGCACAGCAGTTTTTCGCCAGACCCAAACTGGTAAAAATAGGAAGTGGAAGTATGTTAAGACTTAGTGTGAAAACATGACTCATTTAAATAATTTTTATTTACTCCTGTAACCATTTTTCAGTATCTTAAAAAACATTTTCAAAATGTTGCTAGTTTATACCCCATAAAAGTAGATTCTGTGTCTTTACATATTGGTACTACAAGCTGCATCTTAAAACAGATTTTCAGTGTCTATAATATTTCACTGTGCAAGCAGTTTGACTTTCTTCTCACTCGCACAAGAAGTCATCAGATCACCTTGTATATGTGGATGTAAGCCTATTACAGTGGCAATTTACACTTCTGTAATAGCAGCAAGCCTGGGATTCAGCATTGTTACGCTGGTGGAATGCCCTGCTCTGCCAACACTTGACAGCTTCCCAGCCAGAATGTTAGAAAATGCACTCATCTTAATTACAGAGGTTTTGTAGGTTTTTACGATACAAAAGTGAAACAATATACCGTATTTTTCCATTTACAAGACGACCCAAAGTATAAGACGACCCCCCCTTTTCTAACCCCCAAATTAGAAAATTTGCACGCTCGCGCCCCTTTGATCCTCCCACCCTTTCCCGGCTGCGTTTCCCGCTTCCTAAGCCCTGCGGAGCTTAGGAAATGGGTAATGCAGCCATGAAAGGGCAGCGCGCTCGCGCCCCTTTGATCCTGACGCCCTTTCATGGCTGCTTCAGGATCAAAGGGGTGCGAGTGTGCTGCACTTTCACGGCTGCTTTACTCTGTGGCTTCGCAAAAGGCAGGGAAAGTGGCTGCCTGCCATGTATAAAACAACCCTTAATTTTTGGTCTAATTATTTAAGTAAAAAGTCTCATTTTATACACGGAAAAATACGGTAATCCTCAGAGAATCAAAAAGTTTTTTGCAATTCAATCTTAAGCATCTCTACTTAGGAGTAAGCTCTATGGAGTTGAGGGAAACACCATCTGGGAAGTGTGCATTGAATTACAAACTTGAGACATGGCTATTCTTATTCTTATTCAAGTGAAGCACCACTTCAGAAACCATTTTTTACTTTTTAAGTTCCTTTTCCTATTTTCAGAATCAGCATTACTGGAAATGTCCCAGAATCTGACTCTTAAAAACAAACAAAAGAATGATTATTTCTGATTCTAAAGAGATATGAATGCCAACAGATCAACCGTTCACATTTTAGGTGAACTCCATATATTCATGCTATTCTAATTTCAGCACATGTCCAGGAAAATAAAAACCCAGAGATTTTTGTCTACTGAAATACCTGGTCAGCATATGCCTTTCAACACAAATATTAATTTGGCTTAATAACAAGCATTGCCTGGTACTCTTACTCTTGGCATTACCAGCCTCAGGGCTTTGAAAAGAAATACTGAATATTTTTTATAAACCCATATCCAGTAACCAACCATTGAATTAGAACCTCCCAGGTTTAAGGTGGAAAGAGCATATCAATCTACTGTTGGAGACATGTATCCTTTCATGTTCCTTAACAGAGGCAGATATCACTATGGCATTTATCACTGCAGAGATAAACTATCGGTTATATGAGGTCTGTTCTAGAGAACAGAATAGATAGAAATCTGCACAATTTATTTAAATTCTATCAATTGAATAGACAAAAGATTAATATACTGAACAGATTTTCATTAATTGATAACATAGCCTCCCTCTCAGAGAAAATTTTACTGAAATGATTGGGACACTACCAAAACATTGTCAAACCCACAGAATTTCTGCCCCGTTTTGTTTTAAATCATACAACAATTGTTTTATGACAAAGTTAGAAGTGAAAAGAAGAAAATTTCTAGTCATACTCTTCACACCTTTTATAATTTTATAAGTTTGCCATGTTACCTTTAGTTTTTCTATTCATCCATTACTGGCCAGAATCCTATCTACCGTATACGGAAGCAAAGCTGCAGAAGCCACCTTAACATGGCACCAAGTGTGTGCCAGGCAAGCAACCAACACCTCATCAATTAGGCCCTGGTCACACAAGGGAAATGTTATCTAGTTCTTCCATACTTCTGTTGTACTGATTCTTGGTCATGTAGTATATATACCAGGGCGAACATCCCAAGAACTTTTAGTGGTAACAATTTATTTCCTATTTAATGATACATCGGAAAGGGTTTTCTGTTTGGGAATATGTTTTCTGTTCCACTGGCTGTTCCTGCAGAATCACATTGGTCTGTCTGCTTCCCCCAGCATCTCCTCTGCATTTCAGTTTAATCTGCCATTTCCTTTCCCCCCTTGCAATCCCGACTGTGTCCTCACAGCAAGTGGCAAAAAGCAGCACGTCAAAATGCCATACTGCAGCAATGGCTCAAATTGCTCTGTGACATACTTTTACCAATGTATCAATGTACTAGCTGCAAAATAATAATAATAATATGCACGCTGAAATAATGGAGGTCACTTTCACCGCTTCAATTCTGAAAAGAAGTGGGGCAATTTGTGCACAGGCAGTTCTGGTAAGGAATGCACTGATACAGCAGAAGTACAAAATAACACAACTCTCCCAGGGAGTGGAAAATAAACTGAAGTTACACTGCTGGCCAGGAGAACGTTCCAATCTTGACTGTGTATCGTGCGACCAGGGGGGAAAAAGCAATGATCTAACTGGGGAATAACTAGAGAGCACATCCCTCATGTGACCAGGGGCCTCAGTCACAGCTAATTTTGCTTCTCTGTGTAGTAAAAATCAATCGGATCTTGGCCACGTTTTTTCTCACAAAAAGACATACGAGCATCCCACTGTCTTATTTAAAGATATTATATGCTTTACCTTGAACACAAAACCTTCTGGACAGGTATGGTCATACTTGTAAACTTTGTAGACTACCAGAAATACAATGCAGGTGAGGAATGCCAGGGCAAAAAGGACCAAAACAGTTACCTGTAAATGGGGGAGAGAGAAAAATGTAATTTTCCATTAGTTTTATGTTGTCTACTAAAAAAAAAAATCAATACCTTGAGAAGAACAGACTGCATCTATGCTCCAGTGGAGAAAATTCCCAGGAATGCCAATACAAGTGATAAAAGAGTGTGTGTATACTTCTTTAACCATGTTCCTAATGTTAACGTGGCACAGCCCCATTAACACCTCCCTTTCAAAAGGAAAGATGAAAGAGTGGGTCTCTGACTTTGGACTCTGGATGGAAAACCCATATCAGCTATTACTTCAAATGTTTTAGGAATAAAGGAACCCTGCACCTGCATTGTGGAATGGAGCAGTGGTACAAATTGCTTGTGGTGATAAAGCCACCACAAGATATAGTTTTGTCAGTGTTCATGTAATGGCTCAAATCATAGACAAATGATGACATTTCAGCTCACCATCTCTAAAAATTCTTCTGAATGTGAAATGAATAGGTGAATAATGGTTTGCACTTGTTTGTAACAAGTATTCAGTGAACAATCACCATGCTAAAAAATAGCACCACAAAAACCTAAGTTTTATTTTTTCAGTTTGATGGCAGAGAAACTTTTTGTGCGATATTTTAAACTAATGCAAAAACACCTTGAAAAACCTGAAATTGAATATATTTTCACATTTTTCTAATGAGAAAAGGTAATTAAATATAAATTTGATTTTGAAATATCACAACATAAAAATCCGTGCAAATTGTGAAATGAGAAACAGATATTTCCCTTTTGTGCTCAACCTGACATGGAGAATTGGGCCTGTAATATTTTCGAACTACTGCAAGTATCTGTTATCACTTGAGTTCTTGGAAACCATGGCTTCCTTGAACATGTCCCAACATGTCAACGGCCCCACCCACGTGGGTGGTCACACGTTGGATCTGGTCTTTTCCTCTAGTTGGAACGAGTGTGATCTGATGGTGACAGACCTCGTGTCAGTCCCCTTGTCATGGTCAGATCACCACCTAATAAAATGTAACCTCACAGTGGCTCTCCCCCCTCGCAGGGAGCAGGGACCTATTTCCATGGTCCGCCCTCGAAGACTACTGGATCCGGTTGGATTCCAGGATGCCATGAGAGGGGTCACGGCTGACCTGGCTAGCGCTCCTGTCGACGCTCTGGTTGACAGCTGGTCCACCGCTGCCACCAGGGCCATAGACACGATCGCGCCTAAACGCCCTCTCCGCCGTAGAGCTCGGCCAGCGCCCTGGTTTAACCAGGACCTTCGAGCGATGAAGCGAATGAGGAGAAGGCTAGAGCGTAGATGGAGGAAGAACCCGACGGATCATAATTGGATAGCTGTTAAGATCGCAACTAACCTTTACCTGAACAAGGTAAAGGCTGCATGTCGATCATTCTTCGCTAACCGGATAAGCGAAGCGTCAAACCAGCAGGCGGAGCTATTCCGTATAGTGCGCGACCTATCCGGAATTGGTCCGGGAGACGGGCCTCCCCCTAGTTTCTCACCGGACCAATTTGCAGCATTTTTAAAATCTAAAGTGGAGGCCATCTGCCGGGACCTCTCTCCTTTTTTGAATACAGTGAGTCGAGCAGAGATGTCCAGCGCTCCGTCTTGCCCAGGAACTTTTGACTCCTTTCAGCCTGTGACGCCTGACACTGTGGACAAGGTGCTTGATGGATGTCGAGCTACCACCTCCTCCCTTGACCCTTGCCCGGCCTGGCTAATCAAAGCAGCCAGGCCGAAAACAACAGAATGGGCCACAGCAATAATAAATGGGTCTTTCCTTGAGGGCAGGTTTCCACCTGCCCTCAAGGAGACACTCAGTAGGCCCATTAGAAAGAAACTTAATATGGCGGCGGACGAGATTGGCAATTATAGGCCCGTCGCCAATGTTTCTTTCATGAGCAAAGTGGTAGAGAGGGTGGTCGCCAATCAGCTTCAGGCCCACTTGGATCAAACAGATGCCCTGGATCCATTCCAGTCGGGCTTCAGGCCGCGCCACGGTACAGAGACGGCATTGGTCGCCCTGTATGATGACCTGTTGAGGGAGGCCGACGGGGGCAAAACGTCTGTTGGTCCTCCTCGACATCTCGGCGGCCTTTGATACCGTCGACCACGGTATCCTCCTGGGGAGGCTCTCCGAGTTGGGAATTGGTGGCTCGGCGCTTGCCTGGCTCCGTTCCTTCTTGGAGGACCGTCCCCAGAGAGTACAGCTTGGGGAGAGTGTTTCGACCCCGTGGAATGCCAATTGTGGGGTTCCACAGGGGTCGATTATCTCCCCAATGCTGTTTAACATCTACATGAGGCCGCTGGGTGCGGTCATCAGGGGGTGTGGAGCATCGTGTCATCAGTACGCGGATGACACCCAGCTCTACATCTCCTTTTCACCAACTGCAGGTGATGCCGTCCTGTCCCTTCGGCGCTGCCTGGGGACCGTACTGCAATGGATGCAGGAAAATGGGCTGAGGCTGAATCCGGACAAGACGGAAGTCCTGAGGGTGGGAGCCCCCGTGGCTGGTGGCCTGGGTGACTCTCTCTCGTTCGGGGGGGTGACCCTGGCTGCGAAGAGTGGGGTCCGCAGCTTGGGCGTACACTTGGACCCGACGCTCACCATGGAAACGCAGGTGGCGTCGGTAGTCCGCACCGCCTTTTTCCACCTTTGGCGGATAGCCCGGCTGCGGCCCTACCTTGACACGGGGGCGCTCACGACCTTGGTGCATGCGCTCGTAATCTCAAGATTAGACCATTGTAACGCGCTCTACGTGGGGCTGCCTTTGAGGCTGATGCGGAAACTTCAGATGGTGCAGAATGCAGCGGCCAGACTCCTTACTGGAGTGAGAAAACACCAGCACATTTCTCCTATTCTGGCCATGCTGCATTGGCTGCCCATTTGTTTCCGCATTGACTTCAAAGTCCTAATGCTTACCTATAAGGCCCTAAACGGTTTGGGACCTCGATACCTGGCGGAACGCCTGCTCCCACCGAGATCTACCCGGATCACCCGCGCGAGTCAGGAGGTGAGGTTGAGGAGCCTAACGCCAAGGGAGGCCCGGAGGGAAAAGACATGAAACCGGGCCTTCTCGGCAGTGGCTCCTCGCCTCTGGAATAACCTTCCTCCGGAGATTCGCGAGGCCCCTACGCTGGGTACATTTAAAATCCAACTAAAAACATGGATGTACATCCAGGCCTTCCCTCCTGTCAGCACTTAACTCTTTTCCTTTTGCTATTTATCATTTATTATATGTTTTCACTGTTTTTATTATTGATTATGTCAATGGCTCTGTGTTATTTTAATGAATATATGTTTGTTGGTAGCCGCCCAGAGTGGTAGAATATACCAGATGGGCGGGATATAAATCAAATCAAATCAAATCAATAAATAAATAAATACAAATATCACTATTTATTCATTTTTCACATTTGCATTTCATTTTTCTTCCAGGGTACCCAAGATGGCATACATTCTCCTTCCTGCGACACATGCCTTAGTTATACTCTGTCTAGATTATTGTAATATTGCTCTATATGGGGCTGCCTTTGGAAAGTGTTTGGAAACTTCACTGGGTCTTCCATATGCTAGAACCGGATTATTAACTGGAGCCGTTTACAGGGATTACATAACTCTTCGGTTGCAACAAGCTCCACTGACTGCTGATCCATTTCCAGACACAATTGAAAGTGCTGGTTGTGACATATAAAGCACATCACTTGGGTGAAACTATCTAAAAAGAGCACATCTCCCTATATGAGCCTGCCTGCCTTTTAAAATTATCAGTCTGGCTGCTCTCATAGGTCCACTAGGTAAGGATACGAGCAAGAACTTTCTCTGTTGCTGTTCCTAAGCTATGGAACACCTTCCCATGGGAGGACAGGTAGGCCTCCTCTTAGCTGTCCTACAAGCAGGCAAAGGCGTTCAGGAACACTACTTCTCAGTAACTGGCTGCCTAAGAGGGGACTGTTTAAAAATGGGGCTGCTCTCTCTGTGTGTGTGTGTGTGTGTGTGTGTGTGTGTGTGTGTGTGTGTGTGTGTGTGTGTGTGTGTGTGTGTGTGTGTGTGTGTGTGTGTGTGTGTGTGTGTGTGTGTGTGTGTGTGTGTGTGTGTGTGTGTGTGTGTGTGTATTTAGAGTAGTTTAAAACTGTTCTTATCCACTACTTTTTAATATTTGTTTAATTTTAATGTTTTTAATAATGTGAGCTTCTTTGGATCCTCTTGAAGAGGAATGCAGGATATAAATATTTTATTTAAATGTTTTAAATTAATAAATCCCAATTTTATTCTCACAGCAATCCTGTGAGGTAAGTTTTGTTGAGAGATGGTGGCTCACTCAATCAGTTTCACAACTGTGTGGGGTCTGAACCTAGATTTCCTTTCTTCTTTTAGATGAAATACAAGACATTTAGATACATAATAGTAATGTGCCATCAACTCAATTTAGTCAATTCTGACTCATGGCAACCCTTTTCAGGGTGTTCATCACCTAACTAGTATATGCAGAACAATCCATAACTTTAAAATCATGGATCTTAAATACACGGGCAGGTTACTTAACTGTAACTGTGGTTCTTTGAGTGGCCATCTGTGAATTCACACATATTGGTACCTCTGCACAGACAATTTTGGGAACATTCTAGAGCAGTGGTCCCCAACCTTGGGCCTCCAGATGTTCTTGGACTTCAACTCCCAGAAATCCTGGCCAGCAGAGGTGGTGGTGAAGGCTTCTGGGAGTTGTAGTCCAAGAACATCTGGAGGCCCAAGGTTGGGGACCACTGTTCTAGAGCATTCCAGAACTTTAAAAACGTTTTGATGAATTGGAACTCCTTGGTTGGTATAATACAACAGAAGACAAATAAACCTTAATAGAGGATTGTGAATGACCTTTCTCTTTCAGATTCAATAAAAAACAACACACATAGTACAAAGTCATAAGTAATTATGGCTCATGAATAGAATTTGCAAATTCCTTAAAACTCCTCCATTTATAATAATAGCACTTTTTAGTGAATTTCTTTCTAGACTCCCTAAGGACTCTTGTTAATGTGGGAGAATTCTCCATGTTGTCAATGTTAATATTGCCATATCCAGGTGACACATTTGCCCACTGTGACAGCAGGGTCACAAACCACAGATGTCATGGCTGTGAAGGAGTCAGTACAATCACATCTCTGCCTTCTTGTTTGATTTTCACAATTATTTGATGAATCAATGGGAAAAAGGGAATAAGTACATCAGGGCATCCAACCACATTTATGCAAATGCATCCCCCATGGAATTATCTCCCTTGCCTGACCAGGAACAGTACATTTTGCATTTTTTGTTTTCTTGGGTAGTAAAAAGGTCTATTTGTGGCAAGCCTCACTTCAGTGTTAGATGTTTGCAAACTTTGACAGCTCCCGTTGTAAGTCTGCATCTGTTTTCTGCTTAAAGCACCAGCAATGTAACTGTCTTCACTGGAAATACATATCAATGCACGTAAACAATGGCTCTTGATACAGCATTCCCACAGGCAGATTGTCAATAGCTGAAGGGTCACTGAATGAGTTCCACCTGTTTGTTTATTGTGATGGTATTGTCTGTTATCACCTGTAGCTGTTTTTCCACCAGAATGTTTCTGAAAGCTCTTAATGTTTTAATAACTGGCAGCATTTCTAGTTCATTTATATGCTGCTTTCTCTCCCAAGGATATCAAAGGGCATGTATCTGCTTTCCTTGGCAATAAGCACCCCCAGCCTGTTAAATTGGCATCTGTTGTTTTTGCTACTAATGGCTGTGGAGTTTTGAAAGGCATGCCCATTTCAAGGTTGCCCCTGTCTTTCCATCTTGTCAGTTGAAGCACCAGCTCAATTACTTGTATTCACTGTCAATTACACTGTCGTAAAGGGCCAGGAACCATGACTGTAGAAGTCGCACCCTGTGCCTTGGATGTACTATTAGTGCAATGGTGGATGCCATCGGGCCCAACAATACCTGTGCTGTGTGTGCCAAAAGTTTCTTGTTTGCTTGGAACTCTGAAGCAAGTGAAATAATTTTGTTCACTCTTTCTTGAGGAAGATAAGTTCTTCTTTTGTTTGAGTCCACAATGGCACTTACATATTGAATTAACTTTGTAGATGATTGGTCTTTTTAAAAATTGATTTTCAATCCAAGATTCAACAGTTCATGCAATACTGTTTTGCAGCTTTTCCTTTGAAGTTACTACAATCAACCAGTTGTCTACGTATATAAGGAAAAATATTTATTCCTCTCACTCAGAAATGTGCTGCAACAGGGTCTTATACTTGGTAAAAACACTGGGTTCTGTTGACAGGTCAAAAGGAAGTACCCTGAACTTGTAAATTCAATGACCCATAGCAAAGTGGAGGAAACTATGATGGTTCTGTGCTATAGGTGTCTTTAAAATCAACTACCACAAACCAATCCCCATTTCAATAGTGGGAGAATGCTTGATAGAGCCACCTTTCTGAATTCTTTTGATGGTGATGTAAGAAGTTACATTGTAGGTCCAAAATGGGATGTCTTTTTTTCTGTACAATAAAGTAGCAGAAGTAGAACCTATTGTCTACATATTTCCATGGGATCATTACAACTGTATTCTTCTCCAGAAGAGTTGCAATTTCCTCCTCGAGAACCTTTGATTTCTTTGTTGATCAGAAGACACTGGTCAGTGGCATTGTTTCAAATTCAATGGAATAACCACAGGCTATGATGCTGAGTACCCATCACCATAATAGCCCATGGCTGTTTTTCAAGAATTGAAGAACAGCATTTTGAAATTTTACAATCTGATGGCGTATGCTGCCAGTCTCGTCTGTGTTTCAGCCAAAATCTACTCTTTATGTTTTTGTCACTCTTTTTTTGACAACGATGTTACTAATTTAAAATTTTGTCTTGATTCTTGTTTACAGAAGCTGGAAAATAGTTGCAAAGATGACCTTTGTTTTCTGCAAGAGATCTCCCTCACTAGTAAGAGCATATTGCCTTTTCCAGGATGTTATATAATGTTTTGGGGAGCACTGCTGTGTAAAACCCATGCATTTTGTCATATTTCACTTTTTGTATAAGTCTTCCATGATGCCATCAATATTAGTATTAAATAGACCTTCTCCACTGAACGGTAGGTCTTTGATATGGCTCTTGGATTCATCTGGTATGCCTGAAGATCTCAACGACAGTTGCAGACATTACTTGCAGTGCAGTCCATGGAAAGTTTTGAAGAGTGGATAGCAAAAGAGCCTCTTGTTGAAATGTCATGGCTTGTGTCCTTTTGTCTTCTGGCAAACTTTGCATGAGTGGTTGGATTTTGTCCCATATAAAGTGATGCTAGGTTCCCACTTTGAAGAGACACTTGTTCAGCAGGCCGAGGCAAAGAGGCAGTCCCGAAACCAGCAAAATCAGGGAGCTGGACAGGGGACAGATTGTATTTGTCTTCAGTGTGGAAGGGATTGTCACTCTCGAATTGGCCTTCTTAGCCACACTAGATGCTGTTCCAAGACCTCCATACAGAGCACGTTACCATAGTCTCTCGAGACTGAAGGATGCCTACTACTAGGTTCCCACTGCACCCTGATAGTTGGCCAATTTTTTTCCAAGAGCAAAAGTAAAATACTCAGCTGATCTGCGCTGGGTCTAACAGGCTTCCCGAGGCTTGCCTAGCAGGGAAAAAGCCTCTTAGACCCAGCGCCGATCAGCTGAGAGGCAGGGCAGGAGCGGAGACGACCACAAAATGGCTGCCGGCTCCCTGCTGGTTGCTGACTCTCCGCTGTTTGGCACTCTTTTTCCGGCTGTTCTGGGGCTACAAACGCACTGTGAGGAGCTGGGCTCAGTCTACGCTACCTGGTAAGTGACTTTTTGGTGACTTTTTTTTGGTTTCTGACTCCCCCCCCCCCCCCATTGTTGTTGTTGTTTAGTCGTTTAGTCGTGTCCGACTCTTCGTGACCCCATGGACCAGAGCACACCAGGCCCTCCTGTCTTCCACTGCCTCCCGAAGTTGGGTCAAATTCATGTTGGTTGCTTCGATGACACTGTCCAACCATCTCATCCTCTGTTATCCCCTTCTCCTCTTGCCTTCACACTTTCCCAACATCAGGGTCTTTTCCAGGGAGTCTTCTCTTCTCATGAGATGGCCAAAGTATTGGAGCCTCAGCTTCATGATCTGTCCTTCCAGTGAACACTCAGGGTTGATTTCATTCAAAATGGATAGGTTTGTTCTCCTTGCAGTCCAGGGGACTCTCAAGAGTCTCCTCCAGCACCACAATTCAAAAGCATCAATTCTTGGGCGGTCAGCCTTCTTTATGGTCCAGCTCTCACTTCCATACATCGCTACTGGAAAAACCATCGCTTTGACTATGCGGACCTTTGTCGGCAAGGTGATGTCTCTGCTTTTTAAGATGCTCTCTAGGTTTGTCATCGCTTTCCTCCCAAGAAGCAGGTGTCTTTTAATTTCGTGGCTGCTGTCACCATCTGCAGTGATCGTGGAGCCCAGGAAGGTAAACTCTGTCACTGCCTCCATATCTTCCCCTTCTATTTGCCAGGAGGTGATGGGACCAGTGGCCATGATCTTAGTTTTTTTGATGTTGAGCTTCAGACCATTTTTTGCGCTCTCCTCTTTCACTCTCATTAAGAGGTTCTTTAATTCCTCCTCACTTTCTGCCATCAGAGTGGTATCATCTGCATATCTGAGGTTGTTGATATTTCTTCCGGCAATCTTAATTCCGGCTTGGGATTCATCCAGTCCAGCCTTCCATATGATGTATTCTGCATATAAGTTAAATAAGCAGGGGGACAATATACAGCCTTGTCGTACTCCTTTCCCAATTTTGAACCAATCAGTTCTTCCATATCCAGTTCTAACTGTTGCTTCCTGTCCCACATATAGATTTCTCAGGAGATGGATAAGGTGGTCAGGCACTCCCATTTCTTTAAGGACTTGCCATAGTTTGCTGTGGTCCACACAGTCAAAGGCTTTTGCGTAGTCAATGAAGCAGAAGTAGATGTTTTTCTGGAACTCTCTGGCTTTCTCCATAATCCAGCTCATGTTAGCAATTTGGTCTCTAGTTCCTCTGCCCCTTCGAAATCCAGCTTGTACTTCTGGGAGTTCTCGGTCCACATACTGCTGAAGCCTGCCTTGGAGGATTTTGAGCATAACCTTGCTAGCGTGTGAAATGAGTGCAATTGTACGGTAGTTGGAGCATTCTTTAGCACTTCCCTTCTTTGGGATTGGGATGTAGACTGATCTTTTCCAATCCTCTGGCCACTGCTGAGTTTTCCAAACTTGCTGGCATATTGAGCGTAGCACCTTAACAGCATCATCTTTTAAGATTTTAAATAGTTCCAGTGGAATGCCATCTCCTCCACTGGCCTTGTTAGCCATGCTTTCTAAGGCCCACTTGACTTCGCTCTCTAGGATGTCTGGCTCAAGGTCAGCAACCACACTATCTGGGTTGTCCGGGACATCCGGATCTTTCTGGTATAATTCCTCTGTGTATTCTTGCCACCTCTTCTTGATGTCTTCTGCTTCTGTAAGGTCCCTACCATTTTTGTCCTTTATCATGTCCATCTTTGCACAAAATGTTCCTTTAATGGCTCCAATTTTCTTGAACAGATCTCTGGTTTTTCCCTTTCTATTGTTTTCCTCTATATCTTTGCATTGTTCATTTAAGAAGGCCCTCTTGTCTCTCCTTGCTATTCTTTGGAAGTCCGCATTCAATTTTCTGTAACTTTCCCTATCTCCCTTGCATTTTGTTTCCCTTCTCTTCTCTGCTATTTCTAAGGCCTCGTTGGACAGCCACTTTGCTTTCTTATATTGTACTGGGATACAATCTCAAAAATGATAGAATGATTTCAATACGAATCCAAGGGAGACCTTTCAACATCACAGTAATCCAAGTTTATGCACCAACCACCCATGCTGAAGAGGCTGAAATTGACCAGTTCTATGAAGACCTACAACACCTTCTAGAACTGACACCAAAGAAAGATGTTCTTGTCATTATAGGGGACTGGAATGCTAAAGTAGGGAGTCAATAGATAAAAGGAACAACAGGTAAGTTTGGCCTTGGAGTTCAGAACGAAGCAGGGCAAAGGCTAATAGAGTTTTGTCAAGAGAACAAGCTGGTCATCACAAACACTCTTTTCCAACAACACAAGAGGCGACTCTACACATGGACATCACCAGATGGGCAATACCGAAATCAGATTGATTATGTTCTCTGCAGCCAAAGATGGGGAAGTTCTATACAGTCAGCAAAAACAAGACCTGGAGCTGATTGTGGCTCTGATCATCAGCTTCTTATAGCAAAACTCAAGCTTAAACTGAAGAAAGTAGGAAAATCCACTGGGCTAGTCAGGTATAATCTAAAGCAAATCCCTTATGAATACACAGTGGAAGTGAAGAACAGATTTAAGGAACTCGATTTGGTGGACAGAGTGCCTGAAGAACTATGGATGGAGGCTCGTAACATTGTACAGGAGGCAGCAACAAAAACCATCCCAAAGAAAAGGAAATGCAAGAAAACAAAGTGGCTGTCCAAAGAGGCCTTACAAACAGCAGAGAAGAGAAGGGAAACAAAATGCAAGGGAGATAGGGAAAGTTACAGAAAATTGAATGCAGACTTCCAAAGAATAGCAAGGAGAGACAAGAGGGCCTTCTTAAATGAACAGTGCAAAGTAATAGAGGAAAATAATACAAAGGGAAAAACCAGAGATCTGTTCAAGAAAATTGGAGATATTAAAGGAACATTTTGTGCAAAGATGGGCTTGAGGCAGGACTGGACGAATACCAAGCCGGAATTAAGATTGCCAGAAGAAATATCAACAACCTCAGATATGCAGATGATACCACTCTAATGGCAGAAAGTGAGGAGGAATTAAAGAACCTCTTAATGAGGGTGAAAAAGGAGAGCGCACAAAATGGTCTGAAGCTCAACATCAAAAAAAAACTAAGATCATGGCCACTGGTCCCATCACCTCCTGGCAAATAGAAGGGGAATATATGGAGGCAGTGCCAGATTTTACTTTCTTGGGCTCCTTGATCACCGCAGATGGTGACAGCAGCCATGAAATTAAAAGACGCCTGTTTCTTGGGAGGAAAGTGATGACAAACCTAGACAGCATCTTAAAAAGCAGAGACATCACCTTGCCGACAAAGGTCCGCATAGTCAAAGCTATGGCTTTTCCAGTAGCGATGTATGGAAGTGAGAGCTGGACCATAAAGAAGGCTGATCACCGAAGAATTGATGCTTTTGAATTGTGGTGCTGGAGGAGACTCCTGAGAGTCCCCTGGACTGCAAGGAGAGCAAACCTACCCATTCAGAAGGAAATCAACCCTTAGTGCTCACTGGAAGGATAGATCCTGAAGCTGAGGCTTCAATACTTTGGCCATCTCATGAGAAGAGAAACCTCCCTGGAAAAGACTCTGATGCTGGGAAAGAGTGAAGGCAAGAGGAGAAGGGGACAACAGAGGACGAGATGGTTGGACAGTGTCATCAAAGCTACCAACATGAATTTGACCAAACTCCGGGAGGCAGTGGAAGACAGGACGGCCTGGAGTGCTCTGGTCCATGGGTCCATGAAGAGTCAGACACAACTTAACGACTAAACAACAACAACATTGGTGAACAGGTCCTGTCTGAACATGCTAGTGAATAACACAGTTAAAATTCTTCTTGGCTCTAGGGTTAGAATTAAATCTAAATTTTTCCCTCTGATTTCCTCCAGTCCTTCTTTTGGTTGGCATACATTGTCCTTCATCCTCACATTTCCTTGTTTATTATTCCCTGTCTCCTGTTGAATATAGTCCTTCTTTAGTTGCTCCTTGAATGATTTCACCTCTTTGTTATGGGAGGATCTCACTATTTTTAAGATTGCTTGAAGGGTAGATTTTGTTTCATCCCAAAATTTCCCTTGTTGTAGCATTATGTCCCAAGATACCAAGTACTTGTATTTCAAGTAAAAGATGTCCAGTAGCTTAGAGCAGTCAGTCCAGTTCCATCAATAATTGCTTCAATAAGTCCACTTTAGTGAATTGATCACCTTTAGGGTTAATTTAAATTCAGTCTCTGACATAAGTTGACAGCCCATTCACTCCATGTTTGTATTAGACTTTCCAAAGTTAATTGTCTATGTTTTAGTCAGTTCCCAGGGGGAAAAAAGAAAGTCAAAACAGAGTTCCAAGTTTGAGTATTCAAGGTCATGTTCTGGGCTTTTTGGCAACCCTGTAGATAGCCGTAACAGTTTAACTCCCAGCGTTGTTTGGCTAAAATAATTTTAAGAGGAAAATTTCTTAAGTTTAACGCCAAAGTATTACCAAACTTCCTTCCTTGAAGTATAATTAAGTGTTTAATTAGAGGAGAACTCAAATATCTCGTCTTAGTTCTGCTTTCTCTAAGTAGTTGGCGATCTTGAAAACAATTAAGTCTGACGTGATGAGACTCAGTATCATTTCGGTTTCGAATGTTGACTGATGACCGGATTTGATAATAGTTTTGTCCACATCAAGTGAGATGACATAGTGGAGAAAAAGTATAGGAGTCAGGTCTGCGGTGACTTTTGGACTTCATGCCTCCTCTTCAGACACTGATTCAAGACACACAGTGTCTGCAGTGTCTCTCAACTTCAATGTATGTAGAGGTGTTGAGGGGCAAACCATTACTGACAATAGTTGTTATATTTTTCTTTTGTTTTGTTAGGTTTTGAAACTATAAACGCTGATGCCTTCTTTCTTTTCTTTGATACTAAAGATGATTATGTCAATGGTTTAGGTCCGGGGTCCCCAATCCCCGGTCCGCGGCCCGGTTGGCAGGACCAGGACGTAGAGACAGATCTCCCCCCCTGCACACACGCACCCCACGAACGCCCACCCGCACACACAGGCCATCCAGCCGCACACACAGGTGCCCTGCCCACCCGCGCATGCACTCAGATGCCCCACCCATCCGCACGCACGCCATGCCCCATGCAAGCATGCACAAGCGCACCCCACTTCCCCATGCATGGGGGTGCCCTCGCACATGGACCCTGCCCACCCCAACTGGTCCGCAGTTTGGAAAAGGTTGGGGACCACTGCTTTAGGTGACATCAAAACCAACTGTTATTTTTGTGGTACGCCTGGCTCTGAAACCATTACAGGTGGTTCAGTATCAAGTTTGTCTGGTACAAGAGTCTTTGATAGTATGATCACCTTTGATAACTGTCTTCGTGACAGTGGTTCTAGACAGAATTTTACAGATGGCTGCAGTTGATGTTGAGGCCTGTTCTTTAGATATGATCTCAATGGCCATGTGGCAACTGCTCCCACAGCAAGTATTTCAGCCACAACTGTCTGATCTTAAGGGTGACTTTTGTAAAATTTTGACAAATTTTATAGTTCTGGGGCTGGTGACCATCGCCTAGACATTAGAGGCACTTCTTGTGGCCATCCATGAGTTTTATCTTGCTTCTACAAGACACACAATGTTTAAATGACATAAACAATGATGAATGATAATGATTTTTTTTCTTTTTCAGGATATGAAGAATACCAAAAATTAAAGTAAAAAGATAAACAGGTAAATAAAAATAGGAAAACTTTGTGATAGACAAAGTTCCAAAACTCTCCCCAGACACTGAAAAAACAGTAGTTCAATGGAACTAAGGAGTGACCATTGGGTGAAGCCAGTATACTGAAGGGACAGGTTAAAGATTTGGAATGTTCCTGAGATTGTCTGTGCAAGTGTAGAGGTATGTGTGGACTGCTGATGGGTAACATCTCACAAGAATTGGGAAGAATGTGTTTAGCCACAGCATGAAGAATTTCATCACAAGGACTTTTAAACTGAATTGGAAGGGGGAGGGAGATGCAAATTTAGAGATAAAGATAGATTAAAGTTTATGTACAGTAAGAGGGACAGACTGAGCAGCTGTAATGGGACCCAATAAAAATCTTCAAAACAATGTGAGAAGGAAAGCAGCCCACAAATCACACTATCTGTGGTGTCCATATATGAATGCCAGGAGTATGGGAAACAAAAAAGAAGAACTGGAAATCTTAGTTCAGAAGTATAACTATGACATGATAGGGATAAATGAAATTTGGCGGGATGACTCCCATGACTGGAGAACAGCAATTGAAGGATATAAATTGTTCAAAAAGAACAGAAAGGATAGAAAGGGAGATGGAATAGCAGTATATGTCAAAAACACATATTCCTGCATAGAAATACAGGAGGATGAACTTGGTCGGCCCATCAAGAGCATCTGGATTTATATAACTCGGGCAAAAAAAAAACCCCACACACAGACAAAAGGAACATGGTAGTTGCTATGAACTACCCAATCAAAGAGAAGATGTGGCTTTGAAAAACAAATTGCAAGGATTTCAAAGAGATACAATGCAATAGTAATGGCAGATTTAAATTATCCTGATATCTGTTGGCAGACAAATTCACCGAAATATGGCCCTTCCAAGAGTTCCTGGCTTGTGTGGCTGACAATTTTCTCCTACAAAAAATGGAGGAAGAAATTAGAAGAGTAGTTGTCCTTGACCTAATTCTAACCAATAGAGATGACTTGGTGGAAGATGTGGCAGTAAGTGGAACTCTAGGGGAAAGGGACTATGTTCTACTTGAGTTCTTAATTTCAAAGGAAGCAAAGGCAGAGTGCAGCCACAAGTATATGCTTTATTTTAGGAAAGTCAATTTTACTAACCTAACTAAAATGATAGGTGGCAGGAGATCCTAACAGGAAAAGAAGTCCAAGATGGGTGGGAGTTTCTTAAAAAGGAAGTTCTAAAGGCACAACTACAAACAATTCCAACCAGAAAAAAAGATGGAAGACAGCAAAAAAGACCAATGCAGCTTCACAAAAATCTTAGACATGATCTGAAAACCAAAAAGGACACATATAAGAAACAGGAGAAAGGCCAGGGCACAAAGGAAGAGATCAGACAAGTCGTAAAGAATTAGGAAGGCAAAAGCTGAGAATGAGCTGAGGTTAGCAAGAGACACTACAAACAACAAAAAAGCATCCTTCGGGTATGTATGTAGCAAAACAACAACAAGGAAACAGAAGCTCAGCTACTGAATGGGAATGGAAAAATAAAAAACACAACAAAGAGAAGGCAGACATGCTCAATTCCTACTTCAGCTTGGTCTTTTCCCAAAATACAGTCTATGAACCTCCAGGCAAATGTGAAGTACAAGTGGAAGGGACAGGATTACAACTTGAGATTGATAAGCAAATAGTCAAAGAATACCTTATTACTTTGAATTTATTTAATTACTTATTTGATTTTTATAATGCCATCAAGTACTACTGCTACTCTGGGCAGTGTACAAAAGAAATAGGGAAACATAAATTATATAAAATTTAACTATAACAAGCTAAACCTCTTGCAGTCACAGCTGAGTTCAAATCCCCAGGGCCGGAAGAACAACTCAGGATCTCAGAACAACTGTCTATTATTTTCTTGAAATAATGTAGGATGGGTGAAGTGCCTGAGGGTAATTGGAGGCCTAACGTTATCCTTGTTTTCAAAAGGGACAGAAAGGAAGCACCATCAATCTCATGGAAAATTCTGGAACAGATTATAAAGTGATTACTCTCCAATGGCCTTGAAAACAACGCAGTAATAACTAAAAGCTAACATGGATTTGTCAAGAATAAATCCTGCCAGATTAATCTGATATTTGTTTTATACAGCCCATACCTAGTTAGCTTGCTAATATCATGAGGCATTTTGCCAAAATCTTTGCTGAAGTCAAGATATATTATGCCTACAGCATACTTTGGAGGTTACCTGATCAATAAATCAGATAAGATTCATCTGACAGAATTTGTTATTGACAAATCCGTGCTGGTTTCTAGTTATCAGTGCATTGTTCTCAAGGTGCCTGCAGAGTGACCACTTTATAATCTGCTCTAGAATTTTCTCTTGGATTGATGTCACTCTGAGAGGTCTAGGTTCCTCCTTTTTGCCCTTTTGCAGGGATAACGTTAACCCTCCTCAAACCATCTTCAGGCCCTTCACCAATCCTACATTCTTTCAAGAAAATAATATATATTGCTTCTGAGAGTGCTTCAGCCAGTTCCTTCAATACTCTTGGATACAGTTCATCAGACCCTAGAGATTTGAACTTGTTCAAAGTGATAAAGTAGCTTTGACTATTTGTTTCTCAATCCCAAACTGCAATCCTGTCTCCTTTTCTTTCTTGCAGTTGGGAGTTACACTAAAATTTAAATATTATTATTTATATCTCACTTTAAGGTGAGGCTATGCAATGCAACAACTTTGTTCATAAAAATCAAGTTTTTAAAAAATTTACAATTTTTAAAAAAAAATCTGTTTTCTAAAAGCAATCTTACTAACTGCAAAAGCTGAACATGATAGTCAAAATAAATTACAGTACTCTAAAAATTAAAAAAGTGGATATAATTTTCAAATCTGATTTTTCATATTTAAATCACGTGTTTAAATTTTCTATTGTTAAAATGCTTTTCCTTTTTTAAAAAAAGTTCCAACTGTTTTTAGATTAGGGTATCAATTTTATCAGGTTCCAAGGGCTTCTGTATAGATTATTTAGGTCTCTCCTAAATAGATATTGCTGTCTCTCCTAGTACTTGGTCTCATACTGTGTTTGTATCTACATACTTGTTTACAGTAATAGATGGAGATGAAAAATAACAGACCCAATCTCAGCCATTTTCCAGTTCTGACTGAAGTTATTCCTGAAGCCTTTTTTTCTCTCTTGACATGTTATAATGGTGATTTTTTTTGGAAACCTAGACTGCCAATCACTTATTGTAAAGGTACAGAGTTATGATATAAATTTGAAAGAAGGGTTGATTTATCATGATTTTAACGGAAGAATGTATAATTCTGCTTACCGTATTTTTTCGTGTAAAAGACGATTTTTCCTAAAATCGTTGGAGTAAAAATTGAGGGTCGTCTTTTACCTGGAAGTAAGCCGAGGAGAAAACTGCGGTTGCGAAATTGCCTATGTCTCTGCAAACTGTCTGCCTCCAGTCACAAGTGAAACTGCCAATAGCTTATCTCTGCAAACAGGCTTCCTTCAATCACAAGCCTTATGCAAATGATGTAAGCTGATGCCGAGGAGACCATGCAGGCCAGCGATGGCGAATCTATGGGACCCGTGCCAAAACTGACACGCAGAGCCTTCTCTGTGGGCACGTGAGCCATAAGTCACCAGATCGCTACTCCCGGCAGCCAAACCAAGGAGGCGGCTCCAGACGCAGTACTAGCGCCCCGACGGGCGGTGGGCCAGGATCTGGAGCAGCTGGTGCTGGCTGCAGTGGGCCAGCCGTGTTCCTAACAGCCAAGCTATAGACAGTGGTGCGGTTGGGCTCGACTGGAGCAGGATTTGGAGTGGGGTCTGGAGGCACCTCCGTGCCCGAGATTCTCCCCTCTGCTTCTGCTTCCACCACCGCTGCCCACCAGGTTGATTTTCTTTTGTTTTGTTTTTTGCAGTTTGGGCACTCGGGCTCAGCCATCACTGGTGTAGGCAGTGCGACAGTGACTGGTAAGGGTGATGCATAATATAGTACTGGCATGTAAATGTTGCCTAATTACTAAATAAAAATGTGTTTCTTTCTAATGTTTAAAATATTGATTTCTGAATTTTGGGTTAAAAAATGGAGGTGTCTTATACACAGAAAAATACGGTAGTTTTATGAAATTGCAATTGCATGTATTTATTTTATATTGTTCTGGTCTTGCTGGTCTTTGTAATAATAAAGTTGAGTTGAAACTGCCGATCAATAGTTTCCTTTAGAGCAGCAATCCTGGCTATTGTGTCTCTGTAAATTTCTGCAACAAAGTCCTTACCTCCCTGCCCAAAAGCCCATACTTTGGCAGGGAATAGAATGGCTTTGGATTTAATCATACAATTTCAACCTTATTCACTGTCAATTTAATGACACTTCCACTGTCTGAAAGTACAGACACTGGAAGTGTCGTTGAATACACAGTTGTTGGAGTTTCTAGGGTAAGAAACTGAAAAACATGAATTGTGAAAATATATATTACGAGTATAGCAAGTAAGAATGAATTTTGAAAGGGAGAACTGTATCTTTCCCAATAGTGACTTCTACCCAGTAGTGACTTATACCTTGATTTAAATCAAATCTATCCTGCTCAGTGCTTTAATTAAAAGCAAACTAAAACAGAAAACTATTTTTAAATGAAAAAAAGTCCTTATATAGGAGAGAGTTCCAAAGTTGACATGCCATCAAGAGCAGGAACTACACATTTGTGGATAACGTTAAGTAAGGTTTTTACTACAGGTTACCTGCAAACAGACACAAAACCACTGAAAAAACATATCCTGTTTGAATGTAACTCCTTGCATTAAAGTAGGACATTGATGACTGGCCTGCCAGTGCTGGGAAGCTTCCAGCTACAGATAGTGCCAGAGTTGGGGCGGCAGCTTAGTCCAGTTGACATGTAGTGAAAATGGAGCTGCTGGAACTGATCTCCCAAGCCAGGAACAACAGTCCCAGTTGAGATAACCAGGAAGTCTCCCAGCACTGGGTGTTATTCTTGTTGGGGTAGGGTAGGCGGAGTTCCAGCAGCTCCATTTTCACCAAAAATCAAACAGGTGAGGGTTCTGCTACCCCACCCCAGCACTGTCATTAGCTAGGGGGCCTCCCAGTACTGGCGGGCTGCTGACAGAAGCCCTACTGCAGTTTTTAAACACATGGATTGGCCCCATCTTTAACCTGCAGTAGGGCTTGAGTTGTGTAAAATGACAGAAGTCACAAACTCAGTGAAGAGACCATGTAGTTGAAATGGCCCCAATGGTAGGCCTAAAAGCACGGCATCTGATGTTAATGCCCCAAGCAAGTTTGCACCACATATATCTTTTCTGAAACTACAGAAGATTAATGGCTCCTTCTCCAACTGGGAGGAGGTAGCAAGTAGGGTACTGCAGGGCTCAGTCCAGGGCCCAGTGCTTTTCAACATTTTTATTAATGACTTGGACGAGCGAGTACAGGGAATGCTTGTCAGATTTGCAGATTACACAAAATAGGGTGGAATAGCTAATTCTCTGGAAGACAGAAACAAAATTCAAAATGATCTTGAAAGGTTGGAGCACTGGGCTGAAAACAACAGAATGAAATTCAACAGGGATAAGTGCAAAGTACTGCACCTCAGAAAAAGAAACCAAATGCACAGTTACAAGGTGTGGGATACCTTGTACTACAAATGAGAAGGATCTTGAAATTGTCATAGATCACAAGCCAACAGTGTGATGTGGCTAGAAAAAAGGCAAATTCTAATTCAGGCTATATTAACAGAAGTATAGTTTCCAAATCCCCTGGGGGGGAAGTAAGGTGTGACTTGCAGCCCAGCTAAGGCCAACAAGCTAAGGAGAGGACACTTGGCCATTTTACATGAGTTCAGATTGTCTAGATTGCTGAAAGAGCATTACAGTGGTGCCTCGCAAGACGAATGCCTCGCAAGACAAAAAACTCACAAGACGAAAGGGTCTTGAGAGATTTTTGGTGCCTCGCAAGACGGGCCGTCTTGCGATATTTTTCGTCTTGCGAGGCGCGTTTCCCATAGGAATGCATTGAAATTTAATTAATGCGTTCCTATGGGGGAAAAAAGTCAGAACCCCCCAAAAAAGTCAGCAAAAAGTCACTTACCAGGTAGAGTAGACTGAGTCCAGCTCCTCACAGTGCGTTTGTAGCCCCAGAACAGCCGGAAAAAGAGTGCCAAACAGCGAGCAACCAGCAGGGAGCTGGCAGCCATTTTGTGTTAGTCTCCCTCCTGGCCCCCCTCTCCCCGCCTCTCAGCTGATCGGCGCTGGGTCTGAGAGGCTTTTTCCCTGCTAGGCAAGCCTCAGGAAGCCTGTTAGACCCAGCGCGATCAGCTGAGAGGCGGGGAGAGGGGGGGGTAGCTGATCGGCGCTGGGTCTAACAGGCTTCCTGAGGCTTGCCTAGCAGGGAAAAAGCCTCTCAGACCCAGCGCCGATCAGCTGAGAGGCGGGGAGAGGGGGGCAGGAGCAGAGACGACCACAAAATGGCTGCCGGCTCCCTGCTGGTTGCTGAATCTCCCCGCTGTTTGGCACTCTTTTTCCGGCTGTTCTGGGGCTACAAACGCACTGTGAGGAGCTGGACTCAGTCTCCTCTACCTGGTAAGTGACTTTTTGGTGACTTTTTTTTGGTTTCTGACTTTTTTTTTCCCCATAGGAACGCATTAATTAAATTTCAATGCATTCCTATGGGAAAACGCGCTTCGCAAGACGAAATTTTCGCTAGACGGCATTAACCGTGGAACGGATTAATTTCGTCTTGCGAGGCACCACTGTATTTCAGAGTTGCTATCTTGAAGAATTCTTAGAGAATGGGTAAGGCACTAGAAGACTCATTATTATCAGTAGGGGGAGGATTTCTATGACATTTCACATTTTCTCTGCAACCTACATTTGAACCCATAAGCAAGTTCAAGCATGATTATGAGTAATCTGGCCTTTCTCACCAGATTACTCATAAACATATTCAAACCCACACATAAGGTAAAACATAGGCTGCAGAAAAAAATATGTCATGTCATAGAAATCCTCCCCCTATTTATCAGTTATGCTTATCTCCAAAAGGTATGTTGAGGAATAACAGATCTGTCTCCCAGCTGCTGATGCCACCCAAAATCCTTAAACCGTAAAGTGGTCAGTTTCTGAGTATCTAAAAAATGAACAAAGAAAATACTAAGCAACACAGGTCCTAGGAGAGAGCCTTGTGGCTCTCCATATAAAGTCCCCTTCCACATTGATGCAGAGCCATTAATAAACACTTGCACTTATTATATATTGATTTCTAGAAGCCTACATATATTTATAATTAATAAATAATACCAGTTAGTCGTCAATAATAAGGACACATCTTTCCTTGAGAGTCATTATTCTGGCAGACTACAAGATCAGCAGTGATGAAGTACTGCTATTTAACAAGTTGCCTCTTGCACTCCTGGTCACATGTAGTTGCACATCTTAGTGTACGACCAGGAATGTAAGTAGCAGGAGGAGGAGGAGAGTGGCTGTCCCATCGAGAGCATCTGGATCAATCTACTTGGGGCAAAAAACAAAACGAACTTGGTAGTTGGAGTCTACTACCAACCGCCCAATCAAAGAGAGGAAGCGGATGAAATTTTTGAAAAACAAATTTTAGGGTTTTCAAAGAGACACAATGTAGTAGTGATGGGAGATTTCAGTTATCCAGGTATCTGTTGGGAGGCGCATTCTGCCAAGTATGGCCCTTCCAAGAAATTCCTGGCTTGTGTGGCTGATAATTTTCTCCTACAAAAAGTGGAGAAAGAAACTAGAAGGTTTGCTATCCTTGACTTGATTCTGACCAACAGAGATGACTTGGTGGGGGAAGTGGCAGTAAGGGGAACTCTAGACGAGAGTGACCATTTTCTTCTAGAATTCTTGATTTCAAAGGAAACGAAAGCAGAGTGTAGCCACACACTTCTGCGGATTTTTTAAAAGCCAATTTTAATTCTTGATTTCAAATTCCTGATTTCAAAGGAAATGAAAGCAGAGTGTAGCCACACACGTCTGCTGGATTTTTAAAAAGCCAATTTTAATAATCTCAGATCAAGGATAAGTAAGGTCCCATGGCAGGAGATCCTAACAAGAAAAGGAATCCAAGAAGGGTGGGAGCTTCTAAAAAAAATTATAAAGCAAGGATCTCCAAACTTTTCAGTATGAGGGCCACATCATATATTTTACACATTTTCAAGGGCTGAAGAAGGGAAGGTACCAAAGCGATCCCCCAACCCTGCTGTCTTAGACAGCAGGGGGCGGGGGATCGCTTGGGTCTCCCTTCCCTCCTCTTCCTATGCCTGGGCCGGATAAAAAGGCAAGGCGGGTCAGATGTGGCCCATGGGCTGTCGTTTGGAGACCCCTGTTCTAAAGGCACAACTGCAAACAATTCCAACAAGAAAAAAAGGTGGGAAGTGGCAAAAAAGGCCAGTGTGGCTTCACAAAAAGCTCAGGGAGGACCTAAAAACCAAAAAAGATATGTACAGGAAGTGGAAAGAAGGCCAGGCCACCAAGGATGAGTACAGACAAGTAGCAAGGAAATGCTGTGATGGCATTAGGAGGGCAAAAGCTGAGAATGAGCTGAGGTTAGCTAGGGACACTAAAAGCAATAAAAAAGCATTCTTCAGGTATGTGAGTAGCAAAAGACAAACAAAAGACCTAGTGGCACAGCTCCGCAATGGAGATGGAAAAATGATAAGAGAGGACAAAGAAAAGGCATAGGTGCTCAATTCCTATTTTAGTTCCGTCCTTTCCCATAAGACAGACTATGAACTTCCAAACAAATTGGAAGTGCAAGTGGGGGGGGGGGACATGATTGCAGCTGGAGATAGATAAACAAACAATCAAGGAATACCTTACCACCTTGAACGAGTTCAAATCTCCAGGGCTGGATGAACTGCATCCGGGAGTACTGAAGGAACTGGCTGAAGAACTCTCAGAACCACTATCCATTATTTTCTTGAAATCATGGGAACCGGGTGAGGTGCCAGAGGATTGGACGAGAGCTAATGTTGTCCCTATCTTCAAAAAGGGCAAAAAAGAGGAACCTGGGAACTACAGGCCAGTCAGCCTGACATCAATCCCAGGCAAAATCCTGGAACATGTCATGAAGCGGTCATTGTGCAAGCACCTAGAAAACAATGCAGTAATAACTAGAAGCCAACACGGATTTGTCAAGAACAAATCCTGCCAAACTAATTTGATCTCGTTTTTTGATCAGGTAACCTCCCTGATAGACAGAGAGAATGCTGTAGACGTAGTATATCTTGACTTTAGCAAAGCTTTTGACAAAGTGCCCCATGTTCTCCTGATTAGCAAGCTAACTAGGTGTGGGCTGGATAGATCAAGCGTCAGGTGGCTACACAATTGGCTACAGAATCGTACTCAGAGGGAGATGATTCTCTAACTTCTACTAGGAGGAGGTAGCAAGTGGGGTACCACAAGGTTCAGTCCTGGGCCAGGTGCTGTTCAATATTTTAATTAATGACTTGGATGAGGGAGTGCAGGGAATGCTTGTCAAATTTGCAGATGATACCAAATTGGGCAGAATAGCTAATACCCTAGAAGACAGAAACAAATTTGAAAATGACCTTGATAGGATGGAGCACTGGGCCAAAAGCAACAGCATGGAATTCAACAGTGAAAAGTACTGCACCTCGGAAAAAGAAACTAATTGCACAGTTACAAGATGGGGGATACCTGGCTCAGCAAAACTACGAGTGAGAAGGATCTTGGAATTGTCTTGGATCACAAGCTAATTATGAGCCAACAGTGTGATGTGGCTACAAAAAAGGCAAATGCTATTTCAGGCTGCATTAATAGAACTATATTTTCCAAATCCCACAAGGTGCTAGTTCCCCTCTATTCAGCACTGGTTAGGCCTCACCTTGAGTATTGTGTCCAGTTCTGTACACCACACTTCAAGAAGGATGCTAACAAATTGGAACAAGTTCAGAGAAGGGTGACAAGGATGATCGGGGCTGGAAACCAAGGCTTATGAGGAAAGGATGAAAGAACTGGGCATGTTTAGCCTGGAGAAAAGTAGACCGAGGGGTGATATGATAGCACTTTTCAAATATTTGAAAGGCTTTCATACAGAGGAGGGGCAGGATCTGTTCTTGATCATCCCAGAGTGCAGGACACGCAACAATGGGCTCAAGTTAAAGGAAGCCAGATTTCAATTGAATATCAGAAAAAACTTCCTAACTGTTAGAGCAGTACAAAGAGAAAGGGAATGTGGTAGTTGGTAGAGTGGGGTCAGAGTGCTTGGTGGCCCTTTGTTTAATTAGTTGGGTGATAAATTCCAAACTACTGGCTAAGGAGGAGTTTGAAACCACACCCTCCCCCTACAGGCCTCTTGCAGACTGCCAACTATTTCCACCTAAGAAGCTAAGCCTGGCCCCAACAATGACCATGAGACACTGGGACTTTAATAAAAGCATATAATTTTGGAACTACCCACAAGAACTTGGTACACAGCCAGGGGAAGATGAATTATCACTGAAAGAGTGCTGTTTGCTTTTTGTTTTGTTTTATTTATTTTTTAGTGATGCAATAAAGGTATCACCTGTTCCTGCATTAAAATCTTCAAGAATTCTTGGAGAACAGGGGAAGTTCCTGCAAACTGGCGGCAGGCTAATATTGTCCCCATCTTCAAAAAAGGGAGAAAAAGAGGATCGGGGCAACTAACTGTGATCTCTTTTTTCTAGAATCAAAAACTTGGTACCTGAGAGAAGTGGTGTGAATGCAGCATATCTTGCTTTCAGCAAGGTTTCTGACAAGGTCCCTCATGATACTATTGTGGCTAAAATGGTAAAACATGGACTAAACAATGCTACTGTTGGATGGTTCTGTAGCTGGTTGATGCACAATATCCAAAGTGCTCACTAATGGTTCTTCGTTATCCTGGAAAAAAGTAATGAATGGAATGGCACTGGTTTTATCCTGGGTATGGTGTTGTTTAATATCTTTGAATAGCTAGTATTTTGGAAGGCAGAATCAGGATTCAATATGACCTAAACAGATTGGAACATCAGTCCAAAGTAAGCAAAATGAGTTTAAACAGGGAAAAACATAAACACCTATATTTAGGCAGGAAAAGTCGAATGCACAAATACCAGATTGGTGACATCAGAAGTATGTGTGAAAAGAATTTATGGAAGTCTTAGCAGACTACAAGCTAAACATGACTCAACAGAGTGATGCAGCAAGAGCAAAAAGCAAGCAAACGAACAAAAAGCACTATTGTGATAGTAATTCTGTAATGCATCAACAGAATCACAGCATCCAGATTACGACCTCCCTTGTTGAGGCTTTAAGAAGGGGGGAAACCTCCAACAACACACAGTAAAACGACCTCCCTTGTTGAGGCTTTAAGAAGGGGGGAAACTTCCAACAACACACAGTAAAACGACCTCCCTTGTTGAGGCATTAAGGGAAAAAAAGCCACCAACAAAACAGCACAGAAACATATCCGCCCCAGCCAAAACCCACCCAGAAGTTTTTTAAAAGGAGAAAACAGCAGCTTACCTCCTTGCAGACACACACACACAGGCTCACTCGGAAAACCGGAGCTCTCTCAACTGCGACACACCCTATACAGTAATGGCCGACAGACCTAAAGCACCAAGAAGCAGCCTCGGCGCCACCTATAGTTAGAAAGTTGAATTGCCCGCCTTTTTTCCCTGCCTGTTTCTGTTCTTATGTCGAAGCTCCGTGCGCAAGTCGAAGCAGTATTTTTCTATTGGAGCGGTTCGTAAGTCGAAACGTTCGCAAGTAGGGACGTTTGTAAGTCAAGGTTTGACTGTATTTATTTTTAAGTTTCTGTGCTTTTCTTTCCCATAGGAATGCATTGTAATTAATTTTCAATGCATTCCTATGGGAAATTTGGTTTCACAGGATGATGTTTCCTATGGGAGATTTTCACTAGACAGGGAGCAGGGACCAATCCAATCAGGCTTTGTATACAGCCAACAGCCAACCACAGTACTGCACCATTGTACAGTACAGTACAGCATAGAAAATGTCCAGCAGTCAAACTCCTATCAACCCTATCATGGCACCAGCAAAAAGAAAGAAATATGATGCAAGTTTTAAACTTAAAGTTGTAAACTTTGTCATGGAACATAATAATTGTGCTGCTGCAAGACAATATGGAGTAACAGAAAAGATGGTTCGGGACTGGAAATCAAATGAAAAAGCATTAAAGAGTATGCCAAGGGGTAAGTGTGCATTAAGAAGAGGCACCCCACACTGGCCAGAACTCGAAAAACATGTAGCAGACATGGTGGCTCAGCATCGCCAAAACAGTTATGTGGTGACACGAAATGCAATACGCTTGTTTGCACTTCAGTGGGCCAAATCTAACTCAGATTACAGCAACAATTTTAAGGCCACTATATCCTGGTGTAGTAGATTCATGGCAAGGCATGATCTGGCACTAAGGCAAAAGACAAAAATTGCCCAGAAATTACCTGCAGATCTGGATGACAAAGTGGATAGTTTCCATCGATACGTAATACAACAGCGCACTAAACATGGCTATGCGTTAAGTAATATTGGAAATATGGATGAAACTCCAATGAATTTTGATATGATTGGAAATAAAACTGTCCATCAAAAAGGTGAAAAAACTATTTTGATAAAAACAACAGGACATGAGAAGTCAAGTTTTACAGTGGTACTAGCATGCACAGCTGATGGCAACAAACTGAAACCTATGATTATTTTTAAAAGGAAAACAATGCCAAAACTCAAGTTCCCTGCTGGTTGTTTTGTGCACGTGCATGAAAAAGGCTGGATGGATGAGGGGTGTGTGAAACTATGGCTGGATAATGTATGGAGCAGACGACCAGGTGGTCTACTTCAACAACGTAGTCTACTTGTGTGGGATATGTTCAGGGCTCATTTAACTCCCACCACCAAGGAAAGTCTTGCGAGAATAAAAACAGATGCAGCAGTTATTCCTGCAGGATTGACATCATTGGTACAGCCCCTGGATGTGTGCCTAAACAAGCCGTTTAAAGATCGCATTCGAGAACAGTGGAATGAATGGATGGTTAGCGGCGAAAGGTCATACACAAAAGGAGGAAACATGCGTGCTCCACAGTTGGATGTTTTGTGCCAATTTGTCATAAAAGCCTGGAATGATATTGATGCACAAACAGTAATCAAGTCTTTCAAGAAGTGTGGCATATCAAATTCATTAGATGGTATGGAGGACGATTACTTGTGGCAAGATGAAGAGGAAGCTGAAGCTGAGGCCACATCTGACACGGAATTAGATCCATACGATGACTGCCTTGCAACTGTATCCCAAGACATCATTGATGAACTTTTCAAATCAGATGACGAACAGGAGTTTGAAGGCTTTTAAAGGGAAACTGTCACGCCAGCAAACTTGCTAGGGACTTGCCTGGCACTTGCTCTCTCCCTCTATTTGTTATCTTCCTTCTATCATTGACAGTTCCAGTTTGGTTAACAGCTTAGAAAACAAACAGCATGGCAGCTCCCATAGGTTTATTGTTCCATTCAGCTTTAGTGAATTAGCCTCTGGCATTTATGCACTGTTTTATGTTTACTGTACATGTTTGATAACATACAGCCTTGTGACAGTTTTCCTGCATGTCATACGCATTTGAATATAAATTAACATGTTGAAATCAAATCTGATGTTCTTTTACCTTTTATTTGGTGTGTGGAAGGTGTGCGGAAGAGGGGGTAGTCTTATACGGCGAGTATATAACAAACTCTATATTTTGAGTGGAAATGTTGGGGGGTCGTCTTATACGCCCAGTCGTCTTATACGCCGGCAAATACGGTATTTGATTTATATCCCGCCCATCTGGTATATTCTACCACTCTGGGCGGCTACCAACATACATATATAACACAGACATAATCAATAATAAAAACAGTGAAAAAATATAATAAATAATAAATAGCAAAAGAAAAAGAGTTAAGTGCTGACAGGAGGGAAGGCCTGGATGTACATCCATGTTTTTAGTTGGATTTTAAATGTACCCAGCGTAGGGGCCTCGCGAATCTCCGGAGGAAGGTTATTCCAGAGGCGAGGAGCCACCGACGAGAAGGCCCGGTTTCGTGTCTTTTCCCTCTGGGCCTCCCTCGGCGTTAGGCTCCTCAACCTCACCTCCTGACTCGCACGGGTGATCCGGGTAGATCTCGGTGGGAGCAGGCGTTCCGCCAAGTATCGAGGTCCCAAACCATTTAGGGCCTTATAGATAAGCATCAGAACTTTGAAGTCAATGCGGTAACGAATGGGCAGCCATATATATGAAAGGCTGTCATGCAAAATACAGAACAAGCTTTATTATGCTTTTATTATGTGATTTCTTAGTGTAATTCATTTAGTAGCTTTTATATTTTGTTTGGTCATTGCTGATTATATCTTTGTTTTTATGTTATTGTTTTATTCTGTTTTTGCAAACTGCCCAGAGTGGCCTTGGCAACCAGACAGGCGGTATAAAAATCAAACAAACAAACAAACAAACAAACAAGCTTATTTTCTTGGCTCCAGAGAACTGGACCTGAAGCAATGCATTCATACCACAAGAAAGGTGATTTCAACTAAGCATTAGGAAGAACTCCTAGGAGAAAGAGCTGTTTGACAGTTGAATGGACTATCTCAGAAGGTGGTGGATTCTCTACTTCACTGTAGGTTTTTACACAAAGGTTGGACAGCCATGTGTCAACAATGCTTTGGCTGTGGACTTCTTTATTATGGGTTGGACTCCATGAGCCTTAGAGTGTCGTCCAGCTCTACAGTTCTATGAACATTGGAAATAAAGTTTTAAGTGTGTAAAAGAAAAAAAGACTATAGAACGCCTGGAAAAACGAACTTTGTAACTGTGTTTACATGAAAAAGGAAAAGAAGTTCTGTGCTTAACTAATGTTTGAACAAATTTTCTTCATGTCTGTTATCATGATTTTTCTTCTGCAGCCAAGTTTGCATGGAACAGAAATGAAGGTCAGGCCATGCAATCCTTGCTGAGGCCTGGGACTGATGGAATATTCTAGTCTATGATTGCTTAGTAAATTTCTTAATCTTTGTACGCAAAACACTGTGTACAGTTTGGAAAACAGGACACAAATATTATCAGCGGGTTCATGAATTCTAAGGTGAAATCATGAAAGCAGTTTACTGACCCATCCAATACAAATACCGAAAATAAATTATATATGGACAAGAGAAGTGGAAAATTACTCAAAATCCACCAAAATTGTTTGGGTGTATTTCAACAAAGCTTGTATGCCCTGAGCTTTAATGAACTTCCCCATTTTTACACATGTATCTGCGGACTCTTCCTTGAAAGAGTATCTGCGGACTCTTCCTAGGGGCAGGACAAGTCCATGCCACTCCTCAGATGAGCCAACACAGTCTAAGTCCCCTTTTTAATATTGTAAGTCATAATCTTTAGAAAAATGGAAACAGAAGCTGTTAGAATAATGAAATAATGTTTCTGTTCTCCAAAATGAGTTTGGTAATACTCACCTTAACCCGTTCTGAGGCACCTTCAGTAATGTTGACTGTGAACTCAGCTATTTTTGGTGTGCGGAATTTTCCCTTCTTACGGTCAGGTTCATATTCTGTTTTAGTCTTGACCATCACCTTTTCAAGGAACATTATCAAGAAAAGATAATCAACTACTAGGCAGATTGGAACAACTGCAACCTTATACATGTAATATTCATCAATCTGACCTTAATATGGATTTCAGTGTAGTCAAATACCTCAAAACAGCTCTGATTAACACATAAAGGCTCCTGTATTCAGATGTCATAGGTGTCTAGGAAATTCCTGAAACCATCATTCAACTCACTACATTTAATTCAGGGAAAAGAAAGCTAGAAGAATTATGTGTGAGATACTCCCCAACACAAGCCCTGCTAAAATGAAGAAGAAATGCACAACAGAATGGCTGCTGTTCATTTCAACAGAGCAGAAATTCCTACTGATGGTGATGATAATCCCATCAGTGACCTCAGGACAGCTTATAGCAATAAAAAATTTAAGCACTTGGGGCTGATGGGGGAAACACGCAGAAAGCTACATATATGCAAAAACTTTATAGCAGCAAGGTACACTAATGCCAAGGTCTTCTTAACAGTATGTTTGGGCAAGCTGCAATTACACCTGTGAATTTCTCTGAAAGTGTTTCACACCCTTGTGCAATAGTGCTATATTTTTACTGGCTATTTTTACTCTATTTTACCTTAGACCACTAGGACCCAAACAAATCTTTATAACACAGGCTACTCTTAATGGTTTTGATGTCCTCAATGTACCTTTGTTTTCTCAGCTCATTTAATAACTATGCATAACTTTTTAAAACCAGTTGCATAATCTGTGCTTTTCCCCGTCTTCACATTTGGAATAGATTAATTATGGCGTCACAGTAGTGGTGCCATATATTTTGTGGAAGCACAGTAAAAAGGAAAGTAAAAAAATTATAACTATGAAACTAGGCCTCAGATCAGCACCAAATTTGGCATGGATGTAGCAGAAAGGGTTTTTGAGTTCTGGGGAAAAAACACTGTTTTACTCCCATGCAGAACCAAGTGACCCTTTTGAGAGCTCTTAGAAAACAGATGAAACATGTAGATAAGACAACATTTGCATACCCAGGGGAATAAACCTTCAGTTTTAACCTCTTTCATTTTGTCCACAGGAATTAGGCCATTGATGGTTTCAATTTAGACCCTTTAACCCCTAAAACTTCTGAAATTGCTCCTTTTTTATAACTTCTGAGAATTCCGAAGGAATTATTTGCATAGCATAGCATTCTGGCCAATCAGAATGTGTCTCCAGTCAGCCCATGGTGGAGGTGTCTATCACTTTTAACACTTCCATGGGCTTCAGTGTGAAAGAAAGCATTTTTCTCCTTCCTGGCAACACATTCTTAGCTCCTGCCTGTGAAAATATTCTAAAAGCTATTTTAAAAAATAGATATTAATATACAGCGGCTCGCTCATTTAAGCTGTGAAATTACCATTTTCCCCTTTGAGAATGCTCTCAAAGCACGGTTAACCCAGTTTACTCATGAGTAAGTTTACCCAGTTTATGGATCCACATTTCATATTATTTTTAGATGCTATCCTCCCTAAACCAATGCTAGATCATAGATCCTACTTGTACCTGCAAACTACACCACAGAAATCATGCACCCATCAGCACATGGCTTTGAGTGGTGCAAAAACATAGAAATGATGCATGGAGCACATGATTTTTCTGCAGGATCATCCCAAAACCACTGTCCATTCATAGGCCTCATTTCTGCCTATAGGCTACAACACAGAAATAATGGGTCCCCATCCCATGGCTTTGCAGTGGCACAAAAACATGCATCTGAAGCACAGATCCTCATAGATCTACATGATTTTTACACAGGATCACCCTCCAACCACTCTCCAAACATAGGCCCCATCTGAAATCATGGGTCCCTCAGTGCATGGCTTTGCACTGCTGTAAAAACATTGATCCAACATACAGATCTTCATGGATCCACATGATTTTATGGAAATCCACTGCCACTGTCCAATCATAGGCCCCATCTCTGCCCACACACTGAAAAAAAAGAAATTGTGGGTCCTTCAGTGCAGGACTTTGCAGTTGCACAAAAACATGCATCTGAAGTATAGATCCTCATGGATCCACATGATTTTTTACATAGGATCATCTCCAAACCACTATCTAACCATAGGGCCCATCTGTGCCCACACACTACACCACAGAAATCATGGGTCCCTGAGCGCATGGCTTTGCAGTGGTGCAAAACAACCAATCCAAGGCATGGACAATACCAGTGCCAACCTTAGAACTGCAGAGCCGGAAGAGACCCTATGGATCATCAAGTCCAGTCCCTGACAAGGGAGGCACCATGGGGAATTGAACTCCCAACCTCTGGCTTCACAGCCAGAGACCTAAACCACTGAGCTATCCAGCAGTTCTCAGATACACATGATTTTTACATAGGATCATCCTCAAATCACTATCCAATCATAGGGCCCACCTGTGCCCACACACTACACCACAGAAATCATGGGTCCCCCAGTGCATGCTTTTGCAGTGGTGCAAAACATGGATCTAATACATGGATTCTCATGGATCCACATGATTTTTAATGCTAGAATGATCCCCAAACTGCTGTCCAGTCACAGGCTCCATTTGTGCTTATAGATTAAAACACAGAAATCATGACTCCAGATACATTCTGATTGGTCAGAATGCCATGCTATGCAAATAGTTCAGTCATTTAGAATGTTCATATATGTGCATGGTACAATACACTCAGGTTACTCATTTTTGCTTGAGTGAGAGTCGAGTACTCACTTTTCTGCTTTTCTGGTTGTCTTCAATATCTCTACCAGCACCACATTTCAAATGACTTTTATTTTTGTCCTTGTCTTTCTTCCTTTCACATAGTATGCATGATTTTGACCTTGCTTTCCAGTGACATTCTTTGCTAACTCCAACCTCTTCCTTTTTCAAAAATTTCAAAAAGCAAAGGGACATATTTTGGAAAACATGTACACAACGTATCTGTAGAGGTTTTGGTCCAATACAGCTTTTCTTCCTCAGCTTGCCTAACTCAAAGAAAGGGATATGACACTGGAACACAGATTTCCAGTCTGCATTTGGCGAAGCGGGCATGGCAACATTAGTTTAACCAAGAGGCTAATGGGTGTGTATTAGAAATAGACTTGAACCTCGCTTCGGAGGTTCATACAGCTTCACTGACATGGCACCACAGGTGCTGTGTGTTCGCTCCCCTCCCCACTGGTTCCCACACTCATCAGCTGGCAACATGCTGCTTTTCTCCTGCTGTTTGCACAGTCATCCAGTTGCAGCAGGAGCATGGACTTCCCTTCTACGCCTCCTCCAGCAGCTGCCCACTTAAAAGTAGTGCTGCAGGAATCCCTGCCCCGCCTCCTCATCTGAGTGGGTGACTGCTGGAGGAGGTGGAGAGACTGAGAGAAGGGCTTCCTGGAAGCTCTTAAAAAGCAGATGGAGTTGGGTGTCACCAGCACTCTGGTGGTAACAGACCACAAAATTCTGGACTGCCTCTTTCAGCCTTTTCATATATATGCAGGGCTTGAAAAATGCACTCGTCCACTCATCTGTGACCAGTGAAAAATGCTCCTCGACGAGTCACAGCTCCCTCCCTGCCTGCCTCCTTCCCCTCCGCCTGTCTCTCTCTCTCTAATCCTGCAGTCCTCCCCTCCCCCCTCCCCTTGCAAAAGGAAAACTGCCCTCTTCTCACGAGAAGAGAGGTCGAGCGGCACATAGAGATACAGCTCTGCAGGAGAATGTAGAGTAGTCCCATGCTGGAGAATATGGAGATTCTCTGCTCCCAATTTCAACAGAATGAGGACACATCCTGGGGTAGGAGGGTACCGTTGCTCCTTAAGAGGCTAGGCGCTTTTGCTTTCAGTTTTATTTTTGCTGGAGACATTCAAAAGAAAGGCATCCAAAATACAAGCTTCATGACCTCACAGGCACGTAGGTAATAAAGCAACCCAAGTCTGAGGGTAGATGAACCACCATGGGGGTAGGTTTCCTGTTCTTCTGAAGCTCCTTAAAATTGCCTCTGTTCTACCAGTTTCTACAGTTAGCTGGGAAAGGGGTTTCAGCCAGATGAATCTGATCAAAAATAAATTCAGATCGTGTTTAGAGACTGAAAGCTTAGATGACCTTATGATGGTGAATCTAAATGGACCTCCACTACCATAGTTTAACCCTACTAAAGCCATCGATAAATGGTACCTCAGTGCTAAAACTACCAGGCATGTTCAAGGACACAAGTGCAACACCTCTGACAGCAGTGCATTTTATACTAAGAAGACATAGGCGAATACCGTGTACGTAATACAATTTATTTTGGGTTTGTACGCATTGTTACGTAGAAATAAAAGTGAACAAGTCCCTAGTTTAAATTTGTTAACATAAATTGCAAGGCTATAGTCCGGTCATGCTGACTGGTGAAATTTTTGACTGACTGGTGAGACATTCTAAAAATTTCCAAGCCTTGTATATATATATATGTTACAGTGGATCGAGCAGAGATGTCCAGCGCTCCGCCTTGCCCGGTGAGTTTTGACCACTTTCAACCTGTGACACCTGACATTGTGGACAAGGCGCTAGTTCGCTGTCAGGCCACCACCTCCTCCCTTGACCCTTGCCCGGCCTGGCTAATCAAGGCAGCCAGGCCTACAACAATCGAATGGGCTACAGCGATAATTAATGGGTCTCTCCAGGAGGGCAGGTTTCCCCATGCCCTCAAGGAGACACTCATTAGGCCCATTCGAAAGAAACTTAATTTGGCGACGGACGATATTGGCAATTATAGGCCCGTCGCCAATGTTTCTTTCATGAGTAAAGTGGTCGAGAGGGTGGTGGCCGATCAGCTTCAGGCGCACTTGGATGAAACAAATGCCCTGGATCCGTTCCAGTCGGGTTTCAGGCCGCGCCATGGTACAGAAACGGCATTGGTCGCCCTGTTAGATGACCTCTTGAGGGAGGCCGACAGGGGAAAAACTTCTCTGTTGGTCCTCCTCGATATCTCAGCCGCCTTTGATACCGTCGACCATGGTATCCTCCTGAGGAGGGTCTCCGAGTTGGGAATTGGTGGTCAGGCGTTGGCCTGGCTCCGGTCCTTCCTGGGGGACCATCCTCAGAGTTCAGCTTGGGGAGCATGAGTCGGCCCCATGGAGCCTCAATTGTGGGGTTCCGCAGGGTTCGACCATCTCTCCAATGCTGTTTAACATCTATATGAGGCCGCTGGGCGAGGTTATCAGGGGGTGTGGAGCATCGTGCCATCAATATGCCGATGACACGCAGCTCTACATCTCCTTTTTGCCAACTACAGTGGATGCCATTCTGTCCCTGCAGCGCTGCCTGGGGTCTGTATTGCAATGGATGCAGGAAAATGGGCTGAGGCTGAACCCGGACAAGACGGAGGTCCTGAGGGTCGGGGGGCCTACCATCAGCGGTTTGGGAAACTCCCTCTCTTTTGGGGGGGTGACTCTCACTGCGAAGAGTGAGGTGCGCAGCTTGGGGGTCTATCTGGACCAGGCGCTTGCCATGGAATCCCAGGTAGCATCAGTGGTCCGCACCGCTTATTTCCATCTCGCCCAGCTGCGTCCCTATCTAGATGTTGGGTTGCTCACCACTTTGGTCCATGCGCTCGTAATCTCGAGATTAGACTACTGTAATGCTCTCTATGTGGGGCTGCCTTTCAGATCTATGCGGAAACTCCAGATGGTGCAGAATGCGGCAGCCAGACTTCTCAGTGGGGTAAGGAAACATCAACATATTACTCCCACTCTGGCCGCCTTGCATTGGCTGCCCGTTCGGTTCCGCGTAGATTTCAAAGTTTTAATGCTTACGTATAAAGCCCTAAACGGTTTAGGGCCTCACTACCTGACGGAACGCCTTCTCTCACCTAGATCTACCCGTATCACCCGATCTAGCCAGGAGGTGAGGCTGAGGAGCCTAACGCCGAGGGAGGCCCGGAAGGAAAAAACAAGAAACCGGGCCTTCTCGGCAGTGGCTCCTCGTCTTTGGAACAGCCTCCCTCCTGAGATTCGCATGGCCCCGTCGCTGGGCATCTTTAAATGCCAACTGAAAACCTGGCTGTTTAAGCAAGCCGTCCCTCCACCCACCGTCTAAATTTTTGTTATTTTGTGTTTTCTCCCATCTTGGATCATTGTTTATTTAGTAATATATTGTTATGATTTTAAATTGTTAAATTGTTAGATGATATGTTGTTACCCACCCAGAGTAGTCTATATGACTAGATGGGCGGGCTATAAATGTAATAAATAAATAAATAAATAAAATAAATATGTGAAATAGTATGGGGAATAATGGAACCCTGAGACATGCTACAAGTCAAGGAGTTGAACAGGAGTCCCCTAGCATCACTATTCTTCACAAAGTGACACCATGCAAGGGAAAATTCCAGAAGCGGACTATTTTTTTAAATAACCAGTTAACTACTTCTCACCCAAACACAAAGCAATTGTCAGTGCTGTTTATCAGAAAGTGTGAATGGTAGTGAGCAAAGGAGGGTATCCTGTTGACCATCTTGACTACTGCCATTGGTGTTGTCAACATTCAGGCTGCCCTTTGCTATATAAAGCTTGGCATCCTCTTTCCTGTTGGCAACGCAGGTATAATATTTTGCAGCAATATTGGGCCATTTCCTGGCTTTTTCAATTGTGGGTACAGAAGCACAATATCCCACATTCATAAACTGGAGGTTTTTTGAAGAATTGAATATATACAACTTTTGCATGCATATTAACTGCTTATTGCTGGGCATCTGCACTTATCATGCTGATCATTAAGAACTTTACATAAAGTATTGTCCTTATTTATTTATAACATCTCTATGCTATCTTTCTCCCATAAAGGGTCTCAATGTGGCTCACGATAAAATACAACTTAAAAGCATAATAAATTTTCAATTAAAATAATTAAGCATACAGTGGTATAAAATAATCATCCATGAACATTTTTAAGCTTCTAATTTTAAAAAAACTTTAAAAACATACTTTTAAATTACTATACCTAAAACTGAAGAGTTCATTTTAAATGTCTTTACCTGTCACTGGAAGGACAAGGGGGTTGCAGTCTCCCAAGGGAAGGCATTCTGCAACCTTGGAACTATCACAGAGAAGGCTCTCTCTTGTATTCCCACCAAATATACCTGAGGAGGACCTCCTGAGAAGACTCATATGGGGAGCTACAGTCCCTCAGATACCTTGGATCTAAGCCATGTAACTCGCACTTCGAACTGGGGCCAGAAACACACAAGCAAAGCTGTTGTAACCAGCCCTGGTCAGCATACTGGTGTGGCATTCAACCTATGATTCAATATATTGATACAAGAGCAATTCAAGTTTCTGACTTTATTTATATTACAAACATTGAGACTTTAGTTTATTCCATGTATATACACACCTACGTTGCAGTCCTGTACATATTTACCTCAGCATAAGCCTCACTGAAAAAAATGGGACTTCTGAATAGACACACATACTATTACAATGGCAACTGACAAGTCCCAATGGTCTGCACTTCACCTAAATATGATTAATATGCTGCATGACTTAGATCTTGTAGAATGCCTTCAAAAGTTTATATCTACATTAATATCAGAAGTATGTTATTACATCCAGAGCCAGGGGTTGGCTAGCTACCGGAAAGAGGGCCCTTGTTATTTCTGCTGAATATGTTCACTGTACAACCATCACTAATATAGGAGCTTTTGATGGAAAATGAGTGGGATGCAACAGGAAAGTTACTAATAGGAAAGTTACTGTTGGAGCAAGCAGCTGTAGCTGATCAGTTCTGTGCCACTAGCCTACATATGTGGCAGCTGGAAACAGCTCACAACCAGGTGGTGGGGTGCACTGGGAAAAATCCACGAGCCATCCTGGTTTAATCCTGCCTAGGGTTGAAACAACACACATCGTTTTTAGCAGTAGAAGAGACCTTTATGGTAAGCATGAATGTCAGAAACAAGTAGTAATTAGTGCTTATAGGTTACTAAGGTCTAATTCTAAAACTAACTGTAAGCACTAATTAACCTAACATAAGCAAAGACTGTAAAGCTTGTGTAGGTCAAACACATCTATTATGAATGGCTGCATTCCATGTGGCTTTCAGGGTGAACACAGAACTGAAATTATGCCAAAAAAGGACAATCATGAGGGGCAGTCATTTCTTCCTTATAGAAGGGTAACAGAGCAATTTAAAAACTTTACTTTCCATATTTTCTATTTGCTGAAATCACAATTTTTAAAATTAGAAATATACAGAACGATAAACATGAGAACTAAGTCCATAAAATGATATGAAGAAATAAAATTAGCCACAGTGTAGTTACCAAACATAGTTAATGCCAACTTATCCATTAAATTAGGCAATTAATCATTTCTAGTGATGAGGGACATGCATCAAAACATGTAAGTTTCAGAAAGCCTTTGCAAGCTATTCAGACTCAATAATGCATTCCAAGGGAGGGAAGACATGCACATCCATTATGTTTATATAACTTAAGCTATATTATTGTATTCCTTATTAGCTCAGACAATCAATACTGTTTGGGAGCTTTTGTCTTTGCCATTCTGCATTTGCACCAACTGAGCAGCTGTGCTTAGTGTGCAAGTGGAAAAAGCCACACCCATACATGAACAAAAGCATATGGAACTGCTGGAACAAAGACTTGGAATGTTCCATTTGATAAAAGATGCAGCTTTCAAACCTGCTCTCTGTAAGTTCCAGGCCATAACCCCATCTACGTTACAGACCCAAAGTCCTTTTCCAACCTGTCCCCAATTTTCCTTTACAAAATAATTAGTGTGCCAATACAGACTCCAGGTTTTCTTGCAAATAATATTTATTTCTCAGTTTTGAATGTTCTGTCCTATAAGAATGTTTCCAAGGCATTTGAGAGAGAAACAAAAGATACTACACTATCGAAAAATAATCCCAAGAGTAAATATCATATACTAATAAAAGGACAGGACCACAGTAGTAAAAACAACTAAAAAAGCTGGAGAAAATAAAAATGTATTGTCTAGCATTAAAAACCAAGGACCTTCCTTGGAAGGGAAATCCACATGTAAGGTACCACTAGAATATCTTGTTTCTATACCAATATAATTGTCAAAATCCTAGAAGTGTAGTTTGGCAATGGTGCAGAAAATTCTCTGCTGTAGTCCTCCCATCTCCTCCCCCTTTTTTTTTAGTAAACGGTGTTATGAGGAGGACAGGGAATGAATATGAAATCAGGTCAAATCTGATTTGAGTGCAGCTGTGCTCTAAAATGCCATTTAGATGCTAGGAAACCAGTTACGCCACAATGTTCATAAGGAGATGCTCAAACTGATTTCATAGGTTGTATTCAACGCATCCTTCAACTCCTTTACAAATATGCATTCTATGGCTTGCGAAAGCAGCCTCTGAATCAACCCCTAGCAAGAAGCATGGAACCTTCTTTTGGGATTATTCTCTGACTGAAGCCCTCTAGCCTAGGGAAACCTAATGAGATGCTTTGAAAAGTGTTTTGTTTTGTTTGGCCCAAAAATAGTTTTCAAATCGTCCCATTCACTCTGAAAAGAGTGTAACCTCATTACTCAGAGTAACTTCCTCCATGCCCATAGAGATGACACAGACTGCAAGCCACAGTGAATTTAGACATGGCAGGGGACAGATTTGACAACTGAGATACAATAATATAGCAACTAGAGGCAGAGAAATTTATTGTCTGCTCTGTAGTTTAAATCATACATAGTGAATAATAACTAACCTAATTTTGAAGAAAAAAGTAAGCAGGAATGTTTACCTGCTACATTCACTAACTTTTAAGGAAATTCATTGAAATAACTACACAATAATTGTTTTCAATATATTTGCCTGAACTGCACAAACATGCTGAAATTCATCTTTTAAAATGGTCCTTTGCAAGCTTTCTGACAGGTATTGCCCTATTCTTTTGTTGTTCGCCTGCTATCTGGATGCAATTGTTTGGGGTGGAATCTTAAACCTACTGTACCTTATCAGGAGGTGGGAACTGCAGCTGATTGACATCCAGGGGCGTGATCAAGGGGATGGTGTCAAATCCATCCTCTAAGAGGGGATGCTTTGTGCTCTTCTCGCTAAAATTATTTCCCAGCTTCACCATTTTTTCCTGAACGAAAGGGAGTCCTGAAAAATGCACACGTGCAGAAATGCAAAAGACGGATCAAAAGCACAATCTGATTGCACATAAATAAAATAAAATAAAATAAACTGGCCAGGCACCCCGGCAGACCGACCGCCCAGAGGCCTCACCGCCGAAGGAGGCGTCATGCTGCTTTCCAAAGTGTGCTTAAACAGGGCGGGGAGGGGGAGGCGGGGGAGGAGAAGAAGGGGCGCGGGAGAGGCTTTCAGGCGCCTCAGACCTGCCCTGCCGCAATGAAGCACACGCCGGGCGAGGGCAGCTCGCGCGAGGCTGGCTCTGGAAGTTCCAAGGGCAGCCCATCCACCTTGTCCGTCCGTCCGGCGTTCCCCCCCCCCCCCGCCCGCCCGCCCGCCCTCTCTCTCTTCTCCTTCCCCCTTCTCCACGCTCTAGCCCCAGGAACCTCCTTGAGGGGGACCCCCTCCGTCTCTCCGGCCAGTGGCCGCCCTCCCCCTCGTGCCTCCCGAAGCCTCGCCATCCCTTTTCCTCCAGCTCCTCCGCCTCCCTCGCCCCACTCGCCCACCTGTCTCTTTGTTCTCCTTCTCCCGGATGCAGTACCTCGGAAAAGCTGCCCACGCCTTTCCTCCCTCCCCTGCAACACTGGCGGCCGGGGGATGCCGCCGCCCTCGCCCAGCTCAGGAGAATCCAAACCCGCACGTACCTTCCTTGCCTCTTGCGCTTCCTGACTTTCTCCGAAGGACCGGAGGGTTCTCCTGTCCAGAATAAAAGAATGGCTCGGCGCCTTTTCCTTTTCGGAAAGATCGGGCAGAAATGGCGGGGCTACCCCTTGGCCGCTTGCTCACTCTCTACGGAACAGCTGTTGCGGGGGGGGGGGGAGAGCAACGAGAAATGGGCAAAGACCAAAGGTAGCATCGGCGCAGGGGTTAATTCGGGAGCGGCGCAACGCGCCCGCAGCGGCAGCAGCTCCTCAGGCGTGACGCAGCCGCTGCGTAGCTCCCTCCTTGTCTTCGAGCCCCAGTAGCATCAAAGCAGGCCTACGGGAGTTTAAACGCCCAGCTTCTCTGGGATGCGGCAGGCAACAGCGTGCACGTGTGCGTTTGTAGTTGCATGCGCGTGAATGGATTGCAGGAGCTCCGGCTTTGCGTGAACCGATGAGACCATAAGGCTGGTTCTTCCGCGAAGGATCTCCGCGTTACCCCGATGCGACAGTTAACTCGCCGGGAAAAAGCGCAGCAGGAGGGTCTGATAATGCCCTGTCGGACCCACAGCGAGTTGGCTGCCTCTGGGCAGTGGCCGACCAGCCCGGGGACCTTTGGTCGTTCCCCAGGCTGCGACAACCGCAAAGCTCGACGTGTGCTCAGCGACGGTGGGTGTCAGGAGCTGGCCGCGCCGCGGCGATGAAGCCTCTCCCCCCCCCCCCGGCCCCCTTTGCAGGGTTACAGCGAGGGTGGTGGTTAAACCCCTCCGTTCAGTTTCGGATAGTCGTGAACACTTCTCTACAGCGGGCTACGGTAAAAATATTAAATAATCCACAGTTGTGTGATGGGATACAGTGTACTCCACTCAGGTGATTTGATTACTGCCGAAGTAAGAATCAAAATCATACAACATTTTATGACACTCGTTGGCGTTTGAAAAAATCTGAGTGAATTTACAACTGTATAACTGCAGCTATTACAGAAGCCCCGTGATTGGTCTCCACAATCATTTATGGGTTGAGCTACAATCTATCTGGTGGTAGGAAAACACCGAAATGCAGGGCAACTAGCTGACGGTTTAACGCGGGTTAGAATACTAGAGATGGCTCTGCTGACTGTACAGTTTTAGTGACTATTGATACTTGACCTTTCGTTTCATACTTTTAGTTAAGTGAGCTTGCTTGCAGTCTGACACACACATGCAGAAATATTCCCATCCAAGTGTGAGTTCTATATATAGGATGTTTCTTCATGGGTTCAGAGAAATCAGAGAAATACCAAGGTGGTGAAACATAAATATTCTTATTAAGTGTTGTTGGGTTTTTTTGCAAGAAATAATGCTCAAAATTGTTGCTCAAAAGCCTGTGTGAATATTTTCAAAAGAATATTGTAATTATTTTATAAAAAGGTTAATTATCTTCAGAAGACACTACTGATAAACTCAGTGGCCAAAATCCTGTTATTTAGGATAGTAAACCACACTAGATTAACTCCATTGAACACGTGAGCAATTATACTAAAGGATCACTCCCATTTCTTTATAAGCCTGTTTGTGCAGTTTGGCGCTTCTAGGATGATTCTCTGCTATGCACTACATTATAGTTTTGAAATATTGAAGTTTTGAGATGCATTAAATCAAATGAGCAACATCCATGTAATGTGGTTGATCTCTATGTTCCGTAGGTGATGGATACATAAATAAGAACTTACTTTAATAATTGTTGTTGTTATGTGCCATCAAGTCACCTCCAACTCATGGCAACCCTATGAATGAGTGATTTTGAAAAAATCCTGCCTGTCTTCAACTGCCCTCCTCAGCAATTGTAAATTCAAGCCTGTGGCTTCATTTAGGGAGTCAGTTCATCTCATATTCAGTCTTCCTCTTTTCCTGATGCCCTCAACCTTTACCAGCATTATTGTTTTTTCCAGAGAATCCTGCCTTCTCATGATGTGCCCAAAGTAGAACAGCCTCAGCATTTTTGCCTCCAGAGATAGTTCAGGCTTGATTTGATTTAGGACTCATTTGTTCATCTTTCTGGCAGTCCAGGTTATCTGCAAAGCTCTCCTCTAGAAAGACATTTTGAAAGAATCCATTTTTTTCCCAGTCCAGCTTTCACACCCAGAGATGGTGATCAGAAATATAAGAGTGTGGATGATCTTGGTCATCCTTACACTTAATGATCTTTTCTAATTTCTTCATCACTGCCCTTCCTGGTCTCAGTCTTGTTCTGATTTTTTTGGCTGCATCTCCATTTGGGTTGATGATTGAACCAAGGTATACAAAATCTCTATTTAGTTTTCTTCATTGTCATGGCTAAAGTTGGATAGTTCTTCTGTAGTCATGAGTTTTGTCTTCTTAATGTTCAACTGTAGTCCTGCTTTGGCACTTTCTTCTTTCACTTTCCCTAACAGTCATTTCAAGTCATTGCTGCTTTCTGCTAGTCAGATGGTGTCATCTGCATATCTTAAATTATTGATGTTTCCTCGATCAATTTTCACTCCTCCTTCATCTGAATCTATCCTGGTTTTCCATATGATGTGTTCTGTGTACAGATAGAACATATAAGGCGATAAAATACACCCTTGTTTGACATCTTTCCCAATAGGAAACCATTCTGTCTCTCTCCATATTCTGTCCTAACAGTAGATTCTTTTATAATAGGCCTGCAGAAAGGAAAAGAAATTTCCATTCCTTTGAAATGTGGTGTTGGAAGAGAGCTTTATGGATACCATGGATATACATGTGCTAGATCAAATCAAGTTGCAAGTCTCTCTAGAAGCAAAAATATCTGAATTGAGGTTATTATATTTAGGATGTATCAAGAGGAAAGAATCATTGTAAAGATAATAATGCTGAGTACATTCAAAGGTACTAGAAAAAAAGAACTTGCATGAGGTAGCTGAATTGACTAAAAAAGAAACCCACAGCTTTTGGTTTGCTAAACCTGAGCAGAGTGTCAATGACAGGACCTGTTGGATGTCACTGATTCACAGGATCATCATAAGTCAGCTAACAGCATATAACAACAACAAATATACTGCAGGACTATTTAAAAAGTGTGCTTTTCCAACTTTGAATGATAAACAGCAGCTAAAATCCTGGTGCATGGTGGTGGTGGTGGTGGTGGTGGTGGTGGTGGGGTCACAGAGTAATTATCAAATTCTTTGTCTGAAGACAAAAAAGTTGTAGCACCTTAGAGACTAACTGCTATATTTTAATGTAAGCTTTTGTGGACAAGTCCACTTCTTCAGACATGAGACTGGGATTGCATGGCAAATATTTATACAGTTGTACCTGGCCCCAACACAAAGAGACTGGTTGTTTCCTGGTCACAAGTAGTTGATGATCTGGCATTTCACACCTGGGAAAAACCATTAAGACCCCTCTTGATATTCAGTTCTAGAGATGGGCACAAACTGGAAAACTGATGGTTTGTGGTTCATGGCTAACTATAAGCCACCATGAGCCCCCAGAAAAATGAACCAGTTCATGATTCATTTTTCCAGTTCATTCCTGGGGGGACCTACCTGCTCCTGCCCTCTGCCTAGGCTTCCACACCTCTGCCACTCACCTGCCTCCTTCCCACTGCCCCTCTTACCTCCTTACCTGCTCCCGCCACTGCTGCCATCCTCAGAGGTAGCAGGCCAGGATTCCCTGCCAGGAGCTGGCCACTGCCTCTGCACATTTGCCCACCTATCAGTTGGGCAGCAGGCAAATGCTCAGAGGCAGCAGCCTGTTCTGGGAAGCCGGACCACTGCTTCTGAGTATGTGCATGTCATCCAGCTGATCAGAGGCAGTGGCAGTGGCAGGAGTAGGTAGGGAGGCAATGAGGGGAGTGGGGTGGGTGTGTTGTTTTGCTGAAGCAAAAAAGCACTGGGGGGGGGGGTGCTTTGACAAAACAGGCTCCCTCAACTGCGTCACAAACCAAAGCACAAACATTGGTTTTTCTGGTTCATGGTTTGGTTCCTGCCCATCTCTATTCAGTTCCCTTTCCAGAAAGCATTTTTCAGTAAACAAGGACAATAATCGGTGGCTTAATTAATCCCAGGCTATAAATAACAAAGGGGAATGGTAATTGTGATGTACACCCCGTGTCCTTTGTTTATTATGCCTTAAACACAAGTCCACCCTCTGGATGTGTGTCCTCACTTCACGCTGCCACCAGGTATTATTCCCTTAATACCAAATAGATCTTAGACACGTGCTGCCAATTCAACAGATTTATTGATTTTATAGATGTCATGCAAATCACAGGAGTAAATCACAGATGTTAAGGCTTATTCATTAAATTTCATTTGCTTTCACATTGGGTTTGTTTGTTTTTATTCACTGTTATAATATTCTTTGACTATATATATTCTCTATACTTTTAAACTCTTTCCTATTCTCTCTAGCATTCTCTCTTAACTTTCTCAATACAATCTCCTCTCTCTTCAATTCCCTATCTGCAACCTCTTTTCTCCAACTCTCTTCCCTAACTCTCTGCCTAACTCTCTCTTCAATTCCCTATCTGCAACCTCTTTTCTCCCACTCTCTTCCCTAACTGTCTGCCTAGCCTCTCAACTGTCCTTTTGGTTCCGCCCCTCCTGTCCTCTCATAGGCTCCTGCCTTTGAGCTTCCCATGATGGACAGGCGTGACGTGGGGTTCCGCTACAGTAATCATCTCTGATGCGGCTTGTGAGGTGGCACTAAGTAGTTAACAAGGAAATATAGCTGGGAATTACAGCAGATGCAACATTTGATAATGGCCTTATAATCTTTGTCTTATATCATGTCCACTAAGATGGTTATCGTCACTATCCCCACGTGGCCCCTGCTTGTTTCCTCAAACTAGGGTCTCATGCTATATGCCCCTCAGCTGTCACCAGTTGATTTCATCAACAATACCTATTATTAATAATTGAGGTCCAGGCCATACGTCATTTTAAAAGAACCAAATAGAAATTATTTATTGTTACAGATGTTGATAGAATAGGCAATGTTGTTAACTCTTAAACAAACATTCTCCTTTATCCCTCTCAACCACCACTCTTCCACCCAAATTCCAAAACTCTCCTAACTCTCAATCTCCTCAACTCTCTCAAAACTCTCTATCTCCATATCTCTATCTCCCCCTCCTCCTGCTGAGTCTCTTATATGTCGTGACTCTGCCCCTCCAGCAGTCCTATTGGTCTATGCAGGTGGCATATGAATATTCATGACCGGGGTGGACACCACATTCCTCCCCCCTTAATAAGTTTGTTTTAGGAGGGGGAACTTAACGGTTTGCCTTCATAAACAAATGAAGGTTATGGGAGAATATAAACACTAACCACTTACATTATTTACATCACTAAAGATACATTACATTACTCTTACATCAATAAAGTCTTATTAAACCTTGCATTACTTACATTAATACAAATTACATTACATTACTTTTACATTAATAAGGATACTCACCATTATTTTTACCATCACTATACACCTCTCAGTTCATCAACATCCAAGCAAACTCTGCACTTTAATCATATTCCATAACTATTACACAAACAGAACATTTAATACAATATTACAAACTTTTATCCACGCGTTAGTCATTTGGCCTTCGAGACAAGGCGTCAGCAACCACATTCTGGGTCCCTTTTATGCTGTGTATTTCAAAGTCTTGTAGAATCAGCGTCCATCTTGCAAGCTTGCTGCTATTGGATTTCTAGTTCATAGCCACACTAAAGGGGAATGGTCGGTGCAGAGGACGAATTTCCTTCCCCAATGTAGGGCTTCAGCTTTTGCAGCATCCATACGATAGCTAGGCACGCCTTCTCAATGGTGGACAAATGTCTCTCACCAGGTTGGAGTCTCCTGCTGATAAAAGTCACTGGGTGTAGACTCCCACTGTCATCTGCTTGGACAGCACGGCTCCCAGTCCCACCTTCGACACATCCATGCAGATGATGAACTCACGGTCGAAGTCCGGTGCAACAAGGACAGGTCCTGAAGTCCGCGCCCTCTTCAGATGATCGAAGGCTACCTGGCACTCTGACATCCACTCAGCTCACCTCTTTCGGGTGAAGCCTGTTTTCTTTTTGATTAATGGCTTCATTTTCTCAACTGTGGGAAGGGTAGGCAGTTTCTTCAACTCCTCCAGGACAGCTCTTGCTGCATTCTTCTTTGAAAGCTTATTGCTCTTGCCTTCACCCTCACTCATAAACTCGCCCACAGGTACTTTTGTCACAAAGCTCTTCATATGTGGGGGACCACTATCTTAGGTCACCTCAAAATTCACAAATTTATTGAGATTTTCATCATCTGGTTCTCTCCCATTAATCTCTGGTTTCTCAGGTAGGGGCTTGCCTTGCAGGATTTTTAGTGCTTTTGCAGCTGCATGTGGAGCCTTCCCAATACTAGTCTACTCAGACCTCCAGTGCCGCCGCAACAAATCCACAGGTCCTGACCATGCCAACTGCAATTCACTTCCCTTTATGGGCCTCAGCATCAGTACCTCTTCCTCGAGACAGAATGTTCTTTCCCGGGCCTCTTTATCATGCCAGCTTTTCTTCTTTTCTTGATCACCCCCCAAGCTCTGCTCTGCTATCTCTAAGGACTTTTGCAGACCCACGCGTTGGAAAGGGGTTGAGATCACTGGCAATGGGCATAGTTTAGCCTTCATCTTGTCATTTCCAGTACCTTGTTTTTGGCAAGTCTCACAGCTTTGACAATATGGTTTAACTCGCTTCCCCATCCCTGGCCAATAAAAGTTTTGTGCCACTCTTTGTTTGGTGCAAGATATGCCCATGTGTGCCCCAAATACATCCCCTTGTGCCTTGTCTATAAGTTTTTCTCTGTATTTAACAGGGACAATTAGCTGTTTCTGGGGTCCTCCCCCCCAATGAGGAGTCATTATAACCTCCCTATATAATAAATCTTTTTCCACACAATACTCTCTGGGTGTTCAGGGGTCAGTGGAATGGGATTCTCATTAACTTTTCCAAAGCAATCATTTAAGGTAATATGCTCCTTCTGCTCCTTAACAGAGGAAGAACTACTAGGATTTTTCATTAGCACCAAATCAGCTGTCTTTCTCATTTCAAGCTGTTCACCTAAAGTGGGTCTTTCAATAAGAGTTTCAGCGCTTCCCTCAGAGGCTTCAATCTGCCTCCCCTGAGAGCGGGTTACTATTAAAACACTCTGCACATGCTTGGCTAGATCTAAACCAATCACACAAGGAGCTGGGATTTGGTCTGACACTGCTACTTTGCATATACCAGACCACCCATGGTATTTCACTGCTACTCTAGCCATTGACAGAACCACCGAGTCCAAGCTAATGCCTTTAGGGTGATGTTCTGTTCCAACATATTCTCTTTAGGAATGATGTCTGAGTGACAAATAGTAATCTGGGAACATGTATCTTTTAAACCTAAATGCTTTATGTTGTCAATAAAATAGTCTCTCCAGAGTTATCTAATAAATCCTGATCGCACTTGATTAGGAAACATTGTACCACTCTGGCTTCAGGAATTTCTGGGCTCTCTGCCAAGTCTGTTTCCTTAGCAACAGCGCTGCTGCTAACTTCAGCTGTTGAAGACTGAAGAAGAAACACTTTTTTATGCTGAATGTAATTTTCACCTTTAGGCTGACTAAAATCCCTATTCTTTTGAGTTTCACATTGAGCCCAAAAATGTCCCACTTCCCCATAGGAAAAACATTTATTATTGGCTTTAGGTTCAGAATAAAGGGTTTTATTCACTTTTCCCTCAGGATTATGTGATTTCAGGGGACTGTGCTCTGGGGGTGAGGGTTTTACTTTAAAATGGCTTCCCTTAGCTTGAGTCTGTCTGAAGTAATTTCCACTGGATTGGGAATGTTTCCTGCTGTTGTCTCATCCTTTTGTGTCAATTTTACCTCAGAGAATCAAGGATCTCTAATCTCACTAATAGAATCAGCATGTTCAGATGCCTGTAGCACATTTTTAGGATCCTTATCCTTGACCAGATAACGCAATTCCCCTGGCAAATTTGAATAAAATTGTTCTAACCCAAACACATTTTTCATATGGTCTAAGGTAGAGACACATTCCTGTTCCAGCCATTTATTGAGATACTGCGTCAAACATGCCCCAGGTTGGGTAAAATATTCCTCACATTTCTTTGAAATTGATCTAAATTTCCTTCTGAGGTGCTCTGAATTAATCCCAAATCAGGAATACACCATCTTTCTATAAGCCTCAAAATCTCTAGCTTGGTCCAGAGGCATCTGTGAATAAAGCTCAGATAAAACTCCACTTATTCGTGATCTTAAAATTATCATCCTCTAATCATCCTGCCAACCTAGCAGTTCGAAAGCATGCAAATGCAAGTAGATTAATAGGTACCACCTCGGTGGGAAGGTAACAGCGTTCTGTGTCTAATCGCACTGGCCACGTGACCACGGAAACTGTCTTCGGACAAATGCTGGCTCTATGGCTTGAAAACGGGGATGAGCACCGCGCCCTAGAGTCAGACACGACTGGACTAAATGTCAAGGGGAACCTTTACCTTAATCATCTTTAACCTCAAAGTCCCAACAAGCTCTCTCAAATGAAATCAGGAAAGATTCAGGACAATCCCCCTTCCTATATTGGGGAAATTTCTTTAGGTCGATTTTTGAGAGATTTCCCTCAATGGAATTTTTTTTTTTTTTAAACAGCTAATTCCAATTTCTTCATCTCAATTTGGAATTGCATTTCTCTTTCCCTTTCTCTTTCTTTGATTTTTTCTCTTTCCAATTCTTGCTCATACTCCCTTTTGCTTTCAAGTTCGCTGTACTCAAATTCCCTTTCCCTTTCTTTAAGTTCTAGTTCCCCTTCTCTCTCTCTTTCTTTAATTTCTAGTTCCTTCTCCTTCAGTTTGAATTCTTGTTTTAACTTCCATTTTTCAAAATCTTGGGAACTTTGAATATTTTCTCCCTCTGAGGTAATCAATACAGGTCCCTCAGTTTCTTCTTCACTCTGAATTTGAGGTTTTCCATTTCCCTCAGTATTCTGGGGCTCAACTTGTGCCTCCATAACTGACTTTTTACTTCTTTTGGGCGGCATAAACAATACAATTTCTTATTAACCTGGACTGGTTCTTTTCCCTCACAAAAGCCAAAAGTACAATCATTTTTCTCTCTTTCCTTTCAATGGCTTTCCTTGTAACTAGGTTGCGCTTTTCCAAGCAGCTTGCCTCAGCCACCCCCAAGCTCACAACCCCCGCCACAACACTTTCCTGTATGGGAGATTCTTGTCTCCAGACACAAGAACAACTTCTGCTTAGCTTTTATTATCACCTCAGATCAATCCTGACCTAGGCTTCCACTCTATCCGCCACTGCTCTCTACCCTTAGAGCTCCGGATTTAGCTCCGGAGCTAGCCACTAGGTCTCATAAATCCTGAGGTTAAAAAAATGGTTTCTCTTGAGTAGGTATTTTCCTTCTCTTAGGATTCCCCAGATCTGGGTTCAGAAGCCCTGAAACTAAGTCTTCACCAAGACTCTAAAGGGTAACCACTTCTTACCACAGATACGAACCCCTTCTAGCTAGGAATACCTTCCAACTCAAGCCCATTCAATTTTTTACTGGATTGCTTCATATCCCAGCACTGTGCCACCAGTTTGTCATGATCCCCATGTGGCCCCTGCTTGTTTCACCAAACTAGGAGCTCACGCTACGTGCCCCTCAGCTGCCACCAGTTGATTTCATCAACAATACCTATTATTAATAATTGAGGTCCAGACCATATGTCATTTTAAAAGAACCAAATACAAATGGTTTATTGTTACAGATGTTGATAGACTACGCAATGTTGTTAACTCTTAAACAAACATTATCCTTTATCTCTCTCAACGACCACTCTCCCACCCGAATTCCAAAACTCTCTTAACTCTCAATCTCCTCAACTCTCTCAAAACTCCCTCTCTCTCTCTCCATACAGTCAACCCTCGACTTACAAATTTAATCTGTTCCGGATTAACGTTCGTACGTCGAAACATTTGTATGTCGAACTATGCATTCCCATAGGAATGCATTGAAAACCCATTAATCCGTTCCGGCCGAAGAAAAAAATACCCCCCCCCCAAAAGAAATGAAAAATAAAACACTTGCAGTCCCATGCTGGGACTGCAAAACACACACACACACAAAACAAAAACATCCAAAAATAAACATTTGAGCAAGTCCCGCGCTGGGACTGCAAAAAAAAATCACCAAAAAAACACAACAACACAGAAACATACCCCCCCAGCCCAAAACCCACCCAGAGCAATTTATAAAAGCAGCAACTTACCGGTCCGAAGCCTCCCGGGGGTCCCCCGCCGCCGCCATTGCTGCCTTCCGAGGCCTCCCAGGGCTTGCCCAGCACCATCGGAGGCAAGCCTCGGAACGGAAAAAGGCAGGGGGAAAGGGCGGGAAATTCAAAAATGGTGCTGGGCAAGCCTCTGAAAGCAGTGATCGCCGCGTGGGGGGACCCCCGCCAGTCCTCCGATGGTGCAGGGGAAGCCTTTGGAAGCTTGCCCAGCACGATCAGAGGACTGTTGGGGGTCCCGCGCCACCGCGATCGCAAGCCTTCGGAAGCCTCTGAAAGCGCCGATCGCGGTTGCGGGGGACCCCTGCCAGTCCTTCGATGGTGCAGGGGAAGCCTTCGGAAGCTTGCCCAGCGCCATCGGAGGACTGGCGGGGGTCCCCCACAACCACGATCGGCACTTTCAGAGGCTTCCGAAGGCTTGCCCAGCACCATCGGAGGACTGGTGGGGGACCTCTGAAAGCAGTGATCGCGGTTGCGGGGGACCCCCGCCAGTCCTCCGATGGTGCTGGGCAAGCCTCCGAAGGCTTGCCCAGCACCATTGGAGGACTGGCAGGGGTCTCCCCATGTGGCGATCGCCGCTTTCAGAGGTCCCCCGCCAGTCCTCCGATGGTGCTGGGCAAGCTTCCGAACAGAAAAAGGCAGGGAGAAAGGGCGGGAAATTCAAAAATGGTGCTGGGCAAGCCCTGGGAGGCTGAGTTTTGAATTTCCCGCCCTTTCCCCCTGCCTTTTTCCATTCGTAAGTCGAGACTCTGTTCGCAAGTCGATACAAATTTTTGCGATCGGAGCCGTTCGTAAGTCGAAATGTTCGTAGGTAGGGACGTTCGTAGGTCGAGGTTTGACTGTATCTCTAACTCCCCCTCCTCCTGCTGAGTCTCTTATATCTCGTGACTCCGCCCCTCCAGCAGTCCTATTGGTCTATGCAGATGGCATATGAATATTCATGACCTGGGTGGACACCACAGTTATATTGCAATCATTGGCTTATATCATGTCCATTGGCTTATATTGCATCCATTGGCTTATACTGACCTCATTGAGATACTGTACCTTGTATTAAGTCCATTGAGTCTTAGCTATATTGAGGAATTACAGAAGATTCAACAGACAGCTTTGTCTGAAGTTTGGGATTGAAAATTCCAACCATGGTACAAGGGATGGTGCTCAGGACCACACCTCCCTCCTGATGTTCATAACCCAAGTCTGAACTCACCTCATGTGAATATACTTGGTACAGACTAGAGATGGGCACAAAGCAAAAAATGAACTGGATAATTTGTCAGAAATCACTAATTTGTCAATTCATGTTCATCAAATGCGATGACTGGGATGAATATGAATTCACAATTTTTTTAGCAATTTTCAAGTTGCTGATTGGTCTAATTTTTTAAAAAAAATTAAAAGTTTTTTTTAGAAGTATTGCAAGCACTTAGAAACATCTACTGCTCCTGCCCCTTCCCACTGCTCCTGTCACCTCCCTACCCTTTGCTGCCACTGCCTCCGTCACTACTATCTTGAAAGACAGCCCAGCTGGCTTCTTCAGGCTGGCTGCCTCTGAACATGTGCCCACCTGTCAGCTGGCCTGCTTGCTGCTCAAAAAGTAAGTAAGTAAGTAAGTAAGTAAGTAAGTAAGTACCGTATTTTTCCGTGTAAAAGATACTTTTTCCTAAAATCATTGGAGGAAAAATTGAGGGTCATCTTTTAAATGGAAGTAAGCCAAGGAGAAAACCGCACACTAGCAAAACTGCCTACAGTATGCTCATCAGTGGGGTCTGGAGGCACCTCCATGCCGGGCTCCACCCCCTCTGTTTCTGCTTCTGCTTCACAGATCTGAAGCAGCAGGCGCTGTTCCTCCTCGCCTGCAAGCAGATCTGGAGTGGGGGTGTGGAGGCAGGGATTCACCCCCTCCATTTCTGCTTCCGCTGCTGTTTCTGCCGCCACCACCCGCCGGGTTGGGGTTTTGTTTTTGTTTTTTGATTTGGGCACTCGTGCTCAGCCACCACTGGTGTAGGCAGTGTGATCACTGAGCCCATAAATATGTCAGAAAATAAAATTTTTAAAAAACAACTGTCTTACTCTGCAAAATTCAAACTGAATGTAATTAGTTATGTAAAAAAGCACGGAAATAAAGCTGCAAAGAGATAGTTTGGACCTCCTCCCACTGAGTGTATGATCAGACAATGGAGAAAACAGGAAGAACAACTCCTTAAGATGCCAAAAAAGAAAAAAGCCTTAAGAGGAAAATTAGCAAAATGGCCAAACTTGGAGCAGAGGCTCAAGACTTGGATTTTGGAGCAGCGCCAGAGTGGGATATGTGTATCAACCAAGCTTATTCAACAACAGGCAAGAATGTTTGCAAGTGAAATGAAGAAGGTTGATTTTACAGGAAAGGCAAAATTGTTCTTCAATTTCATGAGGAGAGAAGGGTTGGCCATGAGAGCATGAACAAAGTTAGCACAGAAAATGCCACCTGTTTATGAGGATAAAATCCAGCAGTTTCACTCCTATGTCATACAGCTTTGGAAAAAATATGATTTTGAACCAAGTCAGATTGCAAACATGAATGAGGTGCCTCTCAATTTTGATGTGCCTTCCAACAGAACAGTTGATGTGAAAGGAATCAAAACAGTGGCAATCAAAACAAGTGGCCATGAAAAGACACACTATACTGCTGTGCTTTCATACTGTGCAGATGGTACTAAACTGCCTCCTATGCTTATTTTTAAGAGGAAAACTTGTTCTAGAGAGACCATACCACCTGGCATTATTGTGCACGTTCATGAGAAGGGATGGATGAATGAGGACTTCATGGCCATTTGGTTTGCAAAAGTTTGGTCTAGAAGACCTGGAGGGCTCTCAAAGAATCCAGCTGTAGTCTTTGATCAGTTCTGAGCATATTTAACAGAAAAGACAAAAAGGGTTGCATCGGATTTGCGAACACATCTAGCAATTATTCCTGTGGACTTACAGGTCAGCTACAGCCACTAGATGTTTCAATCAACATGCCATTTAAAGTTCTGATGAGAGAAGAATGGAATAGATGGATTAAAAAAGCAGGTGGTAACTTGACACCAACAGGAAGAGTGAAAAAACCAACCTTTACTGAGGTTAGCAATTGGGTTCTAAACTCATGGTATGGTGTCAAAAAAGAGGTGATTGTGAAGTCCTTCTGGAAATGTGGAATCAGCAATGCCATGGACGGACCTGAGCATGATCTCATATATATATAGACAGTAACTCAGAAGACAGCAGTGATGCAATAGAAGTTGAAGAAACTGATATATTTGAAACTACTAATAGTGATGAAGAAGAAAGCAGTGGTGCAAATAGAGACTGAATGAAGTGATTTGCTCAGCTAAGGGTGATGCATAATATAGTACTGGCTTGTAAATGTTGCATAATTACTAAATAAAAATGTGTTCCTTTCTAATGTTTAAAATATTGATTTCTGAATTTTTGGGTTAGAAAATTGGGGGCGTCTTATACATGGGGGCATCTTATACATGGAAAAATACAGTAAGTCTGGCTCTTTTTTTTTTTTAATTTTCAGAGGAAGCCAAGCTGGCTCCCAGCTATCTACCTCTTGAAAAATTATTATTTTTAAATTATTATTATTATTTCTTTGAGATAGCCGGCCAGGAACCTGCTGGGCTGTATTTTATTGAGTCCATTGGCTTTAATTAACAAAAATAAAATAAAATTGAAAGGCAGCCCATTTTTAGCCCAATGGCTTTTTTCTTTTTGAGTCAATCACAAGGCTGCCTCTCTCTCTCTCTCTCTCTCTCTCTCTCTCTCTCTCTCTCTCTCTCTCTCTCTCTCTCTCTCTCTCTCTCTCTCTCTCTCTATATATATATATATATATATAAGCCATGGACTGCCTCTCAAAAATAATAAAAAAAATTGAGAGGCAGCCCTGGACTCTCAATTTTAAAAAAAATTAAAGAAAATTTTAAAAAATTCTGAGGTGGGCACATGCACAGAGGCAGCCGGCCAGGTCACACTTCAGGGCACTCTCATTAGTACCTGAACACTTGTGACTTCTCCATTACAAATATACAGTTTAAATTTTTATAATTTGGGGATCCTTGAATAAATGAATCCTACCATTTGCATGCTTCATCCTACTCTTATAAACCAATTCAATAAGGTTTTAAAGAGATCTTTATTGGACCTTGTTGACTTGAACACATATTGACCATTTTCAAACACTCTGCTCTGAGACATAGCCATACTCCCAGTTTTCTTGGATTGGAGCAATTAGCTAGATGTTTGGTTTCTGATATTTTGGGACTGAAACTGAATTGGTTGTCCTACGGAATATCTGCTCTAAAGCATGGAGGGCTAATTGTTGGGCACTGTGATTCTGTATTGCACTGTATAGCTTAGTGGCATATAGCATAGGCTGATCTATAGCAGTGCTTTTGAGTATCAGTATGAAACAAAACAGGTACAGTGGTGCCTCGACTTACAACCATAATCCGTTCCAGAAGATGGACGTAAGTCAAAATGGTTGTAAGTTGAAGCACCATTTCCCATAGGAATGCATTGAAACCCCATTAATCCGTTCCAGCCAAAGAAAAAAATCACCAAAAAAACACACATCACTGCAAGACTCATTGGAAACGCGATTAATCCCTTCCAGCCGAAGGGGGGGGGAAAAGAAAAGCAATCAAGTGTGCAAGACCCATTGCAAATGCACAGAAAACAAACGGAGCAGATTTGAAATGCACAGAGAACAGAGGGACAAGGTCGGAAATGCAAAGAAAACAAAGGAAAAAGCAAGGGAAGCATGCAGGGCCCATTGCAAATGCACAGAAAACAAACGGAGCAGATTAGAAATGCACAGAGAACAGAGGGACAAGGTCGGAAATGCAAAGAAAACAAAGGAAAAAGCAAGGGAAGCATGCAGGACCCATCAGAAATGGGGGGGAAAACCCAAAAAGCAACCAAACCCCCCAAGACCCATCGGAAATGGGGGGGGGAAACCAAAAAAACAAACAAACCCCCAAGACCCATCACAGCACAGAAACAAACCCCCCCACCCTAAAACCATGCTGCAAAAACACCCAGAACAGTTTTTAAAAAGCAGAAAACAGCACCTTACCTTACCTAACAGGCAGTCCCAAGCCTCCCTGCAAACACACACACGCTCACTGAGAAGCAGAAGCCAGGCAGTCCCTCCTCGATCACACTCACTCTAACCGTCGGGGCGAAAGAGCTACAAAGAAGCAGCCTCTTTCGCCACCTACAGTTAGCAATTTGAATTTCCCGCCTTTTTTCCCTGCCTTTTTCTGTTCGTAAGTGGAAGCTCCGGTCACAAGTAGAAGCAAAATTTTGCGACCGGAGCTGTTCGTAAGTCGAATTGGTCATAAGTAGGGACGGTCGTAAGTCGAGGCACCACTGTATATGAAACCTCATTGTGAGGTCTATGGGTGATCATGGAACAAAGGAAGGCTAATTGCCTTAGAGAAAGAACAAAGGAGTTGACAACGGATGTCCGAGCCAGCGAAGCCTACAGGCAACAGCCTGAGAGCTCTTTTATTTACTTAGCATGATTACATAGTGTCAAGGATAATTTCCACACTGAGGCAGAACAAGGCCTATGATAATCAGCAGCCATACTTGACAGGTGTGCAAAATGCTGAATCATGCAGTCTGGGATGATGCAATGTCCACACTGATTGGCTGTATGTAAATGTGCATGTGTATAACTGTGTGGACATGTGGAGATGTAGGATCTCTTCTACTGAATGTCATGCTGTCATGCTGCCGGTTTGTACTGCTGAACTTCTGTATATACTGTAAATACACTTGGTGTCGGAAGAAGCTGTCTTTGTGTCATTCAATTGGACTGCCTGGACTGAAACAAAAACTGCTAACTTACACCAACAAGGGGTTATGGGCCCAGAGACATCTCCCTTGCGCCTGAGAAGCCGGTGAGTGCCAGAGGGTACCATAGAGGCCAGAGGAACCAGTCCAGAAGTGGAGAAAGTCCAGAAAGGTGAGCGTCCTGCCATTCAGAGCCCAGGAGGGGTAAAGGACGGAGGATGGAGATAAAAAGGCAGCAAAATGCAGTCAGTTGGGGCAGCAGGAATGGGAGGATTCCCTCTCACAAAGCTAAATGAACGAAACTATCTGACTTGGTCAGTTAAAGCCGAAATGCTGCTAAGAAGGGAGGATTTGTGGAAGATTGTTTCCAATCCCCCCGCTGTCCTGAATGAGGAACAGACAAAGCAAAATGAGAAGGCTTTAACAACAATAGTTCTGTGCTTAGAGGACAGCCAATTAATACATGTGCGTGGACTGACCTCACCTAGGCAGTGCTGGCAAGCTCTGCACCGTGTCTATGTTCGGGACTCTGCTGGCAGCAAAGTTGCTCTGACGTGTAAATTATACAGAGCAAGGCTTGACCATGATGGAAGCATGTCAGAACACTTACAGCAGATGAGAAATCTGTTTGTGGAGCTTGAGCAGAGGGGCATGCAGTTCACAGAGAATCACAAAGTGTATGTGATCCTGAGCAGTCTTCCAGAAGACTACAATGTGCTAGTAACAAGCCTTGAATCCATGCCAGAGAGGGACTTAACCCTGGAGTATCTGACAGGCAGATTGTTAGAGGAAGAGGAAAAAAGGAATGAGAGGTCCCAAGTCAGAATGAGAAATGACATTCCACAGCAGAGGAGAGCTGCTTCCAGGAGCGACTGAGAACAGACGGGAAAGGCTCTTGCTGTTAGATGCTGTTTCAAGTGCGGATCGGAAAAGCATTTGCAAAGGAACTGCAGAGAAAAAGAAACTGGCCGGAGAAGCGGAGGCAAGAAGCAAGGGAGGTTTCTCTTGTACAGGCTTCTGATAACTCCAAGGTCAACACCTGGATTCTTGTCAGTGGAGCTGTTTGTTATTTAACTCAAATCAGATCTGTTTTCTTCCCTAGGTGCTTCGAAACACAGCTATGTGAGCCTGGCGAATGGAGAGAAATCATCAGTAATGGGAGAGGGAACAATTTATGTTCCAGGTTTGGAAAGGGAACTACATGGTGTTTTGCATGTGCCCAATTTAGACTGTAATATCCTAAGTGTCTCATGTTTGGACAAGGAGGGGTTTACAGTTACATTTGCTGATAGCACATGTGTAATTAAGAAAGGGAACAGAGTGTGTGCCACAGCAAAACTTGAAAATAATTTATATGTCCTGAAGGGAAGAACACAAAACAAAGTAACACATGCCATAGTAAAAAACACACCACCACATGACCAGTGTACTCATTTGATGCACAGGAGACTGGGTCATGCTAATTTCAGGGTGGTGGAAAAAATGCAAAAGATGGCAAAAGGTTTGAAAATGAAACCCTGTAAGAATTTTCTGGATTGCAAGGTATGCAAAGTTGCAAAATCAAAGGTCCAAAGAATAAGCAAGGAAAGTAACAGGCAAACACAGAGGCCTTTCCAGTTGGTCTGTGCAGATATAATAGGGCCTCTAACGCCATCTATGGGAGGGGCTAAATATGTTTTAGTCTTGGTGGATGACCACACACGTTTCTCATTCTGCTTTCTCATGAAAAATAAGGCAGAAGTGTTTGATCATTTCAGGGGATGGGTGAACTTTGTGGAAAGACGTTATGGCCAAAAGGTGGGCCAGTTGCAGACAGATAGAGGGTCTGAATTCATGTCTGGAAAGTTCCAGACGTGGCTGACAAAGATAGGGATACATCACAGAAAAACAAGTCCCTATTCTCCATTTCAAAATGGTGTGGCAGAACGCAGGAATGGAGTCCTGCAAACCATGAAAGATGCCCTGTTAGCACATGCTAACATGAGTAATTTGTACTGGGGAAAGGTGTTTCAGACGGCTAACTACATAGTTAATAGAATTTGGTCTTCAGCCATAGAACAGACCCCATATTTCATGTTATATGGCAAAGAACCTTCCCTGCTACATATGAGAGTGTTTGGATGCAGTGCCTGGGTGCACATTCCAAAAGAAACAAGGAGAAAAGGGAGACCAAAAGCCAAGAAAATGAGGTTTCTGGGGTATGAAAAAGGGTCTAAAGCATATAGATTCTTAGATGGAAATAGAAATGTGGTTATTTCCAGATCATCCAGTTTCTGTGAACACGAAAATTGGGACAAGGTTCATGCAAACTCAGAAGTGTTCATACCCATAAACAATGATGAAAAATCTCAAGAAATAGAGGTGGTTCCAAAGCAAGAGGCTGAAGGAAGCTCAAGTCCCAGCAGCTCAGAGGATGATGATGGGGAATGTAGTGAGGCAGAGAGTCAGCCTGTTAAAGAAGAACCAGAGGTTCCCAGAAGGTCAGAAAGATCTAACAAAGGAATATCTCCATCAAGGTTTGGCGTGGGGGACATAAGAGTTTGTCACGTGTTCCATAAACCTAAGAATTATGAAGAGGTGTTGCTTCTGCCTGAGGCAGAGAAAATGAAATGGCAACAAGCCATGAAAGAAGAGTTACAATCCATGGATGACCATGGAGTGTTTACAGAAACCACATTGCCACCAGAACATAAAGCAATTGGAAGCAAATGGGTCTATAAAAGAAAAATCAGATCAATGGGGAATATAGGTACAAAGCCAGACTTGTGGCTCAGGGATACACACAAAGAAAAAATGTACACTATGATGAGGTTTTTTCCCCAACAGTAAAGGCAGAATCTTTGAGGCTAGCATTAACTCTGGCTGCTTCAAGAAATTACCTAGTTAGTCACTTTGACATAACTACAGCATACTTGAATGCAGATCTGCAAGAAGAACTATACATGGCTCAGGCACCTGGGTTTGAGAGTTCTCAACCAGGAATTGTGTATAGGTTAAACAAGGCAATTTATGGGCTTAAACAGTCTGCACGATATTGGAACCAGTGTCTAGATTTTGCACTGAAAAGACTGAAGTTTAAGAGTAGCCTGGCAGACCCATGCCTTTATGTCCAAGAAAATGGAAAAGAGCAAAATATTTTGCTAGCATACGTCAATGACATATGCTTTATGTCAAAAGAACAAGCTCAAATTGATCTGTTTGAAAACAATTGAAAAAAGAGTTCAAACTAAAGAACCTAGACTAGATACAGAATTATTTGGGGGTTCAAATTCAGAAAAAAGACAATGGTTATGTCCTAAATCAGAGATTAAAGATAGAGGAAATGCTAATAAATTACAACATGCAGGACTGCAAAAGTGTACAGACGCCCATGACAGTAGATTTTCAAAAGTCAGAGGATGAGAGCAAAGAGTTTGAAGAACAAGAAGTGTACCAATTAGCAATTGGAAGTTTACAATATCTAGCAAACTGGACAAGGCCAGATATTGCTGTAGGAGTCAATATTCTGAGTAGGCATACTGCAAAGCCAACACAAAAACACTGGTTGGGGGTGAAAAGAATATATAGATACCTAAAAGGTACCCTTGACACATTTGTTAATACAACCCTCTAGTGATTTAAAATTAAAGGTTTATGTAGATAGTGATTGGGCCAACGACATAGCTGACAGGAAATCAGTATCAGGTTTCACAATAAAGTTTGCTGAGACATTGGTGGGATGGAAATCAAGGAAGCAAAGTTCTGTTGCCACATCAACTGCTGAGGCAGAGTTTGCTCTCTTTCAGAAGTATGTTCAGAGCTAGTGTGGTATAAGCAATTGCTTATAGATCTGAAAGTTAAAGTGGATCAGGCCATAACAGTGTTTGAGGACAACACCACATGTATACAGATGGCAACCACAGAAAAAAATGAGAAGCAGAAGCAAACACATTGATATTAAATATCACAATGTTAGAGAGGCAGTAAAAGAAAAACTAATTCAACTGCAGTATTGTGAAACAGAAAAGAATGTAGCAGACATTCTAACAAAACCACTGAATGTGCAAAGACACAGAGAACTAACTGAAGAATTGGGAATATGTTCTGCTCAGGTGTAAATTAGGAGGGGTGTCAAGGATAATTTCCACACTGAGGCAGAACAAGGCCTATGATAATCAGCAGCCATACTTGACAGGTGTGCCCCCCCTCTCCCTGCCTCTCAGCTGATCTGCGCTGGGTCTAAGAGGCTTCCCGAGGCTTGCCTAGCAGGGAAAAAGCCTCTTAGACCCAGCACCCATCAGCTGAGAGGCGGGGAGAGGGGGAGCAGGAGCGGAGGACCACAAAATGGCTGCCGGCTCCCTGCTGGTTGCTGACTCTCTGCTGTTTGGCACTCTTTTTCCGGCTGTTCTGGGGCTACAAAGGCACTGTGAGGAGCTGGGCTCAGTCTACTCTACCTGGTAAGTGACTTTTTGGTGACTTTTTTTTGGTTTCTGACTTTTTTTCCCCATAGGAACGCATTAATTAAATTTCAATGCATTCCTATGGGAAAACGCGCTTCACAAGACGAAATTTTCGCTAGACGGCATTAACCGTGGAACGGATTAATTTCGTCTTGCGAGGCACCACTGTATGTTGTTAGAATTCAGATAGGATACTAGTTACCTAATCGTAACCAGGATTGGCTGAAATAACCCTTTGATCTTATGCTCTACCTCTAAGCGAAAGGGCAGAATAAGGGGTTACCCCACCTGCTGGCAGCTGCCGCTTCCTGCCAGGAGTGTATGCACGCCACTGGAACAGAATGCAGCTACAACCTTCAAGCAGAAGTTTCTCACAGAGGTCAACTGGGTAGCTGAGCTGTGATGTTATCAGTTTATTATTGTGACGTTTACCCCATGGCCCCTGCTTGTTTCACCAAACACAAAGCTCACACGAGTATCCCAACACGCCCTTTAAAACGCTGCCACCAGTTGATCTCTTTATCAACCTATAATTCCTATGAAAGACTGAGGTCCATTCAGTACTGAACTTTTAAACAGAAACAGGTTTATTGATTACACGTTGTTTTAGGAATAGTTCTTAAGCACATTCTTAAAGTTACACAAAGCTTCAGTATTTTACTTTAACCTCTTCTATCTTAATACAGGTCACACTCTGACTAATCACTACTTAAACACTCTCTCTGCCTCAAACCCCAAAAACTTTCTCTCTTCTCTGTCTGTGACTGAACTAACTAGATTCTGACTCACCCCTCCCTTCTAGTTTCTCTGGCTCCGCCTCCCGACAGCTCTCATTGGTACATGCAAATACACTGCTGAATATTCATGCCAGGGGTGATCCCTACAATTATATCTTCTTTTGTCTCACAGGGAGACTGTAGAGATTAGAAACTGAGTGACAGACTAGATGTGGATAAGCAAACTGAAGTTTAATCTATTAAAATGCCTTATTTTATTTTGAAAATAATATACTATCTTTTACTATTTATTTATTTATTTAACTTAACTTATATGCTGCCCACTCTACCCAAAGGTCTCTGGGTGGCTTACAACAATTAAAATGTGATAAAAAGATAAAACAATTAAAATGCAATTAAAAATACAGTACTCTAAAAAATTGCCATCAGAACCCACAGTTGATATTATTTCAATTAAAAATCTTCTGGAACAGGAAGGTTTTGACCTGGTGTCAAAACGTCATCAATGTCGATACCAGACAAATCTCACTAGATATGGTGTTCCATAGTCTGGGGGCAGCTGCCGAAAAGGTCCTTTGTCTACAAGCCATCCCTCTTACCTCCTTGAGGGATGGCTCTTTCAGGAGGGCCCCCTGGCTAGATCTTAATTGCCAGGTAGGTTTATATGGAAGAAGGCGGTCCTTCAGGTATCCAGGGCCCAAGCCGTTTAGGGCTTTATACGTCAAAACAAGCACTTTGAATTGGGCCCGGGCAGCGACTGGTAGCCAATGTAATTTAAATAGAATCAGCCTGATATGTTCCCTAGCGGCCCCACCACTCACCAGCCGTGCAGCTCGATTCTGAACCAGTTGCAATCACTGGACCATCTTCAAAGGCAGCCCCATGTACAACACATTGTAGCAATCTATACGGGATGTTACCAGCGCATGCGTAACTGTCATGAGACTCTGCTCGTCCAGGTAGGGCTGTAGCTGATATAATTTCCAACATGTCACCTTTCTCAAACAATTCCAGAACTAGAGAAAACTAAAATACAATAACATTACAAACTTTAGAAAACATGGTGTTCTCTTTTAATAAAACATTGCAGAGATTCAGGAGTACTGTTGATGAGTAAGGCTGGCAGATGATCCAGGATTAGAGCCTGCTGCAGATGGAGTTGCAGCACATTTGCTCTTGAGAATGTAGCCTTGGAAATGCTCATGCATCCGGAAACCCTCCTGCTCCTTTGAACTGTTAGCAGTACACTGCTATACAAAATAAAACAGAACATCACATATTTTGTGAGATATGATGAAAAAGGGGATGGGAGAGAAAAACAAGTGTCTACGCTACAGAAAATTATCTTTAGGTATATTTGCACTTGGCCTTTATTAAAGACTCTACCATCATAATTAACATTTATAACTTTGCATCTGTTCCTCTGTAAGTGTATAAACAAGTGTCTCCATCTTTGCTATGATTTGTTATCCAAATGTACAGCTCAGTTTATTTTATGTGCAAACCAAAGGCCTGAATCAAGAAAATAACTGGCCTGAGGCTGGTCTTACACCAAGATGCTATCCTGATTTGCTTGGGCTTCTGGGTAATTAGAAATTAACAGTAACATCACATCAGGTCAAGTACTCAGTGAGCAGTTAGATCAGGTACAGCAATCTATGAGAAAAGCAAACAGTATCTTGGAAAGGATAAAACAGTCCCAAGGCCAAGATCGAACGTAATTTGCAAGAGAAAAATAATTCCACAGAATCACCTGCTGTAGTCTTTGCAAAAACAGTGAAGACCAACACAAAAAACCTTATGCTTGCTCAATAAGCAATTTTTGTTGTTGTTTAGTCGTTAAGTCGTGTCCAACTCTTCGTGACCCCATGGAACAGAGCACGCCAGGCCCTCCTGTCTTCCACTGCCTCCCGGAGTTTGGTCAAATTCATGTTGGTAGTTTTGATACAATTAGAATGCAATTAGAATGCTGTGAATTGTCAAACAGATAGATAAGTGAATGGTTTGACGCCATTCAATCCAGATCCAAGTCTCTGGAAAGTACTGGTGCTTGAATCATTTGCTTTTCTGGATTCAAGCAGTTTGCACTAGGAAACATACATCTGGAATTCAACACTTGGAACTTGATTGGCTACTGTTGCTTCTTGTTTCTCTCTTACAGGAGGCTGGACATCAGCACTGGTAGTCTTAACTGGTAATGTTTTAATGTACTATATGTTTATTTCAGTCATTTATAATATGTTAAATTGTTTTTAATATTGTAATTAATTGTATTTTAGCTGTTTTAATTTTTTAAAATGCTTTGTTACCCACCCACCCCCGATACATTTCTTGGAAGAAAGATTAAGTAAATAATGGAGTGATTTTTTTTTTCTACAACCACTGGTCACCAGTACAGGGTGCCAATTATATAAACATTTCTTAATAATTATATGATATTCAGTCATATAATGAATATGTTAGATCAAAGAATGAAAAGTAATACACAGTAAACTGCTGTTGAATATTTGTCCTGCACATTTCCAACCTGATAAATATACCACAGATTTAATGTTTTAAAATATTTTTATTATCCAGTAGAGTGGTACAAAAGATAAAATATTGCATTTCTATAAAAACAGGTTTCATTTATTATGACCCAGGACTACTGACAAAACTAAATATATTAATTTTCCTGTTTGGTAATTCATGTAAGTCACTTCTAGAACACTAACTTAAAAGTGCTTTAATATTATTTGCCTTTGTGAATTCCCAATTTTTACTAGGTAAAAATTAAATTCTTACCTAGTAAATTTCTGTTCTTCTAGATAGGACTTCATTCATTAGATTAGATCCCACATTTCCTGGGACTGGAACAATAAATGTAACTGTTTTGTTTGGTGGAGAGATTTTCCTCTAGAATCTACTGTAAGAGCTGCAAAAAGGTCACCTTACACAGTGAGGCAGAAATAGGAATGTGCGTTCTTCAGCTTAGCAGGGCACTGTAATGGGAGGCATTGGACTAGAATCATAGAATCGTCGTAGGGTTGGAAGGGACACTGGAGGTCTTCTAGTCCAACCCCTTGCCCAAGGCAGGAGACCTCCTACCATCCCGGACCTCATACCATCCCGGACAGATGGCTGTCCAATCTTTTCTTGAAAACCTCCAGCGATGGGGCACCCACAACATCAGGAGGCAAGCTGTTCCACTGCTTAATGGTTTTCACCGTCAGCAAATTCCTCCTTATTTCCAGGTTGGATCTCCCTCTGATGAGTTTCCACCCATTGGTTCTTGTCCTACCCTCAGGCGCAATGCAGAATAAATCAATGCCCTCTTCCCTGTGGCAACCCTTCAAATATTGGAAGACTGCTATCATGTCTCCCCTCAGTCTTCTCTTCATTAAGCTAAACATACATAGTTCTTTTAGTTGTTCTTCATAGGATTTAGCCTCCAGTCCCCTTATCATCTTTGTTGCTCTTCTCTGCACCCCTTCCAGGGCCTCAGCCTCTTTTTTTGTATTGTGGTGACCAGAACTAGACACAGCACTCCAAGTGTGGTCTCACAGAGTGGTACTATCACTTCCCATGATCTTGATGCTATCCCCGTTGACACAGCCTAGGACTGTGTTGGCTTTCTTGGCAGCTGCAGCACACTGCTGACTCATCCTTAGGTGGTGGTCCACCAGGACACCTAAATCCCTCTCACAGGTACTACTGTTGAGCCAGGTACCACCTATCTTGTACCTGTGCATCTGGTTTCTCCTGCCTAAGTGCAGGACCTTACTTTTCCAGCCACTGAACTGCATCTGCATCTTATTGGATAGGGCCCAATGTTCAAGTCTCTCTAGATCCTTCTGAATGTCGAGCCTATCTTCCAAAGTATTAGCAATTCCCCCCAGCTTTGTGTCATCAGCAAATTTGATGAGGGCTCCTTCAATCCCCTCATCCAGGTCATTTCTGAAGATGTTGAAGAACACTGGGCCCAAGACAGAACCTTGAGAGACCCCACTGCACACTTCCCTCCACATAGGTGTGGTTCCATTGAGGACCACACGTTGAGTGTGGCTGGTCAGCCAGCTGCAAATCCATCTGGTAGTTGCGCTGTCTATCCCACTTTGTTCTATCTTACACAGAAGTAGGTTGTAGTCTACCTTATCAAATGCCTTACTGAAGTCTAAGTGCTCACAAATCTGCTGCTTGATTATTTTTTCCAGGATTTTCCCAGGTAGGGTGGGGAGAATCTCAGAATTACTCAAACCATTACTCAGACTATAATTGCCTTATAGTCTATAAAGAGCATCATAGCATAGCTCTTTAAGAGTTAATTTTTGCTGACTACTGTACTTTCTCCTCACATCTCTTTCTTCTTGATTGCTTCATCTCCCAACATGTCTTGGAAAAGAGAGAACCTCATAGAACCAGGAAGGCACCCAAGCTTTGGCAAGAAGAGTGAGTTTCCTTTTCCACAGAACTTTCCAATCTATCCAATTTCATCTTCCAGAAGATAGAAGAAGCAACAAAGAGGATCTGAAGCCTAGATCTGGTCCTAACTAAGAGGAAGGAACTGATCAATGAGGTGGAGATAGTGGAAACCTTGGATGGAAGTGACATGCCCGCTTGGGATTTATTATTCTGGGAAAAAGGAAAGCTTTTTTTCAGATGCACTGAGTTTTAAAAGGGCTAAATATAAAAAAATGGAAGGAACAACAAATCACCAAGGGAAGAGTACAAGTGAATAGCCAATGTGCATAGAAAGAAGATTAGAAAGGCTTAAGCCCAAAATGAGTTCAGACTAGCAAGAGGTTAAACGTAAGAAAAAGGAAATTTTCAGCTATGCTCAGAACAAGAGAAAGGTTTGCTACATAGATAGAATGGAGAAATACGAAACATGTGATAGAAACAGAATTGCAGAACATAATTTCTAAGACCCGGCAAGGGTTTCTCAAAACCAAATCATGCCTGACTTATCTTCCTTTTTCAAATAGAGTCACAAGTTTGGTGAAGGAGGGGAGTACCATGGATGTAGTATATCTCAATTTCAGCAAGGCTTCTCACAGTGTTCTCCATGATAGTTTTGTTGCCAAGCTGGTCAAATGTGGTCTAGACCAGAGGTCCCCAACCCCTGGTCTGCGGCCCAGTGCCAGTCCGTGGCTTGAACCAGACTGGGCCGTGGAGACAGACAGACCTCCCCCCCACCCCCGCACACACTCCCCCCCGCATAGCCCCTTTGCACATGCGTGCGTGCGTGCCTGCGCGAGAGCTCCCTCACCCCTTCACACATGCGCACGAGTGCCCCCGAGTGCCGCCCCACCCTTCCCGCATGTGCACAAGCGCCACGCCACCCTCGCACATGCACACGAGCGAGAGAGCGCTCCTTCGTGCATGAACACGAGTGCAGGGAGTGCCCCGCCTTCCCCAACTGGTCCGCAGGGTTAAAAAGGTTGGGGATCACTGGTCTAGACAATGCTACTGTTAACACGATGGATTTGTAGTGGATTTGACAGGCCATACCCAAAGAGTACACACCTATGGTTCCTTGCCATCCTGGAGAGAATTGACAAGTGGGGCGCTGTAGGATTCTGCCTTAGACCCCGTATTCTTCAATACATTTATAAATGACTTGGATGAGAGTAGAGGAAGGATGTTCATCAAATTTGTGGATGACATCAAACTCGGAGGGGTAGCTAATGCTTCAGAACACAGAATTAGAAGTCAAGAGATTTTAATAGATTGATAGCCAGAAAAAATAAAATGAGTGGAAAAATGAGATGTACAAATAGAGAATGGGAGACAGCTGGCTTGGCATTAATACTTGTGAAAAGGATCTTAGTAGATCACAATTTAAATATGTGTCAAAAAACATATTTATGTGGCAAAAAACCCCAATACTAGTCTCCAGAATGAAGGAAGTAATAGTATTACTTTGCTCTGCTTTCATCAAACCTCACCTGAAACACCAACTGAAATCCAGTAATAAGTCACAAAGAGTGGGTCCACTGACATAGTGGGTATTTGGTGAGCCAACACCTATATAAGTTCCCTGATTCACTGGCCCTACTCTAGTTAGAGGTGAGAGGCCCTACTCACTGAGAGGTGATGTGATAGTCATCTTCAAATATCTGAAGAGCTATCAAGTGAAAGAGGGAGCAAGGTTGTTTTGCCTGGCTCCAGAGGACTCAAATGGATCCAAATTACAAGAGGAATGATTTTGACTAAACATTCGGAAGACAGTAAGAGCTGTTTGACAGTGGGACAGATTATGTTTTTCCCCTTCTTTTGATGTTTTAAAGCAGAAGTTGGATGGCCATCTGTCAGGGCTGCTTTAGTGATGGATTTCCTTCTTCTGCAGGGAGTTGGGCTTGATGACCTTAGGAATCCCTTTGAGCTCTACATTTTACAATTCTAACCCCCAAGCTAAGTCCCACTTTGGAGATGTGGTGATGAAGCACTGAAATGGCATCTGCAGCACCAACATTGTATTGCACTTTTTCTGAATGCACCTCCTAACATGCACATAAGAGGGCCCTTGTAATTCCCTGCCAAATCTTCTTGTCCCCTTTCCTCTACCTCTTTCCCTCTTCTTGCCTTTGCATGTCCCACCACTCACCCAACATTCTGAAATCTTCTTCCAAGTGAACTGTACACTTTATTTTGAATCCAGTTTATGGAGGTAATTATGTTTGGTGAATGCAGAAACAGTTAATTAAATGGAAACAGTTAATTAATTAAATGGAAACAGTTTTAATTTGGGAACAGAATCCAGGTGGGAACTGGGGGATTAATTAGGATGACCCCTTTATATGGCCATACCTTTCTTCTGGATTAACATTCTGGCATATGTTTGAAATGCCATTCCAATGCAAAAGTTGCCATTTTAAATAGGTGGGTGAATGTAAGAAAGAGGGGGTTCTTATGGGGAAAAACCTACTAGCTAAGTCACATGTTTTCATACTATTGCAAATAAACGCTATGGATTTGGGGTGATCTGGGACAAGGTGCAAATTAACTCAGAAAATTATTTTATTTGGGACACCCAAAGTCAGTCTAACCTTAATTGTGAAGATCCCATTTTAAATCACATTTCTCATTAAATGACTAGTTGGTGAGCCTCCGTCTCTGCTGTGTGTTATACCTGCAGTATGAATATAATATAAGAGCACTATAAAGGTGGCTTGCTCTGTAAAGGCGACAAGGCAGGACAGTAAGGATTAAACAGTAATATATGTGAAACACTTTGACTACTAAACTACTATAAAAACATAAACAAGATGACAAAAATGTAGAAAAAGTAGACACTGTGGTAATAATAAGAGTAAAAGGATAGGAACATCTCTGTTAATATAAGTTCTTCTTAAAGGCTTACCAAGCTCTAGCACAAATTCTTACTGACCCAAGTCACCTTCATTCTGTAAAGTCTTCATAGCTAAACCCCAGAGGGTCATACTGGAGAAAAATGGTCCTTCATTATTTCTGCATTCAGTAGAAGATATACGGCAACGTAATTCACCACTAGAACTGCTGCCTAGGAAGTTCACAGTGGGGTGAACCATGGGAACATCATCGGAATGCAAAGGCTCTTCTTCAGGTGGCTGGTCCACTTCTTTGTAAGAGCAAGTCTGATTAGGTTTCTGCTGAGATTTGCAGAGTTTAACAGGATCCAAACTCAGTTTTTGTTGATTCATACAATTATGATGTTGTACTGTGGGCTCCATCTTGTGGAATGTTTTCCCAGGATTATCCAGTTCACTAGATGAATTTTCAGCTGTGTGGATGGGAAACTTCACTGATACTGGTAACAAAGTCACTGCTGCTATTTCTTGCATAAATGATTCTGAACTCTGGGACTTCTCAAGGTCAGAGATTTCCATTGACTGACTAAACTCACCTAGTGTATTTCTACCTTCATTGCCGACTTTACAGTGGATCTTTCTGTGTCGACGCAAGACAGCAGAACGGCTGAAACATTTATTACAAGTCTCACAGTTATATGGTTTTTCCCCAGTATGAGTTTGGATGTGTCTTCGTAAGTCACCAGATCCTGCGAAGCATTTTCCTACAGAACAAGGAAGCATATTTACATATTTTTCTTCCATTTTTGCTTTAGGGTGCTGTGTATTAATTTCAAAAGTATATCAGCTTCTAACTGGTAATTATAATTGCCAGTGTAGTACTTGCATTTTTCATTTGTTAGAGTTTGTTCTTATCTGCAAAACAGTAAAAACTATTGCTACTGGAAAGGGTGGCACCCTCAGTATTTCCTATCAACATAAACAAATTCTTGTGAGAGCCATGTAAGAACACTCCAACTTAATACAAAATAAAGTTTAAAATAAGGAAAACAAAATTAAAAAAGAACAATATAGTGCTGGATTTCTACTGATGAAATAGCAAGATTCTAATAAACAGGGGGAGCGGGGAGGATACTGCCTCTCTTCCCCACTACAACTATGCCCCTAAATCTGGCTTTAGAGGACTCAGAAACCTTCTGAAGCTGGTTTTAAGATGGTGCAGAAGGCTGCAGAAAGGAGGGAGCTGGAAGAAAGTTTTGTGGATTTAGCCCATTGATTACAATACCTAATGTGTCATTTAAACACAATAGTGAATAAGATGTAAAATAAGGTATTCTTCATAATCCCAGGATCTATATTGATTTGTAAGGAAGAGAAAGATCCCACTGAGGAGGAATTGTACACTTTATGCAATGACTGTATTTAATCAAACATTTTATATGTTGTCTCTTATTATGGATGTGCTGTTTCTTAATTAGCTATTATTCTGTACCCCTTAGTTATTACTTAGCTGAATAATGTATTCTATCTTACAAGAGCAATTACTACTACTACTATTTCTGCATCCTTTTGAATAGGGAATTAGTTTCATTGCTTACAGTCATCGTCATAACCTATATTCATTTTGACAACTTGTTTTAGATATGTTCCACAACAGAACAACATCACTAGAGCAAAGTTTTATGTATCAAAGAGATGCTGGGGAGCTGCTGCATCTGATTATTGTTATTTCATTATCCATAAAAATCTAATCATACAAGGAATAAGCAAAGAAATGGTTAGGGTTTCTTACCACAAGCTGAGCAACTGTACGGTCTCTCTCCAGTGTGTCTGATCCTGTGTTTTACTAATTTCCGTGGTAAATTAAATGACTTTCCACACTGGTCACAGGTAAAAACCTTTTCTATTATATGGTTCTTCTTGTGTTCCTTTAAATTACTGAAGTTACTAAATCCTAGAATGATATAAAAGAAAAAGGACTGAAATAAGCCACAAATGGTCCAAATGTTCTGTGTCAAGTTGTTCAGCAGTTCTCAGATATAGAGCAAGTCTGCAGCTCACCAGGACTGCAACTCTTCACCACAGACTGATTCATCTTCTCCTGCAAGTCATAGTAAGGATTGCCAAATGTTGCACACTAGCTAGAATGGGTGATCTCCTAAATGCAAGACACAGGCAAGGTTTCTTTGGGTTGGGGAGGACTAGACCAGCTAGAGACACCTATATTGCAACAGCATAGTGAGATGGAGCGTGTAGTTTATTCCTAAATCCTAGGTACACCTTAATTTCAACATACCTCGACCACAAATATCACATAGATGTGGTTTTTCTCCAGTGTGGATAATAATGTGGCGCTGGACATCCCCAGATGCTGCAAATCTATAACAGAATTTTAAAAAACATTTTAAGCTTGTTTGTAAGTGTTTTCACAACTAAACTTCAGTTCTTGCACTCAAAATGCTTCATGTTACTGTCCGGACAAATATGCAAAGTTCCTGATGGCTTCAATTTATGAATTAACATTTCCACATGAAGACTGTCCATAGAATCACCACTGTTCTTTGTGCAGTCACCATTATTTAATAAATGACTACATGAATGCAAGGACTTTATTGTGATGTCTGATATTAATACAATTGGTTCCTGCAATGCAATGGCAACAAGCTCGCAATCCTCCAAGCTGATTCATGGGTGTTTAAATATATGAATCATGGCTGGATGGTACAAAACATAACTCGTTATAACAACTCTTGTGCATCAAGATAGTTGCAGTTCTGAAAAAGAAATACCCTCACCACATTATGCATGAAAAATGGTTAATACAGTGAGCTGAGTATGTTATCCTTTTGTGTGTGTGTGTGTGTGTTTTAATGCATAACATTCTCAGTTAGTTGGACTATAACTGACTTGATACTATCCTGGAATTTGTTCGTCCTCTCACAGTTAGACTTTTACTGGAATGTCGACTTGACCTGCTGTTGTCACCCAAGCCTGTCTAAATGTCACTAGTTGCTTACTTGTAACTTGAATTGACATCTGTGAACTTACACATATGGGTTGTTCTGTGCTTGCTCTAGAGATGTAAAATTTCTGAAAATTTCCATTTTTTTCTGGAAACCCCCCCCCCAGGGAAAATGTGTTTTTTTCCCTGGAAAAAATGATTTTTGGGGGAAATTTTACATCTCTAGCTTGCACAGAGCAGTTCAGGAACATCTAAAGCTTGAGATAGACCTCTTGATGGTAGCCTTGCTCATGGTTAGTAATGGCTCCTACCCTTTCGTTCCAGTTTCTTGCCCATTGCAACCCACAGCAGAGAAGAGGGAGCTTGATTGTCATAAAGGGGCATTAGCTGAGGGGAAGAGGATGGGTTGTACGAGTTCATAGGTGAACATTCAAAGAGCTACAGTTACAGGAAGCAACTTCTTCTTCATAGTCTCTATTACTCACACACCAGAAGGCATGCATGTTTGTCACCACTGAAATGAACAGAGAACAGCATGTCCAAGGGCTGCATCCTGTTGTGCTTTGATATCCAGACTGTACTTCTTTTAGAGGGCTGAAACCTGGTAGCTGCATTACAGACTGACTCCAATCAAGGAACTGACATGATCAAGTAGGATCACAGCACTGTGGACAATGTGGTCTTTGCCATATCATACACAAACTGGAGAGCTGCAGTGACTCACAACATCTCTACAGAAACTAGGGTCCCCTTTTTGGGACCTGTTTAACAGATGGGATACCTGACAGAAATCTTGGTTCTGTCCATGTAAAATGAAGTTTCTCTACAGACATTGAGTGATACTATATTTTCAGGCAATCATAGATTTTGATATAAAAACTGGCTCAAATGAAAAGAGAAGAAAACCTTCAGGAGAAAGAAAAAGTAAATTCTGAAGACTACCTTGTCTCTATGAAATTGGAGAAATGCCAGGCCACAGTGAAGTGCAGACAGTTTAATGACCCTGCAGGGAAAAGGCTACAACTGCAGGAAACACATAATGAGCAATCAAAGGTCTCAGGTGGCTAACTGATCAAGCAGCTTGCACTGGAACTGCACTAGCACGAGTGGAAGGCTCCACAAGGATACTGGTGGAGGAACAGAGGGTGTATGTGATGAAAGCCCATGACAAATCATTTGACTGGTAGGCAGAGGAATCATCATACTTTTGATGCTTGCTAATGATAGATCAGTATAACAGCAAGGTATATTTAGATTAAAAGGAAAAACTGAGGTACCCTGCTGGTGGAGGAAGGTTAAAGAAGCAGGCAAATCAGCTGTTCTGTGCTGCCTGCAAGAGGAGTTTAAGTGATGACATTTAGCCACATAACATCATCTAATACAAAGCTTGCACTCATATTGTGCCTCCCTAATCTCTGGGGGTTAACACCATGGTGGCTGGATCTTGCATGACATAAGTTAGAGCGTGTCCATTAGGGAAATGGTAGGTTGTTTTAGAAGCACCCTCTACAGGCACTAATAAACACCATCCCCTGATGCTTCGCTGTTCCCATGGAGCTTAGAAAACTCTACCCATGTCCATGTTTTAATGGCTGTCTACAGAGAAACCATGGCAAGGAAAGGATCCTGAAACTCTACTGAAAGCATGGATTTTTGGGCTAAAACTACCAGAATTCTAGCTGGAGGAATTTCTGCTGAATTCTGGTAGTTATGGTGAAAAAAATATATCCAAAAATCCCATGCCTAGTAGTTGATCATTCATCAGTGAGGAGGGATAGCTTTGTGAATTCCCCCATAGAGATATGACTCGGAGAGTGCAGTAACAATCGACAATTCTCCATATACAAAAACACCCTGTGGAGGCTGTGGAGATGTGCTATTGGTACTGCCATACACTTTGTGTCATGGTGAGGCCAACTGGAGAATTATGAATTGAAAGATTTCAGGGCCCAGGGTGAAATGGAGGAAGGATATGTATATGGATGGTAATATGTGGAGGGATAATAATATAAGGATGAAGTACCTGTACCTGGACAGTGATATCCAGTCTCCCTTGTTGAACACAGGGAGAACAGACACCAAGGTGGCCCTTTGAAATTTCTTGGGGGTAAGATCAAGGACAAGGTAGAGTGACACCATCCTTTTCTGAAATTGTGGAGTAGGCTGCATAGTACCTGTGGGTAATGTCCTCTATAGCAGAGGTTGTCAACCCCTCGTCCGTGACCCGGTGCCGGTCCGTGGCCTGAGCTGGGCCGGGCCACGGAGACAGACCTCCCGCCCCCCCCGCACGCACTCCCCTCCCCACAGCTGCTTTGTGCACGCACACACGTGCCAGAGCCGACATGAGCGCTCCCCCACCCCTTCACGCATGCGCCTGAGTGCCCATGCACCCCCGAGAAGGGGTGGGCGTACGCGGGGGGCGTGCAGGCTCTCCTGCGCATGTGCGAAGGGGTGGGGGCGCTTCCCCACCGCTTCGTGCATGCGCCTGAGAGAGCGCACGCATGCGCCCAAGAGCGTGCCTGTGCCTGTGCAAGCGTGCGCGGGGGGATGCCCCGCCTTCCTCAGAGGCTCAGCTAGTCCGTGGTCTCAAAAAGGTTGGGGACCGCTGCTCTATAGGGCTCCAATAAGAGCTTTATCTCCTGATAAAGAACTATAGATATAAATGTAAGTTTTAAATTGCCTGTGGAGGTCAGAAAAGATAGTTCTGATGAACAGCCATCTGAATGTTCTTTGGAAATGCCCAATACATAGCATGAGGTTCTAGGCCCTGCTACAAACTCAAATAATAGTAGACATGTTTATCTTTTTGGCTCTTTGGCTGTCATCTTCAAGAAGCTTACCAAAGACTGGGGGCCACCTGTTCCCAGAGGAATTCTTGGTACACCTTGAAAAGGTCTTGGAAGCCATGAAGTTGTCAGAAAGGGCTGCAGTCTACTAAATCTTACTACTGAAAGTGTTCAAATTCCTGCATTCCATCTCCAATGGCTTTGCATGTGGCTTCTTCTTAGACTTCCCTGCGCACCCGGACAATGATAGATGTTGGCAAAACATCTGAGAAATGCACACTCCTTCTTAAAACATTAAATAAATATTTTCAATTTTTCTCAGGTCTGAGTAGTCAAAAGGGCATGCACCGAGACTGGCAGGCAACATGCAAGAATGTAAGAATGGAATGCCAGCCAGAAATGAAGTTTGTAACTGGACTCACTTGAAGAAGATGGGTATTCTGATATCCAGTGTAGTGGAACAGCCATGTGGCAAGACTGGTCTGCCCAGGGAGCAGTGAGGGGGAGAGTGCAGCTTGGTCACTGATTAAAGCATATGGGAAAGATGAAGACTGGAGTTGCAACAACGGCAAAAAAGATACAGAGTTGCCATCTTTACCATCATTAGAAGAGTCGTCGCTGGAGTGGGAGTCACTAGCATTATGAGTAGGAGAGTGGGCCTCAGGTGTTGCCTGTATGGTCAGCAACTGTGCAGGCTAAGAAGGGTTGACTGTGGAAGTCTGTACCAAAGTTGTCAGCATTGAAGCTGTATTGGTAAGTACCACAAACAACAGCTGGTACCAGTACTCTCAGAGTACCAAGGTGCTCTGAGAGAGAGTGCTGAAGCAATTGTTGCAGTTGACATGGAAGCAGACATTGTCCTAGTCATAGATTTTTTTTTCATAAATTAGGTACAGCTGAAAATTGAAGTAATAGCAAGGCTGCTTGTAGAAGAGAAAAAAGTTGTTTGATGAAAAAACTAGGTAGATGTGCCACTGACACCAAATGCTAAAGCCACTAGACAGTGGTAAGTATGGAGCTATTGAAGGCAGATGTGCTGCTGATAAGATATCCCAGTTTGGTCCTGTCCATGCTCTGCTGTTTTGATCAGTGATGCCACGGAGATTACTGTCAGCAGGAGGACCTGGAAGAAAAGTGATAATAGTAGTGTCCACATCAATGTGTGATGGCATGTGAACATGACTTTCATCAAAACTGACAACAGCAAGTTTCTAGAGTATGATTAGAAATGATCTTGCAAAACAGCTTTCTGTAAAAATCAAGAGCAAGACAGACAAAGGTCTTGAATCAGGTTGCAATCAGATAGTGAACAATCCTAAGAGGGAGCATTTTGTTGCTGCCTGCAGCCCCTTGAGTAGTGCTGGTCTCGTGAGTGACTACAGTCCCTTGATGAATGGTAATGGGCTGCATGGGTACTAGGAAATTGGGATCTGTCCCATCAGAAAGTCTGGGGCAATTTTTTGATGCCTGGGAAGTGAGGAGCATATCTGCTTCCGAGAAGGCAGCTCTAAACTGGCTATTCTTGCATTTCTGTGATCTTGGTGACCACAAGGCCCATTCCTTCTTCTTTCTGAACATCTTCAGTTAGCTTGGCCTCTGACGAACCATGGTATATAAAAGCCTGCATATGAGGTATTTGCTCCTGTTAAAAACTCTCCAACATGTGGGAAGGTGAAGGCAAGGAAGCTTGCAGGAAAGCAGCTGCCACACGTACAGGCAGTGGTAACAGCTCCAGGACTTTGAGTGGCAAGTCCTGCAATACTGAGTCAAGCAGAGGCATTTTGGTGGAGGTTAAGGAGAACAAGATGATCTCAATTACTGCAGATTCAGAGAAGTCAATGATGGCATCAAGATGAAAGCAGATGGTTTTTGTACTGACACAAGTCACATGTCTTCAGAGCCAACAATCTATCAATAGAGGAGCCTTCAAATAGACACTCGTCAGTGCAGGAGTGCAGACTAGTGCTGCCTGGTCAGAGGCCATCTCTCACATCCAAGCCCATAACTGAAATTGTCTATTACAGGGGACAGCTTAAACAGGTGCTAACAGATCTCGCACTTTGCAACTGCATAGTCCTCACGAAGACAAGATAGAAAGCCAAAGTAAATATCTCTGTGTGGGATTGTGCCACTGCAATCCATGCACTTTTTAAAAAAAGGTCTTGGAAGCCATGAAGTTGTCAGATCAAAGGGTCATGATGTTTTAACCCCTTCCTCAGCTCTTCCATGCACCTGCTTTCATGTGAATTCTGGGGGACCAGAAGAAAGCCCATTCTTCCATGGCAGACAATTCCTTTCCACAAAGGAAAGTATTTGTTGTTTGCATGGAACTCAGATAGTTCCTAACATTTTCAAATATTAAAATCCACCTGGGTATCATTGTAGAAATGCTTCATCCTTCTTCTGGGCAGAAGAATAAATTACTGTTTCTCTTATGGTGCAGCAGTTCTCTCTTCAGACAACTTGTCCTTTTATCCTACTATTTCTAGGTAGAAAAGTGAATCAGCCAAGCTTTTATTCCTCTGCATTGCATTTGTTTCATATACATGGAAATTATCTCTCCAAAAAGCAAAAACTTATAATTAGGCAACAATACTTCAGTCATATTCTAAAATGTAAAGAGTACATCTCTAAAGACCATTGCTTTAAGCAATTTAGCCTTAAGCACATATAGACACACACAATAGTAATATGTTTATCCACCAATCCATACCAACAATAAATTCATGGAGAGTAGTCCACGATGCCAAGTTCTCTTTCTTCTTCTCCTTAAATCTTGTATCACACAGACTTGCATATTCTCTGTCTTGTTTATTTTTCCATTCCCAGTTGGCAAATATTAGCAATTCTTTGCTAATTCAGTGATATACATACTTGGTAAAGTACTTCTCTAATTTTTAATGTATTTTTACCTTGTCTCTGCATCCCCAGCAACTTGTCATAACATCCTCTTCTTTGAACATTTATCACACATAAACATTCCTGCTTAAGAGGAACATAGCTATTAGACCAAACATCTATAAGACCAAATGACCACTAAAGCCACCTGCAGGAGTAGTCTGTTGTTTCCTCTGAATGCTTCTCTGTAAGCAAACCATTGGCTAGACAAAATGGCATCCCAGCAATCTGGTTCTTTAGCAACTTGCATACAGAGAACACTGCCATCTAGTGGACTAATAGGTACATTGCTCATCCCTCCCTCCCCCCCCCCCCCCCATATTCAATGTTACAGTTCACAATTATTGCTATGTACACAGGAGGGCCTGGCGTGCTCTGGTCCATGGGGTCACAAAGAGTCGGACAGGACTTAACAACTAAACAACAACAACAACTCTACACATTTTTGAAAAATCCAAACATTTCCACACTATTACATGTGTGAAAAAGTAACTTTGACAAAGCATGGGCAGAAAAAGTAGTCAGATGATTTGAGTCAAAAGTTCAAAAATTCAGAACATGGATATCAAAGTTCAAGGGGAAAGAGTCAGGGAAAAATATGAATATTCCAAGGGGTCAAGTCAATAAGTCAGATGGAGTGAAACATTACTGAAAGGGAAAACAAACAAAACAAACCTAAAGTTTCCAATGTGTGGTGGCCAAAAAGGAGGAGAAAGGGCAGGAGCCATGCCTAGTTATGCACTCTAGGGGAGGGTAGGACTACCACCAAGAGGTCTATCTCGAGCTCCAGATGTTTCTGAAATGCTTTCCATAGGCACAAAACAACCTAGGAATATGAATCAGACAGACTTCAAGGAAGAATTTGTACTGTAAGCAATTTATCCAAACCAGAATTGCAAACCACATTTTGATCATGTTTGTAATCCTGTTTTGGAAATTTCTCCAAGCAGACTGAAAACCTTTAAAGCTACTTAGAAATCTTTCATTAAGAAAGTAGCAGGTAGCAATTAAACTTGTTGCTTTGTTACCAATCCTCAAACAAAAGCTTTGGACACCTGAATGCAGCCAATATTGCAACAGTTACACAGGAGTTTCACAGCCATACAAACCTTTTCCCACAGATTTCACAGATGTAAGGTTTTTCACCAGAATGCCGACGTAAATGAGTCTGAAGATTTCCTGCCTACAAAGGCAAGCACAAGCTTTCACACAGCTAGATTAACCAGTAAATCATGTACCAACATGGTTTGTGAGAATTATGTTTGAAAATGAGTATATTTGCTTTAGGTTCTGAAAGTTCACAGTATGACACCTGACAAATAAAGGGGTTTAAATGCTATCATTTTAAAAAGTAACTGACAACTTAAGTATCCTGTGCAAACTTGTTTGCCTATCTCTGTGAAAAAATAAAATGAAAAAAAAATCCCTCCCCAGAGCATTGCTGTACTTTTGCCCAAAGCTATAGGCATAACACAGGATGAGTAAGTAATGGCTTCCCAAGCTCCTTGCTGCACAAAAGGCCCCTTGTAGGCACTTCTGTATCACCCTGTTGTTGCTTTGACATAGGGGAAAGAACAGTGTTACCATCATAGCAAGACTTGGAGCTCCAAGTCCCATGCTATGCTCTGCATCTACCAAGACCAGACAGAAACTACACTCTGCATCCCCAAAACTATTACCTAGGATCTGGGGAGGTGATCTAACTTCTTCATTGCTATGTTTCTAACATATTTTGTCAGAAGTCTGTTACTCTGATAGACACAATTAGTGACAATGCAATATAGCATGATGTGTCTTTTATCTATGCTGTCTACAAAGGAAGAAGTACAAGGTTTAGCAGCACATGAAAACAATTGATAGGCCAGTATTTATGAATTCCAGACCTGAGAATTCTGGATAATTAATGCCAATGGAAAAATCCCAGCTCCAAGCTAAATGAGGATATGCTACACAGCAATACTTGGGGACGGGAGGAGGCAGAAAAATATAATCAATTATTTTCATTTGGTAGGAAATGAATGGCTCCTAGAGCCATTCTAAGAGCCTAGAATGGCACATAAGATATATATACCATTATATATCTAAGAGAGAGAGAGATTATATATTACATATATATGTATATTATCTAAGATTATATATTATCTAAGATTATATATTACATATATATGTATATATGTATATGTATATATATGTATGTGTATATATATATAAGATTATATATATAAGATATATCTAGATATGGCATATAAACAGAAGTAGACTCAAAGAAAAAAGAACACTTCGAAGAATATTTTAAAATTCCTACCTGTGAGAAACATTTCCCACAAATATTACACTCAAATGGCTTCTCACCTAAAAAAAGAAGGAATAATGTGTCACAGACATTCTCTATCCTTGTTTTTTGAGAAAGACTGAGGAAATTTTTACCTTGTGGCCAAAATTGTGTTCATGTACAGTTACACTGTGGAAGCCGAGGGTAACGTTTAACTCAACTAATTAAAAGCTTCCTATCCCAGTTTTCATTCTGAGGCTCCCTAGGGCTCTCTTCTGCCCTGAGGAAACCTTTGGGAGCCTTGGGACTCGGGAGCGGGATTTTTTAAAGTAAAAAATCTGCCAGATCAAGCTTTTAATTATTTTAATGTTACTGGTGTTAGCTGATGACATCATCAGTTTTCACTGCATAACTGAGGACAAACAGGATTTATTTATTTATTTATTGGATTTCTATCCCGCCCATCTAGACCAAAGGTCTACTACAGGATTTAGACCTGTGTTTATCAAACCTGTTTAACAATTTACAAATTAAAACAAAAACAAAATGATGGCACAAAGGTTTCAGTATTTAATATATTTTTTAAAAAACTTGGATGTTGAGTCAGCACTTTCTGTGTTGGATAGCTAGATGTAAGAAATCATTGAATGATGGGCCCAAGAAACCCTAAACAAACTGCCAATATTCCCACATGACTTTGCCAACACTGCTCCTTGAAGTGTAGTTCTGGGCACCTGCTGATTCAAATATGAGCCTTTATATACGTCACTAGTATATACCATTGCAATTTGGAACCTAATAAAGATTACAGCAGTGCTTGGTACTATCTCGTCATTACAGGCACTGTTCAGAACCAATTTTAATCAATGAGGACAAATGGTCAGAAAGCTGGAAGTAAATAGCACACTTCTCTTTTGCTCTTTGGTTCTGACATTATATGAATAAGAAAATACTAGACTGGTATACAGGGGTGGATAAAAATCAGTGATTTTTTAAAAATCAAATTGATTTGAATCACAATTTAGATCACGATTAATTTAAAAAAAATCTATTTAAATAAAATCCACCCTGCTGGTATGCTTTGCAGAATAAATATGTTACATTAAACTTCCTTCATATCTCAATCTCTGTGTTTACTGAGTTTTTGGAAATATACAGATTTGATTTATTATTGTTTGGCTAATGATTTGTCCTCTAATGAACAGAACATTCTTTAAATGGCTGATAACACTTCATGTAAATGTATATACCTCTAAGTTTCATTTACTTTTGAAATCAATGAGCACAGCGATTAATTTTCACTTCACCATGCTTCCTGGTTTTCTTAAAAACTCTTGATGAACTAATGTCACTTGCAGAGTGAAAATCATATTCTTTTTATAAGCCACTCATATAACTATATACGGCAAGAATAAAATTTATTCTGTAGTTCATACAGAAAGTCAGGCTGAGGCGTCAGGGCTTTAAATTCTAAGAAAGCAATGTCTGGCCCTTGACAGAGGAACTACTTGCATACCTTTACAGGAGATATATGAATTTTTAAGGTCATTCGAGATTATGTGATGAGGAATGTGGAATTTGACTACTAGATGACTGCAGTTGTTGTACCAGGTACCTTGGTGTGTCATATGTATTTTTTTCAGTGTCCAGACAATACTTAATTTTTCTATTCTGTAATTAAACTGTTGGCCTAGATATATTAAACAACTGTACCGGTATGAGATCTTATGTGGAGCTCCAGATTGCTTGGATGTTTAAAAGCTTTTCCACATACTGCACAAGGATATTGCCTCTCTGGAAGAAATGTCTGTAGTTGGCTAGCCGGTTCAGAAGATTCCTGAGATGGCATAAATTCAACATTTTGCTCCAACTGTTCCAAACTAACTAGATGTTGAACTTCTTTTTGATCATTTGTTCCAATATTTATCCTTTTCAAGCTATTTTGCATGTCTAACTTTGCTTCCCTTGCAATGTCTCCATCAGCAATTTGAAGCACAGTAGACTGTTTCAGAGATTTTTGAGACTGTAGGAAATCCAGTTTCTTTAGATGCATGTGTTTTTTAAGCCTCAGCTCCTTGGCTGACTGTAAAGATTCATCTTTTAAACCTTGATCCTTGGGACACTCATTTAAGGGCTGAACCAGTGTTAAACTATTTGATGATTCCAAAATACAATCAGATTGGCTAATGGTACACGAAACATTCTTAATAGAGCTTTCTTTTTCAGAAGCACTGAAATCAGAGGACAGTTTTGGTGGTTTTTTGCTGCTAGTGCAAGTTGTGCTCTTATAGAAGTGTTTGCTATAAACGTTACGGAGTCTGTAATGACAATCTGACTGTTTAAATGAATGATTTGTGCAACTACCATCCACAGAATCCTGTTTATGTCTTTTTACAGTATCAGATGAAATGTGGAGTTCAGCAGGCTGTGACCTTTGTAGATGATGATCGTTTGAAACTGTACAGGAGTGCTCAATTGATGAACATACCCGCAGTAAATTAGTAGCATAATCAGCACAATCAGGATCTGTAGTTAAAGTACTCTGCAGCAAAAGGGCACTATTATAAGGCATACTATCCAGCTGCTCTGGAGCCCTTGAGGATTTCAAAAATGAACGACACATATTCAAAACATTCTGTACTTGCAGACATTGTGCAACATCCAACAAAGTTTGTACATTGTCCTGGTTGAGGTCAAGATGAGATGTGTACATATAGTCCAAGATCTGACCTATGCCACCGACATTTTTAATATCCAAGTGAAATACATCATTTTTCTGGCTTGGAGAATTTTGAAACAGGGACCTAGAAAGGAAAAGCACACTTCTTTAGGAAAGTAAAAAAAATACATAAAACTGCCCATTTCCAAAAACATTTTTAAAAACATTTTGAGTTAATGTACAAGTCAATAAAACTGCTGGATACCTCAGTGGCTTAGGCATCTGGCTGCGGAGCCAGAGGTTGGCAGTTTGATTCCTCATTGTGCCACCCAAGTGGGTTGGACTTGATGATCCATAGGGTCCCTTCCAGCTCTGCAGTTCCATTATTGTTATTATTATTATTATTATTATTATTATTATTATTATTATTATTATTATTATTATTATTCAGTAGAAGTGGATTCCTGCTGAAATCTATTATTTGAGCTCTGAAAGTTTCTTTATCAGTTCTTCCAACAGCTATTAAGTCAGGGTTTCCAAAATTGTCATTTTGTAATAGGGTTGCCATATTGCCCAGTTGGCCAGGCTTTACCTGGATTTTAGACGTGCCATCTGGTGACTGTTCAGCTAATCTGGATTTTAAGATTTTGTTTTTTAAAAATTAAGTGTCTAGCTCTTATAAAACTAGATATATAATTTTTAAAATGCAGCCACTGAGCTGATTATTTTGTGAAAAACAAGCCTTTTCATGTGCTTAGCTAATGAATGAATCCAGGTTTTCATGGAGATTATGTAAACTCTGAGTAAATTTTGCAGTTGTAGTAATGTTTAGTTCCCAGCTGGTTTGTGAACAGCTGAAATCTGTTTGTAGAGTTGCCTCCAAAGTGTATACGGAAAGCAATGAAATCATGGAACTCAATGCTATGTGGGAAATTATGGGAGCTGCAGTCCAGAAAAAAGAACTTTTCCAAGCTTTGATATTATGCACCTTATTCCAATCACTGCTTTGGTAGAGGGTTAACTCAAGGACCCTTGAGATCTTCTCCAGCTCAACAGTTTTCTTACTCTATGATGGTATGGTCTTCCAGAAACTTCTAATTCCATTTTATCTTCAATAGACTTCTGGGAGATTAACTAAGTGCTACGTTGAGGAAAGGAAGCTTTGACACAAGCAGCATCCGCTTGTCATTATTATCACTATTGTTCATTTGTTGCTATGAATAACACATTTCTGGAAATACATTTCAAATGATAAGTCTTTCTTGAAGAACTAATTCACTGGAAGCTAGTGAATTAGTGCATCACACTGAAATCCAGTAGTAACTTGCAACTGGAGGAGGCCCATTCAATCAATGGTGTCTACAGGGTACTTGACTCACCAAATACCCACTCAATCAATTGGCTGACTATAGTTGTGACTTATTATTGGATTTCAGCCTATACATACTTCCCTTCGGACTATCATAGCACTCATTGAACTGACTACGCAGATGTACATCCTCTCACAGTAACTTCAAAAAAATAAAAATGGATATTTGTATTTATTAAGAAACAGATATAGGCAAATGTATTTTCTCAGACTTCATGTCCCAAGATCCCAGAGCCAACATATTCAGGCTGAATGATTCTGGACAGTGTAGTTGAAATAGTAAACTTCAGCAAAGTTAAGTTGCCACTAGCCTAGCCCTATCTGAATCAAATGCACTTATGAAAGAGTTGACTTACCAAATAAATCCCCACTAATTCAATGAACCTACTCTAGTGCAACTTATGACACTAAGCAACAGGATTTCAGCCACCATGTAACTTGTGAGGGATTCCTGTGGTATCGTCATGGATGTAGAGGAAGGTTTTTTGCCATCAATAAAAACAAATAGTAAAAGAAAAACCTATCTAATGAGAATATCACCAGAAGCCCATGTGTGGCAAAATGTCATTACTTCTTTATTTATATGTACATTGTTGTTTTACATGGTTCTCACTCCCCATTTTTTTTCCAAAAACAATCTTGTAAAGGTAGGTTTGACCAAGAAGTACTGACTTGTCTAAGGACACCAGGTAAGCTTTATGAATAAGCAAGGATTTGAATTTTGGCCTTCCTTTTCCAAACACTCTAACCATCACACTATACGAACTCTCTGAGTGGTTACTACATAAATGATGGGAAGACTACAACATAGTGGCAGAAAAACAGGGTAGCAATTAACGTGTTTTATTTGCATAATATTAAAAAAAGCAGGCTGCTTCTTGTAATGTTTGTTTTTTGAGTGTGGTACTCCATGCATCCATACTGATTTGTCTGTTGCCTGTGCAGAGCTACCCCTTCTGGAATTCTTGAGATTGAGTGCTTTTGACCAGTGATCTTTCCTGCTTCTGTCCTTTACAATACATGCTCCAGTACTTCTTCCCTCAGTTTATAGATTTTGAACTACACTGTAGACATCATTTCGCCACAAGTACTGTATTTGCCGGCGTATAAGACAACTTTTTTGCCCTGAAAAACATGCCTCCAAGTGGGGGGGTCGTCTTATACGCCGGGTGCACGTCAGTTGGGATAGCCTCTGCAAGCGCCCCTCGCCGGCTTTGGAGGTCCCCCGCCAGTCCTCTGATGGTGCAGGAAAAGCCTCCGAAGTGCTTTGAAGCCGGCGCGCGCGGTTGCGGGGCACCCCCGCCAGTGTTCCGATGGTGCAGAGAAAGCCATCGGAACACTGGCGGGGGTGCCCCGCAACCCCGCGCGCCGGCTTCAGAGCACTTTGGAGGCTTTTCCTGCACCATACGAGGACTCGCGGGGGTGCTGGGCTAGCCTCTGCAAGCGCCCCTCGCCGGCTTTGGGGGTCCCCCGGGGCTTACCTTGCACCATCCCAGGACTCGCGGGGGTCCCTCCGCGCGGCGATGGGCATTTGCAGAGGTTTGCCCGGTACCATTTTTGAAGTTCCCGCCCTTTCCCCCTGCCTTCGGCAAGCATCGGAAGGTAAAAAGGCTTTCTTTTTTTTCTTTTTAACCTTCCGAGGCTTGCCGAAGGCAGGGGGAAAGGGCGGGAACTTCAAAAATGGTGCCGGGCAAACCTCTGCAAATGCCCATCGCCGCGCGGAGGGACCCCCGCGAGTCCTGGGATGGTGCAAGGTAAGCCCCGGGGGACCCCCAAAGCCGGCGAGGGGCGCTTGCAGCGGCTAGTCTAGCACCATTTTTGAAGATCGGGCCCTTTCCCCTTGCCTTCAGTAAGGCTCAAAACGGAAAAAGGCTTTTTTTTTTTTTCCCCCTTTTTCCGTTCGGAGCCTTACCGAAGGCAAGGGGAAAGGGTATATAACAAACTCTATATTTTGAGTGGAAATGTTGGGGGGTCGTCTTATACGCCCAGTCATCTTATACGCCGGCAAATACGGTACTACAGAGAGAAGAAGGATGGGTCATGTGAATACACAGAAGACTACTCAAAGAACAAATATTACCAAGGAGCAACCTGCTTTTCTCTATCATGGTATCTATGCATTCATATGGACGGGTGAAAACTAGTCAGCTTACCACTGGCATGAAGTGCCCCAGCAGATAGGTATTCTTGTGCAAACACAGAAGAAAGGACAGCCTTCTCAAAGCACTCTTCTGCACTCTGGTGTCCAACATTAGTGTCATATAAATGTTGATGGCTGAGACCATATGGCTCCTCTCCATAAATCTGGTAAGGAAATTCCTAGCAAGCATGATGTCAAAGTGGTTATAGCCCTAGTCAAAAGGTTCCTATGGAAGAGGCTTCATGGTTAACTGGTAAGCTATTGTAACTACCTTAACAACCCATTCTGCAACTCTCTGGGCAGAAATGGCTTGTCCTTTTCTATATCCATGGTATACCACAAAAAAACAGGGAATCTGTCTAAATTCAGCTATTCTTTGCATGATAAAGCCCAAAGTCGATGCATCAAGAGTGTGAAGAGTCTTCTCCATTAGTGTCAAAGGAGATGGATACAATACCAGCTGCACAATGTCCTGAGCCAGGTGGAACTCCAGTGACACTTTCAGCAAGAAGGAGATATCTTGACTCCAGTGAAAGTATGGCTGATCTAACCTTAGAATCATAGAATAATGAAGTTGGAAGGGGCCTAAAAGGCCATCGGGTCCAGCCCCCTGATCAATGCAGGAATACAAATCAAAGGACATCTGCCAGGTCGTTGTCTGGATTTCTCTTGAATGCCTCCAGTGTTGGAGCACTCACCACATCTCGAGGTAATTTATTCCATTGCCGTCCTGCTCTAACAGTTAGGAAGGTTTTCCTGATATCCAATCGAAATCTGGCTCCCTATAACTTGAGCCCATTGTTGCGTGTCCTGCACTCTGGGATGATCGAGAACAGATCCTGCTCCTCTTCTGTATGACTACCTTTCAAGTATTTGAAAACTGCTATCATATCTCTGTCTTCTTTTCTCAAGGCTAAACAATCCCAGTTCTTCCAGTCTTTCCTCATAGGGCTTGGTTTCCAGCCCCCTGAACATCCTTATTACCCTCCTCGGAACTTGTCCCAATTTGTCAGCATCCTTATTGAAGTGCTGACAAATTGAGGCCTAACCAGTGCCAAATAGAGGGGACCTAGCACCTCATGGGATTTGGAAACTATACTTCTGTTAATGCAGCCTAAAAAAGTATTTGCCTTTTTTATAGCCACATCACACCCTTGGCTCGTACTCAGCTTGTGATCTACGACTCAAAGATCCTTCTCATGTGTAGTTTTGCTGAGCCAGGTATTCCCCATCTTTTAACTCTGTGTTTGGTTTTTTTTTCCTAGGTGCAGTATTTTGCACTTATCCCTGTATTTCATTCTGTTGTTTTCAGCCTACTGCTCAAGCCTATCTAGGTCATTTTATTTATTTATTTATTTATTTATTTATTTATTTATTTATTTATTTATTTATTTATTTATTTATTTATTTATTTCTAGATTTCTATCCCGCCCTTCTAGACAAGAGTCTACTCAGGGCGGCTCACAATATATTGTGCAGAAAACGGATTTAAAAACAGCAATTAAAATCTACAATAATGATATAATCAAGATGGGAAGATAACAACAAAAAACCAAGAAAAGTGGAAATCAAGTATTGGCAGGAGGGAAGGCCTGCCTGAAGAGCCAAGTTTTTAATTGGCTCTTGAAAACACCCAGCGAGGGTGCCAGGCAGATCTCTGGCGGCAAGCTGTTCCAAAGTCAAGGGGCCACTGCCGAGAAGGCCCGGTTTCTTGTTCTTTCTTTCCGGGCCTCTCTCGGCGTCAGGCCCCTCAGCCGTCTTTCCTGGCTATAGCGAGTGACTTGAGTAGATCTAGGTGGGAAAAGGAGTTCTGCCAAGTATCGAGGTCCTAAACCGTTTAGGGCTTTGTATGTCATCATTAACACTTTGAAGTCAATGCGGAAACGAATGGGCAGCCAATGCAAAGCAGCCAGAATGGGAGAGATATGCTGGAATTTTCTCGTTCCACTAAGTAATCTGGCTGCCGCATTCTGCACCATTTGAAGCTTCCGCATCAATCTCAAAGGTAGCCCCACGTAGAGCGCATTACAGTGGCCTAATCTCGAGATTACAAGTGCATGGACCAGAGTGGTGAGGGCCCCACCATCAAGATAGGGATGCAGCTGGGCAATCCGTCACAGATGGTAATTGGCGGAGCGGACCACTGACGCCACCTGGGTTTCCATGGTGAGCGCCGGGTCCAGATGTACTCCCAAGCTGCGAACCTCACTCTTCACGGCGAGAATCACCCCCCCAAAAGAGAGGGAGTTTCCCAAGCCGCCAATGGAGGGGCCACCCACCCTCAGGACCTCCGTCTTGTCCGGGTTTCAAAATTTTGAATTTTGTACTAGCTAGTCCACCCAATTTTGTGTCATCTGAAAATCTGATTAGCATTCCCTGCACCCCCTGGGCATCTGGTGACAAACGGGCTACAGGGCTCAGCAGGCTCTGTTGAGGAACCAAGGACAGGCTGCTGAAAAGCTACTGGAACAATGTAAACGCAAAACTTGGACTCTCACCGAAAATCGAGAAATTATGAAATGTTATTACGAGGCAAACTCAACATCTGTTTTACATGGATGACCTAAAACCATATGCAAAAAAGTTTCACAGAGATAGAAGCACTGCTAAACACAGTGTAAATATTCAGTGAAGATATCCAAATTTCATTGACAAATTGACAAATGTGCAGCTCTATCTATACAGCATGGCAAGATCCAAAAATAGACGGAATAGCATTAAAAATGGCAATATTATAAAATCACTCTCAAGTGATGAAAATTATAAATACCTTTGAATACTAGAAGCAGATAACATTGTGCACACAAAAGTTAAAGAACTGACAGAAAGGGAATATATCAAGACTGTGGAAAATCTTAAAATTAAATGGGGGAAATACAAACAAACACATGGGCAGTTCCAGTAATTAGATACCCTGCTGGAATAATAGATTGGACTCAAAATGAATTAGAAGAATTGGATCGGAAAACACAGAAACTAATGAACATGCATCACGCACTACATCCAAAAAGTGATGTGGACAAATTATATTTACCATGAAAAGTCGGAGGCTGTGGATTACTGCAAATACAGCAGGTAGTAGAGGATGCAAAAAGAAACCTAAATGATTATATCAGTGCAAGCAGAGAAAAATTACTTAAGGCGGTGAAAATAGAGAATATTTTGAAAAAACAAAACAAAACAGAAACAAAGGCCCAATATAAGAAACAACAATTCGAAAATAAATTAAACAGCTGGAAAAATAAACCACTACATGGACAACACCTGAAAAATATTGATGGAAAGCATGATTGTAATTCAACATGGGCATGGCTAAAAATGGGGACGCGTAAGAAAGAAAGGCCAGGTTACCTACCTGTAATTGTAGTTCTTTGAGTGGTCCTCTGTGATTCACACATCCCAACCCAGCCTCCCCACTGACACGCCCTCACTCCAAAGCGGCAGTTGACTTGACTGAAGGGAGAGCCTTGGTGCCAAGGTACATATACTAAGGGGAAGGGGCTTGTACTAATGTATCTTTTCTGATCACAGAAGCTCTAGAATATTCCAACGAGGCTCCGCACATGTGTGGATCACCCAGAATGTGAATCACAGAGGACCACTAGAAGTCCTATCCTTCTCCGTGGCCTCTGTGAATCACACTCTGGGTGACTAACAAGCTGGCTTACCCAGAGGAGGGTGTCACACCAAGGTAGAAGAAAGTATAGCACGTCCAAAAGCTGCATTAGACTTCTGGCAAACATCTAGCCAATAGTAATTAATAAATGTGGATGACTGCAACCATGTGGCAGATGCGCAAATCTCATGGAGGGGAAAGCTGTGATGCCGCCAATGCCCTGGTAGAGTGTGGGCAAAGGGGCTGTGGCACCAGAAGACATGCAAGCTGGTAGGCAAGTTGGAGAGCAGAGGCAACCCACTTGGATATACGCTGAGAGGTGACTTGGAAAACTTTTGATTGAAACTGGTAGCTGACAAAAAGTCTAGGCGAACAACTGAATGGTTGTGTGCGGGCTATATAGAAAGCTAGGACCTGTCTAACATCCAAGGTGTGAAGGATGCATTCTTGAGATGTGGATGGAGATGGAAAAAAGGATGGAAGAACCAATAGTTGAGAGAGGTGGAACTGGGAGACAACCTTGGGAAGGAACAAAATATCTACAAAAAGTCGAACCTTGTCAGGATGGAACTGGAGATATGGGTAGTTGGACCGTAAGGCTGCAAGTTCACTGGCACATTGTGCAGAGGTGATTACCATGAGGAATGCAGTCTTAAAGGTTAGGAGATGGAGGTCCGTCAATGCGAGGGGCTCAAAAGGGGTCCTTGTAAGGTGTCAAAGGATTAGTGTCAATGACCACTGAGGTGGAGGAGAGTGTGTATCAGGGTATATGTGAGTTAACCCTTTGAGAAAACACTTGAGAGTAGGATGCCTGAAGAATTTAGAGGCTGGAGTAGTTGGTGGCTGGTGCGCCACAATGGCAGAGAGATATACTTTGAGTGATGAGAGTGAAAGTCCTGTGCGTTTGAGGTGTAGAAGAAAATGTAGAACAGTGCGGAGAGAAGGGCTAATTGGTGACCGTGCTGTTGAGGAAGTGAAGGATTGGATTTTTTTCCATTCATACATGTAGGCTCTCCTGGTCAAGAGTTTCTTTGCATGATGAATAACATTCATTAAGGAGACAGAATCCTCCATGCTGTGACATGAAGCGCTTGGAGATCTGGGTTGAGGAACTGAGCCCTTTTCTAGGGGAGGAAGTGAGGCAGATGGGGAAGATGGCAAACATCAGAAGACAGCTGGTGGAGAGTGAGAAACCAAGGCTGTTGTAGCCACCACAGGGCTACCAGAATGGCATTGGGTTTGTCTTGCCAGACACGGACGACCACCTTGTGGAGGAGTGGGAACGTTGGAAAGAGGTAAGTCAGCGTTTTGGGCTGTCTGACAAAGGCGTCACCAAGGGAGTTCTTGCCGACTCCTGTGCAGGAACAATGATGTTTGCATTTTCGGTTCTTTCTGGACGCAAACAGGTTGATTGTAGGTGTCCCCCAATAAGTGCAAAGGGACAAGAAAATTGTTTGGTCTAGTTCCCATTCGTGTGCTTGTTGCGGCTGAGTAAATCTGCAAGGTTGTTGACTTGGCCGGCTACATGGACTGCAGTGAGACATATGTGGTGAGAGAGGCACCACTCCCACAGCTCTAAGGTGAGATATAGGAGGCTTGGGGAGTGAGTACAGCCTTGCTTGAGAATGTAATACATTGCCGTAGTATTGTTTGTGGCTATCTGGACCATTTTGCCACAGAGGTGGTTTCTGAAGGCTTTGCAGGCCTTGATGACAGCTAGTAGTTCTAGTTCGTTGATGTGAAGCATTTTTTCTCTCTGTGACAACTGGGCATGGATCTGGAAGGGTCCACAGTGGGCTCCCCAGCCAGTAAGGCTCCTGTCTGTAGTGACTTGTATCCATGGACAGGGCTGCTGGAAGGATCGTCCCATTGTCAGATTTTGTTTGGAGAACCACCATGAGAGTTGTGAGGCAAGCTCTGGAGTGACATGTAAGATGGCATGTGGCGGGTCGAAGAGTGGGTCGAACAGGGCGAGAAACCATGCCTGAAGGGATCTCATCGTTAGGCAGGTGTGCCTAAAGATAATGTACTTGCAGGTACAAGTGTGTGAGGGGTGAAGGTACTGAGTAGACATATTGAGACATTTGTCATCTGGGAGAAATGCTCGGGCTTTGTTGAAGTCTAGCTAGGCTCTGATGTAATGGATACGTCTAGTAGGTACTAGGGTAGACTTTTGCGGGTTTACTGTGAGGCCCAGATCTTGAAGGAGAGTTAGAGTGAAATGGATGTCGTGCTGTGCTTTCCGGTGAGAGTGAGCTACGAGAAGCCAGTCGTCGATGTACAGGAAGATTTGAATGCCCTGCAGTCTGAGGTATGCTGCTACGGGGGCCATGCATTTGGTGAATACCCGGAGGGCTGTGGCGAGCCTGAATGGGAGTCTTTTGAATCGATAGGCCTGAGCCCCTAGTTGGAAGCGCAGGTAAGGCCTGTGAGCTGGATTGATGGAAATGTGGAAGTAGGTATCTTGTAAATTGATTACTGCAAACCAGTCTTCCCTGTGGAGTAGTGGAAGAAAAGACTCCAGGGTAACCATGTGAAATTTGGTGGTGGTAATATATTGATTTATGCTTCTGAATTTGAGAATTCGGCGGAGGTCGCCGTTCTTCTTGGGGACAGTGAAGTAACAAGAGAGAGAAACTGTGACTGTATGGTTTAGCGGTACCGGCTCTATGGCATCTTTGAGTAATAAGGATTGTATGTCGTTTTGTAAAGCTAGCAACGGAGGTGTGACAGTGTGCAACAGTGGAGGAAGCTGGTGAAATTCTATGCAGTACCCCCGCTCTATGATGGAGAGGACCCAAGCATCTGTGGTGATGTTTTTCCACACAGGTAAGTGTCTCCAAAGAGTAGCGGGAGGCGAGTGAGGGTGGGAGATAGTAAAAAGATCTCAGCCAATCTGATGGCAAACCTGATGCTTAGGTTTATGGTCATGGCATCTGATGAAGTTTGCTGCCTGGTCTTGGTGTGGTAAGACTGCTGTTTGTAGTAAGGAACAGAGCTGTTTGCCTCTGAGGTTCATGTTGAAATCTCTGATAGGAGGTGTAGGGACAACGCCACTGTATGCACTGTGGGAGCTGTTGGTATGTGGGGTAAAATCCCCAACTCCTGGCAGCTGTTTGTTTCTTTTGTACACTCTCAAGAATGCCATCTCTTTTGGCCTTGAAAAGGCTAACACCATCGAAGAGTAGGTCTTCAACATGGGCACGGGCATCCTCTGCAAGGTCAGCTGTCCTAAGCCAAGAGAAATGGCAAAGTGCTACAGAGGTGACCATAGACTTAGATGTGGCATCGATAGTGTGGTGTGCTGCCAACATTTGTTGTTTAGTGACTGAGAGGACTTCTTCCTGAAAGGTTTGTGCCAGAATCCTTTTATCATCAGGTAGTGCCTCAATCAGGGTGGATATGTTGTGCCATAAGAAGCGTTGGTAGGAGCCCATAGCCCCTTGATAGTTGGCGACTCTCATGGTACAGGCAGCCAAGGAACAGAGCCATCGGCTCATTAAGTCTATGTGGTGACTGTCCTTGTTAGGTGGAATCAGGTTTTGTCAATGTCGAGAGTGGGATTGTGAAGTCTCGACAAAGATGGAGTTAAAAGCAGGCTGGTTTTGTAGAAAAATGGCATCGGGATCATGAACGTGACAGAGGTTGTCAACATGCCGGGAGATAGCATGTTATGAGGCTGACTTAGTCCAAGAACGTTTAGCTGTGCTAAGAGAAGGAAGCATAGAGATGTGGACTGGTGCAGTAGTGTCCTTAGAAATTGGATCGTAAAGATGGTCCGATGGTTCAGCAGTGGGTCTATGAATCTGGAGCTCGAGAGACTTAGTCATACAGACCATTAACTGAGCATAAGTCTGAAAGTCCTTAGCCGGAGACAGTGGGTCTGGATATGCAAGGTCTGGGTCTGGTGACATTAAGAGCACCTATGGTGTTTGGGGGCCTTGGTCAGAAAGATCAGCACCATGAAGCAAATCGATTGAGTGTCACTTGACATTGGTGCCAAAAGGTTGCTCTCCTTGATATTGGGAGTGGGAGGATTGTCAATGTCGAGTTGTTGACATTGAAGGTGCCTCCATGGTAAGAAGTCAATATCGAGGATCCTCCATGTTGACGAGGTCGGTATGGAGGTGAGCTCGATATGGAGCTTGTGGATCCTGGTGTCAATGTCGAAGGGGCTGCCAAGTTGGTAACGGCACCGATGGACTGTACTGGATTATGATAGAGTAGATGCACACTGGTGATGGCGAGTGCGACGAACGGTTGAGATCATCCGGCTGCTGAGAAAAGTAATAAATCGTCAGTGCAGAGAAAGTGGTCGGGGCCAAGGAATGTTTGTCGGAATGCCAAGGCTTTTTTGGCGCCAATGGATATGTGGTGTCGGTTAAGTCTGGGCGATGCTGGAGGCGAGATTGCTTCGATGCGAAGTTTCCATTGTAGGAACGAAATGCTCGGATGCCACTGACGTGCTGGGAAAGGTGGCCGGCTGATAGTACTTGGCAGGCAACTTGGTGGGGCACTGATCAGGACAAAAGGCTTCCCGATGATGTTGCTGACGGTAAGTAATGTCCGCGCAGGAAAGCAAGTGGATGTTTTGGTAGGGTTGGTGCCTATGTTTGTGTGCCGGAGGCCAAGGTGGTAGGCCGACAGGGGCAGGATAAGGCATGGTACCAAGTTGTGCAGCAATGTCATGGATGGGTGAAACAGTCTCAGAGGACCCACTAGGGGATCTGAAATACTGTGAAGGACTGGTCACTGGAGAAGTAGCCAGTTTGTCAACACGCTGATCCAATCAGGGGACTGGGATGGATAAGACGATGGCTGATGGACTGGAGAAGTCTCACCATCGGAGAGGGATCCAATGCAGACTGGATCAGGCCAAGGGCCCATATAGTCCAACTTCCTGTATCTCACAGTGGCCCTACCAGATGCCTCTGGGAGCACATGGGACAACTAGATACCTGTCTCCTGATACCCCTCCCTGCATCTGACATTTTGAGGTACCTTCCTTTGAAGCCTGGAGATTATACATCCCCATCATGGCTTGTAACCTGCGATGGACTTTTCCTCCAGAAATCTGTCCAATCCCCTTTTAAAGGCATCTAGGCCAGATGCCCACATCCGGTGGCAAGGAGTTCCACAGACTAACACACTGGGTAAAGAAATAATTTCTTTTGTCTGTTCTCTCTCTCCAAACACTCAATTTGAGTGAATGTCCCCTGGTTCTGGTATTGTGTGAGAGGGAAAAGAGCTTCACTCTATCCATTTTATCCATCCCCTGCATAATTTTATACATCTCAATCATGTCCCCCCATTAGACTCCTTTTCTCTAGACTAAAGAGCCCCAAACACTGTAGCCTTTCTTCATAAGGGAGGTGCCCCAGCCCAGTCATCATTTTAGTCACTCTCTTCTATACCTTTTCCAGTTCCACTATGTCTTTTTTGAGCTGCAGCAACCAGAACTGTACGCAATACTCCAGGTGCGGCCTTACCATCGTTTTGTACAATGGCATTCACTGTTTTATTTTCAATCCCCTTTTGGCAGAGAAATAAGATTAAAATAAGTAAGTAAGTAAAGGTTTTATTATGCGGTCATAGACCCGATTATACAAAGATAAAATACATAAAATAAATACATAGTATAGTATAAAATCTTGCTATAGCGTTTTGCGAGTTAAAATAAAAATAAAAGGTTAAAGGTGGGGGATTGCTTGGGTCCCTCTTCCCTCCTCTTCCTATGCCCAAGCGGGGACAGGAAGAGCGAAGCCTGTTTTAAGCGATCCCCACCCCCACTGTCTTTGCAAAGACAGTGGGGGTGGGGGATTGCTTGGGTTCTCCTTCTCTCCTCTTCCTATGCCTGGGCCAGATAAAAAGCCAATATATATGATGTGGCCCTCATACTGAAAGGTTTGGAGACCCCTGCTTTAGAATATTCTGACAAGGCTCCGCACATGTGCGGATCACCCAGAGTGTGATTCACAGAGGCCACAAAGAAGAACTGAAGGTTTGATTTTTGCTGCACAAGAACAAGCACTCCAAACCAACATGATGAAAGCTAAGATCCAAGGAATTAGTGCTAACAGCAAATATTGACTCTGCCAAGAAAAAGATGAAACCGTGTCACACCTCATCTGTGAATGTCCAAAGATTGTACAAACAGATTACAAAGTTAGACATGATAGAGTGGTAAAATTAGTGCACTGATCATTGTGCAAAAAATATAACTTGCCGGCCTCCAAAAACCTGTGGGAACATCAGGTAGAAAAGGTGTCAGAAAATGAGGAAGTCAAGATCTTGTGGGATGTTCGGATCCAAATGGATAGACACCTTGAACATAACACACCAGACATAGTAGTAATAGAATGAAAAAATGTCTGGATTATTGACACTGCAATTCCAGGGAATGTCAGAGTAGAAGCTAAAGAATTGGAAAAACTAACAAAATACAGAAACCTGGCAATCGAAGCATCTTGCTTGTGGATGAAACACACTTCAGTGGTCCTCGCAGTCAGCCGGCCTTTGGGAACAATATCAAGAAATTTCACACAGTACTATAAGCAATTGCAGATCTTGGAAATCACACCACCAGAGCTACAAAAAACGGCAATATTAGGAACAGCATACATACTGTGCCGATATTTAACAGATACTTAGGTGTTTGGTTAAAACTTGTATCTGTTATATAATACCAGTCAATGTTTTTATAATTTTGATTGGCTGCGCCTGGTGTTTTTGAATAATAATAATTACAGAGATCTCATATAGTCAACTGAAGTGCTGATACCACGGACGCCAAGAGACCAGTGATTTTAGAACATGGAGCACTCTGCTTGTAGAGTAGCCTAGCATATCCTTAGGATATTTATGAGACAAGAAAGATCAAGACAGAGGGAAAGCAGAGTTGCAGTTAAAAATATAAGAGAAAGTAGAGTTGTTCGGAAAAGAGAAGTCTCTGAATCAAGATCAGCATCCAGATCTGGATCTAAACTTTCTAAACCCTCTGATCATAGCTTAAAGCGGTTGTCAAAAGCTTCAGTTGAAACAACTATATCACACAAATCACAAAAATCACAAGAGGAGGGCTCTAGGGCTGACTCAGAATCTATAGATACAAAGAAGATATTTGAAGCCATAGTAAAAGTTAACAAAAAATGTTTTAGCTTCAGATAAAAATAATAATAAAATGGAATGTGCAGTTCCAGGATCTTGACAAGAAAGTGGCTAAAATGCAAGAGGATTACAAGAAAGGTGATAAACTTGGGACTCAAGTAAAATGTACCGATGAACAGATTGTGAGAGTAAAAGCATTGGTGGAACGGAACGAATTCAGACTTATGGATCAAGAAAGAGACATCGCAGATTTAAAGACCCAGTTGATTAAGCAACAGGATTTTTCATGAAGATCGAATATAGAAATTAAAGGATTATCTGAAAAAGGCCAAAGAGAAAAAGAATTAGCAAAATTAATACTGGAGTGGCTAAGATATCACCTGAAATGCAATGGACTTTATATGACCTTGAATGGGTGCATAGATCAGAGGTCAACCGTGCCATGTGCTGGTCAGATTCGCAAACTATAGGAAAACACCTTATGAAGGTGTTCAGAGAGAAACCATAGAATCTTAACAATGTTAGTGATTATAATATTATGGTTTTCCATGACTACTGTAACGAAACAATGGCATACAGAATAAAAATTTATCACAGCTATTTTAATTGCAAAGGGCATCAAGTACATATGGGGTCACCCACTTCATATAAAAATCTGTCATAATGGAAAATATTACAATGTCACTTTGGTAAGATCAGCTTTAGATTCTTGATAAATGCTGGGCTCATAACTAAAGAAGAAAGGGGTGAACAAATAACCAAACTGGATAGCCAGGAGCAGAAGCAAGAGCAACAGACGGAGGAAGAGGAGGTGACTGCAAAGGAAGAACAGTGGTTGGAGTGAAAACATGAAGCGGATAAAAAGCTATACAGAAGACAAAATAAATATATAATTAAATGGGGAGTTCTGGGAAGGGTTCCAACAATGTTTAATAAGGGGAAATCCAGATAAAAGCAATAAAAGTGAGTAGACGGGAAAGACCCATAGAGTAAATACAAAGGAAAAGGGAACTGGGCTTAAAATGCGGATTATCAGTGTTAATGATAGAACATACTAGATTTAAGTTGGATTCGCATAATTTGTAGAGCAGGTATGGGGGAGAAGGGGTCGGGCATTGAAACAGGTTAAGACAGGGCAAGGCAAGGCAAGGGGAGATAGCCGAGCCAACAGACCAGACCATGCTTCCCCCCCCCCCCAAAGGCCAAGAAACCAGTGGAATTTAATTCAGAAGAAGAGGGTCAAAGGTAAATACTTGTAGGTAGGGGGTGAAAGGAAGGGAACTTTAGGTGTAATAATATTAGGGTTTTTATGTCGTTTATAGGGAGAGTCAGGGTGTGCACAAGAAACTTGGGACTAGGAAGAAGTATAATGAGTACTGGTTAAAACAGATAAAATTAATTACTTGGAATGTTAAAGGCCTAGGAACAAATGTAAAGAGGGCAAAGATACAAAATATGTTGAATAAGAGTAATGTGGACATAGTGTTTTTACAAGAAACTCACCAGAAAAAAGAGGGTCTAAATGAATTGAAATGTAATTGGTGTGATGGATATGAAAAATCCTTTGGTTCTTCAAAGTCAAGAGGAGTAGCAATTTTAGTTTCCAAAAGATGTGACTTTAAGATTGAAAAAGTGGAAAAAGACACAAAAGGAAGTTACTTAATGATACAAGGGGGAAGATTGTACCTTAATGAACATATATGCACCCAATGAGAAACAGGAGGAATTCTTTGTAAATATATTAAGCAGACAAGATAAATTAAGGAAAGGAGGAGATTAGCAGGAGATTTTAATATGACTATGGATGTCTTAAAAGATAAGTCAAAGTACAGAAAGCAGACAAACAAAAGTGCTACATTATACAATTTAATCAAAATACAGGTGTAAAAGATGTGTGGAGAGAATTAAAAGGGGATGAAAGAAGATACTCCTATTACTCATTAGTGCACAAAACCTATACAAGAATAGATTATATATTAATATCCAAAGAATTATTATCAAGGGTAAAAAATACAAGTATTGATGTTATTCAAATCTCAGATCATGACAGGGTAAACATGGAATTGTTGGTAAACTGTTATTATAAAGAAGCGTATAGATGGAATATAGACACAAACATTTATCGATATCAAAATGTTATTGAAGGATTCCAAAAGAACACAGAAGGGACTTGGGAAATAAATATGAAAGGACATGATGAAAAGGCTAAGATAATATGGGATGCTATGAAGTCTGTGGCCAGAGGTAATGCCGTAAAAGTGGCACATACAATTAAGAACCAACAAAGGAAAATAACTCAGGAATTAGAAGATAATATTAAAAAGCTAGAAAAAGAAGTTATAATAACTAGAGGGAAAAAAAACAATCGTGCAACTACAAGCTAAAAGGAAGGAATCAGAAGGGATTCATATGGAAAAGGTCCAGAGGGATTTAATATATTTAAATAGGAAATATTTTGAATTTAGTAATAAAACTAGAAGCTTTTGGCTAAAGCATCCCAGTCAATAAAAAGAAAGAGCAATATAGGAGTTATAAAAAATCAGAATGAGGTTAGATGTAATAAAATGAAAGAGAAACTAGAAGCTTTTCAAAAATTTTACAAAGATTTATATACTAGTAAGAATTAGAGATGGGGGTATTCGTATTTGTATATGAATATCCCCACGCAGCTGGATTTAATGAGGGCCCGGCCCTCACGCATCTGCTTGTGGCAGCGGCCCCTCTCTTCCTTCCAATTGCTCTGGAGCGCCGCTCGGCTAGCCACTTGGCAGCCTTGCAGGGAGACATCCTCCCTCCCTCTACCAGGAGTGGGTAGCCGACTGAGAAGAGAACGGCACTCTGGAGCGACTGGAAGGATGAGCGGGGCTGCCAGCGGTGGCAGTGGACATGTGAGTGGACAGTCCGGCCCCAGGGGCTGGACCCTCATTAACTCCAGCTGCGCAGGGATATTCGTATACAAATACAAATACCCCCATCTCTAGTAAGAATCCTTCCATAGGAAAGATTGAAGAATAAATGAAAAGGAACTTTAAGAAAGTATTAATAGATGAGGACAGGGAAATAATGGAGAGAACAATTACAGAGGAAGAGATAGAAGCTATTATACATAACTTAAAGGTAGGAAAGACACCTGGCACAGATGGATTGGGCCCAGAGTATTACAAAACCTTCAAAAAAATTATTATCCCACAATTAAAGGACATGTAAAATGGTATATTAAATGGAGAAGAAATTCCCCAGTCCTGGAAGGAATCTTTAAACAGTTCTAATTTTAAAACCTGGTAAAAACCCTATAAACATGGAATCTTATAGGCCGATTTTATTGCTAAATCAAGATACTAAAATATTCAAGGCAGTTTTGGCAGCAAGATTAAGTAGTTTCATTGGGAAATATATTGAGAAAGACCAAAATGGATTCTTACAAGGTAGACAGATGTCAGATACAATGAGAAAGGTGCTTAATTTAATGCATCTGGCAAAAGAATCAAAATGAAAAGCAGGAATGGTGTCCCTAGATATTTTCAAAGCCTTTGAGTTGGTTGAATGGGATGCACGAAAAATCTTGATAAAACAGATTTGGCACACAGTTCAGACAAATAATTCAACAACTATAATTGCAGAACTTTGCGAAAATAATAATAAATGATGCTATGACTGAAACAATATCCCTAGGCTGAGGAAAGAGAAAAAGTTGCCCCTTATCTCCAATTCTATTCACATTGGTAATAGAGGTGCTGGCACAAGTAGTCCGAAATGATTGTTTAATCAAAGGCATAGATACTAGAGAGGATGATATAATAAACTTGTTTGCAGATGATACACTACTAATAATTACAAATCCAAAGGAAACACTGCAGAATATTAGAACACATTTAAATTTGTTTGAAGAAATTAGCTGGTTTAAAACTAAATTGGGAGAAATCCGAATGTATTTTATTAAATCATTCAGAAGCAGACAAGAAGGAATTGAAAAAAGAATTTAAAGGAAGAATATATAGTGCAATTAAATACTTAGGAATTTATAATACATGGAATTTACAAGACATAATTAAATTAAATATGGATAAACTGAAGAAAGAAATTAATGAACAGATAAATCAGTATCAAAAATTAAAATTGTCTTGGTTTGGTAGAATAGTGTAATGTAAAATGAAGATTATCCCTAAACTTAACTTTGTATTCTGGATGCTCCCAAGAAAAATCAGAGAAATATACTTGAAAGACTGGCAGAAGTTAATAAATATTGTAATGGAAATAAGCAAACAAGGATTAATAAGAAGCTATGGTATATTCCAAAAAAAAAAGAAAGAAAGAAAGAAAGAGGGCTTGGATTACCTAATATTAAATTATACTACATCACAAATCAATTTAGGTATATACCAAATATTATAGTACATAATAGAAACTTAATATGGAGGAAACTGGAAATGCCAGAATACCCTGATAGAATGGAGGGCTTCATCTTTAAAGAAAAAATTGTGGAAGAAATCTAGAGAATAACTAACCCCTTTCTGACAAATATGGTAGAGTGCTGGAACAATTATAGATCTATATTGAGTCCACCTATTTCACCATTATGACAAGTAGTGGAGGTTCAGAGCTTTCCCAAAACTCTTAAAAATAAACTTAAAGAATTATTAATAGAGAAAGGGTTAAACTCAATAAAAAGTTGGATGAAAAAGATAAAAGATAAAAATACTAGAAAGGAAATTTTGGGGAAGGAAGAGGAAATGTCGGTTAAATATATTCCTAATGGAAAGTTGGACTAAAGAGTAGATAAGAAAAGGAGAGACTAGAAAATTGACAAAATTGAAGAGATGATTGAGCAAAGACAAGATCAAGAAGAAGTAAGTAAAAGAAAGGGAAGAGTTAGCATAATTTATAAAATTTTAGTACATTCAGGATTCGATCAAGCAAAGATGAAAAACCAGTGGCAGGAGGATTTTAAGGAAGAGATTAAAGGAGAAGATTGGAATAAGATATGGTCACAAAGAATAATGAATAATATGTATATAAGGGTAAAAGAAAATTGTTATAAGGTAGCATGGAGATGGTATTTAACTCCAGTAAGACTGCATATAATATATAAAAATATACCATCTCAATGCTGGAGATGCAAAACAGAAAAGGGGACTTATATGCATGTGTGGTGGACGTGTGAAATAAGAAAAAAAGAATGGGCACTGGTTTTTAAGGAAATTAGAAAAAATATTGGATGTGATATTCAGATATCGCCAATTATTGCCCTTCTGAACATAATTAAGAATGATCACTTGAAAAAAGATCAGAAAGAGTTAGCTGTTATAATGGTTACAGTAGCAAGATTAATATTTGCAAAGAATGGGAAAAGTGACAAATTGATCTTGAAGATTGGTATAAAGAAATGTGGAGTTTAGCATTTAATGTTAACATGTGAAATGAAAATAAGAAGAGGAATGGTAGTCTAATGATTTCAAAGATGTATGGAATTTATACTTGGAATATGTCTTTTTGAAGGGTAAAGGCTATATGCTAGCAGAAGAATCAATGTATTTTTGGAGAGGAACGGGGTGAAAAGCGGTACAAATTGATATTACTGGTTACCTAGTCCCAAGGGTGAATGTGGCACAGGTGGGAAATGTTTGTTGTGTATTGTAAGTAGTTACTACTAAGTTTGTATTTCAGTTTTATTTCTGTTATTTGTGATTTTCTTTTTTATCAATAAAATTTTTAAAAAGTTAAATTGCCACAAGATTCTTCGTTGTTTTCATCTTGGCACAATAATGTACTGAAGGAAGATGAACAAACAGAAATTTAAACTAAATAAAACAGACGGGCAGTCTAAATATAATTGTTATGATGGACATGCCCCTTTTTGGATCTACTAGGGCAGTGGTCCCCAACCTTTTTGACACCGTGGAGCGGTTTAGTGTGTGTTCGTGGGGGGCGTCTGTGCGTGCTTGCGGGTGAGGTGCATGAGTCCATGCATGTGGGGGTTGCATGCGTGCGTGCGTCCGTGGGCTTGCATGCATCCATGTGGGGGGCGTGCACCTGTGAATGGGTAGGGGCATGCATGAGTCCTTGCATGCGTGCATGGGGGGCGTGCGTGGGTCAGGAGATCTGTCTCCACAGCCTGGTCCTACCAAGGCCATGGACCGGTACCGGGCCGCAGACTGAGGGTTGGGGACCCCTGTACTAGGGTATATGTACCTACTTATAATATATATACTTGCAGGCCTCCAGGTTCCATCCTGAGCACACCACAAAAACTACTGGCTACACTCTACAGCCAAAGTCGTTAGATATAATTGCATCTGTCCGGACTCACAAAATCTAAACTCAATCTACAAAAGGCATTTCTTAGGCTACAACAGCCATCCAATATGGTTAAAGAACACATTAACCAGGCAAGAGAAATTGTTTTTAGCTTTTAAATATTATACTTTCAATGATGCAAGTTGCTTTGGGTACTTTTAAGGAGAAAGGCAGGGTAAAATATTTTAAATAAATAAATAATAAACAAATACTGTGAGGCAAACCAGGAGAGAAAGCAACTGACTACCAGTAGTTGTCACCGTAACTCAGACTACTCACCCACTTCATAAGTGATCTACAACCTATCCTTGACAAGAATAATTGATCCCTGCTTGGTGGCAGGGTATACTTGCTTACAAACAAGCTCTCAAACACAAGAAACTATTTTTCTAAAATGGTTGTTGTAGGTTTTTTGGGCTATTTGGCCGTGTTCTGGAGGTTTTTCTTCCTAACGTTTCACCAGTCTCTGTGGCTGGCATCTTCAGAGAGGAGTTAGAACTCTGTGTTCTGGTGTAGTGTGTGGGATAGTTGAGCATTTGTAGCTGTGGGATCAGCTTTTTGTCCTTTTCAGGAGATTGGGTGATCAGGGTGTTTTTTGTTATGGATGTATTGTTGTGATGGGGGGGAGATGATCTGTCACTGTGATTGATAAGTGTTGTTAGCTAGTCTTTTGTGTGCAGAGATCACCGGTCCTTGTGGCTGGGTAGAGTTCGTTGACCTTTTCACAGGCTGTATTTTTCAGTGCTGGGAGCCAGGCTTTGTTGAGTTTTAGACTTTCTTCTCTTTTTTTGAAGCTGTCCTGATGTTTGTGGATTTCAATGGATTTCCCTGTGTAGTCTAACATAATGATTCCTGGTGTTGTCCAGTATGTCTGTGTTTTGAAATAGGATTTCATGTCCAGCTTGTTTCAGGGCATGTTCAGATACTGCCGATTTTTCCAGTTGTTTTAGTCTACAGTGTCTTTCATGCTTTTTTATTCTGGTGTGGATGCTGCGTTTTGTGGTCCCAATATATACCTGGCTGTGGCGGAACGCTTCTCCCCAAAGTTGCTAAGCTGTTGGCTGATTCTTCAGTGTAGAGCAAACTCTCCTGGATGATGTCATAGCTGCTTCTGAGAGGAGGCGTGGCTACCCATTCTTCTTCTTTCTCATAGTGATAGAGAGCTAACTTCAAAGCCTTTTCTTTGGGCCAATCCTAATGGCATTATGTAACCATTGTCCTATCTGAACTCTTGTCAACTATCTGTATACTGTCAACTATCTGTGAGCTTGTAAGGTTAATAAAACACAGTCCTCCTGGGGGCAGGGCAGGGTAGTCTTGATCTTCTTCTTCTAAGACTAGTCGCCCATCAGGAGCACTGTTGGCAGACATCCCTGTGTGTGGCTGACTTCTTTAACTTCTATCTAAAAGACTTTTTGCTATCCTAATTACTTGTGATCATGTAAACCATCAGCCTTCTCATTACGTGACTCCTACACCTGGCCACAACTGCAAGGTATCCGGTATACTCCTGCAGTGGTGAGGGGGTCCCTTTTGTAATCTGCTGACTGAAACATTTGCTGTATTTTTTTGGTGGGCCTGAATACTGTTTGTAGGTTGTGTTTTTTTCAAAAGCATTTTTTTTAATTTTTGATTTTTTATTCTTTTCAATGGGGGTAGGATTATGCGGAAGGGAATTTAGGGGTAGGGGGATAGGTATGGATTGGGAAAGGGTAAAATTCCAGAGAGTGAGCTAGTACATTTACATCAACTTGTACAATTACACTAAAAAGATAGATAAAAAGAAAAACAGCAAAATTTCCAGTATTACTATAGTTACTAATCTATCTATTCCCTGATTAGACCTTCACATTCTTCTTTAATCTATGCTTTCCAGACTATCTTTCGAGTCTAATTATGAAATTATTTCCTATATAATTATCCACCAAACATAATAATAGAATTATAGAAAAGTGAAGTTGGAAGGGGCCTATTTATTTATTTATTTATTAGATTTATACCCCGCACCATCTGGCAGCCATGCCACTCTGGGCGGCTAACAACAAGACAAAGTACACAATATTAAAATACAATAAGAATAAAATAATACAAGCATTCAACAGATACAATAACTAGTAGGATAAATTAAAACAGATGGCTATAAAGATGGTAGAAAGGATGATGAAAGGATGGCAAAAAGGATGATAAAAGGGAAGCATAGATATCAGCAACTTAATGCTCAGAGAAAGCCTGACAGAAGAGCCAAATTTTCAATGCTCGTTTAAACCCGTCCAACGAGGGTGCCAGGCGTATCTCCATGGGCAGATTGTTCCACAGGCGGGGGGAGACCGCCAAGAAGGCCCAGCTTCTTGTTCTTTCCCTCCAGGCCTCCTTCAGGGTCAAGGCCCTCAACCGCCCTATTACAGACAGATCTGGCTGGGAGCAGGTGTTCTGCTAGGTACCGAGGTCCTAAACCGTTCAGGGCTTTGAATGTTATCATCATAACCTTAAAGTCGATGTGGAAACAAACCGGTAGCCAATGAAGGGCAGCCAGAATGGGGGAGATGTGCTGAAATTTCTTCACCCGAGTTATTAATCTGGCCGCCGAATTCTGAACTAGTTGTAGTCTCTGCATCAACCTGAAGGGTAGCCCCACGTAGAGAGCAATGCAGTAGTCTATTCTTGAGATTATGAGTGCATGGATCAAAGTCATGAGTGCCCCCACATCTAGATAGGGACGCAGCTGGGCAATCCTCCAAAGATGGAAATGACCTCAGTTTCCATGGTGAGATCCGGGTCCAGACAGATGCCCAAGCTGCAAACCTCATTCTTCGTGGGAAGAGTCACTCCCGCAAAGGAAAGGGAGTTTCCCAACCCACTGACACCAGGGCTGCCCATGCGCAAGATTTCCATCTTGTCTGGATTCAACCTCACTCCATTTGCCCTCATCCACCCCAGAACAGTCCCCAAGCAGCGTTCAAGGGTTGGAACAGCATCCACTGCAGTTGGAGAAAAGGAGAGGTAGAGTATCAGCGTACTGATGACACCGAGCCTCACAACTCCGGCTGACCTTGCCCAGCGGCCTCATATAGATATTAAATAGCATTGGCGAGATGATCGACCCCTGCGGAACCCCACAATTGAGGATCCATGGGGTGGAAGTCATCTCACCAAGCTGCACTCTCTGGGGACGGTCCCCCAAGAAGGAATGGAGCCATGCCAAAGTGACGCCACCGATCTCCAGCTCGGAGAGACGCGCCAGGAGGATACCATGGTCAACGGTATCAAAGGCCGCTGAGATATCGAGGAGGACCAACAAGGACATATTGCCCCTGTTGGCCTCCCTTAGTTCGTCATCCTGCAGGGCGACCAATGCTATTTCCATACCATGCCACGGCCTGAAGCCTGACTGGAACGGATCAAGGGCGTCAGTTTCCTCCAGGAGTGCCTGGAGCTGATCAGCCACCACCCTCTCGACCACTTAAGAAACACTGGCGACAGGCCTATAATTACTATTTTCATCCACCGCCAAATTAGGTTTCTTTCAAATGGGCCTACTGAATGTCTCCTTGAGGGCAGGGGGAACCATGCCCTCCTGGAGAGACCCATTAATTATTGCAGTGGCCCATTCTGTTGTTACCGGCTTGGCTGCTTTGATGAGCGAAGTCAGGCAAGGGTCTAAGGAGAAGGTGGTGGCATGACTTCTTTTCTCCAGGCTAAACATGCCCAATTCTTTCAGCCTTTCCTCATAAGGCTTGGTTTCCAGCCCCCTGATCATCCTCGTCGCCCTCCTCTGAACTTGTTCCAATTTGTTAGCATCCTTCTTGAAGTGTGGTGTCCAGAACTGGACACAATCCTCAAGGTGAGGCCTAACCAGTGCTGAATAGAGGGGGACCAGCACCTTGCGGGATTTGGAAACTATACTTCTATTAATGCAGCCTAAAATAGCATTTGCCTTTTTTGTAGCCACATCACACTGTTGGCTCATATTTAGCTTGTGATCTACAACAATTTCAAGATCCTTCTCGCTCGTAGTTTTGCTGAGCCAGGTAGCTCCCATCTTGTAACTGTGCAATTGGTTTCTTTTTCCGAGGTGCAGTACTTTACACTTCTCCCTGTTGAATTTCATTCTGTTGCTTTTGGCCCAGTGTTCCATCTTAAGGCCATTTTCAATTTTGTTTCTGTCTTCTAGGGCAGAGATCATCAACCCCCGGTCCGCAGCCCGGCGCCGGTCCCTGGCCTGAGCCCGACCAGGCCGCTGAGACAGACCTCCCCCCCACTCCCCTCCCCACAGCTGCTTTGCCAGCGCCGTGTGAGCGCTCCCCCACCCCTTCGCGCATGCGCCCGAGTGCTGTCCCCAGGAAAGCTTCCCTGAAGAAAAACGGGAGCGCTTCCAAAGCGCGCGAAGCCAAGCCTGAAGAGGCGGATGGCGTTCCCTTGCAGAAGCAAAGTGCTTGCCGGGTGGAGGAAGGCGGTGCCCTCCCGAGGAACGGGCCTGGCCAGGCTGGGAGGAGACGCACCGCTGCCCAGGCGCCGGATCCTCGTTCCCCCCCCAGGGGAAAGAAGTTGCCCGAAGAGGGAGGTGGTCTTGGCAGAAGAGACAGGAGGGCGCCCCTCAAGAGGAAGGAAGCGGGCAGGCGGAGGAAAGGGCCAGGCCTGCCGAGAAGGAGCTCCCTTCTCAGCCGAAGCCGCACGAGCGAGACCTCCAAGGGAAGAAGCCTGAGCGGCCCAGGACTGAAGCTGGGGCTGGGGCGGCGACCAAGGTTTAGTATTTCGCTGAAATGGGCTTCCCTCACCCAAACACTTTTCGAAAACTTTAAACCCAGCTGAACAGTTGAGTATTGGGTTGATTGCCTCCCCACCCCATCCCGGTCTCAGACCCTCTTCAACAAGAAGGTTGCACTAATTTTGTCACATGCACACACACACACACAAACTTTTCCCCTCACAACTGCCCCCGCTCTTCCTGGAATCGGTGCCCCTCCCAAGCTAAGTAGCCCTACGAGGGAGACCAAGGCAGTGTATCTTCAGTATCAGTAACCAACTTCCCTTCCTCCTCCTGAAGAAGCCTCCTCAGGAAGGCAATTAACAATAGCATCGCAGAACAGTAGAACAAGGGGGGTGGGGGGGTGGGGAGGGGAAAATAACCTTACCAGCTTCACTTACAGTATGCAGCTGAAAAGAAAATGCACAGCCCCCAGCTGCTGTATCGCATGCAATTCGTCTCAATGGACGGAAAAGAACTCTGAAAGGCTTGTCTTCTAGGCTGTGGGTCTAGTTTCTCCTCAGCTCGCTTTTTCTCCCACGCGCACTCTCCCTCTCCCTCTCTTTCCTCTTCACAAAGCCATTTTCCTATTCCCTAATCCTCTCACAGGGAAAGGGGGGGGGGAAAACCCAGCACAAACCAAACGACTTCAGCATAACGATTCTCCGGGGGTGGGGGTGGGTGTGCTGAGAGAGAAGGGGGATGGGAGAGATTCCGCCGGCATTCAAGCATCACAGTATGCTAATGCTCCCAGCGGGGATGCAAACAGTCACCTACGCACATTGGGGCATCAGGGCTCCAGATTCCTTACCAATAATGCTTCATGACAAGGCATAAAAAGCCCCTCAATTCATCCACCTCCCCGTTACTGTTTCAAAGACACACCCCTGATAAACTTCTCAGAGTTCTCGGTTACTCTAGCGCTGGGTTTCCACTGCCCCCCTTCTCCCCCAAATTAGATATTAATTCCTGATTAGTGGCTTCTTAAAGCTGATAATGAGACTAAGCTATTGAGAAAAAAAATTTGCTCCCACCTTTCAGTCACAGTGCCTGCACAGGAATGGAAAGCTTTTTTTTTTAAAAGAGAGAGTGGAAGCACAAATATACTTTTGACAGACATCAAATAATATTTATATTCACTGGTTGTTTTTTGTGTGTGAAAAAAACAAACTACTTAACTTAAAAATGGTGAATAAAAATGCATCCAATATCATTCTAAACTGTTCTTCATACAAGCCATATAAACTGACACTATAATGATTTCTTCAAAATGTCAAACACAAGTTTATTTAAATGTCAACTATGAGCATTTCCTTTCCACAATGGGGAAGAAAATAAAGATCTCAAAAAGCAGATGGCACAATTCTACCTCATAAATGAGGGTAGCTAGCTTTCAACTAATAATTTATGAGGATACCTCCCCCTTCTTGGTCCTGTGGCTCAGCAGCATGCCATTTGAGCCTTTCAAGCAAAATAAACAGACTTCAAACCACCAGCTTCAAACACACTAACATTTACTAGTGCTATTTCAACCTGACACAAGCTAGTTTGTTCTACTGTAACCCTGTACAGAAACATGAGGGGACAGTTTGATAGACGAGGCTCCCTCCTTGTTCATAAGATATATTGACTTTATAACTATATGCCAGCACTATATTTGTCCACTCTTCTTTGCCAAAACGCTCCAAATCTGTCAGATTGCAAGGGCGTCTCCTGTGCACAGCCCTATCACCCCACAGATATTCAATCGGATTCAGGTCTGGGCTCTGGCTGGGCCATTGCAAAACGTTAATCTTCTGGTGAAGCTATTCCTTTGTTGATTTGGATGTATGATTTGGGTCGTTGTCATGCTGAAATATGAAGTTCCTCCTCATGTTCAGCTTTCTAGCAGAAGCCTGAAGGTTTTGTGCCAATATTGACTGGTATTTGGAACTGTTCATAATTCCCTTTAGCTTGACTAAGGTCCCTGTCCCATCTGAAGAAAAATAGCCCCAAAGCATGATGCTGCCACCACCATGCTTCACTGTGGGTATGGTGTTCTTTTGGTGATGCGCAGTGTTGTTTTTGCGCCAAACAGATCTTTTGGAATTATGGTCGAAAAGTTCAACCTTGGTTTCATCAGACCATAACACTTTTCCCCATATGCTTTTGGGAGACTTCAGATGTGTTATTGCAAAATTTAGCCAGGCTTGGATGTTTTTCTTCGTAAGAAAAGGTTTCCGTCTTGCCACTCTACCCCATAACCCAGACATATGAAGAATACGGGAGATGGTTGTCCCATGTACCACACAGCCAGTACTTGCCAGATATTCCTGCAGCTCCTTTAATGTTGCTGTAGGCCTCTTGGCAGTCTCCCTGACCCATTTTCTTCTAGTCTTTTCATCACTTTTGCAGGGACATCCAGTTCTTGGTAATGTCACTGTTTGCCATATTTTCTCCACTTGATGATGACTGTCTTCACTGTGTTCCATGGTATATCTAATGCCTTGGAAATTCTTTTATACCTTTTTAACAATGAGATTTTAACACTGATACCTTTTTAACAATGAGATCCCTCTCATGCTTTGGAAGCTCTCTGTGGACCATGGCTTCTGCTGTAGGATGTGACTAAGAAAATGTCAGGAAAGACCTACTAGCATAGCTGATCTTTATTTGGGATTCCTCAGAGGCACTTTAAATGATGGCATAACATACTACTGCATAACAAGTACCCCCCCACATGGACGCCCCCCACACCCCCCATTCACGGATGCTGGCGGTGCCAGGCCCCCCCCCCCGGTCCTTGGAAGAATGGTCTTCAACAAAACCGGTCCCTGGCATTAAAAAGGTTGGGGACCACTGTTCTAGGGTATTAGCTATTCTGCCCAATTTGGTATCATCTGCAAATTTGACAAGCATTCCCTGCACTCCCTCATTCAAGTCATTAATTAAAATATTGAACAGCACCAGACCCAGGACTGAGCCTTGGGGTACCCCACTTGTTACCTCCTCCCAGTTAGAGAAGGACCCATTAATCATCACCCTCTGAGTACGATTCTGTAGCCAATTGTGGATCCACCTGACACTTGATCTATCCAGCCCACACCTAGTTAGCTTGCTAATCAGGAGATCATGGAGCACTTTGTCAAAAGCTTTGCTGAAGTCGATATACTACGTCCACAGCATTCCCTCTATCAGGGAGGTGACCTGATCAAAAAACGAGATCAAATTAGTTTGGCAGGATTTGTTCTTAACAAATCCATGTTGGCTTCTAGTTATTACTGCATTGTTTTCTAGGTGCTTGCACAATGACCGCTTCATGATCTGTTCCAGGATTTTGCCTGGGATTGATGTCAGGCTGACTGGCCTGTAGTTCCCAGGTTCCTCTTTTTTGCCCTTTTTGAAGATAGGGACAACATTGGCCCTCCTCCAATCCTCTGGCACCTCCCCCGTTTCCCATGATTTCAAGAAAATAATGGATAGTGGTTCTGAGAGTTCTTCAGCCAGTTCCTTCAGTACTTTCGGATGCAGTTAATCCGGTCCTGGAGATTTGAACTCGTTCAAGGTGGTAAGGTATTCCTTGACTATTTATCAATTTCCAGCTGCAATCCTGTCCCCCCACCCCCACTTCTACTTCCACTTTGTTTGGAAGTTCATAGTCTGTCTTATGGGAAAAGACTGAACTAAAATAGGAATTGAGCACCTCTTCCTTTTCTTTGTCATGGACATGAAATACTGTTTCAAAACACAGAAGTACTGGACTCCTTTTCTTGTTAGGATCTCCTGCCATGGGACCTTACTTATGCTTGTTCTGAGATTATTAAAATTGGCATTTTAAAAATACAGCAGAAGTGTGTGGCTACACTCTGCTTTGGTTTCCTTTGACATCAAGAATTCTAGAAGGAAATCGTCACTCTCGCCTACTGTTCCCCTTACTGCTACTTCCCCCACCAAGTCATCTCTGTTGGTCAGAATCAAGTCAAGGATAGCAAATCCTCTAGTTTCTTTCTCCACTTTTTGTAGGAGAAAATTATCAACCACACAAGCCAGGAATTTCTTGGAAGGGCCATACTTGGCAGAATTTGCCTCCCAACATATATCTGGATAAATGAAATCTCCCATCACTACTACGTTGTGTCTCTTTGAAAACCCTGCAATTTGTTTTCCTAAAGTTTCATCCGCTTCCTCTCTTTGATTGGGCAGTTGGTAGTAGACTCCAACTACCAAGTTCCTTTTGTTTTTTGCCCCAACTAGATTGATCCAGATACTCTTGATTGGACAGCCAATCTCTTCCTCCTGTACTTCTGTGCAGAAATGCGTATTTTTGACATATACTGCCACTCCACCTCCCTTTTTATTCTCTCTGTTCTTTTTGATCAGTTTATATTCCTCAATTGCTGTATACCAGTCATGGGAGTCATCCCACCAAGTTTCTGTTATTCCTATCAAGTCATACTTACCCTCCTGAATTAAAATTTCCAGTTCTTCTTGTTTGTTTCCCATACTCCTGGCATTCATATACAGACACCAGAGGTTCTGTGATTTGTGGCCTGTTTGTCTTTTTACATGTTTATGAATATGATTATGATTATTGTTGTGACTATTATTGTGACTATTATTGTTAATGTTATTATTGTTGCCCTTTTGATCAGTTTGGTCTATTCCTCTTATTGTGTGTAAGGCTTCATCTACCCTTAACTCTGTGCTTGCATTTCCCTCCCCCTTCCAATTCAGTTTAAAGCCCTCCTGATGAAGTTCTTCATGCTGTGGCCAAACACATTCTTCCCAGTCCTTGTTAGATGCAAACCGTCTCTTGCTAGCAGTCCTTCCAGGAAGCTTAGCCTGTGGTCCCAAAAACCAAATCCCCCTCGTCGACACCACCTTCGTAGCCAGTCATTCACCCAGAGGATCTTCCTTTCCCTTTTGACCCCTCTTCTGAGCACCGGTAGGATGGATGAAAAAACTACAGTCGTGCCTCGACTTACGAACTTAATCCGTATTGGAATGATGTTAAGTCGAAACGTTCGTAAGTCGAATCAGCATTTTCCATAGGAATGCATTGAAAACCGATTAATCCGCCTGTTTTTTGTTCTTATGTCGAGGTGCCGTTTGTAAGTCGAAGCATTCGTTCCCATAGGAACTAATGCAAAAGCGTTTAATCTGTCCTCTACCACTAGGGGAAGAATTTTTTTAAAACCTAAGATGACCTAAGGTTAAAAAAAGGGCAGGAAAGGAGGGAGGGAGGGAACGAACAGCTTTTAAACAAAACACCTTTAAAACCAAGCAGCTTTAAACCAAACCAAGCACCTTTTAAACCAATTTTTGAATTTTAAAATTATAGTACCAGGCAGTACCAGGCAGTACCGGGCAGTCCAAAGTGCATTTCCTGATTTTTTCGCGTTTTTTTTTTGTTCGTAAGTCGAAGCTCCGTTCGCAAGTTGAAGCAAAATTATGTGAACAGAGCTGTTTGTAAGTCAAATTGTTCGTATGTAGGGATGTTCGTAAGTCGAGGCACCACTGTATCTAGGCCCCAAAGTCCTTGAGTTTTCTTCCCAGAGCTTCAAAGTCAGACATGATTTCTCAGTAGCTCCTCTTGGCTGTGTCGTTTCTTCCCACATGGACAAGAAGAAAGGGATATGTATCTGTAGGTTTTATGAGTGATAGCAATCCTTCCATCACATCCCTTATCCGTCCTCCAGGGAGACAGCATACCTGGCAAGTCCATGGATCCTCCTGGCATATTTCAGTCTCAATTTCACGTAGTAGGGAGTCCCCTACTACAACTACTCTCCTCCTCTTCTTTTTGTAGGGTGTAGGTTCAGTGACTATATTCTGCTGTGCTGTCTCCTCTGCATGAAGTCCAACCGACTCTTCTTCAAGTAACTGAAAGCAGTTTTGTAGTTCCACCGGGAAAGAGTGTCTTCTTCTTTTGCTCCTGTGATTCTTTTCCATGGTGGTTCCTCCACTCTGTTTGTAGCCTCTACAGCATTTTCCTCCACGGCAATGTTTTGGTTTTCTTCCATCAACAGTGCTCCCTCTGACAGCTGCTGCTGCTCATGAGTTCTATCAATGTAGGCTTCATCTTCCCCTATAGCCTTGAGTGTGGCTACTTGCTGCTCCAGGTCTCTGACTTTCTCTTCAAACAGTGCCACAAGTTTACACTTGTTACACGTATACAGCATTTTACACTCAGGAACAAAGACAAACATAGCACAAACTTCGCAGGTAACCACAACTGAGTTGTCTCTACCCTCCATAATCCCTTCTAGCTTTTTTACTTTCAACTGTTTGTTTAGGATACCTGTCCCTCATGTTTTGTTAGTTTAAATGTAGTTGTACGTATACCCAAAGGAACCAAAAAAACTTTGTTAGGGGCCTCCCCCAGTGAACTCCCATGGCAAACTCCGTTTGCTCTCCCGTTCACAAGCTCTAGTCGTGAGCTCCCTGTGTCTGCCTTCAGCTTTATTTGTCAGTTGTGCTCTGCCTGGAGTCAGGAATCAAAAGGATAATAAAAGTCTCCTCCTGTGTTTTTCATTTTCCACACTATTTAAAAACATTTTTATATCTTTTTTTAAAATTTTGTTGACATTGTGTATCATGAGTAAATCATATATCATCTATAAAACATCTTATCTGCATTTTCTTTAATAGTTACTGATTTTTAAATATTAATATTCTTCTACCATTTTATACCCATTATATCCTACAGTCTTTAACCATTTTATTCATTTAGTCCATTTTTATTGTTGAGGTTTTCTTTCCTCCTCCTGGATCCTCTTGTTTCTATAGTGCACTTTCCTTTAGGGCTTCTTGCTTGCTCTTCTGCTCTAGTCGACCTTCTTTCTCCCTCTGATCCTGATGGTCTACTTGATTTCTCCTCTTGTTTCTCATCTGCTTTTTTCTCCTTTTTTCTGCCCAGCTATTTCTCCTTTGTTTTCACAAAATCTTCTGCCTTCAGTTTTGAATTACTGTATTTTTCCATTTATAAGGAAAAAAAACACACACACACACTTTTGTAACTCAAAAATTAAGAAAACTTAGCTTTGAGTATTCAGTCTCTGGGCTCAGAACACTGTGACATTACGAGTCCCTGTTGCATCTGAGCCTACAGGCTCCACCTCCAACGAGGTGTGTTCCAATTGTTTTGTTCAGCATCAGCTAAAGTCAGTTCCATAAGGTTTATGATCGGAGGAAGCTAAGTCTCCTGACTTTAGGAAGCTAAGCCTTGTGATTGAAGGAAACCTATTTACAGAGGCAAGGTACAGGCCATTTTGTTCTCTCCTCAGCTTACTTCTGTGTATAAGACGCCCCTCAATTATTAGTGTAATGATTTTAGGAAAAAGTAGTGTCTTATACATGGAAAAATACGGTAATATATCTGTTCCTGGAATTCAAAGAGGACACCTTCAGGCACCAATCACTTATACATAATTGAGTTTGTTCTCAAGTGGTATGTCAACTCTGCATATTGTTTCCTTTTCTGTCATTTGCCACAGAATATGTTTCAAGATCTTAGTTTCTTTGTCTTTTCTATTAGGTTCCTTGCCTTGTATATTTCTTAAGACTTTATCTCGAAATATCTTTCTTGTAAATTTAACATGAATTTCTCTGGGGAGATTTTTATCTCCATGAGTGATGCCAAATAAGAAGTAATCACTTGCACTGTGTCTTCTTTTTGTTCTGGTAGATTCTGGAATCTAAGTATGGCATTGGCTCTTTCCATTTGTAGATTTAACAGAGTAATTTAATCTTGCTTGCTTTTGATGTCCCATCTATTCTGGCTATTTGTTTTTTATTTTCTGTAATCTGATTTTTAATATCAGTCATTTGCATCCCTAAATCTTTCATTTGTACACATCGCTGAGCCATCCCTCCTTGTAGTTGCTGTAGCCCTGTTGATAACACCTCTTGAATACTCTGTTGCCAGTCCTTAAATGAGTTCCCCAACATCCCACTGAGATTCTGTTCCTGTGCCGATGAGCCTCTTTGAGTTCTCTCTTTTCCACCTTTTGTCGTCTATTGATTATTTTTTCCTCCTTCTTAAGTTAAGTAAATAAGGGATGCTTTTTAAGTTTTGTCAGCAGATGTTTTCTTTTCCTTTAAGGAGTGCTGTTTAAGTCTTCTGTCAGCAGATGTTGCTGTAACCTTACTTTCCTTTCTCAGCCTTATTTACGTCTGATCCAAGAGTGGGGTGGAGCTTCCCTCCGGGTAGAAAGTTCTTGTTAAGTATTTCTTTTAGAGTGCGCTGAGTAAAGCAGGAGTACAACCAGCCTTCAAGGTCCTCACAGAGAAGAAAAACATGAAACAGCCTCTTCTTTAAAGCTTATATTACATATGTACACTCTTCACAAAATACTCCAACAGCATGTCCTCTAGCAACTCTCCAACTATCCGTAACACATTTGTGTTCCTATGGACACTACATAGTACATATGACCAATCAGGTAACATTATCTCATCTTAGGGGATCTCAAAATAATTACATCAGCCTTCTGCCTAGTCAGCATGACTCAGCTTTATACACAGCTGTAAAATATGGCTGATTAACAATTTCCTTTATACATTCAGTCTAAGATGTCAATTTCTTCCATTACAATCCTTGTACTGACAGTTCTCACAGTCACCAAGTCACAACAATAAAAATTTAAAGGATGTGCAATGCTTTGAAGTAAATAGGATTTGATATTGATATTTCAGATAGTCACAGCAGCGAGGCTTTTATCTTAGATTGCTCTACTTTCATGACAAAGTAATTTTCTCCCTCTTCTCCCTTTCTCTCTTCTCTCCCCTTCTTCTCCCGATCCAAGCTTGGGGGGGGGAGGCTCACTTCTACCGTAAGATTTTTTTATATATAGTAAAGTCCATTTTGCTGACTCTTTGTATCTATCTCTTTTTTGTGTACTTATTTGGGTCCATGGAGATTTTCCTTATATAAACAGATATTTTAACTTAAGAGTCTCTGGTTGAGATATTTCCAACATCCTTTTGCACTCTCTCACTCTCTGCTTGGGGTGTTCCCAGCTTTTTGCCAAGATGGCTTCCTCCTCGGTCTGTGCACTCAGATGCAACTTCAGAGGGGGAGCCAGCCCTCGCCAATCCCATTTCCCCCTTTTGTCATCTCTGCTGCTTCAGACGCCGGTTCTCCTAGAGGACCGTCCTCCCCCCCCCCCCGCCGGTTTGGGGAGCCTGGAACCAAGGGGTCCCGGTCAGTTTCAGGAGCTTGCCTGAAACCTGACCTGTTCTCACCACAATGAAACCCCACCCCAAACTCAAGCAACTATTGACGCAAAATGGACTACACAACACTGACAGAGATGGGGACTAAACTATGCTATAAACCGAGATGCCTGCTCTGTCCTCACATCTACTCTGGCAACACAATTACAGATCCCAAAAATGTTGTACATAACATCAGGGGGCTGTTTACCTGTTCCTCTTCTAATGTGATCTCTTTTAATGTGCCTTTCTGCACTCTTATATAGGAGACAAGCAGGACAATCTCTACGCAAAAGAATTGATGGACAAAAATCTGACCTCAGGAGGAATGTCAATACACAAAAACTGTTTCAGAACATTTCCATCTACCCAGACTTAAATAGGTAGACTGAAAGTCACTGTTCTGGAAACAAAATACTACAAAACAAGATTTCAAGAGAAACAGCTGAGAAAATATGCAGTCATGTGAAAAAAAAATACACTATTCTATGGTTTTATGTATCGGGACATGATAAAAATCATTTGGTCCTTAGCAGTTCTGAAAATTAGGTAAATACAAACTTGGTTTTTCACACATGGTTTCTCAATTTGGCTTTATTTTTGTTAAATAAGTCATGACACGGTGTAATATGCCATGTGTTGTTGTTCATCTAAGGTTGTATTTACCTAATTTTCAGACCTGCTAAGGACCAGATGATTTTTATTCTGTCCTCATACATAAAACCATAGAATTCAAAGAGGGTGTACTTTCTTTCTCACATGACTATATACACAAATGTAGAAAACTCACTTAAAAGGACTGAATGTCAATAAAGGGTTCTTAAATCATCACCAAGTATGAAATCCTACACTGATTCCCATTTTGCCACCCATGTCAACTATATTATTGTTACCTTGTAGACTGATAGTTGACATTATTCATGGTTTGGTAGCCTATTCTATTACTAATGAACCATTGGCACTTTGTATTGCCACCTGCTATGGGGCTACGCATAAATATGATACCCTGTTTCCCGAAAATAAGTCAGGGTCTTATATTAATTTTTGCTCCAAATAATGCATTAGGGCTTATTTTCAGGGGATGCTTTATTTTTTTCATGTACAATCTACGTTTATTCAAATACAGTCACATCTTCTTCTTCTGGTTGCTGCACAATGGTGGAGAGCGGGCTTTCACTTAACTAGGGCTTATTTTTGGGGTAGGGCTTATAGTACAAGCATCCTGAAAAATCATACTAGGGCTTATTTTCAGATTAGGTCTTATTTTCAGGGAAACAGGGTAGTTATATAGTCTCACTCTTATATCTGAGGAAGTGGACTTGATCCACAAAAACTCACATTAAAATATAGCAGTTAGTCTTTAAGGTACCACAGTGTTTTTGTCTGATATGCTAGTGTAGAACAAATATGTTTTTAGTATGAGAATGCTCCTGGTTCCTACCAGATGCTCAGGTTGACATGCCAGTAACACTTCCCATCATCTTTACTGTTTGGAAACTGCAACTGCCTCAAAATGTATCACAATGTCTACTTTAACCACACAGGATATGTAACACTAGCCTTGTATTAGCTTCACGGACTTCCCCATTTCCTTCTGGACTGTATTTTAAAAGATGGTGCTAACCTATAAAGCCTTCTACAGCCAAGGTCTAGGATCCATGAAAAACTACCTTTTCCCATGAGTTATATACATATAACTTTGAGATCCAGTTTCATCATACATTCAGTTGGTGACTTCTAACAGAAGAAGCTCACAGCTTCTACACTCTCATGAAGTTTGCAAACAGGGTGAATAAACAGGGCTATTTTTCATCTTGTCCCTTTATCTTGAGATCAACTATTTCCCTGAACCATCCAGAGATGTGTGTTTATTGCTCTTTCTTTGATTGTAGCCATGCACTTTGTCTCCCGCTACCTAGTGCTGGGAAAAGCTACCACAGAAAGTAAGTGAATCACTGATGTAACTGAGTGTGGAGCTAGCAGCTGCCTCATCTATAGTTGAACTCACAGGCCCTGTGAGCTTGTGAGCTAAAACTGATGGTGAGTAAAGAAGCAGTTTTTTCATGGGCACCTGATGGAGAGGACAAGAGCAATGTTTCACCATCTACAATTAAGATGAAGAGATACAGACAATGAGAGAGCTCCTGCAGTGACCTGCAACATTTGTGCTATGTTCATTTTCTGCCAGAGAATGGTAAAAAAAAATTACTGACAGTACCAGCTGGTTCATCAGAGAAGATGACGTGTTTCTGAATATGGCAGACAAAGCCTTTCTGGAACAAAGGGGAGATCCCCTAAGGAAGAAGAAGATCAAGCACTTGGTTGAAATGTCACCGAAGGCACAACACTAACAGAAATTATGCTAGAATCAGGAAAAGGCCACATGGTGATGGAAATAATACAAATGCTAGCAGACGATACCTTTAATTGACCATTAAGAATATAAAACAAACAAAAAACAGTGAGCTTTCATTGTTCATCAGTTTTCACAGTGATCATCTTCTTCAAGGCTGTGAATCAAGTTATTGTGGGTAGTTTCAAACTTATGTGCTATTATTAATCATGCTGTGATTTTAAAGCTACGCGATCTAGATCAAGCCCTGTCCATTGACAGTGATTCAGAGCTACTGTAAATGGGTCAGCAACAGAGAACATAGGAGGACATGAAGTGTTCTGCGGATAGAAGAGTTCTGCCACTTCCCAGAGGAGACGGGAAGCTGTAATAGTAGATGACTCCATATTGAGAGGGACAAAGGCAGCAGTTTCTGGGCCTCATAGGATATCTATAGAAATGTGCTGTCTCCCTAGTGCAATGTCTCCCTAGTGCAGTACTCCCTAGTACAGGACTGTCTCTCTAGTACAGCTTTCAATGTAATGTGACTATGAGGCTCTGGGTAGGAAGGTGCAAATCCTTGAGGTAAATGTGCCTTTTTTCCATCACTCTTTCCTGTTCAAAGAAGAGAGATAAGAATACTGCAAGTGAACAACTGCCTGTGGAAACGGTGTCAGGAAAGGTTTGGCTTCTTGTACCATGGTCTGCACGTCCATAAAGAAGGATTTCTGCCAAGAGATAGATTCCATCTCAAAGGGATAGAAAGAACACGTTTCCTGGAATTCTTGAAAACCTGGTCAGGAGATCTTGCAACTGAATCTTGGGGTGGGGAGGGAGAAGGGGACAGTATTCCATACAACAGGAGGATGGCAAATACTATGGACAAGAGTGTTGGTGATTGATCAGCAACTAGGATGTTGGTATAGGAATCCACCATTAGATGGAAAAACAATAAGGAAGCAACTAGAAGGTTTCAAAGGTTGCTATGTCAATGCACAAAGCAAGAGAGACAACCCAGATCTAGTCTGAACTGCCTGCACCTTCTCCCAAAAGGAAAATAAATGGCAGTGAGGGCACTGCTGCCCAAGATAGGCAAAGGGATGATATGGAAACACTTAACTACTTTTCAAGAATTCAAGTCTCCAGTTATACTGCATCCAAAGATACTACACAAACTTGTAGAGGTAATCTCAGAACCTCTGTCTAGAAACTTTTGAGATTTCTTGAGAACAGGTCAGGTCCCTAAATACAGTGGTGCCTCGCAAGACGAATTTAATTCGTTCCGCGAGTAGCGCTGTCTTGCGAAAAAATCGTCTTGCGAAAAGCAGTTTCCCATAGGAATGCATTGCAATGCATTCCTATGGGAACCTTGCAAGACGAAAAAAATTCATTCTTCTTGCGAGGCATCAATCTTGGGAAAAAAAAATCATCTTGCGAAGCATGGCCATAGAAGAAGCCGTCTTGCGAGGCACCATAGCGATCGCAAAAACCAATCGTCTTGCGGGTTTTTCGTCCCGCGAGGCGTTCGTCTTGCGAGGCACCACTGTACTGGAAAAGGGTGTCAGGTCAGAAAGTTTAATGCTGAACCACCATCCTAAGCACCCTATAGATCTCATTGGAAAATCAGAAGCCTGACAGGGGCAAATGCTATCTGGGTAACTACCAGTCAGCCTGACATCAGTATTTAACCTACTGTGTGTCACCATAGATTAAATATCAATATTTAATCTATAACATTCTAAATGGTTTGGATCCAAGCCTTTCTCTCAGTCTCACCACCCCCACGTGTGTGTTTGGCAGGAACTTGGGAAAGTCACTTCTCCGTCACTGCTCCCAGACTCTGGAACTCCCTCCCACAAAACGCCAGGCTGGCCCCATCTTTGTTGTTCAAGCAGGCAAAGACACTTCTCTTCAGGCAGGCATTTCCTTAGTGCTTGGCTGTCTAAGAAAGGTTTTAAAACAGGATGGTTTATACTTTTGTTGCTTTTAAATCTATTTTAGTAATGCTTTTACCTAACATTTTTAATATAATGTTTAATTATTTTTAAATATTTGAATAAATTACTGTTTTTAACTTTTAATATTGTAGTTTTAAAAGTGTAAGCTGCCTTGTGTCCTTTTTAGGAGAAAGGTAGGGTAAAAATATTTTAAATAAATAAATCAGGGGGGATAAAAATCAATGATTTTTTTAATCAATATGATTTAAATCATGATTTAAATTTTAAAAATCAATTTTTATTTAAATCATGATTTAAATCAAATCCACCCTGAAAGAAATAGAGAAAGGTTATCAAATAGTCTATTAAACAGCTGGTCTGTGTGCACTTAGAAAGGAACACTATGATTACAAAGAACTAAAGCAAATAATGCCAGACATATCTCACTCCTTCTTTTTCAATGGAGTAATAAGCTTGATAAATGACAGGAATGCTGTGAATATCATGTATCTTGATTCTACCAAGGTTTTCAACAAGGTCCCCATGATATTCTTGTGGACAAGCTTTTAAAATACAGCCTACACAATGCTACTGCTAAGTGGATTTGTAGTTGGTAGATATGCAAAGCATATCAAACAGTGCTCACAAATGGTGCCCTGTCATTCTAGAGAGAAGTGGAGTGCTATAGACTTCTGTCCTGGGTCAAGTGTTGCTGGACATCTTTATAAATGATTTGAATGAAGGAACAGAAGGGGAAACTCATCGAATCTAAAAATGCCAAAAAAACTGAGAGGGATAGCCAATTCATCAGAAGATAAAAGGAGGGTTCAAGACGACTACAGCAGATTGGAGAACTGGACCAAAAGAAACAAAAGGAGTTTAAACAAGGAAGTATGCAAACTACTATATATTTAGGCAGAAAAAAACAGATGCACAATTACAGAATAGGTGACACCATGCTTGGCAGTAGTATGTGTGAAAAGGATCTATGGGTCTTAGTAAACCACAAGCTAATATGAGCGAACAGTATGATGCAACTGCAAAAACACCCTAATCCTAGGCTACATAAACAGAAGCACAGTGTCCAGATGTAGAGAAGTAGCAGCATCACTCCATTCTGTCACAATGAGATTTCCCTCCACTGGGCACCTCAGTTTAAGAAGGATATTGACAACCTGGAACATACTGAGAGGACAGCAAAAAGGATGGTAGAAGGTTTAGAAACCAAGCCCTCTGAGAAACATTGCAGGGAATTGGGCGTATTTAGCTTGATGAAGAAAAGATGGAGAGGCAGTATAAAAGCCACCTTCCAACATCTGAAGGACAGAAACAGAATGTGGAAAACTTTATGTTCTGCTACTCCAGGGGGTAGAATCTCAACAAATGGATTCAAATTGCAAGAAAGGAGACTTTGGCTAAACATTAGAAAGTACTTCCTAAAGGTAAGAGCTGTTGAACGGCTGAACGGACTGCCCTGGAAGGTGCACAATCCCCTTCACTGGAGATTTTTAAATAAAGATTGGTGTCCATCTGTCAGAGATGCAGTAACTGTTCAGCAGAGGGTTGGAATTAATCATCCTTAGAATTTTTTCCAGGTCTAAACTTCTATGATCCTCCTCAAGCTATAGATTAGTTGTGTACTAATCTACAGTAGCTTCAGCCATCCTCCCAATCTAGCTGGAACGAGTTCACCATTAGATAGTCATTTTTAGGCTTTGATTTTATTGAATTTTACTGACTACAGTATAACCTTCCACTTATTATTTATGTTAGTTTTATTGTTGCCTTGAAGTGTTTTGTGGTGTTGTACTTTACTTTCAGAAATCTCACTGAAATCTTCTAAACGTTCATCATGCTAATCCAGCTACCTATGAGCCAGTTCATACATGCAGTAACACATACACAACTCAACCATCTTAGAAATATATCGTTGTTGTTGTTTAGTCGTTAAGTCGTGTCCGACTCTTCGTGACCCCATGGACCAGAGCACGCCAGGCCCTCCTGTCTTCCATTGCCTCCCGGAGTTTGGTCAAAATGTATAGAAATGTATAGGGATGCCACAAATCTCTTAAGGATTACGTGAAAGCAACATTTCTATTTGATCTGTATGAACAACATGTCCATGGCTAGACCCAGTGTCCATGTCAGCATGCACTGAGAGGCACCTTTCTCCCATACACAAGTCTATGTCTCCGAACTGTATAGAAAGAACACCTGTCTAGAGTCCTAACCTGTTTATATGACTTGTGGGACAGAATTATCAAAAGGTTTATAGGGAAGTAAAGTATACTGATTTAATTGAGACTTCCAAGCATGTGCACTAAAGAGTGGGGTCCTAATTAGTGCTCCAACTAAAGCATTTTTAGCAACATACCTGAAATACTGGCTGAAAGCAGCTAACACATTTTTATGTGCTTTGAAACAAACACTTTTGACCACCAACATGCAATCACAGAAGAGTCCTTGAATGCGCTGGTCATGAAGCTGTTGAAGGAGGTAGCAGCTATGGCTTGCAAAAGCATCCATGTTAGAATGTGCCTTAATTACCTAAAACAATAAAAGCAAAATATCTCAGAGAGACAGAGTTTTATTTATACATTGCATTAGAGTCACAGGAAAAATTATTAGAAGATTTATTATATACAAAAGGAATGTCTGTAAATTGTGAAACAATTTATTAATTCAGGGGTCCTCAAACTTTTTAAACAGGGGGCCCTGTTCATTGTCCCTCAGACTGTTGTGGGGCCGGACTATAGTTTGAAACAAATATGAATGAATGGATCAAGTAAAAAAAGAAAAAGGACCCAGGTCCTTTTTTTATTATTATTTGATAGGGGTGACATTTTTTTTTCTTAAATGGAAAGTTATTGTAAATTAATGATTATAATGTTAATAAGTGATTAAATGGAGGATGGAATTTTATTTCGATGGCAAAAGTGGGTTTAAAAAGTAAGAATGTACTACCTTTTTTGCTCTATAGAAAGGCTTGATTTTGGATGCTATAATAAAGAATGTAGTAGATATTAAATCACAAATTCAATACAAAGAAATTCATTTCTACTAGTTTCCAAAACTGGCCTAATTTTATTCCTTGAAAGATGAGGAGGGCCCCTCTTCTCCCCTAAACACACTTACCTGCTGTTCTCATTTCTCTTCTGTCTTCTTCTTTCCTTCTCCTCACAGGCAGGAGCAGGAGCGTGACACTCTGCAGCCGTCGGAGGAGGAAAGCGCGTGGGATGACGTCAGCGTTATAATCCCGTGAGCTTTCCTCCTCCGACGGCTGAGGAAGAGTTGTGCGAGAAGGAGATTCTCCTTCTTGCGCAAGCAACCACTATACCACCAATGATTGGCCGCTGGGCCGGATAAAAAGACAAGGTGGGTCAGATGTGCCCCGCGGGCCGTAGTTTGAGGACCTCTGTATTAATTCAACTTTTTAAATGTCTATTTCATGACATATCAAATATAACTTCTGCGTGCACCTTATGGATAATTAGAGAAAGATACTAATAACAAAAAAAGTTACTTGGGGACTAATCCTGCTAGATATTGTTACTAGGCACAATCCAGATAAAGTGCACCAAAAGCTGATACTTTTCACTTACATGTTAATGAAGTTCAAACAAAATAAGCTGAGATGTTAGAAAAGGCATCTGCAAAAAAAAAAAAAAAAAAAAAGAGAGAGAGGAGGGGTGGAGGAAGGAAGCTCAAGTCTTGTGCAGAGGACTTAGAAATCATGGAACTCTGCCCTATACCATGCTCTTATGTGAAAATCTAAAATAATAAATAATTATTTCCTTTGTCATCAATTTTCATTGGCTTAATTTACAAGATAATTTTACTCTAAATTCTGATGACATATGCTGACTATTGTATCTATCATAAAGCCTATTTTGCTTTGGTCACCCATTATTGATTTTAGATGTTTATCCTCACATGAAATATGATGAACTATATATTCTATTCCTAATATTGTATGAAACAATAAATTGTGAATTATGAAACAAGAATGGAGATGAGTAGCCTTGCTATGCTGTCAAGAATGAAATGAAATGGGGCTTCATGATGGTAATACAGAATAAAAAATGGTAACTTGTTCAGTTCTACTTCTATAACTACCCCCCCCCCCCCTTATTTAACAATATGAGACAGTAGGGACTAAATCCTAGAATCTGGCCTTTTAAGGGAGCTGCCCTTGAAAGTGGGAGACCTGGGTTTCAAGTGCTTCATGATATATTTCAAACAGGGCACATATTTAAAGTATATTAAATAAACTTAGTATGCTTCACAACATTTGTTGCATTTCTAGACACAATCCAAAGAAAGTACACCAAAAGCTGATGTTTTACACCCCAACTCCCAAATTCATCACAGCATTTAAGCAAACTAAGTAAGTAATTCAGGCATAGTAAGATAAAATCAAATGCTTCTATTTTTAAATGCTCATCTGAATGCAGTAAGAAGGGAACCTGATGGATCCTCCCAGGAAGTGTGACCACAATACAAACGTACTGCACTGCCCACCCTTATATCTCTAACAGCACTGGAACACACAGCAAGGCCCAAAAACAGATCTTAAGGTATCATACACATTAATCACTAGGTGCTTCAAACATTAATGCCATTTCCTTCCAGTTTCCAATGCCACTGAGCCTCATATAATCGGAGCATCTGAATACAAGACCAAGGAGCTTGTAATACTTGCTTCAAATGGTGGTTAGGTGGTATTACAACCCTCAAACTTTCCTCCAGCTCAGGTTACAAATGGAACTGGACGAACATCCCTCGTCTTTATTTCTCACAGGTCTACATTAGCAGCAGCAAATGGAAGACAGAGATTGAAGCCAATTCTCTCTTTGCCACCCAGCATGTTGCTGTGCAGCACACAGGCTTGCCAGTAGTCCTCAGGAATCAAAATATAACTGCAACGTCAGTTACCTTGCAGAAATGTCATTTCCAGGTGCACCTTGTACAGCAGTACACTATGTGCAAAACAACTGGTGAGAAAGGGCAAAACCTTAATTCCTTTCACTTCCCAAGGCACCAAACTGGTATGTACAGTGAAAGAAAGGGGGAATCAGTGGATGAGTAGCTGGAGTAGAAGGTTCAACAGATCATAAGATAAGGATCTCAAATAAAATCTAGCTTGACTCTGAGATGTGTTCTTCCCTGATTTATTTTATGAGAATGTTTCCCTTCTTTTCCTCAGGAGAATCAGATTTGAACAAAAGGAACATTCCCAAACTGCCAATTTGATTTTAGCTGTAAAGAAATATGTAGATGAAGATTGTATAGGGTTTGAGTTATACAATCTCACTACCTGTGATGCAGCTGTACTTTGGGTCAGCAGGTATTTCTCAGCTTATAAAAGCGAAGTGTGCTGCTTATATACCACCCCATAGCGCTTAAAGCACTCTCTGGGCGGTTTACAAGTTAATTATGCAGGCTATAGACTGCCCCCGCAGCAGGCTGGGTACTCATTTTACCAACCTCGGAAGGATAAAAGGCTGAGTCAACCTTGAGCTGGCTACCTGGGATTGAACCCAGGTTGTGAGCACACTTTTGGCTGCAGTACAGCAGTTTAACCACTGCTTTACCATTTTGGCTGCAGTACAGCAGTTTAACCATTTATGAGGCTCCTTATAAATTCTAAAAACATTATAAATTCTATAAACATGAAGAGCTAAACGTTGAAGCCGGGAAAGGGATCAGCATTACTGTACAAGTGCCACTTCTCCACCTCTAAACATGAAAGAATATTGCACTATGTTACACAAAGCATGCAACAATGCATTTGCCACACTGATTATGGTAAATGAAAATGTGGATGCATTCCCAATCTAGTGCTCTCTAAAATTCTTATCATTCTAAAACAGAATAGCTATGATATCTGGAGATGAACACCATGGAAGTTAAATACATCTGGAAGTCACCTGATTAGGGAGAGACGCTCTTGAAATTCAAATTAGCTTTTTTTTTACTGGGCTATCCTATACTTTATTGCTTTAATCAAATGCTATAAAAGAAGACTACACAACTTGGTGGGGAAGAGGTATTTATCAAATACTGTTTCTACAGACTTTCTATAAGATTTTATGCATGATTCAGCATGAAATACTGAAGAGTGCTGTGTTTTTACTTAAATCCACAACACAGAGTGATTATACAGAATTAAATAACTGCTTCCAATAGCAAAGACTCTCCTTTGTCCATGAATAGTGAACTTCAGTCCTTTTTTAAAAAAATACAAAGCAATTATCTTCCCCAAAAGAAGTCATTTTGCAGGTACACAGAAGCAGTTTGTTGAGTGGCACTTTCCAAGTGAGTGGGAACCTGTTCTTACCCTAAATATCCTGTAGACACTTAGAGCATGTCTACCTTTGGTGGCAGAATTTTTTTTATGTGCAAGTTGGCAGCCCTACATTTACACGAACACACAACAACCAAAGCCACAATTGTACATACTGTGGATTGACAAAAATGGCAAAGAGGGAAAGCAAGACAAACAAATTTTCAAAGGCTGTAATCCTATACAGATTCATCTGGAAACTCATAGACTTATTTCTAAATAAGCATGGGTGAATTGGATTGCACTGCATTCGGGGGAACCTAGGAACTGTTTTTCCTGGCTCCCTTCCAGTGCCTTAATGACATCCCAACATGAGTCTTTTCTCTTGGTGATTTCTTCCAATCTATGTCACATTTAGTGTTTAGACTGCTGTGATGGATGCTGATTATACAGTGCTCCTATTTTAACAGAATAATAAGAGTAAAAGCAACGTTTTCTCCATTACCCGCATTAATGCACCCTGGAGGCAGAAGGAACCTAAACATACTTACTCAGTATGGAATTAAATGGGATTTCACTTACACTTATCAAGCTCCGATCAAACTTTATGGGGCTTAGTACTGAGCAAACAGGCTTCGCACTGTCAGAGTGGAGATATTCAAGATACTCGTGGCATTTAAAAACGAATAAAACCTGGCCGATCTGCTGCGCACCAGAAGGCAGGGGCAAACAACTGACCAGGTCGCTCCGCGGTCATTCCGTTTCAGGCAGACGCAGCTTTTCCAACTTCCTCCTGAAAGCAAACTCTTCCCAGACACCGGGCCTCCAGTACGCGAAGGCCGCGCGGCGCTTCTGTACAACTTCCTATTGCGTCACGTCGGTCCCACATGTGAGCATAGATTTACACACGTCATCGAAAATTGGACGTGGTTGCTTTGAAAAAGAACCCTTTTCCTCAGAAATGAAAGCTGTCCCTTAAAAAAAAAATTACAAATATATCGTCGGTATGACTGAATACGAGAATCCTATTACCACTAGAGATGAAAAATAGAGAGAAGGATGTTATTGTCTGTTACGGAAAGGTAATCAATCGTTCACGTCGCAGAAGACTTTCTAAGGATACGGTGGACAGTCAGAAAAACAAATGAATGGGTTCCAGAGCCTCCTGGGGAAAGAGTCACCCTGTGCAGCCCATGGGCAAGTTACACAGTCCCAGAGCACCCGCCAGCAAAACGGAATGTTAAAATACTTCCGATGCCTAGAAATCTCTAGAAAGCGTTGTCATTCGTCGGAATTGACTGGATGGCATATAGTCAGTCATCTTATGACAGCAAATCAAGCCTGAAATCTCATCAGAAGCCAAAATGACTAAACCGAGGCTATCATACTATGGCCATATGATGAGAAAACAAGGCTTACTGGGAAAGACAATATGGGTAGGAGAACTTGAAAGCAGTTAGAAAAGGGGAGGGGCCGAGCGTGAGATCGATTGACTCAACAGGACCTTTGCAAAACCTAGCAAAGCTGCTCGCGATAGGACCTTTCGGAGGCCACCGCAAGTCGGAAGCGATTTGATGAGAGATATAACAACAGCACAGTAAGGACGTCGCGTCACTCCTGAACAGTTGCAGAGGCATTAAAATCCTCGATTTCTTCAGTGTCATTTCCGCCCTGGGGAAACAAACAATCAAGCAGAGGCATCAAATTGTCTGTCGGAGGTTATAATAGTGAGCGCGATTCTGCTTGTACGTCCATGCAAGTTGATCATGGAGATGGTCAGGGATTCACGACGCCACTGTAGTGGAAGTTCAGACGGTGTATTTCTAATAGTGGATGAGGTTTCTGGCTAGAGTTTAAAAGGTCGCCAGTCATAAGTGTGCTCTCGGTAGAGTGGATCCGTGTCGTGTTTTCCCTTGGCATTTCTATATACAAATCTCTATGGTCAAAAATGAAGGCAGAAGGGCCAGATAGTTCTTCCGTCGCCTCGTAAACGTCACGTAGTTCCTCACTTTTTCCTCGTCGATGACTTGAATCTTACCGACATCCGTATAACTAGAACTTTAGCTCAGTCTACTACGGGAACACGTGTATCGCTCAGGAAGTCTCCTCAGGGAACTACGACTACTTAGCAAAGGGATTACTTGTGGTAAGCCCTGATTTCTGACATGTAAAGTACGAATAGCATGACATTTTTTTGTTCCTGGTTTCTGCTTCCTGGGCTAGATGTATGTATTTTGTTTCCAGGTTTCTTGATTTAATAAATTGGGGGGGGGGGGGGGTTAGCTTTAAAATGTTCCAGTGGTGGCATTCTTCACATCCCAGCCACTTCCATCTCCTTAGACCAAACGGCGACATTGAACCTCAGAGCCACCTGGCCCATTGTGCGTGAGCTTCCGCTCCCTATACCTGTCGCCTATTGCTGAATATGTTTTGGCAATGTTGCAAAGGAGGCATAACTTTCTCAAGTTAGCAAACTGCCTGGATCGTTTTACTGGTACACTTTGCTTCAGAGTGCATTCCAGAGTAAATAACTGCAAGTTGAGGGCCTGGAAAGAGTTGCAGGAGAATAAAGGATGAGAAGTCGCCCCTGTGTTGTAGTGTGACATTGTGGATATCTGGGTCTTGGCAAGCGGTAGACGGCACATTTAGACCCGAACTGGTGTGATACATTGAGAGGGAGATGTTGTTTTTACTTTCTTTTCTCTCCATGAGAAGGGGGAAATGAGTTTGGAAGTATGTATTTCATGAGATGCATCGCCAATCAATTTCACCCTTGTAAATTAAATTATCATCAGTGTAGCATTAGGAGCAGAGGAAATGGTTTCCTACTGTATTGATTCTCTGCTTCCCAGAACTTATTTTGAGTCAGTGCCAGTGTTCACAGTTCTTTGAACATTATGGCACCCTAGACTGGTGCCATAAGTCACAGAATTTCCCCACCTTTAAATATCTGTTATGTGACTAATCCCTTCCCCCACTCTTGTATTGTTTCGATAGACATACTGTATATCTGTGTCAGATCTCTCTTTAGTAACTCTGGTTTTTTTAAAAAAGTATATTTATTTTAGATACTGTATAACAGCTGTCAATTCTATTTTTAGAATTTTCTGGAAGACTATCAAATTTAAAAGCTCTTGAAAAGCATTCAGTTAGTTTGCAAGATGGTGGTTTTTACCTGTAATGCATGTGGAGAATCTGTGAAGAAGGGACATGTTGAAAAACATGTAAATATATGCTGGAGCTGCCAGTGCCTTTCCTGTATGGATTGTGGCAGAGATTTCTGGTAAGTAGAATCAGACTGCTATAAATAACTGTACCTAAGGAAGTTCATTAGCACTGAAGTTGTTAAAGCCAAATCTACATTTGCTATAAGTATGAATGATGATAATGGTGCTATAGGTATGGGTACAGATAGATTTAGGATTATAAATTTGTTTGTTCCTTTGAATACTGACATGTAATCAGATACACATTTCTATAATATAGTCTAGAGATACGAAGACCGCTAGCATAGGTGGCCAGCTTGATGGATACCCACCCCCAGACCCCACCAGACCACTTACTGTGCGGCATGCATGGCCAGCATCATCTTCTGTGCCCCAATCACGGCAGTTGCTTGGCTGCCATAGCCCCTTCTGCTTGCCCAGCCACTTCAGCAAGGGGGTAGGAGGATGAGTCTCCCTGCTCAGCCACAGAGCGGTGGTTGAGCAAGGAGGCAGGGCTGCGGCAGCCAAGCTACTGCTGTGATTGGGTGCAGAAGATGACTCTGGCCACATGCACCATGCAGTAAGTGGCCTGGTGGGGTCTGGGGGTGGGAGGTAATCAGGCCAGCCACCTGTGCAAGTGGACTTTGTGTTTGTATACGAAGCCCTCATCTCTAATATAGTCTCTTCCAGTATTTTTCTGAAGTTTATCCTTCAAATGGTAAATCCAGAAATACACTGCTGTTTGGACTATAATTATGGTTATGTTTGAAGTGGTACTGCTTAATTAACAAAATATAGAACAGAAATCATTATATGCCACTAAAAAAGAAGCATTAAACAGAGGTTAAGAGGCTCTATGACAAAATGCCTTCTTCATACTAAGCTTTGCTTATGCAAGTAGTACTCTAATGTTTTAAGGTGAACTGTGTGATCTGAGTAAAGCCCTTTTTCTTGATTACTGGGCTGAAATCAAGTAGTAACAACTAGAGTAGGTCCATTGAATTAATAGAACTTACAAAAGTGTTGTCTTACCAAATCCTCACTGATTCAATAGCCACACTTTAGTTGTGACTTACTACTGGATTTCAGCCATTGAATGAGTAGTATTGAGACAATGCCATTTTGCTCCATGATTTTGAAGTAATCTGTGGCCATTTTGCCATTTTGGAGAACTGTGTATATGTGTATTTGCAAATACAGTGATAACAGGTTTGTATGAGAATGACTGAGGATGTATGAATAGTATATCTACATAGGCTGAATACTGAAATGATTGGCAGATGAGTGATCAAATGTTGACTGTAGGACTGAACTCTGATTGAGGTGTTTAAAATGTGATGTGAGGTGGCAGCCATTTGAGAGTTGAGAGAGGGCAGTCTGTTTTAATTAGTCAATTTTGAAAGTCTGGTTTGAGGAGTCAGAGCTGGATAGAGTGTTCATCTTGAGTTAGTGAGGAGAAAGGAGTTAAGGAAATAATATGTTGTATGGAGTCTGTAGAAATAAAACAGATCGAATTTAGAATGTCCATTGGTCAGATGAGTGGTATATAAATTAAATGAATAAATAGGATAATAGATTATAAAGAAATATGTGCGAATATTGTAAAGAGTTATATGTCTATTTATTGTTTTTTCACTTCAGTTTGAACTATGTGATAAATTACATTTCTTACTTTCCCCTAATAAAGTGTTTTTGTTTGACCCCTAAAAAACTTCCCTCTTTATTTCCAAATAACACTATCCTTCTCATTCCAGTTTGAAGGAGGAACAGCATCTGTGCTGAGTTCCACTCCCTTTTTAAATCTTTTATCTTTTAATCCATTCTATAAAGAAACTTCTATTGTTTTTATTGTTTTACTAAAAAAAAGAGTTCAGATTTTAAAACTGTTATCCACTGAGACTGCAAAGCTGCTTAATAAGGCAGGAAAAGTGGGAGAGAAACGAGGTTCAAGGCTGCAATGTTTTAATTATTTAATCGCTTAATCATTGGAAGCTGCCTGATAAGCCGAGTTATTTTCCTTATTGGGTGGCCTTTGGAAAGGAGGAGTGTGGAGAAAGAATTTATCAGAATGCTGAGGCCTGGAAGGAAGCTTTACTTGCAAATCAAGACTGACCCGTTGAGGTTAACCTGTTGGACTTGGAGAAAAGGCTGTTTGTCCACACAAGTGGGTTGTTTGTTTATATAGGGTCTGCTTCCACCTTGACATGAATTGAGATTTTCCTGCTCTTCATTCCCAGAACTCGGCTTTGCCAAGACTTATAACAGGCCCCAAACCTCCTATAGTCATGGCCAAAAATATTGGCACCCTTGCAATTCTGTCAGAAAATGCAACCCTTCTCAGAAAATTGTTGCAGTTGCAAATGTTTTGGTACTCACGTGTTCATTTCTTTGGTTTGCGTTGGAACAACACAAAAAAACAGACAAGAAAAGTCAAATCTGATACAATCCCACACAGAAACCCAAAAATGCACTGGCCAAAATTATTGGCACCCTTAACTTAATATTTGATCGCGCTCCCTTTGGAAAAAATAACTGAAATCAATCGCTTCCTGTAACCATGAATGAGTTTCTTACACCTCTCTACTGGAATTTTGGACCACTCTTCTTTTGCAAACTGCTCCAGGGCCTTCAGATTTGAAGGATGCCTTCTCCCAACTGCTGTTTTGAGATCTCTCCACAGGTGTTCTATGGGATTCAGATCTGGACTCATTGCTGGCCATTTCAGAACTCTCCAGCGCTTTGTTTGTAACCATTTCTGAGTGGTTTTTGAAGTGTGTTTCGGGTCATTGTCCTGCTGGAAGACCCATGTCCCTTGCGAACCCCGTGTCCCTTGTTTAGTATTCCTTCACAAAGGCCCACAGGCACGGTCCCTTTATGCTGCCACCAGTGGATTATCTGAATCCACAATACCATTAACGTATGACTGGACACTTGTCTTGTGAACAAACAAAATTATTTATTGAAGTGAAACAGTATTTCAAGCAGTATTAGAAATCTTCCAGGTAATCAAAGTTCATTGTCCTTAGCTTATCAGTTCCCTAATTACTTTGTTTCTCTTTGTTTACAGTTTCATAAACACATCACCAACCTATCTTTTTCTAGCCAGTTCTTTTTATCTCTTCATCAGTTCCCTAACCAGTCCCTATCTCATCCCTATCTGACTGCTCCTCCTTCAGCCAAGCCTCATATATCAATTGACTCCGCCTCTCCAGCTCTCTCATAGGCTCATGCAAATAAGCTCTTGAGTGTGAGTGGCAGGAGTGACGGCCAATCGCCACATTCCTCCCCCCTAAGAAACGTTTGTCTCATGAGGGAAAACTTTACAGTTTACCCTTATGAACAACGGAACACAGGATACATTTTAAACCAATACACTGACCATATAATACACTTACCATTTAGGATCTAAACCAATTCAACACATAAATATATCTCTATGTCACTCATTTATATATACTGAACACATCACTTTATATAAGCAAATCATTACAACAATAAAACATTTACTACATTAATATTCATTAGTCTTCTCTCCTCAGTCCTCTGGTCTCCGCTACAGCGCATCCGCAACCACGTTCTGGGTTCCTTTCACAGTTCATATCTCAAAGTCAGAGTCCTGTAGAAGTAGTGCCCACCTCATCAGTTTATTGTTGTTGGCACGAATAGTCCTCAGCCACAAAAGTGGGGAATGGTCAGTACATAAGACAAAATGTCTCCCCCAAATATGTGGTTTCAGTTTTTGTAATGCCCACACAATGGCTAGGCACTCCTCCTTGATGGTAGAAAGATGTTTTTCGCCCGCCTGCAGTTTCTTACTAATGAAAATCACAGGGTGATGGTCTCCGTTGTCATCTGCCTGACTCAGCGTGGCACCCAGCCCGATGTTAGATGCATCCGTAAAGATGACGGATTCACGTTGGAAGTCTGGTGCTCGCAGTACTGGTCCAGAAGTCAACGCCGTCTTTAGCTTGTTAAAGGCCTCCTCACACTCGGCTGTCCAATGGATTTTCTCAGATCGGTGTTTGTGGGTTAGATTGGATAAAGGAGCGGCTGCTTCACTAAAATTGGGAACAAAATGTCTGTAGTAGCCTGCTAACCCTAGGAATGATCTTAATTTTTTCTTAGATTTTGGAATGGGCCAATTGTTGATAGCCTCTATTTTAGATTCTAGAGGTTTAATTACTCCTCCACCCACTATATGGCCTAAATACTTTAGCTCTGAACTACCAATCTGGCATTTATTTGCTTTCACTGTTAATCCAGCCTCCTGTAATCTTTGTAGCACAGTTTCTAGATGGGTTTTGTGCTCTTCCCAGGTCTGGGTATAGATTCCTATGTCATCAATATAAGCTACTGTACTTTATGCATCAGAGTTAAAACCTTTTTCAGTCTTTTGGCCAAGATCAAAGCATATATCTTGTAAAGGTAAAGGTTCCCCTTGACAATTTATCCACTCGTGTCCGACTCTAGGGCACGGTGCTCATTCCCGTTTCCAAGCCATAGAGCCAGCGTTTGTCTGAAGACAATCTTCTGTGGTCACGTGGCCAGCGCAATTAGACACGGAACGCCGTTACCTTCCCACCGAGGTGGTACCTATTTATTTACTTGCATTTGCATGCTTTCGAACTGCTAGGTTGGCAGGAGCTGGGACAAGCGACGGGAGCTCACTCCGTCGCGTGGATTCGATCTTACGACTGCAGGTCTTCTGACATTGCAGCACAGAGGCTTCTGCGGTTTAACCCGCAGCGCCACCACGTCCCTATATATCTTGTAGTCCACATTTAAAAGAGCTATTGGTCTATAATTTTTAATTTGATTCCTTTCCGTTCCTGATTTGTGTATTAAAGATATCTGTGCCTCTTTCCATGATTCAGGAATTTTTCCACTTTTCTCGATAGCTTCTATTAGTTTTTTAAAATGTGGCATCAGTACTTCCTGTAAGGCTTTATAATATTCTGCTGACAACCCATCTGGCCCTGGTGTCTTGTTATTTTTCTGTTTTTTCCAAGCTTCCATTATTTCATTCATTGCTATAGGACTGTTCAGATTTTTTAACTGTTGCTCCGAAAATTTCCAGGGTGGGATTCCTTCAAAATATTTTTCTTGTTGTTGCAAAGATATGTTTCTTTTTATATAAATTTTCATAAAATTTCATTGCTATTTCTTTAATTTTTTCCCTAAAAGGAAATTAGGAACAAATATAAGAATAGTGATAGATATATTGGAATATTATGAAGCGCATCCAGAAAAACAAATGATGCTGATTTTTTTAGATGCAGAAAAGGCCTTTGATAATGTGAATTGGAACTTTATGCTGAGTCAATTAAAGATGATGGGACTTCAAGGAAGTTTTTTACAAGCAGTCGAATCAATTTATTCACAACAAAAAGCAAGAGTCAAGATTAACGGTCAAATCTCAGAAGAGATTCAAATTCAACAAGGTACAAGACAAGGATGCCCCCTAGCACCTTTATTTTTCATTTTGACACTAGAAATATTAAATAGACAAATAAGAAACAATTCCAAAATCAGAGGGCTGAGAATAAAAGGAGAAGAATATAAATTACAAGCTTATGCTGATGATTTGGTAATATTATTAGAAAACCCGGAGGAATCGATCAGAGAATTAATAGATACGATTGAAAACTTTGGGGCAGTTGCAGATCTCAAATTAAATTATGAAAAACTAAATTCTTGACAAAAAATATGAGACAAGAAGAGGCAAAGAAATTAGAAATGGAAACAGGATTTGAACACAAGACAAAGATTAAATATCTGGGAATATGCATCACACAAAAAAACAAGTACTTTGATGAAAGACAATTATCTTCCAATACTTAATGAAATACAAGGAAAACTTGAAATTTGGGCTAAATTACAACTCTCACTGCTAGGTAGAATTGCTATTATAAAAATGAATATCCTGCCAAAGCTGTTGTTTGTATTCCAAAATTTACCAATATTGCTGAATTATTAGGGAAGTTGATGCGGTGATTTCTAAGTTTATTTGGCAAGCTAAAAAACCAAGAATAAAACTTAAAGTTCTACAGGACTTAAAAGAAAGAGGAGGAATGGTCTTACCAAATGGTTTATTATACTATAAGGCTTCAGCATTGAGCTGGATAAAGGAATGGATTATGCTGGAAGATCAAAGAGTTTTAGAATTAGAAGGACATGATCTAAGACTAGCATGGCATGCATATATATGGTATGGCAAGGGTTAAGATCAAACAATTTTTTTATCATATAGTAAGGGAAGCATTATACCAGGTGTGGCAAAGATTTCGAGAGCAAATGTATAAAAAAATCCCGATCTGAGTAGCACTGCTGGAAGCCTTTACTCAACCCTCCATAATGATAGAAGAATGGAGATATACGTACAAAGAATTATTAACCAAAGAACAACAATTAAAAAATACACAAGAGTTGAAGGAATTGGGTTTACAAACAGATTGGTGGACAAGGCTAAAATTAGAATCAAGGTTTAAAAAAGATAAAGCAGTGGGATTTTATGAGGGGAAGGTACAGATAGATGAATTATGGATTTATACTAGTGAGAAAATTATACAGAAAATGTATACTTTTTTGTTAGAATATAATGTAGAAGACGAAATGGTAAAAACTGATGAATAAATGGGCGCAAAACTTCGGTTACAATATATAGATGAGTGGACTCGAATGTAGAACGAGAATTATAGATGGCTCAAACCAGTAAACTTGAGAGAAAATGTTTTAAAAATGTTTCATAGATGATATTATACACCTGTAAAATTAGCAAAAATGGTATTGGGGCTTAGCAACTTATGTTGGAAGTGTTCTTAGCAACCAGGAACTTTTTTTTCATATGTGGTGGACTTGTGATAAAGCAAAACATTTTTGGAGACAGATAAAAGATATTGCACAAGAAACTATACATCAAGAAATAACGTTTAAACCAGAAATGTTTTTATTGAATATAATTCCAGAAATTGTTGATAGAAAAATTAAATATATGCTGTTGCACATATTCACAGCTGCAAGGCTGATCTGGGCCCAGAGGTGGAAAATGCAGGAAATTCCGAAGAAAGAGGACTTACTTAAAAAGTTATTAGATATTGCGGAAATGGATAGCTTATCAGAGACACTACGTGAGAACCCGAGAATATATATTAAGGAAAGTTGGAAAATGTTTTACGATTGGGCCCAGAAACAGATATGAGTAGAGAATGCATTAGAGATTACTACATCACAGTCATGAAGTCAAGAGCTTTTTAGATATTGTATGAAAGCAAATATCCTCATTTATATGTTTTTTGTTGTATTTAGCTGTCAATCCCGTTTTTCCCCTCCCCTGTTGTTGTATAGTTGTCTTTGTAATAGTTAATTAAAAAAATAAAATTAAAAAAATATATAAGCTACTGTAAACTGCCAACCTAGTAGTTCGAAGGCATACAAATGCAAGTAGATAAATAGGTACCACCATGGTGGGAAGGTAACGGCGCTCCGTGTCTAGTCGTGCTGGCCATGTGACCACGGAAACTGTCTACGGACAAAACGCTGGCTCTGCGGCTTGGAAACGGGGATGAGTACCGCGCCCTGGAGTCGGACACGACTGGACTAAATGTCAAGGGGAACCTTTACCTTTACCTAAACTCTCTCAGCCCTTGTAAGGTTTGGTCTACTAGCCTCTGAAAGGTTGCTGGAGCATTCTTGAGCCTGAATCCCATGACTTGAAATTCAAACAGGCTCAGGGGGCTACAAAAAGCAGACTTTTCTCTATCTTTGGCGTCCATTGGCACCTGCCAAAACCCCTTAGTTAGGTCGAGGCTTGAAATATAATTGCATTTCCCTATGGCCTCTGTAAGGTCATCTAACCGAGGCATTGGGTAAGCATCGGTTTTAGTGAGGTGGTTTAACTTTCGATAGTCTATACAGAAGCAGATGCTACCATCCAGCTTGTCCACCAACACTATCGGTGCTGCCCAAGGACTTATGGAAGGAATAATAATGTTTGCTTTCAACATTTCATCAAGTTCCCCATGGACCATGGCAACATAGGGCCTCATTACCCGGTAAGGAGTGACGACTACGGGTTGTACATCGCCTGTATCTATCTTGTGCACCACACCCTTGGCCACACCAGGTTTATTTGAGAACACTTGTTTATATTTCTGCAGAATGTTTTTAATTTTCTCTCTCTGCTTTGGTGATAGAGCAGGGTTAAGAATGGCTTCTTCTGGGTTATACTGGGGATCACCCCTCCCTTCCCAACATTGCAACTCAGTTTCTCATTGGGAGTTTCTTTAATAGCGTACAAGGCAAAATTCTCCTTTCTATGATAGGGCTTGATCATATTCATGTTTGAGTTGCTTCTCCATTTTTAAGATAATATACTTGTTTAGATTGATTATACTATTCAGGCTTTGATTGACTGGAATTCTTGCCCTTATTTTGCTCACAATTGAACGACATGTGTCCTATTTCTCCACAATTGAAACAGGTCCTATAGTCTCTTTGTTTAGAAATAAAAGGTTTATTTTTCTCCTCAGAACCCTTTAGCTTTAGGGGCCCTTGTTCCCTGAATGTCTGTCCTTAACTCGAGCTTCACCATTTTTTCTGAGGTAATTTTTTTTATAATGAAACTTCTTTGTGTCTTCCCACACTCTGCCTTCAATTTTTACCTCAGAATATCTGGGTTTCCTAATTTCACTAATGTCATCCACTAACTCAGATGCTTGGAATACATTATCTGGCTTTTTGTCCTTGACCAAATAACGCAAGTCCCCTGGCAAAATCGAATAAAATTGTTCTAAACCAATCACACCTTTCATTTGGTCCAGAGAGGTGACACCCTCCTGTTCCAGCCATCTATCCAAACATTGAATTAATTTAGCTCCTAATTGGGCATAAGATTCTTCAGGTTTTTTATTAATGGAACAGAATTTCCTTCTAAGATGTTCTGCCTTTATGCCAAATCTAGAATATACCGTTTTTCTTTAGGCTTCAAAGTGTCTACTTTTTTCCAGAGGCATTTCTGAATAGATTTCTGCAACATCTCCCAAGATCAAGGACCTTAAGGTAACCATTTTCTTCTCATCTTTAACGTTGAAATCCCAACAAGCTCTTTCAAAAGATATTAGGAATGCCTCAGGGCAATCTCCTTTTCTATATTGTGGAAATTTCTTTAAATCAGTTTTTGAGAGATTTACCTCACTAGAATTGTTATTATTATTATGATTTTGAGCAGCTAATTCCAATTTTTTCATCTCTACTTGAAATTGCATTTGCCTGTTTTCTAGCTCAAATTTCCTTTCTCTGGCCTCAGCTCTCTCCTTGAGCTCTATTTCCCTAGCTCTTTCTTCAGCCCTCGCTTTCTCCATCTCAAGTTCTATTTCCTTAGCTCTTTCTTCAGCTCTGGCTTTCTCTCTAATTTCCAGTTCCATGACTTTCTCTCTAAGTCTATATTCCCGTTCTAGTTTCCATTTCTCAAGATCTAGTGAACTTTCAATAATTTCCATTGAGAATCCCTCCTCAAATTCCTCAGGTACCTCATGAATTTGAGGATTTCTATCCCCATTTGCATTCTCCTCAGCTTCTTGAGCATTCACTGCCTCCATTACTGTTTTAACTCTTTTAAGTGGCATGTTTTTGTTTTTTTGTTGGTTTTTTTTTTTTTTTACAAAAAGGGACTGATTTATATCTCTGAGTCAGTCAAGCCTCGGTTTAAAATACTTCTACTGCTGGGGTTTTTCTCTCTCTCTCTTTTCTCTCCACTGTGGTACTATGTAGCTCTCACTCGGTAGCTGATAAAGGCTACAGTTCAACTGACTTCACACAGGCCACTATGTTTCTCAGTCTGAGGCAATCCCTCTACCTCCAGACATAAAACAATTCTCTGCTTAACTGATTTTTCACTTCAATCTTTTAAAAATCCCCTCAGACTTCTTTAGACCCAAGGCCTCCACTCTATCCGTGCCTGTTCTCTCTCTGAGACCAGATCTCTGAGTTAGCCACTTGGTCTCTCAAATCCTGAGGTAAATATTCTATTTTGAGTAGGTATTTTCCCTTTTCAAGGACTTCCGTCGGATCTAGGTTTAGAAATCCTGCCATTAAGTCTTCTCCTGAGACTCTATCACTTTACGTTTAGCAGGTCACCAATTTGTTCACCTCAGATCCACACATCCTTCTACCTAGGAATACCTTACTTTCAAAATATTCACTTTCCCACTCTGGATTATTTCGTATCCCTTTTACTAGCACACTGGATTATGTTGAATCTCTTTTACTAGCACACTGGATTATTTCGAATCCCTTTTATTAGCACACTGAACTATTTTGAATCCCACTGTTGCCACCAGTGTGTCGCAAACCCCGTGTCCCTTGCTTATTATTCCCTCACAAAGGCCCACAGGCGCATTCCCTTTGTCCTTGACCAAAAAACTCTACTTTTGTCTCATCTGTCCACAGGACGTTCTCCCAGAAGGATTGTGGTTTTGTCACATTAGTTTTGGCATACTCCAGTCTTGTTTTTTTATGCCTTTGTGTCAGCAGTGGTGTCCTCCTGAGTCTCCTACCATAGTGTCTCTTTTCATTCAGATGGCAATGGATAGTGCGAGCTGATACTGTTGTACCCTGTGTCTGCAGATCAGCTTGAATTTGCTGGGAAGTTAATCTGGGTTCTGTATCCACCATTCGAATAACCCTTCGTTGTAATTTTTTAGGAATTTTGTTCTTCCGTCCACGTCCAGGGAGGTTAGCAGTGCCATGGGCTGTAAACCTCATGATGATATTGCGCACAGTGGCCACAGGAACATTAAGATCTCTGGAGATGGACTTGTAGCCTTGAGATTGTTGATGTTTTTCCACAATTTTTTTCTCCAATCCACAGACAACTCTTTACACTTCATTCTTTCCTCCATGCTCAATGTCACACACAACACAAAGGTTGAGTCAACTTTTCTCCATCTTAACTGGTTGCAAGTGTGATTACTATATTGCCCACACCTCTTACTTGCGACAGGTGTGTCTAAATACAAATTAAAGGAGCATCACATGCTTGAAAAGCAATTATTTATTACAATTTAGACAGGGTGCCAATAATTTTGGCCAGTGCATTTTTGGGTTTCTGTGTGGGATTGTATCAAATTTGAGTTTTCTTCTCTGCTTTTTTGTGTTGTTCCAACGCAAACCAAAGAAATGATCATGTGAGTACCAAAACATTTGCAACTGCAACAATTTTCTGAGACAAGTGTTTCATTTTCTGACAGAATTGCAAGAGTGCCAATATTTTTGGCCATGACTGTATCTTAGCAACCTTTCATGTTTTTTGTTGCCTAAGTGAGCAAAGAGGTCTGTGTGGCGTTCACCCTCGACCCCTTACTTGACCGTCAAGACTCAGAGCACACGAATGCAAACAATCCCCTCTATTCCACTGCTGCCACCAGGTGATCACTAAATCACCATTACTACAGGAAGATGATGCAGGTCCACACTTCAAAGTAATTTAAATATAACGTGTTTATTGTTTACAGAACTTGATAATAATTCATGAATATCTTCTTCAGGTAAATTTATTATTAATAACACTCTTCTGTTTGATAATACACTCCTAACTAGAATCACTCCTCAGATTTCCCCAAACTCCACACTCTATCTCTACTCATCTCTCTGACTATCTCTCCATCTGTCTGTATCTCCATCTCAGGCTCCGCCTCTTATACCATCTCTCTCGGCTCCGCCTCTCAGCAACATGAATATGCATGAACAATTAACATAACCAAACCTAAACCATTGACATAATAAAGGGGAACGCTACAGACCTCCCCCCTTAAATATGTTTGTTTGGGAGGGGAAACACGTTTTTCCTCCTAAACAAACAGGCACCCTTGCATTTAACTGTACTTACCATATAACACATTTATCATAACCATTACTATACCTTATACTCTATCTAAACATTTCACTACTATTCAACAATATACTTTACCTTATTATTTACATTTAACATTTTCAACCCTACAGAAATCACGATCATGAAACTTTTACATAAATAATTAACTGAGAATTATAGTCCATTTAAGTTTATAATAAAAGTCCTGGTATCATTCATCTAGCCTCCTGGAAAGCACATCTGCGACAACGTTGTGGGCTTTCAAGGCAAGATCGGAGTCTGTTGCAAAGGCAAAATTTGCAAAGTCCAAGTCTCTCACTTTTCCGTAGTAGTCTGCCAGTAGTCTGGCACGCCGTGGACTGGTCCGGTTGTGGTCATCTCCTTCAGCTGGGCACACCTCTGCTGGCACTCAGGAGTCCCTCTGTTGACCACTGGCTCCTTCCTCCGCAACCTTTTCCATCGACTGGCGGTCATCAGCCACTCGGTTGTCCACAGGATGTCATCTGCTGGTCGTTTTATAGTGACGTCAGCTTTAAGCCTGGCTCGGGGCTTCACTTTCTCAGCTGGGGAAAGGATAGGCAGTTCCCTCTCCTTCTCACTCACGCATTCCACAGGTACTTTTACCACCAAGTTTTCCTTATGTGGGGGACCACTATCAAGGGTCTCTTTAAGCTTCTCGAGCGAGTGTCTTTTAAGTGCAATCTTAAACGATTGGTTGGTTTTAGATGCACTGCATGTGTTATGTGATTCTATTCCTTCATTCACTGATACACTAGATAAGGGTTTGCTTTGCAAGGTTTTAATGTCTTCTTGTTCCACCTGTGCCAAAAGCAATTTTCTCCCCTCTATAGTTCTCAGTCCTACTACTAGGTCCTCAGGACAGACTGCTCTTTCCTGGGCCTCATGCAAACTCTTCTCTTTTCCAGGAGCACTTCCCAAGCTTGGCTCTGCCATCTCTAAGGACTTTTCTTTATATAAAAGCTCCTTATCCAGGCAAGACCTTTCAGGGTATTCAGGAGACAACAAAGTGGGTGTACTGGTGTCTGCTCCAAAGCAATCTACCCAAATAGTGTCCTCCTCCTGCTCCTGAGCAAATTTATTTTTATTGGGACTCTTCAGTAGCATGAGATCAGCTTCAGCACCACTAATAAGCTGGGTATCCAAGGAAACCTCTTTCTCCAGGCTTCTCTCTGATACTGTATCAATCTCAGCTGCAGAGGGTGAGGTTTGACCCCCCTTTGAGCGTGTAAGCACTAAAGCACTCTTGACATGCTCTATTAAGTCCCAACCAAGTAGAAAAGCTGCTGGTATTTCGTCGGAAATGGCTACCTGCCACTTTCCAGACCAATTCCTATAGCCTATTTGAATCTCAGCCACTTTTAACACCACAGTTTCTTTCCCAATCCCTTTTAGGGTCATTGTTCTGCCTGGAATTATCTCATCCTGGGCTATCAGATCAGAATGTACTATGGAAATTTGAGACCCTGTGTCTCTTATAGCGAGGTATTTCTTTCCTCCCACAACTATCTCTTCATCAGCGTTTCTGAGAAGGTTATTGTCATTTCTTATGTAAAAACAATGTACTACAGGGGCTTCAGGAATATCCTCCTCCTCAAGGTCAGTAGAAGTTGTGGTGGTCATGGAAACAGGTCTCAGGTTACTGCTTCCCTCAGCCGATTCCACTTGTTTTAAACAATACACTTTTTTTGTTTGATTATCATTCTTCCCTGTATTAGGATTAGGTCGCACACACTGGAATTGTAAATGGCCTGGCTGGCCGCAGTTAAAACATTTATAATTCTTTCTCTCATTCTGAGGTGATTTGTTGAACTTTGACTCAGGGTTTATTGGCTTTGGCGGACTAGGCCTTGGCAATTTAGGGGAAGTACCACCCTGGCTTCTTTCTGTTGTTTTGCTGAGGTAATTTTTATTAAAGGGCTTCTCATAGTTGTCCCAGTTTGGTCTGTTAAATCTTAGCTCTGAGAATCTGGGGTTCCTGTACTCATTAATACAATCTGTTTGTTCACCAGCTTCCAGTAAATTTTTAGGATTTTTGTCCCTAACTAAATAACGCAATTCTCCTGGTAATATGGAGTAAAATTGTTCTAACCCAATCAAATTCTTCATTTGTTCTAGAGAAGTGATATCCTCCCTTTCCATCCACTTCTCAAGACATTGCTGCAATTTAGCTCCCAACTGTGAATAAGATTCCTCCTGCTTTTTAGTAAGAGAGCGAAATTTCCGCCTCAGGTGTTCAGCGTTAAGACAAAACCTTGAATAAACCATCTTTTTATATGCCTCAAAATCTCTGGCCTTCTCTAGGGCCATCTGTGAATACAACTCAGTCAAATCTCCACTTATTTGAGCCCTCAAAACAATCATCCTTTCATCATCTCTGATTTCAAAGTCCCAGCAGGCGCGCTCAAAAGCAATGAGAAAAGATTCGGGACAGTCCCCTCTTTTATATTGGGGAAACTTCTTAAGATCAATTTTTGAGAGAATTCCCCCTCCAACACTAGTGTTATTGTTGAGGTTATTGTTTTGAGCAGAAATATCTAATTGTCTCATCTGTAATTGAAAGTCCATTTCCTTTTGTCGTGATTCCAATTGTCTAGCCTCTTGATCAGCTCTTTCTCTGATTTCTAGTTGTTTTTGCTCCTGCTCAAAAGCAATTTGTCTGGCCTTTTGCTCAGCTCTCAATTCTAGTTCCCTTTGTTTGGTCTCTTGCTCAGCTCTGAGCTGTAGTTCCTTAAATTTAAATTCCTGTTCCAGCTTCCATTTTTCAAACTCTAGGGAGCTTAATTCCTTTTGTTCCTCTGTGGCCCCTTCATCAATTTCCTCCTGGTCCAATTGAGTCAAAGGGTCACCGTTTCCCTCCATTTCTTGAGGTAAAACCTCAGCCTCAGGACTCCCCCTTTTGGTACGTTTGGGTGGCATTTTTACTTCTGGGATGATTAGTACAGAGTTTACTGATTTTAAAAGGACCTGTCTTTCTTCTTTTACTTCCAGTCACTAAAATGATTCTATTTCAAGCAAAGGCTTTCTCCTCTCTTCCTTCAGATCTGCTCTGACCCCTGGCTTCTGCCTTTTTCACAAGCGCTCTCTAAACTCTTAGAGCCTTGAGCCTTAAGCTAGCCCACTGGGTCTTCAAATCATGAGGTAAAATACAAGAATTTTCTTTCAGAGTCGTTCCCTAACTTAGACCCCCCCCCCAGATCTGGGTTCAGAAGCCCCCACCACTAAGCTTTTCCCAAAAGCTCTAGTGAGGAACCAAACTTCTTACCACAGAACTCTGTCTAAAAGGTACCCTTGACTCAAGAAAAATTCTTTTTAAAATCAGGCTTGACTGGATTTCTTCGAGTCCAAACTCAGGCTTCACTGGATTCCTTCGTATCCCGCCGCTGGACACCAATTGTGGCGTTCACCCTCGTCCCCTTACTTGACCGTCAAGACTCAGAGCACACGAAGGCAAACAATCCCCTCTATTCCACTGCTGCCACCAGGTGATCACTAAATCACCATTACTACAGGAAGATGATGCAGGTCCACACTTCAAAGTAATTTAAATATAACGTGTTTATTGTTTACAGAACTTGATAATAATTCATGAATATCTTCTTCAGGTAAATTTATTATTAATAACACTCTTCTGTTTGATAATACACTCCTAACTAGAATCACTCCTCAGATTTCCCCAAACTCCACACTCTATCTCTACTCATCTCTCTGACTATCTCTCCATCTGTCTGTATCTCCATCTCAGGCTCCGCCTCTTATACCATCTCTCTCGACTCCGCCTCTCAGCAACATGAATATGCATGAACAATTAACATAACCAAACCTAAACCATTGACATAAAGGGGAACGCTACAGTCTGTCTACTATTTTAAGAGCCTTGGAGGGGAACATTGCTTTTTGTGCTGTCCTGGGAATGTGCCTCTATATTTATTTGCCACTGACTGTGTGCCCCCAAGAGTATTAAGAGCACTGGGAAGAGAGAAGTTATTTGCAGGTTTATATAAGAACTGCTACTTCTTCAGAACCGTGCTTCTCCTGTTGTTGTTTTCAACTATCTGCTTTTGTGTAAAGTAAGTGAAATTTATAGATTTCACCTATGGTTGTCACTAGGGCCCAGAAATCCCATGCTTGGGCAAACAAAGTTGTTAGGGGCCGATCCCAAAAATCAATTACAGAGTTTTGTGTTCCCCTAGATCCTACTGTACAGCATAATTATTCCATTCCTCCTGTACAAAGGCAGTCTGGGGCAATTGCCTCAAGTACTCCAACTATTTTAGATAGCTGAGGCAGGAACAATGCTGGGAATCGCCTAGGTGCTGCAGTAGGGGACCTTCATTCTGGAAATACAATTGGCGACTGGTCACTGGACTCAGGATTTCTAGAAAGGGCTTCAATTGTATTAATGGATCTGCCCCATAAACATTCATATTCTGCAGCCCCTGGATCCAAGGATAAAGTTGTAGAGGAACTGGCAGAAACATCCCATGGACTGGATAATGAGCATGCCAGAAATATTTACACTCAACTACGCAATCAGTGTTTCCTCTCAGCACAAGCAAATCAAAACATCTTTGATAAGGTGCACTCTTTAAAACAAGAAATCTCTGGCACGAAAGCAACTCTACAATCTATTGTTGCTTTGACAGAGCTGGGGATTTTAAAAGCAGCACCTCCACCAAACCCCATCGATACAGTCCAGGGAGATTACTAGGCTGGAAATGTGATGGATACATCAGAAACAAGAGAGTAAGATGTTCACTCAGTCTTCAAGGGCCAGTGTCCTATATGGCCTCTGAAGAAAATAATGCCACTAATTCTGAGAAGACTTCAGCGTCCCTGGCTAGAATATGTAACTTAAGAAATGCTACTGAGGTCTTCAATCTAGCCTTTTCAAATGCAGACCTAATACTTGTAGATGAATGGCAGGATGAAACTTGGAAAGTAATCAACTTTCAGCCTCACCTGCAGTGGCAACATGCAGAAAAGACTCTTTAATAAACAGCCCTCAACCACACACCTTTAATGAACAGCCCTCAGCCACACACCACATATTACTATTTTCAACTGGCCACTAAGAGGGCCAAATAACATATGGGTATCCAATTTAGAAGTATTACAGGGTATTCTAGATATACTAGGAGATGACTGGGACCCCTTAATAGATATGAAATCACAAAGCCTAAAATGTGGAGAGACAAGATGCTTCTGACTTTTGCTGATGTTAAGCGTGCCCACAACTTCTGGAGCCTTTTATATAAGTTTAAAAGTAGAGCAATATCATTCAGAAGGGGAATGCATATAATCCATCCAAAGACCAGGTTTAAAACAGTGATGAAACCTACTCACAAGTTAGCAAATGTGAATAGTGGCAATTATGACTTAAAATACAAAGATACCCTTACCGGAAGAAAATGCCTAAAAAGACTAATTGCAGTTTAATTTCAAAACTAGAACCCCATCCTTTGTCAAAAGCTCAAATCCATAAGAACAGGTAATGTCAGTGAGTCGAACTCTTCAATCACCATCTAAATATAAATTTCACAAGCCCACTGGCAAGGCTCTTATACAATATGGCAACCTTCACCCTGGGTCCAATTTGGTTCATGGAGAGAAGTTGGTTTGCCCTCCATTTGTAATCTTCCCCAGTAGTATCTCGATTAACCAGTCCCATGATTCTATAGATAAAACCAAAATTCAAAGCTCCCAAGTGAGAGAAACATCAAGCATCAGGAACCTTCCTATTGATTACAAACTCCCTGGAAGCCATAGACTTCAGCAAACATCCAAAGGGATGAGTTATCTGCCTTCCCAAATTGGAATCACTACTGATCCTGACTCTCAGTGGCAATTGGGCAACAGATATGCCCCTTTGGCAGCCTCCTTCCAGGATTGACTTGGCAGGTAAGGAACAAAGCTAGCCTCTCAACCTCCTGTCCTGCAATATTGCAGGATGGAAAAATAAACTAGTTGGTTCAGACTTCATTCTGTACCTTTAGGCATTTGATATACAGTGGTGCCTCGCAAGACGAATTTAATTCGTTCCGCGAGTATCGTCTTGCGAAACGCGGTTTCCCATAGGAATGCATTGAAATCTAATTAATGCGTTCCTATGGGCAAAAAAAGTCAGAACACAGTCAAATTTGGTTTACAAAGGGTTTATTAAGTGCTCTTTAAAGCCATACATATTGTGCAGGTGATTTCAAAAATTTCAATCAAAAAACTTTTAACTTTTTAAACATCATAGAAAAACATTTAAAAATCAGCAAACATGAGGCAGGAACATCTGCCTTCACTGAAACTGAACAGAAACAGTCACTAACAGTCCTTGGATTGTGCAAAACTCTTCAGAAAGTGCATTTTCAAGGCATGTAAACATACAGAAACCAACAGTACAGAAACTTTTTACATTTCACATTCTAAAGTGAACAAGTGAGGATGAAGTCTCTAAACCACCAGGACCAGTGTTTTAAGTCAGGAAACTGGAGGCAGACAGAACTGTCTCCACATCACAGCAGCAGTCTTTTACGTTCCCAGAGCTGCAGAGGGTCTCTCTGGCGATGGCCCGAACGATGGTCAACTGGGAGAAGGCTTTAAGCCTTGACCTCAAGGCTTCTAGGAGGACGAGGAGGAGGAAGAAGGCAACTGGGCACCGCTGGTAGAAGCAGCAGGTTCCTCTTCCTGTCTCGGCCTCTTCGTGAGGAACCTCTCCATGGTCAGCTGCTTCTGCCGCCTTTTTAGCATCCCTCTGAAAGGGGACATGATCCTTTCGTCAAACATGTTAGCAAGGTCATGTGCCAGAGCCTTGTCCGGGTGGTACCGCTGTGCTTGAGTCTGCACGTTTTGCCACTGTTCTAACAGCTCCTTCAGTTTAGTGGTGGACAGCTGTTCCTCGCCTGGCTCTTCTTCCTCTTCCAAAGAGGCCTGCTCCTCCGTAGTCTCTGCCTGCAGTTCAAGCAGCTCCTGGGTGGACAGGTCCTGGTCGTGGCCCTCCACCAGTTCACAGATGTCCTCCTCTGTGACCTCGAGGCCCATGGTCCTCCCCAAGGAAACAATGTCCTCCATCACTGTTGACTCTGGTGCAGGCGCAGAAACATCAGAGTCACTTGTTGCCACACAGTCTGGCCACAGGTTGCGCCAAGCAGAATTAAGATTTTTCCGGCTGATCCTGTCCCAGGCTATGGTGATCAACTTCAAGCAGGTGACAATGTCAAAGTGGTCCCTCCAGAAATCACGCAGGGTGAGGTTGGTGCAATCGGTCACCTCGAAGCAGCGCCTGAAAAGCTCCTTGGTGTACCGTTTCTTGAAATTGGCAATCACCTGCTGATCCATTGGCTGGAGTACCGGGGTGGTGTTAGGCGGCAGGAACATGATTTTAATGAACTTGAACTCCTCTAACAAGTCTTCCTCAAGGCCTGGAGGATGAGCAGGAGCATTGTCCATCAGGAGCAGGGCCTTCAGCGGCAGGTAGTTGTCCAGCAGGTACTGCTTGACAGCAGGGCCAAAAGCAAGATTGACCCATTCCACAAACAGGACACGTGTGACCCAAGCCCTAGCGCTGGATCGCCACAACACGCCCAGCTGGCCTTTGTTGACCTTGTGCTTCTTGAAAGCCCGTGGGTTCTCCGAGTGGTACACCAGCAAGGGCTTTATCTTCAGGTCCCCGCTGGCATTGGCACAGAAGAGGAGGGTCAGACGGTCCTTCATAGGCTTCTGGCCAGGCAGCTTGCTCTCCTCTTAAGTGAGGAAGGTCCTTTTGGGCATCCTCTTCCAAAACAGCCCGGTCTCATCTCAGTTGAAGACCTGCTGTGGAAGGTAGCTGTGGAAGGTGTTGTCACGACCTCCAGGAACTCTGTGGCAAAGTCCTTAGCCGCAGGAACATCGGAACTGGCAGCCTCTCCATGCCTGACCACGCTGTGGATTCCAGATCTGGTTTTGAAGCATTCAAACCAGCTTCTGCTTGCCTTGAAGACTTCTGGCTCGGCTGAGGTTCCTGGCTCTTGCTGCACGAGGTCTGCGTGCAAGGCCTTGGCCTTCTCGCAAATGACAGCCTCAGTCACTGTGTCCCCTGAACGCTGCTTCTCTTGCATCCAGATGAGCAGCAACTTCTTCACCTCCTCCAGAACAGCTGGCTGGTTCTTCACGATCCTGGTGACTCCCTTGGCTACATCTGTTGCAAGGATCTTCTCCCTCATCTTAAGGATGGTACCGATGGTGGATGGATTCCTCTGGTACTCCCTGGCGATGTCTATCACTCGCATGCCTCCGTCGTGCTTCCTGATGATCTCCTTCTTCATCTCTAGAGTAATCTTCTCCTTTGTCATCTTGCCGGCGTCTGCAGAAGCAGCCTTCTTGGGACCCATGTCAGCACAGCTGCTACGTTCACAAAAACAAAAGGCAGTGCTTCACATCCGCTTCACACACACCTTCCCACCCACCTTCCCACCCCTGGCCAAAACTGCCCTGGACAAACAAGTGGCATAACACCCCCCCCCAGCACAAGCTAAGCCCACCACCTTTCCTCTGCAACATACCCGAAAAATAAAATAAAAATTAAAAATTGGCATAACACCCCCCAGCACAAGCTAAGCCCCCTACCTTTCCTCTGCAACTTACCAAAAAAAATAAAAAATAAAATTGGCATAACACCCCCCCCCCCAACACAGGAGAACAAATGCACACCTACCTTTTGCTGGCCAAAAAGTTCTGAAAACCTTCAATTTCTCCAAAGACCACACCAACTTCTCCAAAGACAGGATGCCTCCACAACACAGACCACACCAAACACAGGATGCGCCCACAACACAGACCACAGTTGCTCCTCTCAAAGTCAACCTTGGAACTGCACGTGGAAAAGTGAACTCAGGCTGCATTGGGGAGGCTTTTTAAACCTCCCGGCACAATGCACAATGCATCCTGGGTATTAACGGTTGAGATTGGAACCAAAAACAAACAAAAAACCTGAAAACATTCGTCTTGCGAAAATCATCCATAGAAACATTCGTCTTGCGAGTCATGTCAAAAACATTGGTCTTGCGAAAATCGTCCATAGAAACATTCGTCTTGCGAGTCATCAACCCCCTAGCCAAAACCATTTGTCTTGCGGGTTTTTCATCCCGCGAGGCGTTCGTCTAGCGAGGCACCACTGTACAGTGGTGCCTCGCAAGACGAACACCTCGCCAGACGAAAAACTCACAAGACGAAAGCGTTTTGCGATCGTGTTGGTGACTCGCAAGACGGCTTTTTCTATGGCCGTGCTTCGCAAGATGATTTTTTTCCTGGAAGAGCGATGCCTCGCAAGACGAAAATAATTCGTTCGTGTTGCGAGGTTTCCCATGGGAATGCATTGCAATGCATTCCTATGGGAAGCCGCTTTTTTGCAAGACGAAAATTTCGCAATACGACGGTACTCGCGGAACGAATTACTTTCGTCTTGCAAGGCACCACTGTAATTTGCCTCTAAGAAACCTGACTCTTGGAGAAAAACTTTTTAAATTTACAGGGATTTAGGACATGGGATCATTCTGCCCAGAAAACCTCCCCTTTAGGCTGTGGTAGTGGTTTAGCTATCTCAATCTCTTCTACTCTAGGAGAGAGAGGAAATAGCTGACTTAAACTGTAATTTTTGGCAGGTTTTGACTATCAAGAGTTGCAAACTAGGCCCCTTAATTTGTGCTAATGTCTATCTTCCACCAAGACCTATTGGCAACAGAAGTTTAGACTAAGCTGGAAAATTTATTTGACAGTCTACTTACTGTGTATCCTAACTATCTTCTTCTAATTTGTGGTAATTTCAATGTTAGAAAATTGGGCAACAATTATTATATGATGGAAAAAGCCCTAGGATTTTAGCTTGGAGGAGATATAAAGAATTCTTAAACTTCTCAAGATAAGATCATTAACAAGTAAGGCCAATTTCTTTTTCACTTGATTTATACATTCTAACTTGCCTGACTTAATGGTTCCCATTTGGATGACTCAAAAGGTTATTATACATAATTAACTGATAAGGGAACCAGTGTAGTTAACTACATCCTGGGTTCACCTGCTGTGATCCCTTATGCATAATCAGTAGCAATTTATGATAGACCCGATAGTGACCATGTCACCCTTAGAGTGGTCTTAAAATTTCAACAAATGCAGTCCAGAGTTTTAACAGATCATATAATGCCAGGTTATTTACAAGGGGAAAAACATCTTAAATGGTCCCTCAAAACAGATGCCAGTGTAAGGCATATGTTGAGAACAGTTAAGCTCCAAGAGCTATTCAAAAACTAACTCTTTGGGGAGAGAGCCCCCAAATTGGTCACTTAATTAACATACCCTTGAGCAACTGCAATCATTTAAATATCTGAAGCTGCATTTCACTGAGAAACTTTCTTAGAAACAACACCTAAATGCCATAACCTTCTTGAGTGCCAGATCTATTGGGCAGCTGAAGAGGGGGGAGGGTTATGTCAGAGGGGTCAGCTAATAAATCCTGCCCTCAATCTTGCCTAAAATTTTGGTTCAAATGCTTTATGTGGCAGAAATACGGGGAGACATCAAGACCAGTTTAGAGACTGTACAGAATAAATTCATGAGGCAGATACTGGGGTTCTCTCCAGGGACTCTGGCTCATATTAGAGCTGAGTTGGCTCTCCCTTCAAGTATGGCCAGAATCGATTTGGCCTATTTTAGATACTGACATAGGCTAAATAGCATGGAGGACCACTCCCTGACCAAGTACTGGAGCAATTGGAGATGGGAGGATGGGCACAGTGGTGTCAGTTAAAGGTTTACAGTCTTTCCATTGAAAGGTTTCTTTGTTTTAGTCCTCAAGCTCTTAGGAATTGGATTTTTGACTTTGATGCCAGCTAAGGGCTGCCATTGTTGGGCCAAAATTCTCTATTTGGTGTCCTCAACTTCATCATGCAAGGCCATACTCCTTTGAGGACTAACCTTCCCACAGCTCCATAGAGCTATTCCAGAACTCAAATTCCAACAGATGCCCTCTGCATATCTTGAAGGGTGATACCCCAGTTTCAGAACAAATATGTGTCTATGGCTGTAATCAGATTGAAGATATAACTCACTATTTATTGTTCTGCCCCTTTTATATGGATCCTAGGAAAACAAAACAAATGCACCTCTGAGGAAGCTGTATCATGTCTGCTCTCTGACAATCAGTTATTTATCACTTACTCTGTAGCCCAATTTGCGCTTGCAGACAAGAAGTTGAATTTTGTTTTGTCAAGGATCATAATGCTGTATAGCTGCCACAAACATGCAGTAAGCTTGGTTGTTTTGAAGGATGCTATGATCAGTTGGATGACAAGCATCCTAATGAGGTATTATAATTACCTGTTTTAAACTGGAAAAAATCTTTCCCCTTTTTAATGTATTGTATACTGTATATTGAAAAGGCCTTTAGTCAGAAACAAAGTATTTTATACTTTATAGCACTATCCTTCACCCTTCACCAATGCTAGGATTAGGGTCACTGGAGCTCCATGTACTTCAAAATCCATGTATAACTCTTATGCTCCCAAAAACATAACATAACTACAAAGCATACATACCCTGTATCTCCGAAAATAAGACCTAGCCTGAAAATAAGCCCTAGTATGATTTTTCAGGATGCTCGTAACACGTATAAGCCCTATCCCAAAAATAAGCCCCAGTTAAGTGAAACCCCACCCTCCACCATTGTGCAGCAACCAGAAGAAGATGACGTGACTGCATTTGACTAAATGTAGATGGTTGTACATGAAAAAATAAATAAAACATCCCCTGAAAATAAGCCCTAATGTGGTTTTTTTTTTTTGGAGCAAAAAATAATATAAGACCCTGTCTTATTTTCGGGGAAACACACAGACACAAACTTATATATAACAGATGAGTTTACTGTATTATCTGTACAGCATGCCCCAACATCCTCCCCAGCCACCACATGGAGCCACCATGCCAGAGGAAGGGGCTCGCTGGGATTCTGCCATCAGACTAGAGGCTGCCACACCAACAACAATAGGGGCCTCAATAAGTCCACAGCCTACCTTTCTCGGGCACTTCCTGGAGGTGAATAGCAGCACACGATTGATTGATTGATTGATTGGAATAAAATCTATGTATAGCCAAAACCGTGCTGCTCAAACCCATGCAATTCAAGGGAGAAGTGTAAATGTATTTGCAGTCAGAGAAGACAGAGTGTACACCTATATCAGCTCAGGCAACGTGATACCAAGACTTGAATAAGGAAAAAAAAAAAGCTTACCTAAGAAGCCTTTTCACTTAACCAAATAATATTAATCCCAGTTGGGGCTTGAAGGCTTTTGCAGATTAGCACACTGAAAGGGCAACCCAGAAACTTTGAATAGGTTTGGGGGTGGTTGTCCTTCAGTCTAAAGCCTCACCTTGTGGCACTAAGTAAAGGTGGCTAGATTTTTTAAGGTGAAACTTCCAGAGAAGTGCTTTGCAGTTACCTGGGTAATGTGTAACTCACCAAAGACTGAAAACAGAGGGGAAAGATGCTTCTCTGAGGATGTTGCAAAATGTACAGGCAAATTTGTGCGACCCATGTGTGCCCAGGACTGTTGAGAGCTGCTTTCAAATGGAATTCTGGGTTAGACAGACCAGTAGCTTCTCTGGCACATACACAGATGTTCTAATATGTCCAAAGTTGGAAGAATCGTGCTCTTAAGTTACTGGTTCCTAAGGTATCCCTTTTAAAGATATTAAAGAGTGTTCCATAATAATTGTTTATATGTGCTATTCTTAACCTCTCAGGGGTGATGATTATAAATACCATGTGAAGTGTCTCAGTGAAGATCAAAAGTATGGTGGCAAGGGTCATGAAGCCAAAACCCACAAAGGAGATATGAAACAGCAAGAATGGATTCAGGTAAAACTCACACCTAACAATATTACAGTTAACGTTTTAAAAATTAATGTCCTCATGGTCATTCTCCACAATCTTTCCATATATGGTCTTTGAGACATCTCAAATTAAAACAATACAATAATGCGGAAAATATATTTAAAATCACACGGAAAAAACCACTAAGACAACAAAGAACTCTGTATTTTGTACACGCACGCACGCGTGTGTGTGTGATATAATAATAGACAAACCACCAGACTTCTGGAACAATGTCCTTTGGACAGACGAGATCAAAGTGGAGATGTTTGGCCATAATGCACAGTGCCACATTTGGTGAAAGCCAAACAGAGCATATCAGCACAAACGCCTCATGATTTTTATTATGTCCTGATATGTAAAATCATAGAATTCCAACAGGGTGTATTTTTCCCCCACATGACTGTAGATCTTCAATGGTCAGTAGAATGATAAAAGGAAGGAGGCAGGGTAGATAAAAATCAATGATTTTTTAAAAAATCAAATAGATTTAAATCTCAATTTAAATTTTTAAAATTGATTTTTAAAATTTAAATTGTCAAGAACAATCTGATTTTTAAAATTTAAATTGTGATTTAAATCAAATCCACCCTGGGAGGAGGGCAATCTAATTTCCCAAGAAAGAGCATTCCACAGCATTCTTTTGTAGCTGTCAAACACACCTGTGATGGAAATGAGACCAAGAGAAGCCCCCTCTGTTGTTTTTATCTAGTGTAATCATATCATCACCATCATCTTAGAACTGCATTTCTCTTTGCAGAAGATTCATGAAGCAATACGGGAAACAAACATTAACCCCAAAGTTAAAGATATTTTGGAACAGATGTATGCATATGACAACATACCAAGAAAGAAGCAGAAGTTTCAGGTATGTTTTAGATACTAACTATAGCTGTATACTTTCAACTGGGAATAAGACTTAATTAACAAAGTCGGACTTACTTCCGATAGATATTTGTAGTCTTGTATTGTGAAACAATTGGTTTCTATTGCATCTTGACAAAAAGATGAATGATGACAAGTTTTCCTAAAGAATTTGTAGAAATGATCATATTGATCTTGGTTACAGCCACCTACAAAGTAATAAACTGTGGCCAGTGCTCCCCGTCACTAATAACTGTTCTTAAAAAGTGGGATGAAATCTTCCCCCACATTTCAGAATTCTGCAGAAGTCATGTTGATGTGGCAGGGTTTTGTCATGTAAAGAGTTAACTTAAATTTCTGCATTTCCCTTTAGATGTAGATGTTCTAGCATAATGCTAGAACACCTCAAGCCTTTTTTCCACTGCCCATGGGCTGGCTGGGGTGGTTGCTTTCCAGGCCCCTTTCCTTTTATCTCTGCTTCTACTTCTGGAAGTTCTTTTTTCTGCAGCTGTGCTGAGCTTCATATCAGCTGCAGTGGTAAACAGACTGAGCTTGAGGTATTCTAGCATTATGCCTTCAGGCATTATCCTTTTGTCATTGCAAGACTCACTCCAAATCTAATTTCAAGTTTGCCTTAAATACTGGCATTTCCAAATAAACATGTGACAATTCAATTAACTGGAAAAAAGAAAGAGAAAACTCTGGCTTCCTGTCAAAATGTAGTTTTTACCATTTGTGCTCTGTTGTCCCTTCCAGCTTTCATAATATGAGGAATGGGGCTGCACTTCTGGGACCGCCCCCAATAGATTGGCACTGAGTCTTTGTATCTGCAAAGGAGGTCAATTTATGATCAGCTCTCCATGAATAGCCATTCCTTTGTGAATAATTGTTCAGATAATACAGTCTGCCAAATGGTTTAGCTGGCAAGCAGTACATCATGTGGTATCAAGTGGTAGGGCAAGGGTCACAATCCCATTCCTTATACATTGAGTGAACACATGAATAGCGTCTTCAGCTGCATTTGAGTAATATAATTGCTTTTGTGTCCTTCCATGCTAACATGGTAGTTAAAAATGTAACATTTGTTAACAGTTGCCTTTCCCAGATATTAAGTAACCAGTAGATACAACCTGTTGTTAGATGCAACGGAAAGTAAACAGTGTGCGGCACATATACTACTCAGCTTCTGGATGTTATCAGATTTTGAAAAAGATGTATGAGCTAAAGATGGATGTTGCCTTCTGATGAACAGAGCACTGCAAATATGTTGTAGCGATCACCCTGCCTTTGCATATGTATGAGGGTATTTGCATGCACCAGTGGGAGTTATTGAGAGGCGGAGCCAGAGAAACTAGAAGGGGGGTGTAAGGCAGATAAGAGCAGTTAGTCCTTGAGATAGTCAGGAGAGTCTGGAGTGAGGAGTCAGAGAGGAAAGTTCATCTGTGAGGAGTTAAGGGAGACAGTTGAGAGTATGGAACTTAGAGAGAGTTACATGTGAAATAAGTTAGTACGAATCTACTGAATAGTTTAAAGTCTTTTAGGAACCTATTTATGTGAACTGTATCCAATAAACCTGTTTTGTTATAATTTACACGCAGTATGGACCTCAATCTTTCTAAGTAAATATAGTTGACAAAGATCAACTGGTGGCAGCATAAAAGGGAACGTGGCGTGGGCCTTAGGTTAGTGAAATAATCTGGGGAAACGAAAGGGGCACGTCACATACGTCTAGTGACTTTTATCAGGAAGTGGGTCTGCATCATTGTGCTAAAATTGAAACGTGACCATTTTCTGCCTGAATAGAATTGGATGACCAACAGTTTGAAAATACATAGCACTGCTCTACAAGACCAGGTGTGGAATATTTTTTCCGAAGCTACCAGAAAGGTAAGAAATCAGACATTTTTATGGTAGTGCTTTACTGCTAGAATCCCCAGATTTTGACTCTGCTCTAGCCAGAATTTAATTTCTAACTAACAATGTTGAATCATAATCCAGCTGTAAAATCAGTGGAAATCAGACTTACTGTCTTAAATGCTAATTGTATCTAAATGCTTTGTAAACACTGCTTTTAAAAAAATTAACTGAGAAAAAAATATAATCCCTTTTTTTTCTGTGTCCAAAATAAACAAATCTTGTTCACTTGGGCAACTGCATTACAGAGATCTGTATGTTTGCTTTACGTAAATATTATGGCTTCATAGTTTACTCCCCTCCCCAGATATTTCTACAAACTCATGTGCCCCGAAGATAGGAATCTGACATATCTGTAATGGAATGTCTGCCCAAATGGACCATGGTATCTGTCGGCCAAATAGAAAGGGGGGAAAAGCCCTGTGGAAGTCCCACATAAGGGTGTATATGCATCTTGCCCATTTCTTATCACTTTGTCAGTGATGCTTGTTTGCCTTGGCTTTAAGGCCAAAGAGCAAATATTGCCATTTTATTCCTCTTTCTTTCCATTTTTTTCTGTTTTGGCAGTACAGAGGTCCTGCTCCTCGACCCCCACTTCATCTCTGTTTCAATTATTTCTGTGTAGCCCCATCAAGTATATGCTTATTTGGGAGTAAGGCCTATTTCTAGGGACTTGCTCTCAGTGGATGTTTTGCAGCTACATCTTCCATATCATGGAGAACAGTGAATTCCATAGATTCCCAAGAGATGGTTTGCATTAAGCCATCACATCCTGCAGAGCAGGAATGACAGTAGCTGGATGTGTGTAGAGCACTGTCTAAAAAGGTCAAATGCACAGCTGTCTTCAGCAATATGGGCAGTCACCCTTTCATTATGGCCCGAACATTTTCAATTTCATACTGTCCAGATGGATCAGAGCTTGCATTACATGACTTTATGAGCAAAATAACCTGACCAGAAACAGACGTCAGTGCTAAATATCCAGTTCAGGAATGTGATTCTCCAATGAATGAAGAAAAATGTTGAACTTAGGAGTATATTCTTTGTCAGGAATGTGTCTCCTTAGAGAAGCCATTCCACTAGGGGAAGGAGCCAGGCTGTAGTTCCCAATGTCCACTACTTTTTCTCTAGATTGGGTGAGACCTGGAAAGTGCGTGAGTGGGCAACTATGGGCAAGCTTCTAACACTAGATTTCCAATAACTTACTTATTTAAACTTAAAACTCTTTAGCTGTGTACTTTGAACCTTGCACACCAGACTTACCCAAATAACAAAAAATAGCAAACAAGGCCCTTGTGGCTAAGGCACTTTCTTTAGGCACTCTCACCCTTGCCCCCAAGAATCACACTTGGGTAAAATATAAAATATTTATTTAAAAGAGTAAAAAGTTATAAAACAAAAGAAATACAAAAAGATACAATTGTACTGTTTAAATGCCAAGAATCTAAGTATTAAGTAAGTTTTTGTAAGACTTTAAAAGTCTCTGCTTCGTGATGGTATCTAATCAGCATACAGTCCTTTGTTCGCAAGTCCACGCCCAACTTGTAACTTTCTACAGCTCCTGTCTCTCGTTCCCAGGCTGGTAGGCCATTAGCAAGGAATGTTACGTTTATCAGTCTTGAGATGTGGCCTTGGCTCTTCTTCCACAACAACAGGTAGGCCTCTGGCCAAGATGAAACACCTGCAAGTCCTGGGAAACAAGTACTACAAAACCCGTATCTTCACATTCTCTAGTACCCCTCAGTGGCCCAACTGCAACACCCTGTATTCACCCATTAAAAACCAACAACAACCCTCACTCAGAAAGATTTACACATACTGGGGGCAGAGGGGTAATTTTGTCATGTTCCTGCCTGTGTTGCTTTTGTCATAATCAGAAGTAATTGCATGAAACAATTCAAGTGGGGCCTAAAATTGGGACAGATCCCCCTCCAAGGGAGCAGTGGCCTTTTTATGTGATTTTTTTAAATGGGTGTGGGTAACCTCGGTGGTTCATATATGTGTGTTCGTGCGTGCAGCCCCCAAACCTCTGGAAGTTGCTTGCACCTGGTCTAGTGTATGAATCATTTCTTGAGTTCATTCTATCCAGCTAGGTTGTAATTTTATAGGTTACAAAGATAGATGGAGAGTTCTCTGCCATTTCATGAAAGCTCTGTATCCCACTGTGCTTCCACTGAGCAGAAAGTCTCACCAGCATAGTAACATGGGTTTGTACTGCTTGTGGAAGCATTACTGTTATACAAGCAGATGGTAAGTTTTCTTCGCAGAGATGATCATGTGTGCAATGGCAGTGACTGTGCAAGCAGCATATCAGTGGAGACTATAGGATACAGGCTAAGATAACCTGAATGCTGGGAATTGTCCTTTACTACGTCTCTACTACTACGTCTTTACTATGTGGTGGCGCTGCGGGTTAAACTGCAGAAGCCTCTGTGCTGCAAGGTTGGAAGACCAGCAGTCGTAAGATCAAATCCACGTGACGGAGTGAGCTCCCATCGCTTGTCCCAGCTCCTGCCAACCTACCAATTCGAAAGCATACAAATGCGAGTAGATAAATAGGTACCACCATGGTGGGAAGGTAACGGCGTTCCGTGTATAGTCACGCTGGCCACGTGACCACGGAAACTGTCTTTGGACAAACGCTGGCTCTATGGCTTGGAAACGGGGATGAGCACCACGCCCTAGAGTCGGACACGACTGGACTAAATGTCAAGGGGAACCTTTACCTTTACCTTACGTCTCTATACTTCAGTTATTTTAAGCATCAATGATAATTATTATAATGTCTTCAGTTTTCCTTCTTGGCTTCATGGTGCTTTGGCATCAGGTGGAGCCTCCACCCACAGGAAGTGTGTAGACAAAGGCCTAACATACAGAGCAAGCCAAAGAGTAACCCATTAAAAAATGCTCTCCATTCACTGAAGTGTAAAGATAATGGTTAAGTGTTTTCTTTTTAGCTTCATTTCTCACATCAGCAAAGTTGAGTACTACTTGCATATATTATAGGGTTGCTTCAAAAATTACAGAGATAATGGCTGAAATCCTGTCACATTAGAGTAGGCCAATTGAATCAGTGGGATTTGGTGAGTCAACTCCTCCCTAGGTTCCATTGATTCAAATGGGCCTACTCTAGTTGTGACTTACTGTGCTAAGCAAGAGAATTTCAGCTGATATATGGGAAATGAGGTGCAAGTTCCTGCATTTTGGGGTGCTAAACTGTGCTCTTATGAATTGACAATTGGATTTTTGTGATTATTAATGTATTTGATGCTGCATACCTAATATTGCCTCTCTGTCTAGCCACTGAGGTTAAACTGCTGACGCTTTCCCCTTGAATGAGAAGTTTGATTATACTGAAGTTTAATCCCAATGTCACCTTCCCAACAGGAGACAGTTGAAAACCAATCTGCAAAAAGTGAAGTTATGTCAATGCCATCAGAAGATACTGATATGAAACCAGAGAAGGTTACAAAGCTAAAGAGAAAAAGGGAACAAACGGAGGAAAGGGAAAAGAAGAAAAAGGAAAAAGAATTAAGTTTACAGCCTCAACAAGAGAGCACTGAACTTTTAAAATGCAAGAAATCAAAAAGAGAGGAACTGAGTTCAAAAAATTCTGAAAGCAATGGTCTGAAGATGACAAAGCAGCAGCAGAGAGTTGATCCAGCTGTACTGGAAGTAAATGGAAATGGTCTTAATACCAAAGAACCAAGAACCAAGGCGAATAAGAAAAAATGCAAGCGTAATCTCTCAGAAAGTACAAATTTTGCATTACATGTTGTAAAATCCATTGTAGCATCTTAGAACTATGGGCTTTCATTACTGCTGTTTTGGTTAAGTATACAGTAGTGCCTTGACGTACGAACGCCCCGACGTACAAACATTTCGACTTACGAACAGCTCCGTTCACAAAATTTTGCTTTGACTTGCAAACGGAGCTTTGACTTACGAACAAAAAAAATGCGGGTAAAGCGGGAAATGGACTTTGTACTGCCTGGTACTGCAATTTTAAAATGTAAAAATTGGTTTAAAAGGTGCTTGGTTTGGTTTAAAGCTGCTTGGTTTTAAAGGTGTTCTTTTTAAAAGGTGTTCGTTCCCTCCCCCCCTCCTTTCCTGCCCTTTTTTTCATCTTAGGTTAAAAAAAATTCTCCCTCTAGTGGTAGAGGACGGATTAACCAGTTTTGCATTACCGTATTTTTCGCTCTATAAGACGCACTTTTTCCTCCAAAAAAAGTGGGGGGGAAAGTGTGTGCGTCTTATGGAGTGAATACTGTAAAAAAAAAAGGTGCAATTTAAATTCTAACTGTAGGTGGCGAAAGAGACTGCTGCTTGGTAGCTCTTTCGCCCCAACAGTTAGGAAAAAGCTGCGGAGGAAGGCTAGGTAAGCTCCCGGAGGTCTACGGGGGGGTGGTGGCGATTTCAGCCTGCTAGGCCCGCGGGGGGGGTGTGTGGAAGGGTCTGGGAAGGGAAGGGAAGGGAAGGTGGCGATTTCGGCCTGCTAGGCCCGTGGGGGTGTGTGGAAGACGGCTGGGAAGGGTCTGGGAAGGGAAGGGAAGGTGGCGGTTTCGGCCTGCTAGGCCCGCGGGGTGGTGGTGGAAGACGGCTGGGAAGGGTCTGGGAAGGGAAGGGAAGGTGGCGGTTTCGGCCTGCTAGGCCCGTGGGGGGGTGGAAGACGGCTGGGAAGGGTCTGGGAAGGGAAGGGAAGGTGGCGGTTTTGACCCTTCCCAGCCGTCTTCCATCCCCCCCCCCGCGGGCCTAGCAGGCCGAAACCGCCACCTTCCCTTCCCAGCCGTCTTCCACACACACACCCTGGGGCCTAGCAGGCCAAAACCGCCACCTTCCCTTCCCAGACCCTTCCCAGCCGTCTTCCACCCACCCACCCCCATGGGCCTAGCAGGCCGAAACCGCCACCTTCCCTTCCCAGACCCTTCCCAGCCGTCTTCCACCACCACCACCCCCCACGGGCCTAGAAGGCCGAAACCGCCACCTTCCCTTCCCAGCCGTCTTCCACCACCCCCCGCGGGCCTAGCAGGCCGAAACCGCCACCTTCCCTTCCCAGACCCTTCCCAGCTATCTTCCACCACCACCCCCGCGGGCCTAGCAGGCCGAAATCGCCACCTTCCCTTCCCTTCCCAGCCGTCTTCCACCACCACCACCCCGCGGGCCTAGCAGGCCGAAAACGCCACCTTCCCTTCCCTTCCCAGACCTTTCCCAGCCGTCTTCCACCCCCCCCCCCCCGGGGCCTAGCAGGCCGAAACCACCACCTTCCCTTCCCTTCCCAGCCGTCCTCCACAAACACCTCGCGGGCCCAGCGGGCCGAAATCGCCAGAATATTTTTTTCCCCTGTTTTGCTCCCCTAAAAATTAGGTGCGTCTTATGGAGAGGTGCGTCTTATGGAGCGAAAAATACGGTAGTTCCTATGGGAACTTATGCTTTGACTTACAAACGGCGCCTTGACATAAGAACAAAAAACAGCCGGAACGGATTAATCGTTTTCAATGCATTCCTATGGGAAATGCTGATTTGACTTACGAATGTTTTGACTTTTACGAACATCTTCTGGGACGGATTAAGTTCGTAAGTCAAGGCACCACTGTATATTTGAAACAGATGAGACCTTTCAAAAACAGGAATGAGAGCAGGAAATATTGCCATGATCAGTTTTAATGCTGCAAATTACAATGGAAGAACTTGAGATGTGCAGGATCTAGCAATATCAAGCAAAATCCTCCTCTCTTTGCTTCTAAGAGTCTACTATGAAACATTAGGCAGAGCAGGTCCTTGTTGCTTCACATGATGCATGAATACAGTGGAACCTCTACTTACGAACTTAATCCGTTTTGGAACGGTGGTCGTAAATTGAAACGTTCGTAAGTAGAAGCACCATTTCCCATAGGAATGCATTGAAAACCGATTAATCCGTTCCGGCCAAAGAAAAAAATACCAAAAAAAATAAAAATGAAAATAAACAGAGCAAGTCCCACGCTGGGACTGCAAAAAAACAAAACAAAAAACAAACGAATCCAAAAATAAACATTGGAGCAAGTCCCACGCTGGGACTGCAAAAAAAAAAAAAAAAAAAAAAAATCACCAAAAAACAAAACAACACAGAAACATAACCCCCCCCCCCCCCAGCCCAAACCTACCCTCCAAAACCCACCCAGAACAACTTTTTTAAAAGGAAAAAGCAGCACCTTACCAGTCCGAAGCCTCTGCGGAGGCTTCCCCGGCTTCCAAAGCACCGGCACCCGGCTGCTTCTCCTTCCTCCTCCTGCTGCCCAGGGTGTTTGGTGGCGCTTACTCATGAGTAGACCCGCACCTTCGGTGGCCCTTACTCATGAGTAGACCGACGCGGCGGGGGAGGCCTCCGAAGGCGCCAATCGCGGCGGCGGGGGGACCCCCGGGAGCTCTCCGATGGCGGTGGGGAAGCCCTGGGAGGCCTCCGAAGGCACCGATCACGGTGGCGCTGGAAGCCCGGGAGCTCTCCGATGGCAGTGGGGAAGCCCTGGGAGGCCTCCGAAGGCGCCGATCGCGGCGGCGCTGGAAGCCCGGGAGGCTGAGCCTCCCTTTTCCTAACCGTTGGGGCGAAAGAGCTACAAAGAAGCAGCCTCTTCGCCACCAACGGTTAGCAAATTTAAATTTCCCGCCCTTTTCCCCTGCCTTTTTCTGTTCGTACGTTGAAGCTCCGGCCGCAAGTAGAAACAAAATTTTGCGGCTGGAGCTGTTCGTAAGTTGAAATGTTTGTAGGTAGGGACGTTCGTAAGTAGAGGTTCCACTGTACATGAACTAGTTTTAATGGGCCTAATACTACAGGTCTTTAGTATTTACTTTCTAATGGTTCTATTTCTGAACTTCCTAACACTTATTCTCATTTTATTTATCTCCCCATGCATAAATACAGGTGGATTTTCCATTGTACAAAAAACCCCAAACAATTCAGAAACTGAAGAAAGAGAGGAGGGGCATAGAGACAATTGTAAGATTGAAGTTCAGGTGTATTATGTTTGTAACAATAGAAACCTGGTAGCTAAGTGGGTTTGGGAGTTAGTATCGTTGTTAAAGAATAAGAGAAATGTAACATGTATAGGGAATAACTCCCCTGCCCTGGAAGCAAATTACTGAGTGCTTGTGCCCAGGTGATGTAAGACACAGGCCCCAACAATGACTGGGTCTCCTCCTCACCTGGGCTGTAGAAAGGTATAGAATCTCTCAGCTGTCTGTAATCTTCCCTGTTTGGGCATGGTGGTCAATGCTGTGAGAGCTTGTCAGGGTTCTTGTGTGGATTGCAGCCTCTCTAGTTCAGGTCCTGTAAAATGTATACTGTGACAGGATGTGTCTGCTACAACAGTTACAAATGGTGGGCCTTTTGTGGCACATTTCCAAAATTCCAAATGTTTCTACTGAACCAGAAAGATTGAGGTCCCCTGGTATAACACACTCCCTAATAGTGTATTTGAATATTTTGCCTAAGTGAGTTTTCCCTGAAAAGAAACCTATGAAATACCATGGTTATCATTTCTTGGTTGGATCCGAAGTAATCTGGGTGAATGTCTGCCTCTTCAGTTAAGCCTTTTTTAGCCTTCCTACCACCCAGTCCATTTGTGCAAAATTGCCTTCACTTGATTGCCATCAATTCTTCCTTCATGCAGACTTCTTTCCTCCTGTTTGTTTGTGGGGAGATAGATAAGATAAAACTTTATTACGGTCAAAGACCAGCCACATTTGTGGGGAGTTTTTTCTCTGTTTCAAAGACTGAAAATGGGCAGGGGAATGAAATCTGTTGTGCACAGGTGAACTTCATCTGTGTAACTTAGGAGTGGATATGTACATTTCCAATGTTATCCTTTTAGAAGAGGGCAAGAAACCACAGAATTATCTCAATCTGTAGGAGTTAAATTATTTATGGTGCTCTGAACAAGAGAAGGCGAATGAGAAGGGGTTTTTTGAGCAAATTATGCACAGTTGGGCAAGTAATGGTTAGCCAAATGATGCTTGAACATCAATTGTGTACAATAATGTCTGTTCCCTAGTTCCATGAACTTTTAAGGATTAGAAGCCATATTAACTTCTTTTTTTCAACAATAAGTCCATTTTATACTTCTCTCTCTATCTACTTTGCTTGTCAAAGGGGAAGGGCAGTAACTTTGCACGTAAGACAGTTTGCGCAAAGTATGGTGAACCCTGGCAAGCAAAAGTAGTTGCACTGTCATCTGGAGACAAGGAATCTTATGAGATCTGGAAGTTCCTCACTGAGATGTTTTGTGGAGTTGAGTTTGCCTGAATTGATGAAAACAAAGAATTTAGAGAATACTGCTTACATTCCCAGTCAGGATCCAACCCCATTTAACCCTTTAAGAAGAGTGTAGGGAGCTACTTGTTTTCTTTTTAAAAGCAAGCAACTTCCTTTAAAAATATGCAAATTTTCAAGTATTGTCAAAATATTTTAAAGCCTCTCCCGGTCGTAAAATATGGTATTGAATGTAAAACATACACAACTTACTGTACTGGTGTTCATTCATTTTTTACAATGCAGACCAGCATTCTGTTGCCTAAATGTGGAATGAAAGGTTCATCTTCCTGCCTCTGCTCTGGCAGGCTCCTTTCATGTGTCTGTTCTTGTACTGGTTGCAAAAATACTCACACAACTTGTTGTGCAACAGGAAACCTGCTGGAGCTGAGGGACCGTTTATATGATTCACCTTCCACTCTAATTAGGCCACGGGACACTGATCAAGATTTATCTTGCAAAAATATATGGATCAGCATATTTATATTACTTATTTGCAATCTATGCAGCTACTTTCTTTGAGTTGGAAAGCTAATATTACCTATTGGGAGGTAGACCATAACAGAAAATCTCTCTCTCTCTCTCTCAATCTCAATCTCTCTCTCTTTGTGTGTGTGTGTTTATATACAAACTTATTTTTAATCATCCTAGAAGAGTAATACTCAGTGCTGCACTCAGTGGTAGAACAAAACAATTTCAGCTCAGCAAGTTTTCTACGAAGCAGGGAGTAATTTTTGTGGCACTGCAAGGTGATGTTCATTACTTTGCCCATCATTTATACAGATCATTTCTTTTATTCGTTTATCTTTTTTTCACCAACAATGCAGATAAGTTCAGCTGGAAAGGAACCATAAAAGCTGTTCTGAAGCAGGCACCTGACAATGAAATATCAATTAAGAAACTAAGGAAAAAGGTAAGTTGGAGTGCTGTATGCAACACAGAGTACAATCAGGTAGACATTCTCCTGCATAAACATCACTAAAATTGTTCTGAAGATAATTCAGTTATTCCTTCATGTGTTTTTTTCTTAACAATGTGTGATTGTCTGAACAGAAACCAAAGTGTGGAGTGCTGCTTCATCAAAGTCTTGTTAAACAATTGTTAGAAGAGCATTTCTGTGATGTTTCTCTGCTTTCTTCTCTGGTAAATCGTTCCTGTTCCACCAATAGTATACTGCATCATCTGCCCCTAGAATTTTTTATGATGACAGTTTGTTAAACTTCTGACCAGAAGTTTCATAAAATAGCAACTAAACCAATGTTTAGGAAAACCATATTTTCCAGTGGAAGGCTGAGGTCTAGGGGCTATAACTATACAAGTATTTGAAAAATTGGAGTTTGCATTTTAATATAAATTCCGCCTTCATCTGTGCATCCTGTTCATAAATCACAATATTTCATTTGTCTTTTTATAACTAGGAAAGGTAATCTACAAGGGACTGACTATGACTTTAGCTTTGAAAATAAAATGCATATGCTTAGGATCCAAACATCACTTTGTACAAGTTACAGTAATTCTGTTCAGGTATAGGTAATGGAGATAGTCACTTATTTTCTCTCCTTCCTTCCCCTCCACTGGACTTCAGCCTTTTGTGACCTCTGAAAGCTGATCTAGAGGCACAGGAGACCTTCTGCATGCACGTGATACAACTTGTTTTGCAGCCTGCAGTAGCATCAAGAATGTCATCACCACTAAGCTATAGCTTGATCAGAAACTAAATAGAATCCATGTAGAAATGAATTGTCCCATTGAGACTTAGAGTTAACTTCTACTGTTGTAAATCCAGTTTATTTCAGCAGGGCCTGTTTACACATAGGCTTGCACTCTGTGGGCCCCTCCTGGACTTACAACTGAAAACATTTTATTTAAAACAAATGTGTGTGTTTCTACAGTGTATATGTTGAGGGACATGGAAGGAGCTGCCTTGGGTCCTCTTGAGGAGGAAGGCAGAGATTAAATAAGGGGTATCCCTGAAGACATTTGGGTGTCTCCAGAGCACGGGTAGCTCCTTGTTAGCTGATGCTTCCACTCCAGAAGAATCATTGGATTGCTATTTGACATGAACAAAGATCACAAGTCTGTATGTTTTCAAAGAGTGATTTATAGCAATCTTACTGTACTATAAATGGTGGGTGCATTTGTATGAAAAGAGTTTGTGAGTTTAAAAACAGAAAAGAAAGAGCACCAGTGAAATGCTATCCAAAGCTTGTGCAATTTTTTTTAACTACACAACACTATGGAAAAGACTACATCTTCACTAACACCAAAGGTGGGGGTGTTTAGTTCTCAGAAGATCTCAATATGTGGACCAGTTGATATGTGAATGCTGCTCTGAAAATCAATTCTGCATTTCGTATTGTGCCTGGAATCAGTGCAGATCCTTAAGCACTGGTAAAATACAGTCAAATCTGAAGTGGTAATGTTGAGAATGGGGTTGCATTTGCAGAGCATCCCCAATAAGAGAGTGGAAGAAATCATCCATGCTTGCATGCTTTTATTTGTAATCTAAAAATGGATGCTTGTGGAAGGTTTAAGTTTGAGTCCAGAAAATCTGCCCAATTTAAAGGGATAATAGCATGAAAAAGTTTGAATATAACAGGTTTTCTTTTCTTTTTATTATATAGGTTTTAGCCCACTATTATGCAGTAGCAGGTGACCATCATAAATCTGAAGAGGAAATTTTGGCCTTGTTTAATAAGAAAGTCAGCAACAATCCTAAGTTCAGAGTGTTAAAGGAAAAAGTTAAACTTTTAAAATAGAATTGTGGTCAAATGATCAGATTTTGTACATTTTATCCAGTTGTGTTATTGGATGTAGAAATTATTTTCATGTTATAGCAGCAAAAGAGAGCTTGTATTTTATTGTGAGTTCCTTTTGTTTTACTTCCCATTTATATTGATAAACTATATTTAAGTGACAAAAAGTTTCATTAAAATCTTTCTAATGTTATTTATAGAGACTTGAGTTTCTTCTTCTGATCTGAATTGTTCAGTTAACAAAATCAGTTAATACATGGAATTCAGTCCCATATATTATAGGCCAGTAGAACTTACCCCCCAATTAAACATAAGTACCAGTGAAAACAACTAAGAGAGGAGTTAACAACTACGGTAACTTGTTTCATTGAGTTGAGTGAAATAATCATTGCTGTCTTCCATTGGACTGGGCCCCTTGTATATAGTAAAACCAGTTAGCAGTTAACATTTTGTTATGCTAGAAGACACATACAGTAATTGGGTGTGTTTGTGAATGGAAGAATTCTTCTGAAAACAGAACTTCATAAAGTGAATAGGGAAGGTATCATGTATTGGTACATTTCTTATTTGTGGAGGATCTCTTTAGCAACTTTTTTTTAAAAAATTCTCCATGTGTGCATGCGTGTGGAAAAATTTTCAGCCAGCAAGATGGAGTGTTGGGTAGATAGGAGCTGGGTATATACAAAGAAAGAAGCTGGTGGGTGAGTCCTCAGTTGCCATGCTAGTGACTTGACCAGCCCAGTGTGAAGCCTGAGGCTCTTCCTCTCGGTTGAATGGCTGCCTGCTACTTCTCTGATACTTGTACTGTCTAAGTCAGTGGGCTGAGGCCAAGCCACAAAACACCAGGTTTTAATCTTGGACAAGCGAGAAACATATTCAATGAATTTAAAAAACTTCCGGTTTATGAATGCGGGATATTGTTCTTCTGGGTCCACGATTCAAAACACCAGGAAATGGCCTGATATTGCTATACAATATCATGCCCATGTTGCTAGAAAGAAAAAGGATCCCAAGTTTACATAGCAAAGGGCAACCTGAATGTTGACAACACCAGTGAGGAGATCCATGACTTGGAGCATGGAAGCACCTGAGTAAATATCAAAAGAGGGAAAGAACAGTGATACCATTCTAGGAATCTGTTATAGTATCTCATGCCAAACAACATTTGGATGATACCTCCTCAATCAGACCAGACTACCAAACATTTCAAGAGGTAAGATAAATAATAATTGGTGACTCAAACTAATATATTTTTAAAGTCAAATTCCATCAAGAGTGCGAAATCTTTTCACTTGCCTTGTTGACAACTTCACTATCCAAAGGAGGGAAGAAGAGACAAGGGGATCAACTGTCATGGACATAATCCTGATCAGCAGGGGGGAAATTGTGAACAAGGTGAAAGTAGTAGGAAATTTGGGTGAAAGTAACCACACCTCTTAGGATTTGTTATACTAACAAAAAGGAAAGGTGAGAGTGGTGCAATGTCCACAATGGACTATAGAACAACCAATTACAATAAGCTTAAGGATATACTGAGTAAAATCCCATAGTCAGAAATACTAGAAAAGAAGGGAGACCATGATGAATATCTTAAAGGTGAGATACTGAAGGCAGAACCACAAACAAGAAAGGAAAATGGGTGGCAGAAATCAGATTGGTTGCATTAGGAGATTTCAAATGAATTATGGAAGGGGGCAAGTCACAATGGGTACAAACCAGCCGCTGATATTTGGAGGGAGATCAGGAAAAAAGGTGAGTACAGCAGTAGGATCAGTAGCTGATAGCTCCATGCTACAATCCTATGAACAAATTATATAATTCTCAGTAATTCAACATGTATCCAGACATTGTGCTAGAAGTTAGGGCAGGAATATGCAATCCAATCCCCTCACATGTCTTTTAATATTATCTTCCTTGGTTAATATGTCAGTTTAAAAATAATTAAATAATCATAAATCATGCATTTCCCCCACTCATTAATAGTGGGAATATTTTGTTATCTCCACTGTTTAATATATTGGCTAAAATCCTATTGCTTAGAGTACAAGTCACATTAGAATAGGCACACTGAATTGGTGGGGATTTGGTGAGTCAACTCCTCCGTAAGTGCATTTTATTCAAATAGGCACAGTCTAGTTGCAACTTACTGTAGTAAAGTACGTTGCAATTAGATTATGCCTAGAGATGGGCCTGAATTAATTTGGGCCCCTTTGCACAGCCTACTACTCTGCTTAGGAGGTGGGATGGGGATTCTCCCTGTGCAGCAGATGACTGGTCAGCTGCCGGAGGAGGTGGGAATGGGCAGTCTGATGGCTGGATTGGAGCGCCACCAGAGAAGAAAAGACCCTAGCAGCACATAACAAAATGTGAGTGAGTCAGATAGGCTGAGGTGTGGGGAGAGGGTATGCGCAGCACCTGTGGTGCTGCACAGTTTACTTCATACAAATTGGTCTCTAGGCCTATTTGAATCGATGGCACTTCTGGAGGAGCTGACTCACCAAATCCTCACTGATTCAATGGGTCTACTAGGTTGTGACTTACAGTGCCAAGCAACAGGATTCCAGCCATTATTTCCTTGTCTTCTCTGTGAAACCTGGCCAGAATCCTATTGGTTAGCAATGCCAGTGTAAGTCTAATGCCATAAACTGCAGCAGCAAATTGCTGCTAGTCAACATGTCTTCATTTATGTCTCTCATTGTGTACCAGCCAAGGTGGTACATTACAGAATACAAGTGGCAACTCCCTAGAGGCATCTTGTCTGCATTCACTGCTACAATTTGCACCATGCACTTTTACTTAAATATTTGTGTATATATGGGGTGCACTTCCATTGTACAGTCTTTCCTATTTATCACATTTTACCATAGCTAAGGGCTGAACATACACTGCCCTTTTTAAAAAGAGCAAGAACACTTCTGTTAAAAACACACAGAGCTTATGTTAATTTGGAGACACAACCTTGACTGCATCCCAGCACTACCCAGCAGTATGTGTGGAATTATATCTTGTGAGTGTGATTTTCAAAAATTAAAAAGGATTTGTAAACTGAGAGGTTTATTCTTTAAAAAACCAAAAGAATAAGATGGTTCAATACTAGTGGCTATTAAATTCTTATCATGCAGCTGAAATCTCTCTTTACAACTCCATGTTTATTTCTTTATGTCTGTAAAGATTCTTGGTTTTACATATGTTCCAACAGGGACATAGATGAGACTTCACAGCATCTTCACAGAAACAACTTTTTCTAACAGCACAGGTCTTAACAAACTACCTTAGAGCTATCACTCTTTCCCCTTACTATTTCCAAGCTCTCTCAGGGCACAACTCCAAAGCAGGAAAAACTGCTCGGATCCACTGTGAATTTGCACCCAGGAAGTCAGGTTTCCCTGGGTGAATTCACTTTAGCAGACCCCACAGAGCACAAAGAGAGGAGGAAACTGGCAATCAGCCCTTATTTGCAGCTTGTTAAGGCAGCTTCTGCTACAGCTGTTCAGATTTGCAGGAGGGACAGCTACCACAGTTACCTTAATAAGCTGCAAAGGCTGGTTGCCAATTTCTTCCTCTATGACCCCAGTCTAATTGGCTAAAACAAATAGACGGAAGGTGATACGGAATTTATCTCTGGCATTCAGATATACTTCTGGTGCATCTCCGTCATTGGGTACCTTCTTTCTGAAATGTTTGCAAGTTGTAGCTGCCTTGTAATCAATATCTGGTAGCATTTCCTTTGCAGCTGCTTCATATCTTTCAAATTCATCTCGTGAAGTGCACAGTTGGTCAGGTAATGATGCATGCAGATCTGCACATGTTTCCAAGTTCACATCCTCATTTTGTAGAACTTGGCTTACTCTGTGAAAATTCTGCAAAATCTCATTCCAAGAATTCAACATAAAAACAAATTCGAGCTCTTGCATCTTATCTGCAATATTATTTGCTCCTCTTCTAGCGTCTCCCTTTTGTGACTGGTCTTCTGCTATATATTATAATGCTTCTAAAATTTTAAGGAAAGATTTCAAAATTGCTGCTGTTGCCATAGCATGTGCTTCCCATCTGGTATCACAGAGGGATTTTAATACATTTCCATTTCCAATACAACCTTTAAGAATTTTCCACCGGCTGCTTGACACTGAAGAAAAGGTATAGAGTAACTGCACTGCAGAGAAGAAATCAACTGCTTCTTGACAGCAGTCAACAACACTTTGGCCTACCAGATTTATTGAATAAGCTGCACAGGGCACATATATAGCAAACTTGTTTGTTTCTAAAAAATTTTGCTGCATCCTCTTATAACACCCAGACATGTTAGCAGTGTTGTCATAAGACTGACCCCTAGATTTTGAAAAGTTTAGCCTACAAACTTCATGTAAGTACTGCAACACCTGATTTGCAATTTCCTCACCAGTATGGACTTTCATCCCCTTCATGGATTGCTGCCTTGTCGTAGCGAAGGGGCTTGAGTAATTCAGAGAAGCTATGGGCTATGCCGTGCAGGGACACCCAAGACGGACAGGTCATAGTGGAGAGTTCTGACTAAACGCGATCCACCTGGAGCAGGAACTGGCAAGCCACTCCAGTATCTTTGCCAAGAAAACTCCATGGACAGAAACAAAAGGCTAAAAGATATGACGCTGGAAGATGAGCCCCTCAGGTCGGAAGACGTCCAACATGCTACTGAGGAAGAGCGAAGGACAAGTACGAGTAGCTCCAGAGCTAATGAAGTGGTTGGGCCAAAGCCGAAAGGACGCTCAGCTGCGGACGCGCCTGGAAGTGAAAGGAAACTCCGATGCTGCAAAGAAAAATACTGCATAGGAACCTGTAAGATCTATGAACCTTGGTAAACTGGATGTGGTCAAACAGGAGATGGCAAGAATAAACATTGACATCCTGGGCGTCAGTGAACTAAAATGGATGGGAATGGGCGAATTCAATTCAGACGATTAGCATATCTACTATTGTGGGCAAGAATCCCGTAGAAGAAATGGAGTAGCCCTCATAGTCAACAAAAGAGTGGGAAAAGCTGTACTGGGATACAATCTCAAAAATGATAGAATGATTTCAATACGAATCCAAGGCAGACCTTTCAACATCACAGTCATCCATGTTTATGCATCAACCACCAATGCTGAAGAGGCTGAAATTGACCAATTCTATGAAGACTTACAACACCTTCTAGAACTGACACCAAAGAAAGATGTTCTTGTCATTATAGGGGACTGGAATGCTAAAGTAGGGAGTCAAGAGATAAAAGGAACAACAGGTAAGTTTGGCCATGGAGTTCAAAACGAAGCAGGGCAAAGGCTAATAGAGTTTTGTCAAGAGAACAAGCTGGTCATCACAAACACTCTTTTCCAACAACACAAGAGGCGACTCTACACATGGACATCACCAGATGGGCAATACCGAAATCAGATTGATTATGTTCTCTGTAGCCAAAGATGGATAAGCTCTATACAGTCAGCAAAAACAAGACCTGGAGCTGATTGTGGCTCTGATCATCAGCTTCTTATAGCAAAACTCAAGCTTAAACTGAAGAAAGTAGGAAAATCCACTGGGCTAGTCAGGTATAATCTAAACCAAATCCCTTATGAATACACAGTGGAAGTGAAGAACAGATTTAAGGAACTCGATTTGGTGGACAGAGTGCCTGAAGAACTATGGATGGAAGCTCGTAACATTGTACAGGAGGCAGCAACAAAAACCATCCCAAAGAAAAGGAAATGCAAGAAAGCAAAGTGGCTGTCCAACGAGGCCTTACAAATAGCAGAGAAGAGAAGGGAAACAAAATGCAAGGGAGATAGGGAAGGTTACAGAAAATTGAATGCAGACTTCCAAAGAATAGCAAGGAGAGACAAAAGGACCTTCTTAAATGAACAGTGCAAAGAAATGGAGGAAAATAATAGAAAGGGAAAAACCAGAGATCTGTTCAAGAAAATTGGAGATATTAAAGGAACCTTTTGTGCAAAGATGGACATGATAAAGGACAAAAATAGTAGGGACCTAACAGAAGCAGAAGACATCAAGAAGAGGTGGCAAGAATACACAGAGGAATTATACCAGAAAGATCTGGATGCCCCGAACAACTCAGATAGTGTGGTTGCTGACCTTGAGCCAGACATCCTGGAGAGTGAAGTCAAATGGGCCTTAGAAAGCATGGCTAACAACAAGGCCAGTGGAGGTGATGGCATTCCATTTGAACTATTTAAAATCTTAAAAGATGACGCTGTGAAGTTGCTACACTCAATATGCCAGCAAGTTTGGAAAACTCAGCAGTGGCCAGAGGATTGGAAAAGATCAGTCTACATCCCAATCCCAAAGAAGGGCAGTGCCAAAGAATGCTCCAACTACTGTACAGTTGCCCTCATTTCACACGCTAGCAAGGTTATGCTCAAAATCCTACAAGGTAGACTTCAGCAGTATGTGGACCGAGAACTCCCAGAAGTACAAGCTGGATTTCGAAGGGGCAGAGGAACTAGAGACCAAATTGCTAACATGCGCTGGATTATGGAGAAAGCCAGAGAGTTCCAGAAAAACATCTACTTCTGCTTCAGTGACTATGCAAAAGCCTTTGACTGTGTGGACCACAGCAAACTATGGCAAGTCCTTAAAGAAATGGGAGTGCCTGACCACGTTATCTATCTCTTGAGAAATCTATATGTGGGACAGGAAGCAACAGTTAGAACTGGTATGGAACAACTGATTGGTTCAAAATTGGGAAAGGTGTACGACAAGGCTGTATATTGTCTCCCTGCTTATTTAACTTATATGCAGAATACATCATGTGAAAGGCTGGACTGGATGAATCCCAAACCGGAATTAAGATTGCCGGAAGAAATATCAACAACCTCAGATATGCAGATGATACCACTCTGATGGCAGAAAGTGAGGAGGAATTAAAGAACCTCTTAATGAGGGTGAAAGAGGAGAGAGCCAAAAATGGTCTGAAGCTAAGATCATGGCCACTGATCCCATCACCTCCTGGCAAATAGAAGGGGAAGATATGGAGGCAGTGACAGATTTTACTTTCTTGTGCTCCATGATCACTGCAGATGGTGACAGCAGCCACGAAATTAAAAGACACCTGCTTCTTGGGAGGAAAGCGATGACAAACCTAGACAGCATCTTCAAAACCAGAGACATCACCTTGCTGACAAAGGTCCGCATAGTCAAAGCTATAGTTTTTCCAGTAGCGATGTATGGAAGTGAGAGCTGGACCATAAAGAAGGCGGACTGCCGAAGAATTGATGCTTTTGAATTGTGGTGCTGGAGGAGACTCTTGAGAGTCCCCTGGACTACAAAGAGAACAAACCTATCCATTTTCAAGGAAATCAACCCTGAGTGCTCACTGGAAGGACAGATCATGAGAAGAGAAGACTCCCTGGAAAAGACCCTGATGGTGGGAAAGTGTGAAGGCAAGAGGAGAAGGGGACGACAGAGGACGAGATGGTTGGACAGTGTCACCGAAGCTACCAACATGAGTTTGACCAAACTCTGGGAGGCAGTGGAAGACAGGAGGGCCTGGCGTGCTCTGGTCCATGGGGTCACGAAGAGTCGGACACAACTTAACAACAACAAATGGCCTTTCATTTCCAGAAAGGTTAAAAAGTGTTCAATAGGCTGTCCATCTTTTAAGTACCTAAGTACAACACTTAACTGATCAACATGTGATAGATCTGGTGTTGAATCAACCGACAAACTAAAATAACAAGATTTTACTTCACCAACAATGAGCACATGGACCTTTTTTGCCATTAGTTGAATGAGTTCCTCACAGGTGGTTTTGGACAGGTAAGAAGGATTTCCTTCACCTGAATTTCCATATTTCGAAATGTGGCCTGCTAAAAATGGATCAACCTGCCTGTGGCAGAATGCCATCACATTACGTCACTCCTGTCTGTCCATCATGTGGAGCTCAAGGGCAGGAGCCTATGATAGGACAGGAGGGGCGGAACCAAAAGAACAGTTGGAATCAGTTAGAGACAGTTAGAGAGAGAAGCAGAGGGGAGAGATAGGGAATTGAGAAGGTTAATACATAGATTGAACAGTTGAAGTGATAGAGAGAATAGGGGAAGAGTTATAAGGAATAGAGAATAGATAACTAGTAAAAGTATATTGTTGTTGTGAATAAAAATACGTTTAAACCAATGCATAACCAAATCTTATTTAATGAGTGATCCTGAACATCTGTGATTTTCCCTTTGTGATTTACATAACAATAAAAGAACATCTATAATTTACTCCTGTGATTCTCAAACTTAAAAGTTCAATAAACCTGTTATAGTTGGCAGCACACGTGTCTGAAATACGTATTTGGTATTGTGTGAATAATACTTGGTGGCAGCATGCAAAGAGGAAACGCATCCAGGGGGTGAACCTATGTTTAAGAGAGAATAAACAAGGGACAGTGGGTGGACGGGACACTGGCTTATGAGTTCAAGCAGCCCTAAAAAATTCCCATTTTGCAATGATCCAAATCTTTCTTCTGTTCCTCGAAAAGCCAAGCCACGTTCAGCTAACGTACAAATAACAGCTATGACACACCTCAAGACATGTTCCCAGTAATCACACTCTTCCTGAATTTGTTTCTCCAACTGTTGCCCCAACCCCGCACCTTGTCTGCGAGTTAAGTATGTTAGCATAGAGTCTCGGTGAGTAGTGCTTTTTTCATGATTATCAATTATAATAGTATTTTGCCAGTCACTGAACCCTTCTAAGAAAATTTGAGAAATTTTTAAGAGGAAACAGTTTGCAAACAAAACAATAAACTGATCCTGTTTTTTTTTTTCAGGTGCTCTTCAACATTTTTATTTTTATTTTTATTAATTTTTTATTATTTTCTTCTTTACAAGGGTAGGGTAGGGTAGGGGGTAACTGGGACAAGATACATTTAGAGGAGGTGGATTTGAACAAACACAATACAAATCATTATTTTTCATAATAATTCTAAATAATCCCTTCTAAGAGTAGTTCCAGATAACATACGAGAATATATACAATATATAAGGAAAATCCAAATTCAGACCTATATTTTGTAATTCTAATTATTAATTATGTAGCTGTTAATATTTATCTAGTATTTAAAAGTAACTCTTCCTATACTATGATTGTATATCAGCCTACCATTCTAACTATTTTGTGATAATATATTTAGTGACCACCAAGTTTCCCAGTGCTCCTTTTTCTCTTTTTTTTTTTAGATTCAGCTAGTCTGTTAACATATTGATTTCTTCAGTTCTGAGTATTCTTACTATCAGTTCCTGTATTTGTGGTGTTCCAGACTCCTTCCAATGTTTCACGGATACTAATCTTGACACTATTGTTCCTTCCATCTTTTAGATAATCAGTTTTTTTCATAATAGTTCTAAATAATTCCTTCTAAGAGTAGTTCCGGATATCATACCAAAGTACAGTGGTGCCTCGCTAGACGATTGCCTCTCAGGACGAGGAAATCGCTAGACGATGGCTTTTTGCAATCGCTAATGCGATCGCAAAACGATGGTCTCCTATGGGGGATTTTCGCTAGACGACGAGGTTTCCCCATTGGAATGCACCGACTAGCGGTCAAAAGCTGTCAGTGCATTCCAACGGGGACCCGCGCTCGCTAGACGAGGTTTCCCTATGGACGATCTTCGCAAGACGACGACTTTTCCCTTGGAATGCATTGAAGAGATTTCAATGCATTCCAATGGGGAAACGCGCTTCACTAGAAGATGTTTTCGCAAGACAGCGATTTCCGCGGAACGGATTAACATCGTCTAGCGAGGCACCACTGTATATACAATATATAAAGAGAATCCAAATTCAGACACATATTTTATAATTCCCATTATTAATTATATAACTAATAATATTTATCTAGCATTTAAAGTAACTCTTCCTAAGCTATGATTATATATCAGTCTACCATTCTATCTATTTTGTGGTCATCCATGTAGTGACCACCAAATTTCCCAGTGCTCCTTTTTCCTTTTTTTTTTTTTTTTTAGATTCAGCTAGTCTGTTAACATATTGATTTCTTCAGTTCCCAGTATTCTTGCTATCAGTTTCTCTATTTGTAGTATTCCAGACTCCTTCCAGTGTTTCACGGATACTATTCTTGCCACTGTTATTCCTTCCATCTTTTATATATTGCTTATCTTGCATTATTTTTAATATTTTATTCCTATATGGATCTTCATTCTGGATTTCCGGTACCTTCTGAATTCTTGAGATGTGTGGAACATTCTCCATCTGGATTCGGATCATTGATATCTCGCATTGGTTTTGTCGAATTTCCATCTTTCTTAAATCTTCCTGAAATTCTGTCACTTTCTTCTCTATTTTCTTTGCTATTTTTGCTGTCCTCTGTAGTTCTTGATTTTGTTGTGTTACCTCCTCTTTTATTTGGCTCAATTGTGGGTTTATGTCCTCCTGTTTCTTAATAAAGTCTGATACTTTAATTTCCAAGGTTGAGATATCAGACTTAATCTCATCAAACTTCTTGTCCAAATGAGCTATCTGTTGACTAAACATAATGCTCATAAACTTCTCAAAGTTTTCTTTTGTTAATATAGAAGACTGGGTTTCCTGCATCAGTCTTAATGGTGTGGTTTCTAATGCTAGACTTCCTTTCTCCACCCTGGGTTTTACAGTCATTTTATATATATACAGATAAAGACCTTTATGTATCAATTCTTCAATATTCTTCCCAAATACCTGCTTTTTCTCCCTCCCTTCTTGCACAGGTTTAAATGATCTAGTAAATTAAGGGTACATATATATGAAAAGATATAAGGGCAGCCAACAAACCCAGTCACAAATCAGTCAACCAGCAGATAAAGATCTCCCAATATATTTTAAGTCAGACAAAAAGTCAGCGTTATTAATAAAGAGAAATTTTTTTCCAAAGAGGACGCAACCTAAATATAATAAATATAGTCCATGTAGCTTCACTTCAGATCTCTATTTATGTCTAAGTTTGAAGAAAAATAAGAAAAAGAAAGAAAGAGGCAAAACTGGCTGGTTCAACGTTCTGGGCAGCTTTCCAGACCTTGAGTAGAGGGAGATAAGATAGGGTTTGTGGAATATAAGCTCCTGGAAAAAAGAAAAAAAGGAAAGGTCTCTTCCAGCGTCGTCACAGATTTTCATAAACGACAGAAGTTAACATAATAAAAATAGTAAAAATAATAAACCCCAGAAAAAAATTTATTCTTTCAACTCCTCCCCCGACCACTCTCAACAAAAGAAATAAAATCAAGAAAGGAAATCAAACCCCAGTCTATTCCTTTTTATAATCCAAGGTGTTACTCCGAACCTGAATAATCTTCATTAAATAAACTTCCAGTGGGTGTAGGCAACTTCTGAATTATCAGGATTGTTCAATAATATTCACTAGTACCGCACAAGACTCTAAGGGGGAACTTTACAGAGAGATAATTTAGCTGCTCGTTAAAGATCTCTTTTTAACAAGCTTCCATGTTCTATGTTCCTCCCGTCCTCTTCCACAGTCCGCTTCTTCACTGTTCAATGTTCAGTCTTCCAGCCTACTCCCACCTATCTTCGTATATCACAATAATTTTATAAATGTTCAGCCCAAGTATAATAATACAGTAGATTTGCTTACAGTAGTGTCTGTAGATCTTGAATATAATTGTGTGTCCATCCTCCTCCAGCCTTCTGGACTGCGTCAATTTCTCAGACCTGCATGGAGTCCTGCCGAAGAGAATGCCGATCTTCTGGGATAGGGAGGTAGCAACCGGCTCCCCCAACCTTCTCAGACAGCACTTCTCTTCTTTTGGAATATATTTTCCTCTCCTGGAAAATTATTTAGGCTATCTCAAGCCTACAGAACCTCCATCAGCGGTTACAAATGAGAGAGAACTCTCACTTTGCAACCTCCGTCCATCTTGGCTCCGCCTCCTCTGTGGCCCTGCCTCCTCCTTTCAGAATAAACTGATCCTGTTGATGGTGAATACAGTAACCACTCTCTTTTGTATTTCTCACCATTGGCTTTTGTCTCAACAAAAAGTTTCTGTGAACAATACCTTACTGGTTTGCCACTACTGAAATGCCGGTAAGACTTGTCAAATGGCCCATTGTGGTGTTGACAGTCACTGGGTCCACAAGCAATCCAATAAGCCACATCATCAGCAGAGAAATCAAGCCACAACCCTGGATCCTTTCCTACATTGTGATTTACTTCATCTTTTGCAGACAGAATAATTTCACCACCATCACCATGGTCCACTAAATTTTCATTTTCAGCAATTATTTCAGCCCCAGAATGTATTGTAAAGTAACTTGATTCAACATTTGCAGTAGAGGTATCAAGAGAATTTACAGGCAAAGTGAGATGAGTAATGAGGCATGTGCTAGATGAACCTGCTTGTTATACCTCAGTGATTCTACAGTCAACCCTCGACTTACAAACTTAATCCGTTCCGGAAGGAAGTTTGTAAGTCGAAAAGTTTGTAAGTCGAATCAGCATTTCCCATAGGAATGCATTGAAAACCAATTAATCCGTTCCGGCTGTTTTTGGTTCTTAGGTCGAGGGGCGGTTTGTAACTCGAATCATTAGTTCCCATAGGAACTAATGCAAAGCCGGTTAATCTGTTCCTACCACTAGGGGCAGAATTTTTTCCTTTTTTTTCCTTTTAACCTAAGATGACTTAGGTTTAAAAAAAGTTTTTTTTTCGGTTCGTAACTCGAATCTAAGTTCGCAAGTCGAGTCAATATTTTTCTATCAGAGCGGTTCGTAAGTCGAAATGTTCGTAACTAGGGCCGTTCGTAAGTCGAGGGTTGACTGTAATGTTATCATATTTTGATTCTGAAGTGATCAAAGTGGTATTTACTGTATTTGTGTCCACTTCTGATGATGGAGATTCGTTTTGACCCAGAATATGTATATCATGTTGTGGAACTTGTGTGAAGAAATCAGACACCTTTGCAGTCTTGGACTCTAAATCCAAAGTCTTCTCTTGTTTCTTTTTTTGATAGTTTTCGCTTTTGTGCCCCACTTAACTGAACATGTTTCATCTTGGTTCTTGGGGTCTGTGGGGTCTGTCACGTAAATTGATAGACATAATGAAATACACATTCAGTTATCACCACCAGTCCACCACCATGCAATAAATAAAAATTAGAAAATGCATGCATATTCTAAAGCAACACCATTTGGCCATTTTCTTGAGTTTCACAACATTTCATAAGCACTTCCACAAAATTATGAAACATTAATTACATTATTTGTTGTCAGTGTTATAAAAAAAAGGAATCAGCTTACTTACAAAGTGTCAGAGTCTGGAAGCTACTATGTGGCCTTTTGCCACCTGGCAAGGGCATCAGGGCCCAATCCACCACACAGGGTAACAGAGCTGGAACAATAGGCTGGCAGGCAAGGCAGGAACAACAGGGCAGGAAGCAGGAACAAGGCAATGCTGGAGCAAGGCTGCACACGCAGGCAAGAGCACAAGACACTTGTGTTGCTGAGGCAAAGTCTGGGAGGGAGACCCACTCCTTAAATAGGCCTTCCCTCCAGGCTTCCAGGTGGGCCCCTCATGAGTGGCCTAGTAGCTGCTGCTCAGGCCAGGGCCTGAGCCTGCAAACACCAGGCAATTCCTGGGTCAGGCTGGCCCTGATCCTGCAGTTACCTTACCAGGGCCATGTAGGCCAGATCCTGACACAAAGTTACAATGTTAGCACATGTGTTGTTGCCTGTTGGCACGCTGGACACTGAGGGAGCTACTAGCGCCCCTGCACAGTCTCATTCTCAGTGGACAACTGAATGGGACAGCCAACATGAACAAGACTTAGAAGTTAGACAAGAACGATCACATGAGCCTCTGTGGACCGTGGAGCAGTTAAACTTACCAGATTCTAATTTTGTTGTATTCCCAAGATTAATGTATATCATTAACCTCTATCATTACTATTATTATTATTTTTACTTCCGTCGAGGAGGTTATGTTTTTGTCAGAGTACGTGTGTGTTTGTTTGTTTTTCTACTGACGTTGTACAGATTGTATACAAATTTCACAGACTACATACAAAGTTTTCCCTGCTTTCATTTATTGGGGAGGGGAGGATTTTCCCCCCTTCAGTTTCATGACCCTTGGCGGAGGTCTACACTCTCTTGAGTGCTCTTGTTATTATTGTATATATCTGTATGTAATTTTTTCATGGCTGCACCATTTGCAGTATTGCACCATATGGCCCATGGTAAATTCGGCTATGGAAAATTTCTGTGGTGCCCCCTCTTCCTTTGATGCCCCTAAGCACGTGCTTATTGTGCTTAATGGTTAATCCACCCCTGCTCAAATCTGAACTTCTATCTAAGCTTTCTATAACCCAACTAAAAACTGAACTGAACAGCCCTCTATCTCTCACACACTCCTTCAATATATTTAAAAAACAGTAACTGTACAGCCAGGCCCATTAGAACACAGTTTTATCCGTCCACATTCCATCCCCTGCCCCCAACCTGGCTTTAATAGACTCTCCTGACACACATCCAACTTACCACTGCTAATCAAAGACCAGTCACTCACTGTGCATATCAATACATAACTAATAATGTGGAATCACCACACAATTCCTGTAATACTTATTTATAGCAACCAAGATACTAAACACAAAGGAGAGACAACATTTGAGCTTCAATGATCTATTAGTCCACAAAGCACAGCAGAATAACTTTTTCACAGAAGGCAAGACAGAAAACAGTTACTCACAGGCATAACACATACCCACTCCTCACACCCATACTAACTTAAAGGCAGCAACAACTCTAAGCTAGGCAAGAACACACCAAGATAGCAAACATAGTAATACCAGGCAAGACAATCTACAGCAAAACCTAACATATATACATGTGAAAGACATATGTGCATAATACACAGGCAAAGTATTCTCCTAACTCCCTGCCACCACTTTTAGCTTCCCTAGAATGCTCCACACCACTCCAGGTTTCCATTTTCTTTTCTATTGGGCAGTTGAACATGCACAAGAATGCCACCATCCACTGTTTTTAACTGTTAGGAATGCCATGTAGGACGTAGAGAAGATTTTCAAAAGAAAGATAGGGCTGGAGCTTTCTTCTGTGGCACAGCACTTGCTACTTAAAAACTGATTATTATAAAAATTAAAAAAAGAAATCTAATTTTTTAAATTTTGGGTTGGGGGTGTTGATGGGTACCAGTATCTATGGCTAAAATTTTGCCCACACACCCCACAATAGAGACCTCAGCAATATGATGACTGATAGGTTTTCTAATACCTTCACATCTCTAATAGTGTTTGATCACTGACATTTGTATTGTGCTCTGACAGTTTTCCTCCATTATTAATATGTTTCCCTTTCCTCCATTTTGCTTGACTGAAAACCACCATCCCACCAGGTACTCCTTTCTAATTGTATCAGGGCCCCTGTTTTCATCAGATTTTACCTGTAGTGATTAGTGGATACAGAGAACAAATAATACATTTTTCTCTTCAAATACTTCTAAGGTGCAAGTGTTCTTTAACAAGGAAATCAGAGAGCATATATTAAACTTATTCATGGTAAGTTTTAAAAGGCCATATTGTTCTACACATTGAGCTACAGTGAGAGGTTACCAGATCCACAATCAATATATTCAACATTTAGCCCTTACTTCTCCCAATTAAGCTTTCAAGGGTAGGAAAAAAAAAATCTACACACACAGAACAAGTCTTCTAAGTTTCTTTTCTGCTCTGTTGGCCTGGAGAGCCTATTGAATTTCCCATTAGTACTTCAACAGGAAATGTTACATTATATTCAAGTTAACATTCAGCTGCCGCATGAGACATCTGTCGAGAAGCTTTGTTCCTTGCACTTGTTAAGGAGGACATGATCAAATAATTGTAAGACAGTTTGGAGAAAATGTTTTAAGCATCTGTACATTAAACTTACAAACAGCTGATCAAGGCCTTTTGGAAGTTTCAGATTCAACCAAGTCACTTTATAAACTGTCAAAACTTGGAAGTTCTCAGTAAAAGTCATACCACAAAGTCTGTCTTCTGTATTATTTTAGTTAAACCCTCCTTAGCAAAGACACTCTGGAGGTGGCCCCTTCTATAAAGGCAGTGTTGGGAGTGGAGAAGAACAATGTGTTTCTGACATTTGATGTTCTTCTACCCTCTCAAGAGCCAATTTTGAAAAGGAAAGAATTCCTGATACGGAAAGCAGAAACACATACATGCACACACACATGTATACACACATAACAGATTCAGATTATATTCTAAGATTGTATTCTGAAAAAGGTCACACTGAAATAAATCCCTTACTGTTTAATGTGCTCCAGTACATTTTTTTTATTTCTTACTTTTAAAACGTTGCCTAGTTTCTAAGGCAAAAAAAGAAGAGGGAGCAGTTAGTCTCTGCTATAGTTTCATTTTTTTTAAAAAGGGATAGTAAAAAAAGTAAATATTTCATATGCCATTTCTCAAAAGTAACTTTTTAGTTTACTTAAAAAACAAAAAACAAATGTAGCAGCAGGAGACCCAGCATGAGTCAGTTCTTGAACCATGTAGTATCTATCCTCCACCATTTAGTGAGGCCACATTCTTTTCGCTATAAAAGTATAACATAACATTATAAAATTATAACATTAGTTACACTGCAAAAGGAGTGATGTTATTACTCATTGGTCAAAACCCTAGAGTAGCCCACTGAATCAATGGGGATTTAGTGGGTCAACTCATACATAAGCCCCATTGATTCAAATGGACTCTAACTATGACTTAACAATGCTGAAGTAAGTCACAGTTGACTCACTAAATTCCTATTCATTCAATGGGTGTTATATGATGTACTGAGCTAAGCAATGGAATTTTGGGCATTAAGCTACAGTAATAATGTAACTTAGTTATATCCTCACTATTATATGATGTAGGTAACTTTCTGAAGCTAGTTACTTCCAAGCTTTAAAAGTTACAAGTTAACTTAAAAATACAAATCATTTTTACCCAGAACCACATATCCCTCCTGACACTTGGCTGTGTATGTAGCAGTTTACTCTGGGGATGCAGTTGCTAACCTGCAACCTCCTAGTTTTGTGTCACTTTACCTGGTGTAGGGTTTTGAAATTGGACTTGGCTTCTGATGTACTGTACATCTTGCTACTCAAAAGTCTCCTTGCCCGAACTTCTGTAGATGGTTATGGAGCAAGTATTGGTTCTACAGGACTTCAACATCATTAGGCTTAAATGCCTAGTGCAGGGCTTCATGTCTGTCACAGGGAGCATGGGTCTAATTGAGTAACAGGCCAACACATGTAGCAGGGCACATTCTAGATCTGGTGTTCTATTTGGGCAAGAACTGTTGTGGACTTTTCACCCACTGTTAATTCGCTGCCTAAGTGGAAAAATCAGAAGATGGATGCAATTGCAAGGAAGCCTTGTCTACTTTATTCAAAATTTTACAAAACCACAGATGCTTGCCACATACAGGACAAAAGCAAAGGAAAAAAAAAGCCCTCTCCACGTGCTTTCAGACTCCCTTTATCTTTTAACAAATGCCAACCCACAGTACATCAAGGATTATATCTTCTTCAGATCAGGGGGCCAGGCAGAACCCAACATGGCAGATGCAAAATTGCACACGTAGTTTAACATCTGTATGTATCAGATAAAAGGGAAGCAGGAGTCCCCAGTAACAGAAACACTCAGAAAGTCATGTAACCAGACATAATGGCTCCAGAAAGATAAGGAAAATGGGAGACTCCTTGGCCTGGTCTAACGGTATCTGAAAACCCAATTTTAGGTGTTTCCTGTGCTAGTTCTTATCTAAAAAGGACAGAAACTCTTGCCAAGACCTCAAAGGGCCCCCTAGCTTCATCTTGTTTTCTACCCTTGCTTGATGATCTGAGGATCTGAAACTATATAGAGTATAACTGTTTTATAATGTAAGAAAGCAATTTTTTTTCCATTACAAGCACAGTCAAGATATTTCCATTATCATGATCAAATTAAAACTCAAGACTACCATTTACATCTCCAGGAGTGACAGCATCGAGACTGATGAATCTCATGTCTTCATGAAGTAGCATGGATGGAAAAAATGAGGAGATGGCTAGGGCTTGCAAGAATAACCTTGAGGACTACATGCATGCTAGGACCTGACTTTGCCCTTCCCTTATGTAGACCCATGGAAGATATTATCCTTTTTTGAGAGGCTCCTGAAAGCAGAAAAGATGTAAGCATTGTCATCTTACTTTTTGTGAATTGCTAATAAAATCTTTATCCTTCACTCTTTCAGTGTGCTTATTGCCTCCAAATCCCTAAAAAGAACTTATGCCTCTTAGCAATACACTATAGGTGTGGCTTCATTATTCACGATGGACTTCTCTTCTCATGGAACAGCAAAATTTTGACTGAATGGAATGAGGAAAACTTTCCCATCTTTCTAGCAGTTAATTATTCATATCCAAAATGTTCTAAATATGGAACATAAAAACATAGGTCCTCATTTCTATCCAGCCTTGAGTGACCTTAAGCCAGTCACTATATCTTTGTCTACTCTGCTCCAGCACAGGTTTTATGAGGATAAAAGTGAAGAATCTGCACACTGTCCTGAGCTCCTTTAAAGAATACAATGGCTGAAATCTGTTGCTTAGTATAGTAAGCCACAACTAGAGTAGGCCTATTGAATCAGTAGGGATGTTGTGAGTCAACTCTTCCATAAGTTCCCTTGATTCAATGGGACCTGTCTAGTTGCAACTTTCTACACTAAGAAACAGGATTTCAGCCAATGAGTTTCTATGGAGCTGTAGACTCACTCTGCATTATACAGAATGTGTTTGGGCACTCCTGTTTTTCAGTCTTTATGTGTTTCTGCTCTACACAACAGCACACTGAAGACAGCTACATATTACAAAAGTAGGTGAATGGCTGTTGCAGTGAAATAGAATCCTTCCTTCCTTCTGAAATATTCTTCACAATTTGCACAATTGTTCTTCTGGCTTTGTTACTTAACAGAATTTGCCCAGAAGGATTCTGATAACCCCATCATAAGTGTTCCTTTTCTCACTTATCTTACAATAATGATTGAGTTTGATATGGAATTCCAGAGTTTAAGCCCCCTTCTGGAAAAGAAACTCAGGATGAGGGTCAAAAGAAAATAACTTTGAGAGGAAAGGATTGTCTGTCATGACCATCATAATTCAAGTACATCCCTAAATTCTGTGGCATTAAATTTACTTGTCATTCTGGAAAAAGACTGTCATCCCAAAGTCACCTAGATAATTAAAACAGAACATTGTGGTTACAGGGATCACCTCAAGCAGAAGCACCTTGGATAGGAAGAAAAACACTGTTGCTTCTGGCCCTTCCTTTTCATGATGTGTGTGGACCCATGCCACTGCCTGAGGAGGAAGAGGAGAAGGGTAGTGGCAGCAGAGGCAGGGTAGGGGTGCTTGCTTTCTTTAGTCACCTGGTCATTTTCCCAGGGCAGCTGCTTTTCACATAGCTAAGTGCATAATGCTTAGCACTACAAGTGGCCAAAAACAGCCTTTACCAGGGAGAACAGCAGCATTGCAGGGGTAGCAGCTGGCTTAGTTGAGAGTGGAAGACAGCCCTACCCCCCACCCCACCCCAGCATGCTACCAACCTTGCTAATGGCCAGACTGGCCATGATAGGTATAACATCTTATGTAGCCTGCATGCTGTGTCTTCCCCCTCAACTTCTGTAGCAGAATATATGCTATTAATAGGAAGCATTTTGTCTTTGATACATTGATTCACCTTCTTTCTTTATACCCCTAAAATGTATTGGTTAAAATCCAGCAAAAAGTAATTATCTCTAACTTTCATTTATACCGATATGTATGAATGTGAGTATAAAGGTATGTAACTTTTCTGTAGTGTTTCAGAGCAGTGGAATTTGGTTTAAAGTGACTGTAGAGAGATTAGAGCTCTGTGATATCATTCATTATTTATGTAAAGAAAGTCTTAAATGTAATACCTAATACCTCTAGCTAAAAGAAAACAAAGTTGTAGGATGAGGAAACAGTTCTCCCTGAGGCCTTGGGAGGTTTCACTCCATCACAAGTAGATAGTAGGGCCTCATGGGCTAATGTTCTGATTCAGAATGAGTCAGCTAACTATATTTTCCATATATAAGTAAATTTATTCCAATCTCAGAATGAGGACAAGCACAAAACCTGTTACTGCACATTTTCACTATGTTCAGTTTTAAAAATCTAATAAAATAAAAATAAAATAAAAAAACAATTTTAAATCTCCCTGAAGAAAAATTCATATCATCTGTGACAATAACTAACACACATTTCATACTCCATTCCTTCTTAGAGCTATTCCACCAACTGTTTACAAACATGAGTGAAAAATGTGTATTTGTGTGACTAAACATGCAAATACCACTTTTTAAAACTGCTGTAAAGGAATTTGAGTCCAGGGCTCTCTGGTCTCTTACCCATCAATATACTTCAGTTAGTAATTTTGGATTTATTTAAAACTTGAATGATATTTAACAAGTTTTAATACTTGTGAATTTATTAATAGTGATTTATTATACTAGACAGCTACAATTTAGCTATCATCTGCTTGCAAAAAATGGAATATTCAAATCTCATTCTAGAACATCTGAAAGTGCTACCATATGAGAGAAAGCAGTCCTCCATTAATTACTACAGTAGAGGATTTCTTTGGAGAAATGCCAGGAGAGACAGTATAGACTTGATGATGGCCTACATGGCATAACACAGCTGAAACAGAATAGTCATGTACTATAATTTCAGAGGTCATGTTAACCTTTTCAGTGCATATAGCTCCAATAATTGTGCTGTGCAAACATGGTATTTCATAATTTTTTAGCAATTGGGATAAAAATATATTAAAAATCAACTATCTTCAATTTTTGTATATCTCAGCTGAATGACACTCACTTGAATCTTCTGCAATCAAAGCCAATGAATTTTTAAATCTCATAATGAAACAAATTGGTAAATGAATAGCTTCCACAATTATCCATCTAAACTTCCCACTGTTTGACAGAGTGGCATATGGATACAGAAGCCGATTTGTCTATAGATAATTCTTAAAATACAGGCAACCTTTTTGGTTTAAAAGAAAAAGTTATGTCTGAAGCTGAACCTGAGACTCCCTCCTCACTTAAAACATGGCCAAACTAATGCAACCTATTTGTAACTTAACATCTACCACAAGTAAACACTACCCTGTAATTCCACCAGCCATTTCCCTCCCTGTATCACTCCTTATGTCTCTAGTACTTAAGTACTTAATAATTGGGGAGTTGGGGAAAATTCTGTTAATATCTATAAATTATTGACCCAACTGTAGTTTGTACTCATGTATATTTGAAGAAATATCAAGTTTAGGATTGTTGGAAGCAAGTGCCCTCCCTTACCCTGCTCCATGGACACTTATGCTAGTAATATGAAAGACATGGAACAAAACAAAGACTTTGATAGTGTACTAGAGATGGGACTTTCATGTTAACAAGAAAGGGAAAAACACAAAAAAAATGTTCTTGCTCTCACCTTTGGCTTCTTTCACTGATTCTCAAAAGAAAGCCTCTTAAACATGAATTATTTGTTTAAACAAAAGAAAGGTACACTAAAATGTATGTGTTCTTTTGTGTTCCCCTCTTCTGTTTAACCTTTCTTTCACCTATTGTCTGTCAAATTGCCCAGAAAATATTTAATTAAATAGCATCACAAAAGCTGCTGTCACCAGCATAACAGAATGTCCAGAAGGGGGAGGAAGGGGAATTTTGAAGGTGTAAATTGGCCTAGATCAGTTGGAACCCAGTGGTATTGTTTTGGCTCACTCTTATTCTGTAGCTGAGCTCTGCCCCTGCCCTGCCAATCAATACAAAGCTGTGGATTTTGCTCTGGGTCAAAACTCAGCCTGACCTTCCTCCCATACCACAATTCAACTCTGAATGGAGAGAAGATACCAGGTTCTTTAAAAGTTGGCACTAAAGAAGCATGTGGATGAACAAGCACCCTCCCAACTGCCGCTCCCTTGCTCCCTCTTGCCTTGTCCTCCCGCCAAGAAAAAGCAGTGAAAGGATGACAGGGTCACTGCCATCCCCTCCAATGCACAAGCAGCAGCCTTGAGGTGAAGCCACAACACCCTCTCCTGAGGCTCACGGGCACTCCGGCAGGGCAAGATGCTGTCAAGCTGTCTCAAATACTTAGGTACGGCAAGGTTCCCCTTAAGGTATGAGGGAATGACCTTAGAAACAAACAAACAAAAAATCACTGGGAAAAGCTCTACTAAAATCTACTTGAAATAAATGGGAATGTTCAAGAACATCACATATATCAGTATCAGCCTAACTGACAGTTGTGTGCAATCTTAAAACTTTTTCATGGTGGAAACAGTGTACATGTTCAGCAAAGAACTGCTCAATTAAAAAAAATGATATGGAACAATGGTATCAAGATGATACCGTGAAAGAATACGTCAGCATAATTTTGCCTTTGTTGTTATGTGAAATTAAATGATACCTTAAAAATTTATTTTTCACCAGCCCCATCCTGCTTTCTAGCCACAGGTGCCCTCAAACCAAAAGTTAGCCTCTGTACAGGGTCTGCCTCTGTGAGGATGCAAAATGGAACTCAGAAGCTGAGCCAAGTTGAGGCACTAGATAACCAGAGTTCAGCAGAAGAATTAGCAGAATATTTGTCAGAAGTTGTCCATATATTGAGTCCTTATTGGGTCCACAATATAGTTAGGGAACAGGCAGAAACCTAATTAAGAAGCAGTTCAAGTCAGATTGGGTGGAAGTCTATCACCTGAGGAAACAACGAACACTGAGAGCTGTAAGCAAAGAATAATGGTCATCTAGGAATGGTTGTATTTTTCAGCACTGCATGTATGTTTGGACTTTTTTTCATCTGTCTACAGTTTGGGCACCTCCCTTTCAACAGCTACCATTATTCAGCTACCCATGAAAGCTGGAATGGTTTGTGGTTTTGTGGTTTTTTGTTTGTTTTGCTAAAGACACTACCTTTGTCTCAGCTGTGCTTTAATCTGCTGGTTTTCTTGGGTTCTTCCTCTGAGGCTCTGCCTCTGTGTGGAGAATGGTTCTTCTCTAGACGGGCCAACGTCTGCCTCTGATGTCTTTGGGCTGGGATTGTCATAGGTTGAAATTGGGTATTAAACTCTGCATTAAAATATTAGGGTATTAAAATGTGCATTAAAATAAAGATTGCTTTCCAGTTCTTCAAGTTCAAACCCATACCATGTGTATAAGAAAAGCAGTCCTGAAACTGAAAGTGCATTTTAAAGTGCAGCTTGAAATTAGGCTATTATTTAGTACAAGTCATTCAAAACGGTTGACTAGTTTTCAAGCTGAACAATGTCAGTCTATCATAATACACAGACAGCTGAACTATATTTTGGTTACAACCTAGAGGTGATGTATTTAGATCTGATAGTTTGCACTCTTTGTAATTTCAATGCTTTTACATTATAGTAAGTGAATTTTCTAAGAATTTAGGGTTTTAAATCTTTAATGCTGCTAATAGTCATTAGACATACAATAGGACCCCCTTATCTACGGGATCAGTATCTGCTGATTCACTTATCCATGGTAGGAAAATATTAAAATAAAAATCTGTGTGTGTGTGTGTGTGTGTGCGCGTGCGCGCGCGCGTGCGTGTGTGCGCGCACGTGCGCGTGCGTGCGTAATGATGAAGTTACTAGAACTGGCCACTAGAGGGAGCAAGAGACCATGCTATGTAAAGTTTTTGCTATTAAAATAGCCTTCTGCTTTTTTCAACATATGGGGGGGCTTGAAACCGATCCCCCACAGATATGGGGGTCCTACCATACAACTATATACTCATTTATATAGTTCAATAAAAAGAAGACAAGTAGATATTCTTTTGGACCTTCAGATTTTCCTGCCTTGCATGGGGCAAATACATCAAAAGGACTCTTTGATCTGCTGGCTTTCTTGGGTTCAGGCATTAGTTTAGCTCAGTGATGGCGAACCTTTTTGAGCCCGAGTGCCCAAACGGCAACACAAAACCAAATTATTTCTTTCGTAGTGCCAACACTACAATTAAATCTGAATACTGAGGTTTTAGTTTAGAAAAAACACTCATACTGTTGTCTGAACTAATCAACACCTTTTGTCTTCAAAGAAAAACATAATAACAGAACTTTCAATGATACAAACACTTTTTTTTATTGAAAAATAACCATTAACTCTAGTAAATGGGAAAAATATTAAAGTAATACATTGTACACATGAAGCCAGGTAATTTATACAAACATTTAACATAATTATGTGCATGTATTTTTTGATAAGGGATACTCAACTTGGCATGCTTTTGCACAATTAATGTGATTTTTTGATGTTGTATTCATGCTGATAATTTGTCAAACCTTGGCTCATAAGCTGTTAGTTTGAGAGCAACACATGCAGCACTCATGTCATCTGTCAGTCTGTTTCTGGTATCAGATTTGATATAATTCAAAACTGAAAGCAGCTGCTCACAAGCATAAGATGACCCAAACAAAGTAAGAAGAGCAATCCCAAGTGCTTTCATTGACTTAAAATTATTTGGCAGAGAATTCCACACTTTAAGGATTTCATTTTCAGAACTACCAACTGTTCTGTCCTTTGTCATCCCTTCACACTCTATCTTCTCCAGTGTTGCATGCAGGTCATAGAATTTATTTTTCCAGATAGAGTTTTCTTGAAATTCCAATAGCTCCATTTCCAGATTTCCAAAATCTAACCACTGTAAGCAGGAAAGATCAAGTTCTTCAAATTTGGCTTTATCTGGAGAAGTAAGAAAACACAGAGTTGTCTCCATCTTACGGAACTGTAAAAATCTGTTCCTGAAATTCTCCTTTGCAGCTGCTACAATGCTAGAAAATTCCTTGCAGATTTCCTGATGGCTTGTAGGATTGTCTGTAAATGTTGTAGAATTTTCCAAATGCATTTTTAGATTTGCAAAATATTTCAGCTGCCCACTTTCAAGGTCTCTCTCAAAAACCTGCAGTTTTCTCTCAAATGTTCTGATGTCACAAAACATCATTTCTGCTGTTTTCCCTAAACCTTGCAGTTTTTTGTTCAGTACATTGAAGTGTGCTGTAAAATCTGTAAAAAACATGAGGTTGGTAAGCCAGGCCATATCAGTGAGCTGTGGATATTCTTGCTCCTTTTCAGTCATAAACAGCCTAATTTCATCCAAGCAGGCTACAAATCTCTCCAGGACTCATCCTCTGCTCAGACACTAGACATAAGTAAAGTATTATACTGTGCCTGAACCTCATCGAGAAGTGCTTGAAACTGTTGAAAATTAAGAGCACGAGCCATGATGTAATTCACCATTTTTGTGACATCTCTGAGGATATCGTCTAATTTTTTGCTGCTTTCCCTGGCACAAAGAGCTTCTTGATGTATAATACAATGAAACTGAATGACCGGATGTTTTGCTTCTTTAACAAAGAACTGTATGAAACCAGATGTTACCCCCACCATGCAAGGTGCCCCGTCACCAGTAACTGAAACCACTTTTTTCTGCTCTTATGTCTTGTGACAAAAATGCCTCCATGACAGCATTGTAGATATCTCTCCCTTGTGTTCTTCCAGGCAAAGACAACAGTTTCACCAGCTCTTCTCTCCTGATGTCATTTACACATTTTGTCTGTCTGGTTCTTTATTGATCCCTCCAACTGACAGCTCTTTTAGAAAAAAGTCAAGTGCAGAATGCTACACTGAATTAAATGCACCCTATTTATAAAGCTTATTAAATACATTGAAATCCTGGACTTGTTTTCTCCAAAATAAACCACCCTCAGAAAAGCAGCTATATATAGGAGTGCAGACTTTTAATACACATTTTATACACATTTTATACACTACATAAAGTGTATACACACATTTCACTTATTTGAAATGTAGTGTTGGAAAAGAGTTTTACAGATAGCATGACTTGTCAGAGAGATAAGTAAAGCAAATTAAGTGTGGACTCTCACTAGAAGCTAAAATAACCAAACAAAGGGTATTGTACTACAGTGGCATCATGAGAAGACAAGCTCACTGGAAAAGGCAGCAATGCAGGAAAAAGTGCAATGCAGTAGGAAAAGAGGAAGAATGCACATGAGATGGATTGACTCAATAAAGAAAGCCACAGTCTTTGTTTGTAAGACCTTTTGTTTGGTGTTGCAGTCAAAGCAGGACCAGGAGCAGAGAGACAGATTTGGGGAATAAATTATGATACTCTTGCCTGCTTTGGGGATGAGAAATAGAGAAACACAATAGCTACACACTTCAGACATCTAGTCCCAGGTGTGTCAGTTGTCTTTTACTAGGTGTTTGCTGTTAGCGAGACTCTTCTAAATATTCTGGTTCTGCCCAGTACAAATTCAGCGTCTAAACAGAATCTTGAAGTACTTGCTCTTCTCAGCAGAAACTGCAGAGCTAAATGCAGTGGAGATTAAATTTGGAAGGTTCCTTTTTTCATGGTTTTATGAAAGAGTCAAGTCTCTCTCTCTGTGTGTGTGTGTGTGTGTGTGTGTGTGTGTGTGTGTGTGTGTCTCACACACACACACTCCCTAAATTTTCAACAATCAGTTGCTTCAGTTCAGTATGTCCGTTTCCTCTCATTACATTTAAACAAGCTTGATGAAACCACCCGTCCCTCTCTCGCACCTTCCTTCCTGCCTTAATTGGAGCTTTCCCTCCTGCTTGCAGTCATGTCTGGTGGAAGTAGTAATTCACAAGCCGGATTGACTGCCCCGGGCTGTTCTACAGCAGTAAACAATAAAGCAGCCTTATCTCCAATCTGTAAAAGAACTGATTTACAAGTGCTGCAACCAAGGAAGGTAGCAGGGATAGGAGGCTTACAATTGTGCAGTTTGAGGTTTCAAACGCGGCGATCGCCACTTTCAGAGGTCCCCCGCCAGTCCTCCGATGGTGCTGGGCAAGCCCCGGGAGGCCTCTGAAAGTGGCGATCGCTGGGGGGGGGCGCCAGTCCTCCGATGGTGCTGGGCAAGCCTCCGAAGGCTTGCCCAGCACCATCGGAGGACTGGCGCCCCCCTGTGGTGATCGCCGCTTTCAGAGGCCTCCCGGGGCTTGCCCAGCACCATTTTTGAATTTCCCGCCCTTTTCCCCTGCCTCCGATGGTGCTGAGTCCGGTGCGCTCCCTGCCCATCCCTGGCGTGGGTCTACTCGTGAGTAAGCGCCACCGAAGGCCCTGGGCAGCTGCGCAAGAAGAGGAAGGAGAAGCGGCCGGGTGCTGGTGCTTTGGTAGGGAGGCTTCGGACCGGTAAGGTGCTGCTGTTTTTTCTTTTTAAAAAGTTGTTCTGGGTGGGTTTTGGAGGGTAGGTTTGGGCTGGGGGGGGGGTATGTTTCTGTGTTGTTGTTTTTTGGTGATTTTTTTTTTTTTGCACTCCCGGCGTGGGACTTGCTCAAATGTTTATTTTTGGATGTTTTCGTTTTGTGTGTGTGTGTGTTTTGCAGTCCCACGTTTTATTTTCCATTTCGTTTTTTGGGGGGTATTTTTTTCTTCGGCCGGAATGGATTAATGGGTTTTCAATGCATTCCTATGGGAATGCATAGTTCGACATACGAACTTTTCGACATACGAACGTTAATCCGGAACGGATTAAATTCGTAAGTCGAGGGTTGACTGTAATTGGTTTTTAGATACATTGTTATGTGTTACTGCTTTGACTGGATTGTTAGTACTACTTGTGTTTTCCATTTTTGTGTTCTCCATTTCTCAGAGTCATGTTTTTTAAATTTTTGTATACTTATTGATCTTTGCCTTAATATTGCCTGTTAATTGATGCAAGATGCCTCCTTATTAATTCTTCATAATTTTTAAATATCGTCTTTTAATGATGTTAACCACCGTTGTATACTCATTGTTTTCCACTTTAAATATCGTATTTCATTGTTGTAAGCCACCTTGGGTCCTTTTCAAGGAGAAAGGCAGGGTAAAAATATTTTAAGTAAGTAACTAAGTAAGTAAGCAAGAAAGTAAGTAATCAAGTAAGCAAGCAAGTAAGTAATTCACATACAGGGTAATGTTTCAAAAGAAAAGAAAAATGCACACAGAAGGACATATAACAAGACAAATATACTTTTTTATATAGGTTAGGTGTAGGGATAGGGGACATGGGATTGAACAGGGGTTGTAAATCAACATTTTACAGTATTCATTCTTATCGATTACATTTCAAAGATACATAAGTTTCCGGTGTAACTAATTTATAATACATATTCTATTTCTAAATTAATCTTAGGCTTTCAAATATTAAATATTAATTTGCATTCTGTTTCTAAGCCAATCATAGAATTTATGCCAACAATCTTCATACTTTATCTTTCTTGTTGAGTCTAGACATTCTGATAGTTTATCCATTTCCGCCATATCCAGGATTTTTAATATTAACTCCTATTGAGATGGATTCTCTGGGTCTTTCCAATGTTTAGCAAAACGAATTCTTGCAGCTGTCAGAAAATGTATAACTAAATATTTTCCCATTGAGTCTATTGAATCTGGAATTATATTTAGAAGAACAAATTCAGGGGTTACAGTTATCGGAATCTCTAAAACCTCTTGTAAAAGCATTTCAATCCTTTCCCAATATTTTTGGGATTTTCCACATGACCACCACATATGATAAAAAGACAAAAATACCTCTGATATATTTGTAAATTGCCATTAACTCTTTGTTTCCCAGTTTAGAATTAACTAATCATTACTTCTCTCCAAGTTAAACATTTGCATAATCTCAATACAAGTAAAACTCTTGCCCTGAAGAACAGTCATAAGATGATAGCTTGGATATGCATTTTCCATGTTTTCATTTAATTGAATCAAGTTTGTTTGTTTGTTTATGTCATAAACCTGTACACCACCTGTTTTGTGCTGGGCACTACTCTGGGTGGTTGACATCAAAGGAAATATAATATAATATAATATAACAATCATCAAGATAAAAAACAGATAATCAAAATAATCAAATATAATCAACACATCTAACAAAACCGAGCCAAGCTGAAAAATGGCAAGACAGGTGGCCTAAGTATAATGAGGCATTAAAAGAGGATGCCCTTCAAGGCTTCTGTGAACAGCCTTGTTTATTTATTTGTTTACTTGCTTGTTTTATTTATAGGGCACCTTTCTCCTGATAAGAGGACCCAAGGCAGCTCACAATTGTTGGGATCCTGTTGATTACCTTTCTTAAATAATGGAATGATGATACTCACTTTCGAGCCCTTTGGTATACAGCCAGTCTTGTTTATCTGTGTAAACAGACCAGACAGTATGGGAGCCCACCAATCTAGTTTACTTTTAAATAATTCAGGGAGTAGGAAGTCCTCCCCAGGGGCTTTATTGCTCCTCAGTGTCTGAATAAGCAGTTTGATCTCATGTACAGTTACAGGTGGCCACTGAAGAAGTAGGCTTGCATCTTGCATCCCTGAAAGTTTGTCTGTCTGACTTACAGCTCTCCCTTCCTTAAACAATTCCCTATAATGTGATTCCCATGTTAACAGCTGGGATAGGAATATCTGAAACAAACTTTGCTTCATTAATCCTGCAAGCAACTATGTGCCAAAACTTTGCTACATTTAACACTGTTGCAGCTAATTCCAGCTCTGCCCATATAAATTTCTGATACTGCATTTTCTTTGCTGCAATTTATTGTTTATATTCACGTCTAAGTTTTAACAGCCAACCTAGCCATTCGAAAGCATGCAAATGCGAGTAGATAAATAGGTACCACCATGGTGGGAAGGTAACGGCGTTCCATGTATAGTCACGCTGGCCACGTGACCACGGAAACTGTCTTTGGACAAACGCTGGCTCTATGGCTTGGAAACGGGGATGAGCACCACGCCCTAGAGTCGGACACGACTGGACTAAATGTCAAGGGGAACCTTTACCTTTACTTAAGTTTTAACATGGAATTATGTGCCTCCTGGTCATACACTGATTGTATTTTCCACATCTGTCTCCTCAATTTCTTTCTCAATAATCTGCATTCCCTATCAAACCATGGGGACCTTGAATTTTCTGTCTGCTTTGGTTTAATGTCTGTTGTTAAAAAAGGTCTCATGTTCTCACAAATTTGTCGATATGCTTTCATGACTATATTTACATCTGGGGATAGAATTGTATTTCTTAATTTTGAGCAATAAATTGAATTTTGCAATTTTGCAATTTTATTCACTTCTACTTTTTGGCATTTCAATCACCTTTCCCTTTGTATTTTTAAATTCTGTGCTAGCCATTGGTATTGCGGGCATACTTTCCCCTGGTCAATTTTAGCTATTACTTCCACTGTTAGTGGTTGATGGTCACTGTCCACCTTAGTGTGTACAGTTATACTAGAAAATAAGTGAACATTACCTCTTGGAACACAAACGTAATCTAACACACTCCCTGACCTTTGGGAGAAATAAGTATATGGATATGGTGCTCTATTGTCATTATTTCCTAGTATACGCAGGTCAAACATATACGTTAACCTAAACTGGTTTACACCCGCACAATTTATCTTTAAATCCTGTGGTTTCCAATAATTCAAATCTATAGAATCATCATCAAGAATCCCACATTTTTCTGCAATGTTTGACAGAGCATTTCCAATTCTAGCATTAAAATCACCCAATAATATAGGCATCACATTTGGAAACCTTACACTCAGCTCTTCTAACAAGAGTTCCAGGTGTAACCAGACAACATGGTTATAGTACTGGGAAGAAGTTGGAGGAATATACATATTTACCAAGGTAATAGTCAGTTCTTGGGTCTTGATCTTTTGGTGGGGCATGTATTAAGCACCTGGCCACTCTGGACAAGTTGTTTTCATCCTCTTAAAGGCTGGGAGGGACTCCGGCGCAGCTCTGCTGGGAGCCTATTCCACAGGGGTGGTGCCACAACCAAAAGCCTGATTTATTGTAGATGTCTTCCTGGCTGCTCTAGAACACAAATCTATTTGAATGCCTAGAAGAAATCTATCGTTCAGATTGATTACATGTATTTCAGTATGTCTCTTTAGAACTGGAAGATATTGGATTGTTATTCCCTAAGGAACTGACAAGAATTTGAACTGTTCCTCCTCATACAACCCAGTACACAACATTCACAGCCATCTGAATTAAAAATGGAGTCTGAGCCAGGTTAATTTCATGGACTATTCAGGCAAAGGGTCTGTAGCGTACACCCTGCTCATGAATATTTATGTTAAGATTTGCATGCACCAATAGGAGTTGGTGGGGGCGGAGATAAGTGGGGAGAAGAAAAGGAGACAGAGAGAGAGAAGAGTGAGTGGAGATGAGGAGGGAGAAGGTTGTTTTAGTTGAGAATTAATGACATTGACTGGACTTTCTTGGGCTCCATGATCACTGCAGATGGGGACAGCAGCCACGAAATTAAAAGACACCTGCTTCTTGGGAGGAAAGCGATGACAAACCTAGATAGCATCTTAAAAATGCGATGGACCAGAGAACGCCAGGCCCTCCTGTCTTCCACTGCCTCCCGGAGTTGGGTCAAATTCATGTTGGTAGCTTCGATGACACTGTCCAACCATCTCGTCCTCTGTCGTCCTCTTCTCCTCTTGCCTTCACTCTTTCCCAACATCAGGGTCTTTTCCAGGGAGATTTCTCTTCTCATGAGATGGCCAAAGTATTGAAGTCTCAGCTTCAGGATCTGTCCTTCCAGTGAGCACTCAGGGTTGATTTCCTTCAGAATGGATAGGTTTGTTCTCCTTGCATTCCAGGGGACTCTCAAGAGTCTCCTCCAGCACCACAATTCAAAAGCATCAATTCTTTGGCGGTCAGCCTTCTTTATGGTCCAGCTCTCACTTCCATACATCACTACTGGAAAAACCATAGCTTTGACTCTGCAGACTTTTGTCGGCAAGGTGATGTCTCTGCTTTTGAAGATGCTGTCTAGGTTTGTCATCGCTTTCCTCCCAAGAAGCAGGTGTCTTTTAATTTCGTGGCTGCTGTCATCATCTGCAGTGATCATGGAGCCCAAGAAAGTAAAATCTGTCACTGCTTCTATATCTTCCCCTTCTATTTGCCAGGAGGTGATAGGACCAGTGGCCATGATCTTAGTTTTTTGGATGTTGAGCTTCAGACCATTTTTTGCGCTCTCCTCTTTCACCCTCATTAAGAGGTTCTTTAATTCCTCCTCACTTTCTGCCATCAGAGTGGTATCATCTGCATATCTGAGGTTGTTGATATTTCTTCCGGAAATCTTAATTCCTGCTTGGGATTCCTCCAGTCCGGCCTTTCGCATGATGTATTCTGCATATAAGTTAAATAAGCAGAGAGACAATATACTCGTACAACCTTGTCGTACTCCTTTCCCAATTTTGAACCAATCAGTTGTTCCATATCCAGTTCTAACTGTTGCTTCCTGTCCCACGTATTGATTTCTCAGGAGACAGATAAGGTGGTCAGGCACTCACATTTCGTTAAAAACTTGCCATAGTTTGCTGTGGTCCACACAGTCAAAGGCTTTTGTGTAGTCAATGAAGCAGAAGTAGATGTTTTTCTGGAACTCTCTGGCTTTCTCCATAATCCAGCACATGTTAGCAATTTGGTCTCTAGTTCCTCTGCCCCTTCAAAATCCAGCTTGTACTTCTGGGAGTTCTCGATCCACATACTACTGAAGCCTACCTTGTAGGATTTTGAGCATAACCTTGCTAGCGTGTGAAATGAGTGCAATTGTACTGTAGTTTCGTCCCTTGAGCGCTGCCTGGGGGCTGTTCAGCAATGGATGCAGGTGAATGGACTGAGGCTGAATCCGGGCAAGATAGAGGTCCTTCGGGTGGGTGCCCCGGACATCAGTGGTCTGGGAAACTCCCTTTCCTTTGGGGGGGTGACTCTTACCACCAAGAGTGAGGTTCGCAGCTTGGATGTACATCTGGACCCGGCGCTCACCATGGAGACCCAGGTGTCGTCAGTGGTCCGTTCCGCACATTTCCACCTTCAGCGGATTGCCCAGCTGCATCCCTATCTTGATGTGGGGGCACTCACCACTTTGGTCCATGCGCTCGTAGTCTCAAGATTAGACTACTGTAATGTGCTCTATGTGGGGCTGCCTTTGAGACTGACGCGGAAACTTCAGATGGTACAAAATGTGGCGGCCTCACTTCTTACAGGGGTGAAAAGATACCAACATATTTCCCCCACGCTGGCCGCCTTGCATAGGCTGCCCATTCATTTCCGCGTTGATTTCAAAGTTCTTACGATTACATATAAAGCCCTAAATGGTTTAGGACCTCGATATCTGGCAGAGCGCCTTCTCCCACCCAGTTCTGCCAGAGTCACTCATTCCAGCCAGGCTGGGTGGCTGAGGGGCCTAACGCCGAGGGAGGTCGGGAAGGAAAGAACGTGGAACCGGGCCTTCTCGGCAGTGGCCCCTCGCCTCTGGAACAACTTGCCTGTGGAGATCCACCTGGCTCCCTCTCTGGCTCTCTTCAGAAGCAAACTCAAGACCTGGCTATTTGGACAGGCTTTCCCTCCTGCTGTATCTTAAATTCACACCTTACCAGAGACTCTCTACAGAGCACGTAGGGTCTGCTACAGCAACCACGGAATTCCCTACCAGGCACGTAGGATGTCTCGTTGTTGCCCTTAGGCATGGACAAAGTGCTCACTTAGGCTTGTGAGACCATCTCGCCCTGCCACCATGTCAGAACCCAGCATCCGATGAAGGATTGCTCGATTCCCGAACACAGAGTGTCTGGGCATATGTGCACTCCCAAATAGCTGAGTAGAGTCCGGGTGACTCAGCCAGGACGTAACACAAACCCCTTATCACAAGTCTGTTCTAAAGAAAACCCTTGCTTGTACTTAAGTAAGTTAAGCAAGAAAAAGAAAAGAGAAAACTCATGAGCTTTGGAGTCTGCCAGGACGAACAAAGCTCAGGCAAAAGGACTCTGTAGCATTCTGTGGCCTAACAACTCTTCTGGAAGCAGACTCAGCAGACTTGTTGTTCAAGAGACCAATCTTAAGGATTTTAAGAATAATTTTTTATTGAAAAATAAAGTCTTTAGAGATATTCAGTTTGTTGCATAAGCAAAGCATAAGTTACATTTCCAAAAGATATTGCAGTTAAAATCTTAACAAAATTCAACTAGCAAAAATAAAATAAAATTCTAAAAAGCTTCTTTAAGGGTAGGCAATGGTTAGCCCCCTTCTATTTCTCTCTCTATACTACATCTTAGCATAAAGCAAACAAAATGGCTCTCTAGAAACTAGAATCAGGCATCTGAGTCTGGAAGCTCTCTAAGTCCTCCAAGCTCTTCCCGATCTGTCCATGTGGCACCATCCTCCATTTTCTATCTTCTTGGCACCACCCATCTTCTTCGTCCCTTCGAGATGTTGACCAATGGGCGTAAAGGACAGTCCGTTCACATCACGCCTCCTTTTCCCATGAGAAGTCCAGGTGTTGTTTTCCAACTCCTCGTCTCGGGTCTAGATCCAGACAATGGTGTTGTGTCTTCACTCCTTATCGTCTCATAACATGGCTGTTATGATATCTATATGTTGCTCTTCCTCAGTAGCATGTTGGACACCTTCCGACCTGAGGAGCTCATCTTCCAGCGTCATATATTTTAGTCTTTTGTTTCTGTCCATGGAGTTTTCTTGGCAAAGATACTGGAGTGGCTTGCCAGTTCCTGCTCCAGGTGGATCGCGTTTAGTCAGAACTCTCCATTAAGAGGTAGGTACAGTAATAGTAAAAATAATGGTATGTACTGTATCCTTAGTAATGTAAGAGGTTAAGATTTGCATTCTTCCATGAACCTTCGTTTGATTATGAGGGCAAACTGTTAAGTTTCCCCTCCTTAAACAAACTAATTAAGGGGGGGGAGGGAGCAGTGTTCACCCTGCTCATGAATATTTATGTTAAGATTTGCATGCACCAATAGGAGTTGGTGGGGGCGGAGTTAAGTGGGGAGAAGAAAAGGAGAGAGAGAAGAGTGAGTGGAGATGAGGAGGGAGAAGGTTGTTTTAGTTGAGAGTTAACGACATTGACTGGACTTTTATCACCTGTAACAATAAACAATTTCTACTTGGTTCTTAAATGATATGTTGCCCGGACCTCTGTCATTAATAGTAAACAATGTTGATGTAATCAACTGGTGGCAGCTGAACGACATGTAGTGTGCACCTTTGCTTGGTGAAACAACCAAGGGCCACGCGGGAATGTGACAGGGTCCTAATGTACACAAAAAGAGCAGGGCATAACACACCCAAATTTAGAGGCAGCGCTAAAGGGATTGTTGCAAAATCTTCTGGTTTCAAATCACTCTCAGTGTCTTTCTATACAAAAAACTGTCTACTGGGGCACTGCCTGACTATTTGGGAAATAAGTGAAATGGTTTAAATTGGGGAAGGTGATAAAGCAAAAGAACATGCTATATTGCACTTCTGATTGGGGAGACAGTTGAAAAAAATTATATTTCAAACCAAGTTTTGAATTCACACCAAATTTGGCACAGTATGGTCACACAGTCTTGCCTTGTTCTGTGCCATATTTTGGGATGTTTGGGCAAGATAATAGTTTGACTTCAAATACTAGCACTCTTGAAATCTAGCTAAAGCTGTTTTTTGTGTTTCTCCTTCCATTTCAAGACCTGCATTGCCGAGCCTGATGAAAAAGTATTCAGGTAAGTTAAAGAAAGAATAAGAAAAAGGAGGTGAGTTGGTCCCTGGCGCCTTCTAGTGGCCAGTTCTGGTAATACATGTAAAATAATTTTTCTAGGTTTTTTCCCCTTTTATCATGAGAGAGATAGAGAGAGAGATTTGTATTATCTGTGGTTTTCAGTATCCATAGAGAGGGCTTGGAACCAATCCTCAGCAGATATGGGGGTCCTACTATACTGCTCATAACTTGAGTTCAATCCCAAAAGATTCAGGTAGCTGGCTCAGATTGACTCAGCCTTCCATTCTTCTGACATTGGTAAATTGAGTACCCAACTCATGGGGGGGGGGGCAATGTGTACCCTGCATAATTATGTTGTAAACTGCCCAAAGAGTGCTTTATAAGCTATATAAGCAGCACACTTTGCTTTGTGTGCAAACACAAGAAATAGGCCTTTCAAAAATTCTTGCAGGAGTTATTTCCTTTTCTCTGAAGCTCAAAACAAGGACAAGGGGGAAGAAAATAATGAATGGGACTTTATTATAATGCTTTTAGTATAGTAATATAACATAAAAGTTGAATACCAATTTAAGATATCCTTTCCACATAAATAAAATTTAATTATTATTATTTAATTCCTAACAATTTGCATGTGTCCATTTCCCACTAACTTTCCCATCCCTGGATAGATCTGGTCTCCCATCCAATTTAATGTCTACATAACACACCTAGCTAATATCATCCAGAATTACAATTTTAGCTGTTAGTAGACAAAGGGCAACTAGTTGGGGGGGGGTGTGACTCTCACCGCTAAGAGTGTGGTGCGCAGCTTGGGGATACATCTGGACCCGGCGCTTACCATGTAAACCCAGGTGGCGTCCGTGGCCCACTCCGCCTATTTCCATCTGTGGCGGATTGCCCAGCTGCGACCCTATCTTGATGGCGGGACCCTCACCACTCTGGTCCATGCGCTTGTAATCTCGAGATTAGACCACTGTAATGCGCTCTACGTGGGGCTACCTTTGAGATTGATGCGGAAGCTTCAAATGGTGCAGAATGCGACGGCCAGACTCCTTAGTGGGGTGAGAAAATACCAGCATATCTCTCCCACTCTGGCTGCCTTGCATTGGCTGCCCATTCGCTTCCGCATTTTCAAAGTGTTGATGATGACGTATAAAGCCCTAAACGGTTTAGGACCTCGATACTTGGCAGATCGCCTTCTCCCACCTAGATCTACCCGAATCACTCGCCATAGCCAGGAGGGACAGTTGAGGGGCCTAACGCCAAGAGAGGCCCAGAAAGAAAGAACAAGAAACCAGGCCTTCTCGGCAGTGGCCCCTCGGCTCTGGAATAGCCTTCCATCAGTGATCCGCCTGGCTCCCTCGCTGGGTGTTTTTAAGAGCCAATTAAAAACTTGGCTCTTCAGGCAGGCCTTCCCTCCTGTCAATACTTTACTTTATTTTTATTATAATTTTCTGTTTTTTCCATCTTGAGCACTACTAACATTATTGTTTTGAATTGTTTTAACTGTTTTAGTTTTTATAATGTTTAATGGAACCCGCCCTGAGTAGACTCTGTCTAAAAGGGCGGGATAGAAATCTAATAAATAAATAAATAAATAGTTCAATGTCTTAATTTATTCTGATCACAAAGTCATAGTGAATGTTCAAATCTGATACCTGGTGGCTATTTTGAAATGGATAAGAGTGAAGATAATGTCTGTTGGAGTTTCTGAAGGTGTAATGTCTGTTGGAGTTTTTGGAAAATATAGGATGAAGTATTTAACCTAATTGAATGGAGTTGTACTTGTCCCTAAAGAAGCAGGAGCACAACTTGGCAGTGTATCTACATACAGAAATGGTACTAAACGACTAGGCACATAGAGCTAGGTGGGTCTTTCAATTAACTCTGAACTAATTGTATCCTTTCTTTCACAAATTAGTCTGGTGTCGATCATTCATGACCTATTGACCACCATACAGTATTTGATTATTGTAGTGTGATTTACATGGGTCTGCTTTTGGAGACAGTAGTTTATCCAGAACTCTGCAAATTAGGATGCTGGTTGGAGGAAGAAAGACAACCCAAGAGAAGTTTTCAGTTGGGTGGGCAAGAAATAGGCCTTTCTTACAGCAGTTATTTCCTTTTCTCCAAAGCAAAAAGATCAGAACATATGCCCCTTATTTGATCTTATCTATATTAGCTGCTAATTGCTTTCTCAACTGAAATTAAAGTGCTGGCTTTTATGTGTAAACCCCTAAAAAACAGCACTCATACTATAGTAATAATAATAATAAGTTTTATTTACAGTCCTTAGACCAGTCACATATGTATAAAACCTTATAATTTCTAACTTTCAATATTTCATTAGAACATGTTAGCATGCATACAGCTGGGAGCTACTATCTAGTTGGAGTTTGGCTTCTGCAATCAAAGTACTGCCGCACAGAATTTGGCAGCTTGACAGGTGATCTGCATATCAACATCCGAGAGAAGGAACTTGAGCCTGTATCTCTCTGAACGTCCTGGGATTCTTTCCATTAGGGGGGTAATAATCTCTTTATTATAGTAATCACACCACCCATCCAAATCTGCTTAATTGCTATTATCATCAGCTGATCACCCTGTTTTTTTTTAAATTGCTGTCAGATATGAGGAATGAACATGTAAGACCTAATGGCCTAGAGCTATGGAATGCTCTACAGAGAACTTCATTTCACCCCACTGTTGCTTGTATTGACCTTTTTTTTTCATTCTTTTTTTTGGGGGGGTATTTGTTTGTTTGTTTGTTTGTTTGTTTATTTATTTATTTATTTATTTATTTATTTATTTATTTATTTACCACCCATCTAACCAGTGGTTGAAGAAGTGTCTCTTCAAATTGGGAGAGGCCATGCTGCACCGCCTGCCTCCAGGCTGAACACTCAGATGTCAAAGTTTCCCATCTGTTGAGGTCCATTCCTAAGGCCTTCAGATCCTGCTTGCAGATATCCTTGTATCGCAGCTGTGGTCTCCCTCTGGGGTGCTTTCCCTGCACTAATTTCAGTGCAGGCCATGTTCAGCAGGCCGAGGCAAAGAGGCAGTCCCGAAACCAGCAAAATCAGGGAGCTGGACAGGGGACAGATTGTATTTGTCTTCAGTGTGGAAGGGATTGTCATTCTCGAATTGTCCTTCTCAGCCACACTAGACGCTGTTCCAAGACCTCTATTCAGAGCACGTTACCATAGTCTCTCGAGACTGAAGGATGCCTACAGAGGAACCAGTGGTTCCTCTGGGTGGTTTATAACAATCGCAAGACATAGAAACAACATACTCAAACACATTAAATTAATTAAATAAATATTAAATAAATTTATAATTGGTGGCAGCTGAATAAAATGCTGAAAGTCAATAAATTCTTAAACTGGTAGATGTTGAAAAGTCTGACAAAACAGATGTGTTTTTAACAGTTTCTTGAAAAATGTCAAGGAGAGAGCCACGTGTATTTCAGGTGGCAACTCATTCCAGAGGTGGGGCACAACCACTGAGAAGGCCCAGGCCTTAGTTCTCTCCTTCTGGTCCTCCCTCAGGGTTAACGCCTCAGTCATCCATGGGCAGTCCCGACTGTGAGCAGGCATTCTGCCATGTTATGAGGTCCCAAACCATTTAGGGCTTTTTATGATGGAATCATCTTGAAACTGATACTGAAGCATACAGGAAGCCAGTGTAGGTCGGCCAGGATCAGGTAAATGTGGTGGTATTTATTTATTCCCCTTACTAACCTCATCCTTAGTGGAGAGAATGGTCCCTTCAAAGGTGAGGGAGACCCCCAATCCACAGACAGCAGGAGCTCCCATTCAGAGGACCTCCGTCTTGACCAGGTTCAATTTCAGCCTGTTAGCCCCCATCAATTCCAAGACTGCCTCCAGGCAGTGCTCAAGGGAAGGAGAGCATCCACTGCAAAAGGGTGGAATGAGAGACAGAGTTGCGTGTCATCTGCATATTGGTGACACAAAACTCTGAATCGTTGGATGACCTCTCCCAGCAACATATAGATATTAAACAGCAGTGGGGAGATGATCAATCCCTGAAGGACAGTTTAGAGTCCAAGAGGGAGACAGCATTTCAACTGACTGCACTGTCTAGGGTTGGTCCTTGAATTAGGACCAGAGCTAGGACAGAGTCAGGCCTCTGATGTCTAATCCTGAGAGCCTCCTCAGGAGGATACCATAGTCAACAGTATCAAAAGTTGCTCAGATATTGAGGAGGACCAGCAGGGATGCTTTGCCCTATCAGTCTCCTTCAGAAGGTCATCTTGCAGGGTGACCAATGCTGTCTCCATGACATGACGTGGCCTGAACCCAGTCTGGAATGGATCAAGGGTGTTGGTTTCCTCCAAGAGTGCCTGAAGCTGATCAGCCACCACCCTCTCCATTAGCTTGCCTAGGAATGGGATATTGGCGACAGGTCTGTAGTTGTTACAATTGTCTGCCACTACATTAGGTTTCTTCTGGATGGGCCAAATTATGATCTTTTTGAGGGTTTGGGGAACCTAGCCCTCTAATAGCGATGCATTAATGATGGATGTCTTCCATTCCGTTGTTATCGTCCTGGCAGCTTTTAAAAGCCAGGCCAGGCAAGGGTCTAGGGGAAGTTGTGGTGGCCCTACTATGATCAAGCACCTTGTCAACCTCTGATGAAGTTGCTTGTTAACATTACTTTCAGATTATTACCGTTCTTTTTTTTAAGTTAAGTACATTTTATCATGTCTAATGTATTGTTTTAAATCCTATCATTGTTGCTGTTTTTCTTAGAAAAATGGGACAGAAAATGCTGAAATGTGTTAAAGAGAGAAAACTATTTTTCCAAAATACAACTCTTCAGTATTTTTTCATTCATTATTGTTTTTACACATTTATTGTAAATGATAATGAGAAATCCTATAGAAGGAAGCCTTGGCATCTGATTTAAAATGCTGCCTTTCTCTTTACCTTTCTTTTAAAAGTTCATTGACTTATTTCTATTGCCAACTTCTACCCCAATCATCTGCCTATAATCCAAGGCAAATTTTTCCTATTTTAAATTTTAATAATTGTGTCACCAACTCATTTTCTCATATTCTGGGGAAAATAAAATGGATTCTACATTTAAAAAATCAGAGGGTAGGACTTGCTGAGTGTTGGAATTCAAATTCCCAATTAGTAACAAACTTAACCACTTTCTTACTTTGAGCTACTTCACCGAGTCGTTGTGACATTTTATTTTTACAATGTCTCTGCAGCCCATGTTCCTTAAAGAGATTGGAAAAGGCGATTAAAATAAAATGTGTAAATAACTTCGAAAATCTGAAGTGCTTAACTTAACTCTAAGGCTAGGGTAGGCAACTTCGCAAAGTCTGGTGCTCACGTTCAAGCTTCCTTGAACTTTTGATAAAAAGTCATTACAGCCTGAGTCGTTATAAGGATTGATTAGAACCATTAATCAAGCACATTGGGAAAGGAATCCTCAGGCAGCCACGGAGAAAGCAACAAAACCTTTTTGTGCAGTACCACCAATTGGTTTGAGGCAACTAGCCCCTTCTCCACTGTTGATGAACATTACCCTTCCTATTCCTACTTGACATCATTTCCGTAGTTCCCCGGCCTCGCAGATTCCGACATGGTGGAGGAAAAGACAACCGTGGCCCAGGAGGCGGATTTGCTGCAGCCGCTCCTGCGCCTGAGGAGACAGCTGGGTGTGCCTGACTCTGAGCTTCAGAGAGCACAGCAGCGATCTCCGGCGACAGTTGGTACGTGCACTCGCCACAAGTTCTCATCACGGCAGTGGGGGAGGCATCACATGGGGCACACTTGTATGGTGGAGACATTTCTTGGAGTACCTCTGGTTCACCCTGTGCACATAATCCGCCCCCTCCGCTCTAGGAATTTCCTCTGGTGAGGCTCTTTCCCGTTGGCATTAGGGGCTTTCAGAACAGGGGGCATCTCTGCCTCTTCCCCAGCTCCAAACAGGAGATGAGAGTGTAGGGTTGCCAGACATCCGGCAAAAGGAAGACATGTCCTCCTTTTTAGCCTAATGTCCTTTGTCCGGCAGGCAAAGCTAAAAACCTTTAATGTCCAGCTTTTGGGCATGTCGCACTCGTGCGGTGGGCATGTCGCGCCCTCCCCGCATGTTGTTGGTATCTTACCAACAATAAAAAAAACACAGCTAGAAATATACCCTCTTTCTTTCCTCCCTCTTGCAGTCTTAAAAATGTTTCGCCTGCTAATATTGCACAACGGAGATCAAATTGCAAACATCATGGGATCTGCAGTTTGTTCATTTCCCTGATGCTTGTACTGTGGACTGAAGGGAAAGGATTCTCTCCCTGCCTCCATTTTCCTGCCCAAGCGAATGGGTGCTTCAAAGCAGTGTTCTTTGTGCACATTTTTCTACAGGCTGTTGTCAGGTCTTTGGCGATGATAATTGGGGGGGGGGGGGAACGCCTAACCAGAGATAAACCTAGATAGGTTTATGTTATATTTCACTACATATTGTTGTCTCTCAGGTTACCAGTGCAAAGAGGAGGTAAGCTTCATTGCAGGGGGGGAAACCCCCACGTCTAGCAGGCTGTGAAATCTCCTGGGGAAAATTGTAACGTTACGTTTTGCTGTCAAAAGTGGCAGCCTTTACTCTGCTTCTAATTATTTATTTAAGTTCATTTGTAGCTAGGCTCTCTCCCCATTCTGGAACCCAAGGTGACTTTCAAAATGGTGAGGGAAGCTCAACTCATATATACATTAAAATATTAAAAAACCCATGGAACATTCAGTATATGGTTTATTACAATATCATTTTATTTATTCGTTTATTTTCATTTCTGTGCCACTTTTCTCTTAATTAAGTGACACTGGGAGGATCACAATTTAAAAAATGCAATTAGTTATTAACATTATTATATGTTATATATTTACTTATAATATTAGATGAGGTAGCTGTGTGAGTCTGTGCTAGCAGGTCAGGCAAAAACGAAACAAACAACCGAACAAAAAGACAAAAATGTTGTGGTATCTTAAAAACGAATTGCTATATTTTAATGTTAGCTTTTGTGGACAAGTCCACTTTTGGGCAAACAAATGAGTATTTGCTTATTTGCATTCAGTTCAGAACTAGATAAGAAATGTACAACAGGATTGTAAATCATTCAGTTAAAACATTTGCTGCTTTTTCATAACTTCCAACCTATGTGTTGTATGTTCCCCGCCCCCCCCCCGTGCACGGAGCCCGCCCCTTATTATAAGGTAATAATTGTACAATTGGCTGTTTAAATAATGTTTTTTGATATATATTTTTTAAAAGGCTCCATTTAATTTATTTTTATTTTTTAAGATGACTGTTTCTTGGTCAGTTCACTAAGAGACATTTATTGGCAGCTATTGCAATAAAATTGTATTGATTGCCAGTTTAATCTGGAACGATTCAAATGAAACATTCAATACGTCCTCCTCTGTCCTCTTTTTTGTCTTTCTATGTCCTCCTTTTGGTACCCATGTATCTGGCAACCCTATGAGAGTGGGATTTGTTAGAATTCAGAAGATCGCATTCTGTGGGCCGAGGAGTGGAATTGTTGAAGTCTTGCTCCCCTGGAGGCATGAACACCCCTGGCATGTTTCTTCACCAGCTTCGATAGAGTGCCTAAGGTTACCAGTAGCAATGTAGCTGAAGTGAGATTTAGAGCCTTATGTTTTTGCAGTCTAACCCTGAGTAGTAGTCTTACAGTGCAATCCAGACTGAAAGACCTCCCAGCTGCAGTGGAGAAGACCTTTGTGCCAGCTGATCTCAGATTTGTGTTATGACTGGATTGGTAGATATGTCAGCACTATTGAGAGAAGCTGACAAAAGAGCAGGGTAGGGGATGGAACTGAGTAACATCAGATCTAAACCTCTTTCAGTCCAGAGTCCCAGCCACTCTGCTGACCCAAAGTTAGATTAGGGTTAGGAGGCAATTTCCAGCATCCATGGGTTGGAAAGGGTTTAGATTTAGCACAATTTCATGTGGCTCAGTGTCTGTTCTATCATTTAGCCATCTTGGCTAGCTAGGATTGCACCCTTACTCAAAATTAAGTTCCAGTGGCTCAAATTCTCTTGCCTAGTTATGCTAGTGTAACACAAATGGCATACCTTCTATAAGTGAATTGCTCCAAGTTAAGAAATCACCATAGACATCTGTTGCATGTTGACTGCATACCTCAGTGGAGCCAGAGGGTGAGTGTTTGCTTTTCCACTGTACATTCCAGGAGAAGAGCCAGCCTGTGAAACTTAATGGCAAGCTGCATAGTCCCAGGATGCCCCTAGAAGAAGGGAATGATAAACCACTTTTGAACCTAGAAAACTCTCTGTAGGGCTTCCATAAGTCAGAACTGACTTGATGGCATATTATTATTATCTGTTGCATACTGAGTTGTGTGACTCAGCAAGCAACTGATAATGTTTATGGTGATTTCTTAAGTTGGGGCAATTTGCCTCCAAAAGGTTCTGCTGTGTATGTAACGACACAAGGGGATTTTGACCACTGATTTCATTTAGCTTTCTTCCCACAAAATATTAATAAGATTCCAAAGTTAGCTTTTACAGTATTTTATTAGTTGCTTGTGATTAATTATTATTATTATTTAAATTACTTACATCCCAATTCAGAATGTTCTGGGTGTGGTGCCCCAAGCCTCCATAAGGAGCATTTAGCACTCTGTCAGAGAGCTCCTCAGGCCACTTACCTACCACCTTTATGCTGAGGCAAGTCCCAAGACCTCAGCAGTGCGTAGCGTAAGCCCCTTGAACAAGTCTGACCTTAAAGGAACACATTACTTTTGCCCAATACAGACACATGGGCTTTGTGATTCCTTAGAACTCACAACAGCTCAGTTAGGTAGGACTCTTACAGATAGCTAATTTGTGGCCCTCTCCACTCCCTGGATTTAGCCAGACCCTGCTGTTCAAGAGACCAGTCCTTTGTAAGAATTTTTATAATTAATTTTTATTAGAAAAATAGAGTTTCATAGAATCAGTTTATATTGCTCAAGCTTTAGCGTAAGGAACATATTCAAAGATCATTACAGTTAAATAAAATAACTAATCCCCATTAAAATAATAAACACTACTAACAGGAAAGAATTGCAGCCTAATGAAGGAAAAATTAAAGATACTACAGGAATTCTATCAAAATTTATAGAAAGGGAACAGTGCATCGAAAGAAGATATAGAAAATTATATTAAAGAAAATGTTAGGAGTAAACTATTAGAGAATGATAAAAGAGAATTAGAAAAAGAGATAAAGGATGAAGAGATTATAGAGATTATTAATAAACTAAAAAATGGTTAAACTCCAGGTTTTGACGGAATGGGATCAGAATATTATAAAACTTTTAAATCAATATTGATCCCTAAGTTAAAAATACTCTATAATGAGATATTGGAAGGAGAGAAAATACCAGACTCTTGGAAACATTCATTAATAACTCTTATTCCAAAACCCAATAAAGATTTAACAGACCCAAGTTCGTATAGACCTATTTCATTATTAAATCAAGATGCAAAGATATTCACTGCAATACTCGCAAATAGAATGAATAAGTTTATTACAAAATATATTAAAGAGGATCAGAATGGGTTTTTAAAGGGAAGACAAATGGAAAATTTAACTAGGAGGGTTTTGAATATTATATATAATATAGAAAAAGATAAATCAAAGGCAGGTATTTTATCATTAGATATTTTTAAGGCATTTGATTGTGTAGAATGGCCAACATTAAAGATTCTTTTAAAGGGCTGGGGTTTTGGAAAGAAATTTAGGGGGATAATAGACCAATTGTATGTGGATAATACTTCTGCAGTAATAGTTAATGATGGGATGACAGAACAGATAGCTCTAGGCCGAGGCACTAGACAAGGTTGCCCTCTCTCTCCAGTTCTGTTTTGTTTGATTATTGAAATGTTAGCAAATGTAATAAGGAATGACGATTTAATTGAAGGTATGGGTGAAAATAATAAAATAAAGATTAATTTATTTGTTGATGATTCCCTATTGACAGTGAAAAACTCATTAGAAAGTATAGATAGAATTAAAATTCATTTGGAAAAATTTGGAAAAATAACTGGACTATGTGTAAATTGGCAAAAATCTGAAATAATGTTGTTTAGTCATAATAAATTAGAACAAGAAAGGTTTGTTGAGAAATATGACTTTAAGATATGTAAATCAGTTAAATATTTAGGTATAGATTTCGTAAAAATATTCAAAAAATGAAGGAATATAATTATAATAAATTAAAGGAAGTAATTAAAAAGAAATTACAGGAATATAATAATTTTAAACTTTCTTGGTTTGGAAGGATTGCATTGATAAAAATGAAAATTTTACCAAAAATTAATTTTTTATTTAGAATGTTACCAATACAGCTAACAGAGGATGATTTGAAATTTTGGCAAGGAATGATTAACAAATATTGTAATGAAGGGAAGAGAGCCAGAATAAATAAAAAGTATTGGTATAAAACAATAAAAAAGGTGCTATAGGTTTACCAAATATAATAAATTATTATTTGGCTAATCAGTTGAGGTTTATTGGAGAAATTATATATAACCCAGAAAGGTTAATTTGGTGGAAAATGGAATCATCAGAATTACAGGCAGATATTGAAAAATACTTATTTGGTATGGTCAAGAAATATAAAATAAGTGAAATTAACAACCCATTTTTAAAGACAATGTTAAACATATGGTATAAATATAGAAAGAATTTATGTCCATTTAACTCTCCACTTGGATTAGTGACTGAAACAGAGAATTTTCCTGTCAATATGAAAGTGTATGTGGAATTATTTAAAGAAAAAAAGTGATTAGATTGAAAGATTGGTTGTATAAAATGAGATCGATAGATCAAATGAAACAAATCCTTCAGAATAAGAATATCTCATGGTTGATTATATACAATTAGAAAGATGGACTAACGAATGGGTAAAGAAATATAACAAAGGTAGAGAATACACGAAGTATGAACAATTTTTATTATCATATGAAGACATTCAGATGACTGATTCAGTAAAGGGTACAGTGAGTAAAATTTATGGATTTCTGCTTGACTTAGAGGAAGAAGAAAGTGAGAAAGAAGGATTGAAGTTAGTGTGGGAACAAGACTTTGGAAAAAGAATAAATGAGGAAGAATGGAGGAAGATGTGGAAAATGAGGGTTTTAAGATTTATGTCAGTGAGAATAAGGGGAAAAAACTTTAAACTGGGTCTAAGATGGTATTTAACACCGACAAAATTAAATAAAATTAATGCTAGTTATCTGAATGTATGTTGGAAATGTGAGAAGGAAATTGGTACATACTTTCATATGTGGTGGGAATGTGAAAAAGTACAAAGATTTTGGAAACTAATTTTTAAAGAATTAAATGACATATGTGAAAAAGATATAGAATTTAATCCTGAGATTGCTTTGTTATCAATATTTGAGGATGTGGAATATGATAAGATGACTAAAGAATTGATAACCAATTTACTAACAGCAGCTAGACCAACCACCGATGCTGAAGAGGCTGAAATTGACCAATTCTATGAAGACTTACAACACCTTCTACAACTGACACCAAAGAAAGATGTTATTCTCATTATAGGGGACTGGAATGCTAAAGTAGGGAGTCAAGAGATAAAAGGAACAACAGGTAAGTTTGGCCTTGGAGTTCAGAACGAAGCAGGGCAAAGGCTAATAGAGTTTTGTCAAGAGAACAAGCTGGTCATCACAAACACTCTTTTCCAACAACACAAGAGGCGACTCTACACATGGACATCACCAAATGGGCAATACCAAAATCAGATTGATTATATTCTCTGCAGCCAAAGATGGAGAAGCTCTATACAGTCAGCAAAAACAAGACCTGGAGCTGATTGTGGCTCTAATCATCAGCTTCTTATAGCAAAATTCAAGCTTAAACTGAAGAAAGTAGGAAAAACCACTGGGCTAGTCAGGTATAATCTAAAGCAAATCCCTTATGAATACACAGTGGAAGTGAAGAACAGATTTAAGGAACTCGATTTGGTGGACAGAGTGCCTGAAGAACTATGGATGGAGGCTCGTAACATTGTACAGGAGGCAGCAACAAAAACCATCCCAAAGAAAAGGAAATGCAAGAAAGCAAAGTGGCTGTCCAACGAGGCCTTACAAATAGCAGAGAAGAGAAGGGAAACAAAATGCAAGGGAGATAGGGAAGGTTACAGAAAATGGAATGCAGACTTCCAAAGAATAGCAAGGAGAGACAAGAGGGCCTTCTTAAATGAACAGTGCAAAGAAATAGAGGAAAATAATAGAAAGGGAAGAACCAGAACTCTGTTCAAGAAAATTGGAGATATTAAAGGAACCTTTTGTGCAAAGATGGACATGATAAAGGACAAAAATGGTAGGGACCTGACAGAAGCAGAAGACATCAAGAAGAGGTGGCAAGAATAGACAGAGGAATTATACCAGAAAGATCTGGATGTCCCGGACAACCCAGATAGTGTGGTTGCTGACCTTGAGCCAGACATCCTGGAGAGCGAAGTCAAGTGGGCCTTAAAAAGCATGGCTAACAACAAGGCCAGTGGAGGTGATGGCATTCCAGTGGAACTATTTAAAATCTTAAAAGATGATGCTGTTAAGGTGCTACACTCAATATGCCAGCAAGTTTGGAAAACTCAGCAGTGGCCAGAGGATTGGAAAAGATCAGTCTACATCCCAATCCCAAAGAAGGGCAGTGCCAAAGAATGCTCCAACTACCGTACAATTGCACTCATTTCACACGCTAGCAAGGTTATGCTCAAAATCCTCCAAGGCAGGCTTCAGCAGTATGTGGACCGAGAACTCCCAGAAGTACAAGCTGGATTTCGAAGGGGCAGAGGAACTAGAGACCAAATTGCTAACATGCACTGGATTATGGAGAAAGCCAGAGAGTTCCAGAAAAACATCTACTTCTGCTTCATTGACTACGCAAAAGCCTTTGACTGTGTGGACCACAGCAAACTATGGCAAGTTCTTAAAGAAATGGGAGTGCCTGACCCCCTTATCTATCTCCTGAGAAATCTATATGTGGGACAGGAAGCAACAGTTAGAACTGGATATGGAACAACTGATTGGTTCAAAATTGGGAAGGGAGTACGACAAGGCTGTATATTGTCCCCGTGCTTATTTAACTTATATGCAGAATACATCATGCGAAAGGCTGGACTGGATGAATCCCAAGCCGGAATTAAGATTGCCGGAAGAAATATCAGCAACCTCAGATATGCAGATGATACCACTCTGATGGCAGAAAGTGAGGAGGAATTAAAGAACCTCTTAATGAGAGTGAAAGAGGAGAGTGCAAAAAATGGTCTGAAGCTCAACATCAAAAAAACGAAGATCATGGCCACTGGTCCCATCACCTCCTGGCAAATAGAAGGGGAAGATATGGAGGCAGTGACAGATTTTACCTTCTTGGGCTCCATGATCACTGCAGATGGTGACAGCAGCCACGAAATTAAAAGACGCCTGCTTCTTGGGAGGAAAGCGATGACAAACCTAGACAGCATCTTCAAAAGCAGAGACATCACCTTGCCGACAAAGGTTCGCATAGTCAAAGCTATAGTTTTTCCTGTAGTGATGTATGGAAGTGAGAGCTGGACCATAAAGAAGGCTGACCGCCGAAGAATTGATGCTTTTGAATTGTGGTGCTGGAGGAGACTCTTGAGAGTCCCCTGGACTGCAAGGAGAACAAACCTATCCATTTTGAAGGAAATCAACCCTGAGTGCTCACTGGAAGGACAGATCCTGAAGCTGAGGCTCCAATACTTTGGCCATCTCATGAGAAGAGAAGACTCCCTGGAAAAGACCCTGATGTTGGGAAAATGTGATGGCAAGAGGACAAGGGGATGACAGAGGACGAGATGGTTGGACAGTGTCACCGAAGCTACCAACATGGGTTTGACCCAGCTTCGGGGGGCAGTGGAAGACAGGAGGGCCTGGCGTGCTCTGGTCCATGGGGTCACGAAGAGTCGGACACAACTGAATGACTAAACAACAACAAGTCTGATAATAGCTAGGCAATGGAAATCAAAATCTGAGTTTCGAATCGATGAATGGTACAATGAAATATGGAATATAAATGATAAACTAACTTGTAATTTAAAGGTTAAGAAAGGAGAGGTGAAAAAGAATAATTTTTATGAAATATGGGGCAGATTTTTGGAATATGTGTTAACAAGAGGAAAAGGGAAAGCTCCAAATCAAGAATCAATGCAGTTCTGGAGAAGAGGACAATAAAAGAAGAAGAAGAATATAGATGGAGGAAGAAGAAGATTATTGCAAGAGGTCCCGCCTATGGTGGTGGGGAACACAGTTAAATTGTATTTTGTTTTGTGTATTTTATGTTTATGTTATAGTTATAATTTTAAAAAAAGAAAAGTAAAAAAAGGAACATATTCAAAGATCATTACAGTTAAATAAAATAACTAATCCCCATTAAAATAACAAACACTACTAAGCCGGGCTAAGGTGGGCTAGTCCCACCTCCTTCTTTCTCTTCACTTACATTCTTTCTCCTTCAAGCCACATACTCAAACCATCAAGTTCTTTTTCTCTCCCATCATCATGCAATCAAACTTAACTTAACTTTTTCCCGCATGACCCATCGTCCATTTTCTACATTCTCTAACTCCTCCCTTCTTCTTGACACTTAATGGCTGTTAACCAATTAGCCTCAAGGGGCTGTAACACCTTCCTCTGCCCTCAATTCCCAGGAAGATCCAGGTGTTTTATCTCTTTTCCAATTAGCTTGGAATGTTGAGTCTTTCACGGGCTTCTTGGTCCGACCTTCAGCTTTATCTCGAACCACGCTGTACCAGTCTTCAGAAAAATACTCTCAACTCTCATAGCACTTAGAAAAACACATTCCAATGTCTCTCAAATCATCTTCACACAGAACCTGTCTGACTCCATCTTATATTTCTCTGACTACATATCCCACACTGCTTCAACTCCATCACACGCCACCCCTTAAATTTAAAAAATACAGGGTTACATATGAGCCTGCATTTTTGACTAAACAAAACTGGGTTACATATTTTGACCTAGTAACTTCACTAACTCTATGTTAAAGTTATACAATGAAATAAATGGCAAATTTTAATTATGCATTCTAACTAGCAAAGCCTTGAGGTAGAAAAAGTTCTATCAGCAGCAATTGAATATAGAACTCTGGGGTTAAGCATTTCTAGGAGTCGGGAAAATAGAAAACAGTCATGTTAGTAGTAAAACAGAATCACACTCTGGTTATGCTCAGGAACCATTGAATCAGAAATATACTCTGGTTATGCTCAGTAACCAGTAAATCAGAAAAAAGTCTTCAACCATCTGCCACCTCTGAAATTCCACAATGCATCCTGGAGAGGCTGTCTGCGATGACATTCAGCTTCCCAGGAATGTGCTGAACCTCAAAATCAAAATCCTGTGAATTTAAACTCCAACACAACAACTTTTGGTTATGAGATTTCATCTTTTGCAACCAGACTAACGCATGATGGTCAGTCTGCAGGATAAACCTGCGCCCCCATAGGTAAATACAAAACTTTTCCCTTTATCCACTGACACTTGCTGGCTTTGACTATCGAACCACACTATCTCGAACCACGCTGTACTGGTCTTCAGAAAAACATTCTCATAGCACTTAGAAAAACACATTCCAATGTCTCTCAAATCATCTTCACACAGAAACTGTCTGACTCCATCTTACATTTCTCTGAGTACATATCCCACACTGCTTCAACTCCATCACACTGGGAAATACATGTTAGTAGTAGTCTTGTTTGTCCTGAGGATCTGCGATTGACAGGTATGCTTTTTTTGTGCATGGGGTTCTAACTAACTACAATGGCTCGTAGTGGCTGATAGAACATATTTTGGCAAATCACGATCAAGGATAAATAACTCTGCTTGCTGAAGTGTAGTAATAGTAGTTAGTGATAGTCAACTATTCTCAGAATGCCTCTGTGTGGAGCTGAACACAAAACAAGCATATTATGGAATTTTGTGGAAGCTAAATTCTTCAAAATGCACCACATGTAAATAATTTTCCTGCCTCCTCCCAATGCAACATAGAGCAAAGTGAATGAATTGACTGTTCAAGTTTATATTTACTCTTCAAGCATCATAAGTGTGAGAGTAATATAGATAGTACTTATTGTTTTTGTTCATATAACTATTGAAAAATCATCTATAAAAGGAGAACACAATTGTGTGTCCAACACGGTTCTAGAGTTTCTCTGAGCATGTACAGTGTAGCTGTCAATGGGTACAGCCCTCTGGCTGAAAAATGTTATACTTCCTTATCTGTGGTCTTAACTCAAACAAATACTTTAATGTCAGAAGATAAGGTTCCTGACATAGAATTCCATAGTACAACTGTAAAACTTAATAATAATTCAATGGAATTGGAAAATATAATTAATGTTATTACATGAGTTGAGATTTGTATTAGTCCCAATGCAATAAGGACATTGATGTACTTCACCATGACGTTTATGACTGGATCTTTTCATTATTTCCAAATTTGCTCCACACTTCTGGTGAGAATGGATTGTCAGAGTTGTTGGCCAAGAATAGCAACATGAATTTGGCACATTTCTACTAGTCGTGACTTACAACCCAGAGCTGAGACCACTCACATGGATCATAAATGATCTCCAACCCATCCTTGATAAGAACACTTCACTCTCCCAAGCACTTGGTGGCAAGCTTATATTTGCTTACAGACGACCTCACAATCTCAAGAAACTATTGACCCACAACAAGTTACACAACACTGATACAACGGTGGGGACTGTACCTTGCTACAAACCCAGATGCCAGCTCTGCCCTCACATTTACTCTAGAAAGAAGAGAGATTCACAAAGATACTGTATAGACTAGTGATAAAAACCTACAATAATATTATTTTAATTTAAACACAACCAGATAGTGTTCATGTATTACAATTACAAATAGGTACATATATGTACGTATTTATAAATTAAGCTCAGTTCTTATAAAAAGAGTGTATAACACAGTCCTTTCTTTTGCTTATCTGTTTGTCAGAAGTGATTAGAGCTGTTGTTTCCTTGTTATGTGTGTTTGGATACACTTCCAGAAGTCTGGATAACCTCCCAACAGTTTCACCAGCTTGAGTCCGTTTCATTATCTTTATCCAGGGAGGGTGCATGTTTCTTCTCTCAAGAGGGTACATTGCTTTTTATAATTATTATGGCTTCAAAGCTAATATATGGAAAGCTTCATGTAAACATAAATAAATACAGTTTTATACCAGGTTCTTTTACAGGGACTCAAGCCAGTGAAACTGTTGGGAGATTATCCAGACTTCTGGGAGTGTATCCAAACTCACATAACAAGGAAGGAACAGCTCTAATCACTTTTGACGAACAGATAAGCAAAACAAAGGACTATGTTATGCCCTCTTTATAAGAACTGAGCTTACTTTATAGATACCTACATATGTTACCTATTTGTAATTGTAATACATGAATACTATCTGATTGTGTTTAAATTAAAATAATATTATTATGGAAACTAATGTGCTTTCATTCATGGTTTTTATTACTAGTTTATGTAGTATCAATGTGAATCTCTTTCTAGTTAGTGATATGTTTAGAACTGGCACAATGTGAAGGGGTTTCCCCCCTCTTTTTTGAGGAAGACAAGGAACATATTTTGCTAGATATGCCATATATGATGGGAGAAACACAAGACACTACTAATAATGATTGGGAACAACTCCAGTTTTTGAAAACTCAGGGGCTAAAATTCCAGATGCATGCTATATCCTTATCTGAATATGTTAGAGCTAAATGGATACCATGGAGTTTAAGAATTAATAAACTACCAGCCATGTTCCATGAAGATGAGGAGTTCAAAACCACATGGGCACATATTTTAAATAAACATTCAATGGACTTGATGCTGTTGATCATGGAGAAATCTAGGGATGAGTCTGGGAAAATGCAAATAGAAAGAAAGACATTGGAAAATACTGTTACAAACACACACCCTCAGAAGTATTTGAAAATACAACTGAGGCAATAGAGAAATCAGTAAGGGAATTTGAACTAAAACTTAAAATAAGTTTTAAAAATTCAATAGAGGCATGAAAGATTATAAAAATGGAAAAATATATAATTGGTGGACCTCCAAAGTCTCTTGGGCAAGGTGTTTAGAATCATTTTCAGATACTGACCACAGAAGGAGATGATGTAGAGGCCACCTCAGGGGAGGAAAGCACCAATTCTCATTGCCTTAGGGTAAAGAATACAAACAGTAGAGGATGGGGAAATTTTTCGCACAGAGGCAAAACCCGGAGGCAACATTACAAAACTTAATTGTGACTCTTTCCTCTCAACCCCCTTACAGTTTAGAACTCAAAGTTTTGATTTAGGTTCATTCTGACACCTGATTATAAACCATTCAGAACCAGTCTAGATCTCTTAAAGTAGATAAGGCAATTAAACTTAAAATATTCTTTGGGAATATGCAACATTGGAAGACGCACACCCCACAACCTAAGTCTACTTTTGTCCCTAATATAACTGATTTTATCTGTGACTAGCCCCAACCCAGGCCAATCGCCTTTAAAACATCTTTCCAATAGCGTGTCCGACACCAACCATTAACAATGCCAGACCCACTGGCTAAAATGTGCAAATGATAACTTTTAATAACATAGGGACCTTAGACTGGTAACAAATTTGAGCTCGGATTTTTCTTCAGGTAAGGTAAAGGTAAAGGTAAAGGTTCCTCTTGACATTTAGTCCAGTCGTGTCCGACTCTAGGGGGCGGTGCTCATCCCCATTTCCAAGCCATAGAGCCAGCGTTTTGTCCAAAGACAGTTTCCGTGGTCACGTGGGCAGCGCAACTAGACACGGAATGCCGTTACCTTCCCACCGAGGTGGTACCCATTTATCTACTTGCATTTGCATGCTTTCGAACTGCTAGGTTGGCAGGAGCTGGGACAAGCGACGGGAGCTCACTCCGTCGCGTGGATTCGATCTTACGACTGCTGGTCTTCTGACCCTGCAGCACAGAGGCTTCTGCGGTTTAACCCACAGCGCCACCACATCCCTTTCTTCAGGTACAGAAACCAATTAAAATAATTCATACCACCAGTTCCTTATCTTTCTCCCTAGCTTTAACATTGGCTTAATTCTATAATCCCCCCTTTTCATTCAAAATCCTTATATTTTATTTTATTTTTTCCCTCCCTCAAAACCTCCAGGCTCCTCTCTCTTTCATTACTCCAGCCCCCTCCTCCTTCAGGCTCAAGGATAGGCTGACTACATACACCATCCAGCCAATTACATTGCTACGCTATTAATAAGCAGATTGGTTCCCTTCACATACTTCCCCCCTTAGAAATCATTGCTCAATTGAGAGTGTCCAAACGGTTTTCAATAAGGAACAATGATCACCAGAATACATATTAAACTACATTCCAAATTTATTATTTCTTTTATATATAACAACTTGTTCTCATAACATCTATATACATACTTACCCACATAAACACCACACAGATTTTCCTTTCTATAACCACACCTTACCTAGATCTCTCCCTCAGGTTTTCTGGACAAAGGATCAGCCACCACATTCTCTTTACCTTTGATAGTTTGAATATCAAAGTTAAAATCCTGCAATTAAAAACTCCACCTTAACAACTTACTGTTTGCGCCTTTAAGGTGGTTTAGCCAGAACAAAGGTGAATGGTCAGTACTGAGCACAAACGTTCTTCCCCACAAATAAGGTTTAAGTTCGCTCATGGCCCAAAGTATTGCCAAACATTCCTTTTCTACAGTAGCCAGATGTTTTTCTTGGGGTTGCAACTTTTTCTTACCCTTTCCCCCCTAAAATAAGACCTAACCTGAAAATAAGCCCTAGTATGATTTTTCAGGATGCTCATAATATAAGCCCTACCCCAAAAATAAGCCCCAGTTAATTGAGTACTGCCCCCAATCCTACATTAGAAGCATCGGTTGACACCATGAATAATTTGTCAACATTTATTTATTTATTATATTTCTTTTTTTAAACTTATATAGTGCCCATCTAGAACATGTCTACTCTGGGCAGTTTACACAGTATAGCTAATCTGTACGTAGCACCGTATTTTTCCATTTATAACACGCCCCTGTTTATAACAAACCCCCCAATTTTCTAACCCCAAAATTAAGAAAACTTCGCTTTGAGGATTCAGCCTCTGAGCTCAGAACGTCGGACATTTTGTCTCTGTCAAATCTTGAGCCTACAGGCTCCACCTCCAAGGAGGTGTGTTCCAATTGGTTTATTCAGGATCAGCTGACGTCAGTTCCATAAGGCTCATGATTGGAGGAAGCTAAGTCTCTTGACTGTAGGAAATTAAGCCTCATGGCTGAAGGAAGCCTGTTTACAGAGGCAAGGTATGTGCCATTTTGTTCTCTCCTCAGCTATCTCAGCTTACCTCTATGTAAAAGACGCCCCTCGATTTTTTGTGTAATGATTTTAGGAAAAAGTAGTGTCTTATAGACGGAAAAATATGGTAAAATTGTTTATAATCCTGAAAAAATCCCTTCTATTCACAAATAATTTTTCTGAAATGTTAAATAGATTATTTTTTTGTGATTGTGAGATCAGACACATTACTGAGCAACCTTGCAATTGGATGAATACAGTAGATGAAAATATCAAATTTTTATGGCAATCAGACAAAAACTGTATACCATTTCCAGACACTGTTTTATTTAAAGTACTGAGAGCAAATTAGTGGTATGTCCCTTCAAGAAAAGTACAGGTAGGAATTCCTATCTTCACTTTAGATCATTTCATCCATCCCAGCTAAGAAGGAATCTCCCTATTAGGCAATTTTGAGAAGAAATTCTTCTAGAACAGGGGATTTTACACAGGAAAGCAGCCAGTTAACAGATAGCTTTAGTGATAGAGGCTAGAGATGGGGGTATTCGTATTCATATATGAATACGAATATCCCCACACAGGTGGAAATAACGAGGGTCCGACCCCATGGGGCCGGACTGTCCACTCACGATTTCGCCACTGCTGCCGGCTCCGCGGAGGCTTCCTATCGCGCCATTCTCCGCAATGGATTAGCCACTCTGTGACCTGGCAGAGAGGCTCCTGCCAGGAGTGGGTAATCGATTGTGGACAACAGCACAATAGGAAGCCTCCGCGGAGCCGGTGGCAGTGGCAAAATCGTGAGTGAATAGTCCGGCCCCTTGGGGCCAGACCCTCGTTATTTCCAGCTGTGCTGGGAACCCCCATCTCTAATAGAGGCTACACCAATAACATTATTACAAAAGCTAAGTATAGGGTATACACAACCAACAGGAAGTCTCTATTCAAAAATAAAGGAAAAACAAAAATAGAAAGAATTACTTGCACATGTTATTATATTCCCCATCAAATATTATCAGAAAGATGGTCCTAAAACACTGGCATCTGTTTCATGATATACCAGGCTGCTCTTTACCACACTTCATAAGATTTAAGAGAACACAGGGTTTTAAAAACCTTCTGGTGCATGCATATATTGCTTATGATAAGAAATATCAAAATGACAAACCCCAGGGGACACTTCAGGTGTGGCAGATGTTCCATCTGTGTCATTACTGTAGAAACAAGAAACTATAGAGTAGATGTAATCAATCTAAATATTGATCTGAAACAATTTACCACTTTCTCCACAAAAAAGTGGTATACCTGATACAAAGTTCATGTAAACATATATATGTAGGGAGCACAACACACCTCTTGAGGACACGTATTCTCAAACACCAGTCATACATTAGGAACAAAATAATAGAGGCACCACTGGTATGCCATTTTTGGGATTTAAATAATAAATATAATAAATTCAAATGTCTAGCTACATATCATGCTTCTGGAAAGAAATATATAGACACTCACATGGAACTCCTCAGGGAGTCTTTCTGGATCTGCAGACTTTGAATTTTAGCATTGATTATGCTTGCTTTCTGTAAATTCGAGAACATATCTGACTATCTGTTTAAGAATGCAAGTCTTAGAACACACAGGTCACTTTAAGGCTCCACGCTTGGGAATAATCACAAGTCCCTTATTAAGGGAAGAACTGTAAGGGAGCCTCGGTTTCATAGAAACATTGAAACAACTTGAAGTTCTCTACATCAGGGGTCCCCAAGCCAGTCCATGGCCTTCACAGGACCGGGCCGCGGAGACAGATTTCCTGCACCCCCGCACGCATTCCCCCCATGCACGCCCACCTGCATGTGCGTGCGAGCACACCTCGCTCACCTGCGAACGCGCGTCACTCACCCTTGAGCATGCCATGCCTATCCGCGCATGCACGTGAGCCGCCATGCTCACCCGCGTATGCGAGCGAGTGCGCCACACTTACCCGCAAGTGCGCCATCCCCCTGTGAGGGGGGTGCCCCCTGTGCACGGACCCCGCCCCCCAACCAGTCCGCGGTTCAGAAAAGGTTGGGGACCACTGCTCTACATAACACTCTGAAGCTGTGGGTGAGTTTCTGTTTCCCTTTATTGTTAAAAAAAAGAACAGTGTACAAGAACCTGATATAAAACTATATTTATTGTTTAGATGAAACTTTGAAGCTGTAACAATAATAAAAAGCAATGCACCCTCATGAGAGAAAAAAAAACATGCACCCTTTCTGAATAAAGATAACGAAACAAGAACTCAAACTGGCAAAACAGAGTTGGGAGGTTATCCAGACTTCCGGGAGTGTGACCAAACTCACATAACAACTTTACTTTACTTTACTTTATTACATTTATAGCCCGCCCATCTAGTCATATAGACTACTCTGGGTGGGTAACAACATAACATATAACAATTTACAATTTTAAAATGGCAATATATTACTAAAAAACACAATGATCCAAGATGGAAAGAACACAAGAAACAAAAATTCAGACAGTGGATGGAGGGAAGGCTTGCTTGAACAACCAGGTTTTCAATTGGCATTTAAAGATGCCCAGGGAAGGGGCCATGCGAATCTCAGGAGGGAGATTGTTCCAGAGACGAGGAGCCACTGCCAAGAAGGCCCGGTTTCTTGTTTTTTCCTTCCGGGCCTCCCTCGGCGTTAGGCTCCTCAGTCTCACCTCCTGGCTAGATTGGGTGATACGGGTAGATCTAGGTGGGAGAAGGCGTTCCGTCAGGTAGCGAGGCCCTAAACCGTTTAGGGCGTTATACGTAAGCATTAAAACTTTGAAATCTACGCGGAACAGGACAGGCAGCCAATGTAAGGTGGCCAGAGTGGGAGTAATATGTTGATATTTCCTTACCCCGGTAAGAAGTCTGGCCGCCGCATTCTGCACCATCTGGAGTTTCCGCATAGATCTCAAAGGCAGCTCCACGTAGAGAGCATTGCAGTGGTCTAATCTCGAGATTACGGGCGCATGGACCAAAGTGGTGAGCGACCCAACATCTAGATAGGGACGCAGCTGGGCTATCCGCCAAAGATGGAAATAGGCGGTGCGGACCACTGACGCTACCTGGGATTCCATGGCAAGCGCCTGGTCCAGATAGACCCCCAAGCTGCGCACCTCACTCTTCGCGGTGAGAGTCACCCCCCCCCAAAAGAGAGGGAGTTTCCCAAACCGCTGATGGTAGGTCCACCCACCCTCAGGACCTCCGTCTTGTCCGGGTTCAGCCTCAGCCCATTTTCCTGCATCCACTGCAATACAGACCCCAGGCAGCGCTGCAGGGACAGAATGGCATCCACTGTAGTTGGCAAAAAGGAGATGTAGAGCTGCGTGTCATCAGCATATTGATGGCACGATGCTCCACACCCCCTGATGACCTCACCCAGCGGCCTCATGAAGATGTTAAACAGCATTGGGGAGACGATCGAACCCTGCGGAACCCCACAATTGAGGCTCCACGGGGTCGACTCATACTCCCCAAGCTGAACTCTCTGAGGACGGTCCCCGAGGAAGGACCGGAGCCAAGCCAACGCCTGACCACCAATTCCCAACTCGGAGACCCTCCTCAGGAGGATACCATGGTCGACGGTATCAAAGGCGGCTGAGATGTCGAGGAGGACCAGCAGAGAAGTTTTTCCCCTGTCGGCCTCCCTCAAGAGGTCATCTAACAGGGCGACCAATGCCGTTTCTGTACCATGGCGCGGCCTGAAGCCCGACTGAAATGGATCCAGGGCATTTGTTTCATCCAAGTGCGCCTGTAGCTGATTGGCCACCATCATCTCGACCACTTTACTCATGAAAGAAACATTGGCGACGGGCCTATAATTGCCAATATCGTCCGCCGCCAAGTTAAGTTTCTTTCGAATGGGCCTAATGAGTGTCTCCTTGAGGGCAGGGGGAAACCTGCCCTCCTGGAGAGACCCATTAATTATCGCTGTAGCGCATTCGGTTGTTATAGGCCTGGCTGCTTTGATTAGCCAGGCCGGGCAAGGGTCAAGGGAGGAGGTGGTGGCCCGACAGCGGACTAGCGCCTTGTCCACAACGTCAGGTGTCACAGGCTGAAAATGGTCAAAGCTCGCCGGGCAAGGCGGAGCGCTGGACATCTCTGCTCGATCCACTGAAACTAAAAAAGGAGAAAGCTCCCGGCGGATGGCCTCCACTTTAGATTTAAAAAATGCTGCAAATTGGTCAGGGGAGATACTAGAGGGAGGCCCTTCACCCCGACCAATTCCAGATAGGTCGCGAACTATACGGAAAATTTCCGCCTGCTGATTTGAAGCCTCGCTTATCTGGTCAGCGAGGTGAGTTCGACTAGCAGCCCTTATCTTTCCAGATAAAGGTTAGACGCGGCCCTGACAGCTTCTCTGTTATACTCTGTTGGTTTCTTTCTCCACTTGCTCTCTAGCCTTCTCCTGAACAAGGAAACAACAGCTGTAATCACTTTTGATGAACAGATAAGCAAAAGAAAGGACTGTGTTATACACTCTTTTTATAGGAACTGAGCTTACTTTATAGATACCTACAAATGTGTACCTATTTGTAATTGTAATACATGAACACTATCTGATTGTGTTTAAGTTAAAATAATATTATTATAGAAACTAATGTGCTTTCATTCATGGTTTTTATCACTATTTCCACATTTACTCTGGCAACACGATCATAGGACCAAGCAATGTCACACACAACATCAAGGGCACTTTTCCTCTTTTCTCTGCTAATGTGATCGATGGCATCTTTGCCAACAGTGTCCCTGTGCACTCAACATAGGACAAACAAGACAATCTCTATGCAAAAAAATTAATGGGCATAAAATGGAATCAGAAATCTCAATACACAGAAACCAATATCAAATCAGTTTACCAGGACACTCTACACAAGATATGGAAATTGCTATTCTGGAGAAGAAAAATTGCAGAACAAAATGCAGATGGAAAAGGCTGAGATAAAATATATACACATGTTGGACACCCATCTCAACAAATTAAATATTAGCCAAGGTTTCTTAAGCTAATACCAAATCTGATAATTATGTTGTCTGCTGTTATTTTCCTTCCCAACTAACCAGACTCATCTTTTCAGAACTAGGCTTGTCATTCTCTCCTTTAATCAATGTAGTTATTTACAGAATAAATAAATATTTATTTATCCCTTTTCCTGAAGAGGAAGCTGAGGCAGGAGGTGAGCTGTGCTCGGGGGACTTTTTATTTGGTGAGGTCTTTTCTTCTAGGCTGACCTTTGTTCTCCCTGACCGCATGGTCTGAGGGGGCGAGGTTTTGGCTTTAAATGAGTGTGAGCAGAAATTCTCTGGTTCTATTTTTTACTCTAATCTGGTAAATAGGAAAGCCAAATAGCATTGCATACACCTGGGGGGCAGGAATGTTTTAGGGGTAGGATCATACTTCCACACTATTAGGGAGCAGGCCGGGTAGGTGGGGCTCATCAGCCTTGGAAGGCAGCCCATCTAGGAGAAGGAAAACTCCAATTTCAAACCTCCACTGCCTTGTGGCTATATCCACGGATGGAAAAGGCTTCAGGAGTTAACCTCGAGGCAAAATCCGGAGCCGGAGTCCCGGAGGCAGTTCGTGTCGTTCTGGCAACTCCTGCGACATCGCTGGAACCAGTTGTATTGGCTCTTGCCTTTCCATTGGACTATTTCAGTGACGTGGAGAGGGGGGATTTGCTGCTTGGGTAACAGCCTATCCTCTATATTATTTTACCCAGGCTTCGTGCTCTGGAGAGGACACTCCAGCTTCGCATACAGCATCGAAACAACATGAGAAGTAGCAGTTACCGGTTATAAGTCTTTGCTTGATTGGCGTAGAGCATGACGCCAGGGGCTACTTCCGACGGTGGGAGAGGTCATTGCACCTCACTAGGTAGGGTGAAAGCCAACAAGGAGATCGATAACCCTGCACCATGCAAAAATCATAAGAAAACTTCTGCCCTAAAGTTGGGCACCTGGAATGTTCGGACAATGACCCCTGGCTTTTCTGACGACCTGCAGGAAATAGACGACGTGCGCAAGACAGCTGTCATCGACATGGAACTGAGTAGACTGCAGATGGACATTGTTGCCCTGCAAGAGACGAGATTGCCAGACATGGGATCTGTCAAAGAAAAAAAAAATTCTCATTCTTCTGGCAGGGAAAACCATTGAATGAGACCTGGGAATATGGTGTTGGCTTTGCAGTCAGAAATACTCTGCTGAGATCCATTGTTCCACCTACTGTGGGGAGTGAAAGAATCCTGTCTCTGCAGCTCCACTCATCAGCGGGACCGGTCACCCTCATTAGTGCATATGCACCAACACTGTCATCTACAACAGAAGTCAAAGACAAATGCTATGACGATCTGGCAGCTACTGTCAAAAAAATCCCTGAGAGAGAGCCGCTGTTCATTCTCAGAGACTTTAACGCTAGAGTTGGTGCTGATCACAATTCTTGGCCCACTTGTCTAGGCCGTTTTGGCATTGGGAAGATGAACGAAAATGGCCAACGCTTGCTGGAGTTTTGCTGTTATTATGGTCTTTGTGTCAGCAACACGTTCTTTAATACGAAGCCTCAACACAGAGTTTCCTGGAGACATCCAAGATCGAAGCATTGGCATCAGCTCGATTTGATCCTCACTAGACGTTCTAGCCTTCCTAGTATTACGATCACACGCAGTTACCAGAGTGCTGATTATGATACTGATCACTCCCTCATGTGTAGTAGAGTAAAACTGTGAACAAAGAGATTGTCTCACACGAAAAAGGAAGGAAGACCATGTATTGACATCAGCAAGATTCGCGATCAGATTGCCCAAGCGCTTGAGGAAACTCTTCCAGGCCCGGCTGATGCAAATGCACCTGAACGATGGGAACATTTCAAGAACGCTGTTTATAAAACCGCCTTGTCCACATTTGGCAAGAAGACCAAAAAGACGGCAGACTGGTTCGAAGCCCATTTGGAGGAGTTGATGCCAGCCATCAAGGATAAGAGGAGAGCTCTAGCAGCATACAAAGCCTGTCCTAGTGAGTACAACTTGCAGGCTCTTCAAGCTGCTCATAGCAAAGTCCAACAGGCTGCCAGGAGATGTTCCAATGATTATTGGCTTCAGCTCTGCTCTCAGATACAGATAGCAGCGGACACAGGTAACATCAAGGGAATGTATGACGGTATCAAGCAGGCTTTAGGTCCAATACAGAAGAAATCTGCTCTCTTGAAGTCTGCTACAGGCGTGATCATCCAGGACGGAGCACAGCAGATGGAACGCTGGGTGCAGCACTACTCTGAGCTATATTCCAGAGAGAATGTAGTAACCGAAGAGGCATTAAATAACATCGAGTGCCTGCCTGTCTTGGAAGAGTTGGACAGCGAACCAACTTTAGCAGAAATAAAAGCGGCCTTGGATTCCCTCGCCTCCGGCAAGGCACCTGGGAAGGATAACATCCCTATTGCAGTGCTGAAGTGCTGTAAAGAGATCATCACCACCGAGCTGTATGAAGTCTTTTGTCTTTGCTGGAGGGAAGGTGGAGTACCACAGGACATGAAGGATGCAAACATTGTCACATTGTATAAGAACAAAGGAGACAGGGGCGACTGCAATAACTACCGTGGTATTTCTCTTCTCAGCGTTGTAGGGAAGCTGCTTGCCCGTGTTGTGCTGAAGAGACTCCAGGTGCTTGCAGACAGAGTCTATCCAGAATCACAGTGTGGATTTTGAGCTAATAGATCCACCACTGACATGGTATTTTCCCTCAGACAGTTGCAAGAGAAATGTAGGGAACAACAACAGCCACTCTTTGTGGCCTTCATAGATCTCACAAAGGCCTTTGATTTGGTCAGCAGGGATGGCCTTTTTAAAATACTTCCCAAGATTGGATGTCCACCTCGGCTCCTTAACATCATCAGGTCCTTTCATGAGGAAATGAAGGGTACTGTAGTTTTTGATGGCTCAACATCAGATCCCTTTGACATCCGAAGCGGAGTAAAACAAGGCTGTGTCCTCGCGCCGACCCTGTTTGGGATCTTTTTTGCTGTCATGCTGAAGCACGCCTTTGGAACTGCAACAGAAGGTGTTTATCTCCAGACTAGATCAGATGGAAAGCTCTTTAATCTCTCTAGATTGAGAGCGAAGACCAAAGTCCAACTGAAATGCATGCGGGACTTTCTCTTCGCTGATGATGCAGCCGTTGTTGCCCACTCTGCTGAAGACCTCCAACAACTCATGAATCGTTTTAGCAAGTCCTGCCAAGACTTTGGACTAACAATCAGCCTGAAGAAAACACAAGTCATGGGCCAGGGCGTGGACTCACCTCCCTCTATTACCATCTCCACGCAAGAATTGGAGGTTGTTCATGACTTTGTGTACCTTGGCTCAACGATCTCTGACACTCTCTCCCTAGATGTCAAGCTGGATAAACGCATTGGCAAAGCAGCTACCATTTTCTCTAGACTCACAAAGAGAGTATGGCTTAATAAGAAGCTGATGGCATATACCAAGATCCAGGTCTATAGAGCCTGTGTCCTGAGCACACTCCTGTACTGCAGTGAGTCCTGGACCCTTTGTGCACGGCAGGAGAGGAAGCTGAACACGTTCCATATGCGTTGTCTCCTATGCATTTTTGGTATCACCTGGCAGGACAAAGTTCCAAATAGAGTAGTCCTAGAACGAGCTGGAATTTTTAGCATGTATACATTACTGAAACAGCGACATCTACGTTGGCTTGGGCATGTCATGAGAATGGCTGATGGTCAGATTCCAAAAGATCTCCTGTATGGAGAATTAGTGCAGGGAAATCGCCCCAGAGGGAGACCACAGCTGTGATACAAGGATATCTGCAAGCGGGATCTGAAGGCCTTAGGAATGGACCTCAACAGATGGGAAACCTTGACATCTGAGCATTCAGCCTGGAGGCAGGCGGTGCATCATGGCCTCTCCCAATTTGAAGAGACCCTTGTCCAGCAGGCCGAGACAAAGAGGCAGTCCCGAAAGCAGCAAAATTCAGGAGCTGGACAGGGGACAGATTGTATTTGTCTTCAGTGTGAAAGGGATTGTCACTCTCGAATTGGCCTTCTCAGCCACACTAGACGCTGTCCCAAGACCTCCATACAGAGCATGTTACCATAGTCTCTCGAGACTGAAGGATGCCTACTACTATTTACAGAACCAAACTTCAAAAGAACTGAATACCAAACAGGGATCTTAAATCAGTCCTGTGTGAAATGCAACCAGACAGCACTGTCCTTTTATCTTAGAGCCTTGCATGAATGTTTTACCATGTCATCTTTGTATTCAGATGCTTATGTCTGATGAAGATGACACGGTCCATGAAAATACGTTTTCATATAGCAGTTATAGCAGTTAGTCTTTAAGGTGCCACGTCTTTTTTTCCCCTTTTGGCTTTTTTTCTATGTTTCTTGTTGAAATGCCTCCACAGACTAACACAACTACAACTTCAAAAACTTGAGGTTTGGGGAATTTTGGTAAGGTGAGTCATGAACATGAATTGTTCTGGTTGGGAAAACCAGATGACCAGGTGCATGAATAGATTCCCAATATGTCAGAGATTGCTTTATTCCAGTGTACATAGTAATAAAGAGTATAATTATACATAGTGGGTCTTCTGTTTGCCTTCAGCCTTACATAAATTATCTGGGTTCTCAGAAAATTTCAACTTCTTCTAGCTATACCATTTTGGCAATATCAGTTCTTCAAATTCAAAGTATTTCTTAGGCTTCATTTTGCTAGGAAATATAGTATCAATTGAGGAATCAACGGAACAGTTGTCTGAAACTGTATACCAGCTGCATACTCCAAAATGCCTATGCTTAAAACAAATGGAATGTTGAAAAGACATGTGTAAGTTCTGAGACAGCTGATGTGAGCCTCTGCTCTGCCAAAAAGAATGAATTTAAAGGTTGATGTTTTGTTTAGCAGTATGAAAGTGTAACTAACACATAATAATGGTGATTTTATTTACAGTTGAAGCTACAAACACAGAAAATAAAGAGAAGCCTCTTCCCAGACTAAACATTCACTCTGCATTCTGGATACTGGCATCAATAGCCACTACATACTATGCTGAACTTTTTAAGAATGTTAAAGAAATTATTCATCAAGAAAAGTAGGGTTTTTTTAACTAGTATTGATAATTTTGGTAGAACAAGTGACCTTTTATTTTTTTAAAAAAATAATAATAAATAGCCAACAGACCTGGATTAAATCAGGTTAAAATGCCATGGGTGCTATCACCGTGGCTTTTCTCGTCTCTGTGCACCCTTCTTTCTTTTCCGGTAAACTCTCTCTCCTTGTCCCTCAGCCTCTATCTCTCGGTAGGTATTCAGCTTATCCAATCAGTATAACTGCTAGAATTCAGCCAGCATGGTTCCCAATTAATGAACATTTGGATCTCCTAAACCATAAAATTACAGTAGAATTCAATGTATGTAAATTTCTGAACTGTGCTCACAAATCTTTAACATGATGTGGTACACAAAAAAATAATTGGGATTCCCTCAGGGCCTCCCAAATGATGTTTTTTTTTGTACTCTACATAGCCTATATTTTAAATCAGATAATCTCAAATATATCTTCCAAATTAGATGCAAATGCATCCAGCCATTTAAGACAAAATAATTGGGGTACATCTGAGGGATGGCAAAGTGGCCTGTCTTTCAAATTATGACACCTGAAAATACCTCCAGATTTCATGAAAACCCATCCAGCCATTTTCATGTGATTCAGTAACAAACATAGAAACAGACAGAAACTTACTTCATATAGATTGTTGTTGTTTAGTCATTAAGTTGTGTCCGACTCTTCATGACCCCATGGACCAGAGCACGCCAGGCCCTCCTGTCTTCCACTGCCTCCCGGAGTTGGGTCAAATTCATGTTGGTAGCTTTGATGACACTGTCCAACCATCTCGTCCTCTGTCGTCCCCTTCTCCTCTTGCCTTCACACTTTCCCAACATCAGGGGCTTTTCCAGGGAGTCTTCTCATCTCATGAGATGGCCAAAGTATTGAAGCCTCAGCTTCAGGATCTGTCCTTCCAGTGAGCACTCAGGGTTGATTTCCTTCAGAATGGATACGTTTAATCTCCTTGCAGTCCAGGGGACTCTCAAGAGTCTCCTCCAGCACCACAATTCAAAAGCATCAATTCTTCGGCGGTCAGCCTTCTTTATGGTCCAGCTCTCACTTCCATACATCACTACTGGAAAAACCATAGCTTTGACTATGCGGACCTTTGTCGGCAAGGTGATGTCTCTGCTTTTTAAGATGCTGTCTAGGTTTGTCATCGCTTTCCTCCCAAGAAGCAGGCGTCTTTTAATTTCGTGGCTGCTGTCTCCATCTGCAGTGATCACGGAGCCCAAGAAAGTAAAATCTGTCACTGCCTCCATATCTTCCCCTTCTATTTGCCAGGAGATGATGGGACCAGTGGCCATGATCTTAGTTTTTTTGACATTGAGCTTCAGACCATTTTTTGCGCTCTCCTCTTTCACCCTCATTAAGAGGTTCTTTAATTCCTCCTCACTTTCTGCCATCAGAGTGGTATCATCTGCATATCTGAGGTTGTTGATATTTCTTCCGGCAATCTTACTTCCGGCTTGGGATTCATCCAGTCCAGCCTTTCGCATGATGTATTCTGCATATAAGTTAAATAAGCAGGGAGACAATATACAGCCTTGTCGTACTCCCTTCCCAATTTTGAACCAATCAGTTTTTCCATATCCAGTTCTAACTGTTGCTTCCTGTCCCACGTATAGATTTCTCAAGAGATAGATAAGGTGGTCAGGCACTCCCATTTCTTTAAGAACTTGTCATCATTTGCTGTGGTCCACACGGTCAAAGGCTTTTGCGTAGTCAATGAAGCAGAAGTAGATGTTTTTCTGGAACTCTCTGGCTTTCTTCATTATCCAGCACATGTTAGTAATTTGGTCTCTAGTTCCTCTGCCCCTTCGAAATCCAGCTTGTACTTCTGGGAGTTCTTGGTCCACATACTGCTGAAGCCTACCTTGTAGGATTTTGAGCATAACCATGCTAGCGTGTGAAATGACTGCCATTGTACGGTAGTTGGAGCATTCTTTGGCACTGCCCTTCTTTGGGATTGGGATGTAGACTGATCTTTTCCAATCCTCTGGCCACTGCTGAGTTTTCCAAACTTGCTGGCATATTGAGTGTAGCACCTTAACAGCGTCATCTTTTAAGATTTTAAATAGTTCCACTGGAATGCCATCACCTCCACTGGCCTTGTTGTTAGCCATGCTTTCTAAGGCCCACTTGACTTCACTCTCCAGGATGTCTGGCTCAAGGTCAGCAACCACACTATCTGGGTTGTCCGGGGCATCCAGATCTTTCTGGTATAATTCTTCTGTGTATTCTTGCCACCTCTTCTTGATGTCTTCTGCTTCTGTGAGGTCCCTTCCATTTTTGTCCTTTATCATGTCCATCTTTGCACAAAAGGTTCCTTTAATATCTTCAATTTTCCTGAACAGATCTCTGGTTTTTCCCTTTCTATTCTTTTCCTCTATTTCTTTGCACTGTTCATTTAAGAAGGCCCTCTTGTCTCTCCTTGCTATTCTTTGGAAGTCTGCATTCCATTTTCTGTAACTTTCCCTATCTCCCTTGCATTTTGTTTCCCTTCTCTACTCTGCTGTTTGTAAGGCCTCGTTGGACAGCCATTTTGCTTTCTTGCATTTCCTTTTCTTTGGGATGGTTTTTGTTGCTGCCTCCTGTACAATGTTACGAGCCTCCATCCATAGTTCTTCAGGCACTCTGTCTGCCAAATCTAGTTCCTTAAATCTGTTCTTCACTTCCACTGTGTATTCATAAGGGATTGTCGCGGTCTCGCTTTTGTAGTCCCTATTTATTTGGCCCTCACAAAAGCTCACGCTCTTTCCTCCTTCTCACGCTGCCACCAGATGTTATTACTTCATAACATCAATCAACTGCTGGACACTCATGCTGCTAAACACAATCAGTTTATTATACTGGGTGGGGTAGATAATCAGTTGGAAATAGTATATTCATTCATAGGAAGCAAATCACAGGTATTAAGTGATATTCAGTTCAATTAGATCTTTCTGTTAGTTCTTTTTATCTTGCTCTGACCCTACTGATCCTATTTCCACTCCCACAGCTCAGCTTTCCAACCCTTCCAGCACTTCCCTCTCACTTTCCAATCATTCAAATCTCAAATCTCTCTCCTTCAAAATCTCTGATCTCATCTCTAGTCAATCTCTTCTTCTCAATCCCTTCAGACTCCCCCTTTTGTACCCCTCCTTCTTCTCTGACTCCGCCTTCCGTCTTCTTCATTGGTTCTTCTGCCAAGGTTCCGTAGTGACGGACAGGTGACGTCTGGGGTATCCGCTACATACCTCCCCCCTTAAAAAGTTGTTTCCTGGGGTAAAACCTACAGTGGTTTGCCCTTAGGAACAATGCAGAGCTTTCAGACATGGGCATGTTATAATTAATCATAAACCAATACATTTTAACCTTATTACTTTATGCATTTAACCTCATTACTTTATGCAATTAACCTTATTACTTTATGCATTTAAACCTTTAAATAAACCTTTGCATTTCTAAATACTTTTCTTACCATTTGTTTCTATATACTTACATCAATATATATATATAATTTTTTTTCCATTTTAATACACCTTTTTATAGCATTTAATTTTGAACAATTAACCTTACATTGCATTGCATAGTCCTTTTCCTCTTCTTCAGTCTTCGGATCTTCTCGAAAGTGCATCTGCCACAACATTATGAGTCCCTTTCACTCCACGTATTTCAAAATCTAAGTCCTGGAGCATTAAGGCCCATCTCATTAATTTGTTATTGGTCGCTTTGATCGTTCTTAGCCATAACAGTGGGGAATGGTCAGTACATAGGATGAAATGTCTACCCCATATGTATGGCCGGAGTTTCTGAAGCGACCAAATTATGGCAAGACACTCGCGTTCGATGGTCGACAGATGTTTTTCGCCCGCCTGTAGCTTCTTGCTCAGGTATGCCACTGGATGATGTTCTCCTTCATTGTCCTTCTGGCTCAGCATGGCTCCCAATCCGATGTTGGACACATCTGTAAAGATGTTGAACTCACGCTGGAAATCCGGAGCCCTCAAGACTGGATCGGTCATCAATGCCCCCTTCAGCTTCGCGAACACCTCCTCGCAGCTGCTGTTCCACTGGATACTCTCAGCTTTCTTTTTATGAGTTAGGTCAGATAAAGGGGCGGCTATCTTGCTAAACCTGGGTATGAAGCGCCTGTAATAGCCGACAAGCCCTAAGAAAGACCTGATCTTTTTCTTAGTTGTGGGCTTAGGCCAATTGCTGATTGCCTCAATTTTGGTTTCTAGGGGTTTGATTTTCCCTCCCCCTACTATGTGGCCTAAATATTTCATTTCGGGGCTACCTAGCTGGCATTTGCTAGCTTTCACCGTTAGCCCTGATTCTTTTAATCTTTGCAGCACGGTCTCAATGTGATATAGGTGATCTTTCCACGAATGACTATAGATCCCTATGTCATCGATGTACGCTACCATGAATTCTCTGAGACCTTGCAACGTTTGGTCCATGAGTCTCTGAAATGTCGCTGGCGAATTTCTCAGTCCGAAACTCAGGACACGGAACTCATATAATCCAAAAGGGCTACAGAATGCTGTCTTTTCCTGATCTTTGGGGTCTAGCCCCACTTGCCAGAACCCTTTCGTTAGATCTAGGCAGGATATGAATTGGCATCCCCCTATGGTCTCGATTAGGTTGTCTAACCTGGGCATCGGATAAGCATCCGGCTTTGTTACATGGTTTAGCTTCCTATAGTCCACACAAAAACGGACGCTGCCATCCGGCTTGTCCACTAGCACTATAGGAGCTGCCCACGGACTGGATGAAGGAACAATGATTTTCTCCTTCAACATTTCGTCAAGCTCCTGGCGAACCTTGGTGACATATGGCCTGGTAACTCTATAAGGTGTAACCGCCTGTGGGGGTGCATCTCCGGTATCAATTCTGTGCACAACTCCCTTGGCTACTCCTGGTTTGCTAGAGAAGACCTGCTTGTACTTCATTAGCAAGGCTCTCACTTCTTTCAGTTGCTCAGGGGAAAGTAAGGGACTGATTCTAACTTCTTCTGGGTTATATTTGGGTTCGCCCCTCCCTTCCCAATAGAGTAAATCATGTTTTTCGTTGTCCGCTTCTTTCATGGCAAACAGGACAACGCTATCCTTCCTGTAGTAAAGCTTGATCATGTTTACATGGACCACTCGCCTGCCTGGTTCTCCATCCTCCTTGATGACATAATTTATCTCGTTCATTTTGGAGATGATCCTAAAGGGTCCTGCCCAACTTAATTGTAATTTGTTCCCCTTGATAGGTCTCAGCATTAGCACCTCATCCCCGGGATTGAACGTTCTTTCTCTGGCTTTCCTGTCATACCAGACTTTTTGTTTCTTTTGCTGTCCCTGTAAATTCTTAGCAGCCATCTCTAGATTTTTCTGTAGGGTGTTCATTAGGCTGTCTAGGTATGTAATCACATTTTCAGGATCAGATTCCTCTATTTCCTCCCAACTTTGTCTGAGTAAATCTAGGGGTCCCCGCACAACAATTCGAAAGGGCTGAACCCGGTGCTTTCCTGGGGCACAGACCTATATGCATACAGCAGTTGTTGTATTTTCTGATCCCAGTCGTAGGGATTCCCTGCAGAGTATGCCCTAATCATACGCATAAGGGTCCCATTGAATTTCTCCACTAGTCCATTTGTTTGTGGATGATAAGGAGTGGAGGTTATATGTTTAATTCCACAAAGTTGCCATAATCTTTGCATAAGCTTGGACGTGAAAGAGGTTCCCAAGTCTGTCACTATTTCTGAAGCAAACCCCATGCGACTCATATAGCTTAGCAGAGCATCAGCAACTGTCTGAGTTTCTATATTTCTCAGAGGCACTGCTTCTGGATAACATGTTGCATAGTCAATGATAGTCAGAATAAATCTGTTCCCCCTGTTGGTGACTTTGGGTAATGGTCCCACTAGGTCCAAACCAATGCGTCAAAAAGGGGTGGAAATAATAGGTAAAGGGCATAGCTTGGCTTTTGATTTGTCGTTACTATTCCCTTGCCTCTGACACACATCACACCTCTTACAAAAATCCGTTATCTGCTTCCCCATTTCAGGCCAGTGAAAATTCTGGGCTATTCTTTGTTTAGTTCTGGTAATGCCTAAATGAGCAGAAAAGGTGTCTGAGTGTCCCCTTACCATTATTTTCTCTCGGTATTTTAAAGGAATCACTAATTGCTTATGAAGGCTTTCCCCTCTCCTCCTGGGATTCACTAAGATCTCCCTGTATAATAGGTCCTTCTCTATAAAGTACCTTTCGGGTTTTTCAGGGGTTAACGGTCCTTCACTAACTTTCTCAAAGCATTGCTGCAGTGTGGAATCTGCTTTTTGTTCCTGTGTAAATGTATTATTTTGGGGATTCCTAATAGGCATTAAATCAGCAGTTTCATCATTTTCTCTCATTATTTCTGTAGGAACATGTTTTTCCTCAGTTGTTTCTTGATTTTCCTTCTGGGAACGAGTCTGCACTAAAACACTTTTAACATGCTCAGAGAGATCAATCCCGATTAAACATGGTGCTGGTAATTGATCAGCTATTCCTGTTTTCCATTTCCCTTCCCATCCTTGATATTTTATTGGAACTTCAGCTACTGGTAGGGTAATTACCACTGATCCAATTCCCTTAACTGTCATGCTTTCCCCTCTCAAAATGTATTCCTGAGGGATTATGTCTGGATGGCATAAGGTTACTTGAGAGCATGAATCTTTCAGAGCCATAAATTTAGTGTCATTTATAAAAATATTATCCCCAGAACTTTTAAAAAGCTCCTGGTTAGTTTCAATCAGATAACAATGAAGTATTTCAGCTTCTGGGAGTTGATCTTGTTCTTGGCTCTCAGCTTGGGCAGTAACATTAGCTTGGGTTGCTATTGTGCCCTGTTCTACTGTCCCTGTGGTAACTTTGTTTTGCTGCACGCAGTATACTGCCTTAGGCTTAGGCAAATTTCCTTTTTGTTGCCCAAACTCCCTGTTCTTATTACATTGTGCTAAGAAGTGTCCCTTCTCCCCACAACTGAAGCAAGTTATACAGTTCTTTTGTTCAAAACTAGGGGCTTTCCCTCCCGTTCTGTCCCAATTCTTATATCTGACTTGGTTATGATCTGAGGGCTTGCCTACAAAATGGCCTCCAACCTCCTGTTGGTTCTTAAAGTGCCCTCTGGGATCTCTTTTCTTGTCATCCCAAGCTTTCCTTCCAACTTTTACCTCAGAAAAACTCGGGTGTCGTATACTGGTGGTAAAGTCTGCGATTTCGCCTGCCGCCTGAACATTTTTCGGCCTCTTGTCTCTCACTAAGTACCTCAGGTCTCCCGGTAATAGTGAATAAAACTGTTCTAGCCACATGATATTCTTGAGGTCTTGAACTGTCTCAGCCCCCTCCTGTTGCAGCCATTTTTCCATGTATTTTGTCAGATTTGCCCCTAACTGGGAATAAGATTCCTCAGTTCGTTTGGTTAATGACCTAAACTTTCTCCTCAAATTTTCTGCATTAATCCCAAACCGTGAGAAAACCAACTTTTTATATTCTACAAAATCCCTCACTAATTCCAAGGGCATCTGAGCGTATATTTCGGCTAACTCGCCACTTATTTGTGATCTCATTACTATCATACGTTCTGATCCCCTCACTTCAAAATCTTCACAAGCACGTTCGAATAAAATAATAAAGGCTTCAGGGTCATAGCCTTTTCTAAATATGGGGAATCTTTTAAGGTCTGCTTTGGACAAAGGTCTTTCTTCAGAAGAAGAATTGCTGTTATTATTATTGTTATTAATCTGGGCCGTCAGCTCTAACCGCCTTAGTTCAAATACCATCCTTTCTTTTTCTAGTGCCATCCTTTCTTGCTCAATGGCTAACTCTCGCTGTCCTTCCTCAGCCCTAGATTTAATTTCTAGTTGTTTTAGCTTAAATTCCTGTTCCTGTTCCTTCTCTAATTTCCATTTTCTGAATTCTATAGAGGCTTCTCCCTTTGAGGTCTCCATTTCCCCCTCTGAGGTAATACCTCCTTGAGTTTCTTCCCCCTCCTGATCTGAGGCATCTGAAACCTCATGAGGCAACTCTGCCGCCTTTTTCCCCCGTGTGGAAGGCATGTTTATTTAGTTATGCTTCTGATCCAATTTACAAGCCTCAGATTCAAAAGGAACACTTTTTTTTTCCCAGTGAGTTAGAGACGCTGTAAGATAGTTGCTTCCCTGTTAGCAGCTTTTGTTTGCGTTACTTTGTTTGTATCTCTGGCACCCAGCCAGTCCCCTTGGTTTGAGACAAATACTTTTCTGTTTGCCTCTAGCCAACAAAAGTAACCTGAATTATTTGATTTAAACAGTCCCAGCTTTTATGGTCCTAAGTTACCTCAGCTTTTTCTGACCCTGGCCTCCACTCTGTCCCCTCAGTGTTCTCCACCTGGAGCCTCTGGACAAGCTAGCCTACTGGTCTTTTTTTTCAGCTGGAGTTAAACTTATACCAGAAAGTGTTTCCCTCAGAGTTGTTCCCTATCTTAGCCCCCCTTGATCTGCACGTAGGAGCCTCTCCACTAAGCTTTTTCCAAAAGCCCTGGGGAGTTACCCACTCCGTCCACGTCAGATCACCCTGACTAATACAGAATTTCAACTCTGGAAACCTTTCTTTTCTTTGGCGTCACTGGATTGTATTCGAATCCCGCCGCTGGTCACCACTTTGTCGCGGTCTCGCTTTTGTAGTCCCTATTTATTTGGCCCTCACAAAAGCTCACGCTCTTTCCTCCTTCTCACGCTGCCACCAGATGTTATTACTTCATAACATCAATCAACTGCTGGACACTCATGCTGCTAAACACAATCAGTTTATTATACTGGGTGGGGTAGATAATCAGTTGGAAATAGTATATTCATTCACAGGAAGCAAATCACAGGTATTAAGTGATATTCAGTTCAATTAGATCTTTCTGTTAGTTCTTTTTATCTTGCTCTGACCCTACTGATCCTATTTCCACTCCCACAGCTCAGCTTTCCAACCCTTCCAGCACTTCCCTCTCACTTTCCAATCATTCAAATCTCAAATCTCTCTCCTTCAAAATCTCTGATCTCATCTCTAGTCAATCTCTTCTTCTCAATCCCTTCAGACTCCCCCTTTTGTACCCCTCCTTCTTCTCTGACTCTGCCTTCCGTCTTCTTCATTGGTTCTTCTGCCAAGGTTCCGTAGTGACGGACAGGTGACGTCTGGGGTATCCGCTACAGGGATTTGGTTTAGATTATACCTGACTAGCCCAGCGGTGTTTCCTACTTTCTTCAGTTTAATCTTGTATTTTTCTATAAGAAGCTGATGATCAGAGCCACAATCAGCTCCAGGTCTTGTCTTTGCTGACTGTATAGAGCTTCTCCATCTTTGGCTGCAGAGAATATAATCAATCTGATTTCGGTATTGCCCATCTGGTGATGTCCATGTGTAGAGTCGCCTCTTGTGTTGTTGGAAAAGAGTGTTTGTGATGACCAGCTTGTTCTCTTGACAAAACTCTATTAGCCTTTGCCCTGCTTCGTTTTGAACTCCAAGGCCAAACTTACCTGTTGTTCCTTTTATCTCTTGACTCCCTACTTTAGCATTCCAGTCCCCTATAATGAGAAGAACATCTTTGATGTCAGTTCTAGAAGGTGTTGTAAGTCTTCATAGAATTGGTCAATTTCAGCCTCTTCAGCATTGGTGGTTGGTGCATAAACTTGGATGACTGTGATGTTGAAAGGTCTGCCTTGGATTCGTATTGAAATCATTCTATCATTTTTGAGATTGTATCCCAGTACAGCTTTTCCCACTCTTTTGTTGACTATGAGGGCTACTCCATTTCTTCTATGGGATTCTTGCCCACAATAGTAGATATGATAATCGTCTGAATTGAATTCGCCCATTCCCGTCCATTTTAGTTCATTGATGCCCAGGATGTCAATGTTTATTCTTACCATCTCCTGTTTGACCACATCCAGCTTACCAAGGTTCATAGATCTTACAGGTTCCTATGCAGTATTTTTCTTTGCAGCATCGGACTTTCCTTTCACTTCCAGGCGCGTCCGCAGCTGAGCGTCCTTTCGGCTTTGGCCCAACCACTTCATTAGCTCTGGAGCTACTTGTACTTGTCCTCCGCTCTCCCTCAGTAGCATGTTGGACGCCTTCCGACCTGCGGGGCTCATCTTCCAGCTTCATATCTTTTAGCCTTTTGTTTCTGTCCATGGAGTATTCATGGCAAAGATACTGGAGTGGCTTGCCAGTTCCTGCTCCAGGTGGATCGCGTTTAGTCAGAACTCTCTACTATGACCTGTCCGTCTTGGGTGTCCCTGCACGGCATAGCCCATAGCTTCTCTGAATTACTCAAGCCCCTTCACCACAACAAGGCAGCAATCCGTGAAGGGGTTCATATAGATACCATCGTATATTAATGAGTGTAAGGCATATATAAATCTGAGGAAGAAAGGTGTGATTACCTTAGGTTGCCACTGGCAATAATATTTTTAGCTTTACTGGGGTGTTTAGGAATAAATTGTATTGGATTGTGTTATTTGTTATGGAAAACATTTGATAGGTTTGGGAAGGAGAACATAAGTTTATTTAAAGTTCTTATGCTGTCAGGCATAAACAAAGCCCTACTGCAATACAAAATGTGGAATATAAAAGCTTTAATTTAACAAGTGCATTATATTTATGCGGTGCTTTTTGTCAACACCCCTATCCAGGCTTTTCCCCCCTCACATGATTAACATTGTATGAGGGATAAAGAACAGGACTGCCATTTGGCCTTGCCTTCTGCCCTCTCCCCAATAGGGACCCATGCTATCTGTTGCAGGGTAGGGGAAGGTCTAGAAAAGAACCTGCTTAGTGTAGCAGGTCACCTCTTTTTGTAAGTGATAGTTGGTATAAATGGATATTTGTGTATGTGAGAAATGTTTTGTTATCTTGGGGGGCTTTTAGGCTATAGGGCATTTTTGGTCTCTTCTAAATTACCTTACAGGACAAGGTGCTCGAAATCTGTATAGAAATTAACACAAAGTATAAGATTTGTCAAAATTTTAGTGGAGTTTTTCCAGATCAGACACCTTAATGTGTTTCCTTCCCCATCTCAAATAATTTATATCATGATTGTTTGGTAAACATCATGGAAACATCACATGGAAATGTGGCCTAGGATCAAATACGAGTAGATTTCATTCTGTAGGTGCTTCTCCACACCAGCCAGCTTTTTTTACATAACAGAACATTGCCTTGTGATTGAACAAACCTATGCCATTATCAGTCTCCAGCACTCACACACCCTCAGATTCCTATGTAGTCTTTAGCTCTGCTTAGACAAGACATCTGTGCCTCAGTCTTCAAGAAAAATTAACAAATGATCTATTAAGAATGTTTGTTCCTTTAAACAGTAGGGATGAGATTTTTGGAATTACCCAGTGCCATCATTTGTAGACACCCCTTCAGGCCAAATAATGGGACTGAGAACCCTCAAACCTGCAGGAAATAAAGGAACCTCTTATCTCCATGCCGTCCCCACACTGCTTCTTGGAACCATTAGAAAAGTACCTTCCTGCACTGTGAGAGTAGCAAGGATTTCCTGTGACTCACAAAGGTGCATGGTGGAATGAGTTCCAATGGAGGCTGCCTCAATCACATCTCCCATAGTGAACTTTACCAATTGTTTCAAAAAGTGGCATGAGGATGGCACAGCATTAAGAGGACTGTTCTACCTCCTGCAAGTTTGAGACTTCCTATTCCCATCATTTGGCTGGGGAGGTGGGTCCTGCCAAATTATGGGACTGGAAGTTTATTAATTATAAACATTCCATCCCTATTAACCAGCCATTCCAACCTTACTAAGCAAGTTATTTTTCATAATAGAAAAGTGTGGTTTGAAAAGAACTTTTCTTCATAGAAATGTTGAGTTGTGTAACTGAAGCCCAGGTTCCAACAAGATTTATTTGTGAAACTAAAACTTGTAGAACTGTGATACTCTGTCTAGTACCAAGAGTTCTTCCTTGCCTCCTGATGTTTCTGCTTCCACTGTCATATCACAACGTAGCAAGCACTGCTCCCAATCCTGTTGATTACAGGCCTGTGACTGAGAATTCCATACAAGTGAAGTGAGGACCTGTGCTTCTGTGGAACTAGTTAGCACTTGAACCATCTTAAAATTTGGGTGCAGTGGCAGAAAACGTACAACATATGTGGTTTTCTGTGTGTATTAAGATGACCCTTGGAGGATCTGATACTTATACTGATAAATTTACTGATACTGTAAATGAGAAAACTATTTCTTTATTATTAAAGTGCCAATTGTCTTTCTTTTGCAGTTGGTGGTTTATGCTTGGCAGTTTTTTTATTGATTATCAGCCTCCTGGGTGGCCAGGGAGGAAGGAGCTGCATGCAGCCAAGAACTTGCTCCTTGGCTCCTCAGTTCCCAACAGCTCTTGGGGCTCGTGCCTCTGCAGTGTGCATGCTTCCCCCCCTCCAGCGTGCGCCCAGGCGAGGCTAACAAAGCACAAGGTTGGAGGGGGGAGGTGATTTTGGAGCTCCGGCCCCCCGCCAGTCAGCCAGGCCCCTGCCCTGCCTTTATTTTCCCCCTCCCCTCTTTCTCCTACCATAAGCCTTTTAACCCTCCTCTTGTTTGGCTTCCTCTTCAGTGCCGCTGGCAGGGCCATTGCCGTGTTGAAGCAGCCGCCGCCCTCTCCTCAACCAGGCTCGCCGGCTTCGAGACCCTGCCACCCTCCACACCAATGCTGCCCCCTCCACTGCTGCCATTGTTTCCCACAAAACAAACCCAGCACCCGCCAGCCCCAACGGGAGCCTCCGCCCAGGCACCACCACCAGAGGAACCTGAGCCACCACCGTGGTGCCTCCTGACAGCGGCGGTGGCGGAGGCACCCCTGGAAGAAGTGGCACCAGGTACATTTAAAGAAGGGGAAGGAGAACGGGAATAAATTAATAATAATAAATAAAATAAACCGCAAATCCTCTGGGCTGCAAGGTTGAAAGATCAGCAGTTCGAATTCACGCAATGGAGTGAGCTCCTGTCGCTTGTCCCAGCTCCTTGCCAACCTAGTAGTTCAAAAGCATGTAAAAATGCAAGTAGATAAATAGGTACCACCACGGTGCGAAGGTAACGGCGTTCCGTGTCTAGTCGCGCTGGCCACGTGACCACGGAAACTGTCTACAGACAAACGCTGACTCCGTGGCTTGGAATCGGGGATGAGCACCGCGCCCTAGAGTTGGACATGACTGGACAATTGTCAAGGGGAACCTTTACCTTTACTAGATTGTTGTACTTGAAAAAAATAAAACATCCCCCGAAAATAAGCCCTAAGCCGGTTTTTTGAGCAAAAATTAATATAAGACCCTGTCTTATTTTCAGGGAAACATGGTAACATAAAGTTATGCTGCCATAAATGTGCTAGATGTTATGCCAGGCAACAAGGAATTGCACAACAAGTTGCACGTCCTGGCACTACTAGTTGCACAAGGCACAGGTGGAGTTGCTTTGAGGATGGCACTTTCACCTTGATGCTAGCACAGCTACTGCAGATACAGTCTCAAGTGGTATATGTGTAGTTGCACAAGAGGATTTTAGCCAAAGTGTTAAACATAAAGGGTTGTTGGATAAATAGATCTTTATGAAGATAAATCTATAAAGATAAATCTGCAAGAGGTTCTCTGGTTTCCCATGTGAAAAACATGGCCAACCTTGATGTTACATTTATGAAGTAAGATAAAAAAGGGACATGCTGTTTTTGTCAGGGGGAAAGGGCTGAATTTAAGTTTCACCCCTTCAAATACTGTAACATGTAGTATGAAAAGTTTTGATTTCCTTTCCGCTGAAATGTATAAATAATTTACATTTTTTCTTAAATTCTAGGTTTCAAAGTTGGCAGAACTGGTAAATCTGATTTGCTACATCATAGTCTTTACTACCATGACTTTTTCTTGAATGTCTGAATGTTTTGCCATGTATGCCAAGATTTTACAGTTTTATAAGAAGTAAGATGCTTGTTCTGTGTAAAGAAACAGTCTGATTTTCTGTATTATCTATTCCTTACTGGGCAAGAGCATATTTTAGAGATGTAAATGGTGAAATTGACATATATACTTAGAATATACTGGGTGTAAGGATGAAGTTTTGCAAGATAGTCCGAAGTTATTTTTGTTTTTAAAAGAAGATCCATGTGAATTCCTTATAGTAAATGAAATGCTTTGCTTTGTGCCATGGTCCGAGGATATAAATAGAGGTCATTAAATTTCTGCTAGTATATCATGGTTGTTTTTTTTACTATGTACTATCACAGCTATTATTATTTTGAAGTGGTGGCAAAAGTAGTCATAACAATGGGCGCCTATTGAAAAATGGGCACTTTACAAATGACTTTTTTTTGTGAGGCCAACAACAATATTTAGTCTTCATATGGCTGAACAAGTAATATTTTTAATCATAAATATAAAAGCATGATATATTGAAACCATCATTATGTGCCTGCAAAACATAACAAAGTAGGCCTCGTGCCTACACGTTAGGTAGCGGCCGAACGTATCGGAGATATGATTTCGATGCCCAGCAGCCAATCCGCTTGATCTCCTGCGGTTGGTAGCCAAGGGTTGCCGCCGTTGAAGCAGCCCCAATCCTGAAGGAGTGTGTGCCAAATCTCTGGCCCTGGGCCCCCTCCTTTTGTAATGCCACCTCGGCCAGCTTCCAAAACTGGTACTTCATCAGGGGGGAGCCGTCCTTGTGAATGAAGAGGCATCCCGGCTCCACCCCTCTCCTGCTTAAGTATTCCTCCATGGCCCTCACCGGGCATATGCTGTCCACCTGGCACGGCGACAACGTCACAAAGGCCCCTTTTCCCCATTGGTCAGCCTTTGACCGGCATAGGTGCAGCCGCACCACACCGTCCTCCATCTGGACATCCACCCGCTGCAAGGCTGCCCTGGATCCGTCCCTTTTTCCTCCGGCGATTACTTCGCTAATCCGTAGGGCGGCGAAAAACGTTAGTAATGATGCCGCCCGAAACAAGCTTACCTCATACTCGTCTCGACAAATGGATCCCCACTGTAGGTAAATACCCTTCAACAGCTCGGGTGATATGGGCGCTCTCGAATCTTTGACCCTGCCCCTTTCTTAGGCCCAGCCCTCGATCATCTTTCGTATGCGAAAATCAGAAGAAAATTCTGGGAGGCCCCTGGCTTTGGCCTGAAAAGCCAATGCTGAAAGCTTGCCTTGGATAGTTCCCGGGGCCAAACCTTGTCTGTGCAAGCTGACGATAAACTGTTGCAAATGGTCGACTGGGACCGGAGGCATAGATGTTCGATGCCACAAGATTGGCAGAATCTTTGCATTAATCTGGATGTAAAGTTTGTCCCCAAATCTGAAACAACTTCAGTAGCAAGTCCTAATCTGCACATAATGTTCACTAGGGCATTAGCCACTGTACTTGCTTCTATATTGTTTAATGGAACAGCCTCAGGATATCTAGTAGCATAGTCCAACACAGTGAGGATATATTTATTTCCCCTTTGGGTAGCTCTTGGTAAGGGACCTATTATATCAATGTCCGTTCTCTTAAAAGGTTCATTAATGACTGGCAGAGGGTATAGTTTGGTTTTTGTCTTGTCCCGTCTACTCCCCATTCTCTGGCAGGTATTACAAGTTTTGCAATATTGTTTAACTTGCTGCCCCACTTTAGGCCAGTGACTCCATACTTTACCCAAAGCTTTTATCTCAAGAATTCTCTGTACGAGTACCAGTGGTTTTTAGTCTCACTCAGCTTCCTAGCAATTCTCCTACTAATTTACCTCAGAAAACTGCTCTGATGGACTATGTTTTCTTGGCGTCTTCTTACTTTACCGAAAGCTTTTACCTCAGGAGAGCAATGTTTCAGTAACTTGGTCTGCCCCAGATTTCAAATGATTCTCTTACCATTTACCACAAAGTTTTACCTCAGAGAATCATGTTAGTTGACAGGGCAACTGAACCTTTTCAAACAATTCTTACCTACTTTACTGAGTTAGAATTTCAGGGTTTTCCTGAGACCTCCTCTGGAGCTCCAAAATCTTCACTAGATCTTTGGATCCCACTCCTCTACCAGGTCTCCAAATCCACCGCCTAGCATTTTTCCAGACCTCTCCTGACTCTTTAAAAATCACCACTGGATTTATTGTATCTTACTTGCTACTAGATCTCTAAAATCACCACTGGATTTTCTGAACCGCACATACTGCCTTCACCCAGGCTAATCACATTTAAAATGTCCTTACTTTTAATAGGATTGCCTTCAGGCCAAAATATATGAACCCAAGTGGTTTTAAGATTCAAACATAAAATATGACCTTTATTATAACATAAAAACTGGCAAAACTAAACAGAGTTCAATTTAAGGTTGCATTGTGTTACATGCTTGCTCTCAAACATCCAAGTCCCTCTCCCAGATACAAAGTAATTCTCTCAAATTCTAGCCCACTCTTAAAATAAGACCTCTCTCTTCAAAATATAATTTAACCCTCCCATTCTCTTCAGCTCTCATTTCACTTGACCTCCTGCAGGCTCTTCTTGATTGGCTTACCGCTTGCATTCTTCCAGCCCAGTCATCTTCTTTCTGCTGTTCAGATTGAACTGGTGAGGGTTCTGTTGCACAGGCTGACTGGTCTGTAGCTCCCAAGTACTTGATGTACACATGTACTTCTGTTTGCTAACTCATAACAGAGCACAGCAGAGGAATAAAAGTGAGACCGGCTTCAGAGAGCTGGTGAATAAGGAGAGCTAGTAGGCGTTTGGCAGTAGAGTGGTAGCAAGAAAGAGGTCTAGTGGAGGAGGAGACAACAGAGACAAAGGTAGAGGTGAATGACCTAGATTAATAGCAGGAAGTAACGTGAAGTTGTCTATTCAGAAGCACTGTCTCCTCAGCTTGAGAGGAAGAGGCATGTCTTATAACTGCTGAGGGTAACAACTGTGAGTGCTGAGAGGGGCATTTTATTTGCTGACTCCTAATAGAGTACATCAAAGGAATAGAAGTGAGCCAGATGACAGAGAGTAAGCAACCAGGGAGAGCTAACAGGAGTTTGGCAGCAGAGTTAGGTGTAGAAGTCCAGGAGACCTTTAACAAAATGTTTGGTTTTTGTATTAGTGGACTTCCTTGGTATCCTTCAAGGTACACAAGACAAAGCAGAAGGCATTCATGTACAAATAAAAGGAAGCAGAAATAGAAGGCAGTAAAAAGGCAACATAAATTATGGAGGGAAGAGACACTTCTGTGGTGGTGATTTGCAAAGTCTGTGTCTTCATGTCTGAGAACAACACAGCATATACCATATTTTTCTGTGTATACTACCCCCCAATGTATACGACGACCCCTAATTTTGTCTCTTGCTGGAGGCGGAGAAACAATCAGTGGGCAGCTCCGAGGGGCGGCTCCGCCTCCATCTCCTGCTGCTGCTGCATCCGCCGCCCATCACTTCTCTGCCTTGTCCCCTGCCCAAAGGGAGCCTGCAAGGGTTGCTGGAGGAGGCAATTCGGCGGCGGCGGCAACAGTCAATGGGCAGCCGCGATAGGCAGCTGAGCGTGGCTGCTCCTTTGCCTCCGCCTCCTTCTGTGTACAAAACAACCCTCAAATTTTCCTCTAATGATTTTAGGAAAAAGTGTCATTTTATACACAAAAAATTTACAGTATATAGAAACTGGGTGTACTGTCGGAAGAAAAAGTGAGAGAACTGTAGGGTCAAGTATGTAGGGTCAAGTATGTAGGGTCATTTTCTTTTATATGTAAGCATATAAAAGAAAATGTTGAGTATACATAGAAAGAGAGCAGCAGCCATTGCCAAGGGTGGAACTGCAGGTGGATGAACCACAAGATAAAGCAAAGGAGGAGAGTGTTCACGAGAGAATAAACATAGTGGAGGAAGAACCATGGAAAACAGACATAGTTAGGCGCAAAAGAAGCAGGAGACTCTTCAGCAGCACCAACTGCTTTCACATTTTTGAAGAGGAGTCTGGTGGATAGCTTGCAGTGATAGAACTGCAGAACAACATTCTTTAAAAAGAATATGTTCAGGGTACCCACCACCTTATTACAATTCCAAACTTAGCCATATTAAATTACTAGGCTGTGCTTATTTGATTAGCTATATAATATAACTTAAATTAGGAAGATCTAACCTTCCTAACTTTTGAGATTTATACCATCTCTTCTTATTAATTCTTACTTTTTACCTCCATTGCAAAATTTATTGATCATATTTTGCCAGTCTCTCAACTCTTCTACTATCTTTATCATAAATAAAAAATTAATCTTAGGTAAATCTTCATTTTATACATTGCTTTTCTACCAAACCGTGAAAGGCCAATCTTCCTTAATTCAATTTCTTTTTTAATTTCTTGCTTCAATTTATCATTTTTTCCTCTTTTAATCGTGTAGATTCTTTGAAATTTATATGCTGACATTATTATTATTTTAATTACTGCTAATATATGTATGTTTCCTGGGGAAGGACAGAGCTCAGCACTGAAATACATACAACTCGTAGGCAATTATCCAGATAAAAATATTATCTGGATAGATAACCGATCCCTAGCAAAAACTTTGCAAACCCTGGTGCTTTGGGCATAAAATGCCTGCGCTGGCACCATCACCTTCATACCCAGTTCTTGGCCATTCCCAATTTCATTTTGAAAATAAGGCAACTCCATATACATAATAGAAAGAAAAAAGGACATGTAGAGATGTATTTCACAAAGGATTGCCAATTTCAGAGGAACAACGGCAAACGTATCAGCAGAGAGAATTCCATGGCTTCATATGATACAGGTCAGGGCTTTTACACAGATGCTGTTGCTTGAAAATAGGCCTTTGAGATCCCTCACTAAATTTGAATTACTTTATGTCACATCCATTAATGTTAATAAAGGTCAGGTCTCCAAAATATATATCCAGCTGATAGAGGAAATATATACTAATATAATTTGGCCCAAGTTAGCTTGGGAGGCAGACCAAAGGTTATCTATCCCAGGCTCTCAATGGAACCAAATCTGCATTGTTTCTCCATTTAAATCCTTTTTTGCACAGTTGAAAGAACGTGTTCTTGAAGTATCCTGTTTCTGACATCTGTCCCCAACTACACTCACAAGGTATAAACCTCAGTCTCTCTGCTGGAGAGGATATGGGAAGGTGGTGTCCTTGTCACTTGTCCAGTAGTATCTTGTTTCTCGAAGGAAGTCCATAATATCCTTACATTTACAACATGTGAATCAATTGAATCCTGTAATAAATTGTTGCTATTTCCTATTTTCTCTGGTGATAAAAAGCTACTCCATAAAAATTTGATTTCCTTTCTTACCACTGCACACCTTGAAATTGCTACACATTGGAGAATATTAGAAAGCTTAAGTGTGCATAAGTGGCTTGATAGGATTTGGTCCATCACACTATGTGAGAAATTGGCATATAAAATGAGGGCTGCAAAGCTGGAGTGTGGAAGTGGTACATTCACTGCTGTGTGGTGTCCTTGCATTTTGTTTGAAAACAAAGATTGTCCATTTTTACACCACATGACATTTTGGAGGAGTGATATTTGATGGCTGGACCTTCTTCTTCCTCATAGATCAGATTTATTACTGACCTCATTTTGCTTTTCTGAGCAGTGAAGCATTGTTTTTGTGAATGACTGTTCAGATGTGGATTGGTGTTTTTTTTTACTTGTTTTCCCATTTCCCCCTTTTTTCTCAAATATATTGTTAAAGAATATTCTCCTTTCACTCACAGGTGCATAATACATATTCAAGAATAGATTATATATTTGTATCTAAAGACTTACTGCCTAGGGTAAGTGATACAGCTATTGAAGTCATACAAATATCGGACCATGCCAGAGTGAATATGGAATTGATGTTTAAATGTGATTATAAGGAAGTAAATAGATGGAGAATTGATATGAATATTTTTAGGCACCCAAACCTGATAGAAAAATTTCAAAAAGATTTAGAAGAGACGTGGGAAATAAATGAGAAGGGAGGAGGTCAACCTAAGATAATCTGGGATGCTATGAAATCTGTGGCAAGAGGGTACACATGTAAGGTGTCATACATGCTTAAGAAAAACCAGGGAAAAAGAATTCAGGACTTAGAAGACAATATAAAGGAATTAGAAAAAATAGTTATAAGAACTAGAGATAAAAAAGCTATAATAGAATTACAAGCAAAGAGGAAGGAATTGGAAGGGATCCATCTGGAAAAGGTACAAAGGAATTTAATTTATTTAAAGAGAAAATTCTTTGAATATAGTAGTAAGAACTCCAAGTTATTAGCTAAAGCGTCTTCTATAAAAAAGAATAAAAGTAATATAGGAGTAATACAAGATATGAATGGAAAAAGATGTAATAAAATGAAGGATAAATTGGAAGCATTTCAAACATTCTATAAAACTTTATATACTAGTAAAAATCCTTCCACAATAAAAATTGAAGAGTATATAAAAAATAATTTTAATAAGAAATTGTCAAATGATGACAAAAATAAAATGGAACAGTTAATTACTGATAAAGAAATAGAGGATATCATAAATAACTTAAAGACAGGAAAGACCCCTGGAACAGATGGATTAGGTCCAGAGTATTATAAGGTGTTTAAAAAGATTCTTATACCAAAATTAAAAGAGTTATTTAATAAGATATTAATGGGAGAAGAAATCCCACAATCACTGAGACAATATACCTAGGCCGAGGTACAAGACAAGGTTGCCCCTTATCTCCAGTATTATTTACAATGATAATTGAATTATTGGCACAGATAATTAGAGATGATAAACAGATTAGAGGGATAGATAACAAAGAAAATGGTAAGATAAACTTGTTTGCTGATGATACATTATTAATGGTTAATAATCCAATAGAAACAATAGAAAGGCTTAAACTACATTTGAAGGAATTTGAGAGTATAACTGGGTTAAGGGTAAATTGGGGAAAGTCAGAATGCTTATTGTTAAATCACTCGGATGAGGAGAAAAGAAAAATGAAAATAATATTTGAAGGTAAAATGGGAAATGTTATGAAATATTTAGGGATTAATATTACTTGGAATTTACAAGAAATAATTAAAATAAATTTGGATAGATTGAAAAGAGAGATAAATGGAAGGATAAAAGAATACCAGAAATTAAAGATTTCATGGCTTGGTAGAGTGGCATTATGTAAAATGAAAATAATTCCTAAATTAAATTTTATATTTTGGATGCTTCCTATAAAGATTACAGAAAAACAACTGAAAGAATGGCAGATAATGATAAATTGTTATTGTAATGGAAATAAATGAGTGAGGATTAATAAAAAATTATGGTATGTAACACAAAAAAAGGGAGGCTTTGGATTACCCAATATAAAATTATATTATATAGCAAATAATCTTAGACATATCCCAGATATTATTAAAGGTAATAAAAATTTAATCTGGATGGAAATAGAAATGGAGAGTAAGGAAGAAAGAGTGGAAAGTATATTGTTTAAAGAAAAAATTGGAGAAGAGATTAAAAAGATTACTAACCCTTTCCTTAAAAATATGGTAGAAAATTGGAAAAATTATAGAGGTTCACTGAGTCCACCGATCTCCCCTTTATCTCAGGTGGTGGAGTTAAAGAATTTTCCTGAAAATCTTTTTAAAAAATTTAAGAATATATTAAAAAGTAAAGGGATAAATAGGTTAAAAGATTGGATGGAGAAGATAAGAGATAAAGAAAATATAAAAGAGGTTTTAGGAGGAGAGGGGATTTCATGGTTCAATGTGATTCAATTAGAAATGTGGACAAGGGAATGGAAAAGTAAGGAAGGGAAAAGTAGAAAAATGATAAGATTTGAAGAGATTATTGAAAAAAGATTGAAATCAGAGGAAGAGACAGAAAGAAAAGGAACTGTAAGTCAAATATACAAATTATTAATCCAAGCTGAACAGGGTACACAAGGATTAAAAATGCAATGGCAATATGATTTAGATAAAGAAGTAATAGGGGAAGAATGGGATAAAATATGGGATCAAAGAATTATGAAGAACATGTCAGTAAGGATAAAAGAAAACTGTTATAAGGTAATATGGAGGTGGTATTTAACTCCGGTAAAATTGAACATAATAAATAAAAATGTATCATCACAATGTTGGAGGTGTAAAAAAGAAAAGGGGACGTACATACATATGTGGTGGTCATGTGAAGTAAGAAAGCAAGAATGGAAGCAAGTCTTCAAAGAAATAAGTGAAATAACTGGATTAAATATTCAAATGTCTCCGTTAATGGCTTTATTGAATGTGGTTAAGAAGGATCAATTGTTGAAAGAAAATAAGGATTTAATAGTAATAATGATTACGGCTGCAAGATTAATTTTTGCAAGAAACTGGAGAAATGATAATCAATTCAGCTTAATTATGGGATATGGCAATTAATGATAAACTGACATGTGATATGAAAATAAGAAGAGGCCAATCAAAAAATAATGATTTTGGGAAAATATGGAGTGTATTCCTGGAATATGTATTTCGGAGAGGGAAGGGGTATACACCGAGGGAAGAAACAATGAATTTTTGGAGGGAAAATGGATTGAATGAAGTTTAATGCTAGCCCTGAAGGTGATGGTGGCATTATGTGATATGTAATTGTATTTTTATTGTGTGTGTTTTTTTCTGTGTGGTAGTAGGTTTATATTTTGTAATTTAATAATTTTTCAAAAAAATTTTTTAAAAAATATTGTTATTTAATAAAGTTTAATTTTAATTTTTTACCACATATTGGTTGAGAAATGCCACATATTCAAGCTAGATTTAGAAAAGGTAAAGTCATTAGAGATAATATTGCAAACATGTTTGTTACTAGAACATGCCCATACAATTTCAGAAGAAAATCAGTATGCAATTTATAGTGATGCCTGCAAAAACAACAACCTATGAATCACAGCATCTCGTAGTGTGATTTATAATCTGCACAAAAATTAGGGTGGAATGTGGAGAAACAGAATAGTTTCTAATTTGCAAAGGTGTCAGACAAGGCTTTATCCTATCCTCATCTTTTCAGTATACAGAAAATATATGGAACACTGGACCAGTTTCAGATAAAGGAGAGTGATAATTGGAGGGAGCAACATCAGTAAAGATATGCAGATGATACAACATTATTGGTAAAATTTAGCAATGATCTGAAATGATTACTAAGGACAGGTAAAGAGGAATCTGCAGAAGCCAAATTACAGTTCAACATTAAGAAGACAAAAACAGTTGCTACAGCGGAATTATGTAACTTTTAAATTTTTATTGAATTTTTAACTAATTGCAACTGTCAACAGACTAAAAAGGCATAACATACCACAGTTTGTATTTTATCAATGAAAGGTCAGTTCTTTAAATAGTCCATTATGCTTGAAGAGGCATTCTTTCATTTATGTCTTTTAGCAAGGACAATGAAAAAATTGTTAAAGACTTTCTATACCGTGGTTCAATCATTAATCAAAATGGAGACTATAATCAAGACATCTAAGGGGTGGGTGGGTTTGAAACTTGGAAGGGCAGCCACGAAGGAAACAGAAAAGATACTTAAGAATAATGATGTGTTGCTGGAGACCAAGGCCAGGATCACCCATACTGTGGTTTTCCTGATTACTAAGTGCAGATGGGAAAGTTGGACAACAAAGTCTGACCAAAAAAAAAAAAAAAAAGAGAGATATATAATTTGAATATATTTTGAAGAGTGTTGCAGATATGACTAACTGCCAAAAAGACAATTGGGTCAGATCAATCCTGATTTCTCACTAGGAGCTAGTGAGAGTAAGACTTAAACTTAGCTTCTAGAAGCCAGTGATATGAAGCCTGATCTCAGCTTTTCTCGTTAAAAGTTAAGATCATATCAACCCTGAACTGTCACTAGAGGTTAAAATGACTAAACTGCAGCTATTTGTAATTATTATTCTGAGAGATAAAATTATTATGAGATAAAATTCTCTCAGAATAATGCTGGGAAAAGTTTAAGGCAGGAGGAAAAGAGGAATAAAGGAAATCATGGGCTTAATGTTGGGCTCTTTCAGAAGTCATTGATTCTTAGGGTCAGCATAAGTCACAAGTGATGTGATGGCACATAACTCATGCACATTACTTTTTTGGATCTGAACACAGTATATGTTTGTTGATGCAGCTTAATATTTTGTGGGTTTTTGCTGCTATTAGTCTATTGTCTGAAGTCTAGCTTGTGATTCACTAAGCACCTACATTGTTTTCACTCATGCTACTATTGAGCTAGTGTTACTCATCCTATATTTGTTTCTCAGATTTGCAGGGATAGCATTAGGACAGCAAAAGCTGATAATGAGCTAAAGTTAGCTAGAGACACTAAAAGGAACAAAAAAGCATTCTTCAGGCATGTGCATAGCAAAACACAAAGGAAAGAAATAGTGGCTCAGCTACTCAATGGCGATGAAAAAATGATAACAGATGACAAAAAAAGGCAGAAGTGCTCAATTCCTATTTTAGCTCAGTCTTTTTTCAAAGGACAACCATGACAATCCAGACAAATGTGAAGTGCAAGTGGAGAGGACAAGATTGCAGCTGGAGATTGATAAACAAATAGTCAAGGAATACCTTATTACCTTGAACAAGTTCAAATCTCCAGGGCCGGATGAACTACTTTGAAGAGTTTTGAAGGAACTGGCTGAAGAACTCTCACTACCGCTATCCATTCTTTTCTTGAAATTAGGGGAAATGGGTGAGGTGCCAGATTATTGGAGAAGGGCTTTTTGTTGTTGTTTAGTCGTTAAGTCGTGTCCTACTCTTCGTGACCCCATGGACCAGAGCACGCCAGGCCCTCCTGTCTTCCACTGCCTCCCGGAGTTGGGTCAAATTCATGTTGGTAGCTTCAGTAACACTGTCCAACCATCTCATCCTCTGTCATCCCCTTCTCCTCTTGCCTTCACATTTTCCCAACATCAGGGTCCTTTCCAGGAAGTCTTCTCTTCTCATGAGATGGCCAAAGTATTGGAGCCTCAGCTTCAGGATCTGTCCTTGCAGTGAGCACTCAGGGTTGATTTCTTTCAAAATGGATAGGTTTGTTCTCTTTGCAGTCCAGGGGACTCTCAAGAGAAGGGCTAATGTTGTCCATATCTTCAAAAAGGGCAAAAAGGAGGAACCCAGGAGCTACAGACCAGTCAGTCTGAAATCAGTCCCAGGGAAAATTCAGGAACAGATTATAAAGTGGTCACCATGCACACACCTAGAAAACAATGCAGTAATAACTAGAAGCCAACACAATTTTGTTGAGAACAAATTCTGTCAGACTTACCTGATCTCATTTTTTATCAGGTAGCCTCCCTGATAGAGGGAATGCTGTAGATTTGTATATCTTGACTTCAGCAAAGCTTTTGACAAAGTGTCCCATGATATTCTGTTTGGCAAGCTACCTAGGTGTGGACTGGATAGAACAACTGGTGGATATACAGTTGGCTACAGAATTGTACTAAGAGGGTGATGATTAATGGCTCCTCCTTAAACTGGGAGGAGTTAACAAGTGGGGTACCAGTTGTGGTCCCTGTGCTCTTCAACATTTTTATTAATGACCTGGATCGGGGGGTACAGGGAATGCTAATCAAATTTTCAGATGACACAAAATTGGGTGGACTAGCTAGTACAAAATTCAAAATGACCTAGATAGGCTTGAGCAATGGGCTGTAAACAACAGAATGAAATACAGGGATAAGTGCAAAATACTGCACCTAGGAAAAAAGAAACCAAACACAGTTAAAATATGGGGGATACCTGGCTCAGCAAAACTACACATGAGAAGGATCTTTGAGTCATTGTAGATCACAAGCTGAGTAGGAGCCAAGGGTGTGATGTGGCAACAAAAAAAGCAAATGCTATTTTAGGCTGAATAAACAAGTATAGTCTCCAAATCCTGCAAGGTACTAGTTCTCCTCCATTTGGCACTGGTTAAGCCTGTTTGTCAGCACTTCAAGAAGGATGCTGACAAATTGGAACAAGTTCTGAGGAGGGTAACAAGGATGATCAGGGGGGAGGAAACCAAGCCCTGTGAGGAAAGACTGAAAGACTTGGGCATGTTTAGCCTTAAGAAACGAAGACCAAGGGGAAATTTGATAGCAGTTTTAAAATACTTGAAAGGCTGTCATACAGAGGAGGGGCAGGATCTGTTCTCGATCATCCCAGAGTGCAGGACACGCAACAATGGGCTCAAGTTACAAGAAGCCAGATTTTGGCTGACTATCAGGAAACACTTGCTTAGAGCAGTACCTGGAGAGGTGGTGAGTTCTACAGTGGAGGCATTCAACAGAAATTCAGACAACCACCTGACAGATATCCCCCCTGAGCAAGGGGTTGGACTCAACGGCCTTGTAGGCCCCTTCCATCTTCATTATTCTAGGATGATTCTAAATGTCACCGAATGTCAAACTACAGATTAACCTGTGTACATGAAGTAAAGAGCCGAGGTTCTCAACTACAGATGGAATGTGATGTCCCAGAATCGTGCTGGAGGAAAACAGTTTATTGGAAATGGAATAAACCTATCATTTGCCAAAGGCCGAATCTGTTGGGCCTAACCTATTGCACTAGCGTGTACTGTGCAGGTGAATTAATATGGTCAGATCACGTCATGCAGCTCCTCCCTCCCTCCCTTTAAAAATGACTTCACATATATGCTATCTCTAGGGTTTCGGTTGTTAATAACGAGTTGCTCGCCAAATGACAAGAAGCAGGCTGTTTTCAAGCTTCTGGTTCCTGGCTTGTAGGGACAGGATATCGGTGCTGGTCCTGGTCCTTCACAAGCTCTTCACTTAAGCATAAGACATTGAGGCATTCCGAAGCCTCCTGGCAAACACCGGTGAGCCGGTCAATGGCCTGAATTTCTAGAATAAAAGGCTGTTGCGTTATTTCAGTTCTCTCTCTTCCTCCCACCCCAGCGCGCTCTCCTCTGTCACATTTCCCCGAAATTCACGGCGGGTAATCTTGCAGCTAGGCCACCTTTAGGGCCCTTTCCCGCCCTGGGCACAGGTCGCCCTATCGCAAATTCCCATCAATACAGTCAGGGGCAGGATGCCCTGCGGGCGCTTTCCTCATGCGGCCCGCGCGAAGAGCCGAAAACGTTCATTTCAAGCCAAGGTGAGCAAAGAGAGACGGGAACAGCATCTCCGCTAACAGGTTAAGGGTAACTGAAATTCGATTCCATCTGGCACACCCAGTGACATCAGGACAGAGGACAACTCCATAAATACGCCAGACGAGACGTATCAATAGTGAAGGGGAAAGCTGAAGTTGACGTGGCGATCATCCTCGACAACACCGGAGGGGGAAAGGAGAGGAGCCCTCGTGAAAGCTGCAGCCCGAAAGCGGAGTGCCCTCTGCTCGTGCGGGCCGTTCCTCCGCCTGGGAACACAGACGGGGGCGACGCCTGTAGATTCTGTGCCCGCGCCTGGGGATTCTTTCCTCCGGAGGGGAGGAGGGCTTCTCGGCCAGGCAGAAAGATGGTCACAGAAGGGAAAGCCGGCTGCCCCTCCCGCGCCGCCCCGAAGGGCAGGAAGAGCCGCGCCACGAGGAGCCCTGCCGCCCAGGCAACGGCTGCGGATGGCTGGGAGCTGCAGAAGACGCAGGCGGTCCCCCCGCCTTCGCCGGCGCACTCCAAACGCAGTGGCGGAGGAGGTGCCCGCCGCCGCCCGCCTCTCCTCGGAGGCAAGAGTTACCCCCAGAAAAACGCCGAGATCCTGAGCAGCCAGTACGGCTTGCACCTCTTCCTGGCAGGGCTGCTGCTGATGTTCGCCTGGGCGGTGCACGCCGCGGGAATCGCCAAGAGCGCCGTCTTCTCCTACCTCATCACCCTCATGTTGCTCCAGCTCCTCTGGATGGCCTGGTACATCTGCCGCCGCTACGCGCAGAAGAGGCTGATCCAGGACAAGGACACGCACGCCGGAGCGCGCTGGCTGAAGTGTGAGTGCAGCCCGGACGGGGCGGCGAGCGGGCCAACGGGTTGGGGCGGGGCGGGGAGAGGAGAGGAGAGGAGAGGAGAGGAGAGGCGGCCTGAGGGCCCGCCGGGTAGAGGAAGGGTAAGGAAGCCGGCGCTTGAGATTGCATGCTTTGGTGGCAGCTAATTCTGCGGATTTCTATCGGGCTGAAACGCTAAATTCATCACGGTATCCAAACATCTCACAAGTAGCTGGAGTAACGGGATGTCTTCACTGGATGGCAGGAGGCGGGAAAGAGCCCTAGTTCCTCTTGTGTAAAATTATTTCTTGTTATCAGCAGAACGCCAGTTGGAAGATTTGAGGCTTCCATGGCGAGAAGGCGGGTATACAAGTTTTTATCAATTGATAATCAATGCCGCTGTAGAGAATCCCAGACTATCAAGGAATATTCTTTCTTTGAAACCACTTAGTGAATTTTTACCGGATCTGTTAGTGTTCTTGAGGTAGTGATAATGTTTAAGTCCAAAATGTGATTGGATTTCATATCCATGAAATAAATCTGAATCATGTAATCAGAAGAGAGAAGAGGAAATGGAAGAGGAAATCAAGGTAATGCAGAAGGGCAGGGCCAATTTAAGAAAAGGAAAACCAGTTCCCTTTTGCAAAGCAGACAGCAACGAAATTATTTTTCAAGAATAAAAGTGTTCTCTGAACTATCCATAAAAGGTTGGGTGTTCCAATAAGTCATTTCACTTGTGGAAGTGGGTGTTGTGTTTGTCATGACAATGTCTTTTATTTAAGAAAGCTCCTACATCCTCAAATTCTCAGAAGCCCCTGAATCGGTATAGTCAGGATGTATCACAAAATTAGCTACTCCTGTGATATTACCATTAAGCTCAACAGGCTAAAGTGTGTGCTACGGTGATGTAATCTTGAAATTCATTTTGGGCTGTATAAATGAATGAGATGGAAGAATTTACCCATATGTAAATACAATGTAGTCTATCAAACCCCAATTGAAACAGGAATGCTCCAATGAATTAGAACTTCTAGGAATAATTTTATTTTGGAGATTAAGGAAGAGTAACTGTATCGCAGGGCAGTAGAGGTGGCATGTGGTCAAAAAAAGCAATGAACTATTTTTACTACCATTCTGTTTTGTTTACTAGGGTTTATGCAGTTAGTTGTGTGCAGGAGTAGAAGAACAGAAGTTCCAGGCATGCAAAGGTTAAGGATTACTCAGAATTATTCCCTCTCTTTAAAATCCACAAAGGTGGGACTGAAGGCATGGCTATTGTTACCTTCTTATTCTCATAGTGAAACATTGTTGTAAGTTATATAACACATACATGACATCATGTAAGCAAAAGATTAGTCCCAGATGCTATCATGAAAGCCAGTGGGAAACTCTTCTTTGTCTTGGTTACGGTGTTGGACCAGATCCACACATCCTTCTAATCTTTCCAGAATCTGCAGTTACTCCAGATCCAGGGTGGTTCTGGCCAGATCTACACATAAGAAAACAGGAGTGACTGCAGATTCAGGAAAAATTGGAAGAGCAAGTCTTGGACTGTGACTTGGAAGACCCTGATTCCAGTCCTTAGTGAATCACGAAACTCACTGAATGACCTTAGGTCAGCCATTCTCTCACAGCCTGACCTACCTCATGAGGTTGTTAGGAGGATAAAGTATGGCAGACGAATGCCTTTTACATTGTGTTCAGTTCATTGGAGAAAAAGTGAGATAAAATTTAATTAACAAATCAATCAAATGAAATTCTTCCAAGCCCAGGAAGTGGCTGCCAAATCAATAATTTCTACGCTCAGACTCTCAAACCAGTCTCACTAGGTCTGTCACTGCTGTTCATCAACATTTCTCCATGATCAAAGGATTAGATACAGTTTCTTTGCTTGTTCTGTTTAAAAGCATCTACACTGAATTTCAACATGTGTATTTTTTAAAATGGTGTGCAAGATATAATAAAATAATATTAAAACAAACATTAACAATTCTGTTTTAAATAATAAAATAGAAATAGCAATATACATGTCATTTCTGTCCCAGTTATTCTTTTCCATTTTTAAACTACTCCCTGCTTTATTTGCAACTTATCTGTAGTTTTCACTGATGTTCAATAATGTCATATTCATTGCAAAACATAACACAAGATTATAATCTTGACAAAGACTTTCTGAGAAGGGTTATGGTGTCCATGCAGTAGGAGGAAATAAGAAATATGGAAAACACCATAATTAGTACTTTGAATATCAGGACACTGAGCTGCACTGGTGGGGGAGGGTTAACTTTCCTTATTGCCCCTTTCTCCTTTTGCAAATCACCCCTGAGTCTTGAAGGAAGACAGTATAGATGCAGGAAGTTGAGGTGGTCAGACAAGTTTTATTTATTGTATATCTTCCTTCAGGGATATAAATGGAAAGCTACTGGAGATGCATCAATGAATACAGAGGACAAGAATTATATAAGCATGTTATCTCAGATTTTAAAAGACCAAGTATGACAAAGGTGTTGACAACACACACAAAGAAGCTAACCTGAATATTTCTCTTTCTGTTAGTGTCTTTCTGCAGTTGCTAATAAAATATGCTGGAAGCTTAATATTGCACAGCTATTTCTTTATAATCACCATTATATTCAACATATTCCACTGTCCAATATGTGACATTAACTACATCTAATGGGTGTGGTCATTACATTAGCACAGGTCCTTTGCCTTGTAGAAAAAGAATGGGAGCAGTTTTGACCCCCTCCAAACCATCTAGTTTTAAGTGGTAAACAATGGCTCCCCAGGTTTAGTGGAATATGGGTAGCCAAAGAGAATCTGTCATAGAACCAGCCCTATCATTGCTGGTTCCAAGGCTGAGGTTATTGAGCATGGCTGAGACACCACTTCATTGTCCTCTTCCTGGCTAATCTACTTTGAACCTGCTTGGGCATGAAAAAAGGAGTACATTCAACTCTAGAGTATCCCTTATCCAGAGAAGAGATTGCTTTGGGCTCCAGGGAAGTCTCCCTTTCCTTGAGATTCAAAACTATCTTTCCTAGATACTTTTACTTTTGATAGGTGACAATGGCACATAAGAACAAATGTGGATAAAATTTTAATCAGTGAGAAATCACACCCCCTGCTATAGGAGGAAAATATTATTTCCTGTTCCATGGATAGAAACTAAAGTGGTCCAGGAAAAGACTGGGGTCAAATAGATAGATTTCATACTTGTCCTTGAAGGTCTACTTGAATCAAAATGAGTTTGGCAATTGTTTGTAAGTACCAAAGGATATACCTTATGATACAGACAAATTTGGAAAACTGAACCCATTTTCTGAAAATGGCAATTGTGTCTTCTTAAGTGAAAAATGAGGAGACAATATGGCATTACATATTACAGGCATACCTCGGTTTACGAATTTAATGTGTTCTATGGGATGTTACGTAATGCGAAAAATTCATAAACCGAAACGCGGATTGCCATAGGAATGGGGCGGCCCTAGAAACCTCCAGGCACAATGCATCCTGGGGAAACTTTTTTCATACTCTGAAAAAACCCCGTAAACTGAGGCATTATTTTCAATGGATTTTGCTTCATAAACTGAAAATTATGTTAACTGAGGCGTTCGTAAATGGAGGTACCGCTGTACATTGAATATGGCATTACATTTTCTGAAAATTACTTTGAGGAATAAAGAATGGGATGGGGTAGAGAACACAAAGTTTCCATGGTAATATATTTATTTTAAGACAGTTAATTTAAATGAAAATTTAATTTATGTCCAAATTTATGTTAATTTATGTCCAAATTAAGAATTATTTCAGTCAACACTCCTGACAGATTCATTCTAATCCGTTGAGCAATATCTTGAGAAACCATAATCCTAAATGTCTAATAGCATCCAATTTGTAATCAGTCTCAACATAGGAGACAGGTTGCCAGATGGTGCGGGGTACAAATTCAATAAATAAATAAATAAATAAATAAAATATTTATATCCATTTAAAAATTCAGGTGGAAGAGCAAATTATTTCAAAGTTGCAAAGACAATCTGCCAATCAATTTTGCCAAGTGCTTTTTGAGGGTAGGTCTTCTAATGATTAATCCAATCAAATTTGTGACCAACCTGAAGTTATCTGCCACTGCCTGTATTATTGAGTAAAACCAGCATGATCTGGATGAATCAGTGTTGCTATCACATTCTGTAGTCTAATAGCTAATATTGCAGCAAGCATTTTAACATCAACGTTTAGTAGGAAAATAGGTTTATAGTTTGCACAGTATGACCTCTGAAACTCCAAATCGATATCCTTTAATGTAATACAAAGATTATTATGTGCCCTTAATCAATGAAATATCATTACAGTTTTTAAGTTGTTTCAACCTTTTTGCTAACAATATGTCACTGAAATTATACAGAAAATTAAAAATCTTATTGCATGAAAACATCCCAAGAGTTTGGAGTGATTAATAACTTTGAGTATTTGGTAACTCAGTCATAATGACAGAATTAAAATCCGCCACATACAGCAACCCAATCAATAATAGTGAGCCCAAGTGAAAATATTTTACAACATTTATGGAAACTAATCACTAGGGAAGGAAATTCCTAGTGCTGTGGCAGGATTACTTATTTCTATTTTCAGTGTTTAATTTTCCAATTAGTAATTTTTCCTTATTTTCTATAACATATAAATTATTTCCTTTAGAACAAGATCTTTCTTTTAAAATTTCTTCCAGGTGGGATTACTTTGTTTGCTGTGATTACTTTAATCATGGACTCCTTCAAAATTGGATACTTTGTTGGATTTTCAAGTTGCTTATCAGTCACAGAAGGCATTTTTCCTGTGACACATGCAGTACATACACTTTTGCAGGTAAAAGGACTTTGAGATTATTGCTACATGTGAATAATTTGTTTATCCTTCCACTTTTTCTTTTTTCAAACTATGCTATACTATTTTAGAATCTGATTACAGATTATAGTAGGACCCCCTATTTGCAGGATAAGTAACTCCTGGTTCGCTTATTCATTGGCTGAAAATACTAAATAATAACCCACCCACCCCCATTAATACCTATTTATATGTATTTCCAGGGTGTATATACCAGAACTGGCCACTAAAGAGAGCCAGAGACCATGCAATGTATAGCGTTTGATAGTTTCAGTTTTTTTCAGCATCCGCATGTGTTGGGTTTGGAACCAATTTCCCACAGATTCTGCAGTCCTACTGTACCTTCTTTATATAGCAAGTAGAACATCAGGTTATGATTATTATGAATTCTGATACCTCTCATGCATTCTCTCAGGGTCCAAAGATGCACCCCAACATTCCCACTCCCCCAAAGTAAAACCTTTTTTGAAAAATATTTTGAGACTGAGAAAGTACCCTTGTATCCTAGAGAACATGGGGGTACTTTTGCCACATATTAGGAGCCAGCAGAAGCTGTAGAACCTCCTTCACCCAAATTCATTTTGAAAACATTTCTTTTGTCCACTAGAGGGCAAAGGGGGGACTTCAGAAAAAATACTCCTATGTTTAGAATAAATTATTTTGAGGTTTGTTAGTTGCAAGAAAGCTGCAAGGGAGTGTAGAAAAACATGTGAGCAGCAGTTGCTGGCCACCTTTCTTCTGTTCCAAGTTTATCTCTGCTTAATCTTTCTTTTCAATAGCTCCTGCTTCTCCATGTGTCTATTGACCTTCTTGCCTTCTTCTAGGTGTTTCATGAATGCTTTTGATGTCATATATTTAAGGTGCAATCTAGCTCTGTGTCTTTAAACACACAAATGGCTGATATTTTAAATATAGTTTGTTTGATAATAGCACTTAGACAAGCCAATCAAAGCATTCACAAACTGTATCATAAGCTCATAAATATAGAAGAAAATGTGTGTTTCCTTTTCTAAATGGTCTCAGAAATGGTAAGAGCTACAAACATTTTGCATGGATACTGTTGAGTTCCTACTTAAAATAATTGGTTTATATCTCAATTGGTCATGCTGGGTGCAGGATTCTTGGGAGTTGCAGGCCTCTCACCCAAATGGATAGATCTCCAAAACAGTAAGAAATGGAAACATGTTCACACATTTTGAATGGCTGATAGGGCATTTTGGGAGTCAAAATCTTGTCACAAAAAAACAAAACCAAAAACCAAAAACCTGTTACAAGTTGAGTGAGTACTAGGGCAAAGAGTGAGAGCAAGTGAGCGCAGTGCAGTGCAAAAGAAAGAATTTGGGGCAAGGGAAAAGTTAAGAAAGGGCACTGGAACGAGCATGGGACTTGTGGGTTTTTAATTTGAGTGACACTGGTATATATGATAGCTTACACATAAAAATGCAGAAATTGATTATATGCAAATATTAGAAATTTTAACTATGTCTCACATGTTGCATCATATGAAAAGTGTTGTGGGTTCCTTAAATTACAGATGTGTGATTATGCTGCCCAGTGTGGTATGGTGAAGAGAATTACAGACTAGGACTCAGGAGATCTGAGTTTGAATCCCTGCTTGGGTAGAGAACCTCACTGAAGGGTTAGCTCTGGTAAAATCACTCTTTAAATATCTCAGTTATCTAGAAAGCCCTGTTAGAGTTGCTGTTAGTTGGATGCAACTTGACAGCACATAACAAACACTTGCTGCCTGAATCCTCTTTCTAAATGAGAAACAGTTAAATTATTTTCTACCATAATCAAGGCTACTGCCTAAGAATGTGTAGTGCTTATTCAGTTTATTGGCCCGTCTAACCTTGCATGTGGCTCCACAAAATCACACCAAAAAGAAAGAAAAAAAGAAAAAAAGAAAAGAAAGATAATTATTAGCATTCTTGAGTTTTTCCATTTTTGATTTATATACTTTAAGAAATGCCCTGCTGTCTACAGGATATTTTCCCAATGGGTTGCGCTTGTTGAGAACAAGAACAATAAAATGTGATTATTATCTGTATTTCTGTCGTTTATTGGTTTAGTGACTTGTATATTTGAATTTTATACCTCATACATGTATAATTCATTTTAAATTTCCAAATCAAATTTCAGTGATGTTACAAACTAATGTTTTTGAAAGGGCAACTGGCTAAATTTCCAATGGCAATTTTGAAATAAGGTCACTTGCTCCAGACAGAGAGCCAGTCTGTTTCCAGCCCTTCTGAATCTGCAGTTTGTGGAGAATAGCAGTAATATCCTGTTCTTCCTTATGCAGCCAACCTTGAAACAGAGATGTAACCTTAACCACTCTGTACATACTGTAGAGTTGTATGGAGAAAAGGAGAACTACAGTCACATAATAACTGCTGTAACCTCTTACAAATACTTCAACATCACAGTGAAGAGCAGAATCCAAAAACCTGCAGCAAAGAGAATTATACCCCTCTTATTGATTTGGGTCTGAAATAGAAATACTGAACAAAGACTTTCTGTTTTCCCTCAAAACTGTTTCTGTAACTCTACTGCTTGCCACGGTTTTTCAGTCTCAGCTGTTTATATTATGAGCACAGACAGAGTTCTGACTCCTGTCCTCTGAAGATGCCAGCCACAGAGACTGGCAAAATGTTAAGAAGAAAAACCCTCAGAACACAGCCAAACAGCCCGAAAAACCTACAACAACCATCTCAGCTGTTTGTTGCTTATTTTCCTCAGTTTTAAAAAGATCAAACAAAATGAATTATGGAGTACATATCTGGATATACAGTAAATGTAATGAGAGTACTCAGGTTGGTTGCATGTAATACATAAAATTGTTTTCGTTGACCTTACAGTACTTGTAGTACTAGATGCACTTGAATTAATGCTAAGAGCAATCCTGTCTTTCAACTTAATACTAAAAGCCGTTACACCAGTTTATGGGATTAAACCACAAATCATTTGATCTGTGCTTTTGTGGGCATCATATCCCAGTCCATGATGCAACACATTGTGACATCAGCAAGGAGAAAGATTCTGCTTTCCCCTCTGCTGTCACAAAAACATCATCATGATATATGTGCATAAAAGGACATATGCCACTGTCACTAGCAGAGAGAAGAAGCAGGACTATGGCTGAGGCTTCATGAAGACAAGGAGATCCTCCATGCACAGAAACTGCTGGGATGTGATAGCCAGCTAGTAAGGAGTTCTTTTCTCCATCAAGAGTAATAACTATTCTTCTATATGTGTATCTCGCTCAGTATTTTGTATACATGTGAGGGCCTTTCTCTGTATTGTGTGCATGCATACACATATGCAAGAGAAAGTTGTTGTACTCCTATGATAATTTCAAAGCTTGGAGCTTCCTTTACATGCAAATCTATCCATAAAGAACCTGTCTAACTTAGGCATGCACTACTACAAAGCTTAGCAACTTCCATCCAAATAGACCGACATTCAGAAAACCTGAGTAAATGTTTCTTATTATCACTAGACTTTCCTGTCTAGTGGAGGATGAGAGAGGATTTGGTGTATATGTAAATACCTCAGTATTGTGCATGCATGTGTGCCTTTGAAATGTTGAACATGTGCTTTGACAGCAGGAAACATAGATAATGCATTTATTGCTGAAAATTATACAGTTCAACAGTATAGCATGTCCTTTGTAACAATCTATTTTGTAGAAGACTCTTTTTTATACACATAAAATAACTGCAGGCCTCCAAGTAGAGATTACTTTACAGCTCATGGTAATAGAATGTGGGTAGGGTTGCTTTACCCAATATGGTATTCTTCAAACCATCAGTTCCAGCCAACATGATCAGTAGTCAGAGAAGATGAGAACAGAAGTCCAAAACTTCAGGAGGGCATGGAGTGGGGAAAGCATCAGGATGATTTAGTCAATGAGCAGAACAACACTATTCCCACATTATGCTATGGAAGGGGGAAGAGATACACCAGCAGAACTATCATCCAATACATGTTTAGCCTAGAAAGTAAATTTTGGCGGTAGGGGTGATAGAGAAAAAATGTATAAGCAGAGATTTCAGAAATGGCAGAATAATGATGGGTCTACAGCATGACTGGAACCAAATGAATGCCTTACAATCAGAGGAGATGCCCCAACCACATGTTGACCGCACATAAACTTAGCCAGTAACTCATGTACATTCTTCTAAGCAAGCAAACATATTACTGTTTTTTAAATGGCCAATTATATTTTATTCATGTTCTTTTTCAGGTGTACTTCCTATGGTGCCATGTGAAGGATATAATCCAATCCTTTAAAACATTAGAGAGGTAAAATGAATGAAATGCTTTTGTAATCATCTTTTTATGAACCTGGAGGGATAGAGATAATGTTTAACTGCAAAAGACAGTAGGACCGCGGTATCTGCAGGGGATCAGTTCCAAGCCCCCCGCCGTCGATGCCGAAAACCATGGTTTAAGAATGAACGTTATATACAGCATTGTCTCTGGTTTCCTCTAGTATCCAGTTCTGGCAATTATATCAAGTACATATTTCTGGTTTTTTTCTTTTATTATTTTTTAATATTTTCAGACTGTGGATAAGTGAAACCATGGATTGTGATCCTGCGGAAATGGGGATCCTACTATACTGGCAAACCTAATCTCCATTACATGAAAATGATAAGATCATGCTCATACTTGTTTACTGGAGTCAATCAGCAGAGTAGCATTAGTATTTAGAATTAAAATTCGCATGGTCAGTGCTGAAATAAAACCTTCTACATTAACGAAAGTGAGGAGGAATTAAAGAAGCTCTTAATGAGGGTGAAAGAGGAGAGCGCAAAAAATGGTCTGAAGCTCAACATCAAAAAAACTAAGATCAAGACCACTGGTCCCATCACCTCCTGGCAAATAGAAGGGGAAGATATGGAGGCAGTGACAGATTTTACTTTCTTGGGCTCCATGATCACTGCAGATGGTGACAGCAGCCACGAAATTAAAAGACGCCTGCTTCTTGGGAGGAAAGTGATGACAAACCTAGATAGCATCTTAAAAAGCAGAGACATCACCTTGCCGACAAAGGTCCGCATAGTCAAAGCTATGGTTTTTCCAGTAGCGATGTATGGAAGTGAGAGCTGGACCATAAAGAAGGCTGACCGCTGAAGAATTGATGCTTTTGAACTGTGATGCTGGAGGAGACTCTTGAGAGTCCCCTGGACTGCAAGGAGAACAAACCTATCCATTTTGAAGGAAATCAACCCTGAGTGCTCACTGGAATGACAGGTCCTGAAGCTGAGGCTCCAATACTTTGGCCATCTCATGAGAAGAGAAGACTCCCTGGAAAAGACCCTGATGTTGGAAAAGTGTGAAGGCAGGAGGAGAAGGGGACGACAGAGGATGAGATGGTTGGACAGTGTCATCGAAGCTACCAACATGAATTTGACCAAACTCCGGGAGGCCGTGGAAGACAGGAGGGCCTGGCGTGCTCTGGTCCATGGGGTCACGAAGAGTCGGACACAACTTAACGACTAAACAACAACAACATTAACGAAGAGTTGGACACGACTTAACGACTAAACAACAACAACAACATTAACTCTAGTAGCAAGGAAGACCAGACCTCCAAGTCTACTGCTGATCATATGGCACTTCCCTCATTTATGAGTGTGAATTGCACTATCAAAAGAAAGAATTGATTTAAATGTGATGAGGGCTCTAATAACTTGACATTTGAATGAATTAAGAAAGATGGGGAAGCAAAATAATTATATGCAGGTTTAAAAGATAGTCCAAAGATAGTCCAAGAAAGTTCCCAGACAGAGGATGTAAGTGTGGAACATGTCTTTGTTTGAAGGCCTTACTTAACACTCCATGAGTAGTCAACTCAGAACGTTCTCTACTAATGAGTACATGGGTTCCCTGGTTTGTTTTGAATGCTGATCTGGCATTTTGGTTCAGGACTGCATTCCAGCTGTGTTATATTGTTAGCAAATAGGTTAAAACAACACAGAAACTGTAAGAATATTTCATTGATTAAGGGCACATAATAATCTCTGTATTACATTAAAGGATATCGATTTGGAGTTTCAGAGGTCATACTGTGCAAACTATTGACTTATTTTATTACTAAATGTTGATGTTAAAATACTTGCTGCAATATTGGCTAATAGACTACAGAATGTGATAGCAACACTGATTCATCCAGATCATGCTGGTTTTATTCAATATAGGCGGTGAGCAGATAACTTCAGTTTGGTCACAAATTTGATTGGATTAATCATTAGAAGACCTACCCTTTCATCATTTCACTTGATGTTCAAAAAGCACTTGGCAGAACTGATTGGCAGATTGTCTTTGCAACTTTGAAATAATTTGCTTTTCCACCTGAATTTTTTTAAATGGATGTAAATATTTTACTGTCTCCTAAACTGAGAGTGATTACAAATTTTGTTGTTTAGTCGTTAAGTTGTGTCCGACTCTTCGTGACCCCATGGACCAGAGCAAATTGGATGCTATTAAATATTTAGGATTATGGTTCTTAATTTGATTTCGAGTGGTGCAGATCCTGCCTGATATGATCCAGATCATGAATTCAAATTGCAACTGGAAATCCAACACTCTAATGTTCCCATTCATTTGAATGGAGAAACTCAAACTGGTGGTGGTAGCTGATACATCGCCATGGACCTGACAAGATGATGGTCCATAGAGAGAGTATTCATAGGTGTCCAATTGCAGGCACATGACTTTTCTGGTTTTGGTGCCATCTACCTCCAAGTTCTGCTAAAGTCTGGCAGGTATGCACTTTTCAGTGTGATACAGGAGAGAAAGAAGCTAGAGGGACTTTCACAATATTCTGTCTCTCTGGTCAGTGCTAAATGTAACACTGTGTCAGCAGTAGTCAATGCCAAACAGAAGACCTCAACTCAGACAATCCAAATGGCAATTCGAGGAAAAGAACCTCCTATCCCATAGTTAAACAAATGGAGGAGGAGAGAATCATAGAATCATAGAAAAGTGAAGTTGGAAGAGTCCTACAAGGCCATCAAGTCCAACCCCCTGCTCAATGCAGGAATACAATCAAAGCATATCTGCCAGGTGATTATCTAAGTTTTTATTGAATGCCTCCAGTGTTGGAGCACTCACCAACTCCTGAGGTAGCTGGCTGCACTGTCGTTTTTCCTGATATTCAACCAAAATCTGCCTTCCTTTAACTTGAGCCTGTTGTTGCGTGTCCTGTACTCTGGGATGATTGAGAAGAGATCCTGCCCCTCTTCTGTATGACAGCCTTTCAAATATTTGAAAAGTGCTATCATATCACCTCTCAGTCTTCTTTTCTCCAGGCTAAACATGCCCAATTCTTTCAGCCTCTCCTCATAAGGCTTGGTTTCCAGCCCCCTGATCATCCTTGTCATCCTCCTCTGAACTTGTTCCAATTTGTTAGCATTCTTCTTGAAGTGTGGTGTCCAGAACTGGACACGATACTCAAGGTGAGGCCTAACCAGTGCTGAATAGAGGGGAATTAGCACCTCGCGGGATTTGGAAACTATACTTCTATTAATGCAGCCTAAAATAGCATTTGCCTTTTTTGTAGCCACATCACACTTTTGGCTCATATTTAGCTTGTGATCTACGACAATTCCAAGATCCTTCTCGCTCGTAGTTTTGCTGAGCCATGTATCCCCCAACTTGTAACTGAGCAATTGGTTTCTTTTTCCGAGGTGCAGTACTTTGCACTTATCCCTGTTGAATTTCATTCTGTTCCTTTCCACCCAGTGCTCCATCCTACCAAAGTCATTTTGAATTTTGTTTCTGTCTTCAAGGGTATTAGCTATTCTGCCCAATTTGGTATCATCTGCAAATTTGACAAGCATTCCCTGCACTCCCTCATCCAAGTCATTAATAAAAATATTGAAGAGCACCGGGCCCAGGACTGAGCCTTGGGGTACCCCACTTGTTACCTCCTCCCAGTTAGAGAAGGACCCATTAATCATCACCCTCTGAGTATGATTCTGTAGCCAATTGTGGATCCACCTGACACTCGATCTATCCAGCCCACACCTAGTCAGCTTGCTAATCAGGATATCATGGAGCATTTTGTCAAAAGCTTTGCTGAAGTCAAGATATACTACGTCCACAGCATTCCCTCTGTCTATCAGGGAGGTGACCTGATCAAAAAATGAGATCAAATTAGTTTGGCAGGATTTGTTCTTGACAAATCCGTGTTGGCTTCTAGTTATTAGTGCATTGTTTTCTAGGTGCTTGCACAATGACCACTTTACGATCTGTTCCAGAATTTGGCCTGGGATTGATGTCAGGCTGACTGGCCTGTAGTTCCCAGGTTCCTCTTTTTTGCCCTTTTTGAAGATAGGGACAACATTGGCCCTCCCCCAATCCTCTGACACCTCACCCATTTCCCATGATTTCAAGAAAATAATGGATAGTGGTTCTGAGAGTTCTTCAGCCAGTTCTTTCAGTACTTTTGAATGCAGTTCATCTGACCCTGGAGATTTGATCTCGTTCAAGGTGGTAAGGTATTCCTTGACTATTTGTTTATGAATCTCCAGCTGCAATCATGTTCCCTCCACTTGCACTTCCAATTTATTTGGAAGTTCATAGTCTGTCTTATGGGAAAAGATTGATCTAAAATAGGAATTGAGCACCTATGCCTTTTCTTTGTCCTCTCTTATCATTTTTCCATCTCCATTGTGGAGCTGTGCCACTATGTCTTTTGTTTGTCTTTTGCTACTCACATACCTGAAGAATGCTTTTTATTGCTTTTAGTGTCTCTAGCTAACCTCAGCTCATTCTCAGCTTTTGCCCTCCTAATGCCATCCCTGCATTTCCTTGCTACTTGTCCGTATTCATCCTTGGTGGCCTGGCCTTCTTTCCACTTCCTGTACATGTCTTTTTTGGTGTTTAGGTCCTCCCTGAGCTTTTTGTGAAGCCACACTGGCCTTTTTTTTGCCACCTCCCACTTTTTTTTCTTGTTGGAATTGTTTGTAGTTGTGCTTTTAGAATTTCTTGTTTTAGAAGCTCCCACCCTTCTTGGAGTCCTTTTCTTTTTATGATCTCCTGCCATGGGACCTTACATATCCTTGTTCTGAGATTATTAAAATTGGCTTTTTAAAAATCCAGCAGAAGTGTGCAGCTACACTCTGCTTTTGTTTCCTTTGACATCAAGAATTTTAGAAGGACATGGTCACTCTCACCTAGAGTTCCCCTTACTGCCACTTCCCCCACCAAGTCATCTGTGTTGGTGAGAATCAAGGACAGCAAATCCTCTAGTTTCTTTCTCCACTTTTTATAGGAGAAAATTATCAACCACACAAGACAGGAATTTCTTGGAAGGGCCGTACTTGGCAGAATTTGCTTCCCAACATATATCTGGATAATTGAAATCGCCCATCACTACTACGTTGTGTCTCTTTGAAAACCCTGCAATTTATTTTTCAAAAGTTTCATCTGCTTCCTCTTTTTGATTGGGCGGTCGGTAGTAGACTCCAACTACTAAGTTCCTTTTGTTTTTTTGCCCCAAGTAGATTGATCCAGATGCTCTCGATGGGACAGCCAATCTCCTCCTCTTGTATTTCTGTGCAGGAATGTGTATTTTTGACATATACTGCCACTCCACCTCCCTTTTTATTCTCTCTGTTCTTTTTTATCAGTTTATATCCCTCAGTTGCTGTATTCCAGCAGGGCTACTGTAACATTAAATGAAGACTAAACAAGCCAATGCAGGACCTAAACTAGCTAATCCGTAAACAAAATGAGCAGAGACACAGTGTAGAAAATAATAAAACCCACATGACCTCACAGAGGGATCTTCCTCCTCCTCCCACTGATTAGACAGTAGTGGAGAGATCCCTTCCCTGCATTAGGGCTGAAGCTGTCAGTCAAAGAAGCCTACACTTCCTTCTTCATCTCTAACTACTTCAGCATCTTCCTTAAGTATTATGAAGTCATTAGCCCCTTTAGTTTCTCCTGCCCTTTCTGTGATTTTCTCACAATTTGTTACAGAAACCACACTGAACTAGATAGACCTTCAGAGTAGGCATTTCGCTAGAAACGAAATATACAGTCATGTGAAAAAGAAAATACAAACTCTTTGAGTTCTATGGTTTTACTTATGAGGACATAATAAAAATCATCTGGTCCTTACCATGTCTGAAAATTAGGTAAATACAACCTCAGATGAACAACGATACATGACATTACATCATGTGATGATTTATTCTACAAAAATAAAGCCAAGATGGAGAAGCCATGTGTGAAAAACTAAGTACACTATATGATTCAATAACTTGTAGAACCACCTTTAGCAGCAATAACTTAAAGTAATCATTTTCTGTATGACTTTATCAGTCGCTCACATTGTTGTAGATGAATTTTGGCCTTCTCTTCTTTGCAACATTGCTTCAGTTCATTGAGGTTTCTGGGCATTTGTTTTTACACAGCTCTCGGAAGGTCCTGCCACACCATTTCAATCGGGCTGAGGTCTGGACTTTGACTGGGCCATTGCAACACCTTGATTCTTTTCTTTTTCAGTCATTCTGTTGTAGATCTGCTTGTGATCATTGCCCTGTTGCGTGACACAATTTCTGCCAAGCTTTAGCTGTCGGACAGATAGCCTAATGTTTGAATCTTCTTTGGTATACAGAGGAGTTGATTGTTGACTCAATGATTGCAAGGTGCCCAGGTCCTGTGGCTTCAAAACAAGCCCAAATCATCACCCCTCCATCACCATTCTTGACCGTTGGTATTAGGTGTTTGTGCTGATATGCTGTGTTTGGTTTTCGCCAAATGTGGCGCTGTGCATTGTGGCCAAACTGTAATGATTCTGGGGTTGCTAATCGAGCTAATTAAAGTTGGGAAGAGGGGAAACTCAACAGTCTCTTTCAAAGCCAGCTCCCCAAATCCTTTTCTTGCTGAACCCAGTTGGTAGATTTTCTGCCATCACCCCTCTGTTGCATACGGTCATGGCCACTCTTTACATGTTCTATGTAAAGATGTTCTATGCTTTGGTAGTTTGAGCGAGTAGCAGTGAGGCAACTTAGACATATTTGAACCAGGAGCATTCTGCCTTCCACACCAGAGTGGACAGTTTAAAAGGGAATTTAGTTTTTATTAGAAATACTGTAAAGCAAAAGACATTGTCTAAACAGAACAGGCATCGTCCAAGAAACTAAGCAGTAAGAATGATACAGTTTGCGTCTCTATTTCTTAGGCAAGATACCGCTTGGTAAAAACAATCTACAAACATTTATCTTTAATTCTACTAAGCTACTAGGCCAGCTTCAGGAGGCTTACCTACTTACTTAGCTGCGGATTCTCCTTAGGGTTACGTCTTCCCCGACGTCCCGGAAGACAGAAACCAGCCAACTCTCTCCTTTGTTCCCTTTTTAAAGTACCTTTTTGGCCCTTTGTTAATTTCTGGGAACCCCTTGGCCAAGCACCACTTCAAAATTTCTGGGGCAATTATGGCAATTAACTGGGCTTCTTCCGCAGGTAGAACTGGGTGGACCTGCATATCAAGAGATTCTGGGCAATATCACTGCCCTCCTTTCCTTACAGCAAAATGTGGTTTATTACCAGGCCCTCATTAAAGAATGCTTTTGATGTTCACCATCTGTCAGAAAGCTTCTTCAGAAGGTGTGAAATTTGATAACATCTTTGGAGCTCCATTTATGACTCTGGCATCCTGACTGCAGAGTTCCACCCCATCTCTTTAAACAAACATCTCCACTTTGGTCTCATCTGTCCAAAGGATATTGTTCCAGAAGTTTTGTGGTTTGTCCAGAAGCAACTTTGCAAACCTCATCTGTGCTGCCATCTTCTTTTTAGAGAGAAGAGACTTTCTCCTGGCAACCCTTCCAAACAAACCATACTTGTTCAGTTTTTCCCCAGTGGTACTGTCATGAACTTTAACATTTAACATGCTAACTGAGGCCTGTAGAGTCTGAGATGTAACTCTTGGGTTTTTTGCAATTTCTCTGAGCATTGCATGGTCTGACCTTGGGGTGAATTTCCTTGGATGTCCACTCCTGGAAAGATTGGCAACTATCTTGAATGTTTTCCACTTGTGAAGAATCTTCTTCACTGTAGAATGATGGGCTTTAAATGGTTTGGAATTGGTCTTATAACCCTTCCCAGATTGATGGGCAGCAACAATTGCTTCTCTACGATTATTGCTGATGTGTTTCTTCCTCAGCATTGTGTTAACACACATCTGAATGCTCCAGACCAGCAAACTGCTAAAACTTTGGCTTTTATAGAGATGCTCACACTTGCTGATGATCAATTACTGAAGGTTTTTCACACCTGGCTTCTCCATTTTGGCTTTTTGGTGTTATTGTTGTTGTTAAATAAATCATGACAGGTGTAATGTGTCATGTATTGTTGTTCATCTGAGGTTATATTTACCTAATTTTCAGACCTGCTAAGGATGAGATGCTTTTTATTAGGTCCTGATATGTAAAACCATAGAATTCATATTTTCTTTTTCACATGACTGTATGTGAATCTTGAAGAAACAACAGAAAATGCCAGAACTATGATGTGGAAAGAAAGAACTACTGAGCTCTTAAAATGCAAGTCATCTTCACATCTGTGTTACTGTCCTCTATGCCCCTAACATGTAGTATGGAAGATCTGATGTTAGTTGCCTCTTGATGTTGCTTGTTACTGAACAAAAAAATATGATATAGTTATTAATTGTGTCGTGGTGCTTTGAAAAGAAAAGAAAGAAAAAAGAACCACAGACCTTGGAATACTAACAAAGGGACTCAATCTTGTGGAAGATCCAGCTTCCAACTCTTGTCCCCTTGTCCACTCTATTATCTGGTCTAATAGTGTCACTATCTCCTGTATGGAGAATTTGTGCAGGGAAAGCGCCCCAGAGGGAGACCACAGCTGTGATACAAGGATATCTGCAAGTGGGATCTAAAGGCCTTAGGAATGGACCTCAACAGATGGGAAACCTTGACATCTGAGCGTTCAGCCTGGTGGCAGGCGGTGCAGCATGGCCTCTCCCAATTTGAAGAGACACTTGTTCAGCAGGCCGAGGCAAAGAGGCAGTCCTGAAAGCAGCAAAGTCAGGGAGCTGGACAGGGGACAGATTGTATTTGTCTTCAGTGTGGAAGGGATTGTCACTCTCGAATTGGCCTTCTCAGCCACTAGATGCTGCTCCAAGACCCCTATTCAGAGCACGTTACCATAGTCTCTTGAGACTGAAGGATGCCTACTGTGTAGTGTCACCTACAATATCAAGTGTTTGCACACCTGTTCATCTTCCAGGTATATATCCCACATCGACACATTTTACTAGTAATATCTCACAGCATTTTATATTGGACAAACTAGCCAGTCTCTACCAAAGAATAAATGACACCCATTTCTGTTACAACAATCCACTGCTTCTCATGATCCAAAAAGTCAAAGGCTTTGCACAGTCGAGAACGCATAGACTGATCTTCAGAAATTCTTTGGTGTGCTCTAATAGCCAGTGTTATTTATGCTATGATCTTTAGTGCCCCTTTCTTTTTGGAATCCAGTTTGATCATCAGGCATTTCTCACTCCATATAAGGTAAACACTTTTGTTGAAGCACCTTCAGCATCACTTTGTTCGCATGGGAAATTAAAACAATGGTTCTATAGTTTCTGCACTCCTTGGCATCTCCTTTCTTAGGGATTGGAATGTATATTGAGCATTTCTAGTGTGAGAGCTATTGTTTTATTTTCCATATTTGTTAACATACTCGTTTACACTGTTTGAATGACACTCTCACTGGGAGTGAGGTGTATGTTAAACCCTAACACTAATCAGAACTCTAACTACAGATTGGCATGAATTTCGGTTTGGAGGTCCAGCCCAATTCATCATCACACTTGTACAGGTGGTGTGTGGGCACCGCAACCTCCCATCTCCTTACATGCTTGCCCAATCCTCAGGCAATGCACGCTTCCCTACCAGCCTCCCCAGTGCAACTACCCACTCACTTTTTGCAGTGTCTCTTCCACCTTCTCCATCAGCCACCCACTCAGATGAGGAGGTGGGGCAGGGATTCCTGCAGTGCTGCCTTTGTGTGGGTGACTGGCAGAGAAGGCAGAAGATGGAAGAGACACTGCAAAAGGTGGGGAGGCAGGGAGGGAAATGCATGCCCACACAAAACCTGTGTGAGTGTGGCAAAAAATTGGGCTGGACCTCCGAACCAAGTGCCCATCTCTAATCCTAACCCTAACCCACATACATCATAATTCTCACTGGTATTAGAAAATACCTTCAAAACCTGCATAATGCACAAGAGATTTAAAAGGAATTTATGTATATATTCCTTATACCAAATGTATAAGAGAGCTAAAAAATTGATTACATCATATAACAAGAAAAATAATATTGTTACAAATTATATTTCTCCACTGCTGTGGATTCTGCAACTATATATGCACAGACGTGCCTCTGTCTGTCTGTCTGTCTGTCTGTCTATCTTGGTAGAAATATTTAATATACTATATTTCTTGTTATATGATGCAATTAATTTTTTTATATACAACTGATGATAACTTAGTATGCAATTTATATAAAAGATTGGGGAAACATGTAATGCAGAAATGTTTTTTGCCCATGTTTTAAGAATGTTCTCTAATGGAATTGTCTCCTAGATTTGGAGTGATCCACTCAGTATTTACAAATTTGCTTTTGTGGACAAATGCTGTGTTGACTGAATCAAAACATCAACTTAATGAACACAAGGAAAGATTAATAACCCTTGGCTTTGGAAACATATCAATGGGTAAGATAAGATCTTCGTTCATTTTTTGAAGTTGTGTTCTCTGTTTATAATTATCCTGTATCCAGAAATTGTAGGAGAGAGCCAAAAGATTAACTATTAGAACAATGCTTTTCTTGGCCATGCCTCTTGAATCAAATTCCTTTCCTATGGCTTGGCTTATTATATGCCTTACCTGTTTCTTTTCTCATTCCACTAAAACCATATTGCTCTTCCTCTCTTCTCTCTGCTTTCGCTGCTTCTTTTTTCTTGCATTCTGTTTAATGAATGTTATTGATCCAATGGGATGCAGATGCAGATGGAATCTTTCCCTTTAAATCTTCCTTGCTTATGGAGGGGAAGGGAGACAAAAACGTTCCCATTTGTTTTTAATGGATTCAGCAAAATGATGTTTTGACAGCACTTAAAAAAACTTTCAAAACATCACTGATACCTTAGCAGCAATGAAAAAGAAATATAAAATGTCACCATTCCAAAGGAGAGCTCAGAGGAAGTTTTCAATTAAACAGCTTCTCCAAAGGATAGCCAACCTGCCACTTTGATTTGATCCCAGTAATAACATACGCTGGAATTGAACCAAAATGGAGCAATCCTACCCACACCAAAAAAGTAGTAGCCCCTGACAAGGGACCAGAAAGGTGCAAGTTGGAATGCTCTGGGTGTGGGCTGGTTCACTCCAGCAATTATGTAGTCTAATCACAGGCAAAAGGAATGAACCAGCCCATCCCCACAGCGGACAAAACAGTGAACTAAATGGCTGTGTAGTCACCTTCTAAGACAAAGTATGTATTTTATATGGCTTCCTCTTATTCTTTGTTTGCATCATAAGCAATCCAGTGGCACTTCTGGAGTAGAAGGATCAACAGGGTGTTGTCATTGCCTAGGGGATGCCTGAATATGTATGTAGTCTTTGGGTAGGCTCCTTCTATGTTCTCTTTATATGATTATTAATATGCCATTTATAATGGCTAAAATGGTTCCTGCTATGAATTATAATATAATAATGGATTGCCATATCAAAATAATTCTGATAGACTTTTTAGTAAAATACTATTAGATTCCACCTTGGCAATTAGGGTTTGGCTTTAGCAGTTAGGGTTTGGATTTTGTGCTAATGATTGAGCAAACTGTAATTTGGTAAATGGCTAATAATATCAAAAAGTCAGAGCAACCTATGTAGAATATCATAAATGAGTATATGAATGCATTGGATAAAATATATTTGAATTTAGGGGATTTGTTGTGATGTCATAGCACCTGTGACCTATAAACTCTTGGCTTATTTTTACAGATTCTTTTGGTTCTAATATTTGTAACAAACATTCATAACTTGGTGTCTCTTTTGTAGAATTGGATGACCATGCACCACACTGTAATTGTACAATACCAGCCCTCTGCTCCATATTTTCTCAAGGAATATATTATCTGTATCCCTTCAACATTGAATATCACATTTTAGCATCCACAATGCTGTATGTACTATGGAAGAATATTGGACGCAAAGTTGAACACCTTCAGCAAAGCAAGACATCATTTAAGTTTCAAGGCAAAACAATGGGCACCATTTTAGGACTAGTTGTGTTTTCTACAACAATAGCAGTTGTGGTTGTCTACTTGATTCAGATTGGGCGTTCAAAAATAAAGAGTGAATTAGCACTCATAATGTTTTATTTGTATGCCATCACAGTACTGACACTCATGTGTGCAGCTGGGATTGTTGCACTTCTGATTTACAGACTTGAAGATAAGTCATTGGATGCTTCAAAAAATCCAGCTAGGAAACTCGATGCAGACTTACTGGTGGGGACTGCCTCAGGATCCTGGCTTCTTTCTTGGGGCTCCATTCTTGCAATTATCTGTGCTCAGTCCCACCCTACATATTCATGGTACAATTTGCCCTATTCCATCCTTGTTATAATTGAGAAGTATATTCAGAACCTATTCATAATTGAATCCATACATCGTGAACAGGAAAGGATTAACGATGATATTAAAACACTTCGCATACTTACTGTATCCAATGGCAGCATTCTGTCCATTGCACCATCCTACAAGGAAATATATAATGGAACCAGTGACACTGAAAGTAGAGAGTTGCCACACATGTTCAGTGGAAATAGCTGTCTGCCTGAGAGCAGTGGAAGTAGCACACTGGATGAAGACAAAAACCAAGCTAACACTCCAGTCACCCTCTCTAGCTCAGATTTCTCACTTTATAATGGAAATATGATGATCAACAATAAAAGAAGAATCCTGAAGAACATTGCTGCATTTTTATTCTTGTGTAATCTGTCGGTAAGTTGTTGTACAAAAATAATGCCAATTATTCCAGTAACCAGGATTACCAGGGGACCAAATCAAACAAAATCTAGCCATCTTTTCCCCCTTTGATCACACACAGTTTGATCTGCATTATCAGTAGATGAAACTCTGCACATTATCAAGGGTCTCTTTTTGAGAGAAGGGCTAGAAATAAAGCAAAATTTAAAAGTCTGAGAGTATGCTGTGACAACAGCATGCCTTTTTAACTTTTTGGTTTGCCCTTGGCTATCTTTCAGTGTAGTGACACAATTCTGTATCACTCTCTCTTCTTAGGTAGCATTCCTTCCTTCTGTGTGTGTGGGTATGTCTTTATTTATTCATTTATTTATAGTATTTTCATCCAGCTTTTTAATTTAAAAAAAGGCTCTTATAAGAACACCAGTATTACTTTTTAAGCTGATCCAGGCAGCCCCCATAGCCTAACTCACAATGGAGTTGCCGGAGCTGCCTCCCTCTGAGCACCCAAATTATCCCATACACTGGCATATTTCAAAGAGCAGAAGTACTTAGCATGATACCTGACTTTTTAGATATCAGTCATAGAATAAAGAGTGGACACCGTTCTCTGATTTTCTTGCAGCCTAATATTACACGCAGTAGTAAAATATGAAAACGTTTTTACCACCTCTTCTGTCAGAGCAAGGTGGCCTTTTCAGTTGACTTGTGACTTCAGCAGATGATACTGTAGTCCTGCTCTGCAAAATATCATGGAGCTGTGTCCCCTACTGCAGAGTAGCTTGCAGACTTGGAAAGAAAAAGAAAAAAGTCCCTGCTCAATAAGGTTCCGAAAGACAAAACCCCAAAAGAGAAAAGGTATTGAAAAGGAGGAGGATTACTTTCTGGGCTGGATCCATTTCTTCTAGAAAGTACTAACTGCACACACAGGCCACTTGGATACACCAGGATCCTGTTAGTGTGCAAAAGAAGGGATGGGCAATGTAAACCAACAACAACAACAACAAAAACCCTGCTGAAACTGTGCCAATATGCAGACATATCCATTAGCTATGTATCGGTTTGGATTGCTGTGAAATATTAGTCAAAATCCTGTTGCTAACCATAATAAATCACACGAGAGTAGGCCCATTGAATTAATGAAGGTTTAATGAGTCAGCTCCTCCATAGGTTCTTTGGTTCTACTCTAACCATGGCTTCCTGTGCTAAAGTAAGTTACAGTTAGGCCTATTTGAATCAATGGAAATTACAAAGGATATGACTAATTAAATTCCCATTGATTCAATTGGTCTGCTCTAGTAAAATTTACTATACTAAGTAACAGGATTTTGACCACTGGATTGTGTATGCACAAGCAGTGTTTTAAAATGTACAGGGAATAAACTGGACTAATGGCCAGATAAATGTATTGCCCTCTTAAGGAAGTAGAATATTAATTAGGAACAGGTATAGTACAGGATACATTGAAACAGAGATCTCCCATAAACAACTTTTAGACCTTAATCCCCAGATTACACTTACCTGTGCAAAATTTCTCACAGCTGCAGGCAAGATACATAAAGATTTAATGGATAATGATTTTAACCAATAACTTCCCTTTAACTCTTTTTTTCTCTGTTTTAGCACTGTGACTGCTTTATAAATGTAACCTGTACTATGTTTAATGTTTTTGCTAGTCACAGACCGTAATAATAATATAAGTCTTCTCTGGATGCACTGAAAACATGTCACATTAAAAATATCCATAGAGGATCTACCTTGTCAACAGATGCTGAAGCCTTTTCCTAGAAACTACATCCTTGGAGCTAGAATCTCCTGCTTTTTGCTTCCAGATGTTTGTGCTCTGATTATGATGATGTAAGTGGTGTGACAAGGCCACATACTCATATCAGAGGAACTCTTTTAAATTATTTTGCACATTTAAATGAGTCCTGGCATTTAAAAAAAGCACAGGGGCTGCCCCTGTGTAGATAATATTAATTATCTTAGCCATACTTTGAAACAAGAAACCACACATACACACACAAAAGTTGACTATATTTCTATATTGCAAGATTCAGTAGTTTTAGCAGGGAGCTTTAAACTATTTTCTTCAACATAGTTTTAGACATCACTTCGAATGTGCAAAATAACTGCTATTTTGTGCATTATATAAAGTCACAAGAAATTTAAGAAACTAGACCCTGCAAGAATAAAAGGGCAAATCTGAGTAAATAGAGAGGCCTAAAGGTAAAAACTAAATCTAGTTTAAGTTAGATGTAAAATGTATTTGACTGCTTTCTACTACAAATTGAAATCTCAGGCTGCAGTATTTCAATCAGTAGGAATTCCTCCCCCCCCATGTCTTATTGTATGAATGATACAATTATGAGATTGCTTCTGCCACCTAGTATGTGCACATTTATCAAGTCTGCTTCTGCAGACATCTTTCCCTGAAGTCTGTTCATGCCCACTTCCATCTATTTTTTAAAAAATGTGCCACTGAAAAAAGTGGGCTTTTTGCATTTAAAAATATGCACATTTTTGTCACACATTATTTGAATACATTTCTCCATTAAGGAAATTGTCTTTGTGATGTGTTTTTATGCACATTCAAAATACATTTTTCACTACCTACACTTTTCAAATATGCATATTTATGAAGTGCACTCACAGCCATCCAGGAATTGCAAAGAGTGCAAAGTCTGCATGGCAGTGTTGCCTAGAGAAAGTCTTCATAAAACGTCAGAGCATATTTCTCACACACTCTTTACTGCTGCCATTAGAAGGAAAAAACAATGGCAAATCTCTAACCCTATATTTTGGATCTTTAGCATTGTTGGCATTGCTGGAAAATGTCCTAAGTAGATCATCCACATCTGTAATATGAACAGGGAACCAGCGTTTGTTTAAAACAGCTTGCAACACAAAAAATGTCTGGAAGAAGTGACTATAATGCAAAAACTCACTATAAAATAATTATGTTATTTTAAAAGTGTCCAGAGACCTAGTGGTAAATGTCGTTATAACTGCAAAAACAAGAGCTGCCTCTTATTCTTTTATTTGGTGTGAGTAGAAAGCTAAAAATAAAAAGCTTATCCAAAAATAAAACAATAAAATTACATAAGCTAATTTTTTTTTTTACTTTGAATATCCTTTCTTTACTGAAGATCAACTGCTGCTACCAAATAAGTAACAAAACATTTCTATTTCTCAAGATTGTGAGTTAGGAAAGGGAAAAATAAGGCAGGAAAGACAGACAGCAGGCCATAACTTGCATGGTCAGGAAAAACCAAGTGATGCAAGCCCTACTGTGGTTTAAACCTGACACCAATCTGCCCATTTTTAAATTGCATTAGGAATTCCATCACTGGCTGACTAATACTAGGAGGCTTCCTGTCCATTGACAGCATGAGAACTGGAGCAGCAGAATCCTCATACTATGAAAATGGAGCTGTTGGAGCTGCCTCCCCTCCCAGGCAAGAATAGCATTGTTGTCTGGCCAGTTCTGAGAGGCTTCCTGGCGATCTTGGCACTGACCAGTTGGCAATGTTATTCTTGCCTGGGAAGGGTGGGTGGTTGTCAGTTCCAGCCACTCTATTTTTGCCACATGTGAAGCAGCATGTTGCCCCACTTTCAGCACCGTCAGTAGCTGGGAAGCCTGTCAGCACTGGCAAGCTGGTGGCTGCACCATGTATTACTTTAATGCAAGGAATCACATTAAAACAGGATATGTATTTCCAGTAGTTTCACACCTGTTTGCAAGTAGCCTGCTGTAAAAAAGCTTACTGCAGGTTATCTGGATACATGTGGTTCCTGCCCCAGAAACATACTTTTGAAACAAGCAGAATTACTAGAAGCCATGTGAGGCAAAAGGCTCTTACACACAGCCATTGGAATTCTATCAACATATGAAGTGCTCTGTAATCTATAAAAGTTTAAGCCAAGTAAAGCATGTTAGTCTTTAAATTGCCACAAGAGCCTTTGTTATGAATGAGCATTTAATAAAAGTAAAAATTACAATTGGGATTTTAGATTGAGATTACATTGGAATAATTCTTAGGCTGTTCTAAAACTTCCCCTAGCTAAATCCTTAGTCTCATGGTGACATTCATCGTTATTTTCATTTCTAAAATTTAGTTCTGTTTCATAGCTTTGGATTCCTCCGGCTTTTGGCTGCCGCCCTGAATATGACAATGGATTGGAAGAAATGGTGTTTGGATTTGAACCATGGATCATTGTTGTTAATCTTGCAATGCCTTTTTCCATTTTCTACCGGATGCACTCAGCAGCCTCACTCTTTGAGGTCAGCTGCAAAACATGAACTTCATAAATCCTAAGGACTGTAGATGGATAAGAGACTGAGAAGCTAGTACACCTTCAGATTTTTGACCAAAAGAGGATGTCCAGTGACTTGAGTGACTAGAAAATTAAGAAGATGCAACAATTCACTGAATGGAGTACTTCATACCTCATCATCAGTCTTTCTTCCCCTATACAGCAAGCAAGCAATAATATTTTGTTTCTAATTTTGTATGGCTAAAGGCACAATCCTGAGCATATCCAGAGGTATGCTGGGTTTATTTCCAAGGAGATGTGTATTCTAATAACATATACATTTATGTGGTATTTTTCTCTGTGTTGTTAGAGGTTAATCATATGGTATCTAAGGCACAATTCACCCACATTAATTGTGCCATCTATACAAGTGGGTATGTTATTACAGTCTTTAAGTCCCATTGATTGCAGTGGAGAAAAAATTTAAAGAAATATAAATGGAACTTTATGGGAATGATGCAGGAACTTTTAAATGTTCTGCTTGCACTTCTTTCTAAATATCTTTTGAGCAGACAATTAATTTAATATTTGATATTTGATATACTGAAAAGAAATGTTATATGAACATTTCATAAGAAAAAACACAGCTACAAATCAGAGGCCATAGTATACTTATGACATGATTGTTTTGTACTTATATGTATTTTTATATTTTTTCATGAAATGATAAAATAAATAAATAAATAAATAAATAAACAAACTAAATTTCCATTTCTGCTTTAGCATTTTATTATTCTTTAATAGTGCAGTTGTCATGTTTTATAAATAAGACTAGGGCAGTGTTGGACCTGCAGGCCAACATATGTTTTCTTATGCTGTTGATTCTTGCTGGATACAATTCAGCCAAAGTCAAACATTTCAAAATCCTGTGTATTAAAATGTGAGAAATTAGAGCAGGTGGTAAATTTTCTCTTCTTAAAAACAAAGGAAATTAACTCTGGCCTAATTGTGCTTGCATGGCCTTTGCATGTCCTTTGGATCATATTGCCCACAGCTTCCAGTGTTCTTGTGTTAGAAGTCTATCCAGTGTGTGTCTGGACACAGGAATTTATTTTCTTTTATTGGTCAATGGCAGCTAGTTTCCCATGGGGCACTAGCAATAGGTGGCACCAAGAAGTTGCAATAGATGGAACCAGAGCGATAGGGAAGATGTGGTTGATAATTTTCAGCCATGTCTGCCCAAGTGACTCAGGCATGCAAACATTAGAAATTCAGTGACTCTTTAAGGGTACTCTTTAAGACCACCATGATCTATCTACCTGCCTAGGGTTTCACCTCCATCGCCCAGATCTTATGGCTGGTGTTGAGTCCTTCCATAATGGTTGTTCTGGTTCTGAACCATTAACAGCATGCAGCATACACACACAGTTTGCCTTTCTATGGGATGGCCCATAAAATGAATCATAATTTTTGTGTAATGGCCACTATATCCTTCCATAATACTCTAGCATACTGGGGCTGAAATACAAAACTGTGACCAGACTACTGAAAAAGGAGAGCTGTGTTGTAAAACTGCTACTGATGAATCCTCCAGATACTTGGAATGATTTTCCCCCATATTATGGCCTCTCCACAAAATTCACAATTAAGGGTGCAGTCACATGTGCCAGGTATATTGATTATGCTATTATTTTAATCATTTTGTAAATTTCCGTTCACATGATGCAGGTTAACATCAATTCATTTAGTCAGCCAGTCAGTTTTTCCCCACCTCATTGCATGGCTTTTTTCGAATAATCCAATCCCAGTATCGATTCACTCCTTATCATTTCTGCATGTGTGAACATTGCTGTTGATTTATTTACTTTGTGAACAGCTTGGTTTTTGGGCCTCATGACCACTGCATGGCAACCATACTTGTACCCTTTCAAGTTTTTTTTAAATGCTTAGCAATGAATCACTTGATTTTTCTTCTATATTTTTTTCTCCACAACAGTTTACTGATGTTTCACTTAGCCAATGTCTTCCCTATTGTAACCCGCATCCCTGCTTTTGTTTGGCTTATAGTTAATTTCCCCCCTTAGCTTTTCAACAATTCAAGCCTTTTTAAATTCTGCCCTAGTGACACATCCCACAAAGTGGTGCATCGACTAACAGTTGGAACATATCACTTTTTTTAAAAAGAAGAAAATTCTAGGGCAGCAGGGACCCAGAAACAGGACAGAAATGAATATCAATATATATCTGGACACCACATTTCAAGAAGGATGCTAACAAATTCGAACAAGTTCAGAGGAGGGCGACAAGAATGATCAGGGGACTGGAAACCAAGTCTTATGAGGAAAGGCTGAAAGAATTGGGCATGTTTAGCCTTGAGAAAAGAAGACTGAGGGGTATGATAGCACTTTTCAAATATATGAAAGGCTGTTATACAGAGGAGACGCAGAATCAGTTCTCGATCATCCCAGAGTGCAAGACACACAACAATAAGCTCAAGTTAAAGGAAGCCAGATGTGGTGATCACCCTGCTTTGGCTCATGTAGGAGGATATTTGCATGCACCAATGGAAGTTGTTGGGAGGCAGAGTCAGAGAAACTAGAAGGGAGGGGTGAGGCAGAGAAGGAGAGTTTGGTCAGTTCGTCAGTTAGAGTCAGAGATCAAAGTCTGAAGTGAAGAGTTAGTCTGTGGGAGTTAGAGAGAGTGGTAGAGTGAGGAGTTAAGGGAGGCAGTTAAGAGTGTGGAACTTATAGAGAGTTAAGAGTGAAACAAGTTATTACGAGACTACTGAATACTTTAAAGTCTGTGAAGAACCTCTTTAAGTGAACTGTATCCAATAAACCTGTTTTTGTTGAACTTTACACTCAGCATGGACCTCAATCTTTCTAATTGAACATTGTTGACAGAGATCAACTGGTGGCAGCATAAAGGAGGGAATGTGTCGTGGGCCTCAGGCTAGTGAAATAATCTGGGAACACGCTGGGGCACGTCACAATTAGTGTACAGTGGCGGGATATGAAGAAATCTAGTGAAGCCAAAGTATAAAAATGAATTTTCTGGAGTCACAGGTACCTTTGTAGTTAGGATCTGTGGTACAGAAGTGGGTGACCTGCTAAAGCTCTTGTGGAAAGGCTTAGCAGTGGGGCTTCTGAACCCAGATCTGGGGGAACTTAAGATAGGGAACCATCTCTAAAGAAAACTTATTTTACCTCAGGATTTGAGAGACGCAGTAGGCTAGCTTGAAATCCAAGGCTCTGAGAGAAAGGGAGCAGTGGTGGATAAGAGTGGAAGCCAGAGTCAAAAGGGATCTGAGGTGACAGGAAAATAAGAAGTTAAAAAGAAAATTATTCTGGTGTCTGGAGGCAGGAATTGCTTAGACAAAGAAACTCAGTAATGAAGGTTGTGAGCTGGAGGGCAGCCAGAGAGAGCTGCTGAGTAAAGCGTAACAGTTACTGGGGAAAACAGCTGAAAGAGAGGTCCCTTTAAAAATAGTCCAAAAAAGTCCACTTTAACTCTAATATGCCACCCAAAAGAACAAAAAAATCAGCCATGGAGGGAGTTGAACCTCAAGAGGCTGAGGGAAATGGGAACCCTCTAATTCAAAGTGAGGAAGAAACTGAGGGCGCACTAATAATCGCCTCAGAAGGAGAAAATATTAAAAGCTCCCAAGACTTTGAAAGATGGAGACTAGAACAAGAGTTTAAACTGAAGGAGAAGGATCTAGCTATGAAAAACCAATTAGAATTGGAAAAAATTAAAGAAAGCGAAAGCGAAAAGGAAAGGGGATTGGAGCTAGAATTGGAAAAGGAAAAATTAGAATTGGAAAAAGAAAACAAGAGGAGGGAATTTGAGCAAGAAAACAGGCAAAGAGAAATGCAGTTTCAAATTGAGATGAAGAAACTGGAATTAGCTGCTCAAAATAATAAAAATAATTCCAGTGAAGGAAATCTTTAAAAAATCGACCTAAAGAAATTTCCCCAGAATAAGAAAGGAGATTGTCCTGAATCTTTCCTAATTTCATTTGAGAGAGCTTGTTGGGACTTTGAGGTTAAAGAGGATGAGAGGATGATAATTTTAAGATCACAAGTAAGTGGAGTTTTAGCTGAGCTTTATACTCAGATGCCTCTGGAGCAAGCTAGAGATTTTGAGGCATATAGAAAAATGGTGTATTCCAGATTCTCTGAGGTAAAAATTGGTAGAAAAGATAGGGACGACAGGAGGAGCGTGCCCCCTTCCAGTAGAGATTACCTCAGAAGTACCCCCGCTAATGGAAGCCATTTTAGAGCCAAACCCTCATCTCCAGAGCACAGTTCCCTGAAACCTAATAGTTCTGAGGGAAAGGTTAAGGCCCTTTATGCTGAACCTAAGACCAGTAAACAATGCTTCAACTGTGGAGAATTAGGACATTTTTGGGCTAATTGTGGGAAAATTAACAAAAATAAACCAAATGATAAGGCTGACTCTCAGTGCAGAAAAGTGTTTTACATGAAGCCTGTGGAGCCCATGACAGTTGGAAACAATAACGGTCGCTCTGTTGCCTGGACAACAGACTTGGCAGAAGAGAAATTCCTGAAACTGGAGTGGTACAATGTTTCCTAATCGAGTGCAATCAGGATTTATTGAATAACTCTGGAGAGCCTATTTTTATTGACAACATAAAGTATCTGGGTATAAAAGATACATGTTCCCAGATTACTATTTGTCACTCAGACATCATTCCTAAAGAGAATATGTTGGAACAGAACATCACCCTCAAAGGCATTAGCTCAGACACGGTGGTTCTGCCAATGGCTAGAGTAGCAGTGAAATACCATGCGTGGTCTGGTATATGGAAAGTAGCAGTGTCAGACCAAATCCCAGCTCCTTGTCTGATTGGGCTAGATCTAGCCAAGCATGTGCAGAGTGTTTTAGTAGTAACCCACTCTCAGGGGAGGCAGATTGAAGCCTCTGAGGAAAGCGCTGGAACTCTTGTGGAAATACCCATTTTAGGGGAACATACTGAAATGAGAGAGACAGCTGATTTGGTGCTATTGAAAAATCCTAATAATATGTCTTTTATTAGAGAACAAAAGGAAAATACCAACCTGATTCTGTGTTTAGAAAAAGCCAAAGAATCTCCCTTCCCATTATCACATGAACGCCCAGACAGGTTTATAGTTGATAAACACCTGATATATAGAGAAGTTTTATTAGCACCTCATAGGAGTGTAGATGGACATCTCAGACAGTTAATTGTCCCTGTAAAATATAGGGAGATTTTAGAGAAAGCTCATAAGGATGTGTTTGGATCACACATGAGTGTCTCCTGCACAAAACAAACAGTTGCACAAAACTTTTATTGGCCAGGAATGGGTCAGCAAATTAGGCAATATTGTCAGGCGTGTGATAAGTGCCAAAGGAGAGGTACTGGAAATGACAAAACTAAAGCTAAGCTGTGCCCATTACCCATTATTTCAACCCCATTTCAGCGTTTAGGTTTGGATCTAGTAGGACCCTTACCACGAGCCACCAGACAGGGGAACAAGTACATCCTATCCATTATTGATTTTGCCACTAGGTGCCCTGAAGCCGTACCTTTGTGTAACATTGAGACCGAGACAGTGGCAGATGCTTTGGTCAGTTACATGTGTAGAATGGGATTTGCATCCGAGATAGTCACTGATCTAGGAACCTCCTTCACCTCTAAATTAATGAAGAGGCTGTGGCAAGTCTGTGGCATTTCCCATATAACATCGTCCCCTTACCATCCACAAATGAATGGGCTAAAAGAAAGGTTCAATGGAACTTTAATGAGGATGATACGGGTGTATGTGACAGAAAACCCTAATGATTGGGACAACAAATTACAATCCCTACTCTATACATATAGGGATGTTCCTCAAGAGAGCACAGGATTCAGTCCGTTTGAACTGTTATATGGCAGAAAAGTACATGGGCCCCTAGACCTGTTACGACAGAACTGGGAGGATTATAAAGAAATGGACTCTGGTTCTGTGGTAGAATATTTAGACAATCTGATGAAAACCTTACAAAGATCCCTAGAAACAGCAGGGGAGAATTTGAAGGGTGCCCAAAATAAACAGAAAACTTGGTATGACAGAAACACTAGAGACAGAACATTTCAAAGGCTGGGGACAAAACCCTGTATGGCCTGAGAGAGTTCACTATGGCCTACATGGATGACATAAGTATTTTTAGCCAGACCTGGGAGGAACATAAATCCCACCTAGAGCTCATGCTGCAAAGGATACTGAGTGCCGGTTTGACAATAAAAGTAGCTAAATGTCAAATTGGTAACTCTGAAATAAAGTACCCAGGGCATTTAGTGGTGATACGTGGCCCATCCCAAATTCCAAAAAGAAAATCCAAGCTTTCCTTGGACTAGCCGGATATTATAGGCAATTTGTACCCAATTTCAGTGAAATTGCCGCACCATTGTCAAATTTAACCCAAAAGAAGCAAGCAGAGAACATCTCGTGGACTCCAGAGTGCCAGGAAGCCTTCGACCATCTTAAGACAGCACTGACTTCGAAGCCTGTTCTTGTGCTGGACTTCACCAAGGAATTCACCATCTACACCGATGCGTCCAATGTCGGACTTGGAGCGGTTCTGTGCCAATCAGATGATAGTGGGACTTTACATCCGGTAACGTATGTGAGCAAAAAGCTCCAACCTAGCGAAAGACATTTATCAACCATCGAGGGAATGTTTAGCCATCATTTGGACACTGCAGAAACTAAAGCCCTACATATGGGGAAGGAAGTTCATTCTCTGCACTGATCATTCGCCTTTAAAATGGATGAAGACTATGCAATCTAACAGTAGTAAATTGACCAGATGGGCCCTGATTCTACAGGACTTTGATTTTGAAATCAGAAGTGCCAAAGGGTCCCTGAAAATGGTTGCGGACGCTTTGTCCCGAAGGCCTAATGATTAAAAAATTCAATATTAAATGCAAATGTCTGTAACTGTATTGATTGTCTTAAATGTTTAAAGTGGTAAGTTTGATTTAGTAAACATAGTAATAGAGAGAAAATTTTAATATAAGGTATGTATAAGTATTGGTAAGATATTGTTAAATTTGCATGTACTTAGCTGTTTGTTTAAAAGGGACGTGGTGGCGCTGCGGGTTAAACCGCAGAAGCCTCTGTGCTGCAGGGTCAGAAGACCAGCAGTCGTAAGATCGAATCCATACAACGGAGTGAGCTCCCGTCGCTTGTCCCCGCTCCTGCCCACCTAGCAGTTCGAAAGCATGTAAAAATGCGAGTAGATAAATAGGTACCACCTCGGTGGGAAGGTAACGGCGTTCCGTGTCTAGTCACACTGGCCACATGACCACGGAAACTGTCTTTGGACAAACGCTGGCTCTACGGCTTGGAAACGGGGATGAGCACCGCCCCCTAGAGTCGGACACGACTGGACTAAATGTCAAGGGGAACCTTTACCTTTACCTAGCTGTTTGTTTATGAGGGCAAATTGGTGGGTTTTCCCTCATAAAACAAACTTATTAAGGGGGGAGGACTGTGGCGATCACCCTGCTTTGGCTCATGTAGGAGGATATTTGCATGCACCAATGGGAGTCATTGGGAGGCGGAGCCAGAGAAACTAGAAGGGAGGGGTGAGGCAGAGAAGGAGAGTTAGTCAGTTAGTCTGTGGGAGTTAGAGAGAGTGGCAGAGTGAGGAGTTAAGGGAGGCAGTTAAGAGTGTGGAACTTATAGAGAGTTAAGAGTGAAACAAGTTATTACGAGACTACTGAATGCTTTAAAGTCTGTGAAGAACCTCTTTAAGTGAACTGTAACCAATAATCCTGTTTTGGTTAAACTTTACACTGAGCATGGACCTCAATCTTTCTAATTGAACATTGTTGACAGAGATCAACTGGTGGCAGCATAAAGGAGGGAATGTGTCATGGGCCTCAGACTAGTGAAATAATCTGGGGACATGCTGGGGCATGTCACATCAGATTTTGGTTGAATATCAGGAAAAACCTAACTGTTAGAGCAGTACGATGGTGGAACCAGTTACCTCAGGGGTTGGTGAGTGCTCCAACACTGGAGGAATTCAAGAGAAACTTGGATAATCACCTGGCAGATGTGCTTTGTGTTCCTGCATTGAGCAGGGGGTTGGACTTGATGGCCTAGTAGGCCCCTTCCAACTTCACTTTTCTATGATTCTATGAATACAAAAAAAGAAGGAAAAAGAAAAGATTCGAATGTTCCATGTGATTAGGCCCTAAGTTACAAGTTTTCTGTTGAGAACTTTGGGCTTATCTCTGTTTTTTAAAAAAATGTCTTATTTGTCCCATTTGATTTACAAGAGAAAGGTAAAAGAGCAGAAGAAAATTCAAAAACTAAAATGCCTGCAGTCTTGCTAGATTGGCTAAAACCTCCACAACCCAGCCACAAAAGATGATGATGATAATGAAAGTAATTCAGGAAACATCATGTCCATGACAAGGACATTAAAGCTGTGAACTGCAAAGATGCTCCAGGTTATTATTAGCACACTGGATTGGATAATTTGCCCATTTGTGTACATTATTGCTTATGAAGTAGACGTCAGCATTTAACTATAATACCATAATATACTTGGGTCCTTTTAAGGAGAAAGGCAGGGTAAAAAATCCATATCAGGGAACACTTGCAACTATTACGCCCCTGCCCATCATTCTGGCAGCCAGTCAATATGTCCAGCAAACCCAATGACTCTTTCCTGGCTGCACATATAAGAATCCTACCTTATCTCGAGGATTTCTGAGACAGTTCAGCTAGGGTTTCAGCTTCTTCACCCCAACCCTCGGGCAAAATCCCACTGTGCTCACCATTGGCTTTTGGTTGCACCTCCTTCCCCTCCTCCCCCACTCAATCCTTTCACTTTCCTTTGGGCTGCAAACCATTAAAGAATCAGCAGAGGCAGGACCAGATAGGAAGGAAGGAATGGGGAGGAGGCTGTGGGCTGGAAAATGACTTGCATTGCATCCAGCATGAACTTCCAAATAGATCTGCAGCTCCTGGGTGAGCACTATTTGCAATGTCAGATGTAACACAGGCTGCAAATCAAATCGCAGCATTTTGATTCAGCTCTCCAATGTAGTCTCATTCAGACTAAACTCTGTTTGTGAAGACAGCTGAGGAAGGCAGAGATAAAATATGTTAGCCTTTAGTAACCAAACACAGACAAGACTCATGGTCCAAAACAACTCATTTTGTGCACCATGAAATGGACTGATGAATTTTTGAAAATACAAACGTCAAGGGGATCTACTAACATAAAAGAGCCGAGTTATCAGGCAGGGTACTTATAAGGGTTCTGAGAACACAAGAATTAGTAATGTGGTTTTGCTGAATGTATCCTGAGGACATGCTTTTGTTCACAGCATTCTTTCTCCATGGCCATTACTATGTCTTTCCTTTGTGCAAGAATGTCCACAGGATTTTTTCAGAAGAACCTTATTAGTGTTACATTGGCCTATTTCCCACACATAACATGTACCATGACAACACAGTGAATTGGGGGGGGGGACTTCCATTTTGCTATGGCAGGACATTGATATCAAGGCTCCTGTTTCCTCACTGAAGAACATAAGAAGAGCCTTGCTGGATCAGGTCAATGGCTCATCTAGTCCAGCTTCCTGTATCTCACATTGGCCCCACCAGATGCCTCTGGGAGCACATGAGACAACTAGATACCTGTCTCCTGATACCCCTCGCCTGCATCTGGAGATTATACATCCCCATCATGGCTTGTAACCTGCGGTGGACTTTTCCTCCAGGAATTTGTTCAATCCCCTTTTAAAGGCATCTAGGCCAGATGCCATCACTACATCCTGCGGCAGGGAGTTCCACAGACTAACAACACGCTGGGTAAAGAAATATTTTATCTGTTCTCACTCTCCCAACACTCAATTGGAGTGGATGTCCCCTGGTTCTGGTATTGCGCGAGAGGGAAAAGAGCGTCCCTCTCTCCACTTTATCCATCCCCTGCATAATTTTATACGTCTCAATCAGATCCCCCCTCAGGTACCTTTTCTCTAGACTAAAGAGCTGGAAATGCTGTAGCCTTTCCTCATAAGGAAGGTGCCCCAGCCCAGTAATTGTTTTAGTCGCTCTCTTCTGCACCTTTTCCAGTTCCACTATGTCTTTTTTGAGGTGCGCCAACCAGAACTGTACGCAATACTCCAGGTGACAGCAAACACAGCAGTCTCCTTACCAGCATTTTGTGCAATGGCATTATAATGTTGGCTGTTTTATTTTCAATTTTTAAAATGTTGTTTTATTTTTATTTTCAACTTTTTAATTTACCCAGATAAAGCAGTTATTTGTTTGAGTGAGTAACTCAGTGGAAACTTTTGAGTGCACTTTGAAGAGACTAATGGGTCTGGAGAGTGCTGTATCGAGTGCAAATGTTTCTCTGTGCTGGAGGAAAAGGTGGAGTGTGTTTCATCACCCAGAAGTGAAAGTAAGAACTCAATCACACATGAGAAAAGAAACCCAGTTATATCACATTTTTCGTATTAATCAAATTTTTATTCATTTTCAATGGGAGTAGGAGTTGGGGTGTGGATACAGGGGAATAAGGGGGGATGGGTAGGGATGGGGAAAGGGTAAAATGTAGTAATATATTTTTAAAAGCAGTCATGTGGTATATATATTGGTTGGAACATTTACATTGTTTTGAACTGCATCACAACATTTCTTTCTATTTGAACCATTATAGCAGGCTACACTGCTCTTTATAGAGTGATACGAACCTTCTCTCCTCCTCCCCTTTTCTCTTCTCTCCTTTACTCACTTGTCCCCTTCTCCTTATTTCAATTCAAAGCAAGAAATGTCCCTTTCTCAGCTCAGGCCCTCTAGCACCCACAAAGCCCCCCCCCCATTTCTATTGTTTTTGTGATGGCAGCGGCTTCTATTAGCAATTTACCAATATAAATTTAAAATAAAAAAATAAAAAAGGTACAAGCACAGTGGACATTAAGTAGCCAAGTGCCCCAAAACACAACCCATTCGCAAAGTAAATAAATCAACAGTAACATTTACATACACTGAAACAATAAAGAATGAAGTGATACATAATCAGTACATTTTAAAACAATCCTCCCACCAAGGAGGAAATAAACTGATTGCTTGGGCAAATGAATCAATGTCAGTCATGTGACGTGAACAGAAAATTTTGAAATTATCCAAATAACAGAAAAAATTGTATAATTGGGGATCTTTTGGCAAGTGTGATTGTGTTTTATTATGGAAGACTGTGTTTTATCTATCTCTGTCTGGGAGTAGCTGGGGCTGTTTCAAGCTGGCTTAATTTAGAGCTATTTAATGATTGCTGGTTTATGAACAGGTTTATTATAGCAAATAGAGTTTCAACATATTGAAAGCTGATTCAACTGTAAGAGCTTTTGTGGTTGGAGTCTTCCTTCTGCTGGGTGAAGTTGATATAGCACCATAAAATATTGAATATAGTTATAAACCCAGGCATCACAAGTGGTACTGTGAACCCAGATTTAAACTGTCTGATAGAGATCTATCCAGGCTGAGGGGAAGCTTTTAGAAGAACAGTGAACTACCAATATAGAGGAACCTCAGGCCAGTTTGGTTGAAGGTATGGTGAAAGAAGACTAAATGATGAATTAATTAAATAATTTTTGGTGTGATATTTTTAAAGCCTTTGGCTGTGTGGAATGGCCAGCAATAAAAATATTGATAGAGATATTAGGATTTGGAGCTCAATTTAAAAGTACAGTAAATTACTTATATTCAGAAAATTTTGCTGATGATACTTTATTAACAATAGAAGATCTGTGTAAGGTGAAATTGCATTTAAAGGAATTTGGAGAAGTAACAAGTCTACATAAAAATCAGAGATGATTTTGTTTCATTGTGATAAAGGCAAGGGTTTGGACAATATTTGGAATTAAAATGTGTATTATTATTATGTATTTAGGTATATTACTAAAATTTTGCAATTTTTAAAAAATGATATTTTTTTTGATAAAACAAGAAATTGAAAATAAATCAATGAGTTTAGAAAAAATGGTTTATCATGGTTTGGTAGAATGGCAGTATGTAAAATGAAGATTTTACCTAAAATTAATATTTTGTTTTTGATGCTACTGATTAAGATAACATAAGAAGAGCTGAAAGAATGGCAAAATATGATTAATAAATGTTGTAATGTGATAAAAAAGTGAGAATTAATTTTAAAAATATGGTATAGAGCTCAACATTTAGGAGGATTAGATATAAGGTTATATTATATAGTTAATGAAATGAGACTATGTTGGAAATTATATCTCAACCCAAAAAATACGGATAAAATTAGAATTTTGAGAAATTGTAGGCTTTAAAAAAATATATTGTTCTCAAACAAAATAGGACATTTATAAAAAGGACAGAAAAATACCTTCCTTGGAAACATGTTGGAAATTTGGACTAAGTTTAGGAAAATATTTATTCCTTCAATCTCTCCATTACATCCTGCAGTAGAATTAGAGAAATTTCCAAGGAATTTAAAAGAGTTTCCAAAAAATATTAAAGAAACAGGTTAATAGATGAAAAATGATGGAAGACGAAGAGTAATAAAATTATCCTGGTTTAATATGATTCACTTGGAACAATGGACTAAAGACTGGGTAAAAAAAATGGGAAATCTATGGATCTTATGAAATTTAAAGAGATGGTAGTATTAAAGGAAAAACAAGAGAATAGAATCATAGAATAATTGAGTTGGAAGGGGCCTATAAGGCCATCAGGTCCAACCCCTTGCTCAATGCAGGAATCCAAATCAAAGCAGATCTGACAGATTTGTTCAATTTTCTCTTGAATGCCTCCAGTTTTGGACTGCTCATCACCTCCCGAGGTAACTGGTCCCATTGTCATATTGCTTTAACAGGTAAGACATTTTTCCTAATACTCGGCCTACATCTGACTTCCTTTAACTTAAGCTCATTATTGTGTGTCCTGCACTGTGAGATGATCGAGAACGATAGGTTACCCACCTGTAATTGTAGTTCTTTGAGGGGACCTCTGTGATTCACACCCTGGGTGATCCGCGCCTGCGCGGAGCCTCATCGGAAGATTCTAGAGCTTCTGTGGTAGCAATAAACACATTAGAATAAGCCCCTCCCCCCTGTACAAGTACCTTGGCGCCAAGCGTCCCCTTTCAGTTATGTCAACTGCTGCTTAAGAGTAAGCAGAATGGCGTGACAGAGGGGAGGACAGGTGGAATGTGTGAATCACAGAGGTCCACTCGAAGAACTACAATTACAGGTGGGTAACCTGTTGTTCTTCTTCAAGGCCTCTGTGAATCACACCCTGGGTGACTAAAAAGCTGTCTTACCCGGAGGCAGGGTGTCACACCAAGGTAGAGGCTAGAACAGCACGTCCAAAGGCCGCATCACACTTCTGTCGGAGGTTGAGTCTATAATGACAGATAGAGGTACGCTGCGGAGAAAAGCTGTAGAAGCTGCCACTGCCCTGGTGAAGTGAGGTCGGATCACTCTGGGGGTCGGACGTCGAGCAAGTTGGTATGCCAAATGAATAGTAGAGGCAACCCATCTGGATATAGACTGGGAAGTTACTTGACAACCTTTGGTAGGTAACTGATGGTTTATGAAAAGACGAGGTGACCGTCTGAAGGGTTGGGTACGTTGGAGATAGAAGGCAAGGGCTTTCCTGACGTCTAATGTATGGAGGATTTTTTCTTGATTCGAAGAGGGTGATGGGAAGAATGAAGGGAGGATGATCAGTTGTGAGAGATGAAATTGAGAGACAACTTTGGGGAGGAAGGAAATATCCATGAATAACTTCACCTTATCGGGAAAAAATTGTAGATAAGGGTAGTCGTAGTGTAAGGCTGCCAAATCACTAGCTCGTCGAGCTGAAGTGATAGCTACGAGAAAAGCTGTCTTAAAGGTAAGGAGTCGTAAATCAGTTGTGGCTAAAGGTTCAAAAGAAGCTTTAGTAAGTTGTTTCAAAACAAGAGTTAATGACCATTGTGGAGAGGGAGGTCGAGTATCAGGGTATATATGAGAAAGACCTTTAAGAAAACGTTTCGTCGTTGAAGAAATTTGCTGCTGAAGAATTTGGAGGTTGGTACGAGATTATTGCAGAAAGGTACACTCGTAAGGAAGTAAATTTGGAAGTAAATTTGAGAAGGAAATTTGTTATTTCTTCTTGCAGAGTTTGTGAAGGTGGAGTGATGACACTCGAAAGGCCGTTGGATTTGAGATGGAGTAGGAAGCGGAGAACGGTGGAGAGTGATGGGTTGATGGAGGGTAGTGAGGAAGATTCAGTGAAAGATTGGAATTTCTTCCATTTATATAGGTAGGCCTTCCTTGTGGATGGTTTCTTAGCCTGATGGAGAACGTCCATTAGCAAGGGGGAATCCTCCATGCTGCCAGGTGCAGAACAGGTAAGTCCGGGTGGAGGACTTGGGAGTTGTTTTGCGTGAGGAGGTGTGGCAGGCAGGGGAGGTGGTGGATGTCTGATGAGAGACTGCGGAGAACTGGGAACCAAGGCTGTCTCAGCCACCAAGGGGCTATAACGACTGCATTGGTTTTGTCTTGTTGCAGACGGACTACGACTCTGTGGAGGAGCAGGAACGGCGGAAAAAGGTAAGTAAGGGTTTTGGGCCAAAGGCCGACAAACGCGTCTCCTTGGGAGTGTTTGCCAATTCCCGCTTGGGGGCAGTATCATTTGCACTTTCGATTCATCCGGGAGGCGAAGAGAACGAGAGTCGGTGTGCCCCAGTTCTGGCAAAGTTGATGGAATACTGATTGATCTAGTTCCCACTCATGAGCCTGGGCATTCGTGCGGCTGAGCAAGTCTGCTAGGTCGTTGTTGTGACCAGCGATGTGTAAGGCTGTGAGACAGATGTGATGTTGTAGACACCACTCCCAGAGATCGACCGCTAAGTAGAGGAGACTTGGAGAGTGGGTGCCGCCTTGTTTGAGGATGTAGTACATTGCCGTGGTGTTGTCGGTGGCAATCTGTACCATTTTGCGTAAAAGAAGGTTCCTGAAAGCTCTGCAAGCTTTTATAACTGCCAATAGCTCCAATTTGTTTATGTGGAGCATTTTCTCTCTGTGAGACCATTTGGCATGAATCTTGAGGGATTTGCAGTGAGCCCACCAGCCCGTGCGGTTGGCGTCGGTAGTGACTTGTATTTGCGGACGTGGTTGTTGAAATGGCCGCCCGACAGAAAGGTTGGGAGGAAAACACCACCATTGAAGCTGAGTGACGAGCTCTGGAGTGACCCGTAGGAGAGTGTGAGGAGGGTCTGTTAATGGGTCGAATAGGGCGAGAAACCAGGATTGGAGAGATCTCATTTTTAGCCGTACATGTTGTACGACTGATGTCATAGAGGCCATGGTTCCCAGAACCCATTGTACTGTTAGTGGGTATTAAGGTATGAGGGGTTAAACCCTGAAGCAAGGTGATCAAGTTTCGTCTCTTGTCCGTAGGGAGGAAGGCGCGGGCTTGTATGGAATCTATGAGTGCGCCTATGTAATGTACAGTCCTTGCAGGTTTTAAACATGATTTCTGTTCGTTGACAGTAAGACCGAGATCACGAAGGAAGGCGAGGGTGAAGTGGGTGTCTCTTTGAGCTTTGCGACGGGAGTGTGCTACTAGGAGCCAGTCATCGATATATGGAAAGATGAGAATGTTTTGGAGTCTTGAGGTAAGCGGCTACTGGTGCCATGCACTTGGTGAATACTCTTGGAGCTGTTGCAAGGCCAAATGGGAGCCTTTTGAACTGGTAAGCTTGTGATCCTAGTTGAAAACGGAGGAATTTTCTGTGTGCGGGATGTATTGAAATATGAAAGTAAGCATCCTTTAGGTCTATGACGGTGAACCAGTCGTTCTTTCAAAGTAAGGAAGAACTGATTCTAGGGTAACCATATGGAATTTTGTGGCAATGATGTATTCGTTCAGTTGTCTCAAGTCTAAGATAGGGCGAAGCCCTCCGTCCTTTTTGGGGATGGTGAAATAGCAAAACCCGTTGCTGTTTTGATAGATGGGTTGTATGGCGTCTTTGAGAAGTAAATTTGTTATTTCTTCTTGCAGAGGTTGTGAAGGTGGAGTGATGACATGTGGTGCCGGAGGAATGTTGAAGAAATGCATGCGGTAGCCAATTTTTATGATAGGCAACACCCAGGCATCTGTGGTGATGGATTCCCATGCAGGTAGGTGTTTCCAAAGGGCACGGTTGGTGGGTTGGGTTGTGATCTCGGTCAGGGAAGCGTCAAACATGGTGTTTGGGTTTCCAGTCATTTTGCCTAGTGGTAGGCTGTTGCCAGGGTTTGGCTCTTTGATTTTTGAAGTAGGGAGTGTAAGATGTTTGTCTTGGAGGATCTTGTTGGAACTTCTGGTAAGAGTTATAATGAGTTATATTGATTTTGTTGAGGAAGTTGTTGGTAGGAAGGGTAGACTCCCCAATGTCTAGCTGCTGATCGTTTCTTTTGTACATTTTCTAATATGTCATCAGTTTCAGCGTGAAAGAGGTCTGCACCATTGAAGGGGAGGTCTTCGATACATGCACGGGTGTCTTCAACTAGGCCGGCTGTTCTGAGCCAGGAAAAACAGTGTAGGGCTACTAAAGTGGCCATAGACTTTGCTGTAGCATCTACAGTGTGACGGGCAGAGAGCATCTGTTGCTTAGCAACAGAAAGACCTTCTTGCTGGAAAGTTTGGGCTAGTATCTTTTTATCCTCTGGTAGGGATTCAGTGAACTAAAATGGATGGGAATGGGCAAATTCAATTCAGATGATTATCATCTCTTCTATTGTGGGCAAGAATCCCGTAGAAGAAATGGAGTAGCCCTCATAGTCAACAAAAGAGTGGGAAAAGCTGTACTGGGATACAATCTCAAAAATGATAGAATGATTTCAATATGAATCCAAGGCAGACCTTTCAACATCACAGTAATCCAAGTTTATGCACCAACCACCAATGCTGAAGAGGCTGAAATTGACCAATTCTATGAAGACTTACAACACCTTCTAGAACTGACATCAAAGATGTTCTTCTCATTATAGGGGACTGGAATGCTAAAGTAGGGAGTCAAGAGATAAAAGGAACAACAGGTAAGTTTGGCCTTGGAGTTCAAAACGAAGCAGGGCAAAGGCTAATAGAGTTTTGTCAAGAGAACAAGCTGGTCATCACAAACACTCTTTTCCAACAACACAAGAGGTGACTCTACACATGGACATCACCAGATGGGCAACACCGAAATCAGGTTGATTATGTTCTCTGCAGCCAAAGATGGAGAAGCTCTATACAGTCAGCAAAAACAAGACCTGGAGCTAATTGTGGCTCTGATCATCAGCTTCTTATAGCAAAACTCAAGCTTAAACTGAAGAAAGTAGGAAAAGCCACTGGGCTAGTCATGTATAATCTAAACCAAATCCCTTATGAATACACAGTGGAAGTGAAGAACAGATTTAAGGAACTCGATTTGGTGGACAGAGTGCCTGAAGAACTATGGATGGAGGCTCGTAACATTGTACAGGAGGCAGCAACAAAAACCATCCCAAAGAAAAGGAAATGCAAGAAAGCAAAGTGGCTGTCCAACGAGGCCTTACAAATAGCAGAGAAGAGAAGGGAAACAAAATGCAAGGGAGATAGGGAAAGTTACAGAAAATTGAATGCAGACTTCCAAAGAATAGTAAGGAGAGACAAGAGGGCCTTCTTAAATGAACAGTGCAAAGAAATAGAGGAAAATAATAGAAAGGGAAAAACCAGAGATCTTTTCAAGAAAATTGGAGATATTAAAGGAACCTTTTGTGCAAAGATGGACATGATAAAGGACAAAAATGGTAGGGACCTCACAGAAGCAGAAGACATCAAGAAGAGGTGGCAAGAATAGACAGAGGAATTATACCAGAAAGATCTGGATGTCCCGGACAACCCAGATAGTGTGGCTGCTGACCTTGAGCCAGATATCCTGGAGAGTGAAGTCAAGTGGGCCTTAGAAAGCATGGCTAACAACAAGGCCAGTGGAGGTGATGGCATTCCAGTTGAACTATTTAAAATCTTAAAAGATGATGCTGTTAAGGTGCTACACTCAATATGCCAGCAAGTTTGGAAAATCAGCACTGGCTAGAGGATTGGAAAAGATCAGTCTACATCCCAATCCCAAAGAAGGGTAGTGCCAAAGAATGCTCCAACTACAATTGCACTCATTTCACATGTTAGCAAGGTTATGCTCAAAATCCTACAAGGTAGGCTTCAGCAGTATGTGGACCGAGAACTCCCAGAAGTACAAGCTGGATTTCGAAGGGGCAGAGGAACTAGAGACCAAATTGCTAAAATGGGCTGGATTATGGGGAAAGCCAGCGAGTTCTACTTCTGCTTCATTGACTACACAAAAGCCTTTGACTGTGTAGACCACAGCAAACTATGGCAAGTTCTTAAAGAAATGGGAGTGCCTGACCACCTTATCTATCTCCTGAGAAATCTATACGTGGGACAGGAAGCAACAGTTAGAACTGGATATGGAACAACTGATTGGTTCAAAATTGGGAAGGGAGTACGACAAAGCTGTATATTGTCTCCCTGCTTATTTAACTTATATGCAGAATACATCATGCGAAAGGCAGGACTGGAGGAATCCCAAGCCAGAATTAAGATTGCTGGAAGAAATATCAACAACCTCAGATATGCAGATGATACCACTCTGATGGCAGAAAGTGAGGAGGAATTAAAGAACCTCTTAATGAGGGTGAAAGAGGAGAGCGCAAAAAATGGTCTGAAGCTCAACATCAAAAAAACTAAGATCATGGCCACTGGTCCCATCACCTCCTGGCAAATAGAAGGGGAAGATATGGAGGCAGTGACAGATTTTACTTTCTTGGGCTCCATGATCACTGCAGATGGTGTCAGCAGCCACGAAATTAAAAGACACCTGCTTCTTGGGAGGAAAGTGATGACAAACCTAGACAGCATCTTAAAAAGCAGAGACATCACCCTGCCGACAAAGGTCTGCATAGTCAAAGCTATGGTTTTTCCAGTAGCGATGTATGGAAGTGAGAGCTGGACCATAAAGAAGGCTGACCGCCGAAGAATTGATGCTTTTGAATTGTGGTGCTGGAGGAGACTCTTGAGAGTCCCCTGGACCGCAAGGAGAACAAACCTATCCATTTTGAAGGAAATCAACCCTGAGTGCGCACTGGAAGGACAGATCCTGAAGCTGAGGCTCCAATACTTTGGCCATCTCATGAGAAGAGAAGACTCCCTGGAAAAGACCCTGATGTTGGGAAAGTGTGAGGGCAAGAGGAGAAGGGGACGACAGAGGACGAGATGGTTGGACAGTGTCATCGAAGCTACCAACATGAATTTGACGAAACTCCGGGAGGCAGTGGAAGACAGGAGGGCCTGGCGTGCTCTGGTCCATGGGGTCACGAAGAGTTGGACACGACTTAACGACTAAACTACAACAACAAAGGGATTCAATAAAAGTGGACATATTGTCCCAAAGGAAGCGCTGGTAAGCTCCCATGGCTCCTTGATAATTAGCGACTCTCATGGTGAAGGCTGCAGAAGAGTAGAGCCATCTGCCCATAGAGTCTATTTGCCGACTGTCTTTATTTGGTGGTATGAGAGACTGTCGGTGTCGGGATCACGATTGCGAGGCTTCAACGAATATAGAATTTGGAGCTGGTTGCTTATGTAGAAAAATGGCTCCTTGATCATGAACTCTATAGAGATTATCAATCCATTTAGACATAGTATGGGAGGAGGCTGGTTTTGTCCAGGATCGTTGTGCAGTGCTGAGGAGGGATGGTAACATTGATACGTGTACCGGAGTAGTTGTGTCTTTAGAGATTGGATCGTATAGATGATCAGCTGGTTCTGTTGATGGATGGTGGACTTGGAGATCAAGGGACTTAGCCATGCGAATCATAAGTTGGGCATAAGTCTGGAAATCTTCTGCCGGCGATGGTGGGTTGGTATCGACAATGTGAGACTCTGGCGAGGTGAGTAATACCGATGGAGTCTGAGGTTGAAATCCATGGTCAGAGCCTTCGAGGTCACGTCTGGCGTTGATGGACTGTCGATCGACTTCGGTGCCGAGAGGCTGGACTTCATAGTATTGTCAGTTATGACCCGAGGTAGATGGAGGCGGTATGTCCATGGACATCCATCGGTGTTGAGAGTCGACGACATTGAAAGAGGGCATTTGAGTGTCCATGGACCTTGTCTGGTGCGGATGGACCTCAGTGTCGAGCCTGGGATTGTAACGGTGTCGAGGTCGATGTCTCGGATTCACTGGAGGACGGGAATCTTGTGAAAGTAACGGGATGGAGCGGGTGTCCATGGACCAGGATGGATATCGAGGATCATCAATATCAGAGCCTGTGTCCCTGTGGTGCCTAAATGGAGGTTGCTGATGCGATGGCATAGCAGTAGAATATACAGACGCTGGCGATGCTGAGTGTGAAGAATGATTTCCATCATCTGGTCTGGTAGGAAAGTATCGGGAGACTGGGGCTGTAAAAGCCTCCCGAGCGGAAGAGAATTGCTCGACTGTTCTGGGCTTTTTCGGTACCAGGTAGGGAGCAGGTTGAGGTATAGTAGAGTCTTGGTGGTATGGCCGTTTTGACACCGATGGCTGTCATGAGGGAGGCCGACTGCTAGATGGTACCATCGAGCCAGGTAAAATGCCTGGTCGGCTGGTAGGTGCAGTTTGTTGAAAAGAGCACTGGTTGGGGCAAATGGCAACCCGATGAGCGTGCTGAGCGTGGGTCTGAGCCACACGTGATGGAGCCAGCTGTTGAGATTGTTGTTGTCGATGTCTCTGTTTAGGGATCGGTGGGCGGTCTGACGGCACCGAGTAGGGAACGGTGTCGAGTCCTTCAGTATGGAGGACCTCGGGTGAAGTAACAACCGAGGGGTTGCTTGATGGAACAGAAGGTTGTGGATTGGGAGGAGAGGACGTTAGACGGTTGACTCTATCATCCCATTCTGGTGACTGAGAACATGGTTGATGGGATGGGAGTCTGTCATCATCAGAGGGAGAACCAACCGAAATTGACTCAGAGAGTTGTTGAGGCTGTGAAGGGATGATCGCAGGCTTAGATTGTTTGACTCTTTTTGGAGGAGAAGGTTCTGGAGCTGAAGAAGCTTCGGTAGATCTTTGACGTTTAGTGGAAATTTTCAATGCCGAGGCCTTCGGCATCGAGGGTTTCGGCTTGTGTGTTTTAGAGGCCTTGGACGATGTAGATGGAGCGTCAGAGTGAGATGGTGTAGCCGATGGACGTTGTTTTGATGATTCGGTAACAGCTTTTTCCATCGCTTTTGTTTGAGAAGTGGCCTTACACGGGGGTTGGGCCATTTTCACTGGTTGCAAAGATTGTTCCCAAAGTCGGAGTTTTAGCCTAGAAAGGCGGGACCAGAGAACTCCATGTCTGAAATTTTTGCAATGGGTACAGGAGGAAGTTTGATGTTCTTCTCCTAAACAGAAAAGGCACTTAGCATGTCCGTCAAGCAGAATTTTATTATCGCAGATGATGCAGTGCTTAAACAGGCCCAAAGGGGCCATGAATTTAGAGAAAAATGATTTAAGAAAAAATGAGGTTGGATGGGGGCGTGCGGCCGGGAGGCCGATAGCTGTAGAAGAAGAAAAAAAAAACTAATAAAAGTATTGGAAACTTTCAATTGTAAGAAGAGAAATGAAATAAAAATAAAAAGGAATCAAGATTAAGCTCTGTTTCACTTTACTCACAGAAGCAGAACAAACTATGAGGCTCTCAACGCGGTGGTTGAAAAAAACTGAAAGGGGACGCATGGCGCCAAGGTAAGGAGGAGGGGGGAGGGGCTTATTCTAATGTGTTTATTGCTACCACAGAATCTTCCGATGAGGCTCCGCACAGGCGCGGATCACCCAGGATGTGATTCACAGAGGCCACGAAGAAGAACAGATCCTGCCCCTCCTCTGTATGACAGCCTTTCAAGTATTTGAAAACTGCTATCAGATCTCCCCTCTGTCTTCTTTTTAAAAGTCTAAATATGCCCAGTTCTTTTAGTATTTCCGCACGAGGCTTGGTTTCCAGTCCCCTCAGAAGGATGCTGGATTGAGTTCAATGACACTTATTCCTCTGGTAAGGCTGAAGTCCTAATATAGCTTAGATGTAAGCCCCATTTACCTCAGCAGAACTGCAGTCTAAGTTATTTCTTAGGAATTTGCCCTCCTAAACTGATAGACTTGCTCTATCTGAAACAGCTGAGAAGGCAAGAAAGAAGCAGAGGTTGCTTTGGATCCTATAGCCACAAAACATTCCAGAGAAGCTTTCCATCTCCCTTTGTGGCCCTCCCCCCCTCCTTATATTGCTTTTTCTCTGTGTTGCTTCTCTCCCCCTCCCTGGCTTGCTCCCTTCTCTTCATGGCTCTGTTTTCTCTCTTTCTCTCTCCCTCTGTCCCTTCTCATGATTTTTCTCTCCCTCATTGTGGCCTCCCTCCCTCTCCCTCTCTGTCTCCATGGCTCCTTTTCTCCACCCACCCACCCACTTCATCCCCTCTGTGTGTACATTTGTTCAAAGACTCTTATTCCTGTGGCAATGCTGACGTGCCAGGCTATCACATTGCTCTATGTAAGCTCCATTCACTTTAGTGAGACTCAATAGTTTCCTGAAGTGCTGGTAAGAGCCTCAGGCAATTGCTAGAGTCCTTCAATAAGCATATGCAGCCAGAATTTATGAATATTTTCATATGTAAAACAAGCATCTGTAAGGTGCTGTATCTTCTAAATGACATGATAGACCCACTTCAAATTTAAAAAGCACATAGACAACATCATCTCCTTGGTAGGTAGTTTGAAAAACAACTGCTGAATTGCTATGAACTGTGAAAAAATGGTAGCAAAATGCAATCAAGGGAGCAATGGTGTTGTTTTTTTAGCACAGAAATTAAAATGTTAAAAGTACTTTTTCAACAGTCCTTTAATTTGTTACAAGCCAGCTTATACAGTTTACAGACAGTCTTGCAAATATGGCTTGATTCAAGAACCCATTCAAAAGTTGTAACCTTTTGTTTGGAGTGCCATCTCCCATCAGTAATGGTTAATAGAATCCTGTTTTGATTAGTCACACAATATCAGAGATGCACTCCTGTACACCTTTAATAATCTATCTCTTTGGGCATATTGAGCATTCAGGCTTGCATTGCATCACAGACCTGTAATATGGCACATGAAACAGCTTTAAAAAGTTACTGTTTTGGACTAGAATGTATAGAATTTCTGAGGAAGCAAGACAATGGATTCTGGGGCTGATGCAATTTTCTTCTGATCTAAATTTTTCAGACAGTGAGCTGATTCTATTTTTGTGATTTTAAAAAGTATATATATATTAAATTAAAGTTCAATATATTATCTAACTGCCAAACGATTTTAAGAAGACTGCTTATTTTCTGCTATTAGCACTTCTGTTCTCTACTGATAGGATCTCCTCAGAGCTGTGTATCTGACCAATCAAGTTTGCAATTAACTTTTGTTTACTTTCTGATGAGCAAAGTACTTTGGAATGCAAGATACTGAAGTAAGCAAAAAGGCACATGATCTTTCTCCATTTAGGTGAACACTGTTTCTAAACATGAGCTAAGCATATACCCTATTCTAAACCTGCGAATTCTCTTAGCTCAAACTGATCTATATTAACCCATAAAATAGTTACATTGTTTAAAACTAAATGGGCTTAAGTCGAACTACATTGGTCAATTTTCATAATACATCAATTTGATTAATTTTATTTCCAAAGCGTTTCTACCGAAACACAAAAACATTGTAATTTTATTTTTAAAAAAGCACAACAACAACAACAACCCTGAGAACATAATAGGATTCTCATTTAACTTAGAGGACTGAATAAAAGATAGTAAGCCCTGATATTTAAATAATTCTACATCTGAAGGAGTACACAAACTTCACACCGCTTTTGATGCATTTAGTTACTCTTTCTTGAAAGAAGCAGTTCTTAAAAACAAAAAGTCCCAAGCAACTGAGCAGCATGGGATAAGTCTCCATTCTCATAATGGAAGCACATTAACTTGTAGTTTCCCAGATATATAGCTGGTACTGTGGGACTAATAGTCAAAGGGCAGACACATCCACTAAATAAATCTGCTCCAAAAGCATGCTTTTCCATACTATAGATTGTCATGAAGAAAGGTGCTGGCAGCAGCAACTCCTCCACCTCTAGTGAGACGATGAGCAAGGCAGCTAGGGGCAGGTTGTAAAGGGCACCAAAGGCAGAACACCTCCTCCTCCTCCCATGCTGTGTCACTGCCACAAGTAGTTTTTCTGCTTCAGGTTTAGAGGGCACCTTAGGAAAATTATTAGGAAGTATTCAACGGCTTCTTGTTGCAGAACTGGCAGATGCTAAGACACTGATCTGATGCAGAGTTTTCTCCTTGTTTGCCTCATTAAACAATCATCAGTTTTGAGTTTGCATAGATTTAAAAGAATCAACAACCAGTTCCAATTCCTCCAGCAATCCTATTCTTCATTGTTTGCATCAGCGAATTTAAACTGTTAAACAGTTTCCTCTGCATGTTGAAGGAGTGATTATGGTACCAATGCATGGGATGCAACAATACTATTCTAAAAATAGGGTTTTAAACTATTCTGTTTTTGACTTCCCCATTCTTAAATGTAGATGACAATTTTGATTCTTGTTCTCCATCTGATTTTTTCCTGGCTTTAAACTGGTCCATTTCACGGATTTCTAAAGGCACTCTCTTCTTCTTGGCAAATGCTTGGTTGATTTCAGCAAGAGACTTATTTTTTGTTTCAGGAAGGACAATAAAAAGATATGTGCCTCCAGCAAGACAGACAGCAGCAAACACTAGGAAACAATATGTCTGCAAACCTTCCTGAAAACACAAAGCAAAAAGAAAACACGCATCGTCACCAACAATATAAAGGCAGCAAAAAGAACTCAAATTTGAGAATATGTGAGCATCATGTTTCAGTGATATGTAGCCATTCAAATGTTGTTGCCCAGTTATTCTTATCAACTGTACTGGCACAAACAATAGTGATGATAACATCTGGAGGGCCGCATGTTCCACACACCTCTTGTAAACAGCACCCTTGATTATGTGCAGAGAGTCACAAATGAAGAACTACAGTTGAATCCATCCCATCTAGAATGAGAGCTTATAGAATGAGCCCCCCCCTTTTTTTAAGGCAATACGGGGGGAACAACAACTGCCCATACACTCATCTTCATTATTTTAGAGACTGGGGATGGCAGAAGTCTTGTGCATTTTCACCTTAGAAATATAGGGCTGGAAGGCACACCAAAGATCACTGAGCCTAACACCCTGCTGATATAAGAAATCCACAGTTAAAGCACCCAAACTTGATTAAAAAATCCTCCAATAAAGAACAGTCTGCTTCCTTCCAAGGTAGTCCCTTCCATTCCCAAACACTCTCACTATCAGGAAGTTCTTCCTAACTTTTAGTCAAAATCTGCTTTCTTGTAATTTGAATCTCTTACTCCGGTTCCTACACTTTGAAGCAATAGAAAACAAACTTGCTCCATCTTCCACATGACAGCCCCTCAAATATTTAAACATGTCTGTTATATCATCTCTCAAGTCTTTTCTTCAGACTAAACATACCCATACACCCTTCAAAACCTCCTCATAGGGCTTGGTTACAATCTCTTGTGCCTTTTGCTGGGTACAAGCCAGCTTGTTGATATTCTTCTTATACAGTGGTTTCCAGAATTAGACACAGTATTCTGGTAAGGTCTGACCAAAGCAGAATACAGTGGTACTATTACTTCCTTTGAGCTGGACACTATCCCTCTGGTCATGCAGCCTACTACTACATTTGCTTTTGCCGTCAACACATGTTGAACTTGTGGCCAAAGATCACTAAATCCTTCTCATATACACTACTGCCAAGTCAGATGTCACCCATCCCCTATTCTGCATCTAATTTCTCCTGCCAAAAAGCAAAGTTACCTTCATCCTTGCTGAAACAAATTTTGTTTCTGTGCAGTTCTCTAATCTGTTAAAGCCATTTGAATTCTGATTCTGTCTCCTGAAATACTACCTTTCCCAGTTGGGTGCAGTATTTATCATTTCTTTATTTAATGAGCTTTGCCTCTCCCTGTCCACTTACCATATTTTTCCATGTATAAGACAATACTTTTTGCTAAAATAGTTAGAGCAAAAATTGAGGGTCATGTTATACATGAAAGTAAGCCGAACTGCTGGCACGCAGAGCCCTCTCTGTGGGCACATGAGCCATGCCAATGCTGCTGCCCATGCCAGCCCGGTGCAGGGCATGGTGCCACTTGCTGCCGGGGCTCAGCTCAAGCTCATGCTGCCGCCTTGTCCCCTGCCCGAAGGGAGTCCGCGAGTGGCACTGGAGAAGGTGATTGGGCAGTGGCGCCAGCAGTGGCAGCAGCAGTAGCAGCAGGAGGTGGAGGTGAAGGAGGAACTGTGCTCGGCTGCCCCTCGTGACTGCCTATAGACTGTGGCTGCCCAATTGCCTCCTCCACCACCACTCGTGGGCTTCCTTTGGGCAGGGACAAGACAGCGGCGCGGGGATTTACGCCAGGACTTATGCACCACTTTTGGCGGTTCCGATGATGATGATGCTTCAGGTTCTCCACGCTGCTGACCATGTAGCTCCCATCGTGCTTGCCCTGCCACTGCCTGCTGAGGAAGAGGCTGTGGAGGCTCCGAAGCAGGCACCTGCTGCTTGGCAGTAAGTGGCTCAGGAGAAAGACCTTTGCTTTTCCCCGTGGTAATGCCCCCTTCCCGCCGGCATCATGAGGGAAACTGCTTGTTTATGCACGGCTTTCGGTCTCCTTCCTCTCTATTTTGCTGTTCTTGGCAAAGGTCTGTTGCAGGTTTGAGGGAACCCTTGAAAACTTTCCCTCCTTCTTTTCCTCATTGCTGGTGCTGGAGTGATGAGGGGAAAGCTGAGGGAGCCTGCGAGTGGCACTGGAGGAGGCAATTGGGCGGCCGCAGTCAATGAGCAGCTGTGAGGGGTGGCTGAGTGTGGCTCCTCCTCCACCTACTGCTGCTGCTGCCACCACTGCCCAATCGTCTCCTCCAGCGCCACTGCCGGGGCTCAGCTCAAGCTCACGCCACTGCCTTGTCCCCTGCCCAAAGGGAACCTGTGAGTGGTGCTGGAGGAGGCGATTGGGCGGCGGCAACAGCAGGAGGAGGAAGGAGGAGCCGTACTCAGCTGCCCCTCAGCATGCATCACGGCTGCCCATTGACTGCGACTCTGGCGCTGCAGGAGAGTGAGCGAGCGGGGTGGAGCATAGCGCAGGAAGCCCGGGCAAAGGCCCTGCCTATATTTGGGGAGGAGGGAAAAGGCATCCCCTGGGTGGCCCTCTGGAGGACGCGCCGGCCCAGAGGGTGCCTGCTGATTTGGGCACTCAGGCTCAAAATTGGGGTGTGTGTCTTATACATGGGGACGTCTTCTACATGGAAAAGTACGGTATTTCATAAAGATACAGAACTATAGATGGGCACGAACCAAAAAATGAACCAAGAAGTTCATCAAAAATTGTGGATTCCTTGGTTTAGGCCGGTTTGGGTTGGTCAAAAGTGACAAATAAAAGCAAAGTGAGCCAATAAACTTTTAAAGCAATTTTTGGTTTATCTTCCTCCCCCTGACAGCCTGCTCCTGTCAATTAAAAGCATCAGGCAACCCTGGGAGACACCTAGGGACTACTGGTCAGGCAGCTAAATGTGTGGCTCAAAGGGCTCTGGGAGAGTTGCTTGTTCTTATTTATAAGACCGATTCACAGGAGTCATTTTCACCTCAGAGACACTCCTGTCAGTCAGAGGAACCCTTCTACCTTGGAACCAGGATAGTTCAGATCTCCTGTAGTATGTTGCTTCCCTTGTCAGGCAGCCTTCTCTCCCCCACCCCATACTGACCACAACAACCTCTGTATCTCAACTCAGATGTCCAGTATGGCATTGTCCATGGGATTTGGGGAAAGGGTTTCCCCACCCCAGTCCACCTCCTGATGAGCAACATCTGTGTCATGTTCTCTGGCATGAACCACTGCTGGAATTTTCCCCAAGCCAGCTGCTAAAGGGGGTTCAGAGGGACCTGCTTTGAGGGTATATGACTCAGACGTCCAAAATCCAAACCTCACCAGACTTGGAAGGGGTTTAGAGGAACGTCAGGAGAAGCTTCTCTGCAATCTTGATATCACTGGGTGGCTGGGGGAAGACATTCCAGGACTCCTGAATATCTGAACCCAAACAAACTAATTTGTGTTTTTCCCCCCAAAAGTTTGGGAAGTTTTTGGTTCATGGACTTCAATGAATCAAACCACAATGAACCACCATTTTGCTGGTTTGTGTCTATCTCTATACAGAACACCACTGAGTTCAGGACAGAGCCCTGCAGCGCTCCTCTTGTAATTTTTTCCCCAGATGATGAGAAACCACTTGTTTTATTTTTATTTTGACTTTATATTATTATGCTCATTGTTGGTATAGTGTATGTTTTATTTGTTTAACATGTAAACTGCCCAGAGTGGCCTAGTAGCCAGATGGGCAGGATAGAAGCTGAACAAACAAACAAACAAACAAACAAACAAACAAACAAACAAACAAACTAACTAACTAACTAACTAACTAACTAACTAACTAACTAACTAACTAATACTCTTTGGAGATAGCCCCCAAACCACCTACAATAGCCTAGTCTACCCCACATTTTACAAGCTTGGCTACAAGGGTATCATAAGCAACCTTATAAAAAGCCATAATGAACCAAGATATACTACATTCATCTACTACACTTGTGGCTCTGCTTGAAAAAAGAGAAAGATGAATCTGGCATGACTTGTTCTGGAGAAATTCATGGTGATTACTAACTACAGTACAGTGGTTTTTCTTTGGCATTAACAGAGCAATTATTTGATTATCTGTTGTAGTTAATTTCCTGACATTAATGTCAAGCTGGCAGGTTCATAGTTGTCCTGATCTTCTTCCCTCTCCTTTTAAAACTGTTAATTTTATTTTGGAAATAACTAAGAAGAGAACATAAACTAGGAATGGAAGACAAGGAAATGTAAAGAGAAATACAAATCATTGCCAGAAAGGGAAGCTGATTCTATACATACTGACTCTTCATAATTAGTTCTTTTTAATAACTTCTGTCCCTTTTTTTTTTTACAAATCCTAGTCCTGCCATTATATTTTGAAGACAATCAATGGAGAATATCCTTCCAGAACTTTAATTGTTGTATTGGTGGTCTTTGGAACAGTGCCTTATTGTTTGCATATGGCACAAAGAGGTATCATGTCTTTTGATACCAGTTGACAAGTGTGCTTTTCAGACACAGCAGCTGTTCAAGGTCTTTCAAACCATGAATGCTTTGTGGTTTTTGTCTACTGAAGTGTGACAAATTCCTTTCAAATCTTTTATTGCCATAATGATGACACAGGTATATCAGAGATGTTTGTATTTATCAATATCCAGAGCAGATTAACTGTTCTCACTTTTGAAAGCACAAGCATTTTTCCTATTTGATTATGAATCTTCAATAAAGCTGATATATGCTGGAAGAACTTATCTCTTATCCTTATTGCCTATTACTCTGTTTATTTGTTTTTATCCAGGTTCTCTGGATAATGAATAAGCCCCACAGGATTGCTTTCTTACAAGAAGGCATTTGAAATACCTGGAGTTGTGTTTCTGTTATAATATAATAACCAATTATGCTCTTTTTTTCCCCTAAAGGGCATTTGCCTAAGCAATCTAGCATTAAAACATGAAGTATGTGCATTTATTTCTTCGTTGGTCTGTTCTCAAGTTTTGTACACTGGAGCATGGTCAGAGACATCTATCACATTTAGGCCTACTTCCTGGATTTGCCCTCTTAAGGAGCTCAAAGTTAAAATATATTCAGTACTTGAGAAAGAATTGTGGAGAGTGAAGTAATACCTTGGTGTAATATCCTTGGTGCCAAGATTTCTAGTCTTCCAAATATCTGTGAAATCATAATGTGTGAGTAGCTTAAAAGGGCTGCCATCTCTTTGAGGGGTTGGGTGCACTGAAGGAACAATCTAGAGTACAGTGAAAAATCAAACATGTACTCCCTAGAATGACGTTCCCCTTCATTAAATTTATTTTTTCAGCATTTGGAGAAAAACAATGCACCTGTTGTTGTTGTTTTTATCATTTATTAAGAATCTACTGTGAAATTCTTATCTGCCAGATTTCCTTAACAAAAAGGAAACATATCATATCTTCTATCTGGACTATTGGGATTTTACTGCACTGGTATGCCTCTTAGATTATAGGGAAGATTATAGGGAACAGAGTGATTGTTTTATGAATCCCATAGTGTTTAGGAAACAAAGCAAACCTATTCACATCCAACAAAAACATTTTCAGTTTATCCACTACTTAGAAAAAGTAGTTCCTTAAACTGAACAGCAGAACAGGCTGGGAGTAGGATTGGAAAGGAACAAGATAAAAAGACCTTCCTCTTTAGGAAGGCTTTCCCTTAATGACTGTCTGTCTGACAGGGGTTTTTAAATCGATTGTTGTGCCTTGTTGCTTTTAAATATGTATTTAATATTGATTTAATTTACCATTTTTAATATAATATTTGATTAATTATTTAAAAATATTTGTATAATTACTGATTTTTGGCTTTTAAATATTGTCTTTATAATTATAAAAGTCATTTCAAATGCATTCAATTTTGTTTTATGTATGGCTCGATGCCGTAACAATAAAGTATGTATGTATGTAAAAGTCATTTTGGGTTGTCTTTAAGAAGAAAAGTGGTGTTAAAATATTTTAAATTAATAAATAAAATAAATCTTCAGGACAGGCACATAATGAATTAGCTTAAATTTAAGGTTATTGCAAACATAATGGAACCAGATCAAATATATAACAAAGTAAATAAACAGAAATATAACTAATGATTAGCACTAAGAGAATACTGGAGCCCACACCATAACTCCTTGCTCTATGTCAAACAACAATGCCAAAGAGAGATAGAAGGAGGCCAAAGAGAATGCAAATCTCTTTGTGACTTACTTGGAAACTGCTGCCTCACCTAATAAAACTAAGGAAGGTACACAAGGCAAGTTAACTATAGTGGGCTAATAATAACTGAATGCCAAAACGTAAAGAGACAAAAAACTGTATAATAAAACAGAAGCTATCTGTTGAAGGACGAATGAATTGACAGCCAATAAACTCACTACAGTCAGCTTGTAATGCAATGGCTGCTGAGATTTTTTTATATTTTCTTATTTAGGTATGCTAAATTGCAGTCCATCAGGTCTTGTTTCCTTTCCCAATAGGCAGATGTAGAAAGGACAATATATGCCTGCATCCTTCTTAAAGTGTGGTGTCCAGAACATAGTACTCAAGATGAGGCCTAGCAAGTGCTGAATAGAGGGGAACTAATTCACAGGAATTGGAGACTACACTTCTGTTAATGCAGCCTAAAATAGTATTTGCGCTTTTTTGGCAACCACATCATATTATTGGTTCATATTCAGCTTGTGATCTATAAAAATTCCAAGATACTTCTCGTATGTACTATTACTGAGTCAAGCACCCTCTGGTGGTACACCACTTATTACCTCCTCTCAGTCTGAGAAGGAGCCATTGATAAGCACTCTCTATGATTCTGTAACCAACTATGAATCCACATGATACTTGTTCTATCCAGCCCACACCTAGTGAGCATCCGAATCAGAATATCATGGGGCACTTTGCTCACAGCTTTGCTGAAGTCAAGATATATTACATCTACAGCATTCCCTCTGTCTATCAGGGAGGTTACCCGATCAAAAAATGAGATCAGATTAGTCTGGCATGATTTGTTCTTGACAAATCTGTGTTGACTCCTAGTTATTACTGCTTTGTTTTCTAGGTGCTTGTGGAGTGACCACTTTATAATTTGCTCCAAAACTGATGTCAGGTTGCCTGGCCTATAGTTTCCAAGTTCCTCCTTTTTGCTCTTTTTGAAGACAGGGACAACATTAGCCCTCCTCCAATACTCTGGCACTTCACCCCTTTTCTATGGTTTCAAGAAAATAATAAGAGAGTGGTTTTGAGAGTTCTTCAGCCAGTTCCTTCAATAGTCTTGCATGTAAATCATTGGGTCCTGGAGAACTGAACTCGTTCAAAGTAATAAGGCACTCCTTGACTATTTGTTTATCAACCTCAAGCTGCAATCCTGTCCCCTCCACCTATACATAACATTTGCCTGGAGGGTCATAAACTGTCTTTTGGGAAAAGACTGAGAAAAGGTAGGAACTGAGCACTCCTGCCTTTTCTTCTTTGTTATCATTTTGCCATCAATGCTGAGTAGCTGAGCCACTATTTCTTTTCCCTTTCTTTTGCTATACACACACTTGAAGAATGCTTTTTTGTTGCTTTTAGCATCTCTTGCTAACCTCAGTTCATTCTCAGTTTTTGCCTTCTTAACACCATCCCTGCAATTCTTTGCTACCTCTCTATACTGTTCCTGAATTTAATAAAGTTCAGTTTATTAAAATCAGCTTTCCTAAAATCCAGCATACATGTGTGGCTACACTCCACTATCACTTCCTTTGAAATCAAGAGTTCCCCTGACTGCCGCTTCTTTCATCAAGTCATCTCTATTGGTTAGAATCAAGTCAAATATAGCAAATCTTCAAGTTTCTTTTTGTAGGAGAAAATTATTAGCAACATGAACCAGGGATTTGCCTCCAAAGAGATAACTGAAATCTCCCATTGCTACTACATCATGCCTCTTTGTAATTCTTGCGATTTGTTTTTCAAAGGTTTCATCTGCATATTCTTGATTGGGCAGTTGGTAGCAGACTTCAACTACCACATTCTTTTAATTTTTTTACCCTATTATATGAATCCAGATGCTTTTGATGGGTCAATCAAGCTCTTCCTCTTGCTTTTCTGTGCAGGAATATGTATTTTTGACATATATTTTGATTTCACCACCCTTTCTATTTTTTTCTGGCCTTATTGAACAATTTGTACCCTTTAATTGCTGTATTCCAGTCATTGGACTAATCCCACCAAGTTTCAGTTGTCCCTATAAAAGTCCTCCTGAACAAAGATTCAGGAGTTCTGGTTTGTTTTCCATACTCCTGGCATTCAAATATAGACACTGGAAATTGTGTGATTTGTGGCCTACTTTCCTTCTTACATTTTTATGAAGACTATTATTGGGCCCTATTAGAGCTGCTTGGTCTATTCCTCTTATTGTACATAAACTTTCATCTGTTTTTACCTCCAAGTCTGCATCTTCCTCCCCCTTCCAATTTATTTTAAAGTCCTGCTGATGAAAGTCTTCATGCTGTGGCCAAACATATTCTTCCCAGCCCTTCTAAGGTGCAACTCATCACTTGCCAGCAGTCCATTTTTCAGGAAGCATAGCCTATAGTCCCAAAATCCAAATCCCTCATGTTGGCACCATCTTGTAGCTAGTTGTTAATCTGAAATATTTTCCTTTCCCTTTCTGTTCCTCTTCTGAGCTTGTTGACTCATTCTTCTGTGTTAGTAAGGACCAGATCCAAGATAGCTGATTCCCTTGTCAATTCTTCCACCTTCTAAAAAACAAAGTTGTCAGCAAGACAAAGGAGGGTTTAGCTCGCCCTTACACCCTTGGTAGAGTTGGACTTCCAACAGATGATGTTGGAGTAGGTGAAGTCTTCCATTATCGGAATATCTCTCTTCTTTCAGTGCCTGATAGTCTGGTGTAGAAGAGCATCATATAAATCTTTAGCTTGGCTTGGAGGTCTGTAGCAAATATTTTTGTTTTTCTCTCCTTTGATTTTTACCCAAAAAAATCCATTAGTTTTTCATGCTTCAACTCATGGATTTCCTCATACACATCCTTTGCATTAAATTCTATCCCTCCTCACCTTCTGTTTCTAGTATTTCTTTTGAATAAATTATATTCAATTGCTATATTACAATCATGAGTCTCATCCCACCAAGTTGTTGCCATGTCTATTAAATCACATTTGTCTCTATGTGTTAAGATTTCTACTTCATCTTGCTTGTTACCCATTCTCTGTGCATTAGGATAGAGGCTTCTGAAACTACAGGTCATTCCACCCAGCTGCTTTCTTACATTTTTCCCCATCAATTGCTGGGGTCTGTTCTACTATTGCAGTTTCTTGTCTAGCACCAACACCTTTGCCCCCATATTTCAGGTTCCCTTGTCCTCTGGAATATTGCATGTGACGCTAGCAGCCATCAGGTTAAAGTCCTACAGACTAGGTTTACAAGCACCTAGCAAATATGTTCTTCCCAACCCTATAATGTGAAATTTATCTCTTGCCAGCAACCCTTTGTGGAGCAAAGAGCATTGTCCAAGAAGTCAAACCTTTCACAAAAGCAATCTGTGCAACCATTGTTGACTTCCAATAGTCTTCTCTCTCTTCCTTCAGTAATAAAGAGAAATGAGAAACAGAACGTGCCCCTAGGTCCTTCACCTTCCTACCCAATACCTCACTGAACTTGCAACACATTAAAGACTGTGACTGGCAGTATCATTTGAACCCACATAGAGCAGAAAGAATGATGTCAGTGAGGGATCTGATGGGACTTCGAGCATACTTGAGACATCCTATCAGATCTACAAACTGTTTCCCCTATTCCCCCTAGCGAGAGAATAACCTACCAGCATTACATATCTAGGAAGTGGAAGGAATCTACAGGTTACCTACCTGTAATTGTAGTTCTTCAAGTGGACCTCTGTGATTCACACTGTGGGTAATCCACGTATGTGTGAGCCTCATCGGAATATTCTAGAGCTTCTGCGGTAGCAAAAAGATACATTAGCGCAGACCCCTCCCCCTTGGTATATGTACCTTGGCGCCAAGGCTCTCCCTTCAGTTAGGTCAACCGCCGCATAAAGCAAATAGGGTGTGACAGAGGGGAGGCCGGGTTGGGATGGGATGTGTGAATCACAGAGGTCCACTCGAAGAACTACAATTACAGGTAGGTAACCTGTCGTTCTTCTTTGTGGCCTCTGTGAATCACACTATGGGTGACTAACAAGCTGTCTTACCTGGAGGAGGGTGTCATGCCAAGGTAGATGTTAACACAATACGTCCAAAAGCAGCATCAGATTTCTGCCGAACATCCAATCTATAATGATTGATAAATGTGGACGGCTGTGACCATGTAGCAGAGGCACAGACGTCCGGCAGGGGAACGCCTTGAAGAAACGCCGTAGATGTCGCCAATGCCCTGGTAGAATGGGGACAAATACTTTGTGGGGCTGGAAGTCAAGCAAACTGATAAGCGAGCTGAATGGTGAAAGCAACCCACTTGGATATCCTCTGCGAGGTAACTTGAAGATCTTTAGTAGGCAGTTGATAGCTAACAAAAAGTCGAGCTGAACATCTGAAGGGTTGTGTATGCACTATGTAGAAGGCAAGAGCCCTTCTTACATCCAAAGTATGGAGAATCCTTTCTTGAGGAGTAGATGGAGACGGGAAGAAAGACGGGAGAACCAAAGGGTGGGATAAGTGGAACTGGGAGACAACCTTGAGCAGAAAGGAAATATCTACAAAAAGTTTGACCTTATCTGGGTAAAATTGGAGATAAGGGTAGTCAGATCTCAAGGCCACCAGTTCACCAGAGCGTCATGCTGATGTAATAGCCACAAGGAACGCCGTCTTAAAGGTGAGTAACCTGAGGTCACTTGATGCAAGGGGCTCGAACGGGGCCCTCGTAAGTCGCTGAACGACTAGTGTAAGTGACCATTGAGGTGGTGGTGGACGTACGTCAGGATACATGTGAGACAGTCCTTTAAGGAAGCGTTTCAGAGTAGGGTGTCTGAAAAACTTGGCTGCTGGAGAAGTTGGTGGCTGATAAGCGACAATTACGGAAAGGTAGACTTTGAGGGATGAAAGGGAAAGGCCTTTAGTTTTTAGTTGTAACAGAAAATGAAGAACTGTGGTAAGAGAAGGTTTGGTTGAAGGTAGTGATAAAGCTGCGATAAATGATTTGAATTTTTCCCATTTGTACATGTAAGCTTTGCTGGTTGAGGGTTTCTTTGCCTGATGAAGGACATTCATCAGGGAGGCAGAATCCTCCACGCTGCCAGGTGAAGGGCAGGGAGATCTGGGTGGAGAATTTGATTTTTGTGTTGTGTAAGCAGGTGAGGCAGGCGGGGCAGGTGACAGATGTCGGACGACAGCTGATTGAGAGCCGGGAACTATGGCTGCCGTGACCACCACGGGGCTAACAGGATGATGTTGGGCTTGTCCTGCTGAAGATGGACTACAACCTTGTGAATGAGCGGTAACGGTGTAAACAGGTAAGTGAGTGACTTGGGCCAACGGCCAATGAATGCGTCTCCGAGGGAGTTCTTGCTGACTCCTGCGCCAGAACAGTAACGTTTGCACTTCCGGTTCTTTCGGGAGGCAAAGAGGTCGATGGAGGGTGTGCCCCAATGTTGGCAGAGGGAGAGAAAAATGGATTGGTCCAGTTCCCATTTGTGGTTCTGGGATCCTTTGCGAATGAGCACATCTGCCAGATTGTTGTCTTGACCGGCTAGATGTATTGCCGTGAGGCAAATGTGATGGGAGAGACACCATTCCTACAGGTTGACTGTGAGATAAAGGAGGCTTGGGGAATGAGTCCCCCCCTGCTTGAGGATGTAGTACATCGTGGTAGTGTTGTCCGTGGCTATTTGAACCATCTTGATTTCTGAAGGCCTTGCAAGCTTTTATTACTGCTAGGAGTTCTAGCTCGTTGATATGGAGCAACTTTTCTCTTTGTGACCACTGGGCGTGAATCCGTAGGGATTGACAATGAGCACCCCAGCCAATGAGGCTGGCATCTGTGGTAACCTGGATTTGTGGGTCACCCCATCATCAGGTTCTGAGTGGATTGCCACCATGTGAGTTGGGAGGTGAGTTCTGGAGTGACTCGCAGCAGGGTATGTGGTGGATCTGTCATTGGGTTGAATAAGACCAGAAACCATGCTTGAAGTGACCTCATTTTGAGGCGAACATGCTGAACTACCGAAGTCATGGACGCCATAGTGCCTAAGACATGTTGAACTGTCAGCACAGGTACAAGCGTGTGAGGGGTAAAGGCACGGAGTAAGGACACCAAATTGAGATGTTTTTCTGTTGGGAGAAACATGCGAGCATGTTTGGAGTCTAGAACTGCTCCTATGCAATGAACCAGTCTTGTAGGTTTTAATTTGGATTTTTAAAGGTTTACTGCAAGGCTGAGGTCCTGGAGGAGAGACAAGGTGAAGGAGATGTCCTGTTGTGCCTTGTGAGCTACAAGGAGCCAGTCGTTGATGTACGGAAAAATGTGAATTTTCTGAAGCCTGAGGTATGGTGCCACAAGGGCCATGCATTTGGTGAAAAACCCTGGGAGCTGTGGCAAGTCCGAATGGAAGCCTTTGAATTGATAGGCTTGAGTTCTGAGTTGGAAACATACAAAGGGCCTGTGAGAAGGATGGATAGATACTTGGAAATAAGCATCCCTGAGATCTATCACTGCGAACCAGTCTTTTTTGCAGAGTAGGGGGAGGACAGACTCAAGGGTAACCATGTGGAATTTGGTAGTAGTGATGTATTGATTCAATTCCCTGAGATTGAGGATGGGACGGAGGCCTCTGTCTTTTTGGGGGATTGTGAAATAGTGAGAGAAAATTTTTTGTCTGTCTGATGTGGTGGTATTGGTTCTGTGGCATCTTTGAGTAACAGTGTTTGAATTTTGTCTTGCAGGGTTTGCAACGGAGGTGTGACGGTATGGAATGGTGGGGGATGGTGGGGGAATTCTATGCGGTAACCGCTTCGTATGATGGAGAGGACCCAAGCATCTGTGGTGATGTCTTCCCACACAGGTGTTTCCAAAGGGCGGGAGGGAGGGTGTGAGATTGTATGTGGATCTCGGCCGGCTGGACGTCAAACCTGATGTTTGGGTTTGCAGTCATTGCGCCTGGTTGTAGTTTGTTGACGAGGTTTAGCTCTGTAAGGTTGCTGTTTGTAATAAGGCATGTAAGATGTTTGCCGCTGAGGTTCGTGTTGGAACTTTTGGTAAGAGCTGTAAGGGCGAAGCCATTGGGTGCGCTGAGGGCATTGCTGGTATGTGGGGTAGACACCCCAGCACCTGGCAGCTGTCCTCTTTTTCTGGACATTCTCAAGGATGTCATCTGTCTCGGCATTAAAGAGACCTACCCTATTGAATGGGAGGTCCTCAATGTTCGTATGCGCATCCTCTGCAAGGCCAGCGGTTCTGAGCCAGGAGAAACGGCGCAGCGCTACTGAGGTAGCCATTGATTTTGATGTGGCGTTGACTATATGTCTGGCCGACAGCATCTGTTGTTTTGCGACAGAGAGACCTTCCTGCTGGAAAGTTTGTGCTAGCACCTTTTTGTCTTTGGGGAGTGCATCGATAAAGGTAGACATGTTGTCCCAGAGAAAACGTTGATAGGCGCTCATAGCCCCTTGATAATTGGCAACCCTCATGGTGAAGGCAGCTGAGGAATATAACCATCTGCCCATAGAATCAATGTGCCTACTATCTTTATTAGGTGGTATCTGTGTTGAGAACGGGATTGTGATGCCTTGACAAATATGGAATTAGGGGCCGGCTGTTTTTGTAAGAAGACAGCACCCGGGTCATGCACCCGATCGAGATTGTCAATGCGCTTCAACACAGAGTGAGAGGATGCTGGTTTGGTCCAAGACTGCCTAGCTGTGCTGAGAAGAGATGGAAGCATGGAAATATGGACCGGTGTTGTAGTGTCTTTCGAAATGGGATTGTAAAGATGATCCGCTGGTTCGCTCGTGGGCCTATGGATTTGGAGGTCAAGAGATTTAGCCATGTGCACCATTAGCTCAGCGTAAGTTTGAAAGTCCTCTGCTGGAGATGGACGGTCTGTATCTGCCAGCTCTGAGTCTAGAGATGTCAGTAATACAGATGGCGTTTGGGGTCTAAATGCTCAGACATTTCGGCATCGTGCCGTGAATCAACCGACCATCAATCGACATCAACTTTGAGAGGCTGGTCCTCGAAGTATTGGTGTCGACGGTGGGTTCTCGACGCTGATGGTGCATCGGTGGACAGCGGTCAATGTCGAGGGTTGTCAACCGGTATTGACATTGACGGGGTGTCCATGGACAAAGGTCGATATCAAGGGTCTTCGACCGCTGTAGGCACAGATGGTGCTTCCATAGACAAGGGCCAATACCGAGGATTGTTAGAATCAAAAGGGTCGGTGTCGAGGTGGTGTCGAAATGGAAGTTGCTGTCGGTGTCGAGACAGCTGTCGGGATGGTAAAGGCGATGATGGACCACACTGGATCACGGTGGAATAGATGGACACCGGTGACGCCAAGCGAGATGAATGGTCACGGTCATCTTGACGGGCGGGGAAATAATAGCTTGTCCATGCCACAAACATGCCCAAAGCCGAAGAATAGTAATTGGCTTTTTTGGGTTTCTTAGGTTCTGGCTGGTAGTAGGTGCCAGGTAGTCCTTGGCGATCATAGTGATAAGATCACTTTGACACCAAAGGTTCCCGTGCGTAAGAGACATGTTGTGGTACTGCCGCTGGACCAGGAAAAGCAACTGGTCGATAGTGCTTGGCAGGCTTTTCCATTGGGCACTGATCAGGGCAAAAGGCACCCCAGTGATGGTGCTGAGCATGATCTGTTTCTGCGTGAGAAGGCAAGTGGACGCTCTTATATGATTGGTGTCTTTGTTGAAGTGCCGGAGGTCAAGGTGGTAGGCCTACTGGGGCAGAATAAGGCACGGTTTCAGGTTGCGTTTCAGTCCCTTGGATATTGGGTGAAGCCGCTGGAGAAGATCCACTCAGAGAGCCTAACCATTGTTGAGGGCTGGTAGGAGAGGATGTGAGCTGGTCGACCCGTTGTTCCCATTCAGGAGACTGCGATGGAGACGGTTGGTGAGGTGGAAGTCCCTCCTCATCTGAGAGAGCCCACACAGATGAGGTCTCCGGACTCTAGAAGCTGTGGAGTTGGAGAAAAGAGGGGCTACCTACCTGTAACCATGGTTCTTCTAGTGGTCCTCTGTGAATCCACACAATTGGGTTGTTCTGCGCCTGTGCAGGACATCTCGGAAGTTTCTAGAGCTTAAAGACATGTGATTAGTAGGACGTTCCCCCGTGGAGTGCATGCTCCGCCCTCCAAAGGTCCCCTCAGTTCCAGTAAGAGTCCGCCGCTGTCAAAGACCTATATCAAAAAACGTAACAGACAGAGGGGAGGATGGGCTTGCAGTGGATGGGCTCTGTGTGGATTCACAGAGGACCACTAGAAGAACCATGGTTACAGGTAGGTAACCCCACTTTCTTCTTCGTGGCCTCTGTGAATGCACACAATTGGGTGACTGGCAAGCTCACTTACCGGATGGTGGGACGTCACGGTAGAAAGGATGTCAAGACCGGTCTGAAAAAAGCAGCATCATTCTTCGCCCAGACATCCAGATGGTAGTGCCTCACAAAGGTTGATGGGTTAGACCATGTAGCTGCACGACAGATGTGAGGAAGTTCTATTCCACGCTGGAAGGCAGTAGAGGTTGACAGCGCTCTGGTAGAATGAGCTCTTAAATGTTCAGGAGGTGTTTTGCCTGTGAGCTGATAGGCCAATGAGATAGTTTGAACAATCCAGTGAGAGATAGTTTGAGGCGAAGCTGAGGCACCCTTATGAGGGCCATGAAAGCATAAGAAGAGCCTTGGAGACTTTCTGAATGATTTAGTTATATGGATGTAGAAGGCCAAAGTGCATCTTACGTCGAGCATGTGGAGCATGCGCTCGAGAGGTGTAGAAGGAGATGGAAATAAAGTTGGTAGAATCAACGGTTGATTGAAGTGAAATTCAGATACAATTTTAGGTAAAAATGATACATCAAAATAGAGGGTAACCTTATCTGGATGGAACTGAAGGAAAGGTGGGTCCGATCTGAGGGCTGCAAGTTCGCTAGCACATTTAGCAGATGTTATTGCTAGAAGGAATGATGTTTTTAGAGAAAGTAATTTGAAACTAGTAGTAGCCATTGGTTCGAAAGGTGGTCGGATAAGTGCTTTGAGGACAAGTTGCAAAGACCATTGAGAAAGAGGATGTTGACGTGGGGGACGGATATTGTGGAGTCCCTTCAGAAATTTCTTCAAAGTTGGGTGAGAGAAAAGCCTAGCTTTTCTCAGACTGAGTCAGACTGAGAAGGCTGATGGGCTACAATAGCAGAAATATACTCCTTGAGGGTAGAATGAGATAGTCCAAGATGAAAGAGATGAAGGATAAAGGTAAGTAAAGTCTTCAGAGAAACCAGTTGTGATGATCACCTCCTTGAGGCACCTACGTTTTGTGCCCTCACAAAGGTTCCAGTCGTTTTCCTTTCACTGCCACCAGTGGATTACCTTAATCCACAAGATAAATGACGTTTGATCAGACACTTGTATGGTGAATGCAAACAAAACTTATTTATAAAAGTGAAGTCAATTTAATAATTACAGAAGTTCTTCAGATGTACATACTATTCTCTTGCCATATAATTTCCACCTTCTCTATCTATTTATCTTAACCAGTCTCTAACTCAATCTCTATCTCTTCTGCCTCTGACTCTGACTAACTTACTGACTCTCTCTCCTGACTCTCTTGACTGACTCCTCCTCTCAGGCTCCGCCTTTTAACCTCTCTCTCGGCTCCGCCTCTCAACAACATTAGCATACAACATGAATAATACATGACTTATACCTAACAAAAGGTGAACGCTACAGACCTCCCCCCTTAAATATGTTTGTTTGGGAGGGGAAACACGTTTTCCATCCCAAACAAACATGCATCATTGCATGAAACTTTACTTACCCTCTGGCATCATTTTGCAAGTAATAACAATATTTATTATAACAATCACAATCTCTTTTAGTCTAAACATTCCAATACAATTCAATAATATACTTTACCTTATCAGTTATACTTACTACATTTAACATTTTCAACCTTACAGAAATATACCACAATCAGGAAACTTTTACATAGATAATTAACCAGTAAATCAATAGTCCATTCCAGAAGTTCGTTTTAGAAGTCCTTGAATCATTCTTCACGTTTCAGTTCATCAATATTCAGTTTTTCCACACTATTTACAACCAGAACAATTATTATACACCTCCAACTTTGTTCATCCCCCATCAGTCATTTGGTCTTCGAGGCAAGGTACCAGCATCCACACTCTGAGTCTCTTTTACTCTGTGGTTTGCAAAGTCCAAGTCTTTCACCTTCCCGTTGTAGTCAGGTGCGCTGTGGACTGGTCTGGTCGTTATCACCTCCTTCAGCTGGTCACACGACTGCTGGCACTCAAGGGTCCTTCTGATGATCACTGGCTCCTTCTTCCGTGTTCTCTTCAGTCGGCTAGCAGTCATCAGGCCCTCTGATGTCCTCTGGACGTCCTCTGCTGGCCGTTTCTTAGTGAAGCCTGCTTTCTTTCTGGCTCGGGGCTTCACCTTCTCAGCTGGGGAAAGGGTAGGCAGTTCCCTCTCCTCCTCCTGAACATCTCTGGATGCGTCCCTCTTTAAGAAGTCAGGGCTTACGCCTTTGTCCTCACTCACACATTCACCCACAGGTACTTTCATTACAAGGTTTTCCTTATGTGGGGGACCACTATCATGGGTCACTTTACGATTCTCAGGCAAGTTTCTCTTAAGTGCAATCAACGATTGGTTTGTTTTAGATGCACTGAGTATGTTAGCTGATTCTCTTTCTTTATTCAGTGATACGCTAGATAGGGGGTTGCCTTGCAAGGATTTAAGGACTACTTGTTCTGCCCCTGCCAAAAGCAATTTTCTCCCCTCTATAGTTCTCAGTTCTACTACTTGGTCCTCAGGACAGAATACTCTTTCCTGGGCCTCATACAAGCCTTTCTCTTTTTCAGGAGTACTTCCCAAGCTTGGCTCTGCCACTTCTAAGGACTTTTTTCTATATAAAAGCTCCTTATCCAGGCAAGACCTTTCAGGGCATTCAGGAGATAATAAAGTGGGTGTACTGGTGGCTGCTTCAAAGCAACCTACCAAACTAATTTCCTCCTTCTGCTCCTGAGCCAAACTATTTTTATTTGGATTCTTTAGAAGCATAAGATCAGTTTCTGGATGATAATTAGGCTGACTTCCAAAGAGACTTTTTCCCTCCAGGCTTCCCTCTGCTACTGTATCCATTTCTGCTGCAGTGGGTGATTTCTGGCCCCCTTGTGAGCATGTAAGTACAAAAGCACTCTTAACATGCTCTATCAAATGTAAACCCTCTCTATACGTCAGGTCTTTATCAGTCATAGACCTCTCTGGGTGTTCAGGGGTCAGTGGAATGGGATTCTCTCTAACTTTTGTAGTACAATCATTCGAAGTATTATCTTCCATCTGTTCCTCAATACAGGAAGGATCATTAGGGGTTTTCAAAATAACCTCATCAGCCATTTTGGTTACCTCATGGTTCTTTTCTAACTTGGGACATCCCTGAATAGATCCAGAGGTTAGGGAATCCAGTTTTCCTTCAGGGATAGTTAACTGCTCTCTCAGGGAACCTGTTACTTCACAAGCACTCTGCACATGCTTAGTGAGATCTAGCCCAATTAAACAAGGTGCAGGAATTTGATCAGAGATTGCCACATCCCAAATTCCAACCCAATCTCTATAGTTTATCTTTACTTTAGCCATAGGTAAAGTCACTGGAGTAGAACTTATTCCCTTGATTGTAACAGTTTGGTTTGGGAGAATTTGTTCTTTAGGAATCACATCAGGATGACACAGGGTTATATTAGAACAAGTATCAACCACTCCAACATAAGACTTTCCATTAATAAGAATCCTCTCCCCAGGGTTATGTATTGAAATATCTTCTGCCTTTACTAGAAAGCAATGAACGACCTGGGCTAGTGGCAGATCAGAATTTTCTGTTGTGCCAGTTGCCATGGAGACAGAACCTTGGTTACTGCTTCCCTCAGTGGCTTCAGCTGGTTTTAAACAGTAAACCTTCTTGGGCTGATTATCATCCTTCTCATTCCTAAGTTTATTTTTCATACAATTGAATTGTAAATGACCGAACTCCCCGCAGTTATAGCACTGTCTTCTTCGCTCACTCTGAGGAGATCTGTTCAACTTTAACTTTTCCTCAGGGTTCATTTGGGTCTGAGAACTAGGCCGTGCTAATTTAGATGAGGCACCACTCTGGCCTTCTTTTCCTGTTGTTTTGCTGAGGAAATTTTTATTAAAGGGTTTCTTATGGTTGTCCGAGTTTTGCCTGTTAAAATTTACCTCAGAGAACCTGTGGTTTTGAATCTCCCCAATGTAATCCGCTGTTTCACCTGCTTCTAATAGTTTTTTGGGATTTTTGTCCTTAACTAAATAACGTAATTCCCCAGGCAAAATAGAATAAAATTGTTCCAACCCAATCACATTTTTCACCTGCTCAAGAGAAGTGACATTTTCACTTTCCATCCATTTCTCCAAACATTGCAGCAGTTTAGCCCCTAGCTGAGAATAAGATTCCTCAGGCTTTTTGGTCAGGGAACGAAATTTTCGCCTCAGGTGTTCTGCATTGATACCAAATCTAGAAAATACCATTTTTCTATATGCTTCAAAATCTCTAGCCTGCTGCAGAGGCATCTGAGAATACAGCTCGGCTAAATCTCCACTTATTTGGGATCTCAAAACCATCATTCTTTCATCATCCTTAACATTAAAGTCCCAGCATGCCCTTTCAAATGATATGAGGAAAGATTCAGGGCAGTCTCCTTTTCTATATTGGGGAAATTTCTTTAAGTCGATTTTTGAGAGATTTCCCTCACTAGAGTAGTTATTGTTATTACTATTATTGTTTTGAGCAGCCAATTCTAATCTTTTCATTTCCATTTGTAATTCCATTTGTTTTAACTCCAACTCCATTTGTCTGTTTTCTTGCTCGGCTTTTTCTCTCATCTCTGTCTTTTTTCCTGCTCAAATGCCATTTGTCTGGCCTCTTGCTCAGCTTTTTCTCTCATCTCTAATTGTCTTTTTTCCATTTCTAATTGATTTCTCATAGCTAGCTCCTTCAATTTAAATTCCTGTTCCAGCTTCCATTTTTCAAAATCTGGGGAGCTTAGAACACCTTCTCCCCCTGAGGTACCCTCATGAGTCTCCTCCTGTTCCACAGCTAGAGGAACTCCATTTCCCTCCACTTCCTGAGGTAAACTTTGTGCCTCTTTAGGATCAATTACCTCCATTCTTAGCTTTCTAATTCTTTTGGTTGGCATAAGTATGTGTACTTCTTTGATAAGAGCTGGTTTCAACTGCAGAGTTAGTCAGGCCTCTTTTTAAAACACTTTTTTTTTACTGTTGTTTTCTTTTCCCGGGAGCACCGGTTGAGGTGGATGTATTTGAGTCGATTTCATAGGTTTCTTAGTTTTCTTAGGTTTAGCCTTATCCTTCTTTTTCTTAGAAGAGCCATCAGGACGGGTCGGAGCTTTTGACGTGGACGTCGAGCTCGATTTCGAAGCGGACTTTGAAAGGTCTTTTGTCAAGGTGACGGAGTCGTCGGGCTCGATATCGGGCGAGGAGTTTCTCGACGCTCTGGACATGGAGTTGGACAGGTTGCCGGATCCATGGGGGCCGGATTGAGAGACTTTTCCCAAAGGTATGAGCAAAGCCTTTGTAGGCGTAGTTTTAGAGCAGGCCTTCTAAGCTTTTTGCACTTGGGGCAGGAGTGTGTTTGGTGTTGTTCCCCTAAGCAAAAAAGGCAATGGTCATGAGTGTAAGCGGGATCTTATTAGTGCGAAGCACGCACCGCTTGAAAGGCCCTGGGGGGCCATAAAAGGTAGGGAAAAATGGAGGGAAAGGTGGTGATGGGGGGAAGAGAAAAAACATGGGTAGAAGAGAAAATGACTGAGGTAAATTCAAAAAGGAAACGGATAACTTACAGGGGAACGTCCAACAAAAGATATGATTCAAAATAGAAAATGAAAGAAATGATTGAAGATAGTCAGTGAATGATCTCAGTAATCACTCTAGTGTTCCTAAAGAGGTCCAACTGAAGCGGCGGCAAAAAGGAACTGAGGGGACCTTTGGAGGGCGGAGCATGTGCTCCACGGGGGAACGTCCTACTAATCACATGTCTTTAAGCTCTAGAAACTTCCAAGACGTCCTGCGCAGGCGCAGAACAACCCAATTGTGTGCATTCACAGAGGCCACGAAGAAGAACAGCTTTGGAAGGCTTTGACCTCGAAGACTTAGCCTTTTTTGGTGGTGAAGGTTCAGAAGCCGACGAAGCGTTGGTGGACGGCTTTCGTTTAGTGCCCGCTTTTGATGTCGAAGGATTCAACGTTGACTGTTTGGGCTTGTGCACCTGTGTGGGAGTTGATGTTGGGGGTGCAGCGGACTCTCGGTGATCAGAACGCAATGGAGTGGCTGAAGGACATTGTTTTGTCACTTCGGAAACAGCTTTGTCCATGGCTTTAGTGTGTGGGCTGGATTTGCATGAAGATTGAGTCATAGGCTTAGTGGGCTGGAGGGACTGTTCCCAAAGCCGAATCTTAAGTCTCGAGAGATGACTGCAGAGAACTCTGCACTTAAAGTTTTTGCAGTGAGGGCACGAGGAGGTTTGGTGAGCCTCATCAAGGCAAAAAAGGCATTTAGCGTGGCCGTCACAGAGCGGAATTTTGTTATCGCAGGCCACACAGCATTTAAATGGGCCTGAAGAGGCCATGAACCGAAAAGCTGTTTCGGAAAAGAAAATGGGGGTGTGTGTGCTTCAGTCTTAAGGCCGGAGCGTTTATTTGTAAAAGATTAATAAGCAAAGTAATACAGTGGTGCCTTGACTTACGAACGCCTTGACCTACGAACATTTTGACTTACGAACAGCTCCGTTCTCAAAATTTTGCTTTGACTTGCGAACGGAGCTTTGACCTACGAACAAAAAAAGGCAGGGGAAAAGGGCGGGAAATTCAAACCGTTGGTGGCGAAGAGGCTGCTTCTTTGTAGCTCTTTCGCCCCAACAGTTGCCCAGCGTTGGGAGGCTTGAGCCTGGCCGGGGTGCTTCGGCCGCGGGCCTCCTGGCCGCATGGCCCAGCGTCGGGAAGCTTGAGCCTGGCCGGGGCGCTTCGGCCGCTCGCTTCCCGGCCGGGAAGTAGAGGTAGAGCCCGGCTGGGAAGCGAGCAGCGGGGACGGACCCTGTGCCGGGAGCCAGAGCCCGGCTGGGAGGCCATTTGAATTTCCCGCCATCGGCCTGCGGAGGGCGGCGAGGAGCGAGCGGGAGGTGAGCTGGGAGGCGAGCGGCCGAAGCACCCCGGCCAGGCTCAAGCCTCCCGGCCGTGGCGGTCACAGCAGCGATGGAAGCCAGGGAGGCTGAGGAGGCTGAGGACCGGTAAGGTGCTGCTTTTTAAAAAAGTTTTTGTTTTGGTGGTGGTGGGGATTGAGGGTCAGTGTTGTTTTGTTTTTGGTGATTTTTTTTTGCAGTCCCAGTGTGGGACTTGCTCTGTTTATTTTTATTTTTATTTTGGTATTTTTTTGAAATGCTGGAACGGATTAATCCCATTCCCATGCATTTCAATGGGAAATGCTGATTTGATTTACGAACGTTTTGACTTACGAACACCATTCCGGAATGGATTAAGTTCGTAAGTCAAGGCACCACTGTAGTTAAAGATTCGTTATAAATGAAAGTGTTTAAAGGAAATCAATAACTTTCTTTCTTTTCTGTTTTAGAAAGGACTCACAGAAGCAACGATATAGGCTCTCAACGCAGCGGTTGAAAGAAACTGAAGGGAGAGCCTTGGCACCAAGGTACATATACCAAGGGGGAGGGGGTCTGCACTAATGTATCTTTTTGCAACCGCAGAAGCTCTAGAGTATTCCAACAAGGCTCCGCGCATGTGCGGATTACCCACAGTGTGAGTCACAGAGGCCACAAAGAAGAACCTTCCATCCACAAACTCCTCCATGACTACGTCTATTTTTTCTGCTGTCCCTGTTGCAGTAGCTCAGAACCACCATTTGGAGGAGGACAAACAAACGCTCTGCCTGTTACAGTGACGCAGAATCACTGGCCATAGGGACGCATGATACTGATTGTGTAACCTCAAAAACAGACCACTTTCTGATAGTCCACTTCTCTGTCCCACATTCCTCTTAGAGGCATCCTCTCTCTTCCAGAAAAGTATGCTCACCTCTATCCAAAAATACTTTTTTCCCTTGATGAGCTGAGGATAGGTAGGTCTCAAACTGCCACATCTCCTCTTTTAACAGGGCAACTACCTCCTCTAGCAGGAAGACAACATAGAACAGAGAACTCACTGCAGCAGCTTCTTCCTCATTCAGGTCTTTTGAGCTATGCAGGTAGTGACACAGTACTCCTCATCTCCCTCTTAAAACATGTGCCTGTTCACTTGCAGTTGCTCACAATCTCACAGGAATTCTGAGTGTGCCCAGAGACTCAGCAGCTCCTAGCTTTTTCTCTAACCAAGTCAATGACTCAGCTTGTGTTGTTTTTGTTATCAAATGTCACTAAAGCTATCAACTAGTAATTTCCTTACATGACTGACAAAATTATATTTTGGGATGTAAACCATGCAGGCAGCTTAAAACTATCACAAAATACATTTTCAAAGGCTCAGTGCAACCATTTTCCTGAGAATCCATGTAAAGATCTGATCCATGGATTTTCATATAAGTTTAGCTAGTTTTTTTTTTAATGCCCACATCAACCAGTCTTTCTACTGTGAGCAGTGAACAGTTTTCAAAATGAACATATATACTTTTAAGCAGTATGTCAAGAATGTAAACATTTGCTAGTTCATGATACCTGAGAGAGACCCTGGAATGTATTGTCACACTTAATTAAATCAGTTTTTGATCTCCGAGACTACTTGCTTAATGGCCAAAATCTTGTTGCTAGCATAGCAAATTGCACTAGAGTAGGTCCATTGAATCAGTGAGGATTTGATGAGGAAACTCCTCTGTAAGTTTCATTGATTCAAATGGCCCTACTCTGACAATGATGTACTTTAGCATAGTAAGTTGCAGTCAGAATAGGCATATTTGAATCAGTGGAACTTTTAGAGGCTGCTGATCTGCACCTGGGCAAAAGTCAAAGTGTTGGTTCTAAACTACAAAGCCCTAAACTGCTTGAGCCCAAACTATCTCAAGGACTGCATCTCCCTTTGTGAGCATGTCTGGATGTTAGGATCATCAGGAAAAGCCTTTCTCTCGGTCCCACCACCTTCACATGTGTGTTTGGTGGGGACACAGGAGAGGGCCTTCTCTGTTGCTGCTCCCAGATTTTGGAACTCCTGCCCACAGGAGGCCAGGCTGGCCCCATCTCTGCTGTCCTTCTGCAAGCAGGTGAAGAACTTTCTCTTTAGGCATGTTTTCTCTTAGTGACTGGCTACCTTAGTAGGGTTTTTAAATGGATTGTTGTATGTTGCTTATGTTTTTCAGTATAGTATTCTTTTGATCCTCTTTAGTATTTGTATACTCACCGCTGTTAGCTTTAAATACTGTCTTTTAATGACGTAAGCCACCTTGGGTTCTTTTTAAGGAGAAAGGTGGAATTAAATAATATTTTAAATAAATAAATAAATCATATAATTCGAAGCAGCATATGTGTTCGGAGGTGCCAAAGCTTCATTCCACCCCCACCTACTTCAAATAAATGCAATAAATGGCATCTAGCCTGTGTCAGTTATTTGAGACTACTTGCCCTGAGAATAAGATATTTTGCATCTTTCCACTGACTGGTTATGACAATCTGAATGTTCAGGCTTTCATAATGGAAGAATTATGAAAAACCAAGTCACCTTTACCTGCAGAACTATTTAAGGAAAAACTTGCAAAGTGAGGAATAAAACTCCTGGGAGATAAAATGAAAGTCGTGGGGAAAGTGATGCAGATAAAATACTCTGGTCATGGTATAAGTTACCAGTGACAGGCAAGAGATGGGCAACTCAATTTTGAACTAACTGAAATTTCCAAACACTCTTAATAACTGTACAGAACACAGTACATTAGCCCAGAAAAGTTTGTGCACACTTCCCTATAAATAAATCAATGATAAATTATGACCCTCCACATGTATGATATTAAAGAAGATAGAACCTCAAGTTCATAGAACCACTTTCACCTCTTTTAAATGAAATTAGTCTCTATTCAATATATCTTAACAAATAATTATCCTTAAATGGAAATTCCTTGTTATGTCAGGGCAAGTTTAGGATTATTCTGCATGCACCAAGTTTTCATTATTTCAACACAAACACTACCTTACAATTTTTGGCTTGTAACATTATATTCTAACTAATATAATTCAGAGATTGTACCTGAATGAAAGGGAAAACAAGCCCAACTACAAAGTTGGAGAGCCAGTTGATTATCCCAGCAATCATAAACGCAGCTGGCTTTTGAGACTGTGGAAAGAACTCTCCTGTTAGGATAAATGGAATTCCACCTGTAAAGAAGTCAAGAATAAAACGTTTAGTAAATGTTTCCCTTTTAAAACAACAACAGTTTCGTGCTTTAGCTCACTTCACCTTTGGCATGCCTGTAATTTTTGCCATTAAAATATGTAACAGATATCCAGAAATAAGTAAAATATGTAAAACATGCAAGATATATTTGGATTTCCAGCTATAAAGAAAATCAATTATTATTGACCAGAGTCCTATTACTTCTGCTTGCCAGCATAAGTCCATTAGTATAGATCTCAGGGGTGAATTACTGGGAGTTAGGAAGTCAGTGTAGGGGGCTGGATATCTCAGTGGTTTGGGTATCTGGTTACAGAGACAGAGGTTGGGAGTTCAATTTCCCACTTTGTCTCCTGCAAGTACAACCAGACTTTGTGGCCTTCGGCAGCCCCAGAAGAAGGGAATGGTAAACAGGTTCTGAGTATTTTCTACGTGGAAAACCCTGAAAAGGGTCAGTTGAAACTGATTTTATGGCACATGATTACTATTATTATTAAGAAGTCAGTGTAGCTGATTTGTGTTGCACACTAGTAACACGACTTGGCACATGACAATAAATGCCAGGGCCAACTTCTTAACTAATGGCAAACTACTACTGAAATTTACACCAGGGTAATTCTTCAACTGGATTATGACCAGCAATACCTTGTACATTTCATGCCAAAATAGGCCCTCAGAGTGGCTAACACAGCATTAATCATATTGACTCATAATTAAAAAGTTAAAGTTTAAAAGAACATTTTTAGAAAGCTATGAATCTTTTGAATACTATGGTCAATTGCCTACTGGGACCCTTTAGCTCTGCTGAGGCATTGTTTTTCAATGGTTAGGTGGAAGCAGAATTAAAACTAATTCTAGATCAGCTCATATTTTTCATAGGCAAGATTGTAGATTACTCAAATGCTACTAAGTATCCTCAGGACTGAAGCCTGTAAGACTGTGTACTTTCTCATCAATTCTCAGAGTCTGGTAACATTTGTGAAAAAGCTTACTGTAGATTATGATAGAATATGATATCATTTGGCTCTCCATCCTAGGGCTCAAGTGAGCTCCCTCATTTGCTAGTATAAATACTGGAGGACTATTTGTCTAATTTTCAGGCCCTTCTCTAACTTTGCTGGCAATAGCAATTTCTTTCCCCACCTTAATTAATTGCTGTTGTTATTTGTGCCATTGGATTTTCTTGCAGAGGCTGCTAGGTGATCCTTTCTCCCCTAGATAGTCACTTACAACATGACATCATGAAAGGGGAGAGCCCTTTCATGCCACTGGAACATTCTGAAAAAGTAGGAAGGAAAAACAGAGCCACAACATCACTAGAGTCACCACCATCAGCAGCTTAAAGTGTGTGTGTGTGTGTGTGTGTGTGTGTGTGTGTGTGTGTGTGTGTGTGTAGGGCTGAGTGGGGGAAGAGGAATTTTTATTATTGCCACCTGAAAAGGTAGTGAAGGCCCTGGAACTGTTGACATATTTTGCTGCCCTTCTTCAATCAACCTTCAGTTTCAGGGCAGTCCTTTCCCACTGTAAATGTTGAACGAAAAGTTTTCTTTGGTGATCATTTGGATCTGGTTCAGCCTTATTCTATGCCATTCTATCAAAAGCTAAGGAGAAACTACACAGCAAGTGCAAGAATATGCTTCATAAGCATATTGGTGATCACAGTAAGGTTTGTTTAAAGGTTTGCTTTAATTTTGCTCCCTCTCCATAAATCTGAAACACATACACACTCACAAACATACACACACAAAGAGAGGGGCAGCAAGTGACAGCACAGTTGTACGAGTTCCCAGTATGATCTGCGAAGATTCTCAGTCATCCAGGTGAGGTTATCTGGAAGCTGAGTCATGGCAACTGGACGTCTTTCTTACAAGGTTGAAATGTTTCGCTCCTCATCCAAGTAGCTTCTTCAGTCAGAGGAGAGTTGGTAGGAGACCCCTGATATATCCTCCACATTGGTTTCACTCCCCCCCACCCCCCCACCCCGGTCTGAATAGGCTCATTAAATGAACAAAGGAGTGAGTGGAAATCCCACTTCTGCAGTCCTTCTCCACTCATTGTCATGGGTTGTTAACAGTCATTAACAGTGTTCTTTCTGGTGGGTGTGGTCCTGATCTTTCTGGGGGCGGATGAAAGAGCAGTATGATAAATAGGAGACAGACTGTATTAAGGCCTCCACCCCTGCTGAGTGAGGGATTTTCTGTATGCACATGTATGGCCTCCCTGACTCCACTCTCAAACCACCTATCTTCTCGGTCCAAAATGAGTACGTCTTGGTCATCAAATGAATGTCCATTGTCCTTCAAATGAAGGAACGCTGCTGGTTGTGGTCCTGAGTCATTACCCCTCCTGTTAATGGTGTTTGGTGGCTGTTTGGTTTCTCCAATGAAGAGCTCTGAACACTCCTCTTTACATTGGACCGCATATACTATATTGCTCCTGTTGTGTTTTGGTGTCCGGTCTTTTAGGAGGATGAGTCTCTGCCTTAGTGTGTTTGTGGGTTTGAAGTGCATGGGTATGTGGTGTTTACCAAAAATCCTTTTGAGCTTTTCAGACACACCTGCCATGTAAGGAGTGACCAGGTTCTTCCATTGGCTCTGGGTCTCAGACTGTTCCATTGTCCTGCTGGGTCGGGACATTGCCTTGTTAAAGGCCCATTCTGGATATCCACAGGCCTTAAGGGCTGTCTTCAGATGTCCTTCTTCCTGGCTTCTGTGGAGGTGGGGATGTTTCTTGCTTAGTGTCCTGATGACCCCTAGTTTGTGTCGCAATGGGTGATGAGAGTCAAACTGCAGGTATTGATCAATGTGTGTAGGTTTTCTGCAGCTTTCTATTTCTAAGATGCCGTTGGATCCTATGATGACTGCACAGTCCAGGAAAGCCAGCTGGTTGTCTTTGGTGTCTTCCCTGGTGAACTTGATATTTGGGTCCACTGTGTTTATATGGTTTGTGAAGACCTGTACTTCCTGAATCTTGATCTTCTCCCAGGTGTCAGTCACATACCTGAATCAATGGGTCGGAGTCATCCCCTGGAAGGTGTTTAGTGCTTTCTTTTCCACTTCTTCCATGTATAAATTGGCAACAATGGATGACACTGGGGAACCCATGGCACAGCCATGTTTCTGTCTGTAAAAGTCACCTCTGTAGGTGAAGTTCCAGGAGCAGGCATATCTGGTCTGGGTTGAGGCTGCTTCTGGTGGAGAGGGTACTGTCTTCTTCCAGTCTCCTTTTTACAGTTGTTAGGGCATTGGGGGTGGGAATGCTGGTGAAGAGGGATGTGACATCAAAGGATACCGTGGTTTCATCAGTATTTAGTTTCAGTTCCCTGACCTTGGATGCAAATTCCTCTGAGTTGAGAATGTGGTGATATGAGTGTCCAACCAATGTTGCTAAGATGGTGTCCAGGTATTTAGCAATGTTATTTGTTACCGAGTTTATGCTGCTGACGAAGGGTCTGAGGGGGGCTCCTTCCTTGTGTATCTTGGGAAGTCCATAAAGGTGGGGGGGGGGCTCTCCAGAATACAACTGGTGGTAGATTGCCCTGTTGATGGTGTGGTGCTTTTCCGAGTGTTTCAAGCAGTCTATCGCTTTCTTCCTGTAAATATGGTGGAGTCCCTCTTCAGTTTCTTGTATGTGTGTTGATCTTCCAAAAGCGAGCTTACTTTTCTATGGTAACCCGTGGTGTTGAGGATGACAGTTCATCATCCTTTGTCCGCAGGTAGTATGGTGATGGTCTCATCCCTGCTGAGAGATGTCAGAGCACTTCTTTCCTGTCTGGTGAGGTTGGTGATGGCAGTGCTGCAGAAACATTTATCTGGATTTTTTTTATTATTAATTAAAGAAAAACAATGACAATACTAACATAAAAAGTGTGTACATATATACCGTACAAAAATTTCCCTCCTCTGCCACCATCACCCTTGGGACCAGATAACCAAATATATTCTTTTAATCTCTTTTCACCCCATTCCACTCCAAAAACACATTGATGCTTCTGCTGGCTTATGACCTTTCCCTTTTAAAAAACCTTATTCAAATATGGATTCCGTACCTCTTTAAAATCATTGTATTTTGTCACTCCCCTTCCTACTTTTATTTCACATTTTAGCTTATCGTGTATCGCTAAACACCACACTTCTTTATACCAATCTTCAAGATTAATTTGTTATTTTTCCAGTTTTTTGCAAATATTAGTCTTGCTACTGTGACCATTATAACAATTAGTTCTTTCTGTTCTTTTTTAAGATAGTGATCCTTGATTGTATTTAAAAGGGCAATAGTTGGTGATATTTGAATATTACAGTGGAACCTCTACTTACGAACTTAATCCGTATTGGAATGGCGTTCGTTAGTTGAAATGTTCGTAAGTAGAAGCAAAATTTCCCATAGGAATGCATTGAAAACCGATTAATCCGTTCCGGCTGTTTTTTGTTCTTATGTAGAGGCGCGTTCGTACGTTGAAGCATTCGTTCCCATAGGAACTAATGCAAAGTCGGTTAATCCGTACTCTACCACTAGGGGGAGAAATTTTTTTTAACCTAAGATGACCTAAGGTTAAAAAAAGGGCAGGAAAGATTTTTTTCCCCATTCGTAAGTTGGAGCTCCGTTCGCAAGTAGAAGCAAAATTTAGCGAACGGAGCTGTTCGTAAGTTATAATGTTCGTAGGTAGGGACGTTCGTAAGTAGAGGTTCCACTGTATATCCAATAATTTCTCTAAAATCTTTTAAAACCAATGCCCCTTCTTTCTTATTTCGCAAGTCCACCACATATGTAAATAACTTCCTTTTTCCTTTTTACATCTCCAGCATTGAAATGGTACATTTTTATTTATAATATTCAATCTTACTGGGGTAAGGTACCATCTCCATGCGACCTTATAACAATTTTTTTACCCTTATAGACATATTCTTCATTATTCTTTGTGACAATATTTTGTTCCAATCCTCACTTTTAACCTCTTCGTCCAAATCTTCTTGCCATTGGTTTTTCATCATAACTTTTTCATATCCAACATTTATATAGAATCTTATAAATCACACTTACTGTGCCCTTTCTTTTATTTCCTTCCTCTTGAACTTGTCTTTGCTCTATGATCTTCTCAAATTTAGTCAATTTTCTAATTTCTCCTACTTTTCTAGTACACTCCCTTGTCCAACTTTCCATTTGAAGTATATTTAACCAAGATATCCCCTCTTCCTCTCCCAAAATTTCCTTTATAGTATTTTTATCTTTCATCTTTTTCATCCAATCCCTTATTGTATTTAACCTTTTCTCTACTAATACTTCTTTAAGTTTAGTTTTAAGGATTTTGGGGAAATTCCAAGCCTCCACTACTTGTTGTAATGGTGAGATAAGTGGACTCAGTATATATCTATATTCTTTCCAGCATTCTAACATATTCTTCAAAAAAGGATTTGTTATTCTCTTTATTTCTTCTGCTATTTTTTCTTTAAAGAGGATATTCTCCAATATATTAAAATGTTCTGACAATTCCAATACCCTCCATATTAAATTTCTATTATGTGCAATAATAGCTGGAATATGTCTAAGTTGGTTTGCAATATAATATGCTTTAACGTTTGGTAGTCCAAGTCCTCCTTTTTGTGGAATATACCATAGTTTCTTATTTATCCTTATTCTTTTGTTTCCGGCACAATAGCTATTTATCAAGTTCTGCCAATCTTTCAGATATATTTCTTCAATATTTATTGGGAGCATCCAAAATACAAAATTAAGTTGAGGAATAATCTTCATTTTACTTAATGCTATTCTTCCAAACCATGACAATTTAAATTTTTTATATTGATTTATCTGTTCATTAATTTCTTTCTTCAATTTATCCATATTTACTTTAATCGTTTCTTGTAAATTCCATGTAATATAAACACCTAAATATTTAATTATACCTTCAATTCTTCCCTTAAATTCTTTTTTCATTTCTTTCTCATCTACTTCTGAATGATTTAATAAAATACATTCTGATGTCTCCCAATTTACTTTCAAACCCGTTATTTCTTCAAAATGATTCAGATGTGTTCTAATAATCTGCAATGTTTCTTTTGGGTTTTTAATTATTAATAGTGTGTCATCTTCAAAAAGATTTATTTTATCCTCCTCTCTATTGTCTACACCTTTAATTAAACTATCATTTCTGATCACTTGCGCCAGCACTTCTATTATCAATATAAATAGAGTTTGAGATAAGGGGCAGCCTTGTCTCGTTCCTCGGCCTAAACATATTGATTCTATTATACCATCATTTATTATTATTTTTGCAGAGTTCTGTGAATATAATTGATGAATTATTTGTCTAAATTGGGTACCGAATCCTATCTGTTTAAGCAATATTTTTAATGCACCCCATTCAACCAAATCAAAAGCTTTGAAAATATCTAGGGATAGTACACCTGCCTTACATTTTGATTCTTTTGCTAAATACATCAAATTAAGCACCTTCTTCATTGTATCCGACATCTGTCTACCTTGTATAAAACCACTTTGATCTTTCTTGATATATTTCCCTATAAACTTAGTTAATCTTGCTGCCAAAATTGCTGTAAATATTTTAGCATCTTGATTTATCAATGAAGTCAGTCTATAAGACTCCATATTTATAGGGGTTTTGTTCGGTTTTAAAATTAAAACTATTATTGATTCTTTCCAAGACTGAGAGATTTCTTCTCCTTTTAATATAACATTACAGTGGTGCCTCGCAAGATGAACGCCTCGCCGGACGAAAAACTCGCAAGACGAAAGCGTTTTGCAATCGTGTTGGTGACTCGTAAGACGGCTTTTTCTATGGCCGTGCTTCGCAAGATTTTTTTTTTTTTTTGGAAGAGCGATGCCTCGCAAGACAAAAATAATTTGTTCGTCTTGCGAGGTTTCCCATAGGAATGCAATGCATTCCTATGGGAAGCCGCTTTTTCGCAAGATGAAAATTTCGCAATATGACAGTACTCGCGGAACGAATTACTTTCGTCTTGCGAGGCACCACTGTATATAATTCTTTTAGTTTTGGAATAAGAATTTTTATAAAAGTTTTATAATATTCTGGGCCCAATCTATCTGTACCAGGTGTCTTCCCTGCTTTTAATTTGTTTATAATAGCTTCTATCTCTTCCTCTGTTATTGTTCTCTCCATTAATTCCCTATCCTCTTCAGTTATTACTTTTTAAAAATTATTTTCTAAATATGGAGGGATTCTTGCTTGTATATAAGTCCTTATAGAATTTTTGAAAAGCTTCTAGTTTTTCTTTCATTTTATTACATCTGTCCCCTTTTTGGTTTTTTATCACTCCTATATTACTCATGTTTTTTGGGGCGGCAGCTTTAGCTAGAAGCTTCAAATTTTTGTTACTAAATTCAAAGTATTCCCTGTTTAAATATACTAGATCCCTCTGGACCTTTTCCATATGTATCCCTTCTAATTCCTTTCTTTTAGCTTGTAACCCCACCATAATCTCCTTTTCTCTAGTTCTTATCACTCCTTTTTCTAACATCTTAGTATCTTCCTCTAAATCTTGAATTATTTTCTTTTGTTGTGTCTTAATTGTCTATTGAAGCTACCAACATGAATTTGACCAAACTCCGGGAGGCAGTGGAAGACAGGAGGGCCTGGTGTGCTCTGGTCCATGGGGTCATGAAGAGTCGGACACGACTTAATGACTAAACAACAACAATTGTCTATGCCACTTTTATAGCATATCCTCTGACTACAGATTTCATGGCATCCCAGATTATTTTAGCCTTTCCCCCTCCTTTTGTATTTATTTCCCAGGTCTCTTCTAAATTCTTTTGAAACTCTTTTACAATATTTTGATGTTGGTAAATGTTTGTATCAATCTTCCATCTATTCGCTTCTTTATAATCACTTTTTACTATTAGTTCCATATTTACCCTGGCGTGATCTGAGATTTGAATAACATCTATACTTGTATTATTTACCTTTGATAACAGTTCTTTTGATATTAATATATAATCTATTCTTGTGTAAGTTTTATGCACCGATGAGTAATAGGAGTATCTCCTTTCTTCCCCTTTTAATTCTCTCCATACATCTTTTAAATCTGTATTTCTAATTAATTTATATAGTATAGTACTTTTGTTTTGTTTATCTGCATTCTTTACTTTTGATTTATCTTTTAAAGTATCCATAGTCATATTAAAGTCCCCTGCAAGTATAACAAATCCTTTCCTTACTTTATCTAATCTGCTTAGTATGTTTACATAAAATTCCTCCTGTTTCTCATTCGGTGCATATATATTCATCAAAGCACATTCTTCTCCTCTTAATTTACCTTGTATTATTAAATACTTTCCTTGTGTGACTTTTTCCACTTTTCCTATCCTAAAATGACATCTTTTAGAAATCAAAATTGCTACACCTCTTGACTTTGATGAACCAAAAGATTTTTCATATATATCACACCATTTACATTTCAATTCATTCAAACCCTCTTTTCTCTGATGAGTTTCTTGTAAAAATACTATATCCACATTACTCTTTCTCAATACATTTTGTATCTTTGCCCTCTTCACAGTTGTTCCTAGGCCTTTCACATTCCAAGTAGTTGATTTTATCTGTTTAACCATTGTCCCTTATACTTCTTTCTAGTCCCAGGTTTCTTGTGCACACCCTAATTTTTAACATTAATACCTCTAACATAGTTACACTTATAAAACATGGAAAAATAATAGCAAATACAATAAATAGACAAAAAGAAATAGAAAAAACCAAAATCCTCGCTTATCCACCCCCCACCTACACTCATTAGTCTTTGACCACCCCTTCTTATGAATGTTATTCTATTGACCTCTTGGCCTCCGGGAGGGGGGGGGAAGCATGGTCTGGAACATTGGCTCTGCCCCCTCCCTTAGCTCTGTCATATCTCTAAGAGCCTATTCCCTTTCCTTTGAAAACTCTAAACTATGTTTAGTGAAAAACCTTAACAGAATAGTATCTATCTAAATTCCCAGAGTTTCTATGCTACTACCAGACTTTCCCTTAATAAATTTTTTCCTTTGCCGGTTCTCCCCTTTACTCTCTAAACCCCCTCTATTAACTCACTTCCCCCCTCTCTCTACCCCTTTTTCTGGTTTTCCCCTTATTAAACATTGTTCTAATATTTCCCAGACCTTCCCTTTAATCACCTATTTTCCCCTTTCTTCTGGGTTCCCCCCGATATACATTTTTTATCCTTACCCAGACCTCCCCATTTGTTCATGTTTTTTATTTTGCCTTCTGTTTTGCTTTGCCTCCACTCTTGTGTTTTCATTCTGATCACCTGCTCTTCCTTTGCGGACTTGTTTTCATCCTCTACCTCTTGCTCTTGGCTATCCAGTTGTTCTCCCCATTCTTCTTTAGTTATAAGTCCAGCGTTCATCAAAAAAAATCGAAATCTGATCTCTCCAATGTGACACTATACTATTTCCCACTGTGATAAATTTTCATTGTTCCACCTACTGTGAGGAGTGAAAAAATCCTGTCTCTGCAGCTCCACTCATCAGCAGGAACGGTCACCCTCATTAATGCATATGCACCAACACTGTCATCTACAACAGAAGTCAAATACAAATTCTATGACGATCTGGCAGCTACTATAAAAAAATCCCCGAGAGAGAGATGCTATTCATTCTCAAAGACTTTAACGCTAGAGTTGGTGCTGATCACAATTCTTGGCCCACTTGTCTAGGCCGTTTTGGCATTGGGAAGATGAACGAAAATGGCCAACGCTTGCTGCAGTTTTACTGTTACTATGGTCATTGTGTCAGCAACACGTTCTTTAATACGAAGCTTCAACACAGAGGTTCCTGGAGACATCCAAGATCGAAGCATTGGCATCAGCTCGATTTGATCCTCACTAGACACTCTAGCCTTCCTAGTATTACGATCACACACAGTTATCAGGGTGCTGATTGCGATACTGATCACTCCCTGGTGTGTAGTAGAGTCAAACTGTGAATAAAGAGATTGTATCACATGAAAAAGGAAGAAAGACCACATATTGACATCAGCAAAACTCGCAATCAAAGAAAAGTGGAGGAATTTGCCCAAGCGCTTGAGGAAACCCTTCCAGGCCCAGCTGATGCAAATGCACCTGAACGATGGGAACATTTCAAGAACACTGTTTATAACACCACCTTGTCCACATTTGGCAAGAAGACCAAAAAGACGGCAGACTGGTTCGAAGCCCATTCGGAGGAGTTGATGCCAGCCATCGAGGAAAAGAGGAGAGCTCTAGCAGCATACAAAGCCTGTCCTAGTGAGTACAACTTGCAGGTTCTTCGAGTTCCTCGTAGCAAAGTCCAACAGGCTTCCAAGAGATGTTCTAACGATTATTGGCTTCAGCTCTTCTCTCAGATACAGATAGCAGCGGACACAGGTAACATCAAGGGAATGTATGACGGTATCAAGCAGACTTTAGGTCCAATACAGAAGACATCTGCTCCTTTGAAGTCTGCTACAGGCGTGATCATCCAGGACCGAGCACAGCAGATGGAACGCTGGGTGCAGCACTACTCTGAGCTATATTCCAGAGAGAATGTAGTAACCGAAGAGGCATTAAATAACATCGAGCGCCTGCCTGTCTTGGAAGAGTTGGACAGTGAACCAAGTTTAGCAGAAATAAAAGCAACCTTGGATTCCCTCGCCTCCGGCAAGGCACCAGGAAAGGATAACATCCCTCCTGAAGTGCTGAAGTGCTGTAAAGAGATCATCACCACCAAGCTGTATGAAATCTTTTGTCTTTGCTGGAGGGAACGTGGAGTACTACAGGACATGGAGGATGCAAACATCATCACATTGTACAAGAACAAAGGCGACAGGGGCAACTGCAATAACTACCATGGCATCTCTCTTCTCAGCGTTGTAGAGAAGCTGCTTGCCCGTGTTGTGCTGAAGAGGCTCCAGGTGCTTGCAGAGTCTATCTAGAATCACAGTGTGGATTTCAAGCGAATAGATCCACCACTTAAATGGTATTTTCCCTCAGACAGCTGCAGGAGAAATGTAGGGAACAACGACAGCCACTCTTTGTGGCCTTCATAGATCTCACAAAGGCCTTTGATTTGGTTAGCAGGGACGGCCTTCATCAGGTCCTTTCATGAGGAAATGAAAGGCACTGTAGTTTTTGATGGCTGAACATCTGAACCCCTTGACATCCGAAGTGGAGTGAAACAGGACTGTGTCCTCACGCCGACCCCGTTTGGGATCTTTTTTGCTGTCATGCTGAAGCACGCCTTTGGAACTGCAACAGAAGGTGTCTATCTCTGGACTAGATCAGATGGAAAGCACTTTAATCTCTCTAGATTGAGAGCGAAGACCAAAATCCAGCTGAAATGCATGCGGGAATTCCTCTTTGCCGATGATGCAGCTGTTGTTGCCCATTCTGCTGAAGACCTCCAACAACTCATGAATCGTTTTAGCAAGTCCTGCCAAGACTTTGGATTAACAATCAGCCTGAAGAAAACACAAGTCATGGGCCATGGCGTGGACTCATCTCCCTCTATAACCATCTCTACACAAGAATTGGAGGTTGTTCATGATTTCGTGTACCTTGGCTCAACGATCTCTGACACTCTCTCCCTAGATGTCAAGCTGGATAAATGCATTGGCAAAGCAGATACCATGTTCTCTAGACTCACAAAGAGAGTATGGCTTAATAAGAAGCTGATGGCATATACGAAGGTCCAGGTCTATAGAGCCTGTGTCCTGAGCACACTTCTGTACTGCAGTGAGTCCTGGACCCTTTGTGCACAGCAGGAGAGGAAGCGTTCCATATGCGTTGTCTCCTATGCATTTTTGGTATCACCTGGCAGGACAAAGTTCCAAATAAAGTAGTCCTAGAACAAGCTGGAATTTTTAGCATGTATACATTAGTGAAACAGTGACGTCTACGTTGGCTCAGGCATGTCATGAGAATGGCTGACGGTCGGATTCCAAAAGATCTCCTGTATGGAGAATTAGTGCAGGGAAAGCGCCTCAGAGGGAGACCACAGCTGCGATACAAGGATATCTGCAAGTGGGATCTGAAGGCCTTAGGAATGGACCTCAACAGATGGGAAACCTTGACATCTGAGCGTTCAGCCTGGAGGCAGGCGGTGCATCATGGCCTCTCCCATTTTGAAGAGACACTTGTCCAGCAGGCTAAAGTAAAAAGGCAATCCTGAAACCAGCAAAATCAGGGAGCTGGACAGGGGACAGATTGTATTTGTCTTCAGTGTGGAAGGGATTGTCACTCTCGAATTGGCCTTCTCAGCCACACTAGATGCTGTTCCAAGTCCTCTATTCAGAGCATGTTACCATAGTCTCTCGAGACTGAAAGATACCTAATCGATAAATTTTCATGTGGACTGGATGACCCCATATATATTTAATATCCTTTGCAATCAGGATGGCTGTGATAACTCTCGTTTTTCTTCTATATGCCATTGCTTCATGCCAATAGTCATTGAAAACCATGATGTCATCATTTTTTATTTTAAGATATTCTGGCTTTTCTCTCAACACTTTCATAAGTTCTTCTTTTTTTCCTGTAGATGGCAAACTTTACCAACAGGTGACGTGGTTGACCTCTGACTTTTCTTGATGCACGATGGGCTCGTTCAGTATCAAACACTCTCCAGTTGAGCTCAGGAGTTATTTGATTAAACCAATCTAGTATTATTTTCAATAACTCCTTTTCCCGTTGAGCACCTTCCGCCAAGCCTTCAATTCTTATGTTTGACCTTTGTGACAAATCCTATTGTGTTATCATCTGAGTCTTTAGGTCAACAATATCTCTTTCTTGATCCAAGAGCCTGGAGGAGTTTATTTTTGCCAGTGCTTTCACTCCCACCAGTAGTTCATCCATGTTTTTCATATGAGACTCCAGATTATCCCTTATTTTTTAATATCTTTTTTTATAATCCTCTTGCATTTTTTTTATAATCCTCTTGCATTTTTTTGTAATCTTGCATTGTGTCCATTTTCTTGTCAAGGTTCTGTATTCTTTGATCCGTTGCTTTAACACCCTCATTAATATGTCAAATAGTGTCAATAGATTCTGGTTCAGGCCTGGGTCCTCCTTCTTGTGTTTTTTTGCAATTTCTGTGCCATGTTTTTTTCTGTTGTAGCCTCAGATAGCCTCTTTAAATTATCGTCAGAAGGTTTATTTTTGGATCCCGATCTGGATGCTGAACCTGATTCAGAGTTTTCTCTTCTCCAAACCACTCTATGTTCTCTTATATTTTTCACAGCAACTCTGCTTTCCTTTTGTCTTGACCTTCCTTGTCTCATTAATATCTTCTTTTATCCAAGCTTCTACACAGTCCCATTTATTTTTAAAAGAGTCTCCAGCAATAATTCAATCCAAAGAAAAAAGCAATTGCAATGAATCTGGATGTAATTATACAAATTCCCAGCAATTGGAGCTAGAGAGCAGTTTAAAAGTCTTTATTAAGACATGCATAATAAAGCTTGCAGAGCTTTATTATGCATGTCAAGAGAATTTAGTTTCATTTCTCAGTTTCGTTTCTTATCTTTATATTTATTTATTTATTTCTTAATATTTTAAACTCCAAGAATAGGCAACAATCATTATTACAGGCAGTTCATCTAAACAACTGGTCAGTACTTTAGTCTGAGACTCTTTTTTTTTCTTCCCATGGGCATCAGTTGGAGGTTTTTAAAGTAATTGATTACATTCCTTTGAGCTTCATGAGCTTAAACAGTTGTTATCAGCAAGTGGAACGTTTCTCTTTCAACTTCACAGCCAGTAATGGTGTTTTTCTCTCCTCTTTCTTCTCCTTCCACTTTGTTACCGAAGCTCCCCCCTCCCCTTTTCCTATCACTGCTCTGGGCTTTCAGCGTTCTTTATTACACTTTTGCTTTTCTCCCAATGACCCTGGGTAATTATGCTTCATATCACATAAAGTATTACTTATCTATGAGTCATCGGACGGTCATTTTTTCTGCCTTCTTTTTCATCAATGCAGCAGCTCTTGGGAATTTAACCTTTCGCCATTTTGCTCCAGGCCACGCCCCCCCCAAAATTTATCTGGATTTGTTCAGCTTCTGACACTGGTAGATTGTTGTTCTGGATAGCCAATTTTGTGGCTGTAATGAAGTCCACAACCGGGATCTGTTTGGGTGTGATGGCCAAATTTAGGCCTTTGGGTAAGACCTCCCTCTCTGACTGAGTGAGTTCCCTGTCTGAGAGATTCTTCACTCATTTGTCCTTTGTGTCCTTTGCTGTGGTCCCCTCGTCATTCTTCTTCTTTCCGAGTTCCCCTGCTGTCTGTTTTCGGAAGATAAGGTTATCAAATTTGTTGGTTTGCCTCTCTTTGCCTTTGAAATGCTGGGCCAGTTGTGCTTTGCGGCCAAAATCTAGGACTGCATCCAGTGTCAATTTGGGTAGCGTGGAAAGTAGATTCTTGGTGAAGGCGGCCTACACTGTGTTTCAAAGTGTCTATGATGAAGTGGACCTGTGATCCTTTCATTAACTAGCTGTTCTTGTGCCTTCTGAAGGATCTTGTTACTAAAAATTGTAATATTGGGCTATTTTATTTAGATTAAATTAGCAAAAGACATATATATTCATGACAACAGTAATTATGGGCTATTCTATTTAGATTATTTAGATTAAAGTAGCAAAAGACATATAAATTCATATAACTGACCTGAAAGCTGCAGCTTCCACATTAAGTCAATCAAGTATTAATTGGGTTTTATATTTTTTTTAAATAGAAATCAATCAATGTCCCTTTCTTAAATGATAGATGCTCCTGCTGATTCACGTTACATTTGCTCATGAAATTAGTCTAATTTATATTGTACACTACATAAATGAGATTATGTTAATACCTCTACATTTCAATTTGCAAAACGTAAATCAAAAGATATGTGCATCATATATGTTGTTTAGGGAATGGGACCCATGACTTTACAGTAATATTTATTTATTTATTATTTGAATTTATATCCCACACCATCTGGCAACCAGGCCACTCTGGGTGGCTAACAACAATATAAGGAGAGAAAAAAATTAAAAACACGATAAAAATAAGTTGTTGTTGTTGTTTAGTCATTAAGTCGTGTCCGACTCTTCATGACCCCATGGACCAGAGCACGCCAGGCCCTCCTGTCTTCCACTGCATCCCAGAGTTGGGTCAAATTCATGTTGGTAGCTTCGCTGACACTGTCCAATCATCTCGTCCTCTGTCGTCTCCTTATCCTCTTGCCTTCACACTTTCCCAACATCAGGGTCTTTTCCAGGGAGTCTTCTCTTCTCATGAGATGGCCAAAGTATTGGAGCCTCAGCTTCAGGATCTGTCCTTCCAGTGAGCACTCAGGGTTGATTTTCTTCAGAATGGATAGGTTTGTTCTCCTTGCAGTCCAGGGGACTCTCAAGAGTCTCCTCCAGCACCACAATTCAAAAGCATCAATTCTTTAGCGGTCAGCCTTCTTTATGGTCCAACTCTCACTTCCATACATCGCTACTGGAAAAACCATAGCTTTGACTATGCGGACCTTTGTCGGCAGGGTGATATCTCTGCTTTTTAAGATGCTGTCTAGGTTTGTCATCGCTTTCCTCCCATCAGAGTGGTATCATCTGCATATCTGAGGTTGTTGATATTTCTTCTGACAATCTTAATTCTGGCTTGGGATTCATCCAGTCCAGTCTTTCGCATGATGCATACTGCATATAAGTGAAATAAGCAGGGAGACAATATACAGCCTTGTCGTACTCCCTTCCCAATTTTGAACCAATCAGTTGTTCCATATCCAGTTCTAACTGTTGCTTCCTGTCCCACGTATAGATTTCTCAGGAGATAGATAAGGTGGTCAGGCACTCCCATTTCTTTAAAAACTTGCCATAGTTTGCTGTGGTCCACACAGTCAAAGGCTTTTGCGTAGTCAGTGAAGAAGAAGTAGATGTTTTTCTGGAACTCTCCGGCTTTCTCCATAATCCAACGCAGGTTAGCAATTTGGTCTCTAGTTCCTCTGCCCCTTCAAAATCCAGCTTGTACTTCTGGGAGTTCTCGGTCCACATACTGCTGAAGCCTAACTTTTAGGATTTTGAGCATAACCTTGCTAGCATGTGAAATGAGTGCCATTGTACGGTAGTTGGAGCATTCTTTGGCACTACCCTTCTTTGGGATTGGGATGTAGACTGATCTTTCCAAACCTTTGGCCACTGCTGAGTTTTCCAAACTCGCTGGCATATTGAGTGTAGCACCTTAACAGCGTCATCTTTTAAGATTTTAAATAGTTCAACTGGAATGCCATCACCTCCACTGGCCTTGTTGTTAGCCATGCTTTCTAAGGCCCATTTGACTTCGCTCTCCAGGATGTCTGGCTCAAGGTCAGGAACCACACTATCTGGGTTGTCTAGGACATCCAGATCTTTCTGGTATAATTCTTCTGTGTATTCTTGCAACCTCTTCTTGAAGTCTTCTGCTTCTGTGAGGTCCCTACCATTTTTGTCCTTTATCATGTCCATCTTTGCACAAAATGTTCCTTTAATACCTCCAATTTTCTTGAACAGATCTCTGGTTTTTTCCTTTCTATTATTTTCCTCTATATCTTTGCACTGTTCATTTAAGAAGGCCCTCTTGTCTCTCCTTGCTAGTCTTTGGAAGTCTGCATTCAATTTTCTGTAACTTTCCCTATCTCCCTTGCATTTTGTTTCCCTTCTCTTCTCTGCTATTTGTAAGGCCTCGTTGGACAGCCACTTTGCTTTCTTGCATTTCCTTTTCTTTTTTCCTACTTTCTTCAGTTTAAGCTTGAATTTTGCTATAAGAAGCTGATGATCAGAGCCACAATCAGCTCCAGGTCGTGTTTTTGCTGACTGTATAGAACTTCTCCATCTTTGCCTGCAGAGAATATAATCAATCTGATTTCAGTATTGCCCATCTGGTGATGTCCATGTGTTGAGTCGCCTCTTGTGTTGTTGGAAAAGAGTGTTTGTGATGACCAGCTTGTTCTCTTGACAAAACACTATTAGCCTTTGCCCTGCTTCGTTTTGAACTCCAAGGCCAAACTTACCTGTTGTTCCTTTTATCTCTTGACTCCCTACTTTAGCATTCCAGTCCCCTATAATGAAGAGAACATCTTTCTTTGATGTCAGTTCTAGAAGGTGTTGTAAGTCTTCATAGAATTGGTCCATTTCAGCCTCTTCAGCATTGGTGGTTGGTGCATAAACTTGGATTACTGTGATGTTGAAAGGTCTGCCTTGGATTCGTATTGAAATCATTCCATCATTTTTGAGATTGTATCCCAGTACAGCTTTCCCCACTCTTTTGTTGACTATGAGGGCTACTCCATTTCTTCTACGGGATTCTTGCCCACAATAGTAGATATGATAATTGTCTGAATTGAATTCGCCCATTCCCGTCCATTTTAGTTCACTGATGCCCAGGATGTCAATGTTTATTCTTGCCATCTCTTGTTTGACCACATCCAGCTTACCAAGGTTCATAGATCTTACATTCCAGGTTCCTATGCAGTATTTTTCTTTGCAGCATCGGACTTTCCTTTCACTTCCAGGCCCGTCCGCAGCTGAGCGTCCTTTCGGCTTTGGCCCAACCACTTCATTAGCTCTGGAGCTACTTGTACATGTCCTCCGCTCTTCCTCAGTAGCATGTTGGATGCCTTCCGACCTGAGGGGATCATCTTCCAGTGTCATATCTTTTAGCCTTTTGTTTCTGTCCATGGAGTTTTCTTGGCAAAGATACTGGAGTGGCTTGCCAGTTCCTGCTCCAGGTGGATCGCGTTTAGTCAGAACTCTCCACTATGATCTGTCCATCTTGGGTGTCCCTGCACGGCATAGCCCATAGCTTCTCTGAATAACTCAAGCCCCTTCGCCACGACAAGGCAGCAATCCGTGAAGGGGAAAAATAAGTTAATACATTGCAAATCAGAAATTAAAACAGATGACAGTAAGGTGGTGGAAAGTGTGATGGAGAAGATAGCAAAAAGAATGGTAAAAAGGGAGGGCAAGATCCTAGTGCTCCGGGAAAGCCTGGCGGAAGAGCCAGGTCTTCAATGCTCTTTTGAATCCATCCAGCGAGGGTGCCAGATGAATCTCAGTCGGCAGGTTGTTCCATAGGTGGGGGGCAACCACCAAGAAGGCCCGGTTTCTAGTTCTTTCCCTCCGGGCCTCCTTCGGCGTCAAGGCCCTCAACCGCCCTGCCTGTGAGGAACGGGTATTACGAACAGATCTGGTTGGGAGCAGGTGTTCTGATAGGTACCTAGGTCCTAAACCGTTTAGGGCTTTAAATGTTATCATCATAACTTTGAAGTCAATGCGGAAACAAACCGGTGGCCAATGAAGGGCGGCCAGAGTGGGGGAGATGTGCTGAAATTTCTTCACCCCAGTTATTAATCTGGCTGCTGAATTCTGGACCAGTTGAAGTCTCCGCATCAGCCCACATAGAGAGCACTGCAGTAGTCTATTCTTGAGATTATGAGATTATGAGGGCATGAATCAGCGTTGTGAGTGCCCCCACGTAATAGACAAATCTCATGAAGCAGCTTGTTAATTTTGGTAAGTTATTATCAGAAATTTTTTTTAATTTGATGAAATTCTTAACCTATCCCTACTAAAGAAAGGAATGATGAGAAAGGACTACTAAAACCCAACTCCAATGTGGTGCCAGGAGAATTTTCAGGACTTTCTTCCCCTCCTCTTTCTTCCCCTGCTGCTCTCCCTTCCCCTCCCCTCTGTGCTTCCTGAAAACTGTTTCCAGAGGGATTTCAAGCACCACAGAGAGTCCCTTTATTGAGAGAAAGATGAGGTGTAATTAAAACAAATGAACAAATGAATGGAAAGTTGCAGTAGGAAGAGAGGATTCTGCTGGATACCACTGTTCCACTAGTGGTGATCTACTGTTGGATCCTACCCATAAAAGTTATGCAGATATACCACATCAATGGATTGATTGATTGATTTAAAATATTCTGTTTCACCTTCCTCCCTCAAGGCACCTTACATAATTACAAGACAATATTTAAAGCTAAAAACAAAAAGTATGCAAATACTAAAAAGGATCAAACAAATACTACATTAAGTATTTCCTTGATTTCACAAAGTCTCCATTAGAAAGCAGAAAAATTAAGGTAGTAAAAATAAAGGTAGCTTGATCTCCTTGCAAACTGTTTAACAAGGACAGAGCTAGAGGGCCACATTTCTTTTGGTGAGCCAGTTTAGCAAGAAAATCAGGACCTTATTAATAATATTATTAATATTATTATCCATAGGTAAAGGTAAAGGTTCCCCTTGACATTTAGTCCAGTCGTGTCCGACTCTAGGGGGCGGTGCTCATCCCCGTTTCCAAGCCGTAGAGCCAGTGTTTGTCCGAAGACAGTTTCCGTGGTCATGTGGCCAGCGCGACTAGACACGGAATGCCGTTACCTTCCCACCGAGGTGGTACCTATTTATCTACTTGCATTTGCATGCTTTTGAACTGCTAGGTTGGCAGGAGCTGGGACAAGTGATGGGAGCTCACTCCGTTGCGTGGATTCGATCTTACGACTGCTGGTCTTCTGACCCTGCAGCACAGAGGCTTCTGTGGTTTAACCCACAGTGCCACCACGTCCCTATATTATTATCCATATGGAGCCACAAAAATGTCTCTTTTGATGCTGCAGTGACTGAGCAATTTGACAAATTGTATAAGGGTGACAATCACAGACAAATTGTCTAAGGGTGACAATCCACTGATAAATATGGATCATCCACTGATAAATATCAGGGATAGCGCAGAGAAGCCAAGCCAAAGGGATGACAATCAGCACTGGGAGCCAGAGTCAGAGGACAACTCTTGATGTGTGTGGAGAGGTAGACAAGCCAGGAGCAATTACCTTCCCCATATCTGGACACAAATACAGGATAATTCAATTCTTCAAAAAACTTCTGATTTATGAATGTGGGATATTGTGTTTCTGTACCCATGATTCAAAAGCCAAGAAATGGCCCAATGTTGCTGCACAATATTGTGTCTGCGTTGCCAGCAGGAAAAGATGTGCCATGCTTTACATAGCAAAGGACAGCTTGAATGTTGACAACACCAATGGCAGCAGTCAAGATGGTCTACCCTCTTCTGCTCACTACCATTCACACTTGTTGAAAAACAGCCCTAACAATTGTTTCGTGTTTGGGTGAGAAGTGGTTAACTGACGGAAAAAAGGAGTCAGAGTCTGAGATTTTCCCCTGTGCGGTGACACTGTGTGAATAGTAGTGAGCAAAAGGGGGTCACGTAATAATGGGCTCAAGCTACAGGAAGCCAGATTTAAGCTGAATATCAGGAAAAACTTCATAATTGTTAGAGCAGCATGAAAACAGAACCAATTAACTAAGGACTTGGTGAACACTCCAGTGCTGGGGGCATTCAGGAGAAGATTGGACAACCATCTGTCAAATCTAGTTTGATTTAGATTCCTGTATTGAGCAGCAAGTTGGACTCAATGGCATTATAAGCCCTTTCCAACTCAATTATTCTATGATTCTAAATGGTACTGAATACTGCTGAAAGGTCCCGGAGAACAAATAAGGTTGTGCTTCCCTTATAAAGTCCCTGGCATAGGTAGCCATCTACCAAGACAACCAAAGCAGTCTCACTCCCCTATCCTGGCCAAAAGCCTGATTGAAATAAGTCCAGATAATCAACATCATGCAAAAGTGTGTGGAGTTGCAGAGCTACCACATTCTCAACCATAGCCAAAATTGGGAAATTTGAGACTAGGCTATAGTTTCAGATATAAGTAACAGGTGAAGTTGGAGCCATATGCACACAGTGATGAAATTTGGGCAATTCTTTCTCCTCAGAAAAGCGAGGGGCTCATACTTTAGGTCCATGATGAGCAGGAGGATGTGTGCCTGGTCCTTGCCAACACAAATTGATTGGTAGACTCCCTGAACCAGCCTAAGTCAAATAAGGGATTCCCCCGTCTCTCTTATATATGCACATGCACCCACATGCATGTGCACACACACACACACACACAGAGACTTTTTCAAGAATAGCTCAACGGTTTAGGTCTCTGGCTGTGGAGCCACTGTGCCTTCCCTAATAGGGACTGGACTCGATGATCCATAGGGTCGCTTCCAGCAACACAGTTCTAAGATGATGATGATGATGAAGAAAATACACAAAACATTTTCATTCTGACACATCACCACTCTGACTGCTTCAACACACACGCAGAACGGATGAGAAAATCATGACTACCAGTTATAATGTTAAAAAAACTGTAAACAAAAAATAGATTTTATCACTGACAATGTAAGAAAGATAGTGTGTGTGTTCACAAATCTCCTGAACCAGCAGATATTAACTTTAAAATTTTCAGTATTGGACCATACTGAACTGCCCAATGTGTTTCTGTATGTTTTGTTGGAAAGGAACAAGCTAACATTTATACACACACTTACATAAACAAACACATTTATGCTTCAGTTTTAAACAAGAATACAGAACCACCCTGTTCCTGTAATCTGCCATTGCTTCTACCTACGTGTATAAAAACTTAAGGACTTCTTTATTTCGTATTGTTGACAGAATTAAAGGTGGTGGGGGAAGGAAAAAACAATGACAGAATAGTGTCTCATTTTAAAAAATAATACATTTGTTTCAATATGAGCTTTTCTGGATTAAAACCCATTTCTTCAAACACTGTGAAGACATAGATTTTGATCCATAACAGTTCACATAGAAACAAATCTACTGAAATGCCACAATATTTTGTCCTTTTCCCTTTAATATTGTTCCATTTTCCCCTTCATTAATTTGGCCAACATGCTGAGAGAGCTAATATGGCTACTTCTTTAGGGATTTACTTTATATTAAACTTAATTACTGACCTGCCTTGTGAGCTAATTGAATACTCAAAAATAAATCACAGAAGAATAGCCACATTCAGCAACCAAAAGGCAATCAAAGGGAAGTACCATGAGGTAGGGTAGCTGTACAAGAAGTACTGTGAACTGTGCAAAAACACTAGTGTGTTTGTGTTTTTCTGGTTCATGCTCACTATTGCAGTCTTAGGCAGGTCGTCTTCTCCTTTATGTCAAGGTGCCAGAAAGTTTCAAAGTGGATTATATCTGAAGGTCTCAATGTTTGAGACAAGAAAGGTATATTTACATTCTACTGAAACCAAGGCGAACCAACTGCACCTAATCCTCAAACAGGGTATGGTTAAAGAGTTGTATGACACTAAAAAAAATTAAGATGTTTCAATATGAGCACACCTCTTTTGAAAATCAGGGCATGTGTTGCAGAACTATACTGAAACTTTGTTTTTGGGACTTCTAAACTCACAAGTAAAGCAGCAAGCATTTCGCAAGATTAGATCAATGATGTTCAGTGGTATCTCCCCTACTCATTTATTCAGAGCAGCAATAGCACTAATAAATATTTCTGTTACTATTAACATGACATATACTGCATTTGATCTTTTTCTTGTTTTCCTAATTGCATCCTGACCAACATTTACAGACAAGAAAAGCAAATGTACATACCATGTACTTATGAGCAGGAAGACAAATGCAATAATATTTAAATCTGAATAGCTGAACATTTATTTAAATGTACTGGAGTGAGGGGTGGGGAAAACATTACCTGGTCCAATGCAAAATGATGCAATTATTGCAAGAATGCAGACTATACTGAGGTATCGAAGCCAGATCGCTTGTTCCTAAAAAACACATTGCAGTGTTATTGTTGTTAGTAATGTGTGAAACATATGGTAGATAACCCATCCCAGTAAATGCAAACAGATGTAACAGGTTTCTGCAGTCTGGCACTGTAAGCTATACCCATAATAGTGAAAGATTTACATAAAAAGAGAAATTAAGGTTTGCATAATAACTTGGTCACAAATACACATGTATAGGAGGATTTTGGGGCAGTTTATTTGCCAGCAAATACATTTTCAGACTATCAAGTATCAAATATAATATTTTAATATCAAACATCGAGTATGAGGCAATATGTTCACATCACACCTCAAAATCCAGAATGGTTAACAGACCCAGGGAAGTTTAGGCCAAATAAATTTGGTAGTCCTTAAGATGCCATAAGGCTGTTTGTATAGAGGACAAAATTTCTACTGATCCATCTTGGTGCAAGTCTTCAAGTCAATTATTTGTTTAAACTCTGCTTCAATGTAGTATATGCAGAAAAATGTCTGGGAAGTAATGTTATCACAGAGTTATAGAATAATGGAGTTGGAAGGGCCATTGAGTCCAAACCCGTTAGATATAGGAATCCAAATCAAAGTATATCTGACATCAACTTACTCTTGAATGATTTCACTGTTGGAACACTCACCACCTCCCAAGGTAATTGGTTCCATTGTTCTACCATTGTTTAACAGGTAGACAGTTTTTCCTGATATACAACTGAAATCCGGCTTCCTGTAACTTGAGCCCTCTTATTATGCGTCCTGCACTCTGGGATGACTGAAAACAGATCCTACTTGTCTTCTGGATGGCAATCTTTCCAGTATTTGACCAGTGCTCTCATATCTCCCCTTAGTCTTCTTTTCTCAAAGCTAAACATGCCCAGTTCTTTCAGTCTTTGCTCATAGGGCTTGAATTCCAGCTCCCTGATCAACCTTGTCACCCTCCTCCAAACTTGTTCCAGTATGTCTGCATCTTTCTTGAAGTACAGCATCTAGAACTGGACACAGTACTCAAGATGAGGCCTAATCAGTGCCTAATAGAGGGAACAACAGGTTACCTACCTGTAAATGTGGTTCTTTGAGTGGACCTCTGTGATTCACACTATGCATAATCCACGCATGCACAGAGCCTCATCAGAATATTCTAGAGCTTCTGCGGTAGCAAAAAGATACATTAGTATCCCCTTTGGTATATGTACCTTGGCGCCAAGGCTCTCCCTTCAGTTAGGTCAACCGCCGCATAAAGAAAAAGGGCGTGACAGTGGGGAGGCTGGGTCGGGATGTGTGAATCACAGAGGTCCATTCAAAGAACCACAATTACAGGTAGCTAACCTGTCGTTCTTCTTCATGGCCTCTGTGAATCACACTATGGGTGACTAACAAACTGTTTTACCCGGAGGATGGTGTCACGCCAAGGTAGATAATAAGACAGCACACCCAAAAGCAGCATCAGATTTCTGCCAAACGTCCAATCTGTAGTGACTGATAAACATGGATGGCTGTGACCATGTGGCAGAGGCGCAGATGTCCAGTAGGGGGACGCCCCGAAGAAACGCCGTAGATGTTGCCAATGCCCTGGTAGAATGAGGGTGGATACTCTGTGGCGCTGGAACTCGAGCAAGCTGATAAGCAAACTGGATTGTAGACGCAACCCACTCGGATATTCTCTGCGAGGTAACTTGAAGACCCTTGGCAGGAAGTTGGTAGCTGACAAAAAGTCGAGCTGAGCATCTGAAGTATTGAGTGTGGGCTATGTAGAAGGCCAGGGCCCATTTTACATCCAATGTATGGAGAATTGTTTCTTGAGGAGTAGATAGAGACAGAAAAAAGGAAGGAAGAACCAAAGGTTGGGACAGGTGGAACTGGGAGACAACTTTGGGTAGGAAAGAAATATCTACAAAAAGTTTAACCTTATCTGGGTAAAACTGGAGATAAGGGTAGTCAGACCTCAAGGCCGCAAGTTCACTAGCACATCGAGCTGACCTGATGGCCACAAGAAACATTGTTTTGAAGGTAAGTAACCTAAAGTCGGTTGATGCCAGGGGCTCAAACGGGGGCCTTGTAAGTTGTCAAAGGACCAATGTCAGTGACCACTAAAGTGGTGGAGGGCGTACGTCTGGGTATAGGTGTGATAGTCCTTTTAGGAAATGTTTTAGAGTAGGGTGTCTGAAAAACTTAGCTGCCGGAGAGGTTGGTGGTTGATAAGCCACAATTGCTGAAAGGTAGACTTTGAGGGACGAGAGAGAAAGACTCTTAGTTTTTAACTGCAATAAAAAACATAAGACACTGGTAAGAGAAGGGTTGGTTGAGGAAAGGGATGAGGCTGCAGTAAAAGATTGAAATTTTCTCCATTTGTACATATAAGCTTTCCTGATTGAAGGTTTCTTTGCCTGATTAATGACATTCATCAATGAGGATGAATCCTCCACGCTGCGAGATGAAGGGCAGGGAGATCTGGGTGGAGAATTTGATTTTTGTTCTGCGTGAGCAGGTGAGGCAGACAGGGCAGGTGATAAATGTTGGATGACAGGTGGTGAAGAATCGGGAACCATGGCTGTCGTGGCCACCACGAGGCTATCAGGATAGCATTGGGTCTGTCCTGTTGAAGATGGACTATGACCTTGTGGAGAAGTGGGAATGGTGGAAATAGGTAAGTGAGCAATTTGGGCCAACGGCTAATGAAAGTGTCTCCACATGAGTTCTTGCCTACTCCTGTGCGGGAGCAGTAACGCTCGTATTTCCAATTTATCCGAGGGGCAAAGAGGTCAATGGTGGGTGTGCCCCATCGTTTGCAGAGGGAGAGAAAAACTGATTGATCTAGCTCCCACACGTGGGCTTGAGAATCTTTGTGACTGAGCAAATCCGCCAGATTGTTGTCCTGACCAGCTATATGTATTGCCATGAGACAAAGGTGATGAGAAAGGCACCATTCCCACATGTCGACAGCAAGGTATAAAAGACTTGGGGAGTGAGTGCCCCCTTGCTTGAGAATATAATACATCGTGGTGGTGTTCTCTGCGGCTGTTTGAACCATTTTGCCTATAAGATGGTTTTTGAAAGCTTTGCGGGCTTTTATTACTGCCAAGAGTTCTAGCTCATTGATATGGAGCAGCTTCTCTCTTTGCACCCACTGGGTGTGGATTTGCAGGGATCTGCAATGGGCACCCCAGCTGGTAAGGCTGGCATCTGTAGTAACCTGGATTTGTGGGTGAGGTTGTTGAAAAGGCCATCCCATTGTCAGGTTTTGAGTGAAGCGCCACCATGCAAGTTGGGAGGCAATTTCTGGAGTGACTCACAAGAGCATATGTGGTGGATCTATCAATGGGTTGAACAAGGCTAAGAACCATGCCTGGAGTGATCTCATTTTGAGGCGAACATGCTGAACACAGCAGTCATGGACGCCATAGTGCCTAAAACACGTTGGACTGTTAGCGCAGATACGAGTGCGTGAGGCACTTAGTAAGGAAATTAGATTGAGGTGTTTGTCTGTTGGAAGGAACGCCCGAGCATGTTTGGAGTCTAGAACTGCTCCTATATAGTGAACCAGTCTTGTGGGTTTTAATTTGGATTTTTGCAGATTTACTGCAAGGCCGAGATCCCGGAGAAGAGACAAAGTGAAGCGAATGTCTCGTGTTTTGTGATGGGAGCGTGCTACAAGCAGCCAGTCGTCGATGTATGAGAAAATGTGAATTTTGTGAAGTCTGAGGTATGCTGCCACATCACTATTTGGTGAATACTCGGGGAGCTGTTGCGAATCCAAATGGAAGTCTTTTGAATTGGTAGGCCTGAGTTCCGAGTTGGAAGCGTAGGTAAGGCCTGTGAGAAGGATGGATGGAGATGTGGAAATAGGTCTATGGAAATAGCTCTGAGGTCTATGACTGCGAACCAGGCTTTTTTGCGGAGTAAGGGAAGGACAGACTCGAGGGTAACCATGCGGAACTTGGTGGTAGTAATGTATTGATTTAGCTCCCTGAGGTCGAGGATGGGGCGAAGGCCTCCATCTTTTTTGGGGACAGTGAAATAGCGAGATAGAAAAACCTGTGACTGCATGTTGTAGTGGTACTGGTTCTATGGCATGTTTGATTAGTAACGACTGTATTTCATCCTGTAGAGTTTGCGATGGAGGTGTGATGGTATGCGACGGTTGAGGAAGCTGGTGGAATTCGATGTGGTACCCGTTCCGTATGATGGAGAGGACCCAGGCATCTGTGGTGATGTTTATCCATGCAGGTAAGTGCTTCCAAACGGCAGGAGGAGAGGTGGGATGTAATATTGGGATCTCGGCCAGTTGGACGTCAAACCTGATGTTTAGGCTTATGGTCATTGTGCCTAGTTGTGGTTTGTTGGCTCGGTTTGGCTCAGTAAGGTTGTTGTTTATAGTAAGGCACATAAGATGTTTGCCTTTGAGGTTCTTGTTGAAATTTTTGATAGGAGGTGTAAGGGTGGCACCACTGACTGTGCTGAGGGCATTGTTGGTATGTGGGGTAGATTCCCCAACGCCTGGCAACTGTCCTCTTTTTCTGAATATTCTCAAGAATGTCGTCTGTCTTAGCATTGAAGAGACCAACTCCATCGAATGGGAGGTCTTCAATGCGTGCACGAGCGTCCTTGGCTAGACCCACGGTTCTAAGCCAGGAGAAATGTTGAAGCGCTACAGAGGTAGCCATTGATTTAGACATGGCGTCAACTTTTTGTCTAGCAGATAGGATCTGTTGTTTCACCACCGAGAAACCTTCTTGTTGAAAAGTTTGTGCTAAGACCCTTTTGTCTTCGGGGAGAGCATCAATAAAGGTAGACATATAGTCCCAGAGAAAATGTTGGTAGGCGCCCATAGCTCCCTGATAGTTGGCAACTCTCATGGTGAAAGTGGCAGAGTATAGCCATCTGCCCATAGAGTCAATGTGCCTGCTGTCTTTATTAGGTGGTATTACCACTTGTCTGTGTCGAGAGCGAGATAGTGAAGCCTTGATGAAGATGGAATTGGGAACCGGTTGTTTCTGTAAAAAGACTGCGCCTGGGTCATGTACTCGATAAAGGTTGTCTATGCATTTTTACACTGAATGAGATGATGCTGGCTTGGTCCAGGAATGCCTAACTGTCGTCAGGAGAGAAGGGAGCATGGAGATATGGACCGGTGTGGTAGTATCTGTCATTATATTGAAGGAGAGTGGGACTTGCAGTCAATGAGAATGAGAGAAAATGGAGTTTGTTAGGTTTCAAAGTTAAAGGAGTTGAAGACATGGGAATGTGGAAAAGGCTGAGAGGCTGTTTTTCCTAATTTACAGCCAGGCTGGTACAGAGTGAATCCTGATAAAGAGTGCAAGGTTGAAGAGGCCCCAGTGCAAAAACCTAACAAATTCCCGTCTAATTGGAATGGAGATAACACACCTGCATCCCAATGAGAATTGGAGGCGGAGTGGACAGTTACGCCTCTTTGAGTTAATTGGTTTACGGCCATGAAGAAGGAGGTCCGAGGAATGTAGAAAAATGGACGATGGGTTATGTTTGAGAGACCATTTTGTTGGAGAGGACTTTTTTCCTAAAAGAAGTTCATGATGGATTGTGTTATGTAGCTGAATGGTACAGAATGTAGCGTGCTAAGAAAAGAAGGAGGTGGGGTTAGCCCACCTTAGCTCAGCTTTGTAGTGTTTCTTATTTTAATGGGAAGTAGTTGTTTTATTTGACTATGGTAATCTTTTGAACATGTCTTTATGCTATGCTTAAGCAAATAAACTGTTTCTATGAAACTATATTTTCTTAATAAAAAATTATAAAAATTCTAACTGAGGACTAGTCTCTTGAACCAGCAAGTTTTGGCTAAATCCAGAAGAGTGGTAAAGGCCATTGATTAGCTACCATAGAGAAGTCCTATTTAAATGAGCTGTTGTGAGTTCTAAGGAATCACAAAGCCCATGTTGAAGTACTTGCAAAGTGCTGAGTAAAGTAAAGTGTTCTTTAATGGTCAGGCTTGTTCAAGGCACAGATGCTATGCACTGCTGAAGGTTGAGGACTTGCCTCAGTGTAAAGTGGTAGATTTGTGGCCTGTGGAACTCCCTGCCCGAATGTCATATGCTTCTTAGGGAGACTTGAGTATCACAGTATCTTTAGAAATGGGATAATAAAGATGAGCTGCTGGTTCAGTAGTGGGTCTGTGGATTTGTAGGTCGAGGGATTTGGCCATATGAATCATTAGTTGAGCATAAGTTTGAAAATCCTCTGCTGGCGACGGAGGGTCTGTGTCTGCCAGGTCAGAGTCTGGTGATGTTAAGAGTACTAATGGCGTCTGAGGCCTGGAACCATGATCAGATGGGTCGACATCATGCCTCAAGTCAATCGACTGTCGATCGATATCGACATCGAGTGGCTGGTCCTCAAAATATTGGTGTTGACACCGAGCTGTCGATGTTGAGGGGGCGTCAGTGGACAGTGGTCGGTATCGAAGGTCATCGACCAGTATCAACATCGAAGGTGCATCCATGGACAGGGGTCAATATTGAGGGTCTTCAACTCCTGTAGACATGGAAGGTGCGTCAATGGGCAATGGTCGATATAGAGGATCGTCGATATCTGAAGGGTCGGTATGGTGATGTTGATACGGAGGTTGCTGTCGGTGTCGAGACAGCTGTCGTGGTGGTAAAGGCGTCGATGGACCACATTGTATTATGGTGGAATATACAGAGGCCGGTGACACCGAGCAGGATGAGTGCTCGCGGTCCTCCTGATGGCAAGGAAAATAATAACTTGCCGGTGCTGCAAACGTGCCCAGAGCCGCGGAGTATTGATCGGCTTGCTTGGGTTTCTTAGGTGCTGGCAGATAAGAGGTGTCAGGTAGTCCTGGGCGATCATGGTAATAGGATCACTTTGACACTGAAGGCTCTCTAACAGGGACAACATGCTCTGGCAGCGCTGCCGGATCAGGAAAAGCAACTGGTCGATAATGTTTGGCGGGCCTCTCCGTTGGGCACCGATCGGGGCAAACGGCATCCCGATGATGGTGCTGAGCGTGATCTCTTTCCGCGCGAAAAGGCAAGTGGACGCTCTTATAGGCTTGGTGCCTTTGTTGATGTGCCGGAGGCCGAGGTAGTAGGCCTACTGGGGCACGGTAAGGCACAGTTTCTGGTTGCGTTTCAGCGCCATGGATGTCTGGTGAGGCAATTAGTGAAGACTCACTCGGAGAGCCCAAAAATTGTTGCGGGCTATTAGGAGAAACTGTGAGTCGATCAATGCAATGATCCCATTCAGGAGACTGTGATGGTGATGGTTGATGAGGTGGAAGTATTTCCACATCCGAAAGAGAACCTACACAGATGAGGTCTCTGGACTCTGGTGGTTGTGGAGTCAGGGAAACAGTTTTGGAAGGCTTTAATTTCGAAGACTTAGCCTTCTTCAGAGGCGAAGGTTCAGGTGGCACGGAAGCGTCGATGGACGTTTTTCTGTTAGTGGCCGTTTTCGATGTCGAGGGCTTCGACGTCGACTGTTTGGTTTTGTGCACTCGCATGACCGTCGATATCAAGGGCACAGTAGGTTCTTGATGATCGGAACAAGATGGAGTAGCTGACAGATGCTGTTTTGTCGCTTCGGAAACTGCTTTATCCATGACTTTAGCGTGGGACATGGATTTGCAGGAAGATTGGGCCATGGGCTTAGCAGGTTGGAGAGATTGCTCCCAAAGCCGAAGCTTGAGCCTAGAGAGGCGACTGCGGAGAACTCCGCGTTTAAAGTTTTTGCAGTGAGGGCACGAGGAAGTTTGATGAGCCTCACCGAGGCAAAAAAGACATTTAGCATGGCCGTCAGAGAGCGGGATCTTGTTATCGCAGGCCATGCAGCGTTTAAACGGGCCTGAAGAGGCCATGAAGCGAGAGCCAGCTTTGAAAGGAAAAAACTTGGAGGGGATGCTTCACCCCCCCAAGTGTTCTTGTTTTTAAAATAATAAGTATAAGAATAATAATCGGTTATAGAGAAAAGATTTTAGATTAAAGTTCAATAACTCTCCTTCTTTCATATTCAGATTCTCACAGAAGCAACAAATGAGGCTCTCAATGCGGCGGTTGAAAGAAACTGAAGAGAGAGCCTTGGTGCCAAGTACATATACCGAGGGGGAGGGGTCTGTACTAATGTACATTTTTGCTACCGCAAAAGCTCTAGAATATTCCTTTTATTATTGTTGTTGTTGTTATTATTGTTATTATTATTATTATTATTATTAACGATCACAAACAACTATACAACAACAGGAAAGGGGGGAAAGGGATTAACAGCAAAACAAAACAAAAACATATAGACAGGGGGATATTTGCTTTCATACAGTATCTAAAAAGCTCTTGACTTCATGACTGTGATATAGTAATCTCTAATACATTCTCTATTCCTTATCTAAAAGTGAATTAATTATTGCATTTTCTCTTTCTTTTTTAATCCTATATGCCAACCATCTTCCCGGTTTATTTGCATTTTCAAAAAAATTCTGTCTTGCAAATTTAATTTTCTTTGCCATCTCTTCCTGGTCACACAAGTTAATTTTATGCTGTAATATATTAATCTTGTTTTTAAGTAGTTGTATTATCGGATTTTTCTTAAACACCTTTTCCTCTTCTTTGAGTGCCTTGAGAACTTTGATATTGTTTCTTTCTTTCTTTTTTCTTTTGTGTTATTAGATCAATTGCTAGATCTCTAAAATAAGCTTTCCCTGCATCCCAAACATTAGCAATTCCAGTATCTTGAGGCTTGTTTATTTCGAAAAAGAATTCCAGCTTTTTTAATTTTCTTCAAGCTTTCCTCATCCTTCAATATAGTGTTTAATCTCCATATTCCTCTTCTTTGTTGCTGACCCAGAGTCATCCAAAGTGGATTATGATCTGCATAGGTATTTGGGAGGATCTCAATATCTTCCACTTGTTGACTTAGATCTGCAGATATTCAACAGTTGTCTATTCTGGACCAAGATTTGTGTCTGTTTGAATAGAAGGTAAAATCCTTTTTATGGGGAAATCTAGTTCTCCATATGTCAATTACTTTTAGCTCTTCTGCCATTTCCAAAAATTCCTTTGGAATTAGATTTCTTTTTTTTCTCCCCTTTTTTCCCATCAATCCTTGAAGTATCTTTTTGTTTGTCGATTACCGCATTAAAATCTCCAGTTATACAAATTTTCTCTTCCAGTCTTGGAATTAACTCCTTTTTAAGTTCTTCATAAAATTTCCCTTGATTTTCATTTGAAGCATAAATATTTATAATCAGTATTTTTCCCTCCAGCTTTTTGTACTCTAACCATCAGAATTCGTCCATCTTTGGATGCATATATCAATTTTGGATCCAAATCCTTTTTTATATAGGTAGCTACTCCTCTTTTCTTTTGTTGATCAGCCGCTATAAAGACGATACCTAATTTTGACTTTTCTAACAGGTGTCTGTCTTTGTCTTTAATATGTGTCTCTTGAATGCAAGTTATTCCTGCTTTGCCCTTGATCAATTTACTGAATATTAACTTCTGTTTCTGGGGGGTATTTAATCCATTCACATTTACCGATAAAATCCTAGTTTGGTTGGAGATCTTGTGAGTGCTTACTACCATCTTTTTCTCTTGCTTTCTGTTTACATCTTGTTGTCATCGGAGAGGTGGGTTTCTTCCAGTCTGCTTGTCCAATCTCCTCCTCCTCACTTTCTTCTTCCTCTACGTCTTCTTCTAAAATTTGTAATTCTTCATCACTTAACTGGAGTTTGTCTTTCATCTCTTTCAGAAATGCTTTAGCCTTCATTATGCTATTTAGGGTATACCTCTTGGAATCCAGATTTATATAGAACCCCTCTGGAGTAAGCCAGGTAAAGAGAATACCTCTTTGTGTCAGTACCTTGGTCAGAAATGCATATTCTTGTCTTTTTTGCCGCAGAGCCCAGGGCACGTTTTAGGACTCTGATCTCTGTTCCTTTAATTTTAAGCTTGTTATCTCTACTCATTTTCAATAATTTGTCTTTTGTTGTCATTTTCAGGAATTTAACATTCACTTCCCTGCGTAACCTATTTTTTCTGGTATATCAAGTACCCAGTCTGTAGGCTTTCGCTATTGATTGTTGGAATTCTTCAGGCTTCATTTCAATTTGTGGGGCTAATTCATGACTTAGTAGATTCTCTAAATCTTTGGCTTCTTCCTCTTGAATATTTTGAAGTCTTAGGTAATATGATGTGCGTTCCATTTCCAAGTACATCAGGCGTTTCTGATCTGAAAGTCTCTCCTTCTTTGTCTCTTCCATTTCATGTTCCAGTTCCGTTATACGTTTTTCTGCTGCTCCCACTGCTTGGGTGAAATCATCTATCTTCTGCGTATTTTTTTCAATTTCCATTTTGAGGCTTGACGTTTCTGCTTTAATCTCTAAGGTCTGAGATTTCATCTGCTCCATCAGTTGTTTGATGATATTAGTTTGGATGTCTTGTATATAATTCTTAAAAGGATCTTGGGTTACTAATTTTGATAAACCTGTCGCTTGTCCTGGAGAATCATCTTTTCTCTTGGCCATCTCTGTAACTTAGAGATGACCTTTGCTTAAGACAACACTCTATATTAAAAACAGAATTCTATTTAGCCTTTCTCTTGAATTTACCCTTATATTTCTCACTTCATATAAAACCTGGCTGTATTACACAGTATATATACTCATAACATAGCCTTGTCCCAATAGTTCAGACTTTCATAAATCAGCTATGTAACTTCAGCTTTCCCAACTCCCGGCAAGGCAGATCTGTTCTTTTCCTCTTAATCAGCTCATATCTTCCAAGTCCATCTATTCCGTGTAGCTTCTAGTTCCAAAATCTGCCAATCTTTGTGTCAAGAGGGCCGGCCAAGCCCAACTCCCCCTTAACACAACAAATTTGTATATCCAAGTTAAACTATGGGCAGTGGGACCATCAAACCAGAAGGAAAACCCATCTTTGTGCTAAGTGAGCCGGCTGCCGCCCAACTACCACTTAGCACCTTGAGTTATAAATCCACAGCGCGTCATGCCTCCGATCTGCCCTTCGTAAATCACCACCTGCCCATCTGGTATAGAGTTCTTCTTATATATATATATCCAGTTAATCTCCCTCTAATTTCCTTCAGTTCATCCCTATTCTAACAATAATCTTCTCAGGCATTTAATGTTTATTATATAAAGTCACAGGCAGGCTAGAGGTGGAAAAGTTATTTCTCACTTTTGGTTTCGTTACTGTGTGACGCAGATTTAAAAAACAGCTAGGACTTTAAATGCATAATATCTATAGTCTGTAGTTCTCTAGTAAATAAAGCTCTCCAGTATGAATCTGTTCATTTGCTGTCTTTCTTTTAAGTACTGTTTTATTGTTTTATTACTTTATTTATGGTTTATTGCCAAACAAACCTCCTTTGCCGCTCTCTGGCTGGTCTCAGCTTTCTTCCGTAACTGGCTGCTTGTTAAACAAGCACGCCAGGCTCCAAATAGAGACATAGTCAAATAGTCAAAGCAAAATAGATCTGCGCTGCTTATAAAGGCTCAAAGGTCAGTTATTCACAGTCTAGAGGTCTAAGAGATCGTATCTGTATCTACACCCCTCTGTGGCGAAGTTTGCAGCTACCTTGCCATCATGGTGTCTTCTGGTCCTTGTGCTTGAGGAAGGAGACTCTCATGAAAAATCAGATTGCTGTCTGAGATTCAGGGTCTCCCGGCCCTCCTGCGCATCAAGGCTTTGCTTTCCTGCAATGCCTTGCCCCCTTTTCATTTCTGGGGGTCTGCAAATCAGAGATTACAGAGGTTTTCCACCAGAGCCCTGGGTTTCCCTCTGCTTTTGCTGCTGTTGCTCCGCCCCTCCTCTAGAGTATTCCAATGAGACTCTGCGCATGCGCGGAATACCCACAGTGTGATTCACAGAGGCCACAAAGAAGAACTAGTACTTCATATAATTTGGAGACCACACTTCTATTAATGCATCCTGAAACAGCATTTGCTTTTTTTTTTGCAGCCACATCACACTGTTAGCTCTTATTCAGCTTGTGGTCTTCAGTGATTCCAGGATCCTTCCCACTCGAATTATTAATGAATCAAGTATTCCCCATCTTGTAACTGTGCATTTGGTTTCTTTCTCCAAGGTGTAGAACTTTACACATATCCCTCTGAAATTTCATTCTAATGTTTTCAGCCCAGTTCTCAAACCTATCAAGATCTTTTTGAATTTTGTTTCTGTATTCCAGGGCATTAGCTGTTTCACCCAATTTTCTGCTATCCACAAATCTAACAAGCATTCCTTGAACTCCCTCATTCAAGTCATTAAGAAAAATGTTGAAGAGCACTGGGCCCAGGGCAAAGCCTTGTGATACACCACTTGTTACCTCCTCCAAGTTTGAGAAGGAGCCACTGATAAGCACTCTGTGAGTAGCATTCTATAACCAGCTGTGGATCCACATAATTGTTCTGTCCAGTCCACACCTAGTTAGCCTCCAAATCAGAATTTCATGGGATACATTGTCAAAAGCTTTGCTGAAGTCAAGCTATATTACGTTTACAGTATTCTCACCATCTATCTGGGAGGTTACCTAAGCAAAAAATGATATAAGTTCAGTCTGGCAGGATATGTTCTTGACAAATCTGTGATAGCTTCTAGCTATCAGTGCATCATTTTCAAGCTTTTTACAATGATATAATCTGCTCCAGAATTTTCCCTGGGGATTGACGTCAGACTGACTGGTCTGTAGTTCTAGGGTTCCTCCTTTTGCCCTTTGTGTACATAGGGACACCATTAACCCTCCTCCAATCCTCTGGTGCTTCACCCATCCTCCATGATTTCAAGAAAACAATAGAGAGTGGTTCTGAGAGTTCTTCAGCCATTTCTTTCAATACTCTTGGATGCTGCCTTGTGGTAAAATATTCTTCAACTATTTTACCACAACTGATGGATGTTCCAATAGGAGTTAGTGATGCCATAACCAAGTAATGAAGCATATCATATTCACATTCAAGATCCTATGTTCATTCCTTAACATGACTGGTTCAAAAGGATCACAAGCAGCAAAGGTGGCCTGGCAATTAGTAGTATACACTAGTTGGTGTATATTACTGGAACAACCTGGACACATGGACTGACTCAAAATAGGACAAATTGTTGCATCTAAGTTGTAAAATACAGCTCAGAAATAATTATATTTTCACATGATTCAAGGCTATTCTTGCCTTCATTCTGAAAATAATCCTAGAAAATATGTTTTAACCTTCATATAAGTAATGAAGATCATGACTTTGCCTACAGAAAAACAATATGCTGAAAGTTCACCCAAAGGCGATTGTTCTAGCCTCTCAAAATTATTACTTTCATTAGTTTGACAAAAGCCTCCTGGAACAAAAGAAACTGTACAATAATTGATATCAACAGAAGATAAACAAGGTAGGGATTGTGTCGTGATCATGAATATGAGGGTTAGAGCATGTAATGAAGATGGGTTATGTAGTTGTGAAGAAATGTAAAATGGATCCAGATTGGTTCTGTGTAAGAATGATTTTGTATGATGGGAATGTTTTCTCCAAGAGACAATGGGAAAGTTCCTTGTACACAGCAATGTCAGGAGACGATAAGGAGTGAAGACACAACATGTTGTCTAGATCCGGACCGAGACAAGGAGAAGGAAAACAACACCTGGATTTCTCCTGGGAACAGAAGGCGGGATGAGAATGGACTTTCCTAATCACCAATTGGTCAACACCTCGAGAGACGGAGGAGAAGGGTGGTGCTAAGAAAGTAGAAAATGGAGTTTGTGCCATGTGGACAAGCTTGGGGAGCCATTTTGAGTCTTTTTCCTCATGTTAGGATGAAAGGAGTTGGAATGTAGAACAGCAGTGAGAAAAAGAGGGGGGCTATACCCTTTGCCTACCCTTAAAGAAGCTTTTTAGAATTTTAGAGTATTTTTACTTAGTTGATTTTGTTATGATTTTAACTGCAATATTCTATGGAAATGTAACCTATGCTTTGCTTATGCAACAAACTGAATATCTATAAAGACTTTATTTTTCAATAAAAAATTATTCTTAAAAATCCTTAAGAATGGTCTTTTGAACAGCAAGTCTGCTGAGCCTGTTTCCAAGGAGGTTGTAAGGCCACAGAGTGCTACAGAGTCCTTTCTCATTGAGCTTTGCTAGATCTTACAGACTACAAAGCCCATGTGTATGTTCTTGCTAAACTTAAAGTGCAAGCAAGATTCTTTTTAGAACAGACTTGTGCGAAGGGGTCTGTGTTACACCCTAGCTGAGGTCACTCGGAGTCTACCCAGCTGTTTAGGGGTACACAGACGCCCAGACACTCTCTGTTCACCGATCAAGCACTCCCTAAAAGGATGCTGGGTCATGACAAAAGCCTCCTGGAACAAAAGAAACTGTACAATAATTGATATCAATGGAAGATAAACAAGGTAGGGATTGAACTGACTGCATAGTTCTGTCATCTGTTTCAGGACTTGGCTTTTATTACTCTTTGAAAACCACAATCTGGAAGATAAATGCTCATAATGTAATTCAATGTTAGATACCTTAATAAACAATAATACTTTTTGAAACTATATATTTTCAATACTCTAAGTTGTATTTTAAAACCAAAGTAGACCCTCTTGATCATCTCCTCATGGCATGAGAGAAGTGAGGAAGATGTGAATTCAAGGGACACCACTATGTATTCTTGTAGGAGGAAATTATGATTTGTCTTATTATCAGAGCTGGAAAATATCCTCTCTTATCCATGAAATATATCTGTTAATGACCCTTCTCTATGGCCATCATACTGTATTTTATAAGCCACATCCTCATTCATTTACTAGTACTTTAGTCCCTTTGTGGTAAAAGGTGGTCATTGGCAAAAATCCTGCTACACCACTCTGTGTGTGCAATGGTGATCATGTCATCAGCAGTGGCAAACGGTCACTGATTAAAGGCTTCATTTAAGGATTTTGCCATGCAAGCAACTTTGTTGCATTTTGTACACTCAGCATGCACCCTGAAATTGCCTTTAATCAGTGGCAATTTGCCGCACCTATAACTTGTGTTATTTTGTTTTATGTGCTATTAAATTGCATCCAAGTATCCTCTCTGGGAATCCTGAGTGGTTTGGGGGGAAGAGAGATGAATACTGGCACTACAGACACAGCCTTGTCTTCACAACAATGTCTGCAGAGGAAAAAGCCGAATCAAAACCTCCCAGTATGAAAAAGCTGTAACCCTTTACAGGCAGAGAAAAAAAAAATCTAGTTTGGCAGAAAACAGGTTGGACCAATTCAGTTCAGCCTTGTATGTCATGCAGACAGAAAATAATCCTTTATATTCACCCATTTTATATGTGGAACAAATCTCATGAAATCTCACCATGTAGTTGCCTTCTTAGTCTGTCACTCTATTTATTACACCACACTAGCTCTTACATAAAGGACTTTATGAGATTATATCAAGTTGTGACATAGGTGAATTCTGTTTCTTAGAGAGCTACTTATTTAGAAGTTAATTCATCCTTGACTTTTCCACTACAGCTTTTACACACTGAGAGAACAATTTCAATGTTGGTTGCTTCTTCTACAAATATAATAAATGAGCAAGAACACAAATATCCTGCAGTGTAGTAAACCCACAAATATAAAGTATGTTAATGAACTTACACGTTGTTTATAAGAGATAGTTTAACAATGGTCTGGTATTTTAAAAAGCATAGCAACAAATATTTACATACCTGTAAAGTCATACAAACAGTAAGTATGACGAAGAAGAGAACCATTAAGCCAAATCCTCCAATCAGAAGAGGTCTGCGACCAACCCTTTCTATGACTAAGCCCTGGGGGGAAAAAAAGGCTTATTTTCTCTCTCACACAAAAATGGATTTATGCTGTCAACTCTTGCAACTTCTAATGGATTAACCCAAAAGTGACGGGAATCCATGATCTTTTGGGGCTCCTAAGGACACTAAATAACGCACTCAGGGTTTGTCTACACACCTGTTTAGGAGTGGGCTGGATCAAGCTAAAAAGGGTTGCAAGTAGATCTGGTATGCTACTTGGTGCAACCTTTGCATCCAGATGACACACAGACCTCAACTGATCCTATTTGGTCCTCTTCAGTCCTCTTCAGTCCACTGTCAATTTGCCAGTATCATGAAGTGGCTTAAGAAGAGAGCCACTTCAGGATATTGGCAGCCTGCAGAGGGACTGAGGAAATGAAAAAATTATTTTTTAGTGTATTAGGGTAGTGCATTATTTAAAATAATGAAAACCAAAAAGAAAATGTCCTTCAAATGAGGAGGCTCTTTTTTTTTAATGTGATGCAGTGCATATGTGTTGCCTTAATACACTTGATTCCCCCCCCCCTCATTTCCTTGGCCCTTCCATAGATCCAAGGAAATATTACTATGCTAACATCCAGAAGTAGCTCTCTTTTTCAACCACTGAATAAAGGTAAAGGTTCCCCTTGACATTTAGTCCAGTCGTGTCTGACTCTAGGGCGCGGTGCTCATCCCCGTCTCCAAGCCGTAGAGCCAGAGTTTTGTCCGAAGACAGTTTCCGTGGTCATGTGGCCAGCGCGACTAGACACGGAACGCCGTTACCTTCCCACTGAGGTGGTACCTATTTATCTACTCGCATTTGCATGCTTTCGAACTGCTAGGTTGGCAGGAACCACTGAATAGGGCATCCAATTTGGTCCATCTGGATAATGGTAAACAGGAAGGCTTGCTTTGGTTTGTTTCCCAGACTTGCTGGTAATACAGGTAGGGGAGAAAAGAGGAAAAGCTTTGACATCCTGTGTGTTGCCAAAAAGGACTTACTTGAGCTGAAATTGTTTCCAGGGGCAATTATTGTGTGGTCAGACTGATTTGAGAGGAGGCAGTGACAAGGAGGGGTCACAAAGAGTCCATGGGGTCACGAAGAGTCGGACATGACTTAACGACTAAACAACAACAGTGACAAGGAGCAGCAGACCCAGGAAGAGTGAACATTGCAAGAAGAAAAAGAACAAGATTGGGCAATTTGTGCTGGACTTGTGTGGGAGAATGACTGGATATCCATAACCATCATTCCATGTTCCAGAGTTTTTTCACATGGATGATGTTAACCTGTCAAAATGGGGGTATGCGTGGATTTTTGGTCACATGGTTATGGGGAGTCCTGGTTGCTTGGTTGCAGCTGTCTTAGCTCTAGTGGGAGGGGGGTTTCATAACTCCTTATGTCTCTTGTGGCATTGTTGGAAGCATAGGGACAGGTCCAGGTGGTAGTGGGAGGGCCCTGTGGTGCGGGGTTCCCTTTTGGTGTGGGTAGGGGCAGAGAGATCACATGCATACCTAGCTGGGGGGGTGTTGCACACTTTCCATGTCTTAAGGGAACAAGCAGAGTCATGCAGTGGCTTCTGTTCATCTGGTTAACCCTCAAAATGACCCCTTGGGCAGCATCAGACACCAGGCACGCTGGCTGATGTGGATACATCCTCTATGCTAGCATCAGGGCTATTGGCAGTTGTAACCAATAAAGTTGAGGCCAAAGATGTTTATACTAAAAACTAAGTTGTGTGTATGTGGTTATTTGCACTCCAGCCATGGACCACCATTAGTTTTGCTGACAAGCTCCAGCCCCAGACTCACCTGAGGGCCATGTTTTATTGGCAGTGGTGACTCGGGCTGGATAATTCAGTGGGCACCATTGAAGGGTGGTTTCTCTTCCTCAAGGTCCCTTGCAGTGGAGTGAGGGCTTCCTGCCTTCAGATTTGAACTGGCCAATGAGACTGGTCAGCGGAAGAGACCAGTTCTCCAAGCAGACTGGAAGGATGAGTTATACAATCCCATCCATCTTGGAATTTAAATAGCATTGCCGGCTGCACCAGGGGCCCTTAGGCTTCAGAGCTTCTTCCACTTGCTTCGCTTTAAGTCAAGTTTCTGTAGTTAATAAAGTATGTTCTGGGTGATCTGAAGAATAATATCCTGTGGGCCTTGAATATAATGGATGTTGCTCTCCTGAGTAGCAGGTAGATATGAGTGGTGTGGGAGTTCTTTTGAGTGTCTATAAAGTGAGAAGTGGGACTTTTGAAGGTCACTCTGAGGCCCAGCTTGGATAAGAGAGACATTGGTTTCACTAGGTTCTTCCAGAGGGAGGAATCAGATGAAGCAATGAAGAGCCAATTGTCTATATGTGGATAGATGATGATGTCCTGCAACTGTAGATGAGCTGCCATTACAGCCACATACTTGGTTAATGTTCCTGGGGTGGTTTGCAAGACTGAAGGGGAGAGCCATGATAGGTAGGTGTGGCTTCCCACTGTCCTGTAGGAAAGTTGGATGGCAATATGGAAGTAAGAATTCTGGAAGTTGATCATCACAAAACAATCTCCTCTGCATAGAAAGTGGGTGATTGATTGTGTGGTGATCATGTGGAAGCACTTGGGGACAACACAGAGTTAACTCCAACAAAGGCAGAAGGTCTCTTTACATTTGTTGTCATTGTGCCTTTTTTTTTAATGCTTGGATTCAGATGCTGTGAGAGTTGCTTTCTGCCTAAGCAGCAGTTTGAAGTGCTGACATGGAGGCAGTGACAGTTGGCAGGGTTGACACTGACAATGCTGTCAATGCCACTGTAGAATGTATTGAGATCTTTTTCCTAGTGGCATCAAAAGGAGATGACAAACAAGGGCATCCGAAGCTAGAACTGCTTATACCAGAGGATTGTTCTCAATTTGACCTCACAGTTTTTCCTTTCCTGAGGAATGGATGTCTACAATGTCTGAACACTTGGGTATCATGGATGTCTCCTAGAAAGACCAAGCATTTGAACTGTCCATCTTTAAAAGGGGTCTTGGAGGAACGTTTGGAACACTTTTTGAATGGCTGTAGGGTCAGCGGCTGCCCACTAGGACATGAGAAGCACATGGCCCCCAACAGGGAAAAAACTAAGCAAACTAACCAAACTCTTCTCTGGCTCTTGCTTTTAAATGAACAATATATAAATATTTACAATTATTGTTTTTCATGTCAGAAAAAAGCAGTGAACAGGGAGGGGTTTTCCCCCCCAGGATGTCTACATTGGAGAGCAGACAAAAAGAAATTGAGCAGAATGGGACAGACTGAGTGGATCATACTATGGGCAGGGCTCCTGCCAAAATACTTCAGCTCAACTCTAAAAGGTTCCCAGGTTATCTGCACAAGTGCAGAAGAGCCCACTGCTGTGCATTCAGAGACCATAAAGAAGAACCAGAAATTTGTACACATTCATCAGTTAAATAATCTCCACATGCATTATTCTGCCCACTTATTGCATGATATGAACACCCCAACTACTACCACAATCAAGATGCATGCACAAGCATATGAAGCTGCTTCTGCTGTGGTAGACGTCTATTCATGCTAGCTCACTCTGACAGGCTGCGAGGCTCTCCAGCATCTCAAGTTCAGCTTTTTGTCACCACTTATGCCTCAGCTTTTTTCTAACTTGTTACTTTTACAACAATGACTTTTTGGAATTCCTTTAATAAGAGAAAACATGCAACTGGAGGGTTTCTTTTAATGAGTTCAAATGTACTTACATAGGAGAACCAAATGCCTCAAGAACTAGAGTTCAAGGAATTAACTGTTCAACCCTATGTTCAGTTATGTGAACTGGAAAATAAAAGAATACCAGTGGATCTTAAAAGCTGAAGCAGTGTCCATGTCAAATGTATCATCAAGGTTACACTACCATAACCCCATGATGAGTGCAGGGCTTGGGAAGAAAATCTAAATGGAGTCTCTCTCTCTCTCTCTCTCTCACACACACACACACACACACACTTCATTAAGAATATGTAACCTTGATGATACATTTTACATGGACACTGCTTCAGCTTTTAAGATCCACTGGTATTCTTTTATTTTCCAGTTCACATAACTGAACATAGGGTTGAACAGTTAATTCCTTGAACTCTAGTTCTTGAGGCATTTGGTTCTCCTATGTAAGTACATTTGAACTCATTAAAAGAAACCCTCCAGTTGCATGTTTTCTCTTATTAAAGGAATTCCAAAAAGTCATTGTTGTAAAAGCCAAAGGGACTAGCTCTTGCAACTGCTTATTAATTATTGTCCTGTGTCTTTCTTTGCTCTTTCCAAGCAGCCCTTCAAAATATTCAGATGCAAGTGTGCTCTCCCCTCCTCCATGACAGTTGTTTTCTCTAGTTTCCTGTATTATTGCTCTTTTGAAACAGCTGGCCAGTTTGTGAGATTACTTCCTTGAACATGCAGTAATGATTTCCTTTGATCTCCCCAGCAAAACATGATCCTCTCACATAGTTGTTAAACCTCCTATAGGACCCAACTCTTCTTAAAAAGAATCCAAATATTCTCCAATTCTCCCTCCCAAATCACCTCAGGAACTGGCTGGCTGGGTATTACAATGGAATGTTCTTCCTTTCTTTCTAGCCCATCCAAAGGGTAATCATTTGCCAGTTCTGTTCATCTGTTAGCACAATTAAGTTAATAAGATGACTTAACTTCCCCTCCAGAAAGTATCTGTCTTTAGATCAGAGATGGGCAACTCTGGACATTTTGAAAGCTATTGTTCCATCCACAGGATATAACACAAGCAAAATGTGAACTTTTTTTTTTTAAAAAAAATGCCATTCTTTGGCTGGAATCCTTTTGCTTAGCTTTCATAACTTTGTGTCCATTCCACAAAGATAGTGTATGCACACACCCCAGAGAATCATGAGAGAGTTTGTTTACTAGGGACAAATGGACCAACAGTTACAATTTGGCTTATGCTATGAACAAGATTTCAGTCTTAGTTTCTGGAATTTTACTTTAAAAAATATCGATGGTGTTTGGGAGATTGAGAGGCATCCCAATTCAAAGCACAACCGCCTCTCCTAGATACAGCAATAAAAGATAATATTTTAAACCTCCCCCTTTTTATTTTATTTTATGGGAGGGCCTGGAGACCACATGTGATTGTGGAGAGTACTTTGGTCACCCCATTATAGATGGGTGAGATGAGATCATGGCCATGTATGGAATGGTCAGTACTGTCGGGATGGACATCTCTGATGTGCTATATTGTGATTTGCTGATGTTGGTAGTATTGCTACGAGCATTGACTATTATGTTGCTATATTATGTATATTTTAAAGTGATACAGTTTTAAACTTAACTTTGCAGCTGGGAGTCCGTAGAAGTCTGATTATGATGTAGCTATAAAATGATGCAGATCACATGAAATAAGGATCATGTAAACAAGGTCTGTTGAATCTTCCAGTCCTCTTTTCATTCAGACTTGTTTTAAAGCACCATGCGCACTTATGCTCTATACTCTACAAAGCACCATGTCCGACAACACACATATAATGAAATAGATTTCATTTCTTGAGATTTATTACCATTATAGACTTTCATTTTTATTTGAATATTCTGCATCTCAAGATGTAAAGATATCTAATAGAATATGTAAAATGTCACCCTTCAACCTATTTATTACCTAAAAATACCTGACAAAACCACAAAAGAGACTGAAGTAGATTATACCTTGGATTTTTTTTTGTCCTTCGTGGTCCGATAGTATACACAAATCTCACTATACTTACTGAGGAAACAGCAGCCACAATTTCAACGGCTCCAGTGCTTAATGTAACATATGGGATCATTTCTGGACTCAGCCCAGCTTCCTGGAAAATGTCATTTGTGTAGAACCAAATCTGTAAGGAGAACCCATTTCTTGGTAATTTGATTTTTAAAAAAGGAATCTTCTAGCAACTTATTAAGATGTTAAGTCTTCATATACTTAATGTCTCAGTTATGCTGCACTGGCTAAGGAATGTGAATCATTATGTTGTGCATTTAGCTCCTGGGCCACAATCTAGCCCATGACTGACACACACTTAAATCTGATTGATGCCCGTGAGACACTGAAGTCTTATGTTTTGGGGATAGAGTACCTTAGTAAACCAAGTTGGAAACATGCACATCATCTTAATATCTAAAAACAATTATTAAAATCCTAACAACCTTTTTTGTACAAATGATTGTATTTAAAATAATTTCCATATAAACAAAATGAAATGCATGTTTATACTGTGCTAAAGAATTTAAAAGAAATGAAGATAGCTGCAACAATATGCTATAAAGTTCAGGTATCTTGATATCATTACAACTTTTTTACAGTGGGGGCTGTGCAGTCCTGGACAGCCTCTTCCAGTTACTACTAAGGCACCTGGTAAACGTGGAACACAAGAAATAAATATTTAGATACATAATGTTTAGATCTAAATAATATGGTCATGTTAAATATGTAGTGTGCAGCTAAGTCTCACTCTTCATTTTATTTAAAGTAAGCATATGTGTGGGTTCTACAGACATAGCAAAGTCCAATTTGCCCCAAGGCAAAGTTATTACAGTGTTACAGGAATGACTTTCAAGAGTCTTCAGAAATTGCATTTGGCTTCAAATGCAGCTCTTTGGTGCTTGTCTACAAGACTGCATTATAAACAATTTGCATCAGCTATACTACCAATTTAATTCCAGACAAAATTCAAAATATTTGAGATGACCTTTAAAACCTTAAGTGGCTGACATTGAGGATTTCTCTCACTCTTCAAGAAAGACAAAATATATCACACATACTTTGCCATGGCCTCAAATTTCCTCTAAATGTGATTTTCCAGCTGATCAAGATCAGAAATATCTGGTTTATTTTACTTTATGTGCCATTTTTCTATCACTTGTAAGAGTAGACCTTTGGTCTAGATGGGCGGGATAGAAATCCAATAAATAAATAAATAAATAAATATATGCAAAATTACTCTAAAAAGAGTAGGTAATAAGACAATTCTAGTCTTTTTTCAGTAAAGTATCTGCAGTAGGGAACAGAACAAGCTTGTTATTAGTACTGAAATTCAACAGTTAGCAGAACTAACTTCAGTGAAGCTATGATTAAAAAAATGTTCCTTATTCACAGCAGACAGTGAATGTCATTAATATTTACATGCGAAAATTTACTATTCATGAACTGAAATAACAAAGTGCTCTGAAAGGGGGAGGTTTTTATACGATACAGGTAATTTTCAAGTAACGTATTAATTAGATATGGTCATACCTTCCTCCTGGACAGATTATTAAGAAGACAATTGAGTAAATTTTTAGTTTTTCAATTATTACAATTTCAAGGTTGGTGAAAGAGAAATGTATATTGTGCATATTTCTAAGCATTACAACTCCCCAGTAAACCATGGAGTTAGTTTATCATAATCTGTAGGGAAAAACTGAACTCCCAACTTGTCTCAGATACAGTGAAAGGATTATTTTCACCATTGCTACTTAGACAAGGAAGTCACAATAAACTGCATATACTCCAGGCAAAATAGGTTTTCACATGGTGCTCTTCCTTTATTCATATCAGAGCACTGCACAATTTAAAATTATGGACACATATGAAATATAAGTACAATTAAAAATAAATTAAAATGTTAAATGTTAAAATCGTCTAATTATCTAATAATCTAGCATGACTAATGTCTCATACACTCAGATTCTCAGACATATCATCATCATTAAGATAGGATAAATATTCTAAAGATCTTCAACCATTATAACAAAATGTATCATGCATCTTCCAGGAGACATTTGCTATAAACTCTGAAAAGCCAACTACCATGATGAACAATGATTACTTACAGCATTAAGACCACAAAGTTGGTAGGAGGCCATGGTTACAATTACAGTCAGGATCTGCCATCGTTTATTGCTGTCACACAGAAGTTGAAAGACTGAAGATAGTTGGATGTTTCTCTGCACATGACTCTCTTCCAAAACTTCTTCAATTTCACAGGATACATCAGATTTCCCAAGGAAGATCTGAAATGCTGTTAAGCTTACATTTTACACATTTGTTTACAATGCAAATATTTACTGTGTGCATACTCAATTTGTATATTTAGAATGACACCAAGCAATCAGTTTGCATCAAAATTTCCCTCCTTCTGGGTAACAAAAACTGTTGTACAGCAAGGGCTTCACAGGAACTAGATTTCACTTATAGATAGGAATCTACATCTGTCTCCAATCCATGAGAACATGGAAGTGCAGAACTGGTTCAGCTTCTAAGTACAAACTATTACAAAAATGAACTCAAATATTACCAGCTCTCCATCTGAGGAGCAATAACCTGTAGTTCTGCACATGGTACATGTGTGGGCAGATTCACTGCTCACATGCTTAAAACATTACTCCTACAGCTACCCCTACTCACGACAATGCACACTTGATTTTCATCTGGATCATTTTTCTTTGGGAAAGGAGGGGGAAACACAAAATATATCTTCAGACTTTGATTCATATGCTCCTTCCAATAGAGGCACTGTTTCAATAAATCATAATATCAGGCAGTACAGTATGGAACAACATATTTGATAAATAGGGTGTTATATGTATAAAGTATGATGTAATTTATTTAATGCTTCCAGTAAAAATGCAGACAGGGTACATTTGGCCTGAAAACTGAACTTGGTTCTCTGGTTTATGAATACTTCATAATGTGCTCTTCATGCCATCACAGAAGTGAGGGGAGGTAGGAGAGGATGCTGGCTTTACTCCACTTTTGCCTTTCCTATCTTCAATCCCCTTCCCTTTGAGCTGCATGCTCATGGTGCCTTGAAAAAGCAACTCCCTATAGTTTCAGCTGCCCATCACCTTTATTGACAGAGAAAAACAAGTTCTGATTGAGCAAAGCTAGCTCCGAGAGCATAGATGCACATGTGCTTATATCTCTAGCTCTTGAACATATTTCTATTGGTGTCTTTGTGTGAGAGACAGACGGAAAGAGAAAGCGAGATGTGTACGTGGGAATATAGATAAAGGAATAATAGCTGTGCCCACTTTGGGCAATCCACAGCAGGCCTATATTTTTAAACATTCCAGATATTATATACTAAGTATCCTGCTGTGTGAATTCTGAATCCAGCAATCAAGGTTTCACTGACAATGTAAGTGTAATATAGCTTAGACACAAATATTTTTCATAAATTTGCCACCATATTTATGCATATAGTATATGGATCCAAATCTCCATGTTCAGCAGAGTATATGAAAATAATACTGTTCATATGCTTGTGTGTACTCCCTAACTCATGGAGAGCCGTAGTGTACACAGCTCACCTTTTTTAATGCTGTTCCAAATGCATGTTGCTGCACTAATGAGACATACAACTTCAATTGTGGGTTGAGCAAATACATTTCTACCCTCCCTCCATCCACACATTTAGTCTGCACATTGAAGCAAATATCTAAGAAGGATGAAGGGTTTTCATACCCTGGACTCATATTCTCATTGTTACTCTTGGTATTGAGGAAAAAGACAAAACCAAGTGATAATTGCATACTCATTTATGGTCTTGATTTTTAAACCATCTGAATTAAAGAAACATATTATTTATTTGTTTGTTTGTTTGTTTATTTAATTTTTATTTATTTATTTATTTATTCATACATAACCCATCTTTCTCCTTTAAAAGGACCCAAGGTGGCTTACATAATTAAGAGGCACTATTTAAAAGCTAAAAACAGTAAATATACAAATACTAAAAAGGATCAAATACCACACAAAAAACGGTAAACAAAACCAACACCAAAAACACATTGAAAGCAGTAAGGTTATGATGAAAAATTATAGTGCTGTACCTTTTTCCGCAGCCTTTGTGTCATGTTTCTCAAGCAAGAGAAACCGAGGACTTTCAGGAAGAAAGGGCAAGACCCCAATTTGGAGAACCGATGGGACAATGATTATTCCAAATAAGTAGGGCCACAAAGATTCCTGTAAAAAGTCAAGACAATGCTGGTAAAATCCAGACAAAAATGAATTCAGTGGCGAAGCATGAGTTTTGTACACAGATGATCCTAGGTTCAATTCCTGCGTACCCCACTTTGAAAAAAAGGATGTCAAGCATGAAGGTAGAATCTGCTTAAGGGCTGGAAAAGACATGACTAGTCAGGATGGGCTACATAAACCTGTGGTCTGACTTCTTCCCCCTTTCCTCCTCCTGCATCTTTCTTCCCCTTCTTAGACACATAGGTTATAAATCTAAAATACCACTTTAATATGTCTGAGACCCAAATAACAATGGGCTGCAGTATCAGTGAGCAAACTCTTTTATTTAATGCAGTATTATGTATGTGTGAGAGAACCAACCATTACATGCTATCTGCACGACATTTTCTTTAGTATAATTTCTTGCCTTTCAAAGACAAAAGTGGTGCATAACAAAAAAGATGCAAAAGTTCAGATTGGCTGGTAAGCAGCTATTACTAAAATGTTTCAACAAGAAATCTAAAACAAAAAAGGCATTGTGACACTTTAAAGACTAACTGCTATGTTTTAATGTAAGCTTTCATGGGACATTGTTCACTTCTTCAGACATGAGTCTGAAGAAGCAAATCTTTAAGAGAAACTGCCACAACGTCTCCCCCCCCCCTCCTGTTTTGTGTTTCTTGTTGAAACGCTTGCACAGGCTAACATGGCTACAACTTTGAAAATTACTAAAATGTTGACATTTGTGATTCCAAACTTGTAGTACCCCAATTATACAGTGGTACAGGCAAAGAAAAGACAAGGTTAGGGCACATTATGCCATAAATAACAGTGCAGGGCAAGGAATCTAATCCAGTCGTAGTAGACAGATATTATATCCACTAGTTCTCATTTGGTCACACTCAAGCATAAAGAAGAAAAAAGAAACCGTGATAGACTGTGCAGATGAATAGGTAGGGCTAGGCTAGTAACAGATTTTGCCTCCAGCTTAATGATATCTCCAAGTTGGTGGTCACTGGGATGAAATTAAGCCAGTTTAGTTGGTGACATGTTGAGGAAAAGACAAACCCTTCCCAATGGATATTCTGCATGTCACTAATAGGCCTTTTGAAGACATGCTCCTACTTTGCTCTTCATTTACTTTATTCAAGTACAGCCTCCTAATCAGCCAAAGTAACAGACATATTCTGATTAGCAGCTAACTAGGTGTGGGCTGGATAGAACAACTGTCAAGTGGAGAAGTGGATACACAGTTAAGTTACATAATCATACTCAGAGACTACTTATCAATGGCTTCTTCTCAAACTGGAAGAATGTAATAAGTGAGCTACCCGAAAGCTTAACCCTGGGCCCAGTGCTCTTCAACATTTTTATTAATGACTTTGATGAGGGGGTGCAGTGAAGAGGAGCAATGGCAGCATATCACTCTGAGGATAAAGAAAACAAGAAAACTATCCCTGCCGCTAGAACTGAACAACTGATTTCATGCTCTCCCCCTGGAAAAAGATGTGCAGACATCCAAAGATGAATCTTCATCAAGTGTTCCAGTGACAGGATGAAAAGCAGCTCAGATTGCTACAAGGGAGAGGAGCCTGCCAGGTACCCCGAAGAGGAAAAGACGTGTGGTGGTAATTGGTGACTCACTTCTTAGAGGAACAGAATCAGCAATCTGCAGACCAGACAAGCTTTCAAGGGAAGTATGTTGTCTCCCAGGAGCAAAGATTAAAGACGTGAAAAAGAAGCTTACCCAAATTATCAAGCCTGCTGATTATTATCCCCTCCTTCTCTTTCATGTTGGGACCAACGATACAACAAAGAGGAGCCTAAAAACATATCAAAGGACTATGAGCAACTGGGCAGGAAGGCAAAAGAACTGGGAGCTCAGGTGGTATTTTCATCTCTACTTCCGACAGAGGGCGAATAGAGGATTGCAGAGGTAAACCACTGGCTCAAGGGATGGTGCCGTCAAGAAAACTTTGGACTTTGGGACCATGGGCTACACTACCTACATGTAGGGCTCCTGGCAAGAGATGGGCTGCATCTCACAAGGACTGGGAAGAACGTGTTTGGCAGACATCTCGCTCAACTCATCTGAAGGGCTTTAAACTAAATCTGCAGGGGGAAGGAGGGCAATTTCTAGGATCAAACCCAAAGTACAAACCCCTAGACACTGAACTTGACAATGAGGAAGGAAGTGGTGAGAAGGAAGGAACACTTAAGTATAAAACACAAGACACAGCAAGCAAACAAAAGGTCAGCCATAAAGGGCGCAGATGCGTATACACTAATGCTCAAAGTATGGGGAACAAACAGGGAGAACTTGAAGTCCTAGTACGTGAGGGCGAGTATGACATTATTGCCATTACCGAAACTTGGTGGGACGAAACCCATGATTGTAATATGCTGCTAGAAGGATATAATTTGTTCAAAAGAAACAGACCCAACAAAAGAGGAGGAGGAGTTGCACTGTATGTAAACTACTCCTGTACTGTAATGCAGGAGACCAAGAATGAAAACCTTCCTGAAGCTCTTTGGGTAAATATTAGGGGGAAAACAAATGACATAGCTGTAGGTGCGTGTTACAGGCCACCTAACCAAGCAGAGGAAATAGATGAACATTTTACAAATCAATTAGCTGAGATGTGTAGGAAATACACCACTGTAGTAATGGGGAACTTTAACTACCCGGATATCAACTGGCAAACCAACTCTGCAGCAAGAGGGAGATCCAACAGGTTTCTGACATGCCTGGCTGATAACTTTATCATCCAAAAGGTACAGGAGGGAACTAGAGGGTCAGCCATACTGAACTTAATGCTTACTAATAGGGAGGAAATAGTTGAGGGAGTGGAAATTGTAGGAGCTTCAGTAGAAAGCAACCATGTTATATTAGAATTCACCATCATGTAGGCAAGGGTAACTGTACCAAGTCATAGAATCATAGAAATCATAGAAAAGAGAAGTTGGAAGGGGCCTACAAGGCCATCAAGTCCAACGCCCTGCTCAATGCAGGAATACAATCAAAGCATATCTGCCAGATGCTTATTTAAGTTTTTCTTGAATGCCTCCAGTGCTGGAGCACTCACCAACTCCCGAGATAACTGGTTCCACTGTTGTACTGCTCTAACAGTTAGGAGGTTTTTCCTGATATTCAACCGAAATCTGGCTTCCTTCAACTTAAGCCCATTGTTGCGTGCCCTGCACTCTGGGATGATCGAGAACAGATCCTGCCCCTCCTCTTGTATGACAGCCTTTCAAATATTTGAAAAGTGCTATCATATCATCCCTCAGTCTTCTTTTCTACAGGCTAAACATGCCCAATTCTTTCAGACTTTCCTCATAAGGCTTGATTTCCAGCCCCCTCATCATCCTTGTCGCCCTCCTCTGAACTTGTTCCAATTTGTTAGCATCCTTTTTGAAGTGTGGTGTCCAGAACTGGACACAATACTCAAGGTGAGGCCTAACCAGTGCTGAATAGAGGGGAACTAGCACCTCGCGGGATTTGGAAATCATACTTCTATTAATGCAGCCTAAAATAGCATTTGCCTTTTTTGTAGCCACAACACACTGTTGGCTCATACCCTGTTTCCCTGAAAATTAGGCCTAACCTGAAAATAAGCCCTAGTATGATTTTTAAGGATGCTTGTAATATAAGCCCTAACCCAAAAATAAGCCCCAGTTAAGTGAAACCCCGCCCTCCACCATTGTGCAGCAACCAGAAGAAGATGACATGACGATATTTGAATAAATGTAGATTGTTGTACCCCCTTCATGGATTGCTGCCTTGTCGTCGTGAAGGGGCTTGAGTAATTCTGAGAAGCTATGGGCTATGCCATGCAATGACACCCAAGACGGACAGGTCATAGTGGAGAGTTCTGACTAAACGCGATCCACCTGGAGCAGGAGCTCGCAAGCCACTCCAGTATCTTTGCCAAGAAAACTCCATGGACAGAAACAAAAGGCTAAAAGATATGACGCTGGAAGATGAGCCCCTCAGGTCGGAAGGTGTCCAACATGCTACTGAGGAAGAGCGGAGGACAAGTACAAGTAGTTCCAGATCTAATGAACTGGTTGGGCCAAAGCCAAACGGAAGCTCAGCTGCGGACGCACCTGGAAGTGAAAGGAAAGTCCTATGCTGCAAAGAAAAATACTGCTTAGGAAACTGGAACGTAAGATCTATGAACCTTGGTAAGCTGGATGTGGTCAAACAGGAGATGGCAAGAATAAACATTGACATCCTGGGCGTCAGTGAACTAAAATGGACTGGAATGGGCGAATTCAATTCAGAGGATCATCATATCTACTACTGTGGGCAAGAATCCCGTAGAAGAAATAGAGTAGCCTTAATAGTCAACAAAAGAGTGGGAAAAGCTGTACTAGGATACAATCTAAATTTGGCCATGGAGTTCGAAACGAAGCAGGGCAAAGGCTAATAGAGTTTTGTTAAGAGAACAAGCTGGTCATCACAAACACTCTTTTCCAACAACACAAGAGGTGACTCTACACATGGACATCACCAGATGGGCAATACCGAAATCAGATTGATTATATTCTCTGCAGCCAAAGATGGAGAAGCTCTATACAGTCAGCAAAAACAAGACCTGGAGCTGACTGTGGCTCTGATCATCAGCTTCTTATAGCAAAACTCAAGCTTAAACTGAAGAAAGTAGGAAAACCCACTGGGCTAGTCAGGTATAATCTAAACCAAATCCCTTTTGAATACACAGTGGAATTGAAGAACAGATTTAAGGAACTAGATTTGGTGGACAGAGTGCCTGATGAACTATGGATGGAGGTTCGTAACATTGTACAGGAAGCAGCAACAAAAACCATCCCAAAGAAAAGGAAATGCAAGAAAGCAAAGTGGCTGTCCAACGAGGTCTTACAAATAGCAGAGAAGAGAAGGGAAACAAAATGCAAGGGAGATAGGGAAAGTTACAGAAAATTGAATGCTGACTTCCAAAGAATAGCAAGGAGAGACAAGAGGGCCTTCTTAAATGAACAGTGCAAAGATATAGAGGAAAATAATAGAAAGGGAAAAACCAGAGATCTGTTCATGAAAATTGGAGATATTAACGGAACATTTTGTGCAAAGATGGACATGATAAAGGACAAAAATGGTTGGGACCTGACAGAAGCAGAAGACATCAAGAAGAGGTGGCAAGAATACACAGAGGAATTATACCGGAAAGATCTGGATGTCCCGGACAACCCAGATAGTGTGGTTGGTGACCTTGAGCCAGACATCCTGGAGAGTGAAGTCAAGTGGGCCTTAGAAAGCATGGCTAACAACAAGGCCAGTGGAGGTGATGGCATTCCAGTTGAACTATTTAAAATCTTAAAAGATGACACTGTTAAGGTGCTACACTCAATATGCCAGCAAGTTTGGAAAACTCAGCAGTGGCCAGAGGATTGGAAAAGATCAGTCTACATCCCAATCCCAAAGAAGGGCCGTGCCAAAGAATGCTCCAACTACCGTACAATGGCACTCATTTCACACGCTATCAAGGTTATGCTCAAAATCCTCCAAGGCAGGCTTCAGCAGTATGTGGACCAAGAACTCCCAGAAGTACAAGCTGGATTTCGAAGCGGCAGAGGAACTAGAGACCAAATTGCTAACATGCGCTGGATTATGGAGAAAGCTAGAGAGTTCCAGAAAAACATCTACTTCTGCTTCATTGACTACGCAAAAGCCTTTGACTGTGTGAACCACAGCAAACTATGGCAAGTTCTTAAAGAAATGGGAGTGCCTGACCACCTTATCTATCTCCTGGGAAATCTATACGTGGGACAGGAAGCAACAGTTAGAACTGGATATGGAACAACTGATTGGTTCAAAATTGGGAAAGGAGTACGACAAGGCTGTATATTGTCTCCCTGCTTATTTAACTTATATGCAGAATACATCATGCAAAAGGCAGGACTGGATGAATCCCAAGCCGGAAGTAAGATTTCTGGAAGAAATATCAACAACCTCAGATATGCAGATGATACCACTCTGATGGCAGAAAGTGAGGAGGAATTATAAAACCTCGTAATGAGGGTGAAAGAGGAGAGCGCAAAAAATGGTCTGAAGCTCAACATCAAAAAAACCAAGATCATGGCCACTGGTCCCATCACCTCCTGGCAAATAGAAGGGGAAGATATGGAGGCAGTGACAGATTTTACTTTCTTGGGCTCCATGATCACTGCAGATGGGGACAGGAGCCACGAAATTAAAAGATGCCTGCTTCTTCGGAGGAAAGTGATGACAAACCTAGACAGCATCTTAAAAAGCAGAGACATCACCTTGCCGACAAAGGTCCGCATAGTCAAAGCTATGGTTTTTCCAGTAGTGATGTATGGAAATGAGAGCTGGACCATAAAGAAGGCTGACCGCCGAAGAATTGATGCTTTTGAATTGTGGTGCTGGAGGAGACTCTTGAGAGTCCCCTGGACTGCAAGGAGATTAAACGTATCCATTCTGAAGGAAATCAACCCTGAGTGCTCACTGGAAGGACAGATCCTGAAGCTGAGGCTCCAATACTTTGGCCATCTCATGAGAAGAGAAGACTCCCTGGAAAAGACCCTGATGTTGGGAAAGTGTGAAGGCAAGAGGAGAAGGGGATGACAGAGGACAAGATGGTTGGACAGTGTCATCGAAGCTACCAACATGAATTTGACCAAACTCCGGGAGGCAGTGGAAGACAGGAGGACCTGGTGTGCTCTGGTCCATGGGGTCACGAAGAGTCGGACACGACTTAACGACTAAACAACAACAACAAAGATTGTTGTACATGGAAAAAAATAAAACATCCCCTGAAAATGAGCTGAATGCGTTTTTTGGAACAAAAATTAATGCAAGACCCTGCCTTATTTTCGGGAAACTCGGTATTTAGCTTGTGATCTATGAGTCAGACTAACAAACTAAGAGATGTAATAGGAAGGATTCCATTGATGAAAACTTAAAGGGATAAACAGTTCAGGATGCTTGGGAAACCCTTGAAAGACGAGATAATAAAGGTCCAAACCAACCCCACTGAGAAAGAAAAACAAGAGACATTTGACAAGATCAGCGTGGATGCACACAGAGCGCTCTGACAAGTTAAGGGACAGAAAGGATAAGTATAAAAAACTGAAAAAGGGGCTCATAACTAGAACAGAATACTAGTAAATAGCTCGAATCTGCAGGGATGGGGTCAGGAAGGCTAAGGCTCAGAATCAGCTAAGACTTGCAACAAATGCCAAAAATAACAACAAAAAAAGTTTCTTTCAACCTGTAAGGAGCAAGAGGAAAGTCAAGGAAATGGTTGGTCCACTAGTGGGAGAAGATGACAAGAAGGTGACAGGCAACAGGAAGAAAGTGGAACTGCTTAATTCCTTTTTTTTGCATCTGTATTACTCAAAAGGAAAAATCGGTCCACCCTGTCAAAAGCAGCACTGTGGGAGACAGGAGAGGGAAGCAGGTCAAAATAGGTAAGGAAGTGGTAAAAGAACACCTAGCGGCTTTGAATGAGTTCACGCCTCCTGGACCGGATGGTTTACATCCCAGGGTACTAAAAGAACTGGCAGACGTGATCTCAGAACCACTTAATGAAATCTTTGAGAGGTCCTGGAGCACGGGCAAACTGCCAGAGGACTGGAAAAGAGCTGATGTGGTTCCAGTCTTCAAAAAGGGAAGAAAAGTGGATCCAGGAAACTACTGACCAATCAGCTTGACATCAATACCTGGGGAAATCCTGGAAAAAATAATGAAGCAGCAGATTTGTGAGCACCTAGAAAATAACAAGGTGATTACTAGAAGCCAGCATGGGTTTAAGAACAGGTCATGCCAAACAAATCTGATTGCGTTTTTTGATAAAGTGACTAAATTAGTGGACCAAGGAAATGCAGTGGATATAGTATACTTAGACTTCAGTAAGGCATTTGATAAGGTAGACCACAACCTACTTCTGCATAAGATAGAACAAAGTGGGATAGACAGTGCAACTACCAGATGGATTTGCAGCTGGCTGACCAACCACACTCAACGTGTGGTCCTCAATGGAACCACATCTACATGGAGGGAAGTGTGCAGTGGGGTCCCTCAAGGTTCTGTCTTGGGCCCAGTACTCTTCAACATCTTCAGAAATGACCTGGATGAGGGGATTGAAGGGGCACTCATCAAATTTGCTGATGACACAAAGCTGGGGGAAATTGCTAATACTTTGGAAGATAGACTTAACATTCAGAAGGATCTAGACAGCCTCAACATTGGGCCCTATCCAATAAGATGCAGTTCAGTGGCGGGAAAAGTAAGATCCTGCACTTAGGCAGGAGAAACCAGATGCACAGGTACAGGATAGGTGGTACCTGGCTCAACAGCAGTACCTGTGAGAGGGATTTAGGTGTCCTGGTGAACCACCGCCTAAAGTTGAGTAAGCAGTCTGCTGCAGCTGCCAAGAAAGCCAACACAGTCCTAGGCTGCATCAACAGGGGGATAGGATCAAGATCATGGGAAGTGATAGTACCACTCTATACCACGCTGGTGAGACCACACTTGGAGTGCTGTGTCCAGTTCTGGTCACCTCAATACAAAAAAGATGCTGGTTCTCTGAGACTGGGATTGGGGGAGTGGCATGGAGCTGGCTCCAGTCCTTTCCCAGGGACCATGTCCAGAGAGTTCAGTTTGAGGATGATTTGTTGGCTCCTTGGACACTCAATTGTGAGGTGCCCCATGGGTTGTCAATGTCCCCAATGTTATTTAACATCGGTGTGACACCACTGGGGGAGATCATCAGGAGATTTGGAGTAAGATGTCATCAGTATGCTGAAGACATGCAACTCTATCTCTTCTTTTCTACCGCTGCAGTGGATGCCACCCACATACCCAAACACTGCCTGGCTTCAGTATTGGAATGGACCAGGACTAACAGACTCAATCTGAACCCGGAGAAGACTGAGATTTTGTTCCGGGGGGGAGGCTCAGACATGTTGGGTGGGATAACCCCTAGGTTGGGTAGTTCGATCCAGTCTAGGGATCAAGTATATAGTCCAGGCATTCTTCTGGACTATGTACTTGACTATCTACTTGATTATGTACTTATATATATAATTTAATTAGATCATTTGACGTTGTCATTCATTAACTTGTATCCATTTTTCTCTAACTTTTCAGTCTTTGGGATTAAAATATTGCATGTGGAAACTGGGAAATGTTTAGCAAAACACCACAGGACAGCAGAATATGCCTTACTTTTGGCTTAAGAATGCCTCTGAAATTTCGACCTTGCAGCAACATCAATATGTACAGTATATATTAACATAAAGGGGGGGCACTGCTGAAAGCACAGAATGAAGCAGCTCCACCAGCCATATTCCCAATGTACATCTCCCACCAGTCACAGGCCGTAATGCCAAGATCTCCAGAAGCGGCCTTTGAAGATGCCAATCAAGGCAAGAATCAATGTCCCAGCAGCCTAGCAGGACCAAATGTCCCAGCAGCCTAGCAGGACCAAATACCAATTTCACCAATACTACAAAAACAGCTCACAGGTTTCCAGTCATGTCAATACACATTTATTGCTTAAATAATCCAAATGTTTGATGGCAATATCCTGCACCATCTTCATCAAGGAAAGCAAGATATCAACTAAAAGAAAGCTAACCTTAAATACAACAAGATACAATCAAATCCAGCAGGGTAAACATTCCAACTCAGGCAAATTAACATTAAAGAGCCAGTTCTCCCCACTGGCCAGTATTGTATAAGGGCAACCTGTCAAGTCTATCCAGTTTACAAAACGGAGGCTTCCAGGAAGCAGTAACACCACTATCTCTGTTGATCTCAAGTTTTATCAAGAAAGCCTCAATAATAATTCTATCCCAGAATTTACTGGTTTTGGCCAATACTTGTACCCCATTCAATTTTGACTGATGGCCATACTTGATACAAGGTTCAGCCAGTTCAGATTTTTCAGTCCAGATGTAATCTAATTGTCACGTTCCCCGCACGCCCCTTGATTGTTTCACCAAACAAAGGCTTCAGCTGCAAGCTGTTCACAACTACTTTCAATGTTAATGACCGAGGTCCAGACAACGTGTCATTTTATATAAAGCAGAAATAGTTTATTGTAACAAAGAATAAAGGTTAAGCCAACATCATTTGGTCTGAACTAAACAGTCCTTAATGGTCTTCATCGGTTCACTACACATCAGCCCTTGCTTAGCAATCTAACTGTCTCCCCCAAAAATCCAAATCCACCATCCTCCAGTCTCCTCCTCATGCCGAGACTCTTATATCTTGTGACTCTGCCTCTCCAGCACGCTCATTGGTACATGCAGATAGCATATTAATATTCATGACGTGGGTGGATGCCAGATCCCTCCCCCCTTAATACGTTTGTGATAGGAGGGAAAACTTAATGGTTTGCCCTCATGAACAAACACAGAGAGAACTGCAAATAATCAAACTTATCCTTATAAACATTTATATCACCTATACAGTAAAACATATACCTTTTTTTACTGATATACTTAAAGCAGACATTACTTTATGAGTACAGCTTATACACAAAGAAAACAGTTAACGCAATATTACAAACTTTTCTCCACCCATTAGTCATTTGGCCTTCGAGACAAGGCATCAGCAACCACATTCTGGTTCCCTTTTTCGCTGTGGATTTCAAAATCAAAGTCTTGTAAAATGAGCGCCCATCTCATCAATTTGCTGCTGTTGGCTCAAATAGTCCTTAGCCATTGAAGAGGAGAGTGGTCAGTGCACAGGACAAATCTTCTCCCCCAAATGTAAGGTTTTAGTTTTTGCAAAACCCAAACAATGGCTAGGCACTCCTTTTCTATTGTGGACAAGTGTTTCTCACACGACTGAAGTTTCTTGCTGATGTACATCACCGGGTGCAGATTTCCACTGTCGTCGGCTTGGCTCAACACGGCTCCCAGCCCAACGTTAGATGCATCTGTGGAGATGACAAACTCACGGTCGAAGTTTGGTGCCAGAAGAACCGGTGGAAGTTAGCGCCATCTTCAAACGGTTGAAAGCTTTCTCACAATCAGCCGTCCACTGGATATTCTCAGCTTGCTTTTTGCGGGTTAGGTTAGATAATGGGGCGGCCATCTCGCTGAAATTTGGCACAAAGCGACAATAGTAGCCAGCTAACCCTAAGAATGCTCTGATTCTCTTTTTGGACGTCGGAGTGGGCCAATTATTAATGGCTTCTATCTTAGTCTCAAGGGGTTTGATCACACCTCCCCCGACTAAATGGCCTAAATATTTTAATTCTGAACTTCCAAGTTGGCATTTGGCTGCTTTCACTGTTAAGCCAGCCTCATGCAACCTCTGTAGCACAACTTCTAGGTGGACTTTGTGCTCCTCTCAGGTCTGGTTAAAAATTCCAATATCGTCCATGTAGGCTACAGTAAATTCTCTGAGACCATGCAAGGTTTTGTCTACCAGCCTTTGGAAGGTTGCTGGAGCATTTTTCAGCCATAAACGAATGACCGGAATTCAAATAAACCTAAGGTATTACAGAAGGCTGTTGTTTTCTTGGTCCATAGGGTCAAATTGAGATAAATAATGAAATGACACTTCCCTATGGCCTCAATGAGATCATCTACGCAAGGCATCGGGTACGCATCTGCCTTAGTAATGTGGTTCAACTTTCTATAATCTACGCAGAACCGGATGCTTCCGTCTGGTTTTTCTACTAAAACTATAGGAGCAGCCCAAGGAAGACAGAGCAATGATAGAGCAATGAGTAGAGCAAAGAGTAGACAGAGCAATGATATCAGCTTTTAGCATTTCATTTAGTTCCAAGCAAACTTTGTTAATGGAAGGGCCTGTTACTCTATAAGGGTTGACTGCTATGGGTTGGGCATTTCCAGTGTCTATTTTGTGCACCACACTCCTGGCCACCAGGTTTCTGTGAAAACACATTCTTATACTTTTGTAGAAGCATCCCAATCTCTTCTTTTTGACTTAGGGATAGGGCAGGGCTAAGGATCACATCCTCAGGATTATATTGGGGTTCTCCCCTGCCTTCCCAGCACCACAATTCTGGCTTTTCTTCAGGGCCTTCCCTAATGGCATATAAAAGCCAATTTTCTTTCTTATAATAGGGTTTAATCATGTTTACATGCACTATTCTTCTGCCCTCCTTGCCTTCCTTTTAGAGGACATAATTAACATCACTAATTTTTGAAACTACTCTGTACGGTCCTGACCATGCTAACTGCAATTTATTCCCCTTTATGGGTCTCAGCATCAGAACTTCGTCCTCGGGATAGAATGTACTTTTCTGGGCCTTTTTATCATACCAGCTTTTCTGCTTTTCTTGAGCACCTTTTAAGTTTTGCTCTGCTATTTTTAAGGACTTTTGCAAACTGTTAATTAGATTATCCATTTACTCTATAACGGATTCAGGGTCACCCTCTTCATAATCTTCCCAGTTCTGACAAAGTAAATCTAGGGGTCCTCTTATTTTGCGCCCAAATAAAAGTTCAAAAGGACTAAATCCGGTACTTTCTTGGGGTATGTCCCTATAAGCATATAATAGGGGCTGTAATTTATTATCCCAATCATTTGGGTTCTCTGCTACGTATGCCCGTATCATTCTCATTAAGGTTCCATTAAATTCCTCCACTAGACCATTGGTCTGGGGATAATAAGGAGAAGAAGAGGCTGGATGGCGATCTGTCAGGAGTGCTTTGATGGAGTTCCTGCATGGCAGAGGGTTGGACTCGATGGCCCCTGTGGTCTCTTCCAACTCTGTGATTCTATGATTATATGAAGAAGTGATGTGGGAAATTCCATAGACTTGCCACAATATCTTCATTATTTTGGAAGTAAAAGATGTTCCCAAATCTGTTACTATTTCTGAAGCAAAACCCATTCAGCACATGTAGTTAACTAAGGCATCTGTCACAGTTTTGGTCTCTATATTCCTTAGGGGTACTGCTTCAGGGTATCTAGTGGCATAATCTATAATAGATAGGATGAACCTATTTCCTCGTCTAGTTGCTCTAGGTAAGGGTCCCACCAGGTCGAGACCTAAGCATTGGAAAGGGGTCAAGATCACTGGCAATGGGCATAGCTTAGCCCTCGTCTTGTCATTTCCAGTACCTCATTTTTGGCAAGTATCACAGCTTTGACAATATTATTTAACTTGCTTCCCCATCCCTGGCCAATAAAAGTTCCGTGCAACTCTTTGCTTAGTGCGAGAGATGCCCATATGTGCTCCAAATACATCTTTGTTTGCCTTTTCCAAAATCTTTTCTTGGTATTTAACTGGTACAATTAATTGTTTGTGGGGTCCTTCTCCTCCTCTATGAGGAGTCATTAAAACCACTCTATACAATAAATCTTTTTCCACACAATACCTCTCTGGGTGTTCAGAGGTCAGTGGAATGGGAGTCTCCTTAACTTTTATAAAACAATCATTTAAAGTATTATCTTCTTTTTGTTCGTTAATAAAGGAGGAACTCTTAGGATTTCTCATCAGCACTAAATCAGCTATCTCCCTCATTTCAGGATGTTCCCCTAAAATGGGTCTTTCAACGAGAGTTTCAGCACTTTCCTCAGTGGCTTCAATCTGCCTCCCCTGAGAGCAAGTTACCATTAAAACACTCTGCACATGCTTACATAGATAGATCTAAACCAATCAGACAAGGAGCTGGGATTTGATCTGACACTGCTACTTTCCATATACCAGACCACCCATCATAATTCACTGATATTTTGGCCATAGGTAATACCACCAAATCAGAACTAATCCCTTTAATGGAGATTTTCTCATGTTCTATTATGTTTTCCTCAGGGATTATATCTGGATGGAAAATAGTTATTTGTGAGCATGAATTTTTGATGCCTTTTCTTGCCATTTATAAAAATAAAAATAAGAGGCTCTGCCAGGCCTGGCCGGCCGGCGCGGAAGCAGCGCTGAAGGAAGCCGCGTGGCTGGGCGAGCGCTGCCACCGCCCCACGCCCCGTCCCCGTAGGAGCCTGTAAACTGAGCAGTGAAGGACAGGTAGGCAAGCAGGAGGCAGTTGTGGTCAATCCCTCACTGTGGGCATCGTGGGCACAGAGGCAAGAGGAGGCTTAAAGGGAAAAGGCATGGTACGGAACCCACCCGGCTGGTCAGGATCGGGAGCCTCCGCCAAAACACTCGCACACTCGCGCTGGCTCTCGCCCGCTCTCCCGGTCCCTCTCCCTTTCAGTCCAGGATACATGGTCTTCCTTCCTTTTTCGTGTGATACAGTCTCTTTAATCACAGTTTTACTCTACTACACACCAGGGAGTGATCAGTATCGCAATCAGCACCCTGATAACTGCGTGTGATCGTAATACTAGGAAGGCTAGAACGTCTAGTGAGGATCAAATCGAGCTGATGCCAATGCTTTGATCTTGGATGTCTCCAGGAAACTCTGTGTTGAAGCTTCGTATTGAAGAACGTGTTGCTGACACAAAGACTATAGTAACAGCAAAACTCCAGCAAGCGTTGGGCATTTTCATTCATCTTCCCAATGCCAAAACGGCCTAGACAAGTGGGCCAAGAATTGTGATCAGCACCAACTCTAGAGTTAAAGTCTCTGAGAATGAACAGTGTCTCTGTCTCGGGGATTTTTTTGATAGTAGCTGCCAGATTGTCATAGAGTTTGTCTTTGACTTCTGCTGTAGACTACAGTGTTGGTGCATATGCACTAATAAGGGTGACCGTTCCTGCTGATGAATGGAGCTGTAGAGACAGGATTCTTTCACTCCCCGCAATAGTTGGAACAATGGATCTCAGCAGAGTATTTCTAACTGCAAAGCCAACACCATATTCCCTGGTCTCATTCAATGGTTTTCCCCGCCAGAAGAATGAGAATTTTTTTTCTTTGACAGATCCTGAGTCTGGCAATCTCGTCTCTTGCAGGGCAACGATGTCCATCTGCAGCCTACTCAGTTCCATGTCGATGACAGCTGTCTTGCGCATGTCATCTATTTCCTCTAGGTTGTCAGAAAAGCCAGGGGTCATTGTCCAAACATTCCAGGTGCCCAACTTTAGGACAGAAGTTTTCTTATGATTGTTGCACGGTGCAGGGTTATCCATCTGTTTGTCAGCTTTCACCCTAAACCCCACGCACCCCGTGAGGTTAACAGTCCATGGCGAGGCAGCACCTTACTGGCTGGGGGCTGCCCAGCTTAAGGCGGGCGGTAGCTACCTAGTGACGTGCAATGACCTCTCCCACCGTCAGAAGTAGCCCCTGGCATCATGCTCTATGCCAATCGAGCAAAGACTTATAATGTCATGAGTTCAGCCGAAGAAGATCTGGAATCTGAGGGGTTAATTACAGCTGAGGAAAATGCTGGGCAATCAGAATCGCAGACAACTGAATCACCACCAGATTCTCCTTCCCCAGTAGCCAGAGTGAGGGATAAGCTTCGGCAAGGACTCATGACACGAAGGTCTGAGGCTCGCATGAATGCTTCCCACAGGAACATCAGGTCAACCAGTCCTGAGTTTTAACAGGATGAAAGGCTTCTAGGAGTTTGATGACTGCTCCTGCTATATAATCTGCACCCAGAAGGCTTGGAAGCTTGTGGAAGCAACAAGTCAATACTCTGGCTCGCATCCACGCTCCTGCTTATCTTGGACCTTGCTTTCTTGACCCTTGGCTTTGGACTCTGGCTTCTGACTACGGTTTGTGTTTTTGGCTTTGGCAATTTGGCATCTGTTTGTATCTTCTGGACTTCTGATATTGGACTGGCTTGTTGGACTTTTGCCTTCTGGAACCCCTAGGAACGTGACATATAACCAGTAACTGCTACTTCCCATGTTGTTTCGATGCTGTATGCGAAGCTGGAGTGTCCTCTCCAGAGCACGAAGCCTGGGTAAAATAATATGGAGGATTGACCGTTACCCAAGTAGTCCAATGGAAAGGCAAGAGACAATACAACGGGATCCAGTGACATCGCAGGAGTTGCCAGAGCATGACTGTGCAGAGTCACGAACTGCCTCCGGGACTCTGGCTCCGGAGTTTGCCTTGAGGTTAACTCCTGAAGCTTTTTCCATCGGTGGATATAGCCACAAGGCAGTGGAGGTTTGAAATCGGAGTTTTCCTTCTCCTAGATGGGCTGCCTTCCAAGGCTAACGAGCCCCACCTACCCGTGACTTCTCGACTGATTGGTCAGTGAATTAAAAAGAGAGGAAGTCTGATCCTCCCCCTAAAACTTCCCAGCTACCCCAGGTGTATGCACTCCTATTTGTCTTTCCTATTTACCAAGTTTACCAAGTAAACTGGTAATTGGTAAATTGGTAATTTCTGTAACAGTAATCTAGAAAACCCATATGGCTTATTCATGTTGCATGCCAGTTTTGGTTCTTGTAGTGTGCCATAATATTCATATATGAATTATATGAGGTAACCACTCTGGTGTCCTCCAGTGGTTTGGGATTGCAGCTTTCATATTTCCTGGCCATAGGCAATGTGCACTGCTATGTAAGGGAGTTGTAGCCTGCAGGGCATCCAAAGGGTACCAGATTATCTGTCATACTGGTATCCAAAGAATTCAGATGTGGTTATATAAAATATTGGAGTGGGCTTTTTGGGATGCCTCATTAGCTGTCTGATGCCGCCATTGTTTCTTAGAGTTCATGCATGTGATCATATCCAACTGGTGCAATTTACTGCTTGCTTGGAAATGTGTGCAGAGTAATCATTGTTGTGTTGCCGTCAAATTATCATAGAATCATAGAATAACTGAATTTGAAGAGTCCAACCACCTGCTCAATCAGGGATCCAAATCAAAGCAGATCTGACAGATGGTTGTCCAATTTTCTCTTGAATGCCTCTAGTTTTGGAGCACTCACCAACTTCTGAGGTAATTGGTTCGATTGTCGTGCTCCTCTAACAATTAAGAGGTTTTTTCCTGATATTCAGCCTGAATCTGACTTCCTGTAGTTTGAGCCCATTATTATGTGTTCTGCACTCTGGGATGACTGAGAACCAATCCTGTCCCACCTCTGTATGACAACCTTTCAAGTATTTGAAAAGTACTATCATATCTCCCCTCATTTTCTTTTCTCAAGGCTAAACATACCCAGTTCTTTTAGTCTTTGCTTATAGGGCATGGTTTCCAGTTCTCTGATCATCCTTGTTGCTCTCTTCCAAACTTGTTCCAGGATGTCTACATCTTTCTTATAGTGTGGTGTCCAGAACTGGACACAGTAGTCAAGATGATACCTAACCAGTGCCGAATAGAGGGAACTAGTACTTCATATAATTTGGAGACCACACTTCTATTAATGCAGCCTAGAAGCATTTGCCTTTTTTGCAGCCACATCACACTGTTGGCTCATATTCAGCTTGTGGTCTGCAGTGATTCCAGGATCCTTCCCACTCGCAGTATTACTGAGCCAAGTATTCCCCATTTTGTAACTGGGTTTTCCCCCCTAAGTGTGGAACTTTGCACTTATCCCTATTAAATTTCATTCTTTGTTTTCAACGAAAGAATGCTCCAGACTATCCAAGATCTTTTTTGAATTTTGTTCTGTCTTCCAAGGTATTAACTACTCCACCCAATTTTTTGTCATCTGAAATTTGATAAGTATTCATCGAATCATATCATGGAATCATTGTAGGGTTGGAAGGGACATCGGAGGTAATCTAGTCCAACGCCCTGCCCAAGTTAGGAGACCTCATACCATCCCAGACCTCATACCACCCTGGACAGATGGCTGTCCAAACTTTTCTTGAAAACCTCCAGCGATGGGGCACTCACAGCATTGGGAGGCAAGCTGTTCCACTGGTTGATGGTTCTCACCATCAGGAAATTCCTCCTTATTTCCAGGTTGGATCTCCCTCTGACGAGTTTCCATCCATTGTTTCTTGGCCTCAGGCACAATGGAGAATAAATCAATGCCCTCTTCCCTGTGGCAACCCTTCCTATTAACAAAATCAAACAAATGGTCCATCCAATTAAAGATCCTCTGGAACTCAGAGGCCTGGGCATTTATTGAGCACCATGTTGTGGTAGTCAAGCTTACATTGGCCAGACTGGAAGATCTCTTACAAGAGAATATCTGAACATTCATGATATATTAGTGTGGCCTACGCCCAGGTCATGAATATTAATGTGCTATCTGTATCTACCAATGAGAGTGCTGGAGAGGCGGAGTCACAAGATATAAGAGTCTCGGCATGAGGAGGAGACTGGAGGATGGTGGATTTGGATTTTTGGGGGAGACAGATTGCTAAGCAAGGGCTGATGTGTAGTGAACCGATGAAGACCATTAAGGACTGTTTAGTTCAGAACAAACGATGTTGGCTTAACCTTTATTCTTTGTTGCAATAAACTATTTCTGCTTTATATAAAATGACACATTGCCTGGACCTTGGTCATTAACATTGAAAGTTGTTGTGAACAACTGGTGGCAGCTGAACAGCTTGCGGCATGAGCCTTTGGTGAAACAATCAAGGGGTGTGTGGGGAACGCGACAAAATTGGTGGCATAGTGAAGGAATACGAAACAATCCAGTATAAAATTGCTTGAGTTTGAAGGTATTCCTAGATAGGAGGGGTTAGGATCAGTGGTGTAAGAACTGGATACCCGTTAGAGTCTTGGAGAAGACTTGGTTTCGGGGCTTCTGAACCCAGATCTGGAGAATCCTAAAATAGGGAAAATACCTACTCAAGAGAAACCATTTACTTCAGGATTTACAAGACCAAGTGGCTAGCTCAAAATCCAGAGCCCTGAGGGTAAACAGCAGTAGTGGATGGAGTAGAAGCCTAAGTCAGGATAGGTCTGAAGTGATAATAAAAGCTAAAAGTAAAGACCCCTTCATGGATTGCTGCCTTGTCGTGGCGAAGGGGCTTGAGTAATTCAGAGAAGCTATGGGCTATGCCGTGCAGGGACACCCAAGATGGACAGGTCATAGTGGAGAGTTCTGACTAAACATGATCCACCTGGAGCAGGAACTTGCAAGCCACTCCAGTATCTTTGCCAAGAAAACTCCATGAACAGAAACAAAAGGCTAAAAGATATGACGCTGGAAGATGAGCCCCTCAGGTCGGAAGGCGTCCAATATTCTGAGGAAGAGCGGAGGACAAGTACAAGTAGCTCCAGAGCTAATGAAGTTGTTGGGCCAAAGCCGAAAGGACGCTCAGCTGCGGACACGCCTGGAAGTGAAAGGAAAGTCCGATGCTGCAAAGAAGAATACTGCATAGGAAACTGGAATGTAAGATGTATGAACCTTGGTAAGCTGGATGTGGTGAAACAGGAGATGGTAAAAATCAACATTGACATCCTGGGCGTCAGTGAACTAAAATGGACGGGAATGGGCGAATTCAATTCAGACGATTATCATATCTACTATTGTGGGCAAGAATCCCGTAGAAGAAATGGAGTAGCCCTCATAGTCAACAAAAGAGTGGGAAAAGCTGTACTGGGATAAAATCTCAAAAATGATAGAATGATTTCAATACGAATCCAAGGCAGACCTTTCAACATCACAGTAATCCACGTTTATGCACCAACCACCGATGCTGAAGAGGCTGAAATGGACCAATTCTATGAAGACTTACAACACCTTCTAGAACTGACACCAAAGAAAGATGTTCTTGTCATTATAGGGGATTGGAATGCTAAAGTAGGGAGTCAAGAGATAAAAGGAACAACAGGTAAGTTTGGCCTTGGAGTTCAAAACGAAGCAGGGCAAAGGCTAATAGAGTTTTGTCAAGAGAACAAGCTGGTCATCACAAACACTCTTTTCCAACAACACAAGAGGCAACTCAACACATGGACATCACCAGATGGGCAATACCGAAATCAGATTGATTATATTCTCTGCAGCCAAAGATGGAGAAGCTCTATACAGTCAGCAAAAACACAACCTGGAGCTGATTGCAGCTCTGATCATCAGCTTCTTATAGCAAAATTCAAGCTTAAACTGAAGAAAGTAGGAAAAACCACTGGGCTAGTCAGGTATAATCTAAACCAAATCCCTTATGAATACACAGTGGAAGTGAAGAACAGATTTAAGGAACTAGATTTGGTGGACAGAGTGCCTGAAGAACCATGGATGGAGGCTCATAACATTGTACAGGAAGCAGCAACAAAAACCATCCCAAAGAAAAAGAAATGCAAGAAAGCAAAGTGGCTGTCCAACGAGGCCTTACAAATAGCAGAGAAGAGAAGGGAAACAAAATGCAAGGGAGATAGGGAAAGTTACAGAAAATTGAATGCTGACTTCCAAAGAATAGCAAGGAGAGACAAGAGGGCCTTCTTAAATGAACAGTGCAAAGACATAGAGGAAAATAATAGAAAGGGGAAAACCAGAGATCTGTTCATGAAAATTGGAGATATTAACGGAATATTTTGTGCAAAGACGGACTTGATAAAGGACAAAAATGGTAGGGACCTCACAGAAGCAGAAGACATCAAGAAGAGGTGGCAAGAATACACAGAGGAATTATACCAGAAAGATCTGGATGTCCCGGACAACCCAGATAGTGTGGTTGGTGACCTTGAGCCAGACATCCTGGAGAGTGAAGTCAAGTGGGCCTTAGGAAGCATGGCTAACAACAAGGCCAGTGGAGGTGATCGCATTCCAGTTGAACTACTTAAAATCTTAAAAGATGACACTGTTAAGGTGCTACACTCAATATGCCAGCAAGTTTGGAAAACTCAGCAGTGGCCAGAGGATTGGAAAAGATCAGTCTACATCCCAATCTCAAAAAAGGGCAGTGCCAAAGAATGCTCCAACTACCGTACAATGGCACTCATTTCACACGCTAGCAAGGTTATGCTCAAAATCCTCCAAGGCAGGCTTCAGCAGTATGTGGACCGAGAACTCCCAGAAGTACAAGCTGGATTTCAAAGGGGCAGAGGAACTAGAGACCAAATTGCTAACATGTGCTGGATTGGAGAAAGCCAGAGAGTTCCAGAAAAACATCTACTTCTGCTTCATTGACTACGCAAAAGCCTTTGACTGTGTGGACCACAGCAAACTATGGCAAGTTCTTAAAGAAATGGGAGTGCCTGACCACCTTATCTATCTCCTGGGAAATCTATACGTGGGACAGGAAGCAACAGTTAGAACTGGATATGGAACAACTGATTGGTTCAAAATTGGGAAAGGAGTACGACAAGGCTGTATATTGTCTCCCTGCTTATTTAACTTATATGCAGAATACATCATGCGAAAGGCAGGACTGGATGAATCCCAAGCCGGAAGTAAGATTTCTGGAAGAAATATCAACAACCTCCGATATGCAGATGATACCACTCTGGTGGCAGAAAGTGAGGAGGAATTAAAAAACCTCGTAATGAGGGTGAAAGAGGAAAGCGCAAAAAATGGTCTGAAGCTCAACATCAAAAAAACCAAGATCATGGCCACTGGTCCCATCACCTCCTGGCAAATAGAAGGGGAAGATATGGAGGCAGTGACAGATTTTACTTTCTTGGGCTCCATGATCACTGCAGATGGGGACAGCAGCCATGAAATTAAAAGACGCCTGCTTCTTGGGGGGAAAGCGATGACAAACCTAGACAGCATCTTAAAAAGCAGAGACATCACCTTGCCGACAAAGGTCCGCAGAGTCAAAGCTATGGTTTTTCCAGTAGCGATGTATGGAAGTGAGAGCTGGACCATAAAGAAGGCTGACCGCTGAAGAATTGATGCTTTTGAATTGTGGTGCTGGAGGAGACTCTTGAGAGTCCCCTGGACTGCAAGGAGAACAAACCTATCCATTCTGAAGGAAATCAACCCTGAGTGCTCACTGGAAGGACAGATCCTGAAGGTGAGGCTCCAATACTTTGGCCATCTCATGAGAAGAGAAGACTCCCTGGAAAAGACCCTGATGTTGGGAAAGAGGAGAAGAGGAGAAGGGGACGAGAGAGGATGAGATGGTTGGACAGTGTCTTCGAAGCTACCAACATAAATTTGACCCAACTCCGGGAGGCAGTGGAAGACAGGAGGGCCTGGCGTGCTCTGGTCCATGGGGTCACGAAGAGTTGGACATGACTTAACGACTAAACAACAACAAAAAGTAAAGAAAAAGCTAAGCAGAAGGTTGTTCTTGTGTCTGGAGACAAGGATCGCCCAGACAGGGAAATATTGTGGCAAGGGTTGCGAGCTTGGGAGTAGCCGAGGCGAGCTGCTTGGAAAAGCGCAACCTAGTTGTAAGGAAAGCCACTGAAAGAAAGGTCCTTTTGACTTTTCTGAACCAGTCTGGTTTAATGAGAAACTGTATTATTTATGACCCCCAAACAAAGTAAAAAGTCAGTTATGGAGGCAGTTGAGCCCCAGGGTGCTGAGGGAAATGGGAACCCTCAAATTCAAAGAGATAAAGAAACTGAGGGACCTGTATTGATTGCCTTAGAAGGAGAAAATATTCAAAGCTCCCAGGAATTTCAAAAATGGAAGTTGGAACAGGAATACGAACTTAGGGAACTAAAAATTAAAGAAAGGGAAAGGGAAATGCAATTCCATCTTGAGATGAGGAAATTGGAATTAGAGGCCCAGAATAATAATAATAACAATTCCAGTGGTGTGAATCCCTCCAATATCGATTTAAAGAAATTTTCCCAATATAGGAAGGGGGATTGTCCTGAATCTTTCCTGATTTTCTTTGAGATGACTTTTTAGGACTTTGGGTTTAAAGATGATGAGAGGATGATAATTTTAAGGTCACAGATAGGGGGAGTTTTATCTGAGATCTATTCACAGATGCCTCTTGAACAAGCTAGAGATGTTGAGGCTTATAGAAAGATGGTGTACAGTGGTGCCTTGACTTACGCACGTCCCTACTTATGACCATTTCGACTTATGACCAGCTCTGGCCGCAAAATTTTGCTTCGACTTGCGGCCGGACCTTCCACTTATGAACCCAAAAGGCAGGGGGGAAAAGTGGGAAATTCAAATTTGAAAGGAAGGGAGCGGCCGCCACAGCCCCAGCCCAGGCTCAGCCTCCCGGCGCCGGGACGCTGCTGCCACCACCCCACGCCCCGTCCCCATCCCCAGAGGAGCCCGTCGGGCTGCAGCGGCGCCTCTCCCCGCTACAGCCGCCACCATCATCATCGCCATTGCCACCACAGCCCCGCTGGACTGAAAGGGACGAAGACCATGTATTGACATCAGCAAGACTCACAATCAGAGAAAAGTGGAGGAATTTGCCCAAGCGCTTGAGGAAACCCTTCCAGGCCCGGCTGATGCAAATGCACCTGAACGATGGGAACATTTCAAGAACACTGTTTATAACACCGCCTTGTCCACATTTGGCAAGAAGACCAAAAAGACGGCAGACTGGTTTGAAGCCCATTCGGAGGAGTTGATGCCAGCCATCGAGGAAAAGAGGAGAGCTCTAGCAGCATACAAAGCCTGTCCTAGTGAGTACAACTTGCAGGTTCTTCGAGTCGCTCGTAGCAAAGTCCAACAGACTGCCAGGAGATGTTCTAATGATTATTGGCTTCAGCTCTGCTCTCAGATAGAGATAGCAGTGGACACAGGTAATATCAAGAGAATGTATGATGGTATCAAGCAGGCTTTAGGTCCAATACAGAAGAAATCTGCTCCTTTGAAGACTGCTACAGGCGTGATCATCCAGGACCGAGCACAGCAGATGGAACGCTGGGTGCAGCACTACTCTGAGCTATATTCTAGAGAGAATGTAGTAACCGAAGAGGCATTAAATAACATTGAGCGCCTGCCTGTCTTGGAAAAGTTGGATAGTGAACCAACTTTAGCAGAAACAAAAGCGGCCTTGGATTCCCTCGCCTCCGGCAAGGCACCAGGGAAGGATAACATCCCTGTGCTGAAGTGCTGTAAAGAGACCATCTCCACTGAGCTGTATGAAATCTTTTGTCTTTGATGGAGGGAAGGTGGAGTACCACAGGACATGAAGGATGTAAACATCATCACATTGTACAAGAACAAAGGAGACAGGGGCGACTGCAATAACTACCGTGGCAATTCTCTTCTCAGCATTGTAGGGAAGCCTCTTGCCCGTGTTGTGCTGAAGAGACTCCAGGTGCTTGCAGACAGTCTATCCAGAATCACAGTGTGGATTTCGAACTAATAGATCCACCACTGAAATGGTATTTTCCCTCAGACAGTTGCAGGAGAAATGTAGGGAACAACGACAGCCACTCTTTGTGGCCTTCATAGATCTCACAAAGGCCTTTGATTTGGTTAGCAGGGACGGCCTTTTTAAAATACTTCCCAAGATTGGATGTCCACCTCGACTCCTTAACATCATCAGGTCCTTTCACGAGGAAATGAAGGGCACTGTAGTTTTTGATGGCTCAACATCTGAACCCTTTGACATCCGAAGTGGAGTGAAACAGGGCTGTGTCCTCACGTCGACCCTGTTTGGGATCTTTTTTGCTGTCATGCTGAAGCACGCCTTTGGAACTGCAACAGAAGGTGTCTACCTTCGGACTAGATCAGATGGAAAGCTCTTTAATCTCTCTAGATTAAGAGAGAAGACCAAAGTCCAGCTGAAATGCATGCAGGACTTCCTCTTCGCCAATGATGCAGCTGTTGTTGCCCATTCTGCTGAAGACCTCCAACAACTCATGAATCGCTTTAGGAAGGCCTGCCAAGACTTTGGATTAACAATCAGCCTGAAGAAAACACAAGTCATGGGCCAGGGCGTGGACTCACCTCCCTCTATTACCATCTCCACACAACAATTGGAGGTTGTTCATGACTTTGTGTACATTGGCTCAACAATCTCTGACACTCTCTCCCTAGATGTCAAGCTGGATAAACGCATTGGCAAAGCAGCTACCATGTTCTCTAGACTCACAAAGAGAGTATGGCTTAATAAGAAGCTGACAGCATATACGAAGATCCAGGTCTATAGAACCTGTGTCCTGAGTACACTCCTGTACTGCAGTGAGTCCTGGACCCTTTGTGCACGGCAGCAGCGGAAGCTGAACACGTTCCATATGCGTTGTCTCCAACGCAGTTTTGGTATCACTTAATAGAGTAGTCCTAGAACGAGCTCGAAATTTTAGCATGTATACATTACTGAAACAGCGACGTCTACGTTGGCTCGTGCATGTCATGAGAATGGCTGACGGTCGGATTCCAAAAGATCTTCTGTATGGAGAATGAGTGCAGGGAAAGCGCCCCAGAGGGAGACCACAGCTGTGATACAAGGATATTTACAAATGGGATCTGAAGGCCTTAGGAATAGACCTCAACAGATGGGAAACCTTGACATTTGAGCGTTCAGCCTGGAGGCAGGTGGTACAGTATGGCCTCTCCCAATTTGAAGAAACCCTTGTCCAGCAGGCCGAGGCGAAGAGGCAGTCCCGAAACCAGCAAAATCAGGGAGCTGGACAGGGGACAGATTGTATTTGTCTTCAGTGTGAAAGGGATTGTCACTCTTGTATTGGCCTTCTCAGCCACACTAGATGCTGTTCCAAGACCTCTATTCAGAGCACTTTACCATAGTCTCTTGAGACTGAAGGATGCCTACAGTTACAGAAATGTAGACATTTAATTTCATATGCACCGATATCTGGTTTGTGTATCTTGCTTTATCATGAGAAGACAAACCTCGCTGAATAAGACAGTAATTCTGCAAAAAGTTTAAGTTAGCTGGAAACGAGAAAGATTGAAAATGAGATGGATTGATTCTATAAAGGAAGCCGTAGCCCCGAGTTTGGAAGACATGAGCAGGAAGTGACTAATTCATAGTGCCATCAATTTGCTCAAGCTAATTTTCCAATTTGGACATCCTCAGAAATGACTAATTTCCTTCTTCAAGTAATATATCTATCAAATCTGTTTATTCCTCGCCTATGGAACAGTCTGCCCACAGAGATCTGTCTGGCTCCCTTGCTGGGTGTTTTTAAGAGCAAACTTAAGACCTGGCTCTTTAGGCAGGCTTTTCCTCCTGTCATCACCTAATTACTTTTGCCATCTTGAATTATATTATTACTGTTGTCTTTATTTTATTATATTGTTTTTACTTTTATATATTATTGTTAGCCACCCAGAGTAGACTTCAGTCTAGATGGGAGGGGTATAAATTGAAATAAATAAATAAATAAATAAATAAATAAATAAATAAATAAATAAATAAATAAATAAATAAATAAATATACTTTAAGTATTTTGAAAATTAGTGTTATAATAAAATACTTTTAAAACACTTGGCCATTATTTGATAACACAGAGCAAATTATTTTATCACCAAATCTGTGCATGTTGTGTTATGTGCCATCAAGCAGGAACCGACTTATAGTGACCCTAATAGGACTTTCAATGTGAATAAGATTTTTAAGGTGTGATTTTACCCATTCCACCCCCCTCAGTGAGTTTCCACGACCAAGGAGAGATTTGAACCCAGGTCTCCTGAGTGTTAGTGTGTCACTCTATCCACCACACCACACTGAGTATCCACTACTGTGTCCATGCTTTGGCATGATCTGATGGATATCTTTTTTGCTGAGGAACTTGACTAACAGGGATAGGCTTCATTTTTCCTTTAGAGCAATGAGTCTGTAGCATGTTGCCCGAGCATTCTTGAACGATTGGTCCTTCAAGTACTGAGATACAGGGCACTATTGTCTGCTTGTGGATGTCAGGAATAGGCCAAGCCAATGACATTCAAGTAGGTGGGAGCAGCAGATAATAGCTGTTCTCCCCTCTCCCCCACCTGAGCAAGATTCTACTGCTCAAGACATCATGTCACCTGTTCACAGCCCTTTGATTCCTTGTTAATTTAAACAGATTGGGGAAGGCTTGTGATGAGACATGTACTTGGAGACATTAGTAGGTTAGCTTTCTTGCTTTACATGGAACATTGTTTCTTAGCTCTCAAGACACCGAATTTGAGTGAACTACCAAGGAGCTGCTGAGGGGGCCATGAGGTACCACCACAATGCCTGTTAAAACCTCCTTCTTTTTGATAGACCCTTAGGTACTACCTGTGAAAGGACAATTTTGCCTTGTGACGTGGTACCGGGTCAGCCCCTCAGATAGCCCCTCTGCCTCTCTATCTTTCTTTATCTTGGGATAGGAAGACTCAAGGAAGCAGTAAGAGCCAACAGTCTTATCAGGCTTAATGGAAACTGCTTTTCCATGCCCAAACTCGCCAACTCTCTCTAATCTAGCAGTGCCTCCAGGACGTTCAGCTCAAAAAGAAATGTCGCCACACCCCAATTACCAAAATTCAGTAGCACAGCCTCTATATCCAAAATCCAACTCACAACTGGAAGAGATTTTATGTATAAGTAAGTAAGTAAGTAAGTAAGTAAGTAAGTAAGTAAGTAAGTAAGTAAGTAAGTAAGTAAGTAAGTGAGTGAGGGAGGGAGGGAGGGAGGGAGGGAAGGAAGGAAGGAAGGAAGGAAGGAAGGAAGGAAGGAAGGAAGGAAGGAAGGAAGGAAGGAAGGAAGGAAGGAAGGAAGGAAGGATCAGTTACAAAAGTTAAAAAGTAAAAATTCCACTCAGTTACTCAAAATGGAATTCTCGGTACCGTGGAGCAAGTATATAATGCAGACACAGGACAATTCCAAATAAAGTTCAAGAATTAAGAAAGTCTTATCTAACTTATTTCATACTCAAACCTAAGCAGAGTAGGCTATCACACACCTGGTCTACTTGAGAGTAAGACAAGTCATGGGCAGGCAACATTTCCTCCCTTGAGAGGACACTAAGACTCCAAGACTAGTCCAGTAAGATTTCCCTTTATACAGGATAATGGGTCATTTGGTGACTTGATGCCACTAATAATTAATTTTGATCCCTTGTAATCTCCCTTTCATCAGCTGCATGATCAACTGAACAACAGGGAGCCTCTTGCACTACTGCCCTTGACTGTTGGAATGGGATACAGTAGGATTCCCATATCAGCAGGGGATCAGTTCCAAGCTCCTCTATGGATGCTGAAAAATGCTACACATAACATGGTCTCTGGATCCTCCTAGTGGACAGTTCTAATAACTTCATCGTTAGAAATATATATTTCTAGGATTTTTCTTTTAATATTTTTTTAAATTTTCAGACCATGGATAAGTGAATCAGTAGATATTGATCCCATGGATACTGCGGTCCTACTATACTGGCTTTAGTAATTAACTTAATCAACAGTGTTACTGTGACAAAATGCCTAAAGGTGACGTCATTCCTGCCTGTCAGTCACAGGAGCTCTAGAGGGAGGAGCCAAGGATAGAGCAGGAGGGGCGGAACCAAAGACAGTTAGACAGTTGGAACCTGAGAGAGACAGTTGAGAAGTTGGAGCTTAGAGAGGAGAAGAATTAGAGTGATCTGAATAGAGAGTTAGGAAAGTGAATTAAGAACAAGGTTATTAGAATGAACAAACAGGAATGAGAACACCTAGAATAATATAGATATTAAGTGATTGAAAATATATAACACAAGCCTGAATATATGTCCCGTCCTATCCAAACTTAATCAAACCCCTGTTACTGTGACTACGTGATTTACTTTGTGAAATGATTAATAATAAAAGGTTATCTGTTATTCAAACCAACTGATTCCGCAGTTCAATAAGCCTTGCATTTGGCAGCACATGTGTCTAACACTCAGAGGTGCTATTAAGAAAATACTACCGGGTGACAGCGAGAGAAACTAAGAGGGAGAGAACCTTTGTGAGGGCCACAACAAACACAGCCACAAGGGCGATCTCCACAAGTGGTGGCAGCGGTGTGGGAACCGAAGTGAATCCCCACAAGGTGTGGGATACAAAGTGAATCCCCACAAGAGGTGTGGGATACGAAGTGAATCCCCACAAGAGGTGTGGGATACGAAGTGAATCCCCACAAGGTGTGGGATACGAAGTGAATCCCCACAAGAGTTGTGAATTCCACAAGTGAAGGGATTCAAGTAGAAATCCAGTGAGCCAAAAGAAATCATAGTCCAGCAAGAACAGCCATTGAATTTTCAGAGCTAAGGAGAACTATTAATCAGTCAGAGACGTGTGTGAAGGAGTAGAGAACCCTCTGTTTAGGGAATAACTTAGGGACTCCAGGTCACACAACGTAGAAAGGACTGAAATAGTAAAGCAAAGCTCTGAGGGAAAATTCAAGGAGGTTTCAAATTACCTCACGTGTGAAGTGAAGTCCAGGCTAGCTTGGGACCCAAGCTCTAAGTGAGTATTGAAGGGACAAGTGGAGGCCGAGGGGACAGAGAACTGAGGTGATTGAACAGTAAAGGCTGGGACCATTTCTAAAGGAGTATATTTCTGTTTATTCTCTGTGGCCAAGAGCAAAAAGAGACTTTGTATCAGGCCAAGGGACTGGCTGAGGGCCAGAGGAGAAAACAGTGTAACTAAAAAAACTCAGTAGCTGCCAGCGGAAGGCTAATAGAAACAGTATCACTCTCTCTCTAACTCAAGAAAGGAAAAAAGCCGTTTGAATTGAGGCTTGTCTTTACAAATCACTATAACAATGCCTACCAAGAAAGGAAAGGTGGCAAAAGAAGCATCATCAAAGCCACAAGATTTACCTCGCGGGGAGGGAATCTTAGAGCTGGAGGATGATGGAATTGTAATCCAGGAGGTTCCCTCAAGGGAGGAAACTGCCTCAAGGGAAGAAGTAGTTGTCTCAAGGGGAGAATCTACCTCACTAGAGTATCAAAAATGGAAATTTGAAAAGGAGCAAACATTTAAATTAAAAGAGCTAGAATTTAAAAGGGAGGCAGAGACTGCAGCCCAAGAAATTGCCCTGAGGGAAAAAGAACTGAATTTTCAGTTGGAAATGAAGGAATTAGAATTAAAAATCCAAAACTGTAAGAATAACAAATCCAATCCTGAGGGGTATATATCAAAAACAGCGGATTATATAAAAGAAGTAAGAAACCCAAAATATTCTGAGGTAAAAGTTGGAGGAAAAACCTGGGAGGATAGAAAAAAGGAACCCAGAGAGTACCTCAGGAATCAACAGGCAGTTGGAAGCCATTTTAAGGGCAAAACCTCAGAGCAGAACCAGCAGAAATACAGGAATTGGAAAGGAAAGGGAGATAAATTCCCAAGTTGGGAATCAAAAACCCCTAGAACCTGTTATGGGTGTGGTGGAAGAAATCACTTTATAGCACAATGCGCTAAAAACAGAAATAGTGAGCAACAAAATGGGAATTTGCCTAAGAAAGTATACTGCATACAACAAAATGAGGCACCCACAGGGACAGCTGTTGGGGAGGGCTCCATAGCAACACCAGTTACAGTTACTGCTAGAGCAGAGAGCCCAGAGCAGCAAGAATCACAACTCCCAGTGGCTAAAATTCTCCAATGCTATATAATGGAAAATGACCAAGAACAGCTTGTTAGATGTTCTGGTGATAATATCTTTATAAATAAAATTAAATATTTGGCACTAAAAGACTCATGCTCACAGGTGACAGTATGCCACCCAGAAATAATCCCACTAGAGTATGTGATACCAGGTGAAAATCTGAAGGTTAAAGGGATAGGAGAAGAAACAATTTCTCTACCAGTGGCAAGGATACCAGTGAAGTATCAAGAGTGGACAGGCTGGTGGAGGGTAGGAATTTCCAATCAACTTCCTACGCCTTGCTTAATTGGGCTAGACTTAACTGAACACGTTAAGAGGGTTTTAAGAAATACCCGGTCCCAAAAAGAAATCAAAGAAACAACCTTAACCTCTGAGGAAAAAGGGGAGCTCCTCACTAACACCAATGAAAATGGAACAGATAAAATAGCTGAATTAATAGTCATGAGAAACCCACAAGAGAGTACCTTTAAAATGGAACAAAAAGCAGATCCTACCCTGGAGTTATGCTTTAAAATGGTCAGCGAGAGGCCAGTAAGCCCTGAGAACCCTGAGAGGTACATGATAGAAAAAGACTTGTTGTACAGGGAAACATTGACAAATCCCAAAAGAGGAGGTGAGAGCCTGCATAGACAGGCTAGACATACCCTGCAAAAATCTCTGAAGATAGGAGCCGAGAAGGTGCAAGGCCAGCAGCAAAAACAAAAAGTATGGTACGACAGAAAGGCCAGAGAGAGAGCATTCAACCCTGGAGATGAGGTTCTGATGCTAAGACCCATCAAAGGGAATAAGTTACAACTAAACTGGGCGGGCCCTTACAGAATAACCTCCAAAATGAGCGAAACAAATTATATAATCCAGGAGGAGGGAGAGACTGGGCGAAGGGTGGTTCACGTGAATATGATAAAACCATACTACAGGAGGGAAAACGTTGTCTTATTCGCCATGAGGGAAGCAGACAACGAAAAACATGAATTACCTTATTGGGAAGGGAGAGGTGAACCCAAATATAACCCTGAAGAAGTCCAAATCAGTCCCTTACTGTCCCAAGAGAGACAGGAAGAAGCGAAAGCCCTGCTAGGGAGATACAAGCAGGTATTCTCCAACAAACCAGGGATAGCAAAGGGGGTAGTGCATAAAATTGACACCGGAGAAGCACTCCCACAAGCGGTAACACCCTATCGAGTCACAGGTCCATATGTGGCCAAAGTTCGTCATGAACTGGACAAAAGACTAAAAGAGACAGGACTAACAGTGAAGGCCAGCAAATGCCAGCTGGGTAGTTCCGAACTAAAATACTTAGGCCATATAGTAGGGGGAGGAAAAATCAAACCTCTGAAATCAAAAATTGAAGTGATTAGTAATTGGCCTAGGCCTACTTCCAAGAAAAAAATCAGATCCTTTTTAGGGCTAGTCGGTTATTACAGACGCTTTATACCAAAATTTAGCGAAATAGCCGCCCCTATATCAGACCTGACCCACAAAAAGAAAGCAGAAAGTATCCAGTGGACGAGCGACTGCGAGGAAGCTTTTGGGAAGCTGAAGGAGGCGTTGATGACCGGTCCTCTGCTGAGAGCCCCTGATTTCCAGCATGAGTTCACCGTGTCTACCGATGCGTCCAACGTCGGGTTGGGAGCCATGCTGAGCCAGAGGGACCACAACGGAGACCATCATCCAGTGGCATACCTAAGCAAGAAGCTGCAGGCGGGTGAGAAACATCTGTCTACCATAGAGCGCGAATGCTTGGCGATCATATGGTCGCTACGGAAACTTAAACCCTACATATGGGGCAGACATTTTGTCCTTTGTACCGACCATTCCCCACTGCTGTGGCTGAGAACTATAAGGGCGAACAATAGCAAGCTATTGAGGTGGGCCCTACTGCTGCAAGACTTCGACTTCGAGGTACAGAGTGTCAAAGGGACTCAAAACGTAGTAGCTGACGCACTCTCGAGAGTACCAGAAGACTGAGGAACGGAAAAGAAGAAAAAAAGAACTTAAAATGTGATAAAAAGTGATAATATGTTTAGTTATGAAATGTATAAATAAAGATAAGCAAGTACAACTGTGATTGAAACTTTCTGCGAAATGAACTAATGGTAAGTAATGATAATACAAATGTTGAATGAGTTACACAGCACGATTTAAGTAAGTATAAATGTGATTTAAAAATGTAGAGTATTATTAATAGTATTAATACATGTTGAAAGCTGTTTTATGTTGTTCATGGAGCAAACTACTTTAAGTTTTGCTCCCTGAAACAAACTTTTTAAGGGGGAAGGTGTGTGACGAAATGCCTAAAGGTGACGTCATTCCTGCCTGTCAGTCACAGGAGCTCTAGAGGGAGGAGCCAAGGATAGAGCAGGAGGGGCGGAACCATAGACAGTTAGACAGTTGGAACCTGAGAGAGACAGTTGAGAAGTTGGAGCTTAGAGAGAGGAGAAGAATTAGAGTGATCTGAGTAGAGGGTTAGGAAAGTGAATTAAGAACAAGGTTATTAGAATGAACAAGCAGGAATGAGAACACCTAGAATATTATAGATATTAAGTGATTGAAAATATATAACACAAGCCTGAATATATGTCCCGTCCTATCCAAACTCAATCAAACCCCTGTTACATTGACTACGTGATTTACTTCATGAAATGATTAATAATAAAAGGTTATCTGTTATTAAAACCAACTGATTCCACAGTTCAATAAGCCTTGCATTTGGCAGCACATGTGTCTAACACTCAGAGGTGGTATTAAGAAAATAATACCTGGTGACAGCGAGAGAAACCAAGAGGGAGAGAACCTTTGTGAGGGCCACAACAAACACAGCCACAAGGGCGATCTCCACAGTTACAATAGCTCAGCTTTCTTTAAATGTAAAAATGTTCAATGCAGGAGATTACAAACCTTCCCAAATATCTCAGGTAGTCCCAAAACCTGTCCAATGAAGACACCAACACAGATGAAGATTGCTGTAACTTGCCCTAGTGAACCACGGATCTGTTTGGGGGATATTTCACTCAAATACATTGGGAGTGCAGTCAATGATACACCTGTGAAAGGGAAAAGAGGAAAATACAATTTCTTAATGGAATAAAGATTAATATCTAAAGCTGAGAAAGATACGCATTCTGAACTTTCCCAGGGCTAATCAGAATCTGTGAGCTCACATGACACAGTGGTTAAGAGTGTGAGCCATGGCCCATGAAAAAGAGATGTAAAGAATAAACAAATAGTCAAGAAATACCTTACCACCTTGAACAAGTTCACATCTCCAGGGCCGGATGAACTGCATCCAAGAATATTGAAGAGACTGGCTGAAGAACTCTAAGAATTGCTGTTCATAATTTTCTTGAAATAATGGGAAATGGGTGAGGTGCCAGATGATTGGAGGAGGACTAATGTTTTTTCTATCTTCAAAAAGGGCAAAAAAGAGGAACCTGAAAACTACAGGCCAGTCAGCCTGACGTCAATCCCAGGGAAAATTCTGGAACTAGTTATAAAATGGTCACTATGCAAGCACCTAGAAAACAATGCAGTAATAACTAGAAGCCAACACGGTTTTGTCAATAACTAATCCTGCAAGACTATTCTGATCTCATTTTTTGATCGAGTAACCTCCCTGATAGACAGAAGGAATGCTGTAGACATAGTATATCTTTACTTCAGCAAAGCTTTTGACAAAGTGCCCCATGATATCCTGATTAACAAGCTAACTAGGTGAGGGCTGGATAGATCAAGTGTCAGGTGGTTGAACTTGATGGCCAACTTCATTATTCTATTATTCTAAGCTGAATCAGAGCAATTTGACTTTGTTGTGGCTTGATTTGCAGTCTCTTTTACAGCTGTATTTGGTTTAGGTAATGACATGAAGACTCTGGATTGTGTGGACACCCAATGCGATTTCATACATGAAGAGAGGTCAAGGCCCCCTTTTCCTTTGATAATGCTCACCTGATTATCTCCAGCTGTCCTTTATTATCTTTCTTTTTCTGTACAAAGGTGATCTAGCACTAAGCTGATGTATCAATGCAGTGATAAGGTAATCTGGCATTAAACATGGTAGTGTTTTCTTTTTAAATTAAAAATATTTTCAGATGATGAGTGAGAAAGACCACAGGCGTGGGTGTTCAGCCAATCCCAAAACATCACACTTTATCTTAATAACATCACCAAGAGTTATGCCTGCTGTCCTTGTGTAGAACAAAACAAACTATCATAGAATAATCAAATTGGAAGGAACCTATAAAGCTACTGAGTCCAACCCCCTGCTCAATGCAGGAATCCAAATCAAAGTATATCTAATAGATGGTTGTCTAATTTTCTCTTGGATGCCTCCAGCATTGAAGTGCATCTTCTGAGGCAACTGGTTCCATTGTCATACTGCTCTAACAGTTAAGAAGTTTTTATTGATATTCAGCCTAAATGTGACTTCCTATAAATTGAGCCTATTATTACATGTCCTGCACTCTGGGATGATCGAGAACATTGATATCATCAAAAAGGTTATCTTATCTCATACAGAAATTAACCCTTTCAGGAAGAAATATTAGCTGTGATGGACCACAGACTCAAACTATCAAAGAGTGTTATAATGCATATATTATAGTGCTCTGAGGTAAGTGTTAACAGTGTCATACATTTGACCTTGACAATGGATCACTTTATCAAGTGTCTTCCTGAACTCAATCTATGCTACATCCACAGCACTCCACTGATGTACTAACCTTGTAACTCTATAAAAAAATCAATACATCAATCTGTCATGAAAAGATTTTGATAAATCTATGAGGTCTCTTAGTAATCATAGCATTCTTTTACAAGTTTCCCCAAACTGACTATTTAATGATCTAGTTAATATATTTCTTAACATTAAGGTCAAATTAACCAGTCATTAATTACCCAGGTCCTTTTTTTTTTTTTTTTTTTTTGCCTTTCTGAGGTGGAAATCACATTTCCCAGTTTGTAGGGGTTTCACCTGTCCTCCAAAAACACTCAAAAATTATAGACAAAATTCTAAGATTATGTCAACAAATATCTTTAGTACCCTTTCATGCATTTCATTTAGTCTAGAGACTTTTATTCATTTAAAATAGCCAGGTGTTTCAGTAACATTGCCTCTTCCGATATTTTGGGCTTTAACCTCCTCACTGTGTCATTATTTCCCTCTCACATGAGTATTGTTTTCTTTTTAGAAGACAACAGAGGACCTACCACTTCTTATTTTCTCTTGTTTCATACATAGACAACCCCCTGCTTTTATTATTTTTAACCTCACTTACAAGTCTCGACACACTCTAAACTTCAGCATACCTCATAAATTCTGGGTTCTTGTTTGTCCTCTTCTTGCTTTTCCTTCTACTTCTTGTACATGACTGATTCATGTCACAGATCATCCTAAAGCTCGTTATATAGTCACTGGGGGCTTTTTTAGATGCCTCCCATTTTTCTTCTTTATTGGTACGGTTTGTGCTTATGCTTTCAGTATCTCACCTTTAGGAAACTCCCAAAAAGAGGGCAGAAACCAGAATGAAATGGATCTAGACAATCTGAACCACCCAGGAATGCTAATTGCTGAGATGCCATCTATACCTTGTCCAAGAAGGGAATACTGAAGATTGAGTGATATTTATCCAGTCCAGTGGGATTCAAGAAGGGCTTTTTCAGCCAGCGATCCTACTAATGCCTCTCTTAGGAGTGCCAGAACCCTGGTTTGCATCAAGGAGGCATTAACTACTTGTTGGTCAATCCCTCTTTGGATGCTTTTATAAGCCAGGAAGGTCAAGGGTGGTTCTCACCTCTCCAAAAATCCTGTCTCCATCCTCAAAACTGTACACATGAAAAATGGCCATTAATACCATCCAAGCAGGGGCCAAAATTACATTCCTAGGCCTTTATCAACAGCAGCATCCACCAAGCAGATCCAAGTGATTTTATCTGCAAAATGATGTCTAAATGGTCCAAAATGGGCTCTCAGGTGGTCTTCAATCTCCTATTGTGGGTCAGAGTGTAACAAACCTTTTACCAAACAACAAAGCTCTGCTGGACAGCTCTGTGCAAGGCAATAGCAGCAGAGAAGAATTCGGGTTTTTTTGCTACCATGATTGCCACACAGTAGTTTTCCAACAGCTTTGTTCTGGTCACTATCCTGCTTGTTTCATTACCACTCATTCACCAGAAAGTGAATGGCCTAGCTAGGTTTAACTTTAAGAAAAGGGATACATTGTGTCTAATGCTATAGATATTTCCCCATTCCACAGACTGATCAACAGAATAACCTGCCCAAGAGAATATAATTCCCTTTGAGCCATCCAGATCCATTAGCCTCCTGGGGCAGATCATCTTGATCACCACCCACATACCTGGAGAGGCTTCCAGTGAGTCTGTGCAAGACAACAGCACTACAAAGAGTTTCTCCACATCCAGATCACAATAATTCCACCCAGTAAAGTTTCAGAGCATGCACTGCAGCATGAGTGAGGCCAGATACCACTTAGGAGAGACATGACATCCTAAGCCACTCAAGAAAAAGCAGCCTCACTGTGGATGTTGAAGTCCTTTTCCACAGTAAACTGAAGAGAAATCTGTTCTGACAGCTCAGAGAGAGTGGGAGAAAGGGAGAATCTCATCTGTTTTGTTTTGCTATATTTTTTTTGCCTATGTATGTGTATGCTTCCTATTTATTGATTTTTAAAAAACATATGCTTCTAGTGCTTAATCTAATCTAGTGCTTAAGTGTAATATGTCATGTGTTGTTGTTCATCTGAGGTTATATTTACCTATTTTTCAGACCTGCTAAGGATGAGATTATTTTTATTATGTCCTGATACATAAAACCATAGAATTCATATTTTCTTTTTCACATAACTGTATGTGAATCTTGAAGAAACAACAGAAAATGCCAGAACTATGATGTGGAAAGAAAGAACTACTGAGCTCTTAAAATGCAAGTCATCTTCACATCTGAGTTACTGTTCTCTATGCCCCTAACATGTACTATGGAAGATCTGATGTTAGTTGCCTCTTGATGTTGCTTGTTACTGAACAAAAAATATCTGACATAGTTGTTAATTGTGTTGTGGTGCTTTGAAAAGAAAAAAGAACCACAGACCTTGGAATACTAACAAAGGGACTCGATCTTGTGGAAGATCCAGCTCCAAACTCTTGTCCCCTTGTCCATTCTGTTATCTGGTCTAATAGTGTCACCGACAATATCAAGTGTTTGCACACCTGCTCATCTTCCAGGTATATATCCCACATCAACACATTTTACTAGTAATATCCCACAGCATTTTATATTGGACAAACTAGCCAATCTCTACCAAAGAATAAATGACACCCATTTCTATTACAACAATCTACTGCTTCTCATGATCCAAAAAGTCAAAGGCTTTGCCACAGTCGAGAAAGCATAGACTGATCTTCTTCAGAAATTCTTTGGTGTGCTCTAATAGCCAGTGTTATTTATGCTATGATCTTTAGTGCCCCTTTCTTTTTGGAATCCAGTTTGATCATCAGGCATTTCTCGCTCCATACAAGGTAAACACTTTTGTTGAAGCACCTTGAGCATCACTTTGTTCTCATGGGAAATTAAAACAATGGTCCTATAGTTACTGCACTTCTTGGCATCTCCTTTCTTAGGGATTGGAATGTATATTGAGCATTTCAAGTGTTTGCACACCTGTTCATCTTCCAGGTATATATCTCATATCGATACATTTTACTAGTAATTTCCCATAGCATTTTACATTGTACAAACTGGCCAGTCTCTACCAAAGAATAAATCTGAGAAACTATCATTAAAAGAACAGTGGGGAAATATTTCTGTCTCCCTGAACACTATCTCTTGAGGACAATCTCAAGGTGGCGATATTTGAACAAAATAACATCAAAGACAGATTTCAAATAGAACAATTGAACAAGAACATATCAAGAAATTCAACTCAGATTTGCATACTATAACATCTGTGTAAAGATTGGAGGAAGATCCTAGGGGAGGTTTTTGATTGTGGGTTTGGTTTGTTGATAAAATAGCGGAAACTTCTGAAAGAGTAGGTGGTATATTTGAGGGTTGGTCACTTTGGTGAAGGATATAGTATTATTTACACAAACCCCACTCATTGAAATGATCGAAATGGCCCCCCCAAAAACTAAAGCACCAAATGCTGGAGACCTTTCTTGCCCAGTCTCAAAGTTTGGGAAAATTAGTGGCACAAGAATCAGACAAAGAATGGCAGACTACCATGCAAAATATAATAATATAATAACAGCAGGGTTTCAGCAAGTAAATGAACGTCTTAGCCAAATAGTAGATCAGATGAAAGAGATGACATTAGATGTCAAACAACAGTTAAATGAAACTCCACTAACCCCAGAATTGCTTTTATTGAGTATGATACCAGGCAATATAGATGAGATAAAGAGTTACCCAGTGATCTATATAGCTACCACAGTCAGAAAGCTTTATGCTAAAAATTGGAAGAAAGCAGAGATACCGAAACAAGAGGAACTTATTGAGAAGATATGGGAAGCGGTAGAAATTGATATTCTTTCAGACGTGTTGAAAGACTGTCCAATTCAAAAGGAAACTGAACGATAGGATTTATTATATAAATGGCTTCGGTCTCCAGATAGTGTTGGAGTAACATAGATTTAAACTAAGATGTAACTGTAAGTTGAAAGCTGGAGGGTAATCAAATTGTTAAGAAAAAAGCGGAAAGTTGATTTGTTATCGTAACATGAATAGATTGGATGATTGTATACTTTGTGTTCTTCTACCCCCCTAACCCTTTTCCTTTCCCCCTACTTTCCCCCTACTCCCTTTTACCCTTTGTATTTCCCACCTTATTCTTAGTTGATAAAAAAAGAAATAAAAAAAGAAAAGAAATTCAACTCTAATTCCCATGATTTGAAGAGGGACAAAGGCTTTTTATTTCACTGTATCTATGCAGGTTTGTCTCATTATTACCAACCATTTTATGAAAACCGTTTGAGCAATTTTCTCTATTGGTATTTTTTGCTATTCTGTTTCTCCTGGTTTTCCTGCCCTCAATCCCTTACTGAGTAGAGCATATCTAGAGGGCAAACTGTTCTTATACATCAATTGAACAAAATTTTCTTCACCATGTATGTATTAATCTGCTTATTTATATTTGAAGTTATTGGTCACTTGCCAATGTGTAACTCCTAGCAACCACTATTAAGAGTCTCATAATTCCTATAACATTTCACATTGCCCTCTCTGCTTATGTGTGAATGTCTGTAGACTGAGGTTTCATTTCACACATGTGATGAAACGGACTGCAGTCTTCAAAATCTTATGGCAAATAAAACCTGCCAGTCTTTAAAGTGTCACCTGACTCTCTGCTATTTAGGAGGAATGTCAATGTTGTGATATTCAAGATGCTTTGTGCTACTGAAATGCATTCAAATGCCTAGCTTTTGCTGTTGGTAGATTTCATTTAGAAGCTTTCAGCATTTATAAGCAGCATCTCCTATTCTTCTTCAATGTCAGCTGACATATCAGAAACGTGTGGGAATTTTACACTCATACAATCCCTGGTAGTATCAGAACTGCATATTTTTTAAGTTCACAGATGGAGCCATCTATACCTCTTATGAAAGCGATTTTCTGTCCTGTATGCTGCAGATCTGACTCTCTAGACCTGCCATTGATCAGTTAAGAGAGCAGTGGTGTGGAAACTCAGAGTCAACTCTATAAATAGTGGAACACCCTGACAACAGCCCACTGCTGAAGGCTCCACACTTCTGGGCATCCACATAAGCATGCAGGCAGAGCTTTTCACTCTGTCAGTGTTCTATACTAGATTCTGCTCCAGAGGTCTGGATAGCAGGGGTTGTTCAGCATATAGTCTGCAGATACAGTAGAGATTAGATCATACCTCCATCAATACCCATTATGAACCGGCCCAGAATAACCATTTCGAAGATTCCAGCCAGATGAGAGAATGCCATCAATAAAGCGGCCGCAATGGCAAACATATTGTTTAGGAGAAGTGTACATTTTCTGAAAGAGAATATATATATATATATATGAGTATATTTCACACACATATCACATGTTTATAGATCCATGTAAACATCAACTTTTATCAACCTTTATAAACTTACACATAATAGCTGATAGCTTAGATCCACACTGCATAAAGAGCATTATATAAGCACCTTGCATGGAGGCACTGGGTGAAAAATTACTGGGAGAGAGGAATTACAAGTCGCAAGGAACACCAACCTGCAGACATCCTGAGTTAAGATCCTTTGTCATTTCTACTGCAACTAGCCTATGTCTTAAAGCCTATTTGTAGTGGCTATTGTGGAGAAGATCAGCATTTTTCCTCTCCGAAAATGATACCCACCCACAAATACCCTATACACAATTATATTTCAAAATGTTTCCATTAATATGAGTGAAATCTGTGGCCACAAACGGAAAGGTTAAAAAAAACACACCTCTCAATGCAAGTTGGTAGAGAGGGGGAAATGCCTTATTTCAGATCACCGAACCTCAGACAAGGTCAGAAGGAAGTGACTGGATGGGTACTCCCATGGTTTGTATTAGGCCTGGCATTGCAGAGAGGGTGATTAGAGCAGACCTACTTGAACCAATGGGACTTACTTAAATGGACAAATCTTATCATTCAGTAAGTCTCCTGGGGAAAAAGAACTGGATTTAGCCCATAAAAGTATCAAAGAATCACAACCTAAATTCTCTTTTGATTTAATAACAACTAAAGCAAAGGAATACTGCATGAACTTGTTAATGAAATTTCAGCTGTTTAATACTGGAGAGTGACCAATTTAGGCTTTTAAATGCAGGAGTCTTAATTAAAGTTTTTAAATGGCAATAGAGCAAATATATATATATATATATATATATATATATATATATAAATATAAAGTGTAGTGCACTTACCGGCCAAAATACCTGACAGCTGGAGTAACAATTAAAGCTCCCACAAGTCCTCCAATGGCAAAAATAGAAACAGATATCGTCCAGAGCAGGGTAACTGATTGTTCTGTTATTGACTGATTATATCGTCTTTCCCAAGTTTCATTGTAAAACTTCTTGATAAACTATAAAAAATATATTTAAAATATATTTAAATTTAATGTTTGAATTAGTAAGTTAGTAAGTTTGAATTATGTTGGATATATTTATATTAAAAGAACAGTATGACCCGATTTTAAAAAAGGAAATGTGTATCTGCTCCATAAAACATACTAAATGCATTAATCCAATGAAAAGCTAGAAGTGTATGTACCTCTCTTTCTTAAAAGCTAAAATGGCTGAGATTTTCTGGGGGGAACGGAATAAATGTCTGCACTCGAGAACTTGTCCGTTGCAAGACAAAATATGTCCATTACCCCAGATACCAGTTAAATTAGCATCTACAAAAACATAAATATTAGCTGTCTGCAGACAAGGTTAAAAAAAAAAAGAATGGAGTGAGTTGGAAGTGGCACTGAGGCTGCTGCTAGCCAGTTATAAATAAAGGCAAAGTGAGGTAACAGGTTCATATTGCTTCCCCACACCAAGTATGAAGAGAATGGGAAGCTGCATTTGTACAAAGTGAGACAACTGTGGCTCTGTACTTCCTATCTATACTGCTAGGATTTCTTTAAAGGCATGTCTGGGTGATACTTCTATTAAATATTGCAGTGGTTCCAACCTTTTTTCATTTGTGTATCCCCTGGCAGCCTATTTCCATAAATTGTACCTTTTGTATAAGCAAAGATGTTTGTAATTAATATAGAATCATAGAATAATTGAGTTGGAAGGGGCCATCAAGTCCAACCCCCTGCTCAATGCAAGAAACTAATATGGTTGCTGTTTCAAATTTGCATATTGCAACTGTAAATAAATAGCCCAATAACGGGATTAAAAAGCATTGGAACAACGTGGACAGTGCATATGTATATAATTATATTCAAAACTCAAAAGATACAATGAATTCAAGTAAATACATCCCAGAACATCAGGAGGAACTCACTCATTGAACACTGTTCACATGACAGACTGAGGTGCCCACTTATATATACAATGATAATGGTGTGACAGCACTCAAATGTTGGTGAAGCAGACAAGATGAAAGCTAAGCCTGTGAAGGGGACACCGGCGAGCACATGTGCTGTAGTAACATGTTCACAACACATTGTTAAGGGAGGGACTCCCCACAATTCACCAAAATAGCAAAGTGAGTACAGTATCCTCCTGGCCCGTCTCTCTGGGATAGGACCTGGAGGCACTGTTTTACAGTGGCTCCGATCCTTCCTGGAGAAAAGAACTCAACACCTTGGCTGCTAGCCTGCAGGGTCCCTCAGGGTTCTGTGTTGTCTCCTATGCTATTTAACATCTCCATGAAACTACTGGGAGAGATTGTCCATAGTTTGGGGGTTAACTGTCACCAGGATATGGATGACACCCAACTCTATGTCTTCTTGCCATTTAAATCTGAGGAGGTTGTTTTGGCTCTAGATTAGTGTGGCGATAACCCTGCTTTGGCTCATGTAGAAGGTTATTTGCATGCACCAATGGGAGCTGTTGGGAGGCGGAGCCAGAGAAACTAGAAGGGAGGGGTGAGGCAGAGAAGGAGAGTTAGTCAGTTAGTCTGTGGGAGTTAGAGAGAGTGGTAGAGTGAGGAATTAAGGGAGGCAGTTAAGAGTGTGGAACTTATAGAGAGTTAAGAGTGAAACAAGTTATTACAAAACTACTGAATACTTTAAAGTCTTTGAAGAACCTGTTTAAGTGAACTGTATCCAATAAACCTGCTTTTGTTAAACTTTACACTCAGCCTGGACCTCAATCTTTCTAATTGAACATTGCTGACAGAGATCAACTGGTGGCAGCTGTGAGGGTTCGTGTCCTGGCTCCCCCTTTTCTTCGAATAAATTGACAGACTTCTTAGGTTTGGAAATCGGAGTCACATTTATTGGATTATTCAACAAACAACCTATATCTACAAACGTATTCCAACCATTGTCTCCCTCTAACAATGGGTTAGGAGGTGGTTTCCACTCTTCAACTTTGAATGGATTAGTCTCCTGGGCATTCCAGGGACCCGGCCAGTCCAGGGTACAGTCTGCATTTAATAATCGTCCATTCTCCCCTTCCAATAAGGGTACTGTATCTTCATCCCGGTCATCTGTCCAGATCGGGTCTCGGGGTGAGGCATCCTCCGGCCAAAGTCTCCCGAAGGACCCCTCTGCTGCTGCTGCATCATCATCCATTCTAATCTCTCTCTCCTTTCTCTCTCAACCTTCTCCTTTTCCTCTCTCAACTTCTCCCTCCACTCCTTCGTCTCCCGTTCCCCCCAATAAGAGGGCTTAGGTGTACATTCACTCCTTCTCCGGGCATCTGCCTCCTCTCTTGGGACCCTTAGCTTCTCCACCTTCCCAGTCCACGGGTCCTCTAGCCATATCCACTCCCAACCACGAGGCAAACTGTCTTCCCCCCTCTTTATATCTCCTAACCCCGCCTCCACTTCTACTCGGGGTTGTCGTTCTCTTCCCGCCAAGATATTCCCCGCCTTCTCCAATGGACATTCCCCTCAGTTTCTCCTCCACGTTCCCTGGGTTTTGCTCAGGAGGTCTATTCTTCCTGGGAGGGGGAATGGGTGGGGTTTGCACCTCCTTGTCGGCAGAGGGCGGGAGGGACGGCGCTCCCGTGAGAGGGGCTTTGCTCTCACCGACAGCCTTACAGCAGCATAAAGGAGGGAACGTGTCGTGGGCCTCAGGCTAGTGAAATAATCTGGGGACACGCAGGGGCACGTCACAATTAGTGTCTAGGGTCAGGATGAGGGTGAATAAACTGAAATTTAATCCAGACAAAACAGAGGTGCTCCTGGTCAGTAGAAAGGCCGATCAAGGAACAGGGATGCAGCCTGTGATGGATGGGGGTACATTCCCTCTGAAAACATGTGTGCAGTTTGGGGGTGCTCCTGGATTCATCTTGGAGCCTGGATGCCCAGGTTTCGGCAGTGGCCAGGAGTGCTTTTGCACAATTAAAACTAGTGTGCCAGCTGCACCTATTCCTGGAGAGGTCTGATCTGGCTGTGGTGACACATGTCTGAGTTACACCCCTGCTAGATTACTGTAACACACTCTATGTGGGGCTGCCTGTGTCCAAATGCAGCAGCCAGGATCCAAATGCAGCAGCCAGATTGCTAACTGGGGCTGGCCACAGGGATCACATAACCTCCTATTACAGCAGCTCCAATGGCTGCCAATCTGTTTCTGGGCTTAATTCAAAGTGCTGGTTCTAACCCATTAAGTCCTACATGGCTTGGGTCTAAGCTATCTCAAGGACTATGGCTCCCTTTATGAGCACACCCGGGTGTTAAGATCATCAGGGGAGACCTTCCTCTTAAACCTGCCACCTTCACAGGTGCATTTGGTGGGGACTTGGGATAGGGCCTTCTCTGTTGCTACTCCCAGACTTTGGAACTTCCTCCCATAGGAGGCTAGACTAGCCTCATCTTTACTGTCCTTCCTTCCACAAGCAGGCGAACACCTTTCTCTTCAGGTAAGCTTTCCCTGAATGACTGGCTGCCTGCATGAGGTTTTTAAATAGACTGTGGTACCTTACATCTTTGAATGTGTTTTGGTGTTGCTTTTGTTTGGTATTTGTTTGATCCTTTTTTGTATTTGTATACTCACCATTGTTAGCTTTAAATACTGTCCTTTACTGATTGATGTAAGCTGCCTTAGGTGCTTTTTAAGGAGAAAGGTGGAGTGAAATATTTAAAAATAAATAAATAAATGTGCAATTCCCACCCAAAAGTTGTAATAAGCTATAAAGCAAGGGTGTGTGAAATTGATGCCCTCGTGCGTCAACCTAAAGCCATTCTGTAGACCCTGGATGCCCCCCCCCCCCCCGAAAGAGTTCTGGAAACAGAAAAATATGTTCTGCTCCTGGAAGCCTCCAGGAGGTATAGTTTTCACATTGGCAGGAACTGGACATCCCAAGCTCCAAATATTCTCCTAAGGCTCAATATCAAAATCAGATGTGAGCATCCAGTCTCTTCTAATCCTGACTCCTAGTCCCCAATTATTAACAATTTCAGGGCTGGTTGTGGCCTTTCGGGGGTGTTGGGGATGAGGTTTGGCTTCCAGACCTACTGAGGTTGCTCACTTTTGCTATAAGAATTAACACAGACCTATTTCCCTCCTCCTACAAGAGTTCTGTTTCAAGCTGGCACTCAGTATCCCCCACCTCCCTTTTCCTCCTGCTGCATATATGTGTGAATGCCTGCCTGTCCCTAGCTCTGTCTGTCTCTCCCAACACCTGTGCTACATTCAGCATCCTATGGCCAGAACTTCCTAAAACTGGGTTTCCAAGTCACGTGAAGAGGTTATCCAGGTACAATAGCATCTCCCTCTCCAGAATGCTTTATTTCTATGTTAAAACAACAATAGAGAGGGAGTGCTACTAATATACTCCTCATCATGTTTCAACTTTACACAAATTGCAAGAGCTGAACATGGCTGCTATCTTACACATTCTAAATTGCAGCAATTCGTTTTTTTCACCTTTCAAGAGGCAAAATGGAAGTTGTGTATTTGCACTGAATTTTAAAGTGGCTTAACCCATCTTAATATTGCCAACATCCAGTGGCTAAGCTGCTGAATGATGTAAGTAATAGATTTCATCAATGAACAAAGGGCAAGTAATGGGGACAAAGGTACAAGATAAGCACAAATCCACTGTGACTAACTTCAACATTCCAATTGACTAATGAAGAACTATCTCTGGAGCAGCTATGAACTTATTACCAAGCAACTCTTTCTGGAAAAGGCTTATCTTAAGCTTTAATTGCTGTGGTAAAGTACTGTGCTGATTGATTTTTATCTGAAAAACTTCCTATTTGTTTCCAAATACCTTCCCACATTCCATGATTTATTGTCTTCTAGAGATGCATGTAATATATCCCACTATTTCTACAATTATTTTCATTGTCCCTCATTATACTATTCCATGATTTGGGCACTTGCCCTCTAAAGCATATGCTTCCCCCCCAAAAAACAAATCACTATTTCCCATGGTATACATATTATCATCCAAAGCAGGTTTAAGTGAGCATTCTGTTCTCCATGAAGAACAAACATTCATCTAAAGCTGTTGGTGGAGAGCCTTTGACTCTTCATAAATACAGTGGCAGAACTGGGGTGGCATATTGATAACAGATACAGGGCCTATCCAGTCAAGCTGATTTTAGATCAATGTGGGTAAGGAAGTGTGGTTCCTTCACCCATTGATATGGGTTTACTTACACCAAACTTTCATACTGTAATCAATGTAACCCAGATTCAATTCTTCAAAAACCATCTTGTTTATGAGTGTGAGATATTGTTCTTCTGTATCCATTATTCAAAATGCCACAAAATGGTTTAATATTGCTGCACAATATCATGCCTGTGTTGCCAGCAGGCAAAGGAATGTCAATCTTTATATAGCAAAGGGCAGCCTGGGTGTTGACAACACCAATGTCAGCAGTCAAGATGGTCTCAGGAAAGCCTAAGCCCCCACTGTTTAAAGTGGCAGGCAGGGGGAGCCCTGCTCGATGCTGAAAACACTCCCACAGCTGACATCACAGCTGATGTCAGGGGGAGTTCTAATTGTACAAGCCCCTATAGGTCCCAGACTTGTTTGAGAGTAAGAAACAGTCAGGTATAACAAAAGTGGAAAAACCTGGGCTGCAATAAGAAACCCAGTTTCCCAGCAAGGCAAAATAAACCTGAAATGGAAGGGAAATAGGAGTGGTTAATTTGAGATTCCTGTAACATTATGCAGATCTGTTAAAACAATCTGAATCAATGGGCAAATAACTTCCACCACCACCAAACAGTAGCAAACAGAACGAGTGAACAGTCAAATAACATGATGTTGTTTATCTTCAGAATATTGTAGCTTTGAGGTGAGGGTAATATGAGGGGGGTAATAATGGGGGTTTAATTTGTATTTATTTTATTTATTTTATTTAATTTTGGTGTTTTTTGGTTTTGCTCTTTTTTACTTTAGGTATGATTTATATTAATTTTATGTTAATTACTTTGTTATGTTTACAATATTGTTGTATTAATTTAGGGTTTTTGAGCCGGATATGGAGTGGAGGGCTTGCCAGCGAGGGGCCATCGAACATCTCAGTGATTACGGGTAGAGGGAGATATCGCGCTGGTCCAGCCCCTACTCGTGTCAGAAGAACAGTGAACAGATGTTTGAAGGCTGTTCACTGTTCTGGGTCTGTGGCCAAACGACAATATCGAGGTGGTCAGATCAGTTTACCTTCCACTCTGAAACTGGTGCTGTTGAATGCCAGGTCTGTGTCTAATAAATGCCAGCTTATATATGATCTTGTTCTGGAGGAGGATGCAGACCTGGCATGCATAACAGAGACGTGGATAGGCGGGGAGGGGGGCCCACCCCTGGCATTAGCCTGTCCACCTGGTTATGCTGTCCAGCACCAGGGCAGACTGGAGGGGCGGGGGGGGGGAGTAGCCATTGTATATAAGAACACTCTAGAGGTTACTAGGCGCTCCATGGTGGTAAAGCCGGGTCTGGAGGCCCTCCACGTGTCGGTCGGGGCCAGGGAAGGTATTGGGATCTTGCTGGGTTACCGCGCTCCCCGCGACCCAGCCATTTCCTTACCAGAGCTGGCGGACTTTGTCTCCGCGGCACTGTTGGAGTCCCCGAGGCTTTTGGTCTTAGGGGACTTCAACATTCATGCGGAGATGGAGATCTCTGGTCCAGCTCTTGAGTTCTTGGAAACCATGGCTTCCTTGAACATGTCCCAGCATGTCAATGGCCCCACCCACGTGGGTGGTCATATGCTAGACCTGGTTTTTTCCGCCAATTGGAACGAGCGTGGTCTGATGGTGACCGACCTTGTGTCGGTACCATTGTCATGGTCAGATCACCACCTAATAAAATGTAACCTCTCCGTGGCACTCCCCCCCCCCCCCACAGGGAGCATGGACCTATTTTAATGGTCCGCCCTCGAAGGCTACTGGATCCTATAGGATTCCAGGATGCCATGAGAGGGATTACCGCTGATCTGACCGGCGCTCCTGTCGAGGCTCTGGTTAATGGTTGGCTTACTGCAGCCACCAGGGCTATAGACACGATCGCTCCTAAACGCCCTCTCCTCTGCAGAGCTCGGCCTGCGTCCTGGTTTAATCAGGACCTGAGAGCGATGAAGCAAAATAGGAGAAGGCTAGAGTGCAAATGGAGAGCAGACCCGACGGAACAGAATCGAGCAGCTGTCAGGGTCGCGACTAACCTTTATCTAGCTAAGATAAAGGCTGCTAGGCGAACACACATCGCTGACCGGATAAGTGAAGCTTCAAATCAGCAGGCGGAGTTATTCCGTATAGTTCGCGACCTATCCGGAATTGGTCTAGGTGATGGGCCTCCCCCTAGTATCTCACCAGACCAATTTGCAGCATTTTTTAAATCTAAAGTGGAGGCCATCCACCGGGAACTCTCTCCTTTTTTGGATACAGTGAGTCGAGCAGAGATGTCCAGCGCTCCGTCTTGCCCGGTGGGTCTTGATCATTTTCAGCCGGTGACACCAGAGACTGTGGACAAGGTGCTTGATCGTTGTCGTGCCACCACCTCATCCCTTGACCCTTGCCCGGCCTGGCTAATCAAAGCAGCCAGGCCTGTAACAACAGAATGGGCAACAGAAATAATTAATGGGTCTTTCCTTGAGGGCAAGGTTCCTCTTGCCCTCAAGGAGACACTCATTAGGCCCATAAGAAAGAAACTAAATTTGGCGGCGGATAATATTGGCAATTACAGGCCCGTCGCCAATGTTTCTTTCATGAGCAAAGTGGTGGAGAGGGTGGTGGCCGACCAGCTTCAGGCTCACTTGGATGAAACAAATGCCCTGGATCCATTCCAGTCGGGTTTCAGGCCGCGCCATGGTACAGAAACGGCATTGGTCGCCCTGTATGATGACCTATTGAGGGAGGCCGATAGGGGAAAAACGTCCCTGCTGGTCCTCCTCGATATCTCAGCCGCCTTTGATACCGTCGACCACGGTATCCTCCTGAGGAGGCTCTCCGAGCTGGGAATTGGTGGCCTGGCGTTTGCTTGGCTCCAGTCCTTCTTGGAGGACCGTCCTCAGAGAGTTCAGCTTGGGGAGAGGGTTTCGTCCCCGTGGAGCCTCAATTGTGGGGTTCCGCAGGGCTCGATAATCTCCCCAATGCTGTTTAATATCTATATGAGGCCGCTGGGTGGTGTCATCAGGGGATGTGGAGCATCGTGCCATCAGTACGCTGATGACACACAGCTCTACATCTCCTTTTCTCCAACTACAGTGGATGCCGTTCTGCCCCTTCAGCGCTGCCTGGAGACTGTACTGCAATGGATGCAGGAGAATGGGTTGAGGCTGAACCCGGACAAGACGGAGGTACTGAGGGTGGGTAGCCCTGCCATCAGCGGTCTGGGAAACTCCCTCTCGTTTGGGGGGGTGACTCTTACCACGAAGAGTGAGGTTCGTAGCTTGGGGATACATCTGGACCCGGCGCTCACCATGGAAACCCAGGTGGCGTCAGTGGTCCGATCCGCCTATTTTCACCTTAGGCGGGTCGCCCAGCTGCGTCCCTATCTTGATGTCAGGGCGCTCACCACGTTAGTGCATGCGCTCGTAATCTCGAGATTAGACCATTGTAATGCACTCTACGTGGGGCTACCTCTGAGACTGACGCGGAAGCTTCAAATGGTGCAGAATGCGGCGGCCAGACTTATTAGTGGTGTGAGGAAATACCATCATATCTCTCCCACTCTGGCCGCATTGCATTGGCTGCCTGTTCGCTTCCGCGTCGATTTCAAAGTTTTGATGATAACATATAAAGCCTTAAATGGCTTAGGACCTCGATATCTGGCGGAACGCCTTCTCCCACCAAAGTCTACCCGTTTCACTCGATCTAGTCTGGAGGTGAGACTGAGGAGCCTGACGCCGAGAGAGGCCCGGAGGGAAAGGACAAGAAACCGGGCCTTTTCGGCGGTGGCTCCTCGGCTATGGAACAACCTACCTCCAGAGATCCGTATGGCCCCCTCGCTGGGCGTTTTCAAAAGCCAATTAAAAACATGGCTGTTCAGGCAAGCCTTCCCCCCGGGCATGATTTGATTTGATTTGTTGATTTAATTTGATTTTGATCTTGAATGATTAATTATTTTCATTTTGAATATTGTTGATATTTTTAATTGTTTGTGTACACTGATGTACGCCGCCCAGAGTAGTCAGAGTGACTAGATGGGCGGGATAAAAATGTAAGAAATAAATAAATAAATAAATTTGACACATACTGACTTGGCTAGACAATTAATTGAGATTAGAGATAGGGGATTCATATTGGTCTCCCTCTCACAACCAGGCACCCACTTACAGCTTACAGCATAGCACGCACTGCCGTTCTTCTCTCTGCCAATTGCCTGGCTGGGGCTTCCCCGCCTCCCTGCACTGCTGGCCAATCAGCAGCTGTGCGGAGAGGCTTGTCATTCCATACCCTCACCAGACTGGCCAGCAGCACAGGGAGCCAGGGAAGCCCTAGCCAGGCTACTTCCAAGATTGGCACGGAGAGAAGAACAATGGCAGCACGCTATGCTGTAAGCTGGAAGTGGATGCTCGGTTCGTGGAGGGAAGGTTTAATCAGGCTGTCTCTTCCTTGGGAGACAAATACAAATCCCCCATCTCTAATTGTGGGAGAAAGAGAATCCTCAATGGTAGAAAAAATTACTTTTACATTTTTGGTGTCCTCTAAAATTACAAAGATTAACAACCCATTTCTTCTACCCATGTTACTTATATGGAAGAAGTGGCATAAGATATTGGCTCCAGCACTTCCAGTTGTTTTCCACCACCTCCTTTTTACCACTAGAAATGGACACAATCTGGAAAATGGGTAGTTCGTGATAGCTGATACCATGCAGAGGATTCTGGAAGAGCTCACCGTGAGCGACAAAGCAGAGGGACTTGGTCTCATTGCATCAAGCTAGGCTACAAGAATATTTATTTGCAGTACACTTGGAGTATCTGTTGGGACTAGAAAAGAATATCTATTTGGAGCTACACAACCCCCAAAACCATGGAGAATGAAGCTAGCACTGTGGTAACCTGCAAGCTGTGTGCTATGTTTGTATTCCTGCCTGAGGAAGACTCCAGTTATACCTGCACCAAATGCAAACTCATCACATTACTGGAGGAGAAATTGGAGGGTCTAGAGCAGCGATGGCGAACCTATGGCACGCGTGCCACAGCTGGCACAGCTGGCACGCGGAGCCCTTTCTGCCGGCACGCGAGCCATAGGTCGCTAGATCGCTACTCCCCCGTCCCCTCCCCGCGCGCAGTCAAACTTCAGGAGGCAGCTGCAGCCGGTGCTGGTGCTTCGGCAGGCGGATCCGGAGGAACTGGTGCTGGCAGCGGAGGGGGCTTGAGGCACCTCCCTGCTGCGATTCCCCCTTCTGCCACCACGATTCCCCCTTCCACCGCCACTTCCGGTTCCAGGTCCTCCGGGTCCGCCGCCGCGATTCCCCCTTCCACCGCCACTTCCGGTTCCAGGTCCTCCGGGTCCGCCGCCGCGATTCCCCCTTCCACCGCCACTTCCAGTTCCGGTTCCGCACTTCTGGGTCCGGGTTTTTTTTTCTCCCCAGTTTGGGCACGCCAGCCCAAAAAGGTTCGCCACCACTGGTCTAGAGCAAGGGTCAGGGAACTTTTTTTACCTTTTACCCCCCAAAAAATTTATATACGCCGACATTACCCCCTTGATTTGAAAGGAAGGAAATCATACATTATTTGAATTCAAAATATTATTGAATCTACACAGGCTGTGTACCGAACTAGCAGGATATATCATCAGTATCAATGGCTGCCAGGCTATGTACCGAACTAGCAGAATGCACCAAATTTAATAAAGATGTGCACTATTTTTGCTGGAACACATTGCACTCCAGCCATGGGGTGGTATAGGAAGTAGTAAGGTGTCCAACGTGCCTAGCAAGTTGCATTATATACGCCTTCCCACCATGGTGGTACCTATTTATCTACTTGCATTTTTACATGCTTTCAAACTGTTAGGTTGGCAGGAGCTGGGACAAGCAACGGGAGCTCACTCCGTCGCGTGGATTCAATCTTGCGACTGCTGGTCTTCTGACCTTGCAGCACAGAAGCTTCTGTGGTTTAACCTGCCTGCTTAAAGGTCCCTTCTCCCCTGGAGCCAGGTGGCTGGTGTTGATGAGGGGGTGGGAAGCAGCCAGGTGCAGGAACCCAGTCCTGCAGGGCAGTAGGAGTCTGGAGCCAAACTCCCACAGGGGAAGCTAGCAGCTGGCAGCAGCAGCAGCAACACTGTTTCCCACCCAGTGCCATGTGAGATGGCAGATGACGACGATTCCTCTGCAGGCAGAAATGCTGGTCCCTTTAATGCTCAAAGTACTGGGAGCAAACAGGGAGAACTTGAAGTCCTAGTACGTGAGGGCTGGTATGACATTGTTGCCATTACCGAAACTTGGTGGGACGAAACCCATGATTGGAATATGCTGCTAGAAGGATATAATTTTTCAAAAGAAACAGACCCAACAAAAGAGGAAGAGGAGTTGCACTGTATGTAAACTACTCCTGTACTGTAATGCAGGAGACCAAGAATGAAAACCTTCCTGAAGCTCTTTGGGTAAATATTAGGGGGAAAACAAATGACATAGCTGTAGGTGCGTGCTACAGGCCACCTAACCAAGCAGAGGAAATAGATGAACATTTTGCAAATCAATTAGCTGAGATGTGTAGGAAATGCACCACTGTAGTAATGGGGAACTTTAACTACCTGGTTATCAACTGGGAAACCAACTCTGCAGCAAGTGGGAGATCCAACAGGTTCCTGACATGTCTGGCTGATAACTTTATCATCCAAAAGGTACAGGAGGGAACTAGAGGGTCAGCCATACTGAACTTAATACTTACTAATAGGGAGGAAATAGTTGAGGGAGTGGAAATTGTAGGAACTTTAGGAGAACGAGACCATGTTAAATTAGAATTCACTATCATGCAGGCAAGGGTAACTCTACCAAGTCATAGAATCATAGAAATCATAGAAAAGTGAAGTTGGAAGGGGCCTACAAGGCCATGAAGTCCAACCCCTTGCTCAATGCAGGAATACAATCAAATTATATCTTCCAAGTGATTATCTAAGTTTTTCTTGAATGCCTCTTGTTGGAGCACTCACCAACTCCCGAGGTAACTGGTTCCACTGTTGTACTGCTGTAACAGTTAGGAAGTTTTTTCCTGATATTCAACCGAAATCTGGCTTCCTTCAACTTAAGCCCATTGTTGCGTACCCTGCACTCTGGGATGATTGAGAACAGATCCTGCCCCTCCTCTTGTATGATAGCCTTTCAAATATTTGAAAAGTACTATCATATCACCCCTCAGTCTTCTTTTCTCCAGGCTAAACATGCCCAATTCTTTCAGCCATTCCTCATAAGGCTTGGTTTCCAGCCCCCTGATCATCCTTGTCCTCTGAACTTGTTCCAATTTGTATTTGTCCAGAACTGGACACAATCCTCAAGGTGAGGCCTAACCAGTGCTAAATAGAGGGGGACTAGCACCTTGCGGGATTTGGAAACTATACTTCTATTAATGCAGCCTAAAGTAGCATTTGCCTTTTTTGTAGCCACATCACACTGTTGGCTCATATTTAGCTTGTGATCTACGAGTCAGACTAATGTTCTAGATTTTAAGAGAGCTGACTTTAACAAACTAAGAGATGTAATAGGAAGGATTCCATGGATGGAAATCTTAAAGGGAAAAACAGTTCAGGATGCTTGGGAAACCCTGAAAGACAAGATAATAAAGGTCCAAACCAACCCCACAGAGAAAGAAAAACAAGAGACATTTGACAAGACCAGCGTGGATGCACACAGAGCGCTCTGACAAGTTAAGGGACAGAAAGGATAAGTATAAAAAACTGAAAAAGGGGCTCATAACTAGAACAGAATACCAGTAAATAGCTTGAATCTGCAAGGATGGAGTCAGGAAGGCTAAGACTCAGAATCAGCTAAGACTTGCAACAAATGCCAAAAATAACAAAACAAAGTTTTTTTCAACTCGTAAGAAGCAAGAGGAAAGTCAAGGAAACGGTTGGTCCACTAGTGGGAGAAGATGACAAGAAGGTGACAGGCAACAGAGAGAAAGTGGAACTGCTTAATTCCTTTTTTTTTGCATCTGTATTACGCAAAAGGAAAAAAATCGGTCCACCCTGTCAAAAGCAGCACTGTGGGAGACAGGAGAGGGAAGCAGGTCAAAATAGGTAAGGAAGTGATAAAAGAACACCTAGCTGCTTTGAATGAGTTCAAATCTTCAAAAAGAGAAAAAAAAGTGGATCCAGGGAACTACAGACATGAATACAGTGGTGCCTTGACTTACGAACGCCTTGACCTACAAACATTTTGACTTACGAACAGCTCCGTTGGCAAAATTTTGCTTTGACTTGCGAACGGAGCTTTGACTTACAAACAAACAAACAAAAAAAGGCAGGGTAAAAGGGCAGGAAATTCAAATGGCCTCCTGGCCGGGCTCTGACTCCCGGCGCTGGGTCCGTCCCTGCTGCTCGCTTCCCAGCCGGGCTCCGGGAGGCAGAGCCCGGCCGGGAAGCAAGCAGCGCGGAGGGACCCAGTGCTGGGAGCTAGAGCCCGGCCGGGAGGCCATTTGAATTTCCCGCCATCGGCCCACGGAGGGCGGCGAGGAGCGCCAGGGACCGACGCGGCCACCCCAGCAAGCAGCTGCTGGTGCCGGTTCCGGAGGCCTCCTGGCAGCGGCGGTGGAACTCCCAGAGGCCTCCCAGCAGCAGTGGTGGAAGCGCGGGAAGCTTCAGCCCCGGCTTTTCTCACGAGGAATATTAATAAATAAATAAATACGACTCTCCGGATGCTCAAAACGTTTCTTTCTGGTTCCAATGCAGAGCCGAAGGAGTCCCCCCCCACCCCGCTCTTCTCGCTCCAAGAGACCGAGGACTGTCCAGTCTCCCTCGCCACTTCCTTGAAGGCCCATCCTCTCCGGCTCTCCAGTCCTCCGAGAGGGAGCGAGGTAGGGGGGCACCGGAGGCCGGGGAGACGAAGACCAGCCACCTACGTGGACTCCCCTCTGGGGATTCTTCGCCCGACCCCCCCCAACAGCCCGCCCCAGGGAGCCCACCCGGCCATCCACCTTCCCTCGCCCGAAATCTTGGCCCCGCTTCGCTCCCGCCAGTCAGGAATGTGAACCATTTTCAGCCCCGACTTGCAGCTTCCTCATGAAATGGAAGCCCTCCTTCCCTCCCTTCCTTTCTTTCTCCGGCTGGTTGGGAACGCAAGGGAGGGGGGAAGAGAGAGGAGAACCCGAGCCACCGGGAGACCCGGCTTCAGAGGCGCACAAAAGAGCCGCTGGCCTCTCCCCTCCTCCCACCCCGCTCCCTTTCCTGCCTCCCTCTCGCTCGCTCGCTTTTTTTTAGCCTCGCTTTTTTTTTCTCCCCCCCCTTCCGCAAATAACAAAACACAACTTTCCGAACCCTCTCCCTCCGCTTCTCTCCACCACGACCTGAGGCAGGCAGGAATCGCACACCCGGCGGGCACTTCCCCGACGGGCCAGCCTCACACTGCTGGTTATCCACTCCCCGCCGCCGTCCCCCCAACACACACAAACACACACCCCCGGAGGCCTCCCGGCAGCGGCGGTGGAACTCCCGGAGGCCTCCTGGCAGCGGCGGTGGAAGCCTGGGAGGCCTCCCGGAGGCCTCCCGGTCACGGCAGTCACAGCGGCGGTGGAAGCCCGGGAGGCTTCGGAGGCTTCGGACTGGTAATGTGCTGCTTTTTCCTTTTTAAAAAACTGTTCTGGGTGGGTTTTGGAGGGTGGGTTTGGACTGGGGGGGGTATGTTTCTGTGCTGTGTTGTTTTGTTTTTGGATTTGTGTGGTGTTTTTTTTTTTTTTGCAGTCCCAGCGTGGGACTTGCTCTGGTTTGTTGTTGTTGTTGTTTTTGGTTTTTTTTTGTGTGTGTGTGTGTTTTTGGTGTTGTTGTTTTTTTTTTGAAATGCTGGAACGGATTAATCCCATTCCCATGCATTTCAATGGGAAATGCTGATTTGACTAACGAACGTTTTGACTTACGAACACCATTCCGTTACGGATTAAGTTCGTAAGTCAAGGCACCACTGTACCTGGGAAAATCCTGGAAAAAATAATCAAGCAGCAGATTTGTGAGCACCTAGAAAATAACAAGGTGATTACTAGAAGCCAGCATGGGTTTAAGAACAGGTCATGCCAAACAAATCTGATTGCCTTCTTTGATAAAATGACTAAATTAGTGGACCAAGGAAATGCAGTGGATATAGTATACTTGGACTCCAGTAAGGCACTTGATAAGGTAGACCACAACCTACTTCTGCATGAGATAGAACAAAGTGGGATAGACAGTGCAACTACCAGATGGATTTGCAGCTGGCTGACCAACCACACTCAACGTGTGGTCCTCAATGGAACCACATCTACATGGAGGGAAGTGTGCAGTGGGGTCCCTCAAGGTTCTGTCTTGGGCCCAGTGCTCTTCAACATCTTCAGAAATGACCTGGATGAGGGGATTGAAGGAGCACTCATCAAATTTGCTTGCTAATACTTTGGAATATAGACTCAGAAGGATCTAGACAGACTTGAACATTGGGCCCTATCCAATAAGATGCAGTTCAGTGGCAGGAAATGTAAGGTCCTGCACTTAGGCAGGAGAAACCAGATGCACAGGTACAGGATAGGTGGTACCTGGCTCGACAGTAATACCTGTGAGAGGGACTTAGGTGTCCTGGTGGACCACCGCCTAAAGTTGAGTAAGCAGTGTGCTGCAGCTGCCAAGAAAGCCAACACAGTCCTAGGCTCTATCAACAGGGGGATAGCATCAAGATCATGGGAAGTGAAAGTACCACTCTGTGAGGCTGCACTTGGAGTGCTGTGTCCAGTTCTAGTCACCACAATACAAAAAAGAGGCTGAGGCCCTGGAAGGGGTGAAGAGAAGAGCAACAAAGATGATAAGGGGACTGGAGGCTAAATCCTATGAAGAACGACTAAAAGAACTAGGCATGTTTAGCTTAAGGAAGAGAAGACTGAGGGGAGACATGATAGCAGTCTTCCAATATCTGAAGTGTTGCCACAGGGAAGAGGGCATCAATTTATTCTCAGAATAATCAGGAAATAAGAAGGAATTTCCTGACGGTTAGAACTATTAAGCAGTGGAACAGCTTACCTCCCTATGTTGTGAGTGCCCCATGGCTGGAGGTTTTCAAGAAACGATTGGACAGCCATCTGTCTGGGATGGCATGAGGTCTCCTGCCTTGGGAACGGGTTTGGACTAGAAGACCTCCAAGGTCCCTTCCAACCCTACGATGATTCTATGATTCTATGACTCTACACCAAGGCACTTTGGCCTATGGAGTTACTTAGGCGACAGACAGAGAGAAGGTGGAGGAAGGATCAGTCTGATCCAAATTTGGCTGCTATTAGAAGCTTGTCCAGGAGGTATGCCAATGCCTTAAAAGCAGCAAATAGGGTGTTTAATAGTAAGATCATTAATGAAGCCGTGAACCGACAGGCAGAACTTTTCCGGGTGGTTCACGCCTCATCAAGCTTGGCTTTCAAAGGCCTCATTTTGCTTTTACTAGTGAGCAATTTGCAGCCTTTTTAAAATCTAAAAATGAGGTCATTCGGGTTGATCTTGACTCTACCAGCAATTTGGTTGACCCAATGGGGACTGCTGCTGCATCCTCTCACTTGGTTCAGTTTGACCCTGTAACAGCAGAGGAAGTTTCCAGGCTGCTGGTTAGCTGTAGACTTACCACTTCTGTGCTCAACCCTTGCCCAGCTGGGCCAATAAAAGCAGTCAATGGGGCTATGGTGGATTGGGTGGAAAATATTGTCAACTCCTCACTGAGGGAGGGAGTTCTCCCCCCTCACATAAAATAAATTATCATCCATCCTATCATCATATGCCCCAGCTGGTGACAGATGATCTTAACAGCTTTTGTCAAATTGCCAATATTCCTTTTCTGGGCAAAGTGATGGAACGAATCATGGCTAACCAGCTTCAAGCATACCTGGAGGAACAAGACTGCCTTGATCCATTCCAGTCTGGATTCAGCCTGCAACAGGGTACTGAAACAACCCTGATCACACTGCACAATGACCTGTTAAGGGAGGCCGATGGGGGCAAAAAATACCCTGCTGGTCCTCCTTCACCTCTCAACTGTTTTTGATACTGTCAACCACGGTATCCTCCTGGGCCGGTTCTCTGAGATTGGGATTGGGGGAGTGGCATAGAGCTGGCTCCAGTCCTTTCCCAGGGACCATGTCCAGAGAGTTCAGATTGAGGATGATTTGTTGGCTCCTTGGACACTCAATTGTGAGGTGCCCCATGGATTGTCAATATCCCCAATGTTATTTAACATCGGTGTGACACCACTGGGGGAGATCATCATGAGATCTGGAGTAAGATGTCATCAGTATGCTGTTGATGTGCAACTCTATCTCTCCTTTTCCATCTCTGCAGTTGATGCCATCCACATACCCAAGCGCTGCCTGGCTTCAGTATTGGAATGGACCAGGACTAACAGACTCAATCTGAACCCGGAGAAGACTGAGATTTTGTTCCTTTGGGGGGGGGGGGGGGACTCAGACAAGTTGGGTGAGATAACCCCTAGACTGGATAGATGGATCCAGTCTAGAGATCAAGTACATTGTCCAGGCATTCTTCTGGACCCGGCTCTTTCTTGAGAGTTCAAATCTCCAGGGCTGAATGAACTGCATCCGAGAGTACTGAAGGAACTGGCTGAAGAACTCTCAGAACCGCTCTCCATTATTTTCTTGAAATCATGGGAAATGGGTGAGGTGCAAGAGGATTGGAGGAGGGCTAATGTTTTCCCTGTCTTCAAAAAGGGCAAAAAAGAGGAACCTGGGAACTACAGGCCAGTCAGCCTGACATCAATCCCAGGCAAAATTCTGGAACAGATCGTAAAGTGGTCATTTTGCAAACACCTAAAAAACAATGCACTAATAACTAGAAGCCAACATGGATTTGTCAAGAACAAATCCTGCCAAACTAATTTGATCTTGTTTTTTGGTCAGGTCACCACCCTGATAGACAGAGGGAACGCTGTAGACGTAGTATATCTTGACTTCAGCAAAGCTTTTGACCAAGTGCCCCATGATATCCTGATTAGCAAGCTAACTAGGTGTGGGCTGGATAGATCGAGTGTCAGGTGGCTACACAATTGGCTACAGAATCGTACTCAGAGGGTGATGATTAATGGGTCCTTCTCTAACTGGGAGGAGGTAACAAGTGGGGTACCCCAAGGCTCAGTCCTGGGCCCAGTGCTCTTCAATATTTTTATTAATGACTTGGATGAGGGAGTGCAGGGAATGCTTGTCAAATTTGCAGATGATACCAAATTGGGCAGAATAGCTAATACCCTAGAAGTCAGAAACAAAATTCAAAATGACCTTGATAGGATTGAGCACTGGGCCGAAAGCAACAGAATGAAATTCAACAGGGATAAGTGCAAAGTACTGCACCTCAGAAAAAGAAACCAATTGCACAGTTACAAGATGGGGGATACCTGGCTCAGCAAAACAACGAATGAGAAGGATCTTGGAATTGTCACAGATCACAAGCTAAATATGAGCCAACAGTGTGATGTGGCCAAAAAAAAGGCAAATGCTACTTTAGGCTGCATTAATATAAGTATTGTTTGCAAATCCCACAAGGTGCTAGTCTCCCTCTGTTCAGCACTGGTTAGGCCTCACCTTGAGGATTGTGTCCACTTCTGGACACCACACTTCAAAAAGGATGCTAACATATTGGAACAAGTTCAGAGGAGGGCGACAAGGATGATCAGGGGACTGATGAGGAAAGCCTTATGAGGAAAGGCTGAAAGAATTGGGCATGTTTAGCCTGGAGAAAAGAAGACTGAGGGGTGATATGATAGCATTTTTCAAATATTTGAAAGGTTATCATACAGAGGTGGGGCAAGATCTGTTCTCGATCATCCCAGAGTGCAGGACACGCAACAATGTCTCAAAGTTAAAGGAAGCCAGATTTCGTTTGAATATCAGGAAAAACTTCCTAACTGTTAGAGCAGTACAACAGTGGAACCAGTTACCTTGGGAGTTGGTGAGTGCTCCAACACTGGAGGCATTCAAGTAAAACTTTAATCACCTGGCAGATATGCTTTGATTGTATTCCTGCACTGAGCAGGGGGTTGGACTTGATGGCCTTGTAGGCCCCTTCCAACTTCACTTTTCTATGATTATATGATTAACATGTAACCCTTTTTCTCTAACTTTTCAATCTTTGGGATTAAAATATTGTATGTGGAAACTGGGAAATGTTTAGCAAAACACCACAGGACAGCAGAATATGCCTTACTTTTGGCTTAACAATGCCTCTGAAATTTCGACCTTGCAGCAACATCAATATGTACAGTATATATTAACATAAAGGCGCGGGGGGGGGGGGGTGAACACTGCTGAAAGCACAGAATGAAGCAACTCCACCAGCCATATTCCCAGTGTACATCTCCCACCAATCACAGGCCATAATGCCAAGATCCCCAGAAGCGGCCTTTGAAGGTGCATCAAGGCAAGAATCAATGTCCCAGCAGCCTAGCAGGACCAAATGTCCCAGCAGCCTAGCAGGACCAAATACCAATTTCACCAATACTACAAAAACAGCTCACAGGTTTCCAGTCATGTCAATACATGTTTATTGTTTTAATAGTCCGAACATTTAATGGCAATATCCTGCACCATCTTCATCAGGGAAAGCAAGATATCAACTAAAAGAAAGCTAACTTTAAATACAACAAGATACAATCAAAACCAGCAGGGTAAACATTCCAACCAAACTCAGGCAAATTAACATTAAAGAGCCAGTCCTCCCCACTGGCCAGTATTGTATAAGGGCAACCTGTCAAGTCTATCCAGTTTACAAAACAGGCTTCCAACAAGCAGTAACACCACTATCTCTGTTGATCTCAAGTTTTATCAAGAAAGCCTCAATAATAATTCTATCCCAGAATTTACTGGTTTTGGCCAATACTTGTACCCCATTCAATTTTGACTGATGGCCATACTTGATACAAGGTTCAGCCAGTCCAGATTTTTCAGTCCAGATGTAATCTAATATATCATGAATGTTCAGATATTCTGTCTGTAACAGATCTTCCAGTCTGGCCAATATAAGCTTGACCATCACAACATGATGCTCAATAAATGCCCAGGGCTCTGAGTTCCAGAGGATCTTTAACTGGATGGACCATTTGTTTGATTTTGTTAATAGGATGGAAAACAGGTTTGAAATGAAGCTTACGAGCGTATCTTCCTATCTGTGCTGAAACGTGTCATTAAAAAGGAAGAATGCAATCCCTTTTATTTTTTCACCCTCATCCTCCCTTTGTCTCACTTTTCTGTTGTTACAATCCAATGCCCAATTAATTTCCCTAATAGAATATCCATTTCCCCTAAATTTGGACTGTAACAATTGGAACTCATCATCCAAAGAATCCGCATCCAGCAACACATATGCTCTGTGAACCAAAGTACAAAGGACTGATCTTTTCTGGGCAGGATGTTTATGGCTGATGGTATTCAGATATTGGTTGGTATGAGTGGCCTTTCTACAGACTCTATGACCCAATGTCCCATCTGGCCTCCGACAGACCGTAACATCTAGAAATGGAAGTCCCATAGCTGTTTCCCATCTCTGTTTCCATGGTGAGTTTAATATATGGATGAAGGCTATTAATATAGGTAACAAATATATCCAAGGACTCTCTTCCATGTGGCCAAATCAAGGAAGTATCATCCACATACCTCAGAAACAGTGACAGTTTTAAAGGGCCTTCCATTCCTAGAATGCAAAGCATTCATCGTGAAAGACTGAGATCTCACCTATACTGTTTTACTTGCATCCCTCTTCCTGTTGCCATTGGCAGGACTGGGACTGAAGAACTGGGGACACTTTAAATTTGCGGGGTGATTCCTGAGCTGAGTGATTCAGGGAGATGTAGTCCACAAAGACAAGTTCTTCAGGCTCTAGAACTGAGCCCCTGCCCCTAGTCTATCACTCATAAAAAGGAACATGACACACTATGGCAGCTTTCCTCTCCTTCCTGGTAACTTTGGTGGAAACTGCTTGCTGCTAGCAACATTAAAAAAGAGAAACTGTTGCTGTTGCATGCAGGACCAAAGTGCCACAGTGGTGGGGGTTACATGGGGCATCTGGTCCAGTAGCCTTCCAAAACCTGGACCCAGCTCTGCTTCGCACATACATACTTGGACACATATGCACACAACTTGTGGAAAGCATCATGAAGAAACAGCGCCCATACAGTTTGGTGTGCCTCTCAAGGACTTTAAAGTACAGTTGTACTTTGAAGGACTTTAAAGCAATAGATGGCCTATTAAAGCTTGATTATTTTCTGTTCTACCAGAACTTTACAGCTGCAATTATTCTTTAACATGTGAAGAGTTGGGCTTACATCACCCTTTACTAGACTCTGTTTTTTAACTCCAAAATATTTATAGATCTGAAAACCTCAGATGTTATCTTCTACAAAATTTGTAATGTGAACATTTATTTATTAATATTTAGTGTTGTGCAAGGAAGACTAAGGAAAGAAACATTCATCACAAATATAACAAAAGAGGTTAGACCAGATTGAGATAAAGTAAATGTAGCCTTCACTTACCACTGCTGGAGCATTTACTACAGAAAGATTGTAACCATAGACGAAGGAAGATCCAAAGGCTCCAGCCAGAGAAGCAACAATAAGACTAGCAGACCAGTCCTGAAATTAAAATAAAATAAAATTTAAATTTTACTAACAAAGGATGTTTATAAAGCCAAAGCCACCTTTGGCACAATTACTCCACTTAGAACACTAAGTGGAAGTTAGAGGTCTTCCAAGAATTAGCAATTACTGCATCACAAACCAGTCAATTGTATTTTCACCAGTGTCAGATCTATTATTTCTATGCCAGAATGAGAACCATGATCTTGAAATGAAAACTTAGTTCTCTATTCATGCTTAGGAGCACATCTAGGAACTGCTGACAAACGAAAAACAGATTTAAAAAATCCTTCCCTAACTAAAGCATGATTCATTATTTTGATGAGAAAACATACACATGCACTTTAAAGATTCTCATGTAAGCAAAATGATTTTTGTATTCTCAAAGGCTTTCACAGCCGGGATCCGATGGTTGTTGTAGGTTTTCCAGGCTGTTTGGCTGGAGGTTTTTCTTCCTAACGTTTCGCTAGTCTCTGTGGCCAGCATCTTCAGAGGACAGGAGTTAGAACTCTGTCTGTGTTCTGGTGTAGCGTGTGGGATAGTTGAGTATTTTTTGTTATGGGTGTATTTTTTGTTATGGGTGTATTGCTGTGATAAGGGGGGGAGATGAGCCCACAGCTACAAATACTCAACTATCCCACACGCTACACCAGAACACAGACAGAGTTAAAACTCCTGTCCTCTGAAGATGCCGGCCACAGAGACTGATGAAAGGTTAGGAAGAAAAACCTCCAGAATACAGCCAAACAGCCCGGAAAACCTACAACAACCATCAAAATTATTTTTGCAAATCTTGGTCTCCATTTATCATTTATGCATATGCAATTAATTGTGCCCTTTTATCACATGCGGTGCATGTGATCTTTGGAAAGTCTTCTTACAGTACTGTATTCTGCAAACATACAGTAGGACTCCCGTATCCACGGGAATCACTGTCTGTGGTTTCACTTATCTGAAGTCTGAAAATAATAAAAATACTAAAAGAGAAAATACTAAAAGAGAAAAAAAAAAACTAGAAATACATATTTTCATGATGTATTTACTAAAACTGGCCATTAGAGGGAGGGAGAGACCATGCTATGTACAGTATTCTTGTTGATGGAAAACATAGTATGGTCTCTTGCTCTGTCTAGTAGCCAGTTCTGTTAATACATGAAGAAAATAATTTTTCTGTATTTTTCCCCTTTTACCATGCTATGTACAATGTTTACTATTATCCACAGCTTTTAGCATCTGCAGGGGGGCTTGGAACAAATCCTCCATGGATACAGGGATCCTACTGTATACCTATTCCTGTGTTTTACCATACAGTTCTGAGTAAATGATAGGGCGTTGGTCTGCTGTTTGTATGAACCTATATACTCTGATGTTCACTCATATTAACTTTTAAAACTAAAAGATATTTCATGAAATGTTAGTACAAATATATTTTGAGTGCTGCTTATAGAAAGAAAGATTAGAAACATACGCTACCAAACTCTAATTCTACAATAATTAGAATATTAATATTTTTAAATTGTGTAATACTGGGAAAAAATTAAGACATTTTGTAATCTACAGACATCTGAAAGAGAAAATCTTCCAGTTAAGTAAAACATTTAGAGGTTCTTCTTGTCCAGTTCAGCAAAGATTCAAAGGGAAAATATACACACAAACATATTATTTAGTGTTCCCATCAGATTTAATGAGATGTTGTTTCATTATTAGCCTTTAAAACTTGGCAATTAATTAAATATATGCATTTAAATAAATATTTTTTCTCAAGACTCTTTTGTGATATTGAAAGAAATATGAAACAAAACAAATTGACTAGTTGCAACACTTCTCACAAGAAAATTTTTGCAAAGATAACACAAAATTTTAGTTTTATCACACTATTCTTGTTCATGAATACTACATTATTGCACTACTATGAATGACATACATTGCCAACAGTAAATATGGTGCTGATAAGTAAATGGATACAGGTTCACATCCTAAAATGTATGCAGCTGAAGTTAGTAGTGCATATGGAGATAGACAGGAATAGTCAAGAGTGAGTGACTGCAGTTTTTGTGTATTTTGCCTTATTTCAGCTGGAGTAAAAAAAATTAAAGGGTTAAGATAAATTCCTCATAAAGATACTATATGAGCACAGGTTAAAAGGGAAGAAGAAAACTCTGCATGCCATACTTATACTTTTTTATTCCTTCTGACCTGGCTAATAATAACCCAGCTCATTTCTCTATAGTTCTCCATGGGTAATTGGCTATATTTTTAGCTTTGCACTCCAACAGCTGTTGTGCCAGAGCTCTCTTAAAAGGGAAGGAGTCCATTTTCTGCTAAGGCCTCAAGAGCATCACACTACCCAATCCTTTAATAGGAAGGAAAATAAAAGGAAGAATTCCTGTAGTTTTGGGGCAAAATCCTGTAAAATGTTCTCCTGTCCTAGTGGTATGAACAGTTAACTGCCCAACAGCCATGCCCTATCATTTTCATACGAATTCTTAAACATGGAAGGGTTTGCTTTTGTCTTCAGACAGGGTGTTTTTTTAAAGCCAATATTAGTTAACCTTATCATGTTCAAAAATTGTGAAGTAAGAAAGAGGTGCAAGAGTTCTTGAATAGGAGCAAAGTGCATCTATTCTTATTATCACCCAGTAATTACCCACATTACCCGCCACACATAAAAGATTATTAGGGAGGAAAAAAGATTCAGATCAGAATTGTGAATCCTGAGGCACTTCTTCTAAGAATGCTGCACACCTGTAACCGTAGGTGGTCTACATTCGCGAGTATTCCGTCTCAAACGGAAAAATGTGTCCAGAAAAGAAACTGGAACTCTGCCTTCAGCTTTCAACACTTCACCGGGAAAAGCGTAAAGGGGCGTTCCTGTAGTTGCAACCTTGCGCTGCTTACTCTGAAACAAGCCTCACTAGATAAGGTACAGGACTTGTTTCCAAGCGAAGAACAAACAAGCACCATAGTGTTTTGTTGTAGAAAAGCCACCTGGACGCGCTGATCCACGCAGTTCTGCCTCTTTCCTTTCCTAGCTCCACTAGCAGTAACGTCGTGGGATTACTTACGGTTCTTCGCCTTTTGTTGTCTGCCGAGATCAAAGGAACCAGGTTTGCCATGTTCGGAGGAGCCTGAACCCTCCCTCCTCCCGCCTCGGGCGAGCACAGTCTGCCTGTGCACATGCGACAAAGGTGCTCCGCTACCTGTTTGCCTCTCCCAGGCAGCCTGGCGGGCGAGCGGGCGGAGCGTTGGAAAGGTCGAGCTCAAAGCAACGCGTCGCCGCTGGGCATGAAAGAGGAGCAGCGCGGGGGAGTTGCTCAGATCACGGAGACAGGAAGAGAGGCAATCTAGTTGCTAACAACTGGGAGCAGGACAAGGCAGAGCCCGGGCTTGTTGGGGGAAAAAAAATGCCTTCTCGCTGTCTGGGCACGATTAGAGCGGCACACAGCATATTTCTTGAAAACGACACTGGAGATAAATTAGGGGTTTCGTCTAACTGTTGCTGGAAGAACGTTTCCCCAAATATTGGTCGCTGAGCGTCGGGCAGAAACCGGAGCAGTCAATTCATCCTTGAACGTAGTAGGGCTTGTACACTTGTTACAATCAAGGGGGCGGGGGAGAGAGCGGATTAGTAAAGGAACTTCCCTTCCGCCAGAACTTGTTGAGTTAGATTACTTTTCGTTATTAGTTGCTTTCCTGTTGTGAAAGAATGCGACTGTTCTTTAGAGCACATGTTTGACTTGCGGTTTCGGTTATGTAATATAACTTACCTACTGTATTTTGAGCCGGGAGCGGGGATAGCCAGAGAACCATACGTTGTGTAGAGCCGCGAGATTGCTTTGAATGAATGACCAACCATTCTAGGACAGCACCAGAGAATATTTTCAGGTGGCTGCAAGAGCGTGCTTCAGAGAGAATCCCTCAGAGACCAAGTGTCCTGATCATCTGCTCTCTCTATTCTGTTTTATTCCATTGCCCAAGGGCCTGTCACAGGAAGTTGGAGGAGAGCTATACATTTTCACAGTGTGGCACACATCAGTGTGTGCCAAAATTCTGCAATACAAATATAAAGCCTGCGTTGGCTATAATATACCAGCAGTGTACTTTCCCCTTTCTTGCCTTCATCAACAAGCTAAATGAGTAGATTGTTAATATATCTTGGTCTAGTGATGGAATAAAGATTTGTGCCTATGATTAATGTCTAAGTAACTTCTAGTTTAGATGACTGCCGCTTTCCCTAACATGGTGCTCACCAGCTGTTTTGGGCAGAACAGGAAGGGGCATGTCCATTTTCTGTGAGGAGAAATAATGGCAAAGATAACTCATGTTATAAGGTGGCTAGTTAGTGGTTGCTATGATTATTTGTTATGTAATAAGCTCCAACTTAATTTTGACAAATTTAAAATCATAGCTTTTGACAAATCCTGGAAGCCCTTTCCCTGGTCTTTCAACGGAAGTACTATCCAGCAGGTTAGAGAGTTCAAGTACCTGGGTGTCTTTTTTCACTACAGACACACCTGGTCAACTCACCGGCAGACAGCGGTTAATTCAGCAAAGCTCTCAGCACGAGCTATCTTGCGCTTCCACTGTACCTGGGTCAATTCGTACATCCCAGCTGCGCTGCAGATTTTTAATGCCAAATCTGTAGCACAGCTTCTTTATGGTGTCCCCATTTGGATGCCTGCATTTCACAGTTCTATAGAAAGGGTCCAATCAATGTTTCTGTATAAAATCTTTGGCCTGCCTCACTGTGTTTCTTATCAGACCCTATGCCTTGAAGCTGGCCAGTATAGGCTTGAGGCCCTGGCTTGGCTCAGATTTTTCAAATATTTGGTCAGAATCTGTTTTTTCTCGGCCCAGGACATCCTGTTTCAAGCACTGCTCTCTGACAATGTATTCCCAAAGGATCTAGCCCTATTCATCATGAAAATCAGGACTCTCAGGCTGTCACCAGATCTGTTGGGCTCAACACCCCCATCTCAGGTATTCCGCACAATGAAAAGTAGAGTCTTGGATATTGAGGGGCAAACTCTGCATAGTGCTGCATTAAAGATTTGCTCTCCGCTATACTTCCAGCTTCCCCTCTCCCATGTCAGGAGACCGGATTATTTTTATCTTTTGGATCATCCCCAGGACTGCTGGGCATTCACCCTTGCTAGGTGCAATGTTGTACCTTCCAACTTGGTGCAGGGCAGATTTAGGGGATTACTCACAGAGCTGAGAGTGTGCCCTTGTGGCCGAGCGGTTGAATCATTGCAGCACATGCTGTTCTATTGTATGTGGTATCAGAATATCCGCCTGCAATATTTGAGCCTCTTCCTTTTTTCCCCACTCTGGCTGGAGTGACCCAGATAAAATCCGGCACCTGCTGAGTGGCACTAATAAGGAACTCACCCACACAACAGCCAGATATGTCCATTCCATCATGGAGAGGTGTCGCATCATGCTGTCACACATCACTGAGTCCTAATGATGTCATCTGGGTATCCCCTGGCATATATGGCATATACCGTATTTTTCCATCTATAAGATGCTACTTTTTCCTAAAATCATTACCCTAAAAATTGAGGGGCGTCTTTTACACAGAAGTAAGCTGAGATAGCTGAGAAGAGAACAAAATGGCACGTACCTTGCCTCTAAACAGACTCCCTTCAGCCATGAGGCTGAGTTTCCTACAGTCAGGAGACTTAGCTTCCTCCAATCACGAGCCTTATGGAACTGACGTCAGCTGATCCTGAACAAACCAATTGGAATACACCTCCTTGGAGGTGAAGCCTGTAGGCTCAAGATTCAACAGAGACAAAATGTCCGACGTTCTGAGCTCAGAGGCTGAATCCTCTAAGATAAGTTTTCTTAAATTTGGGGTTAGAAAATTGGGGGGGGGGGGCGTCTTATAAATGGGGGTGTGTTATAAATGGAAAAATACGGTATGTTTTTTGGGTTTTTTTGTCATATTTCACTCTCTTGTACTTATACCAATAAAGGTTCTGAAACTGAAATAACTCATGTTGCTTTGTCTCCTCAGGGAGAAAATAGTGCAGAAACGTCTCCCATCCCAGTAGTAGTAGTAGTAGTAGTAGTAGTAGTAGTAGTAGTAGTAACAACAATAACAACAATTTCTTACCCTTTTATGATACCCAGGAACAAAATGGAGCCTCACTCTGCCCAGTGGAAGGATAGACTCTGACTACTACTCCCACAAGTATGGTCAGAGATGGTGGAAGTTGTACAAGCCAAATGTTTGGGAGCCAAGGTGGTTTACTGGTCAGAATGTAGGGCTACAGCTTATGAGAACCTGGACGAAGATGAGTGCCCCATAGGGGAATAGGGAGCAGAGGGTCCCTGGGAGCTAGGGGATATAAGGGAGACTTTGGTGGTAGGAGATTGGCAGAGGAACAGAAGGGAAAAGTAGAACAAGGCATCCAGAGGGGGACCTCTTACCAGATGTGGTAGTGGAGGAGCCAGAAGAGGAAGGGGCCTGGGAAGGCATTTTGGAAGATCACTGGGAAGGCTAGCTCATTGAGATAGACCCCCAGAAGAACCAGAGTCCCCAGGTGACTGGGAGTATGTATATAAAGAAGACTTCTGGTCTTAGTACAATTGAGGGTACCCCAAGCAGAGGCCAGAAGCAACAGGAGCATTCAGAGTAGAGATGCTGAATATGTGAAGTGCAACCCGGTGAACTCACCGCAACCCAGCTGCAGCACTGGAGGAAACAGACATCAGAAGTGCCAGCGCCCAACCAAAGGAGGACAGTTCACCAGTCAGAACTGGGATGGTCACCATTGCCCTTGATTTAGGTATATACACCCTTTTTGTTGCAGGTAGCAAAGGACTGTACATCTCGGAGCATCCCATTAAGGATTACTGGTACTGAGACTGAACCAGTAAATATAACCAGAAGACTATTGGACTCTGTTCAGGAACTGTGGGAAGTGAAAGGAACTGTTCCCAAAGTAGTTTCTAGTTGTCTGTTTCCCCTGTCCCAATTGCAATAAATCCTATTGGTGTTGAACTACCTTTGATGCCATCTATGGACTCGGGATGGAAGAAAGAGCTCGCACCAAGGCCACCAGGGCTGGTGAGGCTCACATCCTTTGAAGAAACAACAATTGCAGTACCTGTTCCAACTGTTGTTTCTTCTATTTCAGATTCTCTGTATCATTCCACTCCATTTTAGTACAAAGATCTGACGGGGACTTTTATCCATATACAAATAAATATGGTTAGATACTTCCATGCAATCAGAATCCTGCTCAGCTAGAGTTCTTGACTGCATGAAGGCTTGTAAATTAATTTACCTGAATGTGCATAGGTACTCTTCAAGGGCATGTTGTGAGAATGGCTGACGGTCAGATTCCAAAAGATCTTCTGTATGGAGAATTAGTGCAGGGAAAGCGCCCCGGAGGGAGACCACAGCTGCGATACAAGGATATCTGCAAGCGGGATCTGAAGGCCTTAGGAATGGACCTCAACAGATGGGAAACCTTGACATCTGAGCGTTCAGCCTGGAGGCAGGCAGTGCAGCATGGCCTCTCCCAATTTGAAGACTCAACTCAGCAGGCCGAGGCAAAGAGGCAGTCCCGAAAGCAGCAAAATCAGGGAGCTGGACAGGGGACAGATTGTATTTGTCTTCAGTGTGGAAGGGATTGTCACTCTCGTATTGGCCTTCTCAGCCACACTAGACGTTGTTCCAAGACCTCTATTCAGAGCACATTACCATAGTCTCTTGAGACTGAAGGATGCCTACTACTACTCTTCAAGAACTTCCAAAGCACAGAATGAATGAAAATAAAATGGAAGGGATGTGATGGAGAGGAAGGGTTACCATGCATGCTTATGCATCCTTCTCCATTGTTAGTGCTTATGCATTCAGGTTAATGGCTGAACAAACCATGTCCTGTAAAGAATTTTGATGAAGTCAGTATGCATGTTCATGATTCCTTTAAACTTCCTACAGCAGAACCCTGAGGCTCTGTAACTTTGTGGCACCTTAAAAGACTAACTGCTATATTTTAATGTGAACTTTCATGGACAAGTCCACTTCCTCAGACATAAGAGTGGGACTACATGGCAAATATTTATTAATTTATACGAGGCACCAATACAAAGAAACTGTTTGTTTCCTGGGCACAAGTTGTTTATAATGCACCATTTCACACCCTCCATGACCCTTGTTGATATACAATTCCCCTCCCAGGAAGCATTGTTCTGTAAACAATAACAATGATTGGTGGCTAAATTAATCCCAGGCTATAGATAACAAGTAGGAACAACATGCTAATGAATATCTCTAACCACCAATGGGGCTGGTAAGGTGGCTCTGGTTAGTTAGGAGGAAATACACCAGATACAACACAATTATTGCAATGTTCCACAATTGGTAATGGCCTAAGAAACCTTGTCTGGATCAGTCAAGATCAGTGGTTTCCAACCTTGGGTAACCCAGGTGTTCTTGGACTGTTCTAGCCCCTGACAGGCAGGCAAAAAGGTGCAGGTAGGCATAGATCAGGGAGATTCTGGTTCATGATGGCCCATATGTCATGTGGTTACCAAGAAAAGGAGCAAACTAGCCTATCCCACAGCAGACCAAACCATGGGACAATACCCGTCTAGTTGCATCCTTAGTCATTTTGGCATAACACTTTTGGTCATACAATGTTTTTTTTGGGGGGGGGATAATAAAACCTTGTAGAATTGAACATATTATGATGATGGCAGCACCTCTGGTCTTCAAGAAGATTTTATTCAAAATAGAATTATACTGGAAATCTGTTGATTCTAAAAGGATACTATATGACTGTTGTATTTATAAAGAGAATTATATTCAATACATGTTTGTCTCCTACACTTATATGAAGCCTCCTTTTTTTGGTTCTTAACATTTGTTCTGTCTGTTTTTATCCACTTTTGAAGGCAGTTGGTAGGGAGCCATATGTACATTCTGGGGTATATACCCATCTCGTGTGCTTGCCAGTCCAACTGGTTGGCAAATGAGTGGGTATTCTGGGTTTGACTTCAGGGTCTGGTGAGTTCTAAATTCACCTGTAATTGCAAGTCTGTAGTAGTCAACTACTTTTGTACTGAAAGTGAAAATTTAAATGACCAAGGTTCAAGCCAAAGAATTATGAATTTTATCAACTTCACTAGTTTTGAAACTAAAGATTCTCATAGTATTTTACAGTTTCTGATTCTCCTTAGTACTGTTTTCCTTCCTCTGTATCCTTCCTTTCCTTCCTTTGATCATGATCCATGTGTTGAATTATTTGAGTACTCTTTGCCCAAATGTACTGAGCTTCTTTAGCCTTTTTTCCCATCAGTCACAAGGATGGAAACGCAACTATAAAACTGCAATCCTGAAAAAGCAACTAAACGCACATTCTTCAATATACATGATATACATGGACTTCCGGTTTGGTGGCGTTAGCATTTGGCGGTGTTGAGACAGAGCTCCGAGAAGTTTAGAGTTATAGCTGGTGATGAAAGGTAAATCCTTTGAGAATTTTCTACTTATGAGAGAGCTTCTCTGCTGATAACAAGCTTAGAGAAGAGAAGAGGAGTTTGTGCTGTAGGGTACACCCAGCATCTGAGAACTGAGCAGTATTTTACAGCCAATGTACTCCCTCTCTCAAACGCAAGATAACATCAGACAAGAAGCCAAGAAGTCAAGGTGCCAGCTGCTGGAACATTAATGATTATTGTCTTTTCTTGTTATAAAGTATTTCTCCAAGAAACTCTGATGTGAGGCTCTTAAGGAACTACCTGCGCAATATCAGTTTTTAACTCTGTCTGTTGAAGAACATATCATTTTAAAGAATTAACCAGAGGTCAACCACAAACTACTAAAATACTAAAACACTAATAATAGGACTCTGAGTTGCTGACCTTTAGCTTCATTAACTAATTCCACACTTCCATGCTCTGCTTCTCACCAATATAACAACATAGAGATTTGCATCTTCAACCAAAACTTATAGAGAATCTACAGAGAATGGAAGAGCCTATTTTAATTACTGATGAGTCACCTGATCAAGTACTTGACTTAACTTTATCTCCCCCAGTGCTGCAACAGGTGCTGAGATGTACTCCTATGTCCATTACCCCTGTTACTGAACTTAGAAAGAAGTGCAAGTATACTGAAATTTCAGATCATTTTGTTGTTTAGTCATTTAGTCGTGTCCGACTCTTCGTGACCCCATGGACCAGAGCACGCCAGGCCCTCCTGTCTTCCACTGCCTCCCGGAGTTGGGTCAAATTCATGTTGGTAGCCTCGATGACACTGTCCAACCATCTCATCCTCTCTCGTCCCCTTCTCCTCCTGCCCTCACACTCTCCCAACATCAGGATCTTTTCCAGGGAGTCTTCTCTTCTCATGAGATGGCCAAAGTATTGGAGCCTCCGCTTCAGGATCTGTCCTTCCAGTGAGCACTCAGGGTTGATTTCCTGCAAGATGGATAGGTTTGTTCTCCTTGCAGTCCAGGGGACTCTCAAGAGTCTCCTCCAGCACCACAATTCAAAAGAATCAATTCTTCGGCGGTCAGCCTTCTTTATGGTCCAGCTCTCACTTCCATACATCACTACTGGAAAAACCATAGCTTTGACTATGTGGACCTTTGTTGGCAAGGTGATGTCTCTGCTTTTTAAGATGCTGTCTAGGTTTGTCATCGCTTTCCTCCCAAGAAGCAGGTGTCTTTTAATTTCATGGCTGCTGTCACCATCTGAGGTGATCATGGAGCACAAGAAAGTAATATCTGTCACTGCCTCCATATCTTCCCCTTCTATTTGCCAGGAGGTGATGGGGCCAGTGGCCATGATCTTAGTTTTTTTGATGTTGAGCTTCAGACCATTTTTTGCACTCTCCTCTTTCACCCTCATTAAGAGGTTCTTTAAATCCTCCTCACTTTCTCCCATCAGAGTGGTATCATCTGCATATCTGAGGTTGTTGATATTTCTTCCGGCAATCTTAATTCCATCTTGGGATTCATCCAGTCCAGCCTTTCGCATGATGTATTCTGCATATAAGTTAAATAAGCAGGGAGACAAAATACAGCCTTGTCGTACTCCTTTCCCAATTTTGAACCAATCAGTTGTTCCATATCCAGTTCTAACTGTTGCTTCCTGTCCCACATATAGATTTCTCAGGAGATAGATAAGGTGGTCAGGCACTCCCATTTCTTTAAGAACTTGCCATAGTTTGCTGTGGTCCACACAGTCAAAGGCTTTTGCGTAGTCAATGAAGCAGAAGTAGATATTTTTCTGGAACTCTCTAGCTTTCTCCATAATCCAGCGCATGTTAGCAATTTGGTCTCTAGTTCCTCTGCCCCTTCGAAATCCAGCTTGTACTTCTGAGAGTTCTCGGTCCACATACTGCTGAAGCCTGCCTTGTAGGATTTTGAGCATAACCTTGCTAGCATGTGAAATGAGTGCAATTGTACGGTAGTTGGAGCATTCTTTGGCACTGCCCTTCTTTGGGATTGGGATGTAGACTGATCCTTTCCAGTCCTCTGGCCACTGCTGAGTTTTCCAAACTTGCTGGCATATTGAGTGTAGCACCTTAACAGCGTCATCTTTTAAGATTTTAAATAGTTCAACTGGAATGCCATCACCTCCACTGGCCTTGTTGTTAGCCTTTTTTTTATTATTAGATTTATACCCCGCCCATCTAGACAGATAGTCTACTCTGGGCGGCATTACAAAATTTAAAAACAATAGAAACAATGAACATGCAAAATCCAAGATGTAAAAATGTAAATATTAAAATACAGCAGGAGGGAAAGCCTGCCTAAATAGCCATGTCTTAAGTTTATTTCTAAAGACACCCAGAGAGGGAGCCAGGCGGATCTCTACGGGCAAGTTGTTCCAGAGGCGAGGGGCCACTGCCGAGAAGGCCCGGTTCCTCGTTCTTTCCTTCCAGGCCTCCCTCGGCGTTAGGCCCCTCAATTGCCTGGCCTGGGTAGAACGAGTGTCTCTGGCAGAACTGGGTGGGAGAAGGCGCTCTGCCAGATATCGAGGTCCTAAAACGTTTAGGGCTTTATAAGTAATCGTAAGAACTTTGAAATCAACGCGGAAACGAATGGGCAACCAATGCAAGGCGGCCAACGTGGGGGAAATATGTTGGTGCTTCTTCACCCCAGTTAGAAGTCTGGCCGCGGCATTTTGTACCATCTGAAGTTTCCACATCAATCTCAAAGGCAGCCCCATGTAGAGCGCATTACAGTAGTCTAATCTTGACTATTAGAATGGGCCTTAGAATCTTGCTTTCTAAGGCCCACTTGACTTCGCTCTCCAGGATGTCTGGCTCAAGGTCAGCAACCACACTATCTGAGTTGTCCGGGACATCCAGATCTTTCTGGTATAATTCCTCTGTGTATTCTTGCCACCTCTTCTTGATGTCTTCTGCTTCTGTAAGGTCCCTACCATTTTTGTCCTTTATCATGTCCATCTTTGCACAAAAGGTTCCTTTAATATCTCCAATTTTCTTGAACAGATCTCTGGTTTTTCCCTTTCTATTATTTTCCTCTATATATTTGCACTGTTCATTTAAGAAGGCCCTCTTGTCTCTCCTTGCTGTTCTTTGGAAGTCCGCATTCAATTTTCTGTAACTTTCCCTATCTCCCTTGCATTTTGTTTCCCTTCTCTTCTCTGCTATTTGTAAGGCCTCGTTGGACAGCCACTTTGCTTTCTTGCATTTCCTTTTCTTTGGGATGGTTTTTGTTGCTGCCTCCTGTACAATGTTACGAGCCTCCATCCATGGTTCTTCAGGCACTCTGTCCATCAAATCTAGTTCCTTAAATCTGTTCTTCACTTCCACTGTGTATTCATAAGGGATTTGGTTTAGATTGTACCTGACTAGCCCAGTGGTTTTTCCTACTTTCTTCAGTTTAAGCTTGAATTTTGCTATAAGAAGCTGATGATCAGAGCCACAATCAGCTCCAGGTCTTGTTTTTGCTGACTGTATAGAGCTTCTCCATCTTTGGCTGCAGAGAATATAATCAATCTGATTTCGGTATTGCCCATCTGGTGATGTCCATGTGTAGAGTCGCCTCTTGTGTTGTTGGAAAAGGGTGTTTGTGATGACCAGCTTGTTCTCTTGACAAAACTCTATTAGCCTTTGCCCTGCTTCGTTTTGAACTCCAAGGCCAAACTTACCTGTTGTTCCTTTTATCTCTTGACTCCCTACTTTAGCATTCCAGTCCCCTATAATGAGAAAAACATCTTTCTTTGGTGTCAGTTCTAGAAGGTGTTGTAGGTCTTCATAGAATTGGTCAATTTCAGCCTCTTCAGCATCGGTTGTTGGTGCATAAACTTGGATTACTGTGATGTTGAAAGGTCTGCCTTGGATTCGTATTGAAATAATTCTATCATTTTTGAGATTGTATCCCAGTACAGCTTTTCCCACTCTTTTGTTGACTATGAGGGCTACTCCATTTCTTCTACGGGATTCTTGCCCACAATAGTAGATATGGTAATCGTCTGAATTGAATTCGCCCATTCCCGTCCATTTTAGTTCACTAACGCCCAGGATGTCAATGTTTATTCTTGCCATCTCCTGCTTGACCACATCCAGCTTACCAAGGTTCATAGATCTTACATTCCAGGTTCCTATGCAGTATTTTTCTTTGCAGCATCGGACTTTCCTTTCACTTCAGATCATTTCACTTTCAGATCATTTACTAAAGGACAAACCTCAGAGTAGCAAGTGTGATAACAGAACACAAAGAAGGAGGAGGCAAACTAAGATGACAGACTACACCTGGAGACAAAAATCAAATTGCAAAGAAGGGCCATGTAGCCTAATCATTGATTTGCCAAATATGGTCGCTGATCAGGGACATATCCTGGAACGAAGTCACTTGAACAGCTTTTCAAGTGATGACTTTGGCAGGCTGAGAATGGAATACTTTATATCCCCTCCATGCAACATGGCTACCCCTGTAGAAATGTCCACTGAATACAATAACACCCAAGCTGAACATCTAACAAGGCTCCCTATTTTTGATGAGAGTACAGCCAAGGAACTACAAGGACCAAAGCTGGCTATACACAACAAGTCTCGGTGTAATCAAGCTCCAACCCTACCAGAAGGAGGTACTCACTTCCCTCAAAATATTATCTTGGAAATAAGGGACTCAGCAAAGGATATAAAAGACCTGTTGGGATGTTTGGTTGATTTCATGAAGGAAAGGGTTATTCCACCTACATATGATCCTTTTGGACACAGTGGAAAACCAAATGCCCCCTTGTGGGCAGAAGCTGATGAAAACTTTAATTTATCATCTAACACCATCCAGAAAATCGCTAGCCTTTCCTATGAAGAGCTACTTTCTTGTGTTACACAGACAAATCAAGGTCGGCCTTTGCCCTCTAGGCCAGACCTAGATAAAGTGAATGAGGCCTTAATACCTCAAATTACCACCAAAGAGACTATACCAAACATACCCAAAAGAAGTACTAGAGAGGAACAGGCGAAGTTCAAAGTTAAAAAGAAAGACAAAGCCTCAAAAAACAAAAGGTCAACTAACTCCATAAGACAACCAAATTGCAAGGTTAATAAGAACAACAAAGGTAAGAAGGGTTTCAAACATCTTACCAAAAAAAAGGATGGATTTTAAACCCTTATTTCAAATGCTAGATGTAATGCAAGATGACCTAAGGAATAAAGATGACCAAATAACTCTAGTCGTTTCAATGAGCCAGAGTGCTTAAACACCAGCACCATGAAACTTAGCTCGATGCCCCAGATAACCCACTTGCATGGAAATGTTGTTGTATACCCAGATGTTAAGACTGAGGCCCAAAGGATAGCTCCAACTTCAAGGGCCTGCTTATTGAAAATCCTTTCATGGAACATAGCCGGTTGGGCCTCCAGACAGAGTGACCCAGGAATACTCGATTATTTAAGATTACATGATATAACTGCAGTACAGGAAACCTGGAGCATTGATAATATTAGTTTGAATGGCTATTTGGTACTTAACAGCCATGCAGTTCCTAGCAGTGGAAAGGGTCACCCAAAAGCGGGGATGGCTCTAATGTTCTCTACTGCTTTGGAGGCTAGGGTCAAATGGCTTCCACCTTGTAACAAAATTGCTATGGCCGCCTTACTTGTTATCAGGTCAAGCGCTTATTTGATTATCAATGCTTATATTCCTCCATTGTCTTCCAAAAATAAAACAACTCAAATGTGGAACCAATTGGAACTTTATATCACAAACTTAGAATCCATAGCCCCCAATGCACATGTGATATTTATGGGAGACCTGAATGCAAGAACTGGATTGAATAATGACATCTTTTACTTTTCCAATTCCTGGGGTACAGACTCTGTAGAGAACCACACCCTGACGAATTATAGAACATCAAACGATTTGAAGATCAATTATAGTGGGATATGCCTGGCACAGATGGCAGTACACCTTACTCTTTATATTGTAAATGGCAATGAACTGTTTGATAACTGTGCAGAATTTACTTTTGTATCAGGGAGGGGTAGCAGTGTGGTAGACTATGTGTTAATTTCTCTATCTTTAACCAGATTGGTTAAGGAATTTTCTGTCGGACATAGAACAGATAGCGATCATTTACCCCTACTTTTAACCTTGTCACTTCTAAACCCAATACACCTTCCCCCTGAGCATCATTTAGGTGACGATGTCTTATCTGTACGATATAAACGCCTAATTTGGACAGATGAATTTAATGTAAAAGTCTCCAGTTTCTTAAAATCTCCTCCCAGTGAGAAATTAAGAAACTTAATAACAGCACCTACGGAATCCACTTTGGCTTCCATCATGACAAACTACAACTTCCTGGTTTTAACAATATGATCTGTTCTAAGCCCAAAACAATCTCATGCCCATAAACAACTGGGAAGGTACACTCCTAAATGGTTTGATAAGGAATGCTCCCTTAAAAAAAAACCAACTTAGAGAAATATACATGCAGTATAGGAAGAAGAATCTGGCAGTTCTCCCCCAGGAGTACTATGTAGTTAAAAACCAATATAAAACCCTGATTGACCAGAAAAAGAAAAAATAAATTCAAAAACAATGAAACCTCTTGATAGACTCTGTGCTAAACAAAGATTCTAAGCTATTCTGGGCCTTTTTATTCTCAGTTTTAAGAATTCATAAAATGTTATATTAAGACAACCACCTGACTCAAGTTTTATACTGTCGATATGTTCTAACAACTTACTTATTCTGTATATCTTGTATTATGTTTTATCTTTGAATTTTCAGGTCTATGACCATATAATAAAACTTAACTGATATGATACATATCTCCAAAAGGAATTCATCCCTTTTTCTCTTTTTCAGAACAGCATTGGTAAAAAGAAACCGTGTAGAATCCCAAAAGGCCAGAAAATCTGCTGCATGTTGTGTAGGATGAATGAACATCTTTGTAAGAAGACCAACAAATATGCCTGCATATATTCCATGATGGAAGTATAAAGAGCGGTACTGGGCACTGAACCCAGGTTTCTAAGAAAAAATGAGTGGGTGTTACCATCAAACTTAATTAAGCACTGCACCTGGAGAAGAGGAAAAAAATCCAATCTGGTTTTCATTTATAAAATAGCAACCTTTATGCCATTTTTTTGCTACACTCATCTAGTACCATGATTTTCAACCAAAGGCATACACCCTCTCTAGAAGGGCATATCTGGATTTTAGAAGAGGTATATGTGATTTAAAGGGGGGGGGGGAGTTAACATTTTAATATAATTCTTCATTTTCAAACTAGGGGAAACCCATTGTAATTATTTCATACTACAAATCTTATTGCATCATTCTATAATGCACAGTAGTATCCCTATTATCTTTCTGTACTTCTCTTAGACTGATACGTAGGATCCTTAGGGAACTATGTTTTAGATACATGTTTTTGTATTGTAGTGGTGCAAGTATAAAATTCATGATTTTTATGGTTGATTCCATGGACGCAGAGGTGTTCTACGATTTGACAAAGATTGTGGGTAGGTTTCATGTAAAAGTCATGTAGTTGGATGAGGATCTGCATAATGGATTCTTGTTTCTGTGTTATGACAACACCATTAAGAGAGGAATTGGTGACTTTGGAAGAAAGTAAAAATCACATCCATCTGAAACCACTATTAAATTGTAGATCACATCCATGTCCATAAATTGAACCCTAAAAATCACCGATGTCATATACTGCTGCACCTCCATGGCACAAAACATGGATCTGAGATATGAATCCTCAGGATTTTTTCTTGGAGATCATTGCCAAACCATGGTCAAATTGTAGAACGTAATGGCATCCACAGACTCAACCATTAAAATGGCAAAGTTAGGGTACAAGTAGGATCTCTGACATCATATCCAAAATTTACTTTCTCCCCAGATGATCATAGAATGAACTGCACTTTTGACTGGGAGTTCCAGTTTGCTAAACCTCTAAGTCTAATGAGGCAAGTCCAAACCTCCACAAATTAGGAAAAAAACTGTAGAACAGTTTTTCTGTGGAACCCACTGATAGTTTTTTACTATCATATTACTGCATATGATGTCCTAATGGTGGTATTTCTTAAGGAAATTCAAACACTATTTCCTCCATTTTGTGGTAGTGATATGAACAATTTCCCACAAGTTGTTGATCTGCTCTGATTAATCTCAGCATCCATGATGGTTGTTCCCTGTATCCTAGGCCATTTGATATCTAAGCTCCCTGGTATTTAACCTCTTGGCTGCCTTTGTTTGGTAATGGAAAGGAGGTGGCATCAGTGCAGTATGGTTGCAGATGATGTTTTAAATACATTAAGTCTTCAGTAGAAATTTTTTATTTGCTTGTTTATTTGTTTAATTTTTATACTGTCCATTTAGTGAAAAGCCACTGCCCTGGATGGTTTACAACAGAGTGAAAATATCCCAATGACTGTCCCAACCAAGAAACAATAAAATTAAACTCAAATTCAAACAACAAAAATAATAGAATACAGCAATTGTGGTGACAACGAAAGTAGATAGTACAAATGAGGGTTAACAGAAAAAACTATTGTGGGGAAGAATATCACTAAAGGCTTCTTTAAAGAGGGCTGACTTAACTAGCTTGTGAAAGGCCTGGAGGGAAGGGACCTGGTGAACCTTTGATGGGAGTGAGTTCCACAAAGACAGAGTCACCACTCAGAATGCCCAGCTCCTAGTTAACACCTCTGGGCCTCCTTTGGTGTTGGTACCTGAAGCAGCAAGACCTGAGAGGAACAAGTAGCACAGGCAGCAGTTCTTTGAGAGGGACGGTCTGACAAGTACCAAGGTCCCAAACTGTTTAGGGCTTTGTACATCAACACCAACACCTTGAATTTGGTATTGAAGCCTATAGGGAGCCAATGCTGGTCATTACCTATAAAGCCCTATACAGCTTGGTTCCAGGCTACCTGAAGGACAGTATCTCCCTATATGTGCCTTCTTGGCAGTTCAGATCAGCAGAGGAGGCCCTCCTCTCAGTCCCATTGCCAGCACAAGCACAGCTGATGGGGACACGGGAGAGGGCCTTCTCTGTGGCAGCTCCCAGGCTATGGAACACTCTCCCTCGGGAGATCAGGATGGCCCCGTCCCTTTTATCCTTCTGGAAAAAGCTAAAGACCCATCTCTTCAGGCAGGCTTGTAACAATTATAACTGAATCCCTGAACCCCATTTTAGCAGATAATTTTAATCTTTTTTATGTTTTCATGTTTTAATCTTTTAATTGTATTTTAAATCATATATTGTTTAATTTATCTTTTAATATTTAACTTAATATTAAGTTAACTTAATATTTAACTTAACCTTAAACTAAGGACCATTAAATTAAATGGCATTATGGTTCTTGAGAAAATCATACCTCAGCTTCTTGGCTGCCAGCACAAATAGTGCTACAGCATATGTAATGAATGGCTGATTGTCAATAAGCAGTCTTAATACTAATTCCTTGGGTGTGCAGTTAGGGAACGACTAGATAATAAGTAATAAAAATCTTTCTCTGGGGTCCTTATAGAGGGGGCAGAACAATATATAGTGGATTGTGTCTTCTATGTGGTTGCAGCCAAATACACATCTTGCTAAGCCTTCAGGGTTACAGGACATGGGAACAGCCTGCACAAAGTATCTCTTATACAAGGAGCAGCCTTTCTGTCTTGGTCTCCTCCACTTTAGGGGTAAAGGAATCAGAGATGGATAGTTTAAACTCCAACCATTGGCAAGTTCTGAGTATCCAAGGTTGTAACCCTGGTCTGTTGATCTGTGTTAATGTTTATCTTCCACCGAGGCCCACTGTTTCTTCAACAGAGGTTTGGGCAAAACTGGAGAACTTATTTGACATCCTACTCACTGAGTATGCAAACCATTGTCTCTTAATTTGTGGGGACTTTAATGCCTGAATGGGAAACAATTACAACATGATGGGAAAAGCCCTGGGTCTCAAGCTTGAAGGAGATATAAACACTACTCGAATCTCACAAGACAAAACCATTAACAAATATGGATATTTTCACCTGATCTACAAATTTCAGCTTGAATGTTTAAATGGCTCACATCTGGACCACTCAAAAGGATACTATACATACCTAACTGACAGGGGAGCCAGTGTGGTTGACTACATCTTGGGGTCACCTGCAGTGTACCCTCATGTGCAGCTTTTGGCAATTAATGACAGACCAGACAGTGACCATCTTCCCCTTAGAGTGACTATAAGACTTCAACAAACACAACCTGGGACCTTAACTGATTGCAAAATGCTGGTACTAGGAGAGAAACAGCTCAGACGGTCCCTTCAAATAGACACCAATATAAGGCAGATGTTGAGCACAGATAAACTTCAAGAGCTGCGTCAGTACGCTCTCAATGGGCCTCAGAACATTTGTGAACTATATAAGGATATAATAAATGCACTCAGACCTCTACTGACCACAACTTGTTCAAATAACAAGCAAAGTGCTCAGATATCCTGGTTTGATAAGGACTGTCAGATTAAGAAAAAACAGCTTAGCAAAATGATAAGACTAGTGAAACACTCTGTCACGGATGAAGCCATGGCTCTCTTACAGCAACATAGGAGGGAATATAAAGAGTTCCTAAGAGTGAAAAAGAACATTTTCTTTGTTAATAACTGGAAATCCTTCGACCATGCCCTTGCTGAAGGGAATGATTCTAAATTTTGGAGATTGATAGAGAGACTTCTCAGAAAAAGCCAATCCAATCACAGCAGAAAAATGGGTTTCCCATTTTAGTCATATTTTTGGAAGTAGCATTCATTCTCAGACTATAAGTGAAATTCCAGCTAATCTCCCAGTCTGCCCCCGCCCCGTCTTTTTGGCAGAAATTAGTGCCTTGATTTCAAATCTTCATAATGGCAAGGCTCCCAGGAAGACATGATCCCTGCTGGGAGTGTTTGCCACTGACATTGGTTGGTGTCATCCATATTAGCCAATCTATTCAGTTATATTAACTGTACGGGATAACCTGAGTGGCCCATTCTATCATTATATCTTTGGCAGATTTCAAAAGCCAAGCTGGGCAGAAATCTATTGGAGAGGTGGTAGCTTTACAGTGCACAAGCACTTGTCCACATCATCAGGCATTACAAGTTGAAATTGACCCAAAAAACCCAAACATCTCAACATGATTAACTGCACCATTAAAGGAGTTCAGGTCCAATTGGATGGCTTCAATCTTAGATTGGAAATACCGTATTTTTCGGTGTATAAGACGCCTCCATGTATAAGACACCTCCCACTTTTCTGACCCAAAATTTCTTTCTTAGCAAGAAAGTGGAGGAGGAAAGCGATTCCTACTTTCCCCCTACATTTTCGTTGCAAAAATCAGCTTTCCCCTCCACGTTTTGCAAAGAAAATGGAGGGGGAAAGCGATTTCTGATTTCCCCTTACATTTTTGTTGCAAACGTTTTTCTTTGCAAAACGTGGAGGGGGGAAAGCTGCTTTTTACAACGAAAATGTAGGGGGAAAGTAGGAATTACTTTCCCCCTCCATTTTCTTTGCAAAATGTGGAGGGGGAAAGCAGGGATCAAAGCGCTTTGATCCCTCCCCCCTCCTTACTTCCGAGTATAAAACGACCCTCAATTTTTCCTTTAATTATTTTAGGAAAAAGTGTCATTTTATACATGGAAAAATACGGTAAGATGCAAATCAATTACAGATGTTTACATCTGATTGAATCATATAGTATTCAACTAATACGGGAATTAATTTGGTCAAACTTTTAAAACTAAATACCTATCTCTGAAAATCAAGCCATCAATAAATGGATTGCTTTTTTAACAAACTGAATGTTGTATTCAAATGTTCTGAGATATCAGAATTATTTAAAAATGTGTAACTTACCACTTTTGTCTTTAGTACAGGATTATCTTTAGCCTCACTAGGACTTTTATCCTTAGAGTTTGTTCTGTTATTGTCCATTTTGTTATCTGTTGACAATACAAACAGGTGTTCACAATTAATTCTCTTAAAAGTAACAGGAGAAGGAAGTTTAATTTATATGCACACATAGACAAAGGGACTTAATTTTGTCCATCAAATATTTACAAATGTCAGCATTATTATAACAGACACCAAGGAATAGCAACTTTCAGAAACTTGTGGATTCTGGCTTTCATTCTAGGAAAAAAGGAGAAGGGCAATGTGAAGCTGGAAATAGCAATAGCCTAGACCATATTATATAATATACATATTACCAAAATAGTATCTCTTACTCCTTAAGCAGAGCATAAATGCATATTATATTGGGATAATATAGGGATGATTGTGTAGTTGTACATATGCAAGTGCTTGTACCTATGTTGGTATGCATGTGTAAAGAATAGTAGCCACCAGGACAACAACACTATAATCAAAGTTATTCTGTCAATCCTGCCCAAATGCCATTACATTAGGCAGTGAATCCTTACAGAATGTTGCTTAGGGGTTCATTATTGTCCTAACGGGTCCAAAAGTCATTTAGACAGTTTGAAGTATTTATCATAAGCACAAGAAAACAATCACTATGGTTTAGTTTATATACCATTAATTTGCATTTACAGTTAGCATTTAGTTTACTTTCCATGCTAATAATTAGTATTCAAACTCTGATAGTTAAACTAAATAGCAGTATTTAAATATATAGTATGTTTGCTGTTTTCTCAGAGATCATTGATTTTATTATGAAAATCTATACATTATTAATGAATTAACATATACAGTCACAGCTAGAGCAGGTTGACTGAATTGGAGTCAACACCTCCATCAGTTCTGTTGATTCAATTCTTCACAAAACATCTGGTTTATGAATGTGGTATATTGTACCATTACTACCAGAAATGAAAAAGATAAAATTTTGGCACAAAAAAATTAGAAAAAAATTGTATCAGGAAATGTAAAAAAAAATTAAGATGTATAAATACAGTAGGACCTCCCCACACATCCGCAGGATCAGTATCTGCTGATTCACTTATTCGCTGCCTAAAAATAATAAATATAAAACCCCAGAAATACATATTTATATGTATTTCCAGTGTGTATTTACCAGAACTGACAACTAGAGGGAGCCAGAGACCATGCAATGTGTAGTGTCCAATACGTCCATGTTTTTCAGCATCCACAGGGTGGAGGCTTGGAACTGCTCCCCCACATATAGTGGTCCTACTGTACTGTAAACTATGGACCAGCCACAAGAGGGGGATTGGCCATACCACATTTAATAAAATATTACGAGGGTTTTCAAATTGTTCAAACTGTTAAATTCATAAAATTGGTTGAGTCCAAATGGAGGGGGGGGTAAACATTGGTGATTAACTCTTATTTATATACATCAAAAGGAATAAAGTTCAAATGCTGAAGCAATTCAAATATGGTGTAAATATATGAAAACCCTTGCTTCCCCTATATATCCATGATGTCCCTTTTGGGAACATCCTAAGTTTAAATTTCAAGACAAATATGTACAGTTTCAACATTGGAAGGAAATTGGATTCTATAGTATTAGATAGCTATTTATACAGGGAAAATCAATTTCAATTAGACAGTTAAAAGAAAAAATAGTCAAATAAGTAATTGATTTCAACTAATTCAAATAAGAAATTTTGCAATCAATTGTATACTACCTCACGACTTATTAGAGCACTTATAGCATTAGAAAACTATTGCGTAGAAGAATGTTTTAATTAAAAAGAGCATTAAATTGAACAGTTAATAAAAGTATTGTTAATGGACTATGGGAAAAAACTGAAATAGTGATAGATGTAAAGTTATTGATGTGCATAAGAGTGAAATAGTGGTATATGATTGCATAAGGTATTAGGTTATAGGTTTTGTATATAGGTTATATATATTTTTCTTGTTATCCTTAAGGATTGTCAATAAAAATCATAAATTAAAAAAGACACTGGGGAAAAAAAGAATATTGTGCTTCCTGTATCCATAAGTCAAAACACCAGGAAATGGTCAATATTGCTGCACATTATTCTGTCCACGTTGCCAGCAGGAAAAAGGATGCCAAGCTTCACATAGTGAACGGCAGTCTGGATTTTGACAACACCAATGGCAGTGGTCAAAGTGGTCTACAGGATACCCTCTTGTGCTCACTACCATTCACAAAGAGACAACACTCAAGAAAAAATCTCAGAAGCTGACTCCTTTTTTCATCAGTAAACCACTTCTCACCCAAACACAAAGCAATTGTCAGGGCTGTTTTTCAACAAGTGTGAATGGTAGTGAGCAGAAGAAGGAATCGTGTAGACCATCTTGACTGCTGCCATTGGTGTTGTCAACATTCAGGCTGCCCTTTGCTATGTAAAGCTTGGCATCCTTTTTCCTGCTGGCAATGTGGGCACAATATTGTGGAGCAGTATTGAACCATTTCCTGGCTTTGTGAATTGTGGATACAGGAAGCACAATATCCCACATTTATAAACTAGAGGTTTTTTGAATAATTGATTTTACTGGCTTTTGAAAATGGAAGTTTAAATATATGTACACTACACACAAATTTATTTATTTATTTATAAAATTTATACCCCGCCCATCTAGACCGAAGTCTACTCTGGGCGGCTAACAATAATGGATAAAATAAAAACAATATAATAAAATAAAAAACAACAGTAGTAAAGTAGTTCAAGATGGGGGGAAAAATATTCAAGTGATGACAGGAGGGAAAGCCCGCCTAAAGAGCCAGGTCTTAAGTTTGCTCTTGAAAACACCCAGCGAGGGAGCCAGACAGATCTCTGGGGGCAGACTGTTCCAAAGGTGAGGGGCCACTGCCGAGAAGGCCCGGTTTCTTATTCTTTCTCTCCGGGCCTCCCTCGGCGTTAGGCCCCTCAACCGCCCTTCCTGGCTAGAACGAGTGATTCAGGTAGATCTAGGTGGGAGGAGGCGTTCCGCTAGATATCGAGGTCCTAAACCGTTTAGGGCTTTATATGTCATCATTAACACTTTGAAATCAATGCAGAAACGAACGGGCAGCCAATGCAAGGCAGCCAGAGTGGGGGAAATATGCTGATATTTTCTCGTCCCCACTGAGAAGTCTGGCTGCCGCATTCTGCACTATTTGAAGCTTCCGCATCAATCTCAAAGGTAGCCCCACGTAGAGTGCATTACAGTAGTCTAATCTCGAGACTACAAGCGCATGGACCAGAGTGGTGAGTGCCCCAACATCAAGATAGGAAAGCAGCTGGGCAATCCGCCACAGATGGAAATAGGCGGAGCGGACCACTGACGCCACCTGGGTTTCCATGGTGAGCGCCGGATCCAGATGGACCCCCAAGCTGTTAACCTCACTCTTCGCAGTGAGAGTCACTCCCCCAAAAGAGAGGGAGTTTCCCAAACCACCAATAGAGGGGCCACCCACCGTCAGGACCTCCGTCTTGTCTGGGTTCAGCCTCAGTCCATTCTCCTGCATCCATTGCAGTACAGCCTCCAGGCAGCGCTGAAGGAACGGAACGGCATCCACTGTGGTTGGAGAAAAGGAGATGTAGAGCTGGGTGTCATCAACGTACTGATGGTACGAAGCCCCACACCCCCTGATGACCCCACCCAGCGGCCTCATGTAAATATTAAACAGCATTGGGGAGATAATCGAGCCCTGTGGAACCTCACAATTGAGACTCCACGGGGCCGAAACACTCTCCTCAAGCTGTACTCTCTGAGGACGGTCCTCCAAGAAGGATCTGAGCCAGGCAAGTGCCAGACCACCGATTCCCAGCTCGGAGAGCCTCCCCATGAGGATACCATGGTCAATGGTATCGAAGGCAGCTGAGATATCGAGGAGGACCAACAGAGAACATTTTGCCCCTGTCGGCCTCCCTCAGCAGGTCATCAAACAGGGTGACCAATGCCGTTTCCGTACCGTGGTGTGGCCTGAAGCCCGACTGGAATGGATCCAGGGCATTGGTTTCATCCAAAGGAGCCTGGAGCTGGTCAGCCACCACCCTCTCTACCACTTTGCTGAGGAAAGAAACATTGGCAACAGGCCTATAATTGCCAATGTTGTCCACCGCCAAACTTGGTTTTTTCCTTATGGGCCTAATGAGTGTCTCCTCATTAATTATTGCCGTGGCCCATTCGGTTCTTGTAGGCCTGGCTGCTTTGATTAGCCAGGCCGGGCAAGGGTCAAAGGAGGAGGTGGTGGCACGACAGCGGTCAAACATTTTGTCCACCATATCTGGCGTCACAGGCTGAAAGAGATTGAGTCTCATCGGGCAAGGTGGAGAGCTGGATGTCTCTGCTCGATCTACTGTATTCAAAAAAGGAGAGAGCTCCTGGCGGATGGCCTCCACTTTAGATTTTTAAAATGCTGCAAATTGGTCAGGTGAAATACTAGCAGGAGGCCCATCACTTAGACCAATTCCGGATAGATCGCGAACTATACGGAAAAGTTCCTCCTGCTGATTTGAAGCTTCGCTTATTCGGACAGCGAAGTGAGCTCGACTGGCAGCCCTCACCTTAGTAAGGTAGTGGTTAGTCGCAATACTGACAGCTTTTCGATTATAATCCGTCGGGTTCCATCTCCAAATGCACTCTAGCCTTCTCCTGTTTTGCTTCATAGCTCGCAGCTCCTAGTTAAACCAGGGTGCTGGCCGAGCTTTGCAATGGAGAGGACGTTTAGGAGTGATTGTGTCAACAGCCCTGGTGGCGGCAGCAAGCCAGCCATCAACCAGAGCCTCGACAGGAGTGCCAGTCAGATCAGCTGGAATCCCTCTCATGGAGTCCTGGAACCCTATAGGTTCCAGTAGCCTTCGAGGGTGAACCATTAAAATAGGTCTTTGCTCCCTGTGGGGAGGGAGAGCCACTAAGAGGTTACATTTTATTAGGTGGTGATCCGACCATGACAAGGGAACTGACACAAGGTCAGTCACCATCAGACCACACTCACTCCGCTCAGTGGAGAACACCAGGTCTAGAGTGTGACCACCCACGTGGGTGGGGCCGTTAACATGTTGGGACATGTCCAAGGAAGCCATGGTTTCCAAGAACTCAAGAGCCGGACCAGAAATCTCCGCCTCTGCATGGATGTTGAAATCACCCAAGACCAGAAGCCTTGGGGATTCCAACAGTGCTGCGGAGACATAGTCCGCCAGCTCCGGTAAGGAAATGGCTGGGTCGCGGGGAGCGCGGTAACCCAGCAAGATCCCAATACCATCCCTGGCCCCAATCAACACGTGGAGGGCCTCCAGACCTGGCTTCACCACTGTAGAGCACCTAACAACCTCCAGAGTGTTTCTATAAACAATGGCTACTCCCCCCCGCCGCCGCCCCTCCAGTCTACCCTGGTGCTGGACTGCATAACCGGGAGGACAGGCAAGAGTCAAGGGAACACCCCCTTCCCCTCCCATCCAAGTTTCGGTTATGCATGCCAGGTCTGCATCCTCCTCCAGAATAAGGTCTTGGATAATCTGGGATTTGTTGGACACAGACCTGGCATTCAACAGCACCAGATTTAGAGTGGAGGGACGGCTGATCTGACTACCTCAAGACTAACGGTTGGTCACAGTGCCAGAACAGTGAACAGCCTTCAAACATCTGTTCACCGTTCTTCTGAAATGAATAGAAACTGTGCCATCGCCATACCTCCCTCTACCCGTAATCACTCGGATGTTCAAAGGACCCCTGCTAGGGGGGCAAGCCTTCCACTCCATGTCAAACAAAAGAAAAGAAAAGAAAAAGAAAAGACCAAAAATATACCAAATTAATAAAAGTAAACAATACAGTGGTAACAAGGTTAACAAAATTAATCCAAACCATAACATAAAAATACACATTTAAATTAAACAATTATCAAATTAAACAACTTAAAAATTAAAACTTTAAAAAGAAAGAGAATAAAAACAAGAAACCACTCCCCCAGACCACCCCCCTGTCACACCCAGAAGAAGAAAAAGTAAATAAGGAAAAAATAAAGCAACGGAGAAAGAAAAAAAGAAAAAACTAAACAAACAACAACAAAAACACACACACACACACACACACACACAATTTCTCCCCCTGTCCAAACCACTCCCAAACCACGCCTAGGTGTTGAGTACTGCAAGGTCCAGACCCAGTTGTAATTGTCATAGGTGCAGGAAACCTTGAAATAGGCCAGTGGCTGCTTAGAATCGTTGTGGCCAAAAGCCAGGCCCATGTTGAGTTCGCTCGATTTCCAGATCTGAAGGGCCACCCTGTCGTCGCGGCTGACTGAGCGTCCACGCACAAGCATGTAGGTGTCCAGTGGGAGCACTTGGCAGACCGGATAATCACAAGCCCAGTGCATCCACATTCGCTGTAGCACATGCAGACGTTAGGTGCCAGGTGGTGGTCCTCCTCGCTGAGGAGCACAGGGCCTCGGTGGCAATGTGAGGCCAGCACACGCTCCCAGTTGAAGTACAACTCCCAACCACCAGTAGAGCTTGGTCTGCACCTCCAAGTGGTGGCAATGGAGGTCAGGAAGCGGGCGTTGAGACACCCCCAGCACAGTGGGTGTTAAGACAACCCTGGCGGAGCACCACTGCCCGACTAGGTCGCTCGAGCACGGGTCCATGCTGGGAAGCTCACCTGAGTAAAGCTGCAAGCTAAATGGAAAAACCTGCAGGATGACACAGAGGACCACCAAGGCAGACAGTACATTAAGTCCAGGAACCACGAGACCAAGCAGGCATATGGAAGCTCAGGAGCAGGCGGATGGCAGAGGCAAGGGTGGGGAGAGGGTTGGGCAGCCAAACAGTCCCACACCTCCTCAACGGGTCCCACACCTCCTCAACGGGTCCTTTTTTCTTCCTTCCCTTTTCTTTCCCCCTCGGAGAACTCAAGCTCACTGTATTCCAAACCTGCCTGCCTGTTTCCCCAACGGCAGCAGCTGCGACACGTTGTTTTTACTCTCTGGTGATAGTGGTGGAAGCAGCAACAATTGTAGTTGTAATGTTTGTTGCTGTTGCAGCAGAGATAAGAGAATAAAAAGCAGCTGCATCAAAGGAGGGAGGCAAGAAACAAAGAATAAACAAAGAAAGCAAAAGGAAAGATACCAAAAAGAAAAAGCCAACCCAGCAGGAGGAGAAACACAACCTCCTGCTATTGGGTCGCCATCTTGAACATCTACATCCCTCCTGTAGAATTATGTAGTGCTAGAGGAATCCAGATGGTGAGCACATGATCTGTACTATGGTTGCTGGGAGAGGACAGAAGCAAGAATAGCTGGGATGTGGTTATAATTCCTTTGTGCCAAAACATTTTGAAGGGCTGTTTTGGACTTAATGAAATGGCGAAGCAAAGGTATGAGTAAGAACACATATAATGGAAAAACATACACAAACCCTTTAATTTCTCAGGTAAACTAATATTGCCATGCCTGTGCCCCAGAATGCGAACTAGAAAGCTGTGTTCCAATTTCCAAACCCTTTCTTTTGGCTGGAAAACTTGAAGAAAAGCTATATTGGACCTAAAACTGTATGAACATGTTGTATACATGTTTTCCAATAGATTTCCCCTAGTCTTTTGAAATTAAAAAAGAGAGAAGAGGCTGGAGTTAGCAAAGATTGCCCCTTGAACATTATCCACACGATATGAAAGAAAGACAGGGACAAAAATCAACTCATTTGAAATGTGGTGTTGGAGGAGAGCTGTGCTTATACCACAGGCAGTCAGAAAGGCAGAAAACTAGCTGCTCAATTAAGTCAAGCCTAGACTCTCACTCGAGCAAAAATGCATCAACTGAGGCTACCCTAGCATGCACATATAATGAAAATAAAGAACTGACCAGAAAAGACTATATTGAAAAGTGAGGGGCGGGGGCATTAGGAAAAAAGGAAGACCTAACATGTTATGGGTTGACTCAATAGAAGAAGCCTCAGCTGTTAGTTTTCAAGAACTGAGCAGAACTTGCTGGAAAAGACAATATTGCTAGGACAGTAAGAAGAGAAACAACCTAACATGAGATGTTGTTTGTTTGCAAGATCTGAGTAGAGCTGTTAATGATAGGACATTTCTGAAGTCATTAACTCATATAGTCTAATACAGTGGTCGGGAACAGGAATAAATTACCCCAAATGGGATAAAAATGAAAATCCTGGGGGTAATGAGCAGAGCGCTACCCCCCCCCCCACTCCCACCCCCTGCAGCCGAACTTCAAACTGGAAACCACCTCTCCCTGCTACCTTATTTGATTGCGGCACTTGTAAATCTGTTCTTTCAGAGATCGGAGATAAGGCTGCTTGATTGGTTACAGCTGTAGAACAGCCCGGGGCAGTCAATCTGGCTTGTGAATGACTGCTTCTGCCGGAGGTGACTGCAAGCACCACGAGGGAAAGCTGCAATTAAGGAGGGAAGGAAGGTGTGAGAGAGCGACGGGTGGCTTCATCAGCTTGTTTAAATGTATGTAGAAAATGGAGGGAGGGAGGGTGAGTGGGTGGGTGGGTGTATGTGTGTATGAGAGAGAGAGAGACTGACTCAAAACTATGAAAAAAGGAACAGGCAAACAGGAGGGAAGGCTTGAATTAAGGGGGAAAGGTGGCTTCATCAAGCTTGTTTAAATGTAATGAGAGGAAATGGACATATTGAACTGAAGCAACTAATTGTTGAAAATTGAGGGAGGAAGGGTTTGTGTGTGTGTGCGTGAGAGAGAGAGAGAGAGACAGACAGAGAGACTTGACTCATAAAACCATGAAAAAAGGAACCTTCTAAAATTTAATCTCCACTGCATTTAGCTCTGCAGTTTCTGCTGAGAACAGCAGAAGTTTGAAGTGTGTAGGAATCATGTTTCTCTATTTCTCATCCCCAAAGCAGACAAGAGTATCATAGTTTATTCCCAAAATCTGAATCCCAGTCTTTCTGCTCCTGGTCCTACTTTGACTGCAGCATCAAACAAAAGACTGTGGGTTTCTTTATTGAGTCAATCCATCTCATGTGCAGTCTTCCTCTTTTCCTACTGCATTGCACTTTTTCCTGCACTGCTGCCTTTTCCAGTGAGCTTGTCTTCTTATGATGCCACTGTAGTACAGTACCCTTTGTTTGGTTATTTTAGCTTGTAGTGAAAGTCCACACTTAATTTGCTTTACTTATCTTTCTGACAAGTCATAATAGGTTTGTCATCGCTTTCCTCCCAAGAAGCAGGCGTCTTTTAATTTCGTGGCTGCTGGCACCATCTGCAGTGATCAGGGAGCCCGAGAAAGTAAAATCTGTCACTGCCCCCATATCTTCCCCTTCTATTTGCCAGGAGGTGATGGGACCAGTGGCCATGATCTTAGTTTTTTTGATGTTGAGCTTCAGACCATTTTTTGCGCTCTCCTCTTTCACCCTCATTAGGAGGTTCTTTAATTCCTCCTCACTTTCTGCCATCAGAGTGGTATCGTCTGCATATCTGAGGTTATTGATATTTCTTCCAGCAATCTTAATTCCGGCTTGGGATTCCTCCAGTCCAGCCTTTTGCATGTGAGTTAAATAAGCAGGGAGACAATATACAGCCTTGTCGTACTCCTTTCCCAATTTTGAACCAATCAGTTGTTCCATATCCAGTTCTAACTGTTGCTTCCTGTCCCACATAGAGATTTCTCAGGAGATAGATAAAGTGGTCAGGCACTCCCATTTCTTTAAGAACTTGCCATAGTTTGCTGTGGTCCACACAGTCAAAGGCTTTTGCGTAGTCAATGAAGCAGAAGTAGATGTTTTTTCTGGATCTCTCTGGCTTTCTCCATAATCCAGCACATGTTAGCAATTTGGTCTCTAGTTCCTCTGCCCCTTCAAAATCCAGCTTGTACTTCTGGGAGTTCTCGATCCACATACTGCTGAAGCCTACCTTGTAGGATTTTGAGCATAACCTTGCTAGCATGTGAAATGAGTGCAATTGTACAGTAGTTGGAGCATTCTTTGGCACTTCCCTTCTTTGGGATTGGGATGTAGACTGATCTTTTCCAATCCCCTGGCCACTGCTGAGTTTTCCATTGATGATGATTAAAAAAACAGCGCACTGGTCCTTTGATATTGGGCTGTGGCACCAGGGTGGGTGACATGACCTTTAGTCTGGTTTGTTCCTTTTTGTACACCACACACAGAATCATTAAAATTGTAGGGAAAGCCCCCCCCCCAACTCTGCGTTGGCTGTCTCTAGCAAGCATGTCATTGCTAGCACCACTCTGGCAGCCATTGATGATGATTAAATCCTCTGCGAGCTAGCAAAAATTTAATGCAACTTGCTAGGCACGTTGGACACCTTACTACTCCCTATACCACCCCATGGCTGGAGTGCAATGTGTTCCAGCAAAAATAGTGCACATCTTTATTAAATTTGGTGCATCCTGCTAGTTCAGTACATAGCCTGGCAGCCATTGATACTGATGATATATCCTGCTAGTTCGGTACACAGCCTGTGTAGATTCAATAATATTTTGAATTCAAATAATGTATGATTTCCTTCCTTTCAAATCAAGGGGGTAATGTCAGCATATATAAATTTTTTGGGGGGTAAAAGGTAAAAAAGTTCCCTGACCCCTGGTCTAATACATACATATAAACTTTATTGTTTCTGGCCATAGACCTTTACAATGTACTGACTACTGTAGCATATACAATCCAATTAAAACAGGTAATTACCTTAAAACCATTAAAACCAATAAAATCAATAAAACCCGGTCTAAGAATATTGTCATAACGTATAATGTCAGTCCACTGTATTCAGCATTTACGTGGCATTATGATCCTTGACAAATCGAAGCCTCAGCTTCTTAGCTGCTAGTGCAAATTGTGCTACAGCATATGTAATGTGCAACTGTGTATCAGAAAGCAATCCTACTACTGTTTCAGTGGTGGTACAGTTAAAATACATCTGAATGATGGGTGACAGAAATCTTTCTGTAGGATTTTTATAGAGAGGACAGAACAGTAGATAATGAGTTAGATCCGCAATCTGGTTGCAGCCAAAAACACATTTTCGTTCCTCAACTGGGATTCCTTTAAGGTATGCTGAGGCCATCTGTCCAAATCTAAGTTCTGTAAAAGCTCTGCGAATCTGGGAAAAGTCAATGACTCAAAATATTTTGGTTTTGCATGATTCACCTGAAGTTGGGGGTACCAGGTAGAAAAACGGGACCCAACAATAGCCGCCCTATCCTGACTAGCATCAAGATCAAAGATCCAGTTCCTAAGGTCGCGAGAGCTTATACTAAGGAGCTTTTCCATCAGAAGGTTGTGGACCTTTAATTTTTGGTGACATTGTTGTGCCCATCCACCAGACTTTAGTTGTTCTAACCAGCAGCACTTTGTCAGGGAGGAATCCTCCAAACTGTTCAGTCTATGCCAATATCTAAAATAAGCCAGATCAATTCTAGCAGCAATTGAGGGTAGGCCTAATTCAGCTCTGAGGTGAGCCGAGGGAGTTCCTGGGGGGAGCCCCAGTATCAGCCTCATCAATTTGTTCTGCAGGATTTCTAATTTGGGCTTGGCTGCCTCTCCCCATAGTTCTGTCCCGTAGAGCATTTGTGCTAGAATTTTAACAACAAACACCTTGAGAACAGGATTTACCAGCTGGCCTCCTCTGCCATAGAAAAATCTTTTTAATTGCCCTATTGATCTGGTACTCAATAAGATGGTAAACTCATATAGTCAGCACACATCAGAAGTGACTTAATGGCATATAGCATCTTTGGAATTTTTTTCTTAATTACCAAACAATGGTATAGTGACAAGATGTGTGGAATAGGAACAATAACTCTGGTAAAGTAGAGTAAGACTATCCCCAGCCACAACGCAAAAAACAGTAATTTCACAGTTTAAGTGAGGTTCTGAATATTTATTTTCTATTGTTTTAAAATATCTTTTTAAATATTTTTACAGGCAAAACCAGAATCCTGAGGGTCATTTAATTTGATCCAGACAAAACTTCAGAGCTCCCAGATTCACAAGCTGTTTCTAATTCTGGAACATTTATGCTGGTAAGGCAGTTTATATAAAAGTCATCGTTTTACCCTTTTGAAAGGCCTTTTTTATTAGTAGTATTTCAGCTCTGCAGCCTGGATTCCTTCCAAATTAAAAAAAGCAGCTGGGACCAGCCATTCTCTTTCAACATAAGCAAGTATGGTTTTTTCAATTTATTTGATCTGTTTTAAATCTGCACAAAAAAAGAGGTCTTTGATTCTGTATGGGTGGCAGTTTTACTTTTTTAAAAGTCATAACTTGAAAACCCTTTGTCCAAACATCCCCAAATTTGGCACAGAAGAGCAAACTGTCCGCTACCTGTGTACCAAACTTGGTACTGATCTGAAATCCAGTTTCAAAGTCATAATTTGTTATTGGGGTGCCCACATTTTTAGAATTGTCTTGTAGAATGTTGATTTGCTCTGCTGCACAATATCATTTGCTGCACTCCCATGCAGCAATAATTTAATGGATCTAGTTGCAACTTACTATGCTAAGCAACAGGATTTCAGTATTAGATGTTCTAGATAGATCCAAGTATATGGCTATCAGGATTTCTTCTTCTTATATCTTTGGCCATTTACAAAGAAAATTTTTTGAATCAATGGATATAAAATCTCACAACATGTTTATCTGGACATGAACTGTTCTAGCTTATATTATTTTAGCTTATATTAGAAGGAGCTTCTTCACCCCCTCCCCTTTTAAGTGATAGAACTCTGTCATTGTCATTGCTATTTTGACTTTAACTGGGGCACCTCCAAACAATGCTGGGGTGTTATATCTAGGCCACTCCTCCAAGTTCTTCTGCTAACAAATGTTTCACCTTCTAACATGTCTTTACCTTTTCATTTTATTTTCCATAATCAGTTGTAATAGTCTATACTTTTTGTTTCCCATTGCATGACAAAGTATTCTAGCTTTATACATTTTATGTGTTCTTTATTTGTCTTCCTCTGCATCTAGGAAATTGTTAGCATCCTGTGATAAATACACATTTTAGTTACCTTGTTTCTCCGAAAAGACAAAAAATCATACTAGGGCTTATTTTCAGGTTAGGTCTTATTTTCAGGGAAACAGGGTACTTATAACTGAATTTGTGTATGATATGGCATCAACAAGCCCATTAGAACTGTAGAATTGAAAACAAATACCATTGAAATTGCACATTCTCAAAGTTAAAGTTTTTCTTGAATATTATATTGTTTATCTTCCATTGCTGTGCTCCCAGTCCACAAACTATATGCGCCATACTTTAATTTTAGATCTTCAACTGCATTTCTTAGTTATAATTGATTACTGTGAACTTCATTGATTACCATGGAAAAAATTTTTTGGGGCTATGTTCATTTCTAGTATGAACATATATTTTCTCCAGAGGATTCCTTTCTATCAAAAGATAATTCTTGAAGAAAAAGTAAGTGATATTTGTCTCAGAAACAATATTATCCTTGTACTGCAATTCAGATCTGAGTATCCCTACAATGTAAGTTTCTAGGAGAGAGATTTCCATTGTTAAGAATAATAAATAATTATGGAAAATCAAATAATTTTGGAAAGTTCTTTAGGAAAAGTTAACAAAGCACTACATGTTTCACAACAGGCAGATGCTTATACATAGAAAAAGGTGACCATTTACTGCCAAGGATAGTTATTAAACTGATCAAAAATAGTTTACTTCATTGTTTGGGGTGGAGGAAGAGTAAATTTCTAAATCAAAAAAACATAACATTAACTTGTGGTGAAAAGGAAAATTCCTAGTTTGCATCCTCTCAGCTTTGATCAGTGGTATGAGCAGGATACAAGAAACGTTACTGCCTTTAAAACAACAGTTTTTCAATATCGTACGATAATAAGGAAAACCTGTTACATATTATTGAAAAAGTACATTTTCATCACAATAGATAAATTATTTGTTCTGAATCTAGCAGAAACATAAAACAGAGAATACAAATTTGAACCCGGTATGTTACTTACATTTTTCAAAGATGTCTGTCTTCAGTGAATACTTCAAATTAATCTCTCCTTAAAGAGCACTCATATAAGCCATGAAGACGGAAAGAAAAGCTGATATGATTAAAAATGGCTAATCAATCATTAAACCCACCTATTATAATTTGCAACTTTCTGTTTTATAAGGTTTCATGAATCATTAACTTCAGTTTTGTCTTGAGTAAGATCGATCTTTTGTAAAGTATCACCTCTACTATATGAGGAAACAATGTATAAGAAAAATGTTTTGTGTTGTCCAGTCCTTAAATCCCACAGAAAGGTCACTCTGATTTACAGCTGTTTGCTTTGGCTCTGATCCTTGGTTTACCTTCTTCTAAAAGTCTGTACTTCCTGCAAACAGTGTTCTCAAATCTGATTATTTGACTAGACAGTGACTTTACTTGTTAACACCAGGAGGAGGAGATGCCAATGGCTTTATGAGTTTCTAGGAAATGTCTTTCTGATATAACTGGTATTGTAAAAGGAAAGACCGAATGGACCAAAGTAAAGTGACATGCTGCTATTAACAGTAATTATAGTATGAATTCTGGAGCTGAAATTTCTTCAGCGTTCATGTGCACCTGGAGCTCCAGTAGCAGAAGCTGCTGCAGTTATCCAATGAGGTGCCAATCATGTGCAACCAGCACAGACCAATACATTCTTCCAAGACTGGATTTCTGTGGGTGTAAATCTTGACTAGGATACTGGCAACCATATTTATTGTTTATAGAATCTTCACAGAACTACACATTCTATGAAACTGTCACTTTCACAGTTGTAAACAAAGGGTTAATCCACTTGTTAGTCCTTACTTTGTTGAATGAATTAGATTTATCAGTTATGTAATTTCAGTTGATTCAATGGGCTTACTTTAGTTGGGAAGAACGATTGGATTTAGCTCAGTGTCCCTATAGTTCAGCCAATTGCCATATATATTTTCTCTACAAACAGAAGAATGGCTGGAACAACAATAACAATCTACAGATTTTTGCCAAGTAAATTTTCCTGGTCAAGTAATGAAGGTAGAGGATTGTATCTAATCAGTCATCTATCCTTTTTTTTAAAAGTAAAATGATTTGGGGAGGTACTTTTGTAGGAAAAGATGCAAACCACACACACTGATATAACTTCTGATGCATAGTAGGAGCAGCATATCAACATGGAATATTGATATGGCATATCAATTCTGTATGAACCTCAGATGTGAGGTCAGTCCCAGGAGTGGGAATTCTGAAAGTGCTGCTCAAACCACTTATTTGAAAAAATAGATTGTTTCCTACTTAGAAATTTCAACAATTCTACAGTGACCTCACATTCAAGAGGGTGAGATTTACATTTTCCACTCAAAAGTTGTCTCTCCGCAGGCAGGGATTAAACAGTGGGGGAAAGCACTGCATTTCGTTTCTCAGTTGTGATCTAAAAATGTTACTGATATCAGTAGTAGCAGAAACACAGCTTCTGAAATTGGTGGCATCTCATGTTACATGTGGCATTTGTGGAAACTGCAGAGGAGATAGCTTCATTGGTTCATTGTGACAATTACAACAGAACAGTCCTGTACACTCCAAGATTGGCAGTCTGTGATTTAACTAAAGCTTATTTGACTGTCACAGTCTGTCCATTTTGCATTTCCTTGACATTTGACCCAGTATTTATTTCTCTTCCTCCTTCCTTGTCCCTTTTCAGACTCATAATATCATTTCATGTCAGTCAATGAAAGCCTAATTGGCAATAAATTTGCTAGGCCAGGATCCTGCTCCAGCAATCCCCACTTGCAAAGGTAATCATGCAGCAATTCCCTCCTCCAAGTGGCTGCCTTTTGTGAAATTGTTCATGTGACTGGTTGTGTGCCTAATTTTGCAATTAGTATGTGACTGGTCACATGAAGGCTAGCATGCTGAAGGGGAGGGGACCACGGCATGATTGCCCTTCCACTGTGAAGATAATTTATCCAAGAACATTCTGATCCTAATCTAAAGATGCCACCAGAGTTTTGATTACTTTTAGAACCTGGTTTCCAAATCAAGTGCCTGTGTGTGAGTTGCTTGTTGAGAATTATACATGCAGTACGGTTTCCTGTATTATTAATCTACTTTGGATCATAGCTTCAAAGCAATGAGTTACAAGTAATACAGTTATTTAATAGATATTTTAGGTATAACAAATGCGAAATAAAGTTATATTGAAGTTATATTTGAAAAGTAAGTACTATAAAAGTCATAATTAACAGGATTTGGGCCAATGTTTGAATGAATGGAAATCTGGATAAGAAAATATATTTTGTTTTTACTGCTTATATACTTTAACAAGCTTTTTTACTTCTTTCCCAGTTATTCAGTGGGAAAATATTAGCCCATTCAGAAATGTCTACATATAAAATACAATTGTATGCATTTTTATTCTGATACATCTTCAGTAACAATAACAAAATAGGATATATGTTTTGGTTGGTGTATAATTACAGCCTCACATTACCTAGAACTAAGCTTCACTGTTGGAACTTATCTCACAGGATGTACTGTAAGAGAAATATTACATAACTCATTACAAAGATCCCTTTCCCAGTAGTTACCATAAGCAACCAAACAGTAATTTTTGCATGATTTGTAACATGTTACATTTTTTTTAATCCACAAGAGAAAACAAGTTAAAAATTGTGGGGAAACCCCTTAAAATATATGGTTTTGCATTGCCCAAAAGGGATGGGAACAAGTAATGTGTAAACATTGTTCACTGCATGAAAAAATAATAAAGTTACTTCTCATTCTGTTATTTTGCAAAATAAATATTGTTATGCCCCAATTACTGCCAAAATGCACAATGCTGAAAGTTTTGCTATTAGTTGTAAGACTGTGGCTGGAATCCTTTTTTGTCTACGAATTGTTTGAGGTGGCAACTACACAGTGAAATACTGTAGGAATTGCTCCAGGTGTAAAACAGATGAATTCACCTTTGAATTCACCTTTAAAAAAAAAAAGATTACATGATGCAAACGTCAATTTGAATCAGTCTGGACCTTTTCTCTCCTGACATGTTTTTTCTCTCTGCCATTGTGGGCTTCTTCTTTTTTAAAGGCAGAACAATCTGAATGGACTTTCCCCAATGTGATCAGCTGTTTTCTTTTCTAAAAGAATGGGGGAGAGGTTGACTATAGGTGGTATTCATACAAACTATGAAGTTTAGCGCTAGATCACCTTATCACTACATTGATATACTAGTTTAGCTAGATCACCCCTGTGTGGACAAAAACAAACAAACAAACAAACAAAAACCCCAATATGAAACAGAAACGACTACAGCAAACTGCTATGTTTCTGTGGTATGCCCATGTATATTGGTATATTATAGAGAACTTTGGAAAACTGTCCCTTTTCCCTAGTGCTGTGCAACACTTGAAACAGCCCACCAGCTTTATAATGTATCATGAAAGATGAGCCATGGATTGGCAGAGGGTGGGATCAAAAAAAGGGGGGCTGTGGGGCAGATCAAATTGCGTCATAATGAAGGACCAGTGTGGACACTCACACTGAAACAACCTGCAGTCTCCGTATGATCACCTAATCCAAACAGAAATGTAATATAGGTTGTGAAATCAAGCCAAAGGACTTGGCTCAGATAAATTAACAGAAGGGAATTTAAAGGAGTAGAGTTTCCTGTCCTTGTTGTTCTCTGTGGCACCTGAAACCAAAAACTTCTTCAGAGAGTTGGGGTTCTTATTGAACAATATGTGGAAGGGACAGGAAAGGGCAAGAAATGTTCCTTCTGTGAAAGTCCTTAGCTAGTCTTAGGACCCAAGCCTAAGTCTCTCTTTTTACCATTGACTCTGCCTCTTTTTATTGTTTTATTACACTAAGGGCTCTTATTCACCCTGAGACAGGCTAAGCTCATAAATTTTTCTGAATTTTTACAAAGATGATTAATACTATCTTTATACATGACAGTAATATTCTAGAAAGCCAAGCAACAATGAAATAAAAAAATAAAAAATCTTACGGACCCCTTAACACACGTATTGCCAAAAACAACTTCTTGCCAATAAATGTAATCTAGAAATAGTTTTATTTCTTTAGTTACTGATATTCGTGACTCTTCTAGTTAAGAGCTACTTTTGACACGCTGCCAGGCACATAACCAGAATCAACTGTTTGTGTTTTAAATGACCATTATCCAAAAAATAAAAATAAAAATAAAATAAAAGATGAAGAGAAAGGGTTGGATGCACAGGTTGTTAACTAATCTTTTCCAGCTCCTTAAAGACCTTTAACCATAATAGAGAAATTGTGGGCACCTCCATCACTTATGTAAATATGAGCCAGACATACAGCAACCTCTCCAGCACTTTGCTTCTAAGATTATGTTGATGTGACTAATTTTAAGGGACTAACGATAACCCAGGCTAAGATTATGCTTTCTGAAGTTTGAGGAGATGGAAGCCCGGGAAGCCCATTTTTCTACTGAATACCAACTGTCATCATCAATCAAAAAGCCAACATCTTTTTCTGAGGATAAAGAAATGGAGATGACAGCTCTAGAGATGGGGATATTTACATTCATAAATGAATATGAATATCCCTGTCTCAGCTGCACCTAACGTGGATCTGGCCCCCAGAACCAGCCCGTCAACTCATGTGCTGCCACATCGCCAGTGTCCTCCTCTTCCCGCCAAGTGCAGAAGTAGCTCCCCTGTCTCCCTGCTCGCCTGGCCACTCCAGGCAGGGGGCGGGAGGATGAGTCTCCCCACATGGCTGCTGAGTGGCCAGCCAAGTACGGAGATGGAGGAGTTACTTCCACGATTGGTTGGAAGAGTGGAATGATGGCGGCGCATGAGTGGATGGGCTAGTTCTGGGGGCTGGACCCGCATTAGGTGCAGCTGGGATGGGGATATTCATATTTGGTTTATTTTACTCTAGGCTATAGCACTGAAGTAAAAATTAACACCCTAAGTCAAATGCTCAAGAAATCCTGGAGCTGACAACACACTCTTTTCCATATGGTCTCCCTTAATAAGCTTTGGAAAAAGCCATATTTTCTACCCTCTTACCAGGCACATCTATGAACGATATGTTTCTATGAACAATATGGAATAATAAAGTCCTGTTTTGATATAGATTATTTTTTAAATAAACTCTTATATGTTTCAATACAGGCTTACATTTCCAAATAGTCATTTATGGTTTGCATTTCCATAAAAGACAGAGATTAAACACTGACTGAAATTATGACCCCATGGCTCAGTTTTTAAAACTGTGGAAAAATCCTATTGGATATTTATGTGTCTGTAAGGAGAATACATGATTCCCAGTGTCGTATAGTGGTTAGAGTGACAGACTAGGACTCTGGGGAACAGGGTTTGAATCCCAGCAGCCATAGAAACTAACTAGGGGTGGAACTGGTAAAACAACTCCTTAAATATCTTACTTACCTTGTAGTTGTAGAAGGGATAGCCATGTTAGTCTATGCAAGTATTATAAGTAAAGACAAAATAGAAATAGAAAGTTTAAAAAGACAAAAATGTGGTGGCTACTTAAAGACTAACTTTTATATTTTTTTAATGTGAGCTTTTGTGGACAAGTCCACTTCATCAGACGTAAGATGAAATTTCTTTCTCTTATGTCTGATGAAGTGGACTTGTCCATGAAAGCTCACATAAAAGTTAGTCTTTATGATGCCAATACTTACCTTGAAAGCCCTACTAGGGTCTCTATAAGTCAATTCTGATTTGAAAACATACACACAAAGACAATCATATAAGTAATTGCAGCTGATTGACAAGGTGCCAGGTGAATGCATGCCCAATATTGTCAATTATCTGTGCCAATTTCTGCTATTCTTTTTGTCTATGCATAAATATCCATTGTATTTTTCCCCTTGTAAAGGTTATTGCGAGTTGCTCTGGTCAGAAAACAGAATTTGGCAGGCTTTTCAGAGTAAAACAATTTGCTTAGAAATATGTGACTCACATGCTTCAATCAGTCTAATAAATCTAATTTTGTCCATAAATACCAAGGAATGAAATAAGGAGACTCATTCTTTTTCTACAAAAACAACTTCCTCTCTCTTTTAACATGACTTAATCCCTTACTGTTTCATAGTCTGCTTAATTAATGCCATGACCTTGCATTCTATTACACTGAAAAATAATGGACTTCCTTTATGAAAATGTCTTTGATCAGTTTTGATAAGTGGATGCAAATGTTTTCTTTACTAACAAGAGTTTTCTGAGCTTTTAAAAAAGCAATAGTAGTATCAAGAAAGGAAGTTACACTTCAGTCTTGGCATAATGCAAAACAAAAAATGAACACATTACAGAAGTGTAATATCCTTGAGGTTGGGTTGATCACTGTGAGGATATGGGTTTTGTAGTATTTGTTTCTCAGGACTTGCAGGTGTTTCATCTTGGCCAGAGGCTTAGCTGTTGTTGTGGAAGAAGAGCCAAGGCGACATCTCAAGACTGATAGATGTAACATTCCTTGCTAATGGCCTACCAGCCTGGGAATGAGAGACGGGAGCTGTAGAAAGTTACAAGTTGGGTGTGGACTTGCGAACAAAGGACTGTATGCTGATTGGATACCATCACAAAGCAGAGCCTTTGATTTAAGTTATAGAAAGGGGGTTAAGTGTGTGTGTGTGTGTGTGTGTGTGTCTGTCTGTCTGTCTGTCTGTCTGTCTGTCTGTGTGTCTCTGTGTGTAAGTTAGAGGAGAGAAGATGGATGACAAGTTTAAAGCCGTCATTGATTGGGAGATTTTAGCCATGGTGACTTAGAATGGCCTAGTCATTAAGTAGTAAAACTATTAGCTAGTTAATCATTTTATTGTCTTATGGGAAAGTCTTACAGAAGCTTACTTAATACTTAGATGCTTGGCATTTAATCGATACAATTGTATCTTTTTGTATTTCTTTTGATTTATAACTTTTTACTCTTTTTGAATATACATTTTGTATTTTACCCAATACACATTTTATATTTTTATTTATGGGGGCAAGGGTGAGAGTGCCTAAAGAAAGTGCCTTAGCCACAAGGGCCATGTTTGCTATTTTTGTTATTTGGGTGTCCTACCTTGTAAGGCTGGTGTGCAAGGTTTAAAGTACACAGCTGAAGAGCTTTAAGCTTAAATAAGTGAGAAATTGGAAATCTAGGGACAGAAGCTTGCCCATAGTTGCCCAGTCATGCACCTTCTAGGTCTCACCCAATCTAGAGTGAAAAGGTGGCGGAAGCTGGGAACTACGGTTTGGTTCCTTCCCCTAGTGGAATGGCTTCTCTAAGGAGATGTGTTCTTGACAATCACTGCTGTGAATGTTAAGCTTTCTGTGCCTCTGTCTATAGCTGGTAGACTATGAAACTGGAGAAATGAATCCCACCTAGCAATTCTCAGGGAGCTAACTCAGTAGTTATGTGATAGCTCATGTGCCAATCCACATCTGTATGGAAATCCCTTGACTTCTCTATAGCTGATAATTTCTAGCTTCTGATTTTTACCACTCTAAAGCATAGACATAAGGAGAACATCAATATGTGAAGTTGGTGGTGGTGGAGGAAACAGTCTTGTGCTCACTATCATTCACAAAGAGATATTTAGCAGGGAAAAATCTCAGAAGCTGACTCCTTTTTTCATCAATTAACCACTGCTCACCCACACACAAAGCAATGGTCAGGGCTGTTTTTCAAGAAGTGTGTATGGTAGTGAGCAGAAGAGGGTATCCTGTAGACCATCTTGACTGCTGCCCTTGGTGTTGTCAACATTCAGGCTGTCCTTTACTATATAAAGCTTGGCATCCTTTTTCCTGCTGGCAACGGGCATGATGTTGTTCAGCAATATCGGGCCATTTCCCAGTGCTTTGAATTGTGGATATAGAAGCCAATATCGCACATTCATTAAACTGGAAGGGTTTTTTTAATTGAATTTCTTGGTTTTTCAAAATAGATGTTTATGTATGTGTACACTACACACAAATTCCAACAGAAACCTTTCTTGTGTAGAATTACCCAGTGCTAGAGAATCCCAGAAGATCAGCATGTGACCTACAATATGGTTGCTGGAGCAAGGCAGAACCAAGAACAACTGGATGTAGCTGCAATCCCTCTGAGCAAAAATATTTCAAAGGGCTATTTTGGACTTAATGAAATGGTGAAGAAAAAGTGTGAGTGGATGCAACACATACAATGGAGAAACATAGAAATCCTTTAACCTCTCAGGTAAACTAATGTTGCCATGTCTTCTCCACAGAATGCCAACTAGAAAGATGTCTTCCAAATTCCAAACCCTTGCTCTAGAAACAGTTGTCGGCATGTTTTCCAAAATATGTCCCTGTGGTGACCGCCCACGGCACTCATGTCATTCATATTCATGGGCTGATTTGCATGAACCTATGAGAGGACTGGAGAGGCGGAGTCAGCAGCTACATGAGGCTTGGCGGGAGAAGGAGGAGTCAGATAGAGATTGGGATGAGAGGCAGATAGAGATAGATAGAGATAGATAGGGCTGGTTAGTCAGAAAGAGAGAGAGGGAACTGAAACTGATACTGATAAAGATGAGATACTGAGAGAGATAGGACTGGTTAATCAGAGTGATAGAGCTGATTAGGAAAATAGGTAGAGAAGGTGGTAATGATACTGCAAGAGAAAAGAAGTATGTACTGAGAGAACTGTTGATGAATTGCTTATGCATAATTTGTATCTGAGAAACTTCTGTTATTATTCAATCGGCTTCACTTCAATAAATAAGTTCTGTTTGTGTTCACAAGACAAGTGTTCTGATATACGTCATTTATATTGTGGATTGAAGTAATCCACTGGTGGCAGCGAGAAGAAAACGCGACGTGAGCCTTTGTGAGGGAAAAACAAGCAGGGGCCACAAGGGCAAATGCCACAGTCCCCTTGCCTTTTGAAATAAAAAAAGTGGGAGGAGGCTGGGAATTAGCAAAGATCATCACTTGGAACCAAGGTCTAAATCATCCATACCATGCAAAAGATAGAAAGTGAAGAATGATGGGGACAAAAATCAATTCATTTAAAATATGGTGTTGGAGTGAGCTTTACAGATACCACAAACCATCAGGAATCAAATAAGTGGATGCTCAATCAAATCAAGCCTGGACTCAGTAAAGCAAAAATGAGTCAATTGAAGCTATCCTACGATGTACATAAAAGACTATACAGTATTACTGGGAAAAATGGTGTAGGGCAGCGGTCCCCAACCTTTTTTGGTCCGCAGACTGGCTGGGGAAGACGGGGCACAAGTGCAAACGGCAGCGCGCGCTTGTCTGGGCGCGCTTGCACTCGTGCGCATGCACAAACGGCAGCGTGGTGCTCACACGGGCGTGCTGGAGTGCACACGCAGGCGCAAACGGGATGTGCGGGGGTGAGTGCATGCGGGGGGGCGGGAGGTCTGTCTCGGCGGCCCGGTCCTGCTCAGGCCACAGACCAGCACCGGACCGCGGACCGGGGGTTGGGGACCTCTGGTGTAGGGGACCAGTAGGAAAAGAGAAAGACTTAATATGAGATGGGTTAACTCAATAAAAGGATTCACAGCTGTTCATTTGAAAGACCTGAGCAGAACTTACTGGAAAAGACAATATTGCTGTGGGAGGCAGTAGGAAGAGAGAGCAACCTAACACAAGATGCTGTTATATCTGTGATGATCGTCAGTCATCCAGGTGAGGTTATCTGGAAGTTGAGTCATGGCAACTGGACTTCCTTTCTTCTTAGGTTGGAACGTTTCACTACTCATCCAAGTAGCTTCTTCAGTCTGAGGAGAGTTGGTAGGAGATCCCTGATATATCCTCCACGTTGGTTTCACTTCCCTCTGGTCTGAATAGGCTGATTAGAAGGACAAAGGACTGGGGGTGAGGGATAATCCCACTTCTGCAGTCCTTCTCCACCCATTGTCGTGGGTCATTAACAGTGGTCTTTCTGGTGGGTGTGAAAGTAATCTTTATGGGGACGGATTAAAGGGCAGCATGATAAATAGGAGACAGATTGCATCTAAGGCCTCCACCCCTGTTGAGTGAGGGATTTTCTATATGCACATGTGTGGCCTCTCTGACCCCTCCCTGACCTTTTGAAGGTCATTCATCCATACAGTCATCATAAATTTGTTTGTTTATTTGTTTCAAAAGATTTATATACCTCCCAATTAGTGAGACAAGAAGTAACAATAGACTGTGCAAAAACTAAGTAGACTTAAACAATGGCAAGATGGTGGTGAAAATCTAAACAAACATTTAACTGAAGATGCCATCAGGAACCCATTCCAAAGGGATGGAGCCACAAGCAAGAAGGCCCAATTTCTTGTGGATGTCTTCCTGGTTTCTCTCAGAGTGGCAACCTGTAAGAGCATAGCCTGTGTGGATGGTGACTTGAAAACACATAACAATAAAAAGATTAAAAACAATTTTCACTTGGCATGATAAAACATCAGTGATGCCAAGGGAACCCCCTTGATTAGGGAATTCCACAGAAAGGTCCAACTATCAAAATGAAAATGAAAATGATTGTTATTGATTATGTATCTCTTGGTTGTATATGTAGCTCATCTCAGACAATTGTAGTTTGTGGAGCAGGGCTTCAGAGTTCAGTATGAACAACATGGTAGAAAGAAATTCATAAGGTGGTTCCTAGATATTTATGATTTTCTAAGTCAAAATGACCACTTCCAATTCTATTCAGATATTACCAATTCAGAATTATTGAACAGATGTGCTGGTGTATATTCTGTTACCTGTAGTTTTTGAACAGTCCTCATAGGCATACAACACATTGCAATAATCTAAAAGCAAAGCCAATTATATTTGGCTAATCATGGCTTGTCACTTTTGTAAAGAAAATGTTGCAGGTGATGTACAAGCCCAAATGATGAAATACATCACTAAAGTCCTTGGTTCTCTGAAGAAAAAGTTTAATACCAGCGATCAAGAAATTTCCTGCACACATGGAGCTGCCCCATATACTCAGTTTCTGAATGCATATTGTATACTACAAGGATGCTTGTTGTCCAGGCTTTGATTGGACAGGTCACAACAGCCAGGGTGCTAGGGGCTATCTTTCATGTTCTTGTTCTCTTCCTCCTCTTCCACTTGTTGTGATTGTGCCAGCACTAGACCTTGGTGGCAGTTGTACCTAGGAAGCCAGCCTTAGTTTACATAGTGACTTACAGTTGGGATCTTCTCCCCCTCTCTCCCACCATATTTCCCCCCCCCCTTCTCTTTGTTGTGAGAAATTACACTGAGTGCCCTCAGAGACCATGGATTTACCAACACAGGACTTAGGGACTGAAGGGAGTGGAGCAGTAAAGGCACGGCTCCTTCATCTTTCCTGGTCCAACTTTGGAAGAGACTGGTTCCCACACCTGAAAACATGTCCCAGTATACAGACTACAGTATACTCTATATATACAGCCTACCACAACCCCAAAATTTGAGGTTTTACATATCCTTTATCCTAGGGTTGCCATTTCATATTCTGTGTTTATTAATATGTATATTAAAGCAACCTTATTTGCATAATATGCATATATGAATATTGTGCAAAGTGCTAGGAATTTTTCTAAATTTTGCAAATCAAGAATTTCAATTGTTTCATTGTTTTTCTACCAATATGTTTCAGTCTTGGCATTATTTATTATTGATCTGAGAGAACTAGTATAACGTAATGACTACTGTCACACTTGGAACAGAAAGACCCAAGGAAGTCCTTCCTGTCTCTTCAGGCAGGCTTTTCCTTAGTGACTTACAGTTCAAGAGACAATAAACAGTATGCTCTGTATTTTGTTGCTTCTAAATCTGTTTTTGTAATGCTTTTACCTAACATTTTTTATATTATTAATTCTTCTTTAATATTGGAATAATTTACTGTTTTTAGCTTTTAATATTGTGTTTTTAATTATATAAGCCACCTTGGGTCCTTTTTAGGAGAAAGACGAGGTAGAAATATTTAAAATCAATAAATAAGCAAGTGACTTAAGAAGTCTGGAAAAAGCTAAGAGAATTGAAGGTTCCTGGATTGCAAGAGGCTTTGATGAAAAAGGAGCAAAAGTAGAGAGACAAGAAGTAAGAAAAGAAAGAAAAGAGGCTACTATAGGACTGTAGAGGGGGGGGGGGGGAAGATCAGTCAATATTTTTGCTGTGAAGAGGGCTCGTTAGATTCTACTTCCATGTTTTCTTTTGTGACCTGTGTTGATACATGAGTACATGTGCTTGTTGAGGACCAAGAAGATGTTGTTTGCATATAGTCATCTTAATAAAGAGGTCTGTTTGATAGCAGAGTCTCCAGTGCACTAGCTAGACAGCAGGATTGTGAATGTATCATCAGAATAGGTAATTCTTCGTCCTCTACGTTTCACATTGTAAGAGATATTACATCCCCTTTGAGTATCAAATGCTTTTACTAGGTGACTTGTGAACTAAGATTGTGGGGTCACACTCAAAATTTGGGGGGCACCCCCTAGTCCTGTTCACAAGCAGTTACTGCCTCTATCTTATATGGATTCAGCTTCAGGTTTTTGGCTCCTGTTGCAAATTACCCATTGCAAATTTAGCCCTTTGCAGCTTTACTTGAATTTTTTAGCCTTTTTTCAAAGAGAGAAAAGAAATAGAGATGGTGTGAGCAACGACTCATTGCTCTAGATTTTCTGACTACTTGGCAGCTTCATGTAGATGTTTACTATCATGGTAGTCAAGATAGGGCTTGACATCCCAGTGTAATTGCTATAAGGCTGAACAACCATCTTGCCAACATCACCATATGAAAAGCCACCAAGAATGAAAAGGATGTGCTGCGAAGCAGTATCTCTAGTTCTTTTTCTAATGGACAATGCACAAATGCACCACAGTTTTGAGTGCCACTCACAGAACCACGTGAAAAGGACTATGCACATCCAGAGACTATGTTCTATTGATTTCATAACACTCATATTTCACTTTTCCATCAGAGGTTCACAAAATGATTTACGTAGTAGAAGGTGGCTCAAAAACATATCCAGATAAACTTCTCTCATCAGGAATGTTTTGTATGTGTGTAGATCTTCCACACCATGACAAAGGAAGAGCGCTTCCCCACCTAGGACTGGATATCTTCTTAAGTTCTGTGTTTTTTAAAGATCTTCTAAAAAAATTGGCAAAGAGGAAAATATTAAGTTTCTTTTGATGCCTCAAATTGTCTTTGGACTTTAGTTTTAGTTTAGTTTTAGTCCAAGAACATCTGGGGATCCAAGGTTGGGAACCACTTTATTAAAGACAGTATACCAGGTTGCAAAAAACTCCAACATACATTTGGTTTGATGAATTTCCCAAGGGAGAGATAGGAAGGAAAAGTAGGAAGGAAAGGTCCACTGGAGGAAGGGAAGACCAAGGAGAAAAGGACAGAGAGGAAGAGCCGTGTGATTGGCTTAGCAGAAAGGGGAGTGTCCTGATTACTGCTGAGAGCCAGAAGTAGCAACTGTGAGTTCTGGGAGGTCCTTTTGATTTTTTACTTGAACAGAGCACAGCTAAGGAATAAAGCTGAGGCAGATCCAGGGAGCTCGTGATCAGAGTGAGTGAACAGGGTGAGCAAACAGGAGTTTCCTGGGGGAGGTCAAGGGGGAGGCCACTAACAATTTTTGAGGGGGGGGGCCTTTTTGGATATAGTTATATATTTGTACACGCTCCTAGCTACAGCCAAAGTAACAAAATAAAAGGGACGGGCATTCATAAACAATCAGCTGGAAGCAAAAAGTTAGTGGGGATTATGGAGGTTGGAGACAATTCAGTTGTAGTAACCTGCAAAGTTTGTGCTAGGTTTGTCTTTATTTCTGAGTGTATCATAGTGCAAACAAGTGCAAACTAGTGGCACTTTTAGAAGAAAACGTGAGAGAACTGGAGCAGCCAGTAGCCACACTCAAGGTTATAAGGAAAGTTGGAGCATACATTGACAGAACTCTTGACCAGCAACTGTTGTTACAGGGGACACTGGAGATGGAAGAAAACCAAAGCAAAGCAGTGGAGGGGAGTGCTGAGGAACCACCATGGGAAAGAGTCACAGTTAGGAGCAAAAGACACTCTTCACCAGTGGAACTGCAAAACCGCTTTCAGATTCTTGAAGAGGAATCTGCTGGACAGTATGCAGAGGAGACCCCACAGGAGGACATGAGAAGGACTGAAGCACAGCAAAATACAGTCACTGAACCTGCACGTTACAAAAAGAAGAGAAGAGTAGTTGTAGTAGGAGACCCCCTACTGCATGGAATTGAGACTAAAATATGCCAGGAAGATCCATGGACTCGCCAGGTATGCTCTCTCTCTGGAGGTCAGATAAGGGATGTGACAGAAGGACTGCCATTGCTCATAAAACCCACAGATACATATCCCTTTCTTCTTGTCCATGTGGGAACAAATGACACAGCTCTGAAGAAATCACGTCAGGCTTTAAAGCTCTGGGAAGGAAACTCAAGGACTTTGGGGCCCAGATAGTTTTTTCATCCATTCTACCAGTTCTAGGAAGAGGAAAAGAAAGAGAAAGGAAAGTGTAAGGAAATGGAAGGAAACTGGGAATTGTAGTCATGCAAAAATGGAGTCTGTTAGGTTCTGTGTAAGATGAATTTAAAAGATATGTTTTTCAGGAGCTTGTTATGCAGAGTTGTTTGTCAAAATCACAAGGTCGGACAGTCCAGAGAGAAGAGACGCAACAAAAACCACTAACTGGGAGAAGATAATACACCTGGAGCCTGGATCATGAGAACTTTGGGCGGTGATCGGAGTGTTTTGAACTACGCCTACTTGGACTTAATTGGGTGCCAGCTTGAAAGCGTAATGAAGAAGGAGGTCCTAAAGAGATGTAAAATGATAGGGTTTGTGTCTGTAGAATGAATGGTCCGTGAATGCTGTGGAATGTGAGACAGAGAGGCTTTTTTTTTCTTTTCAAGAAGAAGGGGGGGGGGGAATAGCCCAGCTTCTAGATGCCAACATGTAGGACATAGAGCAAAGATGATTACCTAGCTGTTTTTATTTTAATTAGAAATTGTAAGTTTATTTAAACGTTGTAATAGTCTGGAGATGCTCAATGCTTATGCTTTAAAGCTACAACTGTATTCTAATGAAACTTTATTTTCTTAATAAAACAAATATAATTCTTCAACAAGGATCTAGTCTCTTGATACAGCAGGACTATCTAAATCCAGTATGGATGAAAGAAAGTTAATACTTGCTACTGTAAGTTAAAAGATCCTACTCTCCTACTTGGTAAGGCTGGTGTGCATTCTAAGGAAACACAAAGCCTATGTTTTATTCCTTTGGAAGCAAACAAAGGTTACTTTTAAGATTCAGGCTTGTCTATGGGGCATACTACGTACTTCTGAGGCCTAGAGGACCTACCTCAGGAAATAAAGGTAGTAGTTTTGTGCCCAGAGGGACTCCCTGATCATGATCATAGTCTCTTTAGGGAGACAGGATTGTTACAGAAAGTACTCCAAGTGAATGACTGGCTATGAAGGTGGTGTCAATTAGAGGGATTTGGTTTCTGGGACCATGGGCTAAGCTTCCTGGAAGAAGGACTGCTAGCAAGAGATGGCTTGCACCTCACAAGGACTGGGAAGAATACAGCATGAAGAACTTCATCAGGAGGGCTTTAAACTGAATTGGAAAGGGAAAGGAGACACAAGCACAGAGGTAAAGATACTGTAGATGAAGCCATACTCACAATAAGAGGAACAGACCAAACTGTTCAAATGGGGGTCAATAATAACATTAACATTAATAGTAATATTCATAAAAATATACAAAGAGGCCACAAATCACACAATCTCTGGTGTCTATAAACGAATGCCAGGAGTATGGGAAACTTTAGTGCAAGAGGTCAAATATGACTTGACAAGAATAACTGAAATTTGTTGGAATGACTCCCATGACTGGAATACAGCAATTGAAGGATATAAATTGTTCAAAAAGAACAGAGAGAATAGAAAGGGAGGTGGAATTGCAGTATATGTTAAAAATACACATTCCTGCACTGAAATATAGGAGGAGGAGATGTAACTCTAACTACATCTGGATCAATGTAGTAGGGGCAAAAAACAAAAGGAACATGGTAGTTGGAGTCTACTACTGGCCGCCCAGTCAAGGAGAGGAAGCAGATGAAACTTTTGAAAAACAAATTGCAAGGATGTCAAAGAGACATGATGTAGTAGTTATGGGAGATTTCAATTATCCAGATATTTGTAGGGAGGCAAATTCTGCAAAGTACGGTCCTTCCAGGAAATTCCTGGCTTGTGTGGCTGATAATTCTAAAAGTACAACTACAAACAATTTCAACAAGAAAAAAAGGTGGGAGGCAGCAAAAAAGGCCAGCGTGGCTTCACAAAGAGCTCAGAGAAGACCTGAAAACAAAAAAAGACATGCATGGGAGGTGGAAAGAAGGCCAGGTTACCAAGGAAGAGTACAGACAAGTAGCAAGGAAATGCAGGGGTGGCATTAGGAGAGCGAAAGCTGAGAATAAGCTGAGATTAGCTAGAGACACTAAAAGCAATTTAAAAAAGCATTCTTCAGGTATGTGCAAAGCAAAAGACAAAGAAAAGAGACAGTGGCACAGAAATGGAAAATGGAAAAAATGGAAATGAAAAAATTATAACTGATGACAAAGAAAAGGCAGAGGTGCTCAATTCCTATAACTCAGTCTTTTCCCATTGAACCTTCAGACAAATATGAAGGGCAAGTGGAGGGGACAAGACTGCAGTTGGAGATTGATAAACAAATAGTCACCTTACCACCTTGAACGAGTTCACATCTCCAGGGCCGGATGAACTACATCCAAGAATATTGAAGGGATCGGCTGAAGAACTCTCAGAACCACTGTCCATTATTTTTTTTTAAATCATGGGAAACGGGTGAGGTGCCAGAAGATTGGAGGAGGGCTAATGTTGTCCCCATCTTCAAAAAGGGCAAAAAAGAGGAACCTGGGAACTACAGGCCAGTCAGCCTGATGTCAATCCCACGGAAAATTCTAAAACAAATTATGAAATGGTCACTACGCCATCACCTAGGAAACAATGCAGTAATAACTAGAAGCCAACACGGATTTGTCAAGAACAAATCCTACCATACTAATCTGATCTCATGCTTTGATCGGGTAACTTCTCTGATAGTCAGAGGGAATGCTGTAGACATAATATATCTTAACAAAGCTTTTGATCAAGTGCCCCATGATATCCTGATTTGCAAGCTAACTAGCTGTGGGCTGGATAGGTCAAGTGTCTGGTGGATACACAATTGGCTACAGAATCTTACTCAGAGAGCGATGATTAATGGCTCCTTCTCCTTCTAGGAGGAGGTAACTAGTGCAGTATCGCAAGGCTCAGTCCTGGGTACAATGCTCTTTAACATTTTTATTAATGACTTGGATGAGAGAGTGTAGGGAATGCTTGTCAAATTTTGAATGACACAAAATTGGGTGGAATAGCTAATACTCTGGAAGACAGAAACAAAATTCAAAATGAGCTTGATAGGCTGGAGCACTGGGATGAAAACAGCAGAATGAAATTCAACAGGGATAAGTACAAAGTACCGCACCTCAGAAAAAGAAACTAAATGCACAGTTACAAGATGGGGGATAGTTGGCTCAGCAATACTGCAAGTGAGAAGGATCTTGGAATTGTTGTAGATCACAAGCTGAATATGAGCCAACAGTGTGATGTGGCTAGAAAAAAGGCAAATGCTCTTTTAGGCTGCATTAACAGAAGTACAGTTTCCAAATCCTGTGAGGTTCTAGTTCCCCTCTATTCAGCACTGGTTAGGTCTCACCTTGAGTATTGTGTCCAGTTCTGGACACCACACTTCAAGAAGGATGCTAACAAATTGGAACAAGTTCAGAGGATGGCAACAAGGATGATCAGGGGGCTGGAAACCAAGCCCTAGGAGGAAAGACTGAAAGAATTGGGCATGTTTAGCCTTGAGAAGACAGAGGTGTGATATGATAACACTTTTCAAATATGGTTGTTGTAGGTTTTTCGGGCTGTTTGGCTGTGTTCTGAGGCCAAACCTCATAACACGGCCAAACAGCCCAAAAAACCTACAACAACCATCAGAACCCGGCCGTGAAAGCCTTCAAGAATACTTTTCAAATACTTGAAAGGCTGTCATTCAGAGGAAGGGCAGGATCTGTTCTCGATCATCCCAAGGTGCAGGACACACAACAATGGGCTCAAGTTCCAGAAAGCCAGGTTTCGATTGGATATCAGGAAAAACATCCTAACTGTTAGAGCAGTAAAACAGTGGAACTAATTGCCTCGAGAAGTGGTGAGTGCTCCAACACTAGAGGAATTCAAGAGAAATTTAGACAACCACCTGGCAGATATCCATTTGATTTGTATTCCTGCATCAAGCCGGGGGTTGGACTTGATGGCCTTATCAGTCCCTTCCAATGTCACTATTCTATGATTCTAGCCAATAATTGCCTTCGTAAGTTTTTGCCCTCTTGTAAAGGACCTAAGGATTGGATCTAATATCAGCCAGGTACCTTCCATCTTCCAGTGAGTAGCACATTCAATGCTGAAGACTTTCTGTGGTTTGTGTTCTTTGGAATACTGTACCAGATCAGAATATAACCCATTCAAGTAGACAACAATCAAATCTGTGTTTAAAATATTTCTAAACTACATATGAGGGCAAAGGGGATGTCTGGGGATTTCTTGTGTTATAGGCTATGTTACAAGATAACAGCTTGCAAGAAAGTCACATGGGACTACCTACCGTAAGAATCATACCAAAATCATCATCATTACCATCATTGTCATCTGTATAATTGGGGTATTCATGAGAATCCCCCTCCTCCATAGAATATTGGTTGCTGGGTACTCCAGTAGCCTCTAGAATCTGGAGCTAAACAAACAGTCCCTGAAAATCCTTTTTATCAGTTGGTTTATGGGTTACTTGGTTCAGATGCTGTCAGTTCTCCTTTTGTTCACTGGAAATCCGCCTGAGGATGCACAGATGGGATCCGTGTGTGATTCTTAGGTCTCACATGGATCTTCTAAACATCACAAATTCTCTTCCCACCTGTTCCAATGAAGGGGACCACTGGGTTCCACGACTGATGAAGCTTGCTTCAGTACCCATTGCCACAATTACACCTAAACATGTTAACTCCTGGAAGAAGTCCTAATTTTCAGCACCTGGACTTCAAGGGAACAATTCCAGCTCAAGATTTAGTGTCCAGGTTTTCACCTAATGTAAATGGAAGTGGTAGTGTTGTTAAGAATAGTGGCAATTTAGTTCAGAGTGCCTCCAGAACTTCCCACAAGGGGCTAGAGGAATGAAGCCAATATTCTCTCACATCCCTAATATCCTATGTCTCTATTCTCTTGACCTGATAACCAGACTGTGGATGCCAAGCAATGTGCAAGTACCAGGGGATGTCCACATGTTATATGTCTCCTTAGTGTTCCTATGACTCATGTGTACCACTGGGATCTTGAGGGCAGGCAAAATGCCTTTGAAAGCTCCTGTAATGATCTTACCCCCTTTTCATTCCTTTTCTTAAGTCTACTTTTCTCTTCACACACTCAAAATGTTATATTTTTCCTGTACCATATAGGGAGGGAGTGTTTTTCCCCCCTGTGTACACTACATATTTATTTTATTTTATTTTATTTATATCCCGCCCATCTAGACCGAAGTCTACTCTGGGCGGCTAACAACACTCAAGAATAATAAAATAAAAGGTATTGACAGGAGGGAAGACCTGCCTAAAGAGCCAGGTCTTGAGTTGGCTCTTAGAAACACCCAGCGAGGGAGCCAGACAAATTTCTGGGGGGAGATTGTTCCAGAGGCGAGGGGCCACTGCCGAGAAGGCCCACTTTCTTGTTCTTTCTCTTCGGGCCTCCCTCAGCGTTAGGCCCCTCAGCCGCCCATCTTGACTAAAGCGAGTGATTCGGGTAGATCTAGGTGGGAGGAGGCGTTCCACCAGGTATTGAGGCCCTAAACCGTTTAGGGCTTTATATGTCATCATTAGTACTTTGAAATCAATGCGGAAACGAACGGGCAGCCAATGCAGGGCAGCCAGAGTAGGGGAGATATGTTGATGTTTTCTCACCCCAGTAAGAAGACTGGCTGCCGCATTCTGCACCATTTGAAGCTTCTACATCAATCTCAAAGGTAGCCCCACGTAGAGCACATTACAGTTGTCTAATCTTGAAACTACAAGTGCGTGGACCAGAGTGGTGAGGGCCCCCACGTCAAGATAGGAACGCAGCTGGGCAATCCGCCAAAGATGGAAATAGGCGGTATGGACCACTGATGCTACCTGGGTCTCCATGGTCAAGATGGACCCCCAGACTGCGAACTGAATTCTTTGTGGTGAGAGTCACCCCCCCAAAAGAGAGGTAGTTCCCCAAACCACTGACATCGGGGCCACCCACCCTCAGGACCTCCGTCTTCTCTGGGTTCAGTATCAGACCATTCACCTGCATCCATTTCAATACGGCCCCCAGACAGCGCTGAAAGGACAAAACAGCATCCACTGTTGTTGGAGAAAAGGAGACGTAGAGCTGGGTGTCATCAGCGTACTGATGACACAAAGCCCCACACCCCCTGATGACCTGACCCAGTGGCCCCATGTAGATATTAACAGCATTGGGGAGACAATCGAGCCCTGCAGAACCCCACAATTAAGATTCCACGGAGCCGATACACTCTCCCCAAGCTGTACTCTCAGGGGATGGTCATCCAAGAAGGATCGGAGCCAGGCAAGCGCCAGACCAACGATTCCCAGCTCAGAGAGCCTCCCCATGAGGATACCGTGGTCGACGGTATTGGAGGCGGCTGAGATATTGAGAAAGACCAACTGAGACATTTTGCCCCTGTCGGCCTCCCTCAGCAGGTCATCAAACAGGGCGACCAATGCCATTTCCATACCGCGGCCTGAAGCCCGACTGAAATGGATCCAGGGCATTGGTTTCATCCAAAAGAGCCTGGAGCTGGTCAGCCACCACCCTCTCTACCACTTTGCTGAGGAAAGAAACATTGGTGACGGGCCTATAATTGCCAATGTCATCCACCGCTAAACTTGGTTTCTTCCTAATGGGCCTAATGAGTGTCCGGGCAGACCCATTAATTATTGCAGTGGCCCATTTGGTTGTTATAGGCCTGGTTGCTTTGATTAGCCAGGCCGGGCAAGGGTCAAGGGAGGAGGTGGTGGCATGACAGCGGTCAAGCGCTTTGTCCACCATATCTGGCATCACAGGCTGAAAGAGATCGAGTCTCATCAGGCAAGGCAGAGCGCTGGATGTCTCTGCTCGATCTACTGTGTTCAAAAAAGGAGAGAGCTCCTGGCAGATGGCCTCCACTTTAGATTTAAAAAATGCTGCAAATTGGTCAGGTGAAATACTAGTAGGAGGCCTATCACTTAGACCAATTCTGGATAGATCGCGGACTATACAGAAAAGTTCTGCCTGCTGATTTGAAGCTTCGCTTATCCGGACAGCGAAGTAAGCTCGACTAGCAGCCCTCACCCTGGTAAGGTAAAGGTTAGTCGCAATCCTGACAGCTTTTTGATTATAATCCATTGGGTTTCATCTCCACTTGCACTCTAGCCTTCTCCTACTTTGCTTCATAGCTCGCAGCTGCTGGTTAAACCAGGGTGCTGAATGAGCTCTGCAATGGAGAGGGTGTTTAGGAGCAATCGTGTCAATAGCCCTGGTAGTGGCGGCAAGCCAGCCATCAACCAGAGCCTCAACAGGAGCGCCAGTCAGATCAGCCGGAATCCCTCTCATGGAGTCCTGGAATCCTATAGGATCCAGTAACCTTCGAAGGTGGACCATTAAAATAGGTCCTTACTCCCTGTGGGGAGGGAGAGCCATTGAGAGGTTGCATTTAATTAGGTGGTGATCTGATCATGACAAGGGGAGTGACACAAGGTCAGTCACCATCAGACCACACTCACTTCGCTCGGGGGAAAATACCAGGTCTAACTGGTGACCGCCCACATAGGTGGGGCCGCTGACATGTTGGGACATGTCCAAGGAAGCCATGGTTTCCAAGAACTCATGAGCCGGAACAGAAACCTCCACCTCCGCATGGATGTTGAAATCACCCAAGACCAAAAGCCTTGGAGATTCCAACAGTGCTGCGAAGACGAAGTCCGCCAGCTCCGGTAAGGAAATGGCTCGGTTGCGGGGAGCACGGTAACCCAGCAAGATCCCAATACCATCCCTGGCCCCAATTGACACGTGCAGGGCCTCAAGACCTGGTGTCACCACCGTGGAGCGCCTAACAACCTCTAGAGTGTTTTTATAGACAATGGCTACTCCCCCCCGCCCCTCCAGTCTACCCTGGTGGTGGACTGCATAACCTGGAGGGCAGGCAAGGGTTAAGGGAACACCCCCTTTTCCACCCATCCAAGTCTCAGTTATACATGCCAGGTCTGCATCCTCCTCTAGGATAAGGTCTTGGATAATCTGGGATTTGTTGGATACAGACCTGGCGTTCAGCAACACCAGATTTAGAGTGGAGGGATGGCTGGTCTGACTACCTTGGGTCTGACGGTTGGTCACAGTGCCAGAACAGTGAACAGCCTTCAAACATCTGTTCCCCATTCTTCTGTAATGAGTAGGAACTGTGCCAACGCCGTATCTTCCTCTACCTGTAATCATGCTGATGTTCAGAGGACCCCCACTGTGGGGGCAGGCCCTCCACTCCATGTCAACCAAAAAGAAGGGGGGAAAGGAAAAGACCAGAAAGATTACAAATTAATAAAACAAAAATACAATAATAATCAAATTAACAAAATTAATTAAACCATAACATAAAAATAGACATGTAATTTTAAATTAAACAATAACCAATTTAAACAATTTTTAAAAAATTAAAATATAGAAGAAAAAATAAAAATAGAATAAAAGACATTCCACACCCAGACTAACCCTCCCCCCCCCAACCCAGTCGTACCCAGTAACAGGTCTCAGTCCTCCCAACAGGCTCGCTGCCAAAGATGATTCAGTCACCGTTAAGCAACAGGGTTGGTAATATGGTGAGCCTTTTCTAGGGCTTGGCCATCGCCACCAACGCCCAAGCAGGTTACAAGGCAGCAAGCCTGATCCAGCCAGGGAGGGTGATGAAGTCACAAAGGCGACTGGAGACAAAAGGCACCAGGCACCAAAAGTCTGAACCTCCAAACAAAAGGGAGGCAACGGGGGGGGGGGGGGGCATATCGGCAGATTCAATGCACCGAATGAAGTGCCAAACCTCAGCCATCTGGACACCAACCAACCAGCCACGTTTCTCAGGGGCCAGCACAACACCAACGTTCTCATGAGGCCAAGCAGAGGGTCCTCACCAAAGCCACCCTGCCAGTTGACAAAGCAGCGTCCCCACAGTGGAAGGCTTCCTCCGCAGCAGGCACCCGTCCTCAGCTCCCCTGAGTGCAGGAATGCTGGTCTGGTAGGGCCCTGAAACTCTGGCTTATAAGCCTCTTCTCCCCCTGAGCCAGGTGGCTGATGTTGGGGAGGGGGGTGGGGCAGCCAGGAGTAGCAAGGGCCCACTTCTGCAGGCAGAGGGAGACTGAGCCAGGCTCCCTTGGAAAAGCTGGCAGCCGGCTGCAGCCCAGCCACAGTCCCACTGTCTCTCACACAGTGCCTGTGGACGGCAGATGTTATTCGGCTCCCCCGAGCGCAGGAATGCTGGTCCGGTCTATAGCCTATCTTCCTTCAAATGATTACTTTCTACATCCTTCACGCGTACTGCAAACCCACATGTATTCAACCAGAACATTCCTTTCTTTCTTTTACATGTATCACATTCATCTATGTCATCACTGTCCTTTTCCGAAGGCACCCAACCTCCATCAGTTAACACTGTCAGACCCATCCTTCTCCTGTTACCTATCAAGACTCTTGTTATTTCCGATATGTTTCCTAGACACTGCTTCACTGGGCCAGATCCCCTGACCTTCCTTTCGTCCCTAGACCTTCAATTAATTTTGTTCTCATTCACATTTCCAGTTCCATCTTTAATGTACTGGCAAGGTTTCATGATGAATTCTTTCTAATTGAAATCTACCTCATGCTGACAACTACCTATTAATGCCACCTTGGGTCAGCCTGCCCTCAATTCTTCCACAAGGTCCCTTCCACCCTGCCTACTATCTTTGTTATTTATGGCTGACCTAGAACAACACTTTTTTAACTGTCGCACCCAAAAACCACTCCTCTATTTGAGGTACATTGATGACGTTTTTCTAATCTGGACCCATGTTAAGGAATCCCTAGAACAAAATTCCACAAAAATTTCAATAACTTTCACCCAGACTTCAATTTCACCCTGGAATAATCTACACCATAGGTGCATTTTCTAGACACTACTATAAAACTACAAGATGGACATCTCATCACCATGATGTACCAGAAACCCACTGATCGATACACCTACTTAATTTTTATTGGTAGCTTCCATGCTAAACACACAACAAAATCCATTGTCTACAGTCAAGTTCGTTTCTGTATGGATCCACCAATTAGAGACTCCAAACTCAAGGATTTACAAAATGCATCCCTCAGACAACAATATCCACCCAATATGCTTTAAGAACACATTAATAAAGCAAGACGGATAGCCAGAAGCAACCTACTACATCACAGACCCATAAGGGAAAATAATCGAACATCACTACTTGTCACTTCCAGTCTACAACCAAGATAACTCACATGTATCACAAGTGATTGCCAACCCATTATCAAGAACACTTCACTCTCCCAAGCCCTTGGTGGCAGACCCATACTAGCTTATAGACAACCCTCCAACCTCGAACAACTACTGACACACAATTGACTATGCAATGCTGACACCTGTCCTCACATTTATTTGTACAATACTACTAAACCTAGAAGGGACGTGGTGGCGCTGCGGGTTAAACCGCAGAAGCCTCTGTGCTGTAAGATCTATAGATCTGCAGCTGTAAGATCGAATCCACGCGACGGAGTGAGCACCCGTCGCTTGTCCCAGCTCCCGCCAACCTAGCGGTTCGAAAGCATGCAAATGCAAGTAGATAAATAGGGACCACCTCGGTGGGAAGGTAACAGCGTTCCGTGTCTAAGTCGCACTGGCCATGTGACCACGGAAGATTGTCTTCGGACAAACGCTGGCTCTATGGCTTGGAAACGGGGATGAGCACCGCCCCCTAGAGTCGAACACGACTGGACAAATTGTCAAGGGGAACCTTTACCTTTACCTTTACTTTACTAAACCTAACAAGTGTCACTCACAATATATTTTACCTTTTACATGTTCCTCTATCAATGTTATTTATACCATTTTTCTTTGTTTCTAACCATAATCTGCAGCCCTTAAGTCTGCCCTTTTCCGCCGAAGGGATGAGGAAAGATCAAAATACTGCTTGAATCATGTGATCTGTCTTCAAATATTTAAACCTCCTCATTCTGAGTTATCTTGTGGGACTTCTACTTTGGGAATTATGGGAACATTCAATTGTCCAGTTTCATCCACTGTGAGAAGGACACTTACCAACTGGCAAATGTCCATTGGAAGGGGCCACTTCCCACCTTGTTATGCCCTACTCATCTAACAGGCTTTAATCAGACAATGTTTGGATTCCTGTCTTGACACTGACTGGATCTCACACCCCAATCAGCAAACTCCTACGGAGGCGGCTGATTAACTGTTGCCTCCTGTCCCCATTTCTCCCCTCCACATTCATACTGTTATAGTCACATTTCCATTCCCACTTAATTATTGTCCTAACGTGATTTAACTGATGAAGGACAACTGACCTAAGTCTAATTAATATCCTTTCCTGGGTTCCTCAGGCACCACAAATTAATGTGACTAATTCTGAAACCCTTTTGTAATGTCATTCTACATGAATATGGAATTCACCAGAGTCCTATTTTCCTCTGCCTCTGATTTTTAAGGGTGTGTAGTGACTGGAGGTCCAGAACAGGTTCTTCCAGGTACACAGATTAACTTTCATCCAAACCCTGATGTATTTTGTAATTCTCCCCCTGCAGATGATTGGACCTTTATGTCTCCCTGTAATAGTGAGAAGGACATTAAATGACTGGTTTATGTCTACATTGTCAGTCAGTATTGCATAGAAAAATCAGTCGCTTTTTCGTCATGCTGGACTATTCATCTCCCAAGGTCTTCCAGTTTTTATTTATTTATTTATTGGACTTGTATGCCGCCCATCTAGACACAGTCTACTCTGGGCGGCTCACAACAGAAAATATAAAACAATTAACATATAAAACAGTTGTACCACCATTTACAGAGAATTAACAATTATTCAAGATGGAAATCAAAGATATTATGTGGTGTAAAGATGTACATCTTAAAGATGTAACCCAAAGGCATCCCCTTATATGGGTTTTTATTCTGGCCACTGCCCATGGTAGATCCTGTTAGTTAAGCCATAACCTCCTTGTCTAGCACTAGGTCTTTTTTCATGGAAAAAGTGCCTCAATCACTCGGTTTTTACACGCAAGAGGGGTCGGGTGGGGCATTGGGGAGAGCGTCCATGCACTTGCTTTTGCATTTCAGTTGTCAATGGCTCTCATCTCGGACTGGATGAAGGGCATCATCGCTTCAGCTCTCCCACTGTCCTGGACACCTGCATTCATACACTCATTCAGCCATCCAGATCCTACAAGTGTCCCCAACAGTTACCGCCAAGAGGAAGAATTGGAAGACTGAGGTAAGGCTCAATCTGGGTTGATCTTCCCGTTGTTGGTTCCCAAAATGGGACCACCAGTGATCATGCTGTGGTCACCAGAAACTGTTATCTAATTTTTAGTTCCCCCTGGCAGAAGACTGACAAGACAACCGGTGAAAGTACAACACAATTGTCATGAGTTCAGCCAAAGAAGATCTGGAATCTGAGGGGTTAATTACAGCTGAGGAGAATGCTGGGCAATCAGAATCGCAGGCAGCTGAATCACCACCAGATTCTCCTCCCCCAGTAGACAGAGTGAGGGAGAAGCTTTGGCAAGGACTCATGACACGAAGATCCGAAGCCTGCATGAATGCTTCCCATAGGAACATCAGGTCGACCAGCCCTGAGTTTTAGCAGGACGAGGTGTTTAGATGACTGCTGTTGCTATAAAATCTGCACCCAGAGGCTTGCAAGCTTGTGGAAGCAACAAGTCAACACCCTGGCTCGCATCCATGCTCATCTTGGACCTTGTTTTCTGGACCCTTGGCTTTGGACTCTGACTTCTGACTACGGTTTGTGTTTTGGCTCTGGCATTTTGGTATCTGCTTTGCATCTTCTGGACTTCTGATATTGGACTGGTTTATTGGACTTTTGCCAGTTAAAACCCCCGGAAGTGTGACAACAATTTTTATCAGTAGCAAGGTTACAAACACTGGTGGCTCCTTTAAGAATAAGGCAGCTTTGGGTTAAAACAGTTTCACAGTTTTATAGGTTTCCCCTACGTAAGCTAGACATAGGTGATGATACCTGCATCCTGTTTTGCAACTTGCTGTCCTACATTTGTGCACCACGTACTGTTTTCCATGTCTGGGTGCAGGCTTCTCTGCTTGGTAACAATATCCCATATATGAATGCAAAGCTGAGCCAAAGCATAGCTATAATATTTCACATTTTGCCTTATAGGATGAAATAGCTTTGGCAGCAGTGACAGCTTTTTTTCTCCTCCACTACCATTTCTCCTCCTCTAATCTGTTGTTGTTTTCATATCTCTCAGCCAACATCATGGCTGGCCCGGCTCACAGGGGCTGTGGCTGGGTCCCACCTCCTGCTCTTTCCAGTTCCTTGCCTGAGCCAGCCAGCCAGCCAGCCAGCTACCAGAGCCAAGGAGAAGCTGCCACCATCACCACTGGAGAAGGATTGTACATAGCCAGGTGGCCCCAGGGAACCAAACGCCCCACAGCAGGGAGTGAATAGAGCTTGGTTTGAGGGATATAAGCAAGGGAGGGGGTGGGTTGCATGCGGAAGGGAACTGGGGAGGGTGTGTGTGAGTTAAGGGCAATGTTTTCCCCTCCTCCAAAAACCAGAATGATCCCCCCAGAAAAAAACCTTTGGGGCCACAACCCACACTTTGGGAACCTGTGATTTAGAAGCATAGTCAAGAAGTTTCTCTTCCTATGAGCATTCAGAATAATACCTAAACAATCCTCCCTTGTCAGGTATCCTGAGGGCTCACCCTCATATACATCCCTGAGGCAAACTTATCTAATTATACTTCCAAGGCAGGTTGTGGGAGGCAAGCAGAAAGATGAGTGAGCAATTGGACAGCACGGGGGCAATTGGGCGATGAGGGAGCAATCGGACAAGTGAAGGGTGGGTGGGCCAGCAATCAGGCACTGGCTGGGTGATTGTGGGTGTATAGGCAAGTGAGTGAGTGGCAAGCAAGGCAAGTTTACTGTGATTCTCTCCCCCCCCCCTCTTTCATTCCTGCTATCTGGTATATCATTGTACCAATTAGCAGGGGTGTTCATTTATGCGGAATCAATTCCAATGAATCGATTCCACATCCACCTCAAAATAAATGGACCTCTGGCAGAGGAGCAGAAAAATATACTCCTCTGGCAGAGTAGTCCATGTGTGCGTGTGCCTCATGTGTATGCTAAAGTTTAAATATATATATTTTTAAAGTAGAACCCGGTATAAAAGCAGGTTTTATTGCCAGTGATATCATGTTATTAAAGGCCAGATATTAAAGGAATGTTTCAGCTCCTATAAGAAAAGATTGCTTGAAACAAAATTAATTTATTTTTGTTTATGATGCTTTGTATAACTGACTATAAAAGCTACAGTATGTATTTTGGAATTCAAGTGAAACAAAATGCAGAACACAGAACATATTTTATGCACTCAAGGGATCCTTACTTCTGTTGTAGAAAGATGCCATCACTGATTTAAAAATTACATTATCTTATAGATTTATTGCAGGCTTCACCTCTGATGTTAATATCTCTAATAGCACAGCTCATGCCATTTTTTTTCTATAACCACATAAATAGATTGTTGATTCTGCTGCTTGTTTAAAAGAAGGGGTTGAAAAATGTTTGTTGGCAAAATTTTAAGTACCTAGGATTCTGACAGTGGGGAAAAAGAAAAATAGATAGATAGATAGATAGATAGATAGATAGATAGATAGATAGATAGATAGATAGATAGATAGATAGATAGATAGATAGATAGATAGATAGATAGATAGATAGATAGATAGAACCTTTATTGGCATAAGTAAAAATTGGACATAGTCACGGTGGTTTGTTAGGTAACTACATATATAGGCATCAAGAGGGCAGAAAAGTGTTAGACATCCTTAAAGCGACAACGGTTCGTCTCCTAACAATAGTATCAAGGAAATCTGCGACTCTTTCTACAATGTCAGTCATCTCAGCTGTCAGCATATAGTGAAATTTATCCAGATCTGACCTCCCTTCCAGCTTTAATAAAATTGGGGCTATTAACCTTGATCGGCCAATCGAGTGAAGCAGGCAGTGCAAAAACATATGAACAAGGGTTTCCAGCACCCCCTGTTCACATGGGCAGTGCCTTTCAGAATAGGGAACTGCATTAAATCTGCCATATAATATAGCAGTAGGCATGACATTACATCTGGCCAAAGAAAAGGCCCTACGTTTTTGGGGGCATTTGAGCAAGGAAAGGTAGGCAGCAGGTTTACCCATTTTAGGAGGAATATGGAAAAACAATGGTGAACAGAATTTATTGGCAGCACTACAAAGGTCCTGGAATTCAATATCCAAAATTCTTCTTTTAATAATTTGGAAAGCTAGCTCTTGACTTAGAGCTCCAAGGTAGTCGCTAGCTATACCAATTGATTTCAATTTTTTCAAGAGGATCGTTGACCCAAAAGGTGGGTCATTTAAGAAGTGAATTTACTGGGTCATGAAGTAGCAGATCATCCACTGCGGGTCTTCCTGGATGGGTTTGTGCCACTCCCACGATGTTGGGAATGGAGTAGTGGTGGGTAGATGCTCTGACTAGGGGCTGATGCAGACCAGAGGGAGCTAAAGGAATGGAGGTTGACATGGAGAATTCAATGATCGATGAAGGATCAGCTGGCAGGGTGGTGCCCTCTGTGGCATGAGGAATCGGAGGTGACATAGGGACTTCTGTGATGTTAATTAAGTCAATCCTCACTTTCTCCAGGCTAGTGATAATCTTCATTTGTTCCTCCCTGGGCAAATCTTTAAAAGCGGACGTGGCTTCTTCCACAGGTTCATCTCCATCAATATCCAGTTGCATCAGTAAGTCCTTGGATGGTGATTCAGTTTTGTCCTGACCAGTTACCATCTGAGTAATACTGTTTACCTGCTTTGCAACACTGCCCCAGTTGTGGCCCAAGTTGGGAGTCTTCCCCTGGACCTTGAAGAGCTCTAGAGTAGACTTGATTTGAGGTTTTTGTATCATCCCGCCTGCTGGCATTATTGTTGAGCTATGCACAGCTGGGAACCCTCTTAAATTTACTAGAGATTCTTCCAAGGTCATGCACTCCAGCTTATCCAGGGAGACTAGTTCTCTGACTGCTGGTAGAGATGCAGCTGGTTGCTGCTGTAATCTCTCCTGTTGCTGCTGTGCCATGAGCTGACCTTCGTCCACGTTGTTTAGCTGTGGCCTTGTGGTCAGCGGAGGAGTAGCTAGTACTGTTTGCTCCACAGAAGTTTGTTGAGTCTGTTTTATATCTGGATCTGGAAACACATCTGAAAATACTTTTTGTTGCAATGGAGAAGGTGCTCAAAAATCTTTTCATCCTGCAAAGCATGAGGGCGATTGCCTGTTTGTCCATTTTCCTTTATTTATATGATTGTCCATCACTTCTATGACTATTTGAGTTACAAGTAGGCATTGAGAAGTGGTTGTTTTGACTATGTTTGATTTAAAGGAGTCTTGTGCTGTTTCCCCTCTGCTGGGATGGGTTCCCTTACTTTTCTCCTGTGCCTGGAGCTGTCGGATGTGAGTGTGTGGAGATTCTTTTCCCGTTTGTTTTAGTAAGTCCTGGAGGGAGTCCAGCTGATCAGTAATATGCTGGATTTTCTGAAGGATAGTCTTCACTGTCTTCCCCATAGCTATGCAGTGCTCCCCCATTAATCTCAATAGTTGGAGATCTATCACCCCCTTATCCACCAATAAATCTTCACCCTCCTCTGAGGTTTCTAACCTTTCACCAGTTTGAATAGATAGTTTGTTTCATAGTTGGTCCTGCTGTTTTCAAGTCAGTAAGAGGGGATTTCAATAATTGAGACTTTTTCTCATTAGATTCCTGTGAAGCTGTAGCCAAAACAGAGAACTTATTTCGAGTGCTGTTTATAGCTGACTCACTTACAGTTTCCATCACAAATAGGTCCATCTGATCTAGCTGCAGTTGTTTAGCGACCTTGGGAGGAGAGTTAGAAGCAGTCCGCTGTTGTGGGGGAAAAAGGCAACAGCATGGAACTCTGAGTTCCATATGAAAGTGGGAAACTGCATCAGACATGCATAATATTGAACTCAAAGCTCATCAGTGTCATCTCATTCGTAGTAGAAATGGACCTGGTTTGTGTCTCTTGGACTAATGTGTAAATAAGAACTTAGTTAATAATAATCATGTCTCCGATCAGATGTTGACTTCCAGTATTCTAATCTCTTTTTTTGGTCAGTATTCTTGAAAAAAATCACCTGTGCTGCTAGGTCCTTCATTTACCCAGAGCCTTAAAGTCACTTGTAGCATGCTGAAGGACATATCCAGCAGCACTTTTCCCACATAAATTAGAAGGAAAGGATGGTGGTCAATGGACTTGATGAGTCTTAACAAACTATCTTGTCCGGGATCTTCAAGCCAGGGAAACAGAACAGTTCCTTAGACATTCTGTCAGATCTGCAAACTTTTAGGAGAAAGGCAGCATATAAATATTTTAAATAAATAAATAAATACTGCCTGTGTCTCCTCAGGAGGAAGTCACCTACTACCATCACTCACCTCCATTTTCTTTAGGAAGTGGCAGGAACTATTGAAATTACAGTATCCTACACAGCCACCTCTATGTTTTCTTCTGTCTGTTACCCTTCTTCCAATAGCCTGGAGTCTCTGTTCACTGAGAGCACTTCTGACTGTTGTCCTTGTTGTAGTGGCTCAGAATCACTGTTCATGGGAATGGCCTAATATCTTTAGCTCCAAAGACACAGCATGCTTCCGGAGAGTTCTCTTTGTGTCACATACCTCCACATTCTTGTTTCCTGTGCTTAGTATTTGTCTTGCTCTCCGGAGGCAATCCTGGCCTGTTTCTCTTCCAGGATAGTCCTGTCAGCTCCCTCCAGAAATGCTTCATTTTCTTTTGATGACCTGCAGCTTGAAGAGGCTGACTTCATGCTGCTGTTCCTTCTCTTTTAGAAGAGCAACCAGCTTGCCCTTGCTATGGGTGCAGCATTATACCTGCCCAGACAGGAAGACAACTATGCCCAAGTGTTACACATCACTGCAGCCCCTTCAATGTCTATGTCTCTTGTCCTATGCAGACTAAGACATAGAACTCCTAACTTCCCCTTCAAATTCCTCCACTAAGCACCCATGCAAAACACCCTGTTGTCTTCCTGGAGATGATCCATGTCTTGTTTCTGAAGATAAATCTAGGCAATGCCATGTAGAGTTATGAAGAAAATTGTGGGACAAAGCTTGGAAAGTTACTTTTGTAGGGCATGAATTTTTTATCACCATTTTAGTCGCCAGACCTCACTATTGACTAGGTAAACAGCAATTAAGACTTCACCTTTTAATTTTTGTATAATCAAAACACAAAATATAGTTTTTATAAAAAGAAAGAGCTTATGATAAACAGTTTTGTGGTTAACTGTCAAACTAGTGGACAACGGATGCAATTGGATGCAGATACAGTACATCAAATATACTCAGCTACAGAGATGTTAAGGAAAAATGAAGAACCACCATGCTCTATCACAGAGTTTGAGAAACTATATATACAGGTGGAAAATGATTACAAAGATTAAGTATCCAAAATATATAATTGGATAGTTGACACGAGATGTTCAGGAATGCAAATTTGTGTGAGAAACAGACCTCTCAGTGTTACCTTTCTCTTCAGGCTGGCTTTTCCTTGGTGACTGGCTGTCTAAGAGAAGTTTTAAAATTGGATGATTTATGTTTTTGTTGCTTTTAAATATGTTTTAGTAATGCTTTTGCCTACCATGTTTAATATAATGTTTATTTAATTATTTTAAAATATTTGAATAATTTACTGTTTTTAGTTCTTAATACTGTGGCTTTAATTATGTAAGCCACCTTGAGTCCTCTTTTAGGAGAAAGGTGGGGTAAACATATTTTAAATAAAATAAATTAATTAATTAAGGCAATTTCAGCCCAGATCAAGGAGAACTCTTGACAAACACTCCTGAGATGGCACTTAAGCCCTGTCTGGTGAATAAATAAATGTCCAGATTTCTTCTGCATGCTGCAGAGAAGTGGGCAGAGAGAAACATTAGCTTATCTACAGTGGGAATGCCCAGACATGAAAGCATTATGCAGGAAAATGAATGGTCATACTTCAAAAACAACTGATCAAAATATTGAGTTTTGTGAGGCTTTGTATATATCATCTACTTTAATGGCTCCTAATAGCACTTTCTGCACAAGCAAATGATATCTTTCCTAATAGCAGCAGCAGAGCTAGAAATAGCAGCACAGTGGAAGGCACTGGAGGAGTTGACAACAGAAAAGTAGTTTAAAAGAATATGGCAGACAGCGCTGGCAGAAAAATTAACACATGTTCTTAGGCTGTCAAAAAGGATAGCAAAGACAGATGCTTTCTTTGTGACATGGAAACCCTTCATTAAATACATTGTGGAATCTACTGGGGAATTCCAACCAAAATGGCACTACTTGAAATTTTGGTGGGATATGTTATAAACTCAAAAGTGCATCAACTTCACAGGCAATAAGCTTTCCTACAGACATACAGTACCTATATGAATATTTGTGCTACTGTACTGGAGTTATTGTTTTGAACAAGGCTTCATTGGACAGAAATGTCAGTTCCAGCAACATCAGTAGTGTACTAATCCTAGTGTGAACAGTCATCAAATTCTGCGCTTACTGCATTACAGACACCTCTCTTTCCACACAAATGGATGACACTGTCTCAGACCAATTAATTTGTCTTTCAGCACACAGTTGCCTTTGGAACCTTCAGTTAGTGCTTACCAACTTCATCCTATTGAAGCCAAGTGCACTTTTGAGATTCCACATATATCTTATGTGAAAGTTTAACTGTTTAATCAGGAACAATAAAAAGTCTTTAAAAATAGGTTTGTGATCATTTATGATTGAGAACATTTTTATGAGAAATGGGGAGGAGAATTTTATATGTCCTCTTTTACCTCAAAAAATTCAATGATTTTAATCATCTTATTTTTTTCCAATTTTTCTGGGGGGCATCTAAATGTCAAGGGGAAAGGTTTTGCTTGTAAAAACCAATGTTTCTTGTTACTTAACTGTAAAAATAAGGCTGCTTTCACCTAGAATCTCTTTTACCCATAACATGTATAAATTATTGACAATTATAGTTACTGCTGGAAAAAGGTGAAATGAAATTGAAACAGACAAAAGATGGCTCTGTTTATTTCAGATAACAATGATCATTTCCATAAAGTTGCCAGACCTCTTTTTGACAAGAAGTATAAAAGATGAAGAAATCCAACATTTAGTGGTTATAGCATGAAAATCAGCCCAGCTAAAACCACTGCTTTACATAACTTGCTGTATCTTATTTGCCTGTTTTCCGCTAGATGACGTGATTTAGAAGAAGTGACTCAGGCTCACATTTTCATTTGATTCTTGCTGTAATCCCATTGCAATACAGAGTGTATAGCTGCAAAGGATAGTTTTAACAGAAACAATCTCCCTTAAAGTGGCCCTTCTGTCTGCAAGAAAGAAACTCCAGCCCAGCCCCCAAAAGTAGAAGTCCTACAGCTGGATGAAAACAGTCCAGATTGGGCATGGATCCGGGACAGACTGGAACACAATTCCATGCACATCATGTGATTGCCAGGAAATAGATCACACAGGATCGTCCCACAAGTGGTTCAAATGGTAATCTATTTCCCCATGTGATCACACTAAATGTCAATACACCAGTGCAAAAACAAAACTTTTTTGGAGTGTTTAAAGAATTGCACAATTTAGATATAAAGCTAAAAACAACGCACAAACAGCAAAGAGATGAGGATATACATGAAGAAGAAGGCTTGATTCTAAGGAGCTGATAACAGTTTCCTATTTATCACCCCACCTCATGTGAATCCAGAAAAAAGCCCTTACTTTCTCCATTTTGAAACAGTGACTTCCAATCATTTCTATCAGAAAAAAATAAAGCACTTAACTTGAAAACCCCAAGATGTCATGCTCTCTCTCTTGACACAGAGTGGCTGTCATTGACAGCTGCCTCACTGTTCAAGGGCTTACTACTACAACAACACTCCACATGTTATAATGATAAGAAATAAACACAATAACACTTCCCATAATGCCACATTTACCTTTTTTGTTTTCAGTCCCTTGTATCCACAGCTTCCTATCTCAATGAAAGCCTTAGAATGAATGGAGAACTAACTGGACTGGTTTAGCTGTAGAGCTAAGGTGTGGTAATTAGTATCAGGCAAGGAGGTCACCTCCATGTACCGTGAAATAATAGTTCCTGATAACACAAACAAGATGTGTCATCCTGTTTTGTACATTTCCCCTAAGGATGACAAATTAACAATAATTTCAACTGACCTAATTAGTTGGGCAATACATCACAATTGCATTTCCCTTCTCCAAGGTCAAATGGCTGTGTGCTATCAAATCTTAGGAACCAGTTGCCAGAACTGGAATGACCCTCTTGTCACCTTCATTTTTCTAGCATTATATCATGATGTACGTTGTAGTAATGGCCATGTAGAATAAAAATGAGACTGGATAGATGAATCACAACAAACCACTTTTTATTTTTGAATTTTAACAGCATTTCTACATTCTTTGACATTTCAAAAAAAACACACAAACACACACAAACACACACAAAAACCACCAGAAAACTAAAACAAGATGTATTCGTGTATTGTGTGTAATGAGTAATTTTCCTTTGCCATAAATGTAACATAAACAATGAGATGTCTGTATCCTCAATGTAGAAGTGTACATTATGTAATAAGGGTGTAGAAGTTTTAAAACTTTTGTTTTATATACACGTGTGCACATGCACACACATACCTGCACTCTTCCTCTTTTCTGGTCTGGAGCTATGCAGAATGTCCACTCTCTGAAATGTTATATTTTAATTAAATAATACTGTTACTCTGGGGGAAGAATCACAATCCACCTCTGGCAGTGATGGAATGGTGGAAGTTTTGAAAAGAGCTGCTACAAATGGTCAATAAGTTCAAATACCCATTCATGGGCAGCCTGGTGCCATGGCATCAGTGCAACTACCTCCCTCATTCCCACCCTCCACCTCAGCCTCAGAGGTAGTCTCACTGAAGAGAAGGAGGGGCCACATTGTGTAGCACATTTTCACAAGTGGGGGAGGGGAAGAGAGGAAGGGTAAGGCCTGTGCTGCTGTTTGCAAAAAATGTCACAAGTTGTGAACAATTTGAATATTTCATTCCTTGTTATCAAGAAAAAAACATGCAAAGAAAGTGCAAAGTATCTTTTCTTTTTTAAAGTTTTGTAAAGAAAGTCTTTTCCTACTAAAACAACTTGTAATGCGTTTCTGGCCTTCTCTTTCTTCTTCCAAGGGGATGGGCATAGGACAGCTAATTGGGGAGTAGGGCTTTGGGGCTTTGCAAGCATGGGTTAGTCTCTTGGTGATCTTCTCCCATGAAGAAATGTGATCATGATGTAGAAGGGTGGGCCAAACTGCATCCAGCAAGTTGGCTCCCGGGTTGAGTTGGGGCCTTGCCATGGATCCCCTTGCCATTTCATTGTGGGATCTCATCATTCATTTTGCCAGGCTGGCAAGGATGTGAACATGCACCCCCCTGAGGAGACTGTCTGTGACCTGGATAAGGCATGCAGATCCTCCTATATCTCTTCTCAATCACAGGCAAAGAGAGTTGAGTCCCGCTCCAGGATGTTTATTAGCCTGTCTTCTCCCTTGTGCAGTGCTCCATAATGTGGTGGGTGATGTCACTGACTGTTCTTTAGTTTTTCCTAACCCTCCGCATAGTCTGTTGTGTCCCAAGGGAAAGGGTAGCCAACATGTTCATATGTGCAAGGAAACAGAAAAAGGGGAAGAAGGGGGGGATGTGTTAGGTGCCATAGGAGAGGGGAAACAGGAAACAAGGGGAAGATATTACGGACCACAGCTCTCTGTGATGGAGGTGTTTTTCATAAAACATTTCACATATGCAGGTTACTTGGGACGCTGTATCTATTAAACAACTGCATTTTACCTCATTTAAATATATATAATCATTACACTCAGACCCTATCAATTCTTGCAGCATTTTCTTTTCAGCCTCGGTTATTTGTCTCTTTTCATAGGCCTGCTGATTGGCTGTATTGCTTTGAGTTACTTCTCCTGCATCTGCCTGCTCCTGGCTTTTTCATTAAATTTTGATGAACTAAACTTGGATTACGTTTTAACCCACAATTGAAGCACCATAATTCCCTGTTACATTATACCCTAGTGGGTTCTGATCTTCTGTTCTTCCCATGGGTTTGAGGGAAAGTGACCTTTTCCGTGTGTTCAGTTTAAGCTTGGACATTTCTCTTTCAGAATAAAAATATTTAGTTTTCCAGTCTACTTCCTTGTCATAATTAGTGCCCTTGTCCATTAGTGCCCTTTCTGCTACTCTGTTTGCCTGGTACATTTAGATTTTCCTGTTTCATGCAATTCCTTTTTAAATTTTCTGGCTTGTTTATCCATGCTTTCTCTTTCCAGAGATCTTACTGCACTAAGGAGCTCTGCATAAGATACAACTTATCATTGCCAGAGTCCATATCTCTAATTTTGAGGGCAGTTAACAAGGCCTATTGCCAGCAACCTCTAAAGAATTGCTCCTGCCCATACAAATTAAATTCTCTTTCAGTGATCTCCTTTTCTTCAAGAATGTCCATAGCCAAAGCATGCGGTTGGTTTATATGCAGCATTCCTTGGTATGCTGATGTGTCTCATAAAATTTTGCTTTTCACTCAGTAACTGGAACAATATTGCCAAATGCTGTCTCTAGAATTGCAAAGCATTCCCTAGCAGTAGCTTTTCTGCCTGCTCCTAAGGCTACATATGTCAGGATTTGTTCCTTTAAGTGAACAAGGGGTTAAATTTAATATTGTAGTGAGAATGCAAAGTCATGCCTGTAACGTCAAGTCAATGGATGACTGATAGCATACAGATGGGACAAGCTTAGGTAATGCTTGTTAAACATGTTCAGCTGCCATGTCTGCAGTGATAGGCTGCTCTCACTATTTAAACAAGTGAGTGAGAACAGCATTTCACCACTCAGTTGTGAGTCTGGTGGTCATTACTTCTATGAATGTTATGTTGCTCTGAGAGATCTATGCTTATGTATATTGCCATGTATATATGTCTGACCAAGTCTAATATATTATGCTATAAGTATTATAAGAACTCTCTCCGTGTATATTTCTTATACGTCCGCGTCTTTGCTCTGCTTATAAAGGGGAGGATTTGAAGTTACCAGATAAGGGACTCTGTGTAACTTGTTATCTTGGGCTCCAAGGTTTGTTTTCCCTAACAGAGTGCTCTTGGAAGCTTCATTATCCAAATCTGACTCCAAGCTTCAGGAGAGGCAATACGCCATATCAAGCCTTTGGAGTTGGACCCACGCCAAGTGGGGCAAGTGGACACAAACTTTCTATTATTTTCCTCTGCTTTATATTTTCTGATATCTGACTTGCACTCTCCAGACAGAATAATCTGTTTCACCTGATGGCTTAGGTCTGATTCCTGAACATATTTTCAATTTAATTTTGAGATCTTCTGCTGCAACTCCAGTTGCATTTTCAGTTTCCAAAACTTTAACCACTGGTGCAATTCAGGTGAAAGATGCATTACTGGAGTGGAGGTTGCTATTGGAATTTTTCTTGCCTCCTCAGCTAAAAATACTGTAACTTTTGCATCTACAGGAATTACCTTCCATTTTCCAAGCAATCTCCACCAACATTCCCTCCCAGTTCTACAAATTGCACTGGGAGTTTGGAATTCGCACAATAACATTACCTTCCCCTGTATCTTCTGCAGTTTAGTAACAATACTGAAGAGGTCCAGTTAATACATACAAAATATATATATCTTAGCCTAACTGTAGCCATCTTGCTTTCTGTAAACTTGTTTTGCTATATGGATGCTTTGCTTAGAAAGGCAAGAATGAACAAGGGAGGAGTGGGATGTCCATCTGAGTTTTTTCCAATTTACAATTAAGGTATTTCTAAATGAGAGGTCTGTCCTTGGGAAGCGGGGTGTTTGACACGGAGAAATGAACTATTGCTCAAAGCTGAGTTCATGCAGGAATGTGTACCAATTATAGAAACCCTCCCATTTCCCCACCTTCTCCCAACCCCCTCAGCCCCTCTTTCATTTTATGCTTATAAAAATGTATGCTTTTTGTATCTGGGGGGGGGCGCTTCTTCTCTGCATGTTTTCTGCGTGTGAAGTTTGCGCCTATTTGCTTGCTTTCAGCTGAAAATAAACAAATATCTATTGGATCTCTCTGTCTCTGGCTGATTGATTAATGTGTTAGAAACAGGCAAAAACCAGAAATTAGTTCTGGCACCCTTCATTTTCATATTTTTGTATTGTACTCTTAATTTCTTTCTTCTCATGCCCACAGTCCATATCAGTCAGCAATATTGTGCGCATATCAAAACTCAACTTTTTGTACAACTCAATTTCAACAGTTTTGTGTTTGCAATTTCACTGTAGGCCCCACATCACACTGGACACCAATTTTGTAATGCTTTTAAGTTCTATGGGGCTGTTTGTTTTCTTAGAGTAGACCTTTGGTCTAGATGGGTGGGATAGAAATTAATTAAATAAATAAATAAATAAATAAATAAATAAATAAATATATACCTATTGATAAACCTTGCAAACACAATTTCACAAATGAGTCTCTTATTCACAAACAACATGAACAATTATAACAACAATATGCTACAATTTGTGCACCCAACGCCTCGGCAACAACACCAATACAGAAGTTGCTTATACAACTGCAAAGTTTAAGTGTCCTTTTGAATTCAAATTCAGACAAAAATCCAACATATCTTCCTCAACTAGTTTGGGTATACATAACATAGAAGAATCAGCTGCACATGCAGAATCTTCAAAACCTTATCGATCTATCGATCTATCTATCTATCTATCTGGATTCCTCCACCCCCATTACACACATATAGGAATTATACCTAGACCAAATTGGCAAGGGCCTTAAGTAGCAACAGCAGCTCCAGCCTTTCCAGGTCTCCCACTCTTTCTGATTCAAATATCTTACTCACAGCCCTGCTCTTTCTTAATTCTACCCCTTTGTGCTAAACCAATATTTCATAGTGATTACAATTTAATCACCTCAAAATTTGTTCAGACATATCGATGTGAGATACCACTTGGTGTGGGATGTGACTAAGAAAGGCATCATCAAGATGATCTACTGTTCCACTTCAGAGATGACAGCAGACATCTTGACCAAACTTCATCCCAAGAGACAATTTCCAAAACTTCTATATTGAGATGGGACTTCAAAAGGGTGGATGCATGCGAGTTTGAGAAGGAGCATTGGAGTTTTATTTGCAACCTCCTATGCTGTCTGTAGTTTGTGTGTTTGAGAAGTACTTTTCTGGGCTGGGGTGATTGTCTATCCAACACCAACCATTCGTTCCTTCCAGCCTTCGATTCCAAAGTGAGTCCTGCCTCTCTGCTGAGTGCTCTTTCCCTCTGCAGGCAGTTGTTTCTTTGCTGTTGATCTGTTTGGTTGGTTGTTAAGTATGCATAAAGAAAGTAATATATACAAGTCTGTAATTTCAAGCAACTGTAACTAAATAAATGTTTATTATGCTGCAAATATCTCAGAGTGAGATATTGAGTTATTGAGACTTTAAGTGCCAGTTAATGAGAAAGGGGTGGACTCTGGAAAACCTGACGCTATTCTTCTATGTGCACTTCTACCGTGTAATAAAAGGGAATTTTATCCAAAATTCAAATTCTGCTACATACATAACTCCCAACATACTGTTCAGTGCAGGTTGGAAAAGGTTTTCCATTTGGAGAACCACTCCACTAACCTGGAAGTTGCCATGCTCCAGTTAATACGGGACAGTTGGATGTACCCACCATCTCAATTTCTTACACTTCCCCACTAACAAGGTATGGTAGGGTATTATGGAAATTTAAATGGAAGCTGGATTCAGCTGGTTGGCATATTTTTAAATGACATCAGTGGTAGGCCTATTGGCTTGCTGAAAGTTGCCACCTGCTAGCATTGACACTGTCAATAATTTTTTTTAAAGTAATTCTTGGAAATAAATGCTTAGTGATGCAGAAACTTACTGAACTTTGAGCAAAGCCTTCAATGTGTTATGACCCAGGATGGTTTGGGTGTGTGCTTTAGAATATATGTTTCATTTTACTCATGGAATGCTACATCTGTGTTCATGCCATTTTAAAAAAATTGTGAGCTTTTCAATACCTCCATCAAGAACTGACATAGTATATATGTGTCTAGATTATTAAGCAATGAGCACTTTTGTGCCCTTAAGTCATTCCCAGCTTATGGCAACACTATGCATTTAAAATGCCTTTCAAACCCAAGGCTGTGGCTTCCTTTATTAAATCAATTCATACCACATTAGGTCTTCCTCTTTCCCTCCTGCTTTCCACTATTCCTAACATTATCCAGTGTGTTCTGTCTTCTCATTGTATGTCCAAAGTATGATAGTTTCAGTTCAGTTATTTTATCTTCATGTGAAAGTTCAGTCTTATTTGAGGGAGAAACCCTCTTATCTTTCTGGCTGTCCAATGATGACTTATATATCTGACACAAGAGCTCCAAAAGAGTGACTGTGTAACTCTGAAGGTGCATTTCATATAAATTTTTACTACTTGTTGAACTATTTCTAACTAACATCTGAATCACCTGAAAAGGGAGTTCACATTAGTTTGTTCACGTTATTATAGCCTTTGTTGATTTACTTTAACTCAGTTTTTACATTAAGATAAAGATAAAAATATCTGATAAAATGCCTTTTTAACAAGAGGGATCTTTGTTTCTTTTTGATCACTAAACAAAGAGTTTGCATGGAATTTGGCAAAGCTTTGGTATATCAATGTGACACATACATCATTTTATTATTAACTGTAAACAAAGAGGTAAATATCCCTCCTCAACAACGTGCCTAGTCATATTACAAAATTTTATAGCAAAGTCTTTCCAGGCTAGTTGTCGGAAAAGATTGCAAGGCAAGAATTCTTTATATTTAAAAGACAGCAAAAGGATAAAGGTAATGGTTGAAACCCAATAGTAAGTTGTAGAGATGAGCATGAATTGAAAAAATGGTCATTCATTGTGATTTGTAATTCGTCAAGGTTGACAAATCACAAATTTATGATTTTTTTCTGATGGATGAATGAATCAATGTATTCTCGAAGGCTTTCACTGCCAGGATCCTATGGTTGTTGTAGGTTTTTTGGGCTGTTTGGCCGAAAAGCCTACAACAACCATCAGATCCCAGCCAAGAAAGCCTTTGAGAATACATTGAACGCCTCTACGGGGAGGAAATGGTCAGACAGACCTGGAGACTGGAAACACTCCGAAGCAAAAGAGCACACCTACTATGTTCCTTAACATTTCTACTGCGCTGCAGAGACACAAAAACCATACCAGCGTTCCTCAGGAGAAAAAGGACCTCATTTCCCCACAGGCTAGCCTCATCTATGACCGCCTGGAACATGCCCTCCTACGGGAAAGAATCCACACAACTCGCAAAAAACTGGACTCCACAGACAAAGAACTACTGTTCCTACACATCAATATCAGCCAAAAATTCCAGAACATGGCCAAACAGCCCGAAAAACCTACAACAACCAATAAATGAATCAATTTTGTCTTTACTTTAAAATGCTATAAAACAGCCCCCCAGGCACCTAGAAACACCAAATTTACAGGGAGGCTTTCTCTGACTCTCTTCTACAGTCCCCCCCTTGTTTGGTGAAGATTAGGTTTTGGATGTCATTGTTATACACCCACAAGGAGGGCTTTCCCAGGAAAGTTCCACCCAGTCACCTAGAGATACCAAACATTACAGAGAAGCTTCCTATGACTCTCCTCTACAATTCCTCTAGGTTTGATGATTAGGTTTCAGATGCCTGAGTTATACACCCATAAAAGTGGGTCCCACACAGGAAAGTGATAGAGGCAGCTGGAATAGTTTGCAACCAGGCACAGAGGAAGATGGCATTGAGGTAGTTTAGTTTGCCTCCAGGCACTGAGACGTTAGATGTACTATAGTTTGCCATCACACAGAGAGGCATTTGGATAGATATACTTTAGTTTGCTGCCAAGTTCAGAGTTGGATGGCATTGAGGTAGTTTGGTTTGCCTCCAGGTACAGAGATGTTTGGCATTCAGGTAGGGTTTGCCTCCAGGCACTGAGGCATTCGGCATTGGGGTAGGGTACATCTTTTCCCAACACCTCCAGGCACTGAGGTGTTGGGAAAAGATGAAGCCTTGGTGGTGTTTAAGGGCCTGGCAGACTTATTTCTTCCATTGGTGGCACAGTGGCAGGAATCAGCCACATGGAACCAAAATGTGGGAAAGACTGGGAATCAGGCATTGAAAATACCGGTGTGATTTCCCTGCATTGGCGTGGTGGGACATTGAGGCAGGCAGGCTTCTTCCCCCCCCCCCCCCCGGGTTAGAGGAATGAATGGCAGGGACATTGAGTCAGGCTGGCATAGATGGAGTTCAGTTTTGCACCCAAGCACTGAGGCGTTCGGTGTTGAGGTAGTTTGGTTTGCCTTTCACCAGGCACGGAGGCATTTGGAAAATTTACTTTAGTTTGCCACCAGGCATGGAGGCATTTGGCATTGAGGTAGGGTTTGACTCCAGGCACTGAGGCACCGGGAAAAAGATGTACTTTAGCTTGCCCCCAGGCACAGAAATGTTTGGAGTAGATGTGGCCTTGGGGGTGTTTGAGTGGCTGTTTACTGGCTGGTGGCCATTGTCTCCCAAGATGTGGGAGAGAGTGGGAATCAGGTACCCAGAGTACCAGTGTGATTCAGATTGTGCCCTGAGTTTGCCATGGTGCTTGTAGAGAGTTCAGTTTCTGCCCTCGGTAGGATAGTTAGAGGAAGTGAGGGCCTGAAAGAGGCATTGAGTTCAGGTTTTGGCCTGGGAGGGGCTGAAAAAGGCACTGAGGTAGGCAGATAGTATGGTGAACCTGGGGGGGCTCAGGTGGCAGGTGGGCAGGTGGGCAGGCAGGCGGGCAGGCAAGCAGGTGGTATGGTGTCAAAGAGATTGTCATGGGATCCCTACCTCATTGGTTCAATGAGGGGAAGCCCAACAATGGAATGTTCACCTTGATGAACAGCCTCTCCACAGTTACAGGATCCAAAGAGGAGTGGTGGGGTCAGATAATGTCTCTCAGATGGGAGAATGTGCACTCACTCTGGATGCTGGGGGGGGGGGGTGTGTGAAAAGGAGGTCCATGGCTACAATGGACAGCTCTAGCCATGTGACCTCTTTTTGGGACCAGAAATGGAGAGGATCTGATGTGGGGGTTGGGGAGGGCTCAGCCAGGTACTCCCTCACCATGGACTCTGCCGGGTCCTCATCTGCTGCCTTTTTGTCCTCTGTGGCAACTGCCCAGCTCACCACAGAGCTCCAGTAATGGGGGCTGGGGCTCTCGTCAGCAGATGTGTTTGCCTATAGCTCCTGAGAACTACCCTCCCTCTCCTCTGACTTGTGCCCTGGCATTCCTGACTCCCCATGAGCTTGTTGTGCTCCCAATGCCCTGCAGGCATCAATGGAGAGCTCCATTCTGCACTCCTCAAGTTCCTCAGTGTGTGCTGCTAAGCTGCCCTTGATGCGAGGATCAGGCAGGAAATGTGGTAAGTGTTGTCCCTGAAGACAGGATGGAATCGCTTCTTCAAACCTGCCTGCAACCTCTTCACCAAGGCCCTGGTCCATAGAAGGAGGGAGGATCCTTGTGCCAGAGCAGACTCCATGAATCAGTTGAGGGAATGAATCAGAGGGATGACCCACCCCAGGCTCACCATGGAGCCACACAAGATGTCAGTCATTTCCTGGAAGGGCTTGAGCACCTCTAACATCTGGGAGAGGGTCAGCCAATCCATAGCACTGATATCAACCTCTCTTCCTCCAGGCAGAATGGGTATGGAGGACATGATGTCCTCCAAAATGGTCTTCTCCTCCACCAGGTGGGAGACCATGGTGTAGGTGGAGTTCCACCTGGTTTTCAGGTCTATCAGGAGAACATGTGTCTCCTGCCCCAACTTCTCCTGCCTCTCACACAGGTAACAGGCAGCTTTCAGGCTGCGTGAGAAATTGCCCACCAGTTGGCGGCATTCCTCCAGGAGTGCTGGTGTCTCCTAGGTGCCTCAAGCTTGACGTGACTGCCCAGGCCAATGGTATTGTGCACTACCAGGTGTAATTTGTGTGCCATGCACATTATGCCTTTGAAGTCCACTGCATTCAATGCCACCAACATGTTGCACCCAACACCTGTGATCATATGGCCACGGATGACCTCACCCTCTGGTGGCCACTGCTGCATCACAGCTAGGAACTCATCAGCAATGTTCCTCCCCATTGCCTGAGCCTCCATGTGCCACACCTGCAGCAAAATGGACCTGTAGCCTGGTGGTAGGACAAGGGTCTCCCCATGTGGCCATGTCACTGATGCCCTGCCACTCCTCAGGTCCTCCGGCTGCCACCAGTGGGCCATGAGCGAGGGATACCCATGGTGGCCTCCATTCCACAGGTTCACCATGAAGGGCACCTTCTGCCCCTGTGCCCGTTAAAGCTGGTCATGGACCACCTCCTGCACAGTCATAGAGCGAGGTCAAGACTTTACAACTAATGATTCTCCATGAGGGGGAGGTTGTACCAGGGGGCTAAAAAATGCAGCAACCGGTGGAAGGCTGTGGCTTCCATGGTGGACAGTGGAAGCCTGAGCAGGGCAACTGTCTCTGTGATGAGTGGCTGCCTCCTGTGCCTTGCCCTTAAACTGCTGGCTGAGGGCTCCCAATGGGAGCATCTTCCCAGAGCATGGCCTGCCTCATGTTCCCAGCCCGAGCAACTCCCATGCCTGTCCTTTTGGAAGGAAGTGCCTCCTTCTGACTCCCCACTTCACCCCCTGGGGCTGCTCTCTTCCCCCCCCCCCATATGGCAGTGAAAAACAGTTTTCCCCACATAGGAGCCTCAGGTGGTGCCTCTCCAGACATTGGTGGAGGGCAGTGGAGGAGAGATGAGTGGAGTCTGACCCCCTGTGGATCACAACAAGGCAGGCATTGCAGTGCGCCAGCCGTGGATCATCACAGACTGTGGTGAAATGATCCCACAAGGACCCTGTGCCCTGTTTGGAACTACAATGACCTCCTGCCTGCTTCTGGCCTGGGAAGACTGTGTGCCAGTGGTGCTGGTCTGGGAGGATAAAGCCTCAGAAAAAGGAACACCCCCACAGCCCTTTGAGCAGCACTATTGGCTGCCTGTCCTGCCAATATAGAAGTCTCTGTGTCCCTCCCAGGGTTGCCCAGAGGTTCTGATCGGCGGCAGCAGGCTGCCAATAGCACAGGAGGCCCAAAAAGTGGATAGGCAAATCAATAAATCAAAAACAGGTAAAACTTTGTTGCTTCGTGTTTGTTGGAGTCTCCATATTGAATGAATATGAAGCAACAAAGTTTCTACAAATTGGTGATTTTTGATGACTATTGCAATTCATTTTTTGATTTGTCCCCGTCTCTAGTAAGTTGCAACCAGAGTACGCTGGGGCACTGTGATGGCACAGAGAAAAATTGCTGCTTTTGCTTATCTCCTGAGACTCAACACCCATAACTTTATAATTAAACTAATAAAGGGGAATAATTGAAAATTCTCATGGTAAGTAACTATTTAGATTCTAGACACTGCACTTTAAAGAAGGATGCCAACAAACTGGAACAAGTTCAGAGGAGGGCAACAAGAATGATCAGAGGACTGGAAACTGAGCCCTATGAGGAAAGACAGAAAAAAACTGGACATGTTTAGCCCTGAGAAAAGAAGACTGAGGGGGATATGATAACACTTTTCAAATACTTTAAAGGTAGTCATAAAGAGGAGGGGCGGGATCTGTTCTTGATTATCCCAAAGTGTAGGTCTCGTAATATTGGGCTGAAACTACAGGAAGTCAGATCTATGCTGAATATCAGGAAAAACTTCTTAACTGTTAGAGCAGTATGACAATGGAACCAATCACTTGGGAAGTGGTGAGCACTCCAATGCTAGAAGCATTCAAGAAAAAATTGGACAACCATCTTTCAGATCTGCTTCGATTTGGACTCCTACATTGAGCAGAAGGTTGGTCTCAATAGCCTTATAAGACCATTCCAACACAATCATTCTATGATTCTATGATTCTATGAGTCAGGAATCCACAGGAATCAAAGAATCCTTATTAGAATTCCTTCTTGTGGAGGAAACAAATACAAGTGCATCCACCACTGTATGGGCACTGATGGAGACAAACTAGTTAATGTGCCTGTGATTTACTTTGCACTCTTTGACAACCAACAAGTTTGCCCTGTTTTGTGTACGAGCAGGAAGAAACATGTTGACATACCGTATTTTTCCGTGTATAAAATGACACTTTTTCCTTAAATAATTTGAGAAAAAATTGAGGGTCGTTTTATACATGGAAGGCAACTCTTTACCACTGCCTTTTGCAAAGGCACAGGGCTTAGCAAAAAGGAAGGGGAGGCGCTGCTCCCTTCCTTTTTGCTAAGCTCCATGCCTTCTCAAAAGGCAAGGAAAAGCGGCAGTCACTTTGACAGCTATTTGCCTTGCCTTTTGCCAAGGCACGGGGCTTAGCAAAAAGGGAGCCCTTTGATCCCTGCTTTTTCTAATTTGGGGTTAGAAAAGGGGGGGGTCATCTTATACATTGGGTCGTCTTATAAACGGAAAAATACGCTATGTGTCTTTTCCTGCAATTATTATATTATATTATTATATATTATATTTATTTTTCCACGTACCCCTAAATGTCCTAGTTTGTACTCCTAGAGGTACATGTATACTGGTTGGGGACCTCTGCCTTAATCAACAGCTAAAATTAAGAAAAGTTCACATCTCAAGCTCTAAATATTAAACTGGAAGAGGCTAGGCTAAAGCTCACAAAACAAAAACAACACACCTTGCTGAATGGATGAATGTTGAAGAGTGTTTCCCACCAAGATAAGATTCCAGCTGGAGGACTGACAATCAGAATGTCACCATCAGATTCATCTCATGGAATATCTCTGACTGGATAGCTAAGAGGCCTGGTGTTTCATTCACAGACTATATAACTCAGTCCAATATTTTATTTCAAGAGACCTAGGTCTGTGAGCCAGTTTTGGTTGATGGGTATATCACATGTAATCTTCAGGCATCTGATAGGAAGAAAAGGGGGACACCTAAAGAGGGACTTCGTATCCTTGCCTCTACTAAGCTTAAGGTAACAGTTACAAAACTGATCCTGTGTGACCAACAAGCTCTTGTCTGTGTTGTAGAATTTAGGTATCATAGACTTTGGATTATAAATGTTTACTTCCCCCTCAAAGTATCAAGCAAAAACTGGTCCAAGACTGGAGACTATGCAATGAATTTATCTCTGACCATGTGGTGGTAGGTGATTTTAATGCCAGAATTGGCCCTTCAGATTATATTTTAAACTCACATTTTAATGCTTCCCCAACATGTGAGACTGAAAACCCCGTTTTCAGACAGCCTAAAGTTACAAAACAAAATTGGAAGTGTTTCTGCCTGGCCCAATTTGCAAATAGGCTAGATTTGTTTATTCTTAATGAAGCAATCTGTGTGGATTTCCCAGGGGAACTAACATACTGATCAGGAAATGGAGCCAGCACTATTGACTTTGTCCTGGTTTAATGCAATCTGTTAAAATTAGTAATTTACCTGGAAGTTGGGATACATCAGTGACCACCTACCAATTATTCTGAAACTAACAGTTAGGGATCAAGTAACCCATATATCAGAGAAGCTTGAAATAAATCCTACACCAGATTTAGTCTACAAAAGAAAAGACAGGTTACTTACCTGTAACCATGGTTCTTCAAGTGGACCTCTGTGAATTCACACAATAGTGTTTTATCAGCGCCTGCGCTGGTCCTCTCGGAATCTTCTAGAGCTTTTGGATAAAAGTAACAAAGTTTAAGTTGCCCCTATCGCGCATGCTCCGCCCGCCTCAGCCCTCAGTTCCATTTATCCGCCACAATAGCCTGAGCTCAGCATAGACATAGTCAGTGACGGACAGAGGGGAGGCTGGGCGGGATGTGTGAATTCACAGAGGTCCACTTGAAGAACCATGGTTACAGGTAAGTAACCTGTCTTTCTTCATCATGGCCTCTGTGAATGCACACAATAGGGTGACTAGCAAGCTCACTTACCGGAAGGAGGGCCGTCACTGAAGAATGGACGTCAATACCGCTCTCCCGAAGCTCGTCTCTTTCTTAGCCCTAAGGTCCAGTCTGTAATGTGTTACAAATGTAGACACATTGGACCAGGTAGCTGCTCTACAGATGTCTGGCACATCGACACCACGCAGCAGGGCCGTAGATGTTGCCACAGCTCTGGTGGAGTGTGTTTTGAGACCTTCAGGAGGTGCTTTGCCTTGCAGTTCATAGGCAAGGGAGATAGTCGAGACAAGCCATCTGGAGAGGGTAGATGAAGAAGCTGGAGAGCCTTTGTATTGTCCATGAAAACATAAGAACAGTCTTTGAGCCGCACGAAAATCTTTAGTTCGTGACACATAATATGACAAAGCTCTTTTTACATCCAACGAGTGGAGCATGCGTTCAACATCCGATGTAGGATCCGTAAACAGGGTAGGCAATATAAGGGGTTGATTAAGGTGGAAATCAGAGACAACTTTAGGTAGGAAAGATATGTCCGGGTATAAGGTGACTTTATCTTTGAAAAATTGGAGATAAGGAGGATCAGATCGTAGGGCAGCCAATTCGCTTGCTCTTCTGGCAGATGTAATGGCAACTAAGAACAACGTCTTGAATGAGAGCAGACAAATGTCACAAGAGGCCATAGGCTCAAATGGGTGGCGCGTAAGCGCATGTAGGACCACTTGAAGAGACCACTGAGGTATCGGAGGTTTTGTAGGTGGTCTAATGTTGGAAAGACCTCTCAGAAAAGATTTGAGGGTAGGATGGGAGAAGAATCTTGCAGAGTTCGAATCACGAGGTTGGAAAGATACGATTGCGGAAATGTAAACTTTGAGGGTGGATAGTGCCAAACCAGAGTCAAACAGGTAACGAAGGTATTGAAGTAAGGTGGATAACGATACAGGGCAAGTCTGTAAGTGATTTAATTTTGCAAATTTGAGAAAATTCCTCCATTTATACTTGTAGAGGAGATTGGTAGATGGTTTTCTTGCTTTGTCTAAAATCTCCTTGATTGATGGGTTATCATCCAGGCTGTCAAGTGTAGTGACTCGAGGTCTGGATGTAAGACTTGTCCTGAGTCCTGGGTTAGGAGATGAGGGACGCTCGGGAGCTTCATGACATCTACTGTCATCATCCTGAGGGTTGAAAACCAAGGCTGACGAGGCCACCACGGTGCAATGAAAATTGCACTGGACTTCATCTGTTGAGCCCTGACCAGTGTCCTCTGGATGAGTGGTATCGGCGGGAAAAGGTAGAGTAGATCCTGCTCCCACGGTACCATGAAAGCATCTCCCAGGGAGTGTGCGCCTCTTCCCGCACGCGAGGCGTATCTCATGCACTTCTTGTTGGTTTCGGAGGCAAACATGTCTATGACCGGAGTGCCCCATCTGCTGCATAGGAGATGAAAGATCTTGTTGTCCAGCTCCCATTCGTGGGTTTGAGTCACAAGGCGGCTCAATCTGTCTGCCAGCTGTTTGTCTGTGGTGGAGACATGAAGTGCAATTGGGTATACATGGTGTTGGTAACACCATTCCCATAGGTGTATCGAGAGAAAAAGCAGGGACATGGAGCGTGTCCCTCCCTGCTTGTTGATGTAGTACATGGTCGTGGTGTTGTCTGTTATCACTTGTACACCACGACCCTGTACTAGAGGAAGGAACGCCTTGAATGCCTTTATCACGGCAAGCATCTCCAGATGGTTGATATGTAGATGCGTTTCCTGAGTGGACCACCGTGCATGGATCTGGTGGGAGCCGCAGTGCGCTCCCCAACCTGTGGGGCTCGCGTCCGTGGTCACTTGAACAGTCAATTGTAGCGGACGAAAGGCTCTGCCTAGCAGGAGATTTGGGACGAATGTCCACCATCGCAGTTGCTTCACTAGCTCCACTGTAACAAGCAAACGCTTCCGAGGAGCATCTTGAATGGGGTCGAAAAGGGACAGAAACCACGCCTGGAGAGATCGCATTTTCAGATGGTCGTGCGCCAATGCTGATGTTGTAGAGGCCATCAGGCCCAATAGATGTTGTGCATGCCGTGCTGACACGGTGCAGTGTGGTCGAAATTGTCGAACAGCTCTTTTGATTTTCTTTATACGGTCTGGGGGTAGGAATATTCTTGCCTTGAGAGAATTTATCCTGCCTCCTATGTAGTCGACTACCTGCGATGGTAGAAGGTGGGACTTCTTGTGGTTGACCGAAAGTCCTAGGCAATTCAGCGTGTGAAGAACGAACTCAGTGTCCTGGAGAGCCCTTTGCTCTGATGGAGACACCACCAACCAGTCGTCTATGTAAGAGAATATCTGTATATTGTGTAGACGAAGGTAGGCTGCCACTGGTGCCATGCACTTCGTGAATGTCCTCGGAGCCATTGAGAGTCCGAACGGAAGAGCACGGAACTGGAATATGGTGTTTTGAAACATGAACCTGAGGTATTTTCTGTGATGTGGGTGGATGGTGACATGAAAGTAAGCATCCTTGAGGTCTATAACCACAAACCAGTCTTTTCTCTTTAGCAGGTGCAGAATGGTCTCCAGTGTGACCATCCGGAAGCGTCGAGGATGAAGGTACCTGTTTAGCTCCCTGAGGTCTAAAATGGGCCTTGTGCCACCATCCTTTTTTGGCACAGCGAAGTATCGGAAATAGAATCCTCTTGCCAAGTCCCGGATAGGCACTTTTTGAATGGCATGTTTTCGTAGAAGGGTGAGAATCTCTTCTTCTAGAACAGGATCGAAGGATGTAAGCTTGACTTGTCCTAGAGGAGGAAATTCTGTAAATTCCAGACGGTAGCCGAATTGAATAATGTTTAAGACCCAAGCATCTTTTGTGATTTCTGTCCAGTTGTGAAGATATGGGGCTAGTCGAGTGATGTGGTCGTGATCTGGTAGGTGCAAGTCAAAGATACTGTTTGGATTTCTTTGTCGGTGGCTTGTATGACTGACGACGCTGTGATGTAGACTGTGGTCGGAATGTAGAAGCAGAGGATGAGGCCTGGAAGGATCTGGTCTGATTCTGGTTCTTGAATGGACGGTACGATTGAGGAGCATGTTGTTGGTATTGTTGTTGGTATTGTTGTGGGTATTGTTTACGCCACTGATATTTGTTTTTCGGTTGTTGTTGAATGGTATATGACTTTGCTGTCTTCTTTATTTTATGCAGATTCTCAAGGTTATCATCTGTCTTTTCGTTGAATAGACCTTTGGCGTCAAAAGGTAGGTCTTCCACCCGGGTTTTAACATCTTCTATGATGCCTGAAAACCTAAGCCAGGCATGTCGTCTTAATGTAACAGCAGACATCAGTGTCCTAGCAGCAGCATCTGCTGAGTGACAGGCAGCCAAACGTTGGTGCTTCGAAACTGTCAAGGCCTCTGCATAGGTGTTCAAGAAGCCCTGCCTGGTGTCATCTGGGGCTGTCTGAAGTGCAGGAAGTATTCTTGACCAGAGTTGTCTTTGATAAGCCCCCATTGCCGTTTGATAATTGGTAACATGTAGCAAAAAAGTTGTGAGGGAATAAATTTTCCTTCCCAACACATCCAGTTTACGTCCCTCTCTGTTGGTGGGTGTGACGTGTGATCTTGTAGAAGATCTCGAGGAACTGGATTCTACAATTAAAGAATTTGGGACAGGATGTTTTGTCAAGAACGTGTCTTCGCCATGTATACGGTACAAATTTTCTGTTCTGCGGGATACAGGAGCAGAGGTAGATGGTTGATTCCAGCATTCTTTAATAATGTCCATCAGAGCTGAAATGAACCCCAAGCTGAGTGGAGGGGTCCTCTCTTGATTAATATCCCCAAAGATGAGGTCATCTGATGGAGGGGGTGTTTCAAGTGTTTGTATTTTCAAAGTCTTTGCCATTCTTGAGATCATTTGTACATACGAGGAAAAATCTTCAGAAGGAGAGGATGGATGGGGATCCCCAGCATCTGATTCCAATGGGTCTTCTCCTACAGGTGTTCTTCCCGATGCGTCCGAAGGAACCTCATGTCCTTGGTACGAGTCGTCTGAGTAAACAGACTCATCTTCATCAGTATCAGACAGTAAGTGTGCATCTGCTTTGCGCTTTCTGCTCTCTGATTCAGAGTTTGGAGGCATCGATGTCGAGTGGGTTCTTATATGTGCAGCCTTTGACGTCGAATGTGAAGCTTTAGCAGCTTTCTCCTTGCCCTTTCCTGAACGTTTAGAGGCGCGAACCGTATCGGCGTCAACATGTTTTCGGTGTCGACGTCAAAGAGGGGATGAGGAGGAAGAAGAAGAGGTAACATACACATATTTAACCTTCTTCCTTCTAATATAGTCGCCTTCGCTCGACGTCGAGTCAGAATCAGAATCCTCCCTTCGACGTTGGCGTCGTCCTCTTTTATGATCAATGTCGACGTAGTCTCGGTCGTCGTATTTTGACTTATGTCGACGCCGAGAAGATCGAGGCAGAACGATCACCTCTTGTCGAGCTTTTCTGTGTCGATCTGGCAAGATGTGTTTAGTTTTAGAAGCCTTCTTACGGGGTGGAGAAGGCTCTCTCGATGAAGAAGAAACCGGCGTTGAAGGTGCCGGAGAAGCCCGCCCGGTCGAAACAGGGCTTAGATGGGCAATAGCCTGGCTAGTAACGGTGTGGACTAGCTGGCTCGGGGTCGGAGACCGACAAATTCGTTCGGAGGCGACAGGGGAGGCAAGTGCCTGCCGAGATGGAAGGGAGTCAGCGACCTCCGAAAGGGATTCTCTATCCCTAGACGAGTCCTCTAGAATCGGGGAGGGTAACGATGTCGAGATCGGAGGAAGATGTTTTCTAAGGTCTTTTGTTTTTTCTTTTTTGTCCTTTGATGATTTTGTTTGCTTTACAGGATCTTTCGAAGACGATGTCGACGAAAGTTTCGACGTGGAGGTAAGTTTTTTTGCGGTCTTTTTAGGAGGTTTGTCCACAGCTTTCGATGGAGGTGCTGGGGGTGGTGAGGCAATGCGAACCTCAGAACGAGGGGTAGCGGATGTAGTGGAAGTGGTCTCCATGTCGGAGGGCCTGGATGCCGACAACGTTTTGTCCCAAAGGAACAGTTTCAACCGTTGTTCACGAGCCTTCAAGGCAGCCTTAGTGAAGTTCTTGCAATGTTTGCAAGAGTGAGGACGATGAGATTCTCCCAAGCAGAAAAGGCAGTAGTCGTGGCCGTCGGAGAATGGTAACTTGCGGGAGCACGACTTGCATCTGCCAAATGGTCCTGATCGGGACATAAAGCAGGGAAGGAAGGGAAAAAGACTCACAGCGGGGAAGATAGGTGGTTTCCGGCGATAATTGGATTAGGAAGAAGATGATTAGAACAACGGAGCAGCAGTCAGCAAGAGCGGAAGGCGGCAATCAAGGCCGTTGAAAGTGCGGGGAAAAAACCAATTCACAATCCAAAGAGTATTCCAAGACAGTCCGATGATCAAGGGGCAACAGAGGAAGTTCAGAGTCAAAAGGCAGTCCGAATTCAAAGCCGATTTTCCAGTCAGAATATTATTAAGAAGAGAGCTCTAACCGAGAGGTTCCAGTGCGCGAAGGCGGTAAAATGGAACTGAAGGCTGAGGCGGGCGGAGCATGCGTGATAGGGGCAACTTAAACTTTGTTACTTTTATCCAAAAGCTCTAGAAGATTCCGAGAGGACCAGCGCAGGCGCTGATAAAACCCTATTGTGTGCATTCACAGAGGCCACGATGAAGAACAAGTGGATATGGAAAACAGAGTCTGGAGTTTCTCAACTCAGCTGAAGCAGCACAACTCCATTGTAAATATATCAAGTCACCTGATACTTGCTTTCAAGCCTATGAGCAGTAATCCTTGATGTGGCAAGAAACAGTGTTAAAACATCCCTACCCAAATGTTCTTGACTCATCCAAGACCACTCAAAACCCTGGTTTGATCACAAATGTGCAGTAGCAAAGAAACAGTAACCAGATTCAAACAGTATAGGGCTAACAATGTCAGAATAATCCCTCCTGCATTGCAACATCAAAAACAACAATATAAAACACTAATTAGGAAAAGAAAAGAGAGGCATTAAGGAAAACCTGGTTACAGTTAATCCAAGCCATGAGAACTAATAATTCTCCATTTTTCTGGTGAATCATAGCAGACAATCTTCAGGCAGGAACTCAAAAGATGTCGTGTCATAGCTCTGCTGTCTCCTGGGAATATTACTTCCAAGCATTGTACACAGCAGAGTCACAGACTCTTCCCTGGACATTAGTCTAGAAAACCTTCCTACCCGGCCAGCAGTTACCATGACAGAAGTCAAAAGGTTCATAGCTGAGTTGAAACTAGGGAAAGCCCCTACGGTAAATACAATTCCACCAGAGTTGATTAAGAGTAATGTTGATTGGTGAGCATCAGTGCTAGCAGCAATCTTTACCTGGATTGGCCCGATAGCCGAAATCCCTGCCAATTGGGCTATGTCCATCATTATTCCAATATATATAAAAAGGAGCTACATCTGACCTCTCAAATTATCAACCTATAATCTTGCTTAGTGTCATGAGCAAATTCTATGCCAAGCACTTTTGCTAGAAGTTCTGGGACTTGGTGGAACAGAATATTTTAACGGGTGAACAAGGAGGGTTTAGGGCCTGTCACTCCACCCTTGATCAGTGATGGATACAACAGCATTTATGCTGCCTTTGCTAACTTTAAGTCAGCATTCAACAGCATCCCCTGGGATAGGTTATGGACCAAACTTAAAGCTTCCTCTATAGACAGGAGATTACTTGCACTCATCTACACATTACACAAAACAATCATCTCAGAGTAAGGGCTATTTATCTCACCGGGTTTCCCTCAAGAGAGGTGTGAAAAAAGGATGCATTCTAGCTCCCTGTTGTTCATTTTTCATATTAATCCTATGACTCAAGTCTCAACAAACCCTGATTTTCACCCACCCAAACTCATAAACAGGCTGATCCCTGCTCCACTGTATGCAGATGATACAGCAATTTTTATCATCTACTAAAGTAGAGCTTATGGGAACCCTACAGGCTTTTGCAGCACACTGCTCTGAAAAGCATCTTGTAATAAACTACCAAAATTTTCACCAAAAGGGTTGGTAAGCACAAGTGACAGATAGATGGGTGTGATACCAACAGGTCAAGACATATAAATACCTTCATGTAATTTTTCAGTGGTCTGTAGAGAGCTCACATCACCCATGTCACTGAAAATGCTCAAAGAACTACCACTTGAGATTCTTCTTTTCAAAATGGGTCTCCTATAGAATCATAGAACAATTGAGTTGGAAGGGGCCTATAAAGCCATGAAGTCCAGCCCGCTCAATGCAGGAATCCAAATCAGAGTAGATGTGACAGATGGTTGTCCAATTTTCTTTTGAATGCCTCCAGCACTGGAGTGCTCACTACCTTCTGAGGTAATTGTTGTACTGCTCTAACAGTTAAGAACTTTTTGCTGATATTCAGCATAAATCCGGCTTCCTGTAACTAAAGCCCATTATTATGCATCTTGCACTCTGGGATAATCAAGAACAGATCCTGCCTCTCCTCTGTACTTCAGTATTTGAAAAGTACTATCAACTTTCCCCTCAGTCTTTTTTTATCAAGGCTAAATTCAAAGTGCTGATTATTACCTATAAAGCCTTATACAGTTTGAGTCCAGGCTATTTGAAGGATTGTATAATCCCATATGAGCCTCCTTGGCTTTTAAAATCTTCTTGGGAGACCCTTCTCTCAGTTCCAGCTTCCCAACCTCATTTGGTGAGGACATGAGGGCCTTAGGCTCAATGGCTGCTCCTAGGCTTTGGAATGCACTGCCCCAAGAAGCCAGGTGGTCCCCCTCCCTCTTGTCCTCCCATTGTCAGGCAAAGATCTTCATCTTCAGGCATGTCTTTAAATAGTATCTCAGGAATGCTGGTTTACCTTGACTTCAACAATATTATATTCAATATATATATTGACACACACACACACACACACACACACACCCCTTGACTTCAGCAAAGCCTTTAACAAAGTGCTCCATGATATTCTGATTAGCAAGCTGACTCGGAGTGGGTTGGATAGAACAAGTGTCAGGTGGATATAATATATAATATATAATATTACTTAAATTTATATACCATCCCATTAGTGCCAAAGCACTATTCTGGGTGGTTTACAGATAGTTAAAACAAACTACACAGAAGTAAATATAACATAAATAACAAAGACATGGTCTAAAACCTTAAACAATGGCACAACCAATTTTCAAAGAAATGCAAGACTGGAGGTGAGGCATTCAGCTGGGGTCAATGTCAAAGACTTCCCTGAATAATAGTGTTTTTAATTGCTTCCTAAATGAATACAGGGAGGGGGCCAGTCATAGCTGCTCTGGGAGTTGATTCCATAAGGTAGGTACCACTGCCGAGAAGGCCCTACCTCTAGTAGATGGCTTTCGGGCCTCTCTTGGGGTGGCTACAAGGAGCCTGGCCTCAGAAGATCTGGTTGGTTGGGCAGATGACATTGGGGAAAGACGCTCTGACAAGTAATGTGGTCCCAAACTGTGCAGGGCTTTATATGTGTCAGAGCCTTGAACCTAATCTAAGACTCAACGGGTAACCGGTGGAGGCTGGCCAGCACTGGGGTAATGTGATCAAATTTGCTCACACCAGCCACCAGTCTGGCCAACATTCTGGACCCGCTGTAGTCTCTGGGTCAATCTCAAGGGATGCCCCACATAGAGAGCATTGCAGTAGTCGATCCATGAGATGACCAGTGCCTGCACCAACATCTTAAGGAAGCCCTCATCTAGGTAGGGGTGGAGTTGGGCGATAAGCCTAAACTGATTAAAAACTAATCTGGACATAGTTGCAATCTGGGAATCTCAAGAAAGAGCCGGGTCCACAAGAATGCCAAAATTATGACCTTGATCCATAAATGGGAGAGCAGTGCCATCCAGTCTAGGGATAATCCCCTCCCCCAACAACCTTTTGGAAGGTATATTATGTCTAGAGCATTCCCACCATCTAGGGGGAGGTAACCCAATCCAAAAATGAGATGATTAATCTGGCAGGATTTGTTCTTGACAAATCCACGTTGGCTTCTAATTATTACTGCATTGTTTTCAAGGTGCTTGCTTTATAATCTGCTCCAGAATTTTTCCTGGAATAGATGATAGGCTGACTAGTCTATAGTTTCCAGGATCCTCCTTTTTGAAGTTAGGGACATTAACTTTCCTCCAATCATATGGCACTTCACTCATCCTCCATAATGTCAAGAAGATAATAGTGGTTCTGAGAGCTCTTCAGCCAGTTCCTTCAACATTTCTGGATGCAGTTCATCTGGCCCTGGGTATTTGAACTCATTCAAAGTAGTAAGGTACTCCTTGATTATTTGTTTATCAATCTCAAGCTGCAATTCTATTCCCTCCCTTTGTTCTTCACAGTCTATTACATATAGACTGACCTTTGGGAAAAGACCAAAGTAGGAATTGAGCACTTGTGCCTTTTTTTGGTTGTCTCTTATCATTTCCCATCCTCACTGAGTAGCCAAGCCACTGTTTCTTTTCTTTGTCTTTTGCTACACATGTACTGGAAAGAATGCTTTTTTGTTGCTTTTAGCATCTCTTGCTAACCTCAGCTATATACCATCTGTACTAAAAACCTTTCAAGATAAGGTACTCACCCAACTACTGTATGTTTCAGGCATATGCATTCATAAATACTTCTGCCCCCTTGAGGCAGTGCAGTCTGAATTCCTATGACCTATATTTGGGCTCCATGATCACTGCAGATGGGGACAGCAGCCACGAAATTAAGACGCCTGCTTCTTGGGAGGAAAGCGATGACAAACCTAGACAGCATCTTAAAAAGCAGAGACATCACCATGCTGACAAAGGTCCGCAGAATCAAAGCTATGGTTTTTCCAGTAGCGATGTATGGAAGTGAGAGCTGGACCATAAAGAAGGCTGACCGCCGAAGAATTGATGCTTTTGAACTGTGGTGCTGGAGGAGACTCTTGAGTCTCCCCTTGAGTCTCTTGAGACTCTTGAGTCTCCCCTGGACTGCAAAGAGAACAAACCTATCCATTTTGAAGGAAATCAACCCTGAGTGCTCACTGGAAGGACAGATCCTGAAGCTGAGGCTCCAATACTTTGGCCATCTCATGAGAAGAGAAGACTCCCTGGAAAAGACCCTGATGTTGGAAAAGTGTGAGGGCAAGAGGAGAAGGGGATGACAGAGGATGAGATGGTTGGACAGTGTCATCGAAGCTACCAACATGAATTTGACCCAACTCCGGGAGGCAGTGGAAGACAGGAGGGCCTGGCGTGCTCTGGTCCATGGGGTCACGAAGAGTCGGACACAACTTAACGACTAAACAACAACAACATATTTGGTGTACCACACTGTATCCCTAATACCCTACTCAGATTAGAAGCTGGAATGGCCCCACCTGAAGCAAGTGCATGGCTTCAAATAATCAGACTTTGGCTGGAGTTAAAACTTAATTCTATTGGCGTATTACCTCTGATTTTAATAAACAACCACCCATCAGGCTGGGCAGGAGCAGTGGAGAGAAAATGGTTGTCTTATAGGATATCCCATCTGGCTTTGTTACATTTGGGATTTATGAAAACCAAAGAGAATATTAGGAAGTGAATCTGGGATTCAGTCTTCCAACTCAAGAACATGGATCCCATATTATTCAGTGGCTGGCAATCACAGTAAGATCTTCATCCCAGCAATTACCTTTACAACTCAGAATTGTGAGACATCAGAAAGTTTTCACCCTGCCCCTTTTCAATGCTCTGCCTTCAGCCATTCTAGAGGAAAGATTAGATTAAGTGCAGTTTGAATTTCAGTCTGTTATATTGCTTGTAAATGCTATATAATTTTTATTGTATTTAGTTTATGGTCATAATAATAAAGTTAAAGTTAATAGACGTTGAAGTAGGAGAATCAAAGAATGATCAAATAAAATGGGACTACTTGGATACAGGACAATTTTTGGTGACTGTGGGGAAATTCAATAAGTGTATCACTTATGTGCATGCAACGTATGCCCCACTATGTGTACAAAAGAAGATATAGCAAATGGCTGAGATAACACTATTGAAGGAGCGCCCTCCTGGTAAAAAAAAATGGTTTAATCTTAACATTTTAATTTGTTGGTGAATTGAAAGTGTGAGTTAGTGCAACACATATAATGGAGAAACATACATACACACCCTTTAACCTGTCAGATAAACGTCCACAGAATGCAGACTAGAAAACAATATTCCAATTTCCAAACCCTTTCCTTGGGGTTGGAAGGAACAGGAAGATAAGCTATTATTGAACCTGGGAAAACTATATTGATCTTGGAATTTTTGTAGATCAAAAGCTAAATATGAGCCAACAGTGTGATGTGGCTGCAACAAAAGGCCAAAGCTATTTTAGGATGCATTAACAGAAGTATAGTCTTTCAAATCCCTTGAGGTATTAGTTCCCCTCTATTTGGCACTGGTTAGGCCTCATCTTCCCCTTCACGGATTGCTGCCTTGTCGTGGTGAAGGGGCTTGAGTAATTCAGAGAAGCTATGGGCTATGCCGTGCAGGGACACCCAAGACAGACAGGTCATAGTGGAGAGTTCTGACTAAACGCGATCCACCTGGAGCAGGAACTGGCAAGCCACTCCAGTATCTTTGTCAAGAAAACCCCATGAACAGAAACAAAAGGCTAAAAGATATGACGCTGGAAGATGAGCCCCTCAGGTCGGAAGGCGTCCAATATGCTACTGAGGAAGAGCGGAGGACAAGTACAAGTAGCTCCAGAGCTAATGAAGTCGTTGGGCCAAAGCCGAAAGGACGCTCAGCTGCAGACGCGCCTGGAAATGAAAGGAAAGTCCGATGCTGCAAAGAAAAATACTGCATAGGAACCTGGAATGTAAGATCTATGAACCTTGGCAAGCTGGACGTGGTCAAACAGGAGATGGCAAGAATAAACATTGACATCCTGGGCGTCAGTGAACTAAAATGAACGGGAATGGGCGAATTCAATTCAGACGATTATCATATCTACTATTGTGGGCAAGAATCCCGTAGAAGAAATGGAGTAGCCCTCATAGTGAACAAAAGAGTGAGAAAAGCTGTACTGTGATATAATCTCAAAAATGATAGAATGATTTCAATATGAATCCAAGGCAGACCTTTCAACATCACAGTAATCCAAGTTTATGCACCAACCACCGATGCTGAAGAGGCTGAAATGGATCAATTCTATGAAGACTTACAACACCTTCTAGAACTGACACCAAAGAAAGATGTTCTTGTCATTATAGGGGACTGGAATGCTAAAGTAGGGAGTCAAGAGATAAAAGGAACAACAGGTAAGTTTGGCCTTGGAGTTCAAAATGAAGCAGGGCAAAGGCTGATAGGGTTTTGTCAAGAGAACAAGCTGGTCATCACAAACACTCTTTTCCAACAACACAAGAGGCGACTCTACACATGGACATCATCAGATGGGCAATACTGAAATCAGATCGATTATGTTCTCTGCAGCCAAAGATGGAGAAGCTCTATACCAGTGGTCGGGGAACAGGGGTAAATTACCCCAAATGGAATAAAAGTGAAAATCCTGGGGGTAATGAGCAGAGGATTGGAAAAGATCAGTCTACATCCCAATTCCAAAGAAGGGCAGTGCCAAAGAATGCTCCAACTACCGTACAATTGCACTAATTTCACACGCTAGCAAGGTTATGCTCAAAATAGTAAGGTTACCTACCTGTAACCATGGTTCTTCTAGTGGACCTCTGTGAATTCACACAAATGGGTTTATTCTGCGCCTGCGCAGGACATTCAGAAGATTCTAGAGCTTAAAAAAGAGTGAATAATGAGATACCCCCCCTAGGATACAAGCTCTGCCTCCTCAACCTTCCCCTCAGTTCCTGCATAGTCTGCCGCTGTCCAGAGAGAACATTAAAATAAGGGACAACGTGACGGACAGAGGGGAGGAAGGGAGGGAAGTGTGAATTCACAGAGGTCCACTAGAAGAACCATGGTTACAGGTAGGTAACCTTACTTTCTTCATAGTGGCCTCTATGAATGCACACAAATGGGTGCCTGACAAGCTCACTTACCGGAGGTGGGACGTCACGGCAGGATAGATGTCAAAATGGCCCTTCTGAAAGCAGCATCATTTTTGGCTCTGACATCGAGGCGGTAATGCTTCGTGAATGTCATTGGGTTTGACCAGGTCGCAGCTCGATAAATAGCCTGGGCGTCTATGCCACAGTGTAGAGCCGTCGAGGTAGAGACCGCCCTGGTAGAATGAGCCTTGATAGTGCTCGGTATCGTTGTACCCGAGAGCTCGTAAGCTAATCGTATGGCTTGAACTATCCAACAGGAGATAGTTTGCGTCGATGCCGGGTGTCCTTTATTCTGACCGTGATGGCACGGAAACAGTCTGGGTGATTTTCTGAAGTGTTTGGTCCTGTCGATGTAAAAAGCCAGGGCTCTACGGACATCGAGCATGTGGAGCTTGCGTTCGATGGGTGTGTTTGGGGATGGGAATAAAGTCGGAAGAATTATGGGTTGATTCATGTGGAAGTCAGATATAACCTTAGGCAAGAAGGATATATCAAAGTACAATGTAACTTTATCAGGATGAAACTGTATGTATGGCGGGTCGGACCTTAATGCTGCCAGTTCACCAGCTCTTTTAGCAGAAGTGCTGGCCACAAGAAAGATGGTCTTTATAGATAGTAATTGTTCATTGCAGGTAGCCAAGGGTTCGAAAGGAGGTTTGGTTAGGGCATCAAGGACCAGTTGTAGAGACCATTGGGGTAGTACATGTTGAGTTGGAGGTCTGGTGTTCTGCAGGCCCTTCATGAATTTCTTGAGTGTAGGATGAGAAAAGTTTAGCTGATGAGGAGTGGTGCGGTTGATGCGCTACGATTGTCGATATGTAGACTTTAATAGTGGAATAGGAGAGGCCAAGGTTGAACAAATGCAGAATGAAGGTAAGTAAAGTCTTGAGGGAGACAGGAATTGTGGTTAATTCTTTAGAGTTAGCGAATGTAGTAAAGGATTTCCATTTATTTTCATAGAGTTTGATAGTAGATGGTGTCATGGTTTCGGTTATTAAGGCTAAAATGTAATTTCTGAATGGGATTTGTAGTCATGGAACTGTGTAGAAGGAATCCATATTGGTCTGTGTTAGCATAACTAGATGCTTCGAGAATCTTTTTTCTCTTAGAGCTAGCTGTAATTTTCCATGAAGCAAGCTTGGCCAGAGACGATAAGGGTCAAGACACAACATCAGGAAGATGGTCAACAACACCTGCACATCCCATGGGAAACAGAGGTGGAGTGTGAAGAGACAGCCCTTCATCCTGATTGGTTTACGTCAGAGGAGAGTGAAGAAGAAGGGTGGTCCCAGCATGGAAGAAAAATGGAAGACTGAGATAGAGAAAAAACTTTTTTAACCTTTTGATTCTTGATTTGGATTTTAGGATGGACTTTTGAGTTCCAATTGCTATTTTGTTAGTATTATGCTAGAATGTAGTTCAGTGTAAGGATAGAGAAAGGGGGGCTATGCCTTGCCTGCCTTTCAAGCTATTTTTAGAGTTTTTTATTTTATTTTTGTAGCTGGAATTTGCTAAAGTTCTAACTGCTTTGATTTATGGAAATGTACTTGAATACTATGCTTTGCAACAAACTGAATATCTCTAAATACTCTATTTTTCTAATAAAACAATAATTCTTAAAAGCTGTTTGGTCTCTTGAACAGCAAACCTGCACAATTATTTTTAGGCCACAGATGTGCTACTTGAGTCCATTTGTTCTTCTCTCTGGTAATTGCTAATTCGAACGGACTTGGGAAAAGGAGTAAGTGGTGCTGCCTGGCTGGGTACCGGACTCAGCTCAGCTGATTAAGGAGTACACTTGCCCCTGGAACCTCTCTGTTCAAGCTGCAGGAATCTCTTAGGAGACCTGTGAGCTGACAGACGGCTTGCAAGCTTGATTTAGGATTGTTTGGAATTTGGGGATATTCTCCACGCTGTCAGATTGAGCGATGGAATGTCGGGATGGAGGATCGACCCGTCGTTCTGGGAGAGGAGGTTCGGTATCGATGGTAAGTGGAAGACCTCGATTGCTAACGACCTGAGGTGGGTGAACCAGGGTTGACGAGGCCACCATGGGGCGATTATTATGGCATTTGTTGAGTATTGCATGAGCGTGATGACTGTTTTGAGTATCATCGGTATCGGTGGGAACATGTAGAGGAATTATCCTGACCAGTCGATCATAAATGCATCGCCTAGGGAGTCGGTATCGAAGCCAGCTCTTGAACAATACCGGGGACATTTGGCATTGTTTCTGGTAGCAAAAAGGTCTATGGATGGGTATCCCCATCGACGGCAGATAGAATGGAATACATCGTCGTCTAGAGTCCATTCGTGTGTACGCATAGGTAGTCGGCTCAGCCGGTCCGCGACGTAGTTGTCTTCTGTCAAGATGTGAATAGCTTGTGGGAAAATGCGATGTCGGTAACACCATTCCCATAGTTCTATCGTAAGATGTAGGAGAGGAAGGGAACGGGTGCCTCCCTGCTTGTTTATATAGAACATTGCTGTGGTGTTGTCCGTTACTAATTGGACTACTTTTCCTGTAATGCGGGGCAGAAATGCTCGGAAAGCTTTTATGACAGCCATTATCTCTAATTGGTTTATGTGCAATGATTCTTTTTTTGTCCACAGGCCGTGAGTTTGTAGTTCCTGGCAATGCGCTCCCCAACCAGAGGGGCTGGCATCTGTAGTCACCTGTATCGATGGAAGGATCGGTGTGAATGGTCTGCCGGTGGTGAGGTTTAAGATGGACGTCCACCAGGTAAGTTGATGTGCTAACTGTGGGGTGACCCTTAGATGCTTTGACTGATGGTTGGTAAGGGGGTCGAAGAGGGATAGGAACCATGTTTGTAGTGGTCTCATCTTGAGTCTTGCGTGGGTGATGACTGCGGTTGTGGAGGACATGAGTCCTAGAAGGTGCTGCGCTTGGTGTCACCTGTGCGTGAGGTCGAAATGGGAGGATTGCTCGACGTAATTTGGAGACTCGTTGATATGGTAGGGAAGCTTTGGCTGATACGGAGTTGAGATCTGCCCCTATGTAGGAAATTTTCTGAGTAGGTTGAAGATGAGACTTGTTGTAATTGATCTCGAGACCTAGTCTTTGCAGAGTATCTAGAGTTGTTCTTGTGGCGTCGACTGCGGCATGGTAAGAGTTCGCGACTATAAGCCAATCGTCGATGTAGGGGAATATGGTAATTCCCTGGAGTCTGAGATGTGCGACCACAGGGGCCATACACTTCGTAAAGGTTCTTGGTGCTGTAGATAGGCCGAATGGAAGTGCACAGAATTGGTACGTGAGATCCTGGAACTGAAATCGGAGGAATTTTTGGTGGAGAGGGTGTATGGATATGTGAAAATAGGCGTCTTTGAGATCGACGACCACGAACCAATTTCCCTGCGCAAGGAGGGAGATAATAGAATCGAGCGTTAGCATCCAGAACTTTTTGGGTCTGATAAACTGGTTTAGTTCCCTGAGGTCTAAAATGGGCCGGAGTCCTCCGTCTTTTTTGGGGACCGTGAAGTATCGGGAGTAGAATCCCTCGTTGGGTGAGGCGGATGGGATGATAACTATGGCTCGTTTGTGAAGGAGGGAAGTTATTTCGTCCTGTAACTCAGGTGAAAAGGGTGTGTGTTTTGTGCAGTTGGGTAGAGGAAGTTCGAAAAATTCAATGAGGTAACCCTTATTGATTATGGAGAGGACCCATTTAGTTGCCACTGCGGGAGCATGTGGTGAAGTCGAGGAGAAAAAGGTATTGGGGAAGAACTAGGGAAATTGCTTACCCTTTCGTTGTGGTTTTCGAAAAGGTTGTCTGGTAGCCTGAGGTTGTTGCCTATGAAATTGTGGTGTTGGAAAAGATGTTGAGGAGTAGGATCGATCTTGATGTTGTTGTCGGTATGGACGAAAGGGCTGTTGGTATTGGTAAGGCTGTTGCTGGTAGTATGGTTTACGATACGAGGTCTTCTGGTATCGGTAGGGTTGCTGAGGCGTATATGATTTAGCCGTCTTTCGGAGCTTGTGGATGTTCTCCATCATGTTGTCCGTTTTGGTATGGAAGAGGTCAACGGTGTCGAAGGGAAGGTCCTCTATTCTGGTTTTGGTATCATCCAAAATGTTGGAAGATCAAAGCCAGGCATGTCTCCTTATGGCTATAGATGTTGCCATAGCCTTGGATGCCGTGTCCATAGTATGTCTGGCTGCTATGCGTTGTTGTTTAGCGAGGGTTGTAGCCTCTGTATATATATTAATGAGATCTTGTCTAGCAGAGTCGGGGGTTGCTTGCAGGGATGGTAATATTTTATCCCATAGGTGTCTTTGATAAGCTCCCATGGCAGCTTGGTAGTTGGAGATCCGTATGAGTAGGGATGTCAGGGAGTAGAGTTTTCTACCGAAGGCGTCTATTTTACGTCCCTCTCTGTTGGCTGTTGTAAGAGAGGATTTGCTGTGCGATCTATATTGAGTGGATTCAACCATTATGGAATTAGGGGCCGGGTGCTTGAGAAGAAATGTGGCATCCTGGCCATGAGTCTTGTAATGGTGTTCAACCCTACGAGGGGGTTGTAAAGATGACGGTTTGTCACACGATTCTTTGATGAGCTGTAATAGGGCTGGTATAAGGCTTAGACTAGGTGGATGGACCTTGTCTTGTTCCAAGTCATTAAAGACTAAATCCTGTATCTGCTGAGGAGGCTGCTCGACATCGAGGTGGAGCGTTTTAGCCATACGAAGGATGAGCTGAGCATATGAAGTGTAGTCCTCCGAGGGGGATGGAGGGTGGTTTTCCAGAGTGCTAGAACTCGGGGGAGGAATGGGGGTAATGGAATCATTTGAAGATGAAGATTCTCCATCTTGAGAAGAGGTGGAGAGTATGGAGGGAGAGGAAGGTCTATCTTCGTATCCCCTCAGCATAAGGTCATCCTCTGGTACGGTAGATATCGAAGCCGGCTCTATATCATGCCCAGACGGCCCAGAGTAAAGTGTAGCGGCTTCAACAGTGGCCTGTTGGCATCTTTCCTTGTGTTTCTTGGTCGGTACAGAGGGTTCTGGAGGTGTCAGTCTCTTGCGTGATGGTTTCTCCCTGTTTGGAGGGAGATCAGGGTGATGTCCAGGCTGGCCTTGATGCGGCAATCTGCTGGGCGGATACCAGTGTGGAGGTGGATATGGTGGCCTCCTGTACTCATCAGGGTAAGGGTAGTCATAATATCGTTGATAAGGGTCATAATGATGATATGGGTAGTAGCTGGCATGAAAGTAAGGATCTCCATATCGATATGGATCGGTTGGAGGTACATGATCTTGCGGCCGGGTTGGAGAAATGTGCTTTCACTTCTCTGTACGTTTTTTCGGAGGGTGTTCCGGAGTTACACCTCCTGAGTCGACACCAGCATTTGCCCGCCCTGGAGATCGAGGGCTATCAGGGGCCGTGGCCGGGCTGGAAGGTTCATCAGCCTGCGAATGGCCAGAGCTGGGAGATAAACTTAGAGTCGTCTGATGAGGTTGAGCAGATGAAAGGATATGATCATCCCTGTCTTGGAAGATAGGAGCCTCCTGAGAGTGCTCTTCCAGTATCGGTGACGGCAGAGAAGGTGGCGGATGGGTAATAGAAGCCGTCTTAGTTGTCATCTTATGTTTCTTTGCCTGCTTCTAATTTTTTCCAGGCTCCGAGGATCTGGGCTTAGGTTTAGCCGAAGTAGACCAGGATTTGGAGGGTTTCCGCGGCTCTTTAGTCTTGGGGAGTACTTGCGTAGTGCCCGTGGCGGGGTGAGTAGCGGGAATGACAGTAGATGGTTCGGGTATAACCGGTTGGGTTCCTGGAGGGGAAGCACTGGTTTCCATAGTTGACTTAAAAGATTGTTCGTAAAGGTAGGAATGGAGACGTTGAAGTCTCAGTTTAATCGCAGGTTTAGTAAGTTGTTTACAGGCGAGGCACGAGTGTGTCTGATGGAATTCGCCAAGACAAAAAAGGCATTTATCGTGCCCGTCGGTAAGAGGTATCTTTTTTAGGCACGCGGAACACCTCTTGAAGCCCCGAGGGGCCATAAAAGAAGAAAAAAATGAAATAAGGGGGGGGGGAAGGTGGGAAAGGGAAAAATCGTCGAAAAAATCTTTTTTTTTAGACTGATTATAAGTAATAACTAGGAGAGTTGTAAAATTAAGGAAAAAGGGGGGAAAAGGATAAGCTAGAAGTAGATTACTTTCCTGAATAGTAAGCTCTAATGTTCCTAACGTCCTGTAGCTGCAGAGGAAAGAAAGGAACTGAGGGGAAGGTTGAGGAGGCGGAGCTTGTATCCTGGGGGGGGGTATCTCATTATTCACTCTTTTTTAAGCTCTAGAATCTTCCGAATGTCCTGCGCAGGCGCAGAATAAACCCATTTGTGTGCATTCACAGAGGCCACTACGAAGAACCTACAAGGTAGACTTCAGCAGTATGTGGACCGAGAACTCAAGCTGGATTTCAAAGGGTCAGAGGAACTAGAGACCAAATTGCTAACATGCGCTGGATTATGGAGAAAGCCAGAGAGTTCCAGAAAAACATCTACTTCTGCTTCATTGACTACGCAAAAGCCTTTGACTGTGTGGACCACAACAAACTATGGCAAGTTCTTAAAGAAATGGGAGTGCCTGACCACCTTATCTATCTCCTGAGAAATCTATACGTGGGACAGGAAGCAACAGTTAGAACTGGATACGGAACAATTGATTAGTTCAAAATTGGGAAAGGAGTACGACAAGGCTGTATATTGTCTCCCTGCTTATTTAACTTATATGCAGAATATATCATGCGAAAGGCAGGACTGGATGAATCCCAAACCGGAATTAAGATTGCCGGAAGAAATATCAACAACCTCAGATATGCAGATGATACCACTCTGATGGCAGAAAGTGAGGAGGAATTAAAGAACCTCTTAATGAGGGTGAAAGAGGAGAGCGCAAAGAATGGGCTGAAGCTCAACATCAAAAAAAAAAAAAAAGATCATGGCCACTGGCCCCATCACCTCCTGGCAAATAGAAGGGGAAGATATGGAGGCAGTGACAGATTTTACTTTCCTGGGCTCCATGATCACTGCAGATGGGGACAGCAGCCACGAAATTAAGACGCCTGCTTCTTGGGAGGAAAGCGATGACAAACCTAGACAGCATCTTAAAAAGCAGAGACATCACCATGCTGACAAAGGTCCGCAGAATCAAAGCTATGGTTTTTCCAGTAGCGATGTATGGAAGTGAGAGCTGGACCATAAAGAAGGCTGACCACCGAAGAATTGATGCTTTTGAACTGTGGTGCTGGAGGAGACTCTTGAGAGTCCCCTGGACTGCAAAGAGAACAAACCTATCCATTTTGAAGGAAATCAACCCTGAGTGCTCACTGGAAGGACAGATCCTGAAGCTGAGGCTCCAATACTTTGGCCATCTCATGAGAAGAGAAGACTCCCTGGAAAAGACCCTGATGTTGAGAAAGTGTGAGGGCAAGAGGAGAAGGGGATGACAGAGGATGAGATGGTTGGACAGTGTCATCGAAACTACCAACATGAATTTGACCCAACTCCAGGAGGCAGTGGAAGACAGGAGGGCCTGGCGTGCTCTGGTCCATGGGGTCACGAAGAGTCGGACATGACTTAACGACTAAACAACAACAAGGCCTCATCTTGAGTACTGTGTCCAGATGCTGGTGTGGGAGAACAACCCTGGCTTGCCAGCCCTATCTCCAAACAGCCAGTAAAGAACACAAAAGTTAATGAACAAGTAACTGGAAGAATCTGAGAAAACAGGAGAAAATTACACAAGAGGTAAAGAAAACCACTGTGCCTATGTAAACAGGTAACCTACTGTCCCAGGCAGCTGCTGCTAAAATATACCAGTCTGACAACCTGGGCTATTCAAGACATCCTCCTACCACTCCATAAAATAGCCATATAATATGTGGTATTTTTCATGTTTTGAAGGACTACATTATGATTGGATGTACCAAAACTACTGTAGGGTTCCTCCAAGGCAATGAACCACAGGATGATGGCCATTCTTTGATTATTTCAGTACCACTGACTGACCATACCCACCTGCCCAAAGGACTCCTTGGCTGAGGCAAACAAATGTAGCCTATGACATCATACAAAGGGGAAGGAAGACTTCTGAGGAGAATGTCCTAAGACTGAGGAGAATGTCCTAAGAATCACTAAGAGGTGTCATAGTTCCAAGTGTTGCTCAAGTGGCTGCACTACAAATAGAACAAGTAGTGACTCCGGCTTTCAGCTGGACTTAGATATGTCCTTACCCATCATAGGTGGCTAAAAGGGAAAAAAAGGAAATCTGGAAGGCAAGAGGCCCAAGTTCTTTCATATGTATCTTGTCTTTCATATAGCTAGGATGTGCTATTCTTTAATATGGAAGGATTAGGACAAGACCCTATCACAGCTTACTTCTTGAGCCCTGTGAAAATTTGTATTGATTTTGGAATGAAGAGTTCAATCTCAGTTAGTATAGCAGTACCAGGCTGATCAGACAGATTAAAAAACCTGGATGCAGATGTGATTATTACAAGGAACAGGAATTGTCAAGATAGCTGTTTAAGTGAATCCTTTCAAAGAGGTGCAAAAATGGTTAATGCTTTTAGAAGTATATGCAAGGTCCAGGAGAAATAGCTTTGAATTGTGGTTGATTTTAATTACGAGACTCCCTTCAAAAATTTATGATGAGAGGCTAAACAGTTCTCATGGCCCCTTGTGAGTACTATGGACACTGCTGTTTCCTGATGTATCAAACCCCACCCCCCATCAACCACCTATCCCGTAGAAACGATAATATAGTGGGCACTTTAGCTGAGTCATAACTTTATGGTCAAACCCTCCAAAACCTCTTTGAGGCACTACATAGTACCTTAAGGCACTCCAGGAATCACTCCAGGAGGCAAACATAGTATCATAGTACCTTAACAGAATGCCCTTTCTCCTGAAAAGCCTTGCTTTTAACAGCTACACATGAAGTTCGAACCATCTTAGATCTGGATACTCCTTGTCTGAAGAAATCTGGCTTTAACAGAGATGGATATGAAACCTGAATTAGGTCCTAAACATTAGAAAAGTATATCTTGGTCCAGAGAGGAGCTATAAGAACCACCTTGTTCTTTCTCACCGGGCTGCTGAAGGAAAGGCATTGAAGAGGCCTTGCAATCACAATGTGAGAAGAGGCTCACCTTGTGATTCACTGGAAAAGCAGTGCCATCAACCAAGCCATGATCTGCTGGAGTATCGCCAGTGATGGGCTCTACTTTGTTTTTTTTGACAAGTGTCAACTGCCTTTATTCCCATTATGCTGGGGAGCCTTTTTTTTTAATCTTTTTTAAAAATTTATTTCAAGGGTAAAGGGAAATAACTCAGGATAACAGGGAATATATCAAGCTATACATTATCACATATTATCTGTACTTAAACATATCATTACATTAAAGACTTTTGTGTCTGTTAGTTGCTTATATAATTCCAACTAGAGTTATTTGACTATTTTGTATTAAAAGTATCACATTTGGCTTTCAGGTTATAGAACGGATCCAGTTATACATAGGGTCCCATTTTTCAGATGCTTCTTGGATTGAATTGTCTTTCAAAGATTCTGTTAGTATGTCTATCTCCGCCACTCTGGGCTCTACTTTGTGTGATCTGTGTCAATACAACTTTAGCTGCTGCCTTCTGTGTACAGGATCCTCTGGGTGTGAAAATATTCTAGAGAAAGTCTGTGAGGCTTTGACAAGATTAATAGGCATTGCTTCTTCTGGGCCTGCCTGAGTGGCAGCAGCTAGCCTAGGCATTATGGTTGCTTTAGAATGGAACTCAAAGACTAGGGATCTCCTGACATGCCAGAGCTACTCTCTTATCAGTCTGAAAAAAATGTAGATGAAGTTATTTAATTCCCTCACTGGTTTTAAATAAGATAGGAGAGAAAAGCACTTTTTAAATAAATGTAACAGTTAAGGGAAAGACAAAACATGATAAAGTCAAGATAGAGATAAGAAAAGAAGCAGGAACAAGACTGATAAGTCAAGGTTGTCCTCTCACACTAGGGGGTGCTCAGGGCCAATCCAATTGGTGTTTAAATTCTCCATGTTAAAGCAAGTGGGACAACACATCATGAGAATGTCTTTGTCCACTTAATGAAAATCCCATATTCTTCAAACACTCAGATTTTGTAAGTAGAATAGTATCCAATGTCAGTTTGCTCTCTTTATGTATAATAGCCCTGAAGGGGGCAACAGGAGGAAAGAAAGGGCTGTGCGTTGTTGTTATAGCAAAACTTGTAGCAGTTTCTTGTGGAAGTTTCTACACAATTAGGAAAACAGAACACAGGGAAGCAGGCACAAATACACTACACTGGTGTTACAAGCACATGCTCCTGCTCTTTTCTAACCATCTTGCCTCTTTACCCAAATGAAGTGTGTGTGAAACAGATGCTTTGTTTTATACATGTATGCAGGTTGGAGGTTTACAGAATTCTAAATACCACACTTGCAGCAACTGAAATAAATGTGACCACATCGTAAACACAAACTCTTTCTTCAGATAGTTTCTATGGGGTTTGGAGTTGCTCATCATAATTATCAGCTCAACTCATGAAAATGCTTTACTTCACTTTAATTTCTGTATTGAAAAAAAGATGTTTATAATTACTGCACAGTTTCTTACATCAATAAATTTCTCTTTATGAAACCAACTATATTTAAAGCAAATCTGGAAGCATCCCTTTCCAAACAAACAAATTATAACTGAATATTCTCATTTGTTCAAAAAGAGATAACAAGGTTGTATCTGGAAAAATGCATTGACATTTATCTGTAAACTTTAAATTCTAATAGACTGGCAAAGTACAATACACACACCTGCAATTTGTCTTAGAAATCACTACAAATCTGGACATCAAATACAGAAAAAGTTTATTATGAACATACCCACTTTGTTATCTGATTAAAGAAATCTGAGGCAACAATTTGGTGCATTACAGACAAGCCAGTATACAGTAGCTGCACACCATGATATATTTTTTGGATCACAATTAGCATTCTTACCATGATGGTTGGTACAGAAATGTTCTGCAATTAGAAACAAATGAGAATTCTCTCATGCTGTACAATACCATGTGCAAGTGTTTGTGTGTCTTATATACTTAAAAAATAAGGAACCAAATAAGTTTTAACGCTTCTTCGCCCACCATCTAGGCTGCAGAATCTGGAATGTTCAGCACACAATTTTAATGAGCTCCAGACATAATTTAAGTGCTTCTCATGTGCAAACTATCACTGACTAAAGCTTTTCAAAGATTATTTAATTTCAGATAGAAACACCCTCGGCAAATATATGCTTTAGGACCTTGAGGTCATTACAGATTTGTTAACTTTAAGGAAGATAAATCCTATGTTATGTTTCACTCCATACTTCTAGTCCCTGATGAGGTTCTCCTGAATGAAGGCATTTTATTTGTAGGAAACAGACCACTCTTTGACAGATGCATCATGAGATGTTGTCACCAAAGTATGTTCATCCAACCATGCCAAACTGCTTACATGATGTAATCTGTGGGCATCTGGAAGAGAGAAGGTGAAAGACAAATGTGAACGGTTGCAACCAGTCTTACTTACCATTTTAAAAGTTCAGAATCATGTTTATACCTGCTCTTCCCACATGATTCTGTTTGCTCACTTGATACATCCGTATCACAGTTGTATCCAACACGCAACACAGTTAGGTCTTTTATTGCTACCTAATTAAGGCTCTTACAGACCTAATCTTCCTGAGCGTAGCACATCACCTGGTGCCTGTCCATGGCACTGCTTCTGCTGGGAGCTGCCTGTGCACAAGGGCTGAAGGCCTTGTTGTATGGCAGCACACCAGGAGAAAATTTAGTACAGTGGAAAGCAGGAGATGATATTAAGGACCTATAGCAGATGCTCTGCATTCTTTTCTTTCTGTATCAGTAGAACTGCGGCTGTGATCTCAGTTAAGCCATGCTTGGAGAAACATCTTCAACCACTTTTTTGGTAGAATTTATTTTTGGCTCTGTTCATTACAAACCATCAAAACCTATGCCAACGTTTTGCAAACCTTTAGCAGTGTTCTGCAAAAAAGTATAAATAGTAGTTAACAACTAAAAATCCAGAATTGTCCTTTTTCACTCCAAATCTAGGTCCAGGTTTTACAATCATATCTCTATATGTACAATGGACTAAGTGTAGTATTGCATTCAGCGGTGTTCTTGGGTGTGAAAAGTGTATTCTGTAACTTTTTCTATTTAGCTTGTCTCTTCTATTTCGATTATAAACTTCTGCTTGGTATAAAGAGGAAAACAGTTTTCATGCTAAGCATGAAAGAAAGTTCCAGTTACAAATGCAGAAGCCTGTGTGTATTTCTATTTTGCATATTATCTAGGGTCAGTGGGCCAGCTGTGAAATTGCCTTAGCCATAACATAGCCCCACATAGCCTCTGAAAATGCCCCATGACAATTTTTCTCCTTTACTTGCAAACAAACGAGAGTTGTGCTGTTCTTAGCAGCATTAGCAGTTTTTGCATTATAACGGTCACATTACTACTACAAGGTACCTCTGTCCCCACCCCCACAAAAAATCAAAAGCAGTGGTCAGGCTGCATTTATTGTGAAACCCATCTCCATTTTGGGAATGTTTTTCAACACTTAGGCCTGCTGTGGACTATATGTACATCTCATGAAAAACTGCAATTTTGGTATAGGCTTGAACTGAAAGGGTTTGGACATGTTCAGTAGGACTCCCCCCTGGGCATGCCAGTCTCATCACTGGAGAAGGGTGCTGCAAAATCACTGCAAACTTTTAGCATAAGTTTGGAGTGAAAAGGACAATGCTAGATTTTGGGGTATCAACTATGGATATTAGGTTCTGGATATTAACTACTGATGTATTAACTATGGAGGGGAGGTTTGCTGTTAAATGTGATTAAAAGAACTGGACAATTTTGGCATATGTTTAGAGGAGATCTCATATTCTGGGGCTCGTTGTTCACAAATTGTTTATTTTTGAAGGAAAATTATAGATCTGAAACTACCAAGATCCATGGGCCAGCATCCTATTACACTGAAGGGTAATCACCTAAGCATTACCTATGCTCTCTGCCCATTCTTGACTGGTTTGCAAAACTGGTTACACAATTGGTTGCACCATCAGTTGCACGACAGGGTCTGGTGGAGCAGGAAAAAGCTCATACAATTTCCCCTATGCTCCAAGCAGGGTATTAGCCATATGTCTAAAATTTTTGCTACAAGTATTTTAAAAAGTCTACTTTTCTATCCATGTAATTAGCTATTAAAAAGACAACTTACACTAACATGTACTCTATTATCAAACCAAACCAATATTACTACTTCAAATGTAATCCTACACTAACGGAAGAATTACCATATACAAACCTTGTATTTTGACTCTGGTCTCTGGGTCACTCAGTGTCCAAACATACACCATCATATCCATACCTCCAGAAGCAAAATGTTCATTATCTGGTGACCAGGCAATGCAGACAATTTTTGCATGATGTCCATAAAATACATTATATTCCTATTCAGAAAGAGAAAACAAGAGAAAGAGAAAACAGACTAATTTGGAAATGGGAAGGTTAATAGAAAGGGGTTAACAATATAGTTCACTGACAGTAAGCCCCAAAATCAAATTCAGTTAAGATTAAACTGGAAGAAACACATTTTAACCTTTCAGTTGATATTAAACTGTCATTTAAGTCAGGTGACTAGATTAAAGCTTTACTATAAAAAGCAGGAAAAATTCTACCCATTGTTTTATTCCTCCCCTCCTCTATTCCTGTTTTGAACTCCGGGCAGAAAAAAAAAGTAACATGGATTTTTGAAAAACCCCTTTTCTACTCATTTCATCAAAACTTTCCTCTTGCTTTCCCTTCCCCCTCTATCGTAATCTTCTTTCCTTCTTCAACTTTTAAACTTACGTGATTTGAAATTGGATCCCTACAATACTCTGAGACAATCAGAATTCGTTTTCTGGGATAGATAAAGCAATACCATATGGTATCTAGCAAGGATGTTGACAAGTTGTTTGGACGGAAGCCTGAGTCTGACTCTTGGGGCCCAAGTCTCAAGTCTAATCTTTGGGGTCTGAGTCCTGAGTTCCAAGCCTCAAATTCAAGCCACGAGTTGTTTGCCGTGCATCCTAGACTTGGGACTAGAACCAAAGATTTAGACTGAGCATTGCCCACCTGATAGGTGGGAGCATGCACAGAGACAGCTGGCCAACTTCCCTTCCCCAGCCAGCTCTGCATGCCCACCTATCAGCTGGGTGATGGGTTCCTGGACTCAGGCAGCAGGCCCTTGGCTCTTGGATGGGAATCCAGGCCTGCTGCCTCTAAAGATGGCTGCCGTCCCTGAGGAGAATGTAAGAGGGGCTGTATTATGTGCACTGGCTGGGCAGCTGCGACCCCTGTCATGGTGGCCCCCCGCCACCACTGCCTTCCTACAATGCACCCCCTCTTACCTGTGCTGGGGCTGTCTCCTCCTTACCCCAAGAGGCCCAAGGAAGAGGAGAAGGAAAGGGCGGGCCCTTCACTCTCTCGCAGCAGTCTTGAAAGAGGATGAAGGCATCTTGAAAGGGAGCCACCAGTGGAGGGGTGGAGGCTTACATAAGGACTCCACCCACCTCTTTGGCTCACCTGAAAGATGGCTGCCCCCTCCAAGATAAGCGGAGGCTTCCCTCTACAGCCCTACCTCCCCCCCTTTTTAAAAAAATGGATTTGTGTTTTCGAGTCCCTATTATTTCAATGGAGTCCTGCAGGTCTCCATTAAAATCACAGGGACTTGACAATGTGACTCGTATTTAATGGGCCCGAGTCACGAGTTGAGTCAGAGTCTGTTAAAAAAACACCTTGAGTCAAGTTACTGGTGTGAGTTGCAAGTTGAGAGTCCCCACCCCTGGGGTCTACTGTGGAACGCAAGAGAACACTAACTTGGTGTAAAGAAGACTACCCCCCTTCCAAGCTACCCTTATTACCCTTTGATTTAAAATCTTTTTGTCTTGTACTATAATACTAATTAAATAATGAAGGTTAGCAAGTTTGCACTCATTAAATTAAGTTCTGTGCATGCCCTTCAGTGTGGCTTACTCCCAGGAAAAGTGTTAATAGAATTCTAGTTGCCAAGATGAAGATTTACTCCCACTGTGTTCTTGCTCTTAAATTTAGGTTTGTTGATTAATTACACATGTAGTTTATATTTTCTCTAAATACTTTACTTATTTTTCTGTTAATGCATTTCTCCCCAGTAAAATATATGTTTCTCTGTAGAGGAAGAGAGGCTGTGATTAGAAGACATGTAAGCAATCCTACACCTACATACCTGGAAGTAATATGGGTATAATGGGATTTACCTCTAAACAGACATGGATAGCATTGCTCAGTTAGACTGTATGTCATATAAATTGCTACATTAGGCTGCACAAATGTTTTTGTTTTAATTTTTTGCTGTGTACTATTTGCACAAAGCATAAAATTGTTATGAAGAGTTTGAATTAGTTTTTAAAATATTTTTGTTTCGTCCTTCAATATTTCTCTTTTGTTGGAAGGTTTCCAATCATTCCAATCAATAACGGCATTCTGTGTCTAGTCGCGCTGGCCACGTGACAACGGAAACTGTCTTCAGACAAACGCTGGCTCTATGGCTTGGAGACGGGGATGAGCACCGCCCCCTAGAGTCGGACACGACTGGACTCAATGTCAAGGGGAACCTTTACCTTTACCTTCCAATCAAAATGTTTGACTGAAGTACAGCTATAATCCTCTCCTGTCCCGTCACTTCCTTCACAGGAGAGTAGAGCCTAACTCACTTAGAGGGCTTAATTTGAATTATGTGGTTTGCTTCAGAACAGAATCCAGGAACAGAACCCGGGTTAGTACCTTTTGAAGGGATATGAAACAGCATTCTGTTAAACAGAATTCCTCTTGCTGTTTCAGAAATGGGATTTTTTTTAAAAAATAGAAATTAAATAAAGAACAATTAGCCATGCATTTATCATTCCAACTGAAAGACAGATACTTAATGACAAGCCACCTCACTATCACAGTGCAGAATATTCGGCGGTTTCCGCGATGGCATTAGGCTTCTCATTTTCTAGTTTGGAAATAAACCTCTCTTTCCTTCATCAGTACTATTATCAACTGCACACATGCACAGACATGTACACAACCCTCGACATGAACAACTCATAATTACTTGACATAGATTAATTGTCTCATGGAAATCTTCAAGCATGTGATTTACATTTTATGAGAAGTGCCATTAAAACTTCTGCCTGAAATGTGTGATGAAGTTTTATTTTTCAAATGATTTAAATGCTCAGAAATGGTCATGTAAAAACAATTCATATGTCACAACAGAGCTAAATGCTGCTACTGAGGATATCTTCTAATACTTTGGTGGTAATAGTGTTAGATGGACACTATGATCTCTTCCCACCCTTGTAACTACTGATAATGAAGGTTGCACTGATAATGAAGGTTGTCAGTGGGACGTACTCCTGAGCAGACATAAAAAGGATTCTGCTTTCAGTGACTTCAGTCATAAAGATACATATGACTTCAGCCATAAAGATACAGTTTTAAAAATGAGGGCACCCGCTTTAAGCATTCAGGTATGTGCCTGACAATTTCTAGATGTATACATGTTATTCTCACACAGAACAAGTCAACATTTCCAGGGAAAGGGGATACAAATCTTCCACCACCTTATGGGATAAAGCTTGCTAGATTGGGAGGATTATCAAAGAAAAAGATTTGCTGTATAGAGAGATGGCAGAAGACATAACACAAGAAAGGATGGCTGGTGCTCAGTATTAGTTTAAACGGGGAAGCCACAAGCAGCTCAAACTTTCCACTGGAGATTTCATCTTTCCAACACGGATTGCACCCATGAATGTTCAACCCACCCAGTCCTGACTTAGTGACAAATTGTAAGTCACTTATCTTGCTTGCTCAAAGATTTTCCACATGTATTACACCCAAGCCCAGGTCTGCTTAGGAAACACCTGCAATCCGTGCTTCTAATGCTCTGCCACCATTAGAAGGCTGAGGTGAGGTGAAGTAGAGAATCAGCGAAGAATGCAGTGGGGAGAACTTCCCAACCATCCATGCTGCTTCTCAGGGTCTTCTCATTGTGATATGGTAACATAAATGGGACATTAGTTTAACTGCTAAACAGTTAATACAGAGTTTAACATATACTGTCTCATTACTTCTAAAAATAACAATCTGCTAACTCTGTTAATTTTTAGATATTACAGTTGATCTTGGAAGCACATAATGTATAGTTTAAAAATGGGCAACTTTTAATTTTAAAAGGTAATTCGTGGCCAAGATGGTCAACTGTTTATGAGTGCTAACATTCTAACTGCACAGAAGTTACAAGGATAAGCAAGACATGATATAGGTAGATATCAATTTATACAGGGGTGACAGGTTTTAAAACCACAATATTATTTTTCCCATCATTACTATGACTAGCCCAGTGCCCAGTTCTTCTACTGCAGCAGAAGAAGTTTCATTACTACAGACTGGAATGTTCTGGTGTATTGAGAACTTGCTATGGCTGATTACAGGTAATTTTAATAAGGTGCTGAGGTATAACTTGGTTGCACAAGCCACATGTCTGAGATGTACCCCAGTAGTTCATCCATTAGCCATTATCTGATTTTTTTAAAAATTAAAAAAATGTACTGCATCCCTTTCTAAAAAAATACAATCATGCAAGTTTTAGGAGTTAAATGCCAGCTTAAAAAGGAAGTTTTTCAGATGCCAGTAGAAAGAGGGCACCAACCTAGCCTGATGAGGCAGGGAATTCCATAAGCTGGAAGCAGCCACTGAAAATGTCCATTCTTGGGTACTTTACCAAACATGTGTGAGATTGCAGTGGGACTGAGAAAATGCCTTTCCCTGAAAATCTCAAAGACCAGGGAGGGGAGTTAGAAGTCTGGTGGATGCAAATGTCTGGCCACTAGCTTTGCATTTGTAACACCCCATCACAATTGTAATGGTTAGTTTTGTTCCAAAAGCTTTTCAGTATCTAAATGAACCTGCTTGTGAGGAACATGTAATATAAAATGCCAAGTGTTCACAGTAAGTTTTGTACTTATTTTGTACTGACTGCTGGCAAACCTATACCTTTTTAGGCTTAAGAAATGAAACAGAAAATATTTTATGAGATCACAGAGTAGTCCTTACCGCATAATCATCACCAACGCTGAACACCGTGACAACCTTGCTTGCATCTGTCACTGCAAGGAAGGCACCATCATGGGAATAAGCCAGATCAGTCACAGGACCTTTAGCTTCCAGTGTTTTTTCATCTCTTTTTAAAGAAGCCCCCTGGATTGCATACAAGTATACTTTTCCATCCTAGAAGTCAAAATATTACAAGGTCAAGCCCTGCTAAGTGTATACCAATACCTTAAAAAGAAGTGAAAACTTCCAGATCTCCTGTTGCCGACCCTGATAAATACACTAAAACATGTACTTTATTCCTCTCAAAAAGTTAAAGAGACACAAGAGACATAGGGAAGGGTGCTTAAAAAGTGCTGCTCTCTCCTTAAATAGTCACAAACAACTTTTCTGCTACTATAAGCCTCCTCTGGAGAAGGAGGACATGAGTAGATGGTGAGAGGAATTATATCCTGTCCAAAGTGAAAGTGGGAAACCATCTTAGTGAGAAAAGTGATGTCTGGTTGAAAGGTGACTTTCTCCTTGTAAAACTCCAGAAAGGAAGGGTCACAACATTAGGGTGGAGAGGTCTGTGGGACAGCAGGCCAATGTAATCATCACAAATAAAATCACTTTGAGGTAGAGGAGGTGAAATTTGAAATTGCCAGAGGCTCAAAAGGCCGGTGTTGGAGTTGGAGAGAACAAGACACCATGCAGGTGATTTTGGAGGACTGGAGGTGGAGTGGAGGCAGTGGAGGCATTCAAGAGAAAATTGGACAACCATCTGTTAGATCTGCTTTGATCTGGATTCCTGCACTGAGCAGGGGGTTGGACTCGATGGCCTTATAGGTCTCTTCCAACTCCATTATGCTATGATTCCTGAGAAGTCTTGATCTGGAGAACAAGGAGTCTCCTGACAGTTGATGGAAGTAAGCAGAGATAGCCAAGAGGGAAGACCTTGGGGGAAACCAAACAGAGGCCTGTTCCAAAGTGAGCAAGGAATGAATCAATTATACATATGTACGTACGTACGTACGTACATACATACATAATCTGAAGGGAAATGGAATGATTCTCCAGAAAGCTGAGGAATCTCTGCCACTTAGCATAATTGGAATACCATGTCAAGGACTTATGATCAGAGAGGATGGACCAAGCTGTGGGGTGAACAGAATGTAAATCTGGGTGCTGAAGGCAGCCTTGAGTTTGTGTGATGAGGTCTGGGGCTTGGGGAAGCTGGCCAAAGGGAAGCCAGGCTGGCCCCATTTTTGCTGTCCTTCTGCAAGCAGGCAAATAAAAGCCTGTCTCTTCAGACAGGCATTTAATCCTCAGTTACTGGCAGTCTGAGAGGGGTTTTTCAAACTGGATTGTTGTACTCTGTTGCTTTTTTAAAGTGTTTTTAACATTGATTCATTTAACACTGCTGTCTCATTTTGGGACTGTGAAACAGTGAGAGAAGATGATCTTGGGGATGGCACCGAGCAACATGGGTTCTATAAGCCCTCTGGGAGAGGATTTTATTGTGGAGAACAGGCAAGGGGAGAATGGTGTACAGACCACTAGGTGGGAGGGTGGTAAAATGAATGAAGTATCCTTCAGCTAGGATGTGCAGGACACAGCGATCTGATGTGAGTATTGTCAGAAGCAGTTGACAAAGAAGGGTAGAGCAGAGTGGAGGCAGGGCAAGCAATCAAAGCCATCTCTTGGGGTCAACAGTCTACTTTCTGAGTGCAGTGGATATGAAGGGTTTGTGAGTGGGAGGTCAGCTGGTATTCCTCTGGTGTGTAGATGAGGAAAAGGTTCAAAGTGATCTTTGTGATGGGAAGTGAATTTACATAGTGGCCTATAAAGCTAAGAGACATAGGATAGAGGTAGACAGGGAAGATAATGCCCAGACTTCTGGTCATTGTTTGCATTTTTTGGCTACAGAATAGCCTGACATCAGTGTCCTGAGGAACAGACCCTATCCTTGGAGACTTATTAGGAGGGGTAGCAGTTGTCCCAAAACTTTAGGTTCACTGTCAAACATGTGGCAAGTGGGGGCAATCTGTTACATATCTAAGTTATGGGCTTTGATGTAATAGATGAGTGCTTTAAGACTATCATTGCCCAAGAGTTTGTGCAGGATGGGTGCCACAGAATCTAGCTTCCTGTCTTCCCTATCAACAGGAGCAGAATGAAATTTGTGCCTGGCCTCGTCCTGTGCTGCCTCCACAATAAAACATACTGTGGGAACATTTCAAGAGGAATATGCAGTCCTTTTCCCTAATTTGATAGAAGTTCTTGATTTTTTTTCTTTTACATTGGACTAATGAAAGAAGGTGCACACCAGGCCTGGTGCATGCCAGGATTCTTAAGCAATGTGAAGAAAAGATGGTAAGACCACGGTGGACTTGGAAGGGGAGGGGAGTTGTGTCCCCTTTCAAAACAGGGACAATGACAGTGTTTGGTTGGGCTTCAACGAGGTCAAGGGCCTCTGCCATCCAGTGGAGTCAATCCAGATAAGGTTGTACATCATCAGCATGTGTGAGAGGATTCTAGTCACCCATGAAAGCATCAATGGTGGGTGCTGATGGATGGGTGAAGAACAGAGATGGGGGGGGGGGACACAGTTCCCTCTCCCTTTCACTTGATGTGGAGTGGAACCAGGAGACTGGGATCCTGGGTTCCAGGAGAAGTAGCTCTCCATACTGAGTGTGCATGCAGCAATTTGGACAATGAGGCTGAAACGGTGATCAGTGCAGGCTTCAATATTGATGGTTGGATCTGCTGAGAAGCCACTGAAGGAACTAGTGGAAGTGTAACATGGGCCTGACTGGAACTAGCCACGAAGTAGGCAGAGTTTAAGAGGCTGGTCCTGGAAGAAGGCCTGCTTGGTACTAAGGATCTAGGTAAGTTTGCAAGGGTGGGTAGTGATGACAATGAGAATAGTATTTGGCCTGTCTGTACCAGCCATAGGGATCGTCATAAAGGTATATGTAAGCATGGTAATGATATAACGGTAACATCCTGGAATATGACAAGGCTGGGGAAAGCTGAAAATGTCAGTATCAGCAAAATCGGGATCCAGGCATTCAGTGAAACACTCTGGCTTCACTCAGTTGTGGTGAGAGGCATCAGTATCGATAGGTAGACTGAGACTGAGATGCATGTGGGATCACTGATGAAGTGGAGGGAGCTTGGTCATCAGTTTGGGTTGAAGAGAAAATGAGTGAGGAGATTGATGAGTGTGAAGGTGGCACAGTGATCCCGGAAATGGTTGATAAAACAGGACATGAAGCTCCTGGCTGGAGGAATGATGTTGGAGTAAAGAGCAAAATCCAGGTGGAAGAGAGCTCCAGGATCAAGAATGTGCAGGATGGGTTCTCAGTGATTGAGATCAGACCCAGAAAGTAACAGATTACTCAACCAGCTCACCCTCAGACTAAAAAGCCTAGAACTGGACATCTATGGCATGGCTGGTATCAACTGCTGTTGGCTGTGGGTGCTTTATAGTAGGCAGGGGTGAACCAGGAAGTTGATGTCTTGAAGTTGAATAGAGGGAGGCTCTGAGATCAAGGGTAGGCCTGCTAGCACTAGCAGAAGATGTGGCAAGTTTGAGGATAAGGTCTGATTGCCATCAGACACAGTACATTCCTGTTGAGGGGATGAAGTTGACGAGGGTGGTGCCTCATCTCCTCTTGTGCTTCTTTTCATGAGAGGGACAGCATGAACAAGCCTATGTCCAAGTAGAATGATGAAGAACTCTTGATGTGAACAGGGCAGGTTCTGATGTACATAATAGTACAGAGGGCAGTTAAAAGTAGAAGAATGTAGAAGTTTGGTGAGGAGACATGAAGCTGACTGGCCAAAGGAGGTGGCCTAGAGCAGATCAGTGGAGGTTGCAGGGCTTGATGCTGAACAACCTGCTCTGATGCCTGCAGGACTTTCTCTTAAAAGGAAGGCTGGAGGCATAGTTGATAGTTCCAAAGAGCTAGTTTAGAAAGCTTTTGACAATTGTAGTATTCTTCTATGATAAGGCCTTCTCCTTGGCAAAAGAGACATTTGGAGTGGCAATCTATTTTGAAGAATCTTCCTGCCACATTGAGTGCACTTCTTAAAGAAGGCTCTGGAGGCCAAGGATAGTATGGCTGACAATTGAGTATGCTGAGAGTGAATACAGAGGTCAAAGCTACAGAGACCACAAGAGGGTCCAGTCATTAAAAACAAAGGAGAAAGAAAAAGAATGGCTGAGGTGAAGATTAGTGTCAAATTCTGAAAGGGCAGTTTGAGCTGTTCCAGAGATGCTGGAAACCACACAGCAGGCAATAAATAAATAAATTAAGGTGTATTTATCCCACTAAAAGGCTTCCGCTTTATCTCTAGACATACATGCACATGTAAAAATCCACATTAGAATAAGCCCCTCCCCCCGTATAAGTACCTTGGCGCCAAGACTCTCCCCTTCAGTTGTGTCAACCGCCGCATTTTTAGGCAGTATGGTGTGACAGTGGGGAGGTCGGGCAGGGTGTGTGAATCACAGAGGTCCACTCGAAGAACTACAATTACAGGTGGGTAAACTGTCGTTCTTCTTCGTGGCCTCTGTGAATCACACCCTGGGTGACTAGTAAGCTGTCTTACCCAGAGGCAGGGTATCACGCCAAGGTAGAGGCTAGAACAGCACGTCCAAAGGCCGCATCAGACTTCTGTCAGAGATCCAGTCTATAGTGCCGGATGAAAGTGGACGGCTGTGCCCATGTGGCAGAAGCACAGATGTCTGGAAGAGGTACACCACGGAGAAACGCTGTGGAAGCTGCCACTGCCCTGGTAGAGTGAGAGCGAATCACCTTTGGAACTGGTTCCCGAGCAAGTTGGTATGCAAGGTGAATGGCTGAAGCCACCTACCTACAGATAGTCTGAGAAGTCACCTGACAACCCTTGGTAGGGGGTTGGTGACTGATAAAAAGGCGAGGTGAACGCCTGAAAGGTTGGGTGTGCTGAAGATAAAAGGCGAGGGCTCTTCTAACATCCAACATATGGAGGATTCTTTCTTGAGCCGAAGATGGTGCTGGAAAGAAAGAGGGGAGCACTAGCGGTTGGGAAATATGAAATTGAGATATGACTTTGGGGAGGAAAGAAATATCAACAGATAACTTTACTTTGTCTGGAAAATACTGTAAATAAGGGTAAAGCTGCTAAATCACTGGCTTGTCGAGCGGATGTGATGGCAACGAGGAAAGCTGTTTTGAAGGTAAGTAGTCGGAGATCAGTTGCAGCTAAAGGCTTGAAGGGAGCCTTAGTGAGTTGTTGTAATACAAGGGTAAACAACCATTGTGGAGAGGGTGGACGAATATCTGGATATATATGAGATAGACCTTTGAGAAATCATTTCAACGTCGGATGTTTGAAAAACCCAGATGCTGGAGAGCCGGGTGGTTGAAGGAAATTATTGTGGAGAGGTAAACTCTTAAGGAGGAGAGGGAAAGACCGCTAGACTTGAGATGGAGTAAGAACCAGAGAACAGTGGAAAGCGATGGATTGATGGAAGGCAATGACAAAGTTTCAGTGAAGAACTTAAATTTCTTCCATTTGTACAGGTAAGCCTTCCTAGTGGAGGGTTTCTCTGCTTGATGGAGGATGTTCATCAGTGAGGTGGAATCCTCCACGCTGCCAGGTGCAGAACCGGTAAGTCTGGGTGGAGTACTTGGGAGTTGTTCTGCGTGAGCAGATGTGGTAGGCGAGGGAGATGGTGAATGTCTGATAACAAATTGTGGAGGACTGGGAACCAGGGTTGCCTCGGCCACCAAGGGGCTATGACGATGGCATTGGGCTTGTCCTGTTGCAGACGGACCACTACTTTGTGGAGTAGTGAGAATGGTGGAAAGAGGCAAGTAAGGGTCTTGGGCCATCGGCTGATAAACGTGTCTCCTTGGGAGTGTCTGCCGACTCCGGCTTGAGAGCAGTAACGTTTGCACTTCCGATTCACACGGGAGGCAAAGAGGTTGAGAGTTGGTTTGCCCCAACGCTTGCAAAGATGAAGAAAGATCGATTGGTCTAACTCCCATTCGTGAGCTTGAGAATTTGTGCGGCTGAGGAGGTCTGCTAGGTCATTGTTGTGACCGGCGATGTGTAAAGCCCTGAGACAGATATGATGTGTTAGGCACCACTCCCAGAGGTCGACTGATAAGTAGAGGAGACTTGGAGAGTGGGTGCCGCCTTGTTTGAGAATGTAGTACATAGCTGTGGTATTGTCGGTAGCAATCTGTACCTTTTTGCCGACAAGAAGATTTCTGAAAGTTTTGCATGCTTTTATTACTGCTAGCAGCTCCAATTCGTTTATGTGGAGCAACTTCTCCCTGTGAGACCATTTGGCATGGATTTTGAGGGACTTGCAGTGTGCTCCCCAGCCTGTGAGGCTGGCATCGGTCGTAACCTGTATTTGTGGACGTGGTTGTTGGAATGGTCGTCCGACGGACAGGTTGGGAGGAAAACACCACCACTGAAGTTGGCAGACGAGTTCTGAAGTGACCCTCAAAAGTGTGGGGAGGGTCTGTTAACAAGTCGAAAAGGGCAAGAAACCAAGATTGGAGAGATCTCATCTTTAGACGTACATGTTGTACAACAGATGTCATAGAGGCCATGGTGCCTAGTACGTGCTGTACGGTTAAAGCGGGTATCATAGCATGAGGGGTGAAATCCTGAAGCAAGGTGATTAAATTGTGCCTTTTGTCTGCAGGGAGAAAAGCACGAGCTTGTACATAGTCTATGAATGCGCCTATGTAGTTGACAATCTTGGTAGGCTTTAAGTTTGACTTTTGTTCGTTGACAGCAAGACCGAGATTGCGAAGAAGGGTAAGGGTGAAGTGTGTGTCTCATTGAGCTTTGCGACAGGAGTGAGCAACAAGGAGCCAATCGTCGATGTAGGGGAAGATGAGAATTTTTCGAAGTCTGAGGTAAGCGGCTACCTGTGCCATGCACTTGGTGAATACTCTTGGAGCTGTTGCAAGGCCGAAAGGAAGTCTTTTGAATTGGTAGGCTTGGGATCCTAATTGGAACCGAAGGGATTTTCTGTGTGAAGGATGTATGGAAATGTGGAAATATGCGTCTCTGAGATCTATGACAGCAAACCACGCGTTTTTTCGGAGTAAGGGAAGGACTGATTCAAGGGTAACCATACGAAATTTTGTGGTACTGATGTACTTGTTTAGTTCTCTTAAGTCCAAGATGGGGCGAAGACCTCGGTCCTTTTTGGCGACGGTGAAATAGCGAGAGAAAAACCCTTTGTTGTGTTGATATACTGGTTCTATGGCATCTCTGAGAAGTAAATTTTTTTATTTCTTCTTGTAGGGTTTGCGACGGTGGAGTGATGTTTGTTTTGGCAGAGGAAGTTGGAAGAAGTGGATGCGGTAGCCGTTTGGGATGATGGAGAGTACCCAGAAATCTGTGCTGATGGACTCCCAGACAGATAGGTGTTTCCAGAGGGCAGGATGGGTGTAATGATTTGCGATCTCGGTCATGGCAGCATCAAATGTGATGTTTGGGCTTGCGGTCATTTTGCCTAGTGATTGGCTGTTGACGAGGTTTGGTTATTTGATTTTTGAAGTAAGGTGTATAAGGTGTTTGTCTTTGAGGTTCATGTTGGAACTTTTGATAGGAATTGTATGGTCGCCTCCATTGGTTATGCTGCGGGTGTTGTTGGTAGGATGGGTAGACTCCCCAACACCTTGCTGCTGATCATTTCTTTTGAACATTTTCTAAAATGTCATCAGTTTCTGCATTAAAGAGGCCTGCCCCATCGAAAGGAAGGTCCTCAATGCGTGCACGGGCATCTTCAGCAAGGCTGGCTGTTCTCAACCAAGAAAAACGTCGTAATGCTACTGAAGTAGCCATGGACTTTGCTGTAGCATCGACAGTGTGCCTAGCAGAGAGCATCTGCTGTTTGGTAACAGAGAGGCCCTCTTGCTGAAAGGTCTGTGCAAGCAACTTCCTGTCCTCCGGCAAGGAGGACAAAAAGTGGACATGTTGTCCCAAAGGAAACGTTGGTATACGCCCATAGCTCCTTGATAATTAGCAACTCGCACGGTGAATGCTGCCGATGAATAAAGCCATCTACCCATAGAGCCAATTCTCCTACTGTCTTTATTTGGTGGTATGAGGGTTTGTCGATGTCAAGATCGAGACTGTGAGGCCTCAACAAATATGGAATTCGGAGCTGGCTGCTTCTGAAGGACAAGGGCTCCTGGGTCATGGACTCTGTAGAGATTATGAATCCGTTTCTACATTGTATGGGAAGGGGCTGGTTTTGTCCAGGATCGTTGTGCAGTGCTGAGGAGAGAAGGTAACATCGAGATATGCACTGGAGTGGTTGTGTCCTTCGAGATTGGATCATAAAGATGATCGGCTGGTCGAAGGACGATGGATCTGAAGGTCCAGGGACTTGGCCATATGGACCATAAGCTGGGCATAGGTTTGGAAGTCTTCTGCCGGAGATGGTGGGTCGGCATCTACAAGGTCCGACTCTGGCGAGGTAAGTAATATTGAAAGTGTTTGAGGTCTGGATCCCTGATCGGAATATTCGGGATCATGTTGAGAGTCGACAGATTGTCGATCGACCTCGGTATCGAGAGGTTAAGAGTCATAATACTGACGTTGATGACTCGATGTCGGTGGAGATGGCATGTCCATGGACATTTGTCGATGTCGAGAGTCATCGATGTCAAGTGATGTTAATTGAGTGTCCATGGACACTGGTTGATATGGCCGGTCGTCAGTCTTGAACTTGGTGTCATGATGTCCGATTCGAGGTTTAGGGTCTAATGGGTGTCGAGGACAGTGTATCAGTGGAGGGAACGAACGTGTGTCCATGGACCAGGGTGGATATCGAGATTCATCGATATCAGAGCCTGTATCTCGATGATGTCAAAACGGAGGTTGTTGACGAGTTGGTGGAACACTGGAATATACAGACACTGGGGATGCTGAGTGTGAGGAACAGTCTCCGTCGTCTGGGTTGGTTGAAAAATAGCGGGAGGCTGGAGCTGTAAAAGCCTTGCGTATTGAAGAATGTTGCTCGACCGTTCTGGGCTTTTTAGATGCCAGGTAGGGAGTGGTTTGAAACCCGTGTGGGTCTTGGTGATATGGCCGTTTCGACACCGATAGCTGTCGAGATCGAGGCACGCTATGCGAAGCTACCGCCGAACCAGGTAGAATGACTGGTTGACTGGATGTGAGGGCGATCTGGCTGCGACATCTGTCACCCCATTGATCGCCACTGGTTGATTCGGCTGATCTGGCTGGCTAGGCGGGTGTCCCCTTCCTCCCTCACCGCTCCATGTGCGTCCCTCCTGAAGCTGCGCGCTTGGTGGAAGAGGATGACCATCCCAGATAGAAGGAGTGTACCATTCTTTGGTCAAGGGTATACGATAGCTGCGCTCCCCTGCTAGAACCTCCAAACAAGCTCAAGGACTGGTTGACTGGTGGTTGCAGTTTGTCTGGACGAGCACTGATCGGGGCAAATGGCAACCAATGGGAGTGCTGAACAGGTGCCTCATAGGAATGCTGCAGTAGATGTCTCGGAGGAGGCAGCGGTGGTCGATCTGATGCCACCGAATAGGGCATAGTCTCCGGTTGTTGTTCAGAGTCGACTCTGTCGAGTGAAGCAACTACAAAGGGGTTGCTCGAAGGAACAGAGTGTTGAAGGCTGGGAGGAGAGGATGTTAAACGATCCACTCGTTCATCCCATTCTGGTGATTGGGAACAGGGTTGATGAGAGGGTCCATCATCATCAGAAGGTGAACCAACAGAGATCAACTCGCAGGGTTCTTGAGGCTGCTGAGGAATAACTGCGGATGATTTAGATTTATGCTGTTTGGATCTTTTAGGTGGTGAGGGTTCCGGAACCGAAGAGGCTTCGGTGGACAATTGCTGTTTAGCAGCGGATTTTGATGTCGAAGGTTTCGATATTGAAGGTTTCGGTTTGTGGGTTTTAGAAGTTTTGGACGAAGTGGATGGGGCATAGGTGTGAGATGGTGTGGCTGATGGACGTTATTTTGATGATTTCTGAAATGGCTTTTTCCATTGCTTTGGCCTGAGAGGTGGCCTTACAAGGAGGTTGAGCCATCTTTGTTGGTTGAAGGGATTGTTCCCAAAGACGGAGTTTAAGCCTCGAAAGGCTAGAGCAGAGGACTCTGCGTTTGAAGTTTTTACAATGGGGGCAAGAGGACATTTCGTGCGCCTCACCCAAGCAAAAAAGACACTTAGCGTGGCCGTCGGAAAGTGGTATTTTGTTATCACAGACAACGCAGTGTTTAAACGGACCCAAAGGGGCCATGAATAGTAGGAAAAACAGTTTGGAAAAAATAGTTGGAAGGGGGGAGGTGCTACGACCAAAGGCCAAGCGCGAAAAATGAAGAAAAACAATAACTTTGATATATATATATGATCTATAATACATAAAAAATATTATAAAGAAAAAGGAATCAAGAGTAAAGCTCTCTTTCACTTTTGACTCACAGAAGCAGAATATGAAGCTCTCAACGTGGCAGTTGAAAGAAACTGAAGTCTTGGCGCCAAAGTACTTATATGGGGGAGGGGCTTATTCTATTGTGGTTTTTTTTGCTACCGCAGAAGCTCTAGAATCTTCCGATGAGGCTCCGCGCAGGCATGGATCACCCAGGGTGTGATTCACAGAGGCCACGAAGAAGAACTGTAGCCATCAATGACGTATTCATCCAGTGGCTAAGGTCAAAGAATGTAAAACTGAGGCCTATAGGTACTGTATTGCAGCAGAAGCTCTAAACCCATATTACCTACTGCTAAATAACTGATTGACTGGACTCCATACCCTCCTTCATGTTGTGATTTTATAAACTTGACTTGTACTGTACCATTGTTCTTACTGTTCTCTTTTTTTCTTTTTTATTCATTTTTATCAATGACCTGGATCAGGGGGTGCAAGGAAAGCTAAGCAAATTTGCAGATAACACAAAATTGGGTGGAATAGCTAATACCCTGGAACATAGAAACAAAATTCAAAATGATCTGAATAGGCTTGAGCAATTGGCTGAAAACAACAGAATGAAATTTAACAGGGGTAAGTGCAAAGTACTGAATCTAGGAAAAAGAAACCAAAGACAAAGTTACAACATGGGGGAAACCTGGCTCAACAATACTACAAGCGAGAAGGATCTTGGAGTTGTTGTAGATCACAAGCTGAATATGAGCCAATAGTGTTATGGGGCCACACAAAAGGCAAATGCTATTTTAGCCTGCATTAACAGAAGTATAGTCTCCTAATCCCGCGAGGTACTAGTCCCCCAATTCTGGACACCACACAAGAAGGATGCTGACAAATTGGAACAAGTTCAGAGGAGGGCAACAAGGATGATGAGGGGGCTGGAAACCAAGCCCCAACGACTGAAAGAAATGGGCATATTTAGCCTTGAGAAAAGAAGACGGAGGGGAGATATGATAGCACTTTTCAAATACTTCAAATACTTGAAAGGCTGTCATTCAGAGGAGGGGCAGGATCTGTTCTCAATCATCCCAGAGTGCAGGACACGCAACACTCAACTTACAGGAAGCCAAATTTCGACTGAATATCAGGAAAAAATTCCTAATTGTTAGAGCAGTACAACAGTGGAACCAATTACCTCAAGAGGTGGTGAGTGCTCCAACACTGGAGGCATCCCATAGAAACGTAAACAACCACCTGGCAGATATCCTTTGATTTGTATTTCTGCCTCGGGCAGGGGGTTGGACTTAATGGCCTTATAGGCCGCTTCCAACTTCACTATTCTATTATTCTTTCCTACCTTATCAAATACATTATCTTTCACTACCATTTCATAGTAGTGTTTCCAAGAGCCAATTAAAAACTTGGCTCTTTAGGCATGCCTTCCCTACTGCCAATACTTGATTTTACTTTTCTTGGTTTGAAGTTTATCCTTCCATCTTGATTATAGTATTATTGTAGATTTTAATTGTTGTTTTTATCTGTTTGTAATATTTTGTGAGCCGCCCTGAGTATACTCTTGTCTAGAAGGGCGGGATAAAAATCCAATAATAAATAAATAAATAAATAGTGATATTTTTAGTGAGCATTGTTTTTAATTGATTAAAGGTCTATACAAGAGTATAATGATTATAGTAATAATTTTTCTATAGCATGTGATCCTTGGCAAATTTCATTTAAAATACTGACCAGGATCCTCTTATGGAGCTCCACCTGCACAACAGGAATGACATCACTGAGAGTGGCAAATTGCTGCTAAACAAGGAGCCCCTTTTCAGTTTTGCAGTGTGCACAACCTTCACCTCATTGCATGTGATTATAATAGTGGCAATCAGTTGCTAACAGGAGCAGGATCTGTTCTCAATCATCCCAGAGTGGAGGACACGCAACAATGGGCTCAAGTTAAAGGAAGCCAGATTTCAGTTGAATATCAAGAAAAACATCCTAACTGTTAGAGCAGTACAACAGTGGAACAAGTTACCTCTGGAGTTGGTGAGTGCTCCAACACTGGAGGCATTCAAGAAAAACTTAGATTGAAATTGAAATATTATCAAATACATATGCAGACCACAACCCTGTAATGATGACTTTAGGACAACCCTTAAGAAGAGGATGGAGACTTAACAATTACTTACTGAGGGACGAAGCATTTTTGATCAAAACTAAAAAAGAATTAGAATTTTTCTTTCAAATTAATAAACCTCAAGATACAGAAATGACAATCATATGGGATGCAGCGAAAGCATACTTTCGGGGCCTGGCGATAGATTCTAATGCACAAAGAAGAAGAGAAAGAAGCAAACAATATCAAACATGAATAACATCCCTGAAGAAAGAAGAAATGGAACTGAAAAAAACCCTACGTTCTTTTGGCGATGGGGCATGTCGGTGCTAAAGCAGCACTCAAACAAAGAACCTGGGACATAGAACTTCAAGAGCATATGAGCCAGTCAAGCAAATACAGTGTTGTTACTAATAATGCCTTTACAATATCTTCATATTTGACTAGCACAATGTCAACAAAGACCAGAAGAGCCTTCACATTAGCGAGACTTAATGTTTTACCCTCTAAGCTCAAGGAGGGAAGATTTCAACATATACCTATCTCGGATTGCCTGTGTCCATGTAATGATAGCCAAGTGGAAACTGTAGGTCATATCTTACTGTACTATCTTTTCTATAGAGATCTACGCACCAACCTCCTGAGCCCAATCATTCTCACATATCCAGGGAGACCTGATGAATTCTACATCAAGCTACTTCTTTCTGATCAAGTCTCCCTTATTAAACGCTCTGCCGCAAAATTTTGTGGAGCAGCAATGGCACAGCGCTCCCTTATAGTCTCCTGAGTTCACAGGTCGACTGGTTTTAGCATGAGGGTGGTTTATTGTCGAGCGTAGAGAAATGTTGTGGTCCCAACCGAAGGGAGGAAATATTTACAAATCTTTACAAATATGTAGGAAGGACTCCCTATAACCCGAAGACCCTGTCCAAACCAGTTTGCCCTAGACGATACAATGGTTCAAAGGATAGCTATAAAAATGCTGTATTTGATTCTCCCCATATTTTACAACCAGTACACAATTAATTATCTGTTGTACACTTTTTTAATTAAATTTTGTATATTTCAACCATATATGTTTTATGAACTGGCTGTACACTTTTTAAATTGCATTTTGTATATTTTAACCACATAATATGTTTTATGAACTGGTTGTACATTTTTAAACTGCATTTTGTATATTTTACCCACATAATATGTTTTATGAATTGGTTGTATATTTTTAAACTGCATTTTGTATATTTTAGCCATAAATATGTTTTATAAGTTGGTCACCCAACCGTAATAAATAAATTCTAACCCTACAGTGAAGTTCCTAAAAAATAAAATAAATACATTACAGCATAAAATTAATCTATTGGACCAGGAAGAAATGGCAAAAAAAATTAAATTTGCAAGGCAAATTTGTTTTGAGAATGCTAATAAACCAGGAAGATGGTTAGCATATAGAATTAAAAAAGAAAGAGAAAAAACAATGATAATGCTATAGTGGATAAGGAAGGGATAGAAACATACAAACAAAAGGAAATTCAAAAAATAATACAAAATGTTTATACTAACCTCTACAAAGAGAAAGAAATCAAGCAGGAGCAACAATGGAACTATTTGGGTAAACTTTCTAACTGGAGATTTAGCCCTCAACAATTAGAAAATCTAAATAAATCAATAACGACAAGTGAAATGTGGAGGCATGGAAAAAAACAGAAAAATGGCAAAGCCCCCAGACCAGATGGTCTCCCGGCTGAATATTATAAAACATTGGAAGAAACCATAACTCCACATTTTAAAAAGTTAGTGGATTACATTGAAAGTAGAAGAAAAATCCCGGATTCATGGAAAGAAGCACATATCTCCCTAATACATAAAGTAGGGATAGAAAGGAAACAAATTAAGAACTACAGACCAATTTCTCTTTTGAATGTTGATTACAAGATATATGCGACCATCTGGGCAACTAGATTAAAGAAGGTACTTACGGAAATGATACATAAGGATCAAACAGGCTTCATCACCAAATGGAAACTAATGTCAAATATAAGATCAATAATAGACATTTTGGAATATTATGAAACACATCCAAAAAAACAAATGATGCTGATCTTCCTAGACGCACAAAAGGCCTTTGATAATGTGAACTGCGAGTTTATGTTATTGCAATTAAAGAAGATGGGGCAGAAGGAATTTTTTTACAAGCAATTAAAGCAATATATACCAAACAGAAGGCTAAGATCAAAGTTAATGGTCAAATAACTGAAGATATCCAAATTGAACAAGTCACGAGGCAGGGCTGCCCTCTATCTCCGTTGCTATTTGTTTTAACCCTAGAAATTCTGAATAGACAAATAAGAGGAAATAATGGAATTAGAGGCATTAGAATCAGGGGAGAAGAATATAAATTACAAGCATACGCGGATGATTCAGCATTGATACTAGAAAATCCCCTGGATAGCATGGAAGATCTATTGGGAACAATAGAAGGGTTTGGAGCTGTTGCAGGACTTAAAATAAACTACCAAAAAAACAAAATTTCTGACTAAAAATATGAATAGAGAGGATATGGAAAAATTGATAATGAAAACTAGTTTTGAGGAGATACAAAAGGTTAAATATATAGGAGTCACTATTAACAAAAAAGACAAGTAATTTGATGAAAGAAAATTATCTCTCAATCCAGAAAGAAATACAGAGACATTTGGAAGATTGGAATAAGGTACAAATCTCAATGAGGGGACGAATCTCGATAATAAGATGAACATTTTACCAAAATTGCTATTTTTGTTTCAAAACCTACCAATTCTATTAAATTATAAATACTGTAAGGACCTGGACAGCCTGATCTCGAAATTTGTATGGAAGTCCAAAAAGCCAAGAATAAAACTTAGAGCACTACAAGACCTAAAAGAGAGAGGAGGACTAGGACTGCCGAATTGGCTATTACAAGGCCTGTGCTATGGTTTGGATAAAAGAATAGATAACATTAGATAATCAAAGACTGTTGAAATTGAAAGGTCATGATTTAACGATGGGTTGGCACGCATATGTATGGTATAGAAAATTCAAAGAACAGACACATTTCTCAGAACATATTGTGAGGAAAGCGTTATGTTTAATATGGCAAAAATTCCAAGTGCAAAGTTATAAGAAAATTCCAATATGGGTAGCCCCAATAGAGGACTTTACATTGAAAGTGTTAGGCCAGGAGGAAGCTCTACTCACATATAAAGACTTGTTAACTAAACTCTGAAAAATAAACAAGATTTAGAGAGATTGGGTCTATCAACAGATTGGTGGTCAATGTTGAAATTAGAATCAAGATATAAAAAGGATAAAAATATGGGCTTTTTTGAGGGGAAAGTTCAGGTGGATGAACTATGGATATACACAAAAGAGAAAATAAAAAAATGTATACATATCTGTTAGAGTATGACCTGGAAGATGAAAGGGTGAAGGAGGTGATGGTCAAATGGGCACAAAACTTTGGTTCTAATATTGATATTGATGACTGGACAAAAATGTGGAAAGATAATTATAACTGATTAAACCAGTTAATCTTAGAGAAAATATCCTTAAAATGTTTTATAGATGGCATTTTACTCTGGTAAGATTGGCAAAAATGTCAGAAGGGATCAGCAATGTTTGTTGGAAATGTAAAAAAAATCCAGGGACTTATTATCATGTACGGTGGTCATGCGAAAAAGCAAAAAAAATTTGGTTACAGGTTTGGGAAATGTCACAAGAAATTGTTCAGCAAAAATTAAGTTTTAAACCTGAAATGTTCTTATTGAATATAATGCCAGAGATCATTGATAAAAATATATATATAGTCTACTGTATATATACACAGCAGCCAGGTTACTCTGGGCCCAAAAATGGAAGAATGGAGAAATACCAACGATGAAAGAGCTATTAAAGAAGCTACTGCAGAACTAGATAGGCTTTCAAAGGCAAAATGGGATCAACCAAGATACTTTGTAAAGGAAAGCTGGAAGCTGATGTACAATTGGGCCCAGAAACAGACAGGAACTTAGGAGAAGAAATAAGCGTGGCGAACCAGTGCTTACAAGAACCCTTTGATGATATTAGATGACCTAGACTGGTGGTCCTCAACCTTTTCTGAACCGCGGACTGGTTGAGGGGGGGGGGGGCGCGACATCTGAACTAGACGATGGCAAAATCTCTGATATATATATCTAGTATGGAGGTTTAGTTTTTGTTGTCTTTTGTTGTTTTTGTTATATTTTATTCTGTTGTTTTGTATGTATGAGTAATAATAAAATAGTTTTTTTTTAAAAAACTTAGATAATCACCTGGCAGATATGCTTTGATTGTATTCCTGCATTGAGCAGGGGGTTGGACTTGATGGCCTTGTAGGCCCCTTCCAACTTCACTTTTCTGTGATTCTATGATAGGCAATAACTAGGCCTTACTCTACTTAACTTCCAAAATCAGACAAGAACAGATGAGTTCACGGTGGTATGACAATACAAACTGTTATAATTATATTGGAATAAGACAGTTTTTCCTTACTAAACGCTTTTTGCTGCAAGCTAGGGATTAGAAGAATCAAATCAAATGTTTTATTACAGTCATTGACCAGCAAAAGTAAGCTACATTATTTAAATTAAGAAACATAAAATCAATCTAAAAGCACTAAAAACATCTATACACACACACACACACACATATATATATAACTACATTCATACATCTTATTAGATATCTCCTGCCTCCCTATCATAGGCCTTGTCTATGGGCTATTGTAGCTTGCATACAGTCATGGCCAAAAATATTGGCACCCTTGCAATTCTGTCAGAAAATGCAACCCTTCTCTCAGAAAAGTGTTGCAGTTGCAAATGTTTTGGTACTCACATGTTCATTTCTTTGGTTTGCATTGAAACAACACAAAAAAACAGAGAAGAAAAGTCAAATATGATACAATCCCACACAGAAACCCAAAAATGCACTGGCCAAAATTATTGGCACCCTGTCTAAATTGTAAGAAATAATTGCTTTACAAGCATGTGATGCTCCTTTAATTTGTATTTAGACACACCTGTTGCAAGTAAGAGGTGTGGGCAATATAGTAATCACATTTGCAACCTGTTAAGATGGAGAAACGTGGACTCAAGCTTAGTGTTGTGTGTGACACTGAGCATGGAGAAAAGAATGAAGTGTAAAGAGTTGTCTGTGGATTTGAGAGAAAAATTGTGGAAAAACATCAACCATCTCAAGGCTACATGTCAATCTCCAGAGATCTTAATGTTCCTGTGTCCACTGTGCACAATATCATCAAGAGGTTTACAGCCCATGGCAACTGTAGCTAACCTCCCTGGACGTGGACGGAAGAGCAAAATTACTGAAAAATTACAACAAAGGGTTGTTCGAATGGTGGATACAGAACCCAGATTAACTTCCCAACAAATTCAAGCTGATCTGCAGACACAGGGTACAACAGTGTCAGCTCGCACTATCCGTCACCATCTGAATGAAAAGGGAGGCTATCGTAGGAGACCCAGGAGGACACCACTGCTGACACAAAGGCATAAAAAAGCAAGACTAGAGTATGCCAAAACTTATGTGACAAAACCACAATCCTTCTGGAAGAACGTACTGTGGACAGATGAGACAAAAGTAGAGCTTTTTGGTCAAGAACATCATGGCACTGTTTACAGAAAAAGAAATGAGGCATTCAAAGAAAAGAAAAGAAAAGTCCCTACAGTCAAACATGGTGGAGGTTTAAAGATGTTTTGGAGTTGCTTTGCTGCTTCTGGCACTGGATGTCTTGACTGTGTGAACGATATCATGAAATCTGATGATTACCAAAGAATTTTGGGGCGCAACGTCAGAAAGTTGCATCTCCACCAGAGGTCATGGGTCTTCCAGCAGGAAAATGACCTGAAACACACTTCAAAAAGCACTCAGAAATGGTTACAAACGAAGCTCTGGAGAGTTCTGAAATGGCCAGCAATGAATCCAGATCTGAATCCCATAGAACACCTGTGGAGAGATCTCAAAACAGCAGTTGGGAGAAGGCATCCTTCAAATCTGAAGGCCCTGGAGCAGTTTGCAAAAGAAGAGTGGTCCAAAATTCCAGTAGAGAGGTGTAAGAAACTCATTCATGGTTACAGGAAGCGATTGATTTCATTTTTTCCAAAGGGGGTGCAACCCAATATTAAGTTAAGGGTGACAATAATTTCGGCCAGTGCATATTTAGGTTTCTGTGTGGAATTGTATCAGATTTGACTTTTCTTGTTTGTTTGTGTTGTTCCAACGCAAACCAAAGAAATGAACATGTGAGTACCAAAACATTTGCAACTGCAACAATTTTCTGAGAGAAGGGTTGCATTTTCTGACAGAATTGCAAGGGTGCCAATATTTTTGGCCATGACTGTAGAACAACAGGATTGTTACTCAGAAGCCCATAGAGCTCGTGTGATCATTAAGGCCTCTACGTGTATACACCAATTTACAAATACTATAGCTGCGCTTTGAGTGGAACCTTTCCTTCTCGGATTTTGATTTAAGCAGCACAGAATTTAGCTACTTTTGTCAACATATCTGAATTTTGGTTTAGCCCAGTATATCTGCTAGGGCATCGCCCTGTTAGCAGAAGCATTGTGTAATGCGCCTCCGATCGTCCAGCAAATGCCCTTATGTAAGGATTAACAAGGACTGCTCGAATGCCAGAATAAAAAGCACAATGAAATAACACATGGGAGATGGTTTCGATCTCACCAGAGTTACAGGGGCATATACGCTGAGTGTAAGGGGTGTTGTTATACTTTCCTTCCTGGACTGCTGAAAGAAGTGCATTGAAGCGGGCCAGAGTAAGGGCTTTGCGTTGTTTAGGTGTTAAGAGTACGTAGAGATATTTAGCCAGTTTGGGTGGAAGCAGTGCGTTGTCAAATACAGTGGTGCCTCGACTTATGAACTTAATCCGTTCCAGAATGATGTTCTTAAGTTGAAACGTTCTTAAGTCGAATCAGCATTTCCCATAGGAATGCATTGAAAACCGATTAATCCGTTCCGGCTGTTTTTTGTTCTTATGTCGAGGCGCCATTTGTAAATTGAAGCAATCGTTCCCATAGGAACTAATGCAAAAGCGGTTAATCCGTCCTCTCCCACTAGGGGGAGAATTTTTTTTTTAACCTAAGATGACCTAAGGTTAAAAAAAGGGCAGGAAAGGAGGGAGGGAGGGAACGAACACCTTTTAAACAAAACACCTTTAAAACCAAGCAGCTTTAAACCAAACCAAGCACCTTTTAAACCAATTTTTACATTTTAAAATTACAGTACCAGGCAGTACAAAGTCCATTTCCCACTTTTTCCGTGTTTTTTTTGTTCGTAAGTCGAAGCTCCGTTCGCAAGTCTAAGCAAAATTTTGTGAATGGAGTTGTTCGTAAGTCGAATTGTTCGTATGTAGGGGCGTTCGTAAGTCGAGACACCACTGTAAAAGCCTATTTATGATGATACCAAGGTCCTGCTGCCTTTCTGTCTCAATAATACGCTGCCTAAGATTACTCTTGGCCTTAACGTATCCCATTTGTTGGATACATTCTACCTAATAGCTGTATCTGTTGATTTTATTGTATATTGCTCTCTTCCAAGGTGACTGATGGTTATCATGTAATACCAGTGAAGTCAGTCCAATTGGTTGAAAAGTTAGTTTTAGCCAAAAGCTAAAAATGGCCAGCCAAGCTCTGGCTTCAACCTTCAGGTAGGTCACTGATTAAAAGAAAGAACTTAGAAAGTTCAATCTTTCTTTTTACGTTAGCTGTTAGGTGGTCAAGTTTTCTTAAATGAATGAAATCTTCTTATCTAGTATGGCATAGTTCTCTCATCACCATATTCATCATCATACTGATGGGTGAGGGGTGAAAGGAAACTGTCCAATGCTACAAGAGTAAGACAATTTTGAAGGCTGAAAGAGTCAGTCACTCGAACACAAAGATCACTGATGGTAAAAGAAGAAAATCAAAGAGGCATGGTAGAATTCTGTGCAGGCTTATTCAAAAGTAAGTCTTGCTGAATATAGAAAGATACACATATTCATTTGCACAGACCTACCCAATTAAAGACCTGTTTGTATTTTTTCATAAGATTGCATAAATACCTTTCCTTTTAAATGAAGAGAAAGATTCAATGATCGCAATATTGCTGGTTTAAGATCAAAGTCAATGGCAAAAATGAAGAGACAGTTTCAGGCTAAAGGACAAGAAACTCAGGTTTAGACAACATCTGAAGTCACTTTACAGTAGTCTCCCTGTATCCACAAGTGATTTGTTCCAGGATCAGCCATGGATACCTGAAATTATGGATATGAAGGAATCCATTAAAGAAAATGGGGAAGAGCGAGAGGTGGGGCAAAGGGTGAGAAAAGAAGGTACGTGTGCATGTGCACTGTAGGCTAGGTTGCAGCAGTGACAACTGCAGACAACTGACACCCTGTATACTGACTCCGTGGATAAGAGGTGGCCTATTGTACTACAAAAACAAACGTTAGTACATTTATTCACATCTTGTTACTATAGTTGACAAGCACTCACTGATCAAAAAAGTTACTTTTATTCAGAAAAAAAATATACTTACTGTTCCTCCAACTGCTGCCATACCACCTCCTGGATGAACTGCTACAACTTCTGGGTCAAAACCAGGGTTATCAATTGCAAAGCATTTCTTCTTATCTTTCATCAAGACAATCTGTCATTTCAAAGAACAATGTGATTCATTTGTATCTCTAGCACAGTGAAGCTCTGAAATTTGGTATAATGGGTTTCTACAACAGAGATTTCATATTGTCAATCCAAAAGTTTACAACTCAAGCTTTCTCCATATGGCCACTGCATTTCCACATGAGTGGCACCTGCCATTTCTGCATTTACCATTCAACTTTCACCCTGTACAGATGGTTAATTATAGGGTGGACCTTACATGACTTTACCCATATAGCTGTAGCACTCATGCATATACTGCAGCTAAGTGAAGCTGGAGAATGTACCAGTGCATGCAAGGGGACACTAAAAGCTTGAGTATATCAAGGGTTCAATTGCAATATCCAATAGTATGGAAGTTTAATAAACTGAATTAACATTAAAAAAAAGGAATATACCAGAATAAATATAACACAAACATCCAGCTATCTCTGTTAACTATATGTGTTCTGTTAGGCTAATCAAGAAAAAAGGCCCATAAGGTCAGCATGAAGTACTCATGAGAGATATAGAACAATACTACAGTACTGTGTATTTTGGTACTTATGAAGACAGCAGAAAGAGCTATTTATCATGAATGGCAAATTTCACTATACAGTGGTGCCTCGCTAGACGATGTTAATCCGTTCCGCGAAGATCGCTGTCTTGCGAAAACATCGTCTAGCGAAGCACGTTTCCCCATTGGAATGCATTGAAATCTCTTCAATGCGTTCCAAGGGAAAAGTCGTCGTCTTGCGAAAATCTCCCATAGGGAAACCTCGTCTAGCGAGCGCGGGTCCCCGTTGGAATGCACTGACAGCTTTTGACCACTAGTCGGTGCATTCCAATGGAGAAACCTCGTCGTCTAGCGAAAATCCCCCATAGGAGACCATCGTTTTGCGAAGCGTATTGGCGATCGCAAAAAGCCATCATCTAGCGATTTCCTCGTCCTGCGAGGCAATCGTCTAGCGAGGCACCACTGTAGTTGTTAGATTTGGCCATAAATGTTAAACTCGAGTAAAGGAGACAGACTGCAGCAGTTACTAGCAGCCATTTGGCACAGAGGACAAGCAGGGAAGTTGTTTTATTTAATTAAGCTCCTTGTAACAAATAAGGCATGTGTAGAAAAGTATAAAGCTCCTGTGCAGCTGTCACCACATTCATCAGAGGCTGTGCAGAAGATCTTTCCAGCAGTTTGTGTCCCAAAGAAAGACAGAGAAGGCACAAATATGTCTCATACATATACCCTAACCCTGTTTTTTCCCACTTTAGCTGTCAGTCCATCTTGAACTAGATCTGTTCAGACTTTGAAAAATCTTGATAAAACATACTAAAAAGATAATGACTCTTAATTTAATTACCTTGTTTCCAGTTGCTGCTTTCCAAAATGTGCACAAGACTTAGACACATTTTTGTGTACTAAAGCAAGCAAGCTTTCTTCTTCACAACTGGCAAGAGAAATTCCTCAGTCCTATAAAGGTACTGAACAGTTGCCAAATCTTATTTTTAAGCAGCACTTCAATAAACCCCACTGGAAGCATTTTCAAAGTAGGACTTCATTCAAAATACAAAATGTAAATTACGGCTAAGAAACTCAACTACAGTGGTGCCTCGCTAGACGATTGCCTCGCAGGACGAGGAAATCGCTAGACGATGCCTTTTTGCGAGCGCTACTGCGCTTCGCAAAACGATGTTTCCCTATGGCGATTTTCGCTAGACAATGAGGTTTCCCCATAGGGGTGCGCCGACTAGTGGTGAAAAGCTGTCAGTGCAGCTGTCAGTGCATTCCTATGGGGACCCTCACTCGCTAGACGAGGTTTCCCTATGGGAAATTTCGCAAGACGACTGCGTTTTCCCTTGGAACGCATTGAAGCGATTTCAATGCATTCCAATGGGAAAACGTGCTTCGCTAGACGATGTTTTCGCTAGACAGCGATCCTCGTGGAACGGATTAACATCGTCTAGCGAGGCACCACTGTATATTGATTACAGAACCTGACAAGGAACCAGTCACTACAGAAGTACCCACTAAACTGTATCTCACTGGGTAACCCTGAACCAGTCATATTACTCTCCCTCCCTATAATCTCCCAAAATAGGTGGGATATTCCTTGACCTCATGAAAGATAGGATATAAATGTTAAATAAATAAACTGCAAGTTGTGATCCGTTTTTAGGGTACATACCTCTCCAATGCATACAATAATGGCATATCCACCAGGTCCAACAGCTAAACATTTGGGCTGGACATCCATTTTCACAACATCTTGGCCACTGAAAAGAAAAGGTCTAATTTTTTAAAATCAGCTGGAGGGGCACAGGTCATTGGCAAGATGCATTGGGACATAAAAACTAAGGAAGTGGGAAAGGAAATAGCTCTCTTAAAAGATAAGGATAAGGCACTCATAGATTGGAGAACAAGGAAGATATCAGTTCAGGGATTTAGAATCACAGAATCAAAAAAGTATTAAGATAGAAGGGATCCCAAGGATGACTAAGTGTGGACTCAGTCAAAGCAGGAAATCCAGTTAAAGGCATCCCTGACAGGTGGCCATCTAACCTCTGCTAATGAAGGACAGTCCACACACCCCTCCAAGCAGTCAATTCCACTGGCAAGCAGCTCTTGTTGTCAATGTTTACTAATATTTACATAAAATCTTCACTGTAATTTGAATTTACTACTTTGCGTCCTACTGCTGGAGCTACAGAAAACAAAACTTGCTCTATCATTCATGTGACAGCAGTTCAAATTACATACCTGTAATCTTTTTTGTTAAGACTGGTGTAGCGTACAGTATCATCCATACTGCAAGTGACTAACTGCTCCATTTCATCCACTGCCATTCGTGAAACCTGGTTTGTATGTCCTTTTCCTAAAAAGTCATCATTTTCACCAGTCTCAGAATCCCAATAATGTGAACAAAATATTGAGGAAATATATTTTCAAGATAAGCAGAAAAAGGAAGGTCCAGTATTTATCTCACAGAACAGTCAGTATGACTCAGTTTCAAAGGTGTGCTAGATAAGTTTAAGACAAACATATCTAGGATAAAGAGGATCAGATGTCAGACACTCTGTGATTAGTCTGCCAACAAATTAAAAAATAGAAACCAGTGCACACACTAGAAAGCCACTGCCAGGTACTGCAAACCTGACTGGAACAGCAACATGAAAAATGATGGCAAAAAGATTTCAGTGTATTCAGTGCAGAAATGTTTTGGATGTTAGCATAGAAGAACACTTTGAAATCAAACAAGCTGATATTATTACAATAAATATTCATCTTTGTCTGAGGCAGCTTCTCGGTTTAAGATTTTTGCCAATTCAAACATCATGAAGAATTATACTGACAACAGCTCCCTCAATGAGGTGTGGATAATCAAACGGCTTCGTTCAGCACTTTAAATGAGAACTGTTCTAATACTAGGTTGTATACCTGCATTAAGACTCTTCAGCAAGCAGCAAATAATTACCCCCCAACACCACAACAAAGACAATGAACTGCAGCATAGTACTTTGCATTTTTATCCATGAAAGGTTACGCTTCTGGCCACTCAAAGGATATTAATATGTCCATCATGGCTTCCAGAGTAAATATAGGATTTCCCCCCATTTTTATGCACTGTAAGACACTGTATTGATTTACTGTGACCCTGCAAGAGAGCATATTCATTTACTGCAAATAATTAATTTTCTTCTAAAAAAATCACTTAAACTTCAGGAACATATTCAATACATAGTGTGAGGCTGCTTTTCCTTGTTCAAGGACACTCCTCTTTTTCTCAAAAATTCTGAGCAAGTGTACATTAAGATGTGTGGCTTGGAAACTAGGGAGGGTGGGGTTGGTTTCTGGCAGTATCCACAACATGAAGGCCACACACACACACACAAGTTCTGCATGTCAGGGAGATGTTGCTCTGTTTTCATCCCAACCCCCCAACCCCCCCATTCTATTTAAAATTTCAGTGTAATATACTGCTGTCATCAGTGCTGCAGCACTACTCTGGGTGGTTCACAATAAGATACAGTCAAATAATTAATAAAACCATAGATAATCTGACCACATAAAAACAGAGGGGGCCAGAGCATATACCATCAGTTTCAGGAAGACATTTACCTAGGAACAATTTGGAAAAGAACGGAAAACAGACGAGAATAAATGCTGGTTAAGGAGCACAGGCTAAGTGTTTCAGTAACTCTTTGGGTTTAGCATACTTAGGGTATTGTTCTTTGAATTCTGGCCAGAGTTTTAAATGGCCTGAAAATATTCAGAAGGGAAGTGAATGCCGTGTATAGGCCAACTTGCTCTCAAAGAAATAGAAAGTTTTCCAGTTTTGAATCACCATAATTCCCTTCCCTTAATTTAAGCCTTTAAGACATTGTTTAGCTTTACATTGTCCTTTTGGTAATAATGCTGACAACAGAACACTGTAACCAACAAAATAAGAGTATAAACATAGTTAAACACAGTGGAAAAAAATAGTTCTTAGTCAATTTAGCCACAAAGCTACAATACATGATCAGGTAACTAAAAACAACCTGCTTAGTGAGGCAACATACCTTTATGACACGAAGGGGTTTATTTGGGTTGTTCTCATCCAAATAGTTGATATAGCCAGAAAGAGAGAGTGTCAATAAGTGGTGTTTTTGCCAGAGACAACCCAACTGCTGGTCCAGAACATTGGACCCCATGTTAAATGTATTCACTACACTATTAGCACCAACATCCCATGTCTTAGCTGTTTTATCTCCGGAAGCAGAAAGCAGACGATTGCCATCAGGACTCCAACTAATCTGTTAAAACGGAAAAGGAGATTTAGAATTATATAGCACTATCACATGCATTAGGTAGCCTAGGTCTCAATTCCTTAGAATAACGGTGGGTTGCTTACCTGTACTTGTGCTTCTTTCAGTGATCATCTGTGAACACTCAGACATATGAGGTTTACTTTGCCTGTGCAGCCCATCCTGGAATTTTCCAAAATGGAATCCTTGAGTTTTTGCAGGAGAGCCATCTCTCCTCACTGCATATTCCTAGTATTCCCTCCAAGTCCCTCAGTCATAGCATTTGCTGATACAAACATCACAACATCGAAGAGAGAAGAGACTGGGTTGGTTGTATGAGTGCCACAGATGACCACTTGAAGAAACACAAGTTACAGGTAAGCAATCTGTCCTTCACATACTCCAACACTGGAGGCATTCAAGAGAAAATTGGACAACCATCTGTCAGATCTGCTTTGACTTCAATTCTTGCACTGAGCAGGGAGTTGGACTCAATGGCCTTATAGACCTCTTTCAACTCAATTATTCTATGATACGGGGGACTAACAAGCTTATCTTGGAGGAGGACAGAATGTCACTAAAAGATAGATGAGTGAACAGCTCTGTCAAAATTTGAGTCATGACATGCTCTCCTATCTATCTGTAGTGAGAAATGATCGATGACAGTTGGGCCCATGTTGTTACTTGGCATGCTTCAGAAAGTAATCGTCCAGTATTCTCACAGAAGAATGGTGTGGAAACAGACACTGCCCTCGTTGAATGAACTTGAACAGTCTCAGGAACCAGGAGTCTTGTTAGATGGTACCACAGTGAGACAGTTGGAGAGATCCACTTGGCCAACTTTTGAGGTAAGACTGGGAGACCTTATTTATTTGTCTCATAGTGCAAAAAAGAGCTGCTTGTTTAAATGGAGCAATTTGGGTGATGCAGAAGGAGAACACCCTGCGGATGCTCAGTGAGTGCAGGAAGTATCAATGATTTTTTTAAAAAAGTTTAAATGATGCAGAGGTGCTGTGCTAAAACCTAAAAGTGCTTTTTAAAAAGTGCCTCACGGAGTTGCTAAGGAAATGAAAGGCACAAGTACAGCTTGATTTTCATTGTTTACAAAATAAGAGCAACTTGTTTTGGAACAAAGCTACTGATAACAAGGCAAAAGTAGTTAATTCAGTTTTGTTCCAGTTTTAGCGAGAAAGAGTAAACAACAGAACGATGATGTCACGTAAAACAGAGAGAAAAGAGGGGAAAATGGAGTGTATTTTAAAATGTCACTTGTGTTGTGTTTTACTTATGCTAATTACAATGCGATGCTACAAATAGATGTGGAAATCCGTGTTAAAAAATATGAATAACAATATATTGTACAATAGAATCTTTTAAAGAATAGTGTAAAAAGAGTGAAAGATGAATGTAATTTTAAGCTGTTTGTTAATTAACAAGCAAGTAGAGAAGAGGAAAAAATGTATCATTTTTTTTATAAGGGTTTAGCCTCATAATTAATAATACTTATTTTGAAGAGACTATGAAATAATATATATACAGTGGTGCCTCGCTAGACGATTGCCTCGCAGGACGAGGAAATCGCTAGACGATGGCTTTTTGCGATCGCCAATACGCTTCGCAAAACGATGGTCTCCTATGGGGGATTTTCGCTAGACGACGAGGTTTCCCCATTGGAATGCACCGACTAGTGGTCAAAAGCTGTCAGTGCATTCCAACGGGGACCCACGCTCGCTAGACGAGGTTTCCCTATGGGAGATTTTCGCTAGACGACGGGTTTTCCGTTGGAATGCATTGAAGAGATTTCAATGCATTCCAATGGGGAAACGTGCTTCGCTAGACGATGTTTTCGCAAGACAGCGATTTCCGCGGAACGGATTAACATTGTCTAGCGAGGCACCACTGTACTATAGTATCAATGAATGTAGTACGCATTTGTATTGTACTGTATTGACAATATACTATATTATAATGGCCAGCAGTGCTCAAGGGAGGGGGAGTTTTAGCTCAGATCTTGAGAGAGCCAGACTCTGAGGAGGCCAGGGTCTGGACTCAGCAGTGTCTGAAGTCATTAGATTATGTGGCCTTCAATCTCTGAGGTTCTCAGAAGCTAAGAAGTCCAAGCCTTGCAAATACTTTTTTACTACTGATGCAGAGCAAGGGGTATAAATATAAGGGTAAATCACACTGGGTGTTATGAGACAGTTATGGAATGTGACAGAAAATGGAACTGATGCCTGGCAAATGTCTTTAGAACAACAGAAAGATAACAGCATGGTACTGACAGCCAGCAATGGATGTTACATAAGGCTGGATCAGGAAATATTTTGTATATGTGTGCTATCATCATGCTTAGAGATAAATAATGCTTTTTTTTACTTTGTATATTTTTACTTTTAAAGTTTAAATACTTATTCATGCTTTTCACTGAAAGTTATAATGCTTTTTGCTTTTTACAATTTTATTCCTAAGACCTCTGATGTATTCTAGAGATATATTCTCTGCCTTATTAGGTAATAAGATCCTTTCTTTTTGATTCAAACATGACTAAAGTTCATGTTTGGACTTCATATAGCTACAAGCTTACAACTGAAATGTATTTTCCGATTTAAGTATTTGTCCAAAGCTCAAGTTCATTTTTTTTTAATTTTTAAGTATATGTCCCTACAGATTTTTCCTCACAACTGTAAGACTGTCTTTGCTAAAAAAAAAACCTGTTCGCTATTTTTAAGTATGGAACCTAGAAATGATGTAAATAAATTGAACTGGTAGTAACAAACAAGTTTCGAAGTTGCCCGAAATTATTGTGACAATAAAGACACATATACTGAAATACCCAGATGAATTTGAAAATGCTTGTCAATGATTGTCTGGTTTCATTCTGGGATAATGTCAGCTATGATGAATCAAAGGCTTCTGTTCTTTGCCCAGGTGGTTTATAAATCTCTATAGGACTCCTGGGGGAGTCAGGCTTCCTTATCAAAGCTCTCAAGATTATTTGGAGAGTTGTGACAGAAAAGCTATACTTTGGGATACATGTGTGACATTTGCAGGGGGGTGCCTCTTTTCACTATTATCCCACTGGTGAGTTACACACCACCCAGGAACCACTTTGGCATCTTCACCCTAAACCTAGCCAACAATTTCTTAGGGCTACTAGGTTTGATGCTAACTTATGGACAACTATCCCCAAATCTCTCCAAAGTATTTGGGATTGCTCCTTTAATTGTGGCATCCAGTCAGTGCCTCCTTGCCCCAGCTGGTATATATATATTTGGTTGCTGAGTGAAAGGTCTCTCTGGTGCAAACTTTGTTTTCTTTGTCTTCTGATTCTGCATAGCTTGAGTATACATGGGTGTTATATTCACTCTTTCCTAGCTACTATATAAAGTTACGTTTAAACATACATAATGAGGACAATTTTGTTCAGGAATAAACAAAAGGAATTTATTTGGGAAATACAGTTAAATGGAAGATAGGAAAAATTAGGCATTTAAACTGAAGAGAAAAGCAACTCTTCGCACTAATGGCGTAATCAAATCAAATCAAACAAATAAACACCAACTCTCTATTCATTTACTATATTAAACATTAATTCAACCCAACCACTCTTTTTCATCCAAACGTTAGATTAACTGCTCCCATAGAGTACTCAAGAGTAGACATGGGAGCTTCGTATTCGTCTCTTGGGGAGATGAATATGAAGCCTGCCAACACAGATGTCCCAGCAGTCCTTCCCAGCCCGGTGGTGACGACATCGCACCAATTGCGGACATAGTCCCACTGGTGCTTCCCTGCCTCTCCCCTCAGCTGCTGAGCTAGGAGATGCACCTTCTTGCCTCTTTGCTGCGGGGGCAGGGCTGTGCCATTGGGATTATATCTGCAATAGGCACAATGTTGCTGCTGCCGGGCATGTGCATGCTGAGGAGCCCGGTAAGTGGACCGGGCTGGTTCTGGGGGTTGAAGGACCACCAGGACACCTGGGCTGGTGGGCTTCATATTTGTCTCCCCCGGGAGACAAATACAAAACCTCCATGTCTACTCGACAGACTCCCCTCCTCTGACTAATCCCAAAATTAACTCTCTGACTAAGAGTGTGGCTATATTGGCAAGCTGCATCAGCTTGATTCACAGTCTCTTCTACAACTGCATTTGGTTCAAGTGATCAAATGAAAACCATGGGTTATTTTGGTGCCAGTGTCCACACTGGCCTCTCAATCTGATGTGGTTAAATATGGACACATAGTTTCCCTTCCTTTGATACTGCCCTGCTGCCAATCCCTGGCTCTCCTTTTACGCCCTGCTGTCAAGCCACTAGAACTGTTGAAAGAGTTGCACAGCTGTAGGGGGAAAAGGACAGGTTTTCAAAGTTCATACATGTACACCCAACAAAAGAGGAGGGGGGTTTGCACTGTATGTAAAGAATTACTACTCCTGTACTGTAATACAGGAGACCAAGGATGAAAATCTTCATGAAGCTCTTTGGGTGAATATTAGGGGGAAAACGAATGACATAGCTGTAGGCATGTACTACAAGCCACCTAATCAAACAGAGGAAATAGATGAACATTTTGCAAATCAATTAGCCGAGATGTGTAGGAAACACACCACTGTAGTAATGGGGGACTTTAACTACCCGGATATCAACTGGGAAACCAACTCTGCAGCAAGTGGGAGATCCAGCAGGTTCCTGACATGCCTGGCTCACAACTTTTTCATCCAAAAGGTGGAGGAGGGAACTAGAGGGTCTGCCATACTGAACTTAATGCTTACTAATAGGGAGGAAATAGTTGAGGGAGCAAAAAATGTAAGAACTTTAGGAGAAAGCGACCAGGTCATATTAGAATTCACCATCATGCAGGCAAGGGTAACTGTACCAAGTCAGACTAATGTTCTAGATTTTAAGAGAGCTGACTTTAACAAATTAAGAGATGTAATAGGAAGGATTCCATGGATAGAAACCCTAAAGGGAAAAGCAGTTCAGGATGCTTGGGAAACCCTGAAAGGCAAGATAATAAAGGCACAAACCAAAACAATACAACAGAGAAAGAAAAACAAGAGACGTTTGACAAGACCGGCGTGGATGCACACAGAGCTCTCTGACAAGCTAAGGGACAATAAGGATAAGTATAAAAAACTGAAAAAGGGGATCACAACTAGAACAGGATACCAGCAAATAGTTCGAATCTGCAAAGATGGAGTCAGGAAAGCTAAGGCTCTGAATGAGCTAAGACTTGCAACAAATGCCAAAAATAACACACACAAAAAAAGGTTCTTTCAACCCGTAAGGAGCAAGAGGAAAGTCAAGGAAACAGTTGGTCCACTAGTGGGAGAAGATGACAAGAAGGTGACAGGCAACAGGGAGAATGCGGAACTGCTTAATTCTTTTTTTGCATTTGTATTTACGCAAAAGGAAAAATTGGTCCATCCTGTCAAAAGCAGCACTGTGGGAAACAGGAGAGGGAAGCAGGTCAAAATAGGTAAGGAAGTGATAAAAGAACACCTAGCTGCTTTGAATGAGTTCAAATCTTCAAAAAGGGAAAAAAAGTGGATCCAGGGAACTACGGACATGAATACTTGGGAAAATCCTGGGGGAAAATATCAAGCAGCAGATTTGTGAGCACCTAGAAAATAACAAGGTGATTACTAGAAGCCAGCATGGGTTTGTTAAGAACAGGTCATGCCACACAAATTTATTGCCTTCTTTGATAATGTGACTAAATTAGTGGACCAAGGAAACGCAGTGGATATAGTATACTTAGACTTCAATAAGGCATTTGATAAGGTAGACCACAACCTACTTCTGTGTAAGATGGAACAAAATGGGATCATCATAAAATCATTGTAGGGTTGGAAGGGACCCTTGGAGGTCTTCTAGTTCAACCCGCTGCCCAAAGCAGGAGACCTCATACCATCCTGGACAGATGGCTGTGCAATCTTTTCTTGAAAACCTCCAGCACGCACAACATTGGGAGGCAAGCTGTTCCACTGCTTAATGGTTCTCAAGAAAGAATCCTCCATACTTTAGATCAGTGGTGGTGAACCTTTTTGGGCTCGCATGCCCAAACTGGAAAAAACAAAACAAAACAGTGGGCGGTGTGCTGCCGCTGCAGCGGCGGAACCGGAAGTGGTGGCGGAAGGGGGAATCCTGGGCACGGAGGTGCCTCGAGACCCCACTCCGGATCCGCTGCCAGCACCAGCTGCTCCGGATCCTGACCCGCCGCCTGTCCGGGCACCAGCACCGCGGTTGCAGCCGCCTGCTCAGGTTTGGCTGCGGGGGGGGGGGGAGGGGGGAGTAGCGATCTGGCAACTTATGCCTCGCGTGCCGGCAAACAGGGCTCAGCGTGCCAGCTGTGGCATGCGTGCCATAGGTTCGCCATCGCTGCTTTAGACGTTAGGCGAGCCCTTGCCTTTTACGTCCAACGCACCCAACATTTCAGGCATTCACCTCGACTTTTCGTAAGTCACTAACCACCTACTAAAGGTGGCCAGGTGACTGTAGCGGTTACCCCAGTCGTCACCTGTCCGTCACAGTGGAACCTTGGCAGGAGAGCCAATGAGGAAGACGGAAGGCGGAGTCAGGAAAGAAGGAGGGGTACAAAAGGAGGAGTCTGAAGGGAGAACAGCAGATCAGAGGTTTGAGAAGGGGAGTGATTGAGATCAGAGGTTTGAGAAGGGGAGATTTGGAAATAGATTGAATTAATAGAAGGAATTAAATAAACCCAAGTTAATATAAGTGAGTTACTTCCTGTGATTGACACTGTTATTTCCAACCAATCAATAACCCCACCCTGATCAATAAACTGAATGCGTTTGATAACTTGTGTGTCCCGGAATTGATTGATGTTTAATATAAAACATCTGGTGGCAGCATGAGGAGGAAGAAGCAGCTTGGGTCTTTGTGAGGGCCAAAAATAAAATTAAAGCCTCAAAGACGGAGCCGTGACAAAGTGGTGACCAGCGGTGGCATGCGAATATAATCCAGTGACGCCAAATAAACGAAAGGTCCAGAGATGAAAAAGTCTTTATTAGTCAGGGTGATCTGACGTGAACGGAGTGGGTAACTTTCCAGAGCTTTTCAAGGGGAAAGGCTTAGTGGAGAGGCTCCTGAGTGCAGATCGGGGACTAAGATAGGGACAACTCTGAGGGGACCATTTCTGGCAATAGTTTGCCTCAAGCTGAAGAAGGATCAGTGGGCTAGCTGTCCAGAGGCTCCAGGTGGAGAGCACTGAAGGGACAAAGCGAAGGCCAGGGTCAGAATAAGCTGAGGAACCTTTAAGCCATAAAAGCTGGGACACTTGAAAACAAATATTTAAGGTTACTTTTGGTGGCTAGAGGCAGCAGATAATTTGTCTCAAACCAAGGAACTGGAACTGGCTGGGTGCCAGAGAGAAAAACAAAGTAACGCATAACGCAGGCTGGTAGCAGCAAGGGAAGCTACAGTATTACAGATACGCTCTGACTCAGAGAAAAAAAAGTGCTCTTTTAAAACTGAGGTTTGTCTTTTGAAACAAGACTATAAATAATTAAAGATGACTTCCACACGAGCAAGGAAGGCGACTAAATTACCTCAGGAGATAGTAGAAACAGAACAGGTGATTGAGTCTGAGATTGAGACTCAGGATGGAGGTACCTTGAGGGAAGAAATTGCCTCAAAGGGACAGGAACAAGTAGAGATTTCAGGAGGAGATGCCTCCATCGAATTCCAAAAATGGAAAATAGAGAGAAAGATGGCAGCTGAGGCCAGAGAAAAAGAAAGAGAGAGATGGCTATGGAGAAAGATAAGATGGCAGCTGAGGCCAGAGAAAAAGAAAGAGAGAGAGAGATGGCTATGGAGAAAGATAAGATGGCAGCTGAGGCCAGAGAAAAAGAAAGAGAGAGAGAGATGGCTATGGAGAAAGATAAGATGGCAGCTGAGGCCAGAGAAAAAGAGCTAGAGAGATAGATTTTCAACTAGAGATGCGACGAATGGAGCTTGCAGCAGCTCAAAATAATGGCAACAACTCACATTCTGAGGGGGGACATTTGTCCAAAACTGACCTCAAGAAATTCCCCATATATAGGAAAGGTGATGACCCTGAATCTTTTATCATCCTATTTGAGCGTGCTTGTGAGGATTTCGATGTGATCAGAGCGCATTGTGGTCATGAGATCACAGATCAGTGGCGAAATGGCTGAGATATACTCTCAGATGCCTTCAGCCCAAGCGAGGGAATACGAAAATTATAAAAAAATGGTTTTCTCACAGTTTGGAATTAATTCTGAACATCTAAGACGAAAGTTTAGAGCATTAACCAAACGGACTGAGGAATCCTATTCCCAATTAGGGGCAAATCTAATAAAATATATGGAAAAATGGCTGCAGCAGGAGGGGGTTGAGACAGTTCAAGACCTTAAGAACATCATGGGGCTGGAACAGTTTTATTCGCTATTACCAGGAGACCTGAGGTACTTAGTGAGCGACAAGAGGCCGAAAGATGTTCAGGCAGCTAGTGAAATTGCAGATTTTATCACCAGTATACGACATCCGGGCTTTTCTGAGGTAAAAGTTGGAAGGAAAGCTTGGGAGGATAAGAAAAGAGATACCAGAGGGCATTTTAAGAACCAACAGGCGGTTGGGGGCCATTTTGTAGGCAAGCCCTCAGATCATAACCAAATCAGAAACAAGAATTGGGAAGAAAAGGGGGGGAAAGCCCCTAGTTATGATCAAAAGAACTTTAGAACGTGCTTTGGTTGTGGGGAGAAGGGACACTTCTTAGCCCATTGTAATAAGAACAGAGAGTTTGGGCCACAAAAAGGAGATTTGCCTAAGCCTAAAGCTGTATACTGCGTACAGCAGAACAAAGTTACCACCGGGACTGTGGAACTGGGCGCCATGGCAACCCAAGCTAATCTTACTACCCAAGCTGAGAGCAGAGAACCAGATCAAATTCCAGAGGCTGAAATACTGCAGTTATTTAATTGAAACTAACCAAGAACTCTTTAAAAATTCTGGCGATAATATTTTTATAAATAACATTAAATTTATGTCTCAAACTATATCTAGATGGGTCACTTCAACCATTCACCTCGTGTATCAGTTGGCATGCAAACCAGTCCCGAAGGTGATTCGCCCTCACTCCACCAGAGCAGTGGCGACCTCTATGGCATTCCTATGCGGCGTACCTCTTCCAGACGTCTGCGCCTCTGCCACCTGGGCACAGCCGTCCACTTTCATCCGGCATTATAGACTTGATCTCCGGCAGAAGTCTGATGCGGCCTTTGGACATGCTGTTCTAGCCTCTACCTTGGCGTGACACCCTGCCTCCGGGTAAGACAGCTTTTTAGTCACCCAGGATGTGATTCACAGAGGCCACGAAGAAGAACGAGAGGTTACCCACCTGTAATTGTAGTTCTTCGAGTGGACCTCTGTGATCACAGCCCTTTGATTTCTTGTTAATTTAAACAGACTGGGGAAGGCTTGTGATGAGACATGTACTTGGAGACATTAGTAGGTTAGCTTTCTTGCTTTACATGGAACATTGTTTCTTAGCTCTCAAGACGCAGAATTTGAGTGAAGTACCAAGGAGCTGCTGAGGGGACCATGAGGTACCACCACAATGCTTGTTAAAACCTTCCTCTTTTTGAGAGACCCTTGGATACTACCCGTGAAAGGACAATTTTGCCTTCTGATGTGGTACCGGGTCAGCCCTTCAGATAGCCCCTCTGCCTCTCTATCTTTCTTTATCTTGGGATGGGAAGACTCAAGGAAGCAGTAAGAGCCAACAGTCTTATCAGGCTTAATGGAAACCGCTTTTCCACGCCCAAACTCTCCAACTCTCTCTAATCTAGCAGTGCCTCCAGGAAGTTCAACTCAAAAAGAAATGTCGCCACACCCCAATTACCAAAATTCAGTAGCACAGCTTCATGTAAAGCAAAGAAGTAGCACTTCTTTCTTGAGTTGTGGACGGTGACAGGAAGAAGGAAGGAAGGATAAACGGCTGAGAGAAATGGAATTGAGATACGACTTTGGGGAGGAAAGAAATATCCATGGATAATTTGACTTTGTCCAGAAAAAACTGTAAATAAGGATAGTCGTGACGTAAGGCCGCTAAATCACTAGCTTGTCGAGCTGAGGTGATGGCGACGAGGAAAACTGTTTTAAGGTAAGTAGCTATAAATCAGTTGAAGCTAAAGGTTCGAAGGGAGCTTTAGTAAGTTGTTGCAGTACTAGTGTTAGTGACCATTGCGGGGAAGGCGGGTGGGTATCTGGGTAGATATGAGATAGACCTTTAAGAAAACATTTCAATGTTGGATGCTTGAAGAAATCAGCTGCCGGAGAGTTAGGGGGCTGATAAGAAACTATGGCGGAGAGGTAAACGCTCAAGGAAGAGAGGGAAAGGCCGCTAGACTTGAGATGAAGCAAAAAACGTAGAACAGTAGCAAGTGATGGGTTGATAGAGGGCAATGAAGAAGCTTCAGTGAAAGATTTTAATCTGTTCCATTTATACAGGTAAGCCTTTCTAGTGGAGGGCTTCTTTGATTGACGGAGGAAGCTTTTATAACCGCCAACAGCTCTAATTCATTGATGTGGCGTGGATTTTGAGAGATTTGCAGAGAGCTCCCCAGCCTGTGAGGCTGGCGTCGGCGGTGACCTGTATTTGTGGTCGTGGTTGTCGGAACGGCCGCCCAATGGATAGGTTGGGAGGAAAACGCCACCACTGAAGTTGGGAGGCAAGTTATGGGGTGACCCTTAAAAGAGTGTGAGGAGGGTCTGTGAGCAGGTTGAAGAGGGCGAGAAACCACGACTGAAGAGATCTCATCTTGAGACGTACGTGCTGCACTACTGAAGTCATAGAGGCCATGGTGCCTAGTACACGTTGCACAGTCAAGACGGGTACCATAGCATGAGGGGTGAAAACTTAAAGTAATGCGATGAGATTTTCTCTCGTCTGGAGGAAGAAAGGCGCGAGCTTGTGTGGAATCTATGCATGCGCCTATATAATGAATAATCTTTGTAGGTTTCAAATTTGATTTTTGTTCGTTGACAGCGAGACCGAGATCGCGAAGGAGGGTAAGGGTGAAGTGAGTGTTTCGTTGGGCCTTGCGACGGGAATGAGCTAAGAGGAGCCAATCATCGATATATGGAAATATGAGAATTTTTTGCAACCTGAGGTAAGCAGCTACTGGTGCCATGCACTTGGTGAATACTCTTGGAGTTGTTGCAAGGCCGAAAGGAAGCCTTTTGAATTGGTAGGCTTGTGATCCTAGCTGAAACTGAAGGAATTTTCTGTGTGAAGGATGTATGGAAATATGGAAGTATGCGTCTTTGAGATCTATGATAGTGAACCAGTCATTTTTGCGGAGTAAAGGGAGAACTGATTCGAGGGTAACCATACGGAATTTTGTGGTAATGATGCATTTTGTTTAACTCTCGTAGGTCTAAGATAGGGCGAAGACCTCCGTCCTTTTTGGGTACAGTGAAATAGTGAGAGAAAAACCCTTTGTTGTGTTGTGAGACAGGTTGTATGGCGTCTTTGAGGAGTAAATTTCTTATTTCCTCTTGTAGGGTTGGAGATGGTGGAGTGATGATGTGTGTTGCCGGAGGAAGTTGGAAGAAATGGATGCGGTAGCCGTCGTGGATTATGGACAGTACCCAGGGATCTGTAGTGATGGATTCCCAGACAGGTAGGTGTTTCCAGAGGGCAGGATGGGTGGAGTGGTGTGCGATCTCGGTCATGGGAGCGTCAAACGTGATGTTTGGGCTTGCGGTCGTTGCGCCTAGTAATGGGTTGTTGGCGGGGTTTATTTCTTCGATTTCTGAAATAGGGTGTATAAGATGTTTGTTTTGGAGGATCATGTTGGAATTTTTGATAGGAATTGTACAGTCATCTCCACTGATTTTGTTGGGGGCATTGTTGGTAAGATGGATAAACTCCCCAATGTCTGGCTGCTGATCTTTTCTTTTGCACGTTTTCCAAAATATCATCAGTTTCAGCATTAAAGAGACCTGCCCCGTCGAATGGAAGGTCTTCGATACGTGCGCGGGCATCCTCAGCCAGGCCAGCTGTCCTTAGCCAAGAGAAACATCGTAAGGCTACTGAAGTGGCCATTGACTTTGCTGTGGCGTCTACCGTGTGCCTAGTAGAAAGCATCTGTTTGGCAACGGAAAGACCTTATTGTTGAAAGGTTTGGGCGAGTACTTTTTTATCTTCTGGTAAAGATTCGACAAAGGTTGACATATTGTCCCAAAGGAAACGTTGATATGCACCCATGGCTCCCTGGTAGTTAGTGACACACATGGTGAACACTGCTGATGAATAAAGCCATCTCCCATTGAGTCAGTCCTTCTACTGTCTTTATTTGGTGGTATGAGGGTTTGTCGATGTCAAGATCTGGATTGTGAGGCTTCAACAAAAATAGAGTTTGGAGCTGGTTGTTTTTGAAGAAATAGAGCTACAGGATCATGGACTCTGTAGAGGTTATTGATTCGTTTAGACATGGTATGGGAAGAGGTTGGTTTTGTCCAGGATCGTTGAGCGGTGCTGAGTAGAGACTGAAGCATCGAGATGTGTACTGGAGTAGTTGTATCTTTAGAGATTGGGTCGTATAGATGATCGGCCGGTTCTGTCGAAGGACGATGGATTTGGAGATTGAGAGACTTAGCAATACGGATCATAAATTGGGTGTAAGTTTGGAAGTCTTCCGCCGGTGATGGTGGGTCGCCATCGACAAGGTTGGATTCCGGTGAGGTAAGTAATACTGATGGCATCTGAGGTCTGGATCCGTGATCGGAATAATCGGGATCACGTCAGGAGTTGACGGATTGTCGATCGACTTAGGTGTCGATAGGTTGAGTATCATAGTACTGACGTTTATGGCTCGATGTCGATGGAGGCGGCATGTCCATGGGCATTTGTCGGTGTCGAGGATTTTCGATATCGAGAGATGTCATTCGAGTGTCCATGGATGTCGTTTGATATGGTTGAACGTCGGTGTCGAACTCCGGGTCATAGTGATGTCAAGTTTGATGGCTTGGTTCTATTGGGCGACGGAAATTGTGTGTCGATAGAGGAACAGAACGAGTGTCCATGGACCAGGATGGATATCGAGGATCATTGATATCAGAGCCTGTGTCTCAGTGATGTCGAAACGGAGGTTGTTGACGAGCTGGTAAAGCAGTGGAGTATACAGTAGTGCCTCGACTTACGAACTTACTCCGTTCCGGAATGGTGTTTGTAGGTCGAAATGCTCGTAAGTCAAAGCACCATTTCCCATTGAAATGTATGGGAATGGGATTAATCCGTTCCAGCATTTCAAAAAAATACCAAAAAAATAATAATAAAGCACACAGAAAGCCCCATCAGAAGGCGCTGGGGCTTCAAAAAACAACAACAACCAACCAAAAATAAACAGAGCAAGCCCCGAAGGCTGCAAAAAAACCCAGAAAAAAACAAAACCCAAAAATATACACCGAGCAATCCCCACGCTGGGACTGCAAAAAAAAAAAAATCACCAAAAACAAACACAGCACAGAAACATAACCCCCCTCAGCCGAAACCCACCCTGCAAAACCCACCCAGAAGTTTCTAAAAAGCAAAAAGCAGCACCTTACCAGGCAGACCGAAGCCTCCTCCGATGGCACTCACTCCCCGGCGGATGGCGCCTGGCGACAGGCCCCGGCTGGCGGCATAGGGGCCCCTTACTCATGAGTAGACCCGCGCCTTCAGCAGGCCTTACTCATGAGTAGACCCACACCAGGGATGGGCAGGGAGCGCACCCGCTTCCCATGCCCGGCGGCGAACCGGAGCTGCCCCGCTTCTCCTTCCTCCTCCTGCGCCGCAGCCGCATGCCCCATCCACGGAGGAGCTCCTCCGACCCACGCGCCCCAGCCCAGCACCTTCAGTGGTCCTTACGCATGAGTAGACCCGCGCCTTTGGCAGGCCTTAGTCATGAGTAGACCCGCACCAGGGATGGGTGTGGAGTGCACCAGCTTCCTGCGCCGATCCGGAGCCGCCCCGCCTCTCCTTCCTCCTCCTGCGCCGCAGGAGTAAAAAAGTTCCCTGCCCCCATGCTCTAACCGTTGGGGCGAAAGAGCTACAAAGAAGCAGCCTCTTCGCCACCAACGGTTTGAATTTCACGCCTTTCCCCCCTGCCTTTTTCTGTTCTTAGGTCGAAGCTCCGCTCGCAAGTCGAAGCAAAACTTTGCGAGCAGAGCTGTTCGTAAGTCGAAATGTTGGTAGGTAGGGGCGTTCGTAAGTCGAGGCATCACTGTATAGACGTTGGAGATGCCGAGTGAGAGGAATGATTTCCCTCATCTGGATTAGCGGGAAAATATCATGAGGCTGGAGCTGTAAAAGCCTCGCATGTAGAAGAAAATTGCTCGACCGTCCTGGGTCTTTTAGGTGCCAGGTAGGGAGCAGGTTGGAGTTGATGTGGGTCATGGTGATATGGCCGTTTTGACACCGATGGCTGTCAAGATCGAGGCCCGCCATGAGAAGGTATGGCCGAGCTGGATAGAGCAACTGGCTGATTGGCGGTTGTGGTTTGTCCGGTCGAGCACTGGTCGGGCAAATGGCAACCCATGCTGAGTGCTGAACACAGGTCTGAGCCACACGTGATGAAATAGACTGCTCCAGGGACTGCCGTGAGAGTGCTGAACGCGGGTCTGAGCCATGCGTGATGAGATAGTCTGCTCCAGGGACTGTTGGGGCCGATGTCTCTGAGGCGGTCGTGGTGGACGATCAGATGTTACCGAATAAGTTATGGTCTCTAGTTGTTGTTCGGAGTCGACCCTGTCAGGTGAAGCAACTACGGAAGGGTTGCTCGAAAGAACAGTGTTGAGGACTGGGAGGAGACGATGTTCATCGATCAACTCTGTCATCCCATTCCGGTGATTGGGAGCAGGGTTGATGAGAGGGGATTCCGTCATCGTCAGAAGGCGAACCAATAGAGATTGATTTGGCGGTTTGTTGAGGCTGCTGAGAAATGACTGCAGCTTTAGATTTATGCTGTTTAGGTCTTTTAGGCAGAGAAGGCTTCGGTGGACATTTGACATTTAGTGGAGGGCTTCGATATCGAGGATTTTGGTATCGAGCGCTTCGATTTATGGGTTTTTGAAGTTTTAGATGAAGTGGATGGAGCGTCTGAGTGGGATGGTGTGGTCGATGGATGTTGTTTTGAGGCTTCAGAAAAAGCCTTCTCCATTGCTTTGGTTTGTGAGGTGGCCTTACAAGGAGGTTGGGCCATTTTGGTTGGCTGAAGGGATTGTTCCCAAAGACGGAATTTTAATCTGGATAAGCAAGAATGGAGGACTCCACGCTTGAATTTCTTACAATGCTGGCAGGATGACGTCTGGTGTGCCTCTCCCAAGCAAAAAAGACACTTGGCATGGCTGTCGGAGAGTGGTACAGTGGTGCCTTGCAAGACAAATGCCTCGCAGGACAAAAAACTCACAAGATGAAAGGGTCTTGAGAGATTTTTCGTCTTGTGAGGCGCGTTTCCCATAGGAATGCATTGAAATTTAATTAATGCGTTCCTATGGGGAAAAAAAAGTCAGAAACCCAAAAAAAGGTCAGCAAAAAGTCACTTACCAGGTAGAGTAGACTGAGTCCAGCTCCTCACAGTGCGTTTGTAGCCCCAGAACAGCCGGAAAAAGAGTGCCAAACAGCGGAGAGTCAGCAACCAGCAGGGAGCCGGCAGCCATTTTGTGGTCGTCTCCGCTCCTGGCCCCCCTCTCCCCACCTCTCAGCTGATCGGCGCTGGGTCTGAGAGGCTTTTTCCCTGCTAGGCAAGCCTCAGGAAGCCTGTTAGACCCAGCGCCGATCAGCTGAGAAAGTCATAAGAAAGGGAGATCTGGATGGCAGATTGCTCCATCAGCTAAGTGAGGTCTGGATAGCAGAGTAACATGATGCATTGTTGGCAAGACAGGGGGAGATGTATGACTATATGCCTCTTGGCCAAAAGTCACGGGTGTGTCCTCGTTGCAAGGAGCTCCAAGAACTCAGGGAACGGGTTCGCTCCCTTTAGGTCTTGGTTGCGGACCAGGAGAAGCAGAGACAGGGAGAGAGGGATCACAGTGAGACCTTCAGGCATCGTCCCACACACACAGACAAGCAGCTCCTCAGTTGCTGGGCTGGAGGATGCCAATCTGGACAAGAGGGAAACCATTCCCTAGAGGGGATCCCTTATACAGGTGATGGGCCTGTATCCAGTTGCACTGAGGATACTCCTCGTGGGGAGGGCGGGGAGGGGGCTTCTGGTAGTGGGCAATTCATTTGTCAGGAACATAGAGCGAGGGGTTTGTGAATGTTGTGAGGACAGCACGGTGACTTGCCTGCCTGGTGCAAAGGTTGCGGACATGTCTCATCTGGATAGGCCAGTAGAGGGTGCTGGGGACGAGGTTTCCTTATCAGATGAGGAAATTAGTACATGTCGACACCAACGACATGGGGAAATGTAGCCGCAAGGTCCTGGAGGCCAAATTTAGGTTGTTCTGGAGGAAGCTCAAAGCCAGGACTTCAAAGGTAGCGTTCTCAGAGTGCTACCTGTTCCACGCGCAGGGCCAGCTAGGCAGGTGGAGCTCAGGAGTCTCAACGCGTGGATGAGACGATGGTGTCAGGGGGAGGGATTTAGATTCATTAGGCACTGGGGAACGTTTTGCAATAAGCCTAGCCTGTGCAAGAGGGATGGGCTTCACTTGAACGAACACGGAACCAGACTGCTGGCGCGTAACATTAAAAAGGTGGCAGAGCAGCTTTTAAACTGAATCCCGGGGGAAAGCCGACAGGAGCCGATTGGCGTTCGGTTTGGGACTCCTCATCCCTGTGGAATGAGGATGGAGAGGGTAGAGAACCACAAAGTGATGACAGTGTAGGAATCAAGACTGGGAGCATGATGGGATGTGATAGTTGGTCCACTGGAATGAAAAGCTATGGAAAAAAAGAAACAAACAAGCAACCCTTCTTGGGGGATCCCGTACACAGGTGCTTTTATGCAAATGCCCGAAGCGTCTGAGCAAAGATGGGAGAGTGGGAACATTTGGTAGCTAGGGACAACATTGATAAAGTGGCCATAGCAGAAACCTGGTGGAATTCGGAGAACCAGTGGGATACCGCAATCTCAGGCTATAAACTCTATAGGAGGGAGAGGGAGGGGCATGTTGGAGGTGGGGTGGCCAACTATGTCAAAGAATGGGTAGAATCCAGCAGAATGGAGATGGACAGCAGGTCTGACTCCATCATAGAATCACTGTGGGTTAAACTACCAGGCCCAAGGAGCAATATGATAGTGTGGGGGGGTGCTATCGTCCTCTAAATTAAAAACTTGAGGAGGACCTTGAAATGAGGAGATAAATCAGGGAGATGTCCAAGAGGGACAGGATTGTAATCATGGGGGACTTCAATTATCCTCACATCAACTGGTTCAATGCGTGCTTGGGTCAAGAAAGAGTCCGGGTTTCTTCACATGCTAAATGACTGTGCCAATATGTCATGGAGCCCACCAGACGTAAAAGGAAGGTACCTCAAAATGCCAGATGCCGGGGACAGGTATCTAATTGTCTCATGTGCTCCCAGAGGCATCTGGTGGGGCCATTGTGAGATACAGGAAGCTGGACTAGATGGGCCTTTGGCCTGATCCAGCAGGGCTCTTCTTATGTTCTTATGATGGCTTGACAACTCTCTGTAAAATCAGCCTACTAGGTGTGGCTGCTGTGGCAAAGGAGAATGCAAGACTACCACCAAAACTGTGTCTAGAAGGTTGCAAACAGCTGGGTATGCACAGGCAACCAGTACGTGTGACCACACAGAGATCATGGAGAAGAAATGTATGTCACTAGACTATCAGAACTTAGATCTTGCATATTCAATCACAGTATTTTTCCGGCACTGGAATCAAGCTGAAGATTGGAACCCACTGGCATGACTATAGCTGAAGTGTTCATCCCAGAAACAAAGCAATACTGGCATAGCAAACTTGTTCATCACTGAACAGTATTTCAGTTGCCAAATAATAACATTTAACTTTAATAGTGAAAAAAGGGCAGTATTTCTGTTTTTGCAATAGAAAGCTTTTTCGCAGGACTGACATGCACAATATAACAACACAGTTGGGTTAAGGTGGGAAGGAGGGAGAGAGAGAGCTAAACATACTTACTGCATAAATGCCTCCATTGTGTGCTTTATCTCCACCTAGAGCACCAACTTTCTCTCCTGTTTTGCCATCATAAATAAAAATCTTTTTTGAAACCAAAAGAGACAAACATCTGTTAGCTGAAAGTTTCTTGCAGTACTTACCTATTGTATGACTGTAAAAAAAAAACTGCTAACATTTCAGTATGCAGGAAATAAACCAAATTTGTACATATAAAATCAAATCAAGATTTTCGGATAATAAACTCTTAATATGCAAAAATCATCTAAGCCATTTAATAAAAAGTAATTTTACCCAAGAACTCAAAGATCTGAATTACAGGAAGATTTTGAGTTTGCAGTTACTTTTCCAATCAAAACTGCTACTTTTTCACTTGCGTTAAGCCAGTCACTGCCAGACCTGATCCCTTAACATATAAGAGTAGTTGTGAACTAACAAGACCAATATTAACACTTGGCATTGTGCGGCATGTGTCAGGATTTAAGCACTATGACAAAGCACACCAATCATGCCTGCCCTGGTCTGCAGCAAATATGAATAAATACATCCAGCTGATGTTCCAGGCATCACTGGGCAGCTGGATCTAGGTACAATTTAAATTTCTTACAAATCCACCAACTCTCTGTGAGAAGTTAATATACTAGGTAGATCTAAGTGCCTGCCACTGCTACACCTACACGTTAAGTCTTCCAGAACCTACTTAAAACAGAAGGGACTCTGCCAGGATCACTCATTTATTATTAAAACTGTAATTTTGTCCATTAAGGCAATGAAGTGAGGGATTCACAATCTCACTGGCCATGGTACACTTGCACTTTCTCAAAGAAGCATCTTGAAAATTCTCATCACTTTTTTTAAAAAGTCACCTTGCCAGTAGCTATGAACATTATGGACAAATTCCTCTTGTGGAACCTACCGTATTTTTCCATCTATAAGACACTACTTTTTCCTAAAATCATTACCCTAAAAATTAAGGGGTGTCTTTTACTCAGAAGTAAGCATGTGCCTGGCGTGCTCTGGTCCATGGGGTCACGAAGAGTTGGAAACGACTTAACAACTAAACAAGCTGAGATAGCTGAAGAGAGAACAAAACGGCACGTACCTTGCCTCTCTAAACAGTCTTGCTTCAGCCATGAGGCTTAGCTTCCTACTGTCAGGAGACTTAGCTTCCTCCAATCACGAGCCTTATGGAACTGATGTCAGCTGATCCTGAACAAACCAATTGGAATACACCTCCTTGGAGGTGGAGCCTGTAGGCTCAAGATTCAACAGAGACAAAATGTCCGACGTTCTGAGCTCAGAGGCTGAATCCTCAAATATAAGTTTTCTTAATTTTGGGGTTAGAAAATTGGGGGGGCATCTTATAAATGGGGGCGTGCTATAAACGGAAAAATACGGTATGTTGCCATCGGGAAATGACATCACTGCAGCTGTCCCATGCTATTTATTTTTGTGCACAATTCATGTGACTTTGTGAGTCTAAGCAGGGACTCTTTAATTAGAGGCTTAAAGCTACCCAGCTCACATGCAACAAGATATCACAGCAGGGACTCTAAATCAGGGAGATCTGCCAGTGCAATGACACCATTTCCCTTAAGCTTGAGTGACAAACACAAAAAAATTGGCCTATGATTGTATGAGACCAACAGTAAGGAAGTCTTAGTCAGGTCATGTATCTGCTTGAAGACTGTTGGAACAACTTCTGCCAAAAAGAGTCTCTGTTTTGGGGCCATGTAGCCCACTCTTATGCCTACGGCATGGAAGATCACATTAAAATATAACAATCTTTAAGGTGTCACAATATTTTTGTCTTCTTTATTTTCATTTTGTTTTTGCCTGACATGACAAAAAAAAGTTCCTGTTTCCCCTCCCCAGTGCTGACTTTGGGCACACAGAGATCTCGCTTTGTTTGTTGCTCCTCCTCAATTTTTTTAAAGAACTGTCTCCTGCATTTCAAAGCACAGGCCTGCTTCTCTGCATGGTAACCATTTGTTTTCTGAGAGAGTATGAGTATCTTTTTGTTCTTTATAGAGGCAGATCATGACACTTAAGCATTTGAACTTCAGACCACATTTGTGTCTTGTACTTTTTTTTTGGTCACATGTCACTGTGCCTCTTGGGAGTTCAGGGATGGAGTGAGAAATCATGGACTCAAAAGAGTATACATGAATTAGAGCTTGGACCTCATATTTATTTTGTATTTAGCTTCTTTTATTTTGGCATCAAGTTTGCTTCTTGAGAAATGGGTTTCTGTGAACGATTCCATTCACTACATTGCCATTTTGTATATGGGCAAGTCCCCAACCTCACAGCACCATTTTCTAAGAGAACCTGTATCACGCTTTAAAAATGCCCAATGGGATCATCAGCTCAAAAAAGGCTGGGAATCCCTCAACTGACACCAAAGGAAATTTCTCGAATTATAAAGCTGCCTTTTGAGACTTGTCTATTAAACCCAGTATTCTGTTTTTTGGCAGATGGCAACTCTCTCAGATACACATTTTTCCTAGCCATGCTAGCTGAGATCAATTAAAATTAACTGAGGGCAGCAGGGATCTGGATCTGTGACACTAGAAAAACCCCTAACCTCCATCAGAAAGCTACACAATGTCTTCCCTTCTTTCTCTTGCTTACACCTAATTAGTAAGAAATGACTAATTTTTACCTGGCCATCCGCACTGGCTGTAGCAAGCCTATTTCCATCAGGAGAAAACCTCACACAGTTAACAAAACGGTTGTGGCCCTACAGAAGAAAAAAATCATCAGATCTTGAAAGGTTTAGTCCACTTAATTCTGATTTGCTAATTGCTTTTTGTGCAAGAAGCTTCAATTGTTCATACTTCATGCATCAATGCCAAAAACTCCAAAACACAAGATGCCCTTTTGAAGAATGACTATTGGCATTGCATGACAGGGTCATAATTAGAAGGCATGAAAAGCAATAATGTACTATTAGCTAGTTGGACTGGAAAGCAATACAGGAAATGGGGTCTAAGAGTATCATTCCATACAGATATCTGTGTGGATATGATTGATCATTCCCCTACAGAAAAATGCTCTTTGCAGGATAACCACCATCTGCCAAGCAATTACATGCACACCATGTTATGTGTACAGTATCCATCTCCATCCCAAACAGAAATTATTTGCTGTAATCTCTATACAGAGTTACTGCTTATCTCTGTACATGTGCTAATCTGCAGTGCTTCATTAACTTCTTTTTCTAAAATAGGTAGGTTTTTTCACTAGGTTTGTTTGAATGAATAAATAAACAAATAAACAAACCTACTGAAAAAACTATTTTAGAAAAAGAAGTTAATGAAGCACTGCAGATTAGCACATGTACAGAGATAAACAGTATATCTGTATAGAGATTACAGCAAATAATTTCATTCAATCAATTTTTATACCGGCCATCTAGCAAACTACTCTGGGAAGTATACAGAAAGTAAAGCAAAAAACATAAAAATCATAAAAACATATTCTAAAATACAAAGAACAGAAAAAATAAAAAAAGACAGATGGCAAGAAACTGTCAGGTGGCAAAGAAGAACACTTCCTCCTCCTTCACATATTTAATCAATTGAGGAGAACTTCCTCAAAGGCTTTCTTGAAAAGCTCTGTTTTTAGTTGCTTTTTAAATGCATGGAGGGAGAGCACCTGGTGTAACTCCTGTGGCTGTGCATTGCATAAGAATGGTGCCACAACAGAGAACGCCCGACTTCTGGCTGTTATTTTCCAGGCCTCTTGAAGTGTTAATATTTGTAGGCGCATGGTCTCTGAGGACCTGATCAGACAGGTAGTCGAACTTAGCAGGAGACATTCCAACCGGTAACCAGATCCCAAGTCATTCAGGGCTTTATATGTTAGAACCTTAAACCTGGCATGGAAGAGGATTAGTAACCGATGCAGACTAGCCAGGATTCAGGTGATATGTTCATATTTCTTCACCCTGGCAATCAATATGGCTCCTGCATTTTGGACCTCCTGAAGTTTCTGTGCCAAGAGAAGTCCTATGCAGAGTACATTACAGTAATCAACACAGTAGAGACCGGCTTTTCCATGGTCAGCACCGGCTCTAAAATGACATGAACACTGAATGGGAGGGTAAATCCATCAAGTCTGGGGGAAATACACACACCAGACAAGGAGATGGACCCCCACAAGCAACATGACCTCCATCTGGTCTGGATTCAGTTTCAGTCTGTTCCTCCTAGTCCAGTCCAGTACTGCTGCCAAGCACTGCTCTAGGTGCTGGATAGCATCCACTGCAGGTGATTTAATGGAGATACAGACCTGCGTACTCTGATAACACAAAGCTCAAAATCTGATGACCCAGCGGCCTTATATAGATGTTTTAAGCAGATGATCAACACTTGCGGGACCGCAGTTGAAGATCCATGGGGTCAAAACACTCTCCCCAACTGCACTCTTGGGAGTTGGCCACCAAAGAAGGGCTTGGGCCAGATTAACACAAGGCCACTAATCCCTAGTCCCAAAAGTCTATCCAGGAAGATACTGTGGTTGATGGTATCAAAAGCAGCTGAGAGATCAAGGAAGACCAGAAGGGTCAGATTACCCCAGTTGGCCTCTCTTAAAAAGTCACACGATAGCACGACCAGTGCCATCTCTGCACCATGCTGGGGCCGGAACCCAGATTAGAACATATTTAAGGAATCAGAATCCTCCAGGAACACCTGCATCTGGTCTGCCACTTTATCAACTTGCCAGTGAATTGAATATTTGTGATAGGCCTGACATTATTCAGATTGTCTGTTGCTAGATTAACCTTTTTCAGAATGGGCTAAAAGACTGTTTCTTTTAAGCAGGAGGGTAAAACCCCTTTGTGCAATGAAGTGTTGATGATATGAAAGGCCCATTCTGCATTCTGTTTCCTTGGCTGCTTTCAATAGCCATGATGGACAAGGATCAAGAGAGAAGGTGGTGGGCCAACAACAAGTAACATCTCCTCAGGTGTTACTGACTGAAACTGATTCAATAAAACAGGACAAGGTGGCATCCTGGATGTCTCAACCTGACCTACTGAACATTAAAGGGGTCCAGATCTCAATCTTTTGTCTAAAAGGAGCCGCAAACTGATTACAGCTGATGTCTGTCGATTGAAGCCAATTTGGATGTCCAAACTCAATGAGGCCATGAACCACATGATAGATTTCTAGTTGTTGATTGGACATCTCATTGATTTGATTGATGTTGCATGCCCTTTTTGCAACTTTAATTGCCGTGGCGAATTTGTTGGACATTTTTCTTACGGCGGCTAAATTCTCCACTGAAAGGCTCTGTCTCTAAATGCCCTCTAGGAATACCACTGCGTTGCAAAAGTGGTAGCTTCTCCCAAACATGCTGATATTACATTTCCAATCTAAAGTTAAAGCAAATTTATAAAAGCAGCTACATCAGCTTGGTCCTCTGCAATGAGGCATCAAAACAGCATCTGGGTCTACTTACATCTACATGTAAACATGGCCCTATAGCTCATCAGCTCATCTTATCATGACCTCTACTATACAGAATTCATAAAGGTCTGGTTATACAGGTACATTCTGCTTCCCCACTACATATAGGCTATAAACGAAGTAAAGCACATCTTTTTTGGTAAAGAACAATTTCAATATAATTTGAATTTCAAATACACAGAGAGAGTAATGTGAATAATGTGTGTCTGTATCACATTACATGTGCCAGACCTCTGAAAACCTGTGTTCTGCTGGACTCTTATGAGATACACTGAGAAATAAATTTAGGAAATCCTGTGATCGAGTCCCCTTCATGTAAAAGAGCACTCAAATAATTAAGGCATGAAGGCTGGACCCAATGTCCATACAATTTATATGGATATCAGCATAGAAGTGGAAAAGCCTGTGTGAATAAACCCTCACATTCATAGGCCTTCCTAGAACTTCAAAGCCTGATTATACAAATTTCTAGGTCACAAGGAAGTCTATAAATCTAGAGACTCACACACATAAGCATTCCCCTTTATTCATGTTCATGTCTAATGCAAACGTAGGCATCATAGGAAGCCAAATAACTTTATATGTGAGCCTACAGTGCAACCTCACTGACCCCAATCATGAAAGCCCTTCACTGTAAGTAACGCATGATTGATGAAGACTAATGGTACCATTTTTGAAGATGGAACATCTGTTGCCCTGGACAAATGAAGCAGACCACTTTTTAAGTCTTTAGTTCTGTTTTGTTAGACAGGAGCTAAAGCTGCTGAAGTTTTGAGCACTTCATGACAACTGCTTGCAGAAAACAAAAATCCTTAATGAATTCACTAGATGGAAAAAATATTGAACTACCTATCTCTTCCCTTACCCTGATCCTTCACCTTTTTTGGGGGAGGTGGCAATAGTACCTTGAAGCAAAAGAGCAGATTTTGTTTATGTGCATGACAGCACATTTGGAAACAGCACTCAACCGAAAGAGTGGCAAAAATCTGTCACTAAAGAAATGTAGAGCTCAGCTCTGGACTACACCATTGATGGAAAAATTAACATACTGGATCAAATGAATAAGAAATCATCAAGCCCATGGCTTTCCATATGGTTTCCTTTTCCAAGTTTCATAAACAGGCATAACAATTTATATTTTCCACCATATGCTAGACTAACATCCTTTTTGTCTTAACCTTCTATTCTGATACAGATCAATTACCACTTGATTTATCTCATATATATTCTTATTTGGTTACCTATTACTTAGTCATAATTATTTTATTTTGTCTGGCTGCATTTTATTTTATTTTATTTTATAAATTTTTAAACATTACTAGATGGAAAGATCTACAAATATCAAGATTTGATGCAATTCTGCAAATGGACTGGTACTATGGATGGGGTTCAAAATGGCACGAGATGATCTTAGTTGTTCATGGGTGCCTTTCAGTTTCCCACTTTCAGTCCCAAGCCCTATATGACCTTTAGAAGTGCAAAGGACTCCCAATAGAAGCCAACATTTCCTCTGATCCAGTGTGTAAGAAGTGCTTTCTACATGTATGCGGGATATTTGAATCCTGGTAATAAAGCTTGCACACAGGTAGCAAGGTATGCTAACTTACACTTATTGTAAACTTGAATTTGAATGGTGGCCCTTCAAAGAAAGCTGCACAGTTGTCATCGCTGCCAGTTGCTAGGCGATAGGGTCTGGTCTGTTTAATATCCACACTATTGATCACTTTATTATGACCAGTGATCTCACCTACTGAAGAACCAGTATCCCATAGGAACACTGCTCCAAATCTAGTGAGAAACAAATAATATAAAAATGAGAATACAGAGAAAACTATATAAAAATATTAACATTTTGAACACAACCATCAGGCTGAATATATTTTACAATAAAAATCAGATCAGTTAATAACAAGCTATTGCAACACTGTTCCATGGCATTCAACTGCTTTCTCCATTATGTGTAAATGAATAGTTTATAAACTATTATAGTTAATACCTCATAAACTGAAGAGATGAATAAACAACACTGTAATAATGGTACCAATCAACCACCTGAAGCTGCTTTTAAAAGTGAGATTGCTCCTCTCATTTCAAAACACATCTCATGGCACACAGACTTTAATTTAGCCAAACTTTTATTTAATTATAAATAAGCAAATACCTCTTAAAATGAGGCATTCAATTTGCACAATGGAAAACTGAATTAATTGCATTTATACTGACAAGCAACTGTGTTATATTTAAAGTAATGGCTGAAACCCTGCTGCTTAGTGTAGTAAGTTGCAACTCAAGAGGTCCACTGAATCAATGGAACTTATGGGGGAGCTTACACAGTTCAGAAAAATTCAGGACAAGGCCACATGGGGGAGCTATTTCATCAAATCCTTACTGATTCAAGGGGCCTACTCCAGTTGCAATTTACTATGATAAGCAACAGGATTTTAGTCACTATTTTTGTTACAAGTATTTTACTTCTTAAGGTTAACCCAACTTATGTAGAAATACTTGTGGGGGAGAATGAATTAAGCAATATATATTGCCAGCATTTCTAGAAATAAATTAGACCACACTGAAGCAGAGGTGCAACTAATTGTTCTTCTTCATTGTCCTTTTTTCATTTCTGAATGTTTCTTATGGTTCAGATTGAGCTTAACATGAGGTGGCATATCTGAAGAAAAACTTGAACAATTGAAAACAGATACATACCAGCCACAAATCCTATTTTATTTGACAATGTTCCTTTAAAAAAATCCAGCCCCCTTCTCAGCCTTTGAAAAATACTTTAGAAAGGCAATGTGGCTCAAAATAGAAATACTTTCTTTTAAAAAATCTATAACAACTGCCCCTGGAAACAGTTTTAAGTAATTCTTATGCCAAGCCCTTCTCCCATTTCATGTTAAGCTCAGATAAAGTTTTGTGAAGCATTTCAGGAATTCAGAAAAAGAACTGGCTGAATCTTAGGAAGCCCAAGATTAAAACACTAGAAAACTGAATACAGTGGAACCTCTACTTACGAACTTAATCCGTATTGGAATGCTGTTCTTAAGTTGAAACGTTCGTAAGTAGAGGCAAAATTTCCCATAGGAATGCATTGAAAACCATTTAATCCGTTCCGGCTGTTTTTCATTCTTATCTAGAGGCACCGTTCTCAAGTAGAGGCATTAGTTCCCATAGGAACTAATGCAAAGCCAGTTAATCCGTACTCTACCACTAGGGAGAGAATTTTTTTTTTAACCTAAGATGACCAAAGGTTAAAAAAAGGGCAGGAAAGGTTTTTTTTCGGTTCGTAAGTTGGAGTTCCGTTCGCAAGTAGAGGCAAAATTTAGCAAACGGAGCTGTTCGTAAGTTGGATTGTTCGTAGCTAGGGACGTCCGTAAGTAGAGGTTCCACTGTACATACAAACTGGCTTGCTGTCAACTTAAAAGAATATGCATCTTGTTTTAAAAAAATATTTCTAATGATATATGTCCTTAAAAGATCTCTTGCTGTCAAAACAGCACCTATTCTGGAAATTAAAATATAAGGAAGAGTTGTATTCTCCTTTAAAATATGAGAATTTAACATTTCCCAACTCACTTTTCCCTTCCTTCCCCAACGGCAGCAAGTCTCTTGCTGTCTTCGGTCCATGCAATGTCTTTTATTTTTCCTGCAAATGGCTGATACTCATACTTCAACAGATGTTCTTTCTGGGTGGTATCCCAAATTTTAAGTTTTCCGGAGATATCTGTCAGAGCACAACAATATATAGTCACTGTTCCAGTACGGCAGATCAATGCTACAAAGTAAGCACTGTACTACTATCAAATTTAACACCCAAATTTTCATTTATCCTTGAAATAAATTAAATAACTTGCCACTGTGTACATTAAAAATACTAAAATGTTATACAAATAGTTGATGGATGTTGTCCATAAAGTTCTGGAACAAAACTATTCAAGAGTTTGGGCTGCTGATTACTATATCTGAAGTGTTAGAAATGATAACCACCTTGAGTGCTTTTTTTTTAATGAAATGGCAGGGCACAAATGTAATGAATAAATAATAAAATGTACAATAGAACAAAATGTTCATAACATTTGTAATACTTGAAAATTCAATTTCACAGAACAATTTTATTATATCTGTGGTGTTTATACAGTATGCTTATATTTCTGTGATTTTTTAAAATCCTGCTTATATGCATTTATTTTCAAAAACCTCTGAGAAAACAATCAATAAAAATCCATGAAAGCTACTTTATGACCACCACATTCACCTTTCTACCTTTAAGACTTTGTAGCATGTAACAGAAATATACAATGAACATAATGCACAAAACTAAAGTATTTATGTTGACTAAGCAACAGATGGTACCGTTTCCCCAAAAATAAGACCTAACCTGAAAATAAGCCCTAGTATGATTTTTCAGGATGCTTGTAACATAAGCCCTACCCCAAAAATAAGCCCCAGTTGAGTGAAACCCCGCTCTCCATCATTATCCAGCAACCAGAAGATGACATGAGTGTATTTGAATAAATGTAGATTGTTGTACATGAAAAAAATAAAACATTCCGAGAGAATAAGCCCTAATGTGTTTTTGGAGCAAAAATTGATATACCGTATTTTTCCGTTTATAAGATGACCCAATATATAAGACCCCCCCTTTTCTAACGCCAAATTAGAAAATTTGATGCCTGCTTTTCCCTTCCTTTTTGCGAAGCCACGGGGCTTAGCAAAAAGGAAGGGAAGGCTCCCTTCGGGTAAAGCAGCCATGAAAGGGCTTCAGGATCAAAGGGCTGCAATCGTGCAGCCCTTTCATGGCTGCTTTACCTGAAGGGAGCCTTCCCTTCCTTTTTGCTAAGGCTTCACAAAAATCAGGGAAAAGCAGCTGCCTTCCATGTATAAAATGACCCTCAATTTTTTGTCTAATTATTTAAGGAAAAAGTGTCATTTTATACACTGAAAAATACGCTAAGACCCTGTCTTATTTTCGGGGAAACACTGTATGTTGGACTACACAGGAAAGGTATGCACAAAGAGGGATGTTTTCAATATGTCTCTGAAACCAAAAATTGTTGGGGCACACCAAATTTCAGAGGGGACACAATAGATGCCACAATGCTAAAAGTCCTGCTCTGAGCCACAACAGAGGGCTTTAGGAACATGAGTGAGATGCAAAGGAAGAAGGCAGTCTGCAAGGTAACCAGGTGCCAAGTAGCATGTTTAATTGCCTTCCTGGATTTATGATCTATTAGATTTCTACTTACTCAATAGAGACCAAGGTAACTTGTAAAACCTAGACTTGCATCTGTCTTACTGTGAAGACTATATTTTGAAATCTAAGGACATGGTCACTTTTTAAGGTAGCTATAAAGATCCTGCATGAACAGGAATGTCATCTATATTTCATCCAGTATTTGGAGCAGAGTCAAGAAAGCCTGACTGTACCTACAAAAATGTTTTTACCTTTAAGACTTTGTAGCATGGACATATGCTACCAGAAAACAAATCCTCTTTATGTAGTTCTAATTTTTCCCAGGGGTGGGGACTCAGGTGGAGGGACTCACTGTCAAGTAGGACTTGAGCCACACTGGTGATTCTACTCGGACTCAACTCACTTTTTTTTAAAGACTCGGATTTGACTTGTGACTTGGAACCTCCCCACCCCCTCCCTTTTTTCTGGGAAAAAAACTCTTATTTTTAATAGGGACTCAGAGACTGGTACCAAAGACTCGGACTTAGAACTTGGTCCCAAAGACTTGCCAACATCCCTGATTTTTCCTAATTTTTAGACAACATTATATATTGGTGTCATAACATACCTCCAGATGCAATGTAGAAACCACTGGGAGCATACTTGGCAACCACAACTTGATGGGCATGTTCAGTGTAGATGTCAGCAACTGCTGGATTCTATGAGAAATATGTAATATCAAAATACAGCTTTTCCAAATAAATGTTCAGGAAAGTTCCTTACTTTCTGTTCATAGCCCATATAGCTAGTAAATAATTTTTTTGCCCGTCACATTTGGACTGCATCTCCCATAATTCGTGAGAATTTCCCCCCAGGCAGAATTCTGGGAGATGCGCTCAACAAATCAAAGTCCTCAGAGCAACATCCGACCTTATATACAGTGTCTCTGGTCAGCTCATTCCAACAAGGAAGAAACTTGTGGTGGTCTTTGGATGTCACAACATGGGACCACAATGGCTCACAGGACAGTAGTTCTTTGGGAGCAGCCTGATATAGAGTCTTATTGGCAATGAGATTACTTGTCCCATGAAGCACTCCCAAGAATCACCGAAGCAGTTTCCCACTTGCTGAAATGAGCAAAATGGTAACTACAGACACTTTATATAAGTAAAGACAGCTGCTCTGGGAACTTTAATTTTTCAGCTGCATCTCCCAGAATTATGCGTGGAGGAATTCCTGGCAGAGAGGTGCACTTCAAAAGAAATGAAGGCACAATCCCAAAAAGAAACTTCAGTTTAAAAGAAAAAGTTGAAGTCCACAGTGAATACAAGAAGTGAACTCCAATCTTTGACTCTCTAAAGGAAAATGACCTTGAAGCCCACTAACACAATGAGACTTCCTCTCCTAAATCCAGATCAAGCAAACTGGCCTAGTAAAGCTTATGTACTTATAGAAAGGGCTTGCCTACAAAGCTACTGTGTGTAGATACTGACTGACACTATCAATGCCTGTTCACTTCTACACCATTAGTGATACACTATATGGAGTAGCTACTAGAATTATGTTATAGTATTTTTATTTTTTGAGAAAAGGCCTAAACTCAAAGTCTTTGAGGCTTGACTAAGCCTAGTTGTACTCAAATTTCCCGTTCCTGTCCCAAGCTGGGAGGATTCTTTCGGAACAGGAAAGCTAGGCAGAGCTAGACCTAGCTAAGTCCCAAAGTGTTCTAGTTTAGGTCGTTTCTCCCAGTTGAGCCACATTTAAGTGTCTATAAGGTATGTTTAAGTCAGGGAGAACTCCCGGAATGGGCAATTATAGGATTTACAGTTCAAGAAACCTGAAAATCTTAATGCATACTACAAAGTGTTCTTCACAGTTAGTGTGTTGCTCGAAGTTTTTCTCCCAGAAAACAAATTCCAGGATCAAGCTTGTCTCACTAAAGCAATGGTTTCCAGCCTTGGGTCCCCAGATGTTCTTGGGCTAAAACTCCCAGAAGCCTTCACCATTAGCTGTGCTAGCCAAGATTTCTGGAAGTTGTAGTCCAAGAACATATGGGGTTTCAAGGTTGAGAAGCACTGCACTGATTTTCACTCCATAATTGCCACTTTAAATTGTTTATTTGGATAACAAGCACAGGCAGGAACTTCATGCTTTCAGAAGGTGGCTGGACTGAGACGGACACTGCATTCAGACTCTTTGAATCCAAATGATTTGAGATCCTGCTTGCACAATGCTCTATGCACTCATAGCCCAACACATACAGGTTTCAAAGAAACAGAGACTGAAGAGCTCATACACACTGAGCTCCACATGTCAGGCCCCTTGCATAAACTAGACCTCAAACAGTGCCACAAACACTATGTCCCACCTCTCCCATAAACTGTAACCCATCATAATAAAGATGACTGCTCATCATGTTTTCCAGGCAAAGTAAATTAGAAACATAATGAATGATCACAATGCAAATAATAGTGAGCTACTAAAATGGAAGAACTACTAATCTCATCTAAGATTAAAATAGTTATCATTGGTGGCTAGAAATTATGTATACTTGCTGAAATGTCCAGATGGATAGCCATAAGATAAACACATACACATATGCATGCTTGATATCCTGTGTTTGCACGATAGATGCCATCTTTTGTATTTTATCTGTGATGAATGGAACTATCTATACATGAATGAATCAACAGACACAAATGCAACATCACAAATAGCAATAAACAAGAACTATGACAGTCCAGGATACTCAAGACACTCTATCTTTGACTACAGTGGGATCATCCTGGGACAAAATAACTAATCATCAGTGTTTATATCTTCTGCTTTTCTATCCCCCTTTATCTTCCTCCTCCTCCTTAGAAGCATGTAGGTCAGCTTCCAATTAATTTAAAATAGTGGGTTTTTTCTATGTAAAGTGTTCACAAAGCACACCATCACCTTTTACAAATAAAAATTATTGCCTCTCACCAGCCAAGATAACCATGAACCTAATGTTTTCAAATCCCCACAAAACTATCCAAAGGATATATGCTAGTTGCATTTCACAAACCCCATTTCCATCCCACCACACAGAAGTGTGTAACTGATACCCAACATGTGGGTTCATAGCTAACATAGGGGAAAAATACAACACTGCCAAATCCTCCTAAATGTATGCCAAACATATGTGATTGTTCCATTTCATTCTGTAAAACCCTGCTTGTCCCACTGCACCAAAAGTGAAAGGGCCAGCCTGCAGCAAACAAAAAAAACAATGGCCATTTCCTTCAAAATGTGTTAGTTATGTGCTGTTTCAGGCCAGATACCTACAGTGCTAGCTTCCACCATAAATGTTAAAAAGGAAGCTCAAAGTAAGTATTTAGCTTTCTTTTGAGTTGTAAAAAAGAAAATTCTATATTTTTTTCTGTATTTTAAATGCAGCTTTAGAAATGTTAGCTTTACTGGGCATTGGAACAGCTAGATAGCTCAGTGGTTTAGGCATCTGGCTGCGGTGCCAGAGGCTGAGAATTCAATTCCCCACCGTGCCTCCTTGATAGGGGCTGGACTCAATAACTCAAAGGGTCCCTTCCAACTCTGCAGTTCTAAGATGATTATCGTTATTGTAACTCGTTAAGTTCTGATAAAGTTCCAAGCTCTGAATTGCAATGAGAAGAGAGACAAACAAAATGTTGGGGTACAAAGGGGAAAGACAGCAAAAGTCAGTTTAGAAGGTGTTAGGTCATAATGAAGTTGTAAATGGAAAATGTGATACCACAGGTGGAACATTACTAATGGTAAAAGTCACACATCATTTATGTGTTACTTTGATAATTTAATAGTTTTTTTTTTAAGATGACAACTGAATTTTTTTTTTCTCAGCTGTATTTTCTGAATAATAGAGGTTGCAAATTTGATTCCCCTTTGTGCCTCCAGAGAGAAGAACCAGTTGCTGTGGCCTTGGGCAAGCTGTACAGTCCCAGGGCAAAAAAAAAAAAAAAAAAAAAAAAAAAAAAAGGGGGGGGGATGGTAAACTACTTCTGGGGGACTACATAAAAAGAGTCACTATAAGTCAGAACAGATTGAACAGCACATGACTATTATATTGTTTTTAAACTTTCAATGAATTATTTGATGCATTTGCAGCCAGTTACAGCTAATTAGTCTGCTGTTAACTGAGTTGTTTTTTTTAAACAAGGCGTCTGACAAAAAAGAAAAAAACGCCATATGGCCAGTGAGCTTCCATTGCTGAATGGGAAATTGAGCCTAGGTCTCCTGAGTCCTAGTCTATCATTCTATCCATGACACCATGCTGGGTATCCCAATCTTTATTAGGCTACTAAAAAAACAAAAACATAAACTCTCATAGGTCATCAGGTTGGACACTACAGACTTGGAGATTATATAGAAGGAACATAAAAGTTCCAAAAATTGTGAGCAGATATGTAGGCTAGGCTTTTTTGTTTAAGGCAAGTTTTAAAATGGGGACTTTAGAATTAGGTTAGAAGTGCAGGTTTCAGATTTATTTATTTATTTACATTTATTTATAGCATTTATACACTGCCCATCTAGTGGTAAACCACTACAGTGGTCTGTGGAATCTCCTTGAGTTATGTTTTGTCTCCCATGCTTTTTAACATCAAAATGAAACCACTGGGAGAGGTTGTCCGGAGTTTCGGGGTTCGGTGTCATCAGTATGCTGATGACTCCCAACTCTACCTTTCCTTTCCATCCAATTCCAAAGAAAGTGTCTTGGTTCTAAACCAATGCCTGATATCAGTAATGGGTTCGATGAGGGCAAACAAACTGAAATTTAATCCAGACAAGACAGAGGTGTTCCTGGTCAACTGGAAGGTAGATGAGGGAATTGGGATACAACCTGTGCTGGATGGAGTTACATTGCCCCCAGAAAACCAGGTCTGCAGCCTCAGTGTATTACTGGATCAATGCAGCCTGAATACCCAGGTTTGAGCAGTGGGGCCAAGAGTGTATTTGCACAGTTAAAATGGGTGCATCAGCTGCACCCATTCCTTGAGATATCTGACTTGGCTACAGTGATGCATGTCTTAGTTATATCTCACTGTGGTTACTGTAATGTGCTCTACATTGGGCTGCCTTTGAAGACGCCGACCAAAATGGAACAAGTCTAATGGTGTTGTTCAAGAACTGGTCAGCTGCCACCCTTTCAATCAGTTTACCATAAACAGAATATCAGTGGCAAGTCTATAGTTGTTTAAATTATCCATCACTAAGAAACATGGCAAACCCCATATCAGTGACTGGGAGGCATTCCGGCACATCTGGAAAATTTGTGCTTCTTCTGCACCACCCATAGTCTGATGAAGACCCATATGGAGTTGAAAGTTAGCCCATGTCTGTGATTTTTTTAATAGTCTAATAGAGATGTCATCCATCCTTGCCATCCTTACTTCAGAAGTATTTTAATTTTCCTCTGTATTGCTACAATTTATTTCAATGTATTCAAATTAATTTTTCCCCTCTGTTCCTTATATAGTTTATACCTCAGGTTAGTATTTCACATCTTGACGCTGTTGCTTATTTTATGAAGGATCATCATATATAAGTGCAAATGCAAATGTATCTCCTTTAAAATTCTAATAAATAAAATATATATTTTTGTATTGCACGTTTTAAATACTGTTTTATGTTACCCAGTATCATTCTGTCAATTAACAAATGTACCAAAAGAAGAAGCTTCATGAGGGAAAACTACAAGGGTAAATTTGTGTGTGTTCATCAAGACCTCCACTATAGATACACCAAAACACTAGGGGCTTCTGGCCTGAAGCAGGACACAGCTAGCACAAGAATTTGGTGTAGATCTGGCAAGAAGACAGACCACATCTGTTTTCTGCCATGTTCCAAGCCATCACTTTGGGTATATCCATTTCATACTCAAAGGAGGACCCAAATAGTCTGTACAACATAATGGACCAGAACTAGCACATGTTGGGGATTTTTGCATAATAACTATAAATCCACTTGTGTGGCTGAACAGAACCCAGGTTTGTATAACACAATGGACAAACATTTGGCATAGGTTCTCAAGGAAATGTGAAATTGAGGGTTTGTAGCTAATGTAGCTCGTTATCCCAATTTTTCTACCAAATGGTCAAGCATCTGCCTGTTTAAAGTCAATAATTATTTAAAATATGGTCTTAAAGGAAAAAGATTAAAGTTACAGTCATTCCCATGCAACATATCACATCCCCACTCCAATTAAGCACAGAAACCCACTTTAAAGTTACTGAAACCAGAGTACATACCAGGAAAGCTTTGGAAGAAAACAAATCCTAGACACTTTAGGGCAGAAGAAGCAGATTAACTAAATCTTAAATATAAATAGAGATAAGCAGTGCTTAGTATTCATATACTACTCTAACATGCTTTGAATGCTCTACTTCAATGGTTCTCAACCGTGGGTCCCCAGATGTTCTTGGACTACAACTCTGAGAAATCTGGGCCAGCACAGCTAATGGTGAAAGCTTCTGGGAATTGTAGTCCATCTGGGGACCCAAGGTTGGGAATCATTGCTCTACTTGATAAATTTGTGCAAGAGTCTGTTTTACATATCAAGCAAAACTGTTACGTATTTTAAGGGATTTTTTCCTCATGATCATACATCATTCATGGACTAAGTACACAAACAAAAATTGTTGATAACATATAATTATTTTAAACCTACACTTGCAGCTTCTCCCGCAATAAAGAGGTTTTGACCCTTGAAAGAGTTTGGCTATTTTATTATACAAACATACATAATAAGCATTTTCCACCTTTTCAGATGCTTCTACTGCATGTTCATGAGCTGTTCCTTTTTAAAAAAAATCATTATCCAAATTCTGCTGCACTAGGCTGTAGCCTCACCCACCAAATAAAGCTCCCAACTATAGTGCCGGATTAAAAGATGCCTTACTCTATACTTAAGCTTACTTCCTATGTTCACTCTGAAATTAAACATTGAAAGGTCACAACTTTTAGGCTGCACCCTTTTAAAAGACCTTTACCAATGTGGTTAGTATCACTGGGGAGAGTGTAGAGAAGAGAATGATGGAAGCTCCAAGACCTAGAAACCACATATCTATGAACAACTGGATGTTACCTTTAAACTCACATAGAGGGTTGCCAATTCTGACCAATCAACTGAAGAATAGAAGTATCAGTTGAAGGCTGCAATATTAAGCATACTTAGTGGGAACAAGTTCCATTCAGCTCAGTGCCAAAATCCTATTGAAGGAAAACTGCACATGTAATGGAAATTGCATGTGTGGTTTCTCCTTCTGGCTTTTCATGACATGGCTGGGTCCATCATTATCTATTTAGCAAGCAGATGCAGGACTGTATGACAGCAGGCTAGCTGAAGAGGTAAACTGCTGGCATGATTGACCTTATGTGACTCTGGCCAATGTTATTTTCAAAAAGACATAAGTAGGGTTCAGGTACAGGACCTACTTTTCCATGATATGGTAAACTTGTGGCTGGATTGTACTACTTCTGATTGCAGATGGGGTTTTACATGATTGACTGTTTTCACATTGGAAAGAAGATTTCAGCTCTTGCTCATAGAGGCCTCAGCAAGATAAAAATTACAGGTACAGGGGAGTCCCGGGTCCAACAGACTGTGTTAGCTATAATCTGCGTTTTTCACTATTTACGGACGGGCTTGGAATTGATCCTCCATGGATACAGGGGTCCTACTGTATATACAGACTATTTCCATATTAATTTTCAGCTTGTAGTTTATATCCCCAAGCTCAAATATTGGCTATTCTCAACGTGTGCCAATCATTCTCTACTTTTATAATAACATCATCCTCAGCTATCATATCCCACCCGATACCTTGAAAATACAATAATTGTTACTATTAATATGTAAGTTTAAAATGCAACATTAAGAAAAATGTAAGTAAAAAGGGGTATACTTTACATCAATATTTCGAATGATGACGCATTTCCCATTTGTATACAGGAAGTTGTTGCCTTTCGGATCTCCCCCGATGATTTTAGAGACACCTCTTTCAACCTGTGGGAGGCTTGCAAATACTTTTTCTGGAAAAAAACCCAACAACGAAACAAAAAACCAGAAAAAGTAGACAGAAATATTAGTAATTATCTTAGCCCTCTAGGGGAGCACCACTATAAGATACATTTAACTTTGTGCTGAAAATAAGGAAGAAACAGGAGGCTTCAGATCGTCACATTTCTGATCTTCTCTATGCCCAGTTATTTACATGAAAAGCTAAACACCACCCCCCTTTCGTCCCTCACTTTAAATGTTGTTGACTGTTATGTTAACGAAAACGGCGGAATCACTCTACAGCCTTTCTACTTCCAAAGGTGATTGCCTTTGGAAGTAGAAAGTAGCTGCAGTTTGACTTTCCTAAAGCAGTACAGAAATTCTGTCCTACCAACTCCCCTTTGCGCCTCCTTCCCGAATCTGCAAAAAAAAAAACACCCATCTATACACGCAAAAAAGGCGGCACAGAAGCATGCTCCAGAGTGACAGGCGGACGAGGACAGCCTCCCTGTGGCCATGGGCGACGCTCCTCTTCCTCCTCCGCTACCACCTTTTCCTTGTAATGGAAGATGCTGCAGTGCTATATTCACGCAACTATATTCACCTTCCGTTCTTTCAGGAGAACCACTCGCCATACTTACTCAGCTCGTAAGGCATCTTCTCCCTCACTTGTAGCTACTGTTACTACTTATCTGCAGCAAATATGACAACGGAAGGGACACGGAAAAGAAAACACCCCACACAACCCAATTCACTGGCTTGCAAATTCCCTCCTGCAGCACCAGCGACGTCAACTCCCAGCTGCACAAACCAGGAAGCGCCCGCTCGCACCACTTTTTTTTCTCTCCCCCTGGCTTTGACCATATATAGTAAACTCTTGCTCGAGCCGCGCGCGTAGAAGGAGCGGCTTCTCGCCGAGCAGCCGTCTTCTACTGCGCCTACCGCCCGCCTTTCCCGGAAATGCTGCCAAAAAGAGGACCAAAGCCCAGCAAACCCCGCCTCAAAGCACGAATAGGGCAGCGTTTCGGCTCTGCGCACAATGATAACTCCCCCTCTGTCGTCAGGACGCACTTGTACGTAGCACGTAGCCTGACCGAGTAAAGGAAGGAAAAATAGAATCAAATGAAGGATGCGTAACCTAGATTTCCGGAGTCAATAAACTACTTCCCTATTCTGGACGGAAGTAACAGTTGCACGTAGAAATCAAAGAAGAAATAGAGGACTCAATTGTAATTGTGGATGAGTAATAAATTTGTTCCGTACCAGCACAAAGATAGGAGCAAAGCCAGACTGTCCTGCATTTTTCAAACGCTGGTCTTTGGAGGCATTATACAAGATATTTGAACCTTAAAAATGCATCGGGTTAGTGTCTAGTTGGACACAACAATATAGCTAGCCTGTGCATGCAACTAAGCGTTAGATTTGGTTAAGAAGCGTGAGTTTGAGAAGATCTGGTGGGCGATTTGAAGTGACTGAACTTTGCTGTATCCTGGAGCCTGAGAAGTGTTTTGTATGGAGGTTTTTCATTTTAAAACTGAACTAGCCCCAGCAATAACTCTCACCTGAAGAATTAACAAAATAAATTATATAGTGAGGCTGGTTTGTAATACACTCATTCTCAGTAGCTGTACCACTCACTGCACAAGGATTTTGCAGGTGCCAAATCTGAAGGGGAGATTAGTTGTGGTTGGTGCAGTAAATGTAATTCTGCAAACAGAATCCTCACTGTGACTTCTTCCTGAAGATCCAGAGACAGCATAGGATTAAAGAACACACACAAATTAAAATGGTTTGAAATCCAGTTCCTAAGCCATGCTTTTAGTTGACCAATATCGCCCAGCCCATATTTGGATTTAATCTTCCTTTATTTGCCTTTATTTGGCCTATTATTAACGTTCAGGAGTGTTGACAGGTTTCTTGGAGTCAGCTAACAAAAAGCAATAGAACTGAATACCATCAGCATATTTATGGGTCTTGCTCCAGAATTCTGGGTAACCTCTCCCAAATGTATTAAATTACATAGGGACCAGGAGAAGTTGCCAGGGATGTGGAAAGCCAACAGCCATGGAGCTTAACGTTAGTGCCCTAGCACCACCTTGTAGACTTATTCAGAAAGAAATGATCAGAACCATTGCAATACTTTCCTTAAAGCAAGTCAGTGTATCAAAACCTACCAAAACCCACCAATGAGGCTGCATTTCACCCATGTATCTACTAGTGTAGGCTATTCAAGGAAGAATCTCAGTCTCATACCCCATCCAGGGTTCAATTAATAAGTTTATATTCCACCTTTCTCCTACCACCGGGACCCAAAAACCCAAATGACATGTGTGCAGCAGATTGGTATTGATGAAATTTGTCTGGTTTTGGTGAGATGAGTGCTTAAATCACCATGTCAAAAATGGAATGTCTGAAACTTCTGTTAGCCTGCTGTGTAAAGGACACTCAAAACTTCAAAGGAAATGTGTTTTTTAATTTTATTTTGTATGCTTACATGTAAATTGTTACAATTGATATGTTGAAAATTTATCCCAAGAGAATATTGTTCTCAGTCAACTTGGCAGGGAAAAAATCCTTTTTGAAATAATTTTAGAGTAGAAGAAACTTCATAGAAATTATAAGTAAGTTCACAATTCTTGTATTTAACATATCTCTGTATGTCTTGACTTTCATCACACAATAATCTCTGTGGCAGTTGGACGTCTGCCCTGAACAACTTCTAATGCTCAAATTAAAGAAGGTTAAATAGGATAGCTGCACCCACAGGGCTTTTTCAGTTCAGGATGTGTGAGCAGCTATGGAAGCTGCAGAGGGATGATGGTGTGTTCTTGACGGAACCTAGAAACGTATGTGTGTGTTAAAAGTCAGTTTCCAATGTGTTTATACGTCCCTTGTACAATTGCACCACGGTATCCAGAAATTGTACTTGTTGGGTGAACTGGTCCAAACTCAGTTGATAAAAGGATGAAAGTTATTGAAGTCCTGGTGAAATTTCTTCGATTGCTTTCAACAAGTCTGGATGATAAAGATGTCATTGATGAATTTCAGACAGAGGAAAAATTTCTGGTACAGGAACTGTGGAAGCTTTGTTCTAGCTCAGCCATAAATATATTTCCATCCCGTGGAGCCATACGTGTGCCAATTGCTGTCCCATGGATCTGGAGATACATGTTATCTATTGCCAAAGATGAAATAGTTATGTGTGAGTACAAAGTCACATGGCAGCGAAACTCAACTTAATTGTATTTAGAATTGTATTTTTAATGGCTTGTGAGAAATATTAACCTAAAGTGCATTTACATCCATCGTGGCCACGATGGTGTCCTCTGGCAGGATGTGGATGGATTGTAAGAAGTTGGTAGTATCTCTTAGGTGGCTAGGTATGTCACAGGCATATCAAATGAGGATAAGGTCCATATATCCAAACACTCCCAGGGACGATGGTACCAATACTCAATACAACAGGCTGTCCAAGGTTACTCTGATTGTATATTTTGGGAAGAAGGTAAAAAGAGCCTGTCTGAGATTCTTGTGGTAGTATCTTAGGATTTGGTCATGGATGCCTCCAGGCAATCCATTTATAAGGTATACTAAATTTATCAGAAATAATTAATAGTAGAGGGTGCTGTGTAACAACTAAATATAATGAAAACATGAAGTTCCTTTTAGCTATTTAACTGTCATACACCAAGCTGTAACATATTAGTCCCCTGGGCATAATTTGTGCAGAATCCATATAAAACTAAATCTTCAACTTCACCTAAAGAATGTTAAACAATGTATCTGAGTTTCAGCTATTTGCCATGCACAGGGCTATTATTTATTTCTTTTTTAACAGACAAAATATGGCTGGGTGGTGGTGGTGGAATTTTCCAAGCCTTTTCTAAAAGACTTAATATTACTGATTCCTATAGCAATTCATAAAAAGCAAAAGAGCATATTCCATTTTTCACTTTCTTATTCCAATACATAACAAGCATTCCCATTGTTCATAAAATCTATCTATTTATAATGTCATGAGCTGTCAAGTGGTTTACAGCTTATGCTAACCCTGTGACCTTCAACATATCTTAAAAAATCATGGCTGTGGCTTCCTTTATTCATAGAATCATAGAATAGTGAAGTTGGAAGGGACCTATAAGGCCATTAAGTCCACCCTCCTGCTCGATGCAGGCATACAAATCAAAGGATATCTGCCAGGTGGTTGTCTATCTTTCTCTTGAAGGCCTCCAGTGTTGGAGCACTTGCCACCTCTCGAGGTAATTGGTTCCACTGTTGCACTGCTATAACAGTTAGGAAGTTTTTCCTGATATTCAGTCAAAATCTGGCTTCCTGTAACTTGAGCCCATTGTTGTGTGTCCTGCACTCTGGGATGACCGCGAACAGATCCTGACCCTCCTCTGAATGACAGCCTTTCAAGCATTTGAAAAGTGTTATTATATCATCCTTCTGTCTTCTTTTCTCAAGGCTAAACATGCTAAATTCTTTCAGTCTTTCCTCCTAGGGCTTGGTTTCCAGCCCCCTGATCATCCTTGTCATCCTCCTCTGAACTTGTTCCAATTTGTCAGCATTCTTCTTGAAGTGTGGTGTCCAGAACTGGACACAATACTCAAGGTGAGGTCTACACCCCACAAGACATGCCATTTTGGAGATGCTGTGACCCAGTTGTCTAGCCATCACTATTTGGCTCTTGTCAAAGTCACTTGGATCTTTTTGCTTGCCCATATTTCCTGCTTCCAACACATGAAATTCAAGAACTGACTGTTCACTTGCTGCCTAATATATTGCACACCTTTACAGGTACAATTATGACAATATAATCAATGCTATTCATTTCACCCATCAATGGTTTTAATGTTGTTGCTGATCAGTCTATACCTTAGTGTGGTGAGGGGGTTTGAGCGTGTCAAGGAAGTCAAGAGCAGTGCTGTCAGGATGCTAGTTACAATACTTTGATTAACAAGTCTTAGACTCCTGCAGGGTCAAAGCTAAGGCACCAGACTAAGTGTGTGACTACACAGCAGGAAAAATATGAATGGAACCACTGTGAAGTCACACACAGGAAATAAGGTTTCCCTGGATTGATTCATTTTAGCCAACCACACTGGAATCAGTAGAGAGAAGGGAGGAAACCGGTCTTGTTTTTAGCTTCTTAACAGTTTGAATCCTCCTCTCCAAACAGTAGGTGCCTGGACCTGCTTGTTCATCTTTTTCCTTTCCATTCTGTGCCATTCCTTTCTCTCTCTTTTTCTTTTTTCTTTTAAAGGCTTCTTGTTCTAGTGCTAAGCCAGTTAGGTGATAAAAGAGAGGTGAAAAAAAAGAAATTAGCAGAGAGACAGGAGGAATTTTTCACTTCAGCATTGTTTCCAGCTTTTTAAGTAGCTCTGCTCTGTTCTGTCTAACCAATTTGCACAAGGCACAATTAGAGAAGAGCTACTTTAAAACTTCCTCTGCTCTGTTTTTTCCTTTGGTCTCCCAGCTGCCCCAACACTAGATTAGGAAGCCTTTAAAAGAAAAAGAAAAAAAGCTGAATGGGAAAGAGAGGGAAGGAAAGATGATTTTAAATTTTATTTATTTATTTATTTATTCTATGATACCAACCAATGTAATGTGTTTCGATAAAAAAGTTTCTTTTAAAAAAAGAGAAGTTACATATGTATTCTCGAAGGCTTTCACGGCTGGGATCCGATGGTTGTTGTAGGTTTTTCTAGCTGTCTGGCCGTGTTCTTGAGGTTTTTCTTCCTACCGTTTCACCAGTCTCTGTGGCCGGCATCTTCAGAGGACAGGAGTCAGAATGACAGAGTTCTGACTCCTGTCCTCTGAAGATGCCAGCCACAGAGACTGGCGAAACGTTAGGAAGAAAAACCTCAAGAACATGGCCAGACAGCCCGAAAAACCTACAACAACCATCAGAAGTTACATACTCTGGTAGTTTGATTCCACTAAGGGAAAGACACTGGAAATCTTGATAGGGTTGTTAAATAGAAATCTGTACATTAAACCTGAACCTGCCTGTTAATTATCAGATAAGAACTCCACCTCCCTTTTTATTCTCTCCGTTCTTTTTGATCAGTTTATATCCCTCAATTGCTGTATTCCAGTCATGGTAGTCATCCCTCCAAGTTTCACTTATTCCTATCAAGTCATACTTACCCTCCTGAATTAAAATTTCCAGTTCTTCTTGTTTGTTTCCCATACTCCTGGCATTCGTATACAGACACCGGAGGTTGTGTGATTTGTGGCCTGTTTGTCTTTGTACATTTTTATGAATATTATTATTAAATCCACTTGCCCCTCCCCACAACGGTCATGGAACTGATGGCATGTGGCTCAGGCAAGGAAGGGGTGAAATTGCTTCAGTGATGGTGGCCTTTTCCTTCTCCTTCTCCTCCTCCACCATTTCTCCCCCCCCCCCCTCCTTGCCTCTCAGCTCCTGCCACATCTGACTTCCTATGGCTGGGTCTGTCCTCCTTCTTCTCCCCATCTCGGTCCCATGCCTCAGCTAGTCAACCACCCAGGAGAGCCGAGGAGAAGCCACTGCCAGCGGAGGGGGAGAGCACATAACTAGGAGCCCTGGCTGTCCAGGAGCCCCACAGCATGGAGCAAAGAGAACTCAGCTTGGGATGGCACAAATGAGGGAGGGGCAGAGTGTGTGCAGAAGAGAAACCAGGGTGGGGGTGAGGGGACATGACCCCCTCCTCCAAAAAGCATGGTGACTTCCCAGAAAACATTTTGTGACCCCCTTGGGAATCATGACTCCCTTGGGGGTTAGGAACCCATGCATTCAGTACAACAGGGATTACTCTCAAGAAAGTCGATGCAGAAATCAGTGGCCTAGCTTCCAAATAAAGCTGTGTGCCGATCCCCCAATTCAGTTTGAATAGCAATCCAGCATTTCACGTTAGAAGATAATTTGGTGCAGAGCAGATCCAGACTACAGATTCAAATTTCCAAGTACCTGGGACTGATTTGGAAAAAGGGAGTTTGCGAATGCTTCTGGTTTTCTGTTTGTCATGGACAAGGACACCAGTGTAATTGTCAGGATTCATCATAGAGAAGCCCCACTTGCTGCCATCGTTAAGACTTTATCCTGCCTTTGGGCTCTGTCCAGCCCTATAGTCCCTCTCTCCAGACTTGCAGGCTTTGCCTAACTGAATCATCTGGAGACTCAGGAACCACTTCATTTAGACTTGTCTTCTTTTGGGTGTTTATCATTTCCTTTAGGGGACAAGTACCATTAGCATGGCTGACATGTGGAGGATCCTCTGAGTTCAGGCATGAAAGGTTTGAGCATTTTGTCCATTTCATGTCTCTCTTCTCAAATAGCTGCCCCCAACTTTCACTGCTAGGTATACGACAGTGACCAGCGAAAGATCAAACACAAGGGCTTGGGAAAGAGATGCATCTCATTTGTCCTGTTTTATCTAGACCCTCACTCTTTGGTCTCTGCTGCTCCTTTCATCTTGATGCAGGGCAGCAGCTCAGCAAATACAGAAAGGTGGAAGATGTTGAACTTGATTTAACATGAATTTTTTAGTCCAAGAGAGAAAGCCCATCAGATGCCCTAATTTAAGCCATTTCACTTTCCTCTCAAAGGTTTAAGTAAACCCACAGTAAACAAAATTTTGAAAAGAAGGACCTACATTGCATAACCCTGAGAGTGATTTAAAATTACAGTAGGTACTTTGCAATATATATCTATACCTTTCCTTTAGCCTTCTCACAAAATCTGTCACGCCTCCACTCTTGAGATTAAAAGAACATTGTCCCTGAAGACTGAGACTTCTTTTTCAGATGGCTGAGAGTGCTATGCACTGGGTTACATGGGACAGACGCACTCCAAATTCATGTAAATTTCTTGGGGATTAACAATCTAATGCATTTCAGGTGCACAGACATGTTATTGTGTGCACAGTTAATCTGAAAGTCACATTTCTTCTAGGCATTTTCATTAATTTGTGGCTCCAAGCAATAGCTACCAAGGGAAATTGTTGAAAAACAGCCCTGACAATTTTTTGTGTTTGGGCAAGAAGTGGTTAACTGATGAAAAAATGTCAAATTCTGAGATTTTCCACTCCTTGGTGTCTCTTTGTGAATGGTAGTGAGGAGAAGAGAATATTGCATAGACCATCTTGACTGCTGATGTGGGAGTCGTCAACATTCAGACTGCCCTTTACTATGAAAAGCTTGGCATCCTTTTTTTCTGCTGGCAACGTGGGTGCGATACTGTGCAGCAATATCAGGCCATCTCCTGCTGTTCTGCATCATGGATGCAGAAGCACAACATCCCATGTTCAAAAATTGGAGGGTTTTTTTTAGAAGAGGCTCTGCCTCTCTTGCATGCAACTTCACCCATGCACCTGTGCACCTCTGCCCCCCCTTGTGCACAGGGCTCTGTCACGACCAAATGCGATCACTGCACAGAGGACGAAGAGAGCTGCGCATGCACGCCCAGCTTAGAGGGAACCTTGCCCAGGGTATAGCTGCAGTCCCTCTGCCAAAATATTTTGAAGGGCTATTTTGGACATAATGAAATGGTGAAGCAAAGATGTTAGTAAGTTCAACACACATAGAGAAACATAGAAGGTGTGAGTAAGTTCAACACACGCAATAGAGAAACAACACACTCTAACTTCAGATAAACTAATGTGCTATGCCTGCTTTGCAGAATGCAGATTAGAAAGCTATGTTCCAATTGTTGAGAGTTCTGGGAACTTGCTTAAGTTCCAGTAAAATGCACAGCGGAAGGCCAGCTCTTTAAGGTTAGAATTAGCTGTAGAAGTCCCCTTCTACCCAATTGTTCTTGGTATCCACCCTCACCAAAGCCTAGCACTTTGGGAAATAAGATTCAGGAGGCGATCTTTAAGTATGAAAGGTTTTGTGTACTTTACTCACTTAAAGTCCATTTCTAAAACAGGCACATATTAGGCTTAAAGTTGATAGAAAGGAAAATAGTAAAAATAAGGTTTGTTTCCTCAGCCCACGTGGCTGGGAGGATCTCTAAGGTTCAGAGATCCAGACTGGAGATCTAGCATCTTCCAAGGTGAAAAAGGGTCTGAGACAAAATGGAATCTCTCAAAACGTGTGAGGAGGAGAAGGGAAGAAACAAGGGTGAAGCTTCTCTAGCCTGGGAGAAACAAGCCCCTCTGATTAGTTAGCATGCAAACAAACAAGCAAACAAGTTAGTCTGTGATGGAGGCCCTTCCTCCCATATCTTGAAATTTACATCAAGATTGGTAACTAGCCAACACCAATTTCCAAAACCTTTTTTTGGGATAGGCAACCTGAAGAAGAAAAGCTGTATTGGACCAAAAGCTCTACAAATATGTTGTGTACATGTTTCCCAAAATACGTCTCCTTCTCTTTTGAAATAATAAAAAAGGAAGAGCTGAAAATTAGCACAGGTTGCCACTGGAAACCAAGGTCAAAATAAGCTATGCTATATGAAAAAAAGACAATGAAGAAAGATAGGGACAAAAATCAACTCATTTGAAATGTGGTGTTGGAGTACAGCCTTACTTGTATCACAAATAGCCAGAAAGGCAGAAATCAAGGTCAATCAAGTCAGGCCTGAACTCTCACTAGAGCAAAAATTAGTCAACTGAGGCTATCCTTCACATATAATGAAAATACAGAACTGACCAGAAAAGACAATATTGCTGGGGAAAAGGGAAGGTTAGAAAAAAGAAAGAAAGAAAGAACTAATATGAGGGAGATTGTTACTTTGTAAGACCTGAGCAGAACTTACTGGAAAAGACAATATTGCTGAGGGGGGGCAGCAGGAAGAGAGAACAATCTAACATGACATGTTGTAAGTTTGCAATAGGAATATGAATACCCACACACAGGAGGCGATAACGAGGGTCCACTCACAATCCACTGCTGCCAGGAGCTCCCGGATCTTTCCAATGGCTCCAGAGCTCACAATCGGCTCACCACTCCTGGGAGGAGGCGGGACAACGAGCCTCTCTGCCAGGTCGAAGAGTGGCTCACAGATCGCAAGCTCCGGAGTGATAGGATGGATCCCAGAGCTCGCGGTAGTGGCAGAATTGTGAATGGACTGTCCGTCCCCATGGGGCTGGACACTTATTATCGCCACCTGTGTGGGGGTATTCGTATTCATATATGAATACCCCCATCTCTAATCTACAGCAACTCCAAAATCCTTCTCACACATAGTATTACTGAATCAAGTATCCACCATCTTGTAACTGTGCATTTGATTCCCCCCCAGGTAAAGAACTTTGCACTTATCCCTGTTATATTTCATTCTGTTGTTTTCAGTCCAGTGTTCAAGACTATTGAGATATTTTTGAATTTTGTTCCTGTCTTCCAAGGTATTAGCTATTCCACTCAATTTTTTTGTAATCTGCAAATTTGATAAGTATTCCTGCACTCCCTCATCCAAGTCATTAATAAAAATGTTGAAGAGCTCAGGGCCCAGGATAAGCCTTGGGGTACCCCACTTGTTACCTTTTCCCAGTTTGAGAAAGAGCCATTGATAGGCACTGTCGCGCACCCCCAGTGTCCCTAGTTTGTTTCCCTCAACCCCAGGTCCCACTTTCAGGCACAACGTTCTTAATTCTCCATACACCATCTGCCACCAGTGGATCTCTATCCACACTTTTCCAATAATGCTGCCTGGACACGTGTTGTCAAATATAACTGATTATTTATTGTGTAGTTGTTGAATCACATAAGTATATTAATAGATGTTGTATTATGTTGCACTCATTACTTGGATATTAAACACGTTTCTTTATTGGTATTACTTTTCATATAAATCACTGTTAATCACTGGAATACTATTTGATGACTGTCTATTTCTTTTACTTCTATCTGTTAACTATTCTTTCATCCATAAACCAACTATACCACACCAACTTTCCAATCTCTCTCATAAACCTCTCTAAACCTCCTCTCTCCTCTCTCAGTTTCCAACTGTCTCTCTGACTCCGCCTTCCTGTCCTCTCCTAGGCTCCAGCTCTAGAGCTACACATGACGGACAGGTGGGACATGGGCATTCCGCCACAGGCACTCTCCAAGTACAATTCTGTAACCAACTGTGTATCCACCTGACACTTGTTCTATCCAGCCCACAATTAGTTAGCTTGCTAATCAGAATATCACGAGGCACTTCGTCAAAAGCTTTGTTGAAGTTAAGATATATTATCTCTACAGAATTCCCACTGTCTACCAGGGAGATTACCTGATAAAAAATGAGATCAGATTAGTCTGGCAGGATTTGTTCTTGACAAATGCATGTTAGCGTTTAGTTATCACTGCATTGTTTTCTAGGTGCTTGCACAGTGACTGCTTTATAATCTGTTCCAGAATTTCTCCTGCGATTGATATCAGGCTGACCAGTCTGTAGTTCCCCAGTTCTTCCTTTTTGCCCCTTTTGAAGACTGGGACAATGTTAGCTCTCCTTCAGTTATCTTAACTCATCCTCCAAGATTTCAAGAAAATAATAGACAGTGGTTCTGCGATCTCTTCAGCCAGTTCCTTCAATATCCTTGGATGCAATTCATCTAGCCCCAGGGATTTGAATTCTTTTAAAGTAGTACGGTACTCCTTAACTATTTGTTTATCAATCTCAAGCTGCAATCCTACCCCCTCTTCACATTTACCTGGAGGAGTATAGACTGATTTTTGGGAGAAGACTGAACTGAATTGAGCGTTTCTGTCATCTCTTTTCATTTTCCCATCCCTACTGAGTAGCAGAACCACTGTTACTTTTCTGTCTTTTTCTATGCATGTACCTGAAAAATGCTTTTTTGTTGCTTTTGGCATCTATAGCTAACCTCAGCTCATTCTCAGCTTTTTCCTTCCTAATGCTATCCCTGCAATTATTTGCTACTTGTCTGTTCCTTTGTAGCCTAGCCTTCCACTTCCTATGTGTGTCCTTTTTTGTTTTCAGGTCCTCTCTGACGTTTTGAGCATACATAAGCTTCACATCTTTGCAGCCTTTTTAACATATGTTTTTGTTGTTATGTGGCATCAAATCAGAACTGACTTATAGTGACACTAATAAGGTTTTCAGAATAAGTGAGATATTTAAGGAGTGACTTTACCAGTTTCACACTCCCAGTGAGTTTCTATGACTGAGGACAGATTCAAACCCAGGCGTCCTGAGTCCTAGTCCATCACTCTGCTCTGCCACATTGTGTATAAATATGTTCGTCATACAACAAATAATACAAGATGTTTCTCAGGACCACATGTGCAATAAAAAGCAAGCCAACAGCAATGTAGGATAGGTTATAATGGTGTTAATCAAATTAAGATAAAGCATATCATTAATTCATTGATTTAAACAAATTTTACCAGAAGTCTAAATGAATGCTTGGAGGGGATGGTGCATAAGCATTAGTGTTTATATTGCTGATGAACAGGTGCTATATTTCATTAAAATGAGAAGTGTAATTCCCTTATCTAAGTGGATGCACCTGTTTGGTTAGTTTGTCCAACATTAGCATGCCAAGTCTTTTGATAAGTTTGTCCAATATGAACATGCCAAGTTGACAATGAATGTTAGAGAAAGTTTTCTATCATAAGGCAATTATCATTCTAGCTGATTGACAAAGTGTGATTATAAGATATGTATGCAGCCAACATGAGTTTTAATTATGAAACAATGGCAACAAACTTAATGTTGGACATAAAGTAATATTTTGATTAATTATTTTACCAATTTCTCTAAAAAAATATATTCCTCAAAAGTACATACCATACTGCACAACCAAGACTGTTGAAAACACAAACCAATTTCCTTCTACCCTTCCAACATTTAGAACTAGAAGTATGATTGATTTGAAGTAACCATATCAGGGTAACGTTCCATCTGTGCAGCAGTTTGTAGTTGTGCTCTGTTACTTTAGCAGACACTGATTTAAAGTATTTGAACCATTAGAACTGGCATATGCCATAGGGAATCAAAATGGCATAACCACTTTCCCATGCCAGTTTAGTAACTTGGGAATGGCGGCATATAGTCTTGATATGAAGATGGTATAATTTAGAGGCTAAACCTTTCTGGCTTGTCACTGTAGATAAGACCGTTGTAGATACGACCAAAAGGGAGATTTGGTTCAGATGCCTGCAATTTTGCCAGAGAAATTGCTGTGGAATTAGTAATCTGCATTAGCTGCAACCAATGAAGGGCAAATCTCCTCAATCTGTACCATCAACTGAGCCATGGTATTTGGACTTTATTTAAGATTAGGGGGACAATCTGTCTGCAACATCTGTCACCCCAGTGATCATCAGGGTTGAATTTGCTAACCTCATGTGCTAGGTGGGTGTCCCTATCCCCTTCAGCACTCCATGTGCATCTCTCCTGAAGCTGTACAGTCAGTAAAAGAGGACAACCATCCATGATAGAAGCACTGTACCATTCCTTGGTCAAAAGTGTACAGCAGCTGCACTCTCCTGCTAAAACCTCCAGACAAGATATTTGCAGCCTTCAAAGACTTTGCTTCCACTTTTGATCTCCCACACAGAGATAGCTTGACATAAATTGCCCGTCACCACTATTGATAAAAGATTACTGTAGCATAGGAGCTGTCAAATCAAGATAATACAGTGCTGCCTCGACTTACGAACGTCCCTACGTACAACCATTTCGAGTTACGACCAGCTCCGGCCGCAAAATTTTGCTTCTACTTGCGCCCGGAGCTTCCACTTACGAACAGAAAAAGGCAGGGGGAAAAGGTGGGAAATTCAAATTTCTAACTGTAGGTGGCGATGAGGCTGCTTCTTTGTAGCTCTTTTGCCCCAGCAGTTAGAGAGTGTGCGTCGGAGGAGGCTTGGGACTGCCTCCTTCTACTTCTGAGTGTGTGTGTGTGTGTTTGCAGGGAGACTTCAGGCTGCCTGGTAAGGTAAGGTGCTGTTTTCTGCTTTTTAAAAACTGTTCTGGGTGTTTTTGCAGCGTGGTTTTGAGCTGGGGGGTTATGTTTCTGTGCTGTGATGGGTCTTGGGGGGTTTGTTTGTTTTTTGGTTTTTCCCCCCATTTCCGATGGGTCTTGGGGGGTTTGGTTGCTTTTTGGGTTTTTTCCCCCCATTTCCGATGGGTCTTGGGGGGTTTGTTTGCTTTTTGGCTTCCCCCCCCATTTCCGATGGGTCTTGGGGGGTTTGGTTGCTTTTTGGGTTTTTTTCCCCATTTCCGATGGGTCCTGCATGCTTCCCTTGCTTTTTCCTTTGTTCTCTGTGCATTTCCGATCTGCTCTGTTTGTTTTCTGTGCATTTCCAATGGGTCTTGCATGCCTGATTGCTTTTCTTCCCCCCCCCCTTCGGCCGGAAGGGATTAATCGCATTTCCAATGAGTCTTGCAGTGATTTTTTTTAGGGGGTGATTTTTTTCTTCAGCCGGAACGGATTAATACCACCAGGACGATTAACATCAAAAAGGACAAGATTATATAGTAAAGGAGGACAGTTCAGAAATATATGTGGGGGATAATCACTGTGGGATCTTTATAGCTGTTTTTTCTTTTCCCTCTTTCTTTTTTCCTTTTAATGTATAATTTTCTTTTTAATTTAATTGGTATTAAGTTTTAGATTACAATTGGGCTATGTATTTTTATTATATGTATATTAATTAATTTATATAATTTGACTGCACTGTTTTCTGTTAATTTTGGTATTTTGAATTTTGTATTTATTGGTAATTTGATTTTTTTCCTTTTTCTTTTCCTCTTTCTTTCTTTTTCTTTTGCTCTCTTTCCCCCTCCCTCTCCCTGATATGGATTGGAAGGCCTGCCCCCCCAGCGAGGGGCCTTTTAACATCCCAGTGATCACGGGTAGTGGGAGATATGGCGTTGGCACAGTCCCTACTCGTGTTAGAAGATCAATGAACAGATGCGTGAAGGCTGTTCATTGTTCTGAGACTGTGACCAACCCTCAGTATCGAGGTAGCCAGCCCAGCCAGCCTTCCACTCTATCCTTGTTGTTGTTGAATGCCAGGTCTGTGTCTAATAAATCCCAGGTAATCTACGACCTTATCCTGGAGGAGGATGCAGACCTGGCATGCATAACCGAGACGTGGATCGGTGGGGAGGGGGGTCCTCCCCTGGCCCTCATCTGTCCACCCGGTTATGCCGTCCAGCACCAGGGTAGACTGGAGGGGCAGGGGGGGGGAGTAGCCATTGTTTATAAATCCAGCTTACAGGTTACTAGGCGCTCCTTTGTGGTGAAGCCAGGTCTAGAGGCACTCCACGTGTCGATAGGGACTAGGGATGGAATTGGGATTTTGCTGTGTTATCGCGCTCCCTGTAACCCAGCCACTTCCCTTCCGGAGCTGGCCGACTTTGTCTCTGCGGCATTGTTGGGATCCCCGAGGCTCTTGGTCTTGGGCGATTTCAACGTGCATGCGGAGGCAGAGGTTACTGGACCAGCTCTTGAGTTCCTGGAAACCATGGCTTCCTTGAACATGTCCCAACATGTCAACGTCCCCACACACGTTGGTGGCCATACGTTGGACCTGGTCTTTTCCACTAATTGGAGCGAGTGTGGTCTGGTGGTGACCGACATTGTGTCGCTCCCTTTGTCATGGTCAGATCACCATCTGGTAAAATGTAATGTCTCCGTGGCTCTCCCCCCCCCCCCCCCGCAGGGAGCAGGGACCTATTTCTATGGTCCGCCCTCGAAGGCTACTGGATCCGGTTGGATTCCAGGATGCCATGAGAGGTGTTACGGCTGACCTGGCTAGTGCTCCTGTCGACGCTCTGGTTGACAGCTGGTCCACGGCTGCCGCCAGGGCCATAGACATGATCACGCCTAAACGCCCTCTCCGTCGCAGAATCCGCCCGGCGCCCTGGTATAACCAGGAGCTCCGAGGGCTGAAGCGACATAGGAGAAGGCTAGAGCGTAGGTGGAGGAAGAACCCGACGGATTATAATTGGATAGCTGTCAGGGTTGCAACTAACCTTTACCTGTCTAAGGTAAAGGCTGCTTGTCGAACTTACTTCGCTAACCGGATAAGCGAAGCGACCAACCAGCAGGCGGAGTTATTCCGTATAGTGCGCGACCTATCCGGAACTGGTCCGGGTGATAGGCCTCCCCCTAGTTTCTCACCTGACCAGTTTGCAGCCTTTTTAAAATCTAAAGTGGAGGCCATCCGCCGGGACCTCTCTCCTTTTTTGAACACAGTGAGTCGAGCAGAGATGTCCAGCGCTCCGTCTTGCCTGGTAACTCTTGACACCTTTCAGCCTGTTACGCCCGATTCTGTGGCCAAGGTCCTTGATCGCTGTCGAGCCACCACCTCCTCCCTTGACCCTTGCCCGGCCTGGCTAATCAAAGCAGCCAGGCCGATAACAACAGAATGGGCCACTGTAATAATAAATGGGTCTTTCCTTGAGGGCAGGTTTCCTTCTGCCCTCAAGGAAACACTCATTAGGCCCATAAGAAAGAAACCTAGTTTGGCGGCGGACGAAATTGGCAATTATAGGCCCGTCGCCAATGTTTCTTTCATGAGCAAAGTGGTGGAGAGGGTGGTGGCCGACCAGCTTCAAGCTCTCTTGGAAGAAGCGGATGCCCTGGATCCATTTCAGTCGGGCTTCAGGCCACGCCACGGAACAGAGACGGTATTGGTCGCCCTGTACGATGACCTATTGAGGGAGGCTGACAGGGGAAAAATCTCTCTGTTAGTCCTTCTCGACATCTCGGCGGCCTTTGATACCGTCGACCACGGTATCCTCCTGGGGAGGCTCTCCGATCTGGGAATTGGTGGCTTGGCGCTTGCCTGGCTCCGTTCCTTCTTGGAGGACCGTCCCCAGAGAGTACAGCTTGGGGAGAGTGTCTCGGCCCCGTGGAGTCTCAATTGTGGGGTTCCACAGGGGTCGATTATCTCCCCAATGCTGTTCAATATCTTCATGAGGCCGCTGGGTGGGGTCATCAGGGGATGTGGGGCATCGTGTCATCAGTATGTGGATGACACCCAGCTCTACATCTCCTTTTCACCAACTGCAGGTGATGCCGTCCTGTCCCTTCAGCGCTGCCTGGGGACTGTACTGGAATGGATGCAGGAGAATGGGCTGAGGCTGAACCCGGACAAGATGGAGGTCTTGAGGGTGGGTGCCCCCACTGTTGGTGGCTTGGGCGACTCCCTCTCGTTTGGGGGGGTGAACCTGGCCGCAAAGAGTGGGGTTCGCAGTCTGGGGATCCATCTGGACCCGGCGCTCTCCATGGAGACTGAGGTGGCGTCGGTGGTCCGCACCGCCTTTTTTGTCCTCTGGCGGATAGCCCGGCTGCGACCCTATCTTGATGTGGGGGCGCTCACCACCTTGGTCCATGCGCTCGTAATCTCAAGATTAGACCACTGTAACGCGCTCTACGTGGGGCTACCTTTGAGGCTGACGCGGAAACTCCAAGTGGTGCAGAATGCAGCGGCCAGACTCCTAAGTGGAGTGAGAAGACACCATCACATCTCCCCTACCCTGGCCGCGTTGCATTGGCTGCCCATTCGGTTCCGCGTTGACTTCAAAGTTTTGATGCTTACGTTTAAAGCCCTAAACGGTTTAGGGCCTCGATACTTGTCGGAACGCTTACTCCCACCCAGTTCTACCCGTGTCACTCGCACGAGTCAGGAGGTGAGGTTGAGGAGCCTGACGCCGAGGGAGGCCCGGAAGGAAAAAACAAGAAGCCGGGCCTTCTCGGCGGTGGCTCCTCGCCTCTGGAACAGCTTACCTCCTGAGATTCGCGCAGCTCCCTCTCTGGGTATTTTCAAGAAACAACTGAAAACATGGATGTTTAGGCAGGCCTTCCCCCTTTCCAGTTAACTCCTATTATTATTTTTTATTTTTTCACTATAATACACTCTGTTTCTTGCCATCTTTGGGAAAATTATGTTATGTTATGTGTATGTTTTTGTTTATTGTTTTTAGTGCGTGTTGTAAGCCGCCTAGAGTGGTCACAATTGACCAGATAGGCGCGGTATAAATGAAATAAATAAATAAATAAATAAATAAATAAATAAATAAATGCATTTTAATGCATTCCTATGGGAAATGGTGCTTCGACTTACGACCATTTCCAGTTACGTCCATCTTCTGGAATGGATTATGGTCGTAAGTCGAGGCACCACTGTAGAATGTTTTAGATTTGTATTAAATGGTGCTTGACAGATCAAATTAGCATCAACAGAAGAGTTAAAGTTACATTTAAGTGTCATTTCTTTTCATTTTACGTTAATGATATACATTGTTAAAAGTTTAATCCAGCTAGTCGTTTCTTTTGTGATAGGTTGGCATCAAAATTCAACCCTAAGTATTTGGAGGGATCAGCCTGTTGCAAATGATGTTCCTTCTGCACCCATTTATGCTTCTGCAGCCTTTACCCAGACACCATAAATTTAGATTACAGATAACTTTTCTTCTCTGCATATCACCCCTGCTCAGCATTTCTTAAGGCTGGCTCTACAAACAGAAATCAGGACAAAGTTATCAGCATAAAACTGCTGAGCAGACCACAGGCATTATCTGGGACTCCATTGGGTTAGGGTTTTTTTTAATGAATGGGCCTACCCACCGGGTAGGTGGGGCTCATCAGCCTTCAAAGGCAGCCCATCTAGGAGAATGAAAACTCTGATTTCAAACCTCCACTGCCTTGTGGCTATATCTACTGATGGAAAAGGCTTCAGGAGTTAACCTCGAGGCAAAATCCGGAGCCAGAGTCTCAGAGGCAGTTTGTGCCGTTCTGGCAACTCTTGCGACGTCGCTGGAACCAGTTGTATTGGCTCTTGCCTTTCCATTCGACTATTTCAGTGACGTGGAGAGGGGGGATTTGCTGCTTGGGTAACAGCCTATCCTCCATATTATTTTACCCAGGCTTCATGCTCTGGAGAGGACACTCCAGCTTCGCATACAGTGTTGAAATAACACGGGAAGTAGCAGTTACCGGTTATAAGTGTTTGCTCGATTGGCATAGAGCATGATGCCAGGGGCTACTTCTGACAGTGGGAGAGGGCATTGCACCTCACTAGGTAGCTACCGCCCGCCTTAAGGTGGGCAGCCCCCAGCCAGTAAGGTGCTACCTCGCCACAGTCTGTTAACCTCACAGAGTGTGTGGGGTTTAGGGTGAAAGCCGACAAGCAGATGGATAACCCTGCACCATGCAACAATCATAAGAAAACTTCTGCCCTAAAGTTGGGCACCTGGAATGTTCAGACAATGACCCCTGGCTTTTCTGATGACCTGCAGGAAATAGACGACGTGCGCAAGACAGCTGTCATCGACATGGAACTGAGTAGACTGCAGATGGACATTGTTGCCCTGCAAGAGACGAGATTGTCAGACATGGAATCTGTCAAAGAAAAAAAATTCTCATTCTTCTGGCAGGGAAAACCATTTACTGAGACCAGGGAATATGGTGTTGGCTTTGCGGTCAGAAATACTCTGCTGAGATCCATTCTTCCACCTACTGTGGGGAGTGAAAGAATCCTGTCTCTGCAGCTCCACTCATCAGCGGGACCGGTCACCCTCATTAGTGCATATGCACCAACACTGTCGTCCACAACAGAAGTCAGACAAATTCTACGATGATTTGACATCTGCTATCAAAAAAATCCCCGAGAGAGAGACGCTGTTCATTCTCGGAGACTTTAACGCTAGAGTTGGGGCTGATCACAATTCCTGGCCCACTTGTCTAGGCAGTTTTGGCATTGGGAAGATGAACGAAAATGGCCAACGCTTGCTGGAGTTTTGCTGTTATTATGGCCATTGTGTCAGCAACACGTTCTTTAATATGAAGCTTCAACACAGATTTTCCTGGAGACATCCAAGATTGAAGCATTGGCATCAGCTTCATTTGATCCTCACTAGATGCTCTAGCCTTCCAAGTATTACCATCACACGCAGTTATCAGGGTGCTGATTGCGACACTGATCACTCCCTGGTGTGTAGTAGAGTCAAACTGCAAACAAAGAGATTGTATCACACGAAAAAGGAAGGAAGACCACGTATTGACATCAGCAAGACTCGCGATCAAAGAAAAGTGGAGGAATTTGCCCAAGTGCTTGAGGAAACCCTTCCAGGCCCAGCTGATGCAAATGCACCTGAACGATGGGAACATTTCAAGAACGCTGTGTATAACACCGCCTTGTCCACATTTGGCAAGAAGACCAAAAAGACAGCAGACTGGATCGAAGCCGATTCAGAAGAGTTGATGCCAGCCATCAAGGAAAAGAGGAGAGCTCTAGCAGCGTACAAAGCCTGTCCTAGTGAGTACAACTTGCAGGCTCTTCAAGTTGCTCATAGCAAAGTCCAACAGGCTGCCAGGAGATGTTCTAACGATTATTGGCTTCAGCTCTGCTCTCAGATACAGATAGCAGCGGACACAGGTAACACCAAGGGAATGTATGACGGTATCAAGCAGGCTTTAGGTCCAATACAAAAGAAATCTGCTCCTTTGAAGTCTGCTACAGGCGTGATCATCCAAGACCGAGCACAGCAGATGGAACGCTGGGTGCCGCACTACTCTGAGCTATATTCCAGAGAGAATGTAGTAACCGAAGAGGCTTGAGTGCCTGCCTGTCTTGGAAGAGTTGGACAGCGAACCAACTTTAGCAGGAATAAATGCGGCCTTGGATTCCCTCGCCTCCGGCAAGGCACCTGGGAAGGACACCATCCCTGTTGAAGTGCTGAAGTGCTGTAAAGAGATCATCACCACCGAACTGTATGAAATCTTTTGTCTTTGCTGGAGGGAACGTGGAGTACCACAGGACATGAAGGATGCAAACATCGTCACAATGTATAAAAACAAAGGCGACAGGGGCGACTGCAATAACTACTGTGGCATCTCTCTTCTCAGTGTTGTAGGGAAGCTGCTTGCCCGTGTTGTGCTGAAGAGTCTCCAGGTGCTTGCAGACAGAGTCTATCCAGAATCACAGTGTGGATTTCGAGCTCATAGATCCACCGCTGAAATGGTATTTCCCCTCAGACAGTTGCAGGAGAACTGTAGGGAACAATGACAGCCACACTTTGTCTCCTTCATTGATCTTACAAAGGCCTTTGATTTGGTTAGCAGGTATAGCCTTTTTAAAATACTTCCCAAGACTGGATGTCCACCTCGACTCCTTAACATCATCAGATCCTTTCATGAGGAAATGAAGGGCACTGTAGTTTTTGATGGCTGAACATCTGAACCCTTTGACATCCGAAACGGAGTGAAACAGGGCTGTGTCCTCGCACCGACCCTGTTTGGGATCTTTTTTGCTGTCATGCTGAAGCACGCCTTTGGAACTGCAACAGAAGGTGTCTATCTCCAGACTAGATCAGATGGAAAGCTCTTTAACCTCTCTGAGAGCGAAGACCAAAGTCCAGCTGAAATGCATGCGGGACTTCCTGTTCGCAGATGACACAGCTGTTGTTGCCCATTCTGGTGAAGACCTACAACAACTCATGAATTGTTTTAACAAGGCCTGCCAAGACTTTGGACTAACAATCAGCCTGAAGAAAACACAAGTCATGGGCCAGGGCGTGGACTCACCTCCCTCTATTACCATCTCCACACAAGAATTGGAGGTTGTTCATGACTTTGTGTACCTTGGCTCAACGATCTCTGACACTTTCTCCCTAGATGTAGAGCTGGATAAACGCATTGGCAAAGCAGCTACCATGTTCTCTAGACTCACGAAGAGAGTATGGCTTAATAAGAAGCTGATGGCATATACCAAGATCCAGGTCTATAGAGCCTGTGTCCTGAGTACACTCCTGTACTGCAGTGAGTCCTGGACCCTTTGTGCACGGCAGGAGAGGAAGTTGAACACATTCCATATGCGTTGTCTCCAACGCACTTTTTGTATCACCTGGCAGGACAAAGTTCCAAATAGAGTAATCCTAGAGAAGAGCGGAGGACAAGTACAAGTAGCTCCAGAGCTAATGAAGTGGTTGGGCCAAAGCCGAAAGGACGCTCAGCTGCGGACGCGCCTGGAAGTGAAAGGAAAGTCCGATGCTGCAAAGAAGAATACTGCATAGGAACCTGGAATGTAAGATCTATGAACCTTGGTAAGTTGGATGTGGTCAAACAGGAGATGGCAAGAATAAACATTGACATCCTGGGCGTCAGTGAACTAAAATGGACGGGAATGGACGAATTCAATTCAGATGATTACCATATCTACTATTGTGGGCAAGAATCCTGTAGAAGAAATGGAGTAGCCCTCATAGTCAACAAAAGAGTGGGGAAAGCTGTACTGGGATACAATCTCAAAAATGATAGAATGATTTCAATACGAATCCAAGGCAGACCTTTCAACATCACAGTAATCCAAGTTTATGCACCAACCACCGATGCTGAAGAGGCTGAAATTGACCAATTCTATGAAGACCTACAACACCTTCTAGAACTGACACCAAAGAAAGATGTTTTTCTCATTATAGGGGACTGGAATGCTAAAGTAGGGAGTCAAGAGATAAAAGGAACAACAGGTAAGTTTGGCCTTGGAGTTCAGAACGAAGCAGGGCAAAGGCTAATAGAGTTTTCTCAAGAGAACAATCTGGTCATCACAAAAACTCTTTTCCAACAACACAAGAGGCGACTCTACACATGGACATCACCAAATGGGCAATACCGAAATCAGATTGATTATATTCTCTGCAGCCAAAGATGGAGAAGCTCTATACAGTCAGCAAAAACAAGACCTGGAGCTGATTGTGGCTCTGACCATCAGCTTCTTATAGCAAAATTCAAGCTTAAACTGAAGAAAGTAGGAAAAACCACTGGGCTAGCCAGGTATAATCTAAACCAAATCCCTTATGAGTACACAGTGGAAGTGAAGAACAGATTTAAGGAACTAGATTTGGTGGACAGAGTGCCTGAAGAACTATGGATGGAGGCTCGTAACATTGTACAGGAGGCAGCAACAAAAACCATCCCAAAGAAAAGGAAATGCAAGAAAGCAAAGTGGCTGTCCAACGAGGTTTAACAAACAGTAGAGAAGAGAAGGGAAACAAAATGCAAGGGAGATAGGGAAAGTTACAGAAAATTGAATGCGGACTTCCAAAGAATAGCAAGGAGAGACAAGAGGGGCTTCTTAAATGAACAATGCAAAGATATAGAGGAAAACAATAGAAAGGGAAAAACCAGAGATCTGTTCAAGTAAATTGGAGCCATTAAAGGAACCTTTTGTGCAAAGATGTACATGATAAAGGACAAAAATGGTAGGGACCTTACAGAAGCAGAAGACATCAAGAAGAGGTGGCAAGAATACACAGAGGAATTATACCAGAAAGATCTGGATGTCCCGGACAACCCAGATAGTGTGGTTGCTGACCTTGAGCCAGACATCCTGGAGAGCGAAGTCAAGTGGGCCTTAGAAAGCATGGCTAACAACAAGGCCAGTGGAGGAGATGGCATTCCAGTGGAACTATTTAAAATCTTAAAAGATGACGCTGTTAAGGTGCTACACTCAATATGCCAGCAAGTTTGGAAAACTCAGCAGTGGCCAGAGGATTGGAAAAGATCAGTCTACATCCCAATCCCAAAGAAGGGCAGTGCCAAAGAATGCTCCAACTACCGTACAATTGCACTCATTTCACACGCTAGCAAGGTTATGCTAAAAATCCTACAAGGTAGGCTTCAGCAGTATGTGGACTGAGAACTCCCAGAAGTACAAGCTGGATTTCGAAGGGGCAGAGGAACTAGAGACCAAATTGCTAACATGCGCTGGATTATGGAGAAAGCCAGAGAGATCCAGAAAAACATCTACTTCTGCTTCATTGACTACGCAAAAGCCTTTGACTGTGTGGACCACAGCAAACTATGGCAAGTTCTTAAAGAAATGGGAGTGCCTGACCACCTTATCCATCTCCTGAGAAATCTATATGTGGGACAGGAAGCAACAGTTAGAACTGGATATGGAACAACTGATTGGTTCAAAATTGGGAAAGGAGTACGACTAGGCTGTATATTGTCCCCCTGCTTATTTAACTTATATGCAGAATACATCATGCGAAAGGCTGGACTGGATGAATCCCAAGCCAGAATTAAGATTGCCGGAAGAAATATCAACAACCTCAGATATGCAGATGATACCACTCTGATGGCAGAAAGTGAGGAGGAATTAAAGAACCTCTTAATGAGAGTGAAAGAGGAGAGCGCAAAAAATGGTCTGAAGCGCAACATCAAAAAAACTAAGATCATGGCCACGGGCCCCATCACCTCCTGGCAAATAGAAGGGGAAGATATGGAGGCAGTGACAGAGTTTACCTTCCTGGGCTCCACGATCACTGCAGAGGGTGACAGCAGCCACAAAATTAAAAGACGCCTGCTTCTGGGGAGGAAAGCGATGAGAAACCTAGACAGCATCTTAAAAAGCAGAGACATCACCTTGCCGACAAAGGTCCGCATAGTCAAAGCTATGGTTTTTCCAGTAGTGATGTATGGAAGTGAGAGCTGGACCATAAAGAAGGCTGACCGCCGAAGAATTGAAGCTTTTGAATTGTGGTGCTGGAGGAGACTCTTGAGAGTCCCCTGGACTGCAAGGAGAAGAAACATATCAATTTTGAAGGAAATCAACCCTGAGTGTTCACTGGAAGGACAGATCCTGAAGCGGAGGCTCCAATACTTTGGCCATCTCATGAGAAGAGAAGACTCCCTGGAAAAGACCCTGATGTTGGGAAAGTGTGAAGGCAAGAGGAGAAGGGGACGACAGAGGATGAGATGGTTGGACAGTGTCATCGAAGCAACCAACATGAATTTGACCCAACTTCGGTAGGCAGTGGAAGACAGGAGGGCCTGGCGTGCTCTGGTCCATGGGGTCACGAAGAGTCGGACACGACTAAACGACTAAACAACAACAAAAAGAACGAGGTGGAATTTTTAGCATGTATACATTACTGAAACAGCGATGTCTACGTTGGCTTGGGCATGTTGTGAGAATGGCTGATGGTCGGATTCCAAAACATCTCCTGTATGGAGAATTGGTGCAGGGAAATCGCCCCAGAGGGAGACCACAGCTGCGATACAAGGATATCTGCAAGCGGGATCTGAAGGCCTTGGAAATGGACCTCAACAGATGGGAAACCCTGACATCTGAGCATTCAGCCTGGAGGCAGGCGGTGCATCATGGCCTCTCCCAATTTGAAGAGACCCTTGTCCAGTAGGCCGAGCTAAAGAGGCAGTCACAAAAGCAGCAACATCAGGGAGCTAGACGGGGTACAGATTGTATTTGTCTTCAGTGTGGAAGGGATTGTCACTCTCGAATTGGCCTTCTCAGCCACACTAGACGCTGTTCCAAGTCCTCCATACAGAGCACGATACCATAGTCTCTCGAGACTGAAGGATGCCTAATCTGAGGGATAATAAAAATTTATTAGAGATTCAAGCTAGAGGGAAGGAGTTAGAAAGCGTAGAGTTAGAAAAGGTCCAGAGGGATTTGATATATATGAAGAGGAATTTTTTTGAATATAGTAATAAAAATTGAAAGCTTCTAGCTAGAATAGCTCAAACTAAAACATCAAAAATACAATTGGAGTGATCAACAATGAAACAGGAAAGAATTGTAGCCTAATGAAGGAAAAATTAAAGATACTACATGAATTCTATCAAAATTTATACATCGAAAAGATATAGACAATTATATTAAAGAAAATGTTAAGAGTTAGCTATTAGAGAATGATAAAAGAGAATTAGAAAAAGAGATAAAGGATGAAGAGATTATAGAGATTATTAACAAACTAAAAAATGGGAAAAACTCCAGTTTTTGATGGAATGGGATCAGAATATTATAAAGCTTTTGAATCAATATTGATCCCTAAATTAAAAATAATTTATAATGGGATATTGGAAGGAGAGAAAATACCAGACTCTTGGAAACATTCATTCATAACTCTTATCCCAAAACCCTATAAAGATTTAACAGACCCAAGTTCGTATAGACCTATTTCATTATTAAACCAGGATGCAAAGATATTTACTGCAATATTGGCAAATAGAATGAACAAGTTTATTACAAAATATATTAAAGAGGATCAGAATGGGTTTTTAAAGGGAAGACAAATGGAAAATTTAACTAGGAGGGTTTTGAATATTATATATAATATAGAAAAAGATAAATCAAAGGCAGGTATTTTATCATTAGATATTTTTAAGGCATTTGATTGTGTAGAAGGGCCAACATTAAAGATTCCTTTAAAGGGCTGGGGTTTTGGAAAGAAATTTAGGGGGATAATAGACCAATTATATGTGGAGAATACTTCTGCAGTAATAGTTAATGATGGGATGACAGAACAGATAGCTCTAGGCCGAGGCACTAGACAAGGTTGCCCTCTTTCTCCAGTTCTGTTTTGTTTAATTATTGAAATGCTAGCAAATGTAATAAGGAATGACGATTTAATTGAAGGTATGGGTGAAAATAATAAAATAAAGATTAATTTATTTGCTGATGATTCCTTATTGACAGTGAAAAACCCATTGGAAAGTATAGATACAATTAAAACTCATTTGGAAAAAATTGGAAAAATAACTGGATTACGCATAAATTGGCAGAAATCTGAAATAATGTTGTTTAATCATAATAAATTAGAACAAGAAAGGTTTGCTGATAAATATGATTTTAAGATATGTAAATCAGTTAAATATTTCGGTATAGATTTAGTAAAAGATACGCAAAAAATAAAGGAATATAATTATAATAAATTAAAAGAAGAAATTAAAAAGAAATTACAGGAATATACTAATTTAAAACTTTCTTGGTTTGGAAGGATTGCACTGATAAAAATGAAAATTTTACCAAAAATTAATTTCTTATTTAGAATGTTACCAATACAGTTAACAGAGGATGATTTTAAATTTTGGCAAGGAATGATTAATAAATATTGTAATGAAGGGAAGAGAGCCAGAATAAATAAAAAGTATTGGTATAAAACAATAAAAAAAGTTGGTATAGGTTTACCAAATATAAAGAATTATTATTTGGCTAATCAGTTGAGGTTTATTGGTGAAATTATATATAACCCAGAAAGGTTAATTTGGTGGAAAATGGAATCATCAGAATTACAGGTAGATATTGAAAAATATCTATTTGGTATGGTCAAGAAATATAAAATAAGTGAAATTAATAACCCGTTTTTAAAGACAATTTTAAACATATGGTATAAGTATAGAAAGAACTTATGCCCATTTAACTCTCCACTAGGATTAGTGACTGAAATAGAGAATTTTCCTGTCAATATGAAAGTTTATGCAGAATCATTTAAAGAAAAAAAGTGATTAGATAGAAAGACTGGTTGAATAAAATGAGATCGAAAGATCAAATGAAACAAATCCTTCAGAATAAGAATATTTCATGGTTGAACTACATGCAATTAGAAAGGTGGACTAATGAATGGGTAAAGAAATATAATAAAGGTAGAGAATACATGAAGTATGAACAATTTCTATTATCATATGAAGATATTCAGATGACTGATTCAGTAAAGGGTGCAGTGAGTAAAATTTATAGATTCCTGCTTGACTTAGAAGAAGAAGAGAGTGAGAAAGAAGGATTGAAATTAGTGTGGGAACAAGACTTAGGAAAAAGAATAAATGATGAAGAATGGAGGAAGATGTGGAATATTCTATTATATGTTTTTATTATATCTATTATTGTTAGCCGCCCAGAGTAGACTTCGGTCTAGATGGGCGGGGTATAAATTTAATAAATAAATAAATAAATAAATAAAATAAAATGGGGTTTTAAGATTTATGTCAGTGAGAATAAGAGAAAAATTTTTCAAATTGGGTTTAAGATGGTATTTAACACCGACAAAATTGAATAAAATTAACGCTAGTTATCTGAATGTCTGTTGGAAATGTGAGAAGGAAATTGGTACATACTTTCATATGTGGTGGGAATGTGAAAAAGTACGAAGATTTTGGAAACTAATCTTTAAAGAACTAAATGACATATGTGAAAAAGACATAGAATTGAATCCTGAGATTGCTTTGTTATCAATATTTGAGAATGTGGAATATGATAAGATGACTAAAGAACTGATCACCAATTTATTAACAGCAGCTAGATTAATAATAGCTAGGCAATGGAAATCAAAATCTGAATTTCGAATGGATGAATGGTATAATGAAATATGGAATATAGCTATAAATGATAAGCTAACTTGTAACTGTGGCGAAATGCCAGCAGGTGACGTCATTCCTGCCTGTCCATCACAGAAGCTCAAAAGGGAGGAGCCAAGGATAGGGCAGGAGGGGCGGAGTCAGGGAGACAGTTGGGGATGTGAAATGGCAGTTAGGGTTTAGGAGAGAGAAGAAGAGGGTTAGTGAATGAACTGAGGGAGTTAGGAGAGTGAATTGAGAAGGTTAATATAGATGGAACAAGCAGGAATGAAATTATAAGTACTATAAGATAGATATTGGTTAAAAGTATATAGTAGTTCAGAACAAAAGTACTTGCAACCCAATACATAATCAGATCCTTGTTAATACCTGATACAGTTTATACGTGATTTACCTTTGTGATTTACTTGACAATAAAAGAATATTTGTTAATTAAACCTCTGATTCCTAAGTTCAATAACCCTTAGAGTTGGCAGTACACGTGTATAACACACATAATCGGTATTAGGAGGATAATACCTGGCGGCAGCTAGAAGAGAAAAGGGCGTGAGCCTTGGTGAGGGCCAAATAAACAGGGGCAACAAGGTCGAACTCCAGAAGTGGTGACCAGCGGTGGGATACAATACAAAATATAATCCAGTAAACCAAAGAGATACGAATGAGAATCCAGTAAGACAAAGGGATTCGAATACAATCCAGTAAGCAAAAGAAAAAGTGAATTTCCTGAGCTTAAGTGACCTAGTAGTCTGGTACTGTAAGGGTAGGAGTGGGACCCTTGAAAGTGGCTTGGTGAAAAGCTTAAAAGGGACTCCTGATTGCAGACCGGGGAAAGACTAAAGAAAAGGAAAAGCTCTGAGGAAAATTCAATAGTTTAAGGGTTATCTCAAGATTTTAAAAGACTAGTGGGCTAGCTTTGGACCCTAGGCTCTAAGAAGGGAGTGCTGAAGGGGACAAAAGCGGAAGCCAAGGTCAGACAAAGATCTGAGGGAACTGGACCAAGCAGAGGGGCTTGGAAAACAGAAAAATAAAAGTAAGCTGAAATAGCTGGGTGGCTAGAGGCCAAAAGCAACAGTGTATCATACGAGGCTAGGTGCCTAAAGTATCAAAGTAGCTCCTAAGCTGTCAAGGGAAAGCTACTAAGAATCAATCAATCTCTCTAACACAGAAAAAAAAAATAGGTCCCTTTTAAAACAAGGCTTGTCTTTTAGTTCAAGAGAATAGACCAACTGATCCATCTAAAATATAAATAAACATGCCTACCAAGAGAGGAAAAAGGGGGGGGCAATGGGAGCATCATCACATCCTCAAGATTTACCTCACGAGGAGGAAATCACAGAGCAGGAGGATGAAATAGAAATTCAGGAGGGTAATGTTTCAAAGGAAGCAGAGTTAACCTCCCAGGGTTTTGAAAAATGGAAACTGCAGCAAGAATTTAAATTAAGAGAGTTACAAATAAGAGCTGAGGTGGAAAAAGAAAAAGAAAAAACTAGGGCTGAGGCTGAGGAAAGACAGAGGGAATTTCAACTAGAAATGCGACGAATGGAGATAGCAGCAGCCCAAAATAATAACAATAATAATAATGATACAAATCCTGAGGGGGGACGTTTGTCAAAAGCAGACCTTAAGAGATTCTCTATATATCGAAAGGGAGATAACCCTGAATCTTTCATTATTTTATTTGAACACGCATGCTGGGACTTTGACGTGAGGGGACCAGAGCGCATGATAGTAATGAGGTCTCAAATAAGTGGCGAGTTGGCAGAAATATATGCCCAAATGTCCTTAGAACAAGCCAGGGATTACGAAGAGTACAAAAAGTTGGTTTTCTTGAGGTTTGGAATCAATGCAGAACATCTAAGGCGAAAAAGCCTGAGGAATCCTATTCTCAATTGGGGGCAAATATGATGAGATATTTGGAGAAGTGGCTTGAGCAGTCGGAGGTCAAGACCCTAGAGGATATGAAAAATATCATTGGTCTTGAACAATTTTTCTCAGTTCTACCTGGGGAATTGAGGTATTTGGTAAAAGATTAAAAGCCTAAAAATATTTTGGAGGCCAGCGAAATAGCTGACCATATCACCGAAATAAAACATCCAAGATACTCTGAGGTAAAAATTGGAGGGAATGCTTGGGAAGACAGAAAGAAAGAACCCAGAGAGTACCTCAAAGATCAACAGGCAGTTGGAAGCCATTTTAGGGGCAAGCCCTCAGAGCAGAGCCAGCAGAGATATAAGAACTGGGAAGGAAAGGGAGATAAGTCCCCAAGTTTGGAACAAAGAGTCTCTAGATCCTGCTTTGGCTGTGGAGAAAAAGGACACTTCATAGCTCAATGTGCTAAGAATAGGGAGTTTGGGCAACAAAAAGTGAATTTGCCTAAGAAAGTATACTGCGTACAGCAGAATAAAGCACCCACAGGGGCAGTTGAAGTGGGCGCCATAGCAACCCCAGTTACTGCTAGAGCAGAGAGCCCAGAACAACAAGAACAACAACTCCCAATAGCTAAAATTCTCCATTGTTATTTGATTGAAAGTAACCAGGAACTTGTTAGATGTTCTGGGGATAATATTTGTATAAATGAGACTAAATATCTAGCTCTAAAAGACTCGTGCTCTCAGGTGACGTTATGCCATCCAGAAATAATCCCTCCAGAATATATATTGAAAGATGAAAGCCTAACAGTCAAAGGAATTGGGGCAGAGATAATTATGTTACCAGTGGCGAAAATACCGATAAAATATCAAGAGTGGACTGGGATGTGGAAAACAGGAATTACTGATCAACTACCAGCTCCATGCCTAATAGGGATAGATCTCTCTGAACATGTTGAGAGTGTTTTAGTGAATACGCGCTCCCAGAAAGAAAATAAAGAAATATCGGAAGAAAGACATGAATTCCCTAATGAACTAATAAGAGGGAACGATGAGATAGCTGATTTAGTAACCATGAGGAATCCAAACAAGAGTATATTTTAAAAAGAACAAAAAGCAGATACTACCTTGGAACAATGCTTTAAAATGGTTAGCGAAGGACCAGTAACCCCTGAGAACCCTGAGAGGTACTTTGAAGAAAAAGACCTTTTATATAGGGAGATCTTAATAAATCCCAGGAGGGGAGGGGAGATTCATAAACAACTAATAATCCCTTCTAAATACAGGGGGAAAATAATAGAAAAAGGACACACAGACACCTTCTCTGCTCATTTAGGTATTACAAAAACTAAGCAGAGAATATCTCAGAATTTCTACTGGCCAGAAATGGGAAAGCAGATAAAAGCATTTTGTCAGAGTTGTGACATATGTCAAAGGCAAGGAAATAGTAATGACAAAACAAAAGCCAAGTTGTGCCCTTTACCTATCATCTCCACACCTTTTCAACGCATAGGTTTGGACATAGTAGGACCTTTACCCAAAGTCACCAGGAGGGGAAACAGGTTCATACTAACTATCATGGATTATGCCACTCGATATCCAGAAGCAGTTCCCTTGAGAAATATAGAAACGCAGACAGTTGCAGATGCATTGCTGAATTACATGTGCCGAATGGGTTTTGCTTCTGAAATAGTCACAGATTTGGGAACTTCTTTCACATCTAAGTTAATGAAAAGACTATGGCAACTGTGTGGCATAAAGCATATAACATTCTCCCCATATCACCCTCAAACTAATGGATTAGTGGAGAAATTTAATGGAACACTCATGCGTATAATTAGGGCATACACTGCAGGGAATCCCAATGATTGGGACCACAAATTACAACAATTACTGTACACTTATAGATCTGTACCCCAGGAAAGCACCAGGTTCAGTCCTTTCGAATTGTTGTTTGGGCGGAAGGTGCGGGGACCCCTAGATTTACTCCGACAAAATTGGGAGGAACTAGAGGAGGAGCAAGATCCTGAAACAGTAATTCAATACGTAGATAACTTAATGAACACCTTGCAGAAATCTCTAGAGATTGCAGCAGAAAATTTACAGGGCCAGCAACATAAACAAAAAGCATGGTATGACAGAAAGGCCAGAGAGAGAACATTCAACCCTGGAGATGAGGTTCTGATGCTAAGACCCATCAAAGGGAATAAGTTGCAATTAAATTGGGCAGGTCCGTACAGAATAATCTCCAAAATGAGCGAAATAAATTATATAATCCAGGAGGAGGGAGAACCAGGGCGAAAAGTGGTTCACGTAAACATGATAAAGCCTTATTATAGAAAGGAAAATGTTGTCCTATTTGCTATGAAAGAAGCTGACAACGAAAGACATGAATTACACTATTGGGAAGGGAGGGGCGAACCCAAATATAACCCTGAAGATGTCCAAATCAGTCCCTTACTTTCCCCAGAAAGACAAAAAGAAGCGAGAGCCTTGCTGATGAGATACAAGCAGGTCTCCTCAAACAAACCAGGGGTAGCAAAGGGAGTAGTGCACAAAATTGATACCGGAGATGCACCTCCACAAGCTGTAACACCCTACCGAGTCACAGGGCCATATGTGACCAAAGTGCACCAGGAACTTGACGAAATGTTGAAAGAGAAAATCATTGTTCCTTCCTCCAGCCTGTGGGCAGCCCCTATAGTATTAGTGGACAAATCGGATGGTAGCATCCATTTTTGTGTGGATTATAGAAAATTAAACCACGTAACGAAGCCAGATGCTTATCCGATGCCACGTTTAGATGATTTAATCGAAACTAAAGGGGGATGTCAATTCATTACCTGTTTAGACCTGACTAAAGGGTTCTGGCAAGTGGGGCTAGACCCCAAAGACCAGGAAAAGACTGCGTTTTGCAGCCCATTTGGATTATATGAATTCTGCGTCTTAAATTTTGGATTAAGAAATGCCCCAGCGACATTTCAAAGGCTCATGGACCAAACGTTACAAGGTCTCAGGGAATTCACTGTAGCTTATATCGATGACATAGGGATCTATAGCCAGATGTGGAAAGATCACCTGTGTCATATTGGAAAAGTACTACAGAGATTAAAAGAGACAGGGCTAACAGTGAAGGCCAGTAAATGCCAGCTGGGTAGCTCTGAATTAAAATATTTAGGCCATATAGTAGGGGGAGGAAGAATCAAACCCCTAGAATCAAAAATTGAAATAATTAGTAATTGGCCTAGACCTACTTCTAAGAAAAAAGTCAGATCCTTCTTAGGGTTAGTCGGTTATTATAGACGCTTTATACCAAAGTTTAGCGAAATAGCCGCCCCTATATCTGACCTGACGCATAAAAAGAAAGCTGAGAGTATCCAGTGGACGAGTAACTGCGAGGAGGCCTTTGGGAAGCTGAAGGAGGCGTTGATGACTGGTCCTGTATTGAGAGCTCCTGATTTCCAGCATGAGTTCACCATCTTTACGGATGCATCCAACATCGGGTTGGGAGACATGCTGAGCCAGATGGATGACAACGGAAACCACCATCCAGTGGCATACCTGAGCAAGAAGCTGCAGGCGGGTGAGAAACATCTGTCCACTATAGAGCATGAGTGTCTTGCAATCGTATGGGTGCTACGGAAACTCAGACCATACATATGGGGGAGACATTTTATCCTTTGCACGGACCATTCCCCACTGCTGTGGTTGAGAACTATAAGAGCGAACAATAATAAATTATTGAGGTGGGCCTTACTGCTGCAGGATTTTGATTTCGAGGTACAGAGTGTTAAAGGAACTCAAAATGTAGTGGCCGATGCCCTCTCAAGAAGACCAGAAGACTGAAGGACGGAAAAGAAGAAAGAAGCAATGTAAAATGTAATAATAATGTGTTTCAGTTATGTACAAATAAAAATAAGTAAGTACAAATGTAACTTTCTTTTAGATGAAATAATGGTAAGCAATGATAAAGTACTTTAGTGGGAAAAATTTGAAAGTGTTGTAAATGTTGATGGAGTTTAAACGTGGTGAGTATTAATGTGATTCAAAATGTAAAGTGAAAAATGTTTATTATTACATGTTGTGTGAAATATTACTAAACTGTTTCTACGTTGTTCATGGAGCAAACCACTGTAAGTTTTACTCCATGGAACAAACTTTCTAAGGGGGAAGGTATGTGGCGAAATGCCAGCAGGTGACGTCATTCCTGCCTGTCCATCACAGAAGCTCAAAAGGGAGGAGCCAAGGATAGGGCAGGAGGGGCGGAGTCAGGGAGACAGTTGGGGATGTGAAATGGCAGTTAGGGTTTAGGAGAGAGAAGAAGAGGGTTAGTGAATGAACTGAGGGAGTTAGGAGAGTGAATTGAGAAGGTTAATATAGATGGAACAAGCAGGAATGAAATTATAAGTACTATAAGATAGATATTGATTAAAAGTATATAGTAGTTCGGAACAAAAGTACTTGCAACCCAATACATAATCAGATCCTTGTTAATACCTGATACAGTTCATACGTGATTTACCTTTGTGATTTACTTGACAATAAAAGAATATTTGTTAATTAAACTTCTGATTCCTAAGTTCACTAACCCTTAGAGTTGGCAGCACACGTGTATAACACACATAATCGGTATTAGGAGGATAATACCTGGCGGCAGCTAGAAGAGAAAAGGGCGTGAGCCTTGGTGAGGGCCAAATAAACAGGGGCAAGAAGGTCGAACGCCACAGCAACTTAAAGGTTAAGAAAGGAGAGATGAAAAAGAATAATTTTTATGATATATGGGGCAGATTTTTGGAATATGTGTTAACAAGAGGAAAAGGGAAAGCTCCAAATCAAGAATCAATGCAGTTCTGGAGAAGAGGACAATAAATGAAGAAGAAGAATATAGATGGAGGAAGAAGAAGATTATTGCAAGAGGTCCTGTCTGTGGTGGTGGGGAACACAGTTAATTTGTATTTTGGTTTATGTATTTTATGTTTATGTTATAGTTATAGTTAAAATGAAAAAAAGTAAACAACAAAAAAACAAGAGTCAAGATTAACGGTCAAATCTTGGAAGAGATTCAAATTCAACAAGGTACAAGACAAGGATGCCCCTTATCACCCTTACTTTTTATTTTGACATTAGAAATATTAAATAGACCAATAAGGAGAGATTCCAAAATTAGAGGGTTGAGAATAAAAGGAGAAGAATATAAATTACAAGCTTATGCTGATGATTTGGTATTATTATTAGAAAACCCAGAAAAATCGATTAGAGAATATCTACAATTGAAAACTTTGGGGCAGTTTCAGGACTCAAATTAAATTATGAAAAAAGCAAATCCTTGACAAAAAATATGACACAAGAAGAAGTGAAAAAAATTAGAAATGGAAACAGGCTTTGATCATGTGTCAAAGATTAAATATTTGGGAGTATATATTACAAAAAAACACAAGCACTTTGATGAAAGATAATTATCTTTCATTACTTAAAGAAATATAGTAAAATCTTGAAACTTGGGGTAAATTACAACGTTGGGTAGAATTGCTACTATAAAGATGAATATCTTGCCAAAGCTGTTGTTCCTGTTCCAAAATTTACCAATATTGTTGAATTATAAATATTTTAAGGAAGTGGATGCTGTGCTTTCTAAGTTTATATGGCAAGCTAAAACAAAACATAAACACAAAGACATGATCTAAGATTAGGATTGCATGCACATATATGGTATGGTAAGGGTAAAGATCAAACAACTTTTTTTGAGCATATTTTAAGGAAAGCACTATACCAGGTTTGCCAAAGGTTCCAGGAGCAAATATATAAAGAATGTTGGAAGAATGGAGATATATGTACAAAGACCTATTAACTAAAGAGCAACAATTAAAAAATATACAAGAGCTGAAGGAAATGGGTTTACAAACAGACTGGTGGACAATGCTAAAATTAGAATCAAGGTTTAAAAAAGATAAAATAGTGGGCTTTTATGAGGGGAAGGTACAGGTAGATGAATTATGGATTTATAATAATGATAAGATTATACCAAAAATGTATACTTTTTTGATAGAATATAATGTAGAGGATGAACGGGTGAAAACAGTGATGATTAAATGGGCACAAAATTTTGGTTATAATATAGATATAGATGATTGGACTCGAATGTGGAATGAGAACTATAGATGGCTCAAACCAGTAAACTTGAGAGAAAATGTTTTTAAAATGTTTTATAGATGGCATTTTACACCTGTAAAACTGGCAAAAATGACACCAGGGGCTAGCAACTCATGTTGGAAGTGTTCTCACCAATCAGGAACTTTTTTCCATATGTGGTGGACATGCGATAAAGCAAAAAGCTTTTGGAGACAGATAAAAGATACTTCTCAAGAAATTATACAACAAGAAATAGCTTTTAAACCAGAAAAGTTTTTGTTGAATATAATGCCAGAAATTGTTGACAAAAATTTAAATATATGTTGCTGCACATATTTACAGCTGCAAGGCTGATCTTGGGCCCAAAGGTGGAAAACTCGGGAAAATCTGAAGAAAGAGGACCTACTTTAAAAATTACTAGATATTGCAGAAATGGATAGACTGTCAGAGACATTACATGAGAATCCAAGAATATATGTGAAAGAAATCTGGAAAATGTTTTATGATTGGGCCCAGAAACAGATATGAGTAGAGAATATATTATAGATTATGGATTCTAGTATTGTATCACAGTCATGAAGTCAAGAGTATATTAGATATTGAATGACAGCAAATATTTCCCTGTGTTTATGTTTTGTTTTGTTTTACCCCCTTTTCCTTCCCTGTTGTTGTACTTTGTGATGGTTGTTTGTTGATGTGTTATATAATAAAATAAATACTTTTTAAAAAAGGTTATGTTATGTGGCCATGGTTACGTGTTCTGGGCAGAAAAGTATGCCAATTCAACCAGCTGGGGTCAGAATTTAGGCCTTGGAGTGTGGACTGGCTTGAATGGAGGGGACGGAGAGACATGCTCTGGGATAGGTTCATTGAGTACTCAGGGTACTCCAGATGTGACCCCTGATATCGTGTTGATTCATTTTGGAGGCAATGACTTGGTCCGAAGATCGGGCAAGTCTTTGATTATACAGGTCATCACTGACCTGAAGGATTTTGCAGCACTCTACCCAGCAACACGCATTGAGTGGTCAGCGATTGCTCCACGGCTCATGTGGAAGGGGAGTTATGACTCCAAGTGTATTGGGATCATAACTCAACAGAGACATTGAGTTAACAGAGACATTGGCAAGGCCATTAAGGAGGGCCTTGGGTATGTTGTAACACATCCTAACATCAAGTTTAGCCAGCCTGGGTTATACAGGGCAGATGGAGTGCATTTATCAGATATGGGGTTAGACATATTCTTAAGGGATTTGCAAGGGGGCCTTCGGGCTGATATTTTCAGTCTGGGGGGGGCATACCCCCAGGCTACCTTGTAGCCTTTCATGCCGTGGCAGGTAGTGCAATAGGAACAGGTGCAGGTGAGTTCCAAGGAGGCACCCAGCAGGCATAAGGCACCCCTCCTCTTGGAAAGACATTAACAGATGTTTGGATGAGGGGAGGGTAAGCAGGGGACCCTGGTGGATGCTGGGCACTGAGGGCCAGGAGGACCACTGTGGGGTACCCCAGCTATCAGAGGACTGGAAGTGTGCTGTTCAGTAGGACAGCACACTTTCGCAATAGGAACTCCCTGGGTGAGGTCTGGACCAGAAAGGCAAGGTGGACTCTGGTCAAAGACCTGTTTGCACTACGGTAGCCCCCCTTGATGGAGAAGCTCTATACAGTCAGCAAAAAACAAGACCTGGAGCTGATTGTGGCTCTGATCATCAGCTTCTTATAGCAAAGCTCAAGCTTAAACTGAAGAAAGTATTTATTTATATTTATTTATTTATTTATTAGATTTTTATCCCGCCCATCTAGACCAAGGGTCTACTCTGGGCGGTTTACAAGTTTAAAAACAATAAAACCAAAAACCAAAAAGTCCAAGATGGCGAAGTTTAAATAATTAAGATATGGCACTTAAGATTTTGTAGGAAAAACCACTGGGCTAGTCAGGTATAATCTAAACCAAATCCCTTATGAATACACAGTGGAAGTGAAGAACAGATTTAAGGAACTAGATTTGGTGGACAGAGTGCCTGAAGAACTATGGATGGAGGCTCGTAACATTGTACAGGAGGCAGCAACAAAAACCATCCCAAAGAAAAGGAAATGCAAGAAAGCAAAGTGGCTGTCCAACGAGGCCTTACAAATAGCAGAGAAGAGAAGGGAAACAAAATGCAAGGGAAGGTTACAGAAAATGGAATGCAGACTTCCAAAGAATAGCAAGGAGAGACAAGAGGGCCTTCTTAAATGAACAGTGCAAAGAAATAGAGGAAAATAATAGAAAGGGAAGAACCAGAACTCTGTTCAAGAAAATTGGAGATATTAAAGGAACCTTTTGTGCAAAGATGGACATGATAAAGGACAAAAATGGTAGGGACCTCACAGAAGCAGAAGACATCAAGAAGAGGTGGCAAGAATACACAGAGGAATTATACCAGAAAAATATAGATGTCCGGGACAACTCAGATAGTGTGGTTGCTGACCTTGAGCCAGACATCCTGGAGAGTGAAGTCAAGTGGGCCTTAGAAAGCACAGCTAACAACAAGGCCAGTGGAGGTGATGGCATTCCAGTTGAACTATTTAAAATCCTAAAAGATGACACTGTTAAGGTGCTACACTCAATATGCCAGCAAGTTTGGAAAACTCAGCAGTGGCCAGAGGATTGGAAAAGATCAGTCTACATCCCAATCCCAAAGAAGGGCAGTGCCAAAGAATGCTCCAACTACCGTACAATTGCACTCATTTCACACGCTAGCAAGGTTATGCTAAAAATCCTACAAGGTAGGCTTCAGCAGTATGTGGACTGAGAACTCCCAGAAGTACAAGCTGGATTTCGAAGGGGCAGAGGTGCTAGAGACCAAATTGCTAACATGCGCTGGATTATGGAGAAAGCCAGAGAGTTCCAAAAAAAAAAATCTACTTCTGCTTTATTGACTACGCAAAAGCCTTTGACTATGTGGACCACAGCAAACTATGGCAAGTTCTTAAAGAAATGGGAGTGCCTGACCACTTTATCTCCTGAGAAATCTATACGTGGGACAGGAAGCAACAGTTAGAACTGGATATGGAACAACTGATTGGTTCAAAATTGGGAAAGGAGTACGACAAGACTGTATTTTGTCTCCCTGCTTATTTAACCTATATGCAGAATACATCATCCGAAAGGCAGGACTGGAGGAATCCCAAGCCGGAATTAAGATTGCCGGAAGAAATATCAACAACCTCAGATATGCAGATGATACCACTCTGATGGCAGAAAGTGAGGAGGAATTAAAGAACCTCTTAATGAGGGTGAAAGAGGAGAGCGCAAAACATGGTCTGAAGCTGAACATCAAAAAAACGAAGGTCATGGCCACTGGTCCCATCACCTCCTGGCAAATAGAAGGGGAAGATATGGAGGCAGTGACAGATTTTACTTTCTTGGGCTCCATGATCACTGCAGATGGTGACAGCAGCCACGAAATTAAAAGACGCCTGCTTCTTGGGAGGAAAGCGATGACAAACCTAGACAGCATCTTCAAAAGCAGAGACATCACCTTGCCGACAAAGGTCCGCATAGTCAAAGCTATGGTTTTTCCAGTAGTGATGTATGGAAGTGAGAGCTGGACTATAAAGAAGAATTGATGCTTTTGAATTGTGGTGCTGGAGGAGACTCTTGAGAGTCCCCTGGACTGCAAGGAGAACAAACCTATCCATTTTGAAGGAAATCAACCCTGAGTGCTCACTGGAAGGACAGATCCTGAAGCTGAGGCTCCAATACTCTGGCCACCTCATGAGAAGAGAAGACTCCCTGGAAAAGACCCTGATGTTGGGAAAGTGTAAAGGGAAGAGGAGAAGGGGATGACAGAGGATGAGATGGTTGGACAGTGATCCATCGAAACTACCAACATGAATTTGACCCAACTCCGGGAGGCAGTGGAAGACAGGAGGGCCTGGCGTGCTCTGGTCCATGCGGTCACGGAAGAGTCAGACACGACTTAACGACTAAACAATAACAAATACCAGAGGAAACAACGTGTTTTATTATTTTTTTTTAAAAAAAGAGAGAGAACAATATTATTAAATAAATAAAATGAAATAAAGGACGAACAAACCAACAAGTGGAAGACAGGAGGGCCTGGCGTGCTCTGGTCCATGGGGTCACGAAGAGTCGGACACGACTTAATGACTAAACAACAAAAGCCCCCTCTTGTGAAAGGGAAAGTTAAAATAAAAGTTGAAGTTAAACAAGTTAATAAAGTTGTGGCCCTAGTTAACCCATACAACTGTGTCTCGTCTTGTTATTCCGGGCTGGGTGGGCAAAGAGATCACATAGCTCTTAAAAACCAGAATAGTATGTTTTTATTTTGCTGATCTTTAACTCTGCTTTGAGCACATTAGCTGTTTTAATTCCCATTTCAACTTTTTCTGTTTATGAAAACCAAACAGTAAAATAATAATTTATAGGTTTTTGCTTTAATCCTTAATTTTATTCTGTTAATCTGCTGATTTTGTCCTGGTTTTGTATGTTAGTCTTATTTTATTGTGTTTGTGTTTTGTTGAATTTTTATAATAATAATAATTATTATCTTAGAATTGCAGAGCTGGAAGGGACCCTACAGATCATCAAATCCAGCCAGCTATGGCTAAATACAATTGAACAGACTCCATGAGTCGGATCTGTGCCTATCTATAATTAGTTTCAATATTTTGATTCTCATTCACCTGAACACAACTTCCATATCTACATCCATTTGTAACTGGTTTCAGGCCTGCTTGTGGGACAGAAGTGCCTTGTTTGCCTTGGGTGGATGATCTGCTCTGAGAACTGGACATGGCATATATGTTACTGTTAGTTCTTCTGGCCCTCTTGATAGCTTTTAATACAGTTGGCCCCTCTTTCTTGGGTGGGACGTGGAGGCAGAGTTCTTCAGTGGCTTCAGTTTTTACTGAACAGACTGGTGCTGGACAAATTTCTGTTCAAAACCTTGGCCAGTGGGCTGAGGTTTCTCAGGGCTCTGTATTGTGCCCTATACTATTTAACATCTACATGAAAGAAAGGCTGTCCAGAGGTTTGGATTTTGGAACCACCCAAAAACTAATGACACCTGTGGCATTAGCCCAGGTCATGAATATTCATATGCTATTTGCATAGACCAAAGGGAGTGCTGGAGGGGTGGAGTCACGAGGTATAAGAGACTCAGCAGGAGGAGGAGGAGTTTAGATAGGGGTTTTGAGATAGGGAGTTAGAGCTGAAGAGATTGAAAGTTCTGGAGTTTGGGCTGGAGAGTGGTGGTTGAGAGTGGATAAAGAAGAATGTTTGTTTAAGAGTTAACAGCATTGCTTGTTCTGTCAACACCTGTATCAATAAACAATTTCTATTTGGTTCTTTTAAAATGACATATGGCCTGGACCTCGATTATTAATTAGGTATTGTTGATGTAATCAACTGGTGGCAGCTGAGGGGCACGTAGCATGAGTTCTTTGTTTGGTGAAACAAGCAAGGGCCACATGGGAATCGTGACAACACCCAACTCTACTTCTCTTTTTTTTTTAATCTGAGAAAGAAAAGAGAACTAGAGAAAGCTCAAGCTGGTGTTCAGCTGAAATGGGGTTTCAACAGGTCAGCCCCTCAGATGTTCAGATTCAGGGACTGGCACCCATCCTGCCCACTTACAATCATGGGGATTGGGGAAGAAATGGGCCCAGGAAATCCTCCCAGCCAGTGTAGAATTGTAGAGCTACAGTAGGACACTAGTTCATCCTTACAAGCAGGGGATAGAATCAAGGACGACCCCTTTTCCTGATCTAGGATGTGCACTATGTTAGGCCCCTCTATAAGGTATATAGTTACATAGTCCAATGATGTTATGACTCTGATTTAAATAATCAAACATGGCTCTCCTCTAAATTCCTGAGGTAGGGTGGAAACAATTTCCTTTGTATCACATTTACTTATTTATTTACCTACAGGCAATAAATTTGGGAAACAAAATAAAAATGCCGATTTGTAGTTGCAGGGTAGATGACTGCTTCTGTGAAGGAGTCTACTTTGTATCACATTTGCTTCTCCGTGGTCAGTAACAGGGCATCCAAAAGAGAAAGGAACTGATACTGATACTGATAATTTGGCTGCCAAACTGATCAGGAACAGGTAATTGGGCAGCCAAAACACGAATAAGCCCAAAATGTTACTCCCTTTTTCCATTGTAGCTGATTCTTGCTACAACACAGTCCCTTTTGTATCACCATTTGCTTCTTAGTGCTTCAAACACTGGCAATGTACTTCAGAAGCAAAAACATACAATATACATTGCTTAGTAGTTCAAGTGTAACTGATTGCTACACAACAATGTTCTTTGTGTCACATGCACTTCTGATACCTTCAGCCACAAGCAGAGAATTTGGGAAAGAAAATAAATATGCTGCTTTGCCGTTACAATGTAAATGAGTATTCAGTTCTTTAAAACAAACCCAAACCACACCCTGTTTTCTGAATGTGAGATATTGTGCTCCTGCACCCACAATTCAAAAATCAAGGAAATGGCCCAATATTGCTGCATAATATTATGCCAGTTTTTCCAGCAGGAAAAAGGATGCCAAGCTTTGAAAAGTAAAGGACAGCCTGAATGTCTACAGGGTACCCTCTTCTACACACTGCCATTTACAAAGTGACACCAAGCACTTTTGGGAAAATCCCAAAAGCTGACTCCTTTTTTTCATCAATTAACCACTTCTCACACAAACACAAAGCAATTTTCATGGCTGTTTTTTTTTGGGGGGGGGGGGGACAAGTGTCTTGTCTAACTGAAGGTTTACATTTTTCCCTCATGAAATACATTTTGTTTGTTTTGGTCCAGTTCTCCAATCTGTTAAAGCCTTCTGGAATCATAATCCTGTATTATTACTTCTGTAATTATTACTTCTTCCCAGACTGATGTCATTAAATATTTGATGAGTGTCCCCTTTGCACTCTTATCCAAGTCACTTCCAAAGATATTAAAAAATACTGACCTTAGGACCAAACCTTGTGGTGCCCCATTTGTGAGCTCTCTCCACAACAATGAACCATTATTCATATTCTATGTTTATGGATCAACCAGCAATCATCATCTTCTTCTTCATCATCATCATCAACATCTAATACAAATATTCAGAAAGAGGCGAAGAGCTTTTTCAAATTTGTTAATGTTTTCAAAGAAGACTTCAAAAGACGTGTGTAGATAGCTACAAAAGTATCATTTGATCTGCTTTGCTTTTGTTTTTGCTTTTACTGTTTTATTCCATTTTATATGGCTGGTATATATTGTTCATTCTGATTATTTGGATAATAAGACAAGAAATAATCTACAGTCTGCAGGACTAAATCCAGTTGTTAGTGTCAACTGGTAGGACAGAGTGTGGATCATAACTTTAATATATATATAATATATAATATAAAGGTTCTCTAAGGAATTGAAACAAGAGACCCATTGAATTAATGGGACTTTTGTAATTGTCATCAAAATCCCTTTAATTCAAATGACTCTAACAATTGGATGTATGTCGTTTTCTGTGAGCACTGACATAAAGACCAGTAGATGGCAGGACAGGCTTGGAGAATTGTAAGATTGAAAATGTTTCACCCCACCTCCAAAATATTCTGCTTTGCTTAGGTTATCTTTAACAATATTCTGATTTGTTAGTTTTCCTTCAGCTTTTAAAACCTTCAATTTAAAATAGCTGAGTACCAGTGTGATGCAATTTGAATCAGTTCAAAAAAGGTTAAGTAGGGAAGAAAAGCAGAAAGTCGAGTTGATATTGCAACATGAATAGATTGGATGTCAGTACATTTTGGGTTCTCCTCTCCCTTCTTTTTTTCTCCCCTCATATCCCCCTTTACCTTCTGTACCCCTTACCTTATCCCAAGTTGTTAATAATAATAATAAAAAAAAGGTTAAGTAGGCAATCTGGACTTCATAATTTTGAGTCCCATGAATTAAATCAGAAGTATCACTGTCAATGGTTTGTTAATGAAGAGTCTCATGGTGCAGTGGTTAAACTGATGTACTGCAGCCAAAACTCTGCTCACGACCTGGGGTTCAATCCTAAGTAGCCAGCTCAAGGTTGACTCAGCCTTCTATCCATCCGAGGTAGGGAAAAAGAGCACCCAGCTTGCTGCGGGGGGGGGGGGGGAGCAATGTTAGCCTGCATAATTAACTTGTAAACTGCCCAGAGAGTGCTTGAAGCGTATATAAGCAGCACGCTTTGCTTTTTTGCTTTATAGTCAGAATGTAGATTACCACCCACTGGAAAAATGGCAAAGACTTAAACTGAGAACATTGCTGAACACATTATAGCCTATTGTACTGACAGAAAAACTGACACATACATTCCATATGGCAAAAGGACTTGTAGGTTTGCTGAAGTGTGCTACTTACTTCCAATACATGCAAATGAAAATTATTCTGCTTTCTGACAGATTAGTTAGGTTTTGGAAGAACACAGTCTGAGAGCTACAAAATCACAGACTCCTTATTCAAGTAGAAATGTGTCCAAATATTCTTACGAAATTAGACAATATGTGTGTTGAATTAAAAAAAGGTGTGTTTTATTATCAGCCGAATGATAGACCAATATGTTTGATGACTATTTCATGTTCAGTTTTATTCATGAAAGCACTTGATAGATTGGTGAGCTGTGGAGATAGAGGTTGGGAGCTTGGTTCCTCATTGAGCCTCTTGGGAGAAGAGCTAGCCTGTATGGCCTTGGGTAAGCTGTCCACTCCCAGGATGCCCCCAAAAGAATGGAATGGCAAACTACTGACTATACCTAAGTACTCTATATTTAAAAACTCCCAAGTTGGAATCAGCTTGATGAACCATAATTATTTTGTATGGTTGGAAGAACATTGATAGAAGTATATTGTTGGAAAAATATTATTATGTATTATTATATAGTTATTGTATATGATTTGAAATGTCTTAATAGTTTTTTTTAAAAGCTAAAACAGTTTGAGAAAGGCTTTAAGGGAGTGATGTGACTACAAAAATGGAGGTGCAAAAGGCTAGGGATTGTTAGGAGGCATTGCTTTCTTTTATGATAAACTGGAATGATAATCATAGAATCATAGAATTGGAAGAGACCACAGGGGCCATCGAGTCCAACCCCCTGCCATGCAGGAACTCCATCAAAGCACTCCCGACAGATGGCCATCCAGCCTCTGCTTAAAAACCTCCAAAACTCCACCACACTCTCAGGCAGCATATTCCACTGCCGACCAGCTCTGACTGTCAGGAAGTTCTTCCTGAGATTCAGGTGGAATCTCTTTTCCTGTGGTTTGAAACCATTGCACCTTTTCCTAGTGTCTGGAGCCATGGAAAACAAACCTGTCCCTTCCTCGACATGACATCCCTTCAAATATTTAAACATGGCTATCATCTCCCCTCTTAACATTCTTTTTATAAGGCTAAACATTCCCAGCTCCCTAAGCCGCTCCTCATAAGACATGGCTTCCAGACCTTTGACCATTTTGGTCGCCCTCCTCTGGACACGTCCCAGGTTGTCAACATCCTTCTTGAATTGAGGTGCCCAGAACTGGACACCATACTCCAGGTGAGGTCTGACCAAAGCAGAATAGAGTGGTACTATCACTTCCCTTGATCTAGACACTATACTCCTATTGATGCAACCAAGAATTGCATTGGCTTTCTTGGCAGCTGCATCACACTGCTGACTCATGTTCGGCTTGTGGTCTACCAAGACTCCTAGATCCCTTTTCACAGGTACTGTTGTCTAGCCAGGTGTCTTCCATCCTTTATCTGTGCAGTTCATTTTTTCTGCCTAGGTGGAGGACCTTACATTTCTCCCTGTTGAAATTCATTTTGTTAGTTTTGGCCCAGGACTCTAATCTGTCAAGGTCATTTTATAATTTTAATCCTGTCCTCTGGGAAATTAGCAACCCCTCCCAATTTGATATCATCTGCAAATTTAATCAGCATACTCTCTATTCCTTCATCCAAGTCATTGATAAAGATGTTGAATAGCACAGGGCCCAGAACAGAACCCAGAGGCACCCCACTAGTTACCTCTCTCCAGGATGAAGATAAGCCATTGGTGAGCACCCTTTGGGTTAAGTCAGTCAACCGATTACAAATCCACTGAAAAGTAGCACTGTCTAGCCCACATTTTACTAGCTTCCTTGCAAGAATATCATGGGGAACATTGTCAAAGGCCTTGTTGAAATTAAGATATGCTACATCCACAGCATTCCCTTCATCTATCAAGCCTGTAACTCTATCAAAAAAAGAGATCAGATTAGTCTGGCATGACGTGTTTTTGAGAAACTCGTGTTGACTTTTAGTGATGACAGCATTGCTTTCTAAATAATAACGAACTGTCTGTTTAATGATCTGCTCCAGAATTTTTCCAGGAATTGATGTCAGGCTGACTGGGCGATAATTATTTGGGTCTTCTTTTTTTCCCTTTTTGAAGATAGGGACATTTGCCCTCCTCCAGTCTGTGGGGACTTCTCCTGTTCTCCAAGAATTCTCAAAGATTATTGCCAATGGTTCTGAAATTACTTCTGCCAGTTCTTTTAACATCATTGGATGTAATTCATCTGGCCCTGGAGACTTGAATTCATTTAGAGTAGCCAGGTATTCCTGTACTACTTCTCTACCTATTCTGTGCTGCATTTCCCCCACTACATCACCTGCTCTTCGCCCCTCAGGTTGAGCACTATTTTCCTTTTTGGAGAAAACTGAGGCAAAGAATGTGTTGAGAAGTTCAGTCTTTTCCCTCTCCTCTGTTAGTAGCTGGCCATCTTCTCCACGCAGCGACCCTATCATTTCCTTGTTTTTCCTTTTGCTGCGTGCATAACTAACAAAGCCCTTTTTATTGTTTTTAATCTGTCTTGGCAAGCCTAAATTCATTCCGCACTTTTGCTTTTCTTACCTTCCCCCTACATATACTGGCTATTTGCTTGTATTCCTCTTTGGTGTTTTCCCCATTTTTCCATTTCTTGTACATATTTTTTTTAACACTTAGCTCAGTTGAAAGTTCTTTAGTCAACCATTCTGGTTTCTTTAGACATCTCCCGTTTTTCCTTCTTATTGGAACAGTTTTAGATTGTGCCTTTAGTATCTCCCTTTTAAGAAATTCCCATCCATCCTGAACTCCCTTCTCTTTCAGTATCTTTGTCCATGGAATTACAGTCAGTAATTCCTTAAGTTTACTTAAGAAATTGGCCTTCTTAAAGTCTAGAATGCATGTCTGGCTGCACTTGGCTTCCCCTTCCCACTGTATAACAAATTCCAAGAGAGCGTGGTCACTCCCACCTAAGGATCCCACCACTTCGACCCCATTAACAAGGTCATCCTTGTTGGTTAAGATCAGATCTAAAATAGCTGATCCCCTTGTTGCCTCTTCCACCTTCTGGACCATGAAATTGTCTGCAAGGCAAGTGAGGAATTTGCTGGACCTTGTGTTCTTGGCAGAGTTTGACTGCCAACATATATTGGGATAGTTTAAATCTCCCATTACTACTGCATCTCTCCCTTTTGAATGTGTGGCCATCTGCTCCAGGAAGGCATCATCCAACTCCTCGGGCTGGCTTAGGGGTCTGTAGTATACCCCCACAATGACACCCCTCTTGTTTCTCTCCCCCTTAATTCTTACCCAGATACTCTCAACCTGGGTTCCTGGATTTAAGTCCTGGATCTCTTCACAAGTATAAACATCCTTGACATATAAAGCTACTCCTCCTCCTTTCTTGCTAGGTCTATTTCTCCAAAATAGTTTATACCCCCCAATAACTACATTCCAGTCATGAATTTCATCCCACCAGGTTTCAGTGATACCTATTCTATCATATTTATTTTGCTGTATTAAGAGTTCCAGTTCATCTTGTTTATTTTCCATGCTCTGTGCATTAGTGTAGAGACATTTAGGACCATGTGTGTTTTTCTTCCCCTTGTATGCTGTTTCAATTAGAGGGCTGTTTGAGTGCAATGGTGCATATTCATATGGTAGTGGATAAAGCTGAGAGTCAATGTGGTGTCGAACTAGGACTCAGAAGAGGTGGGTTCAAATCGATGCTCAGTCAAGGAAACTCATGGGGAGGTGTTATACCATTCTGGTAAATATAACATGGCTATATTCCCCTTTAGTCACACCCAATTCCCTTATTTCTTTCCTATGGCCCTTAATTCCTAATCTTTCTAAGGAATGTAACAGATGCATATTTCATGATAATATACCATTCTTTTTCCACTTTGGAAATATTTTTTTAAAAAGAAAAAAAATAACACTTGAATATTTCACATACCTTGAAAATTCTGTTACAGTTGCCACAGTTTGGAAGCTACTTGAGGGCACATAACTACAATAAGAGGTGATAAGTTACCTCATTATTTTTGAAAGTAATACTATATGTTAGTGGGGTTTTTTTTTAAAAAAAGGAAAATAGAAAGTTATATCTAACTTATTTTTTGACACATGTCTATTTATACCATTTGCCTTATTCATTGAACACATCTGTGCATTTTGTAAGAGATATGCACCGCTGAGGATATTTGAAAATAGAAAGATCTGTTCCTTGTCTGGCCTACACACACAGTTTTAGTTTCCTCCACCCAAATGAGCATAATATGTAATGTTATTATTACCCTTCCCTCAGAAAGTGTCACTCAACTGAAGGGGAGATATAGCCAGACACTTGCAATCTCCAATCTTATTGACTTTGTTGTTGCTTTCAAAGAAAAATACATGGTACAGGGTTGTACACATCTTTGACAGTTAACAGATCCTTTAGCAAGCTTCCAGAAAGAACTATAATTTCTGGGAGCACAGCATCTAAAACTATTGCTCTTGTACCACACACTTCAGAAAATGAATCACACAGGCAATATAATCATAATATATGTGCTTTGTGAATAAAGTAAGCATGCTTCTAAGCAATTGAATTCAGATGAATAACAATTGCATGCAGTTGCATGCACATATCTAAACAGTCAACAGGGAATTTTTGTGTGTTTCATTAAAGAAGAACACAGAGTAAGAAAATTCCTAACAGCTAAAATTAATGGGATACAGTCATGGCCAAAAATATTGGCACCCTTGCAATTCTGTCAGAAAATGCAACCCTTCTCTCAGAAAAGTGTTGCAGTTGCAAATGTTTTGGTACTCACATGTTCATTTTTTTTGGTTTGCATTGGAACAACACAAAAAAGCAGAGAAGAAAAGTCATATCTGATACAATCCCACACAGAAACCCAAAAATGTACCGGCCAAAATTATTGGCACCCTGTCTAAATTGTAAGAAATAATTGCTTTTCAAGCATGTGATGCTCCTTTAATTTGTATTTCAACACACCTGTTGCAAGTAAGATGTGTGGACAATATAGTAATCACACTTGCAACCTGTTAAGATGGAGAAAAGTTGACTCAACCTTTCTGTTGTGTGTGACACTGAGCATGGAAAAAAGAATGAAGTATAAAGAGTTGTCTGTGGATTTGAGAGAAATAATTGTGGAAAAACATCAACCATCTCAAGGCTACATGTCCATCTCCAGAGATCTTAATGTTCCTGTGTCCTTCAAATCTGCAGGCCCTGGAGCAGTTTGCAAAAGAAGAGTGGTCCAAAATTCCAGTAGAGAGGTGTAAGAAACTAATCCATGATTATAGGAAGTGATTGATTTCAGTTATTCTTTCCAAAGGGAGTGCAACCAAATATTAAGTTAAGTGATGATATTGCGCACAGTGGACACAGGAACATTACGATCTCTGGAGATGGACATGTAGCCTTGAGATGGTTGAAAGTGTGAAGGCAAGAGGAGAAGGGGACAACAGAGGACAAGATGGTTGGACAGTGTCATCGAAGCGACCAACATGAATTTGACCAAACTCCAGGAGGCTGTGAAAGACAGGAGGGCCTGGCGTGCTCTGGTCCATGGGGTCACGAAGAGTCAGACACGACTTAACAACTAAACAACAACAAGTGAAACCCCGCCCTCCACCATTGTGCAGCAACCAGAAGATGATGACATGACTGTAAAATAAAACATCACCTGAAAATAAGCCCTAATGCGTTTTTTGGAGCAAAAATTAATATAAGACCCTGTCTTATTTTCGGGGAAACATGGTATATAGTGGCCTCACACAATCCCTACCTGGAAGCATTACTCTGAGATTCTTTCCTTAGGTTTCACGAGAGCAATTTAGTACTTTTTTTTTTAATGGGCCTTTCAGGAGAAGGTGGGGCCAAGACACATGGCCTTCAGTATTGGTTGGACTTGCAGTTTCTGAACAGTTTTAGGTGCTAATATAGCATTTTACTGAACTAGCAGGGAACTGGGTTTCTGCTGGCTGGAGAAAACATGGAAAGTTCCTTTACTAGGTTTATGTTAATGGAGATAGATATAGATACAGTGATGCACATCTGTAGAGTACTGGAAAGCAGTTGCTGGATCCCAGGCAGTGTCTTCTACCTGGCATGAAGGCTGTTTTGAGTGTTCAGGAATAGAGATGGGGGGCTTCATATTTGCATATTAATACGAAGCCTCCCAGCCCAGGTGGCCAGCCTGATTACCTCCCACCCCTAGAGCCCACCAGACCTCTTACCTCATGATGCGCATGGTTGGCGTCACCTTCTGTGTCCCAATTGCTGCAGTAGCTCAGTTGCTGCAATTCTGCCTCCCTGCTTGCCCAGCCAATCTGGCAACAGGTGGGAGGATGAGTCTCCTTGCTCAGCCATGAAGTGGCTGGGCAAGCAGGGAGGCGGGGTTGCTGCAGCAGAGCTACTGCTACAATTGGGGTGCAGAAAATGACACCGGTCACACATGGTGCTTAGTAAGTGGTCTGGTGTGGGAAGTAATCAGGCTGGCCACCTCTGCTGGGGGGTTTGGTATTCGTATAAAAATACAAAGACCCCATCTCTATTCAGGAACAATTCCTTAGGGAGTTCAATTGGGTCAAAATTTTGAACTCTTAGGTAATCCAATTAGGAGCATGTTTTCAGATACACTCTGATACAATTGAGGCTTATTTTATGAGAAAGTGGTGTGCTGCACAATGGCATTCAGAGTCAGAAGTGACTGGCATGACCTGATATTCGTGTAGTATTTTCCCTTGGTAGCAACTACATACCTATGGGCAGAGAAATGGGCTGATTTCTTCCATCCATTAGAAGAAACTATGGTATTTGTGCTGATAGTCAAATAGCTCTCATCTAAATTGAAACAAGTTATGATGCTAGTTTGGGCTTTTACTTTGATTTACTTGTGGTTCAATGTATTATTTCTTGTGTGCCACATTGTGGGGCTGAGCATTGCTGATGTGTTGTCTTATCAATAGACATAGAGCTTATGTGCCAGCTAGGCAATGTGTGCTCCTCCCCAGTGACAACATTTTGTTTTGGGCTGCCCTCAGGTTGAAGGCCATATCTCTAATATTCAGGGCAGTGGCTACCCTTGAGGGAACTGGGCATTGGGGCACAAAATGGGAGGGCCTTCTTCCAGCCATGTTTGGGGAGCAGGGAGACTTCTTGTATGTTCTGATAGTTTACCTGGATGGCTATCTCCTGGGTCTTATAAAAAGAAAAATAGTTGATTCTGAGACTATTGATGGATTTTAAGGAAATAAATAGAAGGGGGTTGGGAAGCTGTGTGGCTTTGATTGGACTAGGAGGGGAGTGAATGGAGCTATAAAAAAGCAGGATGGGTGTACCAATTGTATGATAGTACTGAGATATAAACTGAGTCTAATGAAATGGTAGTGACTGTGAAAGATGTTTGTGTTGTCTTGCAACTGTCATGCAACTGGAGCCCATGCTCATCCATGACTTACTCATCCCCATAAAATATCAACCCCCATTCCATCCCACCTCAATGCTAGTTTTTGAGAAACTACCACATGTATATTGCTTGACAACAGATCCTGCCAAATGCTCCTCTAGATACAATTCTCAAACACTGTAGGAATCATTCTAAAACAAGTGCTCATATTACTTGTTGCTTTCTGCCTCAGAACTATTTGTGATACATTGTAAAGCTGATGAGCCTGGTAAAGCAGAGCTGTGTGGTCTTCCATGGTATATTACCAAGTTATACATTCCCTTCTTAAACATACTACAATGGTTTCATCTCATTTAAAGTCAAGTTACTGTTAAAATAATGTGTTTTGACAGGAGAAATAAAATTCATGTGTGAAGTTACATGGTTACTAACTTTGAGTCAAAATATAGACTGTGGAATCAAAATATAAAGCAGATTTAAAAGTAGTAATACACCCTGCTTCCAATGTATATATCATAGGTGGTATTTTTCCATAACTGGTCTTTAGTTTTATAACAGCACATAAGAATTCAGCTCATCTCCAAATGAAGTAACACATAGCTGTTTGTAGTGGGGAGCTGTCCATGTTTCATAGCTATCTTGGTATGATAAGCAAAGTTTTCAGCTAACTGAAGACATGTGCTATCCTTGCACATGGAATTAATAGTGAATTATTATTTTAAAAAATGATTATCATTTGCTGCATTTATTAAATGGTAGGTGTCATTAATGTGTGCCAGAACTTGCCCTATTAAATTTAGCTAGCAGCAACTAATATTTTTACCACCACCAAGATCTCTTAAATCTGTTTTCCCAATATACCCCTTGAAGTTGCTGTAGATCAAGGATGGATTAAGTTAATGAGGTTACGACTTAAAATAATCTCTAGTGAAACCACTAATGTACTTTTAAAATGGAGTAAATTAGATTTTTTTTTTCAAACTAGACTTTCAGTGGGAGATATTCTTTGGGTTCAGAATTTACTGGAAACCAAAGTGAAGCAGGGCTATTTGTCAATTTCTGAATTGATGTTAAGTGATGCAAGGAAGCCTGAATTGATACTGTTTTGGCACCTTGGAAGTTTCAAAAGCAGATTTTAAAAAAAATTGGTAGCAGTAAGTCTCAGCAACGAACTGAGAAGTCCAAAGTAAAGGATTCACAGGTCAGGCCCCAATGAAAAGCCCAGGCTCTCATGGAAATCCTAGGAAGGCTCAGATCCACCAGATAAATTCCCTTTGTGATTGCTGGCTATTTTTTGTCTTGGCAGGGGGATGGAAGGGTGTACTGCTAGAGAAAAGATTGCTATTCACATCACTTTAATTTTCAGTACGTAGGATTAGAGAATAGAGAGAGAGATTGCTATTTGCATTGCTTTCATTTCAGGAGTTAGTGGGGTGTCCACTGGAGAATTTTTCCTTCCTTTCATGTAAGCAGTAGCAGGTCTAAATTTAGTTGACAGAATATCTCTGTTAAATATTAACCACTTCCGTCCCCTTCTTAATCTCTTTATCATTGGTCACCACCAGCTCCTTTGAAAAAGGCAATGTCCTATGCCTAGTCCATCAGCCATAAGGAATTCTGACCAGGAAGAAGGCGCTCCCCCTGAAGAAAAAAAGCAAGAAAAGAAAAAGAAGCACAAAAACATAAGAAAGAGAAACCTGCCAGCGCTAGTGCTATGTCTGTTTTAACCACATCTGTAGAAGAACTCCAAGAGAATAATATAGAGCCCCAAAAGGAGAGTGATGGGGATCATAAGTTGGCTGACTGGAGAATCAGATACAGGAGACACTGAGGGCAATAAGGAACTGTCTTTCTCAGGCTGAAGCAGCAAATAAGATACATTTTATTTCAGATTGCAAATGTGCTTGAATTTTAGTGAAGTTATTTCATTAGATAGTGATGAGTTTGGGGTTTTTTTTTGCTCCTAGGACCTGGAATGTATTTGGCCCAGAACAGAAAGTACCATGATAGCGTTATTTATTTTATTTGCTTAGAGTGGAGAAAATGCAGAGACCATGTTTATGATGGCACATTTTGCTTTTTCATGCATTAGGCTTACAGGTTTTCAAAAAGACATTAGCTATACATTAATATGCTATTCATTGGTAGACATCTGCTGGTCAGTGACTGTAATAAAGATCAGTCAATGGTTGTTGTAAGTTTTTCGGGCTTTTTGGCTGTTTCTGGAGGTTTTTCTTCCTAACGTTTCACCAGTCTCTGTGGCCAGCATCTTCAGAGGACAGGAGTTAGAACTCTGTGTTCTGGTGTAGTGTGTGGGATAGTTGAGTATTTGTAGCTGTGGGATCAGCTTTTTGTCCTTTTCAGGAGATTGGGTGATTATGGTGATCAGGGTGTTTTTTGTTATGGGTGTATTGTTGTGATAAGGGGGGATGATATGTCACTGTGATTGATGGGTGTTGTTAGCTAGTCTTTTGTGTGCAGTGATGACCAGTCCTTGTGGCTGGGTAGAGTTCGTTGACCTTTTTGCAGGCTATATTTTTCAGTGCTGGGTGCCAGGCTTTGTTGAGTTTTAGACTTCTTTTTTTATTTTGCTGGTCCTTGACCATGATAAAGTTATCCTATCCTTTTTTGTTGAAGCTGTGCTGGTGTTTGTGGATTTCAATGGCTTCCCTGTGTAGTCTAACATAATGATTGCTGGTGTTGTCCAGTACTTCAGTATTTTGAAATAGAATTTCATGTCCAGCTTGTTTCAGGGCATGTTCAGCTACTGCCGATTTTTCTGGTTGTTTCAGTCTGCAGTGTCTTTTATGTTCTTTGTTTCTGGTGTGGATGCTGCGTTTTGTGGTTTCAATATATACCTGGCCACAACTGCAAGGTATCCGGTATATTCCTGCAGTGGTGAGGGGGTCACTTTTGTCCTTTGCTGACCGTAACATTTGTTGTATTTTTGTGGTGGGCCTGAATACTGTTTGTAGGTTATGTTTTTTTCAAAAGTTTCCCCATGCGGTCCGTGACCCCTTTGCTGTATGGCAGAAATACTTTATTTGTGGGTGGCTGTTTTTCTTCTTCAGTTTGGTGTTGTTTCTTGGTTTGATGGCTCTTGTGATTTCATTCTTGGAATAGCCATTTGCCTGTAGGGCCCAATTCAGATGGTTGAGTTCGGTGCTGAGAAATTGAGCTTCACAGTTCCAGTTCGCACGGTCTGCCAGTGTTTTGATTATGCCTCTTTTTTGTCGTGGGTGGTGGTTGGAGTTTTTGTGTAGGTGTGGGTGGGTTTTCTGTAGACCTTGTGTCCCAATAGGAGGTCCGGTTTCCGTATGACCATGACATCTAAGGAAGGGAGTTGGCCCTCTATTTCTTTTTCCATGGTGAATTGTATATTTGGGTGGATGCCATTGAGATGGCTTAGAAATGCTTCCAGTTTTTCTTCACCGTGGCTCCCAATTGCAAAGGTGTCATCCATGTATCAGAACCAGACTGTGGGTGTGAAGGGTGCCGAAGCCATGGCCTGTTTTTCAAAATGTTCCATGTAGAAGTTTGCTATAACCGGGCTGAGGGGGCTCCCCATGACCACTCCATCTGTTCATAGAAATCATTATCCCACTGAAGGTAGCTGTTTGTTAGACAGTGTTGGAAAAGGGCCGTGATGTCTTATGGAAAGATCTGCTGGATGAGTGTCAGAGTGTCCTTTATCGGTACCTTGGTGAATAGGGATACTACGTCAAAGCTGATCAGTCTGTCCATGGGGTTGAGTTTGTCATGATGATGGGATATGTAGTCAGATAAATGTAAGATGGAGTCAGATGGGTTCTGTGTGAAGATGATTTGAGAGACATTGGAATGTGTTTTTCTAAGTGCTATGAGAGTGTTTTTCTGAAGACCATTACAGCCTGGTTCGATATAGCGCTGAAGGTCGAACTGAGAGGCCCGTGGAAGACTCAACATTCCAAGCTAATTGGAGAAGAGATAAAACACCTGGACTTTCATGGGAATAAAGGGAGGAGGAAGGTGTTACAGCCCCTTGAGGCTAATTAGTTAACAGCCAGAATTGTCAAGAAGAAGGGAGGAGTTATAGAGTGTAGAAAATGGACGATGGGTTATGTGAAAGTTGTTGTTGTGTTGTTCTGTTGTGGATTTCGATTCCATGATGATGGGAGAGAAAGGAACTTGATTAAGAGAGGATGTTAAGTAAAGAGAAAGAAGGAGGTGGGGCTAGCCCACTGTAGCCCACCTTAGCTCAGCTTAGTAGTGTTTATTATTTTAATGGGAAATAGTTATTTTATGTAACTGCAATGATCTTTGAATATGTTCTTTATGCTAAAGCTTGTGCAATATAAACTGATTCTATGAAACTCTATTTTTCTAATAAAAATTAATTATAAAAATTCTTACAAAAGGACTGGTCTCTTGAACAGCAGGGTCTGGCTAAATCCAGGAAGTGGAGAGGGCCACAAACTAGCTATCTTTAAGAGTCCTACCTAACTGAGCTGTTGTGAGTTCTAAGGAATCACAAAGCCCATGTGTCTGTACTTGCAAAGTACTGGGTGCGATGCACCGGACCCCCTAAAGGGCCGCTTGGCATTCGGTCAGAGAGCTCGACAGGCACTTATCTACCACCTTTGCGCTGGGGCAAATCCCAGGACCTCAGCAGTGCATAGCATAAGCCCTTTGAACAAGTGTGACCTTAAAAGAACACTTTACACTTACGCAGTACTTTGTAAGTACAGACACATGGGCTTTGTGATTCCTTAGAACTCACTAAAGCTCAGTTAGGTAGGACTCTTGAAAGATAGCTAGTTTGTGGCTCTCTCCACCTCCTGGATTTAGCCAGACCCTGCTGTTCAAGAGACCAGTCCTTTTGTAGAATTTTTATAATTAAATTTTATTAGAAAAATAGAGTTTCATAGAATCAGTTTATATTGCATAAGCATTAGCATCAAGAACATATTCAAAGATCATTGCAGTTAAATAAAATAACTATTTCCCATTTAAAATAATAAACACTAAAAAGCTAAACTAGAGTGGGCTATAGTCGGCTAGCCCCACCTCCTTCTTTCTCCTTACTTACATCCTCTCTCCTTCATGGAATTGAATCCAGATCAGAACAACACACGAAACCATCAGAATTACATTCAGTTACTTTTCAGTCACTTTCACATAACCCATCGTCCATTTTCTACATTCTCTAACTCCTCCCTTCTTCCTGACCTTTCTGGCTGTTAACCAATTAACCTTTAGAGGCTGTACCACCTTCCTCCTTCTCTTATTCCCATGAGAGTCCAGGTATTGTTTATCTCTTCTCCAACTAGCTTGGAATGTTGAGTCTTCCCCGGGCCTCTGAATTTGGCCTTCATGCTATCTTGATCCAGGCTGTAACGGTCTTCAGGAAAACACTCTCATGGCTCTTAGAAAAATACATTCCAATGTTTTTCAAATCATCTCCACACAGAACCTGTCTGACTCCATTTTACATTTCTCTAACTACATATCCCATCAACATGACACTGGGTAAAAGTAAAGTGTTCTTTTAATGTCAGACTTGTTCAAAGGGCTTAAGCTATGCACTGCCGAGGTCTTGGGACTTGCCCCAGCGCAAAGGTGGTAGGTAAGTGACCTGTTGAACTCTCTGACCGAGTGCTGCATGCCCCTTAGGGGGACCAGTGCACCACAGAGTTTTAGGGTGCTGATCTCATTTATGAAATGTCCTGAGTCTTTGATGTAGGATGGGGAAATGTTAGGAAGAAAAAACCTCCAGAACACGGCCAAACGGCCCAAAAAACCTACAACAACCATCGGATCCCAGCTGTGAAAGCCTTCGAGAATACATCAATCAATCAGTCTATACTTTGGTATAATACTGAGTATACTAATGAAGTTACAATAGGTGGAACTCCTCACTCCCACAAGTGTTTTAAGACAAACCTATGGTCCCCATAATTCCTCTTAAAATGAATGAGACAGCAGAAACAGTGCCCAGCTTACATGAGTGAATTTGAAACACCGGTGTCAGCATCAGCATTTCAGAGAATGGATTCATGGAAAGGGTGGGAGCTTTGCATGGAGAAAATTGCACAATTCTCCATGTGGAAAGGGAGAAAGGAAGGAAGGAAATCAGTGGGATCTTTGCAGTCAAGCAGTGGCTAATGGCACTAAATTTCATCTCCTGTTCCAGATCAGTGCCCTTTATTTTCCCTATTTTCATATTTGTTCATTATTTGGACAAACACAGATACATATAAACATGCAGTTAAGGACGCAGGAAATCCAACACAGGATGACATGCATTAAAGAGACTTAACATCTGTGACGGACAGGCCAGAAACCACACCTGTCCATCACAATGGAACACTGATTCAGTAGCCAGTGGTTGAGCAGGAGGAGGGAACGAGAGAAATATAGGAAAAGAATGGAGGACAGTTATAATCAGTTAGGATTTCAGTTAGCGAGGAGTTAGGGGTTTCAGTTAGTGATGAGATAAGACAGTTAGTCAGGAGTTAAAGAAAGAGAAGTAGTTGGAAGAACTTTTATGAAGAGTTAGGATTAGGAGAAGCTTTGAGAAAGAGATAAATAGACAGGGATTATTAAAGTGAAAAAAGTAACACTTGGAAAGAAATGTATAAGAGAACTGAATACAATGAAAACTATAAGAAATAAATAAAATGTAGTGATTGAAACTAAATGCCAAGTAACCAACATATATTTAAGTTAAATGAAGTTTAAAGAATATCAAATACAATACCACCTATAATTTCCTTGATTCTTAAATATGTTAATCTGTTAATAAACAAAGTTATATTTGACACAATTGAGTCTGTATTTCAAATGGGTAATCGAGGAAGGATTTCCTCTGGTGGCAGCGAAAGTGAAGACAAGAGAAACTGTCATGCCCGAAGGCAAATCTGTTTATTAGGGAGAACATACAGAGGAGCTGGGGGTGTGTGACAAAATCTTTAGAGGGTTTTTGTGTAACATCATAAAACCCATGGAATTGTAGACCTTGAAGAAAATCCGAGTCATAAAATTTACTAATGGTGAGTCCCCTGCCCCCAGGCAGTCCTTCCTGTTTAATCTATTCCTTTTGAATAACTTGTACTCTTCAATTATGAGTGTAGTTCCACCAGGTTTTGGAAAAGCATATTCAATCATATGTACAGTATCTTCCTGTGCTAAAAATTTAAGCTCAGCTCATTTGTTTCCCATGCTGTGTGCATTGATGTAAAGACATTTGAAACCTCAGAGTCTTTCTCTCCTGTTGTTTCAATTTTTGCCTTTTCCCCTCCATTGCTGTATCCCTGTTTCTGATGGATCACTGAAGGGTGTGTCTGGCAACATCACTGGCTCCTATGTGGATAAGAAGGAAGGAGCAGATGTCAGTAGGCTTCAGTTTTCATAAACTCTCTGTCATAGCCTGGATCCTAAAACCAGGTACACAACACACTTCCCAAGACATCCTGTCAGATCTTCAAACTGCTATGCTTGTCCCCCTCAGTAATGAGTCACCTAATACCACTACACATTTCCTTCTTTAGAAAGTAGCAGGAATTCCTTCATTTACAGCATCCTCCACAGTCATTTCTATGTTTTTATGTGTCAAAGCTGCACATTGCTGAGTCACCAAAAGAAAGGAATGGTAAACCACTTCTGAATACTCTGGATCTAGAATACCTGCGAAAGAATTGCCGTAAGTCAGAGTCAACCTGACATCATGTTTTTGTTATCCTATTCAGAAGTCGAGTTAAGCCATTCTGAACTGTTCTGTTCAATATCAATTTTCTGCCTGGAATAGTTACTGGAATGTTGTTCCTGGACATGTTTCGTGGCTTGCTGCATTAGTTTCATCTAGTGGCATGTGTGTTGTGAATTCGGTTGGTTTATCCTACTCAGAAGTTGCTCTTCTGGGGCATTCTGTTCTGTTCCAGCTTTTTTGACCTTTTTGGGGCATTAGTAGATTAATGAAAGAGTAATTTAATGTGGTTGGTGTCTGAAATATTGTTCTGTTGTATGGTCATCACATCCTGCTAGGTTTGGAGTCATTTATTGTGATTAAGTTCCTGTTCTGGCCTGTTGCATTCCATTCTGGCTTTTACTTAATCCCCTAAAAAGTTGGCTGAAGTGAGCCATTAAATTGGAGATAATATCAAAGACATTTCAATTTTAAGGTGCTGCCTAAAGCTAATAAAGTGCTATGTATATATTTAGGGAGGAAGAACATCTACTTTTATATATCAGGTACTGAAAATACTGATATATAAAAGGGAACTGGATTGAAATTTGTCTGTAATAATATACTAGCATTTGTGATTGAACTTGCTGTTCCACCCATGAGAGCTTTTTGTCCCTTAGAGCAGTATATTAAGGCATTTTACTAATAGCTTTTCATGGTGATTCTATTCAATAACAAGAATGGAGAAGCCAGAAGTTTTTCAAAAAATGTGCTGGAGTAGTACTTAGTCAAGTAGTCATTCATCAATAATAAGTGCTCTGAAGTGAAGGATGACAACACGGTCAGTGGAAAGCTCAGGAGGAACTTATGGTACAGCTGTGTGGATAGGATTTTCTTGACTTGTGTGGCATGAGGCTTAAATCGTATAAAGAATAGGAAGTGAAGTGGAAATGGAATTTAGAAAGAGCAGGGTCTGAGAAACAGCTGAGTACATAAAGCCTAATAAAGAAAACCTAAACAGAGTTATTCCCCATTGTGACTGTTTAGTTTTTCTGTAGACACTCACAAGGTCCAGGTTATCATCTATTTTTAATATCATTTGAGCTGAAAAAAATTATGTGACCATCTGGAATACGTGAGGGTTTTTGTGTTACAGACTTAACACCCTTAGAAAAGGAGGCATACATAAAAATGCTTCAGTAGCATTCAACACATTCATTTGTTTGTGTGTTTTTTCTGCCAGGAGTCTAACAAATGAAACTAAATGTTCAATAACAGATGAAAAATATAAAAATACAGCTTTATCTGTGATAATATGTGCCTGCAGGCAGGTTCTTGACCCAACTTTTAAGAGAAGTCAAAAGAAAAGGGGGGAAAGTCCCTTGTTGCCTCTTCCTGTACCTTCATATTTCTTGGAGGAAGTTTTCTATTTTTTTCTACTTTTTTGTAAGATAAGCAGTGCATCTGCACTGCCCTAATAGTCTTTTTTTCTTAAAAAAAGAAAAAATCCTCTCCCCCTCTATGGAGCAGAGGAAGTGTTTGATTTGCCAGCACTGTAAAACGGCTGTCTTCTTAAAGCTACTTCACAATATGGGAAATTCCCAGCGAAAGTAGTCTTGACAGCCCCAAGCTTGCTTTGGTTCATTTGCAATGATCACATGCACTGGAAACAAATAAAAACAGAGCTATCCTACCTGCACACAAAAAAGTAGAAGCTCCTGACAGGGGCTCAGAAAGGTGCAGGTAGGAACACTCTGGGGATGGGCTGGTTCACTACAGCAATTACATTATGTGATTGCTGGGAAAAGGAGTGAAACAGCCTGTCCCCACAGTGAACCAAACTGTTGTGCATTAATACCAGTTGGCACTCACAAATGAATTTTTAGCATTCATCAGTTTATATTGTCATTACACACTTCCTATAAGGAAATTCTGTTACTAATCATAAAAGAAATAAATGAGAGATATTCTTTCATGACATTCATTCATTTTCATGAGGCCACTGATGGGTTCAAAAAGCTTCTGTTAATGCGGAATCCTGCAAACCGCTAGCTGAGAGTTGATTCCGGTCCTGATGGTAAGAATAACTCACACAGACACGTTCTCTTCCAGCCCGACACGTGTATTTACAGCAAATATACAAAGCGGCAGCGTGACAGCATGAAATCAACATTTGTAGAAGTGGTGGTGTTCTGTACAACTCAACTATATACACATAAGCATTTGCCCTTGCCCAATCAGGGCAGATGTTGCATCATCCAGTCTTCACCCAGATGTTGCATCATCCTTTCTATAGTCACTGTGACTCAGCACTTTTATACTTACACACCTGCGTGACATGGCAGTTCATTAGTACTTCTGCTCTGCTTTGTTCAGGCCTGTAAATTTTTTAATACTTTGACACCCCTCCTAATTTACGCCTGAACAAGATTCAAACCCAACTCTTTGATTATTTCACTGTGTCTTTGAACACTCAAAGGTTTTGTAAAAATATCAGCAACATTTTTATCCATTTTGCAGTATTGTAACTCTATTCATTTTTCTTTTATGGCTTCTCTTACGTTATGATATTTGATGTCAACATGTTTACTCCTATTTCGCATTTTTTCTGTTACAGCCATTTGTAAGCAGGTTGTATTATCTTCTAAGACCTTTATTGGTTTATGTGTTTCTATCTTTAAATCCTTAATTAATTGTCTATACCAGATTAATTCTGAGCATACTTCCGACAAAGCTGCGAATTCAGCTTCTACTGTCGAAGTAGCCACAGAACTCTGTTTTCTGGACTTCCACCCTACTAAAACATTTGCAAACATTACAACGAATCCGGACATTGACTTCCTGTCACTTTCATCATTTGCCCAATCACTGTCAACGTAGGCCTGTAAATTTAACTCTTTTGAAGGATTTATGATCAAACACTTGTCACTTGTTCCTTTTAAGTATCTAAAAACTCTTTTTACACCCTGCCAGTGTTTCACAGTGGGCTTCGACACATGTCTACTAAGAATGTTCACTGCTGCTGAAATGTCAGGCCTAGTCCAATTTGCTAAATACATTAAACTGCCAATTGCAGAATGATAAATTTCTTGACTCTCAAACTCTTTGTTTTCTTCATCACACTTTTGAAAATCTATTACCATGGGGGTTTGTACATCTTTACAATCTTGCATATTGTATCTCTCCAACATTTGTTCAATTTTTAACTATTGGTTTAATACAAAACCTTCATTTTTTCTCTGTATTTGCACCCCTAAATAATTTTGTATTGGACCCAAATTTTTCAGTTTAAATTCCTTTTTCAGCTGTTTTTCAAATAAATTCATCTGGCTCTGATTTTTTGTCATAAAACAAATGTCATCCACATATGCCAACAAAATATTTAGCTCACTTCCACATTCTTGTATGTATAAGCATGGGTCAGCCAGACTATTCTTAAAATTCATTTTTTCTAACACTGTATGTAAACATTGGTTCCAGTTTCGGGCTGATTGTCGCAGCCCGTAAATGGCCTTATTGAACCTGTAAACCATTCCTGGTCTTGACCCTTCAAAGCCAGGTGCTTTTGCCATGTATAATTCTTCCTTTAAGTCAGCATTTAAGTATGCAGTCGTTATATCATAATGATTTATCAAATACCCTCTAGATGCCGCTAGAGTCAAAGCTACCCTCATAGTTTCTGCTTTCACTGTAGGGGAAAATACTTCATCATAGTGCAAATGTTTCTTTTGAGTAAATCCCTGAGCCACCAACCTCGCTTTATACCTAAAGTCCCCATTGTTTTGTAACTTTCTTTTGAAAACCCACTTACTGCCAATCACTTTATGCTCCTGTGGCAGCCTAGTCTCTGTGAAGACCTTGTGGTCATCCATAGACTTCATTTCCTCAATCATGGCTTCCTGCCATCTTTTCTTTTCTACTTCAGGAAGTAACATGACCTCTTCATAACATTTTGGTTCCTGATACACATGGCACACCCTTATTTCTCCTACACCAAACCTTGCAGGCGGAACCCCTTTGTTAACTCTCTCTGACCTCCTGGGGATTTGTGGCTCATCCTCAATTTTTGGTTCTTGCTTAATTCCTATCTCACTTTCTTGATCACTACACTGCCCATCGTCTTCTTCATCTTTTGTCTTGGACTGGCTCTCTTCTGTTTCTTCTTCTTTTGTCTCTAACTGCCTATTCTCACACTCTCTTGTGTTTGTGAATGGTATGAAAACTTGGGAATTAGCATGAACCCTATCCCAATTCTCATGCTCACAAAAATTGGCAGACCTCGAAATCACTACATTGCTGTTTCCATCAAGGAAGCGGTATGCCTTTGAACCTCTTTCATAACCTATGAATTTCATTTTCTTTGCCTTCGGTTGTCCCTTCCTTCTTGTCTCTTTTGGGATGTGCACCCACGCACTGCACCCAAACACCCTCATGTGTTTTAAAGATGGCTCTCTCCCATATAACATATAATAAGGAGTCTGCCCTATTGCAGAAGATAACAATCTGTTATTTATGTAGTTCGATGTAAGCAGGGCTTCCCCCCACAGGCCATGACTCATGTTAGCGTCAGCTAACAATGCGTCTTTCATTGTCTGTAACACCCCGTTTCTTCTTTCTGCCACGCCATTTTGGAAGGGTGAATATGGACTAGTTTTTCTATGATATATCCCATTTTCCTTCAACCAGCTTTGAAATTTGTTAGATAGGAACTCAGACCCTCTGTCCGTCTGGATTTGCGCCACCTTGTGGCCATAACGTCTCTCAATGAAGCTTAGCCAATTTCTGAAGTTGCTAAACACCTCTGCCTTTGTTTTCAATAAGTAGCAAAAAGAATACCTTGAATAATCATCTACAATTACCAGGACATATTTTGCTCCACCCAAAGATGATGCAAAAGGACCAATCAAGTCTGCATGTACCAGTTGAAAGGGCCTTTCTGTTTGACTGGTTCGTTCCTTGTTTCTGGGGCTTACTTTAGATTTTGCCATTTTACACACGTTGCAATCTAAATAATTTTTACACTCTTTCAACTGTACATCTTTTGCCACTGCTTGCATTCTCTGAATTGTTCTAAAATTTGCATGACCCAACCTCCTGTGTAACAGGTGTGCACATTTATCATGCTGAGGTGCGTTTTTCACTGTTACATGTGTGCCACTTTGTATTTTACACCTCAAAATGTACAAATTATTTTCTTGTTTTGCCCTTGCGCAAACACATTTTCCTTTCTTAATTTTACACTCATCATTTTCAAATATGACTACAAAGCCCTGTTTTACTAAAGCAGACACACTTAAGATGCTACAGTCCAACTGTGGTACATGAAGAACACCTTTGAGTTCTTGTTCCAAACCTGACACAAAAACTGTCCCTTCTGCAGCAACAGGCAACTTCTGTCCGTTCGCCAGGCTCACGCTGCTTTGTTCCGAAGCACCTAGAGAAAGAAACAAATCTATTTCATTAGTTAAATGTGTAACGGCCCCACTGTCAATTATCCAGCAAGCTTGCTGAACGACCTTGGATTTATCTCTTGCTGCCTGGACAAGAGAAATCCTCCCTTTTCTCTTTTCGGTGCTTCTTTCACTTTTGCAGCCAGCTTTTCTGTCGTCTCTGCTACAGTCTCTCAGAAGATGATTTACAGATCCACAGCCAAAACAGCGTCTCACGGTCATAGCACGACCACTCTCTTCTCTCCTAGGAGTTGTTTCTCTGTGTAGGCTGTAATCTGTCTTTTTCCTCCAGCCGTCTTGGTTCCTTCGACGCTGGATGTTTTGTTTCTCTCCATCACCAGACATTTCACTCTTACGTCGTTCCTGTTCCAGCAATCTGCCCGTCAGGTATTCCAGGGTCAAATTCGCCTCAGGCATAGACTCTAAACTGGTGACCAGAGTGTCGTATTCATCAGATAAACTGCTTAGAATGAGGTACACTTTCTGGATTTCTGGAAACTGCACATTCCTTTGCTCCAGCTCATTAAAGAGACTTTTTATCTCTTGCAAATGTTTAGACACGCTCTCACCGGGCTGTAATCTGCACCTGTAGAGCTTTCTGGTTAAGGATACTTTAGATCCTGCTGAATCTCTCACGTAAATTCTCCTGAGACATTCCCAAACTTCTTTCGCCGTAGCCAAGCCACGCACATGGATTAATTGGTTGTCTTCCAAGCAAAGTATCAAAGTACTCAGAGCTTTTTCATTTTTTCGTTCCTCCTCTTCATCAAGCTGTGCTGGGAGGTTGGTTACAATCTGCCACAGATCTTCCCTCCTTAATAGCATCTCAGCTTTGACGGACCACGTCTGGTAATTACAGTCATTTAACTTCGTTAAGGGAAAACCTCCCAGGCTTGTTCCCCCAAACGCCATGCTGCCTGCTCTTCTCTCAGTCCTCTGTTTTCCTTCCCCTCCTGGGCACACAACAGCAGAACTGCTTTCTTTCAGGACCTCTATTTCTTCCTCCTTCTATTATAGTGGCACCCACTGGTACTCACCAACGTTCTCAGCAGTAGACAGTCTGCGCAGGGCGCGTCGCTGGGCCCATAACCTTTGTTAACGCGGAATCCTGCAAACCGCTAGCTGAGAGTTGATTCCGGTCCTGATGGTAAGAATAACTCACACAGACACGTTCTCTTCCAGCCCGACACGTGTATTTACAGCAAATATACAAAGCGGCAGCGTGACAGCATGAAATCAACATTTGTAGAAGAAGTGGTGGTGTTCTGTACAACTCAACTATATACACATAAGCATCTGCCCTTGCCCAATCAGGGCAGATGTTGCATCATCCTTTCTATAGTCACTGTGACTCAGCACTTTTATACTTACACACCTGCGTGACATTGCAGTTCATTAGTACTTCTGCTCTGCTTTGTTCAGGCCTGTAAATTTTTTAATACTTTGACAGCTTCCACGGTAGAGGCACTAAGGCAGGAGTTACTGGCCCTAGTTGAACCCTCTCAGCCCAAGAGCACTCTTGAAGGCCTCTTACTCCCTCAGGGGACGAGTATCCCCAACATTTCTAACCCCAGCGAGCCCTCTGTAAGGATGAACCCTTGCAAGGGCAGGATCCCCCCACAAAAGAAACATACCCAGGCAGAGCCGCTTCCGGAGCTGGTACTGCTCCCTGACATCTCATCTACTTACACCCCAGCGGGCCTCCTGTTGTCAATCTCTTCACTGCCTATTGATTTCCAGTTCATTGGAGCAGCTCTAGGATCGCAGGATGACCAGTCAGGAAATAGTAGCACGGGCTCCAGCAAATCCTCTCAGTCATCAGCTCCCCCTTAACGGCATAACATCAAAGAGACTAGGCAGAGCATGGAACCACTGGCACCACTGCAAACATCCAGCCCCACTTCAAACTCGATCAGTGTGAGCGTGGACATTCACAACCGCGTGAAGCTCAGTGGCTGCCCCATGGACCCACAGGCACTGCTAGAACCCTCGGCTACCCCTGCCGTAGACAACTTATCCGGGGTGGACCCTCATGCAGACGGCCTGCCATTGAACCTGATGGTGTGTGCCCCACCATTGTCTGCCAACTGACACACTGCCCACTCACCCATCGATGGCCCCTCTGATGCCCTCAGATTGATCTCTTGGAATGTGGCCGGGTGGTATAGGAAGCTGCAGGACCCTGAGTTTACTGATCTTCTCTGAGGCTTTAACATTATCCTACTTCAAGAAACGTGGGCAGTTCATTCTGTCCTACTAGCAGGATATGCCTCATATTCCCTTCCAGCACAGAGGCTCAAGGCAAAGGGCCGCCCGTCTGGGGGCCTGGCAATACTGGTTTCTGACTGCTTATCTTCAGATTATGTTCTCATGTTTGATGGTAGCTGCAAAATCCAGGCTATAAAACTTAAAACTAGGACTGGTGAAATATTGATAGCTAATGTTTATATGCCCCTAGCCTCTTCTAAGTCACACAGGGTCTGTCAATGGGAAGCCTTGAGTCATGCCTTGGACAACCTTGATCTTAGGTTTCTAGGGATCCCTCTTCTGCTAGCAGGAGACTTCAATGCTAGAGTAGGTCAGGGAGAGGCCATATTCGATCATGTATTGCATACGTCCAGAGATGCCTCCCTGTTACATCTCTATGTCCCAGAGAGGCAGTCGAAAGACCATCAAATCAATGATGCGGGGACCCATTCAGCAAAACTTTGTCTAATTAGAGGCCTAATTTGGCTAAATGGCCTTACAGAGCTCGCTGATGATGGTGAGTTCACATACATTTCCCCCCCCATGGATCCAGCACAATTAATTATATCCTGATCCCTGTTTCCCTACTTCTATGTGTGGCTGAATTCCGGGTGGGCAAGCCCCTTGCTGGCGACCATCTCCCCTTATGTTTTAGTCTTACTCTTGATACAGACTCTATAGTTTTGCCAATACGGCACTTCATGAGTGCCCATTGATCTTGCCGAGAATCAAATGGAATCATAGAGCAAAGTATCTCTTTGAAAAAGCAATTAAGCAAGATACTACACCTCAAGGCACCCTTAACTGGCTATCTTCAGTAAACCCTGGCAATCACATCAAAGGCTTTGAGAGCCTAACAGACACTATAATAGCTAGCCTTGGCCAGTTCCCTCAACAATGTCAGAACAGTCAGGCCCCAGACATGTGTCCTAGGCTAGACAAGGAACGTCTTACTCTGAAGCTGGATATGCGAAGGATCTATAATCACTAAGAACTTCAAGGGCCTTCAGGCTCCCTACACAGTATTTTGTGCTGGAAAACCACCTCAGAATAGCCATTAAGAAGCTCCATCACTGTTTCATTCTGGACCGCTGGTCTCATTTAGCCCAAGCTATCAACTTAGGCAATAACAAAAAAAATTTGGGAGGTGGTTTCGGGTTCTTCCATTTTTAATAAGAACTCACAGGATCTTCCCTATAGACCAGCTGGGACATGGGAACAGCACTTCATGGCCATTTTTTATGATAGCTGCAAGTCCACAGTGCCAACCGATCTGCTTCTACCCAGAGATCTCCCAGAATGGTCCCCAGTCACAACTAGCAAAATTTAAAAGCTCATAGGACACCTTAGAACCAGAAAGGCACCGGGTCCGGATGCCCTTCCTCCGGAACTGCTAAAGGCTGACCGTGATTGGTGGGCGCCTGTTCTCGCCGCTTTATTTACATCTGTTAACCGATCTGGTATCATGCCCAAAGCATGGACACAGGCCATAGTGATTCCCATCCATAAGAAGGGTGATAAGAAATCCCCTGCAAATTATAGACCAATAAGCCTTCTGGCCATTACTGGAAAGTTGTACGCCAGCTACCTACTCCAAAAATTACAAGACTGGCTTCTAGACCAAGACATCCTGGGCCCTGAACAAGCGGGTTTTAAGGCAGGAAAGTCTACACTGGACCATTGTATGATCCTATCACATCTGATCTCCAAATATGCTTCACAGCGTAACACTCATCTGTTTGCAGCTTTCTTAGACCTAAAAGGGGCCTTTGATTCCGTTGACAGAGATATCCTGTGTCTAAAGCTCTCTAGGCTGGGCATTGGTAGGAGGCTCCTCTTTCTGATTCAAAAACTCCATGCGGGCTCTACCTGTCGCATAAAAATGTTGACGCAGGGGGCCCTTTCCAGCCAGATTTTCTTCAACAGAGGAGTGAAGCAAGGCTGTATTCTGGCGCCAACTCTGTTTAATTTATTTATAAATTATCTTGGCCCACTCCTACATAGTATCAACGGCCACAGCCCCAAACTAGGCCCTATACAGATTCCAATCCTATTATATGCGGATGACATGGTTCTCCTGTCCCGCACAAGGATTGGCCTAAAGCAGCTAGTTAGTGGCTGCCATGACTACTTGACACGTAACAAGCTCCAACTAAATTTTGAGAAATCTAAAATTATAGTCTTTGGCAAAGCATGGAAACCCTTTTCCTGGTCTTTCAATGGCAACTCTATCTAGCAGGTCAGAGAGTTTAAGTATTTGGGTGTCTTTTTTCATTATAGACACACTTTGTCGACTCACCGGCAGACAGCGATTAAGTCAGCAAAGGTTTCAGCACAAGCTATCTTACGCTTCCATTGTACTTGGGGCCACTTGTACATCCCTGCTGTGCTGCAGATTTTTAATGCCAAATCTGCAGCACAGCTTCTTTATGGTGTCCCCATCTGGATGTCTGCATTCCACAGCTCTGTGGAAAGGGTCCAATCAACGTTCCTGTACAAAATCTTTGGCCTGCCCCACTGTTTCTCCTATGCAACCTATTCCTTGAAGGCGGCCAACACAAGATTGAGACCCTGGCTTGGCTCAGATTCCTTAAATACTGAGTCAGAATCTGTTTCTTCTCAGCCCAGGACATCCTATTCTAAGTGCTGCTTTCTGACAGTGTACTTCCAAAAGGTTTGGCCCTATTTATCAAGAAAATCAAGACCCTGGGGTTGTCACCAGATCTGCTGGGTTCAATACCTCTATCCCAGGTATTCCGTACAATCAAAAATAGAGTTCTGGATATTGAGGGGCAAACCCTGCAAAGCACTGCTCAAAGGATCTGCTCCCCACTATATTTTCAGTTGCCCCTCTCCCATGCCAGAAGACCGAATTACCTCTATCTTTTAGATCATCCCAAAGACCAATCAGCATTCACCCTTGCTAGGTGCAATATTGTACCTTCCAATTTGGTGCAGGGCAGATTTAGGGGATTACCCACAGAGCTGAGAGTGTGCCCTTGTGGCCAGGGCACAGTTGAATCATTGCAGCAGATGCTGTTCTATTGTATGTGGTATCAGAATATCCGCCTGCAATATTTGAGCCTCTTCCTTTTTTCCCACTCTGGCTGGAGCGACCCAGATAAAATCCGGCACCTGCTGAGTGGCACTAGTAAGGAACTCGCCCAGACAACAGCCAGATATGTCCATTCCATCATGCAGGGCAGATATACGGGTTTGCCCACAGAACTGAGAGTCATGGTACTTTGACAGGAAAACATCTGTGCCCTTATTTATGTGAAATTGTAGTCCAGACTAATATTTGATAATAATTTGATAAAACAATGACTATATTTTGTCAAGTCTGTTCTGTCTTATGGTTATCCTAGATTTTTCTAGATAGTTAAGGATGGTTTGCCAGACCCTCCTTCAGATGATGCTGTGGGACTGTGCAGCTTGTCCAAGTCAGCACAGAGTGGCAGGAACAGTGGAAACTGAAGTCCTAACCACATGCTGGAATCCACTGAGATAGCCATTGAGCTCACTGATGGATTAGAATCAAAATATGACCAATATTTTTATATGATGCAAAAAAGTTTTTGACTGTGATTCTAGACATGCATACATGAGACTTAGTCTAACTTAGGGAAAACACTTGATTCTAGGTAGACATATATAGCATGAAATTATAAATGAATGTGTTCATTACTTCCAAGTAATCAAGTAACCAAGAATAATAAAAGTAGTCAGGCTGGACAAAAGGCTTATCTAATCCATCAGACTATTTCTGTTGTGCTTAACCTACTTCCAATGAGAGGCCCACAAACAGGGCACTTGCCCTTTATACCAGCAACTAATACTAGTACAGGTATGTTGCTTTTGGTCAAGGAAGCAAATCTTTCTATTTACTATCTCCACACAGCCACGTCAAACTTTAAAAAAAAATTGTACATATAAATGGTTGCTATATTGGGGAAGGTAAGAGAAGAATTTTTTTTTTAAATGAGTCCTTTTAAAAACGTGCCTTCAGCTAACGAGTTAATAATAGCCATTACATAAACAACAAGGCTCTAAAACAAAATAGGTAAATGAAGAATAAATGGGGAAAGGAATAGTTTGTAAGCTTTTGCCATCTTTTGAAAAAGTATAAACCCCTGGGATGTAGGTTTTATGTTAATGTGTTATTGCTAGATTAACAAAAATGTGGAATAGCAATGGAGTAGCAGATTTAGTAAAAATACAGATGTTTATAAACGAAAGTGTTGCTCACCTAGTAAACTGAACAAGAATAATATACATGAGGATTTCTATTATGCTAGAACACATAGTAGTTTCCTGCTGTTGTAAAACCTGGATAAGCAGAAAGAATTGTTTATAGTTCTTGAAAGGTATAAAAGTGGTTGGGATCAGATGGTGGTGGAAGACCTATGCTGAGAACTGGACAGGGGGAGTGTGTCCTTGCTGCTTCTGATGGACCTCTCAGTGGTTTTTGATATTATGAACCGTGGTATTCTTCTAGGGCATCTTTCTGGGATGGGTCTTGGAGATACTGTTTTACAGTGGAGCCAATCCTTCCTGGATGGCCCAACTCAGAAGGTGGTGTTGGGGCATTCTTGTTCATCACCCTGGTCATTGGTGATGAGCCCCTCAGGGCTCAGTCATGTCCCTCATGTCCACCCAACATCTACATTAAAATGTTGGGAGAGATTGTCCAGAGTTTTGGGGGTTGCCATCAGTATACTGACAACACCCAATTCTACATTTTCTTCCCATCTGATTCCAAAGAAGCTATTCTGTGCTTAGACCAGTGTCTGTTGTCAGCGATGGACTGGATGGGGGCTAACAAACTGAAAATTAATTCACACAAGACAGAGGTGCTCCTGGTCAATCACAAGGCAGATCAGGGGATAGGGATTCAGCCTGTATTAGATGGGGTTACTCCCCTGAAAATTCAGGTCCACAGCTTGGGTATGCTCCTGGATTCAGCCTTGAGCTTGGATGCACAGATTTCAGCAGTGGCCAGTAGTGCATATACACAGTTAAAGCTGGTGTGCCAACTGCACCCATTCCTTGAGATGAAAAATTTGGCCATGGTAACACATGCCTTAGTTACATCCCATTTGGATTACTCCAATGAGCTCTGTGTGGATATGCCTTAGAAGAGTGTTCAGAAACTTCAGCTGATTCAAAATGCTGCAGCCAGACTGCTGGTTATAAGGAGCATGTAACTCCCTTCTTGCAAAAGTTTCACTGGTTTCCAGTCTGTTTCCAGGCACAATTCAAAGTGCTGTTTATTACCTATAATACAGCTTGGGTCTAGGCTATTTGAAATATCATATCACCCTTTACAATCTTTCTTGGTTTTTAAGATCTTCTGGGGAGGCCCTGGTCTTGGTTCCACCCACCAGCCCATGCTCATTTGGTGAGGACATGAAAAAGGACCTTCTCAGTGGCTGCTCCCAGGCTTTAGAATGCACTGCCCTTAGAAACCAGGTTTACCCCCTCCCTCTTGTCCTTCCATTGTCAGGCAAAAACCTTCCTGTTCAAGCAGACTTTTATGCAGTAAGTTGTCTCAGGAAAACTGGTTTTAAAAAGTTTTTGAATATTTTAAATTTGCTTTTAATCTTGGTTTTTAATCCTAATATTAGGATTAAATTGTTGTTTTTTAATATTATATTTATATAATATTTTAAAACTGTGTTTGTTTTATAGTTCTGTCTGTTGTGAACTGCCTTGGAGAGAAAGGTGGCCTATAAATAATATAAATAAATAATATATATAAAAATATGTTAATTACGTTATGTGCCATCAAATCGGAATCAACGTATATCAACCCTAATAGGGTTTTCAAGGTAAGTGAGATATATAAAGAGTGGTTTTACCAGTTCTGCACTCCAGTGAGCTTCCATGGCCAAGCAGGGATTCAAATTCAGGCTTCCTGAGTCCTAGTCTGTCACTCTATCTATTACACACATTGTGTATCACATATAATTATATACTTGACGAAAAAAAGGATTCTTTACATTTGTACCAGTCTGGTAAATGCTATCCCAGTTTTGTTCCCTTCTATCTTCTATCCCATACAGTACCACTATTTCTTCCCCATTACAATCAGCCCTTAACTTTGTTATGTAATATTTAATTGCATGCTGCAAATAATGTACAGCTTATGTTTATATCTGAAAATACATTTTTAAAATAAAGACACCTCACATATAAGGTTTAGACAAATCTATGAAGGATAATGCTATCAGTGGCTACCAGTCATGACAATGGGTATACTGTATGCCTGACAGACCCCTAGATAAGGTGCTTGACTCTCCCTAAGAATCCTACAGAATTTCATAGATCTCTAGGAAAAAATAGAAGTCTGTATTCTTTCACAGCTGGCATTATATTTTAAAAATAATCCCAGTGTGACCAAGAGTGATATTGTGTACCTTTAGACTTTTTAAATAATATCCTCCTGTCTTCTGAACATCCTTTACTTATTTTCAAAATTATGTAGAACAGATTAAATGTCCAATAAGTTTTTATTTTTTCTTTATTTCATTAAGTAACCATAAGCAAGCATCTCTAAAGAGAATATATAGATGTTTTGTCTGAGTAAATGTTCAAAAACTAAAAACAAATAAAAATTTAAAACTCCTTAACTTGATAAACCTACCTAAACTAAAAAACTAAGATGGATATATATGAATTTTCTGGTATAAATAACAAAACTTCTAAGTTCCAACAAACTTGAATATGATACTTGAAAGTCTAGAACTAATGTATTACAAAAATGTTCAAAATATCTTTGATGGCATAAAGATATTCAGTAAGTGAAATTATTTTTTAAGTCAGAAAAACACTCAGTTATAAATTCTCTGTTAAGTCACATCTATAAAATGTCTTAAACATACTTTAACAAAATGTATAAAAAATAAATCTAAAGCATAAGCAGATTGTACAATCACATCAATAAAAAATCTTACCCTCCCCAGCAGTTTTCTCCCCTCTAATGAAGCTTATCAGACACCATGGCAGTTCGCCATGGCAGTTCACCATGCGGCAGCCACCGCCGCCACATCCCTTTCCCTAACCGTTGGGGCGAAAGAGCTACAAAGAAGCAGCCTCTTCGCCACTAACGGTTTGAATTTCCCGCCTTTTCCCCCTGCCTTTTTTCTGTTCGGAAATCGAAGCTCCGGCCGCAAGTCGAAGCAAAATTTTGCGACCGGAGCTGGTCGTAACTCAAAATGGTCGTAAGTAGGGGTGTTCGTAAGTCGAGGCACCACTGTAATTTTTTTGTTTTGGGCATCTATATTTTTTGAGTTGGCTTACAGAATGCTGACTGCTCCTATGAGCACAATGTATCTGGACCTGAATAATAGACTGACCGTACACTATAATATGGCCTATTCTAGAAGAGACCTGAGGTTTCTCTTTACTGCAGGAATTTTTATATCTCCAGACATAAAACCAAATTATGTTTATTACACGGGTCTGCAAGAGGCCTGAGGATTAAATGATTTATCAATTTTAGTTTTGAGGCCTACATTTGAGTCTTCCCCAGTATAATGTCACCTTCCTCAAATTTATTAATTTCCCCCCAGAAATTTTTCCATGAATTTTATCTGATAAATGTTTGGCACATCATAAGTTTTGAGAGTGATTTTCCTCCCAGCCACTAAGTCTTTGATTATGATGATGTGCTGTCAAGTCAATTCTGACTTATGGTGACCTTTTCCAGGGTTTTTAAGGTAGAGAGTACTCAGAAGTGGTTTTACCATTCCCTTCTTCTGGGGGCATCCTAGACTGTGCAGCTTGCTCAAGGTAACACAGTCTGGCTCTTTTCCCTGGAGACACATTGGGGAATCCAATTCCCAACCTCTTGCTCTGCAGTCAGATAATCAACTCACTGAGCTATCTACTCAGCCTTTGACAGTGTTATCCAGTGCTATCTTTCATAACCACATCAATTTTAATAGGACAAGCGTTAGTGAAAATTATAGCCATGCTCCTTGTCTGGGTAATACCACTTACGCTATAAAGTGTCAATCAATGCATGCTTTAAAATCTCTCTCAGCAATGTGTTTCTTGCCCCCAAAAAGAACGCTTAATTATTTTCATTACCCAACCTCTTTTCCCTGTAGACTCCTACCCATTTATAAGATACGTTTTTCAGCTTTGTCTTTCAAGTATTTATCTTGTACCAATAATCTTCTATAGTCCCCAATCTCTTCCTCCCATCTTGACAGTTTTTGTATTGCATAGACCAGTAATTGATAGGCAGACATTACCTGGATGTCAATGGTAGGCAAAGTTTAAACACTAAAAATAAAACATGCATACTTTATTGTTTTGTAGCCAATCAGGCTGTATGCAAGAGCATAGATTAAATAAAAGGAGTTTTTATTTATTTTATTTTATTTATTTAAATTTTTATCCCACTCATCCAGGCCACTACTCTGGGCAGCTTACAATAACATAATATAAAAATTACAATACATACGAACAATAGATGGCAGCAAAACATCAACAGTTATTCCAAAATCCATGGAGTATAGATGACCAAAACCCAAATTAGTCTGGGGTAAGACTGTGTGAACAGCCACGTTTTGAGTTGTTTTCTGTAGCCAAAGAGGGAAGGGGGCCAGTCACAGCTCTGTCAGGAGAGAATTCTATGACAATGCTGTCACTACAGAAAAGGTCCAGTTTTGTGTTGCTGATTTCTGGGCCTCCCTCAGGGTGGCCGCCTCTAACATTCCAGTATATGAGGTGTGAGTGGAATGGGTGGTCATTCTGAGGGAGACGTGTTCAGACAAGTAGCAAGGTACTAAACCATTTATGGCTTTAAATGTCAGTATAAGTACCTTGAACTTAGCCCAGAAGCATACTAGCAGCCAGGAATGTTGGTCTGAACCCCAAGTCCAAGCCTGAGTCTTTGGTACCAAGTCCAAAGCCACATCTCTCTATTAAAAACAAGTTTTTTTCCCCAGAAAAAAGGGAGGGGTGGGTGGGTTCCAAATCATGAGTTGAGTCTGAGTCACTGAAAAATCCCCCGAGTCGAGTCTGGGTCAAGTCACCAGTGCAACTTAAGTCTGACTTGACAGCGAGTCCCATGACTCGAGTCCCCATCCCTGCCGGCAGCCATTGCAAACTCAACAGGAAAGGTAATATACGATCATATTTTGATATTCCAGCCTGGCTGATGTGTTTTACACTTGCTTCAGCTCTCGAACCACCCTCAAGGACAGCCACACATAGAGAGCATTTCAATAGTCCAGTGATAGTGAACCTATGGCACGTGTGTCACAGCTGGCACGCAAAGTCTCTGTGGGCACACGAGTCATAAGTCGCCATCAAGAAATACTTACCCATCCTCTGGCTTCTACAACAGTTGCATCAGTAAACTCTTGGGCAGGGAGGGAGAGCCAAGATGGCAATGGCAGCTGCCGCCACAAACACACACACATGCTCAGATGCCAGGCATGAAAACACCCGGCTCCTGCCACCTGCACCTTTAAGGATTGCAGCTGGAGGCGGAGAGGGGAGTGTCCTGGGCTGGAGGTTGTGCGGCCAGAGGAGTGGGACTCTTTGGGATGGACGTGGCCACGGCAACTTGGCTTTTGTGTAGGTCTGCGGGAGGAAGCGAAAGTGCATGGTGAAGGTGCAGCCAGCATGGACTGGGTCACAGAGCTGTGGGTAAGTGAGTGTGGATGCCTTTTCCCAGGACTCAGCACATGGGGTGCCTCGGATTTCTCGCCTGCACAGTGCCCACACTTTCCTCACTCCTTCTTGGCCCTCCCAGCCCCAGCCTTTGACCACATTTCTTCCACACCCAGCCACTTTTCCCACCACCCATCGTGAGGCATCTTCTTCAGTAATGTCCAGACTTGGCCGTGGTGCAAGCGTCTGGGTCCTCCAACCGCTTCCCTGGGCACAAATAGATTTTCCTATTTGGTTGATTTTGTGTTGCAGTTTGGGCACTCAGGCTCAAAAAGGTTCTCCATCACGGCACTAGTCTATCCTCAAGATTACCAGCACATGAACCAGTGGTGTTAGGGATTTCTTGTCAAGTAGGGGTCAAAGTGTGCAATCTGCCTAAGATTTTAAAAAGCAGACTTGGCCACAGCCAAGATCTGATTCTCCTCTGAGAGTGCCGGGTCCAGGAACATACCCAGATTGTAAACCTGCTCCTCTGGGGGGGATGTGATTCCCATCTAGACCAGGTAAGCAGCCTCCTAGTAGATCACCAACAGGATCTCTGTCTTACCAGGATTCAGTTTCAACCTATTAGCCCTTGTCCAGTCCATAACCACAGCCAAGCAGTGCTCCAGGGTCTGCACAGCTTCCACTGCTGAAGATGAGGAGAGAGTTGCATGTCATCAGCGTATTGATCACAGCGAACTCCAAATATCTAGATAATCTCCCCCAGCCTCATATAGATGTTAAACAGCAGTGGGAGATAATTGAGCCCTGTGGGACACCACATTCCAGTATCGAAGGAGATGAAACAGCACCCCCGAGCTGAACCCTCTAGTGCCAGTTGCTGAGGAAGGAACAACGCCAGAATACTGCTGTGCCTCTAAACCAGTGGTCCCCAACCTTGGGCCTCCAGATGTTCTTGGACTTCAACTCCCAGAAATCTTGGCCAGCAGAAGTGGTGGTGAAGGCTTCTGGGAGTTCAAGAACATCTGGAGGCCCAAGGTTGGGGACCACTGCTCTAAACCCAGCCCTGACAACCAGTCCAGGAGGATACCATGATCAACAGTATCAAAGGCCACTGAGAGATCCAGGAGGACCAACAGGGTGACACTATCCCAGTCAGACTCCCAAAGAAGATCATTGAGCAGAGAGACCAAAACAGTTTCAGTCCTGTGGCGTGACCTGAACCTCGACTGAAATGGATCCAGACTTTCGATTGTGATGATTTTGAAGGAGAGTGGGATTTGTAGTCAGAGAAAAATGGAGTCGGTTAGGTTCTGTGAGAAATGATTTGAAGGTTTTGGAATGTGATAGGCCATGAGACTGTTATTTCAGTTCATTATTAGCCTGGTACAGCGTGGATCCAGATAAAGGGAGCAAGGACGAAGGAGGCCCAGTGTGAAGACTAAACAAGCATATCATCCTAATTGGGAGAAGATAACGCACCTGCATCTTCATGAGAACTATGGGTGGAGAGATGTGTTACGCCTCTTTGAAGCTAAATGGTTTACAGCTATGAAGTATCAAGGAGAGGGAGGTGTTAGGGATGTAGAAAAGATGGATGATAGGATGTGTTAGAGAGCTTCTCTTAGCTTTGCCAGCTTGGAGAGATTTCGAATGGATTGTGCTATGTGAAGGAATGTTTACAGAATGTAGAATGGTAAGAAGAAGGAGGGGGTGGGAATAGCCCACCATAGATTAGAATTTAGTATTTCTTATTTTAATAAGAAATAGCAGCTTTATTTAACTATTGTAATCTTTGGACATGTTTTTATGCTACTGCTTTTGCAAACAAACTGTTTCTATGAATCTTTATTTTCTTAATAAAGAATAATTATAAAATCTCAACTGAGGAATAGTCTCTTGAAACAGCAGGGTTAGACTAAATCCAGAGGAGTGGAAAAGGTCAATATCTGGCTACCTTAGAGAAGTCCCACCTGACTGAGCTGTTGTGAGTTCTGAGGAATCACAAAGCCTGTGTTTAAGTACTTTCAAAGTACAGAGTAAAGTGAAGTGTTCTTTAATGGTCAGGCTTGTCCATGGCACAGATGCTATGTACTGCTGAGGCTTAAGGAATTACCTCAGTAAAAAGTGATAGATTTGTGACCGGAGTGACTCCCTGCCCAGACTCCATACTCTCTTTAGGGAGACTTGGATGTCACATCGATAACTTAGCCACAGCCCTCTCAATTAGTATCCCCATGAATGTATGTTGGCAACTGGACAGTAGTTGTTTAAATTGTCCAATGGTGAATTAATTTTTTTCAGAATGGGCTGGACCACTGTGTCCCTCAAGCAGGAGGAAATATAACCTTCCTGCAAGGAGGAGTTTATGATCTGGAAGATCCATTTGACTGTCACCTCTCTGGCTGATTTCAGGAGCCAGGAGAGACATTGGCAGCTGGTGGCCTTAAAATGGCTGCTCTGTTGGCGCGCGCTGCCTAAATGGAGCTTCTTTGCCACTCCCCACTGGGATGAGACGAGATGTGAATCTCACACTTCATCCCGAGGACGGGGCTTGGGAACACAGTACACAGCTGCATTTCCCTGCCCTCTCAGCCTCTTTCAAGGCTTTCTTCTCTTGGCTCTGGACGGTGCTGTGCTGTGCTCTGCAATTGCACATGGTGCAGCACTTTCGCTTTTGGAGCCTCGACTGAAGGGGGGCATCAGCACTCCCTCAAGGTTTGGGGGAACAAGGCCCCTGCAGTGGGGCATCCAGATTGCCTGCTGGCAATCGGAAGAGGACTTTAATTAGATTAAATAATAAATAAAAATAAATTTTAAATTAAAAAATAAAGAGAAAGTAGGAAGAGAATGGGGGTGAGGGGCCCACTAAGGGGGCTATTGCCCCAGTGGGGAGCCCCAGCTTGCTTAGAGGGGGCAGCTCCTAGTCATCACACCCCCATTCTTACTGGAACAACACGTTCTAATTTTAAAATTAAACATATAAACAAATAAACAAACAAACAAAAGGGGAAAGAATAGAAAAGGAATAAAAAAATAGGCAAGAGAGTTATATTGAGAAAGAGAGGGGCAGAGGGCTCTACTGTTGGGTTAGTCCCTGGGGAAGTGTTATACCAGGAGGACAGGACACCATTTACTTCCCTTTCACCCAGCATTGGAGGCTTCTTCAACATAATTGTGGTGCTTATTAAATACATACATAAATAAATAAATATAAATAAATAAATAATAATTAAATATAATAACTCAAGCCTGAGTTTAGTTAAAGAGTAATACCAGAGTATATTGTCCCCCTGCTTATTTAACTTATATGCAGAATACATCAAGTGAAAGGCTGGACTGAAGGAATCCCAAGCCGGAATTAAGATTGCCGGAAGAAATATCAACAACCTCAGATATGCAGATGATACCACTCTGATGGCAGAAAGTGAGGAGGAATTAAAGAACCTCTTAATGAGGGTGAAAGAGGAGAGCGCAAAAAATGGTCTGAAGCTCAACATCAAAAAAACTAACATCATGGCCACTGGTCCCATCACCTCCTGGCAAATAGAAGGGGAAGATATGGAGGCAGTGACAGATTTTACTTTCTTGGGCTCCATGATCACTGCAGATGGTGACAGCAGCCACGAAATCAAAAGACGCCTGCTTCTTGGGAGGAAAGCGATGACAAACCTAGACAGCATCTTAAAAAGCAGAGACATCACCTTGCCGACAAAGGTCCGCATAGTCAAAGCTATGGTTTTTCCAGTAGTGATGTATGGAAGTGAGAGCTGGACTATAAAGAAGGCTAACCGCCGAAGAATTGATGCTTTTGAATTGTGGTGCTGGAGGAGACTCTTGAGAGTCCCCTGGACTGCAAGGAGAACAAACCTATCCATTCTAAAGGAAATCAACCCTGAGTGCTCACTGGAAGGACAGATCCTGAAGCTGAGGCTCCAGTACTCTGGCCATCTCATGAGAAGAGAAGACTCCCTGGAAAAGACCCTGATGTTGGGAAAGTGTAAAGGCAAGAGGAGAAGGGGACAACAGAGGACGAGATGGTTGGACAGTGTCATCGAAGCAACCAACATGAATTTGACCCAACTCCGGGAGGCAGTGGAAGACAGGAGGGCCTGGCGTGCTCTGGTCCATGCGGTCACGGAAGAGTCGGACACGACTTAACGACTAAACAACAACAAATACCAGAGGAAACAAAGTGTTTTATTAAATTTTTTTTTAAAAAAGAGAGATAACAATATTATTAAATAAATAAAATGAAATAAAGGACGAACAAACCAACAAGCAGCCTTGGGCTCTGGGTGAGTATCGTGGCTGCATCGTAGCCTGCTTTCCACTCCTGAGGGATCAATATTATTAGTCAGGGCATTGTGCTGGCATTTTGAGATAGCAATTGGGTATTTGTTATCAGCTATGGAATCTAAGAAGGGACAGGGTAAGAGCAAAGGTAAACAGCCAGCAAGATGCAAGGTGCCTGTGGCACACCCACCAGAACTTTCTTCCTCTGATGAGGAGAGTTGGCCAGTATGGGAAGTGCTCCATGCTAAGATTACTGCTCTGGAGGAACAATGGGCCGGGTGAGCCCCGGCAACAAGTGGGGACCCTCAACCCAGGCGTTCGGGCAGGGATTCCAAGACTCATAAGCGGGCAAAGCTAAAGGCGTTAGCTGATGATTTATTGTCTCGTTTTACTGCTCTAGAGGGCAATGCTACAAGCACATCGAAGAAGGCGACAGCCAGTGGCGCATGGTCAGCAGCTCACAAGCAGGTGTCGAGGCCAGTGGAGATAGTTATGCTAGATGAGCAACAGTCTGGAAGGTCTGCCAGGAGGACCGAGGTGCAGAGGTGTGATGCGGCAACTGATACCAGCCTGATGGTGATGGCACTTCGTTATACCACAAGGGCAGCACAGCTATGGCAGGTGAGCTAACCGTTGCACCAGACACCAACAGGGCAGCAATAATATGGCCTTGGTGTAGAGACCAAGCTGTGGAACAACCTGAGTGGGCGCATTCAGCAATACAGGGGCCATAGGTCAGATAGCCTTCTCAGGGATCAATACCAATAGGTGGAGGGCGCCTTACCCACAGGTATCCTTCTCATCCCCCTTAGTATCCACAATGGGTGTGGGGGTATGGCCATATCCGTCAGTGCCTGACACTGGATATAATTCAGTTCCTTTGAGGGCTCTCCCATTTGGAGACTATTCCCTTCCGTTAGGAGATCATCTGACCCCTGCCATGAAGGACCGTATCTAGAAATGAGAGTATGTCGATGTTTTTGATTTACTGAATCGTGAGGTAGATGCCAAGACTGTGGAGAAAGAGGCTGAAGTTGAGAAGGAAAGCCGGCAATGCAAGAAGCTGGAGCGAACTTGGGCCCATTGGTTGCCAGGTTTTCTCATATATTTTGGAGCAATTGTTAAGGCCCAGCCTTGGAGAGAGTAATCTTTGGTTCAGTATCTTGACCTCATCTATAGGGCATGATTTCCCGTGACAGACTTGGCTCCTCTATGATCAAAATTTCCGAATGAGAGCAGCAATACATTCAAACATGAGATGGGACGAGCCACATCCTGGACTTTGGCTTCAGATCATGACACCAGCCCGCCCAGCTCAAGGTGATAGATTTGATAGCGGTCATCTGATCCAAAAGGCTAGCCAGGCTATTATACCCCGTGTCGCAGTGGAGCAGGTGATTCAACCTCACTTGTTATGCTGGGAGTTCAATTCAAAGGGATCATGCTCAAGGAAGGAATGCAGGTACTGGCATGAATGCTCCATATGTGGAGGGTATCATGCCAGCTTGAGATGCTTCAAAGGACGTCCACAAAAAGGGGGCGGCAAGGAATCAGGGGGAGGTAGGAAGCCAGATGGGCCCCCCACCAATGCAAAAGGAGCCCAGCCCCATTAAAATCAAGGTATTAGGGCAATGGTTGGCAAAGTACCCAATAAGGGAAGATGCCAGCTATCTTTTGGATGGGTTTCAGTTAGGTTTTCGGATCCCTGTGACTGGGGAAAGGAAGGCCGCCTTTGCGAATAATTTAAAGTCAGTAATTGGGATGGAAGACTTGGTTCGGACTAAAATAGACAAGGAAGTGCGAGAGGGCAGAGTCATTGGGCCATTTCCTCACGCACCAGTACCTAATCTTAGGGTATCACCACTTGGGCTAGTTCCCCAAAAAACACCAGGTGAGTTTAGACTCATTCACCACCTATCTTATCCAGAGGGTGAGTCAGTAAATGACAGCATCCTGCAGGAACTCTGCTCAGTGCTTTATATCTCATTTGACACAGCGTTCCGCATGATATGGTCCTGCGGGGTGGGAGCTGAAATGGCAAAATGTGATGTTCAATCAGCATTCCGTCTCCTTCCAGTTCATCCCGACTATTTTGAGCTGTTGGGCTTTGCTTTTGAGGGAGCATTCTTTATGGATATGGCCCTGTCGATGGGCTCTTCAGTTTCCTGTGCAGTTTTTGAGCATTTCAGCTCTTTTTTGGAATGGGAGCTGAGACACAGGACAGGTTTAAATAGCTCCACCTATTATTGAGATGATTTTCTTTTTTGTGGCGAGAAGGGTACTGGCTGCTGCAAGTTGTTAATGGAGACATTTCAGTCAATGGCCAGTGAGTTAGGGCTTCCATTGGCTGATGAGAAGACAGAAGGGCCTTCCACAGTGCTGATGTTCTTAGGCATCGAATTGGATACCTGGCAGCAGTCCTGTAGGCTTCTGGCAGTGAAGATCGCCGAGCTTTGGGCAAGACTGATTCATTTAAGGGGCCAGAAGAAAGTTACCCTTAAAGACCTTCAGGAAGCAGTAGGGCACCTTAATTTTGCTTGTAGGGTAGTAGCAACTGGTAGGGCTTTCATTAGGAGGTTATGTGTGGCCATGAGTAGGCTACGCAAATCCTACCACAAAACAAGGATGACTCAAGGTATGATACAAGACTTGGAAGTATGGCTCCGATTCCTTGAGGGTTTTAATGGATTATCACTCTGGAGATCAGAACTTAGACTGGGGGCGGAGCTTCAGGTGCAGACCGATGCAACAGGATCCCTGGGTTTGGTATTTATTTTAATGGGCATTGGTGTGCAGAAGTCTAGCCAGATGAGTGACACAAAAAGGGGTTGATGAGAGACTTGACATTTCTAGAATTCTTTCCCATTGTGGGTGCCCTTTATTCGTGGGCCCAGGAATGGGCCATTGCCATGGTGAAGTTTTGGTGTGACAACTTAGCAGTTGTTCATATCATAAACAACTTAACGTCCAAATTGGAATGGGTTATGCGGCTAGTACGGGCGTTTGCGTTACATGCTTTACAATTTAACGTTGTAGTGCAGGCTCGGCATATTCCCGGTCTTGATAATAGTATTGCTGACGCCCTGTACTATCAACAGATTGAGCGGTTCAGGGCGTTGGCTCCGGGAGCTTGCAGGTTGCCTGAGGTTCTTCCGGCAGAGATATGGCAGATTGGAGAGGGGAGGCCACAAGAGCAATAGGGCTGGCACTTGCCCCTAGTACTCGCCGTGGGTATGTAGCAGTGAGCGAGGAGTTTAGATTGTTCAGAGTGGAGGAAGGATTGGAACCAGTATGGCCAGTGCCAGTTGAGCACTTGCAGCAATTTGCAGTTTACCTGCATAGGAAGGGTTTAGCCCCCAATTCGATTTAGGGCAAAATGTCTGCATTGGTGTTCCAAGCTAAGGCACTTGGGGTTCAAGATTCCACAGTTGATTTTAGGGTTAGGAAGATGATTGAGGGGTGTAAAAAGTAGCTGGGTGAGAGCACCTGATGACAGGTCTCCTATGACTCCAGACATATTAGTTAGATTTGGTAGACTGTGGAGTACCATCTGTCGGGACAGCTATGCACTCTTTCAGGCAGCCACTTTAATTGCATGTTTTGGAGCCTTGAGGGTTAGCGAGGTGGTAGTTGCTGCAAAAAATTACATTTCCCACACAGCATTGCAATTGGAGGATGCGGCTACTTTGAATGGGGTGATTCAGTTGCACATAAGCCGGTCCAAGACAGACCAGGTTGGCAGGGGGACTTATGTTATATTAGGTCTATGCCCCATCACAGAAATTTGCCTGGTACGGGCATTGCAAGCATTTTTGAGGAACAGGGGACGATCACAAGGATACTTGTTTTGCCACAGTGACATTTCCCCATTAACCAGATATCAGTTTGGGAAGATTACCGACCTTGCTTTGCAGCAGGTGGGTTTGCATGGTTTGCGTTTTGGAACGCATTCATTTCATATTGGGGGCAGCATCAATGGCAGCTATGCTGGTTTACACCCCAGAAGCCATTAAGAGGCTGGGGAGATGGTCCTCAAAGAGGTATAGTCTTTACGTTTGTGACATGCCACAGCTTTAGGCAGGTGTCTGGCTGTGTTTTTTTCTGTTTCATTTCAGGTATCGGCACACTTGGGCAGAGGTGGAGGATCCTTATGGTGGGCCACAGTTTTATCTTTTGGGCAGCTAAGTATGCTGCTAGGACGGCATGGGGCTGAGATTTAGGCCTGGGAAACTCTGCCTGGCTGGAATGGAACGAATGGAGAGGCATTATGTGGGCAGAGTTTCGAGAAGCAGCCTACCTGGGAGTTTCGGGTTTGCCCCCAGATGTATTGTTGTTGCATTTAGGAGGCAATGATTTGGCCAAGCGTTGTGGCAAAGCTATTATTTTGGAGGTGTTAAGGGACCTGCAGGAGTGGAAGTGCAGGTTCCCTGCAACCAGACTGGTCTGGTCCACCATTGTTCCTGTTATGTTTGGAGAGTGGAGTGTGACCTGCAGTGCCTAAACCAGGCCAGGAGGAAAGTTAATAGGGAAGTTTGTAGGGCAATGAGCCAAGGTTTGGGTTCAGTTATAGGTCATCTGGATATCCATTTGGATAGGCCAGAGTTGTACAGGGGTGATGGTGTTCACTTATCAGATCAAGGCGTGGAAATATTTTTGACAGACCTACATTGGGGCCTGCGTGCTGAGGTGTTTGGTTTGATGGGGGAAATGGAGCATAGCTGAGCTAGCCCCATTTCAATGGCCGGTAGTGCAGAAACAACAATGATCGGTGAGTGTCCAGGAAATACAACGAAGGTAATAGTCCGACTAACCTCACGGCGCTGTGGATTGTGAGGTTACAGTGCCAGGGGGGAGGACTGCTGGGGCCTTCCCTGGGCCAGGGGTTGTCAATGAGAGGGGACTTACAGGCCCGGGGTGTGTGGTTAAGGCACTGGCCAGCGTCGCATTGTCCATGGGACCACGCGACAACAGGGTGCGGTACTCGCCCGAATGTGGTTGGGGAGGGGGTCCAGTGAGACCTTTGGCCTCAAACCCAATCCCACACTACCGCAGGCCCCCTGCTGGGGAACAATAAGAGTTAAAGTTACCTGTTTAATAAAGCATGGCCCTAATTAATCCAACACCTGTGTCTAGCCTTTTTATTCCATGGGGGGGGGGGCAATGTGCAAGTGTCTTGTCCACGTCATCAGGCATTAGAGGTTGAAACTGATCCAATACAACCAGACAATTCTGCATGTTATCTTTATCTTCCTGTTCTGGAAAGCATTTGAAATATCAGTTTCAATATCTATTTCAATTTTCTGAATCATCCAGTTTGTCTTGTACAGTTGTCATTACAATCTGAAGACAGTTTATTTTTTCTTCTTCTTCTGAGCTCAGTCTCACTGTGCCATTTGCTATTTTCTGCAGAGTGGTAATTTCCCACCCCTATAATGCTCATTGATTATTATTTTTCTACTGGTACAAGTGGTGTCTTTCAGTTGCTCAGGAGTTCTGCTCTTAATTGTTTTGATAACTCTCTAAGTCATCCTTTAACAATGGAATCTTCTTTATATATACCACTTTTGCCATTTTTCTACAGAGCTGTCATCATTTTTCCTGTTTCTGAGTAATTTTGATCACCCTTGAAGTTTCACAACATTTTTGCTTTAAAATAGGATGCTAAATGATGCCTAATATTTTTCTTTGACAAATCTGCTAGTTTTCTGGTTATATACTTTGACTTCATTAAGCAGATTGTGGGGTTCTCCTATAATACCAGCATCTTGGTACCATTGTTTTTAGCTTTAAATATTGTCTTTTACTGTTGTAAGCTGCCTTGGGTCCTTTTTAAGGAGAAAGGTAGGGTAAACATATTTTAAATAAATAACATATATAATAACCTGTGATGTGATCATGATATTTTTTAGAGTGAAAACTGTAGCTTTACAGTGTGTATGAGCAATTTTAGTTCAATTTACAGTTGCCCAGATTTGACACACAATGTCTCAAATTAATAAGACTACTACATATCTGAAAACATCCTAGCACATACCAGGTATACTAGTAAAAACACTTTCAAACATAACCAGTACAACCACAGCATCCAGTTCACCTCAGCATGCAAACTACATTGGAAAATACTTCACAATTTGTGTCAGAATTGGCATGGTTGAATTTGAAGTATTTTTCAATGATCACATGATGTGGTCCATGTGAAATGGTCCATGCCTTTTTCTTCCCAACCCGGACTTTTCTCTTCTGCTGCTGGGGGGCTTCTAATTTTTAAAAAGCTGCAATTGTTTGAATGAAGTTTTGCCTGTGTGGTCATTTGTTTCATTCTAGTGTTGTAGTAAGTTGGGCCATGAAGTTTTGGGACAGCAGAAACATCTTCCCTTGCGATCTTTCTCACTAGCTCCCCTGAAATACTTTTTGGTTATTTTTTTAAAAAAAACAAGTCTAGTGCTAGATCATCTTATCACTGCATTGGTACATTTATTTAGCACTGGATTACAATGCCAACAAACTCCAGTGGAACTACTACAGTCTTTCCATTGTATGTGTGTATGTTTATACATCTATGGAGAGCTTTAGAAAACTGTTCCTTTTCCCCTATTGCTGTGCTATGCCTTAAACGACCCCAGTGGCATAATGGCAGACCATAAAAGGAGAGATGGGGATTGGCAGGAGGGTGGTATTAAAGAAAGGGGCCTGTGGGCAGTGATCAAACTGCACTGGATTGAGAGGCCAGTGTGGACATTGGCACCCAGACAACCCAAGGTCTCTGTGTGGTCTCCTAAACTGAATGCAGTCATGAAAGAAACTGTGAATCAAGCAAATGTAATTGTACCCTAACTGATGGCCCCACTGACCCTAGCTTTCAAATAAGCAACATAACTTACTTACTGTTTTTACTATACCACCCAGAAAAGAAAAACAAAGAAAATGAAAAACACTGGAGGTTTTGAATCAGAATGACTGCCTTCTTTTCCTTTTTTTCAGCAAAGAAGCAGCTCTTATTTGCAGCCTCCACAAAGGAGTCTTTTTTACCATTGTCTGGGGACTTTGCAGATGTCATAGGAAGGGAAACAGCCATATTACAACCTTATTGCAACTGTGCTGTGAAAAGGAGCACAGCAATATTTGCTGTCATTTACTTGGGCATGCCTGCATTCACCCTGAGTCTGTGTGTCTTTCTCCTGCACATATGCTGGCTGGCTATAGTGAGCTCTGGCTTAAAGACGTGAACAAAAAAAAAAAGAAAAGAAAAAAAAAGAACACCCCTCCCCCAAACTTTATGAGAACATTTTTCTTCTGTAAAAGGGAGGGGGTCAGTAATTTGGGGAAAATACTTTTCTTGTGTTTAGTGGGCCTCTTTCTTCCCAATTGTGTGCTATTAAGTCAGAACTGACTTACAGTGACTTTTTCAAAGTAAGTGAGATATTTAAGGAGAGGTTTTACCAGTTCCACCTGTCTCCCATGAGTTTACATGGCCAAAGCAAGGATTTGAACTTAGGTCTCCTGGGTCCTGATCCAACATTCTGTCAGTACACCATGTTGGGCAACCAGCTTGGGGAAAGTGGCAAAGAAAGAAAAAGAAAAGAAAGTCTGTTATCAAATGTTCACCAAGAACCCTTCTCCTGATGATTGATCAAGGTTTTTGCATAATTCCGATAAATAGGTTTCCCTGATGCCCTGTGTAAACAGATATATCTGAAAAAGCTATAATGCAGTAGCAGCAACCTTTTCCTTCTTGGGCTTCTGAATATGGTATCCAGAAGGAAGCAGGATTGTCTCTCGTTGTGTGTTGTTCCCCTGTCAAAAAGCCTATAATATCATCTGGACTAAAGTATACATTGTTAAATATATTGGACAAAAGTTGGCATTACAGAGAGACAGTTGTTTAAAAAGGGAATGCCTTAACTACTGAACATCTGTGATTTTCACTGTGGCAGTTTTTCCTCACCTCATTTAAGGTGTGATCACATGGGGAAATACACTGCAATTTAGACAGCTTGTGGAATGGTCAGGTGCTATCTACCCTGTTTCCCCAAAAATAAGACCTAACCTGAAAATAAGCCCTAGTATGATTTTTCAGGATGCTCGTAATATAAGCCCTAGTTAAGTGAATCCCCGCCCCCCACCATTGTGCAGCACTGTGCAGCAACCAGAAGATGACATGTCTGTATTTGAATAAATGTAGATTGTTGTACATGAAAAAAATAAAACATCCCCTGAAAATAAGCCCTACTGCATTTTTTGGAGCAAAAATTAATATACACCTTGTTCAGTGTATCTGCAACTTTATTTTTTCTTATGAAATAGAAAATAAGCTGGTAATTTAACTTCTGGTGTTCATACTAAATATTCTGTTCACCTGCCCTTCCTTTATAAAAGTTGACACATTCTTTTCATGAAAGAGGAGGGAGGTGGATGGTTACTGCCTTTCCATTCCATAGCCTGGCTATTAGATCTTGTACATCAGTGAGTGATTGGCTGGTGCTATAGGCTGCTCCTCAATGCCTCACTGAAAAATATATGCCCTTTCTAACAAGGAAAGCTGACCACAGTGCTTCTCTCAACCTCTCCCTTACCTTCCAGTCCACTCATCAGGAGTCTTCCTCCAGCTCTTCAACCTGTTCCTTCTAAGAGATTGGCTGTAGGCTTTTTCTCTTTTCTTTAGACACAAGAAGCTAACACTGAACCATGGGATTCTCCTCCAAACAGTACATCAAAGTTGAAATCTCTTATTGCTTGTACAACTGGAATAATGAGTGGGTTTTTTAAAGCTTCTTTGTGGGAAGTGTGAAACAAATTAGCAGAACTAGCAAAACGAGCTAATAATAATAATGAATATGTTTAATCAGCAGATTAATTCAGTAAGGGATTTTTTGGGGAATGGGATAACTAATCAATTTGTTAACCACTTAAATAGTTTGTTAAAGGTTTGTAGTGAGCTTACATGCCATGTTGACTAGGAAGAGGAAAATCTCAGGTGAAGTGTTGCTAAATAGCACATCCCTCAGCCCCCTAAGGGTGGCCTTTTGGCTTTTCACCCATCCAAGAATACCACAGGCTCAGTCAGGTCCTCCTGGCCACATCATTCAAGCACTGTTAATTGTAGTGAGAGGATATTTTTATGTAGTCAGAAATCATAACAGGTTTCAAATGCAATTAAGCAATCAAATTTCATTTTGCATCATTTGCTCCATGCAAATTTCATTTCATTTCATTTTTTAAAATTCAGGTCTTTGTTCCTTTTATTCACACATTGAGAAAGATTTCCACAAACTTGAGTAATAATAAATGTTTTATTACAGTCATTGACCAGCAAAAGTAAGGAAGATTATTTAAATTAGGAAACATAAAATCAATCTAAAAACACTAAAAACATCTATATACATATATATAAAACTACATTCATACATCTTATTAGATATCTCCTGCCTCCCTATCATAGGCCTTATCTATGGGCTATTACAGCTTGCATAGAATGACAGAATTGTTACTTTGAAACTCATAGAGCCCGTGTGATCATTAAGGCCTCTACATGTATACACCAATTTACAGATACTATAGCTGCGCTTTGGGTGGAACCTTTCCTTCACGGATTTTGATTGCAGCAGCACAGAATTTAGCTACTTTTGTCAGCATATCTGAATTTTGGTTTAGCCCAGTATATCTGCCAGGGCATCGCCCTGTCAGCAAAAGCAGTGTGCAATGTGCCTCTGATCATCCAGGAAATGCCCTTATGTAAGGGTTAACGAGGACTTCTCGAATGCCAGAATAAAAAGCACAATGAAGTAACACATGGGAGATAGTTTCGATCTCACCAGAGTTACAGGGGCATATACGCTGCAAACTTGAGTGTTTATGTGTTAAGTGCAGTACTCCATGGACTTCATGGTCTAATGGAGCGTGAGAGGGGGCCTGCAGTTTTTCATCCTGTTTTCAGCTGTACAAACAAGCTATACTTCTTTCCTTTCGAGGCCAGACTAAAGCCCACTAAAATGTTAGGGTTACAGCAATAGGGTTAACTAAGGTTTTAAAAATCAAACTGGGCAGGCCTGATGCTCTTCATCTTAACACCAAGCATATTGACATTGTTTATTTTTTCTGTCCCAGCCTCATGTCTCAGATCAGTGGCTGGTTTTCAGGGCATTTTAACTGTTGAACTTAAAAGGATATTTAAGCCTACCATCAAAACAAAGCTGAACCTGTTCTAAGAAGCAACAACAAAATAAATAAGTCTGAGAAACTGGTGAATCTATTTGTTTGTTTTACATTTTTAAAGACCTCTTCCTGCACAAATGACATCCTGTATTTTTTTCCTAACACATTGCACTTAGCTTGAAGAATCCCCACACAGTCTTTTTTTTGTGCAGGGGGGAGAGGTGTCTGCTATTGCCTAGTCTTAGATTTAGGGACCTGGATTCAAGTCCCAATTTTGGTGATAAAAAATATTGGGTGGTTTTGAATTCTGCATCTACCAAATGGATTAATACTGAAATACTTGTCACAGTTTGTAGGTGAGGAGTTACAAATAACTAATTTCTTGTAATTACTACATTATATTACAATTAGTAACTTAAAGAGAGATAATGACCAGAATCCTGTTGGTTAGTTATACTGGCGTAAGTGCAATAGCATAAATTGCAACGTGAAATTGTTGCTACTTAACAAGTCACTGTGCCTCATCACATGTCATTCATATGAGCTGATGTGAGATAAGGGATACAAATGCCATCATAGCTGAATAACAAGATTCTGGCCAATTTCACTTCTTTTACACTCCTAATTGTAATTTTTGATTTATGGAAGTGTGACTTCACTAAATGGTATTGGAATAGCTCAGGATTCAATGTGTGCCACAGTGTTCTTTTGGGACTGTTGATCCACTGCAGTGGTTCCCAATCTTGGGCAACCCAGGCGTTCTTGGACCCCAATTCCCAGAAGCCTTCATCACCAGCTATGCTGACTGGGGTTTCTTGGAGTTACAGTCCAAGAACACCTGGGTTACCCAAAGTTGGGAACTACTGATCCATGGAATCATAGAACTGTAGAACTAAAAGGGGAAAGCTGCGAGCAAAAGAATGTTGATGAGCAGTGTTGCTTCAGTGAAAGTCAGAAATCAATTTGGCTAGGAAAAAGGTATTTACTTAGGGTGCAGACAGAAGGGGCAATGGATCTTAACTGAACATAAGTCTGAGAGCTGGGCAGAAGTTGGACATGTAGAGTGCAGCTAAAGGCACAATGTAGTCATCTAACACAAAAAGGACCGAAAGACAACAAGAGGCAGCAAGTTGCATGAAGGAGAATCCAAGGGGAATGTGAAAGAGAAATACAAAGCTGATGAGAAGGGAAGCAGCACTGGCATATTGAAGACCCAGAAGAGTAAGGGCGGAATGTTAAAATCTGATCTGCACAAGGTTTTTCATTGTAGATCTTTCAGTTTTCAGCTGTACTAAATAAACTGAACTCTCCTTTGATGCCCCGCCCCCTCCGTTTCTTACTCAGTTGTTATTCAGGTGATATTGGCAATTAGATGTGAGTTTTACCTGCTTCATTTGGTTCATCAGTGTGGGTTTACTTGGAGAAAAGAAGTCTTAGATTTTTATACCCATGTTGTATCCATACTAAACTATTTTAACACTATCTACTGTGTTTCCCAGAAAATAAGACAGAGTCTTCTATTAATTTTTGCTCCAAGAGAACACATTAGGGCTTATTTTCAGGGGATGTTTTATTCTTTTCATGTACAACAATCTACATTTATTCAAATACAATCATGTCATCTTCTTCTGGTTGCTGCACAATGGTGGAGGGTGGGGTTTCACTTAACTGGGGCTTATTTTTGGGGTAGGGCTTATATTACGAGCATCCTGAAAAATCATACTAGGGCTTATTTTCAGGTTAGGTCTTATTTTCAGGAAAACAGGGCAGTTGTCCTCCTCTGGACACATTTCAGCTTCTCAATGTTAACTGGGATGCTCAGTATTCAAGGTGAGGTCTATTGCTTCCCTTGAGCTGGACACTATACTTCTACAGATGCAACACTATACTTCTATAGCTACAAGCTATGGGTACAAAACACAATTTATTTCTCTAAGACCCAGAATGGGTTTCTCAAAAACAAGTCATGCCAGACTAATCTTATCTCTTTTTTGGAAAGTGCCACAAGCTATGCTGACTGGAGAGCTTAGTGAGATGGAGTACCTGCCTGAGGAGCCAAGGTTTGAGAGTTTAATTCCCCATGTACCTTGTAGGAGGAGAACCAGCCAGTGTTGTCCTGGGTGAGTTACAGAGTCCCAGGGTGTCCCCAGACATGAACAGTAAAACATTTCTGTGTACTCTATATTTAGAAAAACCTGGAAAGGGTCATTGAAGAAATTATAAATGCAGCAAATTAGATCAGTTGGAATAGATGGGCAGCTATAAGGCTGATAGAACGGAGGATTATTCCCAGCTAGCATGGACAGAGGCTTCTGGTTATCAAAAGCTAGGATGCTAAGGGCACTCTAAAATCATCTGAAAAGGAAACTGCTTTCCAGTGAGAAATCAAAGTGCATACACACATAATTGTGGCAGGGAACAGTGTGGTCCTAAGCCCAATCTTGGCCATTTGGATCACTACCAGATATACTACCAGATATACTGTAAGATTCGCTGCCAGGTTAAACTAGGTTTTGCTGTTTCTTGCACAACTGGTGTTGGCCCTGGAAGAAAGGAAGTTGCTGGACCTGCAGATCCCAGGGAAGAAACAGCAACTGCTAGTAGACTTAGGTTTCTGGTACTCAGCTGGGATTGGCTGGGTATCTGCGGGGCTTGGGAGGCTTGAGTGTGAGCCTCTGTTAATGTTTGTCATGAATTAGAATTGACTTGATGGCTGATAATTATTAGTATTAAGCATAGAGGTAACTATGTGACACTTTGTAACAATAATTGTAACTAATTCTCAGAGGTACCTTGCTAAATTCAGCTATTACTCATCTTGATACAGGACGATACTGAAACTGTATTTTAACATGACTATTACATTCATATGTGATGACAAAGCTTGGGAATTTCTCTATGTACCTACAATATATAAACACTACACTGTATCTGTACCACAAACGCTCTTGATGTACCATTATCTCAAAGTAGTTTATAGTTGGACTTTTGTTATACTTTGTATTCTTGTAGTGTTCTTAATATATGCCTTTCCAAATAATCACGTAGCCTGCAGTTACAAAACATATAACCCTGCCTCAACCCAGACCCGGGAACAACAAAGACCACTCATGCCCACTCATGCCTACAGAGATAGCTATACCTGATAACATTTTATGGCCCATTCATGGTCCATCTAAGCAAACAAAGAGACCCCTATTCAGCTTCAAGAACTGCCATCCTCCTGGTAAAGTATGGGCCAGATGGCCAAGCATTGGTATGCGGAGGGCAGGAAGGCCACTGATAAAGGTTGTAACAAGTACCCGTGAATCACCCTCCTTGAAGGGCACACTGAAACACAGGAAGAAACATACATCAACCTATCAATAAGATAACAGGATAGTTGCCCTTATTCCCAGACTTTAGGGCGCATCCTGGGTATGAGGTCAAGGCAGAAAATGTATATTTCTCTCTAGCCAATGAGTCAACTGGATGGTCACCTGGAATCCAATCAGGACCAGGATCCAAAAGTTGGGGTACAAATGACCAATAGAAATGTAGTATTTTATGGCTCTTTGTCTACATCATTATAAAATGTATGACTATATGTCTCTTTTCGGGGCCTTTTTCTCTGCTATTAAGAGGAAGGCCCGGCTGATTTTTCTCTTAATAAATTGGCTCTTTGATCAGCTGCATGCGTCTTAGCCTGTTGTCCTCGCCGGAAATCTGAACCCAAAATTGACTGGTAACATCTGGTGCATTGGCCGGGAAATCTTTCCGGTGACCCTTGCCATCCTCAACGGAGGACCCAGGCTACCCTCTTTCTGCCTTGCCTACCACCTGCTCTCCATGGTGAGTGACCTGAAAGATTGGTACTCTTCGTGAACTAGATACCAGAGCGTTCTGAAAGACGGGGCTCTGAGGGGGAGCGCTCTGAAAGACGGGGCTCCCAGGGACCTGGAGGAAGAGTGTGCTGGCTACTCCTTCACTGTGAAGATGCCCCACTTCCTGGCTGAGGCTGAGGCCAACGACGCCTTGAGGTGAACGCAAGTGCACAGTGAACAGGGGCCTGAGTGGGATACGTGTGCCTGCCAGGTACTTAGAGAATCCTAAATCACACAGAAGCTTCATATGTCTTCCCCCAAAAAGCCCATCAAGTTTAGTGAAGACTGGATATTGGACAACTGAGTTATTCACCTACAAATTGGGTCCCCCCAGGAAAGTGACAGAGCCAGCTGGCAAAGTTTGCCACGTGGAATGTCATTGAGGAAGTTTGAATTTTCCCCAGCAAAATGAGATATCTTTGGCACTGAGGTAGTTCGGTTTGCATCCAGCAGGCTCTAAGCAATTTGGTATTGAAGTAGTGTTTGCCCCTTGCAGGCATTGAGGCATTTGGCATTGAGGTAACATTTGCCCCAAGCAGGCTCTGAAGCATTAGGCATTGAGGTAGCGTTTGCCCCCAGCAGGCACTGAGGCATTTGGCACTGAAGTAGAGTTTGTCTCCAGCAACAACACAAGCATTTGGCATCTTGGCAGGAGTCTTCTCAAGGCATTTGGCATCTTGGCAGGGGTCCTTTCCAGCAGGATCACAGGCAGTTGACATTGAGGTAGAGTTTGTCTCCAGTAGTGACCCAGGCATTTGGCATTAAGGTAGCATTTGCCCCCAGCAGGCACTGAGGCAGTTGGCATTGAGGTAGCGTTCATCTCCAGCAGCAACACAGGCATTTGGCATCTTGGCAGGGGTCTTCTCAAGGTGTTTGGCATCATGGCCAAGATGAGGTCTTGGGGGTGTTTGAGTGGCTGATGGTTTCTGGCTGGCAGGCAAGATCTCCCAAGATGTGGGATTCAGGCATCTCAGGTACCAATATGATTATTTTGGGATAGCGTGAGAGACATTGGGGTAGGCTGGCTTCCTTTTTACATTGGTGGCATAGTGGCAGAAATTTGCCACATGGATGAGCAACAGAGGGTTTGCAGGTTTGCTGGAATAGCAGGTAGGGGAGAAAATATGGCACTGAGGCATTTGGCATCAAGGTGGGATTTGCCACAAGCAGGCGTTGGACACAAGCCTCCAAAAAGAACTAATTATATACATAAAATGTGGTGTTGGACTTCCAGGTTGTGTATGGCCCTGCCATGAAGGCTGCTGGACTTGTTGAGAAGTTGGCTTGAGGAGACTGGAATCGGCTGCTAGACTTTAGAACTTGGCCTGAGGAGGCTGGAATTAGCTGCTGAACTTGTTGAGAACTTGGCCAGAGGAGGCTGGAATCGGCTGCTGGACTTTAGAACTTGGCCCAAGGAGTCTGGAATCGGCTGCTGGACTTTAGAATTTGGCCCGAGGAGGCTGGAATCGGCTTCTGGACTTCTGACATTGGTTTTCACTTGGGAAGGCTAACAGGCAGATTGGCAGGCAAGTAGGCAGGCATTTTTTCAGGTGGGCTGGCAGATGAGCAGGCAGGCAGGCAGGCAAGCGGGCAGGAAGGTGGGCACACAGGCAGGCAAACAGATGGTATAGTGAACCATTGGGCCTCAGGCAGGCAGGCAGGTGGTGTGGTAGGAGAGAGACTGTCATTGGGACCCTACCTCTTTGTGTTCAGTGAGGGGAAGCCCAACAAGGGAAGGTTCACCTTGATGAACGACAGTCTCTCCACATGTACGGGATCCAAATGTGAGCGGCGTGGTCGGAGTATGTCTCCGAGATGGGAAAACACGCGCTCGCTCTGGACGCTGGTGGGGAGGGATGGAAAGGAGGTCCATGGCCACATTGGACAACTCTGGCCATACGACCACTTTCCTGGCCCAGAAATGGAGGCGATCTGACTGGGGGGCTCAGCAAGATACTCCCATACAATAGTCTCTGCTGGATCCTCCTCTGCTGCCTGTCTCTCCTCTGCGGCAACTGCCCAGGTCACCACAGAACTCCAGTAATGGGGACTGGGGCCTTCACCAGCAGAAGTCCCTGCCTGTGGCTCCAGCAAACCACCCTGCCCCTCCTCTGTCTTGTGCCCTGGCGTTCCCAGCCCCCCACACAAGCGTCGTGCACCCAATGCCCTGCGGACCTCAGTGAAGAGCTCCGTTCTCCACTCCTTGAGCTCCAATGTGCGTGCTCCCAAGCTGCCCTTGATTTGAGGATCACACAGGCAGGCCATGCGGTAAGCTCTGTCCCTGCAGACAGGATGGAGTCACTTCCGCACACCTGCCTGCGACCTCTTTACCAAAGCCCTGGTCCATGGAAGGAGGGAGGATCCCAGTGCCACAGCAGACTCCAAGGACCGATTGAGGGCATGAATCAGGGGGATGGCCTGCCCCAGGCTCGCCTTGTAGCCACACAAGATGTCAGTCATTTCCTGGAAGGGCTTGAGCACCTCCACCATCTGAGAGAGGGCCAGCCAATCTGTGGCACTGATGCCCACCTCTCTCCCCCTGGGCAGAATGGGTATGGAGGACATGATGTCCTCCAAAATGGCCTTCTGCTCCACCAAGCGGGACACCATGATGTAGGTGGAGTTCCACCTGTTGGGCAGATCTGTCAGGAGAACGTGTGTCTCCTGACCCAACTCCTGCCTCTCACTTAGTCAGGCAGCTTTCAGGCTGCGGGAGAAGTGGCCCACCAGTTGGCGGCATTGCTTCAGGAGTGCCCGTGTCTCCCGGGTGCCTGCGTCCCACTTGGGCTTGACGTGGCTGCCCAGCCAATCGCATCACACATGATGAGGTGCAATTTGTGCGCCATGCACACTATGCCGTCAAAGCCCACCACATTCAATGCCGCCAACATGTTCCATCCCGCATCCATGACCATGTGGCCATGGATGACCTCCGCCTCCGGTGCCCAGTCCTGCAGTATGCACAGGAACTCATCGGCGATGTTCCTCCCTGTCGCCTGAGCCTCCATGTGCGGCACCTGCAGCAGAACGGACCTGTAGCCTGATGGCAGAGCAAGGGCCTCTCCCTGCAGCCCTGTTGCCAATCCCCTACCTTTCCTCAGGTCCTCTAGATGCCACCAGTGGGCTGTGAGCAAGAGGAAGCTGTGATGACCTCCTCTCCATAGGTCCACCGTGAAGTGCACGTTACGTCTCTGTTCCCATGAAAGATGGTCACGGATCACCTCCCTCACAGAGTCATAGAGTGAGGGCAGCACTCTAGAACTAAGGGTTCTCCGTGGGGCAAAAAAATGCAGCAACTGGTAAGGCCAGGGCTTCCATGGTGGACAGTGGAAGTCCAAGCAGGGCAATCATCTTGGTGATGAGGAAAGTGGCCGCCTCCTGGGCCTTGCCCTTCAACCGCTGGCTGAGGGTCATTGCAGACCCAACGGGTGCAACTTCATGGAGCATGGCCTGCCTCATGCTCCCAGTCCCAGAAACCCCCGTGCCTGCCCTTTTGGAAGGAGGCGCTTCCTTCTGCCTCCCTACATCTCCCCCTGGAGCTGCTCTCCTTCCTCCCCCAGATGGTGGTGACAAAGTGCCTTCCTCAGACAGGAGCTTTGGGTGGTGCCTCTCTAGATGTTGGCAGAGGGCGGTGGAGGACAGTTGCCTGGGGTCTGACCCCCTCCGGACCACCACAAGGCAGGCATTGCAGTGTGCAAGCCATGGGTCATCGTTGACCACCGTGAAATGATCCCACATGGCCCCTCTGCCATGTTTGGCAAAACGATGACCCACTGCCTGCCCCTGACTGCTGCTGGCCTGGGAAGAACTCTGTGTGCCAGTGGTGCTACTGGTCTGGGAGGAGGGAAGAAATTACTCTTGGGACAGGGGTGAGGGTGGGGGTTGTGAAGCCTGCCCTGCTGTTACTGGTTCCGACTCAGACTGGGGATCTTCAGGAACCAGTAACTCCTCAGATTCCTTGAGGAAGAGCAGCGGCAGTTCTTTGGGCACTGCTGGAAGCTCTGCTTTCATGCTTGCCTGCAAGGCCACTGGAGGAGGAACGGTGGTTGTGGTGGTGTCCAGCAGCTTCACAGGCTTCTTCCCCTGGATGCCCCACCCTGCCTGAACACAAGCCTCCAAAAAGAAGTAGCCTAACAGAAATCTGCTAAAGAAATCCCTCCCCAAATTCCCAGTAAAGTTCAACTAATGAAATAAATGAAATAAGAAATAAAATAATTAAGAAAAAGAAGTGTTTGCTTTGCTGCCACAAAAGTGAAAGCACAGCCACAGCTAGCAAGTAGCAATAGCACAAGTAACTGTTCTCACTCTCAAGAGAATCAGAACAGAAGTGGAAAATGGCTGCGGGGAAAAGACTTATAAAGCCTCTGAAAAAGGTACACCTCCACAGCCCTTTCAGCAGTGCTATTGGCTGCCTGACTTACCAATCCAGGATCTCCTGATTGACCAGCGCTTCTGATTGGCACCAGCAAACTCTCCAGGATGTCTGGCTCAAGGTCCCCAACCACACTATCTGGGTTGTCCGGGACATCCAGATCTTTCTGGTATAATTCCTCTGTGTATTCTTGCCACCTCTTCTTGATGTCTTCTGCTTCTGTAAGGTCCCTACCATTTTTGTCCTTTATCATGTCCATCTTTGCACAAAAGTTTCCTTTAATATCTCCAATTTTCTTGAACAGCTCTCTGTTTTTCCCCTTTCTATTATTTTCTTCTATTTCTTTGCACTGTTCATTTAAGAAGGCCCTCTTGTCTCTCCTTGCTATTCTTTGGAAGTCTGCATTCCATTTTCTGTAACTTTCCCTATCTCCCTTGCATTTTGTTTCCCTTCTCTTCTCTGCTATTTGTAAGGCCTCATTGGACAGCCACTTTGCTTTCTTGCATTTCCTTTTCTTTGGGATGGTTTTTGTTGCTGCCTCCTGTACAATGTTACGAGCCTCCATCCATAGTTCTTCAGGCACTCTGTCCACCAAATCTAGTTCCTTAAATCTGTTCTGCACTTCCACTGTGTATTCATAAGGGATTTGGTTTAGATTATACCTGACTAGCCCAGTGGTTTTTCCTACTTTCTTCAGTTTAAGCTTGAATTTTGCTATAAGAAGCTGATGATCAGAGCCACAATCAGCTCCAGGTCTTGTTTTTGCTGACTGTATAGAGTTTCTCCATCTTTGGCTGCAGAGAATATAATCAATCTGATTTTGGTATTGCCCATCTGGTGATGTCCATGTGTACAGTCGCCTCTTGTGTTGTTGGAAAAGAGTGTTTGTGATGACCAGCTTGTTCTCTTGACAAAACTCTATTAGCCTTTGCCCTGCTTCGTTTTGAACTCCAAGGCCAAACTTACCTGTTGTTCCTTTTATCTCTTGACTCCCTACTTTAGCATTCCAATCCCCTATAATGACAAGAACATCTTTCTTTGGTGTCAGTTCTAGAAGGTGTTGTAAGTCTTCATAGAATTGGTCAATTTCAGCCTCTTCAGCATGGGTGGTTGGTGCATAAACTTGGATTACTGTGATGTTGAAAGGTCTGCCTTGGATTCGTATTGAAATCATTCTATCATTTTTGAGATTATATCCCAGTACAGCTTTTCCCACTCTTTTGTTGACTATGAGGGCTACTCCATTTCTTCTACGGGATTCTTGCCCACAATAGTAGATATGATAATTGTCTGAATTGAATTCGCCCATTCCCGTCCATTTTAGTTCACTGATGCCCAGGATGTCAATGTTGATTCTTGCCATCTCCTGTTTGACCACATCCAGCTTATCAAGGTTCATAGATCTTACATTCCAGGTTCCTATGCAGTATTTTTCTTTGCAGCATCGGACTTTCTTTTCACTTCCAGGCACGTCCACAGCTGAGCGTCCTTTCGGCTTTGGCCCAACATTAGCTCTGGAGCTACTTGTACTTGTCCTCTGCTCTTCCTCAGTAGCATGTTGGACGCCTTCCGACCTGAGGGGCTCATCTTCCAGTGTCGTATCTTTTAGCCTTTTGTTTCACTTCATGGGGTTTTCTTGGCAAATATACTGGAGTGGTTTGCCAGTTCCTGCTCCAGGTGGATTGCGTTTAGTCAGAACTCTCCACTATGACCTGTCCGTCTTGGGTGTCCCTGCACGGAATAGCCCATAGCTTCTCTGAATTACTCAAGCCCCTTCGCCACGACAAGGCAGCAATCCATGAAGGGGAAATTGACGAATAGAACTTGAGAAATATATGATGAATCGGCGATATTCGTTGAAAATCATGATTCATTTTTATATTTGTCCCCATCTCTACAATTATTTAAATGGATCAAACAAATACCACATTTAAAAATGTTGGAGACGTCACTTCCGCTAGAATGGCAATGTACAGCTGAATTTTCGTCTCTTCACCCTGGAATCTAAAAAGGATGATAAATGCCCTTCTCCCTGTCTGAAATGTGAGTAAATAGTGATTAAACTTCTGATGAAAGCTTCAGGCAAAGATAGAAACACTCTTTGAAGTGTAAACATGCTGTTATCTATCTAAAGAATGTACTTTCATTTTTGCCCGGGAAGACGGAGGCTGCTAGAGAGGCAGAAAATAAACGGCCTGTTAAACACGGCTTGACTCCTTGAGCTATAAATCTTTGCTTAGCTTGGTGTATACATGCGAAAAAGCAGAGATAAGATTAGGAGCTGGGTTCGTGGACAACCCCATAAACCATCAGATAATAGCGTCGAGCGTATCGCCCGTTTAAAAAGGGTGGAAGAGGGGGAGCCCCTCCTTTCTGAAATCAACATGGAAAAAAAGTTTCAGAGCTTGCCTCTTCTGTGAAAGGAATGGAAGGACAACTTGGACAGGTTCTCTCTAAAATGGACATTTTAATAAGAGGGAATCAACAGATGGGACAAGATATACAAAAACTGCAGGGAGAATTGACAGACATTAAGACAAGTTTAGGCAAAACAGAGGGCAGGTTGCAACAACTGGAAGATTTCCAGAGCGAGGCGAAAAAACAGCACCAAATGGTTGATGAGCTCCGAAAAAAGGTTATCTATTTAGAAGATAATTCAAGATGTAATAATATCAAAATAATGAATTTTGAACATGAGAAAGAAAAGGATTTGAAGGGGGAAGTGGTAGACTGGATTAATTCTGTTATGAAATCCCAACATGTGGCTGAGGAAGATATTGAGAGAGTACATTTTGTTGGGAACCCAAGAAAAACCAGAAGACCCATAATACTAAAATTTTTCAACTATATGAAGAAAGAACAGTTTCTTAGGGTCACTAAAGAAAAGCCTGAATTGCTAGTTTATAGATCGAATTCAGTTCAGATCTATCAGGATGTAAGCCCCGAAACCATTCAGTGGAGAAGAACAATGAAGCCCATCACTTCAATTTTAATTAAGAACGGCAAGAGATACAACTGGGGCCATCCTGTCTATTTGAAAATATGGAAGGATGGAACCCTACATAAAATCTACTCTTTTGAAGATGGGAAGGATTTGATGATAGCCTGGGGACTTTGGCAAGAAGATGAGAGCGAAGGGACAAGCAAGCAAGTAGCTCTGTAAAGACTGGTAGTCCGAAAGAGAAGATATTTTGAGAGAAGATACTTTGATTGGAAGAGATTACTGGACGTTACTGGATGTCGGAAGAATTTTTTTTTCTTTCTCCTTTACCCTCCCCTTTTTTCTTTTTTCTTTTTGATTTTTTTTCCTTTTCCCCCCCTCCATTTTGTAATGAGGGTTGGAATTTTTTTTCTCTTTCTTTCCTGCCCACTTTTTTATAATATTAACATTCTTTTTTAATATTATTAATAAATTCTTTTTATTAAATTCTTTTTTTAAAATATTTTTTTTCTCTTTCATATTTTTTTTCTTTTCCTTTTTTTTCTTTTTTTCATTGTTGTTCTTTTGTATGTGGGTTTTTGATTCAGGATTTTTTTTGTTTTGTTTTGTTTTTGTTTTCTTTATTATTGTTTTGGATTACCTGATTAGGCTGGGGTTGTAGAAAGAAGAAGAGATGTTAAAAGTTAGGAGGGAAGGCATTTGAGTATATATATAGATAAAAATATGAGGTGGGGTGAAATAGGGATGAAGGTTTGGCTGGGGTCTGGACTGGTGGGGGTGACGTCTCCCCCCTCCCAGAGCTCGCGCCAAACATTAGTGGGATGTGGGGAAATGGGAGGGAGGAAAATAATTTATATGTAGGTAAGGAGGACAGGGATAGGAAATTAGAGGTAGGTGAATTTATTTTTTTCAGTTGTTTTTTTTTTTTTTTTTTTTTGTTATGTGAGATGCACAAAGGGACCGAATAAGAGGCAGAGGATGGAACGGATATGGGGAAAAACATAAGGGTAGCGACTTTAAATGTGAAAGGCCTAGGGTCTGTATTAAAGAGAAGGAGGATAGAATTATTATTAAAGAAAAGTAAAGTTGACATTATCTATTTACAAGAGACACATCAACTAAAGGATGGAGTCAATGAATTGAAATTACAAAACATTCATATATACGAAAAAGCATTTGGGACCTCTAAATCTAGAGGGGTAGCAATATTAATATCTAAACATTGTGAATTTGTGATAAAAGAAGTAATAAAAGATAGTAATGGTAGATATTTGATAATTCAAGGTCAAATGGGGGAGGAAGATTATACATTAGTAAATGTGTATGCACCAAACATGAATCAAGGAGAATTTTATAGAACTGTGATTAAAGAAATGGAAAAGGTTAGGAAAGGATATGTGATCATGGCAGGAGATTTCAATATGGTTCTGGATAAGGTGAAAGATAAATCCACATGTAAAAAAGATGAGTTGAATAAAAGAGGTACCCTCCTGAGTAAGATACTAAACACTACGGATTTGAAAGATATATGGAGAGAATTAAAGGGAGATGAAAGAAGGTTTACATATTATTATTCTGTACATAATAGTTATTCTAGAATAGATTTTATGTTTATTTCACAAAACTTAATTTCAAAAGTAGTAGATACGAATATTAATGTGATAAAAATAACAGATCACGCGTTGATGGTGTTGGAGATGAAAGTTAAGAAGGACTATAGAGAAGCTAGAAGATGGAGAATAGACTCCAATATTTTTCAACATACAGAGGTTGTGGATAAAGTTAAGAAAGAATGGCTGGAAATATGGTCATTTAATGAAGCAGGTGGGAATAAAATAGGAGTATTATGAGACACTATGAAAGCAGTCATGAGAGGAATTGCCATAAGAGAATCCTGTAGATTAAAAAAATTGAGAGAAGAAAATATAAAAAGAATTGAAGAATCATTAAAAGATTTAGAAAGCAAATATTTTATGGATAGAGATAACAAAAAATTAATTGAGATCCAAGCTAAAAGAAAGGAATTAGAAGGTTTAGAGTTAGAAAAGGTCCAGAGGGACTTGATATACGCTAGGAGGAATTTCTTCGAATACAGTAATAAAAATTCAAAACTTTTAGCTAGAATAGTTCAAACTAAAAGAGCAAAAAATATAATTGGAGTGATTAAAGATAAAACGGGAAAGAATTGTAGCTTAATGAAAGAAAAACTAAAGATAATACAGGAATTCTATCAAAATTTATATAAAGGTAATAGTGTATCGAAAGAAGATATAGAAAATTATATTAAAGAAAATGTTAAGAGTAAATTATCAGAGAATGATAAAAAGGATTTAGATAAAGAGATAAAAGAGGAAGAGATTATAGAGACTATTAATAAATTAAAAAATGGTAAAACTCCAGGTTTTGACGGATTAGGATCAGAATATTATAAAACTTTTAAACCAATATTGATCCCTAAGTTAAAAGTGCTCTATAATGAAATATTGGAAGGAGAGAGAATACCAGATTCTTGGAAATATTCATTAATAACTCTTATCCCAAAGCCTAATAAAGATTTAACAGACCCAAGTTCATATAGACCTATTTCACTATTAAATCAAGATGCAATGATTTTTACTGCAATACTTGTGAATAGAATTAATAAATTTATTATAAAATATATTAAAGAGGATCAGAATGGTTTTTTAAAGGGTAGGCAAATGGAGAATTTAACTAGGAGGGTATTGAATATTTTATACAATATAGAAAAAGACAAATTGAAGGCAGGTATTTTATCATGAGATATATTTAAGGCATTTGATTGTGTGGAATGGCCAACATTAAAGATTTTGTTAAAAGGTTGGGGTTTTGGAAAGAAATTTAGGGGGATAATAGATCAACTATATCTGGAGAATACCTCTGTAGTAATAGTTAATGATGGGATTACAGAACAAATAGCTTTAGGCCGAGGCACTAGACAAGGTTGCCCTCTTTCTCCAGTTCTGTTTTGCTTGATTATTGAAATGTTGGCAAATGTAATAAGGAATGATGATTTAATCGAAGGTATGGGGAAAAAGAATAAAATAAAGATTAATCTATTTGCTGATGATTCCTTGTTGACAGTGAAAAATCCGTTAGAATGTGTAGATAAAATTAGAACTCATTTAGAAAAATTTGGAAGAATAACTGGATTATGTGTAAATTGGCAAAAATCTGAATTAATGTTATTTAATCATAATAGAGTAGAACAAGAAAGGTGTGTTGAAAAATATGATTTCAAATTATGTAAATCAATTAAATATTTAAGAATAGATCTAGCAAAAAATATTCAAAAAATAAAGGAATATAATTATAATAAACTAAAGGAAGTGATTAAAAACAAATTACAGGAATACAGTAATTTTAAGCTATTTTGGTTTGGAAGGATTGCATTGATAAAAATGAAAATCTTACCAAAAATTAATTTTTTATTTAGAATGTTACCAATACAGTTAACAGAGGATGATTTGAAATTTTGGCAAGGAATAATTAATAAGTACTGTAATGAAGGGAAGAGATCTAGAATAAATAAAAAGTATTGGTATAAAACAAAACAAAAAGGTGGTATAGGTTTACCAAATATAAAAAATTATTATTTGGCTAACCAATTGAGGTTTATTGGGGAAATTATATATAATCCAGAAAGGCTAATTTGTTGGGAAATGGAATCATCAGAATTACAGGCAGATATAGACAAATATTTATTCGGTATAGTTAAGAAAGATAAAATAAGTGAAATTAATAACCCATTTTTAAAGACATTGTTAAATATATGGTATAAGTGTAAAAAGAATTTATGTTCATCATACTCCCCACTTGGATTAGTGACAGAAATAGAAAATTTTCCTACCAATATGAAAGTGTATGTGGATCTATTTAAAGAAAAGAAAGTGATTAGATTGAAAGATTGGTTGTATAAAATGAGATCGACAGATCAAATGAAACAAACTCTTCAGAATAGGAGCATTTCATGGTTGAATTATATACAATTAGAAAGATGGACTAATGAATGGGTAAATAAATATAATAAAGGTAGAGAATATACAAAGTATGAACAATTTTTATTGTCATATGAGGACATTCGGATGACTGACTCAGTGAAAGGTACTGTGAGTAAAATTTACTTCTTCTTAATTTAGAGGAAGAAGAAAGTGAGAAAGAAGGATTAAAAATAGTGTGGGAGCAAGATATTGGGAAAAGAATAAATGAAGAAGAATGGAGGATGATATGGAAAATGAGGGTGTTAAGATTTATGTCAGTAAGAATAAGGGAAAAAATTTTAAACTTAGTTTAAGATGGTATTTAACACCGTCAAAATTAAATAATATTAATGTCAATCATCCAAATGTCTGTTGGAAATGTGGGAAGGAAATTGGTACATACTTTCATATGTGGTGGGAATGTGAAAAAGTGCAAAGATTTTGGAAACAAATTTTTAAAGAATTAAGCTACATATGTGAAAAAGATATAGAATTTAATGCTGAGATTGCTTTGTTATCAATATATGAGAATGTGGAATATGACAAAATGACTAAAGAATTGATAACCAATTTATTAACAGCAGCTAGATTGATTATAGCTAGGCAATGGAAATCAAAAGTCGAATTGCAAATTGAAGAATGGTATAAAGAAATATGGAATATAGCAATAAATGATAAATTAACTTGTAACTTAAAGGTTAAGAAAGGAGAGTTGAAAAAAAATAACTTTTATGATATATGGGGGAGATTTTTGGAATATGTATTAATAAGAGGAAAAGGGAAAGCTCCAAATCAAGAATCAATGCAGTTTTGGAGAAGAGGACAATAGAAGAAGAGGAAGAAGAAGAACAATAAGGAAGAGGAAGATTATGGCAAGAGGTCCCGCATATGGTGGTGGGGAACACAGTTAAATTGTATTTTAGTTCGTATGTTATATGTTTTTGTTTATGTTATAGTTATATAATAATTAAAAATTAATTTTTTTTTTTTAAAAATGTTAAACCAAAGCAGCACCAAAAGCACATTCAGAGCAGTAAGGCACAATAATTCATTTAAAAACCACACTCAGGCAGCCAGTCACTGAGGAACAGTTTGCCTGAAGAGAAAGGTTTTTGCCTGATTCTGAATAGACAGCAAAGATGGGGCAAGCCTAGCTTTCCCTGGGATGGAAAGAGTGATACAGAAGGCCCTCTCTTTTGTCCCCATCAAGTGTGCCTGTGAGGATGGTGGAACAAAGAGAAAGGCCTCCCTTGATGATCTTAATTAGAGATGGGGACAACTTGCCATTTTGGTGAGTCGTCCCGCTTCGTGAGTCGTCAAAAGTTGACGACTCATGAAGCACGAAGTTGCCCCCATGAAGCGATGAATAACGAAGTTATTTGTAGATTCGTGGGGGTGTTATTTTTAAAAAACAGCCTCCACCCCCCAGCCCCACCGATACCCCCTTCCTATTACAAAAAAAAACACCCCAAAACACCATTCTGCTGACTGGCCACCGATCAGATGATCGGCAGCAGATAGGCAGCCACCCCCACAGAGCCACCCAGCCCCACAGCCTACCCCTCTTCTTCTCCCTACCTTAGCCCCCACCCCACCCCACCAACACCCCCTTATCTTAATCGCCACTGCCGAGGTCTCCTTCTGGCCTCGCACCACGGCATGTAAAAAGGGAGACTGGTTGCCCTTTGCAAAGATGGCGGCTGCGGCTTCATTTAGGGTAGGGAAGCTGCAGCTGCCATCTTTGCAAAGGGCAGCCTGCCAGTAGGCAGAATGGTTTTGTATTTTGTTTTTTTTGTAATACGAAGGATGAATAAAAACGGGTAAATATTCATCCCTTCGTATTCATGCGCATCTCTGGAACCCACGAATATGAACGGACGAATATTTAACAAATCGGCTATTTTCGTCAAAAAAGCCGATCTGTTTTTATATTCGTCCCCATCTCTAATCTTAATGTCTAGGCAGGCTTATAGAGGGAAATATCTTTTAGATAGCTTGGACCCAAGCCATTTATAAGGTTAAAACCTGCACTTGAATTGTTCCTGGAAACAGATCAGCAGCCAGTGGAACTGTTGTAACAGGGGAGTTATATATTCCCTGTAACCAGCCCTAGTTAACAGTCTGGCTGTGGCATTTTGTCCCTGCAGCGCTGCCTGGGGTCTGTATTGCAATGGATGCAGGAAAATGGGCTGAGGCTGAACCCGGACAAGATGGAGGTCCTGAGGGTTGGGGGGCCTACCATCAGTGGTTTGGGAAACTCCCTCTCTTTTGGGGGGGTGACTCTCACCGCGAAGAGTGAGGTGCGCAGCTTGGGGGTCTATCTGGACCAGGCGCTTGCCATGGAATCCCAGGTAGCATCAGTGGTCCGCACCGCTTATTTCCATCTCTGGCGGATAGCCCAGCTGCGTCCCTATCTAGATGTTGGGTTGCTCACCACTTTGGTCCATGCGCTCGTAATCTCGAGATTAGACTACTATAATGCTCTCTACGTGGGGCTGCCTTTGAGATCTATGCGGAAACTCCAGATGGTGCAGAATGTGGCAGCCAGACTTCTCAGTGGGGTAAGGAAACATCAGCATATTTCCCCCACTCTGGCTGCCTTGCATTGGCTGCCCGTTCGGTTCCGCGTAGATTTCAAAGTTTTAATGCTTACGTATAAAGCCCTAAATGGTTTAGGGCCTCGCTACCTGATGGAACGCCTTCTCCCACCTAGATCTAACCGTATCACCCGATCTAGCCAGGAGGTGAGGCTGAGGAGCCTAACGCCAAGGGAGGCCCGGAAGGAAAAAAACAAGAAACCGGGCCTTCTCGGCAGTGGCTCCTCATCTTTGGAACAGCCTCCCTCCTGAGATTCACATGGCCCCGTCGCTGGGCATCTTTAAATGCCAACTGAAAACCTGGCTGTTTAAGCAAGCCTTCCCTCCACCCACTGTCTGAATTTTTGTTATTTTGTGTTTTCTCCCATCTTGGATCATTGTTTATTTAGTAATATATTGTTATGATTTTAAATTGTTAAATTGTTGCATCATATGTTGTTACCCGCCCAGAGTAGTCTATATGACTAGATAGGCGGGCTATAAATGAAATAAATAAATATAAATAAATAAATTTTGGACCTGCTGGAGCTTCTAAACACTTTCTGAAGGTAGTCCCACATACAGTATGTTATAGCAATCCAGTCAAGATGGAACTAGGGCATGTGTCACTGTGGCCATATCAGAACTTTCCAAGAACAGGCACACCTGGCACACTAGTTTTAATTGTGTGAAAGCCACTGCTAAAATCTGGGCATCCAGGTTCAGAGATGAATCCAGGAGAACTCCCAAACTGCGCACCTGTGTTTTCAGAAAGAGTTTAACCCCATCTAGCACAGGCTGCATTGTTATTCCTTGATCTGCCTTTCAACTGACCAGGAGCACATCTGTCTTCTCTGGATTAAGTTCTAGTTTATTCACCTCATCCAGTCCATTACTGAGACCAAACACTGATCTAGAGCTAAAACAGCTTCCTTGGATTTAGATGGCAAGGAGAGATAGAGTACTGGCAACACTGAACCTCAAAACCCCAGGCAAGCACTCCCAATATTTAATGTAAATGTTAAATGACATAGGAGACAAAACATAATCCTGAGGGACCCTGCAGGCCAGCAGCCAGGGTGTTGAACAGGAATCCCCCAGCACCACATTCTGAGTTCTCTCCTCCAGGAAGGACTGGAGTCACTGTAAAACACTGCCTCCAAGTCCAATCCTAGAGAGATAGGCTAGAATTATACCATGGCCGATGGTATTGAAAGCACTGAGAGGTCCATCAGAACCACCAGGGACACATTCCCCCTGTCCTGTTCCCTGCGTAGGTCATCCACCAGGGTGACCAAAGCAATCTCTGTTCCATAACCAGGCCTGAAGAATTCCTTGACAAGGATCTAGATAATCTGTCAAATGTGTATCCTGCTCATTTCATTACGACCAGCTCCCTAGTAAACCAGGTGGTCAGTTTGGCTCTACTTTGTAGAAGAAGACATTTAGGAGCAATCCTGTCAATGGCTTTTGTCATTTCCCTATTCCAGAGATCAACCAGGGCTTCAATAGAATAGAAATAGGAAATTCCCCAACAGCCATCAGACTTATGGGATGGACCATCTTAGTCTATCCCCCACTCTGCAAAGGCTCTGAGTTCCAGTGAGTCAAACCCAGCTAGATAATGGTCTGTCTACGTCAATGGAACTGCAGAGGGTTTGGTTACACCCCAGTCACAGCACCTACCCCAGTAAAGAAAACCAGGTATAAAGTGTGCCCTGCAGCATGGATTGGGACAAATACTATTTGGGACAAGCCCACTGTTGTCATGGAGGTCATGAAGTCCTGAGCTACTCTTGACTGAGTGCCTTGGCATGGACATTGAAGTCCCTCAAGAAAACAAACTCCCTGTTCAGGCCATTTGAACTGCAACACTTTGCACAACATTTAATAGGTGGCACACATAGAAGGTATTTGGTGCCCTAATAAATATGGAGTTGTAGTCATGTAAAGTTGTACCATATATGTGTGTTTTAGCAAGGAATTCTTTTAAATTTAATTCTTCAAAAACCCTCCAATTTATGAATGTGGGATATTGTGCTTCTGTATCCATGATTCAAAACACCAGGAAATGACCTGATATTGCTGCGCAATATCATGCCCGTGTTTCCAGCAGGAAAAAAGATGCCAAGCTTTACATAGCAAAGGGCAACCTGAATGTACATACCAATGACAGCAGTCAAGATGGTCTACATGATACCCTCTTGTGCACACTACCATCAAGTGACACCAAGGAAGGGAAAATGCCAGAAACTGACTCCTTTTTAAATCTGTTAACCACTTCTCACCCAAACACAAAGCAATTGTCATGACTGTTTTTCAACAGGTATAATCTGGAAGTGACAAACTCAGAAGAAATGATATGCCTCCATACCTGATGCATGATGTAGCACAGGCAATTAGGAGCTATAATGTAAAAGGCCTGATGCAGTTATATCAATCTGACTTCATGGAAATGTATCAGCATAACCACCATTCAAGTCTATTCTCCAGCTACAAACACCGAAGAAGGAGCTTTATGCAAGGGACTACATGATAATGAGATAATCATGTGATAGGAATAACAAAGTGGGAAACAAAGCAGAACCAAATGTTCTTAGATAAATTGGCCTATAAGTCAGAAACAAGACAGAAATATGATTCATAGACTCCTGTGAAGTCTGCGATCTGTTTATTGCAACTACATGCTTCAGGCAACCAAACAGACAATTGTACACATGGCCATCATCAAACAGACAATATAGAAATCAAATACACTCTGTAATTAGAGGGAATAAATGGAAAAGCTGTATTTTGCCTACCAAACCAAGGCAAGGAGCAGATTGTGGTGCTGACCAGAAATTATTAACATCAAAATTGAGAGAAAACTGAAAAAATAATACTAAAAGAATCATAGTACCAAGATATGGCTTAAATAACATTTTGGATTAATTTAAAGTCCATATAAAGAATAGATTTGTATTAATAGATTAACCATGAACCAGAAGAACTCTAGAATGAAACAGTGCAAAAAGACTATTCCTCCAGTCAAGAAAGAAAGAAAGAAAGAAAGAAAGAAAGAAAGAAAGAAAGAAAGAAAGAAAGAAAAGAAAAGAAAAGAAAAGCCTCAATGGGTAACTGAAGAAACACTTAAAATTGTTAAGGACTGGCAAGAAGCAAAAGTAAAAGGTGACAGAAATAGGATCAGAATCCTGAATGCAACTTTTTAGTGACTATCATGAACAGACTAAGAGAACTATTACACTAATCATTGCAAAGAAATAGAAAAGAACAACAAAAGGGGAAAAACAAGAGAAGCAAAAATTTAAACCTAGATTAGGGGTCCAGAATGATCAGTGAATATACTATCTGATCAGGATAAAACATAGAGAGGGTGGAAACAATATACTGAAGAACTTCACAGAAGAGATGCAAAGATAATAGACTCCTTTGGAATAGAATCCTGAGAAGAACCTGCAGTTTTGGAAAGTGATGCAAAAGCTTCTCTCAAAGCACCTGGGGGAAAAAATAGATCAACAGGAGTAGAGGACATACCAGTTGAACAATTCCAAGCTATGGAGAATGAACCTGTCAAAACCTGTTTCCTGAATGCTCTGGGGGATTATCTGTCTGATATGGTCGGCGCTCCTGTCGAAGCTCAGGTCACCCTATGGAATAGGGAGATGACCTGGGCGGTTGACACGATTGCACCTAAGCGCCCTCTCCCTGCATGCAGAGCCCAGACAGCTCCTTGGTATACTTCTGAACTGCGGGCGATGAAGCGAGAGGGGAGACGGCTGGAGCGCAGGTGGAGGAAATCCCACTGGGAGTCCTATTTCATGGCAATACGGCTGGCAAAACGGCAATATTTCTCCAGCCGTATTGCTTCCTCAGAATGTCGTCCAGCAGAGCTGTTTCGGGTGGTCCGGGATCTTCTTCAACTGGGAAATCCGGTGGAGGTCCCGGACTGCTCATCAGCTCGCTGTGATGAGTTTGCCATTCATTTTGAGGGAAAAATCGCTCAGATTCGCAGTGGGTTGGACTCCACCGTTACTGCAGAATCAGAGGATGTGTCCAGTGTGCCGTGCTTAGGTCAAGTATTATATGTATGAGATTCAATTGTTGAGACCTGAGGATGTGGACAGGGTGCTTGGATCTGTCTGTTCTACCACCACTCCGCTCGACCCTTGCCCATCTTGGCTAATTGGAAGATCTGCCAGGGGGGTTCACACCTGGGTCCAGGAGGCCGTGAAAGCCTCTTTGAGAGAGGGAGTGGTCCCTACCACCTTGAAAGAGGCGGTAATTCGGCCACTCCTAAAAAAGCCTAACCTGGACCCAAGGCTGGTGGTTAAGGCGAACCTCCCTTATTTGGGCAAAGTGTTGGAGCGGGTTGTGGCCGGGCAACTCCAGGCGCTGCTGGATGAAACGGATTTTCTGGATCCATTTCAATCGGGTTTCAGGCTGGGTTTTGGTACGGAGACTGCCTTGGTCGCCCTGTACGATGACCTTTGCTGGGAGAGAGACAGGGGGAGTGTGACCCTGTGTAAAAGGGTCCATCCATATCCTTGTCATAGCACTTGGGCCAGGCAAGTGTTCAACAGAATTTAGATCAATTTGGTTCACCTCTGACCGCAGGAGTTTGCTCAGGGAGATGAGCACCTTCTGTTTACTTGTCCACTTCCCTCTGTTTATGCAGCTGTCTGAGACCTCTAGGACGATTTGGGTCACTAACAGCCGCCAGGTGGAATATCTACTTGCCGATTTGCTCTTTGAGATCTTTCCAGCTTCAACACTCCCCCCTAGATCGTACCCATTGTCTGTCTTAGAATGAGAAGGAGTTGGAGGGGGTTAGAGGGGGTTGTCCTCCCTCTGAGTCAGTGCCTTTTCTAGAGTAGCTACCTGGTCCGCAATCTGCTGCAGCTTCTGAAATATTGCCAGCGCTGTTCTCCAGGTAGTTATGGAATGTTCACCCAACACCTTCAATAGTTGGAAATCTGATACCCCGAGGGCCATGTTTGTCAAGCAGTCTGGAATATCAGTAACTGGAGCAGTTCCAGCCTGATGTGGTAAAATATTGCCTAAAGCAAAGCTGGCTGGTTCCAGATCTAGGGGTGGGGTGGGGGCCCTCAGGACACATTATCATCATTATTCTCCTGATCCACCGGGATATCGGTTGCCAGCACTGAATATCCTTTTGGAGAAACATTTTGGGCTAAGTCACTTACAGCTTCTGAGACAGTCAGGTTCATCATATCATCTAGACGTAGTTATTTAGCATCTTTGGAAGGAAAATGGGAGGGAATCCTCAGACGTTTCTTCTTTCTGGCAATGATGTTAGTCCTGCAGTTCAGGCGTGAGCTGATCGGGGTGATTAGCAACCAGAGAGTTTGAGCATCAAAACTCACTCTGTCCCCCCTGAGAGAGTAGCCAGATACCACTTGTCAAAATAAAAATAGGACAAAACTAAACTAAAATAAACTAAAATAAAATAGAATAAAGCCTCTAAAGGGAGAGTAAGAAACAAAGAGATAAACCAAACCAGAGGAGCATGCCAGGACTGCTTCCTTCACCTGGCAGCCATCTTGAAAATCCATCCTACTAAGTATTTTTGGCAGTTTTAGATTATCCTATTTTTTGTAACCTTTTCAGATGTTAGGGTTATTTATTAAATATTTTAGTATTTTATTTTTGACACTTTTATATTGCTCATCTTGCCAGAGGCCATACTAGTGGTGTACAGAAGAGAACAAAAACAGAATCAGCAATAATAAAATACCAACATAATAAATTAATACAATAGCATCATAGAATAAAACGAACAGCAAAACAAAAGAAATCAAAACAGTTACAATAAATTAATTAAGCCGTAGATAAGATTCAAAATTAACACATTAAAACATGCACTGGCGATAGGAGTTAAATATGTATACTCAGTGTATACATATTGTGAAAAGCCTACCTGAATAGGAAAGTTGCCCAAATAAGAGAAACACAGTACTGTAATCAAGTAACAAATTTAGTTACTGTGGGAAATTTGTATTTAGTCAGACTACACAGGTTTTCTTTTGTTACTTGAATAGGAAGGTTTTCAAGGATTTCTTGAAAGTTATCAATTTTATTTATTGATTGATTGATTGATTGATTGATTGATTGATTGCACTTATATGCCGCCCATCTAGACATAGTCTACTCTGGGCGGCTCACAACATACAAGATAAAAACAATTCAAAATTTATATTAACAGTTTTTCAACAATATACAGAACAACAATAGTTCAAGATGGGATGAAAAGAGAAGTTAAGTAGTGCCTGGAGGGAAGGCCTGTCTGAATAACCAGGTCTTAAGTTGGTTTCTGAAAATACCCAGCGAGGGGGCCAAGCGAATCTCGGAGGGGAGTTTGTTCCAGAGAGAAGGAGCCACTGCCGAGAAGGTCCGGTGTCTTGTTTTTTCTTTCTGGGCCTCCCTCGGCATTAGGCTCCTCAATCGCCCCTCCTGGCTAGATCGGGTGGTACGGGTAGATCTAGGCGGGAGGAGGCGCTCCGCCAAGTATCGAGGTCCTAAACCGTTTAGGGCCTTCAAGGAAGGGGTCAGGTGAATTTCAGATGGAAATTTGTTCCACAATTGAAGGGCAAACACAGAAAAGACTTGGGTTCTTGTTCTTTCCTTCCAGGCCTTTCTAGGGGTTGGTAACCTCAGTTGTAGGAAGTATGGGTAGGACATGCAGTTCCACTTGGAAGGAGGCAGTCAGCCATGCAATGATGTCCCAAACTGTTAAGAGCTTTATAGGTCAAAACCAGCACCTGGAACCTGATGGGGAAACTAACTGGTAGCCAGTGCAGAGCGGCCAGTATTGGGGTGATATGCTGATGTTTATATGATCCCATCATTAGTCTGGCTACTGTGTTCCGGACCTGCTGAAGTTTCTGGATCAGGCCGAAGGGCAACCCCACATAGACCACATTGCAGTAATCTGTCCTTAATATTGCCAAAGCACGGACCAATGTGATGAGAGACCTGCAGTCAAGAGATGCAGCTATGCAATCCAACTAAGATGGAAGTATGCTGACTGCATCACATACACAATCTGGGATTCCATCGACATTGCTAGGTCCAGAAGGATACCCAGATTGAGAACCTCATTCTTGGTGGAGAGAGTGCCCTCCCAAAAGGGTCATCCAGTATTCAGACTGCAGGAGCCCCCACTCAGAGGACTTCCATCTTGTCTGGGTTCAATCTCAGCCTGTTTCTCCCCATCCGCTCCAGTACTGCAGTGAGACAGCACTCAAGGGATGGGACGGCATCCACTGCGGAAGGGTGGAAGGAGAGATAGATCTGGGTGTCATCAGCATATTGATGACACAACCCTCCAAATCTCTGGATGATCTCCACCAGCTGTTTCATATATATGTTAAATAGCAAAGGATAGATGATCAATCCCTGTGGGATTCCACAGTTTAGAATCCAGGGATCAGAGACCATTTCCCCCAGCTGCACTCTCAGGGAGCAGTCCTCAAGAAAGGATTGGAGCCAGGGCAATGCCAAACCAGCAATCCCCAATCCTGAGAGCCTCCCCAGGAAGATTCTGTGGTCAATTGTATCAAAGGCCACTGAGAGATTGAGAGGACCAGCAGGGACATTTTGCCCCTGTTGGCCTCCCTCAGAAGGTCATTCTGCAGGGCAACCAATGCCATCTCCATGCCATGATGCAGCCTAAATCCAGACTGGACAGTATCAAGAGTGCTGGTTTCACTTCCGGCTTGACGCTGCGACGAGACAGCAGCAGGAGGATGGAGCTCTGTCCCCTGGGCTGAATTCTGACCTGTTTGGGACCCCCCAGGGGGTTAAAACCACCCCGAAGAGGTGGTGAAATGGGGGAGAAGCCTGTTGATCATGGGGGAGATGGCGGTTACCCACGTTTGATCCAGGAAACTCCCTAATCAACCAGCGGGCAGAAACAAGCAGCTGAAACAGCTTGCTTGCAAGCCGTCGGCAGCCGGCAAAAGAAGACGCGATAAATCAGCCAACTTAATATCGTTGTTACCACTGGGTGAGATATAAAATCTTAATTATATTGTTCTATCACCATCCCTGGACGGAATAATCCCTTTAACAGAAAAAAAAGTGTCTTTTAGCCCAACCACTAAATTGAGCAGCGGTGGATCTGGAGAAGGGAAAAGAGACACAAGAGATGCAAAGAAAATAAATTGGACATTGACTAAATAATTATACGTCAAGGAAGGAAGTTTAGTAGTTTTTTGGAGTTAAAATTAAGAAATTCTCCTCTTTAAACTATTTTAGCCTAACGAAGCTGCGAGTTTCAAACTGTTTTGTCTATCTACAGAGTTGGCAAAACGCCTAGAACATGACCTTGAATACTCAAACTTGGAACTCTTGTTTTGACTCTCCTTTTCTCCCCCTGACAACTGACCAAAACATAGACAATTAACTCTGGAAAGTCTAAATACAAGCATTGAGTGAACAGGGCTGCCAACTTACATCAGAGACTGGTGTCAAATTAACCCTAAAGGTGATCAACTTCCTAAAGTGACTTACTGAAGCAATTACTGGTGGAACTGAACTGACTGCTCTAAGCTACTGGACATATTTTACTTGGAATACAAATACTTGGCATCTTGGGACATAATGCTGTGAGGAAACAAGGAAAATTTTGGGATGAAACAAAATCTACCCTTCACGCAATCCTAGAAACAGTGAGATCTCATAACGAAGATGTGAAATCATTCAAGGTGCAACTAAAGAACAACTATATTCAACACGAGACTTGGAATAATGAACAAGGAAATGTGAGGGTGGAGGACGATGTATGCCAACCCAAAAGAAGGGGGGAAAGGCAGGAGATTTAACTCCAACCCTAAAGCCAAGGAGAATCTTAGCTGCGCTAAGGGAAGATAAGGGGAGAAAACCAGCAGAATTAATTAAACATAGCCTGGAAGATTTAATGGAGATAGATCAAGTGCATAAAGATCTATTGGAGATAGATCAACTGTATAAAATGTTTTCAGATGACACAAAGAATGGCAGAATCTTTAGGGAGACAGAAACAAATATTGGGAAATGACAAATAACAGAAGGAATCACTTGGTTGAAAAAGGGGAAAATATTAAGGTGGCCCTCAACACTGAAAGCATGTATATACTTAACTTCTGGAATTGTAAAGGGGCATATATTATACATTAAAAAAGGGAATTAAATGGAAATAAGGGATTATAAATCAGGGTAAAGGCATAACATGGTGGTTTTCAAGATCAATTGAAGCTAGATATAAGGATGGGGCAAAACAAATAGTACTTAATGAATATGCACTAGATATGATATTGATATAGACATGATAGAAAATGTGGAGATAGAAATGGCTAAACAATTATATAAAGAAAGTCAGTATAAAATGCTTTAGATAACATCTATTATGTGTTAGAAACCCACTCAGTTATTAGTGGTATAAAATATAAAGTTTGTCGGTTAAATCACCTCAAAGTTATATAGATTTGAAACTGGAATTACTTTTGTTGGGTATATTTCTAGAGGACTTTGAGAGCATTGTATACTCTGAGAGCAATATCATGATAGTAGCCAATACTGTATATTAAAATACACAAATGAATGGTTTAGATGTTTAAAAAATGTATAGATTTTGAAGAGATAACCAAGAAGACAACAAGACGCAGAAAACAAATAGTTATGAGCAACCCATGTAACACGATGTTTAATAAGCACGAATGGAATCTAGATAGATTGAAAAATTAATAAAATGTGTTGTGTTTTTTTTAAAAAAAGGAGTGCTGGTTTCATCCAGGAGTGCCTGAAGTTGATCAGTCACTACGCTCTCCACTAGCTTCCTCAGAAGTGATATATTGGAGATAGGTCTATAGCTGTTACAATCACACACTGCCAGATTTGGTTTCTTCTGAATGGGCTTGATGAGTATCTCCTTGAGGGCACGGGGAAACCATCCCTCTCAGAAAGACGTATTGATGACTGATGAAGCCTATTCCATGGTTATCAGCCTGGCAACTTTTAAAAACTTTTTAAAAATCTTATAGGCACCGCAAGATCTGAGATCGCTAGAAATTGGAAAAATGCTCAAGATCTCTCATTACAAGCATTTACGAATAAGATATGGCATACAATGTTGATGGAAAAAATGACTAATAAAGTTAGACTATATAGAGGAGAAATAAAGCACAGTCAATTCACTGAAAATTGGAAGCCTTTATTAAAATATGCCAATAAAATAAATTTCGAGGACATGTGGTTTGGAAAACAATTTGGAACATTTAGATTGTTGGTCGATATTTCTTTAAGATGTGACGGGGAATGGTGTAAATGTGATTTGGAGAATTGTAATAGCAATTGGTCAACAGTTAAATTATATAACAATGTAAGATGACAGTTTATTATGTTAAGCTTTGTATTTATTATTTGTAATAGGATGGATTGTCTTTTCTTTAGAAATAAAGTAATAATACCAGTGTCAAATAGAGAAGAACTAATGCTTCACATGATTTGGAGACTATACTTCAGTGAATGCAGCCTAAAATAGCTTTGCTTTTTTTTGACTCACATTGTGTCACTGGCTCATATTCAGTTTGTGATCCACAATTCCAAGATCCTTCTCACATGCAGTATTACTGAGCCAAATATTCCCCAGCTTGTGACTGTGTGTTTGGTTTCTTTTTTCCTAGGTGTAGAACTTTGCTCTTATCCCTGTTAAATTTCATTCTGTTGTTTTCAGCCCAATGCTTGAGCTTATCATGCTCTTTTTGAATTTTATTTCTGTCTTTCAGGGTATTAGCTATTCGATCCAATTTTGTGCCATCCACAAATCTGATAAACAGTCCCTGCACCTTCTCATCCAAGTCATTAATAAAAATATTGAAGAATATAATGGCCAGGTGTTGAGTCCGGACTAGCCCCTAGACTTTCCAAGTTAAAATTAATTGCCAATAAATCTTGACTCAAGAAAGAGTTCAAATGGTTGCTGTTTTATTTAGCTAGATAAAAAGCATGACGGAAGTCATGCCTCCAAGTGTAGGCAGGAACAACCGTGCCATGCACAGGAAGACCAGAACTTTTATAACATTGGTTACAAAAGGCAATTGGAGGAGAAATGGAGACATGGGTGGTTCATGACCTATTGGCAGAAGGGATGGGGTTACAGAGGAATCCAAAACTTTATCAGAGTGGGAATCACAGAAAGGATGGAATTTTACAACAGGGTGGATCAACAGGGTGGGTCTATAGACAGCAATTATGGAAATACATGGTTACATAGTTGTATTGTATTGACAGGAAAACAATTCATTATCTTGCAAAGAGGTTACAAGGTTGGAGACTTCCAAGGTGATAGGAAATCATGTTTGTATAGGAAAAGGTATTGTGTAGTAAGACTGTCCAGGTGCCGGAGTTCAATTTGCATAAGATTGGTCATATTTGCCTAGGGGAAGAGAGACAAAAACCCAACTGTGTCTGTTGGTGGAAGGAATGACCCCTGCTGTGTCTGTTTGCTCCTCCAATCTAGATTGGAAGGTGAGATAACCTGCCCTGGCGAAGGAAAACCTGCCCAGCCTTATTCCTTTACAGAAACTCTTTGAGGGAACAAAAAACATGTACATATATGTATAAATCTGGCTGTGTTTTACCTTTCCAAACTGTATTCTGTGTGATCTGATTAGAGGTGTGTTCTTCTTGCATGTTTCATATAGTGCCATGGTCCCTTCACAGGTCTGAGTCCTGTGGTGCCCCGCTTGTTACCTCCTCTCAGTTAGAGAAGAAACCATTGGTAGGCACTCTCTGAGTATAATTATTTAACCAACCATTTATCTACCTGATAGTTGTTCTATCCAGCCCATATTTTGTTAACTTGCTGATCAGAATATCATGGGGCACTTTGCCAAAAGCTTTGCTGGCATTTATACTATGTCCACAGCATTCCTACTGAGGTACAAGGCAGCAATGTAGACTTTTTGGACCCATTGGGCACTGAGGTAGTTGGCAGCAACGGAGGCTTTTTGGCCCCTTCGGGCAATGAGGTAGTTGGCAGCTGTGACGATTGCCCACATCACTCATACCATTCATATTCATGAGCTGATTTGCATGAGCCTATGAGAGGACTGGAGAGGTGGAATCAGCAGCTACATGAGGTTTGGTGGGAGAAGGAGGAGTCAGATAGGCTGGTTAGTCAGAGAGAGAGGAAACAGATACTGAGAGAGAGGGAGCTGGTTAGGAAAATAGGTAGCGAAGGTGGTAATGGTATAGCAAGGGAAAAGAAGTATGTACTGAGAGAACTGTTGATGATTTGCTTGTGTATAATGTTTATTTGAGAAACATCTGTTATTACTCAATCTGCTTCACTTCAATAAATAAGTTCTGTTTCTGTTCACAAGTCAAGTGTTCAGAAAAATGTCATTTATATTGTGGATTGAGGTAATCCACTGGTTTCAGCGAGAGGAAAATGCAACGTGAGCCTTTGTGAGGTAAAGACAAGCAGGGGCCACAAGGGCGAACACCACAATTGGTGTCTAGCGGCGGGATACGAAATAATCCAGTAAAGCCAAAGTTTAAAAGTGAATTTTCTGGAGTCGTGGGTACCTTTTAGTCAGAGGTCTGTGGTGAAGAAGTAGGTGACCTGCTAGAGCTTTTGTGGAAAAGCTTAGTGGCGGGGCTTCTGAATGCAGATCTGGGGTGAACTAAAGATAGGTGTCACGTTCCTAGGGGTTCAAGAAGGCAAAAGTCCAACAAGCCAGTCCAATATCAGAAGTCCAGAAGATACAAACAGATGCCAAATTCAAAAACACAAACCGTAGTCAGAAGCCAGAGTCCAAAGCCAAGGGTCAAGAAAGCAAGGTCCAAGATAAGCAGGAGCGTGGATGCGAGCCAGAGTATTGATTTGTTGCTTCCACAAGCTTCTAAGCCTTCTGGGTGCAGATCATACAGCAGGAGCAGTCATCAAACTCCTAGAAGCCTTTCATCCTGTTAAAACTCAGGACTGGGTGACCTGATGTTCCTGTGGGAAGCATTAATGCGAGCCTCAGACCTTCGTGTCATGAGTCCTTGCCGAAGCTTATCCCTCACTCTGGCTACTGGGGGAGGAGAATCTGGTGGTGATTCAGCTGTCTGCGATTCTGATTGCCCATCATTTTCCTCAGCTGTAATTAACCCCTCAGATTCCAGATCTTCTTCAGCTGAACTCATGACACTATCCCCCACCGCAGGGCTCCCCCCTTCAGATGGGCCGGGTCAATCAGGATAGGTGGCATGGAACTGTTGTACGAAGTCAGGGGTGTGTAAGTTGCTTGTGGGTTCCCATGATCGATCCTCAGGGCCGTAGCCCTCCCAGTCCACGAAGTACTGAAGGCCCCCCTGGTGGATTCGTGAGTCTAGGATCTGACAAACCTTGTATTCTTCCTCACCATCGACCAAAATGGGTGGAGGTGGAGCCAGGGGTGGAGGTCGGGCAGGGTCCGGTGCCGCAACAGGGACAAGGAGGGACCGATGGAAAACCGGGTGAATACGGAGAGTGGCTGGCAGTTGTAACCGAAAAGCAACAGGGTTGATTTGATCTGTGATTAAATAAGGCCCGACAAACCGAGGGTCCAACTTGCGTGACTGGCCAGGTCGGCGTAGATAACGGGTGGAGAGCCAGACCTGGTCCCCAGGTTTCAGAGGTGGTCCTTCTTGCCGTTTTCTGTCGGCCGCTGTCTTGTATGCATCCTTAGCTTGCTGAAGTTGCTCTCGGAGCAAATCTTGGAGAGCCTGCAACTCGCGTACATGGGCATCAGCAGCAGGAACTACGGTCGACGGCAGGACAGCTGGGAAAAAACGAGGGTGGTATCCATAGGTGGCTGCAAATGGGGTCTGTTTTGTGGATGAATGTATAGTGTTGTAGGCGAACTCAGCCAGGGGTAGCAAGGTAGCCCAATCATCCTGCTGATAGCAGGTATAACAACGTAGGTACTGTTCAAGGGTGGCATTAGTACACTCGGTCTGTCCATCTGTTTGAGGATGGTACGCTGAAGATAAGTGCACCTGGGTACCTAAACTGGTGTCCAAGGCTTGCCAGAACCGGGAGGTGAATTGGGAGCCACGATCCGAAATTAAGTGTGTTGGGAGCCCGTGTAGACGAAAAACATGTTGAAGGTAAAGCTGAGCTGTTTCAGGAGCTGTGGGAGGCTTGGGACATGGGACAAAATGAGCCATTTTGGTGAACAGGTCCACTATTACCAGAATGCAGGTGTGCCCTTGTGACCGTGGGAGGTCAGTAATGAAGTCCAGAGATACTGTGTCCCAAGGGCCGGCTGGTACGGGTAGTGGATGTAGCAGCCCTGGAGGTTTGGCTGGTACGTCCTTGGCTCGACGACAAACCTCACAGGAATCAACGTAACGAGCAATGTCAGTGCAAACCCGGGGCCACCAGAACCCCCGTGTGAGTAGATGCAGAGTCTTATACTGACCAAAATGTCCTGCAGGAGGGGAATTATGGGTCAAATAGAGCACGTTGGCTCGGAGGGGCCCTGGAGGGACATACAAGTGCCCTTCTGGGTGCAGATCATATAGCAGGAGCAGTCATCAAACTCCTAGAAGCCTTTCATCCTGTTAAAACTCAGGACTGGGTGACCTGATGTTCCTGTGGGGAGCATTCATGCGAGCCTCAGACCTTCGTGTCATGAGTCCTTGCCGAAGCTTATCCCTCACTCTGGCTACTGGGGGAGGAGAATCTGGTGGTGATTCAGCTGTCTGCGATTCTGATTGCCCATCATTTTCCTCAGCTGTAATTAACCCCTCAGATTCCAGATCTTCTTCGGCTGAACTCATGACAATAGGGAACCGACTCTAAAGGGAAAATTCTTTTTTGTTTACCTCAGGATTTGAGAGAGCCAAATAGCTTGAAATCCAAGGCTCTGAGAGATAAGGGAGCACTGGTGGATAAAAAGTGGAAGACAGGGTCAGAGCAGATCTGAGGTGATAGGGAAAGAAAAAGCAGAGGCTTGAAAATAGAATTTGTTTTGTGTCTGGAGGCAAGAAGTTTGTCTCAGACCAAGAAACATTGTGGCTGCTGTGATGCCAGAGCAAGTGTAGCCATCTTTAGCTGCCGAGTGAGAGCTACATAGTACCCCAGAAAAATACTGGGAAAAGAAAACAGCAGTAAAAGTATTTTAAAAAGAGGCCTGACTAACTCAGCAATAGAAATCAGTCCCTTTTATTAAGAAAGTACATACTTATGCCACCCAAAAGAACTAAAAATGAAGGAAATTGATCCTCAAGAGGTTGAGGGGAATGGAAATGGAAATGGAGACCCTCAAATACCTGAGGAACCTGAGGAACCCTCAAGGGAAATTATTCAAAGCTCCCTAGATCTGGAGAAATGGAAACTGGAACAGGAGTATAGACTCAGAGAAAAAGCCATGGAATTGAAAATTAGAGAAAAGGAGAAAGCTAGGGAGCTAGAGATTAGAGCTAAAGCTGAGCAAGAAAAAAGACAAATGGAATTTCAAATAGAGATGAAAAGATTGGAAATTGCTGCTCAAAATACTAATAATACTAATAATAACAACAACTCTAGTGAGGGAAATCTCTCAAAAATTGACCTAAAGAAATTTCCCCAATATAGGAAAGGAGATTGCCCTGAATCTTTCCTCATTTCATTTGAGAGAGCGTGCTGGGACTTTGAGATTAAGGATGATGAAAGGATGATAGTGTTGAGATCACAAATAAATGGAGATTTAGCTGAACTTTATTCTCAGATATCTCTGGAGCAGGCTAGAGATTTTGAGGCATATAGAAAAATGGTATTTTCTAGATTTGGCATAAATCCAGAACACCTTAGAAGAAAAATTTGTTCCCTTACCAAAAAGCCTGAAGAATCTTATGCCCAATTAGGGGCTAAATTGATTCAATGTTTGGACAAATGGATGGAACGTGAAAATGTCACTTCTCTAGTCCAAATGAAAAATGTAGTTGGTTTAGAACAATTTTATTCAGTGTTGCCAGGAGAATTGCATTATTTGGTTAAGGACAAAGATCCTAAAAATCTATTATAGGCATCTGAATTCACTGATTCCATTAGTGTGATTAGAGATCCTCGATTTTCTGAGGTAAAAATTGGTAGAAAAGTGTGGGACGACAGGAGGAGAGCACACCCACCCAGTAGAGATTACCTCAGAAGTGCCCAAGCTACTGGAAGCCATTTTGGAGACAGACCCTCATCTCCAGAGCACAGTTATCTGAAACCTAATAGTTCTGAGGGAAAAGTTAATAAGGCCCTTTGTTTTGAACCCAAGGCCAGTAAACGGTGTTATGCGTGTGGGGAGAAAGGTCATTTTTGGGCTCAGTGTGAGACTCAAAAGACTAGGGATTGTAATCAGCATAGGGGTGGAGATTCTAGTCCCCCTAAGAAGGTGTTTTGTTTACAGCATAATAAAACAACTAATGCAGCAGTTGAAGCTAGCCGTGGAGCTTTTGCCATAGCAACACAAGTAACAGAAGGGTCAGAGAGCCAAGATCTTCCTGTGGCCAGGGTTGTCCAATGCTTTCTGATAGAAAGTAATCAGAATTTTCTTCTACATAGCTCAGGAGATGTTATCTATGTTGATAATAATAAGTATCTAGCACTCAAAGATTCTTGTTCACAAGTTACAGTATGTCACCCTGATATAGTCCCTAAGGAAAATATGTTAGACCATGAAAATATTTCTATTAAAGGGATTGGTTCTGAAATAGTGGTGTTGCCCATGGCAAAAATACCAATGAGATATAAGGGATGGTCAGGAGTTTGGAAGGTGGCCATATCTGATCAAATTCCTGCCCCGTGTTTAATAGGTCTGGATTTAGCTGAGCATGTGCAGAGTGTTTTTGTGACAACTCGCTCTCAGGGAAGGCAAATTGAAGCCACTGAGGGAAATGATGGAAATCTTCCTGAAATAAGAGAAGTGAGAGAGACAGCTGATCTGGTTATTCTGAGAAACCCTAAGAATCTATCTTTCATCAAACAAAAGGAAGACCCTACCTTAAATGAATGCTTTGCGCAAGTTAAGGAAATTCCACTGACCCCTGAAAATCCTGAACAATGTCCCAGTTTAGAGGAAAACCCTGAGATAACAGAAATGGCTGAGGTGATCATATTGGAGAATCCTAATAATACTTCCTGTATTGATGAGCAGAAGGAAGATAGTACTTTAAATGATTGTATTACAAAAGCTAATGAGAATCCCCTTCCACTGACCCCTGAACACCCAGAGAGGTTTATAACTGATAAAAACCTGACATATAGAGAGGTTTTAAAGGCACCTCATAGAGGGGGAGGACCCCACAAACAGCTATTTGTCCCTGTAAAATATAGGGAGGAGGCCTTAGAAGTAACAGAGCCAAGCTTTGGGGGTACACATGGAAAGGAGAAAGGCTTGTATGAGGCCCAGGAAAGAGCATTCTGTCCTGAGGACAAAGTGGTGAGGCTGAGATCCATAGAGGGGAGTGAATTGCAGTTAGCAGGGTCAGAACCTGTGGATTTGTTGCAGCAGCACTGGAGGGCTGAGAAGTCTAGTCGCTCTGCAGCTGCAAAAACCCTTAAAACCCTGCAATGCAAACCCTACCTAAGAAACCAAATATTAAAGATATAGAACAAGATGATGAAAATCTCAATGCATCTAAAATAAACCAAGTGTTTGAGATTACACTTAAAAGAAACATGTCTGTGAATTTGGAGGTGACCCATGATAGTGGTCCCCCACATATGGAGAACTTCGCAACAGAAGTACATGTGGGTGAATTTGTTGGTGAGGAGGAAGGCGTAAGCCATAAGATTTCAAGGAAGAACGCAGTCATAGCTGTGCTGGAGAAGTGGAAGAAACCGCCTAACCTTCCCACAGCTGAGAAAATTAAGCCACTATTCAGTAAGAGAACAGGCTTAACCTGGAAGAGGCGAGCCGATGACATCCAGTGGACTTCAGAGTGCCCGATGACTTTCAGTAGACAGAAGAGAGCGCGGACTTCAAGATCTGCCTTTGTTGTGCCAGACTACAACCGGTGGTTCACAATCTGTGTGGATGCATCAAGAGTTGGACTTGGAGTGGTGCTGTGCCAAGCGGATGACAGCAGGAATCTGCACCCTGTGACTCTGATCAGCAGGAGATTCCAACCTGGTGAGAGACATTGGTCTGCCATCGAGAGGGCGTGCCTATTGACTGTTTGGACACTGCAAAGACTGAAGCCTTACATTTGGGGGAGGAAGTTCATCCTTTGCACTGACCCTTTCCCTCTGGTGTGGCTACAAACTATGAAAGACGCTAACAGTAAGCTTGCAAGATGGACACTGAACCTGCAAGACTTTGACTTTGAGATCCGCAGTATAAAAAGGACTCAGATTATGGTTGCTGACGCCTGGTCTCGAAGGCCAAATGACTAATGGATGGATAAAAGAGTGTAATGTAGTATTAAATGTTTTGTTTGTGCACTAGTTATGAAATGCAATTAAAATGAAATATCTCATTGAATGCTGATGAACTGAGAGGTGTATAGTGATGGGAAATAATAATGGTGAGTAGAGGTAATGTAATTTGTATTAATGTGAGTAGTGCAAATGTTTATAATTGTATTGATTGTTTTAAATGTTTAAAGTAATAAGTTTGATCTAGTAAACATGGTAATAGAGAGAAAACTAGTATAAGGTATGTATAAATATATGGTAAATATAATCTATTATATGTTAACCTATGGTATATGATATAGGACATAACTGGTAAGCATATTATTATGATGGTGTTTTGTATGTAATGTTCCCTGTATGTTCTGTTGTTCATAAGGGTAAACGGTAAGGTTTTCCCTCATGAAACAAACTTTTTCTTAGGGGGGAGGAATGTGACGATTCCCCACGTCACTCATACCATTCATATTCATGAGCTGATTTGCATGAGCCTATGAGAGGACTGGAGAGGCGGAGTCAGCAGCTACATGAGGTTTGGTGGGAGAAGGAGGAGTCAGATAGGCTGGTTAGTCAGAGAGAGAGGGAACAGATACTGAGAGAGAGGGAGCTGGTAAGGAAAATAGGTAGAGAAGGTGGTAATGATATAGCAAGAGAAAAGAAGTATGTACTGAGAGAACTGTTGATGATTTGCTTGTGTATAATGTTTATCTGTGAAACTTCTGTTATTATTCAATCTGCTTCACTTCAATAAATAAGTTCTGTTTCTGTTCACAAGTCAAGTGTTCAGACAAACATCATTTATATTGTGGATTGAGGTAATCAACTGGTGGCAGCGAGAGGAAAATGCGACGTGAGCCTTTGTGAGGTAAAGACAAGCAGGGGCCACAAGGGCAAAAGCCATAGCAGCAAACCAGCTTTTGGGCCCATCGGGCACTGAGGTAGTTGGAAGTAAAGCAGGCTTTTTAGGACCCATCGGGCACTGAGGCACAAGGTAGCAAACCAGGCTTTTTGGCCCCATTGGGCACTGAGGTAGTTGGCACCAAACACACTTTTTGGGCCCATAGGGCATTGAGGTAGTTGGCAGGAAAGCAGGCTTTTAGAACCCATTGGGCGCTGAAGCACAAGGCAGCAAAGGAGGCTTTTTGGCCCCATCGGGCACTGAGGAACAAGGCAGCAAAGCAGGCTTGTTGTATCCTTTGGGCACTGAGGTATTTGGCAGCAAAGCAGACTTTTTAGCCCCATCGGGCACTGAGGTAGTTGGCAGGAAAGCAGGCTTTTTGGATCCATCGGGCACTGAGGTACAAAACAGCAAAGCAGGCTTTTTGGCCCCATCGGGCACTGAGGTAGTTGGCAGCAAACACACTTTTTGGACCCATCGGGCATTAAAGTAGTTTGCAGCAAAGCAGGCTTTTAGAACCCATTGTGCACTGAGTCACAAGGCAGCAAAGCAGGTTTTTTGGACCCATCGGGCTCTGAGGTACAACGCAGAAAAGCAGGGTTTTTGGACCCATCAGGCTCTGAGGCAGAAGCTAGCAAAGCAGGCTTTTAGGACCCATCGGGCACTGAGGCAGAATCTAGCAAAGCAGGCTTTTTGGCAACATCGTGCACTGAGGTGGTTGACAGCAAACACACTTTTTGGACCCATTGGGCATTAAAGTAGTTGGCAGCAAAGCAGGCTTTTAGAACCCACTGGGCACTGAGGCACAAGGTAGCAAATCAGGCTTTTTGCCCCATCAGGCACTGAGGCAGAAGAGAGCAAAGCAGGCTTTTTGGACCCTTGGGGGACTGAGTTAATTGGCATGAAAGCAGGCTTTTTTGCCCCATCGTGCACTGAGGCAAAAAAACAACAAAGGGTTTTTGGCCCCATCAGGCACTGAGGTAGTTGGTAGTAAAGTAGGTTTTTAAGGACCCATCAGGCACTGAGGCACAAGGTAGCAAACCAGGCTTTTTGGCCCAATTGGGCTCTGAGGTAGTTGGCACCAAACACACTTTTTGGACCCATCGGGCATTGAGGCACAAGGTAGCAAATGAGGCTTTTTGGCCCCATTGGGCTCTGAGGTAGTTGGCACCAAACACACTTTTTGGACCCATCGGGCATTGAGGTGGTTGGCAGCAAAGCAGGCTTTTAGAACCCATTGGGCACTGATGTACAAGGCAGCAATGCAGGCTTTTAGGACCGATCTGGCACTAAGGTAGTTGGCAGCAAAGCAGGCTTTTAGGACCCATTGGGAACTGATGTACAAGGCAGCAAAGCAGGGTTTTTGGACCCATCGGGCACTGATGTAATTGGCATGAAAGCAGGCTTTTTGGCCCCATCGTGCACTGAGGTACAATGCAGCAATGCAGGCTTTTTGCCCCATCACTTTTTGCACTGAGGCAAAAAAAGAGCAAAGCAGGCTTTTTGGACCCTTCGGGCATTGAGGTAGTTGGTGTCGCGAACCAGCCTCCCTCTAGGGAGCGCTGTTCTTTGGCCAGAGAGCGTCCAGGCATCTGAGTATCCCTTTTCAGCTGGGTTGAGTCCTAGTAACCTCAGCTAGGGCGTATCACAGACCCTTTCCCGCAAGTCTAACCTAAAGGATTCACCCCTGTACTTAATTACACTTAACAAGTACAGGCACCTGGGCTTTGTAGTCTCTGAGGACTCACTAAAGCTCAGAAAGGTAGGACTCTGATACTAGCAATCTTGTGGCCATGCAACCTCCCTAGAAGCAGGCTCAGCAGACTTGCTGTTCAAAAGACCATTCTTAAGGATTTTTAAGAATAATTTTTTATTGAAAAATAAAGTCTTTATAGATATTCAGTTTGTTGCATAAGCAAAGCATAGATTACATTTCCATAGAATATTGCAGTTAAAATCAGAACAAGTTCCAACTAAGTAAAAATAGCTAAATTTCTAAAAAGCTTTCCTAAGGGTAGGCGAAAGGGTGTAGCCCCCCTTCTTCTTTCCGTTGCTCTTACATTCTAACCCCCTTCATCCTAACATAAGGGAAAAAGGCAAAAATGGATCCAAAGCCTCTCTACAGACTAAGGAACATTCCACATGGCAAAATCTCAATTTTTCTACTAACTAAGTCACACCCTTCTTCTTCATCTTTCGACGTGTCGACCAATCGTGATTTAGGGCTGTCCGATCTCGTCCTGCCTTCCGTTCCCAAGAGAATCCAGGTGCTGTTTTTCTCCTCTAATCTTGGTCCCAATTAGGATGGTATGTTATGACTTCACTCCTTATCTTGTCCTTGCCGTGCCGGGCAGAAGAAACGTTCTCACCGTTTCTTCAGAAAATATTCCCATTGTACAAAATCAACTTCACACAGAACCATTTTGAATCCATATTACATTTTCTCATGACTACATAAACCATCCACATTACATGTTTTAAACCACATATTCATGATCATGACAGTTGGCAGCAAAGCAGGCTTTTTGGCCCCATTGTGCACTGAGGAACAAGGCAGCAAAGAACAAGGAACATCGGACACTGAGGCACAAGGCAGCAAAGCAGGCTTTTTGGACCCATCAGGCACTGAGGTAGTTGGCAGCAAAGCAGGCTTTTTGAACCCATCGGACACTGAGTTACAAGGCAGCAAAGAAGGCTTTTTGAACCCATCAGGCACTGAGGGACAAGGCAGCAAAGCAGGCTTTTTGGACCCATCGGGCACTGAGGTATTTTTCAGCAAAGCAGGCTTTTTGGACCCTTCGGGCACTGAGGTAGTTGGCAGCAAAGTAGACCATGGCGCTGTGGGTTAATCCGCTGAGCCGCTGGGCTTGTCAATTGGAAGGTCAGCAATTCAAATCCGCACGATGGGGTGAGCTACGTCCCGTTGCTTGTCCCAGCATCTGCCAACCTACTGAGGCAGTAGAGATACACACACGACAACTCAGGAAAGAAATTTGTGGGACTGAGGTGTTTGGCTGCAATGCAGGCTTTTTGGCGCTGTTCGGGGCAAACTGGACTCAGCATACAGGCAGGCAGGCAGGACCTTGAAAGAACTTGGCCTGATTAGGCCATGGGACTCAGCACGGTAGGCAGGCAGGACTTGGAAAGAATTTGGCCCGATGAGGTGACTGGACTCAGGAGGCAGGACTTGGCCTGAGGAGGCGACTGGACTCAACAGCAGGCAGGACTTAGTCAGAACTTGGCCCAATGAGGCGACTGGAGTGAGCAGGCAGGACTTGGCCCGAGGAGGCTTGGCCCATCCAGCAAGCTCAGAGATGGCATAGAGAGGGCCCCAAAAGGGTAACAAATATAGAGGAATATAGACAAATCGACGGATCGACGAATAAAACCAGGGAAATATTCATCAAGCCGTATTTGTCGCAACTTAAAATTTGACAAATACGGATCGATGATTATATGACGAATCGGCTATATTCATCGGAAAAAAACGATCCATTTTTATATTCATCCCCATCTCTAGTTTATATCAATCTTCTATCTGTTCACTTCTTTATAACCACTTTTTTAATAGTTCCATATTTACCCTGGGGTGATCTGAGATTTGAATAACATCTGTACTTGTATTATTTACCTTTCATAACAGTTCTTTCAATATTAATATATAATCTAGTCTTCTGTGCGTTTTATGCACTGATTAGTAATAGGAGTATCTTATTTCTTCCCCTTTTAATTCTCTCCACACATCTTTTAAATCTGCATTTCTAATTAATTTATATAGTATAGTAAAAAAAATTGTTTATTCGCGTTCTTTACTTTTGATTTATCTTTTAAAGTATCCATAGTCACATTAAAGTCCCCTGCAAGTATAACTGTGGCATCCGACCAGGTCATGAATATTCATAGGATATCTGCATAGACCAATGAGTGCTGGAGGGATGGAATCACGAGATATAAGAGACTCAGCAGGAGGAAGGGGAGTTAGACATGGAGATAGGGAGTTTTGAGAGAGAGTTTTGAAGATTTTGGTGTGGTTTTTGAAGTTTGGGCAGGAGAGTGGTGGTTGAGAGTGGATAAAAGGGAATGTTTGTTTAAGAGTTAAAAACATTGCTTGTTCTGTCAACACCTGTATCAATAAACAATTTCTATTTGGTTCTTTTAAAAATAACGTATGGCCTGGACATCTATAATTAATAATAGGTAATGTTGATGTAATCAACTGGTGGCAGCTGAGGGGCATGTAGTGTGAGCTCTTTGTTTGGTGAAACAAGCAGGGGCCACGTGGGAATCGTGACAAATTGGTGGCACAGCACTGGGATCTGAAGCAATCCAGTGAAAAGTTGAATGGGCTTGAGTTTAAAGGTATTCCTAGCTAGAAGGGGTTAGGATCTGTGGTAAGAAGTGGTTACCCATTAGAGTCTTGGTGAAGACTTAGTTTCAGGGCTTCTGAACCCAGATTTGGGGAATCCTAAGATAAGGAAAATACCTACTCAAGAGAAACCATTTTTTTAACCTCAGGACTTACAAGACCTAGTGGCTAGAGCAAAATCCAGAGCTCTAAGGGTAAAGAGCAGTAACGGATAGAGTGGAAGCCTAGGTCAGGATTGATCTGAGGTGATAATAAAAGCTAAGCAGAAGTTGTTCTTGTGTCTGGAGACAAGAATCATCCAGACAGGGAGATATTGTGGCAAGGGTTGTGAACTTGGAAGTAGCTGAGGCCAGCTGCTTGGAAAAGCGCAACCTAGTTACAAGGAAAGCCACTGAAAGAGAGGAAAAAGGCTTGTACTTTTCATTTTTGTGAGGGAAAAGAACCAGTCCGGGTTAATAAGAAATTATGCCACCCAAACAAAGTAAAAAGTCAGTTATGGAGGCACACGTTGAGCCCCAGAGTGCTGAGGGAAATGGAAACCCTCAAATTCAGAGTGAGGAAGAAACTGAGGGACCTGTATTGATTGCCTCAGAGGGAGAAAATATTCAAAGCTCCCAAGATTTTGAAAAATGGAAGCTAGAACAAGAATTTAAACTGAAGGAGCTAGCTATGAAAAACCAATTAGAATTAGAAATTAAGGAAAGAGAAAAGGAAAAGGAATACAAACTCAGGGAACTAGAAATTTAAGAAAGAGAATTTGAAAGGCAAAGGGAATTTGAGCAAGAAAACAGGAAAGGGAATTGGAGCTAGAATTGGAAAGAGAAAAAAATCAGAGAACTTGAAATGCAAAGAGAAAGAGAAATACAATTCCAAATTGAGATGAAGAAATTGGAATTAGTGCTCAATTAGTATCAATTAATGATAATGATAATGATAATGATAATGATAATGATAATGATAATGATAATAATAATAATAATAATAATAATAATAATAATAATAATAATAATAATAATAATAATAATAATAATAATAATAATAATAATAATAATAATAATAATTCCAGTGAGGGAAATCTCTCAAAAATCAACCTAAAGAAATTTCCCCAATATCGGAAGGCGGATTGTCCTGAATCTTTCCTGATTTCATTTGAGAGAGTGTGTTGGGACTTTGAGGTTAAAGATGATGAGAGGATGATAATTTTAAGATCACAAATAAGTGGAGTTTTGACTGAGCTTTATTCTCAGATGCCTCTGGAGCAAGCTAGAGATTTTGAGGCTTCTAGAAAGATGGTGTATTCCCGATTTGGGATTAACTCAGAGCACCTCAGAAGGAAATTTAGATCAATTTCAAAAAAAACCCAGAGAAGTCTTTTAACCATCTTGGGGCAAGTTTAATGCAGTATCTCAATAAATGGCTGGAACAGGAACACGTCACCTCCTTAGACCAAATGAAAAATGTGTTTTGGTTAGGACAATTTTATTCAATTTTGCCAAGGGAATTGCATTATCTGGTCAAGGATAAGGATCCTAAAAATGTGCTACAGGTGTCTGAATATGCTGATTCTATTAGTGGGATCAGAGATCCTTGATTCTCCGAGGTAAAAATTGACAGAAAAGGATGGGACAACAGCAGGAGAACATCCCAAACCAGTGGAAATTACTTCAGTAAGACTCAAGCTAAGGGAAGCCATTTTAAAGTGAAACTCTCATCCCCAGAGCACAGTTCCCTGAAATCAAATAATCCTGAGGGAAAAGTTCATAAAACCCTTTATTCTGAACCTAGAGCCAATAAGAAATGTTTTTCCTATAGGGAAGTGGGACATTTTTTGGCCCAATGTGAAAATCAAAAGGATAAGAATTTCAGTCAGACTAAAAAAGTGTTTCTTCTTCAGTCTTCAGCAGCTGAAGCTAGAAGCAGCGCTGTTGCTAAGGAAATGGACTTGGCAAAGAACCCAGAAATTCCTGAAGCCAGAGTGGTACAATGTTTCCTAATCAAGTACGATCAGGATTTATTGGATAACTCTGGAGAGACTATTTTACACAAATTATCAGACCATGTCTTTACGTCTGATGGCAGCTGCAAACTCCAGGCCATAAAACTCAAAACCTGGTCCTGAGAAATACTGATAGCTAATGGTTATATGCCATCAGTTCCTTCCAAGGCACGCAGGGATTGTCAATGGGAAGCCCTGAGCCATGCCTTGGACGATTTGTGATTTTAAGGGTGATATATGAAGAACTCTAACATTTTAAAGATGCACTGGCTGGATAGCTCAGTGGTTTAAGCATCTGCTTGTGGAACCAGTTTGATTCCCCACAGTGCCTCCTCAGAGAAGAGCCAGCCTGTGTAGCCTTGGACAAGCTATACAGTCCCACGATGCTCCCAGAAGAATGGAATGATAAACCACTTGTGTATTTTCTACCTAGAAAACCCTGGAAAGGGTTGCCATAAGTCAGAAAGAACTTGACAGCATAGCATTAGTAGTAGTAGTAACATCTGAAAATTAACTGTAACAGTTCAACCATACATCCCCTTCTAAATTCCTGCAAGGACATCATATTGTTGGTTAAGCCTGATGGCGTTAGGGGCTCAGGCATGGAATAACCACACAACACAACAGACTTGGAATAAAATTGGCTACAACTTTATTGGTTTACAGCTGTCAATAGCCCTGCTGGAAGTATAAAGGGTGGATCCCACATTAATTATCCCATCTGCTAGCTAATGGCACCATGAAGGCAGAATAATCACATGGGCATATGCAACTGTGCAACCCCCATCTGCCAACAGGAGGTGGAAAGTGTATTCAACAACCCTTGAGCCAGGCATGCATCCACTCACATGAAGGGGGAGCCACCCAGAGAGTGTCCAACACCTGTGGGGGCTCTCTTCCTTCAACCTGGATACATCCGTATGCTTCTAACCACTCCTAGCAAAGCTGTGACAATAAAATAGTAACTATTATCCTGTCTCACAATACATCAGTAATCCACATCATCATCAACTTAGAACTGCAGAGCTCGAAGGGATCCCATGGATTGTTGAGTCCAGCTTCTGTCAAGGAGGCACAATGGGGAATTGAACACCCAACCTCTGGCTCTGCAGCCAGATACCTAAACCACTGAACTATCCACTTCCTTCACATAATATAGGTTAGCATCAGAACAATCAAGCATTGAGACATACCTATATCTTTTAGAACAACCCATAGCTTTTCATGCTCCACACAGTCAAATGCTTTGCTGTAGTTCTAAAGCATAAACTAATCTTCTGAAATACTTTTGCATGTTCCAGTAGTATCTGTATGTATATTGGCAATATGATCTCTAGTTTTTCTTCCCTTTTGGAATCCAGCTTCAACATTTGGCATTTCTTGTTCCATATAGGGCAAAAATCCTTCTTGAGCATCACTCTACTTGCATGGAAAATGTTGTTTCCCATATTTGTTGGCATACTCGTTAGGATGTTTTATTTATTTATTTATTTTATTTATATGCCGCCCACTCTACCCAAAGGTCTCTGGGCAGCTTACAACAATTAAAATACAATAAAAAGATAAGACAATTAAAATACAATTAAAATATATACTCTAAAAATTGCCATCAGGACCCACAGTTGATATTATTTCAATTAAAAGCCTTCTGGAACAGGAAGGTTTTGACCTGGCACCAAAATGTCATCAGCGTTGGCGCCAGATGAATCTCAATTGGGAGGGTGTTCCATAATCTGGGGGCAGCTGCCGAAAAGGCCCTTTGTCTACAAGTCATCCCTCTTACCTCCTTGAGGGATGGCTCTTTCAAAAGGGCCCCCTGGCTAGATCTTAACTGCCGGGTAGGTTCATATGGAAGGAAGTGGTCCTTCAGGTATCCAGGGCCCAAGCCATTTAGGGCTTTATATGTCAAAACAAGCACTTTGAATTGGGCCCGGGAAGCAACTGGTAGCCAATGTAATTTAAAGAGAATCGGCTTGATGTGTTCCCTAGCGGCCCCACCACTCACCAGCTGCGCAGCTCGATTCTGGACCAGTTGCAGTCGCCGGACCGTTTTCAAAGACAGCCCCACATGGAGCGCATTGCAGTAATCTATGCGAGATGTTACCAGTGTGTGTGTAACTGTCATGAGACTCCGCTCATCCAGGTAGGGCCGTAGCTGGTATAATTTCCGCAGCTGAAGGAAGGCGCCCCTGGCCATCGAATCCACCTGGGCTTCCAGAGTTAGACTGGGGTCCAGGAGCACCCCCAGGCTGCGGACCTTGTCCCTTAGGGGGAGTGTAACCCCATTCAGGGCAGGGAAATGGCCCTCCAGCCTGTCCGGCGAAGCACCCACTAACAGCACTTCCGTCTTGTCTGGATTGAGTTTCAATTTATTAACCCTCATCCAGTCCATTATCAGGTCCAGACACAAGTTCAGTACAGAAACCGCCTCACCTGGATTGGTGGAAAATGAGAGGTAGAGCTGAGTATCGTCAGCATATTGCTGACTCCTCAGCCCAAACCTCCTGATGACCTCTCCCAGCAGTTTCATGTAGATGTTAAACAGCATGGGGGACAGTATCGAGCCCTGAGGAGCTCCATGACATAAACGCCATGGGACAGAGCAACTGTCCCCCAGCACCACCCTCTGGACACGGTCAGCTAGGAAGGAGCAGAACCACCATAAAGCGGTGCCCCCAACTCCCAACCCAGCCAGCCTATCCAAAAGGACACCATGGTCGATGGTGTTGAAAGCCGCTGAGAGAAAACTAGTGTCACAAGAACCAGACAAAGAATAGCAGACTACCATGCAAAATTTACTAACAGCAGGATTTCAACAAGTAAATGAACGTCTCAGCCAAATAGCAGATCAGATGAAAGAGATGATGTTAGAGATTTCAGATGCCAAACAACAGATAGCTGAAAACTAAACAAAGACACAAGATCTTGAGGAAAAAGTGAGAGGAACAGATGCTAGAGTGATTCAAACTGAAGAAACATTAGAGGCAGTGCAGAAGAATCAAAAACGAAGTGATGACAGATTAATAATGCTAGAGATGGAGAGAGCATCGAAGATGCTTAGATTTCAAAATATGGCAGAAAATGAAGGGGAGGATCTAGAGATATTAATGAGTAAGGCTTTGGCTGCAGAAATAGGGATGGAAGCAGCCGACTTGCAACAATATATGGAGGCAATTTACAGGGTGAGTTCAGCATATGCAAGAAGAAATAATCTCCCCAAAGAAATGCACACGAGATTTATGAAGAAATCAATTAGAGACAAGGTTTTAAGAGCCTCACAAGATAAACAATTGATAATAGAAGACAGGAAAATTAATGTCCTAAAACAAATTCCCTGGCAAATGAGGCAGTTAAGGAAGCAATACTCCTCCCTTATGACTTTACTTCAACAAAATGGAATTTCATATAGATGTCTGACACCAGAAGGTTTATTCTTCTGAATCAACTCACAGAGATACAATATAACTTCACCAATGAAGGCACAAGACTTTATGGGAAAAAATGAGAAGAAACTGACAAAACAGGGAGAAAGAAAGAAGGAGGGGAAATCAGAAGAAAGACCTCAAGAGAGGTCATCACAATCAGAATCAGACACAGGGCCAGAAAAACAGGAAGTAGCTGAGCCAAGACATACCAGAGGCATGACGAGGAAAAAACAGAAAGGTAGTAACCAACAACAAGTTGGCTAAAAAACAAATGAAGATCTTTTCAGTCAATATAAATGGCCTGAACTCACCTCAAAAATGGAAAAATACCTTTTTACAATTGCAGAAATAGAAATCTGATGTAATTTGCATACAAGAAACCCATATGAAAAGAGCAGATCAGAAACTGTTGGAATGTTCAAGTCTAGGAAAATTGTTTACAGCTTCGGACATAAGTAAAAAGAAGAAAGGTGTGGCTATGTATATAAAGAAAGAACTGGAACCAAAACTAATTTTTGCCTCAGACAATGGAAGGATATTAATGGTGGAAATCCAAAGAGAATCAACGAAAATGCTAATTATTAATATTTATGTTCCAAATGGAAATCAAGATAATTTCTTTAAACAATTACAACTAGAACTAACAAGCAAAGATTATGATCACTATTGTGTGATAGGAGATTTTAATGCTGTTTTTGACAAAGAACTAGACACAAAATCAGATAAAATAACCAAAAAAGAGAGAGGAACGATCTCAATAAATTTTCTACAGTTGGCGGAAGAAGTAAATATCATAGATGCCTGGAGAACGTGTTACCCAAAGACAAAAGACTATACTTTTTACTCTAACAGACATAAATCGTGGTCAAGAATTGATGCATGTTGGATCTCAACAAGCCTAATGAAAGAATTGGAGCAAATAGATATTTTACCTAACACATTTGCAGACCACAGTCCCATTTCATTACAACTGGGTAGCAAATCAAGAGAATTTAATTGGAAGCTCAATACTTCACATTTAAAAAATGTTCGCCAAGCAAATAAAAGAAGACATGGACTTCTTCTTCAAACAGAACATGAGGCCAGAAACACAAATGACAATGGTTTGGGAGGCAAGTAAGGCATTTTTTAGAGGAGCAGCCATAAGATTTGCATCAAAACAAAAAAGAGAAAGACAGAAAAAATATAAGATTTTGGAAAATAGATTTGCCTCAGATGAACTACAGCTGAAACAAAATCCATCAAATACAGAACTGAAAGAGAAGATAAAGTTAGTACAACACCAGATAAATATATTGCTCACTGAGGAAACTGCAAAGAAGCTTAAATTTGCAAAGCGAATTTTTTTTGAAAACACAAATAAGCCAGGGAGATGGTTAGCATATAAATTAAGGAAAGAAAGGACAAAACAATAATACAAACACTGAAAGATGAAACAGGGACTGAGAAATTTAAACAAGAAGAAATAAAAAAGATTGTTGAGGACTTCTACCGAAATTTATACAGTAAAAAGGAAGTAGACAAAGAATCTCAGAAAGAATATGTACTGAAATACAATAAAATGAAACTGACTAAAGATCAAATGCATTCTTTAAATGAGCCTTTAACATATGCAGAAATTATAGAAGCCCTCAAAAAGCAAAAAAATAAAATAAAATGGGAAATCACCAGGCCCAGATGGTGTTCCAGCTGAATATTACAAAGAATTAGAAAATGTATTGCTCAAACCATATAAGAAACTCTTGGAATTTGTAGAAGAAAAGGGAGAATTGCCACCAACATGGTCCGAAGCGATAATCTCTCTCATACATAAGGAAAACACGGAGGGTAAAGAAATCAAAAACTACAGACCGATCTCGTTACTAAACGTGGATTACAAAATATATGCAACCATGTTGGCAACTAGATTGAAAAGAATCTTAATACAGACAATACATCAAGACCAGTTGGGCTTCCTTCCAAAAAGGCAGATGAAAAATAATATAAGGATAATCTTAAATGCTTTGGAATACTAGAAAGCTCACCCGGAAAAGCAAATGGCTATGATATTCTTGGATGCAGAGAAAGCTTTTGATAATCTGAATTGGAATTTTATGCTACACCAATTGAAAGTGCTACAAGTTGGAGAAAGATTTTTGAAATTAATTAAAGCAATCTATACCCATCAAAAGGCAAAAGTTAGAATCAATGGAGAGCTGACGAAAGAAATACAAATACAGAAATGTACAAGACAGGGGTGCCCACTCTCTCCATTACTATTCATTCTTACTCTAGAATTTTTTTTAATATATTTTATTTTCCAACATAAAACTTAAAAACATATAAATACAACATAATGTATAAAGTGAAAACATAAAACATAAAATATAACCTTAACCTACAAGCAATCTTATTTATTGCTATACTTTTTCTGGTGAGATCCTCTCCATACTGTTCATTTTAATTCAATTATTACGGGACTTTTGCTTTTCACCAGTCATAAAATAAATTCCGGCATAGGTAGAAAGTTGATTTTTCTTGTCCTTTTAATCTCTTTGTTAATTTGTCCATTTCTGCACATTCTAGTATTTTCTTAATGATCATGTCATCCTTTGGTGGATTTCCCTCCTTCCAGACCTGTGCCCATACTAATCTAGCTGCAGTCAAAATGTGTTGTTGTTATTTAGTCGTTAAGTCATGTCCGACTCTTCATGACCCCATGGACCAGAGCACGCCAGGCCCTCCTATCTTCCACTGCCTCCCAGAGTTTGGTCAAATTCATGTTGGTAGCTTCCAAAACGTGTAGTATTAGGTAATAGCTTTGTGTATTTATATTATTTGGCAATAATCTCAATAAAAATATTTCTGGTTTAAATTCTATTTCTTGTTTGGACATTTGCTTAATCCACATATTAATTTTAACCCAATACTTTCTTGCTTTATCACGTGTCCACCATGCATGGTAGTAAGTTCCTTCATGATTCTTGCATTTCCAACACTTATTCGACATATTTGGAAACATTTTTGCAAGTCTGGCTGGAGGGAAGTGCCATCTATAGAACATTTTATATAAATTTTCTTTATAGGAGGTTGCTAATGTTAGCTTGTAATTTTTTGTCCACATTTGTTGCCATTTTTCTAGTTCTATATTATATCCAAAAATTTTAGTCCATTTTAACATTGTCTCCTTAACTTCTTCGTCTTGTTTGTCCCATTGCAATAGAAATGTATACAATTTTTGAATTTGTTGTTCTTCTGTGGTAAGTAATATTTTATCAAATATTGTATATCCTTTATAGAATCCTTGTGTTTTTTTTATCTTGATTGTAGATTGATTGTAATTACATTTGAGGCCACCATGAAGAGATCAACCCTTGGTTCTCTAGTTGAGTTTTTGTCTTTAGAAGTCCCTCAGCATTTAAAAGCTCATTATACGTCGTTATTTTTTCAAAATTTAGCAAGTTTGGGTATGTAAATGCTTCCATGGGTGAAATCCATCTAGGTATTTTCACATATATTTTAAGTTTAATTTTTTCCCCAGACCTTTAACAGAGAATTCCTTATTATATTTCTTTCAAAGTATTTGTGAGTTTTAGTTCTTCCATACCATAGAAACGCATGCCAACCTGCTTGCAGGTCGTGTCCCTCTAAGTATAGTATTCTCTTATTTTTTAGCTTTATCCATTCCCTAATCCAAGTTAAAGCGCTTGCTTGATAGTATAAATTCCAATTTGGCAAACCAAATCCTCCCCTTTCTTTTGCGTCTTGTAATAATTTATGTTTAATTATCGGCTTCTTCTTCTGCCATATGAACTTTGCAACTAGGGTGTTCAACTCTTCAAAAAACTTTTGCTCTGATTTGATTGGTAAGTTCTGGAAAAGGAAGATTACTTTTGGGAGAATATTCATTTTAACCGTTGCAATTTTTCCTGAAAATTAAAGTTGTAATTTCTCCCATCTTTCCAAGTCTTGTTTAATCTGCTCAAGGAGTTTCACATAGTTGTCTTCTTTCAGTGAAGAACATCTGGCAGTCAAGTTAATTCCTAAATACTTTACTTTTTTTGTTATTTGAATGTTTGTGTTTGAGATGAGTTGGGTCTTTTGTTTTGGGGTTAACTTTTTGGTTAAGAATTTTGTTTTCTCTTCGTTGATTTCTAGTCCAGCTACCTCGCCAAATTCCTTAATTTGTTGAAGTAAGATTGGAGCTGTTTCTGTTGGGTTCTCTAAAATGAAGACCAGATCATCTGCAAATGCTTGAAGTTTATAAGTTTCATCTTTGATTTTTGTTCCTTGTATTCCTTCATTCCGTCTGATTTCTCTATTTAATGTTTCCAATGAGAGAATAAACAACAATGGGGAGAGTGGACATCCTTGCCGTGTTCCTTTAGCAATCTCAATTTTCGCTGTTCCTTCTCCATTAACAATTATTTTTGCTGCTTGATTTGTATAAATTGCTCCTATCATATTCAAAAAGTTTTGTCCGAAGTCCATCATCCCAAGTTGTATCTTCATAAATTCCCAATTTAAGTTATCAAAAGCTTTTTGTGCATCCAAGAATAGAAGAGCCGTTTGTTTTCCTGGATGTGCTTCGTAATATTCTAGAATATCTACTATTATTCTTATATTATTCTTCAGTTGCCGTTTTGGGAGAAAACCATTTTGATCTTCATGTATAAATTGCATAAGATATTTTTTCAGTCTTTCCGCCACGATGGACGCAAATATTTTATAATCTACATTGAGAAGAGAAATCGGCCTATAATTCCCTATTTGAGTCAAGTCCGCTCCTTCCTTGGGTATTAATGTAATGTTTGCTTCTGACCAGGTTTTTGGAGTCTTCGCTTCTTTCAGTGCTTGGTTACAAACATTTTTCAATGGTTCCACAATTTCATCTTGCAAAGTTTTGTAATATTCGGCAGGAAGTCCATCTGGACCAGGGGTTTTCTCATTTTTTTGCTTATTTATACTTTCCATAATTTCCAACAATGTTATTTCTGCATTCATCATCTTTTTAGTTTCTTCTGATAGTTTGGGGAGATTTGCTCTTTCCAGATAGTCCTTTATCTTCTTCTTATGTTACTCGTGCTTTGTAAAGATTAGTATAGAAGTCCATTATTATACTATGTATTTGACTTTTTTGAGTTTGTAACGTACCTTTTTTTATCTTTTAATCTATTTATTTGTCTCCTTTCTTTCTGCTTCTTCAGTTTATATGCTAGCCATCTTCCTGGCTTGTTTGCATTTTCAAAAAAAAAGTTGCTTTGTAGCCTTTATTTGTTATGCCATTTCTTCTGTATCTATAAGGTTCAATTTATGTTTCAGCAAGTTCATTTCCTTTTTCACCATTTTGTTGTTAGGGTTGTTTTGAAGTTCTGATTCCAATTTTTTATATTCTTCTTTCATGTTATCGTATCTCTGTCTTTTCTTTTTATTTCTTTTAATTATATATGATATTGCTAAGCCACGGAATACCGCCGTAGCTGCATCCCATATCACCTGTGACGAGGAGTGCTGTATTCTGTTTTCTTTAAAGTAGTATTGCATTTCTTTTTTTGCTTTGTCTATGAATTCTTGTTCTTTCAAAATCGTTGTGTTGTGTCCACCTTCCTTTTTGTTTTTCCTTTTCTTTCCTAACGATTTTAAGTGGATTGTGATCTGCCCATATGTTTGTTTGTATATTCAATTCGTCTATTCCTATCCTCAGATCAATTGTTGTCCATACCATGTCAATTCTGGACCAGGATTCATGTCGATTCAAATAAAATGTATATTGTAATTTTTCTCCATTATGTCCACGCCAAGTGTCTTCCAACCTTAACTCTTCTGCCATTTGGAAAAATATTTTAGGTAATATCTTTCTTTTACTTTTCCCTTTATGATTCTTTTTGTAATCCTTTATTGGGTCAACTTTGAAATCTCCAATTAAACAAATGTTTTGATAGTTCTTCTCCATTAGAAGATTAGAAAGCCTCTTATAAAACGCTTCTTGTGCTTCATTGGGGGCATATATGACAACTACCAATGTTTTTTTTATTATTAATCTCTGTTTCCACCATTAGAATTCTTCCCTCTTGATCTGTGTAGATAAATTCGGATTCCTTATAGGCTTTCACATAGATAGCGACTCCCCTTTTCTTTTGTTTTGGATCACATGTGTAAAACAGATTACCTAATTTAGGACATTCTAATAGTTTGCAATTTTTTTCTTTGATATGGGTTTCCTGGAGAACAATTATATCTGCCTTTTCTTTTTGGAGCTTTGAAATTTTTTTCCATCTTTTGTTTGGGGAATTCAGTCCATTTATATTTACTGAAAATACTGTTGTTGTTATTTCCATGTTCACTTATATGTTGGGTTAATTGCTCTGGTTTTCCTCTTTTCAGCAGTTTCGTAATCGACATCCTTTTGTTTTTCTCTTTGCTTTGTCTTATAGGTTGTTAGGCATTCCTTGTATTCCTCCCCTTTCATATCAATAAATGCTCTTATCCATCTTTCTTCTTCTATCTCTGTTGAGAAGCTTTGTTCTTCCCCTGTGGCTATATATTTCTCATAGAAGTCTTTTGCCTTGTCAAGACTGTCTAGCCTAAATCTTCTTGACTGCCAATTTACTAAAATTCCTTCTGGTATCAGCCATCTGAAATTTATATTCTTCTCATTTAGTTTTTTCATTAGAAAGAAGTATTGTTTTCTAATATCTTGAATTTTCCATGGTATCTGTTTTAAAACTTCAATTTCTTTATCTTGGATCTTTAATGGGTTTTCTCTTAGCCTCTTCAAGATATCTTCTTTAACTTTCCTCCTCAGGAAAACTATATGAACATCCCTCGGGGTCTTATTCTTTCTTGCAAAGCTTGAGTTAATTCTAAAAATCTGGTCAATTTCTTGGCTCATCTGGGCTTTCTCCATGTCCAAAAGTTCCACCAAGGCTTCTTCCATTTGATCTGAGAGTTCGATGTCTTTCAGGAACATTACGAAATCTAAGAATGTTTGAAGCTCTGTCCATTTCCAATACCAATGTTGCATCTGCATATATCTTCACAGCTTCTTGGGTTTTTTTCCTCTCTTCTTTCAATATTGCCAGTTCTTTTTTGTTTTCTATTATTTTTCCATCTCACTTCTCAATTTGCGATTTATTTTCTTGAACTTTCTGATTTGTTTCCACAATTTGATTAGCTAAAGTGACAATCTGCTGGTTAATCTCCTCCATTTTATTTTCTAATTTAGTTTGGTTTGTACCAATCGTTTCTTCTATGCGTTGCTGGTTTAGTTTTATATCAGCGAACATTTCCAAAATGGTTTGCATTTCTTTACTCTGTCGTTCTTTTTGGATAATGTCTCCTATATTTTTCTGTTGGGCTGGACTTGCTGTTGTTGATGATGCATTTGAGGATGTTCCTGAGGGAGGTGCAGATCCCGTCTTTTTGGAGCCTTTAGCTATACTAGTACTCATTTTTCTAAAGCCTCTTCTAGCTTTCCCCCTTAACCTAGTATGGCTCACAATATGTTATATGACAGGGCAATAGCTAACCACTTACAATGTCAGATCAAGCTTCATGTTTTTAGAAATCCCAGAATAAAGTCATAACATTTTATACTCTCTTAGTTCTTCAATAGGTCTCTTTGAGGCAATATCCCCAACAGATCTCAGTTTCTCTTCTGGTCTATTCTCTTCTTGCCTAGAGTCTCCCTTTTTTTATTCTCAAATGTGAATGCTCTTTCCCTATAATTAATCCGTTTCCTATTCTTTCCAATGCTTGTCTCTTCTAACTTTGGTTTCGACAAATGAAGTTGAAGCAGGGTTACTGCTTAACCCCAACGTACCCAAATAAGTTTGTATTGTAATTCCAAAACCTGGACTGGGCCTTCGAGTCTTTATGTAAGTATTCCGTTAGTACCTTGTTTATTTATACTGTTCCAGAGATCCTGACTGGATCTTAGTAAGATTGTAATCCACGGAATCTTCCAATGCCTCTAAATCGCAAAATTTATAGCCCATGATTGGATAAGGTTCTGAAAAATTCAAAAATTAAACCAAAAAATAAAAAAAAATATCAGGAAGGGAAAAGGACAAGGCAAAAAAGGAAAAAGGAACAAAAAATAAAAAATCCAGCTACTTCAAAAATGAAAAAGCAGTAGGGGAAAAAGTCTTCTAAGAATAAAGGAAAAACAAACAAAACAAAAAACAAAAACAAAATAAAGGGATAGGAACAAACCAAACCAGCATTATATCCACTAGATCCCAAGGGGGTAGGAGGGGGCAATAATCATTATTTGTACAGTTCCAGAGTCTAAGCACACAGTAAAGAAATGTATCTTCTTTGGATATATCAACGCTGTATCTTCTGCGTCCTCTGTTGTCCTCTGCTGCCCTCCAGTGGTTTTCCCTATAACGAGTTTAGATCTTTTTCCTCATTATTGAATGGCAAATAATGAGTTAATTCCTGTATGCTTATCTCAAGGATAGCGTTGACGCTCCCTGGGGAGTTTTTTGGATGTATGCCAGTAGCAAAAAAACAAAAAAGAACAAATACTGTCTACTCAGTACGTGCTTTGCCAAAATGGCGCTTCTGCTTTTTATGCAGGAGGCGTAGTAAGTTTAGAAAGACAGATCCCTCTTTTTCAGAGAAAGTTTCCTGTACTTTCCCAAGAGGTCTTACCAGATGCCATAAAGGAAAAACCAAATACACTTTTTAACTCTTCATTTACATTTGGCTGTCAGTTGATTCTTCAGTTTCACTCCCACTTTATAATCCAGTTCCTCCACACCTCACAGCTCTCCTCGCTCAAAGCCGCTGTTCAGCGGGAGGGAGTGGGTAAAATGAAAAAACTATGAGGAGGAGCTCAAATGGACCAGGAACTAACAAAAGAGAAAAGACAAATCGCAGAGAGTCTCACCATAAAGGATTTTGCTTGTTTTTCGCTGGGTTTTCTATCTTTCGGAGTTGACAGCTCTTCGGAAGGGCTTCATTTAGCCCCTCCCCTTCACCACTACTGGGGAGAAAGAGGCTACTGGGTCCCTCGCAAGTCGCCGCCATCCTCGCGATCCAGACCCGAGCATTGCACCTCTCCTTTGGGGACTCTCCAGGTCCCCTTATGCCCGCTGTGGACACCCCTGCGCGTGGGATCCCCCCCTCGTCGCTCGGAGCCCCGAACGAGAGCGGTATCGCTGTGATGAAACCGGGACTGGAAGTCACTCTAGAAATATTAACTGAGCAAATTAGAGATAAAAAGGAAATAAAAGGACTGAAAGTAAGAGGTCATACTTTTAAGCTCCAAGCTTTTGCAGATGATCTAGTTATTATATTGGAGGATCCAATCGACTCAATTGAAGACCTGATGGAGATAATGATGAATTTTGGTGATATGGCAGGAATGAAAATAAACCAAAAGAAAACAAAAATACTTGTTAAAAATATGAGAGATCAAGAAGGACAGAAATTAATAGAAAGGACTAACTTTCAAGAAGAGAAGAGAGTCAGATACTTAGGGATCCAAATCACAAAGAAAAAAAGTACATTATTCAAAGGCAATTATATGAAGTTGATTAAAGAGATACAGATTAGCTTGGAGAGATGGGACAAATTACAGCTATCGTTGATGGGAAGAATAGCAACCATCAAAATGAATGTTCTACCTAAAATTTTATTTTTATTTCAGACAATTCCCATAATATTAAAACAGTCATTTTTTCAAGAACTTAACAAGATAATCATGAGATTTGTGTGGCAAGGTAAAAAACCAAGAATTAAAATCAAAGCAATGCAAGATGCCAAACAAAGAGCAGGTTTTGGTCTCCCAGATTGGGCATTGTATTATAGAGCCTGTGTATTAGTCTGGATAAAGGAATGGATAACTTTAGATACTGATAGACTACTCAAGTTGGAAGGACATGATTTACAGTTAGGTTGGCATGCTTTTCTATGGTATAAAAAAGATAAAGAGCAGAAAAGTTTCAACTCGCATATGATAAGAAGAGCTCTACTAGGGACCTGGAAAAAGATCATCCAGCAGATTTACCAAAAAACATCAGGCTGGGTATCACCCATAGAGGCCTTTACACAACCTAACCTCATGACAGAAGCGAAACTTTTAAGATATCAAGATCTATTAAAAATGATTGTGAGTTAAGGTCCAAAGAAGAGTTAGAAACACAAAACATATATCTAGACTGGTGGTCCAGAGCACAAGTGGAATCTAGGTATAGAAAAGATAAAATAGAGGGCTTTTACACAGAACAAACGATATTCGATAAACTTCTGCTGGGCTCAAATGATAAAGTAATTAAGAAAATGTATGATTATTTGCTTGAAACTAAAATGCAAGATGAGATGGTAAAAGAATGTATGATTAGGTGGGCACAAAATATAGGACATAATATTGATATTGATCAATGGTTGCAAATATGGCAAAATAACATAAAGCTCACAAAATCGGTAAATTTCAAGGAGAACATATATAAGATGTTTTATGGGTGGCATATGACTCCGAAAAAATTGTCAAAAATTTATACAGAGGTGTCAAATGTTTGTTGGAAGTGTGAAGCACAAGAGGGAAGCTTTTACCATATGTGGTGGCCTTGTAGAGTAGCGAAACAGTATTGGATAGCAGTACATACTCTGTTACAAAAAATACTGCTTTGTAATGTTCCACTAACCCCAGAATTGTTTCTACTGAGCATTATACCAAATAATATAGTTAAGACAAAGAACTACCTAGTTATATATATAGTCACTGCAGCCAGAATTCTTTATGCTAAGAACTGGAAGAAATCAGAGATACCGAAACAAGAGGAACTCATTGAGAAGATATGGGAAGCGGCAGAAATGGATATTCTATCAGAAGTGCTTAAAGACTGTCCAATACAAAAGGCAACTGAATGATGGGATTTATTATATATATGGTTTGAGTCACCAGATAGTGCTTGAATAATATAGAATTAAACTAAGATGTAACTGTAAGTTGAAACCTGGAGGGCAATCAAATTGTAGAAAGGCGAAAAGTTGACTTGATATCGCAACATGAACAAACAGATTGGATGACAGTACATTTTGTGTTCTCCTTCCCCCTCTTTCCCCCCCATATCCCCCTCTACCTTTTGTACTCCTTATCTTATCCCTAGTTTTTAAAAATAAAAAATAAATTAAAAATAAGACCCACTTTAGGGGAACAGCCTGAAATGAGAGACACAGCTAATGAAAAATCCTAGTAGTTCTTTCTTTGTTAAGGAGCAGAAGGAAGATGTTACCTTGAGTGACTGCTTTGGAAAAGTTAATGAGAATCTCATTCCACAGACCCCTGAACACCCAAAGAGGTATTGTGTGGAAAAAGATTTATTATATAGAAAGGTTTTAATGACTCCTCATGGGGGGGGGAGGACCCCACAAACAGCTAATTGTTAAATACAGAGAAAAGATTATAGAAAAGGCACACAGAGATGTATTTGGGGCACACATGGGCATCTCTCGCACCAAGCAAAGAGTGGCACAAAACTTTTATTGGTCAGGGATGGGGAAGCAAGTTAAACAATATTGTCAAAGATGTGATACTTGCCAAAAACTAGGTACTGGAAATGACAAGACAAGGGCTAAGCTATGCCCATTACCAGTGATCTTGACCCCTTTCCAACACGTGAGTCTGCAAAAGTCTTTAGAAATAGCAGGGCAAAACTTAAAGGGTGCTCATGAAAAGCAGAAAAGCAGGTATAATAAAAAGGCCCGGGAAAGAACATTCTGTCTCAAGGAAGAGATACTGATGCTGAGACCCATAAAGGGTGAGTGAATTACAGCTGGCATGGTCAGGACCTGTGGATTTGTTGCGGCACTACTGGAGGGCTGAGGAGACTAGTATTGGGAAGGCTCCACATGCAGCTGCAAAAGGACTGAAAATCCTGCAAGGCGAGCCCCTGCCTGAGAAACCAGAGATTAATGGGAGAGAACCATATGATAAAAATCTCAATAAATCTGAAATAAGACAAGTGTTTGAGATTGCATTTAAAAGAAAATTACATGTGAATTTTGAGGTGACCCGGGAAAGTGGTCCCCCTCATATGAAGAGCTTTGTGACTAGAGTACCTGTGGGTGAGTTTATGGGTGAGGGTAAAGGCAAGTGCAAGAACATTTTAAAGAAGAAAGCAGCCATGAGTGGAAGAAACTGCCTACCCTGCCCACAGTGGAGAAAATGAAACCACTAATAGAAAAAAAACCAGGCTTCACCAGAAAGAGGAGAGCTGAGGACATCCAGTGGACATCAGAGTGCCAGATGGCCTTCAATCGTCTGAACAGGGTGCAGACTTCAGGACCTATCCTTGTTGCACCAGACTTCGACCGTGAGTTTATCATAGGCATGGATGCGTCGAAGGTGGGACTGGGAGCCATGCTGTGCCAAGCAGACGACAGTCTACACCCAGTGACTTTTATCAGCAGGAGACTCCAACCTGGTGAGAGACATTTGTCTGCCATTGAGAGGGTGTGCCTAGCTATCGTATGGACGCTGCAAAAGCTGAAGCCCTACATTTGGGGAAGGAAATTAATCCTCTGCACCGACCATTCCCCTTTGGTGTGGCTACAAACTATGAAATCCAATAGCAGCAAACTTGCAAGATGGACGCTGATTCTGCAAGACATTGACTTTGAAATACAAGGTAAAAGGGACCCAGAATGTGATCGCTGACGCCTTGTCTCGAAGGCCAAATGACTAACGGGTGGATAAAAGTTAGTAATATTGTATTAACTGTTCTGTTTGTGTAATGGTTATGGAATATGATTAAAGTGCAAAGTTTGCTTCAGTATTGGAGAACTAAGAGGTGTGTATAGTGATGGTAAAAATAATGGTGAGTATCCTTATTAATGTAAAAGTAATGTAATGTAATTAGTATTAATGTAAGTAACGTATCCTTAGTGATGTAAATAATGTAAGAAGTTAGTGTTTAGATTCTTCCCTAAACCTTTGTTTTTTTTATGAGGGCAAACCGTTAAGTTTCCCCTCCTAAAACAAACTTATTAAGGGGGAGGTATGTGGCGTCCACCCAGGTCATGAATATTCATAGGATATCTGCATAGACCAATGGGAGTGCTAGAGGGACGGAATCACGAGATATAAGAGACTCAGCAGGAGGAGGGGGAGTTAGATATGGAGATAGGGAGTTTTGAGAGAGAGAGTTGAAGATTTTGGTGTGATTTTTGAAGTTTGGGCAGTGGTGGTTGAGAGTGGATAAAGGGGAATGTTTGTTTAAGAGTTAAAAACATTGCTTGTTCTGTCAACACCTGTATCAATAAACAATTTCTATTTGGTTCTTTTAAAAATAACGTATGGCCTGGACATCTATAATTAATAATAGGTAATGTTGATGTAATCAACTGGTGGCAGCTGAGGGGCACGTAGTGTGAGCTCTTTGTTTGGTGAAACAAGCAGGGGCCACGTGGGAATCGTGACAATAACAAATCCTTTCCTTACTTTATCTAATCTGCTTAGTATGTTTACATAAAATTCCTCCTGTTTCTCATTTGGTGCATATATATTCATCAAAGTACATTCTTCTCCTCTTAATTTACTTTGTATTATTAAATATCTTCCTTGTGTGCCTTTTTCCACTTTTCCTATACTACAATCACATCTTTTAGAAATCAAAATTGCTACACCTCTTGACTTTGACGAACCAAAAGATTTTTCATATATATCACACCAGTTATATTTCAATTCATTCAAACCCTCTTTTTTCTGAGTTTCTTGTAAAAATACTATATTCACATTACTCTTTTTTGATATATTTTGTATCTTTGCCCTCTTCACAGTAGTTCCTAGGCCTTTCACATTCCACGTTAGGGAGGATGAGTTCTGGCCCCAGTCAAAGGCCCTTCATGGATGACTGGTAGAGCCTCATGGAGAGTTACTGGTGCCTACTCCTCTACCTGTATGCCAGCACCATAGCTGGGTTGGATAACTGTCATGGTCATGTTGGAGGTACCGTAGGCTCCTGGAGTCCTGGTTTTGGGATCTCTCATGCACAGCCCCTTCCTCTACTCAATGGACAGGGCTTGGAGACTTCAGCCTGAGGCTCCTCTTCCCCGTCACTCACCATCTCATCCAAGGCACAGAACTGAGGGTCACAAGAGCCTCAGTGACCTCTCTGCACATCTCTTCATCCAGTGAACCCCTCAATGAGTTTAAAATTTCAGGGTGTTACCTGAGCTGACAGAATGTAGCATATCTTTTTAACATACCATCATTTTTATTGGCCACCTACTTGTTCCCAGTTTGAAATGCTGGTTCTTGCACTGGGGCTGGTTGTAGTACTGAATCTTTGTTGCAATAATCAAGTCAATTCCGATGTATGGTGGTGCCCCTAGGGTTTTCTAGGTATAAAGTACTCAGAAGCAGTCTTTAATTTTTTTAAAATTTACTAAGTATATATGAACAACAACTATAACTTTATAACAAAATAAACATACATATATAAACATTTCACAATCTCTCTTTCTGGTAGCAATCAGGCACTGTGTGGCTTGCCTAAGGTCAAACATGTCCCAGATCAGCACCAGAAGAAGGACAGATCTCTACCAGAAGAAGACTCCATCAACCACATATGCTATGAGTGATTTTGGCTGACTCCTCTCTTGGGAATCAAAATGGGGATTCAGACTTCAGGCTGTGCAGTCAGGTGTTCTAACCCTTGACTTGTACTTTCTACATGAAATGTGATTTGAACGTCTGAAACGCATTGCACTGGGCCTTGCCTCTCAGTATAGAGCTGAGTTGTGCTTGGTGGCAAAATGTTCAAATTGGTAAGGATTCAGTCTCTGTTTCTCTCTCTCTGGTGTGTGTGTGTGTTTGTGTGTGCGTGTGCACAAGTGTAGATGCATGTACACATTAGGCTCCTGGTTAGCCAGCACACTGAAGGTAAAAGTAATCTGAGCCAGAAAGTGTTGCACATGCCCTGTATGTAGTATAACCATAAATAAGCTGGGACCTTTCAAGACTACCTTTCCTATTCTTACCTGCTCTGCACAACTTTCAGTATCTGAGGCTTTGTGTGAAATTTGTGCTCCTGCTGGTATATTTGTTTTCCTGTTGGTTTAGGTTTTGAATTTTATTGCTGCTGCTTTATTGCTGCTAATATTGTTTCATATTTTGGTTCAATTTTTACTTTTTATTTTATTCATAATGAATATTTTATTGCTTTGTAGCTGATCAGGCTATATGCAAGAACATAGATTAAACCAGCCTTAAAAATAGTAACTGGCATTTCATACAAGTACATATAAACAGTACATATAAACAAGAATAAAATGAGGCCATCAAGTCGAACTCCCTGCTCAGTGCAGGAAAACAAATCAAAGCTTGGTCCATCTGGCCTGCTACAGTTAACTCAGAAGGTCTACAGTTTTCAGAAAGAACTCTTCTCTAGTCATACCTGGATGTCCCTCATATTACACAGTGCTCTGTTGTTGTTCAGTCATTAAGTCGTGTCCGACTCTTCGTAACCCCATGGACCAGAGCACGCCAGGCCCTCCTGTCTTCCACTGCCTCCTGGGGTTGGGTCAAATTCATGTTGGTAGTTTCAATGACACTGTCCAACCATCTCGTCCTCTGTCGTCCCCTTCTCCTCTTGCCTTCACACTTTCCCAACATCAGGGTCTTTTCCGGGGAGTCTTCTCTTCTCATGAGATGGCCAAAGTATTGGAGCCTCAGCTTCAGGATCTGTCCTTCCAGTGAGCACTCAGGGTTGATTTCCTTCAGAATGGATAGGTTTGTTCTCTTTGCAGTCCAGGGGACTCTCAAGAGTCTCCTCCAGCACCACAGTTCAAAAGCATCAATTCTTCGGTGGTCAGCCTTCTTTACGGTCCAGCTCTCACTTCCATACATCGCTACTGGAAAAACCATAGCTTTGACTATGCGGACCTTTGTCGGCAAGGTGATGTCTCTGCTTTTTAAAATGCTGTCTAGGTTTGTCATCGCTTTCCTCCCAAGAAGCAGGTGTCTTTTAATTTCGTGGCTGCTGTCACCATCTGCAGTGATCATGGAGCCCAAGAAGGTAAAATCTGTCACTGCCTCCATATCTTCCCCTTCTATTTGCCAGGAGGTGATGGGACCAGTGGCCATGATCTTAGTTTTTTTGATATTGAGCTTCAGACCATGTTTTGCACTCTCCTCTTTCACCCTCATTAAGAGGTTCTTTAATTCCTCCTCACTTTCTGCCATCAGAGTGGTATCATCTGCATATCTGAGGTTGTTGATATTTCTTCCGGCAATCTTAATTCCGGTTTGGGATTCATCCAGTCCTGCCTTTCGCATGATGTATTCTGCATACCGTGTTTTCCCGAAAATAAGACTTAACCTGAAAATAAGCCCTAATATGATTTTTCAGGATGCTCATAATATAAGCCCTACCCCCAAAATAAGCCCCAGTTAAGTGAAACCCCGCCCTCCACCATTGTGCAGCAACCAGAAGATGACATGACTGTATTTGAATAAATGTAGATGGTTGAACATGAAAAAAAAATTCCCCTGAAAATAAGCCCTAATGAGTTTTTTGGAGCAAAAATTAATATAAGACTCTGTCTTATTTTTGGGGAAACACGGTATAAGTTAAATAAGCAGGGAGACAATATACAGCCTTATTGTACTCCTTTCCCAATTTTGAACCAATCAGTTGTTCCATATCCAGTTCTGTTGCTTCCTGTCCCACATATAGATTTCTCAGGAGACAGATAAGGTGATCAGGCACTCCCATTTCTTTAAGAAATTGCCATAGTTTGTTGTGGTCCACACAGTCAAAGGCTTTTGCGTAGTCAATGAAGCAGAAGTAGATGTTTTTCTGGAACTCTCTGGCTTTCTCCATAATCCAGCGCATGTTAGCAATTTGGTCTCTACTTACTCTGCCCTTCGAAATCCAGCTTGTACTTCTGGGAATTCTCGGTCCACATACTGCTGAAGCCTACCTTGTAGAATTTTGAGCATAACCTTGCTAGCGTGTGAAATGAGTGCAATTGTATGGTAGTTGGAGCATTCTTTGGCACTGCCCTTCTTTGGGATTGGGATGTAGACTGATCTTTTCTAATCCTCTGGCCACTGCTGAGTTTTTCAAACTTTCTGGCGTATTGAGTGTAGCAGCTTAACAGCATCATCTTTTAAGATTTTAAATAGTTCAACTGGAATGCCATCGCCTCCACTGGCCTTGTTGTTAGCAGTGCTGACCCTGTCAAGACCAGGCAGAACAGGACATGAAAAATATAGAATCCACCGGTGCTAACTCTGGGATCTATGCAGAGGGGCACCTCACCCCACAATTTCATGGTGGAGTTCCCCCTTGCTCCAGTTACAAACCACTTATGAAATCTATAATTTCTATTGAAAAAGAAACCTGTGAAACCTGTTACTACAGTTTAAAAAACTCATTTAAAAAGTAATATTTTTACAGTGCCGTCCTAAGAGCTTCTCATTAGAAGTGAGTCCTATTATCAAAAATGGAATTTTCTTTGTAGAAAGAATATTTACAACTGTAGAGTTGATTGATTAAGCAGTTACCAAAATTGCAATTTTAAAAATGTTTCTTATTACCTGTTGAGAAATCATCCCAGATGGCCTAGACTGCCATTATTCCATGCCACAGCCATTGATTGTACTGGGAGAGAATACTGGTATTTGTATCCCAGTATTTCTGGAGTGACCCCATGTTGGGGGAAGCTGTGTTTGAGTAATAAATCTGAACCAAAATAGGTTGTAAAGACACGCAATTTTGTTCTTAATTCTCCACCTAGAAATACAGTAACATATTATTCTACAGTGACATCTGCCAGTTATTCAACATTATTAGAAACAAGGTGCTGCCTCTTAAAACAGACAGTGTCGCTCTCCTTCACAATGTATAGTTTAACCTCTCTTTAGTTATGGCTTCTATATGAACAATTCTATTTACCTTTCAACAACAACAGGGCCTCCATCTTGTCAGGATTCAGTTTCAACCTGTTAGCCCTTGTCCAATCCATTAATCGCCATCAGGTTACATAGAGACCCACAGTGGATCTGAGGGAACAGGAAGGGGGGATGACATTGGAGGGGGCAGCCATTGAGGTGGTGCTGGGTAGGGGAAGGAATGGCGGTGGGGGTAGAACATGCCCATGTAGGAGAAGAGAGGTTAGATATCTTACATCTATCCCCTCTTCTAGTCCTACCCCCAACCAGATGGTATCAGGTGACCATACCAGCAAACCCTCGAACCACACGGTGCTGTTGATGAACGCCAGGTCAGTACAAAATAAGACTGCCCTCATCCATGATGTAATTCTGGATGAGGGTGCTGACCTGGGTGGGAGAGGAGGGTGGTGTTCCCCTCTCCCAGCTGTGTCCGCCTGGGTACTCGGTCGAGCACCAATGTTGCTCGGAGGGTCAGGGAGGGGGAGTTGATATAGTCTATAGGAGTTCTATCTCCTTGACCAGGCTTCCTATCCCTTTGAGAGGAGGTCTTGAGGGCCTGTATTGTGTGTTGGGCTTACGAGACAGATTGGGGATTCTGTTGGTGTACCGCCCACCCTGCTGCGAACCAACTCCCTGCCTGAGCTGACAGAGGTAGTCTCGGACCTGGTGTTGAGGACTCCCAGGCTGTTGGTGCTGGGGGACCTCAACATCCATGCCGAGGCTGCCTTGACTGGGGCGGCTCAGGACTTCATGGCCGCCATGACAATCACGGGGCTGTCTCAATGTGTCATCAGCCCGACACATGAGAAGGGCCATACCTTGGACCTGGTTTCCTCAACGGGACTGGAAGATGGTGGTTTGGATGTGGAGGGGCTGGTTGTGACCCCATTGTCATGGTCAGACCACTTCCTGGTCAAGTTTAGTCTATTAGCTTCTTCTCCCCTCTGCAAGGGTGGGGGATCTATTAAGATGATCCGCCCTCAGAGACTAATGGATCCGGATGGTTTCCTGAATGCTCTGGGGGATTATCCGTCTGATATGGTCGGCGCTCCTGTCGAAGCTCAGGTCACCCTATGGAATACGGAGATGACCCGGGCGGTTGACACGATTGCACCTAAGCACCCTCTCCCTGCACACAGAGCCCAGACAGCTCCTTGGTATACTTCTGAACTGTGGGTGATGAAGCGAGAGGGGAGACGGCTGGAGCGCAGGTGGAGGAAATCCCACTGGGAATCTGATCGAACACAACTTAGAGCCCATTATTGGGCCTATCTCATGGCAATACGGCTGGTGAAACGGCAATATTTCTCCAGCCGTATTGCTTCCTCAGAATGTCATCCAGCAGAGCTGTTTCGGGTGGTCCGGGATCTTCTTCAACCGGGAAATCCGGTGGAGGTCCCGGACTACTCATCAGCTCTCTGTGAAGAGTTTGCCATTCATTTTGAGGGAAAAATTGCTCAGATTCGCAGTGGGTTGGATTCCACCATTACTGCAGAATCAGAGGATGTGTCCAGTGTGTCGTGCTTTGGTCAAGTATTAATGGATGAGTTTCAATTGTTGAGACCCGAGGATGTGGACAGGGTGCTTGGATCTGTCCGTTCTACCACCACTCCGCTTGACCCTTGCCCATCTTGGCTAATTGGAAGATCTGCCAGGGGGGTTCGCACCTGGGTCCAGGTGGCCGTGAACGCCTCTTTGAGAGAGGGAGTGGTCCCTACCACCTTGAAAGAGGCGGTAATTCGGCCACTCCTAAAAAAGCCTAACCTGGACCCAAGGCTGGTGGTTAACTACCGACCAGTGGCGAACTTCCCTTATTTGGGCACTGTGTTGGAGCGGGTTGTGGCCGGGCAACTCCAGGCGCTGCTGGATGAAACGGATTTTCTGGATCCATTTCAATCGGGTTTCAGGCCGGGTTTTGGTACGGAGACTGCCTTGGTCGCCCTGTACGATGACCTTTGCTGAGAGAGAGACAGGGGGAGTGTGACCCTGTTGATACTCCTGGACCTCTCAGCAGCTTTCGACACCATCGACCATGGTGTCCTTCTGGATAGGCTGGCTGGGTTGGGAGCACTGCTTTACGGTGGTTCCGCTCCTTCCTAGCTGACCGTGTCCAGAGGGTGGTGCTGGGGGACAGTTGCTCTGTCCCATGGTGTTTATGTCATGGAGTTCCTCAGGGCTCGATACTGTCTCCCATGCTGTTTAACATCTACATGGAACCGCTGGGAGAGGTCGTCAGGAGGTTTGGGCTGAGGAGTCAGCAATATGCTGACAACACTCAGCTCTACCTCTCATTTTCCACCAATCCAGGTGAGGCGGTTTCTGTGCTGAACTCGTGTCTGGACCTGATAATGGACTGGATGAGGGTTAATAAATTGAAACTCAATCCAGACAAGATGGAAGTTCTGTTAGTGGGTGCTTCACCAGACAGGCTGGAGTGCCATTTCCCTGCCCTGAATGGGGTTACACTCCCCCTAAGGGACAGGGTCCGCAGCCTGGGGGTGCTCCTGGACCCCAGTCTAACACTGGAAGCCCAGGTGGACTCGGTGGCCAGGGGCGCCTTCCTTCAGCTGCTGAAATTATACCAGCTACGGCCCTACCTGGACGAGCGGAGTCTCATGACAGTTACACACGCACTGGTAACATCTCGTATAGATTATTGCAATGCGCTCTACGTGGGGCTGCCTTTGAAGACGGTCCAGCGACTGCAACTCGTCCAGAATCGAACTGCACGGCTGGTGAGTGGTGGGGCCACTAGGGGACATATCAAGCCGATTCTGTTTAAATTACATTGGCTACCAGTTGCTGCCTGGGCCCAATTCAAAGTGCTTGTTTTGACATATAAAGCCCTAAACGGCTTGGGCCCTAGATACCTGAAGGACCGTCTCCTTCCGTATGAACCTACCCGGCAGTTAAGATCTAGCCAGGGGGCCCTTTTGAAAGAGCCATCCCTCAAGGAGGTAAGAGGGATGACTTGTAGACAAAGGGCCTTTTCGGCAGCTGCCCCCAGACTATGGAACGCCCTCCCAATTGAGATTCGTCTGGCACCGACGCTGATGACATTTCGGTGTTAGGTCAAAACCTTCCTGTTCCAGAAGGCTTTTAATTGAAATAATATCAACTGTGGGTCCTGATGGCAATTTTTAGAAATTGTATTTTAATTGCTTTATCTTTTTTATTGTATTTTAATATTTGTAAGCCGCCCAGAGACCTTTGGGTAGAGTGGGCAGCATATAAGTTAAATAAAATAAATAAATAAATAAATAAATAAAATAACCACAGCCAGGCAGTGCTCCAGGGTCTGCAAAGCTTCCACTACTGAGGAGAAGGAGATAGAGTTGTGTGTCATAATCACAATGATGACAGCGAACTCCAAAACTATGGATGATTTCTCCCAGCAGTCTCATATAGATATTGAATAGCATGGGGGACAAAGTCCATCAGCCTTGGAAGGGATAGTGCTGAGTTGTGGGGAGATCGGTACACCAGCACTAGTCCCAACCTGTCCCATTGGTCAACAGATACATGGAGGCAAACCAACTCAGTGTTGGCTAGGGAGACAAACCTTCCCAACCCTCTGGTCTGCCCTGATGGTGAACAGAGTAACTTGGGATGCAAATCTGAGAGAGGGCTACCCCACCCTCAGCACCCACCCAGGTCTCCATGATACAAGCCGTGCCAACCCTTTCATCCTCAAAAAAGTCTACAGTTAGTTGATACTTGTTCTGGATTGACCTGGCATTCAACAACAAAAGGGTCAGAGCAGAGGGCAAAGGATCTTGTATCTGTGTGAGGGCCACAATGTTAGAACCTGGGAACGACATTAAAAACTGAGGCCAGCTTATGAAATGGCCAACGTTCATCCCAGCACCATATCTCCCTCTACCCGTCACCACCGGAAATGATGTATGCCTCATAAGAATGGCAGGGGCCCTCCTTGGGAAAAGACAAGCCTTCCCCACTCCAGAAGAAAGGAGACAGGAGGATAAAATAAAATAAATAAATAAAAATAAAAATAATTAACTACTCCCCCAAGTAAAAGATCCCTAAGATAAAATTAAATACAAAACTCATGACTTAAAACCTGTAACTAATCAAAAGGGGGCAAGCAAAAAGAATTAACAAAAAAACAACAACCCACTAACAGAAATAATAGTAATAATAACAAAGTGCTATTTTTGTTTAATTCAAATGATTCTTTTAAAAAAATCTAGACATTACAACTGACAAAAACAGGAAGTGTTTGTACTCTTAAGTTTTAAAACATGATAGCATTTTTCCGATATCACAAATCATGTCAAACTGCAGCTGAAAAAACTTAGAATCCACTTTTCTGGACTATACAAGTAAGACAATATATAAACAAATCATAAATGATTAATTTGCCCTTCCTTCTCCCCTCTCAGCCTACTGTTAACAGCTCAAAGACCCCCAGCACACTATTCTCCTGCAATGTACTCATGCAGTAGATTTTTCAAGACTCTGACTAACCTCCTTCCAAGTATAAACACCTGTGAAAACAAAATTAGCTTTGCCAACATAGCTGCTAAGAAATGCTCTCCAGCAGGTTATGGATATAATATTCAACCCATTCTGAGAAACCCAAACAAAACACAAGAATTCTTATTGGGGGAATAAGATATTAAGAATAATAGAAAGATTATATGTGAGAGTTTATTGAAGGGAAAGGAAGAGACATTAGTCATAGTTTTCTTATAAAATGAACTTTAATCAAAGGGAATCAGGTCAGAGGTCAGGTGTTGTATTTGTACTATTATTATTTTTAAATCATTGAGGTTTCTATGAGTGGCAAATGAAATGATCCTGAACAGAGAAAAACAAGAGAGATCTTGCTGGAAGAGCACTTCAAGATGAGCTGGGAAAATCTATCGCATGAGTCCCATTACCTTTATTATAACCAAGATCATATGGCTTTTTGGAACAATAAATCTTTGTCTAACCATGCTTAACTTCAAACCTTTTCACAGTGCATTATGAAACAGCTGTTTCTGCCTATCACCTTAAAATATCTAACACTCATAAAGACAATATTGATGTAGTTTGGGTCTTCCTCCCCTCTTATTTCCTGGCTCAAGAATAAATAAAATTCGATAGTGCAAGTGTGTTTTTGAGGCATACTCTATTTTGGCTTATGACACTAATATTGAAGCCACTGTTTTTAAGAAATGTTTAGCACTTTCATTTACATCTTTTGTGCATAATATAATGACAAAGAATTACAAAAGAAATATATACTTAAAATAATCAATAAAACTGAAGATACATCAAAACTTAACAGTATAACTAAAATAGCAGATAAAAAAATAAGCATATAATTATTGGCAGGAAGAATCACTTCAAACATACCCACATTCATGATGTGAGGAATTTGTGCTCTCTTTCCACTTTATTGGACACCACTCCATGGTGCAGGCAATAACAGATTATTTCACAAAAATAAGTATTTTCTCTTGTCCTTTGTGTCTACAGAATCTGATCCTATATGTCAGGGGTCATGGTGGGCTGACAACATCTAGTGCACATTGCATCATGCGGAAGCAGAGTGAGTGGGCTTCTGGAACAGCAGCTACCGTTGAGTGGCCCCTGCAACCCTATCCCCAGGTGTTTAGTCTCCAGTTTCTTCCAGATGTTCCAAGTGGGTTGGTGCCCAGGGACCTAGGTCAGAAAGTTTGGGGCTTGAGCACAGAATAGGTACTTCTCCTGGGAGGAATTGAGGAGCTAATTGCATGCTGTCTCCTTTCAGACCGCCATGTGGAAAAGTGACAGTATCACGTCCAGACGGAGCAAGATTGTAGTCTTCTGACACCTGAGCTTCTTTCCATTGTGGTGTCCTCTTCAAATAAGTACATCCTCCCCATACCTAGATTTAGTATTTTCCTAATCTGAGTACCTTTGCTTGCCATTTTGGTACCCTGGTAGTTGGAGGGGCTTTGCTTCCAATAGCAACCTGTTTTACAAATAATACTCCCAAGTCTTGGTTTTTTTCCTTCTCTCTGTGTACGTTACCCTTAATTTCAGGTAACACTTTGAAACAGTTATCAAGACAAATAACTACCTACACAAAGTCATTTCCCCCTAGTACTTCCAAATCTGTAATTTGTATACTCAAAAACTTGTATGGATTAATTTTATCATCAACTTTGATATTCAAATAATATATAAATAAATATTACTTCTCCATTAAACAGTTGCCTTGTTGTCTACCTTCTTTAACTCTGATTCTACTTATCACCTTTACTACATTAAAGGCACACTAAAAATCACAAAACTGGACTTGAACGTATACCTCAAGAGAAATATACACATGGTCCACAACTATAGTAAAATAACCAAATCTTGGAATTGCTTCTGGTCTTGCAGATAGTTTTTAACTCTTGAAAATATTGTTTTTGTCTTACAGACCAGCCAGAGCTAAACACCTTTAATTCCCTTAACTAGCATTTCGTTTCCACTTGCGCAGTGCATCTGGTATACACATTGAGCAGGGAATGAAGCTACAGCAGAACGAAGCCCTTGTGCAGTGATAATGTGCAACATGAATAAAGTGTCTACAACAGCCATTACACAAGAATTTGGCAGCCTGCCATTTGCACCTGTTGGCCTACTGACCCCTGCAAGTTACCATGGTTCCCCCATCTAGCAGCCTCCTACCCACCTTTACTGGTCAGCCCCCCCATTGAGCAGACCCTGTCTAATGCCATTTGTACCTGTTGACCCACCTACATCCTGCTCCCCCAGACACATCTCACCTGGCAGATACAACCAGAACCTACACCCACTTTGTGACACAGTTGCCACCATATGGACTTCACCCTCAACAATTGGCCGCACTGTAGGAAAATGAAGATGAACAGAACAGCAAGTCAGAACAGTGGATGATATGGAGCAACTGAGCCCCTAATTCCCATACCACTAGAGCATGGTAGGGAAGTGCAAGCAGTGATATACCAGCAGTTCACCAGTAACCTCTGCCCCAGAGCCTGTGCCAGGGTAGCACAGCATCACCTGGCAGCTGGCCAGAAATGCAAGAATATCTGAGGCACAACCCACATCGTATCCCCATCAAACTAATTGCTGCTTCCGCAGCAACCAGATGGGAGACATATGAGCAGTGGAGCACTAGTGTGAGAGGAATAACACTATTCACAGCATGTATCTGTGGACACAGAAGAGACATGCATACATTCCAACTATGGAGGATCAAACCACAGCATTGGTGATAGGTGGGTACCACCAACCAGGCCCATGGAACCCCTAAGTCTGCAGTGTGGCAATGACAGTAAAAGGCCACAGGATAATTGAACAATCCTATTTCACAGGCCCAGCTGGCCATACAACCCTGGAGTGGGATCACACAAGCCAGACTGTAAGATGGGTCCATGCCATGCAACACAGGGTGAGGAGTCATGCAACCCAGGCCAGGAGTTACAGTGAGGCCTAGCCATTAAAGACTGGGCTGGGCCCACATCTGGGATTTGCAACTCAGATGAAGGAATTGTGCAAACCAGGCTGCTGGTTGCACTGACACCATGCAGCACAGGCTAACATAGGGCCCATTCCCAAACCACACAACCCAGACCAGAAGTCACACGGTAGCACACCAGAGCACTGCCTGGTATCTATCCACTAGTCATAAGAACTCCTGGGATGATTTTGTCTTGCTACATCTCAAGGCTTGCCTGATGCCCACCACATCCCTTCCACTGCTGGAGTTCCTGTATCCAGTCCACACCTGTGCAGTAGACCATCAGGTCACCCTCTAATTGATTCCCATGACTCCTCCTGGCCTCCTAGCCACCCTCCTTCTTGCCTCTGCCTTCTCTGGTTTCAAGTGGTGTCTTACTGCTCTCCTTCCCATACATGTCCTTACTGAAAACCACAGTCCCTCTTCTGGAATTGGGCCTGGTGGTGATGAGTGCACCAGGGACCGGGGAAGGAGAGCTTGCATAGGTGCTGCTGGAGAACCCAGATAGAGACAACTGCAGCCCAGTGTTGATAGGTTCTCAGAGAATGGAAAAGGCACACAGGTGGAGGAAGACTCAGATCAGCACCAAATTTGGCACAGAGCAACAGACAGTCTGTTCTTACTCTGTGCCAAATTTGGCAATGTTTAGGCAAAGTATTTTCAAGTTACGATTTTTTAAAAAGTATAACTGTGTTACCCTGTATATAAACAAGCAACCTTGAACATTAAAAAAAAACATTTTAAAACATATAGATTTAAAAATAGATCAAATAAAATGAGAATAATAATCTTGCTTATCTTTAAAGAAAATGGTTGGCATGACCCACTTTTCTTATATGGAAGGAATGCACGGCTGAAATATTAATCGTCAAAAAAGACCTTTCAAAACAGAAAGCATTGACTATGTTATAAACCGAGCATGTATGGAACAGGCTTACCAGCAAGAGTGTTCCAAAGTAGATGCATTGTTGCAGCTTTGTGGGCCAGGAAGGGAGATGTTTCGAGGAAAGGAAAGATCACAGAAGCAGTCAGAAGACAGGTATTCTTTGAAGAGTGAAAAAAACAGGCTTGGTTTAAAGAAAGTAATGGAGTGACAGTTCTTCAGAAAGGAACATTTTGCCATATATTTCCAGGGAATTTGCATATAATTTTGTAAGACATATTCAAAGTATTTCTGCATTACAGAAGTACAGAGTACTTGTCTTTGTCTCAGCCCTGAGTGCTTTCAGTAAACATTCTCTCAGGACTTCTCTCAGGCTCCTGACACAAGTCTTCAAAGGGGAAATCAGCTTCAGATCTAGGGCAATCTGAACTTTTGGCCCAGTCAGTCAAGACCCAGTTAGCTGACTCTCAAGAGGACAACTTTTAAACTCTTTCCTGGCCAAATAGCCATTGATGTTGGAAAAGGAATTCTGTGTCTGATTGTAAAAATTTTTAAGATGATATTTAAAAAAGAATAGAGAACAAATCTTCAGGGTCTCACTTTCTTAAGCTGTTTTTTTGCTTTGTGTCTGGGAATGGTTTTACTTAGAAATAGGCACAAAACTAGTTCAGCAATTTGTGCCGGTTTGGCCCTTGGCCCAACAAGTGTTCCATGGTTCCAAGTCTTGCCTCCTTCGGTTGGTGCCCACTCAGTGGCAGTGCCCTGGATTCTCTACCCCCAGTGGCATGGCGTAGGTTGCCAGCACCCAGGGCAAGTATTGTGCCTCCTCAAGTTGGCCTTGGGAAGTGGCAGAGAAGGGGCGCTGGGCCCCCTCCCCACACCACCCCCTCCACATGGCCTGCCTGCCCATTTTGTTTATACTGGGGAAGGGAGGCCAGACTGTTCCAAGCTGCCCTTCACCCTCAGGTCCTTATTTCTTTGTTGTGGCAGAAACAACAAAGAGTCTTCGGGCATCTCAATATTAAAATGTTTTGACTGGCAACAAGATTTTGTGAGCTACAGTCTCTCATGGGGCCTGGAGTGTAGTCTCAGTAGTCAGTCATTTATACTCACAAAAGTGAACTACAGGCCAGAACAGTGTATGCCAAATAAAACAAACTACTTCTCAAAATGCCCATTTTTGCTACTACAGGCTGAACCCTCTATGCCCCTCTTCCTCCCCCACTGGCAACACAAAACAGAACATTTCGCTATACAGAGTGGAAGTCCCTTCAACTTGGTTAACAAATTCATCCCACCCATCCCTGCTGAGACCAATGTTCTCCTAAAAGATGTGAGTGGCAGTCCCTGAAAGCTTCTGCCTAAAAGAGAACTTTTTGGTCCTACAATCTGCTGTTTCTGTTGCTACTACAGAAAGGAAGGAAGGAAGGAAGGAAGGAAGGAAGGAAGGAAGGAAGGAAGGAAGGAAGGAAGGAAGGAAGGAAGGAAGGAAGGAAGGAAGGAAGGTTTAGTTCAGTGGTGGTGGTGGCAACCTGAGACCCGAAGGTAGGCTACCTCCTCAGGTGCCTCCTGCCCCCTTGTTCTGACTCACTTCTCCCAGCACCAGCAGCAAGTTTGCTCTCAGAGGAGGCAGCTTGCACATTTGAATGACACTAAGACTGGCAGTGGAATGCTCACAAGTGGAAAACACAACAAGGATGTGGAGCTCATGGGCACAGCAGATGCCACCATCGCCGTCATGCTGGGGGCACATTCAGAGAAGTTGGGACAATGTTTGTCCCTAGAATTTCTTTAATCTCATTAAATATAATAATCCATTCCTTCTGTCTCTCTTCACATTCCCACCACATATGATAGTATGTTCCCCCCTTTTTAATACATCTCCAACATATAGATGACAAGTCTTTATTCAATGTGTTCAACTTCATTGGTGTTAAATACCATCTCCATATTACTTCATAACAGTTTTTCTTTACCTTAACTGTAGAGATGGGGACAAATTTAAAAAATGGCGATTTGTTTTGATCCGTTATTCGTCAAGGTTAACGGATCAATGAATACGAATATACGAATATTCTTCTACGAATTGATCCGTTGATTCATCTGCACTTTAAACAGCTATAACACTGGCCCCAATGGCCTAGAGACACCAAATTTGCAGGGAAGCTTCCTCAGATGCTTTTCTACAACTGCAGAAAGTTTGGTGAACATTGGATCACGGACCCCTGAGTTATATAGTCACAAAGAGGACCCCCCAGGAAAGCTCCCCCCAGGTACTTAGAGATGCCAGAATCACAACGGAGCTCCCTAAGTCTTTCCCCAACACGCCTGCCAACTTTGGTGAAGATTGGATATCAGACATTCAAGTTATTCACCCACAAATTGGGTCCCCCAGGAGAGTTTACCACACGCACAGAAGCCCATTCTGCCTACCGGCCGCCGATCAACTGATCAGAAGCCGATAGGCAGCCACCCCCCCACACACAGCCAGCCACCCCAACAGCCTACCCCACGCCCCCTTCCTTTCCCTACCTTAGCCCCCACCCCACTCCCACCGATACCCCCTTACCTTAATAGCTGCTGCCAGGTCTCCATCAGGCCTTCTCAGCCACGACGTGTAAAAAGGGAGACTGGCTGCCCTTTGCAAAGATGGCGGCTGCGGCTTCATTTAGGGTAGGGAAGCTGCAGCTGTCATCTTTGCAAAGGGCAGCCTGGATTCCCTTAGCCTGCCTTAAGGGAATCCAGGCTGCCCTTTGCAAAGATGGCAGCTGCAGCTTCCCTACCCTAAATGAAGCTGCAGTCGCCATCTTTGCAAAGGGCAGCCAGTCTCCATTTTTACATGCGTGGCTCTGAGGCCAGAAGACCTCGGCAGCAACGATTAAGGTAAGAGGGTGTCGGTGGGGGTGGGGTGGGGTTGCGTGGGGTCTAAGGTAGGGAAAGGAAGGGGGTGGGGGCTAGACTGTGGTATTGGGTGGCTGTGTGGGGTGGTGGCTGCCTTTCTGCCACCGATCAGCTGATCGGCGGCTGGTAGGCAGAATGGTGTTTGTTTGTTTGTTTTTTAAAATACGAAGGATTTTAAAAATGGGTAAATATTCATCCCTTGGTATTCGTGGGGGTCTCTGGAACCCATAAATACAGATCAACGAATCGGCTATATTCATCGGAAAAAACGATCTGTTTTTATATTAGTCCCCATCTCTACTTAACTGACATACTTTTCATTATTTTCCCCCAGATCCTCTTCCATACTTCTTCACTGATTTCTTTATTTAAATCTGCTTGACGTATCTCTTCCAAAGCTATTTTTTCATATTCATTCTCTACTAACATCTTATATTTGATAATTATAATAAAACCTTTATTGGCATAGAAACCAGTAAGACATCATCAAACTACTTAATTAAGAACCCATATTTACAGAATCCAAAAAGAAAAAAAGCAGAAAGTATTCAAGGAGGAGCAGAACATCGCCTCCTAACAATTAATCCAAAAAACTGTAACTCTTTCCATGATATCGACCACCTCCACTGATAACATACAACCAACTTTGTCCAGATCAGATTTCCACTCCAGCTTTAATAAAATCAAGGCAACATACTTTGTATGGTAGTCCTGGTGGAGTAGAAAATGCAAAAGCATTTGAGCAAGGGTTTCCAAGGTACATCTTATATATTACACTTATTGTCCCTTTTCTTTGAATATTATCATCCATCTCTTCCCTCTTTTCAATAATTTCTTCAAATTTAGTCATCCCCCTACATTCTTCTTCCTTTTCCCCTCCTCCCTTGGTCCAATTATCTGTCTTACATTTGACCAAGTAATTTCTTCTCCTCCTAGTATCCCTTTTATTCTCCCTACATTATACATCTTCTTATTCTAATCTTTAATTTTTATAACTTTCTGTTCTAACAAAACTGTATTTAATTTATTCTTCAGGTTATCTAGAAAACTGTGTAATTCCATCACGTGTGTCAATGGGGAAATCTTTGGACTCAATATTCTCTTATACTTCTTCCAGCATTGCAAGATGTTATTTAAAAATGGGTTATCTATGTTTTTAACAGTATCCTTTAAATTTTCCTTAAAAAACAAATTCTCCATATTTTTCTTAATCTTGTAAAACTCAAGATCACTCCATATTATCCCTTTACTGTTTACTATAATGTCTGGTATATATCCCAATTGATGAGCTATATAATATAATTTAGTATCAGGTATATCCAAACCTCCATTCTTTTGAGGAAGATACCATAATTTTTTTCATTTTCCTTGCCCTTTTATTTTCATTACAATACATATTAATCACATTCTGCAGTTCTTTTCATTCCTTATCTATATTCCTAGATCTTTATAGGTAACATCCAAAATACAACATTTAATTTAGGAATTATCTTCATTTTTGCTACTGCAATTCTTCCAACTCAAGGTAACTTCTTTTGATATTCTTTAATTTGTTTCTTAATTTCTTTTTTCACTTTTTGCAAGTTCATTTTAACAATTTCTTGCAAATTCAAAGTATTATTAATCCCTGGATACCTGATACTATTTTTAAATTTACCCTCAAATTTTTCATTCATTTTACTCCTTTCTTCATTATGATAATTTGCTAACATAAATTCAGATTTATTCAGTTTACCCTTAGTTCCAATACTGCTTCAAAAAATTTTAAATGCCATTTAATCATTTCTATAGCATTCATTAGATCTTCAATTGTTAATGACGTGTCATCTGCAAATAAATTTATCTTCATTTTATCTTTATTACTTAATCTTTTTATTTTGATATCTTCTCTAATTGTATTTGCTAATAGTTCTATTACCAAGGTAAATAGTATTGGAGATAGGGGGCATCCTTGTCTTATTCCCTGGCTTAGTATAATTGTTTCTGTCATACCATCATTTACTGAAACCGTGGCAGTATTCTATGAATATAGTTGCTGAATAATATTTCTAAAATGTCCACCAAAACCTATTTCTTTTATTAATATTTTTAAAGCTGATCATTCCACCGAGTCAAAGGCCTTGAAAATACCCATCAACAGTATCCCTGCTTTGGTCTTTGTCTCTTTAATTGTATTGATTACATTTAATACCCTTCTCATTAAATCCCCCATTTGTCTACCCTTTAGAAATCCATTCTGATCTTTACCAATAAAACCATTCAATCTTTTAGCCAAATCTGTAAAAATTTTAGCATCCTGATTAATCAATGAAATTGGATTATACGATCCCGTATGCGTCGGGTCCTTATTTGGTTTCAAAATTAACACTATCACTTAATGTTTCCAAGACCATGGAATTTCTTCCCCATTAATATTCTATGAAATGAATCCTTCAATTTGGGTAAGAGGAGATTTTTTAATGCCTAATAATATTCAGGGCCTAATCCGTCTGATCCTGGCGTCTTACATATTTTCAGTTTACATATACTCTCATCTATCTCATCCTGAGTTATTTCTTGTTCCATTTTTTCCATATCTTCTCTTTGCATTTTTTTGCAATATTATTTTGTATATACACATTAATTTTATCTATAGATACCTTATTACTAGTATATTTAAAAATTCTTGAAAGGCCTCAGCTTTCTCTTGTATTTTATTACATCTAATAACCTTAACATTTTCAATCAGACCCATCGTATTTTTTGCTTTTTTCACCTGAGTGAGTCTTGCTAGGAATTTAGAATTCTTATTACTTATTTCAAAATACTCTCTTTTCAAATATATTAAGTTTCTTTGAACTCATCATCATCATCACAACCTTTATTGGCATAAAACATACAGCAAACAGCAGTTCTCAGATAGATAGGGGATATATGTTGTTGTTGTTTAGTCGTTAATTCGTGTCCGACTCTTTGTGACCACATGGACCAGAGCACACCAGGCCCTCCTGTCTTCCACTGCCTCCTGGAGATTGGTCAAATTCATGTTGGTAGCTTCGATGACACTGTCCAACCATCTCGTCCTCTGTCGTCCCCGATGCTGTCTAGGTTTCTCATAGCTTTCCTCCCAAGAAACAGGTGTCTTTTGATTTCGTGGCTGCTGTCACCATCTGCAGTGATCATGGAGCCCAAGAAAGTAAAATCTGTCACTGCCTCCATATCTTCCCCTTCTATATGCCAGGAGGTGATGGGACCAGTGGCCATGATCTTAGTTTTTTTGATGTTGAGCTTCAGACCATGTTTTGCGCTCTCCTCTTTCACCCTCATTAAGAGGTTCTTTAACTCCTCCTCACTTTCTGTCATCAGAGTGGTATCATCTGCATATCTGAGGTTGTTGATATTTCTTCCGGCAATCTTAATTCCAGTTTGGGATTCATCCAGTCCTGCCTTTCGCATGATGTATTCTGCTTATAATTTAAATAAGCAGGGAGACAATATACAGCCTTGTCGTACTCCTTTCCCAATTTTGAACCAATCAGTTGTTCCATATCCAGTTCTAACTGTTGCTTCCTGTCCCACATATAGATTTCTCAGGAGATAGATAAGTTAGTCAGGCACTCCCATTTCTTTAAGAACTTGCCATAGTTTGCTGTGGTCCACGCAGTCAAGGGCTTTTGCGTAGTCAATGAAGCAGAAGCAGATGTTTTTCTGGAACTCTCTGGCTTTCTCCATAATCCAGCGCATGTTAGCAATTTGGTCTCTAGTTCCTCTGCCCCTTCGAAATCCAGCTTGTACTTCTGGGAGTTCTCGGTCCACATACTGCTGAAGCCTACCTTGTAGGATTTTGAGCATAACCTTGCTAGCGTGTGAAATGAGTGCAATTGTATGGTAGTTGGAGCATTCTTTGGCACTGCCCTTCTTTGGGATTGGGATGTAGACTGATCTTTTCCAATCCTCTGGCAACTGCTGAGTTTTCCAAACTTGCTGGCATATTGAGTGTAGCACCTTAACAGCGTCATCTTTTAAAATTTAAAATAGTTCAACTGGAATGCCATCACCTCCACTGGCCTTGTTGTTAGCTGTGCTTTCTAAGGCCCACTTGACTTCACTCTCCAGGATGTCTGGCTCAAGGTCAGCAACCACACTATCTGGGTTGTCCGGGACACCCAGATCTTTCTGGTATAGTTCCTCTGTGTATTCTTGCCACCTCTTCTTGATGTCTTCTGCTTCTGTGAGGTCCCTTCCATTTTTGTCCTTTATCATGTCCATCTTTGCACAAAATGTTCCTTTAATATCTCCAATTTTCTTGAACAGCTCTCTGTTTTCCCCCTTTCTATTATTTTCCTCTATTTCTTTGCACTGTTCATTTAAGAAGGTCCTCTTGTCTCTCCTTGCTATTCTTTTGAAGTCTGCATTCAATTTTCTGCAACTTTCCCTATCTGTTGGTGTGGGGCCTACTCCAGAGGCTTTATATGGCTATTGCCTCTCCAAAAGCTTGGAGTCAGATTGGATATGAAGCTTGTAAGAGCACTCTGTTTGGGGAAAACAAACCTTGGAGCTAAAGACAACAAGTTACACAGAGTCTCTTATCTAGCTGCTTCAAATCCTCCCCTTCATTAGCAGAGTAAAGATGCAGACGTAGGAAAATGCATGGAGAGAGTTCTGATACAACTTATATCATAATATATTAGGCTTGGTTAGACATAAATACATGGCAACATATACATTGGCATAGACTTCTCAGAGCAACATTATATTCACATTCAAGTAAAGCAAATGACCACCAGACTCACAACTGAGTGGCAAAATGGTACTCTCATTCACTTGCTTATATACTGAGAGCAGCCTATCACTGCACACATGGCAGCTGAACATGTTTAACAAGCATTACCTAAGCTTATCCCATCTGTATGCTATCAGTCATCCATTGGCTTGACGTTACAGGAATGACTTTGCATTCTCTACTACAATATTAAATTTAACCCCTTGGTCACTTAAAGGAACAAATCCTGACACTCCTCCTTAAATTTATATATTGTAGAAACCCATCTGGTTACATACATATACATGCTTTTCAAATGTCAACAGTTTAGTGAAAATGTCAGACACATTATTTTCACTTGGGCAATATTGTAGTTCCACCAACTGACTCTCTACAGCATCTTTCACATTGCAAAACCTTATGCCAATGTAGTTACTCCTGCCTTTTACCCTGCATTCGCTAGCTAACTGAATGCATGCGGTGTTATCGCAAAACACTTTTACAGGTGAATCAATTATTACATTTACATCTTTCAATAATTGTTTAAACCATGTAACTTCGTTGCACATCTCACTCAAGGCAGCGTACTCTGCTTCTGCAGTACTTGTCACAACTATGGTTTGCTTTTTAGATTTCCATCTTATCAAAGATTTATCTAAAAAAAATATCTAACCCTGAAATTGATTTCCGATCAACTTCACTAGTTGCCCAGTCAGAATCTGAGAAACATTTCAATTCTAGACTGTCACCTACTTTTAACAGTAGTTTTTTCTCTTTGGTTCCCTTTAAATATCTTAGTACCCTTTTCACTCCATTCCAATGAACCCTTGAGCCACCAACGTTGCCTTGTACTGCTGGGTATTGTCTGGCAACGTTTTTAACTTATATACCCATCTGCAGCCAACCACATTTTCACCTTCAGGCAACTCAACAGGTGAAAACATGTTATGTTCTTTTAAAGAATTGTATTCAGCAACCATGGCCTCTTTCCACTTTCGTTGCTGGGCTGTTGGTAATTTTAACATTTGCTCATAATTCTCTGGTTCACTCACAACTAGATTAACTTTAGTCACTGCAAATCTCTGAGGTGGAACTCCAAAATTTAATGTTTGAGAATGTCTAGGAACTACTGCCTCTGTGCTTTGTTCCTCTGTCTCACTACAAGTTCCATGCTCCTCCTCAGCTTCTACTTCACTTATGTTCTCCGCTTTAACTTGTCTATGACCCTGTTGGTCATCAGATGTTGGCAAAAATACTTAATTGTTTGCATGAATATGAGACCAGTTCTCATTCTCACAGAAGTTTGCTGATCTACTGATTGTAACTTTTCCAAACTGGTCACAGAATCTATAGCTTTTACATCCAGTTTGGTAACCAATAAATATCAGCTTTTTTGCCTTAGGAGGATTTTTCTTTCACGAACCTTTGGGTATATTCACCCATGCATGACAGCCAAAAGTTTTTAAGTGGTTTAATGTTGGGTGTCTGCCATGCAACAGAAAGTATGGGGTATTTTGAATAACAGAGTTCCAAATTCTGTTCAAAACGTAATTTGCACATTGTATAGCCTTTCCCCAAAATTCATTACTGTCTGCAATATGCCTCCTTTCCTTTCTGCTACACCATTTTCCTGAGGGACTTGAACATTAGCAATTCTGTGGTGTATTTCTTATTTCTTTAGCCACGCTCTAAATTGCTTGCTCGTGAACTCTCCCCCACGATCTGTCTGTATACTGGCTACATTGGTTTCAAATCTTCGCTCAATCATAGCCACCCATTCCTTAAACTTTTGGAATGCTTCACTCTTATGTTTCAAAATGAAAACATAAGTGTATCTGGAGAAATCATCTGTAATTGTTAAACAGAACCTATTTCCTCCAAGTGACTCCTGAAATGGACCCATGATGTCCATATGAACAAGACTAAAGCATTTTTCACTTATTCTATTGCTTTTCTTGCTTACAGGATGTCTCTTTGATTTAGAAGCCTTACAAACATTGCAATCTAAATACTTATCACAACTTTTTAAATTTAAATTGTTCACACATTGTTGGGTCTTCTTTAACACATCAAAACTTACATGTCCTAAATTTCTGTGTAAACTATGTATGCACTTAAAATGTGGCATAACATTGCTTAACGCATTAGTAGAACATTGCATCGCTTTTGGTACATTCAAAACATAGAGATTTTCCTTTAAATGCCCTGTAGCAACTGGGACGTTTGCCTTTTCTATCTTGCAAACTCCTCCTCCAACCTTAACAGTAAAACCTTCTCTGTCTAAGCATGCTACACTTACTATATTATGGCTAATCTTTGGCAAATACAAAACATTTTTCAAAGTTTCCTTCAGGCTTTTTACATACACATTGCCTGTCCCACAAACTTCAATGTTTTTTCCATCTGCTAAACTTACTTGCTTCTTAGCAGAATGAGTTAACTCTGTGAACCATGTTTTCTGCTTACAAACATGCTGCGTTGCCCCAGAGTCGATTAGCCAGATATCTTGAGGTTCATTAGCATTAATTACTGACACATAGTTCGTTTTATGTTCTGAAGTCCTGTTTACTTTCCCACTGTCTTTGGGATTATCTTCACTTCAACGTAAACAGTTCTTAGCCAAATGTTTTTCACTGCCACAACAGAAACATTTCTTCTTCTTCACAGCCAGGACTTTCTCAGGGATCCCTCTGTCATCATCCTTCATGGAACTCCCTTGTTTGCGTAGACTTGGCACAGACACGTCCTCAGCCTCATGTCTCCTCCTCCAATAGCCGTCCTGATAGATATGCCACCGTCAGACTTGCTTCTGGCATACTTTCCAGACTTATCACGAGTGTCTCTCAACTCTCATCAAGCCCACTCAATATGACGTAGCATTTATGGGCCTCCGGGAAATCCATATCACGTTCCTGCAGCTGGAGAAATAACTCAGAAAATTCCTGGAGATAATTAGTTATGCTTTGCTCAGGGAGTAGCCTCTTTCTATACAGCTTACGTGCGATCATCATTTTAGATCCAGCTGTCTGTCTTACATAGATGGCTCTTAAAGCTTCCCAGACCTCTTTGCTTGAAGCTTTTCCTCTCACATAATTGAGCTGAGAATCATCCAGGCATAGAATTATAGAAGACAATGCTCTCTCATCTTTAGCCACGTCTTCTTCATCTAATTGGGTGGGAGGGTTACAAACAATCTGCCAAACACACTCTTTCCTTAAATACATTTCCATTTTAAATGCCAATGACATATAATTATGGTCATTTAAACGTAACAAAGGAAGGTTACTGGCCTGCTGCATGGTGAAGCCTCCTTGGATCTGCTCCTCGTCACTTTCACTTTCTGACTCAGCTTTTCCAACTCTTGGCTTCTCCTCCACAGACATGCAGCCTCAAAAACACCTTTTTATTTCCTTTTCCGTCTCCCTGGGCCCATAACCCTGTTGGTGTGGGGCCAACTCCAGAGGCTTTATATGGCTATTGCCTCTCCAAAAGCTTGGAGTCAGATTGGATATGAAGCTTGTAAGAGCACTCTGTTTGGGAAAAACAAACCTTGGAGCTAAGACAACAAGTTACACAGAGTCTCTTATCTAGCTGCTTCAAATCCTCCCCTTCATTAGCAGAGTAAAGATGCAGACGTAGGAAAATGCATGGAGAGAGTTCTGATACAACTTATATCATAATATATTAGGCTTGGTTAGACATAAATACATGGCAACATATACATTGGCATAGACTTCTCAGAGCAACATTATATTCACATTCAAGTAAAGCAAATGACCACCAGACTCACAACTGAGTGGCAAAATGGTACTCTCATTCACTTGCTTATATACTGAGAGCAGCCTATCACTGCACACATGGCAGCTGAACATGTTTAACAAGCATTACCTAAGCTTATCCCATCTGTATGCTATCAGTCATCCATTGGCTTGACGTTACAGGAATGACTTTGCATTCTCTACTACAATATTAAATTTAACCCCTTGGTCACTTAAAGGAACAAATCCTGACACTATCTCCCTTTCATTTTGTTTCCCTTCTCTTCTCTGCTATTTGTAAGACCTCGTTGGACAGGCACTTTGCTTTCTTGCATTTCCTTTTCTTTGGGATGGTTTTTGTTGCTGCCTCCTGTACAATGTTACGAGCCTCCATCCATAGTTCTTCAGGCACTCTGTCCACCAAATCGAGTTCCTTAAATCTGTTCTTCACTTCCACTGTGTATTCATAAGGGATTTGCTTTAGATTATATCTGACTAGCCCAGTGGGTTTTCCTACTTTCTTCAGTTTAAGCTTGAGTTTTGCTATAAGAAGCTGATGATCAGAGCCACAATCAGCTCCAGGTCTTGTTTTTGCTGACTGTATAGAGTTTCTCCATCTTTGGCTGCAGAGAACATAATCAATCTAATTTTGGTATTGCCCATCTGGTGATGTCCATGTGTAGAGTCGCCTCTTGTGTTGTTGGAAAAGAGTGTTTGTGATGACCAGCTTGTTCTCTTGACAAAACTCTATTAGCCTTTGCCCTGCTTCGTTTTGAACTCCAAGGCCAAACTTACCTGTTGTTCCTTTTATCTCTTGGCTCCCTACTTTAGCATTCCAGTCCCCTATGATGAGAAGAACATCTTTCTTTGGTGTCAGTTCTAGAAGGTGTTGTAGGTCTTCATAGAATTGGTCAATTTCAGCCTCTTCAGCATCAGTGGTTGGTGCATAAACTTGGATTACTGTGATGTTGAAAGGTCTGCCTTGGATTCGTATTGAAATCATTCTATCATTTTTGAGATTGTATCCCAGTACAGCTTTTCCCACTCTTTTGTTGACTATGAGGGCTACTCCATTTCTTCTATGGGATTCTTGGCCATAATAGTAAATATGATAATCGTCTGAATTGAATTCGCCAGTTCCTGTCCATTTTAGTTCACTGACGCCCAGGATGTCAATGTTTAGCATCGGACTTTCCTTTCACTTCCAGGCACGTCCGCAGCTGAGCGTCCTTTCGGCTTTGGCCCAACCACTTCATTAGCTCTGGAGCTACTTGTACTTGTCCTCCACTCTTCCCCAGGAGCATGTTGGACGCCTTCCGACCTGAGGGGCTCATCTTCCAGTGTCATATCTTTTAGCCTTTTGTTTCTGTTCATGGAGTTTTCTTGGCAAAGATACTGGAGTGGCTTGCCAGTTCCTGCTCCAGGTGGATCACGTTTAGTCAGAACTCTCCACTATGACCTGTCTGTCTTGGGTGTCCCTGCACGGCATAGCCCATAGCTTCTCTGAATTACTCAAGCCCCTTCGCCACGACAAGGCAGCAATCCATGAAGGGGAGGGGATATATACCCCATATGAAACAGATCAAAAAGCCTCAATGCAAGCAGAATATACGTAGCAGTACATAGTTAGTTTCAAGATAACACCTAGCCATTGTTCATAGTCTGTAACTTATACAGAAAGGAATAATTAATTGTATCCAATAAGATTAGACAGGTGGGTTTGTTGAAAATTGAGTTCTATGCCACCGAATTAATAAAGTAATAAATATGGCCGTCTTTCTGGTGTAGGTTTTATTCACACCAAGCAGAAGACTGTACAAGATTGCCTCCTCTGCCCGTCCGGTAAAACTAACAAGGATCGATTCTTGGTTTGAAAAGCGAATGTCATTGTACATGGCACAGTAGAGAAGCATGTGCTCCAGGGACTCTATGGACCTGGAGTTGCAAGGGCAGAGCCATGTTTCCAGAGGTTGTGAATTAAATCTGCCATATAAGACGTTGGAAGGAAGCGTATTACATCTAGCTAGGGTGAAGGTCTGCCATTCATGTGGGCTCTCTATGAGATGTAAATAACAGGCTGATTTATTGATATATAATTACAATTGTAGATTTAAGGTGAGCATACTTTGCGGGCTGCCAGAAAGATTTCTTGCCTTTCGATATCCAGGAGTCTCTTTTTGAGCAGTCTTTGAACTCTTTCTAATTGAATACTTCTAACTCTTTCTTTTTAGCTTGCAATTCTCTCATTATCTTGGTATCTCTAGATATTATAAAGAGCCTTTCTAATTCTTTTATATTTTCCTCTATCTATTCCTTTCTCTTTGCTGTTTCCTTAAATTGTATGATTTTTTCATAATCAATCCTCATGGTTCACACATGTCATAGTATCCCATATTAGTCCAACTTAACCTCCTCCTTCCTCATTAATTTTCCATATTTCTTCTAAATTCTTTTTCATATTTTCAATTACCTTATTAAATCTAAATATATTGGTACCCATCTTCCATCTTTTTGCTTCTTTATAGTCACAGTTTATATTAAACTCCATATTAATTTTTGCATGATCAGATATTTGTATGATATCTATTTTTGTATCGCTTACCCTCGGTAGCAACTTATTTGAGACAAATATATAATCAGTTCTAGAATAGGTCGTGTGCACGGCCAAACAATATGAATATATTCTTTGTTCTTCCTTTAATTTCCTCCATACATCCTTCATGTCTGTATTACTAATTAAGTTACACAGACTCATTTGCCCCCTTCTTTCCTCATTTTTTTTTGTAATTTTGTCTTATCTTTAATTTTATCCACAACTATATTATAATCTCCTGCCATAATAACAAAACCTAAATTAACCTTATCTACTTCTTCCAACACTGTATTGAGAATTTTTTCTTGATTCTCATTCAATGCATATAGATTGACCAATGTACTTTCCTCTCCTTTAAGTTGTCTTTGAATCATTAAAAATCTACCATCTTCATCTTTATTCACTGATTTTATTTTAAATTCACAACTTTTAGATATCAATATAGCCACACCTCTAGATTTTGATGTCTTGAATGATTTTTCTTAATATAAAACCATTTTCCCTTAATTTCATTTACCCTCTCTTTTTATGTTTCTTCTAAAACACTATATCAGCTCATCCTTTATTTAACACACTCTGAATTTTAGCTCTTTTCAGCTTTAAACCTAGGCCTTTCACATTCCAAGTTGTAATTTTAATTTTTTTAACCATTCTTTTAAATCGTCTTGCTTCTAAATTCCTGATTTGTGACTCCTCAAAACATACATCAACTGAAATACACAAAAGTTAACCTACTAAAAAAAACAACTCCTCCCCATAGTCATACTAATGCTTTTAGTATTGATTCTACATAAAAACAAAACTCAACCATTAATATTGATTCTCATTTCCTGGCCTTGTCTTCCTTATTCTTCTTGTCTCTCTGCTGTTTCAAACTCTCCCCTTTTTCTTGTTCCATCTGCTGCCTTTTTTTCTTTTTTTATTGGTGAGATCTTGCTCAGATTCCAATTCAACTTCTGATTCAGCCTCTGGCTCCCATTCTGGACCATTTTCTTCATTTCTGTCTGCCACTCTTCTTCCGATAGGATACAGGATGTACCCAGCTATATTTTATTGCTTCATCTTTAAAAATAGTAGTGATCTGTTTCATTCCTCAACGTCAAATGATAGATTCCTCATGCAGGTCATTGTAAACCTGTATCTGTCTTCCATTTATCTTCAGTAGCTCTGGCTTTGATCTTAAAACATCCATTAAATCCTATTTTTTTTACAAAAGTTCCAAAAACTATAACTTCTCTAGCTTTTCAACATTTTATTATCCTCTTTAAGATCTTTAATTTGTTGTTCTATTTTTGGTCATTCTTCTGTATATCATCTTTCAAATCACCAATAGCATCCATAACTGCCTTCTGTAACTGAGCCATAGTATCTCTAAACTCTTCTTCTTGGGCTTTTTCTGCCATTTCTGTCTCCTCTAAATGTTGTACGTAGGTGTGCTGTATTTATATCAGATGGCCTCTCTCTTGAATGCTTCTCCTCCTCTCTTCTCCAACCCAAATGCTTACTCCGTTCTTTAGTCCTCTCTCTAGACATATAAATTGGTTTTTTAAAAATCTTTCCCGTCTTTATTTGGAGATTACCCAGGTTCTATGACTATGGCACTGTTTTATTCCAACAAAGGCCACTTTCAGCAGCTTTCAACTTGCCAAAATTTCTAATTTTATATTATTTATTTATTTATTTATTTATTTATTTATTTCTTACATTTTTATCCCGCTCATCTAGTCATTTTGACTACTCTTATAATACACTATAAATTATAGTGTATTAAATGAATTATGGTGTATTTTAACAGATTCACCACCAGATAGAGCTCAAGTCTCTCTCATAAAATCCACTTTAGGCACACTGTTTACTTCTACTTCCAGAGTACTTAGCTGATAAAACTAGAGAGAGAGCACTTCCGCCCCTTTCCAAATGGTTTTATCATTTTAATCTGCATTAAAAACCTAATAGAGCCATCTTGTTTTAAACCCAGCTAATTGAACATGCAATTTATTTCTCTCTCCTGATTTACAAGTGACACCTGGGGGGGAGGAGGACTTACTTCTGAAGCCTCTAAAAATTGTTTTTGCAACCTCAAATAACCACCATGACTTATCTCCTTCAGTTTGTCTTCCCCCATTGGTGAACAAATAGGGGGTTGTTTTGCTGGCCCGATTATATTTGAAAACTCAGAAGCCAGATTCAAACAGCTTTCTACTTTAAGCAGATCCAGTTTCAGCCACCCCCTCCTTCTTCCAAGGAGGTTACTTTCTTTTTCTCTAAGCAGCTACCAAAACCAAACTCACTACTCAGTTCTTATCAGCCATACTGTATATTTTATTGCTCTTTTATTGTTTTTTTCTCTCTCTCATCCCTTAATGATCTAGGGAGTAGAATTATGGCATAATTCCATAATTAATCTTTTGGCTCTGGTAGATGACTCCATCATCAGCCAAGACCCCTCCTTCCTCTGACATAAGTTTTTCAGAAGAAGTTTACTTCTCTCTCTCTCTCTCTTTTCACCTCCCCCCCCCCCCAATAAGTACATAAGATCTCACTTACTGAAATCTTTTCAGGAGTTCAGTCATAGTTCTGGATAGTTCTGGATTGGATATTTATTTTCCACAGGCTGGACAAAGTGAAAAAAGCTAGCTTTCCACCAGTACCATGGCTCTGCCCCCCCCATCAAGTCACTTCTGCTGTGTGATGACTGTATAAATTAATGACCTCCAAAATATCCTATCATTAACAGCTCTGCTTAGATCTTGCAAACCAAACACCCTCATGCTAGGTTTTTCTTGCTTCCTATTACCTCCCTCCCAGCAATACCATTTTTCTAGTAAGGTCTGCTTAAGTCTTGCAAACCAACAGCTGTGGCTTCCTTTATTGAGACAATCTGTCTCATACTAGGTCTTCCTCTCTTTCTACTGCCCCCCCCCCCCATTTCCCCCAGCAATATTGTCTTTTCTGGTCAGTTTTGTACTTCATTATATGTACATGGCAAGATAGCCTCAGTTTACTCATTTTTGCGCTAGTGAGAGTTCATGCTTGATTTCATCGAGCACCTGTTTTACTGCCTTTCTGCCTCTTTGTAGTATCTGTAAAGCTCTCCTCCAACACAACATTTCAAATGAGTTGATCCCCCCGTATTACTTCACTGTCCGTCTTTTACATAGTATGCATGATCTTGACCATGTTTTCCAGTTACATTCTTTGTTAACTCCCAGCCCTTCCTCCTTTGTTATTTCAAAAGACAAGGGGACATCATTTGGAAAACATGTAGACGTGTCTGTAGAGCAAGAATTTGTAAATTGGATGAAAGCTTGTCTAGTCTGCATTCTGTTGAACAGGCATTGCAACATTAGTTTATCTGAGAAGTTAAAGGGTGTGTATGTTTCTCTCTTGTATGTACTGCATTCACCCACACTTACATTTCACTATTTTATTAAGTCCAAAACAGCCCTTCAATATATTTTGGCACAGAGGGACTACAGCCACATCCCACCTGTTCTTGCTTCTGCCCTTTTCCAGCAACGATAGTAAAGATAATGTGCTCATCTTCTGGGATTCTCTAGCACTGGGTAATTCTACTTGAGGGAAGTTTCTTTTGGAATTTGTGTGTAGTATATCATAGAATCATAGAAAAGTGAAGTTGGAAGGGGCCTACAAGGCCATCAAGTCCAACCCCCTACTCAATGCACGAATACAATCAATGCATACCTGCCAGGTGATTATCTAAGTTTTTCTTGAATGCCTCCAGTGTTGGAGCACTCACCAACTCCCAACGTCACTGGTTCCACTGTCGTACTGCTCTTACAGTTAGGACGTTTTCCTGATATTCAACTGAAATCTGGCTTCCTGTAACTTGAGCCCATTGTTGCGTGTCCTGCACTCAGGGATGATCGAGAACAGATCTTGCCCCTCCTCTGTATGACAGCCTTTCAAATATTTGAAAAGTGCTATCATACAATATCACCCCTCAATCTTCTTTTCTCAAGGCTAAACATGCCCAATTCTTTCAGCCTTTCCTCATAAGGCTTGGTTTCCAGCCCCCTGATAATCTTTGTCACCCTCCTCTGAACTTGTTCCAATTTGTTAGCATCCTTCTTGAAGTGTGGTGTCCAGAACTGGACACAATCCTCAAGGTGAGGCCTAACCAGTGCTGAATAGAGAGGGACTAGCACCTTGTGGGATTTAGAAACAATACTTCTATTAATGCAGCCTCAAATAGCATTAGCCTTTTTTGTAGCCACATCACACTGTTGGCTCATATTTAGCTTGTGATCTACGACAATTCCAAGATCCTTCTCATTCGTTGTTTTGCTGAGCCAGGTATCCATCATCTTTTAACTGTGCAATTGGTTTCTTTTTCCGAGGTGCGGTACTTTGCACTTCTCCCTGTTGAATTTCATTCTGTTGCTTTCGGCCCAGTGCTCCATCCTATCAAGGTCATTTTGAATTTTGTTTCTGTCTTCTAGGGCAGGGGTCCCCAACCCCCGGTCCGCGGCCCGGTGCCAGTCCGTGGACTTCCTTTAACTGGGCTGCGGACATGGATCTTTGCCCCCCCGCCCACCAGGGGGGCGTATCACGCTCACAGGTGGGCGTGTCGCGCTTGCGGAGGGGTGTATCACGCTTGCACGCATGCACACGACACGCCCACTTGCAAGGGTGACACACCCACCCGCAAGAACAGGTCCACTGCCGCCTCCTCCCCTGCCAAAAGACACACACACACACCCGCGCCCGATCGCCTGCCTTCCCGGTTGCCTGCCTGGAGGCACGGGCCCACTGCTGCTTTCTCCCATGTCAAAACACACAGAAACACACACACACACACACACACACCCGATCGCCTGGCTTCCCTGCCTTCCCGGTTGCCTGCCTGGAGGCATGGGCCCACTGCTGCTTTCTCCCCTGTCAAAACACACAGAAATACACACACACACGCACCCGATCGCCTGGCTTCCCTGCCTTCCCGGTTGCCTGCCTGGAGGCACGGGCCCACTGCCGCTTTCTCCCCTGTCAAAACACACAGAAACACACACAGACGTTTCACCTCCAGGAAAGGAATTTACTGCGGTTATCAGGCTGTCTGCTTGTTTTGCAAAGCCCGCCTGATCCTACACCCTAGTCCCGGGGGCTGGCTTAGCTGAACGTCTCTCCAGCCTTCTTCAGACCTTGCAAGATTTTAGGCTCTTAACAATTTGGGGAACGACACCCCCCTCCCATTTTCCTGCCCCAATTTCCCACGTGCTTTGGGGTATAATTGGACTCCTGTGCGGGAAGTTGTTGGGATTGGGGCTCTCTCCCGAAATAAAAAGAGCAATGCCTTAAAAAGCACATCAGGACGTGTCCCTCCCGGATCCCCAGCAGCTCACTTAGCTTAATTGCAACTCCCCCGTTTGCATGCCTAATTACAACGCCCAAACCCAGGAGAAAGTTAAAGGCGATCCCCCTCGGTGACATGTCCCAGGCACACCCCGGTTTGTTGCCGACGGCTCCTAGTTTTGAGTGATGTGGTGCCTGCACCAATGAAAACAGTTTGAGGGAGGGAAAAGAGGAGGAGCCCCAATCCCAGCTATGAAGGCCAGAAGGCTGGAGAGACGTTCAGCTAAGCCAGCCCCCGGGACTAGGGGGGATCAGGCGGGCTTTGCAAAACAAGCAGACAGCCTGATAACCACAGTAAATTCCTTTCCTGGAGGTGAAACAGAAGCATTTCTCTCACACACACACACACTTCCCCTCCCCTCCGCTCTGTGTATTTTTCTCGTCCTGATCAATAAAGCCTAGTCAGACGGACGAGTTAACTAGCAGGAGCCTGGGATATAGATGTACGGGGAATAGCCGCCAGAAGACAGCGAGTGAAAATTAGCAAATGCAAAAGTGCCCGGCGCCAGCAAGATGACACAGACAGAGACTGACACTCAATTATTCCCCCCCCAAAAAAACAATCCCAGGCAAACACGCAGCCTCGGCCTGACCAATATCAGCCCCAAAGCGATCTCCTTGCCGAGATGCTAATTCATTTATCAGGGAACTCTCTCACCGACCAAAGCTGGCAAGATTACTCTCGCCCCTTCTGCCTTTGTCTCTTTTCTTCCTTCAAAGTTTCTGTAGTTTGTTCCACTACAACTCTGGAGGGGATGGGGGATGGTGCACTAACATTATTCGTTCTGGAGGGGGGATTTGGGGGGGGGTTGGTTTAATTCCGAGCTGCCGGGAGTATATCTAGGGAGAAAGGTTGGAGCGGAAACCAAGGGCGTGTTCACAGAACAAGGCTGGGTGAGGATGGCTGAGAAGAGCCAGCGTCCCTTGTCGGTATTTAACACGCCAGTCTGGATGCGGCCCCGTCCCATTTGAGTTCCTTGCAGAAAGCTAGCAGAGGGAAGTCGTTTGGCCCCATCAAAGAGGGGCAGAGCAGGGAGTGACTGAGAGTAATGTGCAGTTACAGATTGTAAGGATGGAGGTGAGAGTAAGGCTTGGTCGGTCGGGCTTTGTCCCCCGCCGGCACGGCAGCGGGAGACGAAGCCCGACCGACCAAGCCTTCGCCAGCGGCCAGGAGCAGGCTGGAGCCGGAGTGGAGGGCGACGACCTTGCTTCCCCCCCGAGAACCGCTGCCCTGCCGGCGGGGGACAAAACCCGACCGACTAAGCCGGTGCCTCCGATCCTCCATGTCGGGGCAAGCTGCACGGCTCTTCCGGGGTGCGCCCTTCAAAGCCGGGCTCACCTGAGAGGTGGGTGTGTCACGCACGAGCGCGAGGGGCATGTCACGCTTGCGCGCATGTGCACGAGCTCGACACGCCCCTCCACAAGCACGACATGCCCACCTGTGAGCATGACACGCCCACCCGTGAGCACGGGGGTGTCCCCACCCCCCAACCGGTCCACACACGGAGCCTGCACCCCCCCAATCGGTCCGCGGTCCGAAAAACGTTGGGGACCGCTGTTCTAGGGTATTAGCTATTCTGCCCAATTTGGTATCATCTGCAAATTTGACAAGCATTCCCTGCACTCCCTCTTCCAAGTAATTAATAAAAATATTGAAGAGCACTGGGCCCAGGACTGAGCCTTGGGGTACCTCACTAATTACATCCTCCCAGTTAGAGAAGGACCCATTGATCATCACCCTCTGAGTAAGATTCTGTAGCTAATTGTATATCCACCTGACACTTGATCTATCCAGCCCACACCTAGTTAGCTTGCTAATCAGGAGATCATGGGGCACTTTGTCAAAAGCTTTGCTGAAGTCAAGATATACTACATCTACAGCATTCCTTCTGTTTATCAGGGAGGTGACCTGATCAAGAAATGAGATCAAATTAGTTTGGCAGGATTTGTTATTGACAAATCCATGTTAGCTTAGCAAGTGGAGGGGGAAAGTAGCGATCAAAGCACAGTAGGATCACTTTGATCCCTTCCCCCCTCCACTTGTTTTTGTTCTCTCCTCAGATTACTTCTGTGTATAAGATGACCCTTCTGCCAGGACGGAATGCACAGCTTCATCTCTTTGCCCTGCTGAATGTTATTAAGTTGTTCAATGCCTTTCTCCCTTCTTGAAATGTGAGTAAATCTGCTTAAAATCCTTTGAGAAAAGTTCAAGCAGAGATAGAAGTGCTTTTTAAATTGTAAAAGCCTTGTAGCTTATCTGAGGAATGGACTTTCATTTTCACTTGGAAGAACACTAGTGAAAGCTGAACAGGTAATGAACTGTAATAAACTATTTTGCTTTTCTGTGCTATGAATCTTTTGCTCTGTTTATGAGAAGGAAAAGAGACAAGAGTTCTAAGAGCTTGAAAACTCCTTGCTGGAGCCGTTGGAGACTAAACCATCAGACCGTAGTCTTGAATGCCTCAGACGAATAAGCCTGCTCCTAAAGAGGCTTCTAAAGAGGCTGAAGAAGTTGCTGGAAAGGAGGGGGAGGGGCTACCTCTCTGAGCAGTTTTATAGAAGCAAACATGGAAAAACAGATGGCTGAATTAACAGCTTGTGTGAAAGATTTGGCCAAAGATATACCACACCAGATAGAAAAAAATTAGAACAAGTGCTTTCTAAAATGGACTCTGTAATGAAGGAATGCCAGCAGATGGGGAAGGACATGAGAACGGTCCAGGGGGAAATACAGGTGATGAAGGTAAACATAGTAAAAATGGAGGACAGAGTAAAATGAATGGAAGATCTATCAAAACAGAATGAAGGGAAAGCAAAGGCACAACAACAGAAGATGGATGATTTGCAAAAGAGAGTGATTTATCTGGAAGATAGCTCAAGACGTAACAACATTAAAATAATGAACTTTGAGCTGCAAAAAGGAGCTGACCTCAAACAGGAAGTGGTGACCTGGATAAATTCTATTATGAACTCCCAGCGTGTGTCTGAAGAGGATGTAGAGAGAATTCATTTTGTTGGGAACCCCAGAAATAAGAGGCCAAGACCTATAATTTTGAAATTTTTCAATTATGTCAAAAAAGATCAATTTCTTAAGGTCACTAAAGAAAAACTGGAACTATTAGTTTACAGGTCAAACTCCATACAGATTTATCAGGATTTAAGCAATGAATCAATCCAGTGGAGAAAAACGATGAAACCCATCACATCAATTCTAATCAAGAATGGATTGAAATACAACTGGGGTCATCCAGTTTTTTAAAAAATATGGAAAGATGGAGTCCTCTTCGGAATCTCTTTCTTTGAAGAAGGCAAGGACTTGTTAGTTGCATGGGGCCTTTGGCAAGAAGATCAAGATGACCAAGGTGCAAACAAGTAGGACTGCAAAGAGTAGAAATACGAGAGAGAAGATATCTGGACTGAGAGGAACCATTTGATGCTTGAAGACTCCCCCTCCCCCCCCACCCCTTTGAGTGTTTTTCTTCCCTCCCCACCCCCTTTCTATTTTTTTTAAAAAAATTCTCTTTCTTTTTTCCCCCTTCCCCTTTTTAGTTTCCTATACTGTCCCTCCCCCCTTTTTTGTTTTTGTTGTTTTTGTTGTTGTTTTGTTTTGTTTGTTTGTTTTGTTTCATTTTGTGGGGAGGGAGAAGAGGAAGGATAGATTAAGGGATAAAGATGCTAAAAGGGAAACAAACAAGTAAAATGAAAGGGGGGAAGGTATTAAGGAAAAAACAGTAGGGTAGAATAGGAGCAAGAATTTGGCTGGGGTTCGGACTGGTGGAGTCTCCCCCCCTCCAGAGCTCGTGTCGAACCTTAGTGCAGCGCGGGGAAGTGGGGGGGAGGAAAAGAGGTTAATTGTAGGGTGGGAGGCTAGGGATAAGCAATTGGATGGTGTACAATGTGAATTTGTTTTGTTTGTTTTTTTGTCTTTTTTTGTTTTGTGGGATGCACAATGGGACCAAAAAAAGAGATGGGATATAGAATGGATATGGGGGAAAGCATAAGGGTGGCTACTTTAAATGTGAAAGGCCTAGGGTCTGTATCAAAGAGGAAAAGAATAGAAACATTATTGAAGAAGAACAAGGTGGACATTATTTACTTACAAGAGACTCATCAATCAAAGGATGGAGCTAATGAACTGAAACTACAAAATATACACATTTATGAAAAAGGATTTGGGACTACCAAATCCAAAGGTGTATCGATAATGATCTCTAAACACTGTGAATTTTTGGTAAAAGAAGTAGTACAAGATAGCAATAGTAGATATTTGATAATACAGGGACTAATGGGGGAAGAAGATTATACGTTAGTAAATGTTTATGCACTGAACGTAAATCAAGGAGAATTTTATAAAACTGTTGTTAAAGAGATGGAGAATGTTAGAAAGGGATATGTTATTATGGCAGGAGATTTCAATATGGTTTTAGATAAGGTAAAGAATAAAACTGTATGTAAAAAAAGATGAACTGAATAAAAGAAGTACAGTGGACCCTCGACTTACGTACGGCTCCACTTACGGAATTTTCGACCTACGGACCGAAAAAAAAAAAGCAGGAGAGGCAGGGAAAGCGGGAAATTTGAACTGCTTTCAGTTGACCGTTGGCCAGTGAAGAGAGTGCTTGTCTGCTTCCTCGCTCATCCCGAGAGTCTTCAGCAAGTCTGCCTGGTACTGCCTGGTACTGTTTTGCCTGGTACTGCCTGGTGCTGCCTGGTACCGGACTGTATATTTTTTTTTGGATTTTTTTTAAAAAAATTGATTTTTTGATTTTTGACTTTCTTTTTTTAAGCAGAGAGGCTGCCTGTTCTGGGTGAGTACTGTTCTGTACATTTACTGGGTTTTTTGCAGCTTGGGGGGGGGGTTAGGGCTAGGTGGGGGTTATGTTTCTGTGCTCTGATGGGTCTTGCAGTGTAGATTTAAAATGTGAAAAGTACTGTAGACTGTAATGTTAAATTAAAATTAAATGTGAAAATTAGACTGTACAGTAATTTTTAAATGTAAAATTTACTGTATTTATTTTTGCATTCTGTGGCTTCTTGGGTTTGTGTATGAGACCTCTTTTTTGTTTTAAAATGTGTGGGTTTCAAATGTACAGAAAATTTTCTGTGAGGGCCTGTGGTGGATGGCATGTTGTAAAATGGGGTTTTAATGCTTGCTGATTTTTGAAGCAAGCAAAATGCAGTTTAAGACTCCAAAGTCTTTCTTTTTTTAAATCAGAAAATTTTTTGTGAGGGCCTGTGGTGGATGGCATGTTGTAAAATGGGGTTTTAATGCTTGCTGATTTTTGAAGCAAGCAAAATGCAGTTTAAGACTCCAAAGTCTTTTTTTTCTTTAAATCAGAAAAAATTCTGTGAGGGCCTGTGGTGGATGGCATGTTGTAAAATGGGGTTTTAATGCTTGCTGATTTTTGAAGCAAGCAAAATGCAGTTTAAGACTCCAAAGTCTTTTTTTCTTTAAATCAGAAAATTTTCTGTGAGGGCCTGTGGTGGTTGTAGATGCAGGCAGCCGGGCTTTAAAATGGCAGCCAGCCAGCCAGCCAGCCGGGCTTTAAAATGGCAGCCAGCCAGCCAGGCAGGCAGCCTGGCAGGCAGGCAGGCAGGCTTTAAAATGCAGTTCAGACTCAAGTCTGAAGTTTAAGTTTAAGACTCCACAGTCTTTTTTTCCTTAAAATCAGGGACTGTGTTGATTTTTTGATGCAGGGTTTGTGTACTGTGGTGAGGTGAACCATAGTCATGGCTCCAAAGAAAGAACAGAGGAAGCCCCCAAAAAAGATAATCTCCATTGAAACCAAAAAGGAAATCATCAAAAAGAATGAACAGGGCATGCGTTTGACTGAACTGGCCGCTGAATACCAAATGGCTAAGTCAACCATTGGTACCATACTGAAGATGAAAGATGTCTTGAAGCACATTGATGTGGCAAAAGGAGTCACAATCATAACAAAGAACAGGCCACCCCTGATGGAAGAAGTGGAAAAACTTTTACTGGTGTGGATCAACGATAAACAACTGAAAGGGGACACCATCTGTGAAAAAGCGAGGAAGCTGCACAGTGATTTAATGGAAAGAAACGCCTCCGGAAGTGCAGCGCAAGAAGAATTCAAAGCCAGCAAGAGGTGGTTCCAAAAGTTCCAGAAGAGAAGTGGCATCCACTGCGTCACAAGACATGGGGAGGCTGCAAGTGCTCACCATGATGCTGCAGAAGCCTTCAAGGTGGAGTTTGCTGAATTCATCAAGGAAGAAGACTACCTCCCCCAGCAAGTCTTCAACTGTGATGAGACAGGGCTGTTCTGGAAGAAGATGCCCAGGAGAACCTACATCACCCAGGAGGAAGAGAAACTGCCGGGCCACAAACCCATGAAGGACAGATTGACCCTTTTGTTCTGCGCCAATGCCACCGGCAATCTGAAGATCAAGCCTCTGCTGATCTACCACTCCCAGACTCCTCGCCCATTCCAGCGAGAGAAAGTCAACAAGGCCACACTGCCTGTCATGTGGAGGGCCAATGCAAGAGGTTGGATGACAAGACAGCTGTTTCTGGAATGGCTCTATGAGGAGTTTGTACCCACTGTCAGAAGATATCTTTCAGACAACCAGCTTCCTGAGAGGTGCCTTCTGCTGATGGACAACGCCCCGGCACACCCCCCATCCTTGGTGGAGGACATTGACGAGGATTTCATCAGGGTCAAGTTCCTCCCCCCCAACACAACACCTCTTCTGCAGCCCATGGACCAGCAAGTGATCAGCAACTTCAAGAAGCTGTACACAAAGGCACTCTTCACCAGGTGCTTCAATATCATCGAGGAGACGTCCCTGACCCTGAAAGAGTTCTGGAAGACACATTTCAATGTCCTCCACAGCGTCAGACTCATCGACAAGGCCTGGCAGGATGTCACAACCAGGACCTTGAACTCAGCCTGGAAGAAACTGTGGCCAGAATGTGTCGCAGACAGTGGCACTGAGGGGACTGATTCACAGGTGGTGAGGGACATTGTCGCCATGGGTGAAGGCATGGGTCTGGATGTTGACGAAGAGGATGTAGAGGAGCTCGTTGAAGAACATGAAGAGGAGCTGACGATGGAAGAACTTGCAGAACTGCAAAGCGAGCAGCACAAGGCTCTTGTGGATGAGCATTCCACTGAGGAAGAGGAAGAGGCACCGCAGATTAGCAGCGAGGAGATCAAATCCGTCTGCCAGATGTGGACCAAGTGCCAGGACTTCTTTGAGAGGCACCACCCAAACAGGACTGTGACAGGAAGAATTTTGGACATGATGAATGACAACGTGGTCGGCCACTTCAGGAAGATTCTTCAGCACAGGACAAAACAGACAACATTGGACAGATTTTTCACCAGGATGGAGCCTGCAGCGAAGAGACAGCGACAGGGACCCCCTGGAGAAGATGACCCAGAGGAGGGGACCTCTACCTCGCAGTGATGTCCTCCAGAAGACAACGAAAGCTAAGTCACCTCTCTTTTGTTTTAAAAGGTGTTGGTGGCTGGGTGGGTGGCTGGCTGGGTGGGTTGGGTTGGTTGGTTTAAAAGTTGCTTTGTTCCTGTTAAAATGTGTTTTGTTTAAAAGTTGCTGGTTTTAATGTTGTTCTTAAAATGTGTTTTGTTTAAAATGTGTGTTTTAGCCTCCAAAAACTCTCCCCCCCCCACTGTCTTCTCTCTGTCTTCTCTCTTTTTGTGCTTCAAAGCACAAACCTTTGTCTGAGGGGTCTGTGTGCCCCAGTGATGACCTTCTTTCTTTCTTTCTTTCCTCTTTTCCCCATTGTTCCCTCCCTCCCTCCCTCCTTTCCTGCCTTTTGGTTTGGCTTGGCTTGGTTGAAAAAGAGCTTTAAAATGGAGTTCAGAGTCGTGTCTCTCTTTGTGCTGAGGAATTCTGTGGAGGAAGAATGCTTGCTTGCAAACAGGCTTAAAATGCAGTTCAGAGTCATGTCTCTCTTTGTGCTGAGGAATTCTGTGGAGGAAGAATGCTTGCTTGCAAACAGGCTTAAAATGCAGTTCAGAGTCATGTCTCTGTGTTTAAACATGCTTAAAATGACTTGGTTGAAAAAAAAGATTTTTAAAGTGATTTTAAAACTGTTCCCTGCCTCCCCCCCTCCTTTCCTGAACTTTTTTTGACCTAAGTTCACCTTAGGTCAAAAGAAGAAAAAAGAAAAAAAATTCTCCCCCTAGTGGTAGAGTACGGATTAGCAGGCTTCCATTAGTTCCTATGGAGCAAAAACGTCCGGTTACGGATTAAATGGTTTTCAATGCATTCCTATGGGAAATGCATATTCGACCTACAGACTTTTCGACCTGCGGCCACCGTTCCAATACGGATTAATTCCGTAAGTCGAGGGTCCACTGTACCCTATTGAGTAAGATACTGAAAACTATGGATTTAAAAGATACATGGAGAGAATTGAAGGGAGATGAAGGAAGATTTACGTATTATTCCTCTGTACATAATAGTTATTCAAGAATAGATTTTATTTTTATATCTCAAAATTTAATTTCAAAAGTAGTAGATACAAATATTAATGTGATAAAAATAATGGATCATGCGTTGATGATGATGGAGATGAAAGTTAAGAAAGATTATAGAGAAGCTAGAAGATGGAGAATAGATTCTAATATTTTTCAGTATACAGATGTAATGGATAGAGCTAAGAAAGAATGGATAGAAATATGGTCAATTAATGAAGCAGGTGGGAGTAAAATAGGAGTGTTATGGGACACCATTAAAGTGATTATGAGAGGAATTGCCATAAGAGACTCATGCAGAATAAAAAAATTGAGAGAAAATATAAAAAAATAGAAGAATCATTAAAAGATTTAGAAAGTAAATATTTTATAGATAGAGATAATAAGAAATTAGAGATTCAAGCTAAAAGGAGAGAGCTAGAAAGCATAGAGTTAGAAAAGGTTCAGAGGGATTTGATATACTCGAAGATAAAATTTTTTGAATACAGTAATAAAAATTCAAAGCTTTTAGCTAGGATAGCTCAAACTAAAAGTAAAAAACACAATTGGAGTGATCAGAGATAAAACAGGAAAGAATTGTAACCCGATGAAGGAAAAACTAGTAATATTACAAGAATTTTACCAAAATTTATATAAAGGTAATAATATATCGAAATAAGATATAGAAAATTATATTAAAGAAAATGTAAAGAGTAAACTAGAGAATGACAAAAGAGAATTAGAAAAAGAGATAAAGAACGAAGAAATTACAGACGTTATTAACAAATCAAAAAATGGTAAAACTCCAGGCTTTGATGGAATGGGACCAGAATATTATAAAGCCTTTAAATCAATACTGATCCCCAAGTTGAAAATACTTTATAATGGAATATTGGAAGGAGAGAAAATACCAGATTCTTGGAAATATTCACTAACAACTCTTCTTCCAAAACCCAATAAAGATCTGACAGATCCAAGTTCGTACAGACCTATTTCACTATTAAATCAAGATGCAAAAATATTTACGGCAATTTTAGCAAATAGAATGAATAAGTTTATTACAAAATATATTAAAGAGGATCAAAATGGGTTTTTAAAGGGATGACAAATGGCAAATTTAACTAGGAGGGGTTTGAAAATTATATATAATATAGAAAAAGATAAGATAAAGGCAGGTATTTTATCAACCCTGAGTTGATAAAGGAAGGACAGATCCTGAAGCTGAGGCTCCAATACTTTGGCCATCTCATGAGAAGAGAAGACTCCCTGGAAAAGACCCTGATGTTGGGAAAGTGTGAAGGCAAGAGGAGAAGGGGATGACAGAGGGCGAGATGGTTGGACAGTGTCATTGAAGCTACCAGCATGAATTTGACCCAACTCCGGGAGGCAGTGGAAGACAGGAGGGCCTGGTGTGCTTTGATCCATGGGGTCACGAACAGTCAGACACGACTTAATGACTAAACAACATTTTATCATTAAATATTTTTAAGGCACTTGATTGTGTAGAATGGCCAACATTAAAGATTCTTTTAAAGGGTTGGGGTTTTGGAAAGAAATTTATGGGGGTAATAGATCAACTATATTTGGAGAACACTTCTGCAGTAATAGTTAATGATGGGATTGCAGAACAGATAGCTCTAGGCCGAGGCACTAGACAAGGTTGCCCTCTTTCTCCAGTTCTGTTTTGTTTGATTATTGAAATGTTAGCAAATGCAATAAGGAACGAGGATTTAATTGATGGTATGGGTGAAAATAATAAAATAAAGATTAACTTATTTGCTGATTATTCCCCTTTGACAGTGAAAAATCCATTAGAAAGTATGGATAGAATTAAAATTCATTTAGAAAATTTTGGAAAAATAACTGGATTACATGTAAATTGGCAAAAATCTGAAATAATGTTGTTTAATCATAAAAAACTAGAACAAGAAAAGTTTGTTGATAAATATGATTTTAGGATATGTAAATCTGTTAAATATTTACGTATAGATTTAGTAAAAGATACTCAGAAAATAAAGGAGCATAATTATAATAAATTAAAAAGAAATATTAAAAAGAAATTACAGGAATATTTTAACTTGAAACTTTCTTGGTTTGGAAAGATTGCACTGATGAAAATGAAGATTTTACCAAAAATTAATTTTTCATTTAGGATGTTACCAGTACAGTTAACAGAAGATGATTTTAAATTTTGGCAAGGATTGATTAATAGATATTGTAATGAAGGGAAGAAAGCCAGAATAAATAAAAGGTATTGGTATAAAACAACAACAAAAAAGGAGGTATAGGCATACCAAATATAAAAAATTATTATATGGCTAATCAGCTGAGGTTTATTGGGGAAATTATATATAACCCAGGGAGGTTAATTTAGTGGAAAATTGAATCATCAGAACTACAGGTTGATATTGAAAAACATTTGGTATAATTAAAAAACATAAAATAAGTGAAATTAATAACCCCTTTTTAAAAACTATGTTAAACGTGTGGTACAAGTATAAAAAGAATCTATGTCCGTCTAACTCTCCATTAGGATTAGTGACTCAAACAGAGAATTTCCCTGCCAATATGAAAGTTTACTTAGAATTATTTAAAGAAAAAAAAGTGATTAGATTAAAAGATTGGTTGGATAAAAAGAGATCGAATGATCAAATGAAACAAATGCTTCAAAATAAGAATATATCGTGGTTGAATTATATGCAGTTAGAAAGATGGACTAACGAATGGGTAAAGAAGTACAACAAAGGTAGAGAATATACAAAGTATGAACAATTTCTATTATCATATGAAGATATTCAGATGACTGACTCAGTGAAGGGTGTAGTGAGTAAAATTTATAGATTCCTCCTAGATCTAGAAGAAGAGACCAAGAAAGAAGGATTGAAGCTAGTGTGGGAACAAGACTTAGGAAAAAGAATAAATGGTGAAGAATGGATGAAGATGTGGAAAATGAGGGTTTTACGATTTATGTCGGTGAGAATAAAAGAAAAGTTTTTCGAATTGGGTTTAAGATGGTATTTTGACACCGATAAAATTGAATAAAATTAACGCTAGTTATCTGAATGTCTGTTGGAAATGTGAGAAGGAAATTGGTACATGCTTTCATATGTGGTGGGAATGTGAAAAAGTACAAAGATTTTGGAAACTAATTTTTAAAGAATTAAATGATATATGTGAAAAAGATATAGAATTTAATCCTGAGATAGCTTTGTTATCAATATTTGAGAATGTGGAATATGATATGGTGACTAGAGAGTTGATTACAAATTTATTAACAGCAGCCAGATTAATAATAGCTAGGAATTGGAAATCAAAATTGGAATTTCAAATGGAAGAATGGTATAATGAAATATGGAACATGGAAAGAGCTACATGGAACATGTAGCTCTTTCGCCCCAACGGTTAGGGAAAGGGATGTGGTGGTGGTGGCAGGGGTCCGGCCGGGAGGCAAGGACCCATCCTGGCCGGGCAGCGGTGGTGGAGCCCAGGCCAGGCAGCGGTGGAAGGCCGGGTGAGCTACCGGACGGCTCCCACTGACGGCGGTCTCGGCGGCGGTGGAGCCCATGCGGCGGCGAAGGAAGGCCGGGAGGCCTCCCAAAACCACCATCACCGGGAGCCGTCCAGGAGCTCACCCGGCCTTCCCCGCCGCCGCGTGGGCCCCGCCGCCGCCAAAACCACCCTGCCGCCGCCGAAACTGCTGTCCGGGAGCTCACCCGGCCTTCCCTGCTGCCGCGTGGGCCCCGCCGCCTCCGAAACCACCCCCCGCCGCTGAAACCACCGTCCGGGAGCTCACCCGGCCTTCCCCGCCGCTGCGCAGGCCCCGCCAAAGCCAAAACCACCCAGCCACCACAAAAACCACCCCACCGCTGCCAAAACTGCTGTCCAGGAGCTCACCCGGCTTTCCCCGCCACCGCGCGGGCCCCGCCGCCACCAAAGCCACCCCGCCAATGCCAAAACTGCCATCCGGGAGCTCACCCGGCTTTCCCCGCTGCCGTGCGGGCCCCGCCGCTGCCGCAACCACCCCACCGCCGCCGAAACCGCCGTCCGGGAACTCACCCAGTCTTCCCTGCCACCGCCGAAAACACCCCACTTCCGCCGAAACCACCGTCGGTGGAGGAAGGCCGGGTGAGCTACCGGATGGCTCCCCGCCGACTGTGGTTTTGGTGGTGGCGGGGCCCGTGTGGCTGCGGGGAAGGCCAGTTGAGCTACCGGATGGCTCCCCGCCGATGGTGGTTTCAGCGGTGGTGGGGCCCGGGCGGCTGACCATGGCCGGGAGGCTTGAGAGGAGGCTTCGTGGGGAGGTAAGTGTGCTGCTTTTTACTGTTTTGGGTGGCTTTTGCAGGGTGGGATTGGGCTGGTGGGGTTATGTTTGTGTTTTGTTTTGTTTTTTGCAGTCCCAGGGGCTTGCAGATTTTTATTTTTATTTTTATTTGGGGGGGTATTTTTTTCTTCGGCCGGAATGGATTAATGGGTTTTCAATGCATTCCTATTGGAACTGGTGCTTTGACTTACGAACATTTTGACTTACGAACGCCATTCCAATACGGATTAAGTTCGTAAGTCAATCAGTCAAGTAAGTCACTGATTTGATTAAAGTTAGGGTGCAGAAAGTACTGTGGGCTACACTCCAGAGCTTTGACACTTTTGAGTATGCAATGAAGGAGGTGAGAACACTGAGACACAACTGTTCTGCCACTGGGAGTAGGAGTTCCAGTTCTGGTGGGGTGTGGTTCGCAGCGTTTATCTGGAGGCTCCACAGGTTTTACCTTATTTTATTTTACTTATTTACTTTATTTACTTTAATTACAGTGGTGCCTCACAAGACGAATGCCTCGCCAGACGAAAAACTTGCAAGACGAAAGCGTTTTGCGATCGTGTTGGTGACTCGCAAGATGGCTTTTTCTATGGCCGTGCTTCGCAAGACAAATTTTTTTTCGGAAGAGCGATGCCTTGCAAGACGAAAATAATTCATTCGTCTTGCGAGGTTTCCCATAGGAATGCATTGCAATGCATTCCTATGGGAAGCCGCTTTTTCGCAAGACGAAAATTTCGCAATACGACGGTACTCGCGGAACGAATTACTTTCGTCTTGCAAGGCACCACTGTACTTCACTTTATCTACTTTATTCCATCGGCTGTCTTGATGTATCCAGGAGCCGGGAGGATTTGTTGTCATTTGCTGTCATTTCTCATTATCTAACTGAGAAACTCACGGTCGTGTCATATCTTGAAGACTAGCAGAAGCCCTGTAATTCTCCGGGCCTGGGAGATAAGGACATTTTTTTTAACTTAAAGCTTACAAAACAGGCTGGTACTTTCCCCCGACTTTCCTGCTAGTCATTCGACGGCCTTGAGGACTAGAGGAGTTTGGTTGATATGGAGCTGGCAGAATCTTTGGAGCTGGACTTGACTCTTTCTCCTCCAGTGCTGCATTGGATTAAGGAAACCACTCCAATTACCATCACACCTATTTCCGATATACACAGAAGCAGGGAGGCCCCAGCTTTGTACCAGAAGCAGCTTTGGAATAGAGATGTTATTACCTCCATCTCCCCTCTCGAACTTCCCCAAAGATATATCACTAACCAAATTGATAGGAGTGAACATAACTCGGTAATGGGAAAGGTGCAACAACCCAAAATTACAGACTTTCTGATATCCAAAGAGCCCTCCAAATCCAGGGTAGTTCCCTCATCAGTTCCTGTATCAGAGAACAAAGGTGATCGCCTCCCAGCATATGGGGAAACATCTCAAACACCACAAATAGATTTACCAGAATATTTTCTCAAGAATGAGCAGACTCTGAGAGGTGAGCTTTTAAACAGCAGCCAGCTTAATAGCACGGTGTATATGGACTTCGGCAATTTAAGGAAATGCAATTTTATGTCCCCCCATCATATTATCAGAGAGCCCGATGAAGGGCCCAGCTGTTGTTAACCTCAAAGGGAGCCCAATAACACCCTGGTCAAAGCCCTCCATTACAGAAGCACCCATTTACAAAACTACTACATTAGAGTCAAAGGTTCGTACTCCTTTAATTTCCTTTATAGCTACTCCCACAGTCATTCAAGCACATCAAGATAAATTAAGATAAGCCAGGGAAGACAACGTCAGCTCAATGCAGACGTCCCTAGTGGAAATCAGAAATACTCTTCAAGAAATTAAACAATTTATGACTGTTATGTTGGGCCATTTGACAAAAACTGAACACCCCTCAATGACCCCGGAAGGTCCTGCAAGGCAGACAAAGGAGGACAACTCCACTTATGACCCGGGGCACACGGACTATTACAATCTATCTCCAGAAACTATAAATAGAATCGCCAGCCTGTCCCTGGAGGAGTTGCTCCTCTGTGTAGGCCCTTCGGCAGCAGCTTTACCAAATTGGCCCCCGGTATCCCCAGGTGAAATCTCCTCCTTAATTTGCCAAACAAAATTGGGTAAAGTCCCTGATGCTGATTATATCCCAGTAGACTTGTTGAAGGCCAACTTGGACTGGTGGGCCCCAGTCCTGGCCTCCCTATTTTCCTGGATTAATTATACAATGTGTATTGTGGAGGACTGGGGATTAGCCATTATAGTACCAATATTTAAACAAGGCAATAGAGGAGACCCTGCACAGTGTCATCGAAGCTACCAACATGAATTTGACCCAACTCTGGGAGGCAGTGGAAGACAGGAGGGCCTGGCGTGCTCTGGTCCATGGGGTCACGAAGAGTCGGACATGACTAAACGACTAAACAACAACAACAACAAAGCCTACTTAGTACTATCAGTAAGTTGTATGAAAGATATCTACTGGGGAGGCTTTCGGACTGGCTTCAAGCAGAAAATATATTGACCGATGTGCAGGCAGGATTTAGGCCAGGAAATTCCACCTTGGATCAGGACTTTATCCTACAACATCTAGCTCATAAATACTCCTCCCCCCAAGGAGGCGCCTTGTATTGACAAGTTCTATCCAATCCAATCCCAGTTTTCAACGAGGTCAAACAGGGATGTATACTGGCTCCCACCTTGTTTAACTTCTATATTAATAACATAGTTGAAGGTTTATCTAAGCCTGAATTTCATCCCCCCCAAGCTGCACTCACGTCATGTATCAATGCTGCTTTGTGCAGATGATGCCGTTCTACTCTCATTGACATGTGTGGGACTGAGAAGACTCTTGAGGGGGCTTTCTTCCTACTGTAATCGAGAGCAGTTAGTAATTAACTACCAGAAGATCAAAGTTCTCATGGTCAGTAGAAGAAGAGTAAAGCACAATTGGGTTATCAATGGTCATCCCATAGAGCAGGTTTCCAGCTACAAATACTTGGGCATAATCTTTCACACCTCGGGTTCCTGGGCCCCCCCACATAAAGCATGCAGCACTGAATGCTCATAAAAGTGCAGTGGCATTAACAAGATTTTTTCACACCAAAGGGGGTCACCATATCCCCTCAGCCGTTCAGGTTTTCAAGGCTAAAGTTGTTGCTCAAATGCTCTACAGGTGCCAATTGTTTGCTTTATCTGATGTACGTCCTCTTGAGGTAGTTCAAACCCGATTTTTGAGATCTATTCTGACTGTACCCCCCTGTACACCTAATGTAGCCCTTCGTTTGGAGGCTGGTCTAATCGCCATAAGAGCACGCACCAAAGTCCTTCTGTTTAATTACTGGCTAAAGCTTCTCTTCTCTTCAGAAGGCTTGGCACAGATGTCACTTTTTGACTCCTTTCAATCAGACTGGAAACTCCAACTCAGAAAAGAAATAAGGCACATGGGTTTTTCCACCAGCATTCTCTTGGCGATGGGGCATGTTGGTACTAAAGCAGCACTCAAACAAAGAACCTGGGACATAGAACTTCAAGAGCATATGAGCCAGTCAGGCAAATACAGTGTTGTTACTAATAATGCCTTTACAATATCCTCATATCTGACTAGGACAATGACAACAAAGACCAGAAGAGCCTTCACATTAGCGAGACTTAATGTTTTACCCTCTAAGCTCATGGAGGGAAGATTTCAACATATACCTGTTTCGGATTGCCTGTCTCCATGTAACGATGGCCAAGTGGAAACTGTAGGTCATGTTTTACTGTACTGTCTTTTCTATAGAGATCTACGCACCAACCTCCTGAGCCCAATTATTCTCAGATATCCAGGGAGACCTGATGAATTTTATATCAAGCTACTTCTTTCTGATCAAGACTCCCTTATTACATGCTCTGCCGCAAAATGTTGTGAATGCAACACTGCTGCCAGCCCCAGATGCCTGTGCCTGTTATTGCTGCAGGACACACGCAAAGCGGCATTTTTAGTGTGATTCCCCTGGTGTGGTGTTGATGCTTCCTGCTCATTGCAGACATATTCATTTTAACAACACAGCAACCACCTCTCCATACCTCCATTCCACCCCTCACAGAACTGAGACCATTACTGGGCATGTGTTCTCCTGCAGTTCTTCCCTAAAACAGTAATATTCAATGAGGTAGCCACATTGTCCCCAACAAGGAGGATCATGCTTCAAAGGGCTAAGAAACTGAAGAAGGCTGACAGAAAAATTGCTCAGTGAATGATGGGCCACAGCACTAGAGAAAACAACAGCTGCTCCAAAAGAGTTCAGAATGTGCTCATTAAGACTCCATATTTCAAGATGTAGCATCTTATCTATCTGGTGTCCCCAGATGCCTAGGTAGGAAAAACATTGCTCATGGAACTCTGGGACATATGTTAATGTCTTCTCGCAAATGAGCACACTATCATATGCAAACTCTAATTGAAATGCAAGGGGCACTTCATGCTGTTGTTGTTTTTAATGTGCTGTCAATTCACCCCCAACCCATGGCAACCCTTTTGAATGAACAATCTCCAAAATCTCTCCTGTCCTTGACAACCCTAATCAGTTCCTGAAAACTCAAGCCTGTTTTTCCTTTAGGAAGTCAATTTATTTCATATTTGGTCTTTCTCTTTTCCCACTGCCTTCAACTTTTTCCAGAATTATTGTCTTTTCTAGGGAATCTTGCCTTCTCATGATGTGCCCAATGTAGGACAGCCTCAGTTTTGTCATTTTTGCCTCCAGAGATATTTCAAGGTTGATTTGTTCTAGCATCCACTTCATATTTCTGGCAGTCCAAGGTATCCACAAAACATTCCTCTAGCGCCATGTTTCATTGGAATCAACTTTTTCCCTCTCAGTTTTCTATACTGTCCAGTTTTCACACCCATACATGGTGATCAGAAATACAAGAGTGTGGAGTATCTTGGCCATGGTCTGCAGTGAGACATCCTTATATTTGATTATCTTTTCTAATTCCTTCATTGCTGCCCTTCTGAGTCTCAGTCTTCTGATTTCTTGGCTGCAGTCTCCATTTGGATTGATGATTGAACCAAAACATGCAAAGGTAAAAGGTAAAGGTAAAGGTTCCCCTTGACATTTAGTCCAGTCGTGTCTGACTCTAGGGGGCGGTGCTCATCCCCGTTTCCAAGCCATAGAGCCAGCGTTTTGTCCGAAGACAGTTTCCGTGGTCACGTGGCCAGTGCGACTAGACACGGAACGCCGTTACCTTCCCACCGAGGTGGTACCTATTTATCTACTTGCATTTGCATGCTTTCGAACTGCTAGGTTGGCAGGAACATGCAAAATATGTAAGCATTTCAATTTCTTCATTGAGTTTTAGACTTTCAACAAAGCCTGGCTCCCAGCACTGAAAAATACAGCCTGCAAAAAGGTTAATGAACTCTACCCAGCCACAAGGACCGGTGATCACTGCACACAAAAGACTAGCTAACAACACCCATCAATCACAGTGACAGATCGTCTCCCCCCTTATCACAACAATACACTCATAACAAAAAACATAACATAATCACCCAATCTCCTGAAAAGGACAAAAAGCTGATCCCACAGCTAAAAAGCTGATCCCACATACTATACCAGAACACAGACAGAGTTCTAACTCCTGTCCTCTGAACATGCCGGCCACAGAGACTGGTGAAACGTTAGGAAGAAAAACCTCCAGAACACGGCCAAACAGCCCGAAAAACCTACAACAGCCATTGGATCCTGGCCATGGAAGCCTTCGAGAATACAAAAATTTTAATGTACTTTTCTGGGACTTCTCCATTGGCTTCCACCTTCTTCCTCTTGACGCACCCACTTCTCTAGCTGGACTACGTGCCTCTCAAGTGTGTATACCACTGGAAGAAGCAGAAAATCAAGTGTGTTAGTGGCTGGGCTGAGATGGATAGAGTAACAAGGTCACTTTCTTAATTGCTTGTCAACTACAGCATCAAACCTGACATGCAGGCACATTTTCTGTGGCAAGGAGTCATATTTCCCATGGAGCTTACAAAATCTTCTGGTGGAAAGTGATAATTTGGACCCTGGGAGTTCTTTTAGGGAGCACTATTAGGGAGCAGCCCAGGTAGGTGGAGCTCATCAGCCTTGGAAGGCAGCCCATCTAGGAGAAGGAAAACTCTGATTTCAAACCTCCACTGCCTTGTGGCTATATCCACTGTATCCACTGATGGAAAGGGCTTCAGGAGTTAACCTCGAGGCAAAATCCGGAGCCAGAGTCCCGGAGGCAGTTCGTGCTGTTCTGGCAACTCCTGCCACATCGCTGGAACCAGTTGTATTGTCTTTGGCCTATTTCAGTGATGTGGAGAGGGGGGATTTGCTGCTTGGGTAACATCCTATCCTCCATATTATTTTACCCAGGCTTCGTGCTCTGGAGAGGACACTTCAGCATATATAACACAGGAAGTAGCAGTTACCGGTTATAAATCTTTGCTCAATTGGCATAGAGCATGACACCAGGGGCTACTTCTGACAGTGGGAGACGGCATTGCACCTCATTAGGTAGCTACCACCCGCCTTAAGCTGGGCAGCCCCAGCCGGTAAGGTGCTGCCTCGCCATGGTCTGTTAACCTCACGGGGTGCGTGGGGTTTAGGGTGAAAGCTGACAAGCAGATCGATAACCCTGCACCATGCAACAATCATAAGAAAACATCTGCCCTAAAGTTGGGCACCTGGAATGTTTGGACAATGACCTCTGGCTTTTCTGACGACCTGCAGGAAATAGACAAAGTGCTCAAGACAGCTGTCATCGACATGGAACTGAGTAGACTGCAGATGGACATTGTTGCCCTGCAAGAGACGAGATTGCCAGACATGGGATCTGTCAAAGAAAAAAACTTCTCATTCTTCTGGCAGGGAAAACTGGGAATATGGTGTTTGCTTTGAGGTCAGAAATACTCTGCTGAGATCCATTGTTCCACCTACTGTGGGGAGTGAAAGAATTCTGTCTCTGTAGCTCCACTCATCAGTGGGATCAGTCATCCTCCTTAGTGCATATGCACCAACACTGTTGTCTACAACAGAAGTCAAAGACAAATTCTACGATGATCTGGCAGCTACTATCAAAAAACTCCCCGAGAGAGAGACGCTGTTCATTCTTGGAGACCTTAACGCTAGAGTTGGTGCTGATCACAATTCTTGGCCCATTTGTCTAGGCCGTTTTGGCATTGGGAAGATGAACAAAAATGGCCAATGCTTGCTGGACTTTTGCTGTTATTATGGTCTCTGTGTCAGCAACACGTTCTTTAATACGAAGCTTCAACACAGAGTTTCCTGGAGACATCCAAGATCGAAGCATTGGCATCAGCTCGATTTGATCCTCACTAGACACTCTAGCCTTCCTAGTATTACGATCACACACAGTTATCAGGGTGCTGATTGCAATACTGATCACTCTCTGGTGTGTAGTAGAGTCAAACTGTGAACAAAGAGATTGTATCACACGAAAAAGGAAGGGAGACCACATATTGACATCAGCAAGACTCGTGATCAAAGAAAAGTGGAGGAATTTGCCCAAGCGCTTGAGGAAACCCTTCCAGGCCCGGCTGATGCAAATGCACTTGAACGATGGGAACATTTCAAGAACGCTGTTTATAACACCGCCTTGTCCACATTTGGCAAGAAGACCAAAAAGACAGCAGACTGGATCGAAGCCGATTCAGAAGAGTTGATGCCAGCCATCAAGGAAAAGAGGAGAGAGCTCTAGCAGTATACAAAGCCTGTCCTAGTGAGTACAACTTGCAGGTTATTCGAGTTGCTCATAGCAAAGTCAAGCAGGCTGCCAGGAGATGTTCTAATGATTATTGGCTTCAGCTCTGCTCTCAGATACAGATAGCAGCGGACACAGGTAACATCAAGGGAATGTATGATGGTATCAAGCAGGCTTTAGGTCCAATACAGAAGAAATCTGTTCCCTTGAAGTCTGCTACAGGCGTGATCATCCAGGACTGAGCACAGCAGATGGAACGCTGGGTGCACCACCACTCTGAGCTGTATTCCTGAGTGAATGTAGTAACCGAAGAAGCATTAAATAACATTGAGTGCCTGCCTGTCTTGGAAGAGTTGGACAGCAAACCAACTTTAGCAGAAATAAAAGCGGCCTTGGATTCCCTCGCCTCTGGCAAGGCACCTGGGAAGGATAACATCCCTGCTGAAGTGCTGTAAAGAGATCATCACCACTGAGCTGTATGAAATCTTTTGTCTTTGCTGGAGGGAAGGTGGAGTACCACAGGACATGAAGGATGCAAACATCGTCACATTGTATAAGAACAAAGGAGACAGGGCGACTGTAATAACTACCGTGGCATCTCTCTTCTCAGCATTGTAGGGAAGCTGCTTGCCTGTTTTGTGCTGAAGAGACTCCAGGTGCTTGCAGACAGAGTCTATCTAGAATCACAGTGTGGATTTCAAGCTAATAGATCCACCACTGAAATGGTATTTTCCCTCAGACAGTTGCAGGAGAAATGTAGGGAACAACGACAGCCACTCTTTGTGGCATTCATAGATCTCACAAAGGCCTTTGACTTGGTTAGCAGGGACGGCCTTTTTAAAATACTTCCCAAGATTGGATGTCCACCTCGACTCCTTAAAATCATCAGGTCCTTTCATGAGGAAATGAAGGGCACTGTAGTTTTTGATAGCTCAACATCAGATCCCTTTGACATCCGAAGCGGAGTGAAACAGGGCTCTGTCCTCGCACCAACCCTGTTTCAGATCTTTTTTGCTGTCATGCTGAAGCACGCCTTTGGAACTGCAACAGAAGGTGTCTATCTCCAGACTAGATCAGATGGAAAGCTCTTTAATCTCTCTAGATTGAGAGCAAAGACAAAAGTCCAACTGAAATGCATGAGGGACTTCCTCTTTGCCGATGATGCAGCTGTTGTTGCCCATTCTGCTGAAGACTTCCAACAACTCATGAATCATTTTAGTAAGGCCTGCCAAGTCTTTGGATTAACAATCAGCCTGAAAAAAACACAAGTCATGGGCCAGGGCGTGGGCTCACCTCCCTCTATTACCATCTCCACACAAGAATTGGAGGTTGTTCATGACTTTGGGTACCATGGCTCAATGATCTCTGACACTCTCTCCCTAGATGTCGAGCTGGATAAACACATTGGGGCAAAGCAGCTACCATGTTCTCTAGACTCACAAAGAGAGTCTAGCTTAATAAGAAGCTGATGGCATATACCAAGATCCAGGTCTATAGAGCCTGTGTCCTGAGTACACTCCTGTACTGCAGTGAGTCCTGGACCCTTTGTGCATGGCAGGAGAGGAAGCTGAAGACGTTCCATATGCGTTGTCTCTGACGCATTTTTTGTATCACCTGGCAGGACAAAGTTCCAAATAGAGTAGTCCTAGAACGAGCTGGAATTTTTAGCATGTATACATTAGTGAAACAACGATGTCTATGTTGGCTCGGGCATGTTGTGAGAATGGCTGATGGTCGGATTCCAAAGGATCTCCTGTATGGAGAATTGGTGCAGGGAAAGTGCCCCAGAGGGAGACCACAGCTGCAATACAAGGATATCTGCAAGCGGGATCTGAAGGCCTTAGGAATGGACCTCAACAGATGGGAAACTTTGACATCTGAGCATGAGCGTTCAGCCTGGAGGCAGGCGGTGCATCACGGCCTCTCCCATTTTGAAGAGACACTTGTCCAGCAGGCCGAGGCAAAGAGGCAGTCTCGAAACCAGCAAAATCCGGGAGCTGGACAGGGGACAGATTGTATTTGTCTTCAGTGTGGAAGGGATTGTCACTCTCAAATTGGCCTTCTCAGCCACACTAGACGCTGTTCCAAGTCCTCTATTGAGAGCACGTTACCATAGTCTTTCGAGACTGAAGGATGCCTAATCTGGTTAGTTGGGGCAAACAGAGAGATCAGTCATATGTAGTGCACTAGTGGTCTATGAACTCACTTATTTTGTGAATGCTTTGCTGAAGGTGGAGGAACCCCTCCAGCACATCATCCATTGTGTCTCTACCTTCAGTTGGAGGAGCAGTAGCTGCTGCTGCCCTGAACATGGAGAGTTTCTCTTCCACTGCTGGAACAACAGGGGAATAATGCAAGCACCAGAACATTCCTCTCTATTCCCTGCCTGCAGTGAGAACAGCAGCTGTTGCCACATGGCTTGTTGTGGGGTAGGCTGGCTTTTGTGCTCCCTCTGATTCCCTTTCTCGCTACTTCCCCAGTGCCACCCTCAAAGGAAGGTACCATCCTAGATCCCTAGCCTCTTTCAATTTATTAAGATCTTAATGGAGTTCTTTAGATTTATATGATATATTGAAGAAGTGGTTTGCCCTTTCTGCCCTCAGTAAGTTTCAACAGCTAAGCAAGCAGGGACTTGAACTCGGCACCCTGTCCCCTGCACAGCACTGGTTCTCATACTAGGGCTTTTGAGATATGTTAAAGGTTCAAGGACTGAGGTCTCCTGAGTTCTAGTCTGGCACCCCATTCATTACATCACATTGACTCACAGACCCAGCGTATCCAAATTCTATGGACTTATATATGTATAGACCTGTATAAGACTGAGTGCTGTTGCCTGTTTTTGTATTTGGACATTTATCTAACTAAAATTATCTGGGAAGTAAGCTCCACAGTGCATTGTCTGTAATTCACATTTATACACACCTTTCCTCCAGTGGGCTCAAAATGGCATGTACAACCCTCCTCCCTCCACTTTCTCTTCATAATAACATCATGTAATAAGTCAGTCTGAAACAAAATAACTGAGAGAATGACTGTGCTTCTCCCCCTCCTCTTGCCATATTCCACAGTGGTAGCTGGATATCAGACCCAACCTCCTGTTGGAGAAGTGTGGGAAACAGGAAAGAGAAAATCAAATGCATGGTTACAAGATGGGAATATTTGGCTCACAGTATCACATGACAGAAGGATCTTGCATTGTTGTGGATCACAAGATGAATATGAGCTGATTTGGAAGTGGCCTGAAGCAATTTGTTCTCAGACTTCTACAGATATTTGTACAGCTTTGTACATCTCTAGACTGGGGAAAAACTGCAAATGGAGACAATAAAAGAAAATAGGGGGAACACTACACAGTGCAGTTGGGAATATGGTGGACTTCAGTGCATAAGCAAAGTTCTTACCAGCTTCCTTCTTTCCTTCCATCCCTGCTAGGACCTGTGCTCAGGGAAAATGTATATTTGGGGTATGGAGGATGTCTCTTTAGTGTCCCCAGTCACTAGTGTGGCTTGCTCAAGTGTGACCACTCACTACATACCTCAACTCAGATATACTGTATTTGGCACCTTCCCACTCTGGAACACACTCAAGCACTCATAGCAAGGGAAAAAATGGTTATTCAAATAAAGTCCAGCACAGGCACTAAAATAAATAAAGAAAATAAGGAAGGTGGAAAATGGCAGTGGAGAAGAGAAAGTACTACTTTAACTCATGTGATAAAAGCAGAAGAGAGTCAGGGCATATCCACATTAGCTATTTGGATTGCTTTTGGTGATGTTTGGTTTACGGCATCCACATATCTTTTGACTTAGAGTTGTCCATCACACCCCTATTGCCCCCTTACCCCGGAATAAAGACGAGAGACAAGAATTATGAAGTAAACATGGGCCACACTTTATTAAATAATCATTGTTGCCATCCTTTGGCAAAGGGGGGTCCTGCCGTAGTGCGGAATCAGGTTTAAGCACAGAGGTCTCAACAGACCCCTTAACAAACAAATGGGCGAGTCCCTGGCCCCAGATTTTCGTGGTCATGAAGACAGCAAAAACTCGGCCGGCCCAAATTTGACCACCCCCGGACCTCAAGCCACCTTCTCCTTGTTGACTGTTGGTCCGGGTGTGGCCCCAGCACATCTTTTCCCCCAAGCACTGTAATCGCATGATCCGCAGCACTGGGAGGTCAGATGAACTATACATTACCTGAGATTGCTATGGGACTCACCAAAACCTGTTCTATCCACACTACCCACCTGTGTGACCAAAGAATTCCACCTTTAAATTTGCCAACGCACCTTTTCCAGTGTGGGATAGGCAAAAAATCCCCGCATCCAAAAGCCAATCAGGATACGGGTCAAAAATTCCTATCCGGTCCCCAAGGTGACCAGATAAACTCACACTAGAATATAGGGGGGGGGGCGCGGGTGGGTGACAGCAAAGGAAGAGGGTGGAGAGAGGGGGGAACAGTCCTTAAATAGCCTATTGTTCCTTCCTCTCATCCCGGGTTGCTCACGCGAGACTCAAAGGTCTCACGATATCCTGGGAAGGAGGCGTGGCTCAGCAGCAGCTCGAACATTTAGCACTATCCTGCTCCTTTTTGGCACAGCGGTAGTGCTACTGTGTGTTTTTTTGGGCATGATTTGGAGTGCTCCTAATTAGCCATTCTGTAGCCTTTGCAGATGGTTAGTCTGCACCAAAATAAAGGTATGGGCAGTGTTATCTGAGATGACAATCCTGTGATATATTTGGTGGATTGTTGTGACATTGAAAGGGGTGACAGAGAACCCCTCTCCTCTACTTCCATCTACTCTACAGTTTTACATTTTAAAAATATATTTTCCTATTGATGCAGCACTATTCCCGATGAACAAGATACATTGGTGGTATTATGTGTACCATGTGTATATGCATTGCTGTTTGGCTATGTCACAAATACACAAATATCCCTGGTCCATCTCATTTCAACACTTTTCTCCAAAAGTAATGAGTATCCTGAGTAGTTTCATGATAGAAATAATTCTTATTTTTATTGGTTTCCTCTTACTGTAGCACTCTGCAGAATTTTCTTCCACCCTGCAGAATTTTCTTCCATGAGGTATGATTCCCTCCCCTTTTGAATTCCTGACAGTCCATAGATATGATTAAGTGCACAAGCAGCAGAATCACTGATAAAGTCCAGTGCAGATATTACTTCTGATCTTATTTCTATATCCTGTTCATTCAGGATAGTTCTGGACACTGGTGGAATAGTACTTTAAAAATCTCCTTTGAACAGCATGCCTCATCTGGTCCCTTATCTGGCCCTCAGAAGCTGTTGTCTTCTTAGGGCCACTAGAGGGAACTATTGTACTGTTAAGAAAACATTTTTTCCATAGTTTTATATGGAATGAGTGAAATATGAATGTACATATTTGTTTGGTGTTCTAAGCAGTTTTTTCTCTCTTAAAAGTAAATTATTTAAGACTGCTTGTAATGAGAAATAAGTTACAATTGTAAAGCATTTCTTAATACCTACTTAAATGTTGCAGGTTTTATGGCACATGATGTTGAGCTTCACAAACCCTAAATCTTGTGACACTTTATCATTATGTAGTTTTTTCATTAAGTTGCATCCTGTTACTATAGTAGATGTAAAAAATGTCTTGGTTTAACACTGACAGAATTTTTTCCCCTTTACTGATTAGTATTTTTTCCTGAGCAACATTATTACACTAAGTAAAATTATCCAACTATTGAACTAGAAAGAAAATCTGCATCTCTCTCCCCCCCCTCCTTCTTCTGCATGTTCTGTAAGTATGTGTATCATAAATAGGAAAGAGAAAATATTCTCCATGGGATCTTCCAAACAGGGCACCTGAACCTTTTAGGTTCTGTTGCAGTGACAGAGTGTCAGATTAGGAGACCTGGGCTGAAATCCCTACTTGGCCACAGAAACTCACTGGACATGTATATGTCAATGGAAAATCCACTCCTTAAATATTTTGTATACCTTGAAAACCCTACCAGGGTCACCAAAAGTCAGATGCAACTTGACAGTACCGAATAACAAAAATATTCCTATTCTGGGATTGAGCATACTAGAATTTCTCCCAAGATCCAGATGATGTTTTCCTTATCTCACCTCTTACTGCTTACTGCCTCTTTTCTTGGACCTTTTTGTCAGTTTCCAACTCTCTGATTCATTTCTCATACATATTTGTTCCAGAAGGTGGAGTTTTACTCTATGGTATAGAATCATAGAGTAATGGAGTTGAAAGGGCCTATAAGGCCATTCAATCCAATTCCCTGCTCAATGCAGGAAACCAAATCAAAGGAATGACAGGTGGTTGTCTAATTTTCTCTTGAATGACTTCAGCATTGTAGCACTCACCACCTCTCAAAGTAATTGGTTTCATTGTCATATAGCTCTTCCTGTCTGAAATTTAGCTGAGGTTTTTCAGAAGAATTTCAGCACTGCCCTCCTTCTTCCAAGATGGTTAGTACTGTGCCATTTCGTTAATCCACCATGTTTCCTGGGTCAGTCACAGGCTGAGGTGGCAGCCTACTTATAGATTCCCCACTTCTGTCTCTCAGCAGGAATTGAGGGGGTGTAAGGGAGAGGAGACAGTAAGCAGGCTCTGTTGCCTTTGTGTAAAAAGCATAAGAACTGCACATGAGGCATGGCAATGAACAAGAGATGTACTGTGTCAGTAACCTGTTCTCCTATTCTTTCCTTTTTAAAAATGAAGTAGAGGTCTTCAGAGGATATGAAGAGTTTGCAGGAAAAAACAGAATAAAGAGGTCAAGAAATAAGCAGTACAAATGCCTCCTGTTTGAAAGAATCCCATGATAATAGGAAATATGGTCTGTATCAAGGATAAAGTACTGTGGGTGGTCCCCATTAGCAAAGGAAATAATACTTCATATGTGACAATTCACACTTTACAGCTCAAAATGCTTTGCTCTGCTATAAATTTTAAATATATTGGATGTATTTCTCCTGCTTGAGGTGTCCTTGGTAAGGATTTGGTACTTGGTAAGGATTACATAATGATCAAGATAAGAGGTTTGGGACAGTTATCAGTAGAGACAATGGATAGAAAGAGCAGCAGACACACTATTACTGTCTTTCCAGTGAGGTTTCCAATTGACTGAATTGTCTGGGCTTCTCTTTGGTCTATATAGACTAAAGGGTGTAGTCAAGGACACCTATAAAGAAGCAGGAAGAAGGGACAGTAAGAAATATATGGAAGTACTATGAAGAAAAGGCTGAGGAATAAAGGAGAAAATTCTGAGAAGCAAGAGACTGGATGGAGCCAGGGTCGTTGGTAGAAAGGGAAAAAAAGAAAGATAAAGGTCAATGGGGAAGGTGAAGAGCAAGAAAGGAAGGGTGTGTGACAGGGAGGAAATGTGGTCATTGAGAAGGAGCAAGCTGAAACAAATTGTACCAACAGAAACTCCATATTTTCTCAGCTCTCCTTAGTGATTTCCCTCATCTGAACCTGACAAACAGAAATCTGAGGCATGACCAAAGTTTAAGCTGTGGAAATACTAGAAACACTGGGGATGGCAATAAGCTGAACCAGACCCTTGTCTTGGATTATAACTCTCAGAAGCCTTAAGAAATACAATAGATTCTTGACTGTGTCAAATATGGATTTTAGTAGTCTAGCCTACATTGGGTTATCTGGTATAAATCTAAATTTGAAAAGGAAACATAAGGAGTATTTGCTTCTCCCAGGCTGTGAAACTTTGTCACAAAGGGATGCAGGCTGGCCCCTTTTTTGCTATCCTTCCACACAAGCAGGCAAAGACTTCTTTTCAAGCAGACCTTTTCTGAGTAACTGTTGCCTGTTGGTGGTTCTTTAAAATTGACCTGCTGTTTTTTAAAATGTGTTTTTAGAATAGTTTAAACTGTTTTTATCCATTATTTTTTAAACTTGATATCTGTTTAACTGTTCTTTGATATTGTAATAATTTATACTTCTCCCTTCAACAACACTGGAGTTCGGGGCACCGAACCCACATGTAGTTCAAAATCCGTGTATAACTCTTTTGCTCCCCCAAAAAGTAACTACAAAGCATAAACAGTTGATTAACACTCCCACAACCACCCGCCCACCTCTCCCCCAACCTGTGTCAGCCTCCTGGAAATCCCCAGCACCCTCTCCAGCCACCATGTGGAGCAGCTATGCCAGGGGAAGGGGCTGGTCAGGCCTCTGGAATCAGACCAGGAGCTGTCACACCAACAACAACAACACGAGACATAAGAAGTCCAAGACCCACCTTTCTCAGGCCACATGCTGGTGATGAATAGCAGCACAGTATTTATTGAATATTTATTTATTCAAATATTTATTTAGTTATTTGGAAAAAAATCTGTGTATAACCAGAATTGTGCTGCTCAGATCCATGTAATTCAAGGGAGAAGTGTATTTTAATTTTTTAGCTTTTGATGTTGTCTGTTTGAATACTGTAAGCTACCTTGGATAATCTTGAGGAAAGATATTTTAAATAAATAAATAATAGTGCCATCAAATCAATCATGACTTTCCACAGTTTAAAGAGAGTACTTAAAAGAGAGTACTGAGAAGTGGTCTACCATTCCCTTCTTCTAGGGGCATCTTTGGACTGTTTAGCTCTCCCAAGTTTACACAGGCTGGCTCTTCTCTTGAAATGAACACTGGGAAATCAAACTCCCAATCTCTGACTCTGCAGTCAGGTACTTAACTCACTGAGCCATCCAGCCAAATCAAACAATAAATAAATAAATAAATAGGTACTTTTCCATTTGGAAAAGTGAACTGACATACGCTGTCTGCAGACATTACGCCACCTAATATTTTTTTACATGCAAAACTGTTGTTAGTGTTACCTTTCAAATGATTTTTAAGTATTGGGTTTTAAGAGCCTTTCTCTGATGTTGATCCAAAAAAGTACGGAATTTAACATTAACATTTAACATCTAATGCATTCTTTCCAAGTCCTGATTGCCCCACTTCTACACAATGGGATTGTATTTTGCTGTTTCCTCTCTAGGCAATTAGTATGTGGCAATTACAAGGCCCTATTGGCTATTGTTATTTTTCACAGGTCCAAATGGAGTGTAACAGGTTTCGAGACTTGTGGTTTAAAGCAGCCCTCCCCACAGCTGCTGCTGCTGCAACCTGTCATGTGCTCAGTACAATAGATCATGCTTTTCAAATTAAAATGTTCTAATTACTTTTCCAAAATAAACACAATTTATAATAATGAATAAACAGAGGTATACTTCCTAACTGTTAGAGTAGTATGACAGTGGAACCAGTTACCTCGGGAGTTGGTGAGTGCTTCAAAACTAGAGGCATTCAAGAAAAACTTAGATAATCACCTGGCAGATATGCTTTGATTGTCTTCCTGCATTGAGCAGGGGGTTGGACTTGATGGCTTTGTAGGCTCCTTCCAACTTCACTTTTCTATGATTCTATGATTCTATAATGACACAAAGGGCAAAATCCTGTTGCACAACTTTGCCCCAGTGTAATCTGGACTGGGTTCTAGAAACATTTAATTAAAATTTTGAAAAAATGTCCTATTCCCCCTTCAAGGCTCCCTGGGGCTACATTTTTGCCTCAGGACACAGTGAGACAGGGCTATTTTCTTTAATGGTAAATAATAACTGCTTATAATCGCTGGTGGGATCAAGACCACTGGTGGTGGTTTGGTGGAAATTTTTCAATGTCTTCCACTACCATGTCCCAAAGCTTCCCCAGGGCAAAGGGAACTTCAGGGTGACCATGGAACATGAAAGAGGTGGATGGGATATTTTTAATTAATTTTAATTAAATGTTTCTGGTGCCCAATCAAGCTTACATTGGCTCAAAGTTATGCAAACAGGATTTCCCCCAATAAGCACAGGATTTAACCAAAACACCTTAACAATTAAGAGTATGTTTGTTTGAAGTGGGCTGCATTTTAGTTTTCATCTAGTTCAGGGGTGAGCAACTGTGGTAGGTCTGGAATCCAATTTTCTGCCTCTATGATCCTCTAGCACCACACAGACTATAAAAAAAGAAAAGAAAAGAAAAGGGTTACTAAGAACTTGCCTTAAGCCTACCCCCCACCCAATTTTGAAGAATTTGTATTTTGGGGCATTTAAGTAGTGCTCTGTAATTTATTCAAATTTTGCATCGCCATTCCAGGATACATCTAGAATAGGAAAAAAAATGAAGGGAAAGGGGGTAATTCTACAGGCCAGGACCACAAGAGCTCTCTTTGTTATTGTTGAGAGTTCTGGGAACTTGCTTAAGTTCCAGTAAAAATGCACAGCGGAAGGCCAGCTCCTTAAGGTTAGAATTAGCTGTAGAAGTCCCCTTTTACCCAATTGTTCTTGGTATCCACCCTCACCAAAGCCTAGCACTTTAGGAAATAAGATTCAGGAGGCAATCTCTAAGTATAAAAAGGTTTTGTGTACTTTACTCACTTAAAGTCCATTTCTGAAACAGGCACTCATTAGGCTTAAAGTTGATAGAAGAAAAAGTAGCAACAGTAAGGTTTGTTTTCTCAGCTCATGTGACTGGGAGGATCTCCAGGGTGCAGAGATGCAGCCTGGAGACCTAGCATCTTCCAAGGTGAAGAAGGATCTGACCTAAGAATGGAGTCTCTGAAACACGTGTGGAGGAGAAGGGAAGAACAAGGGCGGTGTTTCTGTAGCTTGGGAAAAACAAGCCCCTCTGATTAGTTAGCATGCAAACAAAAAAGCAAACAAGTTAGTCTGTGATGGAGGCCCCTCCTCCCATGTGTTGAAATTTACATCAAGATTGCTAACTAGCCAACAGGTATGCCCTTTGAACCCAGAACAATTCTAAGCAGGAGCATTTCCAGTGGCAGCAAAAGAAAAAGAAAAGCCACATTTTTCTACAATAATACAGTTGAGCACTCTTACAAGTATGCATGAAAACCAGACATATGAGAGTTTCTTTCCCATTTTTCTCTGCCCCGAAAATATTACTGCCATTGTTTGTCTGATAAATATTCCACATTCACGTGATATTTGCCAAAAATCTAGAAGAGATGGAATGAAAAGTTAAATGTTTGCTTTGCCATTCACCCCATCAATCACAGTAACATTCTGGATAATGTTTCCTCTCATACCCTGTAGGAGAGGCTCTAACATTTATGCATTGCTTCTTTGAGATTGACAGCCTTAGTGGACAGTCAGACCACACTAGTCCATTTAAAGAGATCTCATAAATCTCTTCTGCTACCTATTTCAGAAGTGTTAGTAGTTTGGATTTCTGAAGCTTATTATTCATCTCCTAGAGGACTTAAAATGAGAAAAAAATGTTAACTGAAATAGAAGTTGCCTTCACACTGAGCTTTGGTTCACTCTATAGCTGAAATGTTGTCTATACCTGCCAATTAAAGAGCAAATAAGCCATATCCTCGGGCAGACAGACTTAGGACTATGGATTGTTTAGGTTGTCTTTGGCCTAGAATTGAAAGAACATTTGGCAATTTTTTTTTTTTAATCTTTATGGCTTATTGGTGAAATGGGCTTGGATCCTGCAGCCACTTTTCTATTTTCCTGGCTGCCACCAGGAATTGCACTCTCTCATGCTCCAAGACTGAGTCAAATTTACAGAATGGTAACCATTGACAGCTGAAAAGCACTAGGATGATTTCTGAGCCACCAGCAGATAATCCTTGGAATCAGAAACCAGAGCAGTAATAGCTACTAGTGCTAAGGACAGTTTGCACAGTACAAGTACTACATTAAAGCATGAGAGCGGAGTAGACCTGGATAAAGATTTAAATTTTATGAAGAACCACAATACATAAACAGAGTTTATTATGCCAATAGTTTAAAACCATATGTAACCAGAGATGAGTTAATTCCTGCATGTAAGGGAAAAGAGTAATGGATGAGAAGGTGGCAATCCCTCTTACAGAATCATTCTGACATGTGAATTATTATGTATTTTGAAAAATTACTCTTCAAATTTGTGGTGTTCTGTACTCTTAGACAGTGAAAAATCTTTCCATGTTATTTTTCTATTTTTTTTAATCTTTGCCTTTGATCTCAAGAAATGAAGGGGCGGCCATGGCATCACTACCTTCATTAGCTAGAACTGGGATTCTTACTAATATATTTGTCTAGTACATGTTATTGCTGCATGAGAGTGCAGCAATGATCTTGTGCTGGCAGAGCAAATCAACATTTTATAAGGTTAAATTTGGGGACGTTTGGGCAAAGAGTTTTTGATTTACAATTTTTAAAACTAAAAATGGCCCCCCACATGCAGAAAAAGGTGACTGTTAATGTTCCTAGATGTAAAACAGATTATATACATTGAAAAGATCAATCTTGTTTATCTTGAAACAGAATAGTTGGTCGACCTGCTTTTCTATTTGAAAAGAATCCAGGTTGCAGAGGCTGAAATACTGATCCTTAAAGAAGACCTTTCAAAAGGGAAAAACAGCCACTTTGTTATAAGACTGAGCATGCATAGTACAGGCGTGCCAGCAGGAGCTTTGCAAAATGAAACATTGTATACATTCATAGACAGAGAGATATTTAGAGGAACAGACTGAAAATACAGGTTTTCTTTAAACAGTGAAAAAAATTGCTTTAAAGCAGGGGTCCCCAAACTGCTGGGTAGGGGAAGGAATGGTGGTGGGGGTAGAACATGCTCACGTAGGAGAAGAGAGGTTAGATATCTTACATCTAATCCCCTCTTCTAGTCCTACCCCCAACCAGATGGTATCAGGTGACCATATCAGCAAACCCTCGAGCCACACAGTGCTGTTGATGAACGCCAGGTCAGTACAAAATAAGACTGCCCTCATCCATGATGTAATTCTGGATGAGGGTGCTGACCTGGCGTGCATTACTGAGACCTGGGTGGGAGAGGAGGGTGGTGTTCCCCTCTCCCAGCTGTGTCCGCCTGGGTACTCGGTCCAGCACCAATGTCGCTCGGAGGGTCCGGGAGGGGGAGTTGCTATAGTCTATAGGAGTTCTATCTCCTTGACCAGGCTTCCTATCCCTTTGAGAGGAGGTCTTGAGGGCCTGTATTGTGTGTTGGGCTTGCGAGACAGATTAGGGATTTTGTTGGTGTACCGCCCACCCTGCTGCGTACCAACAGTCTCCCTGCCTGAGCTGACTGAGGTAGTCTTGGACCTGGTGTTGAGGACTCCCAGGCTGTTGGTGCTGGGGGACCTCAACGTTCATGCCGAGGCTGCCTTGACTGGCGTGGCTCAGGACTTCATGGCCGCCATGACAACCATGGGGCTGTCTCAATGTGTCATCGGCCCGACACATGAGAAGGGCCATACCTTGGACCTGGTTTTCTCAACGGGACTGGAAGATGGTGGTTTGGATGTGGAGGGGCTGGTTGGGACCCCATTGTCATGGTCAGACCACTTCCTGGTCAAGTTTAGTCTATTAACTTCTTCTCCCCTCTGCAAGGGTGGGGGATCTATTAAGATGATCCGCCCTCAGAGACTAATGGATCCAGATGGTTTCCTGAATGCTCTGGGGGATTATCTGTCTGATATGGTCGGCGCTCCTGTCGAAGCTCAGGTCACCCTATGGAATAGGGAGATGACCCGGGCAGTTGACACGATTGCGCCTAAGTGCCCTCTCCCTGCACGCAGAACCCAGACAGCTCCTTGGTATACTTCTGAACTGCGGGCGATGAAGCGAGAGGGGAGACGGCTGGAGCGCAGGTGGAGGCAATCCCGCTGGGAGTCCGATCGAACACGACTTAGAGCCCATTATCAGGCCTATTTCGTGGCAATACGGCTGGCGAAATGGCAATATTTCTCCAGCCGTATTGCTTCCTCAGAATGTCGTCCAGCAGAGCTGTTTCGGGTGGTCCGGGATCTTCTTCAACCGGGAAATCCGGTGGAGGTCCCGGACTGCTCATCAGCTCGGTGTGATGAGTTTGCCATCCATTTTGAGGGAAAAATCGCTCAGATTCGCAGTGGGTTGGACTCCACTGTTACTGCAGAATCAGAGGATGTGTCCAGTGTGCCGTGCTTAGGTCAAGTATTAATGGATGAGTTTCAATTGTTGAGACCTGAGGATGTGGACAGGGTGCTTGGATCTGTCCGTTCTACCACCACTCCGCTCGACCCTTGCCCATCTTGGCTAATTGGAAGATCTGCTAGGGGGGTTCGCACCTGGGTCCAGGAGGCCGTGAACACCTCTTTGAGAGAGGGAGTGGTCCCTACCACCTTGAAAGAGGCGGTAATTCGGCCACTCCTTAAAAAGCCTAACCTGGACCCAAGGCTGGTGGTTAACTACCGACCAGTGGCGAACCTCCCTTATTTGGGCAAGGTGTTGGAGCGGGTTGTGGCCGGGCACTCCAGGCGCTGCTGGATGAAACGGATTTTCTGGATCCATTTCAATCGGGTTTCAGGCCGGGGTTTGGTACGGAGACTGCCTTGGTCGCCCTGTACGATGACCTTTGCCGGGAGAGAGACAGGGGGAGTGTGACCCTGTTGATACTCCTGGACCTCTCAGCGGCTTTCGACACCATCGACCATGGTGTCCTTCTGGATAGGCTGGCTGGGTTGGGAGTTGGGGGCACCGCTTTACAGTGGTTCCGCTCCTTCCTGGCTGACCATGTCCAGAGGGTGGTGCTGGGGGACAGTTGCTCTGTCCCATGGTGTTTATGTCATGGGGTTCCTCAGGGCTCAATACTGTCCCCCATGCTGTTTAACATCTACATGAAACCGCTGGGAGAGGTCATCAGGAGGTTTGGGCTGAGGAGTCAGCAATATGCTGACAATACTCAGCTCTACCTCTCGTTTTCCACCAATCCAGGTGAGGCAGTTTCTGTGCTGAACTCGTGTCTGGACCTGATAATGGACTGGATGAGGGTTAATAAATTGAAACTCAATCCAGACAAGACGGAAGTGCTGTTAGTGGGTGCTTTGCTGGACAGGCTGGAGGGCCATTTCCCTGCCCTGAATGGGGTTACACTCCCCCTAAGGGACAGGCTCCGCAGCCTGGGGGTGCTCCTGGACCCCAGTCTAACACTGGAAGCCCAGGTGGACTCGGTGGCCAGGGGCGCCTTCCTTCAGCTGCGGAAATTATACCAGCTACGGCCCTACCTGGACGAGCGGAGTCTCATGACAGTTACACACGCACTGGTAACATCTCGCATAGATTACTGCAATGCGCTCTACATGGGGCTGCCTTTGAAGATGGTCCGGCGACTGCAACTGGTCCAGAATCGAGCTGCGCGGCTGGTGAGTGGTGGGGCCACTAGGGAACACATCAAGCCGATTCTGTTTAAATTACATTGGCTACCAGTTGCTGCCCGGGCCCAATTCAAAGTGCTTGTTTTGACATATAAAGCCCTAAATGGCTTGGGCCCTGGATACCTGAAGGACCGCCTCCTTCCATATGAGCCTACCCGGCAGTTAAGATCTAGCCAGGGGGCCCTTTTGAAAGAGCCGTCCCTTAAGGAGGTAAGAGGGATGACTTGTAGAGAAAGGGCCTTTTTGGCAGCTGCCCCCAGACTATGGAATGCCCTCCCGACTGAGATCCGTCTGGCGCCAACGCTGATGACATTTCGGCGCCAGGTTAAAACCTTCCTGTTCCAGAAGGCTTTTAATTGAATTAATATCAGCTGTGGGTCCGATGGCAATTTTTAGAGTATACATTTTAATTGTATTTTAATTGTTTTGCCTTCTTATTGTATTTTAAATGTTGTAAGCCGCCCAGAGACCCTTGGGTAGTGTGGGCGGCATATAAGTTAAATAAATAAATAAAAAAAATGAAACATTGTATACATTCATAGACAGAGAGATATTTAGACGAACAGACTGAAAATACAGGTTTTCTTTAAACAGTGAAAAAAATTGCTTTAAAGCAGGGGTCCCCAAACTGCAGCCTGTGGGCCACATGCAGTCCCCAAGCATTTTTTTTGTGCAGCCCTCCAACCAGCTTCTTTACTACTATCACCCTCAAGGCATTTTCCCTCGGACCCACACTGTTCTCCCTGCCTCAAGTGGCACCATCTACTGCTGTTTTTCCTGTCCCTTTCTTACAAAAAAAACACAATAATGACATTGTTTCGTCAGGTCTGCATGGTTTCTTCTGTCAACCGTCTCTTGGTCTGACCCTCCATACTAGCATTTTGGCCATTCATAGCAGAGCTCAAATACCCATTCCACTCAGCTTTTCCACTTCCCCTCTCCATGCATTACCATGTTGAAGGCTATATATTTGTGTAAGGAGGAAAAAAGAGCTGAGTGGATGGGTACAGGAGATTTCTGGCCTGCTTTTGCGGAAAAAAAAAAGAGGTGGAAAAAGGACAGTCAAAGGTGGTGTCAATGAGAGGGATTTGGTTTTTGGGACCATGGGCTAAGCTTCCTGGAAGAAGGACTGCTAGCAAGAGATGGCTTGCATCTAACAAGGACTGGGAAGAATGTGTATGGCCGCAGCATGAAGAACCTCATCAGGAGGGCTTTAAACTGAATGGGAATGGGGAGGGAGATGCAAGCACACATTTAAGGGTAGATGAAGCCTTACACACAATAAGAGAAATGTAACAAACTGATCAAAAGAGCAACAATAATAAAATAAGCAATAATAATCACAACAACAACAATCATAACCATAATCATAATCATAATAATGATAAAAATGTACAAAGACAAACAGGCCAGAAATCACACAACCTCCGGTGTCTGTATACGAATGCCAGGAGTATGAGAAACAAACAAGAAGAACTGGAAATTTTAATTCTGGTGGGTTAGTATGACTTGATAGGAATAACGTTGGTGGGATGACTCCCATGACTGGAATACAGCAATTGAGGGATATAAACTGATCAAAAAGAACAGAGAGAATAAAAAGGGAAGTGGAGTTGCAGTGTATGTCAAAAATACGCATTCCTGCACAGAAACACAGGAGAAGGAGATTGGTTGTCCCATCGAGAGCATATGGATCAATCTAGTTGGGCAAAAACCAAAAGGAACGTGTTAGTTGGAATCTACTACCGACCACCCAATCAAAGAGAGAAAATGGAGGAGACTTTAGGAAAACAAATTGCAGGGTTTTCAAAGAGACACAATGTAGTAGTGATGGGGGATTTCAATTATCCAGATATATGTTGGGAGGCAGATTCTGCCAAATTCCAAGAGATTCCTGGCTTGTGTGGCTGATAATTTTCTCCTACAAAAAGTGGAGGAAGAAACTAGAGGATTTGCTATCCTTGACTTGATTCTGACCAACAAAAATGACTTGGTGGGGGAAGTGGCAGTAAGGGGAACTCTAGGTGAGAGTGACCATGTCCTTCTAGAATTCTTGATTTCAAAGGAAACGAAAGCAGAGTGTAGCCACACACTTCTGCTGGATTTTTAAAAAGCCAATTTTAATAATCTCAGAACAAGGATAAGTAAGGTCCCATGGCAGGAGATCTTAACAAGAAAAGGAGTCCAAGAAGGGTGGGAGCTTCTAAAAAACAGAAATTCTAAAGGCACAACTACAAACAATTCCAACAAGAAAAAAAGATGGGAGGCGGCAAAAAAGGCCAGCGTGGCTTCACAAAAAGCTCAGGGAGGACCTAAAAACCAAAAAAGACATTTACAGGAAGTGGAAAGAAGGCCAGGCCACCAAGGATGAATACAGACAAGTAGCAAGGAAATGCCAGGATGGCATTAGGAGGGCAAAAGCTGAGAATAAGATGAGATTAGCTAAAAGCAATAAAAAAGCATTCTTCAGGTATGTGAGTAGCAAAAAATAAACAAAAGACACAGTGGCACAGCTCCTCAATAGAGATGGAAAAATGATAACAGAGGACAGGAAAAGGCAGAGGTGCTCAATTCATATTTTAGTTCAGTCTTTTCCAATAAGACAGACTATGAACTTCCAAACAAATTGGAAGTGCAAGTGGGGGGGGGGGGGACAGAATTGCAGCTGGAGATTGATAAACAGATAGACAAGGAATACTGTACCAGCTTGAAGAAGGTCAAATCTCCAGGGCCGGATGAACTGCATCCAAGAGTACTGAAGGAACTGGTTGAAGAACTCTCAGAACCACAATCCATTATTTTCTTGAAATCATGGGAAACGGATGAGGTGCCAGAGGACTGGAGGAGGGCCAATGTTATCCCTATCTTCAAAAAGGGCAAAAAAGAGGAACCTGGGAACTACAGGCCAGTCAGCCTGACATCAATCCCAGGCCAAATTCTGGAACAGATCGTAAAGCGGTCATTGTGCAAGCACCTAGAAAACAGTGCAGTAATAACTAGAAGCCAACACGGATTTGTCAAGAACAAATCCTGCCAAACTAATTTGATCTCATTTTTTTGATCAGGTAACCTCCCTGATAAACAGAGGGAATGCTGTAGACGTAGTATATCTTGACTTCAGCAAAGCTTTTAACAAAGTGCCCCATGATCTCCTGATTAGCAAGCTAACTAGGTGTGTGCTGGATAGATCAAGTGTCAGGTGGATATACAATTAGCTACAGAATCTTACTCAGAGGTGATGATTTATGGGTCCTTCTCTAACTGGGAGGAGGTAATTAGTGGGGTACCCCAAGGCTCAGTCCTGGGCCCGGTGCTCTTCAATATTTTTATTAATGACTCGGAAGAAGGAGTTCAGGGAATGCTTGTCAAATTTGCAGATGACACAAAATTGGGCGGAATAGCTAATACCCTAGAAGACAGAAACAAAATTCAAAATGACCTTGATAGGATGGAGCACTGGGCCGAAAGCAACAGAATGAAATTCAGCAGGGATAAGTGCAAAGTACTGCACCTTGGAAAAAGAAACCAATTGCACAGTTAAAAGATGATGGATACCTGGCTCAGCAAAAACTACGAGCGAGAAGGTTCTTGGAATTGTCGTAGATCACAAGCAAAATATAAGCCAACAGTGTGATGTGGCTACGAAAAAAGGCAAATGCTATTTTAGGTTGTATTAATAGAAGTATAGTTTCCAAATCCCACAAGGTTCTAGTCCCTCTCTATTCAGCACTGGTTAGGCCTCACCTTGAGGACTGTGTCCGGTTCTGGACACCACACTTCAAGAAGGATGCTAACAAAAATACTGAGGGGTGATATGATGGCACTTTTCAAATATTTGAAAGGCTGTCATACAGAGGAGGGGCAGGATCTATTCTCAATCATCCCAGAGTGCAGGACACACAACAATGAGCTCAAGTTAAAGGAAGCCAGATTTCGGTTGAATATCAGGAAAAAGTTCCTAACTTAGAGCAGTACGACCGTGGAACCAGTTACCTCGGGAGTTGGTGAGTGCTCCAACACTGGAGGCATTCAAGAAAAACATAGATAATCACCTGGCAGATATGCTTTAATTGTATTCCTGCATTGTGCAGGGGGTTGGACTTGATGACCTTATAGGCCCCTTACAACTTCACTTTTCTATGATTCTATGAGACAACTAGATAGCTGTCTCCTGATACCCCTCCCCTTCATCTGGCATTTGGAAGTACTTTCCTTCTAAGCCTGGAGATTATACATCCCCATCATGGCTTGTAACCTGTGATGGACTGAAATCTGTCCAATCCCCTTTTAAAGGCATCTAGGCCAGATGCCATCACCATATCCTGTGGCAAGGAATTCCACAGACTAACAACACGCTGGGTCAAGAAATATTTTCTTTTGTCTGTTCTCACTCTCCCAACACTCAATTTGAGTGGCTGTCCCCTGGTTCTTGTATTGTGTGAGAGGGAAAAGAGCTTCCCTCTATCCACTTTATCCATCCGCTGTTTAATTGTATACATCTCAATCCTGTCCCCCTTCAGGTGCCTTTTCTCTAAAGTCCCAAACGCTGTAGCCTTTCCTCATAAGGGAGGTGCCCCAGCCCAGCCATCATTTTAGTCTCTCTCTTCTGCACCTTTTTCAGTTCCACTATGTCTTTTTTGAGGTGCAGCAACCAGAACTGTACGCAATGCTCCAGGTGCAGACTTACCAGCGTTTTGTACAATGGCATTATAACGTTGGCTGTTTTATTTTCAATCCCCTTTTTAATGATACCTAGCATTATACCATTTAATGATACTTAGTATGATATTATTCTAACATGTCAGTTAGAATAAAAAAGAATGGTTATAAAACACTGTGGAGATAGTATTTAACACCAATAAAATTAAACAAAATAGATTCTAAATATTGCAAGATGAACTCGAGATGCAATAAAAAATTAGGTACATATCTGTACTTATGGTGGCAATGTGAATTAATACAAAGGGTTGGAGGGACTTTTGAAAGAAATTAGAGAAATATTGGAAGTAAACACTGAAGCATAATCAAGAATAATAGATAATCATAATGTAAATAACTCAAAGAAAGAGATGATTATAAATATGATAACAGCTACTTGATTTTTTATAGCAGAAAACTGGAAGAACTAGATTTTTCAACCACAAAAATACAGAAATCTGGAATATTGCCATTAATGATAAACTGACATTTAAAATCAAATTTAGAAAAGGAATGATAAAGTTTAATAAATTTAATGAGATATGGCGTGACTTTATAAATGCCACACCGAATAAAGGAAAAGGGCAAAAGTCAGGTCAAAAATATATGTATTTTTGGAAGTGATAAGGGTTTTTTAAAAAGATGAACAAAATGTTGTAAAATATATATATATGTATTGTATTAATGGATGGTCCTTTGAGTGAGGAGTGTGCTATTGTTTTGCTTTGTTTTTGTTTTTGTCTTTATGTAAACAAATTAAATTTAATAAAAATATATTTTTAAACATATACTTGGTGGAGGCATCTATGTCTTTTGCCCTTCCTGTTCATGAGAATGCTCTTATTGTTCTCATATCTAGCAGATGGGGGGAACTTCTTGAGTCAGCTATTTTGATGAATGAGGCTTTGTTAACGCTAGCTTCTTATAGCATAAAAATTGAAAGTAAAGAATATATATTGAATATGATGAAATATATGTATTAAGGGGAAAAGGGGAAATTGAACTTTTCTTACAACATCCCCCCTTAGGATGCTGTAAAAATGTCATATTAATTTATTGCAGGCTCCAATTCAGAAATTTTCCCTTCTATCTTAATAGGGCTAAGTGGATAGCTCTCATAGAGTGGGATGGTGTAAAATACTTTTTCACAGTTATACCGTTGTTTTGGTACCTGAAGGGATCGAGGGACTCCCCTACTTTGTTACTAGACTTGGGGACAAATTAAAAAACAGATAACGATATTGGTCAGAAATCGCTGATTTCTTAAATATTAATCCCTTCATATTTGTGGGTTCCAGAGACCCTGACGAATATGAAGGGATGAATATTTCCCCATTTTTATTTGTCCCCGATATGAAGAGAGGGAAGGCTAGCCTTCCCTCTCTTCCTATGGCTTTCCCATTCAGCCTACAGGCCACCAATCAGCTGATCGGTGGGCTGATAGGAAGCCACCCACCCTCACAGCCTATCCCCCGCCCCTTCCTCTCCCTACCTTAGCCGCTGCCACCATCCAGCGCCGCCACCACCACCACTGTGGTCTCCAGCTGGCCTCAGTAGTCACGGCCTGCAGTAAGTGACACTGGCTACTCTTTGCAAAGATGGCGGCTGCAGCTTCCCTACCCTAAATGAAGCCGCAGCCACCATCTTTGCAAAGGGCAGCCAGTGTCCCTTTCTACAGGCCGTGGCTGCGGAGGCCAGCTGGAGACGGGGGTGGTGGTGATTGTGGTGGGGGTGTCAGCGGGGGTGGCAGGGGGCATCGGAGGGCATGGAGCGGCGTCGGCAGGCACCGGGGATGGAGGCACGATGGAGTGGCGGTGGTGCGGTGGGGTGGTCAGGGTTTTTTTTTTTAAACCTCCCATGTATCAACGAATAAATTCATGCTTCATGTGTTCATGAGGGGGAGCTCTGTGCTTCGTAAACTTTTGACGAATCACGAAGCTTGTGATTCTCTACTTGAATCTCTACTTGTTACACTAGCTTCTTATAGCATAAACACTGAAAGAGAAGAATATATGTTGAATAAAACGAAATACAGTTTACGTACTAAAAGAAAAAATGAGAAATCAAACTTTTCTCACAAGTACTTGCAAGATCAATATATAATTATTTAATTGAAAACTCCCTATATCCAATTGAACAGAAAAGGGAAATTTAAAAATCGGGATACACGAATTATCAGCTGCTTCTATATGCAAACAGTATACATACTGCACTGATATTTAAGAGATACTTAGGTTTTAGGTTAAAACTTCTTTCTGTTATATAATACCAGTCAATTTTTTTATAATTTTGATTGACTGTGTGTAGTATTTTTGAATAACAGCAATAACAATAACAAAAACAATAATGATGATGATAACATCCTGCACAAAAAAAGTTAAAGAACTGACAGAAAGAGAATACATTAAAACACTGCAGAAAGTCTTAAAATCAAAATTAAAGGGTGGAAGTACAATCAAAGCTATATACACATGAATAGTCCCAGTAATTAGATAGCTAGCTAGAATAGTAGATTGAACCCAGAATGAATGAGAAGAATTGGACTGAAAAACAAGGAAATTAATGGACATGCATCATGAACTACATCCAAAATGTGATGTGGACAGACTATATTTACCATGAAAAATTGGAGGCCATGGATAATGCAGATACAGCAGGTAGCAGAGGAGGAAAAAAGAAGCCTAAATGATTGTATTAGTACAAGTAGAGAAAAATTACTTAAGGTGGTAAAAATGGAGAATATTTTTTAAAGCAACAGAAACAAAAGCTCAGTATAAAAAACAACAGCTTGAAAATAAATTAAATACTTGGAAAAATAAACCATTACATGGGCAACACCTGAGAAACACTGAGGGGAAGCATGATCATAATTTAACATTGACGTGGCTAAAACTGGGTACCATTAAGAAGGAAACCAAAGGCTTGATTTTTGCTGCACACGAACAAGCACTCCAAACCAAAGTGCTGAAAGCTAAGATTCAAGGAATTAGTATTAACAGCAAATGTCAACTCTGCCAAGAAAAAGATGAACACCTCATCTGTGAATGTCCAAAAACTGCACAAACAATCAAGATTACAAAATCAGACATAGAGTGGCAACATTAGTGCAACGGTCATTATGCAAAAAAAAATATAACTTTCCAGTGTCCAAAAACCCAAAATACCCAAACAGTGACATAACTGCACAATGATTAATGGAGCAGATAAGGTTCATCATCCAAAGTAAAGTGTTTTCAGAACTGGAATTGCAGGAACTGGAAAAGGTGGCAAAAGAAAAATCAACACAGAACAATGACCATAGTTTGGAAGACAAATGGAGGGTAGAAATACATGCAATAGTGGAAGAAAATGTATCAATAGAGGAACAATTTATGGAACAACCCAGAAATTATGAGTTGACAGAATGGCAAACATCACTAAGGGAAAAATAATAACCCATTTTAGCCAAAACACAGAAAGACAAAGGCACCAATTACAAACCCAACCAACATGCTAAAGGAAATAAACCAGCTCATCTATAGCACAGCTACCATAATAACCATGGAACTTGGTTACAAGCTGCAAAAAACCCAGAAAACTCCTGGCACTGCAGAATGGAAAATTCAGCTGGAATGAAAAATAAACAAATTACATGCAGATATTAGCAACTTAAGACACTTGAAAGATTCAAAACTTAAAAATGAAAATGCAAAAGCCAGACAATGCAAAATATATGACCTAGAAAGGAAAACAATAGTTGAAACTATGGAAGAATTAAAACAATGGGTAACAGCTACAGCAAAGAAAATTGAAAGATATGATGGACACTTAAAAAATATAGAGAAAACATGCAATTTTGAAATAGTCAACGATTATTCTATAAATCACTACAAGAAAATGCAGAGCAAAAGAAATTAGGCCCATGTAAAGAAGATACTTTAAAATTTTGGAACAAAATGTGGGAAAGCCCAACCAGACATAACAAAAACAACTCATGGATTAAAGACATTTGTAAAGAAACTCAAGGAAAACAATGGATGATACTGTAATAACAACTGAAATGATTAAGAGGCAAGTAAAGGATGTGAAAAACTGGAGTGTACTTGGTCCAGATGACCTGCAGAGATTTTGGATAAAGCATTTAACAAGTCTCCATCAATGTATAGCAGTGCAATTTAATCACTTACTTCAAAATTCTACAACTGAAAGTTGTATGACAACAGGCTGAACATTCCTGATAAAGTACTGCAACTAGGAAAAAGAAACCAAACATACAGTTATAAAATGGGGGATATCTGACTCAGCAATACTGCAAGCATGAAGGATCTTGGAATCCTCGTAGATCACAAGCTGAATATGAGCCAACAGTGTAATGTGGCTACAAAAAAGGCAAATGCTATTTTAGTCTCCAAATCCCATAAGGTATTTGTTTCCCTCTATTAAGTACTGGTTAGGCCTCTTCTTCAGTACTGTGTCCAGTTCTGGACACTGCACTTCAAGAAGGATGCCAACAGATTGGAACAAGTTCAGAGGGGGCATGGATGTTTAGGGGCTGGGAACCAAGCCTTATGAGGAAAGACTTAAAGAACTTAGCATGTTCAGTCTTAAGAAAATAAGACTGAGGAGAGATATGATTGCAGTTTTCAAATGCTTGGAAGGATGTCATACAGAATCTCTTCTTGATCATCCCAGAGTGCAAGACTCTGGGCTCAAGTTACAGGTAGTCAGATTCTGGTTAATTATCAGGAAAAACTTCCTAACTGTTAGAGCAGTACGGCAATTGAATCGATTACCTTGAGAAGTGGTGAGTGCTCCAACACTGGAAGCATTCAAAAGAAGTTTAGATAACTACCTGGCAGATATCCTTTGATTTGTATTCCTGCATCGATCAGGAGGTTGGACTTGATGGCCTTATAGGCCCCTTTCAACTTCAGCATTCTATGATTCTATTGCACAAACAGATTACAAAATTACTTATGATACAGTAGCAAAATGAGTGCACTTGTCATTATGCAAAAATATAACTCCAAAACCCCCTGGGAACATCAAGTAGAGAAAATGACAAAATTTTGTGGGATATCCAAATCCAAACTGATAGAAACTTTGAACACAACACCCCAGACATAGTAGTAATGGAACAAAGAAATATCTAGATCATTGACATTGAAATTCCAGGGGATGCCAGAGTTGAAAATAAATAATTGGGAAAACTAACAAAGTACATAGACCTGGCAATCTATCTCGCTTGTGGTTGAAACACACTTCAGTGGTCCCCGTAGTCATCAGGGCTTTGGGAACAATTATCAAGAAATTTTACACAGTATTAAAAGCAGTTGCAGATCTCAGAAATCACACCATTAGAGCTACAAAAACCCGGCAATATTAGGAACAGCATATATACTGTACTGATATTCAATGGATACTTAAGTTTTTTGTTACAACTTGTATATAGTATTTTTGAATAATAATAACTTCAATGATGTCATGTGCCATCAAGTCACTTCTGATGTCTGGTGGCTATAGGGGTTAATGAGCTCTCAAATAGACCAACTTTGCTCAGACTTTGAGAACTATTAGCATCTCATGTTAAATTGTTCTTTCTACCTACTGCCCCCTCTCCTACCAACATTGTCTTTTCAAGTAAGTTCTGCTCAGGTAACTCCCAGCCTCTCCTTTTTTTATTTCAAAAGACAAGGAAGCATTATTTGGAAAACATGCAGGCAGCATATAGAGCAAGGGTTTGGAAATTGGAAGATAGCTTTTCAAGTCAGCATTCTGCAGAGCAGCCACAGCAACATTAGTTTACCTGAGAAATTAAAGGGTATTTATGTTTCTCTCTTGTATGTATTACATTCAGTCACAGTTTTGGTTTACCATTTAATTAAGTCCAAAACAGCCCTTCAAAATATTTTAATGCAATAGGACTACAGCCACATCTCAGCTGTTCTGGGTTCTGCCCTCCCCCAGCAACCATAGTACAGATCATGGTCTCATCTTCGGGGATCCTCTCCATTTTACATGAGCGATGTTTCTGTTGGAATGTATGTGTAGTTCATGTATACTTAAACTTTTGTTTTAAAAAAGCCAGGGAATTAAATTATTTTGCATTCTGTGGAGCCTCCAGTTTGTGAATGATAGCTATTGTGCTTCTGTATCCATGAATCAAAACACCAGTACAGTAAATGGCCTGATATTGCTGCACAATATTGTGCTCACATTGCCAGAAAGAAAAAGGATGGCAAGCTTGACATAACAAAAGGCAACCTGAATATTGACAACAGCCCTGTCAGCAGTTAAGGTGGTCTATAGCAGTGGTCCCCAATCTTTTCTGAACCGCGGACCGGTATAGCGTCGGGAGGGCGGGGTCCATGCGTGGGTGGGTGGGCAGAGCACCCATGTGTGCATGCGTGGGGGGCACCCATGTGTGGGTGGGCGGGGCACCTGTATGTGGGTGGGAGGGGCACCCATGTGTGCATGTGGGTAGGCATACATGCATGCATGCATGTGTGGGGACCGTGTGTGTGAGGGGCGGGAGATCTGTCTCCACAGCCCGGTCCTGCCATGGCCCAGTACTGGGCCGCAGATCAGGGGTTGGGGACCCCGGGTCTATAGGATATCCTTTTGTGCCCATTATAATTCTCAAAGAGAAACAGGCAGGGGAAAATCCCAGAAGCAGACTCCATTTTAAATCAGTTAACCACATCTCAGCCAAAGTAATTTTCAGGGCTATTTTTCAAAGTGACCCAAGCCCTCAAGAGGAAATTGCAGGAATATAGCTCTAGTCAATCCCTATCACAATTACATAGAATACATAACTATCCCAGCCAAAGAGTAATCTTACATGACAGCCCACCTACAGAAAGGCCATATAGCTTAAATCACCTTCTTTTGTTTTTGTACTGCAAGAATTGAGGTATGGGAGCGCAAACACCCCAGAATTCCTGCATTTTTCTAAACATAATCTGCCCATCTTCTTCTTCCTTCCCAATTGTGCCTGGACCATCAGATAGGATTAGCCAGGTGGGCAAGATTATGATCAGGGCAGAACAGCTCAAGTGAGCACATGACTGACAAGTAGTGCGATCACTGATGTATGCCAGTCCCCTTTGTGCTGACTTCATTATTTCTGAGCTGAAATCAGTGTTTTAGCCCCCAGAATCCGGACTTTAGCCAGAGGATCCTGTAATCCCATGTTTATCTCCTGAATTCCGAGTTTCTGGCCTAGGACCTATGTTAGCTTGTCCTCTACTTGAATTTTTGTCCAAGAATTCCCATACATCCTTCCAGCTGGAGTTTCAACACTCCCCTGCTCCAAGACAGTATAATGATACTAAGAACAAGTTATCTTTGCCACTCTTGATTTTCTGAGATTATTTTTCCCACACATTCCCCACCCAATCTACCCCCCTTTCTTCTGTGTGTATATGTGTGTGTGTGTTCCTCTTATCCTTGTAGAACCTCTGCAAATAGTTTACTCAGGTATTGTAGACCTGTGCAGTGCATCCTGAATATCAGAACCCTCTCGGCCATGCAAGATTGCTTCTTTTGGGTCCTATGTCCACATACTACTGCTATATATATATTTGCTATTGCAGAGAACAGCTGGTCCAGGAAAGGAGCCAGAAAGGGTCCCTACCTCAGTTGCTGAACAGAAACTGTGAGGAGATGAGGGAACCTCCATGGTCAGGATGCCAGAGACATAAATGAAGCATCAGAAATGTTATTAGACTTGCACCTTTTAAGAAAGTTTCAAAAAAAACCCCGAACATACATTTCAAGGAAACTTCAAGCTTCACCATTGACTTGTGAGAAATCCCATTTAGCAGGAAGGCAAGAAAACAAGCTGGCTTTCTTCTCATTAAGTGTTTAGATCAAATGCTTTTTTGATCAGCCTTTTGGCCAGGAGATCAGGAATAAACAAAGGGCTGAAAACTGAGGCAAGAGTCTAATATAACGGTTAGATGGTCGCTTCCTGTCATCTTGACTAGAGAGATGTGGTAACTACAGCTGCTGAATTCTCGGGCTGGAGAATCAATACACAACACCTATGTAAGTGCTGCTTAACCCAGCCTAAGCAGATAGAGCCTAGCTAGATTAGAATACCTGTTTTTATAGATTGTCTGTTACTAAGTTTATACCTTGCCGAGGAGAAGAGGAAGCAGTCTGTGTAATTTTACTGCTTAGCTCCTCAGGCAATGTTTTACCTGTTTTGTCTTTAATAAAGTTAACTCTTTAGAAACAGTCCATGTGAGGAAATAGGAGGAAACTGGGACTTGTAGTCATACAAAGATGGAGTCTGTTAGGTTCTGTGTAAGATGAATTTAAAAGCAATTAAATGTTCTCATGAGATTGTTGTGCAGAGTTGATTTGCCTGGCATGAATATAAGGAAGCAAGGCCGAAGAGGCCCAGAGGAAGACGAAACAGCATACTGCTTAATTGGGGAGAGATAAGCCACCTGGGCTTGGGATCTTCTCCTGTGAAATGTGGGCGGTGAACTGTGTTACATCCACTTGGACTTAATTGGTTAACAACTGAAAGGTGTAAGAAAGAGGGAGGTCTGGAGACGTGTAGAAAATGGTTGTTCATGTATGTGATGATGTTTGTGGTTGGTTTGTGAATGTCGTGGAATGTGAGAGGTTTGTCTTGTGAAGGAGGGGGGAGACATATTGCCCAGCCTCTAGATGCTAACATGTAGTGAGAGCAAAGATGATTACTTAGCTTATTTTTAGTTGTTATTATTTTACTTAGGAATAGTAGACTTATTTTAATCATTGTAACAGATGGATATGCCTAATGCTTAAGCCTATTTAATGCAACAACTGTATTCTAATGAAACTACTTAATTTTCTTAATAAAAACGAATATTCTTCAACAGAGGACTGGTCTCTTGAGCAGCAGGACTTACATCTAAATACAGTGAGGATTTGAGCAGGTCAATAGTTGCTACTGTAAATTGAGAGGTCCTACCTGGCAAGGCTGTTGTGCTGTCAAAGGAAGCACACAGTCAATGATTTATTGCTTTGAAAGTAAGCAAAGGTTTCTTTTAAGGTCAGGCTTATCCATTGGGTTTGTACTACACACTTCTGAGGCCTAAAGGACCTACCTCAGGCAATAAAGGTGGTAGTTTTGCGCCCACAGTGCCTCCCTGACCAAGATCATTATCTCTTTAGGGAGAGTTGATTGTGACAGTCCACTTGTAGTGTGGATGCAGAGCTATGTTTGGTTCAAATCTACGTTCTGGTGCCTCACTGTTTTTGGCTAATACTACCAGAGCATTTTTTCTTTAAAGCATGTGCAGAGTGCTTGTTATCAAGAGGGAAATTATGGCAGCTTTCTACTGATAAAGTTTAAGGAGAAAGGATCTTTCGGGATGGCGTTGAAAGGGGTTGCCTGGTTTTCCCTCTCCCCAGCTGTGATAGCTCGTACCTCAGACCCCCAAAATCTTTACAAAACCCTTAGGGGAGACTGTAATTTGAAGGCCCTCAAAATGTCTGACAATCATGATGTCCCTAACTGGAACAATCTTGTTGGTAAGTCTCATATTGCAGTACCTTGCATAGTTTCTCTTAGCCTCAGCAGCCTTTTGGCCCTCTGCTCATTAAATGTTTTGTAATGTGTTTGTAGGGATGGGCCAGTAATTATTGTGTCCAGATGTGTTCTGACACTATTACACCCCTTTGTCTTCCCATATACACCCTAGATAACACTGTTACTGACAAAGTCATACTGGACTTCATTCTAGATGACCTTGGTGAAAAAGGCTGGAGAGGGGGAATGAGGAATTAGATATGTGTTTCTTCTACTGCTTTCTTAACAGCTAGATGAAAATCAAGGAGGGTGAAAGCATACAATTTGAAATAATAAATAAATAAATTTGTGAGACCAAGATGCGTTGATTGCCAGCAGAACATTTGCCATGGAAGCTGCCCTCCAAAATTACTTTTTTTTTGGACGCTTTATCTTTAAAATGCAATACAGTTTAATTCCTTCTCAGAAAAAAATCAAGCCCGTTCATCACCTTTATTCACATACCAGAGAGTTTCCTAGGGCTTCAATGTGCATGCATATAGGAGGACAAGAGGAAGAGATGAAACTGAGGGCAACATACTCTTTCAAATTATGCTCCCTGTGATTTTATCTCCATTACCTCCCTGTGGCCACCAATGCTGAGAATTTTTTTGTTTTCCTGATGGAAAGGGAAGTAATATCTTTTGATATGGCGATGAATGCCTACATTGGGCAGTACAATTACCATCAGTAATGTGACATAATTGCCTGGAATAGCCCATGTTGGGATCAGAGTGAAACACCCACCTCACATACTTGCCTATTGTCCAAACCTCAAAGAAAATGTCTAATGAAAACCCAGTATAACCCCTTAAATAGCAGAGAGAAAAAGTTTAATAAGGTCATTCAGGAATATAGTGAAGTGTAACCTATTGTACTGTAACAGTTATTGTACTGCATCATTACTTCTTCAGTTGTCTTTAGTCCCTGAATATTGAAAAGGGTAGCATAAACTTGCATCAAGTAATCCTGTCAATGACCAGGTTGACAGTTGGTATTCAGAGGTGACCTGGATGGTTGACACAATCACACCCAAACACCCTCTCTGCTTCAGAGCTCAGTCTTCCTCTTGGTTTATGATGGAGCTTTGAGCTATGAAGTTAGCTAGGAGACATGTAGTGAACAAGTGGAGGAGAAATCAGTAAGATCAAAACTTGGCAGCACTAATACCAACACCCTTGAATCAGCAAAAAGGGCTTATAATATCAAGATAATTAGAGAGGCTGTGAACCAACAAGTGGAACTTTTCCAAGTGGTTCTCAATCTCCTCAATCTTGGTCAGCGATGGCCTCATCCTAGTGATTTCACCAGTGACCAATTTGTAGCTAAAATTGAGGCTATCCAACATGATCGTGACTCCACAAGCAATATTGTTGATCTGGTGGGGACCCCTGGTGCATTGCCTCCTTCTGCCCAGTTGCTTCAGTTTGAGCCAATTACATCACAGTAAGTGTCCAGCGTGTTGGTTTGCTGTAGACTGACTGCCTCCCTACTCAATCCTTGATTTGCATGGCTTATAAAAATGGTCAATTGAGCCATGGTAGACTGGGCTGTTAATGTCGTCAGTGTTTCACTGAAGAACAGTTGTCTTCCTGCACATGTGAAGGAAACTATCACGTGGCCCATTATAAAACAATCAAGTCTGGAATCAAATAATAACTTTTGACCTATTGCTAATATACTCTTTATGGGGAAGGTGATTGAGTGGATGGTGGTGAAGCAGCTCCAAACATTCCTGGGGGAGGAGAATTGATTTGACCCATTCCAGTCTGGATTCAGGACTCAGCATGGTGCCAAAACAGCACTGGACATGCTGCACAATGACCTTTTATGGGAAGCTCACAGGGGAGGACTTACCCTGTTGTTCTCCTGGATCTCTCAGTGGCTTTCAGTGTCTTCAACTACAGTATCCTCCTGGGCAGGCTCTCAGAGGTGGGAATCAGGGGTATAAGTGCTCAGCTGGCTCAGGTCCTTCCTCGAGGGTCACGTCCAGAGAGTACAGCTTGGGGATCAGTTGTCAGCTCCTTGGACCCTCAATTGTGGGGTTATTCAGGGGTCATTAATCTCCCCAATGCTTTTAAACTTCTGTCTTAAGCCACTGGAAGATTTGGAGTGAGGTGTCACCAGTATGCTGATTACATTAACTCCATCTTTCCTTTTCATCTTCTGCAGTGAATGCTGTCTGGATGCTTGAGTGCAGGCTGGCTGCATTTCTGGATTGGACCAGGGCAAACTGAACCCAGACATGTTAGAGATCCTCCTCCTGAAGTGGTCCCCCTGATAGGTTAGGGGACAATCTCTCTATGCTGGATGGGATAGTTCTTCGGTTTAGGGATTGTGTTTGGAATCTGGGTGTGTTCCTGGATCTGGCTCTCTCCTGGGACTCCCAGATTGCAGCCATGATCAGGTCAGCCTATAATCATCTGAGGCTTATTGCTCAGCTCCGCCCCTATCTGGACAAGGGACATGCACTAGTGATCTCCATAATTGACTACTATACAGTGGTGCCTCGCTAGACGATTGCCTCGCAGGACAAGGAAATCGCTAGACGATGCCTTTTTGCGAGCGCTACTGCGCTTCGCAAAACGATGTTTCCCTATGGCGATTTTCGCTAGACGATGAGGTTTCCCCATAGGAGTGCGCCGACTAGTGGTCAAAAGCTGTCAGTGCAGCTGTCAGTGCATTCCTATGGGGACCCTCACTCGCTAGACGATGTTTCCCTATGGGAAATTTCGCAAGACGACTGTGTTTTCCCTTGGAACGCATTGAAGCGATTTCAATGCATTCCAATGGGAAAACGTGCTTCGCTAGACGATGTTTTCGCTAGACAGCGATCCTCGTGGAACGGATTAACATCGTCTAGCGAGGCACCACTGTACCACACTCCATATCAGGTTTCCTTTTAGGTTGACCTCTGCAGCAGGTTCAGAATGTGGCTGTCAGGCTGGTGGTAGGTGTGAGTAAATTTGCACTGGTTACCCAGGTCAGGTTCAAGCTTACCTTACCTGTGAAGCTCTCCATGGTTTGGAGTGCCATTTTTTGGTGGAATGCCTTTCTCCAAGAAGATCTACCCACACTACCATGGCTACCCAGGCAAAGCTTTCTGGGTGGCCATGGCAAAGGAGGCAGGGAAAACACCAACAAGAAGTCAGACATTCTTGGCTGTGGCACCCACCTTTTGGAAATGATTCCCAGTCAAGTTGCATCTTACCTCCTCCCAGCCTATTTTTAAGAGGCTGCTGAAGAAGGTGCTCTTCAGAGATGCACTTGATAGCAGCCTTGTATGATTTTTCACCATTGCCTGCCATCAAAAAACACTGTGCTTTCTGGTTTTGTTTTTCGATATGTTTATCTGTTTTTTTAATTGTTTGGTGTTATTGTGTGTTTGTTATTGTTGCTTCTTTAGTTTGTTAACCACCCAGAATAATGCATTGCACTAATGGGGCAGTATATATATGAGTGAAATAAAATAAAATAAATATATTCCATACTAGCAGAAACTGCACACCAATGGCAACAGCCTAAGCTGAAGTTTATTGGGTATCCAGAGGGAGGGGAAGGCACACCAAACTTCGGAGATGTCCAGACAGATGAGGCTTCAGGAGGTTTCCAGCCCCAGAGAGCAGCACTGCCAACTCCCAGGCCACGAGGAGTTAACTCACCGCAAGCCCGAGAGCAGGCCAGTGAAGACAAAGGAATTTCAACTATTCAGTGTGCTCCCACCAATCCTTTTTAAGACCCTTTTCAAGTGAACATGTATGGTGCCGCTGTCAGGAAGGCAGCACAGAAACCTACTGAGTCAACCCATTGGGAATTACAATTCAGGGTCATCGACCCGGAGTGTTTAATCTCCAAAGAGGAAGCAGATTGGTCAGTGCAGCAGTTTGGTGAGTCCGTAAAAATCCGAACATCCCAAGGCCTCTTAGAAATTCCTGCTTTATGAGATTTGGGTGTAGATTTGTCTAGTGTGACAAGAAATTTAGTCCAACCGTCCCAAATAGTGCCAAATGCCAGGTTCCCCATCCACAGTTACCATCCAATAGGCAAAGGGCTGGTTTATGCCCCCCTTGCTCTTATTACTCTGTTACAAGGATTGGACTGGTGAACTGCATGAACAATCATCCCCCTCATTTATTTTAGGGAATGACATTGTTTATCAACATTATAAAATGAGCAGGGAGCCCAGTATCCAAGTCATGACCCGTGTACGAGCACGCGAGCTTCCAAGACCCCTAAGTGAAGTGCCAGAGGCTCAAACTGAAAGGCAGCTAAGGAGATCTCAGAGTCTGCCCCGTTTAGCCCAAGACGAGCAAGCTACAGACCTAGCAATTGACTCTGAGCCCTCTCAGGCAAGTAAAGTGCCAGATGACCCATCAACAGGGAATGCAGAAGTGTTTGTCAAACAGACAGTGAGCTCTGAGGATTTCAAGAGACTTTTAAAAACTGACCCTTCTTTAGCAGAATTACGATCTCAGGCTGATAAACCAGGGCCTTTATCCAAGTCCAAACTCATAGGGTTCCACTGGGATCAGAATGGCTTACTGTATCACCAATTTGCTCCTGATTCTCGTGTGGATTTAGAACCCTCTACTCAGCTGGTAGTACCACAGACCTACAGGGAGAAAGTTCTGGAATTATCGCACAATTCTCCATTTCAGCGACACTTGGGGGTTAAGAAATCCTTACAGAGGGTCACACAGCATTTTTACTGGCCAAACGTGGCAAAATCAGTAAGGGACTATGTTTCTTCTTGTGACATATGTCAGAGAGTTGGACACCAGACTGATCACACGAAAGCGAGGATGCAACCCATCCCCGTGATTGGCGAGGTGTTTAAATGTCTCCAAATGGATGTTTTGTGATCTTTTGTGCCTTCCACTGCTCAGAAGCATTTTGTAGTGACTTTCGTCTGCACAGCAAGCAAGTGGGCGGAGGCCTATGCTGTCAGCACTATTTCTGCTTTTTTTTGGGTAACTTTTATTTTATTATATAACAAACAGACAAACAACACATACAAAACAAAACACACAGGGAAGTGTTTGCCATGATACAATATCCAAAATGTAATCCTGACTGAATAATTGTGTTACAGTGCTAAAATCTTAACCTATGTTATATTCTCTACTCATATTTATTTCTGGGATCGATCAAAAACATTTTTCAATTTTCTTTAACATAACTTCTCAAATTCTCATATAATATCTCTAACAAACTATCCCATTTTAAGCCCAGATCAACCATATAACTATAAACATTTATAACCACATATGTTTACTGTCTATATATATTTTCCAAATCAACAGTTTCTAATGTTATAATCAGCACAAGCCTTTGTAGTTTAAAGGTTATATATACTTATATAATATCTTTTTTATCACAATATCCAAAATATAATCTTGACTGAATAATTACGCTGCAGTGCTGAAATCTTTAACCTATAAACATTTATAACCACATATGTTTACTGTCTATATATATCTATCAAATCAACAATTTCTGATGTTATAATCAGCACGAGCCTTTCTAATTTAAGTTGTATATACTTATGTAATTTCTTATCTAATATCTTTTTTTTCTATGTCCAAGTCATCTTACTTCACTTATCCGCCACCTATACAAAGGAGAGTCCAAAGTTGCTGACAATATTTTAACCTGGATTAATCTCTAACACCCTTTTTTGCCAGTTTTGAAATGCCATCTATAGAACATCTTTAAAACATTTTCTCTCAAATTTACTGATTTAATCCATTTATAATTATCATTCCACATTCGAATCCAGTCATATATATCTGAGTTATAGCCAATATTTTGTACCCCTTCCATCCTGACTGCCTTCACATTTTCCTTCTCTAAATTCTCATCTGTCAAACCAATATACATTTTTGGAGTAATCTTCTCATTAGTATAAATCCCCAACTCATCCACCTGAATCTTCCTCTCATAAAAGCCTATTATTTTATCTTCCTTCGGTCTTAGTTCTAAAGTCTCTTTTTCTGCTGCTTCTGCTCCTCTGGTGATATAGTCTTCCATCTGGATATCCTCTTTGTGTCCTGAGATTATCGCCTTAATTTCAAGGGTCTGGGTTTTAATGTAATTATTAAGTTGATTGACAATGTTCATTTGAAACTCCTGTATATAGTTCTTAAAAGAATCTTCTATTGTGAGTTTTGACGGACTTGTACCTTGACTAAGGGCTGTCCCTTCTGGTTTTTGAATATAGATTTATTGTAGAATAACAGTTTCCGCTGAGAAATAAAAGAGTTCCTCTTTAAGAAATTAAAATGTTTCACTACTGATTCTTATAATTCAGCAGGCCTGTCTCTGCTTCTTTTTTCTCTCACATTCGTGCCACGTCCACCAAGTCCTGCCACCAAGTCCAGCCGCCCAGAGTGGTAGAATATACCAGATGGGCGGGATATAAATCAAATAAATAAATAAATAAATAAATTTTTTCTTTTTTCTTTCCTTCCTGTAGTTCCAATTCAGTTAGGAGCCATAAAACAGTCAAACCATTAATCAGTCCATCTTCATGCTAAATGAGAGTCCAGACCCCGACTCTCACTTAACACATCCAATTGTAAATCCAGCTTCAGCCAGGAGCAGTTTTAATTTATAATCCACGATTCGCAGCTTGCAGCAAGGCCACTTGGGGTGGAGGTTCCCCCTTTTTATCTATCAACACCAGAATTCTCTCCAAGTGCCATTATTAAGGACTCTCTAACTCCAAGTTTCTTAAATCTCTAAATTTTATAGTATAATAGTCTATGCGATCGAGGGAGGATAGGGGGATGAGAAAGTGTTCTCCATCCATGTCTTTTAACTAGTTTCTCTTTCTCTTTCTCTAAAGTGTGACGCAGATAAAAATTTACTGATGTTACAGGGATACAAATTGCTCCCTTGCCGCTTTTGTTTATTTCTTCTCAACTTTAAAGTCAGCAGCTTGAATTGATTTATGCTTGCTGATGCTGATTAAAAGGTCAATTACTCACTGTTCATTTAATCAGGCGAAAATCTTCTTCACACTTCCCACCTTGGCAAAGTTAGGCAGCTAATTCACCATACATGGCGTCTCCCGAGCCAGATGCTTTGAGAAAGGAAGCTCTCACGAAGACAGTTTTGCTGTCTGAATTTGGAGTTTTTCCAGCTCTCCTTCACTGCAAGCCCACTCTCCTGTGGAACATGCCCCCCTTCCACTGCTGGGGGGTCTGCTGACCCAGAGTTTACACAAAGGTTCCCACCACACTGGGGATTCCTCTGCTCTCACTGCTGTCGCTCCACCCCTTCTTCCAGCACTATTTCTGCTAATGCTATTGCTAAAGTGTTTCTGGAAGTCTGTGCAAGAATTGGTATCCCATCTATGTTGATCAGTGACAGGGCTGGTGCATTCAGAAGTAAATTGATGAGGAAAGTTTGTGAACTGTCTGGTACCACCCTGAACTTCAGTGTTGCTTACCCTCTCCAGTCTCATGGGCTGGTAGAGCGTACCCAACAGACTTTGCTCAAGATGATTAAAGCTTATGTCCAGGACTTTGGGAAGGACTGGGCCAAAGCCCTCCCCTGCATTTTATTCGCTTTCATGCCCCCCATGAAAGCCTAGGTGGCTATAGCCCTAGTGAGGTGGTGTATGGGAAAAACTTGTGTGGTCCTTTGGACTTGTTGAGGGCTGATTGGGAAGGTGCCATTCAGTCCAGCTCAGTTCCCGTTGCTGATTTTGTGTACAACTTGCAGTTGAAGCTGAATGCTATTCAGGAAGCAGCTAAGGAAAGCATACAGCAGGCCAAACAGAAACAAATTTATTATCACGACCTTCGGGCTCGACACCGGGAATTTCAGGTTGGTGATTCTGTTCTTGTCCTGAACCCTCTCAAGCTAAATAAGTTACAAGTGGCTTGGCAAGGCCCAGCCAAAATTTTTCAAAAAGTCGGTCCTGTGAAATTACTTAGTTCAAATGCCTGGTTCAGGAAAAAAACCCACCATCTATCATGCCAACAGCTTAAAGCTGTACCAAGACAGATCAGCTGTTATATTGAGATGTCAAGTAGCTTGTGCTAGGCCTGAGGAGGAGCCTATGGACATACTGTCTGATTTGGAAAATGCTGGAACTTGGTTAGATAACTTTGTTGACTCTGGTTCTTCTGATGAACAAGCTTGGCTTTCTCAAATTCTGGAATATTACCAAAGTGTGTTTTCTGACAAACCTGATACCACTAATTTAGTCACACATACCATAGACACTGGGGACAACCTCCTGTGCGTTCTAGCCCATACAGAGCTATTGGATCTCATACAGTGCAAATTGAGCAGGAGATTCAGAAGATGCTAGAACTGGGAGTTATTGAACCTAGCAATGCACCATGGGCTGCCGCTATAGTCACTGTACCCAAGAAAAATGCTGTAGGGGAAGTCTTGGATGAAGTCAGGTTTTGTGTGGACTACAGGAAACTGAATAACATAACTGTACCTGACTTGTACCCATTACCCAGAATGGATGATCTGATTGAGAAGCTAGCTGGCGCTAGATTCATATCAATTCTAGATCTTTCCGCTGGATATTGGCAACTAAAACTAGACAAAGATTCTATGGAGAAAACCACGTTCATAAGTCATGTCGGGACTTTCCATTTCAAAAAGTTACCATTCGGATTGAGAAACGCAGGAACGACTTTCCAGAGGATGATGGACAAATTGCTAGAGGGTTTACCCTTTGCTTCAGCTTATTTGGATGATCTTGCTATATTTAGTTCAGTTTTTGCTTCTCACATGTCTCACATTGAAACTGTGTTGTGTAGATTGCAAAATGCTGGTCTTATTGTGAAAGCAAGCAAATGTCAGTGGGTGAAAACAAAAGTCCTTTACCTGGGCCATCAAATTGGTCAAGGTGAAATTCAGCCAATTCAGGCTAAGGTTGACAGTATCCAACAGCAGCCTGTGCCCATTAACAAGAAACAGGTCCAATCATTTTTGGGCTTAGTTGGATATGACAGATGGTTCATTCCTAACTTCAGTGACACGGCAGCACCATTAACAGAGTTAATGAAAAAATGCATGCCTGTCAAGGTAATTTGGACCCAAGAGTGTCAGAGAGCATTTGATGCTTTGAAAGCTAAAATTGTTTCTGCACCTATCTTGAATTCACCTTACTTTGACAAACCTTTTGTTTTACAGACTGATGCTTCAGATTGGGGCCTGGGTGCTGTGTTGTTGCAGAAGAGGGATGATGGGATCTTGTATCCTATTTCCTTTTTTTAGCAAGAAGCTCTTATCTCATGAAAGATCTTACTCTGTACCTGAAAAAGAGAGTCTTGTAGTGATATGGTCTCTGAACCATCTTAGTCCATACCTGTGGGGACGCAGATTCATTTTGTAGACTGACCATCATGCTTTAGTCTGGTTACAGAAAATGAAATCTCATAATCAAAAGCTTTTGCGTTGGAGTTTAACTTTACAGGATTTTGATTTTGAGGTTCAGCACATACCCAGACGGATGACCATTGTGGCAGACAGCCTTTCCAGAATGCATTGTGGAGTGGCAGATGGTTGAAGAAATTATTCTGACTCAATGGTTTCTGAGCATAACCAGAGTGCATTTTTACTGATTTAATACTAACATGATTGTTTTCTATTCTCCAGACTCCTAGAATTGCTTAACACCAGAGTTCTATATTCACTGCTGCTGTTAGAACTTTGTCTACCTCATGCTTAGTTAGATAGATTGCATAATTAAAATTGGCATTTATTATTATTTCATTGTATAACTTTAACATAGAAATAGTAAGATTACTAGGCTAAAATATGTAACCTAGCTTTTGTTTAGTAAAAAATGCAGGCTTGTATGTAACCCTGGATTTTTGAATTTTAAGGAGAGGCATGTGATATCTGAAGGAAAGTGGGATTTGTAGTCAGAGAAAATGGAGACTGTTAGGTTCAAAGTGAAATGATTTTAAGGCATTGGAATGTGTTAGGCCGTTAAACTGTTTTCCAGTTTGCCTGGTACAGAGGGAACTGCAATAATGAGGCAAGAATGAAGGAGGCCCAGTGTGAAGACTCAACACATACCATCCTAATTGGGAGCAAGATAATGCACCTTTACATCAGGGGAATTCTGGGTGGAGAGTTGCATTACACCTCTTTGAAGTTAATTGGTTTACAGCTATTGAGTGTAAAAAGTGGGACGTCTGAGAGATGTAAGAAAAGATGGATGATAGGATGTATTAGAGGGCTTCTTCTAGCTTCTTAAGCTTTTTGGAGTTTTTCGAATGGATTGTGCTATGTGAAGGAATGCTTACAGAATGTAGCATGGTAAGGAGAAGGAGGAGGTGGGAATAGCCCACCATAGATTAGATTTTAGTATTTCTTATTTTAATAAGAAATAGCAGCTTTATTTAACTATTGAAATCTTTGGACATGTTTTATGCTAATGCTTTGCAAACAAACTGTTTCTATGAATCTATATTTTCTTAATAAAAATAATTATAAAACTCATTGAGGACTAGTCTCTTGAACAGCAAGGTTACACTTGTCCAGTGGATTGGAATAAGTCACTAACTTGCTACCATTGAGAAGTCCTACTTTACTGAGCTGTTGTGAGTTCTGAGGAATCACAAAGCCCATGCTTAAGTATTGCAAGAATATGCAGAAGTTTTCTTTTAAGATCAAGCTTGTCCATGGAACAGATTCTACGCCCTTCTGAGGATTAAAGGACTTGCCTCAGAGGAAAGGTGGTAGACTTGTGTCCACAGTGACTCCCTGTCCGAACCTCACATTCTCCTTAGGGAGAGCTGAGCGTTGCACGGGTTACCACTAAAACACTCTGCACATGCTTGGAGAGATCCAAGCTAATCAAACAAGGAGCAGGGATTTGGTCTGACAATGCTACTTTCCATATACCAGACCACCCCTGGTATTCCACTGCTACTCTAGCCATTGGCAGAACCACTGTGTCTGAGCTAATGCCTTTGAGGGTGATGTTCTGTTCCAACATATTCTCTTTAGAAATGATGTCTGAGTGACAAATAGTAATCTGGAAACAAGTATCTTTTAAACCCAGATACTTTATGTTGTCAATAGAAATAGGCTCTCCAGAGTTATTCAATAAATTCTGATTGCACTCAATTAGGAAACATTGTAACACTCTCGCTTCAGGAATGTCTGGGCTCTCTCCCAAGTCCGTTTCCTTAGCAACCATGCTGTGGCGGGTAGAGGCCTCCGCTTCAACTGCCGATTGCTGCGCCTCATTATGCTGCACACAAAATACCTTTTTAGGCTGAATGTAATTTCCACCTTTAGGTTGACTAAAATCTCTTTTCTTTTGAGTGTCACACTGCACCCAAAAATGACCTTTCTCCCCACATGCATATCATTGTTTACTGGCCTTGGGTTCAAAATAAAGGGCCTTATTAACCTTTCCCTCAGGACTATTAGATTTTAGGGAACTGTGCTCTGGAGATAAGGGTTTGTCTCTAAAATGGCTTCCATTAGCTTCGATATTTCTGAGGTAATCTCTACTGGGTGGGGGCACTCTCCTCCTGTCATCCCAACCTTTTCTACCAATTTTTACCTCAGAGAACCAAGGATCTCTGATCTCACTAATGGAATCAGCATATTCAGACCCCTGTAGCACATTTTTAGGATCCTTGTCCTTGACCAAATAGCATAATTCCCCTGGCAAAACTAAATAAAATTGTTCCAAGCCAAACACATTTTTCTCTAAGCCAAACACCTCTAAGGAGGTGACATGGTCCTGTTCCAGCCATCTATTGAGAAATTGCGTCAAACGTGCTCCAAGCTGAGCAAAAGACTCCTCAGGTTTCTTGGAAATTGATCTAAATTTCCTTCTGAGGTGCTCTGAATTACTCCCAAATCTGGAATACACCATTTTTCTATATGCCTCTATATTGCTCCAGAGGCATCTGAGAATACAGCTCAGTCAAAACTCCACTTATTTGTGATCTTAAAATTATCATCCTCTCATCATCTTTAATCTCAAAGTCCCAACAAGCTCTCTCAAATGAAATTAAGAGATTCAGGACAATCTCGATTCCTATATTGGGGAAATTGCTTTAGGTTGATTTTTGAGAGACTTCCCACACTAGAATTGTTATTATTATTATTATTTTGAGCAGCTAATTCCAGTTTCTTCATCTGTATTTGAAATTGCATTTCTCTTTGCCTGTTTTCTTGCTCAAATCCCCTAGCTCTCTCTTCAACCCTGGCTTTCTCTCTAATTTCCAATTCCTTGAGCCTATATTCTTGTTCTAACATTCACTTTTCAAAATCTTGGGAGCTTTGAATATTTTCTCCCTCTGAGGCAATTATTAGTGAGCCCTCAGTTTCTTCCTCACTTTGAATTAGAGGGTTCCCATTTCCCTCAGCCTCTCAAGGTTCAACTCCCTCCATGGCTGATTTTTTTTTTGTTCTTTTGGGTGGCATATTAGAGTTAAAGTGGACTTTCTTATCCTTTTTTTAAAAGGACCTCTCTTGCAGCTGTTTTCCTCAGTAATTCTGTTGCATTTTACAACAGCTCTCTCTGGCTGCTCTCCAGCTCACAACCTTTGTTTCTGAGTTTCTTTGTCTGAGCAATTCCTGCTTCCAGACACCAGAATAATTTTCTTTTTAACTTCTTATTTTCCTATCCCCTCAGATCTGTTTAGACTCTGGCTTCCACTCTTATCCACCACTGCTCCCTTTCTCTCAGAGCCTTGGATTTTGAGCTAGCTAACTGGGTCTCTCAAATCCTGAGGTAAAAGAAGTTTTCTTTAGAGTCAGTTCCCTATCTTAAGTTCTCCCAGATCTGGGTTCAGAAGCCCTGCTACTAAGCCTTTCCACAAAAGCTCTAGCAGGCCACCCACTTCTTCACCACAGATCCTAACTAAAAAGGTACCCATGACTCCAGAAAATTCACTTTTAAACTTTGGCTTCACTGGATTTCTTCGTATCCCGCCACTGTACACCAATTGTGACGTGCCTCTCGCGTGTCCCCAGATTATTTCACTAGCCTGAGGCCCATGACATGTTCTCTCCTTTACGCTGCCACCAGTTGACCTCTGTCAACACCCTTTAATTAGAAAGATTGAGGTCCAAGCTGAGTATAAAGTTGAACTAAACGGGTTTATTGGTTACAGTTTGCTTAAACAGGTTCTTCACAGACTTTAAAGTATTCATTAGATTAGTAATAACTTGTTTCACTCTTAACTCTCTTAGCTCTCTATAAGTTCCACACTCTTAACTGCCTATCTTAACTCCTCACTATACCACACTCTCTAACTCCCACAGACTAACTTTTCACTTCAGACTCTCATCTCTGACTCAAACTGGCTAACTGACTAACTCACTCCCAAAAGTCCTCTTCTCTGCCTCACCTCTCCCTTCTGGTCTCTCTGGCTCCACCTCCCAACAGCTCCTATTCGTACATGCAAATAATCTCCTACATGAGCCAAAGCAGGGTGATCACCACAGCTCTTATTCTGACAGTTGTGTAGAATAGGTTTGCCTTTCTATTTCCAGCCTTCTTCATGAGAAACAAGAGGTTGATTGGCCACCTCAGTTTAGTGATAGTGGGCAGAAGAAGATGTGACAACATGTCACTGAAAGAAAAAAAGCTTATGGATTGATTGTGTGTGAATGCCTCAGTGGGAGCTTCTCTTGCCTCTCAGAATATGTGCATTAACCAGCACTAGTTAACCAGTCAGCAGTTCTGTGACTGGTCTGGGAGACTCCAGTGAAAGTTTCCTCTGAATTCTGTCTTCAATAACACAGTTCTGTTAGATAAAATTTTCTCAGGGATGCCTCTAAACAGCCTCTCCCCACCCCACTTATTATAAAACCATCAACAGGAAATGAGTGGTTGAAACAGCTGCAGCAATGATCCGAGTACCCCATGGATATTGTAAACAAGCACTTTTATTCCCTTGCTATCTTCTTTTTTGTGCTTCAAATATTTCTAAGACCTGAACAACTCCAATCCTGAACACTGCCCCCAGTGAACAGTTTGCTTTGGATTCCTATCCCACACCACCATAGTGTTCAAAGGCTGTTCATCCTATCACTGTCATGGAACCACTATCCCCCTACCCCCCATGCAGTGGAGTCCCAACAGAAGCAAATATGTGGTATGTGGTGCAGGTAATTTTGGTGCAGGAAATGTAAAGGTAACTGAGGAAGACTCCATTTGCAGCCAGCTAGCTCTATGGTGCTCCACACCTAATCCAGATTGATTGTGCAATAAAGGCACACAATCCAGTAACAAGTACTTTTCTGTCACTCTGTGTGTGTGTGGTTTTTTTTTTTTTTGAGGGGGCAGGGCTTTTTAGAATTTTTCCTTTTTTATTATTCATTTTTTAAAATAAATGTACAAAATCAAACAATTTCATAACATTAGCAAAAACATTCATGTAGGTACAGTGGAAATCTGGAGGGAAGCTTACTGCCTGTGGAGTTCAGTATACCTTTCAGTTTATAACATATCACACCATTTCCCATTTTGGTGAATTCCAAGAGTGTTTGCATCTTTGCAAATTGCCCACCCATGTTTCAAATGGGTAAGGCATGGCAATCTTGATCCATCCGGTTCTTTGTGTTGGGATATGGCAAGGTCCAACATTCTAGCCATTGTGGGTTAATGTGCTTAATGTGATTAAAGACCTCACCTGTCCCTTTTATTCAGTGAGGCTCTCTTTGCCTCTCACTCTCTTTCAAAACCCACACTTCACTGGTGCTGACTGACTGAGTGAGGCAGAGACTCTGTGTGCTTGCCTAAGTTTGTGGGCATTGCCTGAGCTGCCACCGCCCTACTTGCTTTTACTGTTTGGTATGTTTTGTTATGTAGCTTTAGTAGTTTTATTGTTTTCTTAGGATGTCCTGTTTACCTTTTCTTAAGAGAATTATATAAAGATTATTACTTAAACTTTTCTCTCAGTGTCTCAAATATTTTTCCACCACTTTGAAGTATAGTGGGGGGCAGGTGTCATGGAAAAGAGAGACCCACAAGTAGTCACCAGGTTGTGTTGTTTTATCAATGTCCCCTGTTTTTGTTGCAGAGTTTTGAATTTTTGGTTAAATTCCTCCAGCTGCACAGTAGAATTGCAGGGATTCACAAAGCAGAATAGCTTCAAGTCCCCCAGATTAGTCCACCCCTTTTCCTATTAAACTGGCACTTATAGTCTCTCCTCAATATCTCTCGACCATATTTTAAATAAATCAATTTTTTTCTGCCACCTTCCTTTACTGTCCAGCTTTCACATGCATACATGGTGATCAGAAATACAAGACTGTGGATTATTTTAGCCTTTGTCTTCAGTCTTCATACTTTATTATCTTTTCTAATTCCTTCATTGCTGCCCTTCTGGGTCTCAATCTTCTTCTGATTACTTGGATGCAGTATCCATTTGGACTGATGATTGAACCAAGGTATACACAGTTTTTAACAATTTCAGTTTCTTCATTCTCAACATTAAAGTTGTAGTTCTTCTGTAATCATGATTTTTGTCTTCTTCGTGTTCAACCGCAGCTCTGCTTTGACACTTTCCTCTTTCTTCCTTCACTTACACTAAAAGTCACTTAATGATAATATTTTAAGAAAGGAATTCCTAAAATTGAAGTTTTCCACTATGGTAGGAGGCCAAGGCTGTTATCTGAGGTTGCCCATGTTGTTGCTGTTTAGTCGTTAAGTCATGTCTGACTCTTCGTGACCCCATGGACCACAGCACGCCAGGCCCTCACTGCCTATGCTACATCTTTCCTCAGTATTGGAGCCACTCCATTTCTTTTGAGTTTGTCATTTCCAGAGTAAAATGTTAATGAGGATCACTTAATTAGCAGCAATCTGACTGATGGACCTTGAAAAATTGAAATGGGGATCCTATAGTTAGCAGCAATTTACCACTGCGAGGCCAAAGTCACACCAGTGAAATGTCCCCCTGTGGTTACACGACTTTTAATCATGTTCCTGTTGTGCTTTGTGGTCACATGGTATTTATTCCAGGTTGTGCGTCCCAATGTGTTTTTGGGTTATCAAGTCGTTCTCTTCCAATTCATTAAATGCCTAGAGCTTCTTGTTGACACTATTTGAAAAAGTTTACTGATGCATCAACACAAATGCTGCAGAAAAATAATTTTAAAAACCCAGTTTAAAGGGAAATGCACAGTGACAGTAATTTTTAAAAAATTGTAATAAAACTGTTCACACATGCAACAACACAACATGTTTTTAAAAAAGATCCACACAAAAAAGTAGAAGCCTATGGTTGAGTGAGAAATGATCCGCAATTAGCATGCTCACCGGGTAAATGATTCGCTAATGGCCATGTGTCATGTGACTGCAAATTTATGATACAAACTCAGTTGAAGATAGGATGGCAACATTTGGCTTAAGAACATAAAAAGAGCCCTGTTGGATCAGGCCAAAGGCCCATCTAGTCCAGCTTCCTGTATCCCACAGTGGTCCCACCAGATGCCTCTGGGAGAACATGAGACAACTAGATACCTGTCTCCTGACACCACTCCCCTGTATCTGGCATTTTGAGGTACCTTCCTTTTAAGCCTGGAGATTATACATCCCCGTCATGGCTTGTAACCTGTGATGGACATTTCCTCCAGGAATCTGTCCAATCCCCTTTTAAATGCATCTAGGCCACATGCCATCACCACATTCTATGGCAAGGAGTTCCACAGACTAACAACACGCTGGGTAAAGAAATATTTTCTGTTGTCTGTTTTCACTCTCCCAACACTCAGTTTGAGTGGCTGTCCCCTGGTTCTGGTATTGTGTGAGAGGAAAAAGAGCTTCCCTCTATCTACTTTATCCATCCCCTGCATAATTTTATATGTATCAATCATGTCCCCCCTCAGGCACCTTTTCTCTAGACTAAAGAGCCCCAAATGCTGTAGCCTTTCCTCATAAGGGAGGTGCCCCGCCTAGTAATCATTTTAGTCACTCTCTTCTCCACCTTTTCCATTTCCACTATGTCTTCTTTGAGGTGCGGCAACCAGAACTGTACGTATGTGACCGCAGCCTGAGTTATGCTGTTTCCTTTCTGCAAGAGGTTTTTGACCATATCTACTAAAATATTTTACATAACTGACTTAAATATTTCATATAGCTGCGTGGTTCAGCACATAAGCAACTTATTAAAAACTGAGACAAGTTCCGCTTATCTCTGATGGACAAGGTTAGAGCTGTGAAAATGGCAGTTCTTTCTAAAATATATTTTCTATTTCAGACTCTACCAGTTTATATTTCAGAAGCACAAATCAATATAATAGGCAAAGATTGTTACTGTCATTTATAAATGAGTATGGGCAACCTCAATCCTACAAGGTAGGCTTCAGCAGTATGTGGACCGAGAACTCCCAGAAGTAAAAGCTGGATTTCGAAGGGGCAGAGGAACTAGAGACCAAATTGCTAACATGCACTGGATTATGGAGAAAGCCAGAGAGGTCCAGAAAAACATCTACTTCTGCTTCATTGACTACGCAAAAGCCTTTGACTGTGTGGACCACAGCAAACTATGGCAAGTTCTAAAAGAAATGGGAGTGCCTGACCACCTTATCTATCCCCTGAGAAATCTGTATGTGGGACAGGAAGCAACAGTTAGAACTGGATATGGAAAAACTGTTTGGTTCAAAATTGGGAAAGGAGTACGACAAGGTTGTATATTGTCTCCCTGCTTATTTAACTTATATGCAGAATACATCATGCAAAAGACTGGACTGGATGAATCTCAAGCCGGAATTAAGATTGTCGGAAGAAATATCAACAACCTCAGATATGCAGATGATACCACTCTGATGGCAGAAAGTGAGGAGGAATTAAAGAACCTCTTAATGAGGGTGAAAGAGGAGAGCGCAAAAAATGGTCTGAAGCTCAACATCAAAAAAACTAAGATCATGGCCACTGGTCCCATCACCTCCTGGCAAATAGAAGGGGAAGATATGGAGGCAGTGACAGATTTTACTTTCTTGGGCTCCATGATCACTGCAGATGGTGACAGCAGCCATGAAATTAAAAGACACCTGCTTCTTGGGAGGAAAGCGATGACAAACCTAGACAGCATCTTAAAAAGCAGAGACATCACCTTGCCGACAAAGGTCCGCATAGTCAAAGCTATGGTTTTTCCAGTAGTGTTGTATGGAAGTGAGAGCTGGACCATAAAGAAGGCTGACCACCGAAGAATTGATGCTTTTGAATTGTGGTGCTGGAGGAGACTCTTGAGAGTCCCCTGGACTGCAAGGAGATCAAACGTATCCATTCTGAAGGAAATCAACCCTGAGTGCTCACTGGAAGGACAGATCCTGAAGTTGAGGCTTCAATACTTTGGCCATCTCATGAGAAGAGAAGACTCCCTGGAAAAGACCCTGATGCTGGGAAAGAGTGAAGGCAAGAGGAGAAGGGGACGACAGAGGACGAGATGGATGGACAGTGTCATAGAAGCTACCAACATGAATTTGACCCAACTCCGGGAGGCAGTGGAAGACAGGAGGGCCTGGCGTGCTCTGGTCCATGGGGTCACGAAGAGTCAGACATGACTTAACGACTAAACAGCAACAACATGGGCAACCTCAGATAACAGCCTTGGCCTCCTACCATAGTGGAAAACTTCAATTTTAGGAATTCCTTTCTTAAGATATTATCATTCAGCTTTTCAACTCAGACAGGTGATAAGATGTATTCAGTTTTGAGACTGATGTGTGGTTTCCAACTGAAGTAGAAGATAAACAAATAGAGCAGGCCTGAGGATGTTTCTTTCTCTCTTTCAGTAATGAACAGTGTATATTCAGAACTCCTCTTCACATAATACTTGAGGATTTGGAACAGCTGCTATTAAAAGTTTGTTCCATCACCTTTTCCACTTTCTCGTTCTTATACTAGTGTCTTTTTGCAGATCAAAGCAAATTTCAGAGTCTAAAAGCCACAGAACCATAGACAAGGGAAGTTGGAAGGGGTCTACAAGGCCATCAAGTCCAACCCCTGCTCAATGCAGGAATACAATCAAAGCATATCTATCAAAGTTTTTCTTGAATGCCTCCAGTGATGGAGCACTCACCAACTCTCAAGGTCACTGGTTCCATTGTCGTACTACTCTAACAGTTAGGAAGATTTCCTGATATTCAACCAAAATCTGGCTTCCTTTAACTTGAGCCCATTGTTGCATTTCCCGCACTCTGGGATGATCAAGAACAGATCCTACCCCTCCTCTGCATTGTTGGAGAAAAGGCTTCAAGACACTGAGACAAAATATAATTAATAATCTTTATCTAGTTCTCTTAGGAAAAGGGTAAACGGGATATCCTAAGAAAACAAGAAAGTACTAAAATACATTACAAAACATACCAAACAGTAAAGGGAATTAAAGGCGGCGGCAGCTCAGGCAACACCCACAAACTCAGGCAAGCACACACGGTCTCTGCCTCGCTCGGTCAGTCAGCACCGTCAAAGGGTGAAGGGGAGGGAGAGAGACAAAGCTTTATAGAGCCTTCTTAATTATAAAGGACAGGTGAGGTCTTTAAGGATATTAACCCACAGTGGGTAGAATGTTATATCTTGCAATATTCCAATATGTATGATAGCCTTTCAAGTATTTGAAAAGTGTTATCATATCACCCCTCAGTCTTCTTTTCTCAAGGCTAAACATGCCATTTCCCCCCCAATTTTTCTCCATAAGGCTTGGTATCCAGTCCTCTAATCATCCTTGTTGCCCTCCTCTGAATTTATGCCAATTTGTCAGAATCCTTCTTGAAGTGTGGTGTCCAGAACTGGACACAATACTCAAGATCAGGCCTAACCAGTGCTGAATAGAGGGGGACTAGCACCTCATGGGATTTGGAAACTATACTTCTGTTCATGCAGCCTAAAAGAGCATTTGCCTTTTTTGTTGCCAGATCATTCTGTTGACTTATATTCAACTTGTGATCTATCACAATTCCAAGATCCTTCTCGCTTGCAGTATTGCTGAGCCAGGTATCCCCCATCTTGTAACTGTGCAATTGGTTTCTTTTTCCGAGGTGCAGTACTTTGTACTTATCCCTATTGAATTTCACTGTGATGTTTTGAGCCCAGTGCTCGAGCATATCCAGATAATTTTGAATTTAGTTTCTGTTTTCCAGGGTATTAGCTATTCCACCCAATTCTGTGTCATCTGCAAATCTGACAAGCATTCCCTGCAGTCCCTCATCCAAGTCACTAATGAAAATGTTCAAGAGCACTGGGCCGAAGACTGAGTCTTGGGGTAGCCCACTTGTTACCTCTTCCCAGTTGGAGAAGGAGCCATTGATCATCACCTTTTGAGTACAATTCTGTAGCCAACTGTGTATCCACCTGACACTTGTTCTATCCCACCCACACCTACTTAGCTTGCTAATCAGGATATTATGGGGCACTTCGTCAAAAAGCTTTGTTGAAGTAAAGATATACAATGTCTACAGCATTCCCTCTGTCTATCAGGGGGGCTACCCAATTAAAAAATGAGATCAGATTAGTCTGGCAGGATTTGTTCATGACAAATCCATGTTGGCTTTTAGTTATTACTGCATTTTTTTCTAGGTGCTTGCATAATGGCTATTTTATAATTTGTTCCAGAATTTTCCCTGGGATTGATGTCAGGCTGACTGGCCTGTAATTCCCTGGGTTCTCTTTTTTGCCTTTTTTTGAAGATAGGGACAACATTAGCTCTCCTCCAATCCTCTGGTACCTCACCCATTTCCCATGATTTCAAGAAAATAATGGACAGTGGTTCTCGTAATTCTTCAGCCAATTCCTTCAGTAAGATGCAGTCCATCCAGCCCTGGAGATTTGAACTTGTGCAAATTGGTAAGGTATCCCTTGACTATTTGTTCATCAATCTCCACCTATCCCCTCTACTTTGCACTTCACATTTGTCTGGAGGGTCGTAGTTTGTCCTGTGGGAAAAGACTGAGCGAAAATAGGAATTGAGCATCTCTGCCTTTTCTTTATCATCTGTTATCATTTTGCATATCCATCAAGTAGCTGTGCCACTATTTCTTTTCCTTGTCTTTTGCTTCGCATATACCTGAAGAATGCTTTTTATTGCTTTCAGTGTCTCTAGATAATATCAGCTTATTCTCAGCTTTTACTCTCCTAATGCCATCCCTGTATTTCCTTGCTACATCCTTGGTGACCTGGCCTTCTTTCCACTTCATATACATGTATTTTTTTTTTGTTTTCAGGTCCTCCCTGAGCTTCTTGTGAAGCCACACTGCCCTTTTTTTTGCTGTCTCTCACCTTTTTTTCTTGTTGGGATTGTTTGTAGATGTGCTTTTAGAATTTCTTTTTTTAGAAACTCCCACCCTTCTTGGGCTACTTTTCTTGTTAGTATCCTGCCATGGGACCATACTCATCCTCGTTCTGAGATTATTAAAATTGGCTTTTTAAAAATCCAGCATATGTGTGTCACTACACTCTGCTTTGGTTTCCTTTGTAATCATGAATTCTAGTAGAACATGGTCACTTTCGCCTAGACTTCTCCTTACTGCCACTTAATCCACCAAGTCCTCTCTATTGGTTAGAATCAAGTCATGGATAGCTAGTCCTCTAGTTTCTTTCTCCACTTTTTATAGGAGAAAATTATCAGCCAAACAAGCCAGGAATTTCTTGGAAGGACCATACTTGGCAGAATTTGCCTTCCAACAGATATCTGGATAATTGAAATCTCCCATCACTACTATATCGTGTCTCTGCCTCCTCTCTTTGATTGGGCAGCCAGTAGTAGACTCCAACTACCATGTTCCTTTTGTTTATCGCCCCAACTAGATTGATCCATATGCTCTCAATGGGACATCCAATCTCCTTCCACAGGGAAGAGGGCATTGATTTATTCTCCATTGCGCCTGAGGGTAGGACAAGAACCAATGGGTGGAAACTCATCAGAGGAAGATCCATAAGGAGGAATTTCCTGACAGTGAGAACCATTAAGCAGTGGAACAGCTTGCCTCCCGATGTTGTGGGTGCCCCATTGCTGGAGGTTTTCAAGAAAAGATTGGACAGCCATCTGTCTGAGATGGTATAAGGTCTCCTGCCTTGGGCAGGGGGTTGGACTAGAAGACCTCCAAGGTCCCTTCCAACCCTACGACAATTCTATTATTCTATGATTCCTCCTCCTATATTTCTGTGCAGGGATGCATATTTTTTTTACATATACTGCAACTCCATCTCCCTTTCTATTCTCTCAGTTCTTTTTGAACAATTTATATCCTTCAATTGCTGTATTCCAGTCGTGGGAGTCATCTGACGAAGTTTCAGTTATTCCTATCAAGTCATATTTGCCCTCCTGAACTAAAATTTCCATTTCTTTTTGTTTGTTTCCCATACTCCTGGCATTCGTATATAAACACCGGAGATTGTGTGAATTGTGGCCTGTTTGTCTTTCTACATTTTTATGAATATTACTATTAATGTTAATGCTATTATTGACCCCCATTTGAACAGTTTGGTTTTTTTCTCTTATTGTGAGTAAGGTTTCATCTATCTTTACCTCCATCCTCCTTCCAATTCAATTTAAAGCCCTCCTGATGAAGTTCTTCATGCTGTAGCTGAAAACTTTCTTCCTAGTCCTTGTTAGGTGTAAGCCATCTCTTGCTAGCAGTCCATCTTCCAAGAAGCTTAGCCCACGGTCCCAGAAACCAAATCCCTCTCATTGACACCACCTTCATAGCCATTCACTCCATTCACTTGGAGTATTTTCCTTTCCCTTTCTCTTCCCGGCATATTTCAGTCTCAATTCCATGCAGTAGGGAGTCTCCTACTACAACTACTCTTCTCCTCTTCTTTTTGTAGGGTGCAGGTTCAGTGATTGTATCTTGCTGTGCTTCAGCCCTTCTCATGTCCTCCTGTGGGGTCTCCTTTGGATGCTGTCTGGCAGACTCCTCTTTCAAGAATCTGAAAGTGGTTTTGCAGTTCCACTAGTGAAGAGTTTCTTCTCCTTTTGCTTCTAACTGTGACTTTTTTCCATGGTGGTTCCTCTACTATGTTTGTACTCTTCTCAGTACTTACCTCCACTGCTTTGCTTTTGTTTTCTTCAATCTCCCGTGCCCCCTGTGACAGCAGATGCTGCTCAAGAGTTCTGTCATTGTATGCTTCATCTTCCCTTATAGCAGGGATCTCCAAACTTTTCATACATAGGGCTACATAATATATTTGCGATATTTTTGAGGGCTGAAGGAACTCATGCATATGCCCACCCACCCACACTCCTGCCAACCTGCACACACTCCCGCGCACGCACACACACACACTCCCTCCCACCCGCACACACACATTCCTGCCTGCCCGCACGTGCACCCACCCGCGTGCATGCATGCATGCATGCACGGATGGGCTGGATAAAAAGGCCAGGCTGGCCGGATGTGGCCTGTGGGCCATACTTTGGAGACCCCTGCCTTATAGTCTTGAGTGTGGCTTGTTTATGGATGTCCATCCCTTTTATTTTGTTACTTTGAATGTAGCTAGGAGTGTCTACAAATATATAACTGTATCCAAAAGAACAAAAAAAAATTTAGGGGCCTCCCCTGTTGAACTCCCCTGGGAAACTCCTGTTTGCTCTCCCTGTTCAGTTGCTCTGGTTGTGAGCTCCCTGGGTCTGCCTCAGCTTTATTCCTCAGCTGTGCTCTGTTCGGAATCAAAAGGCCCTCAAAGAACTCACAGGCACTACTTATAGCTCTCAGCAGTAATCAGGACACTCCCCTTTCTGTTAGACCAATCACACAACTCTTCCTGTTAAGGACACCCTCCCTCCTGTCCTGCTGAGCACATGGCTCTTAGGTTGAGCACATGGTGCTTCTGTCTGGGCAATTCCTAGGGTCCTCCAGGTCCTTTCCTGTTGTTATTATAAAAAGAATACTCACCTCTCTGCCTTTGTCTCCTTGGTCTCCTCTTCCTCTAGTAGACCTGTCCTTCCTACCTTTCCTTCCTATCTCTCCCCGAGGAAACTCCTGTTTGCTTGCTCTGATTGGAATCTTCATGGGTCTGCCTCAGCTGTGCTCTGTTCAAAGTCAGGAATCAAAAGAATCATTTGTGACATCTGCATATGGGTTCTTGGCCAAAGTCAGAGAGTCAGCTTTGTTCTCAATTCTACCCAGCTATGATTTCTTGGTTTCCATTTCACCAGGATATTCATTTCCATGCCTTCAGTCAAAGCTCACGTATTTGTTTGCTCCATTTGAAAAGGTATGTTTTTAACAGAATTGTTGTATCTAAATACTTCAGGAATTTGGGAAGAAAATTTGAAAATTAAAATAAATTTTGGGAGCTGGTCCTCCTTAGCGGAAGGTCTGCTATGGCCTTGATCTCCTCCCAAGTGAGAGAACATTGCACTAAACATATAAATAGATGGTATTCAGCTATAGTAATACACAATTGAGGTCCTGTTGTTGGGGCACATGTATATGGCTGGAAATTATTAAACATAGGAGAAGTCCCCACAGACTGGAGGAGGGCAAATGTTGTCCTTGTCTCCAAAAAGAGAAAAAAAGAAGACCAAAATAATTATTGCCCAGTCAGCCTGACATCAATTCCTGGAAAAATTCTGGAGTAGATCATTAAACAGACAATTTATTATTACTTAGAAAGCAATGCTGTCATCACTAGAAGTCAACATGGGTTTGTTGAAAACACGTCATGCCAGACTAATCTGATCTCTTTTTTTGATAGAGTTACATGCTTGATAGGTGAAGGGAACGCTGTGGATGTAGCATATCTTGATTTTAGTAAGGCCTTTGACAAGGTTCCCCATGATATTCTTGCAAGGAAGCTAGTAAAATGAGGGCTAGACAGTGCTACTGTTCGGTGGATTTATAATTGGTTGACTGACCAAACCCAAAGGGTGCTCACCAATGGCTTCTCTTCATCCTGGAGAGACGTAACTAGTGGGGTGCCTCCGGGTTCTGTTCTGGGCCCTGTGCTATTCAACATCTTTATCAATGACTTGGATGGAGGAATAGAGAGTATGCTGATTAAATTTGCAGATGATACCAAATTGGGAGGGGTATCTAATTTCCCAGAGGACAGGAGTAAAATTCAAAATGACCTTGACAGACCTGGGCCAAAACTAACAAAATGAATTTCAACAGTACCTGTGAAAGGGATCTAGGAGTCTTGGTAGGCCACAAACTGAACATGAGTCAGCAGTGTGATGCGGCTGCCAAGAAAGCCAATGCAATTCTTGGTTGTATCAATAGGAGTATACTGTCTAGATCAAGGGAAGTGATAGTACCACTCTATTCTGCTTTGGTCAGACCTCACCTGGAGTATGGTGTCCAGTTCTGGGCACCTCAATTCAAGAAGGATGTTGACAACCTGGAACGTGTCAAGAGGAGGGTGACCAAAATGGTCAAAGGTCTGGAAGCCATGTCCTATGAGGAGCGGCTTAGGTTAGCTGGGAATGTGTAGCCTTACAAAAAGAAGGTTAAAAGGGGACATGATAGCCATGTTTAAAATATTTGAAATGGTGTCATGTCGAGGAAGGGACAGGTTTGTTTTCCATGGCTCCAGACACTAGGACAAGGAGCAATGGTTTCAAACTACAGGAAAAGAGATTCCACCTGAATCTCAGGAAGAACTTCCTGACAGTCAGAGCTGGTCGGCAGTGGAATAGGCTGCCTCAGAGTGTGGTGGAGTCTCCTTCTTTGGAGGTTTTTAAGCAGAGGCTGGATGGCCATCTGTCGGGAGTGCTTTGATGGAGTTCCTGCATGGCAGGGGGTTGGACTCGATGGCCCCTGTGGTCTCTTCCAACTCTGTGATTCTATGATTCTATGATATATTGTGGTCCTGTCCTACATTACATTTTGGGTGATTATATTTGATGAAATTATAAAGATTATAGCAACCTATTTATATTTCTCATGCTTTGAGTATTGTCTCACAATTTTTCGATGAAACTGGAATTTAATATATAAATAATTAAATATATTTTCTGTTTAATTGCTTGTTTGGAAATTACCCTGCACTGGAGACAGGCCGAAAGTCTTAACTTGCATAAATGGAGAATCAAGCTATTGTCTCTAACCCTGATGGAGAATTTAATGTACGCAATAAAAAATATTAAAAATGCTGAAACCAATAATAAATTTTATTCATAATTTTATTTAATCAGCTTCCAGGTTCTCATTTTTTGATGGAGTAACACTTTAAACTACCACTCACATGCCGTTATTACATTCTATTCTTTCTAGACTGATTGTATGAAGAGTATATCAATTATATTTTTGCTGGTACTATGTTCTTCAGACTAAAATATTTGTTTTTATATTTAAAAAACAAGTTGTTTGACAATTTGGCATTTACACATCTGAATGCATTATATTTTAAAAATGCAATGCAAATTGATTGTTACATTTAAAAAATTAAACTGTGTTTTGCCCTTATTTATGGAACAGTTGACACTAATGCAGTTAAATCTAAAATGTTAAATCTAAAATGATTGTGATATCAAGGTCTGTTAATTGACTATTGAGCCACACTTGCTTTACGTGTCAAAATATAATATAACATTGCAATTAAAATTATTTTTATTAATTGTTGTTGTTTAGTCGTTAAGTCATGTCCAACTCTTCATCACCCCATGGACCAGAGCATGCCAGGCCCTCCTGTCTTCCACTGCCTCCCGGAGTTGGGTCAAATTCATGTTGGTAGCTTCGATGACACTGTCCAACCATCTCGTCCTCTGTCTTCCCCTTCTCCTCTTGCCTTCACACTTTCCCGACATCAGGGTCTTTTCCAGGGAGATTTCTCTTCTCATGAGATGGCCAAAGTATTGAAGCCTCAGCTTCAGGATCTGTCCTTCCAGTGAGCACTCAGGATTGATTTCCTTTAGAATGGATAGGTTTGATCTCCTTGCAGTCCAGGGGACTCTCAAGAGTCTCCTCCAGCACCACAATTCAAAAGCATCAATTCTTCAGTGGTCCGCCTTCTTTACGGTCCAGCTCTCACTTCCATACATCACTACTGGAAAAACCATAGCTTTGACTATGCGGACCTTTGTCGGCAAGGTGATGTCTCTGCTTTTTAAGATGCTGTCTAGGTTTGTCATCGCTTTCCTCCCAAGAAGCAGGTGTCTGTTAATTTCATGGCTGCTGTCACCATCTGCAGTGATCATGGAGCCCAAGAAAGTAAAATCTGTCACCGTCTCCATATCTTCCCCTTCTATTTGCCAGGAGGTGATGGGACCAGTGGCCATGAACTTAGTTTTTTTTATTTTGAGCTTCAGGTCATTTTTGGCACTCTCCTCTTTCACCCTCATTAAGAGGTTCTTTAATTCCTCCTCACTTTCTGCCATCAGAGTGGTATCATCTGCATATCTGAGGTTGTTGATATTTCTTCCGACAATCTTAATTCTGGCTTGGGATTCATCCAGTCCAGCCTTTCGCACGATGTATTCTGCATATAAGTTAAATAAGCAGGGAGACAATATACAGCCTTGTCGTACTCCTTTCCCAATTTTGAACCAATCAGTTGTTCCATATCCAGTTCTAACTGTTGCTTCCTGTCCCACATATAGATTTCTCAGGAGATAGATAAGGTGGTCAGGCACTCCCAATTCTTTAAGAACTTTTCATAGTTTGCTGTGGTCCACACAGTCAAAGGCTTTTGCGTAGTCAATGAAGCAGAAGTAGATGTTTTTCCTCTCTGGCTTTCTCCATAATCCAGCGCATGTTAGCAATTTGGTCTCTACTTCCTCTGCCCCTTCGAAATCCAGCTTGTACTTCTGGGAGTTCTCGGTCCACATACTGCTGAAGCCTACCTTGTAGGATTTTGAGCATAACCTTGCTAGCGTGTGAAATGAGTGCAATTGTACGGTAGTTGAAGCATTCTTTGGCACTGCCCTTCTTTGGGATTGGGATGTAGACTGATCTTTTCCAATCCTCTGGCCACTGCTGAGTTTTCCAAACTTGCTGGCATATTGAGTGTAGCACCTTAACAGTGTCATCTTTTAAGATTTTAAATAGTTCAACTGGAATGCCATCACCTCCACTGGCCTTGTTGTTAGCCATGCTTTCTAAGGCCCACTCGACTTCACTCTCCAGGATGTCTGGCTCAAGTTCAGCAACCACACTATCTGGGTTGTCTGGGACATCCAGATCTTTCTGGTATAATTCCTCTGTGTATTCTTGCCACCTCTTCTTGATGTCTTCTGCTTCTGTGAGGTCCGTACCATTCTTGTCCTTTATCATGTCCATCTTTGCACAATAGGTTCCTTTAATATCTCCAATTTTCTTGAACAGAGCTCTGGTTTTTCCCTTTCTATTATTTTCCTCTATTTCTTTGCACTGTTCATTTAAGAAGGCCCTCTTGTCTCTCCTTGCTATTCTTTGGAAGTCAGCATTCCATTTTCTGTAACTTTCCCTATCTCCCCAGCATTTTGTTTCCCTTCTCTTCTCTGCTATTTGTAAGGCCTCATTGGACAGCCACTTTGCTTTCTTGCATTTCCTTTGCTTTGGGATGGTTTTTGTTGCTGCCTCCTGTACAATGTTACGAGCCTCCATCCATAGTTCTTCAGGCACTCTGTCCACCAAATCTCGTTCCTTAAATCTGTTCTTCACTTCCACTGTGTATTCATAAGGGATTTGGTTTAGATTACACCTGACTAGCCCAGTGGTTTTTTTTACTTTCTTCAGTTTAAGTTTGAATTTTGCTATAAGAAGCTGATGATCAGAGCCACAATCAGCTCCAGGTCTTGTTTTTGCTGACTGTATAGAGTTTCTCCATCTTTGGCTGCAGAGAACATAATCAATCTGATTTCGGTATTGCCCATCTGGTGATGTCCATGTGTAGAGTCTCTTCTTGTGTTGTTGGAAGAGAGTGTTTGTGATGATCAGCTTGTTATTTTTTTAATAAGCTGTTATTAATACTAAGAACTGAACAAATATTACTAAAGGTTTATGAGATGTTTACAGTTTGAATATGAAAAGTACTCATGTTTAAAATAAAAGATAATCCTAAATGACTTCTTTCTGTTCTCTATTAAAGTAAAACAACAGAAGCAACAGTCTCAAATTTTTCCTTGAAATATTTTTCAATAGTTTATATTGAACCTCTATTTCCCCCTCCATAAAGCCTTCTTAGAAGCTTATTCCTCAGATCTCATAAGTCATACTGTATGTATGTTTAAGCAATTGCTACAAGTATGCATTTAATGGGCCTGTCAGCTTTCAAGAATGTGTTAAAAGCTGCAGCATTCTCAAAAGCACATTCCAAAGTGCCACCTTAGCCCATCAGAATTTTTTTCCCCTGGAGGCCCTTGCATATTGTTGCAAAGTTTGTGTCATCAGTTAATTATGGGGGTTGGGCTGGCTGACCAATTCATTGCATGCACCTGAACAAACATTAAAAGAACATTAAGTCCTGAATGTGCTTTCATGAGAATTGTTTTTGTATTACAAAACAAACTGTGCAAACCAAAATAAAACAGCTTCTCCTTGGACCCTCAGAGAAATCTTTCTTAAAGCATTACTGTTGATGTTTTTAATGAATTTGGCAGACCTTTCTAGGTTTGGAATAAGGCTGAAAAATAGAATTATTTTAACCTCAACTATCTAAACTCAAAACATTGTGCAGTTATTCCAAGCCCAATTCTGACACCATAATACTTCAATTTATGCAATGTGATCCTATCAGTCCCTTCCCCATGTTTGCCTCTTTTCCTCACACTCACACGTTTACCTCATACACAGGAGGAGTAGGTGGGTGCAGGAGCATTTGGGATATGTCAGACAAACATTATAGCCACTGAAATACACACATATTTGAGGTAGAATTTACAGACAGCCACTGAAAAAGAACACTATCTATGCTAAAACTCATTAAAAGGTTTGCCTGGTAGAATTCTTAAAAAAAATTAAATTAAAGAATACATAAAAATTAAAAATAAACTACATACATACATACATACAGACAGACAGACAGACAGACAAAACAACTTAAACTTTTCAATTACACATCCATGGCCTCATCTACAGTGACCTTTTGAAGACATGTTGTATCTCAATTATGTCACCCCATTCCCTTTCCAAAACTGGAGGGAGAGAAGGTGTGCTTTTACATTTTTCCCAGTCCCAAGGGTGCATAAGCCCTTTTCATTCTTTGTGGTCCCGAGGGTGCATTAGCTCTGGCAAGGAGAGAAGTCTGAATCAGGGTGCTAGGGACAACATCCGGGTGTGTGTGTGTGTGGGGGACTTGTTCCCAACCCCATTCTTTTGAGGCAAAATGTTGGCAAGGCTACAGCAGTGAAGGCAGGCTAGGAAGGCAACTATCTGTTTGTTGTTTTGCAAAAGTGTTTAGGCTTAGGAAATGTAGGGCAACATGAGTGCTGGAATGGAGACCATGAGCTTTGGGGACCAGCTACTGCACAGCCCTTCTGAGTTACAGATGGAGGCATGGAGATGCTTGCACGAGATTATGACAAGTCTTCTTCAGATGCACTAGCTCTTTTTACAACAGGCAGTTGGGTACCATGCAGTGGAGACCAAGTGAGTGGCAGGGAGGAGCAGTGGTACCATGCCGGGAACTGAGGCTGGAGGCCTAAAGCACTCTACCCCTTCAGCGGTGACCCTCCATCCCCAAGCAACCATGACTGTGAGAAGGGACAGGTGGCTGAGACTTTGGTAAAGTGAGATGCTGCTGGCACCACTTTGACCAGGAAGGAAACCACACTGCCCACCCTGCCTGCTTCATGGTGCATGGTTCCGGTGAGTGCCTCTGCCCTAGCAACACAAGAGGGCAGTCTGCACAGAGAGTCCAGGAGGCCACCAATCAATGTGTTGGTATGTTTGGAGTGTAGGTTGGGGGTGGTGGCAAGGACTGGGCTGTGCAGGGAAAGGCGCTGGTGGAGAACAGCCAGGTTAGTCCCTCTCCAGGAGTTGAGCAGTGGAATTTGATGGGGGACAGAGATGTGCCTTTGTGTATCCAGGGGATGGATGGGAATCGAGCCATCATTGACTCAGCATCTCTGTTAACAAAACTGGAATGTGACTGGATAGAGCATCATTTCATGAAAAAGGTGCACCCCTGTGCTGATTCAAAACCTTAGGTATTGCAGGGTCCAGTGGACTGGGAAGCAGAGTTTTCTTCCCAACACGGACTGCTAGGGAGCAATGAGGTGGCAAGAGATGCAGGAGTGCATGTAGCTGTGTACCCTGAATGATCACCACCAGTCTCTGTGCCCACTGGCAGTGCAGAGATACCTGTGGATAGGACACCATAATAAAGCAGCAGCCTTGATCCCTGGTGGCAAAGGAGAACCCAAGAGAGGAGAGCTGTGATTCTGAGGAGCTGAGGCAGGAGGAGAGAGCGAGGGGATGGATCCTCATGGTGAATTGGAACCCCCAGGAGGAGATGGCGAATGTGTGGGTTGAGACTGACAGAGTGAGAGGTTGAGAGCATCTTCAAAGGTCCCCAGTGGTACCTGAGGTGGAACAGAGGCACTGAAGGGGCCTGCTGTGGAAATACCAGGATGTATTTTTGAACAAGACGGACAGCACCTCCAGAGACAGCCACCATATCCAGTCAACTCCCTGTTGGGCCATCGACAGAGTATCCAGAACTCTGATCTGGCTGGGCATCATATCCCTGGAAAAATGAACTTAGCTGTAGATGGACTGCCCTGAATGGATGTGGATGCTGGTTAATAGACAATGTGTTAGGTTAATGTAATAAGTATTACTTTTCTGAAATCATTCATATTGTGTATTATTTCTCTGCATTGTTTCATTCCTTGATATACACACATGTTGCATGTTATTTTTGTTCTGTTATCTTGTTGTTTTCAATTGGATTTTGGATCACATGTGATGATGGTTGGTGGATGTCATTTTTATGCAAACTCCATGAGTAAACCTGTTTCTTTCCAGTTCTTTTGCATGTGTTTTTACTTTGTCCATGTTATGTGTTGATATTTAAATGTGGTACTTGTTGTTCTAGTTAGTTGGGAAGTTAATTTCACCTGAAATGGTCAAATCAATATATACAAATATATATATCTTAGCCTAACCGTAGTCATCTTGCCTCTGTAACTTGCTTTGCTACATGAATGTTTCTGCTTAGTAGACAAATAGACAAAGGAGGGAGGCTGCCTGCATTCCTTTACTTGCAAGTAACTAGCCTAATTGGGAATTTGTCCTTGAGCCTGATAAGAGATCTGGCTGCCTAGCGTGGACACGGGGAAAGATTAATTATTGCCAGTTGCCTAGACACCTGCAACTCCTCCTTTGCCTCCTCCTTCTCCACTACCCTTTGCCGCCCATTTCTTGTCAAAACTTATAAAGTGTATAATCTGTAATAAGGGGGTGGCGCTCTTCTCCACATGTTCAGCGAGTGAAATTGTGTCCATTATTTTGTTTGCTTTCAGCTGAAAATAAACAAATATATATTGGATCTCCTTGTCCCTGAGTAATTGACTAAAGCATCAGAGACAGGCTAATAGTCAGGAATTAGTCCTGGCACCCTTCACACCCATGCTTGTAATCACCCATGTTATCACTGTGTTACTTAATAGAATGGGTGTGTGTGTAGAGATACCAGCAGATAGGATGCCAGAGGCATAATAAAGTTACAAAGATGTTATCGGAAACCCCTCCTTTTGGGTAAAGGACAAGCACACATTTCAAAGTTTCACACATGGACTTGTTAGAAATCCAGTTTGGTGTATTGAGGGGAAGCAAGTCCCAGGTGGCTTTGTTTCCTTCACATGCAAAACACATGGATGCCAGTTTCTACCCTGAGGCTGGATTAGTTCAAGTACCCAATCCAGCAGTTCAAAGGCTCTTTGAAGTAGCTGGTTGCCACATTCCCATGAATACACAAACTGAGCAGTGAGTTAAAGTAGAACAAGGGCTCTTTTTCTTTCTCAGGAGATTGATTGATCATGTAGCAGTGGGGAAAATGGAACTCAACTGTAAGTTGTAGTGCCTTCACTCTGTGACTGTTAGAGAAGCCTTAGTCAATTGAAATTAATCCTCAATTAATCCGCAATGCCTGATTTGCTAGAAGTTATGCTTGCTTGATGCCAACAAAGGTCCGCATAGTCAAAGCTATGGTTTTTCCAGTAGCGATATATGGAAGTGAGAGCTGGACCATAAAGAAGGCTGACCGCCAAAGAATTGATGCTTTTGAATTGTGGTGCTGGAGGAGACTCTTGAGAGTCCCCTGGACTGCACAGAGAACAAACCTATCCATTCTGAAGGAAATCAACCCTGAGTGCTCACTGGAAGGACAGATCCTGAAGCTGAGGCTCCAATACTTTGGCCATCTCATGGAAGACTCCCTGGAAAAGACCCTGATGTTGGGAAAGTGTGAAGGCAAGAGGAGAAGGGGACGACAGAGGACGAGATGGATGGACAGTGTCATCGATGCGACCAACATGAATTTGACCCAACTCTGGGAGGCAGTGGAAGACAGGAGGGCCTGGCGTGCTCTGGTGGTCACGAAGAGTTGGACATGACTTAACGACGAAACAACAACATGCTTGCTTGAAATTCCTTAAATGTATTCTTAGAAACTTAAATGCTTTTATTCTTTTATTAGTGCTTTATTTTTAATAAAGTTCTTTTTAGAGATAGGCTTCCTTGGTTGTGGGGGTTCTAGTTTTGCAGAGTTTTGGTTACCTGATCAAAAAGCCAAGTCACTTCATCCAAGGTTACTAGCATAAATAGTCTTTACATGAATGGTGAAGAGGGCACCCAGAAAGGGAGGTTTGGTGGCAGATTTGGCTCTGGGATAAAGAGGGGCCACTGGGTCACTGTCTCCCCAGCTGTAAGATGGCCCAGATCCCAGCTAAGAATTTCATGGCAACTGAACCAGGAATAACTCTTGAGTATTTGCCCACCCAAGCCCGGAATAAAGACGCGAGACAACAGTATTGGAATTATAAAACGGGCCACACTTTATTCCAAGATTTTCAAATTAATCCTCAATTAATTCAATAAAAGGGGCCTGCAGTAGTGCGGAAATGATAACAGGTAGGGGTAACAAAATACCCCTTGCTTATCCATTGGGTGAGTCCCTGGCCCTGGATTCCCGCTGTCTCACAGACAGCAGGAACCCGGCCTGCCACTAATAAACACCCCCAGACCTCAAGCCATCTTTATTTGATGACTGTTGGTCCGGAAGTGGCCCAGCGCATCCTTCCCGAACCGGCCCTGTAATCGCACGATCCGCAGAGCTGGGAGGTCGGATGCGCTGTTGGCTTACCTGAATTACAAATGGGACACACCAAAATACCTGTTTTTCCGCACTACCCGCCACAGCATAGGGACTAGCATAGCTAAGTCCCATGCCCGCCACAGAGCCTCTGAAGCTCGGCAAGCAGGCCCCTTCTAATATCGTCCAAAAAGATGTTCAAGCCCGCATTTGACAAGTGGACGCCATCACTGTGAAAAAGAGCAGGATTGCTTATTTGAATCCTGTGGTGATTAACCACAGAGCCAAAACCACCCTGGCAGACAACTTTACACACCTCACGATTAACACGGCATCGGGCCGTGTTAACATCAAGCACATTTCGCGCACCACACCATACCAGTCGTGGGATGATTGTGCACCAGACTATCCGCATAGCTGGATATCTGGCATGCAACCTTCTCAGGTCGCGTAGAATATCAAGAATCAAAGCTTTGCCAGGAACACGAGGCAAATCGTTGCTGCCCAAATGAACAAGCAAGTCATCTGGCGGGGACTGCAGAAACGCTGTCAGCCGTCCAAGCTGAAACCAAAGCAAGCCGCGCACACCGTGCCAAGAAACAAGAGCATGGGCACCAAGCCCCAAGTCAGTCCCCAAGTGGGACTTGGCAGTATAACGTTCTGCCCAATACACGAAGCTGTGGCCGACGATCATAACATGCCTTCGATCGACAGTCCCTGCAGCACCTGAAATGATAAAGAACCACTGCCTACACATTAGGTAAGGTTCTGATATAACTTTTGTAACTAGAAGAGGACCAGCGACCCAATTGTTTAATCTGTTCAGTTGTGTAGCCCAGGGCGGCTGCTGTGGACGCTGCTCCTATTCTAAAAGAATGAGTGCCAAATCTAAGGCCTGCGATGCCTACCCTATTCAAAGCTATATCCGTAAGTTTCCAAAATTGAAACCTAGTTAATGGCGACCCATTGGCATGTTGCAAAAAATAACCTGGTTCCTGACCTCTACCCGCCAGGTAAGTCCGTGTGGCCTCAACTGGACATATAGGCTTAATGCTGCATTGACCTAAAACAAGTAACTTCCCCTTGCCTTCCTGATCAGCTTTTAATCTTCGAATTGTAATTTTTAAGCTGTTATCCTGAATAAAGACGTCACTCATCTGCAGTGCATATCTAGAGGTGTCTGCCTTTCCCTTCGCTACTAACTCGCTGACCCAAAGGGCCCCAAAAAATGCCAATAAAGCAGCTGCTTTAAGCAAGGCTACCTCGTAGTGGTCAGAACACAACGTTCTCCATTGTTCACAAATTTGCTCAAGAAGGATTGGGGAGATAGGTGTCCTTGCATCATACACCCGCCCCCGCTCCTTAGCCCATCCTTCCAGCATTTTCTTTATCCTATAGTCGGCCGTAAAATCCCTATGGTCATTAATCCTAGCATAAAAGGCCAGCGCCGATAGTTTTCCCTGAATAGTACCCGGGGCCAACCCTTTCCTATGTAAAAAGACCATAAATTGTTGTAAGTGTTCAACAGGCGCTGGCCACAATTGTTCCATAGCTAAAGAAGCCCTAAACTCCTTAAACTCGTTAGTTGTATTCAAGTAACCCTTCCTAGTTCTAGGAGCCAATGCCATACCTATAGCTCTTGATGCTTCCTCACGCCAATCTGCCAGACCTCCGGTGGAAGAACTTCTGGCAGCTCCCTGGCATCTGGAGCTAGCTCCCTAAACCCATCGATCTGTTGGCGTGAAAGAGCATCAGCTATCCTATTGTCCACTCCAGGGACATGACGGGCATGCACCAAAACATTAAATTGTAGTGCCCGTAAAGTAAAGGCCCTAACTAAGTCCATGACCCTGTCAGAATGAGAAGATAGTTCATTTATGATGCAAACCACAGCCTGGTTGTCACACCAAAAATGAACCACCGAATTGGACCATTCTGTGGCCCAAAGCCAAAGAACTCCAACAATTGGGAAAAACTCTAGGAAGGTTAAATCCCTCGTAATCCCTTGCCTATGCCATTCCTCCGGCCAGGTGTCAGCACACCATCTTCCTCTAAAGTATATGCCAAATCCTAGGGACCCGGCAGCGTCAGTATGTACCTGAAACTCTGCTTTCAGGTTTCTCTCGGACCTCCAAAAGGAGACGCCGTTAAAACCCTCCAAGAATCGCTGCCACATAATCAGGTCCTCCCTCATACCCCTAGTGACCCTAGTCCTGTGCCTTGGACTCCTCAGCCCCTTCATGGCAGAGCAGAGGTGCCGGACAAAGGCCCGGCCTGGAGCGACTACTCTGCAAGCAAAATTCAGATGTCCCCCTATCTCCTGCAGCTCATGAAGGGTCACCTTTCTCTGACCTAATAAGTCAGTAACTCTAGCTTTGAGTTCATCCAGCTTCTTTTGTGGTAGCCTGCATGATTGCTGGATTGTATCTAACTTGATGCCGAGGAAGGTTGGAGACGTGGCTGGGCCTTCTGTCTTTTCTTCAGCCAACGGCAAACCAAGTTCGTTTGCCAATGACTGAAATTCCTCTAACATCCTAGCACACTTCCCTGAATTACTCACACCACATAAAAGGAAATCATCCAAATAATGGGCCGTTGCATCAGAACGAACCCTTTGTCTGAATTTCCACTCAATGAACGTGCTAAATTTTTTGAATGCCGCACAGGAAATCGAGCATCCCATGGGTAAAGCTCTATCAATGTAAAATAATCCCTGAAACTGGAAACCTGACAGATTGAAGTTGAGTGGGTGAACGGGCAAAATACGAAAAGCTGATTTCACATCCCATTTCGCCAGTTCCACCCCCACTCCACAAGACCTAACCATGCTAACAGCCTCATCAAAAGATGTATATCTAACAGAACACAGTTCAGAAGGAATGGCATCGTTAACTGATGCCCCTTCCGGAAAGGACAAATGATGGATGAGTCGAAACTCACCCGGAGCCTTCTTGGGAACTATACCCAACGGGGAAACTCTCAAGTTCTCCACCGGTGGGTATAGGAAGGGACCAAGAACCCTGCCTGCCTTAACTTATTTGTTGATTTTGTCCAAGACTATGTCTTCCATATTCCTGACCGACTTCAGGTTCTGCGCGATAAAAGCTATCCGTTCCCCTAAAGCAGGGATACGAAAACCATTGCGGAAACCCTGAAGTAATTACTGCGCTTCCTCCAACCTATGGTAGTCCTGCAGCCAATCCTGTAACACTTCGATTTTAATTGGTGTGGGTCCCCTTACCAGCTGTGTTGCTGCTACCACCTGGTTTCTTTCCTGGTCCATTTCCTTTGTTCTGGCATTGGTTCCCCCCTTTAAAACAGGTAGCTTTGGGATGCTTTCCCCCACAGTTAAGGCACTCATGGCTAAACTTACATGGGTTCCTGGAACAAGAACCCTTGAAGTTGAAGTCAAAACAAGGCAGGCGGGGTTGAACCGCCTGCCCCGCACTAGGGCGGGGAATTGCCGTCGCCGCCAGCTTCCTATTCAAGTGGCCGCTATCGAATCTGCCCCCAGTGTTAGGCCTAGCCGGGGTCATGTGCTGTAGGAGTTGCTGAGGGACCATTGTGTTTAGGCGAGATAGTCACGTAGGCTCAGTTAATACAGTAGCCACTTCCTCATTTATGTTATATGACCTATGTAATGTACGCATGTGTTAGTTGTTGCTGGGCAGAATATACTCGATGCCCTATTGGTTATGATGGTTATGATGTTAGACCTTTGTACTTAATAAAAGGAGGTGCTCAGCGTTGCTGGGCAGAGTTCGCTGGGACACGCTTTGTATTCAAACTTCATGACTGCAATCTTTTATGTTCAGAGATCTCTCCCATCCCTTTATTATTGCTGGAGCCAGACTCCGACAGACTCCAACAAGTGGTGCCCCGTGTGAGGCCTACTTCTTTGTGTGAGGCCTACTTCTTCATGTGAGGCCTACTTCTTCGTGTGAGGCCTACTTCTTCGTGTGAGGTCCGACAAAATAATTGGCTTTTTCATTTACCCTTGCCAGGCAATGGTTACAGGCGCGCCACGCATCTTCGGATCCCAGGTGAGTGTATCCAGTCAAGTTAGAACACAGACAAAATGGGCTCATCATTGTCTGCAGCTCAACGGCAATATGTTCAAGACCTCCATTTTCTGCTAACAAGGAACGGACACACAGTTACACAAAAGGAGGTTGAAGATTTAGTCTTGGCAATAGACGACGTGTGTCCTTGGGTGCCTGAAACTGGCACGATAAAGTTAGAAGATTGGTGTAAAATCGGGAGTAATTTTCAAAATCATCCCAAAATTTTGTCCCGAGTTCTTTTCATTTGGTGCAAAGTCAGAGCCTGCCTTAAAGGTCTTACACCAAGCAACATTCTGTTCAACCAACAAATAGAATCCGGCTGCCAAAATCTGCCTTCTTTACCTCAATTATTACCGCCAGCTCCAATCATGCCTTCTGCTCCACTGCCTCATTACGTGCCACAACGTTTACCTCCGCGTAAACCTCCAGACTTTGAACTGAAAGACAATGATGACTCTGATGCCCCTGACTTATTTCCAACGGACGGTCACGATGGGGGGTCAAGATCTGATGCATTTGCTGCGGCCGTCACCTCTGCCCTTCTTGAATCTGGTGATATTGGGGATGCCGTATCTGCCTTTCCTATCATCCGCGGTACTCCGGCCGCCGGACGCAACCCAGCCGTGCCTGACAGATACGACCCTCTGAGTTACCAATTTATTAAGGAACTGCAGCTGAGCATAAAAGACAATGGCATTCAAGCCTTTATACTAGAGCTATTTTAGAAAATTTAGCACTCCAACGCTTGGCTCCAATTGATTGGAAAACTCTGATCAGATCTCTGTTGCCCCCAGCTCAAAGTTTATTATGTATGGAAGAATGGCGACAACGCGTGGCAGAACAGGTGGCTAAGAATCAAAGAGCTAATCCAGTAATTCCTTTAACTCAAAATATGCTCCTATGGGAGGGTAACTTTTCCACTCCCAATCAACAAGTCGCACTTGATGATCTGGCTTTAGCTCAAATAGCGGACATTGTAATCAAGGCGTGGAAAATAATCCCCGTGCAAGGCGAGACATCTATTGCCAGCTTTGCTAGTATCCGGCAAGGTTCTAAGGAGTCCTATACTGAGTTTGTCAATCGCCTCATCACTGCTATAGAACGTCAGGTGGAAAACTATAACACTAGAACCATGCTTATAAAGCAGCTGGCGTTTGAAAACAGTAATGAGGATTGCAGGGCTGCCCTAGCGCCAATTTATAGCAACCCTGAAACAACCATCCATGATATGTTAAAAGTATGCCAAAATGTTGGGACTCACAGCCATAAAGCCCAATTGTTAGCCACTGCTGTTCAAACAAGCAACAACCCAGCGAAAGGACAAAAATGCTTCGGGTGTGGGAAGGAGGGCCATTTTAGAGCTCAGTGCCGCTCCTTACCGCGGGAAGCAAGCAGACCATCCAAGAAATGCCCTATCTGTCAGAAGGACTACCATTGGGCTAATCAATGCCGGTCCCATAAACAGCAGGCAGACTCTAACCAGAAATCTTCTGGTCCGGGAAACTGGAGGCCGGGCCAACCCCCGGCCCAGGGAAACTAATAGGGGATTTGCAAGACCTATTCGAAATCATGGGATGGGGAACAAAGGAAGCTTCAAAAGTGGCTTCAAAAGTGTGTTGTGAGTCCATAGATGACAGTGACTCCTCTGCCCCACCCCTGTGGGAGGAATGCTATACCGTCCAAAGTAAACGTATGGGTGGCCTATCTGTCACAATGCAGGAAGAAATTAGGTTGCAACCTGGGTACACTTATCCTGTTCCAGCAACAATTGAGAAACCTATTCCAGAAGGTTACCTTGGTATTTTGCTTCCGGTAACCGGCTCTAGTCGCCTGCACACAGTTGCGGGTCTTTATGAACCTAGCTCTTCTCCTACCATCATGGTGTACCTTTGGACATCAGCTTTAATTGCAGTGCCTCGGGGGCTAGAGATCGCAAAAATTGTATTAATTCCTGCACAGATGGGGACTGCGCCTCTTCCACAACCCACCCTTGCAATGGCAACGATCAAATTATCTGATGATCGTCCTCAGCTCCCTATTCAGATGGCGGGCAGTACTATTAAAGGTATGATAGATTCTGGAGCGGATGTTACTGTAATTGCACAAAAGGACTGGCCGCTCAACCTTCCTACTCATAAGACGTCACCCGTTTATGGGGTTGGTGGTTTTACAACAGCTAAAGAAAGCCGACACAACTTACTTTTGAATACGAAGGAAAGACAGTGACATTAAAGCCGCTTGTCATGGACATTCCAGTCACTTTATGGGGCAGAGATCTCCTCTCTCGTTTAGGAGCAACAATAAGCACAAATTTATCATACGGGCCTCCCCCTCAGTGCCGCTGCATGCCCTGCCCATTTCCTGGTCCCCAGAATCTCCGGTGTGGGTGGACCAGTGGCCGCTGACGTCAGAAAAGCTCCAAGCGGTGAAGGCCCTCATAGAGGAGCAGCTCAACCTAGGACACATTCAGCCTAGCACAAGCCCCTGGAATACTCTGATTTTTGTTATTAAAAAGAAGTGTGGCAAATGGCGGCTGTTACAGGACTTGAGGAAGGTGAATGAACGCATGCAAATTATGGGACCTTTACAATGCGGCATGCCTAATCACAACATGGTTCCTAAAGATTACTGTGTCATGGTTATCGACTTGAAAGATTGTTTCTTCACTATTCCATTAACGCCGCAGGATAGAGAAAAGTTTGCCTTTACAGTCCCAGTTCTCAACAACGATCGGCCTACCCGCAGATTCGAGTGGTACGTGTTACCGCAAGGAATGGCAAATTCGCCAACTTTGTGCCAATTATTTGTTGCTTTTGCACTTCAGCCATTCCGTAATGCCTTTCCCGATCTTATGGTTTACCATTACATGGATGACATTTTAGTCGCAGGAAAAACCATCAACAAACATCAAATGGAGTTCCTTACTGTTTCATTGACTTCTTTTGGACTCTGTATTGCCCCTGAAAAGGTTCAGGAGACTTCGCCATATGAGTATCTCGGACATAAGTTGTCAGAAACGGCCTCTGTGCCATCTCTTCCACAACTTAAGATACCGTCTTCATTCACCCTCGTCGAACTCCAAAGTTTACTCGGCAATATCAATTGGGCTCGTCCGTTTCTTGCTATATCTACTCAAGAACAATCACCGCTTTTTGCTGCTCTCTCAGGACATTATTTGCCTGCAGACATCATTCCTGTCACTCCTAGCATGCAATCAGCACTTCACCTAGTCGCTCAACGCCTCCGGTTACAAGCAGTCGACAGAGTGCCTACTTCCCAGTCTCCATTATCTTGTGTAATCTTATCCACACCATCTCTTCCTACTGCAATTTTATATGCCCCTGATACCAAAGATCACATTGCCATCGTGGAGTGGCTTCATCTTCCTCATACGCCTTCTAGGAACCTCTACCCTTGGATTGAGGCAGTGGCAGATCTGTTTTGTAAGGCTCGTACCAGATGCTATCAACTTTCCGGACAGGACATTCACTTAATATATTTTCCTTTCCCACAGGGCGACGTTGAAAGACTTTTACAGACTTCTTCTGCATTTCAGGTTGCCTTTGCTGATTTCTTTGGAACTGTCCTTCCTAACCCACCAAAGGACAAACGATTAACCTTTCTTTCCTCTGTCCCTTATCAACTAACTACTTGTTTTTCCCCCCAACCTTTAGTTGGTGCACGTACTCTCTTCACAGATGGATCACCGACTCGAGGCGTGGTCGTTTGGCAAGATTCTGAAGGACAATGGATTTCAAGATTTACTGATCCTCAGTCGTCGGCCCAGCGCTCGGAACTAGCCACGGTGATTCTGGCATTTGATCTTTTCTCCTATGATGACTTTAATCTTATTGTCGACACACAGTATGTGTACAAATTACTTGCCCATTTGCCTTTGTCATACTTGTCTCCCAGCATTGATGCTAACTTGTTGACTTTGTTTATTCGATTGCAATCTTTGCTACGGCAGCGTTCACACCTTTGTTTTGTAACACATTTATGTTCTCATTCTGGTCTTCCTGGTTTCCTCACAGAAGGTAATGCTATGGCGGACTCTGCTTTAAGACAAGCTACCTGTTATCCTCTTTTTGATGATCCTTTTGCCTCTCATGATATGTTTCATCAACCTGCAAAGATTCTTCATAAGATGTTTTCCATCCCCATGTCCCAAGCAAGGGACATCATTGCTGCCTGTCCTTCTTGTTGTAAATCTCCGATTAACTTTCCATTTGATGCAGTCAATCCTCATGGGACACAAGCAAATTCTCGCTCCATTTTCTAAGCTGCACCTGACTATCAACACTTTTTCTGGTGTTATTTGGGCTACCCCTCTCAGAGGTGAAACTTCTCGGCATGTTATCCAACATTGCATCCGCTCCTTTGCTGTCATGGGCCGACCTAAGACTCTTAAAACTGACAATGGACCTGCTTATATTTCTTCTGCATTCAATGACTTTTGTCTACATTGGGGTATTACCCTAAAGCATGGCATTCCTTTCAATTCTACTGGTCAAGCGATCGTGGAACGTGCTCACCTAACATTCAAATCCTTACTGCATAAACATACCGGAGGGAAAAGGGTCCCCACAGCAGATGTCCACATGATTGTTGCTAAAGTTCTATATACATTAAATTTTCTGTTTACTCCCCATAACAGGTCTCACACTCCAGTTGAGCTTCATTTCAGGTCAGAAGAGCAACTTCCTTGACCCCTGGTTTCCTATCGTCAGCCTCCGGATCCTGAGTGGAAGGGACCTGTGCCGCTGATCACCTGGGGACGTGGATACGCTGCTGTTGCTTTAGACAAAGGCCTTATCTGGATTCCTGCACGATGTGTTCAACCATGGCGTGGATCTCCAGCCATTTTATAATTATTATCTGGCTTGCTCTTCTGTTCAGTCATTGGGGTACCGGAGAAAATTATGGTCATTGGACTGATAATAGATTTGTACAAGATGTAGTTAAAGTTGCATCTCTAATGAACAGGACTAATTGTTGGGCGTGCTTGCATATGCCTGCGCATAACGCTGGTGGCCTGCCCTTAGTGGCAGTCCCTCTGAATCGAAGTGCCTGGTTCGACACCTTTATCACCCGAGGTATTTTGACAAAGGATTCCGAAAACATTACAGTTTTCCTTTTAGGCAACCGCGTGCAAGAGACGGCGGCCTTCTGTTGGACATATAATAACACACATGCTAACAATACCTTTTTAGGCCATTACCCTTCTTGCAATCATACCATTGTTTTACAAAATTTTACTAGAAATAATACCTTTTTGAATTCTACTCAGGGGCTCCATGAGTATATCCATAATTTTACTGAACATGGTTGTGCGGCCTTATTGACTGGTGGTTGTCCACACCTGCAAAATAATTGTCCCACTACTGCAACGACCGGTGGGTCCAACTATTTGTGTAGCATGGTCACTACCCTTGCACAACAAAGTGTTTCCTTGCACAATTCTACCTACAACATCCTTGGCTATGATTTGTGGCTTCTTTGTGGAAGGGAATTTGTGTTGCAGACTCGGTATGCTGTTGATATGATGCTGGCAGCACAAGGTGGAGTTTGTGCAGTTGTGCATGCTCATTGTTGTATGTTTATTACTGATTATGCCCCTAATATTACTGCCACTGTTTTACATATGGAACAATCTATTAAATATAATCCGCTCGCCCCCTCTGATTCCACCCCTTTTAGTTTTTGGGATTCCTTGTGGTCCTGGCTTCCCAATTTGACATGGCTCCGCACGGTGCTTATGTATATTGTTATAATTATTGTAATCATAATTTTCCTATGTTGTTTTATTCAATGTATTCCTTCTCTATATTATACCTGTATGCATTGTTTTGGCCAGCATCAGATCCCCTCTATAAGTCTTACCCAAAAGCAATTGTTTCAAGTTAAGTATCATGTGCTTAACAATCAGGACGACCATGATGGGGATGTCCCTCATTCAGTTGGCAGGTTCTCTCGTTCTTCTTCGTTTGACAGCGTCTATAATTGGCAACACATGACACCGCCATAAATTGTTCCTTATATAATAGAAACGGAGGGGATGTAGGAGTTGCTGAGGGACCATTGTGTTTAGGCGAGATAGTCACGTAGGCTCAGTTAATACAGTAGCCGCTTCCTCATTTATGTTATATGACCTATGTAATGTACGCATGTGTTAGTTGTTGCTGGGCAGAATATACTCGATGCCCTATTGGTTATGATGGTTATGATGTTAGACCTTTGTACTTAATAAAAGGAGGTGCTCAGCGTTACTGGGCAGAGTTCGCTGGGACACGCTTTGTATTCAAACTTCATGACTGCAGTCTTTTATGTTCAGAGATCTCTCCCGTCCCTTTATTATTGCTGGAGCCGGACTCCGACAGACTCCGACAATGTGCTGCAGCCATAAACCCGAGTGAGGTTCATCCCAACGCAAGTTGGGCTGAATGGCGCTCCGCATCCTAAAAGCCTGATCGTACAAAAGCCAAGCCTGCCCTGAAAAATCCGTATATGCCCGGTATATGATATCGAAGTACTGTAATAATGAGTGCACACACCAGGGCTGTGCTGTCGCCAGTACCCCAGCATAGATGACAAAGCCAGGGACCCAATTGGCCCAAGTCCGATCAGGTTTTTTACGTCTACGTTTTTCTTTTTCTTTTTCGTCGTCCTTATCAATGTCCTTGATATCTATTTCCTGGTTCAAGAGGTTGAAAAAATCTAAATATTCTCCTTTCCATATCTTCTCTTTTATAGAGGGGGTCAGATGATCTCCCAAAGGAGTAGAATAATCCACGTATGGCAGAGCCGCGTAAGGCACCGTGTTGTAACCGGTATTAGGCACCGACGGATGCTGGGAAGCCCCTACGCTAGTACCTACACTAGGTGTCCCTGTTGTGGGCATAGCCGAATATGGTACGCCCCAACCCCATGAAGGGACGTTGGCTGAGTACCAAGGTACGCCAAGCCCCCCTGTAGGCATTGTATTGTAGGATGTGCATGCTGTGTATTGAACGGGAGGCCCTCCGGCCCAAGGCCAAGTAACAGAGGGGGAGTGTGAGGTGTGTAAAGCAGCAGACTCACCCGAAGACCCAACAGAAGTCCTAGAGACATCACTCCCCCAAGCCGAGCTTGGCCCAGCTTCCTCTGCCAATTCACGTTTATCTCGAACCGCGGCCGCTGCTTCAGTTGCCTCAATGGTATCGGCATGGGTGATCCCTTGCCGAACTGGAACTTTGCTGGATGAGGCAAGGCCCTCTGCAACAGGCTGCTCCTCTCTTGTAACAACCTGGGAAGACTCCAAGACAGTAAACCGATTCATTAAATCCTGCGCCAAAGCCTTCAATTTAGTCTTTTTACGACCTTTAGTTTCCCTAACTGAACGGTGGGGAGGAATATCCGTTTGCTGAGGTATCTGAGACGCCAATCTTTGCGCCTCAAACGTGGACATCTTCTCTTGTAGTTCTTGCCATATTGGCCACGATTCCTCATCAGAGGAAGAACTTTCAGGAGAAAGTTGTGGCACCGGCCTCTTTTTTGCCGGGGCCTTGCCCTTATTTCCGCGCCCCTTGCACGAGGTCATTGTAACCTGCAATGCACTGTAACTCTAAGGTAAATTACCGCTTACCAGAACGCAAAATTCACCCTGCCACAAGGCAAACAGTTCCCAGAATAGAACAGTAAGTAGAGCTTCAAACATGTAGCTGTATCTATTAACTTGAAGTGCCCTTCAAATTGTTATGCTCAAGTAATTCTCCACAAGTGAGTTATATATCGATGTGTTAATATACCCAGGAAAAGAACCAATAAAATAGATTGAAGGAACACAGACTGGAAATGCTTAGCATGCACAGAAAATATCACTGTGTAATGGCCAAGCTGTACCTAATACTTCCCCCCTTTTTTTTACTTATGTATTTATTCAAATCTTTAATAATATTAAATAATAATGTTGTTTTTTTAAAAAATATATATGTATGTGTGTGTGTGTGTGTGTGTGTGTGTGTGTGTGTGTGTGTGTGTGTGTGTGTGTGTAAACCCTGCAATTAGGAAATAAGGGAGTAACCAATATAGATGACCCCAAATATGAAAGGGTAATCCCACAAATAATAATATTTAAATCAAATAGGTAATCCCTCAAATAATAATATTTAAATCAAATAGAACAAATCAACTTTGATTAATGAACTGATTACTGAATTAAAGTTGGTAAGGAATGAATTAACCAGTATAGATAAACCCCCAAAATGAAATGGGTAATCCCAAAATAATAATAATCAAGTCAAGTCTAACAAATCAACTTTATATAATAAACTGAGGACTGAATTAATTAAACGTATCCTGTGAAAACTAAGAAGCTTCTTCCACTATTTAAAGGAACCAAATTGCAAACAAGGAGAAATGCACCCAGTAGAAAAAGGAAAAAGGAAAAAAGGGGGGAAGGGGAGAAGAGGGAGAACTGCTGGTCCGGTGCCTAAACAATCAAAATGGAGGACCAAAGAAACGGAGCGCTAAAATTTAGCCCTAAATTGGCAAATGTAGATTAAAAACCAACGTGCAGTGAACTATTATAAAAAAGTAAACTTGAAATTGCAATCAAAAGTGGCCAGAAAGGGAAACGTAAGGTAAGAAAATGCACAGGAACCAAACAGAAGAAACTTACTACCCACACAAACCGGGACAATCGCGATTGCCTAAAATGGCGTTTGCCACTCTGAAATGGAACTTAACACCCAGAAAACTTAACTTAAAATTGACAGAACAGGCAGACGAAGTAGAAATAAAAACAGAGTAGTGTAAAATAAGCCCAAATGTCCCGCTCCCCCCAGCGGGGCAGGCGAACGCCCGCCCGGACACCAGCAGTCCCCTAGAACCCGTACAGTGACCAAAATTAAAACAGAGAAACGTCAGGCAGAAACTAAATAGAGAGACACAAAAAGAAAAAACAGACCCAGGGAAGGGGCAAAAGCCACCTTCCCCACACCAGACAGCTTGCACGGATCCCTCAGCTAGCGAACCGAACACCGGTTGACAGTGGAGCTTCCCTTGTTGGTGCCCGAAAAGGAAATCGGTCGAAATGCGGAGGAGCGCGTTCTTAAATACCTGCGCTCCCCCGCCCACTCAACTGCTGAAATTTGAAAGCCCGTCTCGTGCCATCCGGTTCTGGTGGGCAAAAGCCAGCGGCGCCAAATCCAGGCCGTTATTCAACGGCCGTCAGGCGGCTGTAACCGTTTTGGAATTTTCCCCTTTTGGATTTTGACATTTTGGCTTTCTTTTGATGGACCTGTTTGTTCTGCTTTTATTTAAAGTTATACTTTTCTTCTCTTGCGTTGGGGACAATGATTCCTTTTGTGTGCCCCGAGCATGAGCATTTCTCAGATGCATGCCAGTGGGGGTGGAAGCTTGCATTGGGGACTGGCCCTTTTGCAATCCAATCTCAGGGATCATTGTTTCAGGACAAACCCCTGAAGGACAGTTTTCTTTTCTTTTGCCCAAAGCAGAGCACCTAGTGGAGGTTACTCTGCAGGAAAGGGGCTTTGAATTTTCTGTGCCCTTGTCTGGAGGCTTGCAGCACCAATCCCCAGGACAGAATCATCTTTTTAAAGTTCTTCTTGTTTCCAGGCATTGCGGTGGTTGCTGGAGGGAGAGAAGGTGTGCTTTTACATTTTTGCCAGTCCCAAGGGTGCGTAACTCCTGGAAGGGAAAAGGAAGCTTGTTTTTCATTCTTCTTGGTCCCCAAGGGTGCATTAGCCCTTGTAGAGAGAGACGTCTGAGTCAGGGTGCTTGGGACAGCTTCCTGGGGGAGAAATATGTTCCCCACCCCATTCTTTTGAGGCAAAACTTTGGCAAGGTTACACCAGTAAAAGTAGGCTACAAAGTTGGTTATTTGGCAAAAGTGTTTAGACCTAGGAAAGTTAGGACAACATGAGTGCCAGAGAAGGAAGTTCACATCTGTTGGTACCTGACAACCTCGAGGTCTGGAGAAAGGCGCAGGCTCCAGTGCTGTCTACCCAGAGATTCGGGGACCAGCTGCTGCACATCCCTTCCGAGCTGTAGATGGAGGCAGCCCAAGATTGAGGAACCCTTCCTCCCCTGCCCCCAGGAACTGAGAGCAACCTCTTTTGCCTGGACATCAGGCGGAGTGCACGGGCCAAGCTGCATGTGACTCTTCAGGGATCACCAGGTGTGGATACCTGGGTGCTCAATGTAGCAGAGCCACTACAGGGGATGCTGGACCCCAACAAAGGCTTGCTCGATCTGATAGCAAGGCTCCTGCAAAAACCGAAGATTCTTTTCCAGCAACAGCTACTCCAGCAAACTCAGAACCTTGAGGTGAGCACTTCCCAAGGGAGAGCCCAGATGGGGTTCGATGCACAGCTCCTGGACAGATACTTGTTCCCGAAATATGAACCAGGATTTGACATGTGGTCTTTTTTGAAGCTTTTTGAAACATCTTGTGTGGAATTGGATGCACCTCAAGGGCTTTGACTTAATCTGTTAAGCACACAGGTTAGAGAAGCTTTGATGCAACTTTTAGCAGACCTCCCAGACAGCAGCAGTTATGTGGACTTTAAAGCCTTAGTTCAAAAGCAGTTTTATTACATAGAGTGGGGCTGTATTCAAAGATTTCAAGGGGTGAAGCACCAAAATGGGGAAAGTTCCTACAGCCTGACATCTCAACTGCACAAGGAGAACAGAAGATGGACCCAATTCACTAACGCCCAGACAATAGAAGAAGTGCTGGGTTTATTTTGGCATGCCAGATTCTGCAGTCTGATTCCACAGGTTGTACAAATATCCCTCCTTGACAGGAATTCCCAGTCCTTGCCAGAACTAGCCCCCTTGGCTGATCCACTCTGGACTAACAGGAAAATGGGTGCTGTGCAAAACATGCAGCATGGTGGCTGGTGGCAGTGAAGGCAATGCAAGCACACAGAGGAGAGTGGGTGAGTGGCAGAGAGTAGTAGTGGTGCTGCGGCAAGAGTTCAAGGGAGGGCCAATGTCCCCATCAGTGGCAACCCTCCAAACTCGAGCACCCCCACGACCCCAGGGAAAGGGACCCAATGCTATTCCCAGCAAGAGATAGCTGAAGGCTTGAGTTTTCCTTTTGAGGAGTATGGATCCACAGAAGGCCAGACACAGTTTGCTCACATGGCCCTTGTCATGATGCAGTTTTGAGCATGGAAAAGGAAGAAATGGATTTTAGTCTACTGGGGAAGTCATAACCCATCATTGTTCATTGCCTTGGATCTCCTGTTCTTAGCGAAGAATGCTCAAGGTGGAACTGAACAGAGAAAAGCTACCCCAGGGGAGCATGGAGCAGAGGCGAGGGTGGTGCCAGCTGGTGTGAGGGTCATTACCACATGCAGCCAAGTGGCTGTGGGCCACCACCAAGGTGGTGGTGGTTTTGAGGCACCTGAAGTGGCTGAAGTGGAAGGGGCTGGCAGTCCAGAGCAGTTGGGGCATTGGGCTTGAAACTCCTCTGATTTTAAGGTGGCAGTGATAGCTGATGAGACTTGGGCAGTATGCAGATATAAGGGAGAGGAAACCCCTCCAGACTTGTCACCAGACCAGCTTGTGTGATTTGCCTGAGAGGCAGGGCTCATTTATTGCTTTTCCCTAGTGGAAGGGAAAGCTGCCCAAGCCCCACAAAAGCAGCTGGTGGTGCCTGCTGTTGGTCACTTCCTGCCCCTCCCCTTTCTTGTGTGCCTTCTTCCTTGACGAAGGGCCTTTTCCAAGATGGAGATTGCCTGAGCACATGCTATCTGATTGCTCTCTCTCCATCCACACTTGCATCCATACCATCCAGCTTTAGGGGGTGGTTTATGCAGTTTAGAAATGTTCTTCAAAGCTAAAGGAACTTGCCTGGAATATGTAAGACAAACAACCTTCTTTCTTTTTCACTCAAATGCTATATTTGGACCTTTGCTACTGAAATACTAAAGTCTGTAGTTAATAAACCTTTTCTAAAGTTATTACAAGTTAACTTCATGTTTTTTGACTCTGTACTTAATTTAGCTCATTGAGGATAACTGGTCAGAACACACGACAATCTCTAACACCTGCACCCATGAGGAACAAGATACTCAGCCTCGCGCATGAGTGTCCGTTCACAGGTCACCTGGGCATGAGAAAGACACTGGATAGAATTTCTAGATGGTTTTACTGGCCTGGAATGGCCAAGGACACAAAACCTTTCTGCATTTCTTGTAAATCATGTCAGCTGATCAGCTACCCATAGGATTTAATGGGGGTGCAGTTGCAACCCCTTGAGGTGGTGACTACACCATTTGACTGCCTCTCTACAGACATTCTAGGTCACTTTGAAAGTAAGCCATGGGCTGAGAAGAGATACATTCTCATCTTCATGGACCATGCCACTAGAATGATAGAATTGTACTCATTGACTTCTATCACCATACACACCATGGCGTGCAATTTTGTGGATCTGATTTTGAGGTGGGGTATACCCAAAATGTTAATTTCTGATGTGGTGCCAGTTATACATCCAAAATGATGGAGAAAGTGTGTGAACTCACTGGGGTGAAACATAATGTAGTGTTGCCACATTGGCAGATGTCCAATGGGCTAGTAGAGTGTTCCCACCAGCCTCTACAGTGCATGTTGAAAGCCTTTGTAAGGGAACACCCCTTCAGTGGGACCAGTATCTCTGTTTTCTTGTTTTTGCCTTTAATCATGAACCACAGCTGGTTATTGTCCACATGAGATGGTATTCAGGCCATTGTGTAGGCTGAAAGACACTTGGGAAGGGCAGCTGGGTGAGGTGCCCATGATGGTGGTGGAATTTGTGAGAGACTTACAGCAGAAGCTCAAAGAAGTCCATGAAACAGTGCACAGTGAGCTATCTGCAGCAACTGTGTGACTCCAAGGCAAGGCATAGAGACTTTAAAGAAGGTGACAAAGTGCTGGTTTTGATCCCTGAAAAATCCCACAAGCTTCAAATGAAGTGGGAAGGCCCTTTGCAAGTGCTGAAAAGACTGAGCCCCGTCAACTATGTGGTTGGTAGGGATGGGGGTAAGCCGCAGGTGTACCACGCAAGTAGTCTAAAACTGTTCTTTGCAAGAGAAGGTGTTATGCCCTTGTGCATGGATGTATGTTAATGTACCAGATGTTACTCTTCTGCAATCCACTGTGTTATGTAATATTTATCTGCATGGTTTCATCCTTTAATATGTACACATATTGCATATGAATTTTCTTGTTGATTTCCACTGGATTTTGACACTTACTTAATAATGGGGGGGTGGAGGTGTTTTCCTTTTGTATCCACCTGTTTACCATGCCTTCTTTCCAGTTCTTTTACATGTCTTTGTTTTGTGAATGCTGTGAAATGTCATATGTTGTTACTCATGTCTAGTCAGTTAGGAAGTTACTTTTGGCACCCTTGCACATCCAGCCTTAATGCACCAAAGTTGCCTTCGAATTCCAGGCAACTGTGCCATGTCCCAGAATGAAAGGGATGTGACGAGATAGGGGAAACTGCAAGGGAAGAATGCCAGAGACATGAAATGAAGCATCAAAAGCTTTCCAACAGATGGTGAATATGCATTTCAAAGTGCTCTTTGAAGATGGACTTGTAAAACCATATTTGGTACAAGGGAGTCAGGACAGCACTCTGCTAACCTGAATATCTTCATATGCAGACAGACTCACCCATGAATCTACAAAGGGCTGAAAAGCTTAATTCTTGCAGCCAGAGAACTGTCAATGAAACATGATCAAGCATTGTCAAGCCTTGTAGATGTCATCACAACACAAAAACCAGAAAAGCCTCTTGTGGTACAGTAACAGAGCAAAAATTCCCATATCCTGAAAGAGTTTTGGCTGCTACCAGATGTATCTTGCAGAAAATAACTACAAGGGCTTCAGAACAACAAATATATACTTATATAGGAGTTCCTGAAATGGCTGCAGTTGATAAAGCATCATACCAGACTCAAAAGCAATTTCAGTTAGATGGATTCAATGTTTATCAGACATTTGTCATCCTGATGCAACTTTTGTTTATGATCCAGAATTAGCCTGCTGTAGCATTCACCCTGCTCATGAATATTTATGTTGAAATTTGCATGCACCAATAGGAGTTGATGGGGCGGAGTTAAGTGGGGGAAAGGAAAAGGAGTGAGAGTGAGAGTAGGTGGTTGAGAGAGGAGAAAGAAGGTTGTTTAGTTGAGAGTTAACAACATTGACTGGATTTTTATCACTTGTAAAAATAAACAATTGCTACTTGGTTCTTAAATGATACATTGCCTGGACCTCTGTCATTAATAGTGAACAAAGCTGATGTAATCAACTGGTGGCAGCTGAATGACACATAGCTTGTGCGTTTGCTTGGTGAAACAACCAAGGGCCAGGCAGGAATGTGACACCTGCCCAGAGCAACAACCTATGTAAATTTATACTACCTGACATATCTACAGATGAAAACATGTTCCTATTTGATTTTGAACTGATTTTTTATATAGATGCTTCAGCATTACACTCATCAATCCCATATATGGCATACACAACAGCAGCTGCTGTGGTACAAGGCAAATGGGAAGAGGACACATTCAAAGAAACAACATTGAAAGCACTACAATTAATCCCAAAGGACAAGAAGACTTCAATTTGTAACCAATTCTATGGCTGAAGGATATAACCATAATTTACAGTGGTGGAAAAAGATTGATTGGACTGTGTCTAGGATAAAGCCTGTTGTGCACAGAGCTTTATGGATAGAAATTACTAAACTTCAAGTGGATAAACCTTTAATAAAGCAGCATTCCATTGAAAATAACTGAGCAGATACATTAGCAAGAGAAGCTGCCAGGAGGTTAGTCTTCTTCAAAAACCGTGAGGCATATGACTACAAGATTTCGTCCCTGAATTCAGTGCCGGAAGGAGTAAAGGTTCCTGGATACCCAACTACTTACTTATTCTCTTGACACAGATAAAGAATCTCTTATAGTTTCGAAAGAGAATGAAGAAAAACTATTTAAATGCCCTCCAGAACATTGAAGGTTTGATGTGTTGTCGGCCCTCCAATTGAAGAATGACATTCACTTCAATGCAAAAACACTTTTTCAACAAGCAAGTAAAATGTTTTGGTGGCCTAAACTAAAGGAAAATTGGGAACAAATAGTAAAGGCTTGTTTAATCTGTCAACAAAAAATGCCTCAATGTCCTCATCTTCCTATTTCTTCTGAAGGAAAACTGATCCAATAAACCTACATCAGACATAACTTTGAGAATTTTACACATTGACTACAAAGATGAATCACAACAGAAAATACGATAAGTGCTCTACATCAGATTTACTGTCTACTACCTTACTAGAGTCTTCACAAAGAGAAAAGTGGGGAATCAGGCATACTCTTTCTTTTTCATTCCATCAAATGAGAGGATAGAGAGACGTATACAAAAATTTAAGAGGGCCATACAAGCTTTTTGTTAGATTATCCTATGAGTGTATTCTCGAAGGCTTTCACGGCCCGGATCCAATGGTTGTTGTGGGTTTTCCGGGCTGTTTGGTCATGTTTTTAAGGTTTTTCTTCCTAACGTTTCGCCAGTCTCTGTGGCCGGCATCTTCAGACGACAGGAGTCAGAGCTCTGTCTGTGCTCTGGTGCAGTTTGTTTGGATAGTTGAGTATTTATAGCTGTGGGATCAGCTTTTGTCCTTTTCAGGAGATTGGGTGATTATGGTGATCAGCGTGTTTTTTGTTGTGGACCAATAAGAGGAATGGACCAAACTGATCAAAAGTGCAAAAATAATAACATTAACAATAATAATCACAATAAAAATCATAACAATAATCATCATAATAATATTCATAAAAATGTAGAAAGAGAAACAGGCTAGAAATCACACAACCTCTGGTGTCTGTCTACGAATGCCAGGAGTATGGGAAACAAACAAGAACTGGAAATTTTAATTCAGGAGGGTAAGTATGAGTTGGTAGGAATAACTGAAACTTGATGGGATGACGCCCATGACTGGCATACAGCAATTGAGGGATATAAACTAATCAAAAAGAACAGAGAGAATAAAAAGGGAGGTGGAGTTGTAGTATATGTCAAAAATAAGCATTCCTGCACAGAAATACAGGAGGAGGAGAGTGGCTGTCCCATCGAGAGCATCTGGATCAATCTAGGTGGGGCAAAAAACAAAAGGAACTTGGTAATTGGAGTCTGCTACTGACCGCCCAGTCAAAGAGAGGAAGTGGACGAAACTTTTGAAAAACAAATTGCAGGGTTTTCAACAAGACTTAATGTAGTAGTGATGGCAGATTTCAATTATCCAGATATACGTTGGGAGGCAAATTCTGCCAAGTATGGCCCTTCCAAGAAATTCCTGGTTTGTGTGGCTGATAATTTTCTCCTACAAAAAGTGGAGAAAGAAACTAGAGGGTTTGCTATCCTTGACTTGATTCTGACCAACAGAGATGACTTGGTGGGGGAAGAGGCAGTAAGGGGAACTCTAGGTAAGAGTGACCATGTCCTTCTAGAATTCTTTATTTCAAAGGAAAGGAAAGGAAAGTGTAGCCACACAGGTCTGCAGGATTTAAAAAAAAACAATTTTAATAATCTCAGAACAAGGATAAGTAAGGTCTCATGGAAGGAGATCCTAACAAGAAAAGGACTCCAAGAAAGGTGGGATATTCTAAAAAAAGAAATTCTAAAGGCAGCACTACAAACAATTCCAACAAGAAAAAAAGGTGGGAGGAGGCAAAAAAAAGTCCAGTGTGGCTTCACAAAAAGCTCAGGGAGGACCTAAAAACCAAAAAAAGAGACTTGTACAGAAAGTGGAAAGAAGGCCAGGCAACCAAAGATGAGTACAGACAAGTAGCAAGGAAACACAGGGATGGCATTAGGAGGGCAAAAGCTGAGAATGAGCTGAGGTTAGCTAGAGACAGTAAAAGCAATAAAAAGGCATTCTTCAGGTGTGTGAGTAGCAAAAGACAAACAAAAAACATAGTGGCACAGCTCCGCAATAGAGATGGAAAAATGATAGAGGAAGGATATCAGAAAAGGCAGAGGTGCTCAATTCCTATTTTAGTTCAGTCTTTTCCCATAAGACAGACTATGAACTTCCAAAGAAATTGGAAGTGCAAGGGGGGGCAGGATTGCAGCTCGAGATAGATAAACGAATAGTCAAGGAATACCTTACCACCTTGAATCTCCAGGGCCGGATGAACTGCATCCGAGAGTTCTGAAGGAACTGGCTGAAGAACTCTCAGAACCGCTCTCCATTATTTTCTTGAAATCATGGGGAATGGGTGAGGTACCAGAGGATGCCAGTGGATTGGAGGAGAGCTAATGTTGTTGCTATCTTCAAAAAGGGCAAAAAAGAGGAACCTAGGAACTACAGGCCAGTCAGCCTGACATCAATCTCAGGCCAAATTCTGGAACAGATTGTAAAGCGGTCATTGTGCAAGCACCTAGAAAACAAGGCAGTAATAACTAGAAGCCAACATGGATTTGTCAAGAACAAATCCTGCCAAACTAATTTGATCTCATTTTTTGATCAGAAACAAAATTCAAAATGACCTTGATAGGCTGGAGCACTGGGCCGAAAACAACAGAATGAAATTCAACAGGGAGAAGTACAAAGTACTGCACCTCAGAAAAAGAAACCAATTGCAGAGTTACAAGATGGGGGATACCTGGGTCAGCAAAACTACGAACGAGAAGGATCTTGAAATTGTCATAGATCACAAGCTAAATATGAGCCAATAGTGTGATGTGGCTACAAAAAAAGGCAAATGCTATTTTAGGCTGCATTAATAGAAGTATAGTTTCCAAATCCTGTGAGGTGCTAATCCCCCTTTATTCAGCACTGGTTAGGCCTCACCTTGAGTATTGTGTCCAGTTCTGGACACCACACTTCAAGAAGGATTCTAACAAATTGGAACAAGTTCAGAGGAGGGTGACAAGGATGATCGGGGGCTGGAAACCAAGCCTTATGAGGAAAGGCTGAAAGAATTGGGCATGTTTAGCCTTGAAAAAAGAAGGCTGAGGGGTGATATGATAGCACTTTTCAAATATTTGAAAGGCTGTCATACAGAGGAGGGGTGAGATCTGTTCTCCATCATTCCAGTGTGCAGGATGCAACAATGGGCTCAAGTTACAGGAAGCCAGATTTCGGTTGAATATCAGGAAAAAGTTCCTAATTGTTAGAGCAGTACGACCGTGGAACCAGTTACCTTGGGAGTTGGTGAGTCCTCCAACACTGGAGGCATTCAAGAAAAACTTGGATAATCACCTTGCACATATGCTTTGATTGTATTCCTGCATTGAACAGGGGGTTGGACTTGATGGCTTTGTAGGCCCATTCCAAATTCACTTTTCTATGATTCTATGATTCTCACATTTTCTGTGCGAAGGTAAAAAATGAATGAATGATGAGAAAATAAATAGGACAGTGTAGGTACACTGATTCATAATACCATATCTAACAAGACATTGGAAGGAGGGAGAAGCATCCTAAACTTCAGCTTTTCCACAACCTTGGCTGATGATGGCTGAAAATCGCATCAGAATTGCTTCCCCGGGAGAAGATTTGAAGCTGACAACAACATCAGAGCAGAATAAGCAATATGCAGCAGCTTTAGTAAAATTCCTGGGTGTGGAATTCAAGAATAATGATTGAAAATTTGGTCAATTTATTTTTTATTTACAAGAACAGACTTGGATTCCTCGATTTATTCATAATTACTGTGGAAACCTTATCTTATTTCACTTGGCTGAAAGCCAGATGAATCTAAAGGAAAGACTCCAACCTTTTCAACTGGGAAGTTTAACTGCCAAGATACTGGAGCACTGGAGACTGTGTAATGTCATGGAAATTTGTCCCTGTCTTGAACAACCCAGAGAGATAAACATCAGAACAATCACTCATGGTTGGACACACCTTTATGAAAAATCAGTATTTGATTTTTGTGTTTCTGGAACTATTCAAAATATCCAACAAGAGGAACAAGAAGAAAGTTACCAGACTGATCCACTGGAGGGACCCAAGTGTTCCATTTTCAGAACAACCCAACATGTAATGTACAGAGCAACCCAGTGTTCTATTCCCGGAAGAACTCAATTCTCCATTTACAGAACAGGACTATCAACCTGTTGCTCTGAGGGACTTTGACGCCATACTCGGGAGCCCAGCAGATGATATGGGGATAGAAATGACCCTGGAACATCAACAAATATTAGAATTGATACTTTCAAATGTGGAAAATATTCCCGATCTTGAAACCCTGCAGAATAACTCTTAACTGCATAAATATAAATATTTTTCCTGCTGGGAGGTAAAATGTCAATTATAGGTTTTGGAAATAATATATGGCAGGGGAAAATAAACAAGGTTTAAATGGGGAACATAGAAAATGTAAAAATCATGTAATTGACATTCAAAATGTACTGTACTGCCCAAATATAGTGGTATGGAAGTTACACCAAAGGTGGGGGCTATCTTACAGCTCAGCTGGCCTAGCTGCTCAGTACCCTAGCAGATTGTTACCCAAGGACACCACTTGTCCACAGGAAGGTGAAAGTTCTACGTCATAATGTGTTGACTAAGGCAAAACATCAATATATAAACAGAGATTTCTATCATGTTTACGGAACATCTCCCAAGGGAAACAGACACCTGTTTTTGCAGATGGGAGAAATCTCCACTGGAAATTGGGTGAGAATTATCTTAATGCAATATTGTAGTAAATTATTTACTATGCTTATGCTATACTCAGATTGGTTTTAATAATAATATATATTGCAATAGAGATTTTAAGTGACTGTATGGGATTTTTATATAATTGATAGCTTTTTGCTGAGAAAATAGCCTTTTACTAAAGGGAAATAAATTTTTCTTGCATCCTTTGAATTATTAACTTAAGTTTTTGCTGCTTAAACAGAAGCTCATACTTTATTACAACCAATGTTATTTTTTATACAGAAGAAATACTATTTACATATATGAACTAGAAAGTTCTCTATTGAAGGACTGTGATTTTTGCAATATACACTTACGTAGTTTTTATATATATTCCAAGCATATTTTACATTTTTGGCTCTTATTTACTTAATTCCTTGTTTGCCAAATAATTCTTTTAAAGAAGAAAAGGATTCATTTTTTAATTTTCAAATCAAAATACAAAAAGGGTATCTAGGAATGAAGATACCCTTCACCTCCTTGCATATCCCATCACCTCCTTGCAAATAGAAGGGAAAGATATGGAGGCAGTGACAGATTTTACTTTCTTGGGCTCCATGATCACTGCAGATGGTGACAGCAGCCACGAAATTAAAAGACGGCTGCTTCTTGGGAGGAAAGCGATGACAAACCTAGACAGCATCTTAAAAAGCAGAGACATCGCCTTGCCAACAAAAGTCCGCATAGTCAAAGCTATGGTTTTTCCTGTAGTGATGTATGGAAGTGAGAGCTAGACCATAAAGAAAGCTGACCGCCAAAGAATTGATGCTTTTGAATTGTGGTGCTGGAGGAGGCTCTTGAGAGTCCCCTGGACTGCAAGGAGAACAAACCTATCCATTCTAAAGGAAATCAACCCTGAGTGCTCACTGGAAGGACAGATCCTGAAGCTGAGGCTTCAATACTTTGGCCATCTCATGAGAAGACTCCCTGGAAAAGACCCTGATGTTAGGAAAGTATGAAGGCAAGAGAAGAAGGGGACGACAGAGGACGAGATGGTTGGACAGTGTCATCGAAGCTACCAAGATGAATTTGACCCAACTCCGGGAGGCAGTGGAAGACAGGAGGGCCTGGCGTGCTCTGGTCCATGGGGTCACGAAGAGTCGGACACGACTAAACGACTAAACAACAACAACAACAGGAATGAAGAATTAACTGAATATAAATAAGATGCAGTATCTTCTGAGACCACAATAAAATTCCTTGTCAGGTGTGTAAAAGACACAAATCTATAAGTCTCTCAGAAGGAGTCTGTAGATCAGGAGCCCTATAGAGCAGTGATCCCCAACCTTTTTCAAACTGCAGACTGGTTTAGCGTGGGGGGGGGCGGTGGGCGTGGCATCTGTGAGTCCATGCGTGCATGGGTGGGGCATCCGTGCATGCATGTGGGGGATGTATATGCATGTGTGTGTGCGTGTCTGTGGGGCATGCACGTGTGTGGGGGTGGGTGGGAGATCTGTCTCCGTGGCCCAGTCCTGCCAAGGCCACGGACCAGTACCGGACCATGGACTGGGGGTTGGGGACCCCAGCTATAGAGGACATTCAGATATTCCCCTATGGATTCTGGCAGAACAACAAGGGGTTAGTCATCCTCTGTCTTCCAGGAGATCTGGAGAAAAGTACCCTCAAAAGGGAATCCACATTCTATGTAAGTAGACCGCTGAGGCTTAGCTAAGCCAAGGCAGTTAGGAAATTTTGCTAGGTTAAGAATAGATGCATTTTTATTATTATTATTATTATTATTATTATTATTATTATTATTATTATTATTATTATTATTATTATTATTATTATTATTATTATTATTATTATTATTATTATTATTATTATTATTATTATATAACTATAACATAAACAAAAACATATAACATACGAACTAAAATACAATTTAACTGTGTTCCCCACCACCATATGCGTGGGACCTCTTGCCATAATCTTCCTCTTCCTTATTGTTCTTCTTCTTCCTCTTCTTCTATTGTCCTCTTCTCCAAAGCTGCATTGATTCTTGATTTGGAGCTTTCCCTTTTCCTCTTATTAACACATATTCCAAAAATCTACCCCATATTTCATAAAAGTTATTTTTTTTCAACTCTCCTTTCTTAACCTTTAAGTTACAAGTTAATTTATCATTTATTGCTATATTCCATATTTCTTTCTACCATTCTTCAATTTGCAATTCGATTTTTGATTTCCATTGCCTAGCTATAATCAATCTAGCTGCTGTTAATAAATTGGTTATCAATTCTTTAGTCATTTTGTCATATTCCACATTCTCATATATTGATAACAAAGCAATCTCAGCATTAAATTCTATATCTTTTTCACATATGTAGCTTAATTCTTTAAAAATTTGTTTCCAAAATCTTTGCACTTTTTCACATTCCCACCACATATGAAAGTATGTACCAATTTCCTTCCCACATTTCCAACAGACATTCGGATGATTGACATTAATTTTATTTAGTTTTGACGGTGTTAAATACCATCTTAAACTAAGTTTAAAAATTTTTTCCCTTATTCTTACTGACATAAATCTTAACACCCTCATTTTCCATATCATCCTCCATTCTTCTTCATTTATTCTTTTCCCAATATCTTGCTCCCACACTATTTTCAATCCTTCTTTCTCACTTTCTTCTTCCTCTAAATTAAGAAGTAAGTAAATTTTACTCACAGTACCTTTCACTGAGTCAGTCATCCGAATGTCCTCATATGACAATAAAAATTGTTCATACTTTGTATATTCTCTACCTTTATTATATTTATTTACCCATTCATTAGTCCATCTTTCTAATTGTATATAATTCAACCATGAAATGCTCCTATTCTGAAGAGTTTGTTTCATTTGATCTGTCGATCTCATTTTATACAACCAATCTTTCAATCTAATCACTTTCTTTTCTTTAAATAGATCCACATACACTTTCATATTGGTAGGAAAATTTTCTATTTCTGTCACTAATCCAAGTGGGGAGTATGATGAACATAAATTCTTTTTACACTTATACCATATATTTAACAATGTCTTTAAAAATGGGTTATTAATTTCACTTATCTTATCTTTCTTAACTATACCGAATAAATATTTGTCTATATCTGCCTGTAATTCTGATGATTCCATTTCCCAACAAATTAGCCTTTCTGGATTATATATAATTTCCCCAATAAACCTCAATTGGTTAGCCAAATAATAATTTTTTATATTTGGTAAACCTATACCACCTTTTTTTGTTGTTTTATACCAATACTTTTTATTTATTCTAGATCTCTTTCCTTCATTACAGTACTTATTAATTATTCCTTGCCAAAATTTCAGATCATCCTCTGTTAACTGTATTGGTAGCATTCTAAATAAGAAATTAATTTTTGGTAAGATTGTCATTTTTATCAATGCAGTCCTTCCAAACCAAGATATCTTAAAATTACTGTATTCCTGTAATTTCTTTTTAATCACTTCCTTTAGTTTATTATAATTATATTCCTTTATTTTTTGAATATTTTTGCTAGATCTATTCCTAAATATTTAATTGATTTACACAATTTGAAATCATATTTTTCAACACACCTTTCTTGTTCTACTCTATTATGATTAAATAACATTAATTCAGATTTTTGCCAATTTACACATAATCCAGTTATTCTTCCAAATTTTTCTAAATGAGTTCTAATTTTATCTACACATTCTAACGGATTTTTCACTGTCAACAAGGAATCATCAGCAAATAGATTAATCTTTATTTTATTCTTTCCCCCCATACCTTCAATTAAATCATCATTCCTTAGTACATTTGCCAACATTTCAATAATCAAGCAAAACAGAACTGGAGAAAGAGGGCAACCTTGTCTAGTGCCTCGGCCTAGAGCTATTTGTTCTGTCATCCCATCATTAACTATTACTACAGAGGTATTCTCCAGATATAGTTGGTCTATTATCCCCCTAAATTTCTTTCCAAAACCCCAACCTTTTAACAAAATCTTTAATGTTGGCCATTCCACGCAATCAAATGCCTTAAATATATCTAATGATAAAATACCTGCCTTCAGTTTGTCTTTTTCTATATTGTATATAATATTCAAGACCCTCCTAGTTAAATTCTCCATTTGTCTACCCTTTAAAAAACCATTCTGATCCTCTTTAATATATTTTATAATAAATTTATTAATTCTATTCGCAAGTATTGCAGTAAAAATCTTTGCATCTTGATTTAATAGTGAAATAGGTCTATATGAACTTGGGTCTGTTAAATCTTTATTGGGCTTTGGGATAAGAGTTATTAATGAATGTTTCCAAGAATCTGGTATTCTCTCTCCTTCCAATATTTCATTATAGAGCACTTTTAACTTAGGGATCAATATTGGTTTAAAAGTTTTATAATATTCTGATCCTAATCCGTCAAAACCTGGAGTTTTACCATTTTTTAATTTATTAATAATCTCTATAATCTCTTCCTCTTTTATCTCTTTATCTAAATCCTTTTTATCATACTCTGATAATTTACTCTTAACATTTTCTTTAATATAATTTTCTACATCTTCTTTCGATACACTATTACCTTTATATAAATTTTGATAGAATTCCTGTATTATCTTTAGTTTTTCTTTCATTAAACTACAATTCTTTCTCGTTTTATCTTTAATCACTCCAATTATATTTTTTGCTCTTTTAGTTTGAACTATTCTAGCTAAAAGTTTTGAATTTTTATTACTGTATTCAAAGAAATTCCTCCTAGCGTATATCAAGTCCCTCTGGACCTTTTCTAACTCTAAACCTTCTAATTCCTTTCTTTTAGCTTGAATCTCAATTAATTTTTTGTTATCTCTATCCATAAAATATTTGCTTTCTAAATCTTTTAATGATTCTTCAATTCTTTTTATATTTTCTTCTCTCATTTTTTTTTAATCTACAGGATTCTCTTATGGCAATTCCTCTCATGACTGATTTCATAATGTCCCATAACACTCCTATTTTATTCCCACCTGCTTCATTAAATGACCATATTTCCAGCCATTCTTTCTTAACTTTATCTACAACCTCTGTATGTTGAAAAATATTGGAGTCTATTCTCCATCTCCTGGCTTCTCTATAATCCTTCTTAACTTTCATCTCCATCACCATCAACGCGTGATCTGTTATTTTTATCACATTAATATTCGTATCTACTACTTTTGAAATTAAGTTTTGTGATATAAACATAAAATCTATTCTAGAATAACTATTATGTACAGAAGAATAATATGTAAACCTTCTTTCGTCTCCCTTCAATTCTCTCCATATATCTTTCAAATCCGTAGTGTTTAATATCTTACTCAGGAGGGTACCTCTTTTATTCAACTCATCTTTTTTACATGTGGATTTATCTTTCACCTTATCCAGAACCATATTGAAATCTCCTGCCATGATCACATATCCTTTCCTAACCTTTTCCATTTCTTTAATCACAGTTCTATAAAATTCTCCTTGATTCATGTTCGGTGCATACACATTTACTAATGTATAATCTTCCTCCCCCATTTGACCTTGAATTATCAAATATCTACCATTACTATCTTAGTGGGCAAGGAAGAAGGAAAGAAAGAGAAAAGAAAAAAAAGAAATAAAAAATTTCAACCCTCCTTACAAAATGGAGGGGGGAAAAAAGGGAGGGTAGAGGGGGGAAAAAAGAAATTCTTCCGACATCCAGTAACGTCCAGTAATCTCTTCCAATCAAAGTATCTTCTCTCAAAATATCTTCTCTTTCGAACTACCAGTCTTTACAGAGCTGCTTGCTTGCTTGTCCCTTCGCTCTCATCTTCTTTCCAAAGTCCCCAGGCTATCATCAAATCCTTCCCATCTTCAAAAGAGTAGATTTTGTGTAGGGTTCCATCCTTCCATATTTTCAAAAAGACAGGATGGCCCCAGTTGTATCTCTTGCCATTCTTAGTTAAAATTGAAGTGATGGGTTTCATTGTTCTCCTCCACTGAATGGTTTCAGGGCTTACATCCTGATAGATCTGAACTGAATTCGATCTATAAACTAGCAGTTCAGGCTTTTCTTTAATGACCTTAAGAAACTGTTCTTTCTTCACATAGTTGAAAAACTTCAGTATTATGGGTCTTCTGTTTTTTCTTGGTTTCCCAACAAAATGTACTCTCTCAATATCTTCCTCAGCCACATGTTGGGATTTCATAACAGAATTAATCCAGTCTACCACTTCCCCCTTCAAATCCTTTTCTTTCTCATGTTCAAAATTCATTATTTTGATATTATTGCGTCTTGAATTATCTTCTAAATAGATAACCTTTTTTTTTTAGCTCATCAACTGTCTGGTGTTGTTTTTTCACTTCGCCCTGGAAATCTTCCAGTTGTTGCAACCTGCCCTCTGTTTTGCCTAAACTTGTCTTAATGTCTGTCAATTCTCCCTGCAGTTTTTGTATCTCTTGTCCCATCTGTTGATTCCCTCTTATTAAAATGTCCATTTTAGAGAGAACCTGTCCAAGTTGTCCTTCCATTCCTTTCACGGAAGAGGCAAGCTCTGAAACTTTTTTTTCCATGCTGATTTCAGAAAGGAGGGGCTCCCCCTCTTCCACCCTTTTTAAACGGGCGATACGCTCGAGGCTATTATCTGATGGTTTATGTGGTTGTCCACGCACCCAACTCCTGATCTTATCTCTGCTTTTCCGCATGTATATACAAAGCAAAGATTTATATCTTAAGAAGTCAAGCTGTGTTTAACAGACCGTTTATTTTCTGCCTCTCTAGAAGCCTCCATCTTCCCGGGCAAAAGTGAAAGCACATTCCTTTAGATAATGACAGTATATTTACACTTCAAGAAGTGTTTCTATCTTTGCCTGAAGCTTTCATCAGAAGTTTAAGCACTATTTACTCACATTTCAGGCAGGGAGAAGGGCATTTATCATCCTTTTTAGATTCCAGGGTGAAGAGACGAAAATTCAGCTGTGCACAGCCATTCTAGCGGAAGTGACGTCTCAAGAATAGATGCATTTGTAAATTTGGTTTTTCCAAGCTGTGATCTTGTCCAGCTCCCTTCTCTCCCCCTTCAGATCTAGTCTCCATAGATGACTCAGGGGCACTGTTCATTTCTAGCAAAAGTCCTTTTATTTTTGACAACTCTCCTTCACCCAACTCCAACTGCTCCTCTTCCTCCTTCTCTTCTCCTTTTATTCCCTCCTTTTTCCCCACTGAAATATCACCCTCTGGTGGCTCCTTCTTTTCTGGGTCTCTCTGTCCCTCCTCACTCAAGCACAGTCCATTTAAGGTCTCCTCCAAGGTAGTGCTCTTTCCCTCAGTATCTTCACCTGAGGAGAGAGATGGCACACTCTGAGGAGTGCCCCTCAGAGTACTCCCAGCCTCACACATCCCCCCCTTCAGGTGGGCTGTCCTGGGATCCTCATTGGTCTCCCACAGTCCCTGTTGGGGAAAATAGTCTGCATTAATATGGGCCCTACCTTTTCTATGTTTAACAATAAAAGAATACAATTGGAGAGAAAGATACCATCTAGTCAGCCTAGGGTTAGACTCTTTCATTTGATGCAGCCATTGAAGAGGGGTGTGATCTGTAATCAAAGTGAAAGGTGTTCCCAAAAGATAATATTTAAGTGAATGTGTGGCCCATTTGATGGCTAAGGCTTCCTTCTCAATGGCAGCATATTTTTGCTCTCTAGAGATAAGTTTGCAGCTTAAGGCTCTCTTGGAGGAAACTAATGTCCTTCACCCATGCCAGTCCAAGTTCAAGCCACATCATGGCATGGAGACAACATTGGTTGCCCTGCACGATGACCTCTTGAGGGAGGCTGACAGGGGTAAAATGTCCCTGCTGGTCCTCCTCAGCCTCTTAGCAACCTTTGATACCGTTGACCATGGTATCCTCCTGGGGAGGCTCTCTGGATTGAGGACCAGTAGCCTGGCTTTGTCCTGGCTCCAGTCCTTCCTGGAGGACCATTCCCAGAGAGTGCAACTAGGGGAGATGGTCTTCACCCCGTGGACTCTCAATTGTGGAGTCCCTCAGGGATTGATCATCTCCCCGTCGCTGCTTAATTTCTATATGAGGCCACTGGGGGAGGTCATCTGGAGATACAAAGTGGTGTGTCATAAATATGCAGATGACACACAGCTCTATCTCTCTTTCCACCCTTCTGCAGTGGATGCTGTCCTGTAACTTGAGCACCGCCTGGGTGCAGTACTGGAGTGGATGCAAGCCAACAGATTGAGGCTGAACTTGGACAAGATGGAGGTCCTTTGGGTGGGTGCTCTGGCTGTCTGAGGATTGGGTGCCTCTCTTTCCTTTGGGGGTGCTATTAAGGATGAGGTTCAGAGTTTGGGTGTCCCACTGGACCCAACACTGTCTATGGACACTCAGATAATATCTGTGGTCCGTTCTGCCTATTTTCATCTCAGGTGGATTGCCCAGCTGCATCACTATCTTGACATCAGGTCCCTCACCATGCTGGTCCACATACTGGTAGTCTCAAGATTAGATGGCCTCTATGTGGGGCTATCCATGAGGATGTCAAGGAAACTTCGATAGATTGAGAACAGGGTGGCCAGGTTATTGAGTGGATTGAATAAATATCAACATATCACCCGAATTCTGGCCACGTTACACTGGCTACCTGTCCATTTCCATGCCAGCTTCAATGTGATGTTTTCTAATCTATAAAGCCCTAAATGGTTTGGGACCTCAGTACCTGGCAGAACACCTACTTCCAACAGGATCTACCTGTCCTATAATAACATCTCAAGCAGGATGCTAACCCTGAGAGAGGCCCAGGGGGAGAAGACGAGAAACTGGGCCTTCTTGGTGGTTGCTCCTCAAACTACCTCCTGCAATTCGTCTGACCCCTTCACTGAAGATGTTGAAAAAGTCATTTAAAAACCTTGTTATTTAGACAAAACATCATACCTGTGAATTCAGTTGAGCTTAGTTAGCCTAATTGATTAAGTCCACCATTTTAAATGTTTTATGTTTTTATGCAAATGTATTTTAATGTTTTTGATTGTATTATTTATTTGTATTTTATTATTTTTATTTTATATTCTGTTAAATTGTAATTTAATTATGTTTTTTGTGTTTGTTGTAAACTGCCCAGAGTGGCCTTCAGCCAGATGGGCAGTATAAAAATGTAATGTAATGTGGTGTGGTGTGATGAATGAATGAATGAATCAATGAATGAATCAATGAATGAATGAATCAATCAATCAATCAATCAATCAATCCTCCTCTGAGGATAAGGTGTTTCCTGATTTCATGGGGGTAGTGGCTCCACCCCTTCCTATGAGATGGATAAGTGGGTGGTTATATTGCCCCCTAAGACCCCTCCCCAGCCTAGATAATCTAGTAGGGACTCCAAGCAACACAAAGAGTTGTAATGGAGGGAGTGGGCTCAGGATTTAATGGGGCATGTGTCTGTTTTGGAAGTAGAGCAGCTGGGGCCTGCAGGTGACCAATATAGGGCTGAGAGACCTTCACAGTTACCTGAGGAGTTGAATGAGCCTTGAACTCCAGGTGCAAGTGGTGACCCAACTGGGCAGCAGGGAGCTGCAAGGAGATGGTCCATGCGACCTCAGACATTGTTCCTACAGGTGGCTTCTGAACGCCAGAGGATGACAGAGGCATCACCCATCCATAATCCTGTAGTGGAAGCCTATGGAGAAGCTGAGTTGGTCCACACTTGGGAGCATGGGGGTCCTATTTGCTGCCCATTTCCCCTTATGGTCCAACTTCTTAGACCACGCCATATTCTCAGTGGCCATTTCCTTGCCATGGTAGTGGGATGGACACTGGAGCTCAGCTGTGGCAGTACTCATCAATTCCCAACACTTGATACAATTTGGTTCCCCTTACTGCTTTGCCATATAGGTATCATTTCTTACCTTTAGGCAATCATTTGCTGCTGGCCACAACATAGAAAATCTTGTGTGGCAAGTTCATTGACATGTTCAGCCTTTTAACTAGAGAATCCAAAAAGTAGAGCAAGGATAATGAGGAGGACAGGGACAAGGAAAGTGTTCGGCAGTGCAAATCAGATCAGTCCTAGGCAACATTTCCTCTAATTTTCCGCCAGTGCTGGGGGGGCACCCCGTGTAAGTGGAGTTCCAGCTGTGACTGGAACCAAATAGGCAGCAACACTGGCTGTGGATGCGTGGCACTGATGCAGTGCTGAGCACCCACTCAGCTCAGTGAGAACATTGGTCCTAGGCTAACTGACTCCCAGTGCACACTGTCTATGTGGGGGTCATTGTCAAGGCACAGCCATGGCATGCATTCTCATTAGTAAAATACTTGGACATAATATATAGGGCTTGTGTTGATTTCCCTGGGCATGTGTGGTTCATGTACAATGAGAATTTCCACATGTGCACTGCTATTCAACTGAACCTGTGATGAGATGAGGTGCACCAACTCCTCTGGCTTCAGTTTATGATCACTGCCTGGTCAGTTCTGGGAAAGCATTTTCATTTTGATAGTGGTCACTTGATTCAGTGGGCAGGGCCATCCAATACATCCCACCTAGTGACGGGGCAGTAGGTTCAACCCTGACTGTTGTGTTGGAATTTCAGATCCTGGCTACATGCACCAGAAAATCCAGTGTAAAATCCTGTGTAAATCCAGGCATGAGTGCTCCCTTTGTGGAAGACCTCACTCCTTTAGGTCTGTATCAAGGGACACATCAGCAGAGGAAGTGGCAGGGACACAAGTGGCAATAGGAAGCTGGATGCATGTGGGTTTACTCCTGCAAAAGGGACCCAGCCCAGTCAAAGTTGAAATGTTAGCATCACTGCTGTCTGAGACTGGATGATGCTTGTTACTTGTTAGATGGTTTCACATTTGGTTTTCACATTCCGGTTGTAGGGAAGAGAGTTGCAAGCTGGGCCAACAACTTGAGGTTGGTTAAGGGTATTGAAGATGTGGTTCGACACAAAATTTCCATGGAGATTGAGCGCAGAGTTTTAGGCCCATTTCAGAGTCTGCCAGTTTTGAACTTGTGGATCTCCCCATTAGACATTGTTCCCAAGTGAACCCCTGGTGAATTTCATCTGATACATCACTTGTCCTTTCCCACCTGTCCCACTCAGTCAATTCCTTTGAGCTTTGAACAATTTGATATACATCCTTTGCTTATGATTAGGGCCTGTGGACCAGGGACGGAGTTGGTGAAATGCAACATTAAGTCAGCATTTTGACTGCTACCTGTACACCTTGATGACTTTGAGTTGTTAGGTTTTGTTTTTGAAGGTTCCTTTTACATGGACTAGGCCCTGCCCATGGGATGTTCCATTTCTTGTGCAGCATTCAAACATTTCAGTTCATTTGAATGGGCAGTGAAACATAGGGTAAAGTTACAAGTGGTCCATTATTTAGATGACTTCCTTTTTTCTGGTAAAAAAGGGACAGGCCAGTGTAGACACTTCTTGGAGACCTTCTAGGATCTTGCTCTAGAACTCGGAGTTCCTTTGGCTGTGGAAAAAAAATGAGGGCCCAGCTTTGGTGTTTACCTTCTTGGACATAGAGATAGACACTGTTGGGCAGGCTAGTAGACTCCCCCAAAATAAGATGGATGATTTGTGCACCAGGGTTCAGGAAATTTTAGATTATAGGAAGGTTACTCTACAGGAATTACAGGAACTTGTAGGGCACTTGAACTTTGGTTGCAAAGTGAACACCCCAGGTAGAGTTTTCCTGCATAGAATGTAGGCCATGCAGGGTCTCTTGAAGCCTTACCACAAGAGATGAGTCTTCACTGGGATATGGGAGCGTTTACAGGTGTGGCAGCATTTTCAATCGTATGTCCTTTTGGAGGACTGAGGTTAGGCTGGGAGCCAAGCTCCGGGTGCATACCAACTCTGCTGGATCTTTAAGATCTGGAATTTAATTTAGGAGATGTTGATGTGTGGGCACTTGGCCACAGCAGTGGCAAGAGATGGGCATTACTAGGGACCTCACCTTTCTGGAATTTTCTCCAATTGTTGGAGCACTGTGACTGTGGGCAGAGGAATAGGCAAATTTATCCATAATGTTCTGGTGTGACAACCTGTCAGTTCTGCACATTGTGAACTCCTTAACTTCCTCATTGCTGAGGGTAATGGTTTTAGTTTGGGCATGTATATTATGTGCATTATGTTGCCTTTACTTTAGCATATTATTTTCTGCCCATCATATCCTTGGAGCAGACAATAACATAGCTGATGCCCTGTCCCACCAACAGATTACAGCATTCAGAGTTTTGGCCCTGGAAGCCACAGCAGTCCTGAGGTTCTTTCAGATGAGGTATGGTCTCAGATCCTCATATTCGAATGCCTTGGGGAGTCCATATCAGGCTTGATGCATGGGCTTCCCTGGAGTGGAAAGGAAAGAATTTTGCCCATGCTGTTTTCATATTCTGGGGACTTAACACTGGACATATCACTCATTCATCTGGAAGGCAACAATTTGGGCATGAGGAAGGGCAAGTTGTTGGTCCTGTTATGAGTGGTAGTGTGTGATAGAGTGTATGGGTTCCAGAAAAGACTAGCACCCTAGGCCTAAACAAAAAATGGAAGATAGCAAGGGAAGATGGGATAGCATGCCTAATACAGAGCTGCAAAAGAAGTTGCAAGTCGCAGACAGAGACAGTTTCATTATTAATAAGAGACTGCTGCATGGGCAAAGGTTTGGACTTTTGCACTTGTTTTGTCCAGACAAGAGGGAAGTGAACTGGAACAAGAAGTCCAAATATAACTAAAACTGGAGAAAGCAGGCTTAAGGAAGAGGGAAGCGGTCACATCTGCAGTGGGAGATACGTGCGAAGAGCAGTTTCGCTTGACATCAGCAAGTTGTATCTGCCCAGGAAGCCAGGGTCTGCCCCCATGTTCTTGTGCCATCCCAGGTTTAGCCCATTGACACAGCCCACAAGGAAAAGGCTTACAAGAAGGATGACCCAGGAAGAGACAGGTGGGCATCAACAGCGCTGCAACAATTGCTCCCATCGCCTTTGCTGAGGACAGATCACCCCCAGAGGAGGGCCTTTTAGATGAGTGAGTATTGTGTGTGAATGGGAAGTACAAATGAGAGGCCTCTTGGTATCTTTTGTCTTATAGCCTATGTCTGATGTCTCATCAATAAATGTTACATGAATAGTGCTTAATGCAAAATTATTGGTGTATGGTCTTCTTGTCAGTAGTTTGCCTGGGCTCTCTCTCCTCTCATGGTCCCTCTCCCCAGGAAATAAAGAACAGTAACCCACTTGGGGTAACAGTGCAGATGGTAAAGGACCTATTGACCATAAAAGAAAGATGGCCTTTGACCAGGATAGTGTGGTCTACTATTATTCTCCATAGGGTTTGGAGAGCCTTATGTGACCCCAGGCGCATTGACCATGATGTTGTTAAAGCTCTGTTGGCTGGTTTGGGTTCTGTGGTTCAGCATCTGGAAATTAATCTAAAGCATCTGGAATTTTACAAACGTGATGGGGTTCATTTGTCAGACCTGGGCACAGTGGTAATTTTGCAGAGCCTGCAACAGGGCCTACTTGAGGCAATTGTCAATTGGGTGGGAGGTGAGGAATTTACAGATGGCTAATCCCTCACCATGGTGGCTAGTGTGTGTGAGAGAGATTAGTAACAATGAGTTCCCAAGGACTGTTTGAGGATGATATTGAGCCCAATATCTCACCATCTGCTTCCTTGATGGGGAGTGCATAAGGGGAGGCTGTCAGGCTTCTTGGGCATCCATAGCCTGCCTAGAATTCACCTGATCGAGGGCAGGCTGGGCTGCCATAAAAGGTGGGCACACCCTCCATCAGGCCTCTTGTGAGGTCCTGTGACTCACCTGCCTGCCCTATTAGTCCAGTGTGAGAATAGCAGGTCTGGAGTATGGCCACAGAACTACCTTTTATGGCACCTGGAGAAGGAAGAAGGGACCATTGAAATGACTTTGCCATCCAACTTCTAGAAGAAAAATGTCAAGAACAGCATGCCAACCTCTACATAACATTCATAGATCTGACTAAAGCTTTTGACATAGTGTGCAAAGAAGGCCTATAGAAAACCATGAAGCAATAAATTTCTTGAGAAATGTATGCATATTGTAAAATTTGCATATCATGACAGTATGCAAGGTCCCATCATTCGCAATGGTATCATTCCTGAACTCTTTCCCATTACAAACATTGACAAGAATGCTGTATTCTTGCTCCTGCTCTTTTCACGTCTCTCTCTCCCCCCCCCCCCAATGCTTCAGGAGGCTGGCAGGGAAGAAAATTCTGGTGTTGACCTTTGATATCACACTGATGCAAAACTGTTCAATTTGTGGCATCTGCACGCCATAAGTCTCATTCTGTACAATGTGTGAACCTATATTTGCCAGTGATTGTGTCCTTAATGAAACATACTTCTGGACATGCGCAGAAATCTTGATATATTATCCACTGCCTGTGAAAACTTCAGCCTAAAGACCAATATCAATGAGATGGTGGTGATATATTAACCTGATCTGGGTGTAATTTATGAGGATCCGGGTGTAATTTATGAGGTGTGCAAAAAACTCCATTCTGTAGTGGATAAGTTAGTGTATTGTGGCAGGACTGTCTCCTGCTGTGTTCTTATCTATGATGAGGTGACCTCAGTAATCTCTAGAGCTAGCAATGCCTTTGAAAGATTTTTATTTTCTGGTTGGAATTAATGTGCAATCAATCCTTCCATTAAGCCAAAGAAGTACAAACCTGTTGTTCTATCCTTCATGATTTATGGAGCAGAGATTTGAACCAGCTCATGGCACAGTGGTTAAACTGCTGTACTGCAGCCAAAACTGTGCTCACAACCTGGAGTTCTATCCCAGGTAGCTGGCTCAAGGTTGACTCAGCCTTCTATCTGCGGTTGATAAAATGAGTACCCAGCTTGTTGCGGGGGGCAATGTGTAGCCTGCATAATTAACTTGTAAACTACCCAGAGAGTGCTTGAAGCACTATGGGGCAGTGTATAAGCAGCATGCTTAGCTTTTTTTTGCTATGAATGCCATGCAAGTATGTTCAATCACATTCCTCTTAGCTGTCTTCAGAGAATTCTCAGTATCACCTGGCAAGATAAAGTCCCTGTCACTGTAGACACATGTCTACATTCTTGTAGAAAGAGGAGCAGCAGCATTAGATCAGAATTAAACTGCATACTGGCCTAGTCAACTATTCTCAAGAAGAAGGCAGGAGGTCCTGGTCTCACAGATGGAGCTTGCTATTGTCTCAAAGATTTCATTGCTCTCAGTAATCAGACTACCTGCATGTTTTTCTGTGTAGTTGTTGTTGTTTGTGGTGGTGTGCGTGCGTGTTTAACGTACCCTTGTACATTTAAAGAAATACCAGATTTAGGATTGGGAGAGCAAGTGCCCTCCCTTGACACCGCCCATCCCCCACAGACATCCCTGCTGGCTAATGATGCCATTGTCTAAATGGCATTAGGTTTAGTAAGCTTGAATTTGGTAAATCTAATATTAAGTCTTTGGGCCACAGTGAAAATGAGTTACCTTGGGGACTTACTGCTTTTGGAACATTATAGAGGGCTCTTCAAGGTTTTGACTTGACCTGACCTACAGGCCTGGTCCCACTGATGAAATAAATCAGGACATGGATCATTGCTTTTGTATTAGCTGTAAAATCATGTGGTACCCATGTGACCTTTGGATTGGTGTGTGCATCCTCACCACAACCTCTGCCTCCACCACTGCCACCTTCTTCTTCCCAGCATCCAAGCAAGGTCAGTTAACTGACTGGGACTTCAGGAAGCAGACCACATTGTTTTTGTTTCTTAAAATTATTGCTATCTGATATAACGCTATATCAGACAGCAGGGATTAAAAATATAACATGGACTAAGGGGCATTCACATGTGGGGAATCAATTTCAATGAATCAATTCCACATCCACTTTAAAATAAATAGACCTCTGGTGGACGGATCGAAAAACTCACTCCCCTGTCACATTGCTCAGTACATGCATGTACATTGTGTAAATGCCCAAATTTAAATCAATGTAAAACATGCTAAACTTTATTTCGAAAGGAGGTTTTTTAGTAGTCGGATTGAGCTCTAAGATAAACATTTTGACTAGTAAGATATGGGAGAGGGAAAGAGACAGAACATAATTTTTATTAGATCAAGAAAAGTGACTGACATATTTGATAATTAATGTTGATTCCAATAAAATAATATTAATTATGACTCTGCAATTTGATTTTGATATATAAATGGTAAAGAGTGATTAACCTGCACTGTCTTGTGGTGGCACTCTGGGACTGTGTAGGTCACCTAAGGACACAGAGGTGGCAAGGGACACAATTCCACCAGCCACACATGTGTTGGGTGATCTGAACTGCTTCTCTCCCAGGAAAACAGAAGAGATTCTAATTCCCAGCCCAGACTCTGCCACCAAGTGCACCAACCCACTGCACTATGTCAGTTCTGCAACCAACATTAAAAGTAGGGCAAGGAATTCTATGACATGTCAATTTTTTCTGAAACTTATATTTGAACGTATAAGTAAGTTTAAACATGTTTATAAATAATCTTCTGAGGATTATGTTGCTTTGATTTTGCTTGGAAAGTCATATTTTGACCTTTTTAAAGTTTTATGTCATATTTCATCTTAATTTTGTAATAAATGTTATATTTTGGTCATAGGCAACCCTCCTGATGAGACAGCAAAGAACGTGAGGGAGATGGGTAGTCACGAGGCTGCCTGAAGTAATTGGCTGAAGCAGCTGAGGGAAATGTGCACAGTTTCAGTAGATGAAACAGGTGATGTAAATGGAAGATATGTAACTAATATTATTATTGGCACTCCGAAGTATGACAAGCCTGGTGAAGTATTTCTTCTACCATGTGAAACTCTACAAAAAGTAAGCAGTTTCATTATTGCTATGCTCTTCAATGATTCTATGAAACTACTCTGGCTTGAAGGTGTAAAAAGAGGAAACATCCTCTTCTTTGTAACAGATGCCATTCCATACATGACTAAGACAGCGAAGGGACTTAAACGTTTTTAAGACCAAGCCACCTTGGGTCCCTTTGAGAAGAAAGGTGGGGTAAAAAATATTTTGAATAAATAAATAAAATAAATTTATCAAAAAATTATCCATATCACATGCCTTGCTCATGGTTTACACAGAGTGGTTGAAGATATTTGAAGCAACTATGCTAATGTAGATAAGATAATTTCAAATGGGAAAAATTGTTTGTTAAAGTTCCACTTTGAGTACAAAAGTTCAAAAAAATTGCTCCTACTTTGGCTTTCCTGAACTTGTTGTGATGTGTTGGGGGACTTGGCAGAATGTGGCTATGTATTATTCCACAAATACATTGAGATTTTTTATCTAAACATGTATTAAATGTAATGTATGTAACAATCACCTCTCCCTAAAGAGAGTATGAGGTTTGGAAAGGGAGTCACTGTGGGCACAAAACTACCACCTGTATCTCTGAGGTTGGTCCCTTAGGCCTCAGAAGTGCGTAGTATAAGCCCCATGGACAAGCCTGACCTTAGAAGAAAACTTTTGCTTACTTTCCAAGTAATTAAGCATTGACTTTGTGCTTCCTTAGACAGCACAACAGACTACCAAGGTAGGATCTGTTCACAAATCACCACTGGATTTAGATGTGAGCCCTGCTGTATCAAAGACAAGTCTTCTCTTAAGAAGTATATTTGTATTTTATTAAGAAAATAATATAGTTTCATTAGTATACAGTTGTTGTGCAAAAGCATTAAGCATTACATATCCATCCATTACAATGGTTAAATAAAGCTGCTATTTCTAGATAAAATAATAACATCTAAAATCTCTAATCATCTTGCTTCTAAGCTGGGCTCTTCACTCCCCCTTCTTCTGGTTTCAAAAAGACAAACCGTTTTTCTCTGCTACATCCTGCAAACATTCTTTGACATACACCAACCAAGAACCAACTTAGAACTTTTCACATACGCAAAACAATCATTTTTCTACATATCTTAGCCCTCCTTCTCCCTGACACTTCTTAGCTGCTAACCAATTAATCACAAGAAAGCTTAACATAACTCTCCACCTGTAATTCACGCAGGTCTACAGGTGTCTTCTCTTGCTTGCAATTAAGCAGTATGCATGTTTGGTCTTCTTTGAGTCTCTCTGTGGCCTTGCCTCCTTATCTCAGGCACCTTCTGTACCAGGCAGTAAATCTGAAAAAACAGTCTCATACATTCCATTGCTTTCAACTCATCTTCCACAGAACCTAACAAACTCCATTTTATGTAACTACAATTCCCAGTATCCTTCAATTCATTACATTGTATAGTGAAAGTAAAATGGCTGAAATAATCTGAGTCATGTACTAAGTGAATTCAGGTGTGTACCAAGGTTGAAGACTTAATGTTGTACAGCTGGAGAAAATGATTTAACCTTATGTAAGTGTAAAATTAAGTAATGTATTTTGTGATTGGTTCCAAGAATGTATAAAAGGACATGTGTAAAGGGGACATGTTATCTGCTGTAAGTCAGATCATTTATTTCTATGCTACATATTGTATTTTCGTGATCATGGTATTGTTACCGGCCAAATTTGGGTTCTAAGATTCTCCTGCAAGGAATCAGGCATAGACGCATCAGCTGAGCCAAAGGCCCAATTTTATTTGAATAGCAGCAAAGAAAAGGTCAGCTGGGACTTCCCTTAAAAGCAGAGAAGACCTCGAGAATATAGTGTACACATGTTTTATATGATACAGACAAAGAGTCATAAAAGTACTACAATTCTATTGATCATTTGTACCCCAACCTTTGGATCCAGTCCCTCATTGGATAATTAATGGCAACTACGCTAATCTATTGGTTAAATGTAAGAAAATATATTATGCCCCATCTTTCCTTGACCTATGTCCATGATGCACCAGGGATGTGCCTAAAAGTCTGGGGCATAGAGTATCTATTTCCCTTTATATATTGATATGTCTATGTATTGTCTTCCTGGGCCTAGTTTCTCTGAGGCCTGTGTTTTTCTCTGCTAAGGGTTATCTGTGAATGTTTCTCTAGGTACCTAAGCTATGTGTGAATGTTTCAGGGTCGAATTCTCCCGAGGCCTAGTTTTCCTCCGAATGTACTGTCAGTTACTAATTCATTGATCAATCTTAAAATATAGTTTCAGCTTTCCTCGGTATCGGTATCTCCCCTGCCAGATGGTATTGGTACCCCACAAAATTACACAAAATTAATGGAGAAATCTCAGATAGGTGCTGGAGAAACTGTGGAAGTAAAGGCACACTAGAACACATGTGGATCTCTTGCCCGAAATTGGAAGCATATTGGCAGGAAATAATTAAATGGATAGAAACATTGCTGAATCAAAAAATAATTAAAAATGAAGCTTTATTATTGTCGCGCATCCCCAGTGTCCCTAGTTGGTTTCCCTCAAACCCAGGTCCCACTTTTGGGCACGACGTTCTTAATTCTCCTTACACCAACTGCCACCAGTGGATCTTTATCCACACGTTACCAATAATGCTTCCTGGACACGTGTTGTCAAATATAACAGATTATTTATTGTTTAGTTGTAGAATCACATAAGTATTTTAATAGATGTTGTATTGTGTTGTACTCATTACTTGGACATTAGACACGCATTTTTATTGGTAGTACTTCTCATATAAATCACTGTGAATCACTGGAATACTATTAGATGACTGTCTATTTATTTTACTTCTATCTTTTATCTATTCTTTAAACCATAAACCAACTATACCACACCAACTTTCCAATCTCTCTTATAAACCTCTCTAAAAACCTTCTCTCTCTCAGTTACCAACTGTCTCTAACTGTCCCCCTGACTCCGCCCTCCTGTCCTCTTATAGGCTCCAGCTCTAGAGCTACACATGACAGACAGGTGGGACATGGGCATTCCGCCACATACCTCCCCCCTTGGAAAGTTTGTTTCATGGGGTAAAACTTATGGTAGTTTACGCTCATGAACAACGTATGCTTTTTCTTAACAATATTTCTAACAAATCTTTTTTTCAATGCAATTCTCATTTACACATTTGCACTATATACTTACTCTATACTTACTCTTTTACTCAGTTGAAAGCATATTATTCTTATTACTTTATATTCAAATAACATTAATCAACATTTTTATTACATACAAACTACTTCAGTCACTTTTATCCTTACCTATCGTTAGTTCATCTATACATTGCATTTTCATTTATTTCATATTCATTTACCCCTAGAATATTTATTTAGAACAATTTTAATACCATTAAAAGTTACATTTTCTTTGTTTCCATCAGTCATTCTTCTGGTCTTCTTGATAAGGCGTCCTTGGCTACCACAGTTTGAGTCCCTTAGACTCTGGATCCACAAAGTCACAGTCTTGTAGGGGTATGGCCCACCTCATCAACTTCTTGTTCGCTCTGACAGTCCGCAACCACAGCCGTGGGGAATGGTCTGTGCTTGGAACAAAATGTCTTCCCCATATATACGGTCCAAGCTTCCGCAAAGACCATAAAATTGCCAGACACTCACGGTATATGATGGAAATGTGTCTCTCGCCATCCTGCAGCTTCTCGCTCAGGAACGTCACCGGATGAAGATCCCCGTTGTCGTCCTCCTGGCTCAACACGGCTCGTAGTCCGATGTGGGATGCCTCTGTGAAGACGGTGCACCCTCGCTGGAAATCTGGTTCTCTCAGGGCAGGACTGGTCATCAGCGCAGTCTCCAACCTCTCAAAGGTCGCTTCACAGTCGCTCGACCACAGGATCTCGCCAGCTTTTCTTTTAGGGGTTATGTCTGATAAAGGGGCCTCTATTTTGCTGAAGTTCTGGATAGAGCACCTCTCATAGCTAACTAACCCTAAGAAAGATCTGATCTTCTTTGCTGTTGTTCTAGGCCAGCTACTGATTTCTTTCATCTTCAGTGTTAGGGGTTTGATTATGGCTTCCCCAACAATATGGCCTAATTCTTTTAACTTGGAGTTACCCAGCTGGCATTTGCTAACCTTCACTGTTAATCCAGCCTCATGTATTCTTAGTAGCACTATTTCATTATGGTCTAGGGGATCTGTCCACGTCTGACTATAGATCCTTATCTTATTTTTGTATACTACCGTGAATTCTCTACTCTTGATCCAGTTCACATGGACCACTCTCTGGCCTTCCTTTCCTTCCTCCTGAATTATGTAATTTATTTCATTCATCTTGGATTTTATTCTAACAGGATCTGCCCAGTTTATTTGCATCTTATTTCCTTTTATAGACCTCAGCCTCAGGACTTTCTCTCCTGGACTGAACGATCTTTCTCTGGCCTTTTTACTGTACCACAACTTGGGCTTCCCTTGTTGGCTCTGCAAGTATTTTGTGGTTAACTTCAGAGATTGTTTCACGGGTTTCATTAACTGATTTATGTACTGTTTCACTGACTCTGGGTATTCTCCCTGTTGTTTCTCCCAATTTTGTCTGCTTAAATCCCAGGGTCTCCGCACCTTCTCTCCAAATAGCAGTTCAAATGGACTGAACTCAGTGCTTTCCTGGAGTACAGACCGGCATGCATATACCCAGGGTTGTAGTTCATGATTCCAGTCATCGTGTTTTTCTGTTGTTATAAGCTCTGATCATTCGCATTAGGGTCTCATTAAATTTTTCCCTGCTAGTTACTGTAGCGAATGGTCCCACAATGTCCAGGCCTATGCGTTGAGATGGGGTTGATATGATTGGTAAAGGGCACAATTTTGCTTTAGCTTTATCATTGCCCGTACCCTGCCTTTGCCATACATCACCGCTTAGACAGTATGATTGTATTTGCTTCCCCATTCCTGGCCAGTAGAAATTCTGAGCTATTCTCTGCTTTGTGTGTGTGATTCCTAAATGAGCATTATGTCCTTTCTCCATAATCCTTTCCCTGTATTTAAAAGGGATTACCAGTTGTTGTTGAACACCTTACCCTCCCCTCTGAGGATCAATCAAGACCTTTCGGTATAACAGGTCTTTCTCCACACAGAACTCTTCAGGGCCCTCAGGGTTTAGTGTTCCTTCTCTGGCTGACTCAAAGCATTGTTGTAGCGTAGAATCCTGTCTTTGCTCTTGTTTAAAAGCCTTTTCCTGAGGATTTCTTATAGCTATCACCTCAGATGTTTTATTGTCTTCATCTCCTCCTATAATTTCATTAGGGATCTCACAATTTTCTGCAAGGTTTTCTCTTTTTTCTATCTGGGAGCGAGTAGTGATTAAAACACTCTTTACATGCTCAGATAGATCTAACCCAATCAAACATGGAGTAGGAATTTGATTCGTGAGGGCTACCTTCCACACTCCAGTCCACCCTTGATATTTCATTGGTATTTGAGCCATAGGTAGAGTAATTAATTCTTTCCCAATCCCTTTTATGGTTATGTATTCATTTCTTACTATATTTTTCTGAGGGATAATATCAGGATGACACAAAGTCACCTGTGAGCAGGAGTCTCTCACCGCTAGATATTTTATATTATTTATATAAATGGGTTCCCCAGAACACCGAAGCAATTCTTGGTTATTTTCAATATAAAAGCATTGGACAATGTTGGCTAATGGCAGCTGTTTTTCCTGGCCCTCTGCCACCTCTGTTTCAGCGCCACTTTCAATTGCCTCAACTGTCTTTCCCTGCTGTTGTACATAGTACACTTTCCTGGGTACATTTCCACCTCCTTTCTGTGGAACCTCTTTATTCTTTAAGGTTTGGCATTGGGAAATGAAGTGCCCTGGTTTCCCACAGCCATAACACAATTTTGGACCCCTTTGTTCAAAGAGAGGGGTTTTTTCTCCCTTCCCTTCAAAGCTTTCTTTCATCTGTTGATTCTGCTCTGAGGGTTTGCTTCTAAAATGGCCTCCAGTATTCTGATAGTTCTTGTGGCAATCTCTGGGTTCTTTTCTTCTTTCCTCCCAGCTGTTACCTCCAAGTTTTACCTCAGAATATTTTGGGTTTCGTATTTCTGCGATAAAATCAGCTTCTTCGCTCGCCTGTCGAACCGTTCTGGGCTTTTTATCCCTGACCAAATACCTTAGTTCTCCTGGTAGAACTGAATAGAATTGTTCTAGCCCTATAATATCTTTCATTTCTTCTAAAGTCTCAACTTTAGCGTGTTCTAGCCACTTCTCCAAGTATTTGACCAGATTGGCTCCCAATTGATAATATGATTCCTCAGGTTTTCTTTTCAATGCTCTAAATTTCTGTCTGAGGTGCTCAGCATTGATCCCATACCTCGAGTAAACCAACTTTCTGAATGCTTCATAGTCTCTTGCTTGATCTGGGGCCATTTGAGAATAAATCTCATTTAACTCTCCACTTATTTGAGACCTGAGAATAATCATTCTCTCCTCAGCTTTCACTTTATAGTCCCAGCATGTCCTCTCGAAAGCAATGAGGAATGCCTCAGCACAATCACCCTTTCTGAATTGAGGGAATTTCTTTAAGTCAGCTTTTGATAAATTCCCCTCCTCAGTAGTTGAATTATTATTATTATTGTTCTGGGCAGATAATTCTAATCATCTCATTTCTAGTTGGTATTCCATCTGTCTCTTTTCTAGTTCCATCTCTCTTTCTTTGGCCTCAGAATCAGCCCTGAGCTGTAACTCTTTTTGTCTTTCCTCAGCCCTTATCCTAATCCTTTCTCTCTCCAAATCTAACTCATTTTGTCTTAGCTGGAATTCCTGTTCCAATTTACACTTCTGAAACTCTTGGGAGGTTAAAGTAGCTTCTCCTCTTCTTGAGGCATCCTCCTCCTGAGCATCATCATATTGCTCAGCTAATTCAGGGCCTTCCTCTGCGTGAGGTAAACCTTGTACATCAGATACCTCCATTGTTAACCATTTCCCCCTCTTAGAAGGCATGGTTTATTTGTCTTTCTCTGGATAAGTTGGTTGGTTTAATAGAGGCAAATAGACAAGCCTCAATTTAAAACCACTTTTTCCTTTTCTGTGTTAGAGAGAGAGAGTGATATACAGTATCCTTCCGCTGCAGCAGTGGATTGTTACTTTCTTTCTTTCTTTAGGCACCTAGCCTCGCTGCCTCTGGTACTGAAACACTGTTTCTTCAAGTCTCCAGACACCCAGCTTTTTCCTTTAATATTTATATTATTCCAGTCACCACTTAGATTTCGTCCCCTCAGCTTCCTTTGACCTTGGCTTCCCTTTTATTCCCTTCAGCGCTCCTCTTTCAGAGCTAGGGATCTAAAGTTAGCCCTCTTGGTCTTTCCCTAAGCTTGAGGTAAACTTTAAACACTAAATTCTCCTCAGAGTCTCTTCCTGCCTTAGTCTTTACATGATCAGGAGTCCCTTCCAAGCTATCCACACAGAGCTTTTAGGGTTCCCCACTCCTTCTCATTGGACTAACAGGTCCCTCAGACTCAGAGAATTTCTGTTCTTTTCCTTTGGCTCACTGGAATTTATTTATTTCGGATCCCACCGCTGATGCCACCACTTATGTCGCGCACCCCCAGTGTCCCTAGTTGGTTTCCCTCAAACCCAGGTCCCACTTTTGGGCACGACGTTCTTAATTCTCCTTACACCAACTGCCACCAGTGGATCTTTATCCACACGTTACCAATAATGCTTCCTGGACACGTGTTGTCAAATATAACAGATTATTTATTGTTTAGTTGTAGAATCACATAAGTATTTTAATAGATGTTGTATTGTGTTGTACTCATTACTTGGACATTAGACACGCATTTTTATTGGTAGTACTTCTCATATAAATCACTGTGAATCACTGGAATACTATTAGATGACTGTCTATTTATTTTACTTCTATCTTTTATCTATTCTTTAAACCATAAACCAACTATACCACACCAACTTTCCAATCTCTCTTATAAACCTCTCTAAAAACCTTCTCTCTCTCAGTTACCAACTGTCTCTAACTGTCTCTAACTGTCCCCCTGACTCCGCCCTCCTGTCCTCTTATAGGCTCCAGCTCTAGAGCTACACATGACAGACAGGTGGGACATGGGCATTCCGCCACAATTATTATTTTCAATATTTAAGGATGGAAATGAAAAATTATTCAATAAAGACCTAATTGCACATCTTATTGGTGCAGCAAGAGTTGAAATTGCACAAAACTGGAGAAATGCTCAAGATCTTTCAGTAAAAATATTTGAGAACAGAATCTGGTAAATGGTCCTGATGGAAAAGCTGACCAATCAAATTAAAATATTTAGAGGGTAAATAAAACAGGATAAATTTATGAAAACCTGGCAACCATTATTAACATATAGAGTTAGCTCAAGAAAAGAAGAATGTGATATGGGAAGTAATTTGGATTGCTGGCATGTAATATTTTATAAATATATTCTCAAAGGCTTTCACGGCCAGGATCCGAAGGTTGTTGTGGGTTTTCCGGGCTGTTTGGCCGTGTTCTTAAGGTTTTTCTTCCTAATGTTTTGCCAGTCTATGTGGCCAGCATCTTCAGATGACAGGAGTCAGAACTCTGTCTGTGCTCTGGTGCAGTTTGTTTGGAGAGTTGAGTATTTATAGCTGTGGGATCAGCTTTTGTCCTTTTCAGGAGATTGGGTGATTATAGTGATCAGCGTGTTTTTTGTTGGTGTATTTTTGTGGGTGTATTGTTGTGATAAGGGGGAGAGATTATCTGTCACTGTGATTGATGGGTGTCATTAGCTGGTCTTTGTGTGCAGTGATCACTGGTCCTTGTGGCTGGGTAGAATTCGTTGACCTATTGCAGGCTGTATTTTTCAGTGCTGGGAGCCAGGCTTTTTTGAGTTTTAAACTTTCTTCTTTTTTGTTGAAGCTCTGCTGGTGTTTGTGGATTTCAATGACTTCCCTGTGCAGTCTACCATGACTGCTGGTGTTGTCCAGTACTTCTGTGTTTTGAAATAGAATTTCATGTCCCGCTTGTTTTAGGGCATGTTCAGCTACTGCCGATTTTTCCAGTTTTAGTCTGCAGTGTCTCTTATGTTCTTTGATTCTGGTGTGGATGCTGTATACTCCTGCAGTGGTGAGGGGATCCTGTTTGTCCTTTGCTGACCGTAACATTTTAATTGTTATGTTAAAATATGAACTAGTGGATGTATAAAGAAAGATAATCTACTGAAAGAATATGTAAGTAATGTGATAGTATTATACTACAATTCTAACTTGCATTGTCATACTATGGATTTTAATAAAATTAAAATTATAAAGAAAAAAATGTATTGTATTTTGTCATGTCATGCTGCCAGTTGAATGTCTGAGATCTATGCGCTCTGTATATTTGTAAAATAGACTAAGTTGAATTTTACTCTCTCAGTGTTATAGTGTCTTTGCATCTTGATATCTCCTAACTCTGCTTACGTCCAGAAAATGTTAACAAATTATCAACAGGGTTATGGGCCCAGAGGAGATTGTTTCTAGCAGATAAGTGCTGAATGTCTGAGAGACGGAAGCATGTTAGTCAAAGCTGAAATTGGAACGGAGTTGGAGTCTGAGGGTGTTGAAGTAACTGAGTCTCGAAGTACTTCAGAGGATGAGGAGCAGACTAAAGCAGCAAGTTCCAGGATGCAGCAGTCTAGTGCTTTATCTATGTTGCATTTAAACGACACTAATTATATGTCTTGGCCTCTAAAGATGGAGATGTTTTTGAGGACAGAGTCTCTGTGGCAGTTCGTTGAAAATCATCCAAGAAATGATGAAAAACATAAACAAGATGAAAAGGCAAGAGCCACGATAATACTGTGCTTGGAAGATCCATAGCTGATTTATGTGAGGAATCTTACAACAAGCCAAGAGTGTTGGCAGGCACTCAGGAATGTTTATGTTCAAGATACACCCGAGTATAAAATGGCTGTTGCACGTAAGTTTTATAGCAAGAGATTAATGCCTGGTGAAAGTGTTGGTAACCATATTAAGGAAATTTTAGATTTATTTCTCCAGCTACAGGAGTGAGGGATGGAATTTACGCACTCGCATCAATGCTTCATGATCCTGAGCAGTCTTGATCAAAGTTGGGATAATCTGGTGATCAGTTTGGAAAGCATGGCAGAGGAAGACCTGAATGTGCAATATTTGTCAGGAAGACTGGTCGAGGAAGAGCAAAGGAGACATGCTAAGGCAGTGGAGAAGGTCGCGGAGAAGATAGTTAATCATCATAAACCAAGAGGGTTCATGGATGATGACATCACAGCAAACGAGGAGAAAGTTTTGACTGAAAAAATGCTATAGTTGTGGAAGTACCAGATATATCTTTAAAAACTGTCCCAGACGTGATGCAGTGGATAGAAGAAAAAAAGCAGATGTTTAAACAGCAGCGAAGCCATCAAGGTCAATTAGCTATTGTAAAGTGTGCATCTGAGCAACTTCAAGATTGCTTTAGGAGCACTGAATGGGCACTGTTTGAGGAGGACAATGTTGACACTTATACCTCGACAGTACTGTTTTATATCAAAAGCTGTATCGATGTTGTTACTACCACCAGACAAGTATGAGTGTTTTCTAATAACAAGCCTTGGCTAAATAGAGAAATGCGCCAGAAATGCTGCTTTTCATTCTGGTGATGTGCTACCGTGTAGAGAGGCCAGAGCTAAATTGAAAAGGGGTATTAGGGACGCCAAAGCCATGTACAGTCAGAGGATTGAGCAACATCTTGAGAGCTCTGACACTCGTCGGGTATGGCATGGCCTGCGACAAATCACGGGGCAGAGTAACAAAAACAGTCTGTTTAGCAGCAGTGATTTTTTGGCTGAGCAGTTAAATAAATTTTTCAGCCTTAGTTTTGAAGTGGAAACAGGAACAACCATTATTCCAGCACCTACTATCTATAGTACATCACTAGAATCTACCATTGACAGACAACCACTACTACTGCACATTTCAGATGTGAGACGCGCTTTCCAGAATATTAACGTTTGAAAGGCAGCTGGACCAGATGGAATCATGGGATGAGTTGCTAGGGGCTGCGCTGCAGAATTAGCTGGACTTTTTACGGATATTTTCAATATATCCTTGTTGCAGTGTTCTGTCCCCACTTGTCTGAAGACATCTATTATAGTGGCAGTCCCCAAGCAGTCAGCTGTGGCATCTCTCAATGATTATAGACCAGTAGCTTTAACATCTGTTATTATGAAATGTTTTGAGAGACTGGTGCTGGATTACATTAAGGCTAGTCTTCCACCTTCTTTGGACCCATGGTAATTTGCATACAGGAGAAATAGATCTATTGTTGATGCTATGTCCATTGTTCTCCATACTGTTCTGTTCTGAAACCTTTAATGGCATTTACAAACTGCAGCAACACAAGCAAAATAGGAGAAGTAAAACTGCACAAATTTCACAAATTAGGAGCGAGAAGCAGGGGACAATTTCAGAATTGCAGATAAGAAACCTGCAACAGCAGTGGTCAGGGAATTACATTCGTCCCTCATGAAAATAGAAAGAATTGACTCAGAAGAATTGGAAAAATAAGAGATCCAAGGTTCAAGAAAAAAAATTCGGAAGTGAGAATGGGCAGGGCATTGAAACAGAATATGAACCAGGGTGTCAGGAGACTCTAAACAAAAAAAAAAAAAACAAAGTCTTTTTTCACAAAGGATATTAAGAAATCGACCGGCATGGGTGGCCGAAGGAAAAATATTAAAACGGGCTAACATAAAAGCTCTTCTTAGATGTGGGTTTACGAGGGAATGGAAATATTTGGGAGAATGATCCTGAGATGGAAAGAATCCAACAGAAAGAGGGGAACATACAGGATTAAGGTTATTGCAAAGGTAATTAAATTCGGCATGACAGAGCTTTTCCTTGATTATGGAATAAGCCCCAGGGAGATTCATATCTAGCAAAGATTCCAGGGATATGTGAAGAGAGAAGAGTTTCTTTTCAAGAAGCCTGAACCAAGAAAAGGAGTAAGAATCACACAATAAATCATATATCAGGGATCCAGAATGCGAATTTAAAAAAAGACAGAGCCAAAATTTAAATGTGAGTAACCAGGCAGTTGTGGAATGTAGGTGAATGCCCAATTCTAAAGAAATAGTAGAAAGCCAAATTAAGTTGGGAACTCCTAATATTCTGCAAAAAAAACATTGCTGCAACTTGATCAATATCCAAATTAACCGAGTGTATCCATATAGGCACACCGTATAGCAAGTGAGAAAGAATCTTAGACTGAAAAATCTGAAAGGCTGCTGGGATATATTGGTTTCTGGAAGAATAATGAAACTTAGAAATAGCTTTTAATTGGGGAGAAATTGAAGAGATAGCAGCTTTTTTATGTAGTGTCCAGCTGAGTTTGTGATGAATAAAAAGACCCAAATACTTATAAGAGTGTACTTGACGATAGGAAGAAGATCCTATTGTCCAAGGGGTAGGGGACCAAGAGCGGGGAAAAAAACAAAATTTGGATTTTACTAGGGTTAATGGATAGATGATTAAGATCACAGAAATCCTGAAATTTAAGTAAAGTGCGACGAAGGCCTGATCTAGTACAAGACATCAGCACTGTATCATCGGCATACAGGAGTATAGATAAGGGAACACCGTTAAGGGCCGGAGCCGACTGATTGCGAGGGGAAAGAAAAGAGGGAAGATTGGCTAAAAATAAATTAAATAATAGAGGGGCCAAAATGCAACCTTGGCGGACACCTTTGAAAATTGGAATTTTTTCAGTAAGAGTGTTGGAATTAGGTAAACGAACCTGGCAGGAATTATGTGAATGCAATTGGCGGAGCAAAAATAGCAGGCATGGATCGATATTCCAATTGGAAAGTTTTTTCCATAGTAGATCTCTATTTACGGAGTCAAATGCCCCTCGGAGGTCCACAAAGGCAACAAAAAGTTTGGTTTTGTTGTGGATTGCGTATTTTTCAGCAAGAAAAGTCAGCAAAAAGATATGATCCAGAGTGGACGCTCCGGCACGAAAGCCTATCTGTTCCTTTCCAGGAAGATCTTTATCAGCAGCCCATGTGGAGAGTTTTTTCAAGAGATATTTAGAATATAATTTTCTTATATTGGATAATAAACTTATTGGGCGATAATTTGAGGGTTGAGAGGGATCGTCTTTTTTGTGAATAGGTATAAGAATGGATGATAACCAGGAGTTTGGAAAACAGCCAGAGTGATTTATCAAGGTAAAAAGAGTAGCTAAGGACTCTGCCCACCAGTGAGGGTTTATGGTCAAGATCTCATTAAAAATGAGATCAGGGCCAGGAGCTTTACCTGGCTTAAGTGAGATAATTAGTTCAAGGATCTCTTCGGGGGTGGCTGGGGACCACTCAGGAAGGTCTTGTGGTATGTTTACTGAAGAAGAACATGAAGTCGGGATGGAGAAAATTTTAGTAAAATAATCAATCCAGGTAACAGAGGAAATAGAATTGGATGGTTTGAAAGATGGAGAATTAACCCGAGACACCAAAGACCAAAAAGACTTTTGGTCATGTGATAAGATTGCTTGATGAAGTTGGGACCATTTTTGCTGGGCAAACCAATGTCTTTTCTCATTGAAGAAGGCACAGCCTGCCCTACACAAATGAAAATATGATTTTAAAAGTGATGGAGTGGGTTGTTGATGAATTAGTTGGAATATTGATTTGTTGGAATATTGATTTGTTTTTTTAGGGACCAACAATCTGAGTCAAACCAAGAGTCAGAGCTATGGTTGTCCCTGGGTATTTGAGAGGGACAGGAAAGGCAGAGAAGTTGAACTAATGAATCAATTATAGAATTATACGCAGAGATAGCTATAAGGGGAGAAGAAGCTGAATTTAAATTATCAGTAAGAGACTTAGTTTCTGGATGATGACTCCAAGAAGAAAAAACTTGGGCTGTTATTAAAGAGCATTTGAAAGGGTAGAGAGATCTATGAGGGAAAGGTAAGGGATGAGCCTGAGGGAAAGGGAGGGAAAGAGATAGGAAAATAGGAAGGTGATCGCTCTCAGTGCGGGTATCTACGAAAAAATTAGTTATCTGGGGTAAGAGGTCTGGAGAGGCAAGAACATAATCGATGACACTCGAACCTCTCACTGAAAAATGAGTAAATTCACCGGGGATATCACTGCCCGAAGAACCGTTGAGGATAAATACATTCAAAGTGGTACACAGATCAATAAGAAATGGAGTATAGCTATTAAAGGAATGGTCCTTGGAAGTCCTTGAAGTAAGAAAACAAGGAGGAGTCCATACAGACTCTATACTGTATTGAGTCACTTAGAACAACAGGGAACTTATGCGAGGCTGTTGTTTGTGGATTATAGCTCTGCTTTTAATACCATGCTACCCAATAGGTTGTTTTTTAAAATGATCAACCTGGGACTACCTCAGAAGATTTGTGTGTGGGTAAAGGACTTTCTGACAGACAGGCCACAGTCAGTAAGGATGGGATCTCACCATTCTTCCACCTTGGTACTAAGTACAGGAGCTCCCCAGGGCTGTGTGCTAAGTCCCTTCCTCTATTCCCTGTACACACATGATTGCACCCCACTGTATAACACCAACGCAATTATTAAATTTGCGGATAATACGACAGTGGTGAGGCTCATAAATAAGAACAATGAGTCTGCTTACAGAAAGGAAGTACAAGGGTTGATACTGTGGTGTAAAGAAAATAATCTTATACTTAACATAAAAAAAAATAAAGAACTCATAATTGATTTTAGGAGGAAGAGGAATGTACATTTACCACTGTACATAAATGGCGAGTAAGTGGAGAGGGTTGGTAGTTTTAAATTTCTGGGCACTTACATCCCAGGACCTCTCATGGACTATAAATGCGAACATGCTAGTGAAGAAGGCACAGAAGAGGCTGTATTTCCTGAGAATGCTCGGGAAGTTCAATTTATCTCAGCATTTACTTCTGTCCTACTATCGTAGCACCATTGAGAGTGTCCTAACCTATGGCATTCTTGTATGGTTTGGGAGTAGCTCTGTAGCAGACAAAAAAGCTCTACAGAGAACCATTAAAATTGCCCAGAATATCATCGGGCTCCAGCTATCAACCCTGGATGACATCTTCACATCCCGCTGTCTGAGGAAGTCACACAACATCCTGAGAGACTTTTCCCATCCTGCTCACAACTTCTTTGAACTGTTGCCGTCTGGCAGAAGATACAGAACAATTAAGACTTGGACCAAACGTTTTCTGAATAGTTTTTATCCCAGAGCTATAATTGCACTTAATAATGAACTTAAAGACCACCAGCAGTGAATAGTTGGACAGTGTTACTTAGCCTGCGGTGTAGATGTTTGTGTTCTTAGTGGGGGATTTTTAGTGGGTGGGGAGTGTTTGGGGATTTTTTTATGTGTGTGCATGTGGGTCTGGTCTCTGGGTGTCTGTGTGAATTTCATTGTACAGTCAACCCTCGACTTACGAATGGCCCTAGTTACGAACATTTCAACTTAGGAACCGCTCTGATAGAAAAATATTGACTCGACTTGCGAACTTAAATTCGAGTTACGAACCGGAAAAAAAAACTCTTTTTTTAACCTAAGTCATCTTAGGCTAAAAGGAAAAAAAAGAAAAAAAATTCTGCCCCTAGTGGTAGGAATGGATTAACCGGCTTTGCATTAGTTTCTATGGGAACTAATGATTCGAGTTACAAACCGCCCCTCGACCTAAGAACCAAAAACAGCCAGAACGGATTAATTGGTTTTCAATGCATTCCTATGGGAAATGCTGATTCGACTTACGAACTTTTCGACTTACAAACTTCCTTCCGGAACGGATTAAGTTTGTAAGTCGAGGGTTGACTGTATGTGTTTACTATGTATATACTTACAATGACAATAAATACATTTATTATTTATTTATTATTTAAAGTCTTGTGAAAACAAGCAAGATAATTTATGGCTCTTGGACAGTGGAGCTTCTCAGCACGTCTGCTGGCAATAAGAGCTGTTCACTAATTTAACCCTTTCAGCTCAACAGAAAGTGAGTTTAGCAGACGGACAATCTGCTGCTGTGAAAGGATCAGGTTCTGTGTATGTTAACTGTTTAAATCAAATATTGAATAATGTATTATGTGTACCTATTTTACAGTACAACCTGTTAAGTGTATACAGTCTAGATAGAGATGGCTACACTGTAATTTTTGAAAAAGGGAGTTGCAAAGTTATGAAAAATGGTGCACAGGTGGCAATTGGTTATCTAAAAAATCATCTTTATGTGATGGGTGAGAATAAAGTTGCTACAAACGTTGTTAGCAACTCAGGGTCACATGAAAAATGCATACACAGCCTACATAGAAAGTTAGGGCATGTAAGTTTTGGAGTTCTAAACACAACTAAGGAATGTGTGCCCGATCTAATTATAAAAAATTGTGAAAAATATTTAGACTGTAATATGTGTAAATTAATCAAATCTAAGGCTTTCCCAGTGAGCAAAAAGAGTAATAGGATCATAGAATTTTATTGATATTGAGAAAACATGGGACTTGTAGTCACATAAAAGAAGATGGAGTCTGTTAAGTTCTGTTGAGTTAAAAGCAATTGAATGTATGAGATTGTTTTTGCAGAGTTGCCTGGTACAAGAGGAGCTTGTTACTGAGATAAGAAGGCAAGGCCAGAGAGAGGCCTGGAGGAGACCAAACAAGAATACCGCTTTAATTGGGAACAAAATAAAAACACCCGTGGACTCATGAGAAATATGGGTGGAGAGATGTGTTAAGTTTTCTTGCAATTAATTGGATAACAGCTGCTAAGTGCCAAGAAGAAGGAGGTCTTAAACATGTAGAAAAATGATTGTTTTCCATATAGGAGAAGTTCTCTTTGTTGTTGGTTGGTGTATGTCGAAGAATCTTTTTCAGGATGTAGAAAAGAAAAACGGTTTGTCTTTTTGAAACAAGGAGGAGGAGGAGGAAATAGCCCAGCTTAGAAGCCAAGATCATTACTTAGCTTAGTTTCTAGTATATATTTTTTTAAAATAAGAAACAGCAGCTTTATTTAACCATTGTAGCTTTTGGATATGTCCTATGCTTAATGCCTTTTGCACAATAACTGTATTCTAATGACTTTATTGTCTTTATAAAACAAATATAATCCTTACAGAGGACTGGTCTCTTGAACAGCAGGATTCACATCTAAACCCAGTGGTGATTTGTTAATTGGTCCTACTTTACAAGGCTGTTGTGTTGTCTAAGGAAACACAGAGTCAATGCTTAATCACTTGGAAAGTAAGCAAAGGTTTTCTTTTAAGGTCAGGCTTGTCCATGGGGCTTATGCTACGCACTTCTGAGTCCTAGAGGACCAACCTCAGAGATAAAGGTGGTAGTTTTGCACCCTGTCCAAAACTCATACTCTCTTTAGGGAGGGGTGAGTGTTACAAGAATCATAGAAAAGTGAAGTTGGAAGGGGTGTACAACCCCATCAAGTCCAACCCCCTGCTCAATGCAGGAATACAATCAAAGCATATCTGCCAGGTGATTATCTAAGACTTTCTTGAATGCCTCCAATGTTGGAGGACTCACCAACTCCCAAGGTAACTGGTTCCACGGTCGTACTGCTCTAACAGTTAGGAAGCTTTTCCTGATATTCAACCGAAATCTGGCTTCCTTTAACTTGAGCCCATTCTTTTGTTTGGTTTTTTAAAATTATTATTTATTTTTAAAAACTAGGGATAAGGTAAGGAATACAAAAGGTAGAGGGGGATGTAGGAGGGAAAAAGAGAGAGGAGGAAGGAGAACATAAAATGTACTGTCATCCAATCTGTTTGTTCATGTTGTGATATCAAGTCCACTTTTCGCCTTTTTACAATTTGATTGCCCTCCAGGTTTCAACTTATAGTTACATCTTAGTTTAATTCTATGCTATTCAAGCTCTATCTGGAGACTCAAGCCATTAATATAATAAATCCCATCATTCAGTTCCCTTTTGTATTGGACAGTCTTTAAACACTTCTGATAGTATATCCATTTCTCCCACTTCCCATATCTTCTCAATGAGTTCTTCTTGTTTCGGTATCTCCGATTTCTTCCAGTTCTTAGCATACAGCATTCTGGCTGCAGTGACTATATATATAACTAGATAGTTCTTTGTCTTAACTATATTATTTGGTATAATGCTCAGTAGAAACAATTCTGGGGTTAGTGGAACATTACAAAGCAGTATTTTTTGTAACAGAGTATGTACTGCTATCCAATACTGTTTCGCTACTCTACGAGTCCACCACATATGGTAAAAGCTTCCCTCTTGTGCTTCACAATTCCAACACACTTTTGACACCTCTGTATAAATCTTTGACAATTTTTTCGGAGTCATATGCCACCTATAAAACGTGTTATATATGTTCTCCTTAAAATTTACCAATTTTGTGAGCTTTAAGTTATTTTTCCATATTTGCAATCATTGATCAATATCAATATTATGTCCTATATTTTGTGCCCACCTAATCATACATTCTTTTACCATCTCATCTTGCATTTTAGTTTCAAGCAAATAATCATACATTTTCTTAATTACTTTATCATTTGAACCCAGCAAAAGTTTATCAAATACCATTTGTTCTGTGTAAAAGCCCTCTATTTTATCTTTTCTATACCTAGATTCCATTTGTGCTCTGGACCACCAGTCTAGATATATGTTTTGTGTTTCTAACTCTTCTTTGGACCTTAACTCACAATCCTTTTTTTAATAGATCTTGATATCTTAAAAGTTTCGCTTCTGTCATGATCTTTTTCCAAGTCCCTAGAAGGGCTCTTCTTATCATATGCGAGTTGAAACTTTTCTGCTCTTTATCTTTTTTGTACCATAGAAAAGCATGCCAACCTAACTGTAAATCATGTCCTTCCAACTTGAGTAGTCTATCATGATCTAAAGTTATCCATTCCTTCATCCAGACTAATACACAGGCTCTATAATACAATGCCCAATCTGGGAGACCAAAACCTGCTCTTTGTTTGGCATCTTGCATTGCTTTGATTTTAATTCTTGGTTTTTTTTACCTTGCCACACAAATCTCATGATTATCTTATTAAGTTCTTGGAAAAATGACTGTTTAAGTATTATGGGAATTGTCTGAAATAAAAATAAAATTTTAGGTAGAACATTCATTTTGATGGTTGCTATTCTTCCCATCAACGATAGCTGTAATTTGTCCCATCTCTCCAAGCTATTTTGTATCTCTTTACTCAACTTCATATAATTGTCTTTAAATAATGTACTAGTTTTTCTTGTGATTTGAATCCCTAAGTATCTGACTCTCTTCTCTTCTTGAAAGTTAGTCCTTTCTATTAATTTCTGTCCTTCTTGATCTCTCATATTTTTAACAACTATTTTTGTTTTCTTTTGGTTTATTTTCGTTCCTGCCATATCACTTGAGCCCATTGTTGTGTGTCCTGCACTCTGGGATGATAAAGAATTTGTCAGCATCCTTCTTGAAGTGTGGTGTCCAGAACTGGACACAATCCTCAAGGTGAGGCCTAACCAGTGCTGAATAAAGGGGGACTAGCACCTCACAGGATTTGGAAACTATACTTCTATTAATGCAGCCTAAAATAGCATTTGCCTTTTTTGTAGCCACATCACACTGTTGGCTCATATCCAGCTTGTGATCTACAACAATTCCAATATCCTTCTCATTCGTAGTTTTGCTGAGCCAAGTATCCCCAATTTTGTAACTGTGCAATTGGTTTCTTTGTCTGAGGTGCAATACTTTGCACTTCTCCCTGCTGAATTTCATTCTGTTGCTTTCGGCCCAGTGCTCCATCTTATCAAGGTCATTTTCATTTTTGTTTCTGTCTTCAAGGGTATTATCTATTCCACCCAATTTTGTCATCTGCAAATCTAATTAGCATTCTCTATATCCCCTGATCAAGGTCATTAGTAAAAATGTTGAAGAGTCCTGAGCCTTTCGGTACCCCACTTGTTACATCCTCCCAGTTAGAGAAGCACCCATTAATTATCACCCTCTGATTACAATTCTGTAGCCAACTGTGTATACACCTGACACTTGATCTATCCAGCACACACCTAGTTAGCTTGCTAATCAGATCATTGGGCACTTTGTCAAAAGCTTTGCTGAAGTCAAGATATACTATGTCTACTACATCCCTCTGTCTATCAGGGAGGTGACCTGATCAAAAAAGAGATCAAATTAGTTTGGCAGGATTTGTTATTGACAAATCCGTGTTGGTTTCTTGTTATTACTGCCTTGTTTTCTAGGTGCTTGCACAATGACCATTTTACTATCTGTTCCAGAATTTTGCCTGGGATTGATGTCAGGCTGGCTGACCTGTAGTTCCCAGGTTCCCTTTTTTTGCCTTTTTTGAAGATATAGGCAACATTGGTCCTCCTCCAATCCTCTGGCACCTCACCCGTTTCCCATGATTTCCAGGAAATAATGGAGAGCGGTTCTGAGAGTTCTTCAGCCAGTTCCTTCAGTACTCTCGGATGCAGATCATCCGGCCCTGGGGAGTTGAACTCATTCAAGGTGGTAAGGTATTCCTTCACTATTTGTTTATCTATCTCCAGCTGCAATTCTGTCCCCCCCACTTGCACTTCCAATTTTTTTGGAATTTCATAGTCTGTCTTATGGGAAAAGACTGAACTAAAATAGGAATTGAGCACCTCTGCCTTTTCTTTTTCCTCTGTTATCATTTTTTTCCATCTCCATTGCGGAGCTGTGCCACTATGTTTTTTGTTTGTCTTTTGCTACTCACATACCTTTTTATTGCTTTTAGTGTCTCTAGTTAACCTCAGCTGATTCTCAGCTTTTGCCCTCCTAATGTCATCCCTGTGTTTACTTGCTACTTGTCTGTACTCATCCTTGGTGGCCTGGCCTTTTTTCCATTTCCTGTACATGTCTCTTTTTTTGGTTTTTAGATCCTCCCTGAGCTTTATGTGAAGCCATTGTGGCTTTTTTTTTTTTAAGCCTCCCATTTTTTTCTTGTTGGAATTGTTTGCAGTGCTGCCTGTAGAGTTTTTTGGTGTTTTTTTAAGAAACTCCCACCCTTCTTGGACTCCTTTTCTTGTTAGGATCTCCTGCCATGGGACCTTACTTATTGTCACGAGTTCAGCCGAAGAAGATCTGGAATCAGAGGGGTTAATTACAGCTGAGGAAAATGCTGGGCAATTAGTATCACAGACAGCTGAATCACTGCCAGATTCTCCTCCCCCACTAGCCAGTGTGAGAGATAAGCTTCGACAGAGACTCACAACATGGAAGTCTGAGGCTCGCATGAATGCTTCTCACAGGAACATCAGGTCGACCAGCCCTGAGTTTTAACAGGATGGAATGTTTCTAGGAACTAGATGATTGTTGCTGCTATATAATTTGTACCCAGAGACTTGGAAGCTCGTGGAAGCAACAAGTCAATTCTCTGGCTCGCGTCCATGCTCCTGCTTATCTTGAACCTTGCTCTCTTGACCCTTGACTTTTGGACTCTGACTTCTGACTACGGTTTGTGTTTTGGGTTTGACAATTTGGCATCTGTTTTGTATCTTCTGGACTTCTGACCTTGGACTGGCTTATTGGACTTTCGCCTGCTGAATCCCCTAGAAACGTGACAGATTGCTTCCACCACACACTCTCTCCACAAGATGGAGGGAGAGGCAAGTGAAGGCTCTGGGCAGCTGAATGCTGTGCTAACTCAGGTGCAGTATCATATACAAATGGTGGCACAGCTTCAGCAGCAACAACTGCAATTTCAGGCCAACACTGCTTCCCAGATCAAGTGCCCTGTGCTTCCTCCAGAAAAGTCTGGAGGAAAGGTGGAGGAGTTTCCAGCATTCCTGGCACAGTGTAAACTGTATATTGAGCTGCGTGCCAGAGACTTTCCCACGGACAAAACCAAGGTATGCTTCATATTCAGTCTTCTCAAGGGACAGGCAGCTAAATGGGCTACTCCTCTATTCCTTGCTCCTTCACCCCTGTTAACCAATTACCAGGGTTTTTTGGACCATATTTCAGCAGCTTTTGCTAATCCCTTGCAAGCTGCTACTGCCAATAGGAAGATTCGGGCCCTGAAACAGGGTAAGGGTTCAGTTTCCCAGTATTCCACTGAGTTCAGACTCTTGGCCCAAGACTTGGTCTGGAACAAGGTGGCTCTCATGGACCAATATATGGAGGGGCTGGCTGATGATATCCTGGATGAGCTGGCACGTGTGGACAGACCCAATATGCTGCAAGAACTAATCATGCCATGCCTTCACATCGATGGCCACCTAGAGAGCCGACGCCTAGTATGGGGCGGTTCCCGTCCTTCGCAGCCACTCCCAACATCCGCTAGCACTGGAGGAGAGGATTTCGAGCCCATGCAGTTGGGGGCTGCTCGGCCACACCTCACCCCTGAGGAAAAAACACGATGCCATTCACAAAATCTCTGCCTGTACTGTGGGGGAGCAGGACACTTCGCCTCTGGCTGCTTCATCAAGCAGCGCGCCCCTGGCTCCGTGTTACCACCGCCAGTAAAAGATTTGCCCCATTTCTGAGTGGACCCCCAGACGTGGGGCACCTAGCTGGGTCCCCTGAACCCTATGTTAATATCCAGGGTCCATTCCTTGTGCCAGTGAAACTTTGCTTACCGGATGGGCACTGGCTGTTTGTTTATGCCATGGTCGATTCCGGGGCTGACCACTGTTTCATTGACACGGCCTTCGTGAAACAACGCCAGAATCCTGTACAGGACAAAGAGACCCTGGCCCTAGTTGAGTCCATTGACGGGCGTCTCCTCCGCTCTGGCCCAGTGACCCAGGAGACCTGTCCGGTTATTCTCCAGATCCAACACCACCAGGAGCAACTACAATTCAACGTTGCACATATGCCTCATTTTCCCCTCATTCTGGGACTTTCCTGGCTCTGGACACATAACCCCCTAGTGGACTGGGCACAAGGGGAGTTGCGCTTCAGGGATCCATGTCCGCATCTGGTTCCACCGGCCACCTTGGCTGCAGCAGGTTCAACAGTTAGTCCCATGATACCCTCAGCATACAGGGAATTTGCTGTCGTCTTTGAGGAAAAGGGGGACGACCAGCTACCCCCGCATCGACCCTATGATTATCCCATCAATTTGGTGCCTGGGGCACCCCTCCCTATGGCACGGATCTACCCTATGTCCGAACCAGAACTAGCAGCCTTGCGGGCCTTTCTTGACAAAAACCTGAAACGGGAATTCATCCGGCCATCCACATCACCCCTGTCTGCACCTTTGTCAAAAAAAAAAAAAAAAAAAAAAAGGGTGGAGAGCTCTGCCCCTGCAATGATTACCAGGCCTTGAATAAAATAACAATTCGGGACCACTACCCCCTGCCATTGATCGCTGAACTCCTGGATCGCCCAGGTCTATACCAAGCTGGACCTCCGTGGCGCCTACAATTTGGTGAGAATTCATGCAGGTGATGAGTGGAAGACGGCTTTCGGGACTCGTTATGGCCAGCACGAATACCTGGTCATGCCTTTCGGCTTGACCAACGCTCCGGCCGTATTCCAGTGGTTCATGAACGTCATCTTCCAAGACCTGCTCAATCGCTTTGTGATCATCTATTTGGATGACATTTTGATTTACTCCCGAAACCCCACTTGGCACACAGAAGACGTTCGCCAGGTCTTACAACAACTACGAGATCACCGACTCTATGCCAAGCTGGAGAAGTGTGAGTTCAACCTGCAGGAAGTCGAGTTCCTAGGCCACATCGTGTCACCCCATGGGATCCAGATCGACCCAAAGAAAATAGAAGCGGTTCTGACCTGGCAGAAGCCCCGGAACCGTAAAGGTGTGCAGCAATTTCTCGGCTTCGCGAACTATTACCACCAGTTTATACCAGCCTATGCTGACATAACCATGCCTCTGACCCATCTCCTCTGGCCCAAAGAGCCGTTTCTTTGGACTCCAGAGGCAGACCATGCCTTCACCACCCTGAAAACCCGCTTTACGACCAAGCCAATCCTGCGTTATCCAGACCCCCGACTGCCATTTACCGTGGAGATGGATGCCTCCAGTGTGGCCCTGGGTGCAGTGCTGTCCCAGCAGGAGGACCCCTCACAGCCACTGCAGCCCTGCGCTTTTTACTCCTGGCAGTTAACACCTTCAGAAGGCAACTACACCATCTGCGAGCAGGAACTCCTGGCCATCAAAACCGCTTTCGATGTCTGGAGGCATTACCTTGAAGGGGCCCATCACCCCATCCAAATTTTGACTGACCACCGGAATCTGGAACACTTGCAAACAGCCCGACGTCTCAATCAATGCCAGATCACGTGGTGCCTCTTCTTCTCCCAGTTTGACTTCCGCATTACCTATATCCTGCAGACCCAGAATCAAAAAGCCGACACCCTTTCCTACAAACCGGAATACACTGTATCACCCTCTGAAGAGACTCCAGCCACACCTATCTTATCACCCTCAGTCTTCACAGCCACTACAACCCGCTTGCCCCTGGCTGAGGAAATTCAGGCCATCCAAGCCCAAGATCCCTGGGCCAAGCAACGCTTGCAGGAACTCCAAGAGGGCCCTGCTGGAGACTTTGCTAACCACCAGGGTCTCCTATTGCACTGAGGGCACCTGTATGTCCCTCCAGGGCCCCTCTGAGCCAACGTGCTCTACTTTACCCACGATTCCCCTCCTGCAGGACACTTTGGGCAGTGTAAGACTCTGCATCTACTCACATGGGAGTTCTGGTGGCTCCGGGTTCGTGCTGACGTTGCTCGTTACATTGATTCCTGTGAGGTTTGTCGTCGAGCCAAGGACGTACCAGCCAAACCTCCAGGGCTGCTACATCCACTACCCATACCAGCCGGCCCTTGGGACACAGTATCTCTGGACTTCATCACTGACCTCCCACGGTCACAAGGGCACACCTGCATTCTGGTAATGGTGGACCTGTTCACTAAAATGGCTCATTTTGTCCCGTGTCCCAAGCCTCCCACAGCTCCTGAAACAGCTCAGCTCTACCTTCAACATGTTTTTCGTCTACACGGGCTCCCGACACACTTAATTTCGGATCGTGGCTCCCAATTCACCTCCCAGTTCTGGCAAGCCTTGCACACCAGTCTAGGTACCCAGGTGCACTTATCTTCGGCGTACCATCCTCAAACAGATGGACAGACCGAGCGTACTAACGCCACCCTTGAACAGTACCTACATTGCTATACCTGCTATCAGCAGGATGATTGGGCTACCTTGCTACCCCTGGCTGAATTCGCCTACAACAACGCCATACATTCGTCCACAAAACAGACCCCATTTGCAGCCACTTATGGATACCACCCTCGTTTTTTCCCAGCCATCCTGCCGTCGACCACAGTTCCTGCTGCTGACACTCACGTATGCGAGTTGCAGGCTCTCCAAGATTTGCTCCAAGAGCAACTTCAGCAAGCTAAGGATGCCTACAAGTCAGCGGCGGACAGAAAACGGCAAGAAGGGCCACCTCTGAAACCAGGGGACCAGGTCTGGCTCTCCACCCGTTATCTATGCTGACCTGGCCGGTAGCGCAAGTTGGACCCTCGGTTCGTAGGGCCTTATCTAATCACATATCAAATCAACCCTGTCGCTATTCGGCTACAACTCCCAGCCACTCTCCGTATTCACCCGGTTTTCCATCGGTCCCTCCTTGTCCTTGTTGCTGCACCAGACCCTGTCCGACCTCCACCTCTGGCTCGACCTCCACCCATTTTGTTCGATGACGAGGAAAAATACGAGGTTCATCAGATCCTAGACTCACGAATCCACCATGGGGGTCTTCAGTACCGCATGGTCTGGGAGGGCTATGGCCCTGAGGATCGATCATGGGAACCAGCAAGCAACTTACACCCCCCCCGACCAGGTACAACAGTTCCATGCCACCTATCCTGATTGACCCGGCCCATCTGAAGGGGGGAGCCCTGCGGGGGGGAATAGTGTCACAAGTTCAGCAGAAGAAGATCTGGAATCAGAGGGGTTATTTACAGCTGAGGAAAATGCTGGGCAATTAGTATCACAGACAGCTGAAACACTGCCAGATTCTCCTCCCCCACTAGCCAGAGTGAGAGATAAGCTTCAGCAGAGACTCACAACACGGAGGTCTGAGGCGCGCATGAATGCTTCTCACAGGAACATCAGGTCGACCAGCCCTGAGTTTTAATGGGATGGAATGTTTCTAGGAATTAGATTATTGTTGCTGCTATATAATTTGTACCCAGAGGATTGGAAGCAACAAGTCAATTCTCTGGCTCGTGTCCACACTCCTGCTTATCTTGAACCTTGCTCTCTTGACCCTTGGCTTTTGGACTCTGACTTCTGACTACGGTTTGTGTTTTGGCTTTGACAATTTGGCATCTGTTTTGTATCTTCTGGACTTCTGACCTTGGACTGGCTTATTGGACTTTCGCCTGCTGAATCCCCTAGGAACGTGACACTTATCCTTCTTCTGAGATTATTAAAATTGGCTTTTTAAAAATCCTACAGAAGTGTGTGGCTACACACTGCTTTCGTTTCCTTTGAAATCAAGATAGAAGGACATGGTCACTCTCACCTAGAGGTCTCCATACTGCCACTTCCCCCACCAAGTCATCTTTGTTGCTGAGAATCAAGTCAAGGATAGCAAATCCTCTAGTTTCTTTCTCCACTTTTTGTAGGAGAAAATTATCAGCCACACAAGCCAGGAATTTCTTGGAAAGGCCATACTTGGCAGAATTTGCCTCCCAACATATATCTGGATAATTAAAATCTCCCATCACTACTACTTTGTGTCTCTTTGAAAACCCTGCAATTTGTTTTTCAAAGGTTTCATCCGCTTCCTCTCTTTGATTGGGCGGTTGGTAGTAGACTCCAACTACCAAGTTCCTTTTGTTTTCTGCCCCAACTAGATTGATCCAGATGCTCTCAATGGGACAGCCAATCTCCTCCTCCTGTATTTCTGTGCAGGAATGCTTATTTTTGACATATACTGCAACTCCACCTCCCTTTTTATTCTCTCTGATCTTTTTGATTAGTTTATATCCCTCAATTGCTGTATTCCAGTCATGGGCGTCATCCTACCAAGTTTCAGTTATTCCTATCAACTCATACTTACCCTCCTGAATTAAAATTTCCAGTTCTTGTTTGTTTCTCATACTCCTGCCATTCATATACAGACACCAGAGGTTGTGTGATTTGTGGCCTGTTTGCCTTTGTACATTTTTATGAATATTATGATGATTATTGTTATGATTATTATTCTGATTATTATTGTTAATGTTATTATTTTTGCACTTTTGATCAGTTTGGTCCATTCCTTTTATTGTGTGTAAGGCTTCATCTACCCTTAACTCTGTGCTTCCGTCTCCCTCCCCCTTTCAAATTCAGTTTAAAGCCTTCCTGATGAAGTTCTTCATGCTATGGACAAACATGTTCTTCTCAGTCCTTGTTAGATGCAAGCCGTCTCTTGCTAGCAGTCCTTCTTCCAGGAAGCTCAGGCCATGGTCCCAAAAACCAAATCCCTCTCATCAACACCACCTTCGTAGCCAGTCATTCACCCAGAGGATTTTCCTTTCTCTTTCAATTCCTTTTCTGAGCACCGGTAGGATGGAAGAAAAAACTATCTGGGCCCTAAAGTCCTTCAGTTTCCTTCCCAGAGCTTCAAAGTCAGACATGATTTCTCGGTAGCTCCTCTTGCCTGTGTCATTTGTTCCCAAGTGGACAAGAAGAAAGGGATATGTATCTGTAGATTTTATGAGTGATGGCAATCCTTCCATCACATCCCTTAGCTGTCCTCCAGGGGGACAGCATACCTGGTGAGTCCATGGCCCCTCCCGGCAAATTTCAGTCTCAATTCCACATAGCAGGGAGTCCCCTACTACAACTACTCTCCTCTTCTTCTTTTTGTAGGGTGTGGGTTCAGTGATTATATTCTGCTGCACTTCAGCCATACTCATGTCCTCCTGTGGCGTCTCATCTTCATCCTGTCTGATAGACTCTTCTTCAAGTAACTGAAAGTGGTTTTGTAGTTCCACCGGGAAAAAGTGTCTTCTTCTTTTGCTCCTAACTGTGATTCTTTTCCATGGTGGTTCCTCCACTATGTTTGTAGCCTCTACAGCATTTTCCTCCACTGCAATGTTTTGTTTTTCTTCCATCAGCAGTGCCCCCTCTGACAGCTGATGCCGCTCAAGAGTTCTATCATCTTCCCTTATAGCCTTGAGTGTGGCTACTCACTGCCCCAGATCTCTGACTTTCTCTTCTAACAGTGCCACCAGTTTACACTTGTTACATGTATACTGCATTTTGCACTCAGGAACAAAGACAAACATAGCACAAACTTTGCAGGTAACCATAACTGAATTGTCTCCACCCTCCATAATCCCTTCTAGCTTTTTTAATTTCAGCTGTTTGTTTAGGATACCTGTCCCTCTTGTTTTGTTAGTTTAAATGTAGTTGTACATAAACCCAAAGAAACAAAAAAAAATTTGTTTGTGGTCTCCCCCGGTGAACTCCTGTGGCAAACTCCCTGTTTGCTCTCCTGTTCGCGAGCTCTGTTTGTGAGCTCCCTGGGTCCACCTTGAGCTTTATTTGTCAGCTGTGCTCTGCCCAGAGTCAGGAATCAAGTCCCTCCCAGAACTCACAGCTCCTAGTTGTAGCCCTCAGCAATAATCAGGACACTCCCCTTTCTGTTAGGCCAATCACACAGCTCTTCCTGTTAAGGACACACCCCTTCCTGTTCTACTAAGCACATGGTTCTTTAGGTAGAGTACATGGTGCTTCTGTCTGGGCAATTCCTAGGAGTTACTTCAGGTGCTTTCTTGGTGTTACTCTAGAGAAAAATTCACTTATCTCTCTGTCTTTGACTCCTTGGTCTCCTTCCTATCTCTTAGGATCAGTGAAAAGATATTTCAGCTGGTTCATCTTGATGTTCTGGAGCCACTTCAACCCACAAAAGGTGGAAATAGATTCTGTTTGACAATAACAGATGATTATTCATGTTACAGCTATGTGTATATAATGAAACAAAAAAGCAAAACCTTCCAGAGATTTAGGGAGTTTGTTGCCATGGTAGAATGAAGATTTTGTACTCCCATAGCTGCTATTCAAAGAGATAGAGTGGGAGAGTTTTTAGTACAACAATTTATTGATTGGCTTAATAAGAAAGGAATTGTCACAGGTGCTCAAATGTAGCCACACTTGCTGAAAATGGAGTGGCAGAAAGGAGAAATGGTGTTTTGCAAACTGTGTTAGACTCCTTACTTGCTGATGCAAATTTACCCAGAAGTTATTGGGGTGAAGCCATGAAATGTGCAACCAAAATTTTTGGTTGTCATGCTTGGGTTCATATACCAAAAACATTTAGAAAGAAAGGTAGCCCTGAAGCAAGAAAATAAATTTTCTTAGGCTATCAAACAGGAAGTAAAAGCTACAGGTTTTGTGATCAATTTGGAAATGTAATGATTAGCTAATTTTTGTGAGAATGAAAATTGGTCACAAATACATGCAAACAGTGAAATAGTTTTGCCACTGTCTAGAAACAGACAAGAAAAGTTTGAGGAAGAAAAAGAAAATGAAGCTGTAGGAGGGGAACATGAGACATGTAATGAAGCTGAGGAACTTGTTCCAAGATGCTCACAAAGGTCTAATTTTGGTGTTCCACCTGAGAGATTTACAGCAATTTATGTAAACATGGTAATTTCTGAACCTGAGAGTTATGAGCAGGTGTTAAAATTGCCTCATGCTCAACAAGAAAAATGGAGAGAAGCAATGTTAACTGAGTATAAGTCTTTACAGGAGCACAATGTTTTTTCACCAGTAAAGTTGCCAGAAGATGAAAATGTAGTAGGTTGCAGATGGGTTTACAAGTTGAAGACATTGCCAGATAATACCCTGCAATATAAGGCACGTTTGGTGGCTCAAGGTTTTACATTGCAGCAACAGTAAACATTTTAAGTCAGAATGCTGCAAAACCTTTGCAGAAGAACTGGAATGGTGTGAAAAGGGTGCTGAGATATTTAAAGGGAAGCATAAATTGTAAACTGAAGTTAAATGTATCTAATGATCTAAACTTAGAATGTTATGCTGATTCAGATTGGGGTTCATGTGAGATTGACAGGAAATCAATTTCAGGAATGGCAATAAATCTAGGTGGGGCTTTAATAAGCTGGAAATCTAGAAAACAAAATTTAGTTGCCACTAGCACAGCTAAAGCAGAATATGCATCATTAAGTGATTTATGTGGAGAAATCACATGGTTTGTTCAGTTATTTAAAGATGTGAACATTAAAGTTGATTTACCTGTCACAGTGTGTGATGATATGAAGGAGAGTGGGATTTGTAGTCTGAGAAAATGGAGACTGTTAGGTTCAAAGTGAAATGATTTTAAGGCATTGGAATGTGTTAGGCCATGAGACCGTTTTTCAGTTTACCATTTGCCTGGTACAGAGAGGACTCAGATAAGCATGCAAGGACGAAGATGCCCAGTGAAGATGAAAACAAGCATACCAGGCCTAATTGGGAGAAGATAACACACCTGGATCTTCATGAGAATTCTGGGTGGAGAGTTGTGTTATGCCTCTTTGAAGTTAATTGGTTTACAGCTATTGAGTGTAAAAAGTGGGAGGTCTGAGAGATGTAAGAAAAAGATGGATGATGGGATGTGTTTAAGTTTTTCTTTAAGCTTCTAGCTTTTCAAGCTTTTTGGAGTTTTTTGAATGGATTGTGTTATGTGAGGGAATGCTTACAGAATGTAGCATGGAAAAGAGAAGGAGGAGGTGGGAATAGCCCATCTTAGCTTAGATTTTAGTGTTTATTTTGATAAGAAATAGCAGCTTTATTTAACCATTGTAATCTTTAGATATGTGCTAATGCTTTTGCAGACAAACTGTTTCTAAGAATCTGTATTTTCTTAATAAAAATTAATTATAAAACTCATTGAGGACTAGTCTCTTGGACAGCAAGGTTACACTTAAATCCAGTGGAATGGAATAGGTCACTAACTTGCTACTATTGAGAGGTCCTTCCTAGCAGAGCTGTCTGTGTGTTCTGAGGAAACAGAGCCCATGCTTAAGCGCTTTAAGAGTAAGCAAAAGTTTTCTTTAATGGTCAGGCGTGTCCATGGTGCAGATGCTATGCACTTCTGAGGCTTAGAGGACCTACCTCAGAGAAAGGTGATAGATTTGCGCCCACAGTGACTCCCTGTCCAAACATCATAATCTCTTTAGGGAGAAGTGAGTGTTACACAGTGCACAGTGACAGCACAATGTGTATTCAGTTAGCAACTGATGGTCAAATGAAAAGTAGAAGTAATTATATTTGCATAAAGTTTTGCAATGTGAAGAGTGCTGTGGATCAAAAACTGATAGATTTACATTATTGTCCAAGTGAAAATAATATTGCTGATATTTTCACAAAGCCATTGACCATGCAGAAACATGTTTATCTAAGTAATGAAATTGGTCTATACAACAATTAATTTAAGGAGGGATGTTGAGATTTTTTGATCTAAACATGTATTAAATATAATGTTGTATAGTGAAAGTAAAATGGCTGAAATAATCTGAGTCATGTACTAAGTGGATTCAGGTGTGTACCAGGGTTGAAGACTTAATGTTGTACAGCTGGAGAAAATGATTTAACCTTATGTAAGTGTAAAATTAAGTAATGTATTTTGTGATTGGTCCCAAGAATGTATAAAAGGACATGTGTAAAGGGGACATGTTATCTGCTGTCAGTCAGATCATTTATTTCTATGCTACATATTGTGTCTTGTCATGTCATGCTGCCAGTTGAATGTCTGAAATCTATGCTCTCTGTATATTTGTAAATAGACAAAGTTTAATTTTACTCTCTCAGTGTTACAGTGTCTTTGCATCTTGATATCTCCTAACTCTGCTTATGTCCAGAAAACATTAACAAGTTCTCAACAAATTATGATTCCTTGCAGCAGGTAGTTAAAGAATTTGACTCTTCTGAATCTTCCTCCATCAAGATGGTACAATATTCCTTTTCTGAAACCTTGGCTGGAAACGTAGCTTATATAAAATCTAACTTTAGTTGATTATCAGGAGCAATGACTTGCCTTGAAACTGTAGGAATAGAAATTAGTGATGCACTGAAATTTTTTTAAAAAAACTGCGGGTGATTTAAAGTGAGCAAAGTGGCTGAAAGAAATTAGTGGCAAACTGCAAAGAGTGCTGCATTCTAATCTGGGTTATTCAACACTTTGCAGAATAAGGAACATTCTAAACGGACTTGAAGCAAACTTTGATGATTTGAGCCAGAATTGTCTCCAGATGAGTTGGGTTTTTTCACATTTGTCCCTATAACGTCAAGTGATCTCAAACAGAGTTTCTCCAGATACATACTAACAAACAACAGAAGGAGTTCTGAGTTTGATAACCTCAAGATGCATATGATCATCCAGTGCAATTTTGCCATTGACAAAAACTAATCCAGATATGACCATTTTACTCTCATTCATTCATTCATTTCATTCATTCATTCATTTGATTCCTTCAATACTAGCACTTCTGGACTGGAAGTAAAAAAGAATAAACCTTTTAATTTTTTTTGGTGTGTATGAGCATATGAATGGTCTGAAGCTCAACATCAAAAAAACTAAGATCATGGCCACTGGTCCCATCACCTCCTGGCAAATAGAAGGGGAAGATTTGGAGGCAGTGACAGATTTTAACTTCTTGGGCTCCATTGTAGTGGTCACGAAATGAGAAGGCTGATAGTTTAGGTGATCACCGAATACAGAAAGCAATTAGTTTTAGAGAGAGAGCAAAGAAGTCAGTCACACACAAAGATGTCCGCCAGCGGAGTCCTCCACACACACCTCTGGGGCAACGCCCCCAGGAGGGCTCCATTTTATTAACCTTACAAATTGTTGATAGTATACAGATAGGATAATGGTTACATAATGCCAATTAGGATTGACCAAAGAAAGGCTTTGAAGTTAGCTCTCTATATGAGAAAGAGGAAGAATGGGTAGCCGCTCCTCCTCTCAGAAGCAGCTGTGTCCACTAGGAGAGTATGCTCTCACTACAATAGATAACAGCTTAGCAACCTTGGGGAGGGGGCCTCCACACTCCATGATCACTGCAGATGGTGACAGCAGCCACGAAATTAAAAGACACCTGCTTCTTGGGAGGAAAGCGATGACAAACCTAGATAGCATCTTAAAAAGCAGAGACATCACCTTGCTGACAAAGGTCCGCATAGTCAAAGCTATGGTTTTTCCAGTAGTGATGTATTGAAGCGAGAGCTGGACCATAAAGAAGGCTGACCGCCGAAGAATTGATGCTTTTGAATTGTGGTGCTGGAGGAGACTCTTGAGGGTCCCCTGGACTGCAAGGAGAACAAACCTATCCATTCTGAAGGAAATTAACCCTGAGTGCTCACTGGAAGGACAGATCCTGAAGCTGAGGCTCCAATACTTTGGCCATCTCATGAGAAGAGAAATCTCCCTGGAAAAGACCCTGATGTTGGGAAAGTGTGAAGGCAAGAGGAGAAGGGGACGACAGAGGACAAGATGGATGGACAGTGTCATCGAAGCTACCAACATGAATTTGACCCAACTCCGGGAGGCAGTGGAAGACAGGAGGGCCTGGCGTGCTCTGGTCCATGGGGTCACGAAGAGTCGGACATGACTTAACGACTAAACAACAACAACATGAGCACAGATTTTTAAAAATTAGGTGCTAATTTCAGAAAAATTGCAAACTCATATTTTTGGTTTAATTTGTCTTATTTAAATGATTTTAAGGTCATTAATACTTGCATATTTCTGACATTTTTAGGTCATAGAAACCCTTGCCTTAATTATAAGTGTGTAATTCTTGAAAATATTTTTTTGGGGAAAAATGTGTTTTTCAAAAACTCATAGTGAGCATATTGTGTCTCAGTTGAACTGTTTTATTTCATTTGAGAAAGCCACCAAATTTTAAAAATGAATGTCCTTCTCTTTGTCATGAACAAAATCATACCCTTTAAACTCCCAGTAATTTACAGCTGGGTGAAATCTGCTCAGATCTCATATTTGCAAGCAGCTTAACTTTATCTATGATATGGTTCATTGGCATAACAAAGGGTATCAATGCTGAAATCAGCAGAAATTGTGGAAGGAGATAAATGCTTTAGGGTTATTTGGCTGAACAACTGCTTACTGTATTGCTGGAATTCACATCTCTATGGCTTTGCTACATTTTACCCTAGATTGTCAAAACAACCAAATTCAGTGGTTCCTACTCACATTTATAACAAATGAATTAATTCTGCCCACCCCTCCACTAACTGCTCAGATATTTGTTTCAGTTATGCTACTGATTTTTTAAAAAAATCTTCCGGTTTTGTTTGTATAGAAAGATGCCAGCTCATGCCATTTTCTAAACTTTCCTTTTTTGAATCATAAATGAAACTTCATGCTGGCACTGGCAACTGAAGTACTTGATTAATAAAGAGTTTCAGTGTTTTTAAACACATATTCCATGCAGGGTCATTTCAAGAAAACCACAAGTGGAGAATGCTTTGCTCTTTCTAGTCACAAGGGGATTGTGTATTTCAACCCTGCTTACATAGTTAGCTTACTTTGGAACTCAGGTAGGAAAGAAACATGACTAGCAGAAATAATGCCACATTCAGTAGTGTCCCAGACTTTTCAGTCAATTGGCCTGCTGGGATAATTCCCCTCTTCTCTTGCCCCTCTTCCCCCGCACCTCATTTTTTTTGCTACAATTATGGTTTTAACATATATTTTTTTTTAAAAAAGGTTTAATGGAATCTTTACACATAAAGATTTCATGTACCAACTGAGGCAACATTTTGGGAATATGAAAGAGAAATTAATTTTAATTAAGGCAAATTAAAATCTATATTATGTTGTCAGTTAAATTTATTTGCATATGTTTCCACAGTTTTGTAATTATGAAACAATGGGGAAAGTTAATTTTTGGACTATAATTTTGAGAATCCTCACCCAGCATGGCCAGCTGACTAGGAGACATTTGGAGTTGGAGTCAAAAAAGTAACTTGTCTGAGCTTTGCTATTTGTTGATACTGATAGCAGTATCAACATACTTTAGACATGTTTTGGGTCTTCTAAGAAAACAAGGATTGCCCAAATGAATGTTTACCATTTCATCCTAGCCACATTTATTCAGGAGTAAGTGTCACAAAAGTATGATTAGAATTGCATCTTCTCAAACCTATCCATGTTTATTTAATCAGACTGATTTCAGTGGGACTTACTCCCAAATAAGTGTAAACAAGATTGTGCTGTCTGGGCCATTTCATACATTATACAGAGACAAATACAGGATTATTATCAAGTACAACAAAGAAGTTTGGCCTGTTATGATACCCACACTGGCAAATCTATGTCTGGTATGTTCTTATCTCAGATGCATGTATTTTAAAAAATCACCAGACTAACAAGCTTAGACATCCAACACCCTATCAAAGACACACTTGGCTGCTTTCTCACCTCCATCTCTCAAGCTTCTTTTCCAGTCTACACTTTTGTTATTGGAGGGATTGGAATCTGGCAATTACCTTTTTGTGCAGAAAAAAGCGGGGAAAGATCTGCCATGTCTCACCTCCTCCATTGGAAAAAGAAAAAAAATCAATCTGGAAGCTGCTCGCTTAAAGGAAACAAATGACTTTTACTTACCATTCATGGCTTTGTTATTTTATATAATATAGTGTGGAGCTACAACTCCATATGCCTTCTTCAGAGAGCAGAAAATGGAGGAGACAGGAAATGTTACTAGCAAAGGAAGCAAGAAGAATGAAGGGGTTGTCTTAAAGACTCTGGGAAATAGGGGGAACTTCTCTAAGTTTAGTGGCACATACACAGCACATTCCCCACAGACAGCTGATATTAAAGGAGAAGCATGCAATATTGTATTTTTCCAAGATTTTTTTGTTTGTTCTTCTCTAGGCCTTACAGCAATGACAGGAGAAAGGAAGAAAATTCTCTCCTCCCTCTTTCTTTCTGGTATCAGACATACGGCTATAACTTTGTCCCAGACACAAGGAGTGCTGAGTGTGTCTGTCAGGGTGGGAAGCCAGGGTCACCTCCATGAGCACTCACTGGGGGGGCCTGTTTTCCAGTGAGTAAGGAGAGGCATTATTGGCCAGCTTCCATTTTTGGGCACCTTCTTCCCAGGAGCCCTTGCACTGAGGAATGGTTCCAGGGGAAGTGCTGCTGGCTGCCCAATCTGGGGTTGCCAGTAACCCTTTGCGGTGGAGCTCCCAGCCTGGCCTTGATGGGGGTTTAAATTAAGCCTCACATAGACTTTGGCTGGAGCAGATTGGTACAGGGCTCAATGGCACTCCAGCTGGCAGTGGCCGTGTCATTCTAAAGCCCTGGCAGCATTCCTCAGTGATTTAGGAGATCTCAGGCTGAAGTGGCAGTCTTCTGGGCAGCAGTGGCTTTCTGGGGTGGGCTACAGTGATGGCAGAGTCTGTGGCAGCTGCTCTATGTGCTGCACCTGCCAGTGGTGGTGGTGATTGTCAGGACCGAATCTCCCTAAGGAGCATGGATCCTTCGGTCAGGGAATTCCTCAGCCACAAATCTACCACCTTTACGCTGGGGCAAGTCCTCAACCTCCAGCAGTGTGTAGCCTTTGCGCCTAGAATAAGCCTGACCTTAAAAGAACACTTAACTTTTGCTCAGTACTTTGCAAGTACAGGCACATGGGCTTTGTAGTTCCTCAGAACTCACAACAGCTCAGTTAATTAGGACTTCTCTGGTAGTTAGTCAATGGCTGTTACCACCTCTGGATTTAGCCAAACCCTGCTGAGTCCAAGAGACAATCTTTGTTGAAGATTATGATTAATTTTTTATTAAGAAAATATATACTTTCACAGAAACAGTTTGTTTTTGCTCAAGCATAGCATAAAGAACATGTTCAAGAGAATACACAGTTAAATACAACAACTAATTCCCATTAAAAATAACAAACACTAAACTGGGCTAAGGTGGGCTAGCCCCACCTCCTCCTTTTTCTTTACTTACATTCTTTCTCCTTCAAGCCACATACTCAAACCATCAAGTTCTCTCTCTCTCCATCATCATGGAATCGAACCTCTCCCACATCATCCATTTTCTACATTACTCGGACCTCCTTCTTCTTGACCAATCAACTCAAAGAGGCGTAACTGTCCGTTCCACCCATAATTCTCATGAAGATGCAGGTGTTTTATCTCCATTCCAATTAGGAAGGCATTTGTTGGGTCTGTGTGCTCTGGGCCTCTCCGTCCTTGCACCCTTATCAGTTTCACGCTGTACCAGGCTGGCTGTAAAGTAAGAAAAACAACCTCTCTGCCTTTCTCACATTCCCATGTCTTCCTTTCACTTTTAAAACCTAACAGACTCCATTTTCTCTCTTTCTCATTGACTACAATTCCCATTTTCCTTTAATCTCTGACCACAACTCCCATTCTCCTTCAATCTCATGACAGTGATCATGCCTTCCCTTCCACGACCTAGGAACCTGTTGGTTGGATCCCTTGGCAGTGGTGGTGATGAGTGCTGCAGCTGCCTGTGTGAGGAAAGTGATTGTGCCTGAAGCAGGCAAGACCTGTTTGAGGCTTGGGTGAGCAGGAGGGAAATGGGGATGGCAAAAGCACCTTCTCACCTAGCTGTGAGGGCTGCATTGATAAGGCTAAGGAGGCACAGGTGGCTTTAGCCATAAGACGTAGATAGCTAAAGGCCAGACATCAGGTGGAGCAGAGCCCTTGGCTGCCAGCTGACAGCCAGCCCACCTCCCCCTGCAGCTCAGTGGCAATTTATGCAAAGGCTCACTGATACACTAGTCATCTTGGCCCCAAAGGCTGATCAGTTGGAAGCCCAACAAGTGTTGCAACCGGCAGCTGTCCACCACCTTCTATGGTCTCATCCTTGGGAAATATTCATGAAGACTTACCAGAGTGATTGTGGTGGGTGGGGAAGCACAGGAGAAAACATTAACCCAGGAGGAGGTTGTACCCTCACAAGGATGAGACTGTGACCACAGAGGCTCCTCAGGTGAGTCCTTGTCTGATGAGTGTGATGGAGAGAATCCTTAGCTCTGCAGTGCTACGGTACTTGGAATCCCCTGCTGGGTGGTTCAGTGGAGTGAGAGGGCTAGCAGGCACAGGACTGGCCCTCAGGAGGTGTGGGACAAAATGTTTCCTGGGTGTTCCAAACTGCAAGAACTCACCAGGGCAGCACTTGCCTAGGAGAGCAAGGGAGCACATTTTGGATGGGTGCTATGTAGATAGATTTGCTCTGCTGCACCTAGATATGGAAGACAGGTGGGGAATGTACAGGGATCATGAGAGCAAAAAAACCATTAAGGAGAGGGCAGAGAGAACATTTCTCAACTGGTTGGTGGAATAAACTGTTTACATGGGCATGATGGCCTACCCAGAGCACAGCTGGCATCTGATCAACTACCTCTCAAATGTTCTCTTCACTCAAGCTCTGGCCAGGGAGGTGCCAGTAGTGGTGTATGATGGCCTTTCTTGAAAGGCAGCCTCTTGTAACACTGCCATGTGGTGGGACTTGCTCCATGACAAATTGGGATTGCTGTTGGTGGGCAAGAAGCTTGGGGCAAGAAGAGTTGTGGGCCACTTCATTTATCCACCACTGCCCAATCTGAGGATCTCCCCCCCCCACCGGGTGTGATCTCCAGGAAAACAATGGGGGGGATATAGCTTGATTCACTACCTGTCCTACCCAAAGGGTGGGTCAGTGAATAATACCATGACACCCAAAAGGTCCTCCTCCAGGTGCACCTTATGGACTAGGCAGTAAATATGATGCAGCCTTGTAGAGTGGGGTTTTTTATGGCTACGTATGATATCCAATCTGCATTTCATCTCCTCCCAGACAACCTGGAGGACTGCTGCCACCTCGGATTTAAGTACAAGGGGAGGCTTTCCACATTGACCCCAGCTGACCACCTTCCTACTCTTTTTCTTTCCCTTCCTCTTCTTCCCTCCTCTCTTTTTTAAGGGTTTTTGCTGTTGGTTTTAATATCTCTATTTTTATTTTTGTTTTCTATTTTACGAGTTGTAACCCACACAGAGTAGTGCTGTGACACTAATGGGAGTGGGATACAAATTGCATGAATGAATGAATGAATGAATGGTAAAGGTAAAGGTTCCCCTTGACATTTAGTCCAGTCGTGTCCAACTCTAGGGGGCGGTGCTCATCCCCGTTTCCAAGCCGTAGAGCCAGCGTTTGTCTGTAGACAGTTTCCGAGGTCATGTGGCCAGCGCAACTAGACACGGAACGCCGTTACCTTCCCACCGAGGTGGTACCTATTTATCTACTTGCATTTGCATGCTTTCGAACTGCTAGGTTGGCAGGAGCTGGGACAAGCGACGGGAGCTCACTCCGTTGTGTGGATTCGATCTTACGACTGCAGGTCTTCTGACCTTGCAGCACAGAGGCTTCTGCGGTTTAACCCGCAGCGCCACCACGTCCCTATGAATGAATGAATGAATGAATGAATGAATGAATGAATGAATGAATGAATGAATGAATGAATGAATACATACATACATACATACATACATACATACATACATACATACATACATACATACATACATACTTTGACAAAGTGATGCCTATGGGCTTTTCAATATCATGTGTGGCCTTTGAGTCTCTACAGTGGGCTGCTAAGAGATAGACAGGAAACAAGAATATCACCCACTACCTTGATTTTCTTTTTGTTGGTTCAGATGGCTTGCAGGATTGAGCAACCTTAGTAACCTTTAAATCTCTGACCTAGGATCCTATTGACTGAGGAAAAAACATAAGTCTCTGCAGCCTGGCTTACTTTCCCTGGAATCAAGTTCAATTTGACCAGTGGGACAATCTAGCTTCCTTGGGGATAAAATTGTTACCTTGCAAGTCTTATTAAAGTGGGCACTGTGCCAGAAAAAGTACACTCTAAAGGAAATGTAGAATATTATGGGGCATCTTATCTTTGCATGCAGGGCGGTCTTGCCTGGGAGGCCATTCTATGCCAGTCTCACTAGAGCCATGGCTGGTGTCCAGGCACCACAGCACCACATTTGGCTTACTGAGGATCTAAAGGCAAACATGACAGTATGGCTCCAAATTTTAGGTCAATACAATGGGGTTTCCTTTCAGTAGGATCTCTTACAGATGGGTAATATGCTGCAGGTGCACACTGATAGAGATGGCAGGCTTGTATATGCAGGCTTATTGGTTAATTTCATAATGCATGCTTTTTAATAGTATGGTGGCACTTCTGATATAAATAAACAGGAGACATGAAGGCATAGTTCATTTGAGTACTGTACCTGATAGGAACCACCCCACATGGACATGGTGTTCTGATGTTTTAATACTTTTTTAAAAAAGAAGAAGTTGTAACAGTAATAGTACTAAAGTACTTGAGTCCTTAAACAGATGAGCTGATATTTCAAAGGGGTGCAATGGTGCAGAGTAGTGGTGGCAGGGAACAGCAATGAGAACAACAACAATGCTGCTTGGAAGGCAGCCAGGTCAGGCTAGACTGGCTACACCGAAAGATCGAGAAATGGTGGATGGAAAAATCGTCAAACAAGGAGAAGAGAGAGGTAGAAGGTCATACTATCCTTGCGCACTTGTGGCCCAATGTGGAGAGGGAAGCAGCAGTGTCTCTGGGCACAGTATCTCTTGGAAAGATTTAGGAATATCGTACCCCAATTCTCCAAATCCATTGAAATACAGAGTAGCTGTGTAGTAAAAAAAAATACATGTTTTATGGTTGCCGCTGAAGCAACTATGGATTAAGTGTAAACATCACCCCAATTCTCAGATGGAGGACTCAGGTTTTCTGTGTCACAAACCACCCCACCGGCCAAGCAGAAACATGTCTCTGTCAAAGAAAGGCCAAATGAAGAGGGGTGTGCATGCACTCATGGCCTGTGCTTCTTTGTTTAGAGAAATGAGTTGTTACACTCAATCTACAGCTGCCTCAAGCTGCAATCATAAAACAGCATAGAATCATAGAATCATAGAATAGTCGTAGGATTGGAAGAGAGCTTGGAGGTCTTCTAGTTCAACCCCCTGCCCAAGGCAGGAGACCTCATACCATCTTGGACCTCGTACCATCCCAGACAGATGGCTGTCCAATCTTTTCTTGAAAACCTCCAGTGATGGGGCACCCACAACATCGGGAGGCAAGCTGTTCCACTGCTTAATGGTTCTCACCATCAGGAAATTCCTCCTTATTTCCAGATTGGATCTCCCTTGGATGAGTTTCCACCCATTGGTTCTTGTCCTACCCTCATGCACAATGGAGAATAAATTGATGCCCTCTTCCCTGTGGCAACCCTTCAGATATTGGAAGACTGCTATCATGTCTCCCCTCACTCTTCTCTTCGTTAAACTAAACATACCAAGTTCTTTTAGTTGTTCATTATAAGATTTAGCCTCCAGTCCCCTTATCATCTTTGTTGCTCTTCTCTGCACCCCTTCCAGGGCCTCAGCCTCTTTTTTGTATTGTGGTGACCAGAACTGGACACAGCACTCGAAGCGCAGTATAGAGAGGTACTATCTTTTCCCGTGATCTTAATGCTATCCCCCTGTTGATGCAGCCTTGGACTGTGTTGGCTTTCTTGGCAGCTGCGGCACACTAATGACTCATTCTTAGGCAGTGGTCCACCAGTACACCTAAGTCCCTCTCACAGGTACTACTGTCAAGCCAGGTGCCACCTATCCTGTACCTGTGCATCTGGTTTCTCCTGCCTAAGTGTAGAACCTTACTTTTCCCACCACTGAACTGCATCTTATTGGATAGGGCCCAATGTTCAAGTCTGTCTAGATCCTTCTGAATGTTGAGCCTACCTTCCAAAGTATTAGCAATTCCCCCCAGCTTTGTGTCATCAGCACATTTGATGAGTGCTCCTTCAATCCCCTCATCCAGGTCATTTCTGAAGATGTTGAAGAGCACTGGGCCCAAGACAGAACCTTGAGAGACCGCACTGCACACTTCCCTCCACGTAGATGTGGTTCCATTGAGGACCACATGTTGAGTGCAGTTGGTCAGCCTGCTGCAAATCCATCTGGTAGTTATGCTGTCTATCCCACTTTGTTCTATCTTATGCAGAAGTAGGCGGTGGTCTACCCTATCAAATGTCTTACTGAAGTCTAAGTATCCACTGCATTTCCTTGGTCCACTAATTTAGTCACTTTATCAAAGAAGGCATCAGATTTGTTTGGCATGACCTGTTCTTAACAAACCCATGCTGGCTTCTAGTAATCATCTTGTTATTTTCTAGGTGCTCACAAATCTGCTGCTTGATTATATTTTCCAGGATTTTTCCAGGTATTGATGTCAAGCCGATTGGTCTGTAGTTTCCTGGATCCACTTTTTTCCCCTTTTTGAAGATTGGAACCATATCAGCTCTTTTCCAGTCCTCTGGCAGTTTGCCCGTGCTCCAGGACCTCTCAAAGATTTCATTCAGTGGTTCCGAGATCACATCTGCAAGTTCTTTCAGTACCCTGGGATGTAAACTATCCGGTCCAGGAGACTTGAACTCATTCAAAACAGCTAGGTGTTCCTTTATCACTTCCTTACCTATTTTGCACCAGTTTTTCTTTTTGCATAAATACAGATGCAAAAAAAGAAAGAAAGAAAAGAATTAAGCAATTCTGCTTTCTCCCTGTTGCCTGTCACCTTCTTGTCATCTTCTCCCACTAGTGGACCAACCATTTCCTTGACTTTCCTCTTGCTCCTTACGGGTTGAAATAAACTTTTTTGTTATTTTTGGCATTTGTTGCAACTCTTAGCTCATTCTGAGCCTTAGCCTTCCTGACTCGTTGCAGATTCGAGCTATTTGCTGGTATTCTGTTCTAGTTATGAGCCCCTTTTTCAGTTTTTTATACTTATCCTTTCTGCTCCTTAGCTTGTCAGAAAGTTCTGTGTGCGTCCATGCTAGTCTTGTCAGATGTCTCTTGTTTTTCTTTCTTTGTGGTATTGTTTTGGTTTGGGTCTTTATTATCTTGCCTCTCAGGGTTACCCAACCATCCTGAATTGTTTTTCCCTTTAGGATTTCCATCCATGGAATCCTTCCTATTATATCTCTTAGTTAAAGTCAGCTCTCTTAGAACATTAGTCTGACTTGGTACAGTTACCCTTGCCTACATGATGGTGAATTCTAATATGACATGGTCCTACAATTTCCGGTCCCTCAACTATTTCCTCCCTATTAGTAAGTATTAAGTCCAGTATGGCTGACCCTCTAGTTCCCTCCTCCACCTTTTGGATGATAAAGGTGTCAGCCAGGCATGTCAGGAACCGGTTGGATCTCCCACTCGCTGCAGAGTTGGTTTCCCAGTTGATATCCGGGTAGTTAAAGTCCCCCATTACTACAGTGGTGAGTTTCCTACACATATCAGCTAATTGATTTACAAAATGTTCATCTATTTCTTCTGCTTGGTTAGGTAGCCTGTAGTACATGCCTACAGGTATGTCATTCGTTTTCCCCCTAATATTCACCCAAAGAGCTTCAGGAAGGCTTTCATCCTTGGTCTCCTGTATTACAGTACAGGAGTAGTAATTCTTTACATACAGTGCAACTCCTCCTCCTCTTTTGTTGGGTCTGTTTCTTTTGAACAAATTATATCCTTCTAGCTGCATTTTCCAGTCTTGGGTTTCATCCTACCAAGTTTTGGTAATGGCAACAATGTCATACCTGCCCTCACATACTAGGACTTCAAGTTCTCCCTGTTTGTTTCCCATACTTTGAGCATTAGTGTATATCTGAGCCCTTTATGTCTCGTGTCTCATGTTTTATACTTGAGTGTCCCTTCCTTCTCACCACTTCCTTCCTCATTGTCAAGTTCAGTGTCTAGGGGTTTGTGCTTTGGGTTTGGTCCTAGAGATTGTCCTCCTTCCCCCTGCAGATTTAGTTTAAAGCCCTTCGGATGAGCAAGATGTCCGCCAAACATGTTCTTCCCAGTCCTTGTGAGGTTTAGCCCATCTCTTGCCAGAAGCCCTTCATGTTGGTAGTGTAGCCCATGGTCCAGAAATCCAAAGTTTTCTTGATGGTACCATCCCTTGAACCAGCGGTTTACCTCTGCAATCCTCCATTCCCTCATTGGATGCTGACCCTCTGTTGGAAGTACAGATGAAAATACCACCTGAGCTCCCAGTTCTTTTGCCTTCCTGCCCAGTTGCTCATAGTCCCTTGATATGTTTTTTAGGCTCTTCTTTGTTGTATCGTTGGTCCCGACATGAAAGAGGAGGGGATGATAATCAGCAGGCTTGATAATTTGAGTAAGCCTCTCTGTCATCTCTTTAATTTTTGCTCCTGGGAGACAACATACTTCCCTTGAAAGCTTGTGTGGTCTGCATATTGCTGATTCTGTTCCTCTAAGAAGTGAGTCACCAATTACCACCACACGTCTTTTCCTCTTCGGGGTACCCAGCAGGCTCCTCTTCCCTGTAACAATCTGAGCTGCTTTTCAAGATTCATCTTTGGATGTCTGCACATATTTTTCCGGGGGGAGAGCATGAAATGTTCAGTTGTTCAGTTCTAGTGGCAGGGATAGTCTTCTTGTTTTCTTTGTCCTCAGAGTGATATGCTGCCATTGCTTGTCTTCATGGGCTCCATTTTTCCTGGTAGTCAAACTAGCAGTTATTTCTCCCTTGCTATGTTCAGTTTGCAGACATGCTTCTGCCTTTTCCAGGAATTGTTCATTTTCCTGCAACCATATACTTCTTGACTTACATGTTACAGAGAAGTGCCTCGAGAAATCCATCTTGCCATGAACTTTTGGACTTTATATCTTAGAGTAACTTTCCTGGCCAAATCCATCTTCCTATGAGCTTTCAGACTTTAAGTTCCTCACACTGGTACAAACCTGATAAAGTGGTGTTTTTATCCATGAAAGCTTGTGTATTGTATCTTTTTTTTAGTGGTCTATAAAGGTATCTGCAAATCCAGGAGGCTTATTTGTATTTTATGCAAATTTGCATACCAATTTATGTATTGTTTTTCTGCTATGTTTCAGTCTTGGCACCATTTATGTATCAGTGTCCTAAGAGAGCTAGTAGGGTATAATGGTTTGAATGTGAGACTTATAACAAGGAGATGACAATTCCTGCTTAGTCACCTAGCTTACTTGGTGCCCTTGGCCCAATCAGTACTTCTCCACAAAACCTATATTACAGCATTGTTTGAGGTGTAAAATGGGGAGAGAGAACCAATAAATCATGACATTTTGCCATGCATAATTATGGATAGTCTGGTTGATAGTCACAAATTCAGAAGTGCAGAGTCCTCCAACAAGACTTATACGCCTAGAAACATTATCTTTTCTTTCAGGGCATGCATACACACACATTAACATACTCAACTTTATGACTTAATTGCAACTGTGGTGGGGGAGCGGATGCAGAAATCCATTGGGAGGAAAACATAAACCTATTTGGAGACCACCAGCCCCAGTTCTTCTTGCACTGTAACACACACATACGCACGGGGGGGGGGGAGAGTTGGGTATTAGAGAAGGAAAGTATTCCGATCAGCCCCATCAGTGAGTTGTAGAATGCTTCCTTTTCTGTGTATTACTTGACAACTTGTGTGCATGCTCTGACAAAGAGTGGGTCTCTAAAAACCAAGCAGCAAATTAGCCATCCTAAGCAGAAAAGCAGGTAGGCAGGCAAAGAGTGGACGAGACAGCTCTCTTTTCCATGCACATGGTTCCTCCCCCAGCCAAAAGTGAAAGTTGTCTCAAGTGCTGTTATTGATGTTGCATGCTGTTAAGTTAGCGATCCTATAGATGCACATTTTCCAAAACGTCCTGTCCTCAACAGCTCAGCTCTTGCAAACTCAAGCCTTTGGTTTCCTTTAAGGTAGTGGTTCTTAACCTTTTCTTTACCACATACCCCCTTTAAATATCTTTTGTTGTTGTAGACCACCAAGACTTAACTCAATATTTAAAACCCTAAAGTGCATCAAATATTTATTTAAAGTTTCTCACGGAGAGTCTTGACAGATATTCTTTGCTATAACAGCAATATTTTAAAGATGACTGGAAGAAGCTTCATTTTGCTTTGAACAGGATGCACCCTCATCAACAGCATCAGTTCTTTTATGTTTCAAATTCAGCCAGCAATCCATTCTGAGGCTCAGCCAAAATATATTGTTATGAAATTCACCGCAATAATATCGAAAAGTCTCTTTACCAACAATAACCAAATGGTTTTATTAGCAGAAAACAAAGAGACACGATCATGAAGTCTGTCTGAACACTCACTCACACTGACACTGACTGATTCTGACTCTCTTTTCCCATGGCTTCCAACTGACTGTGTAGTAGCAAGAAATGTCACCTGCTGTATCTCAGCCACTCAGCATGTTCTCACCATTCTCAATTTTGCCAGAGTCATTTCAACAGGGACCATACAATGAAATCTTCCATTGTATAAAACCCTCCAAAACACAGGGTATCCCCAACTATATTCAGTTTTTTCTCTCCATTTTGATGTGATGGTTCTCATTTGCCATCTAAATCAGATAGTTTCCTGACAAACATTATTATAAACTTTTATGGCTTCCCCATTTATCTTCAAGAGTCCTGGGTGATCCATGAAGGTCTGCATTAAAATTTCCTTTTTATAACTCCAAAATCTCACAAGGATGTGTCTCAGATCACTTTGAATTCTTTTTACACCCACTCTATGAGCTCTCTCCATGTCTCAAACACCCCAGTCCTGTTCTGGGGCAACTTCTTTCAGCTAGGATAGAATAGTTTTTCATAAATCTTTTTCTCCAGATCCAGCTTCTTTTAACCCCTTAATACAAATGTTGGAACGCTTTGCAGAGTCTTGGCTTGATATGATCTGATATTAAGTCAAATGATCAAAATTTAAGTTTTGTGGTTCGTCTGTAGTAATGATTTTGGTCTTAATGTACAACTGCAGTCCTCCTTTGACACTTTCTTTCTACATTTTCCCTAAAAGTAATCTCAAATCTTTGCTGCTTTCTGCCAGTAAGATGGTGCCATCTGCATATCTTACATTATTGATGATTCTTTTAACGATTTTCACTCCTCCTTCATGTAAATCTAGTCTGGCTTTCTGTATGATATGTTCTCCATATAGATTGAACAGATGAGGGGATAAAATATACCCTTGTCTGATACCTTTGCATATAGGAAACCATTCTGTCTCTCCATATTCTGTTCTAATGATAGCTTCTTGTCCACAATACAGGTTAAGCATCAGGACAATCAAGTGCTGAGGCACACCCACATCTTTCAGAACAATCCATAGCTTCTCACAATCTACACAGTCAAAGGTTTTGATGTCGTCTATAAAGCATAGATTGATTTTCTTTTAAAGTTCTCTGGTGTGCATCAGTAGCTAGTAGATATTTGCAATCTGATCTTGAATGTCTCTTCCTTCTCAAAATGGAGCTTGATCATCAGGCATTGTTCACTCCATATAAGGTAAAAGCTTTTGAACTAACACTTTCAGCATCACTTTGCTTGCATGGGAAATTAGAGCAATGGTCCTATACATACTACACTCCTTGGAATTTATATTGAATGTTTCCAGTCTGTGGGCCATAGTTTTGTTTTCCCTCTTTGTTGACATATTCTTGTTAGGATTTTGACAGATTCATCTCTGTGGCTTGAAATAGTTCTAATGGTGCCCCATCTACCCTGATGATTTAATTCTTCCTAGTGCTTTCAGAGAAACTTCCACTTCAATTTCTAGAACCGCAGGTTCTTCATCATATGGTTCCTCTTCAAAGTAGTCTGCCATCCTTATCTCTTCTGTATAAGTCTTCAATATACTGCTTCCACCTCCTCTTTATTTCCTCCTGGTCAGATAGCGTCCTTCTCTATTGATCTTTCAGCATTCCTAATCTAGGCTTAAATTTCCCTTTGATTTTTTGGATCTTCTGGAAGAGATCTCTTGTTTTTCCTCTTTTGCTGTTCTCCTCTATTTCTTTGCACTGGTTATTTTAATAATTTTTTTTGTCTCTACATGACAGTGGTTGAACCTTGAATACAGTTGTTCAACCACTGTCATGTAGAGACAAAAAATTATTATAATAACCAGTGCAAATTGGTTTTGCACTGTTTCTGTCACCACAATTTCTGTCACCATAAACGTTTGCTTTACACCTGACCTTTACTATTTTCTCTTTTCATTTACTACAGGAATTATCTTTTTGCATTCTTCCCTAATAATAACTTTGGTTTCAATCCACAGTCCTTTGTTCTCAGCCAATTGAATTTAGTAATACAAATCTGTTCCTTATGTATACTTTATATCCATCAGGAATGTTGCTTAAATTATAATTTGGCACCAGGATTCTTTTACTGTTCTTCTTCAGTTCTACTTTAATGTTGGTTATTTATCGTTCATCATCAGTACTACAATCCGCTACTGGTCTTGTTTTGGCAGAGACAATACAGCTTCTCCATGTTCTGCTTTCAATTATGCAGTCTACTTGATGTCTGTATTGACCATCTCATGATGTCTATGTGTAGTCATCTGTCTGGTTTCTTGATGGTGTCCCAGCTGTGACTATTCTTGAAGCATGTATCTGTAATAAACAGATTGTTGGCTTCACAGAACTCTATGAGTTGTTCTGCTTTGTTTCTCTCCTCTACTTTCACCATATTGCACTACACACCTCATTCATTTATTTTATTGATGCCAACACAGTGTCAGCACAAGAGCAAATGCAGCTACCACCCAAGCTCTGGCTTCCATCATTAACTTGTCTGCTGCAAGTGCAAACTTTGTGTTAGCTGCACAACATACACAACACAAATATCTGGTGACAAAAGATAGTATTCTGTTGGCTTGTTATAACAGGCATAAACTGTAACGTTTTTTGTCCGTGTGCCTGCCTTGAGGAATGTGTTTGATACAACCAGACATTCAGCACTGGATTTTGCCTGTTCTATTTATTTGCCACTGAAAAAAGTAAGAAAGAAAGGGGACAACTCAAGATTGGCCTTGTGGTATTTTGCAAACTAGTAACACACAATGTTCTGCTGCAATCTCACAGATGTTTTTTCTGTCTCCCAATCATATACTATAACTATTTCTACAGGCCTTCCTTATCTGTTTTCTGATTTGCTTTTGTCCTTGTCCTTTGGGGGCAATAAGTATCTCATAACTGTTTCATAGGTTCCTTCCCTGTATAATTGGTTGACTTTCTGTAGCAGATAGATAGCCTTGTCCATATTCTCCCTGAAAATATTATGCTTCTATGCCCATAGAGCTGTATATTCCCCTGGGTCTTCTTGAATCTTTATTTTCCATAAACATTGTCCCAGAATTTTAATGTCTAAGCCTGTTTCCTGATGTAGGAAAATCAACCAGGTATATCATATTTCATCCTGCACTCCTGTCTTGCAGTTTTATGTTTCGGTAACTTACACTTACCTAGGATGTCTGCTTAGAAAATAAAGCTTTATTTCTTTCTTTCTTCCTTTCTTCCCTTCCCTTCCCTCTGTCAACACAACTCACTCTTCTTAATTTTTAAATTTTTGGCTTAGAGAAATAACATGTAGTAGAATTGGCATTGGGTGATGAGGACCATTTCCCACATGATACAGGAAGATGGATATGATGTAAAAAAGTAATGCAATATGTTCACATTTATTGTAGTACTGAAAGTTCTATCACTACTGGGGATTTATTTGACTCTTTATTGGGAGCGGGAGGATAACATTACTTGAATTAGGGCATTTAATTGGCTGTAACTTTTGCACTAAAAAAAATGAGATTCCTGATTTTGCTAATTTGTTGTTCTGTGTTCTGGGCCCTCTTGTGGAGAAAGGCTGGATAGAAATGTATTTTAAAAAACAAATAAGATGAAGAAGCAAGAAGAATGAAGAAGCAAATAATATCAACTATTCTACTAGCATCCTCCAGATTCAAAAATGAGAGCAGTAGCAGCAAGAAAGATCATGTTCAGTTGGTATCAAGGGCAAACAAAGTGATGCAGATGGAAAGAAAAAATTAAGATCTCCATCTTCTGAATCCACCAAAACACTAGAATGTGAAGTCAAGGCCAACCATCTGCGTACACAGCTGCAATCATAGAATCATAGAATAGTGACGTTCGAAGGGGCCTATAAGGCCATCAAGTCCAATAACCTGCTCGATGCAGCCTCGATGGCACTCCCACCTAAGGATCCCACCACTTTGACCCCATTAACAAGGTCATCCCTGTTGGTTAAGAACAGATCTAAAATAGCTGATCCCCTTGTTGCCTCTTCCACCTTCTGGACCATGAAATTGTCTGCAAGGCAAGTGAGGAATTTACTGGACCTTATGTTCTTGGCAGAGTTTGACTGCCAACATATATCAGGATAGTTGAAATCTCCCATTACTACTGCATCTCTCCCTTTTGAATGTGTGACCATCTGCTCCAGGAAGGCATCATCCAACTCCTCGGGCTGGCTTGGGGGTCTGTAGTATACCCCCACAATGACATCACTCTTGTTTCTCTCCCCCTTAATTCTTACCCAGATACTCTCAACCTGGCTTCCTGGATTTAAGTCCTGGAGAGATGCAGAACATACAGAACAGCCAGGCCAAAAGGACCTCTACAGCAGCTTGGTGCTTGAGACTCCAGCAAGGGCTACCCTCCTGCCTCCACACATTTCACTAGCCCCCAAAAGAAAACATAGCACATTATTTTCTGGTTTTCACATACTCTGTAGCACAAGCAGACACTTCTGCCCATTGAAGATGTCTGAATTACAGCTAGGGGCAGAACCCTCATCCTACACACCCATTCTCACCTGAGAATCCACTGTATCTCATTATTGGATCCACTGCATAACAGGCCAGTTTCTAACCAACTTTTTCCCCCTTGTCCCTTTAACTACTCCTACCCCATGCTGAATGCCTCAAAATACAGCATCATGCTATGTGCCTCAAAATACGTCTACTGAGTTCTCTATCCATTGACTCACACGGCCATTTCTGGTACTTGTTCTTCTGCCCCTGGAACTGATGAATTCTCATCTGTGATTTGATGGGCTTTAAGAGAGAGCACGGAGAGCATTCCATGACTCCCATGACATGCACCACTTGTATCCTTTGCCCATAGAAGCATACCAAATCTTCTAAAGTGGTTCTTAACCTTGGGTCCCAGATGTTCGTGAACAGCAATTTCCAGAATTCACCACAGCTGTGCTGGCAAGGGCCTCTGGGTCTTGCAGTCAAATAATATTTGGTGAATTCTCGAAGGCTTTCATGGCTGGGATCCGATGGTTGTTGTAGGTTTTTCGGACTGTTTGACCATGTTCTGGAGGTTTTTCTTCCTAACGTTTCACCACTCTCTGTGGCCGGCATCTTCAGAGGACAGGAGTTCGAACTCTGTCTGTGTTCTGGTGTAGTGTGTGGGATAGTTGAGTATTTGTAGCTGTGGGATCAGCTTTTTGTCCTTTTCAGGAGATTGGGTGATTATGGTGATCAGGGTGATTTTTGTTATGGGTGTATTGTTGTGATAAGGGGAGAGATAATCTGTTACTGTGATTGATAGGTGTTGTTAGCTAGTCTTTTGTGTGCAGTGATCACCAGTCCTTGTGGCTGGGTAGAGTTCATTGACCTTTTCGCAGGCTGTATTTTTCAGTGCTGGGAGCCAGGCTTTGCTGAGTTTTAGACTTTCTTCTTTTTTGTTGAAGCTTTGCTGATGTTTGTGGATTTCAATGGCTTCCCTGTGTAGTCTAACATAATGATTGCTGGTGTTGTCCAGTACGTCTGTATTTTGAAATAGGATTTCATGTCCTGCTTGTTTCAGGGCATGTTCAGCTACTGCCAATTTTTCCGGTTGTTTTAGTCTGCAGTGTCTTTCATGTTCTTTGATTCTAGTGTGGATGGTGCGTTTTGTGGTCCCAATACAGTAGTACCTCAGTTTACGAACGCCTCGGTTAACGTAATTTTCAGTTTATGAATGGAAATCCATTCAAAAGTTCAGATTTCCCCAGACACTGAGTTAATTTCCCCTTTGAAAACTTATGTCAGGTGACAGTTTGCTGTCAGAAATCCTGAGAGAATATTTACTAGCACAAAATACAACAGCCAAATACTTTTGTAAATTTAATAAAGGTTGCATGGGTAGCTATGCTAGTGAAAATAGTTTTGCAGCTCTGTTCAACTGGATTACATAATCCATACATATCTCATAATATTTCTTGGATGGAAAATAAGGACATACGTGTAACATCTCATTTCCAAAAGCAGGGTCATTGTCATTGAACAAAAGCTCTTTGAATTCTTATAGCTATGTGCAAATAGCCTGACAAAATCCTCCACCTATTTAGTTGATAAAAAACTTTAGGCTAGTTCAGTGCAGATGGTGACAGCAGCCACGAAATTAAAAGACGCCTGCTTCTTGGGAGGAAAGCGATGAGAAACCTAGACAGCATCTTAAAAAGCAGAGACATCACCTTGCCAACAAAGGTCCGCATAGTCAAAGCTATGATTTTTCCAGTAGTGATGTATGGAAGTGAGAGCTGGACCATAAAGAAGGCTGACCGCCGAAGAATTGATGCTTTTGAATTGTGGTGCTGGAGGAGACTCTTGAGAGTCCCCTGGACTGCAAGGAGAACAAACCTATCCATTTTGAAGGAAATCAACTCTGAGTGTTCAGTGGAAGGACAGATCCTGAAGCTGAGGCTCCAATACTTTGGCCATCTCATGAGAAGAGAAGACTCCCTGGAAAAGACCCTGATGTTGGGAAAGTGTGAAGGCAAGAGGAGAAGAGGACAGCAGAGGATGAGATGGTTGGACAGTGTCATCGAAGCAACCAACATGAATTTGACCCAACTTCGGGAGGCAGTGGAAGACAGGAGGGCCTGGCGTGCTCTGGTCCATGGGGTCACGAAGAGTCGGACACGACTAAACGACTAAACAACAAGTTCAATGAATTTCTGTGTGACAGAGGAATTTATTTGACCATTTTCTTGTTTCCTACAGTTTTTGTTTTTGCTGTTTCTGAATGAAGTTCAGAACAACAATTTGCAGCTTCATGTTTGCATTTTTTTCAACAGAAGTAAGTCCATATCCTCCTATCTGCTCTACCTGATGAATATCCTGGGTGAAGACAACATAAAGGAAGGGATGAGAAATCCTCCCCACTTCCTAGGGCAGCATCCACACTGTTTTGTATGGTTGCCCTCTATAGCTGCTCCTTCCAGTGCTCCACAGCTCTTGGTGAATGAGTCTGATTAGTCAAAAAGGCCATCCATGCCCTGCATATAGGTCCCACAACCATAAGCATCAAGTCTTCAAAATAGAAATTATCATAAAAATGCATCTGGATGCTCACCAAATTGTGTTTCTTCATTACTAACCCTGTATGTCCCTTCCAAATACAAGAAGACCCATCAAGCTACAGGTGCAACTGGGTCAATAATTCTTACTCTTCCATTATGAGGATGACCAACTTAATAATGCACAGAATTTAGGAGCAGAAGGAAGGGCTACTAGAATTGAGGAGGCCTTGGTTTGAGGTGATGCATGCTTAAATAGCTTAATCCAGACCAAATTCTGCCAACATGAAATGCATCCACATGCTGATGTAAATATTGTTCCAGCTCTTCATCTGGAAGAATGGGAGTGGGATAAATGTCTTTTTAAGGTAGACTTTCCATCAAGTTTATCAATAGATGATGTGGACTGTATCTAGTACAGTAGCCTCACAGGACAAATGTATTTTTCTTTATGTCACTAACATATTGACATTAATTAAGTGATGAATTAAGTTGGAAATTTGCTATGGAAACGGATAACTAAATTCATTTGTGGTGGTTTTTCTGTAGCTGGAGAATTTCAGGGTGCAAAATTGGGGAGAAATCTTCCCAGTTTGCCCAGAAACAGCACAGCTCAACTGCTCCAGAATGACAGGAGTCAAGGCCACTGTGGGTGTGAATAGTCCAATTCTCAGTCACCTGGATATAAGGAAGTTGAACTTATCAAAATGGTCTCTCCTTCTGGCCCTGGGACAGAATCACTGGCAGGAAAACGTCAGGTGGGATGCATTGAGCTAAGGCGAGTCTATGGTTAGAATTCTCAGAAACGGATCCTTCATTTCTTTATATTATTAAAATAAGAAGCACTCCAGAAAGTTTTAGAAACACCTAAAAACTTTGATAATGGTCAAGATCCTGTTGCTTAGTGTAGTAAATTGTGTTAGAATAGGCTCATTGAATCAAGGGGGATTTGATGGAACAAACCATCCATAAGCCTAATTGATTCAAATGGAAATATTTTTGAGTTTCCCCCCCCTTTGGAATCCAAAATGGGTGTTTCTCCATACAGAGAAACAGGCAGCATTTACCAAACGCAGTTCTGTGCAGTCTGAACCCCATGCCTGTCTTGGGCTCATGTTAATTTGGTCCTGAGACAGAACACAGATTGTGACAAGGCAGCAGGGCATGTTCACAGGTATCACCGCACTTGCTTTGCTACAGTAATCTGCAGTTACAGTAGGCCCATTTGAATCAATGGAACTCATAGAAGAGTTGACTTTCCAAATTCCCATTGATTCAATGGGCCCATGCTAGTGTGATTTAGTATGCGAAGAAACAGGATTTGGGCCAATATCAGAAAACTTTCTTCTCTACTTCCCTCTACCCAAACGTCCGGAGTAACTGAAATTCAATTCTACAACTAAAAGAACATTTTACCCAAGTTGAGATAAATATTCACTGAGCATATAAAGCTTGCTTTCATTTTGTTGTTGTTGTTGTTTAGTCGTTAAGTCGTGTCCGACTCTTCATGACCCCATGGACCAGAGCACGCCAGGCCCTCCTGTCTTCCACTGCCTCCCGGAGTTGGGTCAAATTCATGTTGGTAGCTTCGATGACACTGTCCAACCATCTCGTCCTCTGTCGTCCCCTTCTCCTCTTGCCTTCACACTTTCCCGACATCAGGGTCTTTTCCAGGGAGTCTTCTCTTCTCATGAGATGGCCAAAGTATTGGAGCCTCAGCTTCAGGATCTGTCCTTCCAGTGAGCACTCAGGGTTGATTTCCTTCAGAATGGATAGGTTTGATCTTCTTGCAGTCCAGGGGACTCTCAAGAGTCTCCTCCAGCACCACAATTCAAAAGTATCAATTCTTCGGCGGTCAGCCTTCTTTATGGTCCAGCTCTCACTTCCATACATCACTACTGGAAAAACCATAGCTTTGACTATGCGGACCTTTGTTGGCAAGGTGATGTCTCTGCTTCTTAAGATGCTGTCTAGGTTTGTCATCACTTTCCTCCCAAGAAGCAGGCGTCTTTTAATTTTGTGGCTGCTGTCACCATCTGCAGTGATCATGGAGCCCAGGAAAGTAAAATCTGTCACTGCCTCCATATCTTCCCCTTCTATTTGCCAGGAGGTGATGGGACCAGTGGATGATCTTAGTTTTTTTGATGTTGAGCTTCAGACCATTTTTTGCGCTCTCCTCTTTCACCCTCATTAAGAAGTTCTTTAATTCCTCCTCACTTTCTGCCATCAGAGTGGTATCATCTGCATATCTGAGGTTGTTGATATTTCTTCTGGCAATCTTAATTCCAGCTTGGGATTCATCCAGTCCTGCCTTTCGCACGATGTATTCTGCATACAAGTTAAATAAGCAGGGAGACAAAATACAGCCTTGTCGTACTCCTTTCCCAATTTTGAACCAATCAGTTGTTCCATATCCAGTTCTAACTGTTGCTTCCTGTCCCACATATAGATTTCTCAGGAGATAGATAAGGTGGTCAGGTACTCCCATTTCTTTAAGAACTTGCCATAGTTTGCTGTGGTCCACACAGTCAAAGGCTTTTGCGTAGTCAATGAAGCAGAAGTAGATGTTTTTCTGGAATTCTCTGGCTTTCTCCATAATCCAGTGCATGTTAGCAATTTGGTCTCTAGTTCCTCTGCCCCTTCAGAATCCAGCTTGTACTTCTGGGAGTTCTTGGTCCACATACTGCTGAAGCCTACCTTGTAGGATTTTGAGCATAACCTTGCTAGCGTGTGAAATGAGTGCAATTGTACGGTAGTTGGAGCATTCTTTGGCACTGCCCTTCTTTGGGATTGGGATGTAGACTGATCTTTTCCAATCCTCTGGCCACTGCTGAGTTTTCCAGACTTCCTTTCATTTTAGTCACCTTGTAAATTACAATGCAAAAGAAGGAATAACCACAAATCCTAATGTATTAAATCACAAGACAGATATGAGTGGAAAAACAGAAATGTGTTACAAAATTGATTTTGAAATGCAGTTATCTGAGGTAAAATAAAAACATAATTATAGTGATAGACTGACATGGGAGACTAGAGACACAGTTTCAAGTCCTAAAAGAGCCTTTTAGCTTACTGAGTGACCTTGGACTAGCCCTTTTCTCTGAGCCTAATCTTCCTCACAGGGCTGTTACTACAACAAGTGGGGGAGAAAGACATCATGTGCACTGCCTTGAGTTCACTGGGAGAAAGATGGGATGTAAATGCAAATAAACAGTTGCCCAAACTCTTATTAAGACATAAATGTGTATATGTATATTTAAAATGCTGGGTTTGATCTGGGAGTTATTCTGTGAGAAACAGATGGAAGAAAACCATAGATAGCATTTTTCACATTCATTCTGGTACTACCCTTTAGTAGTACTACAATTAAATTAGATGTCTAAAATGTCCACCTTTCAACGTAAATATAATCAAATTATTTGTTTTAGCTTATTAATAAATTAAAATGTTAACCCTTTCCCACTAATTGTTCTGTATCTGCATTTAGTCCTTGCTTTTTCAGTTTATAATATATGACAGATATACGTATACAAGATGGAATACTTACGACAAACACAAATACACGCTTGTGTATTTGGACGTGCTGCAGTTTAACTGCACATTTCATTCTACCTTGTAGTTCTGAAACAAATTATTCCTAGCACTGGAAATCAGCATTGCAATACAGAGAATAAATAGTTCACAAATTCTGGCTACTCTGCTAAGGTGATGTTTCAACTGTACTTTATGCCTCACCTATATTGAGATCCCAGTGTGGTGTAGTGGATAGTGTGACAGACTAGGCCTCTGGAGACCAGAGTTTGAATCCCCACTCAGCCATGGAAACGAGCTAGGGAATGGAACTGGTAAAATCACTCTTTAAATATCTCATTTACTTTGAAAGCCCTATTAGGATTGCTATAAGTCGGTTCTGACTTGACACATATTTAACTTAATTCAGCTCTGTTTACCAGAGGTAATAAAAATTAATAATAATAATAATAAACATGTGCCATTAAGTCAACTCTGAATTATGGTGATTCTTTTTCAGGGTTTTCCAGGGAGAATACTCAGAAGTGGTCTACCATGCCCTAGGTACCAGGTTCTAATTCTGACATCTCCTAGTGGAGGCGGTAAAGATGGCTCTTTTGTCTGACATCCCAGGAGAGGTAAAGCCCTCTGGTCTAAGATAAGACACTTTCTAAGGCTGAGAATATAAGGCCGTCTCCCTTTGTTTTTCTGTATTTATCTTTCCCAGCTCCAGTTTGACAAAAAACACACTGCAGTATATTTTCCCTAGATGACAAATTATCATTTTAAGTGGTGCTATTAAATTGGGAAATTGGCACTCTTGGTTCCTCTCCCTTAGCCCAGCCCAGCCCAGCCAACTCACATTTCAATTTTTTAAACCACACTCTTCTATTTATTTATTTTACAATACATTTCTATGCCGTGAAATACAGATTTTTTTGTAGCACATCTAATATGATATATCAACATCAATCTGAAACAAAGGCAAAATGCCATTGATTCCTCTCCTGAAGGAGCTTTGTTTCAATAAACTCCAAGAGGAGCAGTTTCTGTAACTTAAATTGTAAATTTATTGCAGATTGACTGTTGAAAAATCTCAGGCACAAACTAAATGTGTTGTGTGAAATTTGCATACATCTCTCACAGCACATCAGTTCTTTTTAAAGTCTGAAGTTTAAAAAAAATCTGCATCCCAGCTTTCTATTTTCCTCCTGATAATGTAGCTTTAGGAACCCCAGATGCTTGGTTTTTGTGTAAAAGTATCAGGCCCTATCAGCATATTTAAAGGTTATTACTTAGTCCTGCAGTCAGACATTTACAATTTCTGTGGCTCAATTAAGAAATGTACAGCATGCCACAACCACTGAGGCTCTCTTTATTCAGTGGAAGTGCTCTGTAATTTATTTTAAAATAATCCAACTTTAACAAATAAAGAGGCCTTTGATGGCTGATTGCTGCAGGCATTCATTTAAATGCTCCGTCTTGACAGACCATTTGGCCAGTTTAAGTTAAATACCTGGCAAAAGCAATTCAGGTTTTTGAGGTGGAAATCAGACTTCATATGCCTGGTATTTATTTTTCTTTACACTAGTAATCACTTAGTATTTCTTTGTCTTCCAGCCAGTTAGCCTATAGAATAATTAATGCTTTTTGGTTATGATAATAACACATTGTGACACTCTACTATTTCTTTAAGGGTATAAAATTTTAGGAACTATATTCCTTTTCTGTTGTTGCTGTATAGTATTAAAATTAAAATATGTTTATGCCTGTAATAAAAAAAAGTACTCTGTAAGATGAACCGAAAGGTGTTGGGAACAAGAAAGAAGTTTGTACTCTTCTCTCCCCTTCTTTGTCAGTTAGAAAAGATTCATCCATGAAATTACCTGATGCACTTAGGTCATTAATTGATGTCCAAAAAGAAAAGAAACACAGCAGCTTAAGCCCCTTTCTTGTAAAAACATAGCACTGCACTTTTCCTCTATTCCCTAGGCACATTCTTTATCAGAGGGACAGAACATTTGGCTTCAGTGTAAAAAGTCACATGATTTAATTGTAGAACCTAGTAATAACTGGAACAGAATGGAATGGGTGAACTTTATTGGGCCGTGTTACTTGGAAATTGCCATTATGGGCTGTTTTGCACAATATAATTTTTCTGCCTTAATGGGAATGGAAATGTGGTTAATGAAGATGTCCTGTGGCTTGCTGCTTCAGTCTCATTTTGTTACATATGTGTAGTGAATTTGGTTGGTTTACCTTCATCAGAGGTTGTCATTCTGGGTCATAATTTTCTGTTTTTGACTGGTTTGGGGGAACTTAATGAAAGAGTCATATTTGATGAGTTTTGTGCCTAAAATATTGTGCTTATGTGTGTCCATCACACCTCACTAGCTTGGGCTTCTAACTTAGATTAGCCATCCTTCAGTCTCGAGAGACTATGGTAACGTGCTCTGAATAGAGGACTTGGAACAGCATCAAGTGTGGCTGAGAAGGCCAATTCGAGAGTGACAATCCCTTCCACACTGAAGACAAATACAATCTGTCCCCTGTCCAGCTCCCTGATTTTGCTGCTTTCGGGACTGCCTCTTTGCCTCGGCCTGCTGGACAAGTGTCTCTTCAAAATGGGAGAGGCCATGATGCACCACCTGCCTCCAGTCTGAACGCTGAGATGTCAAGGTTTCCCATCTGTTGAGGTCCATTCCTAAGGCCTTCAGATCCCGCTTGCAGATATCCTTGTATCACAGCTGTGGTCTCCCTCTGGGGCGATTTCCCTGCACTAATTCTCCATACAGGAGATCTTTTGGAATCCGACCATCAGCCATTCTCACAACATGCCCGAGCCAATATAGACATCGCTGTTTCAGTTATGGATACATGCTAAAAATTCCAGCTCATTCTAGGAATACTCTATTTGGAACTTTGTCCTGCCAGGTGATACCAAAAATACGTCGGAGACAACGCATATGGAACGTATTCAGCTTCCTCTCCTGCCATGCACAAACGGTCCAGGACTCACTGCAGTACAGAAGTGTACTCAGGATACAGACTCTATATGCCGTCAACTTCTTATTAAGCCATACTGTCTTTGTGAGTCTAGAGAACATAGTAGCTGCTTTGCCCCAATGTGTTTATCCAGATCGACATCTCGAGAGAGAGTGTGTCAGAGATCGTTGAGCCAAGGTACACAAAGTCATGAACAACCTCCAATTCTTGTGTGGAGATGGTAATAGAGGGAGGTGAGTCCACGCCCTGGCCCATGACTTGTGTTTTCTTCAGGCTGATTGTTAATCCAAAGTCTTGGCAGGCCTTGCTAAAACGATTCATGAGTTGTTGGAGGTCTTCAGCAGAATGGGCAACAACAGCTGCATCATCGGTGAAGAGGAACTCCCGCATGCATTTCAGCTGGACTTTGGTCTTCACTCTCAATCTAGAGAGATTAAAGAGCTTTCCATCTGATCTAGTCTGGAGATAGACACCTTCTGTTGCAGTTCCAAAGGCGTGCTTCAGTATGACAGCAAAAAAGATCCCAAACAGGGTCGGCGCGAGGACACAGCCCTGTTTCACTCTGCTTCGGATGTCAAAGGGATCTGATGTTGAGCCATCAAAAACTACAGTGCCCTTCATTTCCTCATGAAAGGACCTGATGATGTTAAGGAGTCGAGGTGGACATCCAATCTTGGGAAGTATTTTAAAAAGGCCGTCCCTGCTAACCAAATCAAAGGCTTTTGTGAGATCTATGAAGGTCCACAAAGAGTGGCTGTCGTTGTTCCCTACCTTTCTCCTGCAACTGTCTGAGGGAAAATACCATGTCAGTGGTGGATCTATTACCTCGAAATCCACACTGTGATTCTGGATAGACTCTGTCTGCAAGCACCTGGAGCCTCTCAGCACAACATGGGCAAGCAGCTTCCCTACAATGCTGAGAAGAGAGATGCCACGGTAGTTATTGCAGTCACCCCTGACGCCTTTGTTCTTATATAATGTGACAATGTTTGCATCCTTCATGTCCTGTGGTACTCCACCTTCCCTCCATCAAAGACAAAAGATTTCATACAGCTCGGTGGTGATGATCTCTTTACAGCACTTCAGCAGGGATGTTATCCTTCCCAGGTGCCTTGCTGGAGGTGAGGGAATCCAAGGCCACTTTTATTTCTGCTAAAGTTGGTTCGCTGTCCAAATCTTCCAAGACAGGCAGGCACTCAATGTTATTTAATGCCTCTTCAGTTACTGCATTCTCTCTGGAATATAGCTCAGAGTAGTGCTGCACCCAGCATTCCATCTGCTGTGCTCGGTCCTGGATGATCACACCTGTAGCAGACTTCAAAGGAGCAGATTTCTTCTGTATTTGTCCTAAAGTCTGTTTGTTACCATCATACATTCCCTTGGTGTTTCCTGTGTTTGTTGTTCTCTGAATCTGAGAGCAGAGCTGAAGCCAATAATCGTTGGAACATCTCCTGGCAGCCTGTTGGACTTTGCTATGAGCAGCTCGAAGAGCCTGCAAGTTGTACTCACTAGGACAGTCTTTGTATACTGCTAGAGCTCTCCTCTTTTCCTTGATGGCTGGCATCAACTCCTCCGAATGGGTTTCAAACCAGTCTGCCGTCTTTTTCGTCTTCTTGCCAAATGTGGACAAGGCGGTGTTATAAACAGTGTTCTTGAAATGTTCCCATCGTTCAGGTGCATTTGCATCAGCTGGGCCTGGAAGGGTTTCCTCAAGCACTTGGGCAAATTCCTCCACTTTTCTTTGATCGTGAGTCTTGCTGATGTCAATACGTGGTCTTCCTTCCTTTTTCGTGTGATACAATCCCTTTGTTTGCAGTTTTACTCTACTACACACCAGGGAGTGATCATTATCGCAATCAGCAACCTGATAACTGTGTGTGATCATAATACTAGGAAGGCTACAGCGTCTAGTGAGGATCAAATCGAGCTAATGCCAATGCTTCGATCTTGGTTGTTTCCAGGAAACTCTGTGTTGAGGCTTCGTATTAAAGAACGTATTGCTGACACAAAGACCATAATAACAGCAAACCTCCAGCAAGCGTTGGCCATTTTCGTTCATCTTCCCAATGCCAAAACAGCCTAGACAAGTGGGCCAAGAATTGTGATCAGCACCAACTCTAGCATTAAAGTCTCCAAGAATGAACAGTGGCTCTCTCTCAGGGATTTTTTTGATAGTAGCTGCCAGGTCGTCGTAGAATTTGTCTTTCACTTCTCTTGTAGACGACAGTGTTGGTGCATATGCACTAATGAGGGTGACCGGTCCCGCTGATTAGTGGAGCTGCAGAGACAGGATTCTTTCACTCCCCACAGTAGGTGGAACAATGGATCTCAGCAGAGTATTTCTAACTACAAAGCCAACACTATATTCCCTGGTCTCATTCAATGGTTTTCCCTGCCAGAAGAATGAGAAGTTTTTTTCTTTGACAGATCCCGTGTCTGGCAATCTCGTCTCTTGCAGGGCAACAATGTCCATCTGCAGCCTACTCAGTTCCATGTCATTGACAGCTGTCTTGCACATGTTGTCTATTCCCTGCAGGTCCTCAGAAAAGCCAGGGGTCATTGTCTGAACATTCCAGGTGCCCAGCTTTAGGGCAGAAGTTTTCTTATGATTGTTGCATGGTGCAGGGATATCCATCTGCTTGTCGGCTTTCACCCTAAATCCCACGCACCCCGTGAGGTTAACAGACCATGGCAAGGCAGCACCTTACTGGCTGGGGGCTGCCCAGCTTAAGGCGGGTGGTATTTACCTATTGAGGTGCAATGACCTCTCCCACCATCAGAAGTAGCCCCTGGCATCATGCTCCACACCAATCGAGCAAAGACTTATAATCGGTAACTGCTACTTCCTGTGTTATTTCGATGCTGTATGCGAAGCTGGAGTGTCCTCTCCAGAGCACGAAGCCTGGGTGAAATAATATGGAGGATAGGCTGTTACCCAAGCAGCAAATCCCCCCTCTCCACATCACTGAAATAGTCCAATGGAAAGGCAAGAGTCAATACAACTGATTCCAGCGACGTTGCAGGAGTTGCCAGAATGGCACAAACTGCCTCTGGGACTCTGGCTCCGGATTTTGCCTCAAGGTTAACTTCTGAAGCCTTTTCCATCGGTGGATACAGTGGATATAGCCACAAGGCAGTGGAGGTTTGAAATCAGAGTTTTCCTTCTCCTAGATGGGCTGCCTTCAAAGGCTGACGAGCCCCACCTACCCGGGAGGGCTTCTACCTAGTACCCCTATTAAATGATGTGACCTCTTACACTTGGAATATCTGAAACTCTCCAACCTTGAACAGCATGCATAAGGGAATAGAAGGAAAGCACAGTGCTAAATTTTCACAAGCAAGACAAGTTATTTCCTTTCCTTGCAGAATTTTCTCCTCAAAGGTTAAGGAGGAATAGAATTTAAATAGTCATAATGGTCTCACTTGTCTGGCAGGCAAATTATCTGTATCTTCTCTAGAGAATAAGTAAAATAAGCCCTTTCACAAAGTACTAGACTCAGTGGGATCAAATCAGTCTGTACTTGCTGTGATAATAGGAAAGCTGCACACATAATCTACAAGTGAGACATCCCCACACTCACCTGATGAAGAGGTAATGTCAAAGTTTGAAATCTTGTGTAAATTGTATGTAAATAAAATATAAAATGCTTAAAGAAGGGGGTATAAGAATTGTAACCCTGGAAATGTGAAATGTGATTTTTTTAAAAACCCACCAAAGTTTGAATAGCAATGCACTGCCTCTTAGAGGCTACTTCAGGGCAAACAGCTGGTTTTGCCTGAGTAACAAAATACATGTAAAAATATATTGGCTCCTCAAGGTTAGCAAAACACATTGTAATTCAATGCAGTCTGCTATTTTAGCAAACCTCGTAGCAAAAATAAAAGGAATGGGTCAAAAAAAGAGAGGTCTTTTCACTAGGTTAGCAGAAAGGACAGAGTTGTTTATCTTATGCTGGCAGAGAAAATCAACATTCTGTAATCACAGCTTTAAGTTACCAAAGCAGGAAGTTTAATTTAGTCCCAATGTTATCACTGCACAAAAACAAATCAACATTCTACAAAGCAATTCTAAAAATGGGGGAACCCAAACAAAAAAATCAAAAACTTCAGAATGTATAACTTTGGAACATCAGATCAGCACCAAGTTTGACACATCTGTATCAAACAGTCTGCTCTTCTTCTGTGCCAAATATGGAGATGTTTGAACAAAGGGTTTTGGAGTTATAATTTTTTAAAAGCTAAAACTATTTTATTCCCCATTCAGAAATAAGTGACTCTAAATGTCCCCAGATTTAAAACAGCTTATATAAATTTAAAAGACCAGTCTTGCTTAGCCTGAAAGAGAATGGTTGGCCCTAACCACATTTTTATCTGGAAATAATTCCTGCTGCAGGGGCTGGAATATTGATCCACAAAAAAGACATTTCAAAATGAGAAAACAACCACTTTGTTATAAGAATGAGTATGCATAGTACAGGCTAACCAAGGAGGAGCTTTGCAAAATGAAACATTGTATACATTCAAAGATGAGGGGGAGAGAGAGATTTAGAGAGAAAGGTCACTGAAAAAGATTGAAAAGTCAGTTTTCCTTTAAAGAGTAAATAAAAACAAAAAACAGGTTTGTTTTAAAGAACGTAATGGAATGACAGTCGTCCAGAAAGGGGGATATTTTGAAATGTAGTTTCAGAAAGCATTATGTCAGGATTTCTGAGACCAAACAGTTCCATCACATTTTTCCATCACGTTTTCAGACTGGAAATCAGCTCCATGTCTAGACAATCTGAACTTTTTTACTCTGTCAGTCAGGATGCAATTAGTTGACTCTTAGCTAACTTTTAAACTCTTTCAGGCTTAGCTTTTGTGCCTATATCCTATCATAGTCTCCTGTCACAGTCTCCATTCCACCCATCTTATGTTGGCCTACAGCTGAGCAGGCACGATACAAGGAATAAAACATACCACACACATTAACTGGAAGGAAAAGGCCATAGCTTTAATGAGTACAGCAGCAGTTTTTTTCTGACCTGGCATTCGAATTGGATCCAGTTCCTATGCAGATCTGAGTGCCACCTGATGTAAGCCACCATCTTCCCAGAACCCTGGGAAACAACCCAGAATAGCAGTCCCTTGGAGACCATAGGGTGTATGCCACACTCCCTGCCACCCAGGGGCAAGGTTGAGCTCCTGCCCCCTGAGCTAGGGCAGTCCATGGTCCTACCCCTGGCTTCCTTAAAGGGATTCCACACCAACCAGGGTAAGCAAGTACCTGTTGGCTGCCTTCCAACTGCCTGGATCCATCTGAGAGCTCCAAACCACCACTAGAGCTGTGAAAGGCTGAACTCCCACCAGGAATTGCAGCTGCAACCAATCCATCATGGCAGCCCTAATGTCTCCCAGCCTGTAGTCCTGTCCCCAATGTGAAAGATGCATCCCAATTGATCAGAATAAGACATCCATCTTATGGGAAATGTCTGATGCTTGATCCAACTGCCACCCCATAATGTCACCAAGTGACGCTGAGCCCTGGTCACTTTCTGATGTTCAGTATCTACCTTAGAATCATAGAATAATTGAGTTGGAAGGGGTCTATAAGGCCATTGAGTGCAACCCACTAGTCATTGCAGGAATCTAAATCAAAGCAGATCTGGCAGATGGTCGTCCATTTTTTTCTTGAATGCCTCCAGTGTTGGAGCATTCACCATCTCCTGAAGTAATTGGTTCCATTGTTGTACTGCTTTAACAATTAAGAATTTTTTCCCTGATATTCAGCCTAAATTTGGCTTCCTGTAGCTTGAGCCCATTATTACATATCCTGCATTCTCAAATAACTGAGAACAGATCCTGCCTCTCCTCTGTATGACTTTTTTGTTGTTGTTTAGTCGTTAAGTCATGTCCGACTCTTCGTGACCCCATGGACCAGAATGCATTCCAGGCCCTCCTGTCTTCCACTGCCTCCCGGAGTTAGGTCAAATTCATGTCGGTAGCTTCAATGACACTGTCCAACCATCTCGTCCTCTGTCGTCCCCTTCTCCTCTTGCCTTCACACTTTCCCGACATTAGGGTCTTTTCCAGGGAGTCTTCTCTTCTCATGAGATGGCCAAAGTATTGGAGCCTCAGTTTCAGGATCTGTCCTTCCAGTGAGTACTCAGGGTTGATTTCCTTCAGAATGGATAGGTTTGTTCTCCTTGCAGTCCAGGGGACTCTCAAGAGTCTCCTCCAGCACCACAATTCAAAAGCTTCAATTCTTCGACGGTCAGCCTTCTTTATGGTCCAGCTCTCACTTCCATATATCGCTACTGGAAAAACCATAGCTTTGACTATGCGGACCTTTGTCGGCAAGGTGATGTCTCTGCTTTTTAACATGCTATCTAGGTTTGTCATCGCTTTTCTCCCAAGAAGCAGGCAACTTTTAATTTCGTGGCTGCTGTCACCATCTGCAGTGATCATGGAGCCCAAGAAAGTAAAATCTGTCATTGCCTCCATATCTTCCCCTTCCTGTCCCACATATAGATTTCTCAGGAGATAGATAAGGTGGTCAGGCACTCCCATTTCTTTAAGAACTTGCCATAGTTTGTTGTGGTCCACACAATCAAAAGCTTTTGCATAGTCAATGAAGCAGAAATAGATGTTTTTCTGGAACTCTCTGGCTTTCTCCATAATCCAGCACATGTTAGCAATTTGGTCTCTAGTTCCTCTGCCCCTTCGAAATCCAGCTTGTACTTCTGGGAGTTCTCGGTCCACATACTGCTGAAGCCTACTTTGTAGGATTTTGAGCATAACCTTGCTAGCGTGTGAAATGAGTGCAATTGTATGGTAGTTGGAGCATTCTTTGGCACTGCCCTTCTTTGGGATTGGGATGTAGACTGTATGACTACCATTCAAGTATTTGAAAAGTGCTATCAGATCTCCCCTCAGTCTTCTTTGTTGAAGGCTAAACCTGCCCAGTTCTTTCAGTCTTTGCTCATAGGGCTTGATTTCTAGTCCCCTGATCACCCTTGTTGCCCTCCTCTGAACTTGTTCCAGTTTGTTGACATCCTTCTTAAATTGTGGTGTCCAGAACTAGATGAGACCTAACCAGTGCTGAATATAGGGGGACTAGTATCTCATGGGATTTGGAGCCTATGAATCACATGTTTGTGTTAATGCATCACATTTGCCTTTTTGGTATCCACATCACACTGTTGGCTTATACTCTGCTTGTGATCTATGACAATTCCAAGATCCTTCTCACTTGTAGTATTACTGAGTAGAGATGGGGGTTATGAATATCCCCGCACAGCTGGACGTAACAAGGGTCCGGCCCCACCATCCACTCACACGTCCGCTGCCACCGACAGCTCCACTCTCCCTTCCAATTGCTCTAGAGCTCCCAGTCAGATATCCACTCGTCAGCCTGGCAGGGAGAATCATCTTCCCTCCTTCTGCCAGGAGTGGATAGCCAACTGGGAGTTCCGGAGTGATTGGAAGGAGAGTGGAGACGGTGGTGGCAGTGGACATGTGAATGGACAGCTGTGCTGGGGGGTATACGAATACCCCATCTCTATTACTGAGCCAAGTTTCCCCCATCTTGTAACTGTGCATTTGTGGTTTTTTTCCCTAGCTATAGAAGTTTGCACTTATCCCTGTCAAATTTCATTCTGTTGTTTTCAGTCCAGTGCTCAGGACTATCAAAATATTTTTAAATTTGTTTCCTGTCTTCCAAGGTATTAGCTGTTCCCCCCAATTTTGTGTCATCTGAAAATCTGATAAGTATTCCCTGCACTCTCTCATCTAAGTCATTAATAAAAATATCAAAGAGCACCATGCTCAGGACTGAGCCTTATTGTACTCCACTTGTTACCTTCTCCCAGTCTGAGAAGTTCCTGGGGTATGGGCTCTTCTCCATGCCTGCCTCTCTAGGAGGTCGGACCATATCATTCTGATGCTGGGGTAGCAATCATGGACTAACTGTAAATCTGCCTTCATCAAGAGTGCTAAGTCCAAACCCTTGCAGCTGGTAAGGTCATTTCTGGAACAGCAGTGCATGGGGTGGAGCATGGTTTCTCAAACAATGCCAGAGCTGCTCCCACCAAATGTCCCTGCATCTCAGCAATGTCATGTGCACCATATCATTCAGGGCCAAGATGCTGTCCCCAGCCAGTGGTACTTGCATGTTGTCTTGTTGTGATACTGTTTCTCAGTAATCAAATGTGCTTCAGGAAACCTGTGAGTGGAACTAACAAAAGGGCAACATTCAGTATTGTGCATGAAATCTATGTAATAATTAAAGACTTGTAAGCTTTAGACCACCATCTCTCAATAGTTTGAATCTATTGTGGGGCAAACCTATTGCAGCCACCTCAGTTGCCACATCAGTGTCAAAAGAATGTGATGCAAAGTCATGCAGCAGAAACCCAACCTTTTCCAATACTGACTGAATTACCACATGAACTGGTTATGGGTGACTGGCTGCCATGTTGCGATCCCGCAGGCTTCTGGGGGATTTCAACATGAATGTTGAGGCACTGGTTCCTGGCCAAGCCTTGGATTTCATGGGCACAATGGCCTCCATGGGAATGTCCCAACAGGTGAATGGTCCCACACATATGGCGTGTCATACACTTGACCTGGTTATTTTAGTTGGCCAGGGAGAAGGAGATATGAGGGAGACCAATTTGATTCTATTGCCCTTGTCATGGTCAGATCACTACCTACTGAAATTAGGCAATGGCAACCCCTCCTTGTGGGGAGAGGGGACTGATTAGGATGGTCTGCCCATGCAGGCTATTGGATCCTATTGGTTTCCAAGATGCCTTTCGTGGGTTCCCAGATGAGCTGGTTGGCGTGGGTGTTGAAACCATGTTCTCTGAATGGCATCTGGCAGTGATCTGGGCAATCGACTCCTTTGCTCCTAAACGCCCTCTCTTTTTGGGGGCTCGCCTCTCCCCGTGGTTCACCGGGGAGTTGGAAGCCTTGAAACAAGCTAGGAGAAGGCTAGAGAGCATCTGGAGGAAAGCTGCTTCGGATGATAATAGGGCTGTGGTTAGACACATGTCCGGTTGCTATTGCAATGCTATCAAGACTCAGCCACTTGAAACTGGGCTTTCTCTGTGGTGGCGTCTTCATTTTGGAACTCCCTCCCACCAGAAGTGCAACTGGCCCCATCCCTCCTGGGTTTTAGGAAGCAACTGAAGACCTGACTGTTCTCCCAATCCTTTCAATAATTTGCCCCTAAATAAGTAATTCATGTGTCCCTTCTGCCACCAACCTCCCATTAATGTTCATTCTTGTTGTATTGTTTTATTGTTGTTGCTGTTGCTTATGACTTTGTGTCCTCCTGTTAGCTGCCCAAAGTAGCAGCTTGCCTACTAGTTGGGTGGAATATAAATGTAAACGAACGAACGAATAAAAAAGTAAACAAGCAAGCAAGCAAGCAAACAAACAAACAAATAAATGCCATCCTTATGAATAAGTAGTGGCCCCTTCCCCAGTGGGCAATGGTGCAGTAAGGTTTTTGTTGCCTGAACCTGCCACAGGTTGCCTCCACAATGTGGCTAGGAAACAATCCACAATCCCATTGATCAATTTTGGAAAATATTAGCCATATACTCAAAGGCCCATCATGGTAGGAACATCCATCCTGCATAGGGCCCTTCATCTGGCCACTAACTCTCCAACCCTGAAGCCCCCCCAAAAGAATAACATGTAGGCAGCCCTGAATTAAACAACTTCAGAGTGGGACCAGCAGACACCACTGAGCTATTGTACCATGGAAGAGAGGAAATTAATTGGCTTCCTTCCATCAGGTACTCACAGAACTGCCCTTTCCCAGACCACAATAGCCCTTCTAATTAGAAAGGACCTGCAGGGGTCCCCAAATCCCTGCACTTAGCTAAAAAATGAAATTGCTGCTACATGTGTGCAAAGTGTTCTGGTTACCCATTCTTTGAGGGAGGAATGCTAGATACTCCAGAATGGCAGCCTGAGAGGACATAGGGGATGGAGAATGTCCTGCCTGGCCCAAGAAAGTAACAAAAGAATCCCTGGCAGAACTGTACACCTGCAGGGTGGTGGGAGCAATGGAATTGAATACTCCTTGGATTATGTCCTGTTTCCAAGGCTCCACAGCTCCTTCAAAAATGGGTATAATGAGTCTAACATTCACCTGTGGTGCAGCAGATGGAACCTGTTTTCCTGAAAGCATGATAGGGCATCCACAGTACTGTTATCAAGACTGAGAACAGACTTGGCTGAAAAAGTGATGTTAGCTGATAAACACAACAGAAACAGTCTCCATAAAAGCTTCATGACTTGTTAAGACTTGGAAGACTGCTGATTGGTTACTGCTAGCACCATCTGATTATCACACCAGAGTTTCACCCATTCATTCTGAAATTCATCATGCCAAACAGTGACTGCTACAACTATGGGGAATAATTCAAAAAATATGAGATCCTTCAAGATATCCAATCCCTTCTATGGGGGGGGGCACTTTTGTGCACACCAACACCCATTGAAATATACTCCAAACCCAATGCTACTCACTGCATCCAGATGTATCTGCAGAGGAGACCCTGGTTCCCATGGCAGTTGTCAAATGGCTATCCCGTTGATATCTGACAAAAAGGCTAACCAGATCAGGAGGCCTCTTTTCATTCCTTTGGTTATCCTAATGTGGTAATAGGGTGCTCTGATCCCAGAGGTTGCTCTAGTGAGCCTTGCACAAAAAGCCCTGCCAGGAGTCACAACTCTGAAAGCAAAATTAAGGTGACTTAAGAGTGTCTGCCACTCTTTCAAGGTATACTTTTTCCATTGCAGCAGGATTGTAATGGTTTTCTTGAGAGCCATGATTTTGTCCTCTGGAAGGCAAAATATGCCAGCCACAGTATCTGGCTGGATGCCCAAGTAAACCAGTGAGGTTATCAGTCCCTCCATTTTATCCTCCGCTAGTGGAACACTCTGTTTGGCTGCCAAGTCCAGAAAGAGCCTCAAGAGATTAGCACATTCAGATGTCCTGGCCCTCCCCATGAAAAAGAAATCATCCAGGTAAGACATCACTGTTGTAGAGTTGGCCCTGCACCAGAGCACCCATTCTAAGAAAGTGCCAAATATCTCAAATGCTACGTAGGAAACAGTTCAGCCCATGGCATGGCCTTGTCAACATACTGGTTACCTTGAAATTTAAAATGCAAAAGTGAAAAGTCATTGGGATGGATGGGCAGCAGCCAGAAGGCAGATTGGATATTGCTCTTTGCTAGCAGAGCCCCTGGCCTGACAAGTGAAGCAAGGCCACAGCATAGTCAAAAGAAGCACAGAGCATTGTGCAGTATTCTTGTGAGACAGCATTAATAGATGCCCCTCAGGGATATGACAAGTGGTGGATTAGGCAGAACTCCGTGGGTGACTTCTTAGGTACAATACTCAATGGGGACATGCACAGATTGTTCACAGGAGGATCTGGGAATGGACCCACCAAACAGCCCACAAGGAGCTGTTTGTTAATCTTTGCTTCTACCACATGCAGCAGCTCCTGGGCAGATTTTAATGCAGATTTTATCTGCATCTGTCACTACCCGGGGTCCCTCATAAAGAATCCTACCCTTACTAAAACCTTCCCACAAGTATAGAGCTGACTTCTGATTAGTATAAGCCAAAATGAGAGGACACAAGGGAGACAGACTGATAGGAGTCTTAGCCAGTGAAAACAGGCTGTCCTCCATCCTGGAGAGTTTGCTTCTGAGATCCTGAGGTGGGAGTGGCTGCAGGCCCACTGGAGGCCCCTCCATCGTTTGGTATGTTGGACTTAGAGGGAGTGTAGTTCCCCAAAGGGCAACTGTCAATCGCACTGCCAGGGTTACGGTACCCTTGGATGGGGACCAAAGCAGCTGTCACAGTTATGGTCAAATGTGCACTACTACTTCACACATTTTCCCATATTATATTCCCAGGAGATTTGCTGGGAATTTTCCTTCCTATCCCATCATTTTGTTTTGTTTCCTTCTACTTTTTCCTTTATATGCGGGACCACCACAAATAGCCACAATTTATTGTTGATGAGGTCTCACTTCTCTGGGTAAGCTGTCTGCTCTACTCGCATACATTCCAAATAGTCTGCTAACCAGTTGGTAAATGTCCTCTCAGCCCCATCCCCTCTGACTTTTTTCCATACTCTGTCCTTACTCTTAGTCTGCCTCTCTACCTCTTCGGGCTTAATGGGTGAATGCATTCACATAACAGCCATCGAGATATATTCCCAAACTTTCCAAGAAAGGTGGATGCCCAGGGATTCTTCATTTCCATAAAGGATGGGCCCACCAAACCCTCAGTTTGCTGCTTGCTGCTTGCTGCTCGGTGATCTATCCAGGAATGCTACAAACACAAACTCGGCCCTTGGCTGGTGTCCGCTCCCTTTTTATGGTGCAGTAGACCAGAGTGAAAATTCTACCCCTCAGGTCTGCCAGCCAACAGCCTTCCCCACCTCTGATCGCACTGACCGATCAAATTGTACCAGTTTGATGACACCGGACAACTCTGTCCCTGGGGTCATTTGGTACTGCCATGTGTAGCTGTCATTTGAGAGCACTTGAGCTGCAACGTGAAGACTGGACTGCTGGCCCAGGTGAGTCTGTTCGGTCTGCTGGTGAGTCCTGCTTCATCAGCACAGGCCGCCATTGCCTCCTTCCCAGGATATCGTGAGACGTTAGAAGTCTCACAAGAGTGACCTGGGAAGGGAGGGGGAAGGAGTTAGGTATTTAAGAGATGTTCCCCCCTCCCTTCAGCCTCTTCCTTGCTGGCATCAGAAGGAGGACAGAGTTCCACTATTTCGATACCTTTTTCAACTGAAAAGCTCTGGTTTGGTGCGTGGGTGATTTTCACAGATTGGAAGGGGGGGTTGCATCGGCACCCCTCCTACGGTTTGCTCCTGAGTTCATCTCCTGGATTTCGGAGCTGCTTGAACAAGGACTTGAAGATTAATTTTAGAATTGTTTTTAAATTACTTATATTTAACTTGGAGTCAGCTTAGAAGTGGGAACCGGGAGTGGGTTTTGAGCAGAGTAGCACGGCCACTAGGGCCTGGCCAGGCGGGTACCCGGGCAACCATTAAGCTCGGCAAAAGCCACTGTTTTATTAGGAATAACAATTAATTCATATCCGTTGAATTCAAATTAATTTAATAGGCAAAAGAAGAAGAAGAAGAAGGGGGGAAAGGAAACAGTGAATTCTTATCATTAGAGGCAAGCAGGCTGGCCTGCTTGGTGAGTGGGCGCACATCCCTCCTGGCCAGCAAGAGTAGGCTGAAGGTGCCTGCACTTAGAGTAAAATATTAGTATAAATATAAAATTATAAATAAATTTAGTATAATTATTAGATAGTATTAAATCAGTTCCAGTCAATTTAGAAATAATTAATTGCATTTCATGTTATAGGTAAGGGTGAATTGATTTGGTCACTTTTTGGAGGCAGGACTAATTAACCTAGTGGGTCCAAAAAAGGGGGGGGGAATGTAACAATCACCTCTCCCTAAAGAGAGTATGATGTTTGGGCAGGGAGTCACTGTGGGTGCAAATCTACCACCTTTATCTCTGAGGTTGGTCCTCTAGGCCTCAGAAGTGCGTAGCATAAGCCCCGTGGACAAGACTGACCTTAAGAGAAATCTTTATTTACTTTCAGAGCACTTAAGCATGGGCTTTGTGTTTCCTTAGATAACACAACAGCTCCGCAATGTAGGACCACTCAATAGTAGCAAGTTAGTGACCTTCTTCCAATCCACTGGATCTAGGTGTAACCCTGCTGTTTCAAGATACTAGTCCTCAGTTGAGATTATAATTATTTTTATTAAGAAAATAAAGTTTCATAGAAATCAGTTGTTTGCAAAAGCATTAGCATAAACATATCCAAAAGTTACAATGATTAAATAAAGCTGCTATTTCTTATTAAAATAAGAAAAACTAAAAACTAAGCTAAGTAATAATCTTGCTTCTAAGATGGGCTATTCACCCTGCCTCCTTCTGGTTTCAAAAAGACAAACCGCTTTTCCTTGCTACATGCTGCAAGCATTCCATCACAGGTCATGAACCATCAAAGAACAAAGAAAGAACTCATCACATATTCCATCACCCATCTTTTCTACATGTCTAAGACCTCCTTCTTCTCTGACACTTCTCAGCAATTAACCAACTAACTTCAAAGAGGCTTAACACAACTCTCCACCCAGAATTCTCATGAGTCCCAGGTGTGTTATCTTGTTTCTAATTAGCCGGTATGCATGTTTGGTCTTCTTGGGCCTCTCTCTGTGTCCTTGTGCTTATCTTGGGCTCCTTCTGTAACAGGCAGTCAGTAAATCTGAAAAACAGTCTCACAGCCTAACACATTCCATTGCTTTAAAATCATGTTACACTGAACCTATATATATATATATAAATTATTAATTGGAATAAGAATTATAATAAATTTAATACATACAATAAGCTGTTAAATAGATAAAATAATTAAGGGGAGTCAGATAGACCCAAGCTACTAAAAGAAGATGATAGGGAAGAAGTGAGGTAGAGCAAGGGCGGCAGCCGCAGGAGGCTTGACCAAGGGGCTCTAGCAAGTCTCTTTACATTGATTTCATCACTACTTAACATATTGTTTGATGCTTGCTAGGGTGCTCTTTAATAATAGTTAATTGGTAGTATTCTCCTCAAGGTGAGCAGAGGTGATTGGGAGTAGCCAATTGGTGAAACAGAAGTATAAAGGGCTGAGACTGTGTGGTTAAAATGGCTTCCAGGAAGGGCCAAGGTAATAGGAAGGGAAAGCAGCCTGCTAAGAAGTGTGCAGCTCCTCAAGTTTCACCTCCTCCTTCATCTTCGGATGAGGAGACTTGGCCTATTTGGCAACAGCTGCAGGACAAGATTTCGGCTTTAGAGGCTGAAAGAGCGACACAAAGGGTTTCTCAACATAGCGAGCCTCAACTGTGCCGTTCGGTGAGAGAGGCCAAGAGCCATAGGAGAGCTAAGCTTAAGGCCATGGCAGAAAATTTAATGTCTCGCTTTGCTGCTTTAGAGGCTGATTGACAGGCCACAGGGCCATCCAAATGGGAATCAGATGCATCAACAGTGACACCTCAGCATCAGAGTGAGGATGAGGAGCAGGAGATGCCGACACAGGAGGTGGACGGGTCAGCTGCAGCGGCTAGAGGTCAGCAAGTGGGAGTGGAAGAGTTGGCAACAGCTTCCGGGAATGGAAGGGAGGAGCATGATACGATACCACCTCTAGCGTCAGGTGAGCTGGCGGTTGCACCGGATACCCTCCCGATATTGCCTGCCTGGCCATGGCCGAGCAGCGGACAGGGTAACCTACCTTTACACATGACACATGATATACAGGGGTTCAGGGCTCCTGCTAATCCTTGGCCAAGTACAAGCATGCCAGTAGGTAACTGGGTGGCTCCCTACCCACAAATTACATTTCCAGCAGCACTGGGTTAAACATCTGGTGTGGGGGTTTGACCCTACCCATCAGTACCTGACACGGGATACAACTCTGTCCCTTTAAAGGTTCTGCCTTTTGGGGATCATGCCATGCCATTGGGAGATCACCTTACTCCAGCTACTAAAGAAAAAATATGAAGAGGTAACTATGTGGATTTGTTTGAGCTCCTCAATAGACATGTAGACCAAAAAAAGCTTGAAAAACAGGATGAACAGGAGAAAGAAAAACGTAGGAGGTGTAGGCCGGAGCGGACATGGGCAAACTGGCTCCCCAGCTTTCTAATTTATGCTGGGGTGGTGGTGAAGGCACAGCCTTGGAGAGCTCAGTCTATGTTTCAGTACCTTGACCTGATCTACAGGGCATATGTAGACTTTGCAGGGCAGGCTTGGTTGCTTTACGATGAATCGTTCCGTATGATAAGTGTGATTTGTCTGAATTTACGTTGGGACGAGCCTTTACCAGGCCTCTGGCTGCAATATATGATGCCAGCCAGACCGAACTCAGGTGACAGGTTTGATAGTGAGCATCTCATCCACAGAGCTGGACAAAATTTGAATCTCTGTATAGGCACGGGGAAGGCGTTTCAACCCCGCTTACTCTGCTGGGACTATAATGCAAAGGGTACGTGTTCATGTAAATCGTGCCTTTTTAGACATGAGTGCTCAGTGTGTGGTGGTCAACACCCCAGTGCTTCGTGTCTCAGGGCCAGAACACAAAGAAACAACAGTAAAGACCCTGGAGGCAGCAAAAAAGCAAATGGTGGAGGGGGTTCCCTTAACAAAGGGCCCCAACCCAATTAAGATTCCGGTCTTAGAGGCATGGTTGCAGGTCTACCCCAAGGGGACAGATGTGGCTTACCTTTTGGAGGGCTTTAAGAATGGTTTTAGGATACTGGCGTTGGGGAAACATAAGGCATTTTTTGCGAAAAATTTAAAATCAGTGAATGGGATGGAAGGCATAATCAAGGAAAAAATTGGAAAGGAAGTGAAGGAAGGTAGAGTGTTGGGTCCTTTTCCTAATGCACCGCTGGAGAACCTTCAGGTACCACCACTGGGCATTGTGCCCAAAAAGAACCAGGGAGAGTTTAGGCTCATCCATCATTTGTCATACCCAGAGGGGGAGTCAGTTAATGATGCCATTCCTCCTGAATTATGCACGGTGCATTACACCTCATTTGACGAGGTAGTGCAGATAGTCCGTAGGTGTGGAATAGGGGTGGAGCTTGCAAAATGCAACATTAAATTGGCATTTCGTAGTCTTCGGCTGACCGCCGAAGAATTGATGCTTTTGAATTGTGGTGCTGGAGGAGACTCTTGAGAGTCCCCTGGACTGCAAAGAGAACAAACCTATCCATTCTGAAGGAAATCAACCCTGAGTACTCACTGGAAGGACAGATCCTGAAGCTGAGGCTCCAGTACTTTGGCCATCTCATGAGAAGAGAAGACTCCCTGGAAAAGACCCTGATGTTGGGAAAGTGTGAAGGCAAGAGGAGAAGGGGACGACAGAGGATGAGATGGATGGACAGTGTCATCAAAGCTACCAACATGAATTTGACCCAACTCCGGGAGGCAGTGGAAGACAGGAGGGCCTGGCGTGCTCTGGTCCATGGGGTCACGAAGTGTCAGACACGACTTAACGACTAAACAACAGCAACATTCTACCAGTTCATCCACAGGATTTCAACTTATTGGGCTTTCACTTCCAAGGGTCTTATTACATTGATCGGGCCTTGCCTATGAGCTGTTCTGTATTGTGTGCTGCATTTGAGCATTTCAGTTTGCTTTCGGAATGGAATCTCAGGTGTAGGGTAGGCTGTAAGAACACAGCCCATTATTTGGATTATTACCTTTTTTGTGGTGAAAGCAATACCAGGAGATACAAATTTATTCTAGAAGCATTCCAATCAATGGCGTGTGAGCTGGGTTTATCCTTAGCAGAAGAAAAAACTGAGGGACCAGCCACTTCCTTTACATTTCTGGGAATAGAGTTGGACACACAAAGGCAGGCTTCTAGATTACCAGACAGCAAATTGAATGACCTTAAGGTTCAGATCAGTTTAATACTACAGAAAAGTGTCACTGAAAGAACTGCAGACTGTAGGTCACCTGAATTTTTTATGCAGGGTGGTTGCACCAGGTCGTGCGTTCCTGCGTAGATTATGTGACGCAATGAAAGGTCTATGCCGCCCTTTCCACAGAACGAGAGTTACAATGGTTATGAGACAGGATTTACAGGTCTGGAGTCAATTTTTAGTTGAGTTTAATGGGGCCTCTTTTTGGAGGTCCGAGACAAACCTTAGGGGCGAATTCCAGGTCCACACTGATGCAGCTGGCTCCTTAGGTTTTGGGATCTATTTTAGAGGCAGATGGTGTGCTGAGCGGTGGCCTGAGGAATGGCACCAGTTAGGGATCACTAGAGACCTCACTTTCCTGGATTTTTTTTCGATAGTAGGCGCTCTGTAGTTGTGGGAGCACGAATGGGCCAATTCAGTAGCAAGATTCTGGTGTGACAACCAGGCTGTGGTTTCCATAATAAACAACCTCACCTCACACTCTGAACCAAATAACCAGCGTTATGGCACTGGTGTGTGCATTTACATTGTGCGCTATAAAATATAACATTTTGGTCCAAGCAAAGCACATTCTTGGCCTTGATAACATTTTAGCTGATGCATTATCATGCCAACAGATCAATCAGTTCAGGGAATTAGCTCCAGGAGCCAACGAATTCCCAGAGACTCTTCCCCCAGAGGTCTGGCAAATTGGCGTGATGACACAGAAGGAGCAATAGACTTGGCCCTGGCCCCGAGGATGCGGAAAGGGTACTCGGCAGTGAGTATAGAATTCCAGGAGTTCAGAAACCTAGTGGGTTTGGAGCTGATATGGCCTGCTCCGGTGGAACACCTTCAACAGTTTATAGTGTATTTACATAGGAAAGGCCTGTCGCCAGGATCAATACAGGGCAGGATGTCAGCACTGGCTTTTCATGCCAGAGTCCAAGGGTATCAGGATTATACCTCCGACTTCTGCATCAGGAAGATGATTGAAGGTTGGAATAAAGAAAGGGGCAGGGTTAAGGATACAAGGCTATCCATATCCCCAGCATTGTTGGAAAAAATCTGCCAGCAATGGATTGTCATTTGTAGGGACGACTACGAGGCAGCATTATTTAGGGCAGCATCGTTGCTAACATTTTTGGGGGCGTTAAGGATTAGTGAAGTGGTAGCTACAGGCAAAAGTGATGCGACCAAAGTAGCATTGCAATGGCAGGATGTTAGGCTAGAGGACAATACAGTGAGGATTCACATTCGCCGATCCAAGGCCGACCAGCGCGGTAGAGGTGCCAATCTTACTTTAGCAACTTGTTCTATAGTAGAGCTATGTCCAGTGAGAGCGGTAGGTGCATATTTGGAAATCAGAGCACAGGGACGGGATTACTTCTTCATACACAAGGATGGTTCCCCGTTAATAAAGTATCAGTTTTGGAAAATGACCGACATGGCACTGCATAAGGTGGGAATTCAAGGTTTAAAGTTTGGCACACATTCTTTTAGAATCTGTGCTGCCTCAACTGCAGCTGCCTTAGGCTACCACCCAAATGATATTAAACAGCTGGGGCACTGGTCATCTATGGCCTACCGCAGATATATCATAACACTCCCTCATGTCTAGGCAGGTGCCTGGTACTTTTCTGTCATTGCAGGTCCAGTAGTGATGGTGAGGCAGCTGCACATCATGGTAATCAGCCACAGTTACGTTTTTTGGGCAGCACGCTATGTGGCCAAGTCAGCCTGGGGGAGCAATTTGAGCCTTGGAGCTAGAGCCCAGATCGAATGGAAAGGGCTGCGAGGAATGCAATGGGGCCAATTTTACAGAGTGGCTGCATTTGGCTTGCAACCCCCAGATGTGTTGTTAATACACTTGGGACGTAATGATCTGGCCAGGTATGGTGGAAAAGCCTTGATCTTGGATATAATACATGACCTCAGATGGCTGAGGGTGACGTACCCTGCTATGAGCATTCCACAATCATCCCTTGGCTCATGTGGAGGGTGGAACGCCATACTCAGTGAGTTAACACTGCATGGAGGAGTGTTAACAGGGAAGTGTGCAGAGCAGTATGCAATGGCCTTGGATCGGTGATTGGTCACCAGGAGATCCGCACTGATAGGCCTGAGCTTTTTTGGCATGATGGAGTGCACCTCTCAGTCACAGGTTTGGATATCTTCTTTAAGGACATCCGGGGGGGGCAGCTTCTGGAGCTTGAGAAGCTGGATGGCGGGCATGGGACTTAGCGTTGCTAGTCCCTATGCTGTGGCGGTAGTGCGGATAGAACAGGTTTCTGTGAGTCCCCTCGCAATCACAGGTAATGTATAGCTCATCTGACCTCCCAGCACTGCAGATCGTGTGATTACAGTGCTTGGGGGGGAAGACGCGCTGGGGCCACACCTGGACCAACAGTGAACTAGGAGAAGGTGACTCGAGGTCCGGGGAGTGATCAAATTTGGGCCGGCCGGGTTCTTGCGATCTTAATGACCACGAGAACTTGGGGCTAGGGACTCTCCCATTTGTTTGGTAAGGGGTCCGTTGACACTTCTGCAAAACCTGATTCCGCACTATGGCAGGACCCCCCTTTTATGGCAGGCAATTTTTTAAAAAAACATTTTATTGGTTTTTCATTCTATCTACATTCAGTTCGTGCTTGTTAAACATCATGTTACATGGGTTGCTTATAATTATTTGGGTTTGTTTTTGCATCTTGGTGTCTTTTTAGTTGTCCCTTCAAAATCTTTACATTTTTAAATATTTGAACCAATCATATATGTATTTTAGTGTACAATATTGGTACTATCATAATATTGCTCTCTTTTTATACAATGTTTCTCAAAATCCTCTAATAAGATACCTCATAAAAGCAATTCTAGTTTCAAATCTATATAATTTTGAGGCAATTTAACCAACCAACTTTGATATTTTTGATCAATGATAACTAAATAGATTCCTAAGTCATAATAAATGATTTTAGCCATTTCTATCTCCACGTTTTCAGTCATGTCTATATCAATATCATATCTAATATATGTTAATTAAGTACTATTTGTTTTACCTCTTCTTAAATCTATCTTCAATTTACCTTAAGAACCACCATGTTATGTCTTGAACCTGATTAGTGATCCCTTATTTCAGTTTGATTCCCTTTTCTAATATATAAGATATGTCTCCTTACAATTCCAGAAGTTAGGTGTATACATATTTCAACGTTGAAGACCATCTTAATGTTTTTTCCCCTTTGTATCTTTCTAAGTAACTCCTTTCAGACCAAATTGCTAACATGCGCTGGATTATGGAGAAAGCCAGAGAGTTCCAGAAAAACATCTGCTTCATTGACTACGCAAAAGCCTTTGACTGTGTGGACCACAGCAAACTATGGCAGGTTCTTCAAGAAATGGGAGTGCCTGACCACCTTATCTATCTCTTGAGAAATCTATATGTGGGACAGGAAGCAACAGTTAGAACTGGATATGGAACAACTGATTGGTTCAAAATTGGGAAAGGAGTACGACAAGGCTGTGTATTTTCTCCCTGCTTATTTAACATATATGCAGAATACATCATGTGAAAGGCAGGACTGGAGGAATCCCAAGCCGGAATTAAGATTGCCGGAAGAAATATCAACCTCAGATATGCAGATGATACCACTCTGATGGCAGAAAGTGAGGAGGAATTAAAGAACCTCTTAATGAGGGTGAAAGAGGAGAGCGCAAAAAATGGTCTGAAGCTCAACATCAAAAAAAAAACACAACCAAAATCATGGCCACTGGTCCCATCACCTCAGGGCAAATAGAAGGGGAAGATATGGAGGCAGTGACAGATTTTACTTTCTTGGGCTCCATGATCACTGCAGATGGGGACAGCAGCCATGAAATTAAAAGACGCCTGCTTCTTGGGAGGAAAACAATGACAAACCTAGACAGCATCATAAAAAGCAGAGACATCACCTTGCCAACAAAGGTCCGCATAGTCAAAGCTATGGTTTTTCCAGTAGTGACGTATGGAAGTGAGAACTGGACCATAAAGAAAGCTGACTGCCGAAGAATTGATGCTTTTGAATTGTGGTGCTGGACTGCAAGGAGATCAAACCTATCCACTATGAAGGAAAGTCAACCCTGAGTGCTCACTGGAAGGACAGATCCTGAAGCTGAGGCTCCAATACTTTGGCCAGCTCATGAGAAGAGAAGACTCCCTGGAAAAGACCCTGATGTTGGGAAAGTGTGAAGGCAAGAGGAGAAGGGGACGACAGAGGACGAGATGGTTGGACAGTGTCACTGAAGCTACCAACATGAATTTAACCCAACTCCAGGAGGCAGTGGAAGACAGGAGGGCCTGGCGTGCTCTGGTCCATGGGGTCACGAAGAGTCGGACATGACTTAACGACTAAACAACAACAAAAGTAACTCCTTCTCTTATTTTTCTTTTTCCAATTCTCATTCCTATCTCTCTAAAAATTCTGCCGTCCCTAGTACCATCTGTGATCATTTTTTGCACTTGATCTATCTCCAATAGATCTTCCAGGTTATTTTTAATTAAATCTGCTGGTTCTCTCCCCTTATCTTCCCTTAGCACACCTAGAACTCTCCTTGGCTCCATGGTTGAAATTAGATCTCCTAAAAGTTCTCCTCTACTTCCCTCCAGCCCCTCCTTTGATTGGCATACATCATCCACCATCCTCTCATTTCCTTGTTCATTAGTCCCTGTCTCTTGTTGACTATCATCCTTCTTTAGCTGTTGCTTGAATATTTTCACCTCTTCATTGTGGGATCTCAGTGTTTCTAAGATTGCTTGAAGGGTGGATTTTGTTTCGTCCCAAAATTTTTCTTGTTGTAGCATTATGTCCCAGATATCAAACAATTGTATTCCAAGTAAACATTGTCCAGTTGCTTAGTAGTAATCAGTCCAATTCCATCAATACTTGCTTCCATACGTCCATTTTAATAGATTGGTCATCTTTAGAGTTAAACTTAAAATTCAGTCTCAGACATGGAGGATTTCCCCCACTTGAAGGCTGAAGGTCACTTGCTCACCAGTTCTGGGCTTTTTGCCAACACTGTAGATTGCTATAGATAGTTGTAGATAAAACATAACCCGTTTAACTCCAGGGTTGTTAGCTAATAAGAGAAAGATTTCTTAAGTTTCTAACTCCAAAAAATACCCAACTTCCTTCCTTGAAGTATAATTAAATGTCTAATTAGTCTCCAATTTATTTTCTTTGCATCTCTTTGCATCTCTTCCTCTCTCCAGATTCACTGCTGCTCCGTGACTGTTGAGGCTGAGAGATGCTATTTTTGTTATAGGGAATTGTCTCGTCCAGGGATAGTCATAAAGCCATATAGTTATAAAATATTTCTCACCCAATGATAACAGACAATGTTAATTAAGCTGGTGTCACGTTCCCAGGGGTTTTAACAGGCAAAAGTCCAATAAACCAGTCCAATATCAAAAGTCCAGAAGATGCAAAGCAGATACCAAAATGCCAGAGCCAAAACACAAACCGTAGTCAGAAGTCAGAGTCCAAAGCCAAGGGTCCAGAAAACAAGGTCCAAGATAAGCAGGAGCATGGATGCAAGCCAGGGTGTTGACTTGTTGCTTCCACAAGCTTGCAAGCATCTGGGTGCAGATTTTATAGCAACAACAGTCATCTAAACACCTCATCCTGCTAAAACTCAGGGCTGGTCGACCTGATGTTCCTATGGGAAGCATTCATGCGGGCTTCGGATCTTCGTGTCATGAGTCCTTGCCAAAGCTTCTCACTCTGGCTACTGGGGGAGGAGACTCTGGTGGTGATTCAGCTGCCTGCGATTCTGATTGCCCAGCATTCTCCTCAGCTGTAATTAACCCCTCAGATTCCAGATCTTCTTCGGCTGAACTCATGACACTATCCCCCTCCTCAGGGCTCCCCCCTTCAGATGGGCCGGGTCGATCAGGATAGGAGGCATGGAACTGTTGTACAAGGTCGGGGGGGTGTAAGTTACTTGCGGGTTCCCATGATCGATCCTCAGGGCCGTAGCCCTCCCAGTCCATGAGGTACTGAAGGCCTCCCCGGTGGATTCGGGAGTCTAGGATCTGACGAACCTCATATTCTTCCTTGCCATCAACCAAAACGGGTGGAGGTAGAGACAGAGGTGGAGGTCGGGCAGGGTCCGGTGCCGCAACATGTCAAAGTATTAAAAAATTTACAGGCCTGAACAGAGCAGAGCAGAAGTACTAATGAACTGCCATGTCATGCAGGTGTGTAAGTATAAAAGTGCTGAGTCACAGTGACTATAGAAAGGATGATGCAACATCTGGGTGAAGACTGGATGATGCAACATCTGCCCTGATTGGGCAAGGGCAGATGCTTATGTGTATATAGTTGAGTTGTACAGAACACCACCACCACTTCTACAAATGTTGATTTCATGCTGTCACGCTGCCACTTTATATATTTGCTGTAAATACACGTGTCGGGCTGGAAGAGAACGTGTCTGTGTGAGTTATTTTTACCATCAGGACCAGAATCAACTCTCAGCTAGCGGCTTGCAGGATTCCGCGTTAACAAAGGTCATGGGCCCAGCGACGCGCCCTGCGCAGACCGTCTACTGCTGAGAACGTTGGTGAGTACCAGTGGGTGCCACTATAATAGAAGGAGGAAGAAATAGAGGTCCTGAAAGAAAGCAGTTCTGCTGTTGTGTGCCCAGGAGGGGAAGGAAAACAGAGGACTGAGAGAAGAGCAGGCAGCATGGCGTTTGGGGGAACAAGCCTGGGAGTTTTTCCCTTAACGAAGTTAAATGACTGTAATTACCAGACGTGGTCCGTCAAAGCTGAGATGCTATTAAGGAGGGAAGATCTGTGGCAGATTGTAACCAACCTCCCAGCACAGCTTGATGAAGAGGAGGAACGTAAAAATGAAAAAGCTCTGAGTACTTTGATACTTTGCTTGGAAGACAACCAATTAATCCATGTGCGTGGCTTGGCTACGGCGAGAGAAGTTTGGCAATGTCTCAAGAGAATTTACGTGAGAGATTCAGCAGGATCTAAAGTATCCTTAACAAGAAAGCTCTACAGGTGCAGATTACAGCCCGGTGAGAGCGTGTCTAAACATTTGCAAGAGATAAAATGTCTCTTTAATGAACTGGAGCAATGGAATGTGCAGTTTCCAGAAATCCAGAAAGTGTACCTCATTCTAAGCAGTTTATCTGATGAATACGACACTCTGGTCACCAGTTTAGAGTCTATGCCTGAGGCGAATTTGACCCTGGAATACCTGACGGGCAGATTGCTGGAACAGGAACGACGTAAGAGTGAAATGTCTGGTGACGGAGAGAAACAAAACATCCAGCATCGAAGGAACCAAGACGGCTGGAGGAAAAAGACAGATTACAGCTTACACAGAGAAACAACTCCTAGGAGAGAAGATAGTGGTCGTGCTATGACCGTGAGACGCTGTTTTGGCTGTGGATCTGTAAATCATCTTCTGAGAGACTGTAGCAGAGACGACAGAAAAGCTGGCTGCAAAAGTGAAAGAAGCACCGAAAAGAGAAAAGGGAGGATTTCTCTTGTCCAGGCAGCAAGAGATAAATCCAAGGTCGTTCAGCAAGCTTGCTGGATAATTGACAGTGGGGCCGTTACACATTTAACTAATGAAAGAGATTTGTTTCTTTCTCTAGGTGCTTCGGAACAAAGCAGCGTGAGCCTGGCGAACGGACAGAAGTTGCCTGTTGCTGCAGAAGGGACAGTTTTTGTGTCAGGTTTGGAACAAGAACTCAAAGGTGTTCTTCATGTACCACAGTTGGACTGTAGCATCTTAAGTGTGTCTGCTTTAGTAAAACAGGGCTTTGTAGTCATATTTGAAAATGATGAGTGTAAAATTAAGAAAGGAAAATGTGTTTGCGCAAGGGCAAAACAAGAAAATAATTTGTACATTTTGAGGTGTAAAATACAAAGTGACACACATGTAACAGTGAAAAACGCACCTCAGCATGATAAATGTGCACACCTGTTACACAGGAGGTTGGGTCATGCAAATTTTAGAACAATTCAGAGAATGCAAGCAGTGGCAAAAGATGTACAGTTGAAAGAGTGTAAAAATTATTTAGATTGCAACGTGTGTAAAATGGCAAAATCTAAAGTAAGCCCCAGAAACAAGGAACGAACCAGTCAAACAGAAAGGCCCTTTCAACTGGTACATGCAGACTTGATTGGCCCTTTTGCATCATCTTTGGGTGGAGCAAAATATGTCCTGGTAATTGTAGATGATTATTCAAGGTATTCTTTTTGCTACTTATTGAAAACAAAGGCAGAGGTGTTTAGCAACTTCAGAAATTGGCTAAGCTTCATTGAGAGACGTTATGGCCACAGGGTGGCGCAAATCCAGACGGATAGAGGGTCTGAGTTCCTATCTAACAAATTTCAAAGCTGGTTGAAGGAAAATGGGATATATCATAGAAAAACCAGTCCATATTCACCCTTCCAAAATGGCGTGGCAGAAAGAAGAAACGGGGTGTTGCAGACAATGAAAGACGCATTGTTAGCTGACGCTAACATGAGTCATGGCCTGTGGGGAGAAGCCCTGCTTACATCGAACTACATAAATAACAGATTGTTATCTTCTGCAATAGGGCAGACTCCTTATTATATGTTATATGGGAGAGAGCCATCTTTAAAACACATGAGGGTGTTTGGGTGCAGTGCATGGGTGCACATCCCAAAAGAGACAAGAAGGAAGGGACAACCAAAGGCAAAGAAAATGAAATTCATAGGTTATGAAAGAGGTTCAAAGGCATACCGCTTCCTTGATGGAAACAGCAATGTAGTGATTTCGAGGTCTGCCAATTTTTGTGAACATGAGAATTGGGATAGGGTTCATGCTAATTCCCAAGTTTTCATACCATTCACAAACAGAAGAGAGCCAGTCCAAGACAAAAGATGAAGAAGACGATGGGCAGTGTAGTGATCAAGAAAGTGAGATAGGAATTAAGCAAGAACCAAAAATTGAGGATGAGCCACAAATCCCCAGGAGGTCAGAGAGAGTTAACAAAGGGGTTCCACCTGCAAGGTTTGGTGTAGGAGAAATAAGGGTGTGCCATGTGTATCAGGAACCAAAATGTTATGAAGAGGTCATGTTACTTCCTGAAGTAGAAAAGAAAAGATGGCAGGAAGCCATGATTGAGGAAATGAAGTCTATGGACGACCACAAGGTCTTCACAGAGACTAGGCTGCCACAGGAGCATAAAGTGATTGGCAGTAAGTGGGTTTTCAAAAGAAAGTTACAAAACAATGGGGACTTTAGGTATAAAGCAAGGTTAGTGGCTCAGGGATTTACTCAAAAGAAACATTTGCACTATGATGAAGTATTTTCCCCTACAGTGAAAGCAGAAACTATGAGGGTAGCTTTGACTCTAGCGGCATCTAGAGGGTATTTGATAAATCATTATGATATAACGACTGCATACTTAAATGCTGACTTAAAGGAAGAATTATACATGGCAAAAGCACCCGGCTTTGAAGGGTCAAGACCAGGAATGGTTTACAGGTTAAATAAGGCCATTTACGGGCTGCGACAATCAGCCCGAAACTGGAACCAATGTTTACATACAGTGTTAGAAAAAATGAATTTTAAGAATAGTCTGGCTGATCCATGCTTATACATACAAGAATGTGGAAGTGAGCTAAATATTTTGTTGGCATATGTGGATGACATTTGTTTTATGACAAAAAATCAGAGCCAGATGAATTTATTTGAAAAACAGCTGAAAAAGGAATTTAAACTGAAAAATTTGGGTCCAATACAAAATTATTTAGGGGTGCAAATACAGAGAAAAAATGAAGGTTTTGTATTAAACCAAAAGTTAAAAATTGAACAAATGTTGGAGAGATACAATATGCAAGATTGTAAAGATGTACAAACCCCCATGGTAATAGATTTTCAAAAGTGTGATGAAGAAAACAAAGAGTTTGAGAGTCAAGAAATTTATCATTCTGCAATTGGCAGTTTGATGTATTTAGCAAATTGGACTAGGCCTGACATTTCAGCAGCAGTGAACATTCTTAGTAGACATGTGTCGAAGCCCACTGTGAAACACTGGCAGGGTGTAAAAAGAGTTTTTAGATACTTAAAAGGAACAAGTGACAAGTGTTTGATCATAAATCCTTCAAAAGAGTTAAATTTACAGGCCTACGTTGACAGTGATTGGGCAAATGATGAAAGTGACAGGAAGTCAATGTCCGGATTCGTTGTAATGTTTGCAAATGTTTTAGTAGGATGGAAGTCCAGAAAACAGAGTTCTGTGGCTACTTCGACAGCAGAAGCTGAATTCGCAGCTTTGTCGGAAGTATGCTCAGAATTAATCTGGTATAGACAATTAATTAAGAATTTAAAGATAGAAACACATAAACCAATAAAGGTCTTAGAAGATAATACAACCTGCTTACAAATGGCTGTAACAGAAAAAATGCGAAATAGGAGTAAACATGTTGACATCAAATATCATAATGTAAGAGAAGCCATAAAAGAAAAATTAATAGAGTTACAATACTGCAAAACGGATAAAAATGTTGCTGATATTTTTACAAAACCTTTGAGTGTTCAAAGACACAGTGAAATAATCAAAGAGTTGGGTTTGAATCTTGTTCAGGCGTAAATTAGGAGGGGTGTCAAAGTATTAAAAAATTTACAGGCCTGAACAGAGCAGAGCAGAAGTACTAATGAACTGCCATGTCATGCAGGTGTGTAAGTATAAAAGTGCTGAGTCACAGTGACTATAGAAAGGATGATGCAACATCTGGGTGAAGACTGGATGATGCAACATCTGCCCTGATTGGGCAAGGGCAGATGCTTATGTGTATATAGTTGAGTTGTACAGAACACCACCACCACTTCTACAAATGTTGATTTCATGCTGTCACGCTGCCACTTTATATATTTGCTGTAAATACACGTGTCGGGCTGGAAGAGAACGTGTCTGTGTGAGTTATTTTTACCATCAGGACCAGAATCAACTCTCAGCTAGCGGCTTGCAGGATTCCGCGTTAACACAACAGGAACAAGGAGAGACCAATGGAAAACTGGGTGAATACAGAGAGTGGCTGGAAGTTGTAACCGAAAAGCAACGGGGTTGATTTGATCTGTGATTAAATAAGGCCCCACAAACCGAGGGTCCAACTTGCGGGACCGGCCAGGTCGGTGGAGATAACGGGTAGAAAGCCAGACCTGGTCCCCTGGTTTCAGAGGTGGCCCTTCTTGCCGTTTTCTGTCAGCCGCTGTCTTATAGGCATCCTTAGCTTGCTGAAGCTGCTGTCGGAGTAGGTCTTGGAGAGCCTGCAACTCATGTACATGGGCATCAGCAGCAGGAACTACAGTTGACGGCAGGACAGCCGGGAAAAAAACGAGGGTGGTACCCATAGGTGGCTGCAAATGGGGTCTGTTTTGTGGATGTGTGTATGGCGTTATAGTAGGCGAATTCAGCCAGGGGTAGCAGGGTAGCCCAATCATCTTGCTGATAGCAGGTATAACAACGGAGATATTGCTCAAGAGTGGCATTAGTACGCTCAGTCTGTCCATCTGTTTGGGGATGATACACCGACGACAAGTGGACTTGGGTACCCAAACTGGTGTGTAAGGCTTGCCAGAACCAGGAGGTGAATTGGGAACCACGATCGGAGATTAAGTGTGTTGGGAGCCCGTGTAGACGGAAAACATGGTGAAGATAGAGCTGAGCTGTTTCAGGAGTTGTGGGAGGCTTGAAACACGAGATAAAATGAGCCATCTTGGTGAACAGGTCCACTATTACCAGAACACAAGTATACCCTTGTGATCGTGGGAGATCCATGATGAAGTCTAGAGATACTGTGTCCCAAGGGCCGGCTGGTATGGGCAATGGTTGTAGCAGCCCTGGAGGTTTGGCTTGTACGTCCTTGGCTCGACGACAAACCTCGCAGGACTCAACATAATGGGCAACGTCAGCTCGAACCCGGGGCCACCAAAATTCTCGTGTAAGTGCAGAGTTTTGTACTAACCAAAGTGTCCTGCAGGAGGGGAATCATGGGTCAGATAGAGCACGTTGGTTCAGAGGGACCCTGGAGGTACATACAGGTGTCCACGGTGTAATAGGAGACCCTGGTGGTTAGTAAAGTCTCCGGCAGGGCCCTTTTGGAGTTCCTGCAAGCGTTGCTTGGCCCAGGGATCTTGAGCTTGGGTGGTCCGAATTTCTTCAGCCAGGGACAAGCGAGTTGTAGTGGCTGCAAAAACTGAAGGTGATAGGATAGGTGTAGTCGGAGACTCTTCAGAGGTTGGAACAGCGTATTCCGGTTTGCGGGACAAGGCATCGGCTTTCCGATTCTGAGTATGCGGGATGTAGGTAATGCGGAAGTCAAACCGGGAGAAGAAGAGACACCACTGGATCTGGCGTTGATTAAGGCGTCGGGCTGTCTGCAAGTGTTCCAGATTCCGGTGGTCCGTCAATACTTGGACAGGGTGACGGGCCCCATCAAGGTAATGCCTCCAGACCTCGAAAGCGGTTTTGATGGCCAAGAGCTCCCGTTCCCAGATGGTGTAGTTGTGTTCTGTGGGTGTGAACTGCCGGGAGTAAAAAGCGCAGGGCTGAAGTGGCTGTGAGGGGTCCTCCCGCTGGGACAGCACTGCACCCAGAGTGACACTGGAGGCATCCGTCTCCACAGTAAACGGTAGTCGGGGGTCCAGATAGCGCAGAATTGGCTTGGTGGTAAAGCGGGTTTTTAATGTGGTGAAAGCATGGTCTGCCTCCGGAGTCCAAAGAAATGGCTCTTTGGGCCGGAGGAGGCGGGTCAGCGGCGTGGTTATGTCCGCGTAGGCTGATATGAACTGGCGGTAATAGTTCGCAAAGCCGAGAAACCGCTGCACATCCTTACGGTTCCGGGGCTTCTGCCAGGTCAGAACCGACTCTATTTTCTTTGGGTCCATCTGGATCCTTTGGGGAGATACAATGTGACCTAGGAACCCAACTTCCTGCAAGTTGAAGTCACACTTCTCCAGCTTGGCATAGAGTCGGTGGTCTCGTAATCGTTGTAAGACCCGACGAACATGTTCCGTGTGCCGAGCGGGGTCTTGGGAGTAAATCAAAATGTCATCCAGATAGATGATCACAAAGCGATGAAGCAGGTGCCAAAAGATGACGTTCATGAACCGCTGGAACACAGCCGGAGCGTTGGTTAAACCGAAAGGCATGACCAGGTATTCATGTTGGCCATAGTGAGTTCCGAAAGCCATCTTCCACTCATCGCCAGCACGGATTCGCACCAAATTATAGGCGCCACGGAGGTCCAACTTGGTATAAATACATGCCCCCTTAAGGCGATCCAGGAGCTCGCCGATCAACGGTAGGGGGTAACGGTCCCGAATGGTTATTTTATTCAAGGCCCGGTAATCATTGCAGGGGCGGAGCTCTCCGCCCTTCTTCTTAACAAAGATAACGGGTGCAGACAGGCGTGACGTGGACGGCCGGATGAATCCCTGTTTCAGGTTTTTATCAAGAAAGGCCCGCAAGGCCGCGAGTTCTGGTTCAGACATAGGGTAGATCCGTGCCACAGGAAGGGGTGCCCCAGGCACCAAATTAATAGCACAATCGTAGGGTCGGTGCAGAGGTAGCTGGTCAGCCCCCTTCTCCTCAAGGACATCAGCAAAGTCCTTGTATTCCAAGGGTATCATGGGACTATCCGTTGACCCTGCTGCAGCCAAGGTAGCCGGTGGACCCAGATGCGGACACGGGTCCCTAAAACGTAACTCCCCTTGTGCCCAGTCCATTAGGGGGTTATGTGTTTGGAGCCAAGAAAGTCCCAGAATGAGCGGGAAACGGGGCATGCATGCAACGTTGAATTGTAGTTGCTCCTGATGGTGTTGGACCTGGAGAATGACCGGATGGGTTTCCTGGGTCACTGGGCCGGAGTGGAGGAGACGCCCGTCTATGGACTCAACTAGGGTGGGGGTCTCTTTATCCTGTATGGGGATCCGGTGCTGTTTCACAAAGGCGGTGTCAATGAAACAGCGGTCGGCTCCAGAATCGACCATGGCATAAATAAACAGCCAGCGTCCATCCGGCAAGCAGTTTCACTGGTACGAGGAATGGACCCGGGATGTTAACATAGGGTTTGAGGGACCCAGCTAAGTGCCCCACATCTGGGGGTCCACTCAGACATGGGGCAAATCTTTTACTGACGGTGGTAGCGTGGAGCCGGGGTTACGCCGCTTAACCAAGCAGCCGGAAGCGAAGTGTCCTGCTCCCCCACAGTACAGGCAGAGATTCTGGGAGTGGCGTCGTGTTTTTTCCTCAGGGGTGAGGCGTGGCCGAGCAGCCCCTAACTGCATGGGCTCAGAATCCTCTTGTCTAGTGTTGGTGGGCATCGGGAGTGGCTGCGAAGGACGGGAACTGCCCTGTGCTAGGCGTCGGCTCTCCAGGCGGCCATCAATGCGAAGGCATAGAGTGATTAGTTCTTGCAGCGTATTGGGTCAATCTACACGTGCCAGCTCATCTAGGATCCCATCAGCCAACCCCTCCATGTATTGGTCCATGAGAGCTGCCTCGTTCCAGAGCAAGTCTTGAGCCAAGAGTCTGAACTCAGTGGAATACTGGGAAACTGAACCCTTACCCTGTTTCAGGGTCCGAATTTTCCTATTGGCAGTAGCAGCTTGCAAGGGATTAGCAAAAGCTACTAAAATATGGTCCAAAAAACCCTGGTAATTGGTTAACAGGGGTGAAGGAGCAAGGAGTAGAGGAGTAGCCCATTTAGCTGCCTGTCCCTTGAGAAGGCTGACTATGAAGCATACCTTGGTTTTGTCCATGGGAAAGTCTCTGGCACGCAGCTCAATATACAGTTTACACTGTGCCAGGAATGCTGGAAACTCCTCCACCTTTCCTCCAAACTTTTCTGGAGGAAGCACAGGGCACTTGATCTGGGAAGCAGTGTTGGCCTGAAATTGCAGTTGTTGCTGCTGAAGCTGTGCCACCATTTGTGTAAGAAACTGCACTTGAGTAAGCACAGCATTCAGCTGACCCAAACCTTCGCTTGCTTCTCCCTCCATCTTGTGGGGGGAGTGTGGGTGGAAGCAATCTGTCACGTTCCCAGGGGTTTTAACAGGCAAAAGTCCAATAAACCAGTCCAATATCAAAAGTCCAGAAGATGCAAAGCAGATACCAAAATGCCAGAGCCAAAACACAAACCGTAGTCAGAAGTCAGAGTCCAAAGCCAACGGTCCAGAAAACAAAGTCCAAGATAAGCAGGAGCGTGGATGCAAGCCAGGGTGTTGACTTGTTGCTTCCACAAGCTTGCAAGCCTCTGGGTGCAGATTTTATAGCAACAACAGTCATCTAAACACCTCATCCTGCTAAAACTCAGGGCTGGTCGACCTGATGTTCCTATGGGAAGCATTCATGCGGGCTTCGGATCTTCGTGTCATGAGTCCTTGCTGAAGCTTCTCCCTTACTCTGGCTACTGGGGGAGGAGACTCTGGTGGTGATTCAGCTGCCTGCGATTCTGATTGCCCAGCATTCTCCTCAGCTGTAATTAACCCCTCAGATTCCAGATCTTCTTCGGCTGAACTCATGACAGCTGGTTTATCGCTTCTCAATTGCCAGCTGCTAATGACTTGCAAGCAAGCTTTCCAGCTGCTTGTTTCCGCCTGCTGTTTGATTGAGGAGTTTCTCGGATCAAACGGGGGTAACCGCCATCCCCCGTGATCAGCAGGTTTCTCCCCCATTTCACCACCTCTTTGGGGTGGTTTTAACCCCCTGGGGGGGTCTCAAACAGGTCGGAATTCAGTCCAGGGCTCCATCCTCCTGTTGCTGTCTTGTCGCAGCATCAAGCCGGAAGTCCTATGGTGGACAATTTTGATTATTCAATAAAGTGTGGCCATGTTTATCCCATAATACTTGTCTCACATCATTATTCTGAGGTAGGGGCAATAAGTCTTGTCCTCATGATACAATTGCTTGATGATGATGATGATGATGATGATGATAATAATAATAATAATAATAATACTAATACTACTACTACTACTACTACTACTACTACTACTACTACTACTACTAATAATAATAATAATAATAATAAACTCCAAAGATGTTATGTGCCATGAAGTCACTTACGATGTGTGGTGACTATATGAATTAATAACCTCCCAAATGTCCTGTAACTAACAACTTTGCTCAGATCTTCCAAACTAACAGCATCTCATGTTGAGTCATTCTCTCTTGTTACTGCCCCCTTCTTACCAGTGTTGTCTTTTCCTTTAAGTTCTGCACAGGTCTTCCAAACAAACAGCTGTGGATTGCTTTCTTGAGTCAACCCATCTCATGCTCTTCCTTTTTTCCTACTATCCCACCTTCCCCAGTAATATTGGCTTTTCCAGTCAGTTCTGTATTCTCCTGAGTCTTTATAATATGTGCATGGTAGAATAGCCTCAATTTATTCATTTTTGCTCGAGTGAGAGTTCAGACTTGACTGATCACCCACTTTTTTGCCTTTCTGATCTAATCCACCACCACCACCCCCCATCTTTCTTCACTATCTGTCTTTTACATCGTATGGATGATTTGGACCTTAGTTTCAAGTAACAATCTTTGCGAACACCCAGCTCTGCTTTATTTCAAAAGACAAGGGGACATCATTTGAAAAACATGCAGGTAACATGTTTGTAGAACAAGGGTTTGGAAATTGGATAATAGCTTTCTAATCTGCATTGTGCAGAGTGGGCATGGCAATATTAGTTTACCTGAGAGGTTAAAGGGTATGTATCTTTCTCTGCTGTATGTTGTTGCACTCACTCACACTTTTGCTTCACCATTTCATGAAGTCCAAAATAGCCGTTCAAAAGATTTTAGCACAGGAGGACTGCAGCCACATCCTAGCTGTTCTCAGTTCTGACCACCAACAGTAACCATATTATAGATCATGTGATTCTGGGATTCTCTAGCACTGGGTACTAGAGCACTCTGTATGACAACCTTTCAAGCACTTAAAATTTTTTCTCGTATCTCCCCTCAGTCTTCATTTCTCAAGACTAAACATAGCCAGATATTTCACTTTTTCCTTATAGACTTGATTTCTTGTCCCCTGATCATCCTTGCTGTCTTCCTCTGAACTTATTAAAGTTTGTCAGCATCCTTTTTAAAGTGTGGTTCCAGAGCTGGATACAGTATTCAAAATGAGGTCTAACCAGTGCTGAATAGAGGACAACTTCATGGGATTTGGAGACTAGATGTTGCTTACTGCAGCCTAAAATAGCAGTTCTCTTTTTTGCAGCTGTATTGTACTGTTGGCTCATAGTCAGCTTGTGATCTAAAACAATTCCAAGTTCCTTTTTTCTCATAGTATTCCTGAGCCAAGTAACCCCCATTTCTAACTGTATGTTTGTTGTTTTCAGAATTTTGCACTTACACCTGTTAAATTTTATTCTGTTGTTTTCAACCCAGTGCTCAAGCCTACCAAGATCTTTTTGAATTTTTTTCCTGTCTTCCAGGGTATTAGCTATTGGGATTATTCAATTTGGTGTCAACTGCAATTTTGATAAGCGTTCCTTGCACCTCCTTATCCGAGTCATTAATAAACTGAGCTTTGTGGAACCCTGCTTGTTACCTTCTCCAGGTTTGAGATGCAGTCTCTGAGTATAATTCTGTATACAACTGTGGATCCAACTAATAGTTTCTTTATCTAGTTCATGTTTAGTTTGCTAATCAAAAGCTTTGCTTAAATCAAAATACATTATGTCTGCAGCATGTCCTTACCAAGGAGGTTACCTGATCAAAAAATGAGGTGAATTAGTGTGACTTCTAGTTTTTATTGCATTGTTTTTAAGGTGCTTCCAGACTTTATATCTGCTCCAGATTTTCCTCGGAATTGGTGTCAGGCTGACTTGTCTGTAGTTTGCAGGTTCCTCCTTTTTGCTCTTTTTGAAGATAAGGACAACATTAGCCCTCCTCTGGTACTTCACCCATTCTCCATGATTTAAAAATAATAATAATAGACTGACCAGATTTGTATAACACCTCTGTGGAGTATTCTTCTTACAGTATGTGCATGCTTTAGACTGTTTTAACTGGAAAACTTGTCAGGCCAAGAACAATTATAGGTTAAAAACAATGGTGGAGAAGAAATAGCCCCAGATCTCAAAGTGACCCAAGCTTCCAAGGGAAAATGACATGCATAGAGTTCTAAAGGACCCATGACAACATTACATAGAAGACATGAATAACCCAGGTAAAGAGTCATCTCATAGGATAGCCCTCCTGTGGAGAGGACACTTCTTTTGTTTTTTATATGAAAAGGATTGTTTGGAGATCTGAGAGAGCAAACACCCTAGAATGCCCTGTACTTTTGTAAACAGAGTCACCCTTCTTCTTCCTATGCATTGTCTCCGGATTATTAGATAGAACTAGCTAAGTAAGCAAAGATCATGATCAGGACAGAATAGGACACATGACTAACAAGGAGCCAGATCACTAGTCAGCCTGGCCAGAAACCATATAAAAGACATACAGTAGCCATATTAATTGTTTCGGGGAACCTTCTAGGGCAGTGATGGCTAAACTTTTTGAGCCCGAGTGCCCAAACGGTGACACAAAACCAAATTATTTCTTTCGAAGTGCCAACACTGCAATTAAATCTGAATACTGATGTTTTAGTTTAGAAAAAACAACTCATACAGTTGTCTGAATTAATCATCACCTTTTGTCTTCAAACCATAACAGAACTTTCAATGATACAAACACTTTTTTATTGAAAAATAACCATTAACTCTAGTAAATGGAAACAAATATTAAAGTAATACAAGCCAGGTAATTTATACAAACTTCTAAAATAATTATATGCATGTACTTTTTGATAAGGGATACTCAACTTGGCATGCTTTTGCACAATGTGATTTTTGATGTTGTATGCATGCTGATAATTTGTCAAACCTTGGCCCATATGCTGTTAGTTTGAGAGCAACACATGCAGCACCCAGACAACCCAGATAGTGTAGTTGCTGACCTTGAGCCAGACATCCTGGAGAGTGAAGTCAAGTGGGCCTTAGAAAGCATGGCTAACAACAAGGCCAGTGGAGGTGATGGCATTCCAGTTGAATTATTTAAAATCTTAAAAGAAGACGCCGTTAAGGTGCTATACTCAATATGCCAGCAAGTTTGGAAAACTCAGCAGTGGCCAGAGGATTGGAAAAGATCAGTCTACATCCCAATCCCAAAGAAGGGCAGTGCCAAAGAATGCTCCAACTACCATACAATTGCACTCATTTCACACGCTAGCAAGGTTATGCTAAAAATCCTCCAAGGTAGGTTTCAGCAGTATGTGGACTGAGAACTCCCAGAAGTAAAAGCTGGATTTCGAAGGGGCAGAGGAACTAGAGACCAAATTGCTAACATGCGCTGGATTATGGAGAAAGCCAGAGAGTTCCAGAAAAGCATCTACTTCTGCTTCATTGACTACGGACCACAACAAACTATGGCAAGTTCTTAAAGAAATGGGAGTGCCTGATCACCTTATCTATCTCCTGAGAAAACCTATACATGGGACAGGAAGCAACAGTTAGAACTGGATATGGAACAACTGATTGGTTCAAAATTGGGAAAGGAGTACGACAAGGCTGTATATTGTCCCCCTGCTTATTTAACTTATATGCAGAATAACTCATGCGAAAGGCTGGACTGGAGGAATCCCAAGCCGGAATTAAGATTAAATGTAATGAGAGGAAATGGACATACTGGAAGAAATATAAACCTCAGATATGCAGATGATACCATTCTGATGGCAGAAAGTGAGGAGGAATTAAAGAACCTCTTAATGAGGGTGAAAGAGGAGAGCATAAAAAAATTGGTCTGAAGCTCAACATTAAAGAAAACAACCAAGATCATGGCCACTGGTCCCATCACCTCCTGGCAAATAGAAGGGGAAGATATGGAGGCAGTGACAGATTTTACTTTCTTGGGCTCCATGATCACTGCAGATGGTGACAGCAGCCATGAAATTCAAAGACGCCTGCTTCTTGGGAGGAAAACAATGACAAACCTAGACAGCATGTTAAAAAGCAGAGACATCACCTTACCAACAAAGGTCCGCATAGTCAAAGCTATGGTTTTTCAGTAGCGATGTATGGAAATGAGATCTGGACCATAAAGAAGGCTGACCACCGAAGAATTGATGCTTTTGAATTGTGGTGCTGGAGGAGACTCTTGAGAGTCCCCTGGACTGCAAAGAGAACAAACCTATCTATTTTGAAGGAAATCAACCCTGAGTGCTCACTGGAAGGATAGATCCTGAAGCTGAGGCTCCAATACTTTGGCCATCTCATGAGAAGAGAGGACTCCCTGGAAAAGACCCTGATGTTGGGAAAGTGTGAAGGCAAGAGGAGAAGGGGACGTCAGAGGACGAGATGGATGGACAGTGTCATCGAAGCTACCAACATAAATTTAACCCAACTCTGGGAGGCAGTGGAAGACAGGAGGGCCTGGCGTGCTCTGGTCCATGGGGTCACGAAGAGTCGGACACAACTTAACAACTAAACAACAACAACATTTATAAAGCTTATTAAGTACATTGAAATTCTGGACTTGTTTCCTCCAAAGTAAACCACCCTCTGAAAAGCAGCTATATATAGGAGTGCAGACTTTTAATACACATTTTATACACTACATAAAGTGTATACACACATTTCACTTATTTGAAATGTAGTGTTGGAAAAGAGTTTTACAGATAGCATGACTTGTCAGAGAGATAAGTAAAGCAAATTAAGTGTAGACTTTCACTACAAGCTAAAATAACCAAACAAAGGGTACTGTACTACCATCATAAGAAGACAAGCTCACTGGAAAAGGCAGCAATGCAAGAAAAAGTGCAAAGCAGTAGGAAAAGAGGAAGACTGCACATGAGATGGATTGACACAATAAAGAAACCCACAGTCTTTTGTTTGGTGTTGCAGTCAAAGTAGGACCAGGAGCAGAAAGACTGGGATTCAGATTTTGGGATAAAATGTGATACTTTTGTCTGCTTTGGGGATGATAAATAGAGAAACGTGATTGCTACACACTTCATACTTCTGCTGTTGTCAGCAGAAACTGCAGAGCTAAATGCAGTGGAGATTAACAGTTTTGAGTCAGTCTCTCTCCCTCCCTCTCTCTCTCACACACACACACAAACACACACACAAACACCCTCGCTCCCTCCATTTTGTACATACATGTAAACAAGCTTGATGAAGTTGCACGTTCCTTCCCTCAACTGGAAGTTTTTCAGTTTTGAGTCACACACACTCTCTCTCTCTCTCTCTCTCTCACACACACACACACTCCTCGCTCCCTCCATTTTGTACATACATTTAGACACGCTTGATGAAGTCGCACGTTCCTTCCCTCCTTAACATGGAGCCTTTCCCTCCTGCTTGCAAAGTCACCTCCAGCGGAAGCAGTCATTTGACTGCCGGGGCCAGCTGTAACCAATCAAGCAGGATTGGTTACAGCTCTTAAAGAGATCTCTTAAAGAAGGAGTGCTGGAACCAAGGAAAATAGCAGGAAGAGGTGGCTGACGATGGTGCCGTTTGAGGTTTGGCTGTGGGGGGTGGGGGTGGGTAGCGGAGGGGGAGTGCTCTGTTTGCGTGCCAAGGGAGACGTCTCCGCGTGCCACAGGCGGCACGCGTGCCATAGGTTCGCCATCACTGTTCTAGGGTGTCTCTTCTTGCTGTGTCTTCTTGCTGTGTCTTCTTGCTCTGCTTGAACCCTGTTCCTGCTGATCCCTGCCAATCCTCTTTGTGCTGACTTGATTTCTGAGCTGAAATAACTGTCTTACTACCCTCCCTCAAATTCAGAATTTCACCAGATAATCTTGTAAGTCTATATTGACCTCCTGAATTCCTGATTTCTAGATTTGGATCACTTGACTAGGACCTTCAGCAAGTTCTTTTAATATTCTTGGATGTAGTTCAATGGATCCAAGAGATCTGAATTTGTTCAATGAGAACAAATGAGATATTCCTTGAGTATTTCTCTAATAATCTCAAAATGCAATCCTGCCCCCTCCACTTGTATTTCATATTTGCCAGGATGACCATAGACTTTGTTTTGGGAGAAAAGTATGCCGAAATAGGAATTGAGCACATCTACCTTTTCCTTGTCATCTGTTATCTCTTTTCCATTCCCACTGAAAAGCTGAACCAATGGTTTTCCTCTGCATTTGCTTCTATGCATGTACCTGAAGAATGCACCACATGGCGCATGGATTCTCTACCCAACCTTAAGCAACCCTATTTAGCTTTCACTACCTCATTCCAAATGAGCTGTGTAGCCAAGCCTATCTTTAAAATTTTTGAATTTTGTGGCCTTTACTCTTAAATAACTGAATGTTGCTGAAGAAAACACATTATGTTTTTTAATATGATTGTTTAATTTTGAGGAATATTCAAACAAACCTATATGGACAAACATGGTGATGGTCCTGGTCCTGATGGTCTTGGTTGGCCACATTTTCAGCTATTTGAAGCAGCCTAAGCTTGTACCAACATATGTGTGCAGAATATATTCCATGCAAAGTGGAAGATGGGACCAGTCCGATTTTCTTTCACACTGTATAGAACATAGAACTGTAGAATTCCAAGGGACTTCCATGGATCATCTAGTCCAACTGAAATAGAAATCCATACATAAAATATATCTGACAGATGGCCATCCAACCTAAGTTTAAAACCTCCAATGAGGTACAGTCAACCAGTCTCCACAGGAGTCCATTCCACTGTTAAACAACACTTACTGTCAGGAAGTTCTTTTTAATGTTCATTTGGAATCTGTTTCCTTTAATTTGAATTCATTGGCCCAATCATACTTACTAGAGTGACAGAAAACAAGCTTGTTCCATTTCCCATATGACAGTCCTTCAAATATTTGAAAATATATGAATTGAAAAAAATCCAGCTTCTTCTACCATCCCTCATAAGATTTCATTTCCAGGTCCTTCATAATCTTTTAAAACCTCCACAAAAATCCATCTTTGTGATCCATGAGTAGAAACAAATGTCAAGACTGAGTAACACCTTTACTTGATCATTGAAATGTCACAAAGAAGGTGAACTCTCAAGTTACCTCGATCAGATTGCACTGTGAGAGACATATTTCTTTTTTCCCCCCAATACCTTCTCATGCACTCTGTAACCCTTGACTGTTGTTTCCAAACAGGGACCCCTTTGGTGATTGTGCTCTGTGCGTGTGCGGGGTGTGTGTGTTGGTAAGTTTCTTTTGGCAAGATATTTGGTGTCCATGTCACATGATCCATATCACATGGAAGAAAGTACTAACAGATTGGCAGGAGGGACATAGGGGAGTGTAGGAACAGTGGCCAGGTGATGAACATAGCATGGGGGGGTACCGTTCACAACAAGCACTAAGGCAAAGATTGGTAGGCTTATGTATAGCAAGACATTTATCTCTGCCTCCTGTTAAGATTGAACTTGGTGCTGGGAAAAAGAGAGTTGTCTTCCACATTGGCCAGACTGGCAAAATGGCACAAGATGTTTGCTGCCTTGTTGTCTTATATGTAGGTCACAGTCCTACACAGTGAAAATAGGTAATAAGTTTTGCACAGGAGCAATGGAGGTGAGTGCTAGCACATGGGCAGAGGTTGCTATCCAAACAGCAGAGCAGGAGGAGGGGACCCATCAACATACAAATGAAGAGCAGAGGTACCCAAATACAAGCCCACTTGCTCCATCTTATAAGGAAAAAAGAACCATGTCCCAAATTTCCCCCAATTCGTCACAGAGCAAGAGTAGACTGTCTGCTGCAACTGTGCCAAATGTGATGCTGATCTGAAGCCCAGTATCAAAGTTATATTTTTTTGTTCGGACTACCCCCATTTTTAGAATGGTCTTGTAGAATGTTGATTTGCTCTTGTGCAGCAATAGTATCAGTGGCACTAAACTCAACTTCCTGCTTGGTGATCTAAAGCCTGTGCTTTTGCTTTATTTTTCCTTCTCAAAGCCCAGCACTTTGAGAAAGTGAGAAAGTGCAAAGTGTACTAACAGTCACCAATATTGGAATCTACAGGTAACATAGATCTGACAGATGGGATGCTGCTGCTGAGTGGATTGATAATTAATAGAATCGAAGAGGGCTCACCATAAAAGAAATGATATTTGTGGTTCTGTTTTGGGGCTGGTGTTCATCAGTATCTTTATAAATGATTTAAATGAAGGAGTGCAGGTCACACTGTTGAGTTCTGGAGCTAGTCTCTGGAACTGAGCGTGTCAGAAGTGAATTCCAATAATATCTGACAAGAGTTCAAAAGAATTGCCATTTATTGAATTCAAAAAAGGACAGACGGACCCCTGTCTCCCAAGCAAAGACAAGAGATTCACGCTGATCCAAGGGGCTAGGATCCTTTATAGGATTTTACACAAAAAGGGGGTGAGGGTTTGCACAAAGGGACAATGGTTCACACGGAAGGAAATAATAACTTTATACAAAGGAAAATAAAGGTTTACGCCAAGGGGATCCGGAGCTGATGAAAATGAGAATCATGGTGCACAAAAGTGGTGGGAGGGGTTTTAGTGAGAGCCAGTTGGGTAGATACAATATGCGGGGAAATTAGTTCTGGTTTACATTACAGAAAAGGGTTTTTAACTAAACAAAGGGAAACATACAGAACCATTTACATAAGAGTAAAACTTTGTTTGGTAAGATCCAGGTGTGTAAATAGGACATGGGAGTGGTATCGTTTCCTGGTATAAGTCCCGGGGAAATAAACTTTTCAGATTCAAAACTCTACGCTTTCCAGATTCAAACTCTAAGCTTTCCAGATTCAAAACTCCCGGTTTTTCTATTGCTTCTCAAGCTTAACCAGTCAAGGCAGGAGGCAGTGATTGTGAGTGGCAGGGGATTACCTGATGTTATCAGATAATCCTTTTAGCACCTCCACCGCAGAATGCTCCATTTCCATTATTGTAGGCGCCCCCTGCTGTCTGAGTGATGTGACTCCCTGCTGGGTTTGTTTACCTAGTATTTCCCGGTCTGATTAATCTTTGCTACAATGTAGCGCTGGCTCTCGTTACGGCTGAGGTTAGCAGAGTGGGCTGTTTTTCTCCTTTTCTGAGGTCTTTTCTGTGAGAAATGGCATAAACTGGGAGTGCTTGGCGACGGTACAATTTTATTAAATTTTATTTTTAATTTGAATTGTGTTCTTTCCTTGTTTGCGTGACCCTCACAACACCAAACTGCTATTTTTCCTGTATATTGGAAGATAGTGGCCCCTCCTTTGCTGGAGATTTTTGAACAGAGATTTTGAGCAGCCATCTCTGAGGGTTGCTGTAGCTATAGGTGTTTATGTTGGCAGCACTTGGATTAGATGGCCTTTGGTTCCAACTCTACAATGCTATGTTGAATAACATTGAGTCCTCGACAAAATTTTGCAGCACTTCTACTTGCACTTCGAGTACACATTGAATCAACTTGTCTACAAGAATATGTGGATGTTTGTTGAAAGCTTTGCAGAAATCAAGGTACATTAAATTTGCCACATTCCTTTGGAACACCAAGCTTTTAACTCCATAAAAATAGATGTAAGTTTAGTCTCTCGTGACTTGTTTCTGAGAAACCCAGGCTGATTTTAAGAGTAATCACTGATACTCTTGATTTTAAGTAATCACTGATAATTTCCTAAATGCTCACAAGTGCATTGCTTAGGTATTTGTTCTAGAACCATTCTTGGTATTGATTGACCAGTTGGATATTGCCTGGGTTCAGCACCGGGTTTTAGTTCACCTTCAGATAACTATATTTCTCTCACTTGTAGCATGATATATCTCAAAGTCTGCAATCTGGCCTCATTTTCTACCAAAATGCTTTCTGCGAGGAAATTGTTGCAATGCTTCTTAGTTGTTGTAGTTCTTTGGGAGGCACCCTCTATTAAGTCTAAAGGGCAGAAAAACTACAGAGCCCAGAAAGTATTGTAGCTGCTTTCTCCCAGAAATACACCTAAGATTTTTCTTCTTTTGTTGGCTTTTTCGAAATGGCAGACACAGGTTGGAGAAGATGAAGTTTTTGGATCAGTCATGAGCTCCAAGTACCGTTGGAGATTATGATAGAGGTATGTGAGCTCAGACTCTTAATGGGTGCCACTCCTTGGCAAAACCAACAAGCTTTTTCTCAGCTGTCACACCGACTGACTAGGGCAGGGCACCCACAGACCCCAGGAGAAATTAGGTCCAAGTTCAAAATCCTGTGTTGGGGGTTTTATCAGTCAGTGATCATTTGTAGTTGTACCCGGAGCATCAGCTGCCCTTTAAAAAAAAACAACTACATGAGATATGGGTGCTTGGAGGAGGACCTAGTCCAGACCAGTATTTCCCATTAGGTAAGGTTGGATCACCTAAATGTTTAGGGGACTGGTTGCAGGGTAGGGGTAAGTACTGAATTTAGAATACACAAACCCCATCTCTATTCCTCTAGCTACAGGGACACGTGGCACCACAGATGGAGACAGTCAACCAGAGCAGTGGAGGAGATTAAAGAAGAGGAAGTCCAATTCTTGCCTTTTGTTGTTTAATTGTTAAGTCGTGTCCGACTCTTCGTGACGCCATGGACCAGAGCACGCCAGGCCCTCCTGTCTTCCACTGCCTCCCGGAGTTGGGTCAAATTCATCTTGGTTGCATCGATGACACTGTCCAACCATCTCGTCCTCTGTCGTCCCCTTCTCCTCTTGCCTTCACACTTTCCCAACATCAGGGTCTTTTCCAGGGAGTCTTCTCTTCTCATGAGATGGCCAAAGTATTGGAGCCTCAGCTTCAGAATCTGTCCTTCCAGTGAGCACTCAGGGTTGATTTCCTTCAGAATGGATAGGTTTGATCTCCTTGCAGTCCAGGGGACTCTCAAGAGTCTCCTCCAGCACCACAATTCAAAAGCATCAATTCTTCGGTGGTCAGCCTTCTTTATGGTCCAGCTCTCACTTCCATACATCACTACTGGAAAAACGATAGCTTTGACTATGCGGACCTTTGTTGGTAAGGTGATGTCTCTGCTTTTTAAGATGCTGTCTAGGTTTGTCATTGTTTTCCTCCCAAGAAGCAGGCGTCTTTTAATTTCGTGGCTGCTGTCACCATCTGCAGTGATCATGGAGCCCAAGAAAGCAAAATCTGTCACTGCCTCCATATCTTCCCCTTCTATTTGCCAGGAGGTGATGGGACCAGTGGCCATGATCTTAGTTTTTTTGATGTTGAGCTTCAGACCATTTTTTGCACTCTCCTCTTTCACCCTCATTAAGAGGTTCTTTAATTCCTCCTCTCTTTCTGCCATCAGAGTGGTATCACGGATTGTTGCCGTGTCATTGCGAAGGAGCTTGAGGAATTCAGAGAAGATATGGGCTATGCCATGCAGGGACACCCAAGCTGGACAGGTCATAGTGGAGAGTTCTGACTAAACGCGATCCACTGGAGCAGGAACTGGCAAGCCACTCCAGTATCTTTGCCAAGAAAACTCCATGGACAGAAACAAAAAGTTAAAAGTTCTTGCCTAGTGAAGGTTAATATCATTAGTTAAGGCAGAAATAACAAGAATTGCTAGCAAGCACTGAATATGTAATGTAGAACAATCCAACATGCAGTGTTTGCTTTACATAAATAGGAACCAGTCAGGAAGGAGAAGAAGAGGCCAGCACAGGTTCTGCTACTGCACCAGGTGAAATGCAGCAGGATGACCTCAAAGACGAAATACTGATTTCAATGCAGGAGTTACCTGAAAGATCATTGTATATGTGCTTTCAAACAGCCTGCCTAGGCTGTTCTGGCATTCGGAAGATGAACAAAAATGGCCAACGCTTGCTGGGGTTTTGCTGTTATTATGTTCTTTGTGTCAGCAACACGTTCTTTAATATGAAGCTTCAACATCAGCTCAATTTGATCCTCACTAGACGCTCTAGCCTTCCTAGTATTACGATCACACGCACTTATCAGGATGCTGATTGCGATGCTGATCAGTCCCTGGTGTGTAGTGGCGTAAAACTGCGAACAAAGAGATTGTATCACACAAAAAAGGAAGGAAGACCACGTATTGACATCAGCAAGACTCGCAATCAGAGAAAAATGGAGAAATTTGCCCAAGCGCTTGAGGAAACCCTTCCAGGCCCGGCTGATGCAAATGTACCTGGATGATGGGAACATTTCAAGAACGCTGTTTATAACACCGCCTTGTCCACATTTGGCAAGAAGACCTAAAAGATGGCAGACTGGCTCGAAGCGCATTTGGAGGAGTTGATGCCAGCCATTGAGGAAAAGAGGAGAGGTCTAGCAGCATACAAAGCCTGTCCTAGTGAGTACAGCTTGCAGGCTCTTCGAGTTGCTCATAGCAAAGTCCAACAGACTGCCAGGAGATGTTCTAATGATTATTCACTTCAGCTCTCCTCTCAACGCTGAGAAGAGAGATGCCACGGTAGTTAAAGCAGTTGCCCCTGTCTCCTTTGTTCTTATACAATGTGACGATGTTTGCATCCTTCATGTCCTGTGGTACTCCACCTTCCCTCCAGCAAAGACAAAAGATTTCATACAGCTCAGTGGTGATGGTCTCTTTACAGCACTTCAGCACTAACAGGGATGTTATCCTTCCTAGATGTCTTGCCGGAGGCGAGGGAATCCAAGGCCGCTTTTATTTCTGCTAAAGTTGGTTCGCTGTCCAAATCTTCCAAGACAGGTAGGCACTCAATGTTATTTAATGCTTCTTCGGTTACTACATTCTCTCTAGAATATAGCTCAGAGTAGTGCTGCACCCAGCATTCCATCTGCTGTGCTTGGTCCTGGATGATCACGCCTGTAGCAGACTTCAAGGGAGCAGATTTCTTCTGTATTGGACCTAAAGCCTGCTTGATACCGTCATACATACCCTTGATGTTACCTGTGTCTGCTGCTATCTGTATCTGAGAGCAGAGCTGAAGCCAATAATCATTACAAAATCTTCTGGCAGCCTGTTGGACTTTGCTATGAGCAAGTCAAAGAGCCTGCAAGTTGTACTCACTAGGACAGGCTTTGTATGCTGCTAGAGCTCTCCTCTTATCCTTGATGGCTGGCATCAACTCCTCCGAATGGGTTTCAAACCAGTCTGCCATCTTTTTCATCTTCTTGCCAAATGTGGACAAGGTGGTGTTATAAACAGCGTTCTTGAAATGTTCCCATCGTTCAGGTGCATTTGCATCAGCCAGGCCTGGAAGAGTTTCCTCAAGTGCTTGGGCAATTTCCTCCACTTTTCTCTAATTGCGAGTCTTGCTGATGTCAATACGTGGTCTTCCTTCCTTTTTCGTGTGATACAATCTCTTTGTTCGCAGTTTTACTCTGCTACACACCTGGGAGTGATCAGTATCGCAATCAGCACCCTGATAACTGTGTGTGATCATAATACTAGGAGGGCTAGAGTGTCTAGTGAGGATCAAATCGAGCTGATGCCAATGCTTCAATCTTGGATGTCTCCAGGAAACTCTGTGTTGAAGCTTCGTATTAAAGAACATGTTGCTGACACAAAGACCATAATAACAGCAAAACTCCAGCAAGCGTTGGCCATTTTCATTTATCTTCCTAATGCCAAAGCAGCCTAGACAAGTGGGCCAAGAATTGTGATCAACACCAACTCTAGCGTTAAAGTCTCCAAGAATAAACAGCGGCTCTCTCTCAGGGATTTTTTTTTTTTGAAACAATATAGAGAAAACACACAATTTTGAAATAACCAACTATTATTCTATACATGCCTAGGAGAAAATGCAGAGCAAAAGATATTAGATCCATATAAAGACCTAAAATTTTGGAAAGAAATTTGGGAAAGCCCAACCGGACATAACAAAAACACCTCATGGATTAACGACATTTGTAAAGAAACTCAAGGAAAACAAATGGATGATACTGTAGTAACAACTGAAATGATTAAGAAGTAAGCAAAGTCTGTGAAAAATTGGAGTGCACCTTGTCCAGATGAGCTGCACGGATTTTGGTTAAAGCATTTAAAAATCTCCATCAATGTATAGCAGTGCAATTTATTCACTTATTTCAAAATTCTGCAACTGAAGATTATATTACAACAGGCCACATGTTTCTGATAAAAAAAAGATAATCAAAAGGGCAATGAACCCAGTAATTATTTACCAATTACATGCCTTTCAAGAATGTTTAAGCTCCTCACAGGAGTACTTGCAAGATCTATATAAAAATACTTAACTGAAAACTCCCTATACCCCTGAACAGAAAGGGAACTTTAAAAAGTCAAGAGGCACAAAGTATCAGCTGTTAATTGATAAAACACTGAAGAATGCAAAAAGACAAAAAACAAACCTCAACATGGCCTGGATAGACTATAAAAAGGCATTTGACTCATTGCCACACAGATGGATTAATACCAGCCTTTAAATAATTGGGATTAGTAAAAACATTCAGAAGTTCCTCGAGAAAAACATGGAAAAATGGAAAACTGTCTTAATGGCCCATGGTGAAGAAATTGGGGAAGTTAGCATCAAAAGAGGAATATTTCAGGGGGATTCTTTGTCAGTATTGCTGTTTAACATCTCACTAATCCCCAAGTCAAGAATTTTAAATAAAACTGGATTGGGCTACCATATTTCACAACAGGCTGGAAAAATCAATTATCTCTTAAACATGGATGACCTAAAATTATATGCAAAAAGTTCCACAGAGATAGATTCACTGCTAAACACAGTGCAAATATTTAGTGAAGATATCCAAATGAAATTTGGAATTGACAAACGTGCAGTTCTGTCTATACACCATGACAAGATCCAAAAACTAGATGGAATAGAGTTAAAAATGGCAATATTATAAAATCACTCTCAAGTAATGAAAATTATAAATACCTTGGAATACTAGAAGCTGACAACACTGTGCACACAAAAGTTAAAGAACTGACAGAAACAGAATATATCAAAAGATTGCGGAAAATCTTAAAATCAAAATTAAATGGGGGAAATACAATCAAAGCCATAAACACATGGGCAGCTCCAGTAATTAGATACCCAGCTGGAATAATAGATTGGACCGAAAAACACGGAGACCAATGAACATGCATCACACACTAGGTCCAAAATGGCATGCTCCTCTGGCAAGGAACTTTGCCAAGTGGAGCATCTTTGCCCTCCCAACCATCCCGGCTGTCCAGGAAGGGAGGGGGAAGGAGTGCCTTATATAACAGTAACTCTTCCCCCAATTGGCCTCTGTAGGGGCTTGCAGGCTTAGAAAGAAGGCTGCTGCATCAGTGTGCTAGGAGTTTTGTTTTCGCCATGATGCAGCAGTGATTTCAGCGACCCTTCTGCAGATTTGGGGGGTTGAATCCGCTACCCCCACTGGTTTGGAATGGGGATTTCCCTCGTTCTTTTTTGATTTATATATTTATTTATATTTTTTTTTCTAAAAAGGAAGAGGAGAACCGAAGGAGGAATTCATTAGCTGGGATATTGAACTAAGGGGGGGGGATACAGGGGCAAAGATCGCCATGGGTCCTACCCCTAGTGGGGAGGGCAGCTGGCTGAAGCCCCCCCTCCGCATAGGAGAGTACGTATGAGAATAAATAATACTGTGGCGGAATGCCCACGTCACTCCTGTCTATCATAGCTGAAGCTCAAGTGCAGGAGCCTATGAGAAGACAGGAGGGGCGGAGTCAATTAGACAGTTAGACAGAGAGAGGGGAATTGAAGAGTGAAGGAAAGAGAATTGGAAAGTTGGAGAGTTAGAGAGAATGAGAAGGAGATAAATGGAATAGTAAAGCTAAATAGATAGTCAGAGAATATTAATGAGTTGGTTAATGTGAATAAGTAAATACACCACCTGAATAAGCAAACGTGTAATCAAATATAAGAAGTTTTAATGAGTGATCCTACACTATAATAAAAGAACATCTGTGATTTAAAAACCAAAAGATAAATAAACAAGTTATATTGGCAGCACGTGTCTGATGCATATATGGTGCAGTGTGGATGAGAGATCCACTGGTGGTAGCAGAAGAAAGAGTAAACGTATCCAGAGAGTGAACCTGTGTTTAGGGAAAACAAACAGGGAACACTGGGTGGAACGTCACAGTGGTGACCAGCGGTGAGATACGATTAGATTCCAGTAAGCCGAAGTAAAAAGAGAATTTTCTGAGTCTAAGGTACCTGTTAGTCAGGGACTGTTGTGAAGGAGTGGATATCTCTCTAGAGCTTTTGATGAAAAGCTTAGTAGGAACTCCGGATCGCAGATCTTGGGAGAGACTAAGAAAGGAGAAGACTCTGAGGAAAAATTCTGTGGTTTGACGTTACCTCACACTTAGATTTGAAAGGCCAGTGGGCTAGCGTGGATCCTAGGCTCTAAGAAGGGAACAAACGCGGAAGCCAGGGTCAAGAACATATCTAAGGTGACTGAAACTAGCAGAGGCTTGGGAAAAAAAATTGGAAAAAATAAATAATTCTGAAATAGTTTGGTGTCTGGAGGCAAGGAGATATAGTGTCTCAGACCAAGGAACAGTGTGGCTGGGTGCCAGAAGAAACAGAGTAGCAATCTGTAGCTGCCAATGGAGGGCTACAGAGTAACTCTCTAACTCAGAAAAGAAAGAAAAAAGCATTTTAAACAGAGGCTTAACTGTCTATCTCTGCAGAATTAACCAGCTTATACAAATAAATACAAATAAACATGCCTCCTAAACGAGGGGAAAAGGTGGCAATGGAGGTAACTAATCCTCAAGATTTACCTCATGAAGGGGAGGGAAATAGAGTCCCTCTTGAAATATCTGAACAGGAGAAGACTCAGGAGGAGGATGCCTCAGGAGGAGAAACTGTGTTAACCTCACAAGTGTTTGAGAAGTGGAAATTGGAACAGGAATTCCAGTTAAGATTAAAGGAATTAGAAATAAGAGCTAGGGCTGAGGAAAAAGCTTTACAGCTCAGGGCTGAGGAAAAAGCTTTACAGCTCAGGGCTGAGGAAAAAGCTTTACAGCTCAGGGCTGAGGAAAAAGCTTTACAGCTCAGAGATGAGGAAAAAGCTGAGGAAAAAACTAAAGAACTACAGCTCCAGGAATTAGAAATGAGAGAAAAAGCTGAGACTGAAGCCAGACAACTGTGAGAAAGAGAAATGGAGTACCAATTAGAAATGAAAAGATTAGAAGTGACGGCACAAAACAATAACAATAATAATAATAGTAATGCTGAGGGAAATTTCTCAAAATTAGACCTAAAGAAATTTCCTCAATTTAGAAAAGGTGACTGCCCAGAATCATTCCTTATTTCATTTGAGCATGCATGCTGGGACTTTGATGTGAGAGGTGGAGAACAAATGATTGTACTAAGGTCTCAGATAAGTGGGGATTTAGCAGACATTTATTCCCAAATGCCCTTAGATCAAGCCAGAGACTATGAGGCTTACAGAAAATTGGTTTTCTCGGGGTTTGGGATCAATACTGAACACCTGAGATGAAAATTTCGCGCCTTGATTAAAAAGCCTGAGGAATCATACTCTCAATTGGGGGCAAATTTAGTTAGATGCTTGGAGAAATGGATAGAGCAGGAGAATGTCATGTCACTAGAAGAAATGAAAAATATAATAGGGCTAGAGCAATTTTATTCAGTTCTACCTGGGGATATGAAATATTTAGTCAGAGACAAAAAGCCCAAAAATGTACAAGAGGCAAGTGAAACTGCTGACTTTATAAGTGATATAAGGAACCCCAGATTCTCTGAGGAAAAAATTGGTGGGAAAGTTTGGAACGACAGAAGGGAAGGGCCCAGAGATTACCTCAGGAACAGTCAAGCAACCGGAAGCCATTTTAAAGGCAAGCCCTCAGAGCTGAGTCACCAGAAATATAAGAGCTTTGAAGGAAAGGGTGACAAATCCCCATATTTTGAACCCAGAGTCCCTAGCACATGTTATGGTTGTGGGGGAAAAGGACATTTTATTGCTGAGTGCCAGACCACCAAGAATAGAGATGTTGGTCAGCAAAAAGGAGGGAGAAGTCTGCCCAAGAAAGTATATTATGTACAACAGAGGGGAGCTAAGGAAAACATTGAATCGGTTGCCATGACAACCCCAGTAACACAAAGGCCAGAGAGCCAGCAGGAGGAGACACCTATAGTTCAATGTTATTTTATCAAATGTGATCAAAATCTTCTGCGCAGTTCAGGAGATGAGATATATGTTAATAATATCAAATATCTTGCTCTCAAAGATTCATGCTCACAAGTGACCGTGTGTCATCCAGAGATCACCCCAAGAGAAACATGCTGGAAAATGAGACCATTTCTATTAAAGGGATTGGAGCTGAAATAGTGGAGCTGCCATTGTCAAAGATCCCCATAAAATATAAAGAGTGGACAGGAAATTGGATAGTAGCCATATCAGATCAAATTCCTGCACCTTGTTTAATAGGCCTGGACCTATCAGAGCATGTACAGAGTGTTTTAGTAACAACTCGCTCCCAGGGAAGGCCAATTGAAGATACTGAGGAAAATAGGGGGAATCCTGAAATAATAGAAGGGATTGAAACAGATGAAACAGCTGATCTAGTTTCTATGAGGAATCCTAGAAATCTGTCTTTCATAAAAGAGCAAAGAGAAGACCCTACCTTAAATGAATGGTTTAAACAAGTTAAGGAAGGGCCCCTGACCCCTGAAAACTCTGAAAGATACAGTGTTAAGAAAGACCTATTGTACAGAGAAATATTAGTGAATCCTATGAGGGGAGGGGGGAACATTCTCAGACAACTAATAGTGCCCTCCAAATACAGAGAAAGAATTATAGAAAAGGAACATAAAGACACATTTGCTGCTCATTTAGGGATCACATGTACAAAGCAAAGAATAGCTCAAAATTTTTACTGGCCTGGAATGGGGAAGCAGATTAAAGTATATTGTCAAAGCTGTGACACATGTCAAAGGCAGGGTACTGGGAATGATAAAACTAAAGCTAAGTTGTGCCCTTTACCAATCATCTCAACCCTATTTCAACGAATAGGCCTAGACATAGTGGGACCCTTACCTAAAGTTACCAGACGGGGAAATAGATTCATTTTGTCAATAATTGATTATGCCACCAGATACCCGGAAGCTGTTCCCTTGTGAAATATAGAAACAGAGACAGTGGCAGATGCCTTATTAAATTATATGTGTCGCATGGGCTTCGCTTCCAAGATAGTTACTGATTTGGGAACCTCATTTACATCCAGATTAATGAAAAGGTTGTAGCAAGTCTGTGGCATAACTCACATCACATCCTCCCCGTATCATCCCCAGACTAATGGATTAGTGGAGAAATTTAATGGGACCCTAATGTGTATGATTATAGCTTACACCGCAGAAAATCCCAATGACTGGGATCACAAATTGCAACCCTTATTGTATGCGTATCGATCTGTACCCCAGGAAAGCACAGGATTTAGTCCATTTGAACTATTATTTGGAAGGAAAGTTCAGGGACCCCTAGATTTACTCCGGCAAAACTGGGAGGAACTTAGTGGAGAAGATCCTGAGTCAGTGATCCAATATATAGATACCCTAATGAACTCCTTGCAGCAATCTCTTAAGGTAGCAGCAGAAAACTTAAAGAGCCATCAAGGAAAGCAAAAGCACTGGTATGATAAGAGGGCCAGGGAAAGAACATTCAATCCGGGAGATGAAGTACTAATGTTGAAACCTATTAAAGGGAATAAACTTCAATTAAATTGGGCAGGTCCATTTAGAATAGTCTCAAAAATGAGTGAAGTGAATTATATAATTCAGGAGGAGGGAGAAGAAGGTCGAAGAGTGGTTCATGTAAATATGATTAAACCTTATTATAGGAAAAAAAACGTTGTCTTATATGCCATTAAAGAAGTAGACAACGAAAAACATGAATTACAATATTGGGAAGGAAGGGGAGAACCCCATTATAACCCTGAAGATGTTAAGATTAGTCACACGCTAACCCCAGAGTGACAAGATGAAGCGAGAGCCTTGCTGCAGAAATACAAGCAAGTCTTCTCAAATAAGCCTGGTGTAGCAAAGGGAGTAGTACACCAAATAGATACAGGAGATGCAACTCCTCAAGCTGTCACACCTTACAGAGTAACAGGGCCATATGTAGCCAAGGTTCACCAGGAACTAGATGAAATGTTGAAAGAAAAAATCATTTTTCCTTCATCTAGCCCTTGGGCAGCCCCTTTATCTGATTTGACACACAAAAGAAAGGCTGAAAAGATCCAATGGATGGGCAACTGTGAGGAGGCCTTTAGTAAGTTGAAGACTGCGTTGATTACTGGTCCTGTCCTGAGAGCTCCTGATTTCCAGAGAGAGTTCACCATCTTCACAGATGCGTCCAACATCAGGTTGGGAGCCGTGCTGAGCCAGGCAGATGACAACGGAAACCATCATCCGGTAACTTACCTCAGTAAGAAACTGCAGGCGGGCAAGAGACATTTGTCCACGATTGAACAGGAGTGTCTAGCAATCGTATGATCATTGCAGAAACTCAGGCCATACATATGGGGAAGACATTTTGTACATTGCACTGATCATTCCCCACTTCTGTGGCTGAGAACTATAAGGGCAAATAACAACAAGCTAATGAGATGGGCCCTACTTCTGCAGGACTTTGATTTTGAGATTCGGAGTGTGAAAGGAACTCAAAACGTGGTGGCCGACACTTTATCTCGTAGACCAGAGGACTGACAGATGGAAAAGAAGAAAAATGTAAATTGTAATGTTATATAAAATGTTCTATTTATGTATAAGTATGAGAGGTAATTAAAAATGTAATCTCGAGATGAATTAATGGTAAGTAGGGATAAAAGTAACAGAATTGGATTAAGGAAATTGTAAGTAATGCAAAGGTTGATTAATGTAATTTAAATGTGTAAATTAATAAGATTAATGTGCGTTAAACAGTAATCAATAATAGCAAGCATGCTTAGATACTGTATAAAAGAGTAAGAATATAAATATTGATTAAAAGAGTAACTGATAATAGTATTGGAAAAATGTTTGAAATAAATTGTTAATTGCTTCATACGTTGTTCATGAGGTTAAACTACTATAAGGTTTCCCCCATGAAACAAACTTTTCCTAGGGGGGAGGTATGTGGTGGAATGCTCACCTCACTCCTGTCTATCATAGCTGAAGCTCAAGTGCAGGAGCCTATGAGAAGACAGGAGGGGCGGAGTCAATTAGTTAGACAGGGAGAGAGAGTTAGAGAGGGGAATTGAAGAGTGAAGGAAAGAGAATTGGAAAGTTGGAGTTAGAGAGAATGAGAAGGAGATAAATGGAATAGTAAAGCTAAATAGATAGTCAGAGAATATTAATGAGTTGGTTAATGTGAATAAGTAAATACAACACCTGAATAAGCAAACATGTAATCAAATATAAGAAGTTTTAATGAGTGATCCTACACTATAATAAAAGAACATCTGTGATTTAAAAACCAAAAGATAAATAAACAAGTTATATTGGCAGCACGTGTCTGATGCATATATAGTGCAGTGTGGATGAGAGATCCACTGATGGTAGCGGAAGAAGGAGTAAACGTATCCAGAGAGGGAACCTGTGTTTGGGGGAAACAAACAGGGAACACTGGGAGGAACGTCACAAATACCAATAGTAACTTAAAAAAAATATGGAGAGAAAGGACAAATTAAATACATAAATAAATTGAAAGGGGGGCAGCATTATTGGTGGGTGCACCCCTCCCCCCATAGGGCAACAGTGTAATTATAAAAAATAAAAATAAAAATTGAAAAATAAAACCAAGTAAAAAAATAAATAAGAACAGAGTGGGAGAGAAGGTAAGTTAGGGGAGGTGATTATTGTGTTTAACATCAGCCATCAAAATAACACTGTGTAAATAGGGGTGGGAGATTTGAAAAAAAAAATTAAAGAGAGGTCTCCACCCAATTTGTCCTCCCCTGCAATTTTCAAAAATAAATAAATAAATAATGGAAGAAATAAATAATAAATAATTTTTAAAAAAAGAACAAGAGAAGGAATTGGTACTTCTCAACATTAGTCATTCAATTGTGAACTAGTGGTTTGGTTCTTTCACATTGCAAGCAAGAGGCTTTGCAAGCATTTAGGTAACTGAGTGGACTGTCAGGGCGCTAGTCCTTGTTTTTATACAAGGGGTATCAATCGTATCTATGGGTCCCAAGAAGGGCCACGGTGCAAAGAAAGGGAAGCAGCCAGCAAAATGGAAGGCTGTACCTGCAGTTTCTCCACCTAGGTCATCTTCAGATGAAGAGAGTTGGCCAGTCTGGGAGGTAATTCAAGCCAAGATTTCAGAGTGGGAGGCAGAACGAGCAGTGCAGGCTCAACCAGTGTCGAATGAGGAGCAGCCACGGTGTTCTGCTAGGAACTCTAATGGGCATAGATGCACCAAATTGAAGGCACTTGCAGATAATCTTATAGTATTGCTGTTCTAGAGGCAGAGAGGCAGGGGACACCAAAGGTGGCGGCCTCAGAAGCAGCCCGGGCACGGTCAGTCGGAGAAAGGTCAGAGGAGGTAGAAGACACCTTCAACCTACTAGGACCGAGCAGAGCCAGACCACGTCAAGGCAACACGGCTGGTCGGGGCCATAAGAGGGTGGATATGGTCCAGGATACCTAGGTGGTGTGTTTGGAGCAGGATACAGCTTAAGTACCTCTCACAGGTGAGCTAGTGGTTGCACTGGACACCAACCCTACACTAGTCACATGGTCTTGGTCTAGCATTGGCAAGACACAAATGCCCATGGCACAGCAGTATACTGTAGGGAGTCCAAGGTGTTCTATTGGTCAGTCACAGGCATTACCATTACAGGGCTGGGCAGCAGGAACATGGAGTGCTCCTTGCCCGCCTTCCCAGCTCCTATTGGGCTTACCTCGGGAGTGGGAGTCTGGCTGTACCCTTCAGTGCTTGCACAGGGTACAACTCAGTTCCACTTAAGGTGCTGCCATTTGGTGATTATGCCATGCCTTTGGGTGATCACCTGACTCCTGCCACAAAAGAAAAAATTGATAAGGAGACTATGTCGACATTTTTGAACTGTTAAATAGAGAAATAGACATGAAGGGTATAGAAAAGGAGGATGACAGGGAGAAAGAAAGGTGTAAGTGTAGGAAACCGGAACGTTTGTGGGTGAATTGGTTGCCAGGGTTCCTCATTTATGCTGGGGTAATTGTGAAGACACAACCTTGGAGAGCCCTGTCCTTGGTCCAGTATCTGGATCTAATCTATAGGTCATACATGGACTACCCTGGCCATGCATGGCTTCTTTACGATCAAGCATTTAGAATGAGAGCAGCCATTCATCCAAATATGCTATGGGATGAGCCACAGCTGGGCCTTCGGTTACAGTTCATGACACCTGCAAGGCCAGCCACAGGTGAAAGATTCGATAGTGGACATTTAATATGCAGAGCAGGCCAGCCCAACAATCCCCATGTAGCCATGGGGAGGGCAGTTCAACCCCACCTGCTGTGTTGGGAATTTAACTCCAGAGGGACCTGCTCTAGAAAACCATGTTGATAAAGGCATGAATGTTTGGTCTGTGGCGGCCAGCATGCAGGCTCCAACTGCTTCAGGAGAGGTCAGAGAGTTGGAGGCAAGGAAGGAGGTGTGGGAAAGAAAGCTGATGGAGGTGGGCAGCCCCAGCCCCATTAAGGCAGCTGTTTTAGAGAGGTGGTTGCATGCTTATCCAAAGAAGGATGAAGTGGAATACCTCTTGGAAGGATTCCAATTTAGCTTTAGAATTCCAGTACAAGGGGAAAGAAAGGGCTCTTTGTCTGAGAATTTGAAATTGATAAAAGGTATGGAAAATGTAGTTAGGGAAAAGATTGATAAAGAGGTTCATGAGGGTAGGATTTTGGGCCCTTTTGAACAGCCACCCGTTCTGCATCTCCGGATTTCGCCTTTGGGTGTTATTCCTAAAAAGGCAGAAGGAGGGTTTAGATTGATACATCACCTGTCTTTCCTGGAAGGTGATTCAGTGAATGATGCCATACCTTTGCAGTTGTGCTCAGTGCTTTATATGCCATTTGACACTGCAGTGCACATGGCTAAGGCATGTGGATTTGGAGAGGAGATGGCCAAGGCTGACATTAAATTGGCTTTTCGTCTGCTCCCGGTACACCCGGGTGATTGTGATCTGTTGGGATTCTTTTTTAAAGGAGCGTATTATATGGACAGGATCCTCCCCATGGGCTGCTCCATCTCTTGTGCTGTGTTTGAGTGTTTCACTTCCTTTTTGGAATGGAACCTTAGGCATAGGGTGGGACTGGCCAGCACGGCCCATTATTTGGATGATTATCTGGTATGTGGGAAAAGAGGGTCAGGGCAGTGTTTGCTGCTCTTGAGAGCCTTTCAGGATATGGCTAAGGAATTAGGGCTGCTATTGGCGGAGGCGAAGATGGAAGGACCTTCGTCCATTCTGACTTTTCTGGGAATAGAATTGGATACAGAGGCACAGGCATGTCACCTCCCTGTTAATAAACTTAGGGAGCTTAAGGATAGGTTGAAAGTTCTCTTAGGCAAGAAGAAGGTCACACTTAGAGAATTACAAAGTATAGTAGGGCATTTGGACTTTGCTTGTCGGGTGGTAGTGCCAGGTTGGGCTTTTCTTAGGAGGCTATGTGATGCCATGAGTGGCTTACAAAGGCCCGGGGCTGGATAATAGCATAGTTGATGCCCTGTCACATCTACATATGGAATGGTTCAGGGAGTTAGTGCCAGGAGCCAGAAAGTGTCCCGAGAGTCTTCCTCTGGAGGTCTGGCTAATTCGCGAGATGAGGCTGAGCATGCAATAGGGCTGGCATTGGCTCCCAGGACTCGTAACGGGCATACAGCTGTGAGTACTGAGTTTCAAGACTTCAGGTCTACATGGCCAGCCCTGGTAGAACATTTGCAGCAATTTGCAATATACCTACACAGGAAGGGCTTATCGCCTAGTTCCAAACAAGGTAAGATGTTGGCTTTGGCATTTTATGCAAAAATATGAGGCTACCCTGACTTCACAGGAGATTATCATATTAAGAAAATGATTGAGGGATGGAGCAAGGAAAGGGACAGACAAGCGGACAATGTCACTGTGGCGTTCACCTTAAGTTACCGGAGCTGGCGGACTTTGTCTCCGTGGCACTGTTGGAGTCCCCGAGGCTTCTGGTCCTGGGTGACTTCAATATCCATGCGGAGGCAGAGATTTCCAGTCCAGCTCTTGAGTTCTTGGAAACCATGGCTTCCTTGGACATGTCCCAACATGTTAACGGCCCCACCCATGTGGGTGGTCATATGCTAGACCTGGTGTTTTCCACAAGGCGGAGCGAGTGTGGTCTGATGGTGACTGATTTTGTTTCAGTTCCCTTGTCATGGTCAGATCACCACCTAATAAAATGTAACCTCGCAGTGGCTCTTCCCCCCCCCCCGCAGGGAGCAGGGTCCTATTTTAATGGTCCGCCCTCGAAGGCTACTGGATCCATTGCGATTCCAGGATGCCATGAGAGGGATTCCAGCTGATCTATCTGACGCTCCTGTTGAGGCTCTGGTAGACGGTTGGCTTGCTGCCGCCACTAGGGCTGTAGACACGATCACTCCTAAACACCCTCTCCGGAGCAGAGCTCGGCCAGGGCCCTGGCTTAATCAGGATCTGCGAGCTATGAAGCGATATAGGAGACAGCTAGAGAGCAAATGGAGAAGGAAACCGACGGATTATAATAAGGAAGCTGTCAGGATCACGACTAACTGCTACCTGGCTAAGGTGTGGGCTGCTAGACAATCACACATCGCTAACCGGATAAGCGAAGCTTCAAATCAGCAGGCGGAACTTTTCCGTATAGTTCGCGATCTATCCGGAATTGGTCTAGGTGATAGGCCTCCTACTAATATCTCACCTGACCAATTTGCAGCATTTTTTAAACCTAAAGTGGAGACCATCCACCGGGATCTTTCTCCTTTTTTAAATACAGTGGATCGAGCAGAGATGTCCAGCGCTCCGTCCTGCCCGGTGAGATTTGAATGCTTTCAGCCTGTGACCCCAGACACGGTGGACAAAGCGCTCGATCGCTGTCGGGCCACCACCTCCTCCCTTGACCCTTGCCCGGCCTGGCTAATCAAAGCAGCCAGGCCTCTAACAACGGAATGGGCCACAGAAATAATTAATGGGTCTCTCCAGGAGGGCAAGGTTCCCCTTGCTCTCAAGGAGACACTCATTAGGCCCATTAGGAAGAAACCAAATTTGGCGGCGGACGATATCGGCAATTATAGGCCCGTCACCAATGTTTCTTTCCTCAGCAAAGTGGTGGAGAGGGTGGTGGCCGATCAGCTTCAGGCTCTTCTGGATGAAACCAATGCCCTGGATCCATTCCAGTCGGGCTTCAGGCCGCGTCATGGCACGGAAACGGCACTGGTCGCACTGTTGAATGACCTGTTGAGGGAGGCTGACGGGGGCAAAATGTCCTTGTTGGTCCTCCTCGATATCTCAGCCGCTTTTGATACCGTCAACCACGGTATCCTCCTGGGGAGGCTCTCCAAGCTGGGAATCGGTGGCCTGGTGCTTGCCTGGCTCTGATCCCTCTTGGAGGACCGTCCCCAGAGAGTACAGCTTGGGGAGAGTGTCTCGGCCCCGTGGAGTCTCAATTGTGGGGTTCCGCAGGGGTCGATCCTCTCCCCAATGCTGTTTAACATCTATATGAGGCCGCTGGGAGGGGTCATCAGGGGGTGTGGGGCTTCCTGCCATCAGTATGCTGATGACACCCAGCTCTACATCTCCTTTTCACCTACCTCAGTGGATGCCGTTTCGTCCCTTGAGCGCTGTCTGGAGGCCATGCTGCAATGGATGCAGCTGAATGGGTTGAGGTTGAACCCGGACAAGACGGAGGTCTTGAGGGTGGGTGGCCCCTCCGTTGGCGGTTTGGGAAACTCCCTCTCTTTTGGGGGGGTGACTCTCACCGCAAAGAGTGAGGTGCGCAGCTTGGGGATACATATGGACCCGGCGCTTACCATGGAAACCCAGGTGGCGTCCGTGGCCCGCTCCGCCTATTTCCATCTATGGCAGATTGCCCAGCTGCGACCCTATCTTGATGGTGGGGCCCTCACCACTCTTGTCCATGCGCTTGTAATCTCGAGATTAGATCACTGTAATGCGCTCTATGTGGGGCTACCTTTGAGATTGTTGCGGAAGCTTCAAATGGTGCAGAATGCGGCGGCCAGACTCCTTAGTGGGGTGAGAAAATACCAACATATCTCTCCCACTCTGGCTGCCTTGCATTGGCTGCCCATTCGCTTCCGCATTGATTTCAAAGTGTTGATGATGACATATAAAGTCCTAAACGGTTTAGGACCTCGATACCTGGCAGATCGCCTTCTCCCACCTAGTTCTACCCGAATCACCCATCATAGCCAGGAGGGACGGCTGAGGGGCCTAACGCCGAGAGAGGCCCGGAAAGAAAGAACAAGAGGCCGGGCCTTCTCGGCAGTGGCCCCTCGGCTTTGGAATAACCTTCCATCAGAGATCCACCTGGCTCCCTCGCTGGGTGTTTTTAAGAGCCAATTGAAAACTTGGCTCTTCAGGCAGGCCTTCCCTCCTGTCAATATTTGATTTTATTTTATTATAATTTTTTTCCATCTTGAGTATTATTAATATTAATATTATTGTTTTGAACTGTTTTATTTTAATTTTAATTGTTCTAATGTTTTTATATTTAATGGTTATGGAACCCGCCCTGAGTAGACTGTCTAAAAGGGCTGGATAAAAATCGAATAAATAAATAAAATAAAATAAATAAATAAATTATACATTATTCATAAGTTATATGTTAATGTGGTTGTGAGGTGGGGCCAAAGGGACTGTTGAAGAGGTGGAGCCTGGGAGAGGAGTTAGTCAGAGAGAGCAAGAGAAGAGGATAGTTTTTGGGGGTTTTGAGGCAGAGAGTGTCTAAGGAGTGATTAGGCAGTGATTAGTCAGAGTGTGACCTGTGTTAATTAATATAGAAGAGATTAAAGAAAAATATTGAAGCTTTGTGGAACTTTAAGAATGTGCTTAAGAATTATTCCTGAAACCACGTGTAATCAATAAACCTGTTTCTGTTAAAAAGTCAGTACTGGATGGACCTTAGTCTTTCATAAGAAATATAAGTTGATAAAGAGATCAACTGGTGGCAGCGAGTCAAGAGGCATGTTGGGATACCTTCATGACCTCTGGGTTTGGTGAAACAAGCAGGGGCTATGGGGTAAACGTCACAATTGGTGTCCAGCGGCGGGATACAAAATAATCCAGTGAAGCCAATGTTTAAAAGTGAATTTTCTGGAGTTGTGGGTACCTTTTAGTCAGAGGTCTGTGGTAAAGAAGTGGGTGACCTGCTAGAGCTTTGTGGAAAAGCTTAGTGGCAGGGCTTCTGAACCCAGATCTGGGGGAACTAAAGATAGGGAACCGACTCTAAAGGGAAAATTCTTTTTTGTTTACCTCCGGATTTGAGAGATCCAGTGGTTAGCTTGAAATTCAAGGCTCTGAGAGATAAGGGAGCACTGGTGGATAAAAGTGGAAGCCAGAGATCAGAGCAGATCTGAGGTGATAGGAAAATCAAAGCAGAGGCTTGAAAAATAAAATTATTTTGGTGTCTGAGAGCAAGAATAGCTCAGTCATAGAGACACAGTAACTAAAAGGTTGTTAGCTGGAGAACAGCCAGAGAGAGCTGCTGAGTGAAGCGCAACAACATAGTTACTGGAATTAACAGCAGAAAGACAGGTCCTTTTTAAAAGCAGTACAGACATTCAAGACTAATTAACTCAGACTTAAACATGCCACCCAAACGTAGCCAAAAAGGGAGTCATGAGGCAGAAAGTTTACCTCAGGAAGTGGAGGGAAATGTAGACTCTCTAGCTCCAGTAGAACAGGAGGAGACTGATGAGGGTGCTTCAGAGAGACAAAGGGATCTGAGCTCCCAAGATTTTGGAAACTGGAAACTGGAACGGGAGTATAGAATTAGAGAAAAAGAATTGGAAATTAGGGAAAGAGCCAGGGCTGAAGAGAAAGCTCAGGAACTACAGCTCAAGGAATTAGAGATTAAGGAGAAGGCTGAGGCCAGACAAATGGAATTAAAACAAATGGAATTTCAAATAGAGATGAAAAGATTGGAAATTGCTGCTCAAAATAATAATAATACTAATAATAACAACAACTCTAGTGAGGGAAATCTCTCAAAAATCAATCTAAAGAAATTTCCCCAATATAGGAAAGGAGATTGCCCTGAATCTTTCCTCATTTCATTTGAGAGAGCGTGCTGGGACCTTGAGATTAAGGATGATGAAAGGATGATAGTGTTGAGATCACAAATAAGTGGAGATTTAGCTGAGCTTTATTCTCAGATGCCTCTGGGGCAGGCTAGAGATTTTGAGGCCTATAGAAAAATGGTATATTATAGATTTGGCATAAATGCAGAACACCTGAGAAGAAAATTTCATTCCCTTGCCAAAAAGCCTGAAGAATCTTATGCCCAAGTGGGGGCTAAATTGATTCAATGTTTGGACAAATGGATGGAACATGAAAATGTCACTTCTCTAGACCAAATGAAAAATGTGGTTGGTTTAGAACAATTTTATTCCATTTTGCCTGGGGAATTGCGTTATTTAGTCAAAGACAAACATCCTAAAAATGTTTTACAGGCGTCTGAAAATGCTGATTGTATTAGTGAAATTAGAGATCCTAAGTTTTCTGAAGGAAAATTTTACAGGCAGAACTGGGACAACAGTAAGAAACCCTTCAATAAAAATTACAACAGTAAAATGTCAGGGAGAGATGGCCAGCTTAGTACCTCACCTAAGTTGCCAGGACCTAATCAGCAGAAGCGAATGAACCCTGAGGAAAAGTTTAATAGATCTCCTCAGTGTGATTGAAGGACTTACAGACAGTGTTATAACTGTGGCGAGTTTGGGCATATTCAATCAAATTGTATGAAAAACAATAAAAATAAAAATGGAAAAGATGATAGTCAGACCAAAAAGGTTTACTGTATAAAACCTGAAGGAGGCTGTAACAATGGTTCTGTCTCCATGGCAACCGAGGCTGCTGTTGAGCCTGAGGGAATACTTGAAGCCCCTGTAGTTCATTGTTTCTATATAGAAAATGACAATTCTCTTCTTAAAAACTCTGGGGAAGAGATATTAGTAAATGGAAATAAATATATAGCTCTAAGGGACACAGGTTCGCAAATTTCGATTGCACATTCAGACCTGATAACCCAGGAAAACGTAATTCCAGGCAGAACTATGACCTTAAAAAGAATTGGGAAAGGAACTGTAGTTGTGAGGGTGGCAGAGGTTCAAGTAACCTATGGGAACTGGTGTGGGAAGTGGCAAGTGGCAATTTCTGATGAAATACTGGCTGCTTTTTTCATAGGTTGGGACTTAATAGAGCATGTTAAGAGTGCTTTTGTTCTTACACGCTCAAAGGGACCCCAGAAATCACCCGCTACAGTAGAAAAGGATACTGTAGCTGAGGGAAGCCTGGAAGAAGAAAGTTCTTTAGAAAATCAGGTTAATAGTCATGAAGAAGCTGATCTCATTCTTTTGAAGAACCCAAATAAAAATAGTTTTGCCCAGGAGCAGAAGGAGGACATTAGCTTGGTGGGTTGCTTTGAAGCGGCCAGTTCACCCACTTGTCCCCTGAGTGCCCTGAGAGATTTTGCATAGACAAGGATCTCTTGTATAGGGAGGTTTTAGCCACCCCATACAGAGGAAAAGGAGAACCCCAAAGGCAATTAGTGGTCCCAAGTAAGTATCGAGAGAAAATCATACATCAAGCTCACAGTAGTTTGTTTGGAGCACATATGGGAATCACACGAACAAAAAGAAGGGTGGCCCAGAACTTCTTTTGGCCAGGTATGGGGAAACAGGTTACGTGCTATTGCAAAACTTGTGATATATGTCAGAGAAGGGGGACAGGGCAGGACAGAACCCAAGCAAAATTATGTCCTCTGCCAGTCATCTCTACACCATTCCAGAGGCTGGGGATCGATCTGGTAGGTCCACTGCCTAAAGCCACCAGACGGGGAAATAAATATATATTGACCATCATGGACTTTGCCAGAAGATATCCTGAGGCAATTCCTTTACGCAACATAGAGACTGACACTGTGGCAGATGCCTTAATAAATTATATGAGCTGATTGGGATTTGCTAGTGAGATAGTTAGTGCTTTGGGAACCAGCTTCACATCCAGGCTTATAAACAGGCTATGGAAGGCCTGTGGAATAACCCAAATCAACTCATCACCTTATCATCCCGAGACTAATGGGTTAAATGAGAAATTTAATGGCACGTTAGTACTTATTGTTGGTGTAAGTTAGCAGAGTTTTTGTCCCAGTCCAGGTTGTCCAATTGATTCACACAGACAAAGACAGCTTCTTCCAACACCAAGTGTATTTACAGTATATACAGAAGTTCAGCAGTACAAACCGGCAGCATGGCAGCATGACATTCATTAGAAGAGGTCCGTACATCTTCTCCACAGGTCCACACAGTTATACACATGCACATTTACACACAGCCAATCAGTGTGGACATTGTATCATCCCAGACTGCATGATTCAGCATTTTGCACACCTGTCAAGTATGGCTACTGATTATCATAGGCCTTGTTCTGCCTCAGTGTGGAAATTATCCTTGACATGTATGATCAAGGCCTATGTAGCAGAGAATCCAAATGATTGGGATTGCAAGATACAACCCCTGTTGTATGCCTATAGGAGTATTCCACAAGAGAGTACTGGATACAGTCCTTTTGAGCTGTTACTGGGACAGGGGGTGCGAGGACCTCTAGATTTGCTCCGTATGAATTGGGAAGACCATAGAGAGAGTGACCCAGAATCTCTAATAGAATATATGGACAAGTTGCAGAACACCTTGCAAAGGTCTATGGAAATAGCAGGAGAGAACATAAGGGCTGCCCAGACCAAGCAGAAAACCTGGTATGATAGAAAGGCCAGGGAAAGAACTTTTGGGCCTGACGATGAAGTTCTTTTACTTAGACCAGTCAAGGGACATAATTTACAATTAGCATGGGAGGGTCCCTATAAAATAGTGTCAAAAATGAGCAATGTAAACTATGTGATTCAGAAGGGAAAGGAGGGTCGCAAGGTAGTGCATGTCAACATGCTCAAACCTTATTATAGGAGGAATCTCTGGACCCTATACGCTATCAGAGAGGACCCAGGTGATAAGAGGAACTGGTATGCTGGGAAGGGAGAGGTGAACAGCGCTTTCACCCAGAGGAAGTAAACCTAGGCCACTCCCTTACTATACCACAGAGGGAGGAAGTAGCTGAGATTTTGCAGAAATACAAAACCATTTTTACCAATATGCCTGGGAAAGCAAAGGGTGTAGTCCACCGAATTGACACAGGGGATGCCAGTCCCATAGCTGTCACCTCTTACAGAATTACGGGGGATTATGTCGATAAAGTACGACAGGAGGTCCAGTTGATTCTCCGGGCAGGAATAATCACCCCATCTGAGAGTCCCTGGGCCGCGCCAATAGTACTAATAGACAAGCCCGATGGTAGTGTCAGATTTTGCGTAGACTACCACAAGTTGAACCATGTCACCAAGGCGGATGCATATCCCATGCCACGCCTAGATGACTTGATTGAAACAATAGGAGGGTCCCATTTTATCTCATGCATTGATCTCACCAAAGGATTTTGGCAGAATCAGATGCACCCTGAGGACCAAGAGAAAACTGCATTCCAGAGTCCTCTAGGCCTTTTTGAGTTCTGGGTTATGGCATTCGGATTGAAAAATGGTCCTGCATCTTTCCAAAGATTGGTAGACAAGACATTACATGGCCTGGGAGATTTTACAGTCGGCTATATGGACGACATCGGCATTTTCAGTCAGACATAGGCTGAGCACAAAGAACATTTAGAACAGGTGCTGCAAAGAATCCAGAGAGCCGGTTTGACTGTGAAATCGAGTAAATGCCAAATTGGAGACTCCGAATTAAAGTACCTTGGACATTTAGTGGGCGGGGGAGTAATCAAACCCCTGGACACCAAGATCGAGGCAATAATTAAATGGCCAAACCCCACTTCCAAAAAGCAGATCAGATCTTTCCTGGGACTGGCAGGCTATTATCGGTGATTCATCAGTGAGATCTCTGCTCCATTGTCAGACCTCATGTGGAAGAAGGAGCCAGAAAGCATCAGATGGACCCCTGAGTGCCAGTGGGCATTTGACCAGCTGAAGGAGGTGTTAATGACCGGACCTGTCCTCAGCGCACCTGACTACAGCCATGAGTTCACCATCTTCACTGATGCATCGAATGTTGGACTAGGAGCGGTGCTTTGCCAAGCAGACGGAGAAGGGACTTTACATCCGGTAACGTATACAGTGGTGCCTCGCTAGACTATGTTAATCCGTTCCGCGGAAATCGCTGTCTTGCGAAAACATCGTCTAGCGAAGCACGTTTCCCCATTGGAATGCATTGAAATCTCTTCAATGCGTTCCAACGGAAAACTCGTCGTCTTGCGAAAATCTCCCATAGGGAAACCTCGTCTAGCGAGCGCGGGTCCCCGTTGGAATGCACTGACAGCTTTTGACCGCTAGTCAATGCATTCCAATGGGGAAAAGTTGTCGTCTAGCGAAAATCGCCCATAGGACACCATCGTTTTGCGAAGCGCAGTAGCGATCGCAAAAAGCCATCGTCTAGCGAATTCCTTGTCCTGCGAGGCAATCGTCTAGCGAGGCACCACTGTATAAGTAAAAAATTAGAACCGATAGAGAGACATCTGTCAACCATTGAAAAAGAGTGCCTAGCGATTGTTTGGACTTTACAGAGACTCAAACCATATATCTGGGGATGCAAATTTACACTGTGCACTGACCATTCCCCTTTACTGTGGATGTGGTCGATGACAACCAATAGTAAATTGATGAGATGGGCCCTTCTACTGCAGGACTTTGACTTTGACTTTAAAAGTGTGAAGGGAGCCCACAACATTGTCACAGATGCACTTTCCAGGAGGCTGAGTGAATGATGCACGGACTTTGAAAGTAAACCTGAATGGACTATAGTGTAACTGTTTAACTGTCTATGCAAAAGTTTCATAACTATGTTATATTTCTGTAAGGTTGCAATGTTAAATTTCGGAAGTATAAGTCATAAGGTAAAGTATATAATTGAACTGTACTGGATTGCAACAGTTGAAACAAGCTTTCTCCTTGCTTAGAGTGATAAGATATTGTGCTTGCTAGATAAGATGTTGTTTTTGCTTGCAGAATTTTAGCCATAGAGTAAGTAGAGTTTCTGTACAATTATGCATGGTTGTTAGGATGGAAAACGCATTTCCCCTCCTAAACAAACATATTTAAGATGGGAGGAATGTGGCGTTCACCCTAAGTTATGCATTATTCATAAGTTATATGTTAATGTGGTTGTGAGGTGGGGCCAAAGGGGCTGCTGAAGAGGCGGAGCCTGGGAGAGGAGTTAGTCAGAGAGAGTGAGAGAAGAGGATAGTTTTTGGGCGTTTTGAGGCAGAGAGTGTCTAAGGAGTGATTAGGCAGTGATTAGTCAGAGTGTGACCTGTGTTAATTAATATAGAAGAGATTAAAGAAAAATATTGAAGCTTTGTGGAACTTTAAGAATGTGCTTAAGAATTATTCCTGAAACCATGTGTAATCAATAAACCTGTTTCTGTTAAAAAATCAGTACTGGATGGACCTTAGTCTTTCATAAGAAATATAAGTTGATAAAGAGATCAACTGGTGGCAGCGAGTCAAGAGGCATGTTGGGATACCTTTATGACCTCTGGGTTTGGTGAAACAAGCAGGGGCTATGGGGTAAACATCACAATACTTCACAGGAGATTATCATATTAAGAAAATGATTGAGGGATGGAGCAAGGAAAGGGCCAGACAAGCGGACAATGTCACCATTCACCCCTGAGATTCCAGTGCAGCTTAGCAAAATTTGGGTGGATATATGTAGAGATAATTTTGAAGTGGCATTGTTTAGGGCTGCATCTTTGCTAGCCTTTTTGGGGGCCCTGCGTGTCAGTGAAGTGGTTGCTGCAAGTAAAGCAGATAAATTGCAGGTGGCATTACAGAAAGATGATGTGCGAGTCATAGAAAATAAAATTTATATGCACATTAGGCGTTCCAAGATGGACCAAAGAGGAAAGGGAGCGAATATCGTCTTGGGCCAATGTTCAGTTAAAAAAAAATGCCCTGTCCAAGCTTTAGTGGCTTACTTACAATTGAGAAGGGGGCATGGCAGGTATTTATTTTGCCAAAGCAATAGCCTCCTGCTTACTAAATATCAGTTATGGAAACTGATGGAGATAGCACTCCAACGGATTGGGTTGCAAGGATGGCACTTCAGGACACACTCATTTAGGATAGGAGCAGCATTGATGGCCACTGCATTGGGATATGGTTCAGCCGCTATCAAAACGATGGGGCATTGGTAATTGAAAAAGATTCCAGTTGTACATTCGTATGGTACCACAAGTGTAGGCCGGTTGCTGGCCATCTTTGTGTTTTTTTTGCAGGTCCAGGGAACAGTAGCAGGCAGACAAGGATTTGGATCGTCAGGCATAGGTTTGTGTTCTGGGCAGTGCATTATGCCAGCAAATCATCCTGGGGCGCAACTTAGGTTTAGGGGCTTCTGCTTTTATAGAGTGGAAAGGCCGAAGAGGAATGCTGTGGAGGGAGTTTAATAGTGTAATTTTGGACTCTGAGAAGAGCATGCCTCCGGATGTCATGGTGGTACATCTTGGTGGGAATGACCGTTGCAAGCAGACTGGCAAATTTTTAATAGTTGAGATTCTGAAGGATTTGTGTGCATGGAAGTCAGCACACCCACAGACTCGAATTGTGTGGTCCACGATGTTTCTCAGGACTGTGTGGAGGGCCTGCTCAACAAAGCTTGAAGGAGTGTAAATCAGAAAGTATGTAGAGTGGTGTGCACACTAGCCCATTGTCATCAAGAAGAGGTCCTATGAGACCAGCATCATTCTGCACTATTGCAGGCCCCATTTGCTTATATGAAGGGCCTGAGAGTTGAAAGTGTTACGGTTAATAAAGTGTGGCCATGTTTTCATCCCATCATCTGAGTCTTGCCTCATTATTCTGGAGTGGGAGGGCAAAGCAATGTGGACAGATTATATTTACCATGAAAAATCGGAGGCCATGGATTACTGCAAATACAGGAGGTAGTAGAGGAAGAAAAAAGAAGCCTAAATGATTATATCAGTACAAGCAGAGAAAAATTACTGAAAGCAGCGAAAATGAAGAATATTTTGAAAACAACAGAAACAAAGGCTCAATATGAGAAACAACATTTTGAAAATAAATGAAACAGCTGGAAAAATAAACCACTACATGGACAACACCTGACAAATACTGATGGAAAGTATGCTCATAATTCAACATGGACATGGCTAAAACTGGGGATCGTTAAGAAAGAAACTGAAGGCTTGATTTTTGCTGCATAAGAACAAGCACTCCAAACCAACGTGATGAAAGCTAAGAGCCAAGGAATTAGTGCTAACAGCAAATGTCGACTGCTGAGAAAAAGATGAAACTGTGTCACACCTCATCTGTGAATGTCCAAAGACTGCATAAATAGATTACAAAGTTAGACTTGATAGAGTGGAAAAATTAGTGCACTGGTCATTATGCAAAAAACATAACTTGCCAGCCTCCAAAAAACCATGGGAACATCAGGTAGAGAAGGTGTCAGAAAATGACAAAATCAAGATCTTGTGGGATTTCCGAATCCAAACAGACAGACACCTTGAATATAACACACCAGACATAGTAGTAATAGAACAAAGAAATGTCCGGATCATTGACATTGCAATTCCAGGGGATGCCAGAGCTGAAAATAAAGAATTGAAAAAACTAACAAAGTACAGAGACCTGGCAATTGAAACATCTCGCCTCTGGAAGGAACACACTTCAGTGGTCCCCATAGTCATTGGGGCTTTGGGAACAATATCAAGAAATTTCACACAGTACTATAAACAGTTGCAGATCTCAGAAATCACACCATCAGAGCTATAAAAAATGGCAATATTAGGAACAGCATACATACTGTGTCGATATTTAACAGATGCTTAGGTTTTTGGTTAAAACTTGTATTGTTATATAATACCAGTCAATGTTTTTTATAATTTTGACTGTGCCTGGAGTATACTACTACTACTACTACTACTACTACTACTACTACTACTACTACTACTACTACTACTAACAATAATAATAATAATAATAATAATAATAATAATAATAATAATAATAATAATAATAATAATAATAATAATAATAATAATAATAATAATAATAATAATAATAATAATAATAATAATAATAATAATAGAGACCTAAGTGGGTGCAGCACCCCTATAGGCCCAGGGCCCACCAGTTGGACCCAGAACAGCCCCCCAACCCCCACACATACACACACCCAAGAAGGGCCAAGCATAAAGATAAGATCAGGCCAGGAGGCCCTTCTGAAGGTGCCATCCCTGAAAGAGGTGAGGGGGATGGCATGCCGAAATAGGGCCTTCTCGGCTGTTGCCCCCATCTTTGGAACGTCCTCCCTATAGAGATCCGCCTGGCTCTAACACTTTTGGCTTTTCGGCACCAGGCAAAAACCTTTCTGTTTAGCCAGCATTTTTATTAAATAGTATACTTTGGCTGGCCATATGAGCAGCAGGATTTATTAATATTAATGTTTTAATGCCTGTTTTTAATATAGGGTATTATTATAATATTGCCTACTTTTAATGGTTTTAATGTTTTTAAAGTTTTAATATAGTTCTACGCCGCTCAGAGACCATTGGTAATGGCGCGGCTAAAAAATCTTGTAAATAAATAAAATAAAATAAATAAAGCTCCAGCTCGATCGCCCCCAGAAATCTCTTCATCAGAGGATGAGGAATGGCCAGACTATGACACCATCCTTGCAAAGGTGAGCAAGTTGGAGAGAGAAAGAGCACTAGCTAAAGGCATATCTGGTTTGGACATGCCAAGGAGGTCACGTAGGGAGTCCAAGGCTTGCAGGATGGCAGAATTGAGACAGATAGGTGATGTGATGTTGTTGTGCATTGCTCTTTTAGAAGGCGAGCGCACTGGTCCCTCAGGAGAGTCATCATCGGTAGCACCAACTGGCGGCCAGGAAGCTACATCTCCAGGCCTGGCATCGGACATGACATGAACTGCTCAGTCTGTGGCTGGGACCTAGATGGACAAGGCTAGAGGTACTGAGGAATACAGCCACAGCATGGTGGCAGAGTCAGTGAGGCAGGTGGAAGGAGTGGATGCACAGGCGGATATTAGCTGGCAGGCAGCTGAGGGATCTAGTGGGGAGAATTGGTGGCAGCAACACCAGCACCAGGTGAGTCAGTAGGTGCACCAAACACTACCCAGGTAGAAGATATGTGGCCATGGGGGTGGTGGTTAGTCCACTGGCTCTCACACAGTTGAGCACTAGCCCATTGTAACAATCACCTCTCCCTAAAGGGAGTGTGATGTTTGGACAGGGAGTCACTGTGGGCACAAAACTACCACCTGTATCTCTGAGGATGGTCCCTTAGGCCTCAGAAGTGCGTAGTATAAGCCCCATGGACAAGCCTGACCTTAGAAGAAAACTTTTGCTTACTTTCCAAGTAATTAAGCATTGACTTTGTGCTTCCTTAGACAGCACAACAGACTACCAAGGTAGGATCTGTTCACAAATCACCACTGGATTTAGATGTGAGCCCTGCTGTATCAAAAACAAGTCTTCTCTTAAGAAGTATATTTGTTTTTTATTAAGAAAATAATATAGTTTCATTAGTATACAGTTGTTATGCAAAAGCATTAAGCATTACATACCCATCCATTACAATGGTTAAATAAAGCTGCTATTTCTAGATAAAATAATAACATCTAAAATCTCTAAGTAATCATCTTGCTTCTAAGATGGGCTGTTCACTCCCCCTTCTTCTGGTTTCAAAAAGACAAACCGTTTTTCTCTGCTACATCCTGCAAACATTCTTCGACATACACCAACCAAGAACCAACTTAGAACTTTTTCACATACGCAAAACAATCATTTTTCTACATGTCTTGGCCCTCCTTCTCCCTGACACTTCTTAGTTGCTAACCAATTAATCATAAGAAAGCTTAATATAACTCTCCACCCATAATTCGCACAGGTCCACATGTGTCTTATCTCGCTTGCAATTAAGCGGTATGCATGTTTGGTCTTCTTTCAGTCTCTCTGTGGCCTTGCCTCTTTATCTCAGGCATCTTCTCTACCAGGCAGTAAATCTGAAAAAACAGTCTCATGCATTCCATTGCTTTCGACTCATCTTCCACAGAACCTAACAAACTCCATTTTATGTAACTACAATTCTGAGTAAGCTTCAATTCATTACACCCATCATCTGGCAGCAATGGAAAGGGTACGCCCCCACAGCAGCACTTGGACCAGCTTTGAAACCCTGGATAGTGCCTTACCCACAATGGTCCCTTCCTAGTCAGACCCCTGGTTTTATGGAGGGATTGAGGCACCACAAGCTCCCCACCATACCTGACACGGGGTATAACTCAGTGCCACAGAGTTATGGGGACCCATCCCTGCCCCTTGGGGATCACCTTCTCCCAGGTACAGTGGAAAAGATTTGGAGGGGAGATTACATGGATGTATTTGAACTTCTAAACAGGAAACAAAAAGAGAAAAATGGGGATAAGGAGGGATTTAGGAGGAAGAAACCAGAGAGGTGTTGGGCCAACTGGCTTCCAGGTTTTTTCATCTATGCTGGGACCATAGTGAAGGCACAGTTTTCACGTACCTTTTCCTTGATACAACATATGGACCTGATTTACAGGGTGTATGTAGATTTTCCTGGTCATGTGTGGCTTCTCTAAGATGAGGGGTTCCATATGAGAGTAGTGATTCACCCCAAAATGCGTTGGGATGTGCATCACCAAGGACTGTAGTTGCAGTGAATGACACCTGCGCATCCCAGCTTGTGAGATCACTTAGACAGTGGCCACCTGATCCAAAAGGCCACCACATATAACACTCCCTGTGTGCTGGCTGGTCAGGTGGTTCAACCTTGCCTGGTCTGTTGTTCTTTAGTCGTTAAGTCGTGTCCGACTCTTCGTGACCCCATGGACCAGAGCACGCCAGGCCCTCCTGTCTTCCACTGCCTCCCGGAGTTGGGTCAAATTCATGTTGGTAGTTTCGATGACATTGTCCAACCATCTCGTCCTCTGACGTCCCCTTCTCCTCTTGCCTTCACACTTTCCCAACATCAGGGTCTTTTCCAGGGAGTCTTCTCTTCTCATGAGATGGCCAAAGTATTGGAGCCTCAGCTTCAGGATCTGTCCTTCCAGTGAGCACTCAGGGTTGACTTTCCTTCAAAATGGATAGGTTTGTTTTCTTTGCAGTCCAGGGACTCTCAAGAGTCTCCTCCAGCACCACAATTCAAAAGCATCAATTCTTCGGCGGTCAGCCTTCTTTATGGTCCAGCTCTCACTTCCATACATCGCTACTGGAAAAACCATAGCTTTGACTATGCGGACCTTTGTCGGCAAGGTGATGTCTCTGCTTTTTAAGATGCTGTCTAGGTTTGTCATTGTTTTCCTCCCAAGAAGCAGGCGTCTTTTAATTTCATGGCTGCTGTCACCATCTGCAGTGATCATGGAGCCCAAGAAAGTAAACTCTGTCACTGCCTCCATATCTTCCCCTTCTATTTGCCAGGAGGTGATGGGACCAGTGGCCATGATCTTAGTTTTTTTGATGTTGAGCTTCAGACCATTTTTTGCGTTCTCCTCTTTCACCCTCATTAAGAGGTTCTTTAAGTCCTCCTCACTTTCTGCCATCAGAGTTTTATCATCTGCATATCTGAGGTTGTTGATATTTCTTCCGACAATCGTAATTCCGGCTTGGGATTCATCCAGTCCAGCCTTTGCCATGATGTATTCTGCATATAAGTTAAATAAGCAGGGAGACAATATACAGCCTTGTCGTACTCCTTTCCCAATTTTGAACCAATCAGTTGTTCCATATCCAGTTCTAACTGTTGCTTCCTGTCCCACATATAGATTTCTCAGGAGATAGATAAGGTGGTCAGGCACTCCCAATTCTTTAAGAACTTGCCATAGTTTGCTGTGGTCCACACAGTCAAAGGCTTTTGCGTAGTCAATGAAGCGGAAGTAGATGTTTTTCTGGAACTCTCTGGCTTTCTCCATAATCCAGTGCATGTTAGCAATTTGGTCTCTAGTTCCTCTGCCCCTTCGAAATCCAGCTTTTACTTCTGGGAGTTCTCGGTCCACATACTGCTGAAGCCTACCTTGTAGGATTTTGAGCATAACCTTGCTAGTGTGTGAAATGAGTGCAATTGTACGGTAGTTGGAGCATTCTTTGGCACTGCCCTTCTTTGGGACTGGGATGTAGACTGATCTTTTCCAATCCTCTGGCCACTGCTGAGTTTTCAAAACTTTCTGGCATATTGAGTGTAGCACCTTAACAGTGTCATCTTTTAAGATTTTAAATAGTTCCACTGGAATGCCATCACCTCCACTGGCCTTGTTGTTAGCCATGCTTTCTAAGGTCCATTTGACTTCACTCTCCAGGATGTCTGGCTCAAGGTCAGCAACCACACTATCTGGGTTGTCCGGGACATCCAGATCTTTCTGGTATAATTCCTCTGTGTATTCTTGCCACCTCTTCTTGATGTCTTCTGCTTCTGTGAGGTCCCTACCATTTTTGTCCTTTATCATGTCCTTCTTTGCACAAAAGGTTCCTTTAATATCTCCAATTTTCTTGAACAGATCTCTGGTTTTTCCCTTTCTATTATTTTCCTCTATATCTTTGCACTGTTCATTTAAGAAGGCCCTCTTGTCTCTCCTTGCTATTCTTTGGAAGTCCGCATTCAATTTTCTGTAACTTTCCCTATCTCCCTTGCATTTGGTTTCCCTTCTCTTCTCTGCTATTTGTAAGGCCTCGTTGGACAGCCACTTTGCTTTCTTGCATTTCCTTTTCTTTGGGATGGTTTTTGTTGCTGCCTCCTGTACAATGTTACGAGCCTCCATCCATAGTTCTTCAGGCACTCTGTCCACCAAATTGAGTTCCTTAAATCTGTTCTTCACTTCCACTGTGTATTCATAAGGGATTTGGTTTAGATTCTACCTGACTAGCCCAGTGGATTTTCCTACTTTCTTCAGTTTAAGCTTGAGTTTTGCTATAAGAAGCTGATGATCAGAGCCACAATCAGCTCCAGGTCTTGTTTTTGCTGACTGTATAGAGCTTCTCCATCTTTGGCTGCAGAGAATATAATCAATCTGATTTCGGTATTGCCCATCTGGTGATGTCCATGTGTAGAGTCGCCTCTTGTGTTGTTGGAAAAGAGTGTTTGTGATGACCATCTTGTTCTCTTGACAAAACTCTATTAGCCTTTGCCCTGCTTCGTTTTGAACTCCAAGGCCAAACTTACCTGTTCTTCCTTTTATCTCTTGACTCCCTACTTTAGCATTCCAGTCCCCTATAATGAGAAGAACATCTTTCTTTGGTGTCAGTTCTAGAAGGTGTTGTAAGTCTTCATAGAATTGGTCCATTTCAGCCTCTTCAGCATCGGTGGTTGGTGCATGAACGTGGATTACTGTGATGTTGAAAGGTCTGCCTTGGATTCGTATTGAAATCATTCTATCATTTTTGAGATTATATCCCAGTACAGCTTTTCCCACTCTTTTGTTGACTATGAGGGCTACTTCATTTCTTCTACGGGATTCTTGCCCACAATAGTAGATATGATAATCGTCTGAATTGAATTCACCCATTCCTGTCCATTTTAGTTCACTGACGCCCAGGATGTCAATGTTGATTCTTGCCATCTCCTGTTTGATCACATCCAGCTTACCAAGGTTCATAGATCTTACATTCCAGTTTCCTATGCAGTATTCTTCTTTGCAGCATCAGACTGTCCTTTCACTTCCAGGCGCGTCCGCAGCTGAGCGTCCTTTCAGCTTTGGCCCAACCACTTCCTTAGCTCTGAAGCTACTTGTACTTGTCCTCCGTTCTTCCTCAGTAGCATGTTGGACACTGTAGCGTTCACCCCTTGTTATGCAAAATAAGTCATGTATTATTCATATTGTATGCTAATGTTGTTGAGAGGCGAAGCCGAGAGAGAGGTTAAAAGGCGGAGCCTGAGAGCCAAGAGTCAGTCAGGAGCAGAGTGGAGTTGAGTCAGAGTTGGAGAGAGAGAGAGAGAGAGAGAGATAGTTGGGAGATCTGAGGTGTGAATAGTCTGAGGAGTGAATAGTAATCTGTAAGATAATATAGAAGATAGTTATTGATTCTTGATGCACCTGAAGAAGATACTTATGAATTATTATAGAAACATCTGTAATCAATAAACCTGTTTTATTCAAAAGACAGTGATGAATAGACCTTCATCTTTCTTAAGTAAAGTATGTTGATTTAGTGATCAACTGGTGGCAGTGGGTGAAAAGGTGTTTGGTTTGCCTTCGGGTGCTCTTTGTTTGGAAGACAAAGAGGGGCAACAAGGGGCAAATGTCACAATTGGTGTCCAGCAGCGGGATACGAAGCAATCCAGTAAAGCCTGACTTTAAAGTGAATATTTTTTTTGAGTCAAGGGTACCTTGTAGTCAGAGGTCTGTGGTGAAGAAGTAGGTTACCTGCTAGAGCTTTTGGGAAAAGCTTAGTAGCGGGGCTTCTAAACCCAGATCTGGGGGACTAAGATAGGGAATGACTCTGAAGAAAAGAATTCCTGTTTTTACCTCAGGATTTGAGAGACCTAGTGGCTAGCTTAAGATCTAAGGGTCTGAGAGAAGGGAGCACTGGTGGATAAAAGCAGAATCCAAGGGTCAGAACAGATCTGAGGGAATAGAAGAAAAAGCAGAGGCTTGAAACAGCAATTATTTGGTGACTGGAATTAGAAGAAAGACAGGTCCTTTTTAAAATCAGTATAAACTCACTCAAGACTAAGTAACTCAGATAAAAATGCCGCCCAAAAGAACTAAAAAGCCAGTAATGGAGGAAACTGATTCTCAAGAGGCACAAAGTTTATTACCTCAAGAAAGGGAGGGAAATGGAGACCCTTTAACTCCAAGGGAACAGTTGGAGACTGTGGAGGATGCCTCAGAGGGACAAAAGAAATTAAGCTCACAAGAGTTCGAAAAATGGAAATTATTACAGGAATTTTGGTTTAGAGGAAAGGAATTAAAAGCCAGAGCTGAGGAGCTAGCTATGAGAAACCAATTCGAAGTGGAAAAAGCCAGAGCTGAGGAGAGAGCTAGGGAGCTAGAGATGAGAGAAAGAGCTGAGCAAGAGGCCAGATAAATGGCATTTGAGCAGGAAAAAAGACAACTAGAGATGAGAGGAAAAGCTGAGGAAGAAAACAGACAAATGGAGTTGGAGTTAAAACAAATGGAATTTCAAATGGAAATGAAAAGATTAGAATTAGCCTCTCAAAATAACAACAATGATAACAGCACTAATGAGGGATATCTCTCAAAGATCGATCTAAAGAAATTTCCCCAATATAGAAAAGGTGACTGCCCAGAATCTTTCCTCATTTCCTTTGAACGTGCTTGCTGGGACTTTAATATCAGGGGTGATGAAAGGATGATAGTGCTGAGATCACAAATAAGTGGATATTTGCTTGATATTTATTCTCAAATTCCCCTAGATCAGGCTAGAGATTTTGAAGCCTATAGAAAATTGGTGTATTCTAGATTTGGGATAAATGCAGAACACCTGAGGAGGAAATTTCGTGCCCTTACAAAAAGGCCTGAAGAATCTTATGCTCAACTGGGGGCTAAATTGGTTCAGTGTTTGGAGAAGTGGATGGAACGTGGGAATGTCATTTCTCTTGAGCAGATGAAAAATGTGATTGGGTTGGAACAATTTTATTCTATTTTGCCTTGGGAATTGCGTTATTTAGTCAAGGACAAAAATCCCAAAAATCTATTAGAAGCAGGTGAAACCACGGATTACCTTGGGGAGATTCGAAACCACAGGTTCTCTGAGGTAAATTTTAACAAGCAGAACTGGGACAACAATAAGAAACCCTTTAATAAAAATTACCTCAGCAAAACAACAGGAAAAGAAGGCCAGGGTAGTGATTCACCTAAATTAGCATGGCCTAGTTCTCAAACCCAAATGAACCCTGAGGAAAAGTTAAAATTGAACAGATCTCCTCAGAGTGAGTGAAGAAGACAGTGTTATAACTGCGGGGAGTTCGGTCATTTACAATTTAATTGTATGAAAACTAAATTTAGGAATGAGAAGGATGCTAATCAGCCCAAGAAGGTTTACTGTTTAAAACCAGCTGAGAAAAGCAGTAACCAAAGTTCTGTCTCCATGGCAACTGGCACGACAGAAAATTCTGATCTGCCACTAGCCCAAGTTGTTCATTGTTTTCTAGTAAAGGCAGAAGATATTTTAGTTCATAACCCTGGTCAGAGGATTCTTATTAATGAAAAGTCTTATGTAGGAGTGGTTGATACTTGTTCTAATATCAACCTGTGTCATCCTGAGGTGATTCCTAAAGAACAAATTCTCCCAAACCAGACTGTTACCATCAAGGGAATAAGTTCTACTCCAGTGAGATTTTACCCATGGCTAAAGTAAAGATAAACTATAGAGATTGGGTTGGAATTTGGGATGTGGCAATCTCTGATCAAATTCCTGCACCTTGTTTAATTGGGCTAGATCTCACTAAACATGTGCAGAGTGCTTTTGAAGTAACAGGTTCCCTGAGAGAGCAGTTAACTATCCCTGAAGGAAAAATGGATGCCCTAACCTCTGAATCTATCCAGGGATGCCCCAAGTTAGAAAAGAACCATGAGGTAACCAAAATGGCTGATGAGGTGATTTTGAAAACCCCTAATGATCCTTCCTGTATTGAGGAACAAATGGAAGATAGTACTTTGAATGATTGTACTACCAAAGCTAGAGATAATCCCATTCCACTGACCCCTGAACATCCAGAGAGGTCTATGACTGATAAAAACCTGACATATAGAGAAGGTTTACATCTGATAGAGCATGTTAAGAGTGCTTTTGTACTTGCACGCTCACAAGGGGGCCAGGAATCACCCACTGCAGCAGAAATGGATACAGTAGCAGAGGGAAGCCTGGGGAGGGAAAGTCTCTTAGAAACTGATCTCATGCTTTTGAAAACCCCAAGTAAAACTAGTTTGGCTCAGGAGCAGAAGGAGGAAATCAGTTTGGTGGGTTGCTTTGAAGCAGCCACCAGTACACCCACTTTATTATCTCCTGAATGCCCTGAAAGGTCTTGCCTGGATAAGGAGCTTTTATATAGAAAAACGTCCTTAGAAGTGGCAGAGCCAAGCTTGGGAAGTACTCCTGAAAAAGAGAAAGGCTTGTATGAGGCCCAGGAAAGAGTATTCTGTCCTGAGGACCAAGTAGTAGAACTGAGAACTATCGAGGGGAGAAAATTGCTTTTGGCAGGGGCGGAACAAGTAGTCCTTAAATCCTTGCAAGGCAACCCCCTATCTAGCGTATCACTGAATAAAGAAATAGAATCAGCTAACATACTCATTGCATCTAAAACAAACCAATCGTTGATTGCACTTAAGAGAAACTTGCATGAGAATATTAAAGTGACCCATGATAGTGGTCCCCACATAGGGTAAACTGTAATAAAAATACCTGTGAGTGAATGTGTGAGTGAGGAGAAAGACGTAAGCCCTGACGTCTTAAAGAGGGCTTTAAGACGTTCGGGAGGAGGAGAGGGAACTGCCTACCCTTTCCCCAGCTGAGAAAGTGAAGCCCCGAGCCAGACTTAAAGCAGACGTCACTAAGAAACGACCAGCAGACGACATCCAGTGGACAACCGAGTGGCCGATGACCGCCAGTTGACAGAAAAGAACGCGGAAGAAGGAGCCAGTGATCATCAGAGGGACCCCTGAGTGCCAGCAGTCGTGTGACCAGCTGAAGGAGGTGATAATGACCAGACCAGTCCACAGCATGCCTGACTACGACGGGAAGGTGAAAGACTTGGACTTTGCAAACTTGGACTTTGCAAAAGAGACTCAGATCGTGCCTCGAAAGCCAAATGACTGATGGGGGGGGGGGGGGATAAACCAAGCTAGTAATGTATAATAAATGTTCTGTTGGTAAATAGTGATGAAAAATTGAATATTGATGGACAGAAATGTGGAGAATGATTCGAGGATTTCTAAAACGAACTGGAATGGACTATTGATTTACTGGTTAATCATCTATGTAATAAATGTTTCCTGATTGTGGTATATTCCTGTAAGGTTGAAAATGTTAAATGTAGTAAGTATAAATGACAAGGTAAAGTATATTATTGAATTGTAGTGGAATGTTTAGTGTAAAAAGGTATTGTGATTGTTATAGTAAATGTGGCATTGCTTACAGAATTGTGCCAGATGGTGAGTAGAGTTTCAGGCAATTGTGCCTGTTTGTTTAGGAGGGAAAACGTGTTTCCCCTCCCAAACAAACATATTTAAGGGGAGAGGTATGTAGCGTTCACCCCTTGTTATGCAAAATAAGCCATGCATTATTCATGTTGTATGCTAATGTTGTTGAGAGGCGGAGCCGAGAGAGAGGTTAAAAGGCAGAGCCTGAGAGTCAAGAGTCAGTCAGGAGCAGAGTGGAGTTGAGTCAGAGTTAGAGAGAGAGAGATAGTTGGGAGATCTGAGGTGTGAATAGTCTGAGGAGTGAATAGTAACCTGTAAGATAATATAGAAGATAGTTATTGATGCTTGATGCACCTGAAGAAGATACTTATGAATTATTATAGAAACATCTGTAATCAATAAACCTGTTTTATTCAAAAGACAGTGACGAATGGACCTTCATCTTTCTTAAGTAAAGTACGTTGATTTAGTGATCAACTGGTGGCAGCGGGTGAAAAGGTGTTTGGTTTGCCTTCGGGTGCTCTTTGTTTGGAGGACAAACAGGGGCAACGAGGGGCAAATGTCACAGACGCCTTCCGACCTGAGGGGCTCATCTTCCAGCATCATATCTTTTAGCCTTTTGTTTCTGTTCATGGGGTTTTCTTGGCAAAGATACTGGAGTGGCTTGCCAGTTCCTGCTCCAGGTGGATCGCGTTTAGTCAGAACTCTCCACTATGACCTGTCCGTCTTGGGTGTCCCTGCACGGCATAGCCCATAGCTTCTCTGAATTACTCAAGCCCCTTCGCCACGACAAGGCAGCAATCCGTGAAGGGGTTGCCTGGTCTACTGGGAGTTTAATGCCCACGGGTCTTGTAGCTGAACACCTGTATATTCTGGCATCAATGCTCCATATGTGGAGCACCACACAATTCAGCCACATGTTTCAGGGGATGGCCAGGGACAATTGGTAGCAAGAAGGCAGGAGGCCCCAGGAAGCAACCCCTGGGACCTCATACTGCTGGAAAAGGGGCCCTGCCCTATTAATATTTTGGTTCTAGTAGTGTGGCTGGAGCCTTACACAGACAAGGAAGCAACCAGGCATCTCTTGGAGGGTTTTAAGTTCGGTTTTAGGATCCCCATATAGGGGAAAGGGTGGCCACTTTGACTGGCAACTTGAATTCAATCATGGGTATGGAGGAGGTTGTTATGGAGAAGATTAGGCAGGAAGTTGCAAGAGGGTGGGTGGCTAGGACTTTTACCCAGTCTATTGGGAGTTGTGCCCACGCATTGCCCATGACCACACATTGCTCATTGGGAGTTGTGCCCAAAAAGGCTCCTGGTGAATTTCAGCTAACCCACCATTTGTCTTACCCAGCTTAGTTAATAACAGGATTCCACAGAAGCTATACATGGTCTGCTACACATCTTTTGATGTGACCATCCTCATGGTCAGGACCTGTTGACATGGTGCGGAGTTGGCAAAATGCGATATTAAGTCTGCATGTTGCTTACTACCCGTGCATCCTGATGGTTTTGGGTTGCTAGGTTTTATGTTTGATGGTTTATACTGCATGGATAAGGCAATACCGATGGGGTGCTCCCTCTTGTTTGAGCAATTAAGTTCCTTCTTGGAGTGGGCGCTCAAGAGCAGGGTGAGACTTCCCCATGTGGTGCATTATTTGGATGAATTTTTTCTTCTCTGGCAAGCAGGGGACTGCCCATTGTAAATGCCTCATGCAAGCATTTCAGATGCTGACCAAGGAGCTGGGAGTTTCCTTGGCAGAGGAAAAAATAGTTGAGAGCATGCATGGTAATCACCTTCTTAGGGATTGAGCTGGATACCATCCAGCAATCCAGTATGTTGCCTGAGGATAAATTAATAGATGTTAGGATTCAAATCCAGGACCTATTACACCATGCCAAGGTCACATTGAAGGAGTTGGAAGAGGTTGTTGGACACCTCAACTTTGCGTGCAAGGTAATTGCGTCAGGCAGGGCTTTTCTGAGGCAGTTCTGTGAGGCAAGCAGGGGCTATCACAACCACACCATAGGCAGAGACTCTCTGCAGGGATGAAGGAAGACCTTAGGTATTTTTGAAGGCTTTCACAGCCGGGATCCGATGGTTGTTGTGGGTTTTCCGGGCTGTTTGGTCGTGTTCTTAAGGTTTTTCTTCCTAACGTTTCGCCAGTCTCTGTGGCCGGCATCTTCAGAGGACAGGAGTCAGAACTCTGTCTCTGCTCTGGTGCAGTTTGTTTGGAGAGTTGAGTATTTATAGCTGTGGGATCAGCTTTTGTCCTTTTCAGGAGATGGGTGACTATGGTGATCAGAGAGTTTTTTGTTGTGGGTGTACTGTTGTGATAAGGGGGAGAGATTATTTGTCACTGTGATTGATGGGTGTCGTTAGCTGGTCTTTGTGTGCAGTGATCACTGGTCCTTGGGGCTGGGTAGAGTTCATTGACCTTTTGCAGGCTGTATTATTCAGTGCTGGGAGCCAGGCTTTGTTGAGTTTTAAACTTTCTTCTTTTTTGTTGAAGCTCTGCTGGTGTTTGTGGATTTCAATGGCTTCCCTGTGCAGTCTAACATAATGATTGCTGGTTTTGTCCAGTACTTCTGTATTTTGAAATAGAATTTCATGTCCAGCTTGTTTTAGGGCATGTTTAGCTACTGCCGATTTTTCCAGTTGTTTAGGGTCTGGCTGAGGTTCCTTGACAGCTTTAATGGAGTTTCATTTTGGAGGGACGAAGTGCGCTTGGGGGCAGAATTTCAGGTCCAGTAGGATGCAGCCAGGTCATTAGGCATTTATTTTAGGGGTAGATGGTGTGCAGGGGTGTGGCCAGTCAAGTGGCGTGACTCTGAAGTCACCCAGGATCTTACCTTTTTGGAATTCTTCTGGATAGTTAGGGCACTCTGGCTGTGGGTGGACATCTGGGTCAATTCTGTTGTCACTTTCTGGTGTGTCTATCCTTGGTGTTGACCATATTGAGAGTGGTGCCTCAGGGAAAACTCAAATTCTCCCCTTTTGAGAATTTGGCCGTCCATGGCCTCTACAGGCTGGGCAAGGTATCCAGAGGGGAGAAGTTTTTCTAGGAGATGCATGCTTGAAAAAATATATCCACTCTCTGTCGGTCTATTTGTCTTCTTTCCATTCTGCACTCTTCAAGAAAGGCCCTTCGATTTGGATGGACCAGTCCATTCCTTGCAACCTGGAGATCGGGTAGTAGTGAAAGTTTGGAATAAGAAACCACTTCAGCTATTGTGGATGGAACCAAAGCAGATTCTCCTTGTAGCAGATTGTGTTGTTAAAGTAGAAGGCCTTCATCCCTGGATTCATCACTCCCAAGTGAAGAAAGTACCTGAACCCATGGACTGGACCTTTACAATTTGACCCTATTGAAAGATTTAAATATCTGCAAACTGTTATGGGGCAGTATGCTATGGGGACTTTGGGGGCAGTAAGGTTCAAAATAATCTACTTGTTAACTGTTCTTATCAGTTCAGAGCATACATATCCTGTTTTGCTAAATCATTAGTTTGTGGGCCATGACGCAGCACATGGCCTGGGTGGTGGCTCGAACTTCTTTTCCAAGTAGGCAACCTGTCTGGACCCAAAGGAGTCCCTGTGAGCTGATGGAGCTCATTAGTCCGATTTGGGACTTGATCTTTTTCTACGGGACCTGCAAGGGGGCCTTAGGGCCAAATTTTTCAGTGGTGGTGGTGGGCTTGGGGCTTATATATAGCCCCATGCCTTGACAGGTAGTGCGAGGGCAAAAGCTTGGGTGAGTTCTAGGAGGACACCCAATGTGGGTGAAATACATCCCATCTCCCTTTTTGGATGAGCTAGAAGGGCCTGTGAGGGGGAAGGGATTTTATGGGACCTCCTGTGCAGCAGTTCACCTAGGGTCAGGAGGCTCAGTGGGTTGAGGTAGCAAGGGTATCCCTATAATAGGGCAGATGAAGACATGCTGTACAGAGGACAGCATGATTCAAAGCCAGGAATTTGCCTTGTGTTAGGTATGGTCCAGAGATTAAAGGTACACCAGATTTGGATAAATCTCACATTACGGTATGCCCCTTTGTGAAAGGGGAATTTAGTATTAAATAGTTAATAAAGTTGTGGCCCAGTTTTAACCCAACTACTGTGTCTTGCCTCTTTGTTCTGGGCAAGGTGGGCAAGGTTTGCTCAGCAAGGCATGGAGCTTTTGTGGTGAGGACACTTTGCCTGCCCACCCGAAGAGTGGTGGTTCAGGAAGATGGTGCCACACTCTGGGAGGGGGCTGGGTGGTACAGCCTTTAAAAAGCAGCTTCCTCTGCACCCAGCCTTTCTCTTCATTCAGCCAAGAAGCCCTCCCACCCACTCTATTGAAGTAAGAATGAGAGTAGCTGGTCGCTTCAGGACCGGATGGGAAATTTGGGCCTGCTTCCCCAATTGGCATGCTCTGGGGAGCAGGTGAGTTTTCACCCACTGCATTCTTACTCTTAGGGTTGGCTTGGTTTTTTAAAAAAGTGTGTAATGATAGTTAATGTCACATTTAATTGGTCACAGCTGTGGGTAGTGCAAGGGCAAGAGCTTGGGTGAGTTCCAGGAGGACACCCGATGTGGACAAAAATCTCCTTGTTTGGATGAGCCGGAAGGGACTGTGTCGGTGGAGGGATTTTATGGGACCTCCTGTGCAGTAGTTCACCTAGTGGCAGAAGGCTCAGTAGGCTGAGGCAGTGGGGAAATCCCTATAATGGGGCAGATGAAGACATGCTGTACAAAGAAGAGCGTGATTCAGGGCCAGGAACTCACCCTGCGTTAGGTATGGTCTGGAGGTAAAAGGTACACCGGATTTGGATAAATCTTGCACTACAGCAGGCGCCCTTGTGAAAGGGGAATTTAGTGTTAAATAGTTAATAAAGTTTTGGCCCAGTTTTAACCCAACTACTGTGTCTTGCCTCTTTTTTCCAGGCAGGGTGGGCAAAATGATTCATGCCTAATCTGTGGTAGGTAGCCTCAAGCTTGCCTCCCCTTGACCTGCACATGTTAATTGCCTTACTGTTAGAAACACTACTAAAATAATGCATATCAAGTTCTTAAAATACAGGAAAGGGATGACATTGATGCAAAATACTATTATTTCTCCCACTATCTAGGCACAGTTTGCAACTTCTTTTTTCAAAATATTAAAATTCTATAAATTATGCTCACTTAAGAGTTTTTGTTTGTAACAGTGGTATGATACTTCTTTTTGTAATGTCAGAATAAAAAATAAAGTTTGAAAGACAAACTGGATCAGTCTTAACATACCTTGATATACAGCTGGTTAGACCACAAGTTTCTTTGGTAGGAAGGACTCTGTTTTCTCACTCACTCCTCTCAATTCCACTACTAGCCATCTGTTGATAATTACTGTCCAGTCTCTGCTGAGAACTTGTGATATTTAATATTTCCTCACCACTTGAACAAATAAGCGATGATAACTGCAAGATAGTTGACCACAGGAGTAGAAAGATGTATAGTATGAAAGAGTCAGTGTACACCTTGGTTTATGAAAACAACTTTGTTTTCTATTAGGGCCTTAGATAAATCCTGGCCCTTGAGGTCTGGGAGAATAGGTGCATTGAGTTATATAACGTCTCAGAGAAAAAAAGAAGTGTTAAGCTTTCGAAGCCACAAGTATCAAAAGGCTTTATAAAAAGAGAATAAATGTATCCATGTTTTTCTTCATTTCAATATTACATTTATACTGTCTTTAGTATACATTACAAGTAGTTTTCCAAATGTTTCACAAACATTTTGCATTTTTTTTCCAGAACTACAACTTTGCATTAGATATAATTATTTTATTATCTAATTTCATCTCCAGATACAATTATTTCACCATAAATGTCAACAAAAATACTTTTCATTTTGCTATATAACAAAGTTGTGACATATGCCTTCATAAGAGAAAGAGAAAATAATATTACATGTAATTTTTTAAAGGAATAAATGAGTAGAAATTATGAGATTATAAATTGGGACTCCATTTTCTACAGGTTGCAACCCCTGGAGCTGTGTCATGACCTAGTTGTAATCTATGATGGAATTTAAATACCTCAATGCAATGAATGCTTCAAATCAAAAGACCTAAAGCACTTACACATTAACTCAAAGCATGAATTTGTAAATTGTCATCACTCTGTAAACTTACACATCCAAGTGGTTATCATGTTGTGACATATGCCTTCATAAGAGAAAGAGAAAATAATATTACATGTAATTTTTTAAAGGAATAAATGAGTAGAAATTATGAGATTATAAATTGGGACTCCATTTTCTACAGGTTGCAACCCCTGGAGCTGTGTCATGACCTAGTTGTAATCTATGATGGAATTTAAATACCTCAATGCAATGAATGCTTCAAATCAAAAGACCTAAAGCACTTACACATTAACTCAAAGCATGAATTTGTAAATTGTCATCACTCTGTAAACTTACACATCCAAGTGGTTATCATGTTTTACATTTACACCTACTGCACCTGCCTATGAATTAACCTCAATGCATCATAAATTTCCCTCAGTCTTTCAGCCTTAGTCTTCTTCCTGTAGCAGAGAGGCTTTCCTGTTCAACTTGGAAAGGCACAAGTAATAAACTCCTGTTCTATCAGAATCCTCTAAGTGTGCCTTGAGGTGGAAACTCAAGACATTACAACTCCCTCTTTGCTCTTTCTAGTGAAATAAACAGTGTTATGTGATTACTGGAAATAATGTGTAATTTTCTAAACTTAACATTAAATTTGCTACTTTTGTGGTCTGTCTAAATACCAACAATCCACGTCATGTTTTTACTTCACCACCAAAGTAAAATTAACAATATTTTAATTAATTAAACATTATTAGCCATTGACACATGTTCTGCATGTCTCTTTCGAGTGTCATTTGCTTGAAAGACCAAGACCTTGTCTGCTAAGTCTTGTTGTCATTTACGGACCATTTATAGAGCTTTGGTCTTTTTTTGCAAACACCATAACTTTAGTTTTGTTATAGTTTATTTGGAGACTTTCCTGATGGCTATAATTTGTTAGGGTGCACAATGCTCTCTTTAAGCCAATAGGTATCTGCGACAGTAGCACTGCATCATCAGCATATAATGGTACTGAGACGTGTCTACTCAATATCCTGGGTGGGTAGAAATTTGGCTAAGAGCTGGAACTAGAGAGTTACTATAAAAATTAAATAAGATGAAATCCATGAACATTTGCAACTCCTTGTTCGGGAAACATTGGTTTGTACAAAGGTAGTAATTCTTGGACTACTTGCAAAGGTATTTTTTAAACATGATATAAAATATGATTTTAAAATATAAAAGTTACTCCTAGAAGTATAGCCTTAAATAAAAGTTACTCAGCTTCTCTGTCTACCTCCTGCATAGTTTTGGAGGTTAGAATGACAATTTTTCCACCATACTCACGAATTCCATGGGATATTCATAGAATCGAAAAGCATCCTGTGTATATTTTTGTTTAAGAAATGCTTTCAAAATTTTGCATTTGTACAAAAGCCAGGCTCTGACTTTAAATGGAAGATCAAGCTAGGATGATTTGCTTAGTTCCTCTTGTAAACTATTACTATAGAATAATCCAAAGAAGTAGACCAACTGCTGCATTGTTTTAGTCTTGTTGCAGCAACAAGAGTTTTTGACACTCTTAATAACAATTAAAACAGGTACCTGAAGTCTAGTTTATCTTGATATTATGAAGAGGGCTTTAGTTTACTATGCCATTGTAAGCTGGTGAGCCAGGAATAGGTCTGGGTGCCCATTCTCCACATTCCAACAGCTGGAGCCAAAAGGGAGTTGACGAGCAAAGCAGAGAGGTCAGGAGATCAGCTGGCCAAATTACAGGGGTGGGGTCAATAAAAGAAGGAACCAGGAGGAAGGAAGAAGGTGAAGGAAGAAAGCAGTCTGGAAGAAGAGGCAAGCGCCAGAACAGAACAGAAAAATATGAGGAGAATGCTGGCTGATGGGATGGTTAGAGAGGGAAAGCCTGAGGTCAAAACTACATGGGAGAAACTGAGCTAGAAGAGGGGACAGCATGGAGGACAGCCAAGAAGGGAGAGAGCAAAGAACTGGCCAGAGTCAGGAGACAGTAAGATTCCTTAAAGAGGGATGAATCCCTGCAGCAAGAACTCCATTCTAGGGCTAATTTCCCATCTATCCATGATTGATCTGATGCCAGACTGCCCATCCACTATCAATGTCAACAGCCACAGTTGTCCACTACCACCATCCCAGCTACCTAGTCATACCCAGTTAGAACAATTCTGTCCCAGACCTCTTCACCAGGGTCCAGGAAAATCCTGGCAGTGGCCTCTGGCCCAGCTCCTGAAGGCTGCTGGCCTTGCTCTGGGTGCCACCTACCAGTCTAAACTAGAATCCTGTGAAGACTCACTTGGACCAGAACCTACTCCAGTCAGTACTTACAGGCTGGTCCATGGTCCTGGTCCTGAACAGACTTATTGCTTCTTCTTTTCCCCCAAGTTTTTATTCATTTTCAATAGGAGTAGGGGTTGGGGTGTGGGTACAGGGGAATAAGAAAGGGATGAGTAAGGATTGGGAAAGGGTAAAATTCCAGAGAGCAAAAGAGTATTCTTACATCCACTTACTTAATTATGCTTACTTAATCACATATGTAAACAATCTAACAATTTTTCCAGAATATCTATTGTTACTACTCTCTCCATTCCTTTGGACCTTCTCATACTTCTTTTATCTATACTTTCCAATCCATATTTCTGAGATGATTGTTCATTTAATGCTTCTGTTATTACATCCATCTCTGCCACTTCCAGTATCTTTTCTATCAGTTCTTCAAGAGACGGTACCTCTTCTTTCTTCCAATATTTTCCATATAATATCCTCGCTGCTGTAATTACATGTATTATCAAATATCTCATTTCTTTATCTACGATTTCTGTCATAATATTCAATAGAAACAATTCCAGTTTAAATGGTATCACATAAGATAAGATTTTTGTAACATTTCATGTATTGATCTCCAATAACTTTTTGTTTCCCTGCATGTCCACCATATATCATATCTTACCATATCAACAGATTTATTGCTTCAATAACAAGCACTGACACCAACCTACTCAGCCCGGGGCCATGTACTGCACTCAAGGGCAGTACTTTAAGAGCAACTCCAGTAATTGACTAGAGAGGGAGTGTGACGATCACTTCTTTGAGGCACCTACGTTTTGTGCCCTCACAAAGGTTCCAGTCATGTTTTCCTTTCACTGCCACCAGTGGATTACCTCAATCCACAAAATAAATGATGTTTGATCAGACACTTGTATTGTGAATGCAAACAAAACTGATTTATTAAAGTGAAGCCAATTTAATAATCACAGAAGTTCTTCAGATGTACATACTATTCTCTTGCCATATAATTTCCACCTTCTCTATCTATTTATCTTAACCAGTCTCTAACTCAATCTCTATCTCTTCTGCCTCTGACTCTGACTAACTCTCTCTCTCTTCTGTCTCTCTCTTGACTGACTCTTGACAGACTAACTCCTCCTCTCAGGCTCCGCCTTTTAACCTCTCTCTCCGCTCCGCCTCTCAACAACATTAGCATACAACATGAATAATACATGACTTATACCTAACAAAAGGTGAACGCTACAGACCTCCCCCCTTAAATATGCTTGTTTGGGAGGGGAAACATGTTTTCCATCCCAAACAAACATACATCATTGCATGAAACTTTACTTACCCTCTGGCATCATTTTGCAAGCAATAACAATATTTAATATAACTATCACAATCTCTTTTAGTCTAAACATTCCAATACAATTCAATAATATACTTTACTTTATCAGTTATACTTACTACATTTAACATTTTCAACTTTACAGAAATATACCACAATCAGGAAACTTTTACATAGATAATTAACCAGTAAATCAATAGTCAATTCCAGTTCATTTTAGAAGTCCTTGAATCATTCTCCACGTTTCAGTTCATCAATATTCAGTTTTTCCACACTATTTACAACCAGAACAATTATTATACACCTCCAACTTTGTTCATCCCCCCATCAGTCATTTGGTCTTCGAGGCAAGGTACCAGCATCCACACTCTGAGTCTCTTTTACTTTGTGGTTTGCAAAGTCCACGTCTTCCACCTTCCCATTGTAGTCAGGTGCGCCCTGGACTGGTCCGGTCATTACTGCCTCCTTCAGCTGGACACATGACTGCTGGCACTCAGGGGTCCCTCTGATGATCACTGGCTCCTTCTTCCGTGTTCTCTTCAGTCGGCTAGCAGTCATTGGGCCCTCTGATGTCCACTGGACGTCCTCTGCTGGCTGTTTCTTAGTGAAGCCTGCTTTCTTTCTGGCTTGGGGCTTCACCTTCTCAGCTGGGGAAAGGGTAGGCAGTTCCCTCTCCTCCTCATGAACATCTCTGGATACATCCCTCTTTAAGAAGTCAGGGCTTACGCCTTTGTCCTCACTCACACATTCACCCACAGGTACTTTCATTGAAACTTTTTCCTTATGTGGGGGACCACTATCATGGGTCACTTTAATATTCTCATGCAAGTTTCTCTGAAGTGCAATCAACGATTGGTTTGTTTTAGATGCAATGAGTATGTTAGCTGATTCTATTTCTTTATTCAGTGATACGCTAGATAGGGGGTTGCCTTGCAAGGATTTAAGGACTACTTGTTCCGTCCCTGCCAAAAGCAATTTTCTCCCCTCCATACTTCACAGTTCTACTGCATGGTCCTCAGGACAGAATACTCTTTCCTGGGCCTCATACAAGCCTTTCTCTTTTTCAGGAGTACTTCCCAAGCTTGGCTCTGCCATTCTAAGGACTTTTTTCTATATAAAAGCTCCTTATCCAGGCAAGACCTTTCAGGGCATTCAGGAGATAATAAAGTGGGTGTACTGGTGGCTGCTTCAAAGCAACCCACCAAACTGATTTCCTCCTCCTGCTCCTGAGCAAAACTATTTTTATTTTGATTCTTTAGAAGCATATGATCAGCTTCTGCACCACTATTAAGCTGGTTATCCAAGGAACTTTCTCCCTCTAGGCTTCCCTCTGCTACTGTAACCATTTCTGCAGCAGTGGATGATTCCTGGCCCCCTTTGTGAGTGTGTAAGTATGAAAGCACTCTTAACAAGCTCTATCAGATGTAAACCCTCTCTATATGTCAGGTCTTTATCAGTCATAGACCTCTCTGGGTGTTCAGGGGTCAGTGGAATGGGATTCTCTCTAACATTTGTAGTACAATCATTCAAAATACTATCCTCCATCTGTTCCTCAATACAGGAAGGATCATTAGGGGTTTTCAAAATCACCTCATCAGCCATTTTGGTTACCTCATGGTTCTTTTCTAACTTGGGGCATCCCTGGATAGATTCAGAGGTTAGGGCATCCATTTTTCCTTCAGGGATTGTTAACTGCTCTCTCAGGGAACCTGTTACTTCACAAGCACTCTGCACATGCTTAGTGAGATCTAACCCAATTAAACAAGGTGCAGGAATTTGATCAGAGATTGCCACATCCCAAATTCCAACCCAATCTCTATAGTTTATCTTTACTTTAGCCATGGGTAAAATCTCACTGGAGTAGAACTTATTCCCTTGATGGTAACAGTCTGGTTTGGGAGAATTTGTTCTTTTGGAATCACCTCAGGATGACACAGGGTTATGTTAGAACAAGTATCAACCACTCCTACATAAGACTTTTCATTAATAAGAATCCTCTGACCAGGGTTATGAACTAAAATATCTTCTGCCTTTACTAGAAAACAATGAACGACCTGGGCTAGTGGCAGATCAGAATTTTCTGTCGTGCCGGTTGCCATGGAGACAGAACCTTGGTTACTGCTTCTCTCAGTGGCTTCAGCTGGTTTTAAACAGTAAACCTTCTTGGGCTGATTAGCATCCTTCTCATTCCTAAGTTTATTTTTCATACAATTGAATTGTAAATGACCAAACTCCCCGCAGTTATAACACTGTCTTCTTCACTCACTCTGAGGAGATCTGTTCAACTTTAACTTTTCCTCAGGGTTTATTTGGGTCTGAGAACTAGGCCGTGCTAATTTAGGTGAAGTACTACCCTGGCCTTCTTTCCCTGATGTTTTGCTGAGGTAATTTTTATTAAATGATTTCTTATGGTTGTCCCAGTTTTGCCTGTTAAAATTTACCTCAGAGAACCTGTGGCTTCAAATCTCCCCAATGTAATCAGCTGTTTCACCTGCTTCTAATAGATTTTTGGGAGTTTTGTCCTTAAATAAATAACGCAACTCTCCAGGCAAAATAGAATAAAATTGTTTTAACTGAATCATATTTTTCATCTGCTCTAGAGAGGTGACATTCTCACGTTCCATCCATTTGTCCAAACACTGAACCAGTTTAGCCCCCAGTTGAGCATAAGATTCTTCAGGCCTTTTTGTAAGGGCACGAAATTTCCTCCTCAGGTGTTCTGCATTTATCCCAAATCTAGAATACACCAATTTTCTATAGGCTTCAAAATCTCTAGCCTGTTCTAGGGGCATCTGAGAATACAACTCAGCTAAATCTCAACTTATTTGGGATCTCAAAACCATCATCCTTTCATCATACTTAACATTAAAGTCCCAGCATGCCCTTTCAAATGATATGAGGAAAGCTTCAGGGCAGTCTCCTTTTCTATATTGGGGAAATTTCTTTAAGTCGATTTTTGAGATATTTCCCTCACTAGCGTAGTTATTGTTACTACTATTATTGTTTTGAGCAGCCAATTCTAATCTTTTCATTTCCATTTGAAATTCCATTTGTTTTAACTCCATTAGTCTGTTTTCTTGCTCAGCTTTTTCTCTCATCTCTAGTCGTCTTTTTTCCTGCTCAAATGCCATTTGTCTGGCCTCTTGCTCAGCTTTGAGTTCCTGAGCTTTCTCTTAAGCCGTATCTTTTTCTCTAATTTCTAATTCCCTAGTTCTTTCTTTGATCTCTAATTCTTTAAGCTTGAATTCCTGTAGTAACCTCCATTTTTCAAACTCTTGGGAGCTTAGATCACTTTGTCTCCCTGAGGCACCCTCATGAGTCTCCTCCTCCATTGGAGCTAAAGGGTCTCCATTTCCCTCCACTTCCTGAGGTAAACTTTGTGCCTCTTGAGGATCAATTACCTCCATTACTAGCTTTCTAATTCTTTTGGGTGGCATAAGTATATGTACTTCTTTGATAAGAGCTGGTTTCTATTGCAGAGTTAGTCAGGCCTCTTTTTAAAACACACTTTTTAAACTGTTGTTTTCTTTTCCCAGTGTTTTTCTGGGGTACTATGTAACTCTCACTTGGCAGCTAAAGATGGCTACACTTTTTCTGGCACCACGCCAGCCATGATATTTCTTGGTCTGAGACAACCTTCTTGCCTCCAGACACAAAACAAATTCTGTTTTCAAGCCTCTGCTTTTTTTTCCACCTCAGATCTGATCTGACCCTGGCTTCTGCTTTTTATTCACAAGCGCTCCCTTAACTCTCAGAGCCTTGGATTTTAAGCTAGCCCACTGGGTCTGTTCAAATCCTGAGGTAACCTCAAAAGGAATTTTCCCTACAGAGTCATTCCCTATCTTTAGTCCCCCCTCAGATCTGGTATTAGAAGCCCCGCCACTAAGCTTTTCCACAAAAGCTCTAGCAGGTAACCCACTTCTTTACCACAGACCTCTGACTAAAAGGTACCCTTGACTCAAAGAAAATTCACTTTTAATTCAGGCTTGACTGGATTCTTTTGGATCCCTCCGCTGGACACCAATTGTGATGATCACCTCTTTGAGGCACCTACGTTTTGTGCCCTCACAAAGGTTCCAGTCCTGTTTTCCTTTCACTGCCACCAGTGGATGACCTCAATCCACAAAATAAATGACGTTTGATCAGACACTTGTATTGTGAATGCAAACAAAACTGATTTACTAAAGTGAAGCCAATTTAATAATCACAGAAGTTCTTCAGATGTACATACTATTCTCTTGCCATATAATTTCCACCTTCTCTATCTATTTATCTTAACCAGTCTCTAACTCAATCTCTATCTCTTCTGCCTCTGACTCTGACTAACTCTCTCTCTCTTCTGTCTCTCTCTTGACTGACTAACTCCTCCTCTCAGGCTCCGCCTTTTAACCTCTCTCTCCGCTCCACCTCTCCACCACATTTGCCTAGTACATGAATAATACATGACTTATTTTGCATAACAAGGGGTGAACGCTACATAGAGGTTTGCTAGAATCTGGAAAATGTTTGCTAGGCAGAACAAAAGTGAGATTACATTAAATGTCAAAGAATTTTCAGGGTATTTTGGGGCATGGCTATCCTAACACACACACCCCGTCCTGCCTCCCCCTTGGAAGAATAAATGTATTAGTGAAGCAAGAGGTGAAGCAACTAACTCAAGAATATACTTTGAAATGATGGGAAAGTGGCAAGCTGCATTCTAACTGAATAGTCATCCCATGGGGTGGGCCTGTTATTGCATCAGTTATTGAACTAATCAGATCAAACTGTAGAAATCTTTAGCAAAGGATCCTGAAACCCCAAATTCAACTTAAAATACAACTTTTAATGAATTCTGCAGTCTCAAAATTATTAAATCCCTGCATGGCACTTTAGTGCTTAGTAGAGCACTCTTTTCCTGTTATACCTGCTGCAAAAGGCTGTTTCGCTGGTACATGCAGCATCAACGGAACAGAGCTTCTTTGCCCCCCCCCCGGGATGAGGCAAGACAAGACTCTCGCATCTCACCCCAGGGGCACGGTTAGGGAGTGCAGTATATAGCTGCACAGCTCCTCCTACACAATCTCTTTTGAGGCTTTCTTCTTGGTGATGGTGCTGCAACTGGCTCCGTGATATCCCACAAGGTGCAGCACTTTCAGTTTTGGACTCCAGGATTGAGGGGATGCATTGGCACTCCCTCAAGGTTGGAGGGATAAGGGCCCCCTCAGCCAAGTCCCTAGATAGCCTTTGCAAAGCACCCCAAATAATATATTAACAAACAAACAAACAAAAACCAAACAAACTATGAATGGGGAGGAGGGGCCCACAAGGGCGTATCATGCCAAAAGAGTGCACCAGCGCACTGGGTTGATCCCCATCTGGCAGGCCCCCAGGTTCATAACAAAAATAAAGAGGAGAATCAGTTAATTTAATTTTTATATACATACAAATATAAATGATAATAATAGTAATGATAATATAATAATATTAATAATAATATAAAATATCAAGGTGAGAGAAGGAAGGAGAGCCAGAGGGGATGGTGGAGGAGTTCACAGCCTTTTATGTTGGAAAATATGCTTACTGCTTACCTTCTCATTGGTATGAACTGTCTATTTTGCAATTTGCATTTAATACTAGATCCAGGATTGATTGAGGTTCCTGCTGCTGAGCCATTGGTGAAGCAGTAAGAAAACGTGCATTAAGCTAGTGGTCTTTGATTTTGAAATGGTTGCTTAAACCTGCAAGAGGGTCGTTGGTTTGGGAACCTCAATTGAGCAGTCCCCCCGAATATATATAAAAATAACAAGTAAAAAAAATTAGAATGAATAATAATAACAAGAATAATTAATTAAACAGAAAGATTAAATAAATTAGGAATACTTGAGGCTCGGGAGGGAGTACAGGAGATGTTCAAGGTTTTAATCCAAGGATATCTCTATAATAAAAATTAAAATAAATAAATAAAAAATAGAGAGAGAGTGGCAGAATTCTGGAATAAAATAAAGTGAATAGAGAGTAAATGATTAAAAATAAATAAATAAATAAGATAAGATAGGAAAATAAAGAAGAATTTTGCAGAGGCATAGACAGTACATGACTGGCATCTGATAGTAGTGGGTGAGCCACAGGGCCTAGCAGCCTCTGGGCTTTAGGTGAGCATTTAAAGGCAGCTGCATCACACCCTGTTCTCTACTCCCAGTGGGACATGTATTCCTTGGGGCAGGGGTTTCGTGGTGATATTTAGGCTGCAAATTGGTATAATTTTAGCTTAAGGCAACCAGCTATGGTACCCCCCCAAAAAAACCAAGGTAAGAGTAAAAGTAAACAACCAGCAAAGTGCAAGGTGTCTGCGACACCCCTGCCCTAGCTGTTGTCCTCTGATGAAGAGAGTTAGCCAGTGGGGAACAGCTACCTGCTAAGAATATTGCTCTGGAAGAGCAGCGGGCAGGGCAAGGGCAGGCGGCAGGTGGGGAACCCCAACTCAGGCGGTCAGCAAGGGATTCCAAGGCACTCAAGCAGGCTAAGTTTAGGGTGTTGGCTGGTGACTTATTGTTCCATTTTGCGGCTTTAGAGGGCAATGTTCCGAGCACATTGAGATCGGCAAGCACATTGAAGGTGTTGAGAGCCAGTGGCATGCAGCTGGTGACCGAAGAGAGAGTATTGTTTGTAGATGAGCTGGTTGTGCTGGACGTGCAGCTGTCTGGAGGGTCTGCCATGGGAACTGAGGTGCAGAGGTGAGATGTGGTTATTGATGCCAGGCCAGAGAGTGATGATGGTTCATCGTACTGTGAGAGGAACCCAGCTGTAGCAGGTGAGCTAACTGTTGCACTGGACACTAACAGTGCAGTGGTGGTATAGTCACGGTGTAGGAACCTGGCCTTGGAGCAGCCTGGGTCTGTGCAGTCAGCATTACGGAGGGAGCAAACCTGGACCAATTGGTTACCTGCTTTTCTCATTTATTTGGAGTGATTTCAAAGGCACAGCCTTGGAGAGCACAGTCCTAGGTTCAGTCCTTGACTTCATTTATAGGACCTATGTTGATTTTCTGGGACACACGTGGCTTCTCTATGACCATAATTTTCGTATGAGAGCCACAATACACCCAAACATGAGATGGGACAAGCTACATCCTGGGCTTTGGCTTCAGACAATAATGACAACCCGCCCAGCCTGTGGAGGGTGGGTGACAGGTTCGATATGGGTCATCTGATCTGAAAGGCAGGTCAGACAAATCCTCCCCGTGTTGCAGCGGGGCAGGTGGTTCATCCCTGCCTGGTATACTGGGAGTTCAATTCCAGGGGCTCATGCTCCAGGAAGGCATGTTGGTACCAGCATGAATGCACCATATGTGGAAGGTATCATGTGAGCACAAGATGTTTCAAAGGATGACCACAAAAAGGAGGCAGCAAGGAGGCAGGTGTAGGTAAGAGGCCAGACGACCCCTCTGCCACTGCAAAAGGGACACTGCCCCATTGAAGTCAAGGTGCTGGAACAATGGTTGTTGAAGTATCAGAGAAAGGAAGATGCCACTTGTTTGATGGGTTTCAGTTAGGTTTTCGGATCCCAGTGATAGGGGAGCAGAAGGTTGCCTTGCAAACAATTTGAAGTCAGTAATTGGATGGAAGACATGGTTAGGGCTAAAATAGACAAGTAAGTGCGGAAGAGCAGAGTCGTCGGCCCCCCTTTCTTCACCCACCAGTGCCCAACCTTAGGGTGTCACCACTTGAGCTAGTTCCCAAAAAGTGCCAGGAGAGTGTAGACTAATTCACCACCTGTCTTATCCAGAGGGTGAATCAGTAAATGATAGCATTCCACAGGAACTTTGTTCAGTATGGTATACCTTGTGATGGTTTGAAGGAGAGTGGGAATTGCAGTCACAAGAAAATGGAGACTGTCAGGTTCTGTGAAAGTTGATGTTAAAAGCAATGGAATGTATGAGATTGTTTTTGCAGAGTTGCCTGGTACAAGAGGAGCTTGTTACAGAGATAAGAAGGCAAGGCCACAGAGAGAGGCCCAAGAAGAGCAAACATGCATACCGGCTAATTGGAAACAAGATAACACACCTGGGACTCATGAGAATTCTGGGTGGAGAGTTGTGTTAAGTCTCTTTGGAGTTAATTGTTTAATTGCTGAGAAGTGTCAAGAAGGAGGTCTTAGACATGTAGAAAAGATGGGTGATGGGATATGGGAGTAGTTCTTTCTTTGTTGGTTTGTGATGTGATGGAATGCTAACAAGATGTAGCAAAGGAAAAACAGTTTGTCTTTTTGAAACCAGAAGGAGGTGGAGGGATTAGCCCAGCTTAGAAGCAAGATGATTACCTAGAGATTTTAGTGTTTCTTATTTTAATAAGAAATAGCAGCTTTATTTAACCATTGTAACTTTTGGATATGTTTTATGCTAATGCTTTTGCAAACAACTGTTTCTATGAAACTTTATTTTCTTAATAAAAACAATTATAATCTTAACTGAAGATTGGTCTCTTGAACAGCAAGGTTTACATCTAAATCCAGTGGTGATTTGATAACAGGTCCAACATTGCAGAGCTGTTGTGTTATCTAAGGAAACACAAAGCCCATGCTTAAGTGCTCTGAAAGTACCTAAAGATTTCTTTTAAGGTCAGGCTTTTCCATGGGGCTTATACTACACACTTCTGAGGCCTAGAGGACCAACCTCAGAGATAAAGATGGTACATTTGCACCCAGAGTGACTCCCTGTCCAAACCTCATACTCTCTTTAGGGAGAGGTGAGTGTGACATACCTCATTTGATACCTCTGCATGTAGGATACAGTCCTTTGGGGTAGGAGCTGAATTGGCAAAGTGTGATGCCATATCAGTGTTTCGTCTCCTCCCAGTTCATCCCAATGATTTTGAGTTGTTCAGCTCTGCTTTTGATTGCACATTCTTTATGGATAGAGCCCTGCCAATCGGCTATTCTGTTTCCTGTGCAACTTTCGAGCATTGCAGCTCCTTTTTGGAATGAGAGCTGCAATGCAGGATTGGATTAAATAGCTCTGTCCATTAGTTAGATGAATTTCCTTTTGTGGGGAGAAGGATTTATGCCACTGTAAGTTGTTACTGGATGCCTTTTAGTCAATGACCAGTGCATTAGGGCTTCTGTGGGTTGATGAAAAGATAGAAGGGCCTGATACAGTCTAAAACTTCTTGGGCATAGAGTGGGAGATGTGGCAGCAGGCCTGTAGTCTGCTGGCAGTGAAGATCACCAAGCTTAGGGTGAGATTGAATTGTTTAAGTGGCCAGAAAAGAGTTACCCTCAAGGAGCTTCAGGAAGCAATAGGGCACCTTAATTTTGCTTGCAGGGTAGTAGCACTTGGTAGGGTGTTCTTTAGGAGGTTATGCGAGGCCATATGGACCTGTGCTAACCTTGCCACAAGCAAGGATGACTCAGGGAATGAGACAAGACCTGGAAATGTGGCTTCAAGTCTTGGAAGATTTTAATGGAGTATCATTTCGGAGATCCGAAATTAGTCTTGGGGGCAGAGTTTCAGGTGCAGACCATGGCAGTGGGATCTCTGGGGTCCAGCATTTATTCTGACGGGTGTTGGTGCATGGAAGTCTGGTCTGTTGTTCTGGGTAGTAGAAGGATTGGAACCAGTATGGCCGGTGCCAGTGGAGCACCTGCAGCAATTTGCAGTTTATCTGTATAGGAAGGGTTTAGCCCCCAACGCGATTCAGGAAAAATGTCCACATTGGCCTTTCAAGCCAAGACAATAGGGGTTCAAGATTCCACCATTGATTTTAGGGTCAGGAAGATGATTGAAAGGAGGAATGAGGAATGTGTGAGAGCACCTGATGACAGGTCTCCTATGACTCCAGGCATATTGGTTAGATTTAGCAGATTGTGGAGAACCATATGGCGGGATGACTATGAGGCTACACTTTTTCAAGCAGCCATGCTAGCTGCAGTTTTTGGAGCCTTGAGGGTTAGTGAGGTGCTGGCAACTGCAAAAAATGGCAGCTCACATACAGCCTTACAGTTGGAAGATGTGACTAGTTTAAATGGGGGAATTCAGCTATGCATCCAGTCCAAGTCAGACCAGGTTCATAGGGGCCCCTGCTTCACCCTGGAAATTTGCCTGGTGCAGGCATGGGAGACATGTTTGAGGAACAGGGAGCAATCACGGGGATACCTGTTTTGCCATAGTGACTGTTCTCCATTAACCAGATACCAGTTTTGGAAGCTTACCGACCTTGCTTTCAGCAGGTGGATTGCAGGTTTGGCATTTCAGAACGCATTCATTTCGACAGCAGCCATACTGAGTTACAGCCCGGAAGACAGTAAGAGATTGGGGAGATGGTGATCAAAGAGCTATAGTCTCTACGTTTGTGGCATGCCACAGCTTTAGGCTGGCGTCTGTGGTTTTGTTTTTGTTTTCAGGTATCGGCACACCTGTGCGGAGATGGAGTATATAGTTGGTGGGCCACAGTTTCATCTTTTGGGCAGCTAAGTTTACTGTCAGGATGACAGAGGGCTGAGACTTAGACCTCAGAGAATCCGCCTGGATGGAATGAAAAGGACGGAGGAGCATGATGTGGACGGAGTTTTGAGAAGCAGTCTATACTGGAGTTTTGGGTCTGCCCTCTGATATCTTGCTGGTCCATTTGGATGCAATGGTTTGGCCAAGCATTGTGGCAAAGCTCGCATCATGGATGTGTTAAGCGACCTGCAAGGCTGGAAATGCAGGTTCCCTGCAACTAGAATCATTTGGTCGACCTTATTCTGTGCTACATTTAGAGAGTGGATTGTGACCCGTAGTGCCTAAACCAGGCCAGGAGGAAGTCAATAGGGAAGTTTGTAGGGCAATGAGCCAGGGTCTGGGTTCAGTTATAGGTCATCCGCATATCTGTTTGGATAGGCCGGAATTGTACAGAGGTGATGGTGTTCATTTATCTGAACAAGTTATGGAGATTATTTTGACCGATGTGCAGGAGGGCGTGCATGCTGAGATGCTTGGTTTGGTGGGGAAAATGGGGTACAGCTGAGCTAGTCTCATTTCTGTAGTGGATAGTGTGGAGACAACAAAGATCGGTGAGTGCCCAGGGAGTACAAGGGAGGTGATAGCCAGACTAACCTTACGGTGCTGTGGATCGTGAGGTTACAGTGCCAGGGGGGAGGATGTGCCAGGGCCTTCTCTGGGTCAAGGGTTGCGAACGAGAGGGGGCTTACAGGCCCAGGGGTGGTTTGCATCAGGTGCCGGCCAGCATTGCATTGTCCAAGGGACCACGCAACAACGGTGCATGGGACGAGCCCGAATGTGGTTGGGGAGGGTGTCCCGTAAGACTTCAGCCTCAAACCTGATCCCGCACTACCGCAGGCCCCCCTGCTTGGGAACAATAAGAGTTAAAGTTACCTGTTCAATAAAGCGTGACCCTAATTAATCCAACACCTGTGTCTCGCCTTTTTATTCTGGGGGCAGCAATGAGATGCACAGCCAGACACCAGCTTCTGGAAGCATTCTTTGCCCATTCCTCATGATCAATGGCCTGCAGTTCAGTAATATTCTTGAGTTTGCGTGCTGCAACTGAATTCTTCAAATACCACCAGAGATTTTTTTTTATGGGATTCAAGTCAGGTGACTGTGATGGCCACTGTAGAATCTTCCAGGGCTTCTTCTGCAACCAAGCCTTGGTGGAATTTGAGGAATGTTTGGGATCATTGTCCTGTTAGAAGGTCCAATGACACCCAAGCTTCAGCTTCCTCACAGATGGCATGACGTTTTCTCCTAAGATTTCCTGATACTTCAATTAATCCATCTTACCTTCCATACGCTGCAGGTTTCCAGTGCCAGAGAATGCAAAGCAGCTCCAGAGCATCATCGAGCCACCACCATGCTTAACTAGGCAAGGTGTTCTTTTCTGCATATGCTTCATTCTTCTTCCTCCAGACGTATCGTTGAAAAGTTCCAGTTTTATTTCACCGCTCCACAGAACAGAATCCCCAAACCTTTGATTCTTATTTATATGATTTTGCGCATATTGGAGCTGACTTTTCTTGTGCTTTTATTGCTTCCACCATTTTCATTAATTCACCATTCTTCTTTTAGTTCCTTTTCCATTTTTTCTGTCATCATTTTATTGTTAAAAATATTCAAATCAATCCTTCATTGCTTTGCTTCTTTATAATCACGCTCCATTCCTATTTCCATCATTATCATTGCAGCTTCCTGTAACTTGAGCCCATTGTTGTGTGTCCTGAAAGGGATGATTAAAAACAGATTCTGCCCCTCCTCTGTATAACAGCCTTTCAAGTGTTTTGAAAAGTATTACCATATCGTCCCTTAGACTTTTCTCAAAGTTAAACAGGCCCGGTTCTTTTAATCTTTCCTCATATGGATTGATTTTCAACCCCCTGATAATCCTTGTTGCCCTCCTCTGAAATTATTCCAATTTGTCAGCATCCTTCTCGAAGTGCGGTGTCAAGAACTGGACACAGCACATGAGATGAGGCCTAACCAGTGCTGAATAGAGGGGAACTAGCACCTCGCGGGATTTGGAGACTATACTTCTGTTAATGCAGCCTAAAATAGCATTTGCTTTTTTTGTAGCCACATCACACCCTTGGCTCGTATTCAGCTTGTGATTTATGATTATTCCTTCTCTCTCATAGTATTGCTGAACCAGATATGTCCCATCTTGTAGCTGTGTGTTTGGTTTCTTTTTCTGAGGTGCAGTACTTTGCACTTCTCCCTGTTGAATTTCACTCTGTTGTTTTCAGCCCAGTGCTCCAGCCTATCCAGATCATGTTGAATTTTGTTTCTGTGTTCCAGGGTATTATCTATTCCACCCAATTTTGTCATCTGCAAATCTAATTAGCATTCTCTGTATCCCCTGATCAAGGTCATTAGTAAAAATGTTGAAGAGACCTGAGCCCTTCGGTACCCCACTTGTTACCTCCTTCCAGTGGGAGAAGGAGTCATTGATCATCACCCTCTGAGTATGATTCTGTAGCCAACTTTGTATCCACCTGACAATTCTTCTATCCAGCCCATCCCTAGTTAACTTGCTAATCAGAATATCATGGGGCACTTTGTCAAAAGCTTTGCTAAAGTCAAGATAAACTATATCTGCAGCATTCCCTCTGTCTATTAGGGAGATTACCCAATCAAAGAATTGATTTTTTTGAAATTAACATGGCAGGATTTAGATTAGGCATCCTTCAGTCTCGAGAGACTATGGTAACGTGCTCTGAATAGAGGACTTGGAACAGCATCTAGTGTGGCTGAGAAGGCCAATTCGAGAGTGACAATCCCTTCCACACTGAAGACAATTACAATCTGTCCCCTGTCCGGCTCCCGGATTTTGCTGGTTTCGGGACTGCCTCTTTGCTTTGGCCTGCTGGACAAGTGTCTCTTCAAAATGGGAGAGGCCATGATGCTCCGCCTGCCTCCAGGCTGATCGCTCAGATGTCAAGGTTTCCCATCTGTTGAGGTCCATTCCTAAGGCCTTCAGATCCCGCTTGCAGATATCCTTGTATCGCAGCTGTGGTCTCCCTCTGGGGCAATTTCCCAGCACTAATTCTCCATACAGGAGATCTTTTGGAATCCGACCATCAGCCATTCTCACAACATGCCCGAGCCAATATAGACGTCGCTGTTTTAGGAATGTATACATGCTAAAAATTCCAGCTCGTTCTATGAATACTCTATTTGGAACTTTGTCCTGCCAGGTGATACCAAAAATGCGTCTGAGACAACGCATATGGAACGTATTCAGCTTCCTCTCCTGCCATGCACAAAGGGTCCAGGACTCATTGCAGTACAGAAGTGTACTCAGGATACAGGCTCTATATGCCGTCAGCTTCTTATTAAGCCATACTCTCTTTGTGAGTCTAGAGAACATGGTAGCTGCTTTGCCAATGCGTTTATCCAGATCGACATCTAAGGAGAGAGTGTCAGAGATCATTGAGCCAAGGTAAACAAAGCCATGAACAACCTCCAATTCTTGTGTGGAGATGGTAATAGAGGGAGGTGAGTCCACGCCCTGGCCCATGACTTGTGTTTTCTTCAGGCTGATTGTTAATCCAAAGTCTTGGCAGGCCTTGCTAAAATGATTCATAAGTTGTTGGAGGTCTTCAGCAGAATGGGCAACAACAGCTGCATCATCGGCGAAGAGGAAGTCCTGCATGCATTTCAGGTGGTGATGATCTCTTTACAGCACTTCAGCACTTCAGCAGGGATGTTATCCTTCCCAGGTGCCTTGCCGGAGGTGAGGGAATCCAAGGCCGCTTTTATTTCTGCTAAATTTGGTTCGCTTTCCAACTCTTCCAAGACAGGCAGGCACTCAATGTTATTTAATGCCTCTTTGGTTACTACATTCTCCCTGGAATATAGCTCAGAGTAGTGCTGCACCCAGCGTTCCATCCGCTGTGCTCAGTCCTGGATGATCACGCCTGTAGCAGACTTCGAAGGAGCAGATTTCTTTTGTATTGGACCTAAAGCCTGCTTGTTACCATCATACATTCCCTTGATGTTACCTGTGTCCACTGCTATCTGTATCTGAGAGTAGAGCTGAAGCCAATAATCGTTAGAACATCTCCTGGCAGTCTATTGGACTTTGCTACAAGCAACTCAAAGAGCCTGCAAGTTGTACTCACTAGGACAGGCTTTGTATGCTGCTAGAGCTCTCCTCTTTTCCTCGATGGCTGGCATCAACTCCTCCGAATGGGTTTCAAACCAGTCTGCCGTCTTTTTGGTCTTCTTGCCAAATGTGGACAAGGCGGTGTTATAAACAGTGTTCTTGGCAGGATTAGTTCTTGACAAATCCATGTTGGCTTTTAGTTATTACTGCTTTTCTTTCTAGGTGTTTCCATAGTGACGGCTTTATAATCTGTTCCAGAATTTTCCCTGGGATTGATGTCAGGCTGACTCATCTTAGTTCCCATGTTCCTCCTTTTGGCACTTCTTGAAGATAGGGACAACATTAGCCCTCCTCCAATCATCTGGCACCTTACCCATTTCGCATGATTTCAAGAAAATAATGGACAGCAGTTCTGAGATTTCTTCAACCAGATCCTTCAATACTCTTGGATGCAGTTCATCTGGACCTGGATTTTTGAACTCATTCAAGGTAGTAAGGTGTTCCTTGACTATTTGCTTATCAATCACCAGCTGCAGTCTTGTCTCCTCCACTTGCATTTTACATTTGTCTGGAGGGTCGTAGACTGTCCTTTGGGAAAAGACTGAGCTGAAATAGGAATTGAGCACTTCAGCCTTTTCTTTGTCATCTGCTATCATTTTCTCATCTCTATTGAGTAGCTGAGCCACTGTTGCTTTTCTTTGTCTTTTGCTATGCACATAGCTGAAGAATGCTTTTTGTTGCTTTTAGTGTCTCTCACTAACTTCAGCTCTTCTTCAGCATTTTTGTTCCTCATGCAATTCCTTGCTACTTGTCTATACTCTTCCTTTGTGTCCTGGTATTCCTTCTACTTCCTATATGTGTCCTTTTTTATTTTCAGGTCCTCTCTGTGCTTTTTGTGAAGCCACACTGGCCTCCTCTTTGACTTTGTCTACTTGCTGTCTGCCAGACTTCTCATCAAAAACCTGAAAGCCGTTTCACAGTTCCACCAGTGAAGATAGTCTTCTCCTTCTTTTGCTCCTAACTATGACTCTTTTCCATGGTTCTTCCTCCACTATGTTTGCTCTCTCCTCAGCATTGTCCCCCTCTGCCTTCCCTTGTTGCTCTTCCACCCCTAATGCCTCCATTGACTGCAGCTGCTGCCCAAGAGTTCCGTCAATGCATACTTCATCTTCCCTTTTAGCCCTAAGTGTGGCTACTTGTTGATCCAGTTCTCTCACTTTTATTTCTAACAGTGCCACCAGTTTGCATTTGCTGCATGTTGCAATCAGGCACAAAGACAAACATTACACAAACTTTGCAGGTCACTACAACTGTAGTGTCTCTTCCCTTCATAATCCCTGTTAGCTTTTTGTTTTGATCTGTTTGTCTATGAATGCCCTTCCCTTCATTTTGTAACCTTGAACCAGTTTGCACTTAATGGTTATCATTGTTTTTGTTACTCAAATGCACTATGTATTATATATATTTTCATTGCAGTTTGTTAAATAAATCTTATTTTAAAAACTAAGAGAAGAATTACATGACCATGGCGAGCAACAAGTTTGAAAGGAAACCCAAGGCATTTCAGATTGAAGAGGCTGAATACATTTCACACCACATACTAGCCTTCCTGGTAGAGCAAAGCATTTGCACAGGAGCAGTGTCATACTCATACCTCATCCTAAGCAGAATGGAACTGAAAGAAAGATGAGATCTCATTTAGAGTTGACAATATGCATGCTTGCAGATGCAGGGCTGCCCAAAATACTTTGGGTTGATGCAATCACAATGGTAATGTATCTCCTGAAGAGAATGCCAACCAATTTGTTGTTGTTTGTTGTTTAGTCATTAAGTCGTGTCCGACTCTTCGTGACCCCATGGACCAGAGCACGCCAGGTCCTCCTGTCTTCCACTGCCTCCCAGAGTTGGGTCAAATTCATGTTGGTAGCTTCGATGACACTGTCCAACCATCTCGTCCTCTGTCATCCCCTTCTCCTCTTGCCCTCACACTTTCCCAACATCAGGGTCTTTTCCAGGGAGTCTTCTCTTCTCATGAGATGGCCAAAGTATTGGAGCCTCAGCTTCAGAATCTGTTCTTCCAGTGAGCAACCAAAGGCAGCATAAAAACACAACTGGAGTTATAGCATGGCACAGTGCCAAGCATGGAACACAAGCTTAGAAAGTCTAACTTATGCCTATATACCAAAACAGAAAAGGCACAAACTGGACTCTAAAACAGAACAGACTAATTTTGATTGACTATGTTCATTTGTAGCAAGGGCTACAAAGTAATGAACTTGAAAACAGGTGAAGTTAGCATAAGGCATATTGTTCACTTTGATGAACTAAGCAATGCTAACGATAGAGGGGCATTGGGTTTGACTAGACAGCAGAATTACCCTGGTCTGAATTGGTCTAGATCATGGAACACAGTTGCTTTGATGTGTGCATCACATGCAACATAGTATCTCAAGCAACCCTGTTTAGCATGATTAAGACTAATCTTCTTTCCCATTAAAAAGAAAGGAAGCTTTTATTTCTCAAGATCATTAAGCAGCTTAGGCAAAACACAGAGGAGGAGATAAGAGGCTGACTTTTTGGTTCTTGTTTTCTTTTCTGGGGATACATCCTTTAAAGAGAAAGAAACAAACAAAACCACCTTGTCTCTTCCTCTATGCTTTGCCCAAGCTGCTTGACAGTCTTGTGAAATAAAAAGCTTCCTTTCGGCTCGCCTGTGTAGAAAAGGGAAGACAGAGACATTTGTGTACTCAGGCGAGATTTCCCATTCCACCATCCCAGTCCCAAAGATAAACACACCATGGTCAAAATTTTATTGAAGTTAAACATTTGGGATGAAGTTGAAGTTTAGGTATGGATGATAAAAGGCTGCAGCTTTTTTGGTTACAGAGGAATAGCCTTGGCACAGCATAAGGGTTGGATCTCTGCCTGTCAATCAACCACCAGCCCAGTCTGCTGCTGTGTCAAGTGTGAAATTTTGTTTGTGTAGTGTTAAAATATTTCAGGGGGTATAGAAAAAGTAGCTCTGAAAATGAAAGTGCTCTTAAAATTGAAACTTGAAAATAGTTTACTGTAGTCATTGCAAAATTATTAGCTGGCTCTCCAGCTGAGCAAGATCACTGTACCATAACAATCCTGACAGTTGAACATGTTTATGTTGCAATGTATAAATACGGAAGTGGAGTTTGCAGATCCTATAGCTACAATATCCTGTTGATAACTGATTCTTCCCTCAAGAAATCCGACACCAGGCTGACCAAGATGAGCCTTTAACTAAATCCAGGCTCATAGGGTTCTACTGGGAACAGAATGGCTAACTGTACCGAGAATTTGCTCTGGATTCCAGGGTGGATATAAATCCATCTACTCAATTAGTGGTTCCACAACCTTACAGAGAGAAAATTTTGCAATTATCCCATTCCTCTGCTTTTCAAGGGCACTTAGGTGTGAAGAAGTCCTTGCAGAGACTTACTCAGCATTTTTATTGGCCTAATGTTGCAAAATCTGTGAAAGATTTTGTTTCTACTTGTGACACTTGTAAGTGAGTTGGTCATCACACAGACAAAACCAAAGCATGCATGCAACCTGTACCTATTGTGGGTGAAGTGTTTAAATGTCTTCAAATGGATGTTTTGGGAACTTTTGAGCCATCAAGGGCCCAGAAACAGTATGCGGTCACTTTTGTCTGTGCAACAAGCAAATGGCCCGAGGTCTATGCTGTCAGCAGCATCTCTGCCATTTCCATAGTTAAAGTGTTTCTGGAAGTCTGTGCTAGGATTGGTGTACCTTCTGTGTTGATTTGTGACAGAGCCGGTTCATTCAGAAGTGAGCTGATGAGAAGAGTTTGTGAACTATCAGGTACCACCTTGAATTTCAGTATTGCTTACCATCCCCAATCTCATGGTTTGGTGGAACGCACTCAACAGACTTTGCTCAAAACGATTAAAGTTTATGTGCAGGATTTTTGAAAGACTTGGGCAGATGCTCTTCCTTTTATTCTCCATGCTTATAGAACAGCCCCTCATTAAAGTTGGGGCAGATTTTCCCCTAGTGAAGTTGTATATGGGAAAAATCTGTGTGGGCCTTTGGACTTGTTGAGAGCTGATTGGGAAGGTGCTATTCAAACCAGCACAGTACCTGTTGCTGATTTTGTGTATAATTTGCAGTTGAAATTGAATGCTATTCAAGATGCAGCCAAAAGCAGCATTCAGGAGGCCCAAAATAAACAAATCCGTTACCATGACATTCATTCTCGACACCGTGAATTTCAAGTTGGAGATTCTGTTCTTGTTTTGAACCCTGTCAGAGTAAATAAATTACAGATTGCTTGGCAAGACCCTGGTAAGACCTTACAAAAAATTGGAACTGTCAATTATCTAGTTCAAATGCCTGGTTCAGGGAAAAAGCCAACAATTTATCATGCTAACAGCCTAAAATTGTACAAGGACATAGCAGCTGTGGTGTTAAAATGTGAAGCAGCTTGTGCTAGGCCTGAGGATGGGCCTATGGACGTTTTGTCTGACTTGGAAAATGCTGGAAACTGGCTGGATAACTTTTTTGACTCTGATTCCTCGGATGAACAGGCTTGGCTTTCTCAAATTTTGGAGTATTACCAAAGTGTGTTTTCTGATAAACCTGGTACCACCACTTTCGTCACACATGCTATAAACACAGGTGACAACCCTCCTGTACGTTCTAGCCCATACAGAGCTATATGATCTCATGCTGTGCAAATTGAACAGGAGATTCAGAAAATGCTGGATTTGGGAGTCATTGAACCCAGTTCTTCTCCACGCCCTTCACCAATTGTCATTGTACCTAAGAAAAATGCTGTGGGGCAAGTCCTGGATGAAGTTAGGTTTTGTGTGGACTACAAAAAGCTGAATAAAATAACTGTACCTGACTTGTACCTATTACCCAGAGCCGATGAACTCATTGAGAAGTTGGCAGCCACCAAATTTATCAGCATCTTAGATCTTTCTTCAGGGTTTTGGCAAATAAAAATAGATGAAGAATCTCTGGACAAAACCATGTTCATAAGCCATGTTGGGACTTACAGATTCAAAAATATGCCATTCAGATTGAGAAACGCAGGAGCAACCTTTCAAAGGATGATGGACAAACTGTTAGAGGGTTTACCCTTTGCTGCGGCCTATCTAAACTCCTGCAGAGAATCTTATATCTCGTGACTCCACCTCTCCAGCACTCTCATTGGTCCATGCGTATGGCACATTAATATTCATGACCTGGGAGGATGCCACAAGGAGCTAGGAAGCCCACTTGCCCTGGTGAGAGGGCCAGGCTCACATGCCCCCCCCCATCCAACTGAGCATCCTCCTTGGCTCTTCCACGGGACCACAGTCCCTGCTGAGAAAAATAGTCCACATTAGCATGTTGCCTGCCTTTCTGATACTGGACCTGGAAGGCAAAGGGTTGTAAAGCCAAATACCACCTTGTTAGGCTGGGGTTCATGTCTCACATCTGTTTAAGCCAGTGCAAATAAGCATGGTCTGTAACTAGCAAAAAAGTGACTTTTTGCTAGTTACAGATAACACTTTATGGCTAGGGCTTCCATCTCTATTGCTGCATCCTTTTTTTAATGGGGTCAATTTGCGCCTGTGATCAGGTTCTTTTTCTGCTTCAGGCAACTCCCCTTTTGGCACGGAAAATAAAATCGGAGACGTTTTAACAGTGCTCATGTCTTGTTTTTTATTAGTTCCAAAATCTTCAACAGTATTCATGATCGGGTCAAAACATGTTAATTCTGGCAAAAGGCCATAACTAGGGGACAAGAACTCTCTCCCCAACTCCAAGGCATTCACTGGGGTGCTCGGCCAAACCGCTCCTGATCCGTAGGTCTCCGGAGAGGTGCACTCCGCACCGCGCAGATGGTGCCACAGCATGGGTGCCGGGCCCAGTCACCTTCCTTCGGAGGGGTGTTGTATCTCCCGTCAGGACGGATCACTTGCTTTCCATGCCCCTGTCCCCTCAGGAACACTATGACCGTCCACTCCTGTGTTTCAAACATCGTCCCACCTTCCGCCTTAGGTGGTGGGTCTGGCAGTAACCCACCCACCTTAAGATTAGGAAAGTCCTTAAGTAATTCTCGACTTCTCATATACTCTAACTCTCTGCATCTCTCTTCTTCCTTTTTTTCCATCCAATTCTCTAATTCTGCCCCGAACCAACTCTCACCCTGATTATTTATACTTTCCTCCCACATTGACATCTTTTGCTCCTCCCCCTTTCCTTTCGCGCTCTCTTCCACCAGACAAACTTCTACCTTCCCCTTTTTCTCCTCAGCTACCGTTTCTTGTTTTCCTGCCTCTGTCATAGTTTCTCCTCCCCTCTCACTCACGCCACTGATCTCCGTCTCCTCCATCACTGCTTCAATCACTACTGATGGCACACTCTCACTCATATCTCCTTCACAGCGCCTGAGAAACAAGACTGGGTACTCTCCCACCTTTGTAACTTGGGACAGGATGGCTCCCAGCCCCCATTCAGAAGCATCTTTAAACAAAGGGTTTGTTGAAGTCAGGAGGGTGCAGAACAGGGGCAGTGCATAGTCTGTGCTTTAACTCTTCAAAGGCTCTCTGTTCCTTCTCAGCCCAGCGTACTTCTTTTGGAGCTCTTTTCCAAGTGAGGTCTGTCAGAGGCACAGCCACCTCTGAAAAGTGAGGAATGAATTGCCAGTAGTAGTCCATGAGAGCCAGGAACTGCTGCATTTCTCTTTTTATATGTGGGTGAGGAGGATACCTTGATCACTTTGTCAGCCACTGGCTTAATCGCTCCACCCCTTGCTATGAAGCCTAGATACTGCACCTGCGCTTGCACTATCTTACACTTGTGGGAGTTGACTGTAAGTCCTGCCTCCCTAAGAGCTTTCAGCACTGCACACTGGTAATTTAAATGTTCTTCCCATGACCAACTGCAGACAATGATGTCATCAATGTAGGCAGTGGCAAACTCCTGTACTGGGACCAGCACTTGATCCATAAGGCACTGGAAGGTTGCTGCCACCCCATGTAACCCTAAGGGCAAGTAGGAGAATTGGAACAAGGTTAAGGGGGTTGTAAAATGTGTTCTTTTCTTGTCAGTTGCTCTCAGTAGAATCTGCCAATACCCTTTTGTGAGATCTATCAAAGATAGATACAAAGCTTGACCTAGCTTTCCTAACAATTTATCCACCAAGGGCATAGGATAGATGTCAAATTTTGACACTGCATTCAGCCAGTGTCCATGCAAAACCAAACTCTTCCATCCGGCTTGGACACTAAGACTGGATGACTGCGCCAAGGGCTTGTGGACCCCCAGCTATATCATAGACTTGACCTCATCTATAATCACCTGATACATCTGATGCAACCAGAATCGAGACCCTTAATGTACTATCACCCATGGAGGAGTGTCAATACAGTGCTCTACTCAGGAGGTACTCCCTGCTTTAGTGGATAAAACATCTGGGAACTCTGCTTCAATAGCCTGCCTCTGACCTTCTGGCAGCCCCTCCTCTATTGTTCATTGGGCATCTTGGATCTGCAGAGCAATTACCGCCTAGGTTCCAATTCTGACTTGTCCCCATAGCTGAACAGGGCTTTCCTGTCATGCCATTCTTTCAGCAAGCTGACATAAAATGTCATAGAGTCATAGAATCATAGAGTTGGAAGAGACCAGTGAGGCCATCCCCACCATGCGGGAACATCCATCAAAGTACTCCCAACAGATGGTCATCCAGCCTCTGCTTAAAAACCTCCAAAGAAGGAGACTCCACCACCCTTCGATGGTGGAGAGTCTGGCATATGCGCCTCATAGTCCACTGGCCCCACCTTCCTACCCACCTCAAAGGGACTCTTCCACTGGGTAAATAACTTAGTAGGCTCTGTGGGTAGAAGCAAAAGGACTTTTTCCCCAGAAGTGACTCTGCACAGCATCACTCAAGCATCATATTGCCATTTCTGTGCAGCTTTTGGGCCAGCTCTGTGCTGGCTAGCAGACGTTCCCTCATCTCCAACACCTCTTGGGTGATACTGTACACTGAATTCTTCCCCCAATTCTCATTGAACGCTAACCAGATCTAATACCACTCTAGGTTGGCATCCATATAAAAGCTCAAAAGGGGAGAAACCAAGAGAGGCTTGAGGGACTTCCTTGACCGCAGACATCAATGTTCCACTGGGTGTCATGCTCCTGTGCTAACTTCCTCAACACTGCCTTTAGAGTTTTATTAAAACACTCTACCAACCCATTGACTTGGGGGTGGTAGACTGTGGTTTTTAGGAGTCAGATGCCTAGCAGCTTCCACATTTCCTGCAGCATATGGCTCATGAGGTTCATGCCCTAGTCTGTCAAAATAGCCTTTGGGAAACAGACCCAAGCCAGAACCCCTAATGATTCTTGGGCCAATACACAAACTGTCATGGAACAAAGTGTGACAGCTTCTGGATACCTGGTGGTATAGTCAATTGTGACCAGGATATGTGTGTGCCTGCCAGGTGATTTGTCTAAGGCTATTTTCTCAAAGGGCTTATATCTACTAGGGGCATAAACACCAACAGAGCTCCAGGCCTTTGGAAATGTTGTGTTCTCTGACGGACTGGACAGGACCAGCAAGAGTGCTCTACTTTTGAGTAAAGGCTGAGTCAAAAGAAGCACTGGAGAATCTGGGTGCTCATTTCTTCAGCAGCCAAGTGGGAGATGGTATGCTAATTTCAATACAAACTGACACAGGTTTTGAGGAAGCACCAGCTGTGCTCCTAGGTCAGGCAGGTCATTTTATAGAGTAGCCCCTTGCATAATACAACCCCCAACTGACCCGCCAGGATGGACCCTTCAGGCTTCGTGGCACCTATAGCTTGTATTAGGGTTGGGTCTTCCTGCTGCCACATCCTAATTTGCTCCCAAGTCACATTTCCTAGTTCAGTTATAGCCTCTGACTCTCCCGCTGCCCTAAGAGCTACTTTCTGTCACTGGAAAAGTTTTTCCAACCTTCCCGAGTAACATGGGGTGCAACAGCCCCAGGACTAATCCTGCTTTCATGTGTCTTTTCTGGCCCCCAATTGTGATCCAAACTTGAGCAGTGGCATAAGGTTTAACATCCACATGTGTGCAGCACACCTTGATCCAGCCCTCCTAGCAAGGGTCTAAGGAGGGTAGAAGTACAACCCATGTCTATGAAGGCCCCAACCGGCTGACTATTAACCAAGGTGTCTACCTCCCAGGCTGCCTTAACCGAGTTGTGTACCTGCGTTGAGGTCATGTAAGTATTGGTCAAGGAACAGTCAATCACAGTGCAGTCTTTCTGAACATTGGACTTCAGGGCCACAGGTGAAACAACCAAGGGTGGAAGGGTTCAGCCCTTGAGTAGGCGCACAGGTGTGGAAGGTCAGGAGCCTTCAGGTTGTGCATGAGGTCTGTTGCTGGACCCTGGAAGCTTCTCCTACCCTTTCCTCCTCTCAGGATGTGGCCCCATAAGGAAATTCCAATTCTCTTTGGTATCTCAATATGCCTCCAGGATCGTGATGGCTTTCTCCAAGGTTCCTGGCTGCAGTTGAGCCACCCAAGCAAAAGGCCCAGGGAGAAGAGTGCCAACCAAGTGCTCCAGATCACATTCTCAACAATTTTGTCTGCAATATTAACTGCTTTGGCCACCGAGTCACATAAGCCCACATCTTCAGACTTGGGGATGCAAGTTTCCTTTAAGATTCAAGTGTCTAAATCTTTTGAGATAGGCTTCCTCCAATGAATTCCTAGTACCCAGAATGGCCTGGTGCACTTCATCATAGTCAGTGGCCTCAGTAGGTTCCAAAGTATCAACAACTTCCTGCACTATCCCCCTGCCCAAATTAGAGCCCACTGTATCTTGGGCCATTCTTCCGCCACAGCTACTCATTCAAAAGTGTTCAAAAATGCCTCAGGGTCATCATCATTTGCATGCGAATTGACAGGGGGCCCTGTATACCTGAGGGCATGCAGCAGAGGCTGGCAAGGCTTGGATGAGTCTGGCTACCTGTTGCTCACCTGACATCACCTGGTCCATCAGCACGCATGGTTGCTCAGCTATGTGCTGGATCAGGTATTCCTAACACTCCACAGTGCAGGCAATCTATTTTTTCATGGCCCTTGGGACTTGTGGAGTGGCCCCACATTGTTGGGTACCAATGTCCTCCAGCCCAGACTCCCCTTCCATGGAAGCACCAGAGGTTATTTTAATTGTTCAACTCAAATGTAGCTACTCTGGGCAGTTAACAAACTTAAATTGCTCTCAATGGATGCCAGGAAGTTTATGTTCTCCCAAACAAGTGTTTGTTCTCAGAGGGAGCCCTTACAGTTACTAGTGTGGGTTGGGGTGGAGCCCCACCCCTCTGCAGTTTCCAGTCCCCCTCACAAATACATGAAGCAAGGAGTCTCACAACAGAAATGTGGGATACATGTCTGCACTTCCCTTTGCACTGAGGTAGCCTGCAGCCTTTCTTCAGTTACACCAGGGTAAGCCTCGTTTGAAATGTCGTAATCAAGCTGCTGGCACTCCATCTGGGTTATGCCTTTACCCATGTAGACTTAACTTGACTTAACTTAACTTAACTTCTGGGTTATGTCTTAACCCATGTAGAGTAACACACTACAGGAGGAGCATGTGGAGGGGAGGACTTGGCAGGTAGACTTGCAAGAGGCCCCTGGCCACCCCCATGGGTTGGAATAGCAGATCCTGGGTGTTTCTGCTGGTGATAGACTCGGTAGTGTTTTGCCCAGTACTTCTTTTCCTGACACCTTGCTTCATCCTTTCATAGAGCTGCCTCCTCCAGATCTTCTCACAACCTTCCATGGATAGTGTTTGGGGCAGTGGTTCCTCTCTGCACCAGGGCTTCTCAATCCTGGGTGTCCTTGTAGGTCTTGCTCCCTTCACTCTCCTCCTGGTCCTCCTTAAATTCCCAAGCCTCCATGCTTAGCCAGGATGCCTCTAATGCTTCACCCCAATCTACAGGTGTGCTGCATGTGAGAAAGTGAGTGTCTGCTCTCAAGGGGGTAGGAAATCTACTTGCCCCAGCAAGAAGGCTGGGGCTGGGCTCACACTATTTTTTGCAATAAGGACACTAGGGTTTTATATACAATGCATGTGAATTATGTTCCAGTATACAGGTTTACTGTTTCTTGGAAGAATTCTACAATCATCATTGAATTTGGTCATAGAAGCACACAGTGTACACATGGCCAGAATATTTCTATCATCATCTGTAAAATGAGATGGAATGTTTTTCTCATGTTAAATAACCCAGTTCTTTGGGAATACACATTCACATTATTTACATTATTCTTCATGTGATGTTCTACTTTCTTATTCATTGAACAAAAATCCTATATGAAAGTACAAAAAAGATACACAGAAAGTAAAAATAATAATTTATTACATGATGTGGTAATGCAAGTTCCCAGAATTTATTTCAAGGATAATTTCCACATTGAGGCCGAACAAGGCCTATAATAATCAGCAGCCATATTTGACAGGTGTGCAAAATGCTGAATCATGTAGAATGTGTATTAAATGAAGTAGTGTCTGGGGTGATGCAATGTCCTTACTGATTGGCTATATGTGCATGTGTATAACTGTGTGGACATGTGGAGAAGATGTAGGATCTCTTCTGATGAATGTCATGCTGTCATGCTGCTGGTTTGTACTGCTAAAACATCTGTGTATATTGTAAATATACGTGGTGTTGGAAGAAGCTGTCTTTGTCTGTGTGATTCAACTGGACTGCCTGGACTGGGACAAAACTCTGCTAATTTACACCAACAATTTACAATCTGTGTTAGGCATAAATAAACGCAACAACATCTCAGGAATAATGTAAATAAGGAGGGAGAAAGAGAAAGGATATGGGAAAAACAAAGGGAGGGAGGCTGTTTTTCTTTGTGCTGCTTTTCCGTGGTTTCTATATAAAGATTATGATTATCCAAACTGTCTTATCAAAAGATAGGAAACAAAATGCTTCATTCAATCTTAAGAGTGAGAAATTACATCTAATGATTTTATATTAGGTTTTATGTATTCAAAAATTAGGACATGAAAAATTAAAAACTGTATTTTTAAAGCTAAAATCATGTCCACAGAATAAAAACAGAATTAAATCAGTACTAGATGAGTTGTACTAGATGACATGGGAAGATCAAGGCTTGGTAAAAGATAAAATGCCAAAAGACATTTTTCATTCTCTGCAATATTATTAGAATACGGAATAGAGACAGGCCTAAATTAATCCTAAATTAATCATACAAAGTAAGTTGTCGTGGCACCCTCTCCTCGACCCCCGGGCTAGCTGGCCCACTCACATTTCATCATGTGCTGCCAGGGTCCTTCTTCTCCAGTGGCACTCCAATTCAGGCAGGAGCTTGTGCTGCCTGTCCCCACCTCCTCGGGACGGGGATTCTTTACACACATCCAATGAATGGTTGGGTTCCAGAGAAGGCAGAGATGGGTAGCCGAAGCTCCTGTCTGGAGCACCACCTGAGAAGAAGGACACTGGTGGCACATGATGAATTGTGAGTGGGCTAGCCAGCCCAGGGGGTGGGAAGAGGGTATGCACAGCACCTGTGGTGTCGTGCAGTTTACTTCATGTGAAGGGACCCAAATTAATTCTGGCCCATCTCTAATACTGAAACAATGGTATTCCAACCATTGTTTAAAGCTTGAAATGTAGCAAAAGAAAACATATTTATTTGTTCCTTGTAATGCTAGGCTTCAAACCAAGATTTACTTAGATTGTGTATATATCTAATATAGTACATACACCTATCATTGTGAATATTGGGAAGTGCAGAAACAAAATGAATGCTCTCTTTCATCACTGGAGGACCCATCGAAGAGTGCATCGACATGAGTGGTGTGATGATCTGAAGGAGAGTGGGATTTGTAGTCAGAGAAAATGGAGACTGTTAGGTTCAAAGTGAAATGATTTTAAGGCATTGGAATGTGTTAGGCTGTGAAACTGTTTTTCAGTTTGCCTGGTACAGAGGGAACTGCGATAACGAGGCAAGAATGAAGGAGGCCCAGTGTGAAGACTCAACACATACCATCTTAATTGGGAGCAAGATAATGCACCTGGACATCATGAGAATTCTGGGTGGAGAGTTGTGTTATGCCTCTTTGAAGTTAATTGGTTTACAGCAACTGGGTGTAAAAAGTGGGAGGTCTGAGAGATGTAAGAAAAGATGGATGATGGGATATGTTAGAGAGCTTCTTCTAGCTTCTCAAGTTTTTTGGAGTTTTTTTCAAATGGATTGTGCTATGTGAAGGAATGCTTACAGAATGTAGCATGGTAAGGAGGAGGAGGAGATGGGAATAGCCCACCTTAGCTTAGATTTTAGTATTTATTATTTTAATAAGAAATAGCAGCTTTATTTAACTACTGAAATCTTTGGACATGTTTTATGCTAATGCTTTGCAAACAAACTATTTCTATGAATCTATATTTTCTTAATAAAAATAATTATAAAACTCATTGAGGACTAGTCTTTTGAACAGCAAGGTTACACTTAAATCCAGTGGATTGGAATAGGTCACTACTTGCTACCATTGGGAAGTCCTACCTTACTAAGCTACCTTTGTTAGTTCTGAGGAATCACAAAGCCCATGCTTAAGTACTGTAAGAGTATGCAGAAGTTTTCTTTTAAGGTCAGGCTTGTCCATGGAACAGATTCTATGCCCTTCTGAGGATTAAAGGACTTGCCTCAGAGGAAAGGTGGTAGATTTGTGTCCACAGTGACTCCCTGTCCAAACCTCATATTCTCCTTAGGGAGAGCTGAGTGTCACAAATGGTAGCACTGGGGAACAATAAAACTGAAGTAGTGCTAAAGCTCTGGAATTTTCCAAGTGCCAAAATCTATATGTGTGGTTCACAGAGACCACAAGGAAGCAACAGCATTTCACATTTGAAAAATGACACTAGGAGTGGGTGCTGTACATCTGCATGCATCTTTACAAAATTTGATATATTTTCACCAAATAATTTGACAAATAAAATGAATTTTGCTTAAAAGCAATGTTTCTATGTTACATGCAATTTTGGATCTGTTCATGTTTTAAGAGAATGCACAGTCATTTGAGACTGCTTTCCAAGCTGCTCAAATTAATAGCATAGAAGTGTCAAATAATATCTGTTTCTATGAAGAAATATGGTTAACAGTAGTGGCTCCAAATGTCCCTGGATTAATAAGTTACTCTCTGATTAATTTCTACATGATAAACCTATTGGTTTAAGTTCTTTGGGTAAGTCAAGAAGAAGTCTAATAATAAGCACTTGTACATTAGTTTGACCATGGTGGCTGGGATCTTGTCAGACTTGTAGCCTAAACAAGTACTTTTCCCAAAAAAAGTATTTTAATACTTTTTACTTAGTATCAATCCCACAACCCCCCACCCAGTAAAGCAGTACAGGAGACAGATCCACTGATTTCAACTTGGGATTTTGCTTATTTTCTTTGTCCCCTGCAACCATGAGCCTTTTTGTGGTGAATGGACATCCATGTTTCTCCTCTTGTACATATTCCCCATCTCCTCCCTCTCTACTTTGCCATGTCATTAACCATAAAAGAGCTGAAAGATGGATTCACAGAGAGTCTACAGTTCCAACCTCAATGTTCCATTGGAAAGTTTAAACTTTGCAAGGGAATGTGTGTATGTGTGTGTGTGTCTTTCTCCACTTGTACATACTGCTTTTCTCTCATCCTTTTGCTTGACCATGTCATTAAGTCTACAGTAGACTTTAAAGGTATTGTGTCACAGAGCAAGAAGAGTTGCATCACAAGTGCTCTTGGTTCTGCCCCATTCCAATATTCTACAGTTCTGGGCGCACAGAAGTGCAAGTAACTCTTAACATTGGGTAGTCCTAGGGAAGAAAAAGAGTTAATGTTTTGAATTTTTGTGTATTATGTACATAAACTTCTGTTTTTAAAAGCCAGGAAATTCAGCCTTTCAAAAAACCTCCAATTTATGTATGTGGGATATTTTGCTTCTATATCTATGATTCAAAATGCTGGGAAATGGTCCAGCATTGCTGCACAAATTATTCATACACTACCAGCAAGAAAAAAGGATGCCAAGCTTTACATAGCAAATGCCAGCCTGACTGTTGACAACACCAATAGCAGCAGTCAAGATGGTCTACAGGATACCTTTTGACAAAGTGACACCAAGGACTGTCAGGATGTGTGTGAAATAAATCACTTTTAAGTAGTTAGCAGAGTCCCGGAAAGAAAATTTATGCTTTCTCTTCTCTGGACAGCAGTAAAAGATAAGACACAGCAAAACGTTTTGCTCTGAGAGATTAGAACAATATAAGAACAATCACAGACAACCCGTTGTCTTTCTCCAGCAAAGGCTTGTATCTTGTAGTTTCAGGAAAATATTTACAGTAGTTTATATACAGCATTCCAGACAGCAAACAGACAGCATAACACGCAGAATTTCAAGCTCCACCCACAGGAGCATGGTACTGACTTGCTTATTTTTATACACACTCTTACTACCAGGATTGCATCAGATGCACAGTGACTCAGCAGAGTTCCACTGCACATGTCCATCATTGTCATAACTTTAGTATTTAGATAAATATTCTGACAAGGACTTCTGAGAAAATCACAGAAGCTGACTCCTTTTTTTTGTCAGTCGATCACTTCTCACCCAAACACAAAGCAATTGTCATGGCTGTTTTTTGACAAGGTATATTGTTCAGGGCATTAAGGAATTTAAATGACTAGAAGAAATATACCTTTCAAACTGTGTGCACTCAAATTGTGTGCAGTCAAATAATCTCTGTACTTATTTATTTATTTTTATTTATTTATTTAATTTTTCATCCCACTGATCTAGTGGCCAGGCCACTACTATGGGCAGCTTACAATATCATAATGTAAACATATAATACAACTACAAGAAAAATCTAATAAAACATCACACAAAGAAAAACAAATCTCTAAATATAAAATCACACACACATATATATATGATATACATAATAGAAATGTACAATAATCCAGAATTCATGGAACATAGCTGTATAGCTGGAAAGTATTGGAATGTTAATTGTATGGAACTGGCATGAATTTTAAGTGCTTCTGCCTCATGCAAAAGAAATCCTTTTCTTGCATCAGTGTTATTGGTCATCTGGATGAATAAGCCCCCTATCAATTGGTTCCACACAAGCAGAAGTTTCATTACATCACTTGATCATTCATATTTGCTGTAGCCATAGATACTTAGAGTACTTGTTGAAAAACAGCCATGACAATTGGTTTGTGTTTGGGTGAGAAATGGTTAACTGGTGAAAAGGGAGACAGATTCTGGGATTTTACCTTGCTGACACACAAATTAAGGATTATAAAAAAAAAACTGAGGGAAAAAACCAGGCGTTCATTATATTTGCAAACTCAGACAAGACAACATATGGATCACCAAGCAAATATTTTAGAAAAATTAGTTTGTAAAGGAACCTTTCAAGATACAAGCTTTGCATTTAGAACTGCTGAATGTTTAATTTGAATGGACTGAAGATTGAAGTGTAAGACCATGGTTAATTGTTTATAGTTTAAATCCTATAATTTGTTTATATATTTATAAACTTATATATTGGTTGTTTTAGTATCTGCTTTGAAAATACAAGTATAAAGAAAGCACGGTAAAAGTTGTAAAGCACTACAACTGCTTTTGAACAGAAAATGTATGTAAAAAGGTACCATAGAAAAATATGTATAAGTGCATACTTGTACTTATATTTGAAAAGGGAAAATTGAATTTACTTTAAAAAAGTCTAGCTGCTGCTTTTGCTGCTGCTGCTGATGCAGCAGTTGCTGCATCTGCTTTGTGTGTACATATGAATATGTAAAATCATGTATATAGATGTCTGTCTTTGAGTTTTTAAATGGTAGCTAATTTTCCATGTTTTGCAGACGTGCAAGCCACATTATAGGGGAAAAGTGCCCTGAAATATGTTTTTAAGTAACTTTTAATTTAATAAACAAATAATTTTCCAATTTCTGTATTTGTTAGTGGGGGACAGTAATATACGAGGCATTACAGGCAGAGTTTGTTTTGTTTGACATTTTCATCCATGCATTTCCCTCCTGTCTTAGGTCTTCAAAAGTAAAGAATATTAACTGCTAGTGCAATACTTCATTTAACAAATATTCATGTAAATCACAGTGAATATGTGGAGTCGTTGGATGAACAAAGAGAAACAATTCCTCCATTCTTGTTTCTTTTTTTTAAAACACAAAGCTGCAGTGCTGTATACATTGACCTAACTTTTGCCCTCATGCTGATCTACATCAGTTTGAATCCTTCATCCTAGCTTTTATTCATAATTGGTTTACAACTGAATTACTGAACAAAATGGAGTGTTTCTATACAATATAGTACTTCTCATATGTAAGCATTTAGAGCTGACACCTGGGGTTTTCATCCTGGTGGTTTGAAAGAGGCCTCTGACACTAAGGGCACCTCTGCCTCCCATCATATACACATGAGCATACACACACAAAGAGAGACTCCCCTTCATGACATTTGTGTCTATATTTTGCAGAGTAAGAAAGCACTGCTGAAGTTTAACTATATTATTTAGGCATGTCTGACGATTTGTTATAGTCAGAACAGATTGAAGTCTTTTTTGGTGGCCATCGTTGTTTTAAGGAAGTTTTAAAAATTCCCTTCTGTGCAAAAACTTAATTTTTTTTAAAGTGGTCTCGTGTGTTTTTGATACATGTGTTTCTTAAAGCTATAGCTAAAACTCACAACACATGATAACATGTATGGTAATATTTTGTATGTAAGTACTTAGACACTTGTTTATGCAGGAGGTTTCCAACATAGCTTTCACAATGGATATTGTATGACTTCTTTAGTCTTACATTATAGAGTGAGGGTTTATTTTATTCTCCTTTTGGTATATTATACCGCTGCCACTGATGAGAGAGAAAAACTGAAGATACAGGGCACTGGATGCTTACCTGGAATCTGACGTTTTGAGAGATACCAGATCCAAGCATAGAATTACAGTCTTAGAATCATATAATTGTAGAATTGAAAGAAACTCTAAAACTGGGAATACAATGCAACTCACCAACAGAGCCATCATTCTATGCTTCAACTATAGCTGCTGGAAAAAAAGTAATGAAAGGTTTTCTGAAAGTATGTTGTTATTATATTATTATAATCACCTTTAATCATTAGGAAACAGGATGTGTTGATAATTATATGTGACTGGAATGCAAAAGTAGGAAATGAAGTAGAACCAAATACTGTTGAAGAATTTGGCCTAGAATCAGAAACTAAGCAGGAGAACATCTCTTCAAATGGAGGAATGTCCTCCCTAAATGAGGATATATAGCCACCCTATCAAGGCTACATAGTCTGTATCTTCTCCTGGGATGCACAGTAGGGAATTGAACAACCAACTTTTAATGGCCAGTACAGACTACATAATTAGAAGTGTATTTTCCCAATCAAAAGAAAACCAAGGGCAGACTGCAGCACTGACTGAATTGTTAATATCAAAGCCAGAGTAAAGCTGAAGAACAGAAAAGGAATCATAGTGCCAAAATGTTATTGAAATACAATTTTAATGAATTAAAAGCTGATATAAAGAGCAGATTTTCATTACTACTGTCCATAAACCAGAAGAACTGTGAACTGAAGTCAGAGATATTATCAGGGAAGAATGCAAAAATATAATTCCTATAATCAAAAGGAACGCCTAGATGGATGACTGAAAAACACTTAAAATTGTTGAAGACAGATTAGATGCTGTCACGTTCCCGCCTGTCCCTTGTGTTTCACCAATCAGAGGGCACAAGCTGCGTGTCGTGTCACTGCCACCAGTTGATTACATCAACATTGTTTATTATTAATCACAGAGGTCCAGTCAACGTGTAATTTTAAAAAGAACCAAATAGAAGTTGTTTATTATTACAGGTGATGAAGGTACAATCAATGTCGTTAACTCTTAACAAAATATCCTTCTTCATACACTCTCAACCGCCAACCCTGTCTCTCCACTCCAAACTCCGAAATCACCCAATCCTCCAATCTCCTAATCTGCAATCTCCTAAAACACAAATCCTGTAATCTCCTAATCTCCAATCTAACTCCCTCCTCCCCATGCAGAGACTCTTATATCTCGTAACTCCACCTTTCCAGCACTCTCATTGGTCCATGCAGATGGCACATTAATATTCATGACCTGAGGGGACACCACACTCCTCCCCCCTTAATAAGTTTGTGATAGGAGGGGAAACTTAATGGTTTGCCCTCATAAACAAATGAAAATACATGCAAATATTAACCTCTTACATTACTTACATTACTAAGGACACATTACTTACATTAATAAGGATTGCATTACATTACTCTTACATTACTAAGGATACATTACTATTCTTTTTACCATCACTATACATACCTCTTAGTTTATTAATATCCAAGCCAATGTTGCACTTTTAGAGTATTCCATAACTATCACACAAACAGAACAGTTACTATTGAACTCAGATAAAAACAAAGAATTTTCTCTAGTCATTTGGCCTTCGAGACAAGGTGTCAGCAACCACATTCTGGGTCCCTTTCACGCTGTGGATTTCAAAGTCAAAGTCTTGTAGAATCAGCATCTATCTCATCAATTTGCTGTTGTTGGCTCGAATATTCCTTAGCCATAGACAAGGAGAGTGGTCGCTGCACAGGACAAATATTCTCCCCCAAATGTATGGCTTCAGCTTTTGCAGCATCCATACGATAGCTAGACACTCTTTCTCGATGGTAGATAAATGTTTCTCACCAGGTTGGAGTTTCTTGCTGATGTACGTTACTGGATGTAGATTCCCACTGTCATCTGCTTGGCACGGCACGGCTCCCAGTCCCACGTTTGATGCATCCGTGTAGATGATGAACTCACGATCGAAGTCCGGTGCAATGAGGACAGGTCCTGAAGTCAGCGCCCTTTTCAGACAATCGAAGGCTACCTGGCACTCTGACGTCCACTGGATGTTTTCAGCTTGCTTATTTCGGGTTAAGTTTGTTTTCCTTTTGATTAGTGGCTTCATTTTCTCAACTGTGGGGAGGGTAGGCAGTTTCTTCAACTCCTCCAGAACAGCTATGGCTGCGTTCTTCTTTGAAATCTTCTTGCCCTTGCCTTCACCCTAACGTACAAACTCGACCACAGGTACTTTTGTCACAAAGCTCTTCATATGAGGGGGACCACTTTCCCGGGTCACCTCAAAATTCACAGGCAAATTCCTTTTCAGTGCAATCTCAAACACTTGGTTTATTTCAGATTTATTGAGATTTTCATCATCTGGTTTTCTCCCATTAATCTCTGGTTTTTCAGGTAGGGGCTCATTTTGCGGATTTTTAGTGCTTTTGCAGCTACATGTTGAGCCTTCTTAATACTAGTTCCTTCCGCTTCCCAGTGCTGTCATAACAAATCTACAGGTCCAGACCATGCTTACTGCAATTTATTCCCCTTTATGGGTCTCACCAACATTCTCACCTGAGTACTTCATCCTCAGGACAGTATGTTCTTTCTCGGGCCTTTTTATCACATCAGCTTTTCTGCTTTTCTTGAGCACCCTTTAAGTTTTGCTCTGCTATCTCTAAGGATTTTTGTAAAGTGTTCATTAGATTATCCATCTACTCTATAACAGATTCAGGGTCACCCTCTTTATAATCGTCCCAGTCCTGACAAAGTAAATCTAGGGGCCCTCTTATTTTGCACCCAAATAAAAGTTGAAAAGGACTAAACCAGGTACTTTCTTGGGGTATGTCCCTATAAGTATATAATAATGACTGCAATTTATTATCCCAATCATTTGGGTTCTCTGCTACATAAGCACATATTCTCATTAAGGTCCCATTAAATTTCTCCACTAGACCATTGGTCTGGGGATGATAAGGAGAAGAAGTGATGTGGGAAATTCTGCAGACTTGCCACAATCGCTTCATTATTTTGGAAGTAAAAGATGTTCCCAAATCTGTTACTATTTCTGAAGCAAAACCCATTCTGCACATGTAGTTAACTAAGGCATCTGCCACAGTTTCGGTCTCTATATTTCTTAGGGGTACTGCTTCAGGGTATCTAGTGGCATAATCTATAATAGATAGGATGGAATAATTTTAGCATGGCAGCAATGTAAGTCTCTGGCTTATTGTAAATAGCCTGAAGGGCCATTTTACAATCCATGTTAGCATTTTCAAACACCACCTGTTTCATTAAAATATTAGCAGCGTCAACATTTTCCACCTGCCATTCAATCGCTCTTTGCAATTTGTTAATGAAAGACATATAGTCCTCTGTAGGACCCTGACACAAACTGGCAAAAGACCCTAAAGGGGTACCTTTTTCTGGGATTTTTATCCAGGCTGCTCTAACAATGTCAGCCACTTGTGCCAATCCCCTGCTAGGGATGGTAATCTGCTGTGCTATGGTGACAAAAAGTCCTTCTCCAGTTAGCATATCTGCAGACACAGCAATATTGTTTTGTAAATTATCCATGGCATAATGGCAGCAGCATCTTTCCATTCCTGCCAAAAAAGTAGAAATTGCCCAGGAGAGAGCATAGCTTTAACCAAGACTTTCCAATCAGCTGGAATGAGGTTTCCATTTTCTCGTAAGCCATCAACCAACCCGAGAGTCAAACTGCTATGGAGACCGTTTTCAGTTACACTTTTTTTTCAACTCTTTAAACATGGCAAGGGGAAGGCTTTCATGAACACGGTGTCCCTGATTGTTACGAACCACAGGACAAACAGACATAAGGGGGAGGGCAGCAGTAACATCCTCCGGGTTTCCTTGGGCCATAACATCAGATAACATTTGCTGCACTGCTGAACGAGGAGGGGGAGAAAAGGGGGAGGGGGAGGAGGAAAGGGGAGAAGAGGCCATTGGAAGAGCGGCAGGAGCTGCATAGGAAGGAGGATTGTTTCTATTTTCATGGAGATCAGGTGGCCTAGAGGGTGGCAAAATCTGAGGGGCTGTTGGAAAATTAGCTAAAGACTGAGCTAACAAAGGGTTCGCGGTCTTTGAAATCGCATCCCGGCAAAGATGCCATGTATGGAGGACTTTTACCGGAGCAACTGGGTCCTTTTGAAGTTTATTTCCAATTTTATCCCAATCTGAAAGCTTAAGGCTTCTTCCTTTTGGGTACCATGAACAAAAAGTACTTATTTCCTTCAGTAAATCCTCAACTGAATCAGATACGTCACGGTGACCCTCTCTATGAAGCAAATAAATCAAGTCTCTTTTATGTTGTTTTTGAAGCGGTGAAAGAGAGCTTCCCATTGTTTTTTTTTTTACTAAATACTCACCTGAGATCCAAAAGTGGATGTGAGGATGTGTCTGTAGCCCTTGCCGGGCAAGGTGAGCTGCCTATGCCTCAGGTGATGTTGATGTCCCTTTCAAAGGTCTGTTTGATGTCCCTGTTCGGGCGCCAGATGTGGGTGATCATGGAACAAAGGAAGGCAATTAGCCTTAGAGGAAGTACAAAGGAGTCGACAACCAGATGTCCGAGCCAGTGGAGCCTCAAGGCAACGCCCTGAGAACTCTTTTTATTAATTTAGCATGATTACATAGTATGTTGTGAGAATTCAGATAGGATACTAGTTACCTAATCGTAACCAGGATTGGCTGAGGAAACTCTTTGATCTAATGCTCTACCTCTAAGCAAAAGGGCAGAATGAGGGGTTACCCCGCCCACTGCAGCTGCCACTTCCTGCCAGGAGTGTGTGCATGTCACTGGAACAGAATGTAGCTACAACCTTTAAGCAGAGGTTTCCCACACTACGTCTTCTTAGTGTGGGAAATTAGAGTCTAAGACTGAATGGGTAACCACTTCTTACCACAGATCCTAACCACTCCTAGCTAGGAATACCTTCAAACTCAAGCCCATTCAATTTTTCACTGGATTGTTTCGTATCCCACTGCTGCCACCAATTTGTCACGTTCCCTCCTGTCCCTTGGTTGTTTCACCAATCAGAGGGCATAAGCTATGTGTCGTGTAGCTGCCACCAACATCAACATTGTTTATTATTAATCACAGAGGTCCAGGCAATGTGTAATTTTAAAAAGAACCAAATAGAAGTTGTTTATTATCACAGGCGATGAAGGTACAATCAATGTCATTAACTCTTAACAAAACATCCTTCTTCATACACTCTCAACCACCAACCCTGTCTCTCCACTCCTGTCTCTCCACTCCAAACTCCGAAATCACCCAATCTTCCAATCTCCTAATCTGCAATCTCCTAAAACACAAATCTTCTAATCTAACTCTCTCCTCCCCATGCAGAGACTCTTATATCTCATAACTCCACCTCTCGAGCACTCTCATTGGTCCATGCAGATAGCACATTAATATTCATGACCTGGGCAGATGCCACACATGCAAAAGTAAGAAAAAACAGAAATAGGGAGAGAATTGTAAATTCAACCTTTCAGTGACTGTGGCTTATAGATAAATAGCATGCAGATAAATAGATAGATAAATAGCATTCCTCTTCAGTTTGGTGTTGTTTTCTTGGTTTGATGGCTCTTGTGATTTCATTCTTGGAATAGCTATTTGCCTGTAGGGCCCAATTCAGATGGTTGAGTTTGGTGCTGAGAAATTGAGCTTCACAGTTCTGATGCAAAACCAGTGTTTTGATTATGCCTCTTTTTTGTTGTGGGTGGTGGTTGGAGTTTTTGTCTAGGTACCGGTCTGTGTGGGTGAGTTTTCTGTAGACCTTGTGTTCCAATAGGAGGTCAGTTTTGTGTATGACCATGACATCTGTCAGAACCGGCATCCCCTGAAGGATTGCTCAATTCCTGAACAGAGAGTGTCCAGGTGTAAGTGTACTCCTAATTAGCTGAGCAGAGTCCGGGTGACTCAGCCAGGACGTAACACAAACCCCTTACCACAAGTCTGTTCTAAAGATGTCAGAGTATGAAATTTACAGGCCTGAACAGAACAGAAGTATTAATGAGCTGCCATGATGATCAGGTGTGTCAAATGCTGAGTCACAGTGACTCAGGAGGGCTGGCACAAAGATGATGCAACACCTGCACTGATTGGATAAAGCCAGATTCATAAGTGTATATATATGTACTGTGTAGTGAAGATGTATCTCCTGCTATATTGATGAATTCATGGTGTCATGCTGTCACTCTGTATACTTGTAAATATCCTGTAAATACATGTGTGGTGCTGGAAGAAGCTGAACATGTCTGAGTGAGTTATTGCCATCAGGACCTGAAAGTACTCTGCTGATTTTCCGCATGTTCACGCACTGACAAGGGGTTCTGGGCCCAGCGACGTGCCCTGCGAAGACCACCTTGCGCAAAGAAACGTGGTGAGTACCAGAGGGTGCCACTATAGTGGATGAAGGAAGAAATAGAGGTCCTGGAAGGTGAGAGTTCTGCCGTTGTGAGCCCAGGAGGGGAAAGAAAATGGAGGACTGAGAGCAGAGCCAGCAGCATGCAGGCGTTTGGAGGAATGAGTATGGGAGGTTTTCCCCTGACAAGATTAAACAAGAAAAATTACCAAACGTGGTCCATCAAAGCTGAGATGTTGTTAAGGAGGGAGGATCTGTGGAAGATTGTAGACGTTCCCCCCCCAGGCATTTGATGAGGATGAAGAATGGCTTAATGAGAGAGCTTTAAGCACGTTAATTCTTTGCTTGGAAGACAGCTAGTTGGTGCATGTGCGTGGCTTGGCTTCAGCAAGGGCTTGTTGGGACACTCTGAAAAAAATCTATGTGAGAGATACGGTAGGAACCAAGGTATCTCTAACAAGAAAACTGTACAGATGCAGATTACAGCCCGGTGAAAGCATGTCTGAACATCTGCAGAAAATGAAAAATCTCTTTAACGAATTAGAACAAAGAGATATGCAATTTCCAGAGAACCATAAAGTTTACGTCATTCTAAGCAGTTTGCCAGAACAATATGATGTCTTGGTCACCAGTTTGGAATCAATGGACGAAGCAGATTTGACGTTAGAGTACCTGATGGGCAGATTGTTGGAGGAGCAGCAGCGTCGGAGTGAGAGATCTGACAGCAGAATAAAACAAGACAGCCTGCGGCGAAAGAACGAGGACGGCTGGAAACAGAAATCAGATTACAGCTCACAGCAGAGAGATGCGGCTTCCAGGAGGGGAGAGCACAATAGTTGAGTGATGACTGTGAGACACTGTTTTGCCTGTGGATCACAGAGACATCTGCTGAGAGACTGCAGAGAGGCCGGCAGCAGAAGCAACGAAAAAAAGGGGAGGATTTCTCTTGTCCAGGCAGCAAGAGATAAATCCAAGGTCGTTGCAGAAGCCAGCTAGATAATTGACAGTGGAGCTGTTTCACATTTAACTAACAAAAAAGATTTATTTTCTTCCCTAGGTGCTTCGAAGCAGAACTGTGTAAGCCTGGCCAACGGAGAAAAATCAGAAGTTACTGGAGAAGGGACAATTTTTATAACAGGTTTGGCAAAGGAACTTAAAAATGTGCTTCTAGTTCCACAGCTAGATTGTAACAGTTTCAGTGTGTCTGCTCTTGATAAAGAAGGGTATGTAGTGATATTTGAGAATGGTAAATGTACAATTAAGAAAGGAAACTATGTTCATGCAAAGGCAAAACAAGAGAACAATCTTTATGTGCTAACGTGTAAAACACAAAGTGACACACATGCTATAGTGAAAAACACACCTCAACATGATCAGTGCGCACATCTGTTACACAGGAGATTAGGTCACGTGAATTTTAGAACACTGGAAAGGATGGAAACAATGGCAAAAGGTGTTAAATTGAAGAAATGTAAAAACTACTTAGATTGTAATGTTTGCAAATTGGCAAAGTCAAAAGTGAGCCCTAAAGGCAAGGAGCGCACCAGTCAAATGAAAAAACCTTTTCAATTGGTGCATGCTGACTTAATTGGGCCTTTTGTGCCATCTGTTGGTGGAGCAAAATATGTATTAGTTATTGTGGACGATTATTCAAGATATTCATGTTGTTACCTGTTAAAGAACAAAGCCGAAGTGTTCAATAACTTTAAAAATTGGTTGAAATTTATACAGAGACGTTATGGCCACAAGGTGGCACAAATTCAGACGGATAGGGGTTCTGAATTTATGTCAAACAAATTTCAAAATTGGCTGGAAATTAATGGCATATATCACAGAAAAACGAGCCCATATTCACCCTTCCAGAATGGAGTAGCAGAACGAAGAAATGGCGTTCTGCAAACTATGAAAGATGCATTGTTAGCAGACGCTAACATGAGCCATGGGTTTTGGGGTGAAGCCCTTCTTACATCGAATTATATTCTGAACAGAATTTGGTCATCTGCGATAGGGCAGACCCCATATTACATGCTGTATGGGAAAGAACCATCCTTTCAGCACATGAGGGTTTTTGGTTGCAGTGCATGGGTCCCAAAAGAGACCAGAAGGAAGGGGAAACCAAAAGCAAAGAAAATGAAATTTTTAGGTTATGAAAGGGGCTCAAAAGCATATCATTTCTTAGATGGAAACAGGGATGTGGTGATATCAAGGTCAGCAAGTTTTTGTGAACATGAGAATTGGGATAGGGTTCACACTAACTCTCAAGTTTTCATACCAATTACAGACATAGGGAGAAGTGAGAATAGGAAGTCAGAGCCAAGAGAAGAGGCTGAAGAGGACACAAGCTGAAGCACGTCAGAAGAAGAAGAAGAGGACGATGGACAGTGTAGTGAGTCAGAAAGTGAGGTAGAAATTAAGGAAGAGCCACAAATCAAGGAAGAGATACAAATCCCCAGGAGATCTGAGAGGGCTAACAAAGGTATTCCACCTACAAGGTTTGATGTAGGGGAAATCAAGGTATGCCATGTTTATCAGGAGCCCAAAAGCTATGAGGAAGTAATGTCACTTCCAGGTGTAGAGAAAAAGAACTGGCAGGAGGCCATGAGAGAAGAAATGAAGTCAATGGATGAAAACAAAGTTTTTACAGAGACTGGGCTGCCACTAGAGCATAAGGTGATTGGCAGCAAGTGGGTTTTCAAAAGAAAATTACAAAATAATGGGTTCTTCAGGTACAAAGCGAGGTTAGTGGCTCAAGGTTTTACACAAAAGAAACATTTACATTATGATGAGGTATTTTCACCCACAGTGAAGGCAGAAACCATGAGGGTGGCTTTGACTTTAGCAGCATCCAGAGGTTACATCATAAATCACTATGATATCACAACTGCATATTTGAATGCTGAATTAAAGGAGGAACTGTATATGGCAAAGGCACCTGGCTTTGAAGGCTCAAAACCAGGAATGGTTTATAGATTGAATAAGGCCATTTACGGGTTACGACAATCAGCAAGAAACTAGAACCAATGTTTACATTCAGCGTTAGAAAAAACTAAATTATAAAAACAGTCTGGCTGATCCTTGTCTATATACAAAGGAGTGTGGAAATGAATTAAATATCCTATTGGCACATGTTGATGACATTTGTTTTATGATGAAGGATCAGAGCCAAATAGAATCATTTGAAAATCAGTTGAAGAAAGAATTTAAATTGAAGAATTTAGGTCCAATACAAAATTATTTAGGGGTGCAAATACAGAAACAAAACAAAGGTTTTGTACTAAGTCAAAAGATGAAAATTGAGCAAATGTTAGAAAGGTACAATATGCAAGAATGTAAAATTGTACAAACCCCTATGGTTGTGGATTTTCAAAAATCTGAAGCAGAAAGCAAAGAATTTGAAAATCAAGAAATTTATCAATCTGCGATTGGCAGCTTAATGTACTTAGCAAACTGGACTAGGCCAGACATTGCAGCAGCAGTGAATATATTGAGCAGACATGTGTCTAAGCCCACAGTGAAGCATTGGCAAGGAGTAAAAAGAGTATTCAGGTACTTGAAGGGAACAAGTGACAGGTGTCTGGTCATAAAACCTTCAAAAGAATTAAAGCTGATGGCTTATGTTGACAGTGATTGGGCGAATGATGAAAGTGATAGGAAATCAATGTCTGGATTCACAGTGTTATTTGCAAATGTGTTAGTAGGGTGGAAATCTAGAAAACAAAGCTCCATCACTACTTCAACAGCTGAGGCTGAGTTTGCTGCATTATCAGAGCTGTGCTCAGAAATACAGTGGTGCCTCGCAAGACGAATGCCTCACGCAACGAAAAACTCGCAAGACAAAAGCGTTTTGCGATTTTTTTGGTGACTCGCAAGATGATTTTTTCTATGGCCCTGCTTCACAAGACGAATTTTTTTCCTTTTCTTTCTTCTTAAATTTCAATGTATTCCTATGGGAAACCGTGCGCTTCGCAAGATGAAATTTTCGCAATACGACATGACTCGCAGAACGAATTATTTTCGTCTTGCGAGGCATCACTGTAGTATGGTATAGACAGTTAATCAAGGATCTAAGGGTTGAAACATGCAATGCAATAAAGGTATTAGAGGATAACACAACTTGCATCCACATGGCAGTGACAGAAAAAATGAGGAACAGAAGTAAACATGTAGACATTAAATATCATAATGTTAGAGAAGCCATAGAAGAAAAGCTAATAGAGTTACAGTACTGTGAAACAGAGAAAAACATTGCTGACATAATGACAAAACCATTGAGACATAATGAGATAACCAAAGATATGGGTATAAATTCTGCTCAGGCGTAAATTAGGAGGGGTGTCAGAGTATGAAATTTACAGGCCTGAACAGAAGTATTAATGAGCTGCCATGATGATCAGGTGTGTCAAATGCTGAGTCACAGTGACTCAGGAGGGCTGGCACAAAGATGATGCAACACCTGCACTGATTGGATAAAGCCAGATTCATAAGTGTATATATATGTACTGTGTAGTGAAGATGTATCTCCTGCTATATTGATGAATTCATGGTGTCATGCTGTCGCTCTGCATACTTGTAAATATCCTGTAAATACACGTGTGGTGCTGGAAGAAGCTGAACGTGTCTGAGTGAGTTATTGCCATCAGGACCTGAAAGTACTCTGCTGATTTTCCGCGTGTTCACGCACTGACAAAAGAAAACCCTTGCTTTTACTTAAGTAAATTAAGCAAGAAAAATAAAAGAGAAAAATCATGAGCTTTGGAGTCTGCCAGGACAAACAAAGCTCAGGCGAAAGGACTCTGTAGCATTCTGTGGCCTAACTATTCTTCTGGAAGCACGCTCAGCAGACTTGCCGTTCAAGAGACCAATCTTAAGGATTTTAAGAATATTTTTTATTGAAAAAATAAAGTATTTAAAGATATTCAGTTTGTTGCATAAGCAAAGCATAAGTTACATTTCCATAAGATATTGCAGTTAGAATCTTAACAAAATTCAACTAGCAAAAATAAAATAAAATTCTAAAAAGCTTCTTTAAGGGTAGGCAAGGGTTAGCCCCCCTCTAACTCTCTCTCTATACTACATCTTAGCATAAAGCATACAAAATGGCTCTCTAGAAACTAGAATCTGGCATCTGAGTCTGGTAGCTTTCTAAGCCCTCCAATCTCTTCCAGTTCTTCCAACAACGTCCATCACTGTCCATCACTGTCCATGTGGCACCATCCTCCATTTTCTATCTTCTTGGCACCACCCATCTTCTTCGTCCCTTCGAGATGTTGACCAATGGGCGTAAAGGACAGTCCATTCCCATCACGCCTCCTTTTCCCATGTTGTTTTCCAACTCCTCGTCTCGGGTCTTGATCCAGACAATGGTGTTGTGTCTTTACTCCTTATCGTCTCATAATATGGCTGTTTACATGGAACTTTCCCATCACCTCTTGGAGAAAACATTCCCATGGTACAAAATCATGCTAACACATATCCAATATGGATTCATTCTATAACTTTCCACAACTACATATCCCATCTTCAGTTCAAGTTTTAAACTTAATAATCACAACCTTAATAATGGAAAGGGAGTTGGCCCTCTATTTCTTTTTCCATGGTGAATTGTATATTTGGGTGGATGCTGTTGAGATGATTTAGAAAGTCTTCCAGTTTTTCTTCACCATGGTTCCAAATTGCGAAGGTGTCATCCACGTATAGGAACCAGACTGTGGGTGCGAAGGGTGCCGAACCAAACTGAAGAGGAAAAACAGCCACCCACAAATAAAGTATTTCTGCCATAAATCAAAGGGATTACGGACAGCATGGGAAAACTTTTGAAAAAACACAACGTACAAACAGTATTCAGGCCCACCACAAAAATACAACAAATGTTACGGTCAGCAAAGGACAAAAAGGACCCCCTCACCACTGCAGGAGTATACCGGATATCTTGCAGTTGTGGCCAGGTATATATTGGAACCACAAAACGCAGCATCCACACCAGAATCAAAGAACATGAGAGACTATACTCTAAGCAAGATTACTATAAGTGATGTATTTTTTATTCCTGAGTGCAGGAGACCTGTTCCATGCACTCATGAGCAGAATGGAATAGCTGAAAGGAAGCCGAGATGTTTTGGAGATGACCAGATGTATGCTTGTGGATGCAAAGTTTTCCAACAAATTTTGAGGTGATGCAATTATGACAGTAATGTATCTCCAGAACAGATTGCCAATTTAAGCCATTACAAAAGCACCATTTGAGCTAGGGCATGACAGAGTACCAAGCATAGAACATATCAGAGATTTTTGGAAGCTGGTTTATGCTTATATACAAAAACAAAAAGGCACAAACTGGACTGTAGAACTGAAGAGACTATTTTGCTTGGCTATGATCTTGGCAGCAAAGAGATGTGATGAACTTAAAAACAGGTGAAGACTGCTGGATAGCTCAGTGGTTTAGGTCTCTGGTTGTGAAGCCAGAGGTTGGGAGTTCAATTCCCCATTGTGCCTCCTTGACAGGGACTGGACTTGATGATCCATACGATCTCTTCTAGCTCTGCATTCTAAGGTTCAAAGGTCATGTGGTTCATTTTGATTAACCAAAGAAAGCTGACAAAAGAGGAACAGAAGACAAGTATGTTGGACCTCTCTTAGATGAAGCTGTGCCAGTCTCTCCACAACCTGAGCCAGATATGAAGCAGGAAGGCGATAACATAAAAACTGAAAACAGTACACCAAGAAAAGGAGACACAGGTGGAGATGCTGAGGCTGTTGAACTGGAAAAGGCACCTATGCTGCAAGATGTTGCAGAGTCACCCACCAGACATTCATTGTTACCCTACAAAGGTGTACCAGCTTCTCACCTGTCCTACTTTGCAAGGTCATCACAGATAAACCAACCTGCGATCTGGGAGGAGATTGAGCTCATGCTATCAGATGAAACTGCCAGATGGAGAAAAGCTGCAAAGGAAGAAATAGAAGCACTGTACAAAAATGAGATATCGACAAAGCTACCACCAGGCAAGAAAGAGGTGTGTGTGTGTGTGTGTGTGTGTGTGTGTGTGTGTGTGTGTGTGTGTGTTGTGTGTGTGTATTTGTAGAACATAGACATTATAGAAATTATACCTCCAAAAAAATGGTACAAGAAACTAATAAGGGATGCATGGATCTGCTGCCCCAAGCACTCTTTAGGATTAGAATTCTACTGCAGAATACACACACACACGGTCTACATATAACATGAGACTTCAAGCAAGGTCATGCAGATCAGACTTGTGGGGAAAGTTCCAATTGGATATGGCCAGCCATACATAACTTCAAAGGGGCTCAATCCTCTCTTCCCCTGCGGTAGAATTTCTATATTCTACTCAGCCACTAGATTGTGGAAGCAGGTCAACTCGACCAAGTCCAGTTTCCTGGGATATTTTCCTCAAATGAATCAGACCCCTTCAGGGTCTGATTCATTTGTTCTATATCTCCCTATCTCTTTCCCTTCCACAGTCTGGTATCCCCTGCTCTTCCACATGACCTCAAATGTATGGCTTATTCCAAATGCATATCTGGAGTCAGTGTATATATTCATCTTCTTCCCTTGTCCCAACTGCAACATCCGGATAAGGCCTACTAACTCAGCCTTTTGGGCTGATGTGTCGGGGGGAAGTCATCTTGCCTTCACTATTTCTTCTTCTGCTACCACTACATATCCTGCCCTTCTCTGTCCTTCTTTCACATAACTGTTTCCATCCACATAAAACTTACAATCTGCATGGGAGATGGGCACGTCCCTCAGATATTTTCTGTTAGAGAATTCCTGGTCTATTGTATGTACGTAATCATGGAGAACGTGCTTTCCCATTTCTTTTGGTTAAGGGAGCAGGGGAGCAGGATTGAGGCAAGTGTTGGTTGCCAGTTGTACCTCCAATAAAGCCACCTGGTACTGACTTAACCGGGTGTGTCCCACTTTTTGTTCCAGCACCATTGCTATCTCATGAGGCACATGGACTATAATGGCATGAACTTCCCTGCTTCCTTGCATAACAAGACTGTGACTGCCACTACCCCAAGGCATGTTGGCCAGCCTTTTGCTACTCGGTCCAACTATTTCGATAGATAAGCAGCTGGCTTTTGCCAGTTGCCAATCTGCTGAATGAGGACTCCAAGGGCCAGTCCATTTCTCTCATGCACAAAGAGCTCAAAAGGCCTCTCTGGATCTAGTAAACCAAGGACAGGGGCTGACAGGAGCTTCTCCTTCAAAACCTTGAAACCCATTTCTTGGGTTGCCTCAACCCTCTCCCCTGGTTCTTTCAATCCTTCTTAAAGAGGCTTTGCCAATACAGAGTAATTTGGGATCCACAGTCTGCAAAAGCCCGCCATGCCCAGGAATACTCTCCATTCTCAATTGGTGTTTGGCAAGGCTACCCAGAAATGGCCTCTTTCCTTTCTCTAGTCAACTACCTTTGTCCTCTAAATATGGTAAACTCCCTGTATGTCATTTCCTTTTGATTTATCTGTGCCTTCTCCCTAGATACTTTAAACCCCTCAAATCTTAGGAAATTCAGCACTGATTGTGCCTTTTTTGCTTTACCTGGGGACCCAGCTGCCCAGACCCATGGAACAACTTGATTGCTTACATCCTCCAGTTCAGGTGATATGATCTTTTCCAAAGGGGGGCGGGTTCCTTCTGCCAGCAGTTACCTAGCACTGCATCCTCATTGCCGGGACCTCCCATCTCTTCCACATGGCCCTCATCCTCCCCATCTGCTATCTTCCCCTCTAAGAGCCACTATCTTGGGTTCCTTGTCCTTTGCCTTTTTCTTTTGTTCTTCCTCCTCTTGATTGCTGTAAACCTTAAAGGCTGCTTCAACCAGTGCTTGCCTGGTGGCTTCCATTTTCTGTAGCTTGTGCTTTATATCTGCTGCTGCATTCTGGATATAGATTGAGTGGTTTTCCTCACCTTCCAGGTCTAGACTGGTGGATTGTCTGAAGATCCTGTAAAATCTCTCCAGATAGATGGCTGCATTCTCATTCAACCCCTGAAAAACCCCATAGACTTTATGCATTGCCTTCAGTTTTGTAAATCCCTTCCTTAATGCCTCTAGGATACATTTAGTGTTTTTCTTTTCCTTTCCATGTTTTTCCTGCACAACTAACACTATGCCCTTCAAATTGCATAGATATGTATTGGGGTACATCATGGCTAAGGCAAAATGTCTCATACTTCCCAGTGGTGTATTTGTGGACTGCTGCCCACATCATATGCCTTTCTGCTGCTGTTAAAAGCACATTCAGGAGTTGGTTTGGCACCAATTGCTCACACAGAGAGTACAGGACTGCCCTGACTGCACTCTTCCCCTGCTTCTGTATCTGGGGATGGGTACGGTCTGTTAAGTTAAGCTATCCTGAAGGTTCATATTCAGGTGTTTGAACTAGCCTCCCACTCCTGGCTCCCTTTTCTTCATCAGTCAAAATTTCCGCCTCCTCATCCAGCAGAGCATTCCCTTCTGGGTGTCCTTGCTTTTGACCATTGACCATCTCAGGCAACAAGCCTTGGGTCAGGATCGGGGCGGCTGCACCCAAAGTTCATGTAGCAGTTCTGCTCACCCCTGGGAAAATACAAGGACCACTCATGCTCTCATACAACCGGACACCTCCCACTACGAGTATCTACTATACTCACCCAAAACCAGACTGAAAGGGAAGTCCAACTCCTGGCCTCTTGGTATTTCCCTTTTGTAGGTCTCCAAAGAAAAATGGAACGCCCAGGGAGCTAGAGATCCCTGTATGGGCCACCAGATTCTGTTACCCAATTTTAGGTGGGGATGGTCCCTGATGGAAGACCAAGAAAAGGAGACCAGCCTGGTGCAACACAATTTTATTAAAGCAATGAGATACATGCTAGTGGCTATGCTCTAAAGACAAGCAAAAGCCCCTTACAAAGACCAAATCCCCTTCTTATAGGTTTATTATCAATTACTTATGCTAAACTACTTAAGGTGGAGGTATGGGGTGGTGCCAGAGGCAAGGCCTGGACAAGAGGTTTCAACCAGTTTTAGGACATTGCTGGCCATTCCTGATAAGGGATGTGTATTCCAGCCTTATGTTGTCTAGGCCCCTTCTCAAGGCCACTCTCCTGTCTTCCTTCATAAAACTACAGCAATAAATATTCCTAAAGAACAGGCACATAGGCACAGGCAGGCCCCAAGATTCACACCTCACCGCAAGGTACAGACAATTTGTAACTTTAAGGCTACATGATGGCCCCTCAGGATAGTTACATGGCAAATCATAGTTATAAGGCTAACAAAATGACAGTAGACATCCTAACCAAGCTTTTTCTGAGACCACTTCCAGAACTTGTGTAGTGAAATAGGTCTTCAAGAGGGCAGTTCCATGTGAGTTTAAGAAGGTTTGTTGGAGTTTTTACATGCACACATGGTGTCTGGAGAATGTGTGGCTGGGAGGGACCTTTCTGGACTGGGGTGACTGTCAGTCTATCCAGCACTAACCAATAGTTCCCTCCTATCTCTGAATTCAAAGAGACCCTTGTGTCTCTGCTCAACTGTCTTTCCCCTCTCTTTAGACTATTGAGATCTGCTGTTGAAGGCAGTCATGTTTGTCAGTTTGCTGTTTATCTGTTCACTATAAGTAAATAAAATATTTTTATTCTTTCTACCATTAACGCCTAAGAGTTACTGACACCTTAAGTGCCAGTTAATGAGAAAAGAGGTGGAGTACTCTTAAACTTGAAGCTATTCTGCTCTGTGAATCCCTGCAGTTCTGCTGTGCAGCTAGCAGAATTTAACCAAAATTTTGAAAACTCTGAAACTAATATCTAGTGAATATAACTTAGATTGTGCATATAAATCCCACTGTATCAGTCCAAACATGGCATAATTTAAGCCACAGGTTTGATTATTGTTTATCGGCATAATAATCCAGGAGGCAATTGGGATGCTGTCCATGTAATTGTTTCTGAAGCCATACACCCTGCACTGAAAAATGTTCATTAATATAGGGTATTTCTCATTCACAAGTTGCAATACTGTTAGTTTTCTGCTATCATCTAGTGAAGTGGAGCTGTATTCAGGTTGAAGTAGTTTTGAAGTTTTGACAATTTGATCCATGCAGAGATTCTTGACTTGGACAAGTTCATGTCCACTGATGTTCCATGGCAAATAAAGGCACACCCTTGGATGATGGTGCCAGTGTTTTGCCAGTAGGACTTGGGTATTCCTATTTAAGTCAATGAGATCACTGTACTTTCAGTCAATTCCCAAATATTGTGTTGATACTGAGATTCCCCCATTATTAATAGCAGAATTGTTTCCTTCTGCATCAAGTTATATTGTGATGGGAAGGTGGAGTGACGGCAGTGAGAGCAGAGGGAATCCCAGGGCTCTGGGAACCCCGTGTAAACTCTGGGTCAGCAGACCCCCCCAGCAGTGGAAAGGGGGCCAAGATCCTACAAGAGAGTAGGGCTTGCAGTGGAGGAGAGTAGGGGAACTCCAAATTCAGACAGCAATCTGTCTTCATGAGAATTTCCTTTCTCAAAGCATCTGGCCGGGAGACGCCATATCTTGGTGAATTAGCTGCCTAACTTTGTCAAGGTGGGAAGTTTGGAGAAGATATTTACTTGACTACATGACTGTGCATAACTGGCCTTTTATTTCTCATGAGCAAGTACAGTTCAAACTGAAGTTGCTGACTCAAGAGCAGAAAGAAATAAACAGAGCGGCGGAGGAGCGATAAAGAAAACAGAAGACTAAAAAAAGAAACCCAGCTAAATTGGGGCAATTAAGAGACAAATTAGCTGCCACTTAATGTCTCTTTGAAATGTACCGGATAACTTTATTTTCTAAATAGTTTTGTTATTGTATCCCTGAAACATCAGCTAACTTTTAACTACGTCACATTTTAAAGAAACGAAACTTAAGAGCCATGGACGAAATCACTTTCTCATCCCCCTGTCCTCCCTCGATGGCCCATATAGGTCCATAATATTAGATGTTTAAGAAGATTTGAGTTTTTAAAGAGATTGCTCAATAGAGGTACTTGGGGAGAAACTGGGTATTTATACACAAAAAGAGGGAAACCCCCCCTTAAGCGGCCTTGCTGTGATCTGCAAACAGTGGATTATAAATTAAAACTGTCCCTGGCTGAATTCGGATATACAAATTGGATGTGCTAAGTGGGAGTTTGGGCCTGGACTGACCCATTTAACATGAAGACTGACTGGTTGATGGTTTTATTGCTCTACAGTCCTTGACTGATTTGGGAGTACAGGTTAAAAAATGGATTTGGTTGACCTGGCGTGATTTGGAGAGAAGATGGAAGTAGAGGCGATCCTGCTGGATTTGTAAGAAGCTTCATCAAAGTACCTGAACTTTTTAAAAGCTGAATTCTTAAGCTATTGCTGTGTATTTGGTATATATGTGATATAAATATAATTAGGCTTCTCTGTGAATTGAGAATCTTAGGGATAAATTTAAGCTAAAAGAGTAAATAGAGGTTTTATTTCTCAGTGGAAATTGTCATTTTAAAATAAATTTATACCCAAGAAATAGAAATGGCAGCTCTTAGCCAAGGTACAAGTGTATCAAAATTAATAATTCAAGATTCTTTTAAGAACTATATGCAGGAGATTCAAACAAATGTTATCAACCAACTTACAGAACAGATGAAAGCCCAAACTCTAGAAATTAAGGTGGTAACTTCAGGACTTAGAGGATGTGGAACAAAATATTCAGAAGATAGACCAATTCACCAAAGCAGTGGGAGCAGCAGAAAAAGAGCAACAATCAAAAAATACTCAGAAGAAGGAAAGGGGTCTATCGACGGATTGGTAGGCAATGCTAAAATTAGAATCAAGATTTAAGAAAGACAAAATAATGGGCTTTTATGAGAGGAAGGTCCAGGTGGATGAGCTGTGGATTCATACTAGTGATAAGATTATACAAAAAAATGTATATTCTTTTGTTAGAAGATAATTTAGAGGACGAAAGGGAGAAAGCAGTGATGATGAAATGGGTACAAAATTTTGGCTATAATATAGACACAGATGACAGGACTCAAATGTGGAATGATAACTATAGATGGATTAAATCAGTAAACCTGAGAGAAAATGTTTTAAATATGTTCTATAGATGGCATTTTAAAACTGGCAAAAAGGGCATTAGCGATTAGAAACTCATGCTAAAAATGTCAGCAACTTCGGACTTTTTTTTTGTATAGGTGGTGGATATGTGACAGAATAAAATGATTTTGCAGACAGATAAAAAAGATACTATACAAGAACTTACACAATTAAAAATAACCTTTAAACCAGAAGTGCTCTTGCTGAATATAATGCCAGAAATTGTTGATTTAAAAGATAGATAGATAGATAGATATATAGTAAACATATGTTGTTGCACATATTTATAGCTATAAGGTTGATCTGGGCTCAAAATGGGATAGCTTGTCAATGGCATTATCTGAGAACTCGAGAAGACATGTTAAAGAAAGCTGAAAAATGTTTTATGATTGAGCCCAGAAACAAATATGAGTAGAGAATATAACATACATTATAGATTTTAGTATTGTAACACAGTTATGGAGTCAAGATTATACCAGATATTGGACTATTGTAAACACTTCCCTGTTTGTATGTTTTGTGTGGTGTGTTTTTCCTTCCTTTTCCTCCCCCGTACTTGTATTCCTTTGATTGTTGTCTGTTTGTTTGTTATATAATAAAATAATTTTTAAAAAGTTATATTTTGATTACCTCCTTCACTCTATCAAAGTAGTTGTTCCTGAATAATTGTTTAATTTCCTTCTGGTTTATATCAAGATTTTCCTGATATCTAGACATTTTCAGCTCCCCCTGAGTAAACTGTTGGTTAGTGAGCTCATCGTTAAGGCCCTCTGATAATTTGCCTCTTTTGATGTGAATAATAGCTCGATCCATTTTTATATCTGTACTGCAAGAGTCAGCAATGTTTAAGAGACTTTTGAATTTATCAGGAGAGCTTGCAAATAATATTGTCAAATTACATTAAGTGCCACTTCTCCAGTAATTAGGCCTTTATCCTTTAGTTCTATCACTCAGCAGAGGGTTAAAAAGCCAGACAGAAGTAGAAAGGGCTCAAAGAATTAGAGAGGAGGTCTCCTCATCTAAATTTTGTTCTGAACTTTTTCATGAATTTAGACAGCAAAGTAATAATTAAATTATCAATTTTTAGCATCCTTAAAATCTCAAGAAACCATGAATGAGGTACAGAATCAAATGCTCTTTGATAATCAGCAGCAGTAACTGATAGATTTCAGATTCTTTTGAGCCTCATTCAGTATGGAGGAATCAGTCACAAGCACTTCATTGCAGCTGTAGGATTTCTTAATATAGCCTTTTTGTTGGCTTGTTAATATGCAGTTGCATTTGAGAAAACTATAAATATTTGGGGAAATAATTGTAATTTGGGGTAACTAAGTGTGAACTGTGGGTAAATAGGATCAGAACAATTGCCAGTTTGATAAAGGAGATTATTCCTTGTGTGAAGAATTCTGGAATAAGATCTAGGTTGCCAAGGCCTTTGTGAAGGTGTGAATGGATTGAAGTCATTTTTTCCCAGCAGGGATATTCCAATTCTTTGTCTTCTCCACTGCTTGGCATGCATCCCTATCTTTTAGTTCACAGAGGACCACGGGTGATAGGAACTGTAAGCTTCAGTTTCATATTGTAATCAGGGAACATTCAAATTGTTTCTCCTGGAACAAGACCACAGATTTGTCCATTACTTCTCAAAACCCTCCTTAGCTGGTACAGTGGCTTCTGACTTCTGTCCTATTTGAGACAAACTGCAATAGGACTGTTTCTGGTTTTTTGGCATATATATTTCTGTGGCTTCCTTTCAACATCTTGATAGGCTGTGTTTGCCTTACGTTTCTGTGTCAGCAGTTCAAAACAGTCAGCAAATGTTTAAGAAATGAGTTTTATTTAGCTGCTGTTTTTTCACAGTTGATGTAAAGCTTTTTAAAGATAGGCCCTGGGTCCTTCCCAAGATTGCCCCCTTCTACCATGGTGAAAAACAATGACTTTTTCTATTCAGCCTCAAATACCTTTACATCTCACTTGTCCTCTTTCTAGTAGAGATACATAACTGTTTTCTATGTTAATCACTTGCTTTCTGCAATGTTCTGTTCTGACAAAAGGTGCAACTGGACAGTCCAGCTATTCTGGTCTGGAGCAATCTTGATTATGCTAAACACAGTTGCTTTGAAATGTGATGTGAAGGGTGCTTGGTCACTATAGCCACACTACCCTTGCTTAACCTGGTGTGAATGGTTGCCAGGTGGGTTGATGTGCTAGTGATTAGGAAAGCTTCCTGTGAGCCCTTTCTCCCAACACTTTTGAGCCACCTGATCTTGCAAGGTAGAAAATACAAAATTCACAAACTATTCAAAAAATACTTCTGAGTGCAAGGCACTGTTCTTTACTACCCCTTAGGATGTCTGAGTGAAAACACAGCTGTAAAATTTTATTATTTTTACTGAAGAAATTTCAAAAGAACATACAAACTTAAAGGTAAGCTAAAGACTTTAAAATAATAATGGTGATGTGAAGCAGTTTCATACTAAAGGCAAAATACAAAGCATTCAGAGACTTAAGCAGTAAAGAATCAAATCCATAGGAAATAAGAAAGCTTATTGTCTAATTCTATACTTTAAAAGTAGCATGGTTCCAGTGTACACACAGAGTTCAGCATAATAACAAGCTTGGATTACATACTGAAGCAAGCAAATAAGCATAAGCTATATGAAGATGCTGCTTTATGCTCTAAGCATACCTGACCCATTCATTGTTTTGGCTAGCCTTATATCCCACCATCCCCCTTGCTGGATGGTTCAACACTTTCAGCCAATCAGATGTCATCCTTTCTTATCTAACTAACTGGTAATTTCTGCAAGAGTAGCGCTAGCTGTAGCCAATTTGAATACCATATGAATTCAAACAGACCTAACATCTTATACACTCTCCATACTCACCACCACTTCAAGGACAAAGATAAAATTCCTTGCCACCGTGGAGGTAGATTCTCTAACTGGAAGATGCATTCTTTCTCCCATCTAACTCATGTCAGTTTTTTTGCAGACCTGAGGAAATAATTAACCCTTGTGCGACAGAACCCTCACTTATTCTACCCAGCAACATTAAGAACATGATTGGCCAAAAGAAGAACCAATCTGGAGAAGAAAACAAGAGATATTTAAAAACAAGAGAGGAGAAGCTTAGTCAGTTAATAGTTAACAGAGAGTTAAAGAGAAGTAGTTAGAGTGTATCTCAGGACAGGAGTGTGGGTTTCTAGGGAGCTATTTATTGTAATTATTTTGTATATAAGACAGCTTGTTCTAAAATTAAAAGTGGATACTGTTAACACATAAAACTTCAAGCTGATGAGAGTGCCTTGTAACCATTATGCTTACTAAATAAAGACTTTTATTTTATGTTTCACTTTAAAATTGCTTGGCTCTTATGATTTGGGATTAAGGGGGAAAGACAAGGCACGTCAAAAAAGTGATTAGCAAGGTAGGACTGGTTACACCTTGCATTGCTGGTTTCCTCACATATAGTATGTTATTTTGGGTAATCCTTGCATTTGCATGAAAGGATTCACTACACTGCACATCAAGTGACTCTGTTTAGCATGATCTCTGTTGCATTGTGTCAGTTAGCAACAATTAAAAAGAAATTGAAAGCTTTGTCTCTGTTACCTTCTGAAGGTGAGCTGAAAGGAAGGTTTTCATGTCTCAACATCGTTAAGTGGCTTCACCAAAGGGACAAACAGACTGCCAACCTAAATGGCAACAGGTATCTGACAGGGAGAAAGTAGATGACTGTTCACCCTTGGTCCACCTCCTAAACCATGAAGCATTCTTTGGTAACCTGGGTGATTGCCAAGATGACAGAAAATTTAATTTGAATCTTGGCACTCATACTGAAATCCACTGCATAAGCAGGTTGCTGTTTATTATCTATAGCTAGATACGTACTGTGATCAACCACCCCTAACCTTGGGACAGACACTGTTGATAACTGCCCTGATCTGGGTAAGGCATACCTAATGGTTTTCTGTTGTTTTCCCTCCCTTAGCTTTTGAGGACCCTATCTTTATCTGCAAGAGCAGCATTTACCTGATGGTGGTATTTCCTTGCTATGTCACAGTGCCATCATTGTATCCATTCACTTTTTAATCGGCAAAGTTATGGCACAAATTACACTTCTGTACCCTGCTAGAACTGCTGCCTAGTTCAGAACAGCTTAAGAATTCTATCACCTCTGTTAGCTTCCATATCTTTAGTCTGTTAGGCTGTTCCACTGTCCACCACCTGCAGACCTGCCCAGTAGTAGCTGAGGCAGGCCTTGGGTGGTTACTGTTAGCATTACTGTTACCACTACTGCTACTATCAAGGTAGTTTTGGCTGAGAAGTACTGACTGATTCAAAGATACCAAGTAACATTTACAAAGGCAAAGACAGCTAATACCTTTATTGGACCACTGAAAAATTAAACAAATGGCTAACTTTTAATCTAAATTAATCTTCACCAGGCTGTGCACCAATAAAGTATATTGTAGATACTGCGGGATATATGAGTCCCAAAAATCATTGTAAATGTTAACGTCTGTTGTTAAAGGTGAGTTTAAAAAATGCAGGCAGCAAATACTAATCAGTGATGTGCGTCTCAAACTCCACCATGGTAGCGAATGACTGAAATTCACTCCCAACTCCTCAAACAAATGACTGTCATTAATCAGTATTTTCTTCCCCCATTGCCTTCATTTGGAACCCAAAGTTCACATTTGGTCAGGGAAAAGTTACACAGATATAGGGCAAGCCCTTACCAGGCAACTGGAAATAAAATTCATTCTACCCACTAAGTGAAGCCAGGTTACAGCTAAATTAATAGAATTACCTAGTGGTTGGAAGTAGACGTTTTCATCAGTTTGCAGTTCTCCTTGGCTGATGTTAAGTGGCCATGTTTTCTTCCAGATGGTGCTGTGGGTGGCTGTTAAGGTTATCCTTCATAGTTCATGGGATGGGGGGAATGAAGTCATGTGGTCCTTACACAATACAAAGGCAAGGACAGGCAATTCCTTTATTGGCCCAATAAAAAAATTAAATAAATAGCTAATGTTTGACTTAGATCAGGCTGTGCACCACTATATTGTAGACAGTGCAGAAAAAATATATATGAGAGTCCCAAAAATCAGGGCAGACATCTTGGCAGTAAGGTTTATGACTGAGCAAAATTTGAACTTGTGTCTCACTGTTCCAAATACAACACTGAAATTATTATGCTCTATACTGGCTTCCTCAGATCAGTGCTGACTGTATCATAGAATTGTATCAGAATCATCGTAGGGTTGGAAGAGACCTTAGAGGTCTTCTAGTCCAACCCCCTGCCCAAGGCAGGAGACTCTTACCATCCCGGACTTCATACCATCCTGGACAGATGGCTGTCCAATCTTTTCTTGAAAACCTCCAGTGATGGGGCACCCACAACATCAGGAGGCAAGCTGTTCCACTACTTAATGGTTATCACTGTTGAGAAATTCCTCCTTATTTCCAGGTTGGATCTCCCTTGGACGAGTTTCCACCCATTGGTTGTTATCCTTCCCTCAGGTGCAATGGAGAATAAATTGATGCCCTCTTCCCTATGGCAACCCTTCAGATATTGGAAGACTGCTATCATGTCTCCCCTCAGTCTTCTCTTCATTAAGCTAAACATACCAAGTTCTTTTAGACATTCTTCATAGGATTTAGCCTCCAGTCCCCTTATCATCTTTCTTGATCTTCTCTGCACCCCTTCCAGGGTCTCAGAGTCTTTTTTGTATTATGGTGACCAGAACTGGACACAGCACTCCACGTGCGACCTCACCAGTGCGGTATAGAGTGGTACTATCATTTCCCGTGATCTTGATGCTATCCCCCAGTTGATGCAGTGTTGAAACCAGGAGCTAGTCAAATGGCTAGTCAAAGCGTTAACACCAATAACCTTGACATGAGAGAGAGTTCAAATGGTTGCTGTTTTATTTAACTAAATAAAAGCGTGACGGATGTCATGCCTCCAAGTGTAGGCGAGAATAACTGTGTCATGCACAGGAAAGACCAGGACTTTTATAACATTGGTTACACAAAGGAATGGGAGGAGAAATGGGTGGTTCATGGTACAAGGAAGTGGGAGGAGAAATGGAGAAATTGATGGTTCATGACCTATTGGCAGAATGGATGGGGTTACAAAGGAATCCAAAACTTTATTGGAGTGGGAATCAAAGAAGGGATAGAATTTTACAAGAGAATGGGTCAACAAGGTGGGTCTATAGACAGCAATTATGGAAATACATGGTTACATCGTTGTATTGTTCTGACAGGAAAGCAGTTTATTATCTTGCAGAGAGGTTACAAGGTTGGGTGAAAAGGAGATTTCCAAAGTTGCAGTGAGACTGTCCAGGTGCTGGAGTTCAATTTCCATAAGATTGGTCTTGGTATTTGCCTGGGGGAAGAGTGACAAAACCCAGCTGTGTCTATTGGTGGAAGGAGCGACCCCTGATGTGTCTGTTTGCTTCTCCAATCTAGATTGGAAAGCGAGATAACCCGCCCTGGTGAAGGAAACCTTGCCAGCCTTATTCCTTTACAGAGAGTCTTTGAGGGAATGAAAAACATGTACATATATGTATTCTGTGTGATCTGATCAAAAGTGTGTTCTTCTTGTGTGTGCTTTTGTGTATATGGTCCCTTCAGCAGTCTAGGACTGTGTTGGCTTTCTTGGCAGCTGCAGCACACTGCTGACTCATCATTAGGTGGTGGTCCACCAGGACACCTAAATCCCTCTCACAGGTACTACTGTCAAGCCAGGTGCCACCTATCTTGTACCTGTACACCTGGTTTCTCCTGCCTAAGTGTAGAACCTTACTTTTCCTGCCACTGAACTGCATCTTATTGGATAGGGCCCAATGTTCAAGTCTGTCTAGATCCTTCTGAATGTTGAGTCTATCTTCCAAAGTATTAGCAATTCTCCCCCAGCTTTGTGTCATCAGCAAATTTGATGAGTGCTCCTTCAATCCCCTCATCCAGGTCATTTCTGAAGATGTTGAAGAGCACTGGGCCAGAGACAGAACCTTAAGGGACCTCACTGCACACTTCCCTCCACATACATGTGGTTCCATTGAGGACCACACGTTGAGTGCAGTCGGTCAGCCAGCTGCAAATCCATCTGGTAGTTGTGCTGTCTATCCCACTTTGTTCTATCTTACGCAGAAGTACGTTGTGGTCTACCTTATCAAATGCCTTACTGAAGTCTAAGTATACTATATCTACTGTGTTTCCTTGGTTCACTAATTTAGTCACTTTATCAAAGAAGGCAATCAGATTTGTTTGGCATGACCTGTTCTTAACAAACCCATGCTGGCTTCTAGCAATCACCTTGTTATTTTCTAGGTGCTCACAAATCTGCTGCTTGATTATTTTTTCTAGGATTTTTCCAGATATTGATGTCCAGCTGATTGGTCTGTAGTTTCCTGGATCCACTTCCCCCCCCCCTTTTTGAAGATTGGAACCATATCAGCTCTTTTCCAGTCCTCTGGCAGTTTGCCCGTGCTCCAGGACCTCTCAAAGATTTTATTCAGTGGTTCCGAGATCACATCTGCCATTTCTTTTAGTACCCTGGGATGTAAACCATCCGGTCCAGGAGACTTGAACTCATTCAAAGCAGCTTGGTGTTCTTTTATCACTTCCTTACCCATTTTGAACTGCTTCCCTCTCCTGTCTCCCATAGTGCTCCTTTTGACAGGGTGGACCAATTTTTCCTTTTGCGTAAATACAGATGCAAAAAAAGAAAAGAATTGAACAGTTCCACTTTCTTCCTGTTGCCTGTCACCTTCTTGTCATCTTCTCCCACTAGTGGACCAACCATTTCCTTGACTTTCCTCTTGCTCCTTATGTGCTGAAATAACTTTCTCTTTTTTTTTGGCATTTGTTGCAACTCTTAGCTCATTCTGAGCCTTAGCCTTCCTGACCCCATCCTTGAAGATTCGAGTTATTTGCTGGTATCCTGTTCTAGTTATGAGCCCCTTTTTCAGTTTTTTATACTTATCCTTTTTGTCCCTTAGCTTGTCAGAGAGCTCTGTGTGCATCCATGCCGGTCTTGTCAGATGTCTCTTGTTTTTCTTTCTTTGTGGTATTGTTTTGGTTTGGGCCTTTATTATCTCGCCTTTCAGGATTTCCCAAGCATCCTGAATTGTTTTTCCCTTTAGGATTTCCATCCATGGAATCCTTCCTATTATATCTCTTAGTTTATTAAAGTCAGCTCTCTTAAAATCTAGAACATTAGTCTGACTTGGTACAGTTACCCTTACCTGCATGATGGTGAATTCTAATATAACATGGTCGCTTTCTCCTAAAGTTCCTACAATTTCCACTCCCTCAACTATTTCCTCCCTATTAGTAAGTATTAAGTCCAGTATGGCTGACCCTCTAGTTCCCTCCTCCACTTTTGGATGATAAAGGTGTCAGCCAGGCATGTCAGGAACCGGTTGGATCTCCCACTTGCTGCAGAGTTGGTTTCCCAGTTGATATCCGGGTAGTTAAAGTCCCCCATTACTACAGCGGTGTGTTTCCTACACATATCAGCTAATTGATTTGCAAAATGTTCATCTATTTCCTCTGCTTGGTTAGGTGGCCTGTAGTACATGCCTACAGCTATGTCATTCGTTTTCCCCCTAATATTCACCCAAAGAGCTTCAGGAAGGCTTTCATCCTTTATCTCCTGTATTACAGTACAGGAGTAGTAATTCTTTACATACAGTGCAACTCCTCCTCCTCCTCTTTTGTTGGGTCTGTCTCTTTTGAACAAATTATATCCTTCTAGCAGCATATTCCAATCATGGGTTTCCCCCCACCAAGTTTCGGTAATGGCAATAATGTCATACTCGCCCTCACGTACTAGGACTTCAAGTTCTCCCTGTTTATTCTCCATACTTTGAGCATTAGTGTATACACATCTGAACCCTTTATGGCTGACCTTTTGTTTGCTTGCTTTGTCTCGTGTTTTATACTTGAGTATCCCTTCCTTCTCACCACTTCCTTCCTCATTGTCAAGTTCAGTGTCTAGGGGTTTGTGCTTTGGGTTTGGTCCTAGAGATTGTCCTCCTTCCCCCTGCAGATTTAGTTTAAAGCCCTTCGGATGACTTGATCGAGATGTCTGCCAAACACGTTCTTCCCAGTCCTTGTGAGGTACAGCCCATCTCTTGACAGGAGCCTTTCATGTAGTTAGTGTAGCCCATGATCCAGGAATCCGAAGTTTTCTTGATGGCACCATCCCTTGAGCCAGCGGTTTCCCTCTGCAATCCTCCATTCCCTCATTGGATGTTGACCCTCTGTCAGAAGTAGAGATGAAAATACCACCTGAGCTCCCAGTTCTTTTGCCTTCCTGCCCAGTTGCTCATAGTTCCTTGATATGTTTTTTAGGCTCTTCTTTGTTGTATAGTTGGTCCCAATGTGAAAGAGAAGGAGGGGATAATAATCAACGGGCTTGATAATTTGGGTAAGCCTGTCTGTCACGTCTTTAATCTTTGCTCCTGGGAGACAACATACTTCCCTTGAAAGCTTATCTGGTCTGCAGATTGCTGATTCTGTTCCTCTAAGAAGTGAGTCACCAATTACCACCGCACGTCTTTTCCTCTTCGGGGTACCTGGCAGGCTCCTCTTCCCTGTAGCAATCTGAGTTGCTTTTCATCCTGTCACTGGAACACTTGATGAAGATTCATCTTTGGATGTCTGCACATCTTCTTCCAGGGGGAGAGCATGAAATCGGTTGCTCAGTTCTAGTGGCAGGGATAGTCTTCTTGTTTTCTTTGTCCTCAGAGTGATATGCTGCCATTGCTCCTCTTCATGGGCTCCATTTTTCCTGGTAGTCAAACTAGCAGTTTGTTTACCAATCAAACTGATAGTATACATGATTCTAAGGCTAAACTATATTGGCCAGTATCCTATTCCACAGCCACACTGGTGTATTGGGCATGATAGCAGCAGCAGCAGCAGCAGCAGCAGCAGCAGACTGCTGCTAATGAAAGAGTGTCTGCTATTATTTCACATTGGATGCCACTTTGTCTCAATGCATGTGAGTCACATTCACCTAGAAACAGTGACTCATTGGAGAGCTGATTCGGAACATTTTCGATTTGATGCTATTTGATTCATAGCCTATATTATGTCAGAAATCAGAATCAGTGCTCACACAAGGGCTGCAGATTGATTCAAGAGTTCACCATTCATACTTGTTGCATTCCAGCCCACAGCCCTCCTTCTTTCTTTTCTTCCTCGGATTCTGCTTGTACAATCCTTTTACGGTTTTGTCTTATGGAAAACTAGAGCTGGGAATGTGAGGGAAAATAGTGATGATCCTGTTATTGATCTGTTCAGGTATGTGAACTGGGGGCAGGGGAGAATCCCCACAAATCATTGGAATTCCATTCTCCCTATTTGCAGTCTGAATGCCTTGGCTCTCTGTTATAATCCTTCCATCTGAACTTCTGCCAAAGGTACAAAGTTCAGATGGGGAATCCCAATGTGTGTTTTATGCATGTGCATGCACTCATTTCAAAGCCCCAACTGTTTTTCCTTAGTGGGACACCCCAACTGTTTACCTAACTGAAAACACCACTGAAAGACATGCCCCCATCTTTACAAGGCTGTCTGCTGGGGGAAAAAACAAGATTGAATCCTGCAAGCATGAAAAAGTAGAAATCTTCTAAAGCAGCTTTGGCAGCAAAAAGACTGGAAAGAGTCAAGTCAGTCTTGTACGTCATGCAGACAATAAATTATACTTCAAATTTACCTGTTTTATAAGCAGAGCAAATGCTGCCATATTTGAACATGTAGCTGTACTCTCTTTCCCTGCTGCTGACATCATTCCTGCTATGCCAGTGTAACTATGCAACATGATACTTGCCATTGGTTAAAAAAATGAAATAATAAATTTGCTTAATTTGCATGATATGAAAATTGTTGCATTAATTAACACATTATGCAAATTTGTACATTGTACAAATTGGACTATCTAATTTGCATAACATCCTACTAATAAATGCAGATTTATTATATGATATTTGCATAATGTACAAATTAGACTGCCTGGATTTGGAGAACTGAAATATGACAACCTGGAGAGCTTTTTCCTTAATTTTTTTTTTTTACATTTTATTAAATTTTTCAGATTCAAAACTATATCAGAAACAAACCAAAATAACAGAGCAGTTATCAACAGTGTCTGGGAGAAAAACCTTTTAAAAGACAAACACAGAAGGGCAACACAAACAAATACATAAAACTGAAATCTAACTATTGACAAAGTATTCAATATTTAATATATATTTCAGTTTATCTTGCAATTATAATTATAATAGGAATTCATTAATAGCTTGGAGATTTTTAAATTGGCCTTTGTATTATCAATTGCACTTAATTTTTTCCCATAATAGAAGTACCTTCTATTATGTTGAGCCGGGTAGGTGGGGCTCGTCAGCCTTGGAAGCCAGCCCATCTAGGAGAAGGAAAACTCCGATTTCAAACCTCCACTGCCTTGTGGCTATATCCACTGATGGAAAAGGCTTCAGGAGTTAACCTCAAGGCAAAATCCGGAGCCAGAGTCCCGGAGGCAGTTCATGTCGTTCTGGCAACTCCTGCGACATTGCTGGAACCAGTTGTATTGGCTCTTGCCTTTCCATTGGACTATTTCAGCGATGTGGAGAGCGGGGATTTGCTGCTTGGGTAACAGCCAATCCTCCATATTATTTTACCCAGGCTTCGTGCTCTAGAGAGGACACTCCAGCTTCGCATACAGCATCAAAATAACACGGAAAGTAGAAGTTACTGGTTATACGTCTTTGCTCGATTGGCGTAGAGCATAATGCCAGGGGCTACTTCCGATGGTGGGAGAGGTCATTGCACCTCACTAGGTAGGGTGAAAGCCGACAAGCAGATCGATAACCCTGCACCATGCAACAATCATAAGAAAACTTCTGCACTAAAGTTGGACACCTGGAATGTTCGGACAATGACCCCTGGCTTTTCTGACGACCTGCAGGAAATAGACAACGTGCCCAAGACAGCTGTCATCAACATGGAACTGAGTAGGCTGCAGATGGACATTGTTGCCCTGCAAGAGACGAGATTGCCAGACATGGGATCTGTCAAAGAAAATAAATTCTCATTCTTCTGGCAGGGAAAACCATTGAATGAGACCAAGGAATATGGTGTTGGCTTTGCAGTCAGAAATACTCTGCTGAGATCCATTGTTCCACCTACTGTGGGGAGTGAAAGAATCCTGTCTCTGCAGCTCCACTCATCAGCGGGACCGGTCACCCTCCTTAGTGCATATGCACCAACACTGTCCTCCACAACAGAAGTCAAAGACAAATTCTATGACGATCTGGCAGCTACTATCAAAAAAATCCCCGAGAGAGAGCCGCTGTTTATTCTCAGAGACTTTAACTCTAGAGTTGGTGCTGATCACAATTCTTGGCCCACTTGTCTAGGCTGCTTTGGCATTGGGAAGATGAACGAAAATGGCCAACGTTTGCTGGAGGTTTGCTGTTATTATGGTCTCTGTGTCAGCAATACGTTCTTTAATACGAAGCCTCAACACAGAGTTTCCTGGAGACATCCAAGATCGAAGCATTGGCATCAGCTCGATTTGATCCTCACTAGACGTTCTAGCCTTCCTAGTATTACGATCACACACAGTTATCAGGGTGCTGATTGCAATACTGATCACTCCCTGGTGTGTAGTAGAGTAAAACAGCAAACAAAGAGATTGTATCACACGAAAAAGGAAGGAAAACCACGTATTGACATCAGCAAGACTCGTGATCAAAGAAAAGTGGAGGAATTTGCCCAAGCGCTTGAGGAAACCCTTCCAGGCCCGGCTGATGCAAATGCACCTGAACGATGGGAACATTTCAAGAACGCTGTGTATAACACCGCCTTGTCCACATTTGGCAAGAAGACCAAAAAGACGGCAGACTGGTTCGAAGCCCATTCGGAGGAGTTGATGCCAGCCATCGAGGATAAGAGGAGAGCTCTAGCAGCATACAAAGCCTGTCCTAGTGAGCACAACTTGCAGGCTCTTCGAGCTGCTCGTAGCAATGTCCAACAGGCTGCCAGGAGATGTTCCAACGATTATTGGCTTCAGCTCTGCTCTCAGATACAGATAGCAGTGGACACAGGTAACATCACGGGAATGTATGATGGTATCGAGCAGGCTTTAGGTCCAATACAGAAGAAATCTGCTCCCTTGAAGTCTGCTACAGGCGTGATCATCCAGGACCGAGCACAGCAGATGGAACGCTGGGTGCAGCACTACTCTGAGCTATATTCCAGAGAGAATGTAGTAACCGAAGAGGCATTAAATAACATCGAGTGCCTGCCTGTCTTGGAAGAGTTGGACAGCAAACCAACTTTAGCAGAAATAAAAGCGGCCTTGGATTCCCTCGCCTCTGGCAAGGCACCTGGGAAGGATAACATCCCTGTTGAGGTGTTGAAGTGCTGTAAAGAGATCATCACCACCGAGCTGTATGAAGTCTTTTTTCTTTGCTGGAGGGAAGGTGGAGTACCACAGGACATGAAGGATGCAAACATTGTCACATTGTATAAGAACAAAGGAGACAGGGGCAACTGCAATAACTACAGTGGCATCTCTCTTCTCAGCGTTGTAGGGAAGCTGCTTGCCCATATTGTGCTGAAGAGACTCCAGGTGCTTGCAGACAGAGTCTATCCAGAATCACAGTGTGGATTTCGAGGTAATAGATCCACCACTGACATGGTATTTTCCCTCAGACAGTTGCAGGAGAAATGTAGGGAAGAACAACAGCCACTCTTTGTGGCCTTCATACATCTCACAAAGGCCTTTGATTTGGTCTGCAGGGGTGCCCTTTTTAAAATACTTCCCAAGATTGGATGTCCATCTCGACTCCGGAACATCATCAGGTTCTTTCATGAGGAAATGAAGAGCACTGTAGTTTTTGATGGCTCAACATCAGATCCCTTTGACATCCGAAGCGGAGTAAAACAGGGCTGTGTCCTCGCGCCGACCCTGTTTGAGATCTTTTTTGCTGTCATGCTGAAGCACGCCTTTGGAACTGCAACAGAAGGTGTCTATCTCTGGACTAGATCATATGGAAAGCTCTTTAATCTCACTAGATTGAGAGCGAAGACCAAAGTCCAACTGAAATGCATGCGGGACTTCCTCTTCGCTGATAATGCAGCCATTGTTGCCCACTCTGCTGAAGACCTCCAACAACACATGAATCATTTCAGCAAGGCCTGCCAAGACTTTGGACTAACAATCAGCCTGAAGAAAACAGAAGTCATGGGCCAGGGCGTGGACTCACCTCCCTCTATTACCATCTCCACGCATGAATTGGAGGTTGTTCATGACTTTGTGTACCTTGGCTCAACAATCTCTGACACTCTCTCCCTAGATGTCGAGCTGGATAAACGCATAGGCAAAGCAGCTACCATGTTCTCTAGACTCACAAAGAGAGTTTGGCTCAATAAGAAGCTGACGGCATATACCAAGATCCAGGTCTATAGAGCCTGTGTCCTGAGCACACTCCTGTACTGCAGTGAGTCCTGGACCCTTTGTGCACAGCAGGAGAGGAAGCTGAAGACGTTCCATATTCGTTGTCTCCGACGCATTTTTGGTATCACCTGGCAGGACAAAGTTCCAAATAGAGTAGTCCTAGAATGAGCTGGAATTTTTAGCATGTATACATTACTGAAACAGCGATGTCTACGTTGGCTTGGGCATGTCATGAGAATGGCTGATGGTCGGATTCAAAAAGATCTCCTGTATGGAGAATTAGTGCAGGGAAATCGCCCCAGAGGGAGACCACAGCTGTGATACAAGGATATCTGCAAGCAGGATCTGAAGGCCTTAGGAATGGACCTCAACAGATGGGAAACCTTGACATCTGAGCATTCAGCCTGGAGGCAGGCGGTGCATCATGGCCTCTCCCAATTTGAAGAGACCCTTGTCCAGCAGGCCGAGGCGAAAAGGCAGTCCCGAAAGCAGCAAAATCAGGGAGCTGGACAGGGGCAGATTGTTTTTGTCTTCAGTGTGGAAGGGATTATCACTCTCGAATTGGCCTTCTCAGCCACACTAGATGCTGTTCCAAGACCTCCATACAGAGCACGTGTACCATAGTCTCTTGAGACTGAAGGATGCCTACTATTATGTTGAGTACTTTTTCAATTCATATATAAGATAAAATCATATCATGTTTCATAGACTTCTGATATATTGGTTTTTGCCTTTAACTATTTTACATTGATATATCAGATTTTCTACCATGGCAATCTGCCACAATTCCAAATACTGGGAGTTTAATGTTAAGAGTTTTGTGGTCTTCCAATATTTTGGGATTTATATTGCCTCTGGGACTTGTGGAAGGTTCAATCCCAGTTTACAGGAAGGTTTTTTTCAAGCTCTGCATCACTACTGCCAGGCTTAGCCAGAGACTTCATAAGTAGTGATAATGGTGCTCTAATCTCTGCATGTCTCCAAATGTCCTGGTAGGCCCAAATGCATGGACACACCTGTTATTTTCATAGCCCATTCCTGTTGCTAGGGAGTGTGCTCTTTCATATTTTTGGACTGCAGCTCCCAGAATTCTCCAGAAAATTCCCAGACAAAATTCTTCAAGGTGCAGCCCCAAAAGAAGTATACAAATCAGCTTTACTACCTCCATTTGGGACTTCTCCAGCCAATTTCTACTTTCAAAAACAAGCTGCCACAGTGCTACATGGGAGTCATAGGTTTTTCTATGAGTTGTAGATCTTTGTAAAGCACCCTTTATAGACAATAATGGATGGTGAGACATTGAACTTCCATTGTCTTCCACGTCCAAAAGGGCTCACCCCAACAGGTCAGTCACATGATGACAGGGATAGTGAACCAACCAGCAGGGTTGGACCTCCTAAGTGCAGAGGACATTGGAAATCACAGTGTCACCACTCATTAAGCTCCTGTCTTGTGAGGCACCAATGTTGTTCAAGCCCTCATGCCACTTGGGACTGAGTTAAAACACAAACATAAAAATAAAACTTCCTCTTTCTCCACCACCTCTCATCCTGAGACTTGTCTCTCTATGTGAAAATCTCAGGAAGCACTGCCAGTCCCTGGGGCTTTAGGTGACAGACAAGACCTGGAAGACCTGTGTGAGACAGGGTAGGTTGAGAGATAATGACATGGTCACCCAGTCATCTTCATAACTGTATGGAGATTTGAATTTGGGTCTTCCAAGTACTAGTCTAACACTCCAACTACTATACAGTAGTGGTTATAGCAGTAGCAGTACTTCAGGAGTAGTACCCCTACACTAAGAAAAAATGTGTATGCTTTATTTAAAATAAAGCAGAATGTCTATTAACAGAGAACTGTGCATAGTAGCCCTCATAGTCAAGAAAAGAGTGGGAAAAGCTGTACTGGGATATAATCTCAAAAATGATAGAATGATTTCAATACGAATCCAAGGCAGAACTTTCAACATCACAGTAATCCAAGTTTATGCACCAACCACCGATGCTGAAGAGGCTGAAATGGACCAATTCTATGAAGACTTACAACACCTTCTAGAACTGACACCAAAGAAAGATGTTCTTCTCATTATAGGGGACTGGAATGCTAAAGTAGGGAGTCAAGAGATAAAAGGAACAACAGGGAAGTTTGGCCTTGGAGTTCAAAACGAAGCAGGGCAAAGGCTAATAGAGTTTTGTCAAGAGAACAAGCTGGTCATCACAAACACTCTTTTCCAACAACACAAGAGGTGACTCTACACATGGACATCACCAGATGGGCAATACCAAAATCAGATTGATTACAGTATATTCTCTGCAGCCAAAGATGGAGAAGCTCTATACAGTCAGCAAAAACAAGACCTGGAGCTGATTGTGGCTCTGATCATCAGCTTCTTATAGCAAAATTCAAGCTTAAACTGAAGAAAGTAGGAAAAACCACGGGGCTAGTCAGGTATAATCTAAACCAAATCCCTTATGAATACACAGTGGAAGTAAAGAACAGATTTAAGGAACTCGATTTGGTGGACAGAGTGCCTGAAGAACTATGGGTGGAGGCTCATAACATTGTACAGGAGGCAGCAACAAAAACCATCCCAAAGAAAAGGAAATGCAAGAAAGCAAAGTGGCTGTCCAACGAGGCCTTACAAATAGCAGAGAAGAGAAGGGAAACAAAATGCAAGGGAGATAGGGAAAGTTACAGAAAACTGAACGCAGACTTCCAAAAAATAGCAAGGAGAGAGAAGAGGGCCTTCTTAAATGAACAGTGCAAAGAAATAGAGGACAATAATAGAAAGGGAAAAACCAGAGATCTGTTCAAGAAAATTGGAGATATTAAAGGAACATTTTGTGCAAAGATGAACATGATAAAGGACAAAAATGGTAGGGACCTCACAGAAGCAGAAGACATCAAGAAGAGGTGGCAAGAATACACAGGGGAATTATACCAGAAAGATCTGGATGTCCCAGACAACCCAGATAGTGTGGTTGCTGACCTTGAGCCAGACATCCTGGAGAGTGAAGTCAAATGGGCCTTAGAAAGCATGGCTAACAACAAGGCCAGTGGAGCTGATGGCATTCCAGTCGAACTATTTAAAATCTTGAAAGATGACGCTGTTAAGGTGCTACACTCAATATGCCAGCAAGTTTGGAAAACTCAACAGTGGCCAGAGGATTGGAAAAGATCCCAATCCCAAAGAAGGGCAGTGCCAAAGAATGCTCCAACTACCATACAATGGCACTCATTTCACATGCTACCAAGGTTATGCTCAGAATCCTCCAAGGTAGGCTTCAGCAGTATGTGGACCAAGAACTCCCAGAAGTACAAGCTGGATTTCGAAGGGGCAGAGGAACTAGAGACCAAATTGCCAACATGCGCTGGATTATGGAGAAAGCCAGAGAATTCCAGAAAAACATCTACTTCTGCTTCATTGACTACGCAAAAGCCTTTGACTGTGTGGACCACAGCAAACTATGGCAAGTCCTTAAAGAAATGGGAGTGCCTGACCACCTTATCTATCTCCTGAGAAACCTATACGTGGGACAGGAAGCAACAGTTAGAACTGGATATGGAACAACTGATTGGTTCAAAATTGGGAAAGGAGTACGACAAGGCTGTATATTGTCCCCCAGCTTATTTAACTTATATGCAGAATATATCATGCGAAAGGCTGGACTGGAGGAATCCCAAGCCGGAATCAAGATTGCCGGAAGAAATATCAACAACCTCCGATATGCAGATGATACCACTCTGATGGCAGAAAGTGAGGAGGAATTAAAGAACCTCTTAATGAGGGTGAAAGAGGAGAGCGCAAAAAATGGTCTGAAGCTCAACATCCAAAAAACTAAGATCATGGCCACTGGTCCCATCACCTCCTGGCAAATAGAAGGGGAAGATATGGAGGCAGTGACAGATTTTACTTTCCTGGGGGTCCATGATCACTGCAGATGGTGACAGCAGCCACAAAATTAAAAGACGCCTGCTTCTTGGGAGGAAAGCGATGACAAACCTCGACAGCATCTTAAAAAGCAGAGACATCACCTTGCCGACAAAGGTCCGCATACTCAAAGCTATGGTTTTTCCAGTAGTGATGTATGGAAGCGAGAGCTGGACCATAAAGAAAGCTGACCGCCGAAGAATTGATGCTTTTGAATTGTGGTGCTGGAGGAGGTTCTTGAGAGTCCCCTGGACTGCAAGGAGAACAAACCTATCCGTTCTGAAGGAAATCAACCCTGAGTGCTCACTGGAAGGACAGATCCTGAAGCTGAGGCTCCAATACTTTGGCCATCTCATGAGAAGAGAAGACTCCCTGGAAAAGACCCTGATGTTGGGAAGGTGTGAAGGCAAGAGGAGAAGGGGACGACAGAGGATGAGATGGTTGGACAGTGTCATCGAAGCTACCAACATGAATTTGACCCAACTCCGGGAGGCAGTGGAAGACAGGAGGGCCTGGCATGCTCTGGTCCATGGGGTCACGAAGAGTCGGACATGACTAAACGACTAAACAACAACAAAAGTGCATGCACAGTTAGCAATGCTGCTTTTTGAAATATTCTGACAGTGCAGAAACAGTCTTGTGCATACAGAGCTATGTGAGTATATATTAGAAGCATGTGATGGTTAATGAAGTTTTAATTGTGATGGATAATTACATGGCAAGAAAATGTTTTAAACAATTTAACATTATAATTCCAAAAATCATGAATCCTTATTATGACAACATCCTAACTTCTGAAATTGCATTTTAGCTTAAGGCATTATTTTGGATACTTCTTTTTATTAGATTACTTATTATTGCTAGGAACTAGACATGTTGAAAAATACAATTTAGAGGAGTTGGACTTGATAATCTATGGGTTCCTTCTAGTTTTGCAGTTCTAAGATTATTTGACATAACTGCTGGATAGCAGTAGTTTAGGCAGAGGTTGGATGTTTCTGCAGAAACTCAATTGAAATGGATAGGACTGTGCAAGAGCACAATAATTAATATTTTCTGAATATGCTAACACCAGCGCTCACACAGACTTGCTGAAACATCTGTTTCCCGTATAGATTTTACTCAGCTGCCACCTGTTTCTCTACAGACTATGTTTTTAAACCACCAAAGAAAATGTATGAGTTAGCAACTTAACAACATTGTAAAGTGTTCTTTTCCAATTTGCCCAGTCGTAACAAGACATAGATGACAAAATATAAGGAATAAAATAAGCAATAAAAATGTAGAAATCCTTGTCACATATAAAAAATTATTTTGATGGAACAATTTTAAAACCACGGTAAAGGGACAAGAACAGTGGATGACTGTTCTTAATGGTAACAGTAGTTGCATGGGAAACCTGACGATGCTCAGCATATTTAGGATTAGTGTTTGTCAGAATACGTCTGTGTCTAGAGAATGATGATATTTATATTATTTAATAATAATAATAATAATAATAATAATAATAATAATAATAATAATAATAATAATAATAATAATAATAATAATAATAATAATAATAATAATAATAATAATAATAATAATAATAATAGAAACATTTTCCTCAGGCACTGTTCATGAAAACCTCTGCTAAATAAAATTGGGTGATCTCTAAGATGCTAAACGACTCCTTGTTGGTTTTGCTGGCATTTTGGAATTTTTAAAAAATCTGCATTTTCTTCAGTTTCTGTGAGTGAAAGATCCAGAGTCAGCTTTAAAATTGCTTCCCATTAGCATCCTTATGACTAGTCCAGATCTTACACATGTGCACAAATTTTGCATAAAGACTTGTTTACATCATCAGGACAAGCAGGATTTTCTATGGGAAAAAGAGAAATGTTGTGTGCTACTCCTTTTCTTTACAAAGAAACCTTCTGGATGTTTTTACACATTCCCTGAATCAAGAAGTGGGTAGATGTTGGATTTCTCGTATTTTCTATCCATGTCTTTGGTTCTGCAATCCTAAAATAAATTTGCTGTTAAATTGAATTCAGTTTTTCCCCAAAAGATAGTTTGTGACCCTCATGGCAAATGTGAAGTACAAGTGGAGGAGGCAGGACTGCAGCATGAGATTGATAGAAAAGGAATTCCTCACTATTTAAACAATTAAAATCCCCAATGAACTGCATCCAAAAATATTGAAGGAACTGGCTGAAGAACTCTCTGAACTCTCTTATTTTCTTGAAATCATGGGGTATGGATGAAATGCCTCAAAAAGGGCAAGAAGGAAGAACCTGGGAACAAGAGACCAGTCAGAATGAGGTCAATCCCAGGGAAAATTCTGCAGCGGATTATTAAGTGGTCACTCTGCAAGCACCTTGAAAACAATGCAATTATAACTAGAAGCCAAAACGGATTTGTCAAGAACAAACCTTTCCAGATTAAGGGTGCAATCAGATGGCTGCAAAGGCCTGATCACAAAGAAAAAGAGCAATCAGCCTTAAATCAACTCTTCTATCTGCCAGGGAATTAGGATCATAGAATTATGAAGTTGGAAGGGGCCTACAAGGCCATTGAGTCCAACTCCCTGCTCGGTGCAGGAATACAAATCAAAGGATATTTGCCAGGTAGTTGTCTAAATTTCTCTTGCACGCCTCCAGTACTGGAGCACTCACCACCTCTCCAGGTAATTGGTTCCATTGCCATACTACTCTAACAGTTAGGACGTTTTTCCTGATATTCAACCAAAATCTGCCTTCCTGTAACTTGAAGCCATTGTTGCATGTCCTGCCCTCTGGGATGATAGAGAACAGATCCTGACCCTCCTCTGTATGACATCCTTTCAACTATTTGAAAAGTGCTATCAGATCTCCCCGCAGTCTTCTTTTCTCAAGGCTAAACACAACTGCAATGCTCTTACATGGGGCTACCTATGAGGCTGTCATAAAAACTTTCAACAGTTCCAGAACATGGCAGCCAGACTATTGAGTGGAGTGAATAAATATCATCATATCACCCCAATTCTTACACTGGTTACCTGTCCATTTCTGTGTCAAGGTGATGGCTTTAACCTATAAAGCCCTAAACGGTTTGGGACTTCACTACCTGGCAGAATGCCTACTTCCAACAAGATCTGCCCATCCTACATGAATATCCCAAGCAGGCTGGCTGAGGATGCTAACCCCGAGAGAGACTCAGAGGGAGAAGACAAGGTACTGGGCCTTCTCAGTGGTTGCTCCTTGGCTGTGGAATGAACTCCCCCCTACAATTTTTTGGCCCTTTGGCTGGTGATATTTTAAAAATCATTAAAAACCTGGCTGTTTAGGACAGGCATTTGAAAACTTCATACCTGCAAACTCAGCTGAGTCTAACTATCCTATATGACCAAATCTGCCATCTTAAATGTTTTAATGTTTTAAATGTTTTGAATATTTTGAATGTTTTGTTTTTATGTATTTTTATGCTTTGATTTACTGTCTATTTGTATTTTATTAGTACTATTCCTTCTTATGTTAAATTGTATTTGATAAGTTGTGTATTTGTGTTGTAAACCACCCAGAGTGGCCTCGGCCAGATGGGCAGTATAAAAAGGAAACAAACAAACATGCCCAATTCTTTAAGTCTTTCTTCATAAGGCTTTGTTTCCAGCCCCTTGATCATCCTCATTGCCCTCCTCTGAACTCATTCAAATTTGTTGGCATCTTTACTGAAGTGCAGTGTTCAGAACTCGACACAGTACTCAAGATGAGGTGTAAGCAGTGCTGAACAGAGGGAGACTAGCACCTCATGAGATTTGGAAACTATACTTCTATTAATGCAGCCTAAAATAGCATTTGCCTTTTTTTGTAGCCACATCACACTGTTGGCTCATAGTCAGCTTGTGATCTATGAGGATTCCAAGATCCTTCTCACTTGTAGTATTGTAGAGCCAGGTATCCCCCATCTTGTAACTGTGCAATTGGTTTCTTTTTCCAAGGTGCAGTACTTGGCACTTCTCCCTGTTGAATTTCATTCTGTTGTTTTCAGCCCAGTGCTCAAACCTATCTAGATCATTTTGAATTTTGTTTCTGTCTTCCAGGGTGTTAGCTATTCCACCCAATTTTATGTTATCCACAATTTTGATTAGCATTCCCTGTATCCCCTGATCCAGGTCATTAATAAAAATATTCAAAAGCACTGGCAGAGGACTGAGCTCTGGGGTACCCCACTTGTTACCTCCTCCCAGTTTGAGAAGGAGCCATGGATCATCACCCTCTGAGTACAATTCTGTAGCAATTGTGTATGCACCTGGCAGTTGTTCTGTTCAGCCCACACTTAGTTAACTTTCTAATCAGAAATCAAAACATGAGATCAGATTAATCTGGCAGGATTTGTTCTTGATAAATCCATTTTGGCTTCTAGTTATTACTGCTTTATTTTCTAGGTGTTTACATAGAAAATCTGTTCTGTTCCAGATTTTTTCCTGGGATGGATGGCAGGCTGACTGGTCTGTAGTTCCCAGGTCTTCTTTTTTGCCCTTTTTGTAGATAGGGACAATATTAGCCCTCCTCCAGTCATCGAGCACCTCACCCATCTCCAATGATTAAAAAAAAATGGACAGTGGTTCTGGAGTTTCACAGACTACTCGATAGAGTGTCATTTGATGTTGAGAAGCCTCACTAATAAGCGTGGTGTAATAGACTCTCTTAACTGATTGGATGGTGTTACAGACATTTTTGGAGGAAATTTATAGTCTGGATCCATTCAATCAAGGTTCAGCCCATGCTATTCGACTGAGACAGTTCTGGTTGCTCTGCTTGATGACCTGTTAAGGGAGGCCAAGCAGGAGAGTGCGACTTTGTTGGTCCTCCTGGATCTTTCAGAGGCCTTCTATACCATCAACCACAGTATCCTCCTGGACAAACTTTTGGGTTTAGGTATTGGAGGCTATGTGTTACTCTGGCTCTAGTCCTTTCTGGAGGGTCATGTCCAGAGACTGCAGCTTGGGGATGTTGTTTTAACCCCATGAGTTTTCCGTTGTGGAGTCCCACAGGGATCAATCATCTCTCCAATGCTCTTTAACACCTAATTTGAGGTTGCTGGGACAGGTCATCCAGAGATTCGGATTTCACTGTCATCATCATGCTGATGACATGCCGCTCTGTCTCTCCTTTTAATCTTCAGCAGTGGAAGCTGTGCAGACCCTGGAGTGGTGCCTGGCCTCGGTTATGGACTGAACGAGGGCTAACAGATCGAAATTGAATCCTGATGAGTCAGAAATCATGTTGTTAGGTGGATATTTTGCCTGACCTGGATGGGGTCACACTCTCCCTAAAAGACCAAGTCTGCAACTTGGGTGTGCTCCTGGACTCAGCGATCTCCATGGAGAAGCAAATTTCAGCCGTGGCAAGGTCTGCCTTTTTTCATATCTCGCAGATTGCACAGTTGCGGCCCTACTTGGACAGGAAATCCCTAACAACGTTGGTCCATGCGTTGGTAATCTCTAGGATTGACTACTGTAGTGCTCTCTACATGGGGCTGCCTTTGAAGGTAATACAGAAGCTTCAGCAGGTGCGAAATGTAGCAGCAAGGTTCATCTCGGGAGCACAAATATATGATCACAACTCCCCAATCCTGGCACGTCTGCACTGTCTCCCTCTAAGCTGCCATGCCAAATTCAAAGTGCTGGTTTTAACCTATAGAGTCCTTAATTGTTTGGGACCTTGTTACCTGATGGAGTGTCTCTCCCTGGGATTATCCACGCTGACCACCCAGCCCAGCCAGATGTTGCATTTGTGGGTGGCCACCCCGAGAGAGGCCTGGAAAACTACCACCAGGAACCAGGCCTTCTCGGTGGTGACAGAAACGCTATGGAATGTGTTTCCCACAGATATATGCCAGGCCCCCTCTCTCTTGTCATTCAAAAAACAAGTTAAAACCATACTGTTCAAAGAGGCCTTTGGAAACATTTGGGGCCATGAACTGAGTTGATCTTGATTTCAATTTGCTGTCCCGGTTTACTTCTTATATCCTGAATTTTTAATGTTTCTTGGTTATCTTTAATTTATGTCTTGGGTGGCATTGGATCATGGTATTTTAATTGTCAGTCACTCAGAGTGGTACCCCAGCACCATATGGGCAGGATATAAATGTAATGAATAAAATAATAATAAATAAAACAATGCTGGAGGCATTCAAGAGAAAATTAGACAACAAAATGTCAAATATATTTGGATTTGGATTCCTGTATTGAGCAGAGGGTTGGATTCAATGGCCTTATATTCCCTGTTCAGCTCCATTATTAGGATTTTATGCTCCTATGATCCTTGCTATTTTTGGCACCAATTTCTTTTTTTAAGAAGTGCCTGTTCCAGCCCATTCCATTCTAGTCCAGCTTTTATCTAGTCCTGATATTTTAGGCAAACTATTTGGTCACTGTATTAGTCAATTGGCTATTCATAAATAAACAAGTATTTCTCTGTGATTAGCTAATGAGTGAAGTCATCTACACTTCACCAGGATTTCATAGATGTGTAAATCAAAGATTCTGAGTGCATGTTACAATTGAGGCAATTTTTTTTTTCCACACAAAGCTGCCTGCAACACTGCGTAGAAAGCAGGTTACCCATAGGAATGAATGATGACTGGGAAATTATGGGAACTGTAGTCCTCAAAAAGAAATTTTCCATGCTCTGGAATTGTGCTTCTTATTGCATTTCCTACTTTATCAGAGGGTTGAGACTCCAAAATTTGTGAGGCTGTAATGGTTTTATGATTCTATGGGTCTGTGATTCTATGACATGCCAAAAACATCCTTTTCTCTTCTGCAGACATCTGGGAACTGGGAGCTTAGTTGGGAGTGTGATGGGCGCAATGGTTCATAGTTAATACAGCTCATGAAAACTTCTGTTGTGACAAATTGAACTTCCTGCTAGAGATTTCATAGCCCCCTTTTTCAGTTCTTTCTTCCCTGTCTGTCTCTTTTGGCTCTTACGAACTGAGTGTTTTATTGTTCTTCAAGTTACTGCCTGACTTTTGGGACTGAGCAATAATATTATTTGGCATTCCCCATTTGCCTATTTTGCTGTTTTTAATATGATTTCTCAAGAGGCATCTTAGAATCCTTTTTGTACATCTGGGAAAATCTATGGGAAGATTTTTTTTTTAAAAAAAGGTATAACTGCACAGATTAACTCACCAGATAAGTAGTAAGACAGAGCAGTGGTATTTAAAGAAAGGTATCTGTAACTCTTTTCCTTTCCTTCTGTTTACAACACAGGCACATTTGCCAGCAATTTTATTGTGAGGCCCTGATAGTTTCAGAACAGATTGTATCTGGAAAAGATAATGAGTGAAAGCATAATTATGTAAGGAAGACACTTGAAGGCATTAAAATACTCCAGGTTACTTTGTTTAAAAAGTGAGGGTGAAATGAGCTTTGTGGTAATTTTAAATTATTTTTAATTTAGTGAAGAAGAATTGATATATCACTTATCAAATGAATTAAATTTTCTCCATGTCTGCTACATATGATGCAAATACAAGCTTGATTTTGTGGAATATCTAGGTAATTAGAAATGTGCAGTATATTTTTCTGCCACGTACTTTACAAACTTAAATGTACTCTATCTAGCAAATCTTGCACTAAAGCATTCATGCTTCACAAACATATTGCCAAAGAGAGAAATATTTAAAGATGGGTTTTATTTTTTATGGATTCAATATTTGAGGGAATAGGTTCTTCAAAAATATTTTGAAGAAAAAGGAAGTGGATATTGTGTGTGCTTTCAACTTGTTCAGAACTCTTGCTCAAGTTAGGTGAAGGGAAAAAATGGAAGTTTTTGGCGCGCATTGCAAAGACCTGGGTTGGTGCTGAGGGAGGGCTAGATCTCTCTCATATTTGCCCCCCAGGCTATTCAATCCAACATCAGGGCAGACTGGAGGGCCTGGGAGGGGGTGTTGCCATTGTATTCAAAAATTCCATCAAGGTTTGCAAAACTTCTGGCCTGCCCTGGCCTTGAGTGCCTCCATCTGTCAGTGGGCCACGGGGTCAGATTAGGGGTGGCATTGGTGTGCCACTGTCTCCATGACCCAATGCTGTCTGTGCCGAGGCTTACAGACTTAATCTCTGTGGCACTGTTGCAGTCCCCTAGGCTTGTACTTCAACATAGATTCAGAGGCTCTGTCTGCTGGTCTGACCATGGACTGAATGGACTCCATGACATTCATGGGGCTGTTCGAACAGATGAGTGGTCCCACACACATGGGGGGGGGTGTCATACACTTGACTTTGTATTTCTGGCCAGTCAAGGAGGATATGTGCCCTGTCATGGTCAGACCATCATCTGCTGAAATTCAGTTTGACAATGCCAACACCCCCTCACAGGGAGATGGGGCTGATTAGGATGGTCCACCCACAGAGGCTATTGAATCTGACTGGTTTCCAAAATGCCTTGGGTGGGTTTCTGGATGAGCTGGTTGGTGTCGGTGTTGAGGCCAGATTGCAGAATGGTATTCAGTAGTGACTTGGGCAGTTGACTCCATTGCACCTAAATGCCTTCTCTGTGTCAGGGCTCGCCCCTCTCGCTGGTTCTCAGAGGAGCTGTGAGCCATGAAACAAGCTAGGAGAAGTCTAGAGAACATTTGGAGAAAAGCTCCCATGGATGCTAATCAGGCTGCAGCAAAAAAGATGTCCAGCAAGTACAGTAACACCATGCAGGCTGCCAAAAAAGCATACGACATCAGGTGTATTGGTGAGGCAGCTAACCACCAAGTGAAACTCTTCAGGGTGTTCTGCAGCCTAACTGGAGCTGGACAACATCCAGGACCTCAGATGGATGTCACTACTTGTGAGCGATTCGCAACCCATTTTCACACCAAGATTGAGGCCATTCGTAGGGACCTTCATTCCATTAGTACAATGTCATGTAGAGATGTCCAGTTATACTGGATCAATTTCAGCCTGTGTCACTTGATGATGTGGACAAGGCACTTGCATGCTCTAAGGCCACCACCTCCCAATCAGACCCATGCCCATCCTGGCTCTTAAAATTGGCCAGGGGAGTGACAGTTGTATGGGCCACTCAGACTGTGAACTCCTCCTTGCAGGAGGGATATTTACCCTTCATCCTGAACGAGATAGCACTCTGGCCCATTCTGAAAAAAGGCAATTTGTCAAACGATGACATGAACAAGGATTGTCTGGTTGCTAACATACTGTTCATGGGCAAACTGATTGAGAGGTTGGTGGCTGGTCAGCTGCAGGTGTTCTTGGAGGATACCGATAGTCTGAATCAATTTCAATCAGGGCTCAGGCCGTGTCATGGGACTGAGACAGTTTTGGTCGCCCTGCTAGATGACCTGTTACAGGAGGCTGACCAAGGGAGTTTGTTGGTGCTCCTAGATCTCTCAGTTTGATACTATTGATCATGCTATTCTCTTGGACTGGTTGTCTAGATTGGGGGATTGGAGGCCTAGCATTATGCTGGCTTCATTCCTTTCTCGATGGCTGGTGCCAGAGAGTCCAGCTTGGGAAAGCTGTTTCATTCCCATGGGTACTACAATGTGGGTCAATCATCTCCCCTTTGCTGTTTAACATCTACATGAGGCCACTGGGAGAGGACATTTAGAGATCTGGAGTGTGTTGCTACCAGTATGCTGATGACACACAACTCTATCTCTTCTTTTCCTCTCAGCAGGGGAAACTGTACAGACCCTAGAGCAGTGATGGCGAACCTATGGCACGCGTGCCCAGGTGGCACGCGAAGCCCTTTTTTATGGCACGCCAGGTGTTGGCCCACCCACCCTCCCTTGTGGAGGCAAACCTTATGAGCCGGCAGCCGGGATTCCCCCTTCCGCAGCCACTTCCTGGTCCTCTGGGTCCGTCGCTATGATTCCCCCTTAAACTTCCTGTTCCTGGTCCTCTGGGTCCATCCCTATGATTCCCCCTGAAACCGCCACTTCCAGTTCCGGACTTCCGGGCAGCACGGCAGCCACTGGTTTCTCCCCCCCCCCCTCATTTTGGGCACACGAGCCCAAAAAGGTTTGCCTCCACTGCCCTAGAGCATTACCTCTTTGCAGTTATGCACTGGACAAGGGCAAATGGGGTAAAGTTGAATCCTAACAAGATGGAGATTTTGTTGTTGGGAAGGCATCCTGATCAGTTAGGAGTTTGTTGCCCAATCTGGATGGAGATCACACTCACCCTGAAGGATCAGGCCCATAATCTGGGTGTGCTTCTGGACCCAGCCCTCTCAATGGAAAAAGAGAGATCTTGGTCATGGCCAAATCTGTCTTTTTCCATCTGAGGTACATCCCCACCCCCTTCTCAACGGGAGGTCCCTAATAACATTGGTTCGTGCGTTGATTTTCTCAAGGATTGACTATTGCAATGATCTCTATGTGGGGCTGCCCTTGAAAGTGTTTCAGAAGCTGCAGCAAGTACAAAATGCAGCAGTCAAGTTGGTCACAGATACATCTAAATTTGACAATATTTAACCCATACTGGCCCACTTTCACTGGCTGCCAGTATTCTTCCAGGCCAAAGTCAAGGTACTGATATTAACCTATAAAGTCCTTTATGATTTAGGAACTCACTACCTGTCACAACGCCTCTCCCTCAGGTCATCCTCTAAACCCATCTGCAACTCCTAGTCATTGATGCTGCGGGGGGCCACTCCAAAAGAAGCCTGGATATTGTCAACCAGAAACTGAGCCTTCTTGGTCGTGGCCGCCCCACTCGAATTCTCTTCATGTGGAAGTGTGATTGGTTTCCACCCTCCTGAGCTTTCAAAAGCAAGTTAAAACCTGGCTTTTTACCCAGGAGTGATGGGAACCCTGACCAATCTGCTTGTCAACAGGGAAGCAAGGTGACTGGCTGGGTGGTGCATGTAACCAGCCTATCCTGGAGTCTGAAAGGAGAGGGAGCTGGAGGGTGATCATAGAATAGTGAAGTTGGAAGGGGCCTATAAGGCCATTGAATCCAACCCTACGTCCTGCTCAGTGCAGGAATACAAATCAAAGGATATCTGCCAAGTGGTTCTCTACGTTTCTCTTGAATGCCTCCAGTGTTGGAGCACACACCACCTCTTGAGGTAATAGGTTCCACTGTCGAGTGCTGTAACAGTTAGGAGGTTTTTCCTGATATTTAATCAAAATCTGGCTTCCTGTAACTTGAGCCCATTGTTGCATATCCTGCACTCTGAGATGGTAGAGAACACATCCTCTGTATGACAGCCTTTTAACTATTTGAAAAGTGCTATCATATATCCCCTCAGTCTTTTTTTTCTTGAGGCCACACAGGCCCAGTTCTTCTCATCTTTCCTCATAGGGCTTGGTTTCCAGCCCCCTGACCATCCTTGTTGCCTTCCTCTGTACTTGTTCAGAGGGCAGAGGATTTAATCCTGGGGCACCCCACTTGTTCCCTCCTCCCAGTTTGAGAAGGAGCCATTAATAAGCATTCTCTGAGTATGATTCTATAACCAACTGTGCATCCACTTGACACTTGTTTTCTCCAGTCCACACCTAGTTAGCTTGCTAATCAGAACTTCATGGGGCACTTTGCCAAAGGCTTTGCTGAAGTCAAGATATATTGCGTCTACAGCATTTCCTCTGTCTTTCAGGGAGGTTACCCAAAGAATGAAATCAGATTAGTTTGACAGGATTTGTTCTTGAAAAGTCCATGTTGGCTTCTAGTTATTACTGCTTTGTTTTCGAGGTGCTTGCAGAATGACTGCTTTATTATCTATTTCAGAATTTTCCCTGAGATAAATGTCAGTCTGTAGTTCCCCGGTTCCTCCTTTTTGAAGACTGGGACAACATTAGCTCTCCTCGAAAAAGCTGGTCCTTCACAAATCCTCCACGATTTCAAGAAAACAATAGAAAGCGGTTCTGCAATCTCTTCAGTCAATTCCTTCAATATTGTTGGATGCAGTTCATTTGGCCCTGGGGATTTGAACTTGTTTAAAGTAGTAAGTTACTCCTTGACTATTTGTTCATCAGTCTCAACCAGCAATCCTATCCCCTCTCTTTCTTCTTCACATTTGCTTGGAGGAGTATACACTGTCTTTTGGGAGAAGACAAAGCTGAAGTAGGAATTGAGCATGTCTGCCTTTTCTTTGTCTTCTGTTATGGCTTTCCCATCCCCATTGAGTAGATGAGCCACTGTTCCTTTGTCTTTTGCTACACATGTACCTGAATAATGCTTTTTTGTTGCTTTTAACATCTCTTGCTAACCTCAGCTTATTCTCATCTTTTGCTTTTCTACTGCCATCCTTGCAATTCTTTGCTACGTAGCCTGGCCTTCCTTCCACTTCCTATATGTGTCCCTTTTTTATTTTCAGGTCCTCTCTGATATTTTTGTGAAGCCATACTCATCTTTTTTGCTGTTGTATTTTTTTTTTCTTGTTGGAATTGTTTGTAGTTGTGTCAGAATTTTCTTTTTTAGAAACTCCTACCCATCTTGGACTCCTATTCCTGTTAGGATTTCCTGCCATGGGATCTTACTTATCACTGTTCTGAGTTCATTAAAATTGGCTTTCCTGAAGTCCAGCATATACGTACAGCTACACACCACTTTTTAAAAAAATCATGAACTCAAGTAGAACATGTTCACTTTCCCCCAAGTTCTTGGTGCCAGTTCTTCCACCAAGTCATCTCTATTGGTTAGGATCAAGTCCAGGATAGCTACTGCTCTGGTTTTTCATCCACTTTTTGTACAAGAAAAGTATCAGTCAGACGTGCCAGGAATTTCTTGGAAAGTCCATATTTGGCAGAATTGGTCTGCAACAGATATAATGATAATTGAAGTCTCTCATTACTACTACATTGTGTTTCTTTGAAATTCTTGCAATTTGTGTTTCAAAAGTTTCATCTGCATCTTCTTTTTTTAATTTTATGTTCCTTATAGAGGTGGGGTAAGGGTGAGGACAGCTGGGACAGGGATACCCTTGGAGGGGGTGGATTTGAATGGATACATTACAAATCAATATTTTTCATAGCAAATCTATACATTCTCTTCTACTAATAATTCCACATATCAGAAAAAAAAATAAAAAGTGAGTGAGAAGAGAAAATCAAATTCAGACAAATATGTTGTTAATCTAATTATTGATTATATAGCTGATAATCTTTATCAATCATTTATTCTGTCTCTTCTGCAGCCATACATATGACTATGTATCAGTCAACTATCTATCTAATTTGTAGCCATGTATATAATTGTGACCAAATTTTCTGATGGTCTTTTTTCTTTTTTGCATCTAGCCAATCTGATAATATGTCCATTTCTGCAGTTTCGAGGATTTTGTGTATCACTTCATCTATTTGCGGTATTCTAGGTTCCTTCCAATGTTTTGCAAAAACTATTCTTGCTGCTGTTATAATATGAATAGTTAAATATGATTTTTCACAATCTAGCACATCTGGCAAGATATTTAATAGAAATAGTTCTGGTACAATCGGTATTGAAGTTTCTAATATCTCTTGTAGCAACTGGTTCACTTTACTCCAATATCTCTGGGCATCTTTGCCAATCCACCACATGTCATAGAACGTTCCTTCCTTCTGTTTGCATTTTCAGCATATATTTGAAATCTGGGTACTTATTTTAGCCAGTGTTGTGGGGGTCATGTACTATCTGTAGAACATTTTGTATATATTCTCTTTAAATACAACAGATTTAGTTAATTTTATGTTTGTTTTCCAAATTCGCTCCCATTGATCCAGTTCAATATTATGCCCTACATTCTGTGCCCATTTGATCATACATGCTTTTACCACTTCACCTTGTGTATCAAAATCTAACAGAAAATTATATAATAACTTAATACATTTTCCCTCTGATTCTAGAAGAATTCTGTCAAAGGGTGTATTTTCTAAATAAAAGCCCTGTTGGTTATCTTTAGCAAATCTTGAAAATAACTGTGATCACGCCCACCAATCCATTTCAATGCCTTGATCTACTAACTCTTGTTGAGTTTTGATAGAAAGTTTAAGACCTCACTGTATTTTACTATTTTCTTATTTTCTCTCAGATATGGTAGAGCAAATGCTTCAATTGGCGTCACCCAGTGTGGTATTTTAATATACATTTGGTTTTTCACTTTATTCCACATCTGCAGAAGTGCCTTCCTTAATATATGGTTGTTAAATTGTTTAAAATCCTCAGTCCTGTTATACCATAAGAATGCATGCCAGCCCCATTTCAGATCATATCCTTCTAATTTCAAGAGCCTTGTATTTTCCAATGTTATTCACTCCATAATCCATACCAAAGCAGATGCCCTATAATACAGAAGCCAATTCGGAAGCCCCATTCCTCCTCTTTTTTTTAGGTCTTGTAGATGCTTAGTTTTAATTCTGGGTTTTTTCCCCTGCCAGATGAATTTAGAAAAGCATTTTTCAAGCTATTTAAATATTGTTTGTTTTAAAACAATCAGAATTTTTTGAAAAATGACTAAGCCGCTGCAGAGCTGGGCTTCAGCAGCGTGGCTTAACTTTGCCGTCTTCCCTGGAGGACGCGAGATCTCTCTGTCTCGCATGAGCAGATTCAAGAAGAGGGGGGAACGATAGGTTCTGTTCCCCCCGTCTCTTCCTCTTTCTTGCTAGCATTTGCTAAAAAAGAAGACTGGCTGTTCGGATCTCAACCAACTGTGTAGTTGGTCGCAAGGTCCTTGCAGCTTATCATGTGGCTTATCGGTTTGGCTGGCGTTTATACCGATCGATTTTGATTTAATTTTGTTTACCTCGTTAACACCTTTTTTATGTTTGACCTAATTGTTCTTTGTTTGCCTTATAATTAATTGATTAATTCTTTCTGATTTAGTTGATTCCACTGTACTAAAGGGGAGGCTGCAACAGCGATGCTCGCGCGAGCCGCGCAAGCAGCCTTTTGGGGTATAAATAATAATAAGATTGCTGTTAATCAACGATAAGCGGGCGTCGGGGCAATTAATTGTCTGAAATAAATTCATTTATATAGTCCCTTGGCACTCCTCTGTGGAGTTGGAGGCGGTGCAGTTCAGCCATTAGGCTCCTCTGCGAGCAGCGCGCCTTTTTTCCTCCCCCCTTTTTTCCAAGCATCTCTCAGCTGCCTGGTTTTTGAATTAAGTACGTTAGGCGGTTGGTTGCAGACGATTTACAGGGGGGGGTTGTTAATACAATCTTAATTGTTTAGTAGGCTCCTTTGTTTTGTGATAGTCTTGTTTGATGTGATTTTAGGATTCGTTATATAATTAATGTTACATTAGAATTAGTTTTTATCCTTACAGGCATTGATTAAGCTTATAAAAAATTTGGTAGAATACTCATTTACATCACTCGAGTAATTGTAGGTTGTTGTTGTTTAGTCGTTTAGTCGTGTCCGACTCTTCGTGACCCCATGGACCAGAGCACGCCAGGCCCTCCTGTCTTCCACTGCCTCCCGGAGTTGGGTCAAATTCATGTTGGTAGCTTTGATGACACTGTCCAACCATCTCATCCTCTGTCGTCCCCTTCTCCTCTTGCCCTCACACCTTCCCAACATCAGGGTCTTTTCCAGGGAGTCTTCTCTTCTCATGAGATGGCCAAAGTATTGGAGCCTCAGCTTCAGGATCTGTCCTTCCAGTGAGCACTCAGAGTTGATTTCCTTTAGAATGGATAGGTTTGTTCTCCTTGCAGTCCAGGGGACTCTCAAGAACCTCCTCCAGCACCACAATTCAAAAGCATCAATTCTTCGGCGGTCAGCTTTCTTTATGGTCCAGCTCTCGCTTCCATACATCACTACTGGAAAAACCATAGCTTTGAGTATGCGGACCTTTGTCGGCAAGGTGATGTCTCTGCTTTTTAAGATGCTGTCGAGGTTTGTCATCGCTTTCCTCCCAAGAAGCAGGCGTCTTTTAATTTTGTGGCTGCTGTCACCATCTGCAGTGATCAGGGAGCCCAAGAAAGTAAAATCTGTCACTGCCTCCATATCTTCCCCTTCTATTTGCCAGGAGGTGATGGGACCAGTGGCCATGATCTTAGTTTTTTGGATGTTGAGCTTCAGACCATTTTTTGCGCTCTCCTCTTTCACCCTCATTAAGAGGTTCTTTAATTCCTCCTCACTTTCTGCCATCAGAGTGGTATCATCTGCATATCGGAGGTTGTTGATATTTCTTCCGGCAATCTTAATTCCGGCTTGGGATTCCTCCAGTCCTGCCTTTCGCATGATGTATTCTGCATATAAGTTAAATAAGATGGGGGACAATATACAGCCTTGTCATACTCCTTTCCCAATTTTGAACCAATCAGTTGTTCCATATCCAGTTCTAACTGTTGCTTCCTGTCCCACGTATAGATATCTCAGGAGATAGATAAGGTGGTCAGGCACTCCCATTTCTTTAAGGACTTGCCATAGTGTGCTGTGGTCCACACAGTCAAAGGCTTTTGCGTAGTAAATGAAGCAGAAGTAGATGTTTTTCTGGAACTCTCTGGCTTTCTCCATAATCCAGCGCATGTTAGCAATTTGGTCTCTAGTTCCTCTGCCCCTTGGAAATCCAGCTTTTACTTCTGGGAGTTCTCGGTCCACATACTGCTGAAGCCTGCCTTGTAGGATTTTGAGCATAACCTTGCTAGCGTGTGAAATGAGTGCAAGTGTACGGTAGTTGGAGCATTCTTTGGCACTGCCCTTCTTTGGGATTGGGATTTAGACTGATCTTTTCCAATCCTCTGACCACTGTTGAGTTTTCCAAACTTGCTGGCATATTGAGTGTAGCACCTTAACAGCGTCATCTTTTAAGATTTTAAAGAGTTCAACTGGAATGCCATCACCTCCACTGGCCTTGTTGTTAGCCAAGCTTTCTAAGCTCCACTTGACTTCACTCTCCAGGATGTCTGGCTCAAGGTCAGCAACCACACTATCTGGGTTGTCCGGAATATCCAAATCTTTCTGGTATAATTCCTCTCTGTATTCTTGCCACCTCTTTGTGATGTCTTCTGCTTCTGTGAGATCCCTACCATTTTTGTCCTTTATCATGTCCATCTTTGCACAAAATGTTCCTTTAATATCTCCAATTTTCTTGAACAGATCTCTGGTTTTCCCTTTCTGTTCTTTTCCTCTATTTCTTTGCACTGTTCATTTAAGAAAGCCCTCTTCTCTCTCCTTGCTATTCTTTGGAAGTCTGCGTTTAATTTTCTGTAACTTTCCCTATCTCCCTTGCATTTTGTTTCCCTTCTCTTCTCTGCTGTTTGTAAGGCCTCGTTGGACAGCCACTTTGCTTTCTTGCATTTCCTTTTCTTTGGGATGGTTTTTATTGCTGCCTCCTGTACAATGTTACGGGCCTCCATCCATAGTTCTTCAGGCACTCTGTCCACCAAATCGATTTCCTTAAATCTGTTCTTCACTTCCACTGTGTATTCATAAGGCATTTGGTTTAGATTATACCTGACTAGCCCAATGGTTTTTCCTACTTTCTTCAGTTTAAGCTTGAGTTTTGCTATAAGAAGCTGATGATCAGAGCCACAATCAGCTCCAGGTCTTGTTTTTGCTGACTGTATAGAGCTTCTCCATCTTTGGCTGCAGAGAATATAATCAATCTGATTTCGGTATTGCCCATCTGGTGATGTCCATGTGTAGAGTCGCCTCTTGTGTTGTTGGAAAAGAGTGTTTGTGATGACCAGCTTGTTCTCTTGACAAAACTCTATTAGCCTATGCCCTGCTTCATTTTGAACTCCAAGGCCAAACTTCCCTGTTGTTCCTTTTATCTCTTGACTCCCTACTTTAGCATTCCAGTCCCCTATAATGAGAAGAACATTTTTCTTTGGTGTCAGTTCTAGAAGGTGTTGTAAGTCTTCATAGAATTGGTCAATTTCACCCTCTTCAGCATTGGTGGTTGGTGCATAAACTTGGATTACTGTGATGTTGAAAGGTCTGCCTTGGATTTGTATTGAAATCATTCTATCATTTTTGAGATTGTATCCCAATACAGCTTTTTCCACTCTTTTGTTGACTATAAGGGCTACTCCATTTCTTCTACGGGATTCTTGCCCACAATAGTAGATATGATACTCGTCTGAATTGAATTCGCCCATTCCCATCCATTTTAGTTCACTGACGCCCAGGATGTCAATGTTTATTCTTGCCATCTCCTGTTTGACCACATCCAGCTTACCAAGGTTCATAGATCTTACATTCCAGGTTCCTATGCAGTATTTTTCTTTGCAGCATCGGACTTTCCTTTCACTTCCAGGCACCTCCACAGCTGAGCGTCCTTTCGGCTTTGGCCCAACCACTACATTAGCTCTGGAGCTACTTGTACTAGTCCTCCACTCTTCCTCAGTAGCATATTGGACGCCTTCCGACCTGAGGGGCCCATCTTCCAGTGTCATATCTTTTAGCCTTTTGTTTCTGTTCATGTTCAATTGTAGGTAGCAATTAATTAAAATGCTGAAGCATTAATAACATTGTATTAACTTAATAATTAATTGAGTAATTGAATTTGATTGAATTTATAGGTAGTAGGTTAATTAATTAATTTGATTTTAGGGAAGTTGGAGTTCCTAGGGGGATACGCAAATAATGAGTAATTAATTAATCAATTATAATTCATTGATTGCATTGATTAAATAAAATAATAATAATAAAAATAAATAAATACATAATTATAAAATAAAATAAAAGACTTAATAATATTAATCCTACTAGTATTGGAGTATGGAAGAGCTGCACGGACATAAATTCCTGGTACCTAGCTCCCATTTCTCAGTGCTGCCTGGGTAAGCCAGAAGTTGCTTCATGAACTAGGGGCTGGGATACTGAGGTTTGGGTTTTCAGTGGTCAGGAGTAAATTTAGAACACTAAATGGCCTCAAGGAAGGGTCAAGGCAATATGAAGGGAAAACAGCCAGCCAAAAAACGGCCGGTACCTCAGGTTTCACCACCCCAGTCTTCTTCAGATGAGGAGTCATGGCCCATCTGGCAACAACTCCAAGATAAGATCGCTGCTCTTGAAGCCACCAGATTGGCTAGGGCAACCCTTCAATCTAGTGAGGCGCAGCCGCGCTGGTCGTCTAGGGACTCCAAAGGTAGAGCTAAGCTTAAGGCTCTGGCAGACAACCTAATGACTAGGTTTGGCAATTTAGAAGCAGAACAGCACATGGAAGGCACACCCGGAAAGGAAGCTGAGGGGACGATGGTACAGGCATCACACTGGTACACGGACGATTACAGGTCTACTCCAATTATGGTAGTGTCCAGTACGCCGGCCTTGGGCAGGCAGGAGACAACGGGGGAAGCTGGTCGGGATGACACAGATGGCAGGGATGAGCCTGTCATGATGCCTTTGTCAGGTGAGTCCCCTACTGCACACGACACTTCACCGCAGTTCCCTACATGGCCCGGGCCGAGCATGCGGCAAGTACCTACACCTGACACATCCATACCATTTCTGGCTTGGCCTTGGCCAGGCAGCGGTTTAGCCACTGCGCCCTGCTTGTCATTGACACTACCTGTGTGGCCTTGGCCTGGTAATGGCCAATTTACTTTGCAGCCCTATCCAACATATAATACACAGACTTTTGGGGCTCCTAGTGCTTCAGGGCCCTATATGAGTACCCACTTAGGCGGCTGGGCTGCGCCATTCACACAACCTACAGTTCCAGCCCCGGTAACTTGGGCTGCTGGTGTGTGTGTTTGGCCGTACCCTTCAGTTCTGGACACAGGTTATAATACCGTGCCCTTACAAGCTTTACCATTTGGGGATCGTGCGATGCCGCTGGGTGACCACTTGACACCAGCAACTAAAGAGAAGATTTGAAAAGGAGAGTATGTGGATTTGTTAGAGTTACTGAATAGAAATGTAGAAAAGAAGGATCTGGATAAGGAAGATGAGAAGGACAAGGAGAGATGTAGGCGCAAGAGGCCAGATAGGACTTGGTCCAATTGGCTGCCGGGTTTCTAAATTACGTGGGGGTGGTAGTATGGGCCCAGCCTTGGCAGGCATTGTCCCTGTTCCAATATTTAGATCTCATTTATAGGGCATACGTGGATTTTGCAGGGCAGGCATGGCTTTCTTATGACGAGGCGTTTTGTATGAGAAGTGCCATTCACCCCAATTTACGTTGGGATGAGCCACTGGCCGGCCTTTGGTTACAGTCGATGACCCCGGTCAGGCCCAATTTAGGTGACAGGACGGATAGTGGGCATCTGATTAGGAAGGCAGCGATGAATATGACTCCCCGTGTAAGCGCAGGGCAGGTGGTTCAGCCCCGCCTGCTCTGCTGGGAGTACAACTCAAGGGGTGTGTGCTCCAAGAAACCGTGTAGGTTTAGGCATGAATACACGGTGTGTGGGGGACAGCACCCCAGTGCCACATGCTTCAGAGCTGGTGCTCTGAGACAGGCAAAAGGCGGGAGGTGGGAAGAAACCCAATGGTGGAGGGGGTAATCCTGGTAAAGGGGCCGAGTCCAATTAAAATTTTAGTCTTAGAAACATGGCTGCATGACTATCCCAGAAGGGATGACGCCAGTTATTTATTATTAGGTTTTAAAGAAGGCTTTAGGATACCAGCGGCCGGGGAACGTAAGGCATTTTTTGCAAGAAACCTTAAATCCATACACAGTGTGGAAGGAGTAGTTCAAGAAATGATAGCTAAGGAGGTACGTGAGGGGAGGGTGTTGGGACCACTCACAACACCTCCTTTGGAGACATTACGGGTCTCACCTTTAGGAATCGTACCAAAGAAAGCACCCAGCAAGTTTAGATTGATCCATCTCCTGTCTTATCCTGAAGGGGGCTCAGTTAATGATGCCATCCCTCAGAAGCTCTGTACCGTCCACTATACCTCCTTTGATGAGGCAGTTAGCATGGTTCGTAGGTGCGGTGTGGGGGTAGAATTGGCAAAATGTGACATAAAATCTGCATTTCGGATTTTGCCAGTCCACCCACAGGATTTTGACCTGTTAGGATATTATTTTCAAGGTTTTTTCTATATAGATAGAGCACTGCCCATGGGCTGCTCCATTTCAGGTGCAGCTTTTGAACGCTTTAGTTCTTTTCTTGAATGGAAGTTTAGGATTAGAGTGGGATGTAAAAATACGGTCCATTACCTAGATGATTATCTTTTTTGTGGTGAACGGAACACAGGAAGGTGTAAGTTTATCTGAGATACTTTCTGAGCAATGGCGGACGAACTAGGTCTACCTATAGCCGAAGAAAAAATGGAAGGGCCGACTTCGACCCTGATGTTTTTAGGTATTGAGTTGGACATGGTTCAGCAAACATCTAAGTTGCCACAAGTAAAATTAGCTGACCTTAAGATCAGGGTAGCCTCAATGCTACAAAGGAAAAAAGTGACCCTGAGGGAGTTACAGGAGATGGTTGGACATCTAAATTTTGCCTGCAGAGTGGTGGCGCCAGCTCGCACCTTTCTGCGTCAGCTTTGTAATGCAATGCGGGGGCTGCATCGTCCATTCCATAGGACCAGGATTATGTATGGTATAAGAGAGGATTTGGAAGTTTGGAGGCTGTTTCTAGATGATTTCAATGGCATTTCCTTTTGGAGAGGTCAGAGGATGCTTAGGGCTGAGTTTCAGGTCCAGTCGGAAGCTGCATGCTCCTCGGGTTTCGGAATTTATTTTAGAGGCAGGTGGTGTGCCGGCAAATGGCTGGAGGAATGGCACCACGCTGGTATCACCAGAAATCTGACATTTTTGGAGTTTTTTTCCCATAGTCGGTGCGTTATGGATTTGGGCAAGTGAATGGGCTGACTCAGTGGTATGCTTCTGGTGTGATAACCAGGTGGTGGTCCATATTGTTAATAACCTCACATCCCATTCAGAGGGTCATGGCTTTGGTTAGGGCATTCACATTACATCCCCTGAAATTTAATATTTTGGTACAGGCCAGACATGTACCCGGCGTTGACAATAGCTTAGTGGATGCATTATCACGCCAACAGATCGAGTGGTTCAGAGAGTTAGATCCAGGAGCCAATGAGTTCCCCGAGACTTTTCCCCCAGAGGTCTGGCAAATAGTGTGAAGATGCGGAAAGGGCAATAGGCCTGGCCCTGGCACCAAGGATGAGAAAAGGGTACTCTGCAGTGAATATAGAGTTCCAGAAATTTAGAGAACTAGTGGGCTTGGATCCTTTGTGGCCAGTCCCAATTGACCATCTTCAGCAGTTTATAGTGTATTTAAATAGGCAAGGTTTGGCGCCGGGAACTATACAGGGCAACTTATCGGTGCTGGCTTTTTATGCAAAAATTAATGGTTACCGAGACTATTCATCAGACTACTGTATTTAAAAAATGATTGAAGTTCTAAGGAAAGAGGCAGGGTTAAAGACTCTAGAGCTCCCATATCACCTGAGCTGTTGGAAGGTATTTGTAGGCAATGGGAGGTTTTTTTGTAGGGATGAGTTTGAAGTTGTTTTATTTAGGGCAGCGTCATTGTTAACATTTTTGGCGCCCTCAGGATTAGTGAAGTGGTTGCCTCAGGAAAGGGGGACAAAACTAAGGTAGCTCTACAATTACAAGATATTAAGGTAGTGGATGGGATGGTGCAGCTCCACATATGTCGATCCAAGGTCGATCAATGGGGCAAAGGATCTGTCACGTTGTCACATTAAGACAATCTGCCCTGTCAAGGCTATGGAAGCATATTTAAAACTTAGAGGACTGAACCCGGGATACCTCTTTATACATAGGGATGGTTTCCCTTTGACGAAGTACCAGTTCTGGAAGTTAACAGATTTGGCCCTTCAAAAGGAAGGAGTTCAAAGTCTTAGATTTGGTACGCATTCCTTCAGAATTGGTGCAGCGTCCACGGCGGCGGCCTTCAGTTACCGCCCAGAGAATATCAAACAGTTAGGATGAAGGGGTTCGTCCTCTTATTGTAGGTACGTTAGGGCACTTCCTAACGTCTAGGCACAGGCCTGTTTTGTTTATGTCTTGCAGGTAGCGTAGTGGTGGCCAGGAGAAGACACATCATGATCGTGGGCCACAGCTACATTTTTTTGGGCAGCGCGGTATACCGCTGCATCCCCATGGGGGAGTTGTCTTGGTCTAGAAGCGTGGGCCCTTATCAAGTGGAGAGGGTGCCGAGGGATGCTTTGGAACCAGATTTGCCATGCAGCTGCCTTTGGCCACCACCCACCAGAGGTGCTGGTGATACACCTGGGTGGCAATGATTTGACACAGCATTGTGGGAAGGCCCTGATCATTGATGTGATTCGTGACCTCACATGGTTGAGGGCCATGTATCCTGCCATGCACATTGTTTGGTCAAACATCATCCCTCAGCTGTCATGGAGGGATGCGAGAAATTTTTTACCTGTAAACACTGCCCGACGGAGTGTTAACAGGGAAGTCTGCAGGGCTGTTTGCAGCAGCCTTGGATCGGTGATTGGTCACCAGAGGATCCGTTTGGATAGGTCAGAGTTTTTTCAGTCAGATAGTGTACATCTTTCCGAACGAGGTTTCGATGTCTTCCTTGAAGACATCAAGGGGAGCCTGCTGCTGGAGCTGGATGGGCTCGATGGCGGGCATGGGACTTAGCAGGGCTAGTCCCTATGAAGTGGAGGTTAGTGCGGATTAAACAGGTATTTTGGTGAGTCCCATAGCAATAGCAGGTAATTATAGCTCATCTAAACACCCAGCACTGCGGATTGTGCGATTACAGTGCTTGGGGGGGAGGGGAAGATGCACTGGGGACACACCCGGACCAACAGTCAACAAGGAGAAAATGGCTAGAGGTCCGGGGTGGTCAAATTTGGGCTGGCCAAATTTCTCGCTGTCTTCATGGCTGGGAGAACTTGGGCCAGGGACTCGCACATTTGTTTGTTAAAAGGGTCCGTTTAGACCAGTGGTCAGGAAACAGGGGTAAATTACCCCAAATGGGATAAAAATAAAATCCTGGGGCAAATGAGCAGAGCGCTACCCCCCCATCCCCCCCACCCCCACCCCCTGCAGCCAAACCTCAAATTGTAAGCCACCTCTCCCTGTTACTTCCTTGGTTGCAGCAGAGCACTTGTAAATCCATTCTTTCAGACATCGGAGATAAGCCTGCTTGATTGGTTACAGCTGTAGAATAGCCCCGGACAGTCAATCAATCCGGGGTTTGTGAATGACTGCTTCTGCCGTAGATGACTGCAAGCAAGCAGGAGGAGGGAAAGGATCCAGTTAACGAGGGAAGGAAGGTGCGAGAGACCGACGGCTTCATCAAGCTTGTTTAAATGTATGTAGAAAATGGAGGGAGGGAGGGTGGGTGGGTGGGTGGATGTGTGTGTATATGAGAGAGAGAGAGAGACTGACTCAAAACTATGAAAAAAGGAACAGGCAAGGCTTGAATTAAGGCAGGAAAAAAGGGCGGCTTCATCAAGCTTGTTTAAATGTATGTAGAAAATGGAGGGGAGGGAGGGAGGGAGGGAGGGAGGGAGGGAGGGTGCATGTGTGTATGAGAGAGAGAGAGACTGACTCAAAACTATGAAAAAAGGAACAGGCAAACACGAGGGAAGGCTTGAATTAAGGGGAAAAGGGTGGCTTCATCAAGCTTGTTTAAATGTAATGAGAGGAAATGGACATACTGAACTGAAGCAACTAATTGTTGAAAATTGAGGGAGGAAGGGTTTTTGTGTGTGTGTGTGTGAGAGAGAGAGAGAGAGAGAGAGAGAAAGAGACAGAGAGAGACTTCACTCTTTCATAAAACCATGAAAAACGGAACCTTCTAAAATTGAATCTCCACTGCATTTAGCTCTGCAGTTTCTGCTGAGAACAGCAGAAGTCTGAAGTGTGTAGCAATCACGTTTCTCTATTTCTCATCCCCAAAGCAGACAAGAGTATCATAGTTTATTCCCAAAATCTGAATCCCAGTCTTTCTGCTCCTGGTCCTACTTTGACTGCAGCACCAAACAAAAGACTGTGGGTTTCTTTATTGAGTCAATCCATATCATGTGCAGTCTTCCTCTTTTCCTACTGCATTGCACTTTTTCCTACATTGCTGCCTTTTCCAGTGAGCTTGTCTTCTTATGATGCCACTGTAGTACAGTACCCTTTGTTTGGTTATTTTAACTTGTAGTGAAAGTCCACACTTAATTTGCTTTACTTATCTTTCTGACAAGTCATAATAGGTTTGTCATCACTTTCCTCCCAAGAAGCAGGCGTCTTTTAATTTTGTGGCTGCTGTCACCATCTGCAGTGATCAGGGAGCCCAAGAAAGTAAAATCTGTCACTGCCTCCATATCTTCCCCTTCTATTTGCCAGGAAGTGATGGGACCAGTGGCCATGATCTTAGTTTTTTGGATGTTGAGCTTCAGACCATTTTTTGCGCTCTCCTCTTTCACCCTCATTAAGAGGTTCTTTAATTCCTCCTCACTTTCTGCCATCAGAGTGGTATCATCTGCATATCTGAGGTTGCTGATATTTCTTCCGGAAATCTTAATTCCGGCTTGGGATTCCTCCAGTCCAGCCTTTCACATGATGTATTCTGCATATAAGTTAAATAAGCAGGGAGACAATATATCCTTGTCGTACAGCCTTGTCGTACTCCTTTCCCAATTTTGAACCAATCAGTTGTTCCATATCCAGTTCTCACTGTTGCTTCCTGTCCCACATATAGATTTCTCAGGAGACAGATAAGGTGGTCAGGCACTCCCATTTCTTTAAGAACTTGCCATAGTTTGCTGTGGTCCACACAGTCAAAGGCTTTTGCGTAGTCAATGAAGCAGAAGTAGATGTTTTTCTGGAACTCTCTGGCTTTCTCCATAATCCAGTGCATGTTAGCAATTTGGTCTCTTCGAAATCCAGTTTGTACTTCTGGGAGTTCTCGGTCCACATACTGCTGAAGCCTACCTTGTAGGATTTTGAGCATAACCTTGCTAGCGTGTGAAATGAGTGCAATTGTACAGTAGATGGAGCATTCTTTGGCACTTCCCTTCTTTGGGATTGGGATGTAGACTGATCTTTTCCAATCCTCTGGCCACTGTTGAGTTTTCCATTGATGATGATAAAAAAAATAGCGCTGTTGCGCACCCCCAGTGTCCCTAGTTTGTTTCCCCTCAAACTCAGGTCCACCTTTGGACACGACTTGCTTATTTCTCCTTTCACCAACTGCCACCAGTGGATCTTTATCCACACTTTACCAAAGATGCTTCTTTGACACGTGTTGTCAAATATAACTGATTATTTATTACTTAGTTGTTAAATCACACAAGTATGTTCATAGATGTTATATTATGTTGCACTCATTAAACTTGGATATTAAAACACGTTTCTTTATTTGTATTACGTTTCATTAATCACTGGAATAAGATCTGATGACTGTCAATCTATTTTATTTTACTTATATCTTTTAACTATTCTTTAACACATCAACCAACTACACCAACTTTCTAATCTATTTCATAAACCTTCAAAACCTCCTCTCTCCTTCTCTCTCAGTCTCCAACTGTCTCTCTGACTCCGCCCTCCTGTCCTCTCATAGGCTCCAGCTCTAGAGCTCCACATGACGGACAGGTGGGACATGGGCATTCCGCCACAAGCGCACTGGTCCTTTGATATTGGGCTGTGGCACCAGGGTGGGTGACATGACCTTTAGCCTGGTTTGTTCCTTTTTGCACACCACACACCAAATGATTAAAGTGGTAGGAAAAGCCCCCCCAACTCTGCGTTGGCTGTCTCTAGCAAGCATGTCATTGCTAGCACCACTCTGGCAGCCATTGATGATGATTAAATCCTCTGCGAGCTAGCAAAAATTTAATGCAACTTGGTAGGCACGTTGGACACCTTACTACTCCCTATACCACCCCATGGCTGGAGTGCAATGTGTTCCAGCAAAAATAGTGCACATCTTTATTAAATTTGGTGCATCCTGCTAGTTCGGTACATAGCCTGGCAGCCATTGATACTGATGATATATCCTGCTAGTTCGGTACACAGCCTGTGTAGATTCAATAATATTTTGAATTCAAATAATGTATGATTTCCTTCCTTTCAAATCAAGGGGGTAATGTCCACGTATATACTTTTTTTGGGGGGTAAAAGGTAAAAAAGTTGCCTGACCCCTGGTTTAGACCTATGTTTTGAAACCTGAGTCCGCACTATGGCAGGACCCCCCTTTGCCAAAGGATTGGCAACAATGATTATATTCTCCCGGCTATGCTGTCCAGCACCAGGGCAGACTGGAGGGGCGGGGGGGTAGTAGCCATTGTATATAAAAATACTCTGGAGGTTACTAGGCACTCCATGGTGGTGAAGCCAGGTCTGGAGGCCCTCCACGTGTCGATAGGGGCCAGGGATGGTATTGGGATTTTGCTGGGTTACCGCGCTCCCTGCAACCCAGCCATTTCCTTACCAGAGCTGGTGGACTTTGTCTCCGCGGCACTGTTGGAATCCCCGAGGCTACTGGTCCTGGGTGATTTCAACATCCATGCGGAGGCAGAGACTTCTGGGCAAGCTCTTGAGTTCTTGGAAACGATGGCTTCCTTGAACATGTCCCAACATGTCAACGGCCCCCACTCACGTGGGCGGTCATATGCTAGACCTGGTTTTCTCCACCAATTGGCGCGAGTGTGGTCTGATGGTGACTGACCTCGTGTCGGTTCTCTTGTCATGGTCGGATCACCACCTAATAAAATGTAACCTCTCAGTGGCTCTCCCTCCTCACAGGGAGCATGGACCTACTTTAATGGTCCGCCCTCGAAGGCTACTGGATCCCATAGGATTCCAGGATTCCATGAGAGGGATTCCGGCTGATCTGACTGGTGCTCCTGTCGAGGCTCTGGTTGATGGCTGGTTTACCGCCGCCACCAGGGCTGTAGACACGATTGCTCCTAAACGCTCTCTCCAGCGCAGAGTTCGGCCTGCATCCTGGTTTAATCAGGACCTACAAGCGATGAAGCAAACCAGGAGAAGGCTAGAGTGCAAGTGGAGACGAATCCCAATGGTTTATAACCGACAAACTGTCAGGGTCGCAACTAACCTTTATCTTGCTAAGGTAAGGGCTGCTAGTCGAGCTCACCTCGCTGACCAGATAAGTGAAGCTTCAAATCAGCAGGCGGAACTTTTCCGTATAGTCTGCAACCTCTCCAGAATTGGTCCAAGTGATGGGCCTCCTTCTAGTATCTCACCGGACCAATTTGCAGTATTTTTTAAATCTAAAGTGGAGGCCATCCACCGGGAGCTCTCTCCTTTTTTGGATACAGTGGATCGAGCAGAGATATCCAGCGCTCCACCTTGCCCGGTGAGTCTTGATCTCTTTCAGCCTGTGACGCCAGATATTGTGGACAAAGCACTTGATCGCTGTTGCGCCACCTCCTCCTCCCTTGACCCTTGCCCGGCCTGGCTAATCAAAGCAGCCAGGCCTATAACAACGGAATGGGCTACAGCAATAATTAATGAGTCTTTCCTGGAAGGCAGGTTTCTCAAGGAGACACTCATTAGGCCCATTAGGAAGAAACCAAATTTGGCGGCGGACGATATTGGCAACTATAGGCCTGTCGCCAATGTTTCTTTCATTAGTAAAGTGGTGGAGAGGGTGGTGGCCGATCAGCTTCAGGTTCATTTGGATGAAACCAATGCCCTGGATCCATTCCAGTCGGGCTTCAGGCCGCGCCATGGTACAGAAACGGCATTGGTCGCCCTATTGGATGACCTACTGAGGGAGGCCGACAGGGGTAAAATGTCTCTGTTTGTCCTCCTTGATATCTCAGCCGCCTTTGATACCGTCGACCACGGTATCCTCCTGAGGAGGCTCTCCGAGCTGGGAATTGGTGGCCTGGCATTTGCCTGGCTCCGACCCTTCTTGGAGGACTGTCCTCATAGAGTACAGCTTGGGGAGAGGGTTTCAGCCCCATGGAGCCTCAATTGTGGGGTCCCGCAGGGCTCAATTATCTCCCCAATGCTGTTTAATATCTATATGAGGCCGCTGGGTGGGGTCATCAGGGGGTGTGGGGCATCGTGCCATCAGTATGCTGATGACACTCAGCTCTACATCTCCTTTTCTCCAACCACAGTGGATGCCGTTCTGTCCCTTCAGCGCTGTTTGGAGACTGTACTGCAATGGATGCAGGAAAATGGGCTGAGGCTGAACTCGGACAAGACGGAGGTCCTGAGGGTGGGTGGCCCCACCATCAGCGGTTTGGGAAACTCCCTCTCTTTTGGGGGGTGACTCTCACCGCAAAGAATGAGGTTCGCAGCTTGGGGATCCATCTGGACCCGGCGCTCACCATGGAAACCCAGGTGGCGTCAGTGGTCCGCTCCGCCTATTTCCATCTTTGGCGGATTGCCCAGCTGCATCCCTATCTGGATGTTGGGGCGCTCACCACTCTGGTCCATGCGCTTGTAATCTCGAGATTAGTCCACTGTAATGCGCTCTACGTGGGGCTACCTTTGAGATTGATGCGGAAGCTTCAAATGGTGCAGAATGCGGCAGCCAGACTTCTCAGTGGGGTGAGAAAACATCAACATATCTCTCCCACCTTGGCCGCATTGCATTGGCTGCCCGTTCGTTTCAGCGTTGATTTCAAAGTCTTAATGATTACATATAAAGCCCTAAACGGTTTAGGACCTCGATATCTGGCGGAACGCCTCCTCCCACCTAGATCTACCCATATCACTCGATCTAACCAGGAGGTGCGGTTGAGGAGCCTAATGCCGAGGGAGTACCGGAAAGAAAAAACAAGAAACCGGGCCTTCTCGGCAGTGGCTCCTCGTCTTTGGAATAATCTCCCCTCCGAGATTCGTTTGGCCCCTTCGCAGGGTACTTTCAAAAGTCAACTTAAAACCTGCCCTTCCCTCCGGGCACCACTTGATCTATTTTTTCTTTTTCTCCCATCTTGAATGATTGTTTATTGTTGTAAATTGTTGTTATATTTTAATTGTTTTTATTCCACTTGTTGTGAGCCGCCCAGAGTAGTCAAATACTAGATGGGCGGGATATAAGTATAATAAATAAATAAATAAAATAAATATTCAAGAAAGTGTGGCCCGTGTTTAATCCATAATTTCTGGTCTCGCGTCTTTAGGGGGGCAAAGAATATGTGTTTTGGTAGGATATTCATTTTGATTGTAGCAATTCTGCCCATCATTGACAATTGTAAATTTGTCCAGCTAGAAAGATCTTTCTTGATTTCTTCTATCAGTTTCAAATAATTATCCTTCAGGAGAGTACTTGTTTTCTTTGTAAAAAAATATACCCAAGTATTTTACTTTCCTTCCTTCCTGGAAGTTTGTAATTTGTAATAGTTCATCAATCTCCTGTTTTTGAATGTTTTTGGTCATAATTTTTGTTTTCTTGTGGTTTATTTTTAACCCTGCCTTTTCGCCAAACTCTTTTAATTCCACTATTAGAGCTTCTATTGATTCTTTGGGGTTTTCTTCTAATATAAGCAAATCATCTGCAAAGGCCTGAACCTTGAATATTTCTCCTCGTAGTTTTAGACCTTTAATTTTATCTGATATTCTTATCTGCTGCATTAGTAATTCAATTACAGTTAGAAAAATTAGTGGTGATAGTGGGTAGCCTTGTCATATTCCTTTCTGTATTTCTATTTCTTGTGTACATTCTCCATTGATTCTTAACTTTGCTGTCTGTTTGGAATAGATAATCTTTATTATTTCAGCGAAATTCTGACCTGTCTCCATTTCTTCTAATTGTGATATCATGAAGTTCCAATTTACATTATTGAATGCTTTCTCTGCATCAATGAAGAGAATTGCCATCTGTTTAGCTGGGTGTGCTTCATAATATTCCAAAAAGTTCATGAGGTTCCTCACATTAGATCTTAAATATCTCTTCAGGAGGAATCCTACTTGGTCTTGATGGATAACTTCTACCAATACTCTCTTTAATTTTGTTGCTAATATTGTTGCGAATATCTTATAGTCCACATTCAAGAGAGATATTGGCCTATAGTTCAATATTTCCTCCACTTCTGTGTCTTCTTTATGTATAACAGTAATGACCGCCTCCTTCCATGTTTTAGGTATTTTTCCCTCTTGATGTATTTCATTTATCATTTTTTTAAAGGGGGTAGCCAACACATCTTCAAATTTTCTGTCGTATTTTGCAGGTATCATCACTTCCTGGTGATTTCATCAATTGCTATTTTGCAAATGCCTCTGAAACTTCATGCATTGAATATGGCTGGTTCAGAATTTCCTGTTGCTGTTTTGATAGTTTAATGTGGTTTTTCCTTTGAATGTACTCTTTCTGCTTCATGGATGGCGTGCATTCTTCTGTATATAACTTTGTGTAGAATTTCTCCACAATTTTCCTGAGTTCTCTAGGTCCCGTGACGAGCTCTCCTTTTTGGTTTCTGAGACTTAAGATATAATTTTTGTCCTTTCCTTCTTTAACTTATATGCCAGCCATCTCCCTACTTTATTGGCATTTTCGAAGTATGTTTGTTTTGTAAATTTTAATTTATTTGCTAAATCCTCAGATATTAGGATATTCAATTTATGTTGTGTCATCTGTATCTTCTGTTTTAATTGTGTCGCTGTTGGGTTTTGTTTCAGTTGTGCCTCCTCTTTCTTTAGTTCTGCTTCAAGTTCTTCATATTTTTTGTTTCTTTCTCTCCTCTTTGCCGCTGTAATTCTTATAGCCACGCTCTGAAACACCACTTTGCTGGCTTCCCAAATGGTCTGTAATGACATTCCCTGTATTGTATTTCTTTGAAAGTAGTCCTTCATATCTTCCCTAATCATCTTCACTACATCCTTGTCTCTCAGTATATTGGTATTCAATCTCCATTGTGATGGTTTTCTATAGGTCTGGAGCTTCAATGTAACTGTGCAGTGGTCTGAAATTGTCCTGGGCAGTATTTGTGTTTCTTGCACCTTGTCCATCCATGTTCTAGGAATCCAGCATGCATCAATTCTTGACCATGATTGGTGTCTGTCTGAGTAGAAGGTATAATCTCTAGATTTTGGATAGTTTGTTCTCCACACGTCCACCAGCTCTAATTCATTTGCCAGCAATAGGAATGCTTTAAGGATTAATGTACGTTTTTCTTTTTTATTCACTTTACTAGAGTCCAAATCTCTATCAAAAACTGTATTAAAGTCCCCTACAATACAGCATTCCTCATAATCTCCAAATCTTGTTTCCTTATGAAGTTTTTCAAAAAGTCTTTCTGGTTATCATTGGGAGCATAAATATTAACAACCAATATTCTCTCATTCCCTTTAGAGACCTCAACCATAATTATTCTTCCATCTTCAGAGGCATATATTAATTTTGGTTTCTTTTACATAGATTGCAATCCCTTTCTTCTTTTTCCCTTCCACATTGGATGCCGAAAATAATATTCCCAACTTTTAATTTTCAATTAGTTTTTCCTCTCCTCTCTTAATATGTGTTTCTTGAAGACAGATCAGATCCATTTCCATTTTCTTCAGATAATAAAACACTTTACGCCCTTTGTGAGGAGAGTTAAGACCATGGATGTTCAAAGTACATAGTTTCCACTCGCCCTTAGACATCTTCAACTTCTTTACTATCTTTATATTTCTGTCTTTGTTTTCTCCTTGTGGTCATTGGACTCCCAGTCTTTAGTGGGGGTGCTGCTACTGCACCTTACAGTTCTTTTTCTGGTCCTGAGTCTTCGACCTGTGCTTCCTCCTCCTCTCTCTCTCCATTTCCAGGGCCCTCTTTGCTGGTCTTTCCTCTTCCGAGTCTTTCCCCTTGCCTCCAAATTGGTTCAGAAATTGTTCAGCCTTCATTGTCAAGTTTATATATTCTAGCAAAGGCCCTCTTTGCTAGAAATTCAAATGTTAATCCTTCTGGGATTAGCCATCTGTAAGTAATTGTGTTTGTTCTTAAAAAGGTGGACAATTTCTCATACATTTTTCTTTTATTTCTTATTTCCCAAGGAATATGCTTCAATGTCTTCAGATTCCTCCCATCTCTTATACATTGTTTATCTTGCGTTGCTTTCAGAATTTTGTCTCTGTATGTGGTTTTAATTAATCTAATTTGTATTTCTCTTGGTAATTGATTTTTCTTTATAAATACTAAAGAGATTGTTGTTGTGGGTTTTTCGGGCTCTTGGCCGTGTTCTGAAGGTTGTTCTTCCTAACGTTTCTCCAGTCTCTGTGGCCGGCATCTTCAGAGGACAGGAGTCAGAACTCTGTCTGTGCTCTGGCCTTTGAGAATACACTAAAGAGATTCTTCTAGCCACATCAATATTTCACCTAATTTCATCTTTCTCACAATTCGCCCAGTCTGATAACAAATCAATTGTAACTTCTAAGAGGTCTTCATTTTGAGTTTCTGGTACATTCTGTATTCTCAGAAGATGTGATGCATTCTCCATCTGGATTTGAATCATTGATGTCTCATGTTGATTTCGTCTGGCTTCAACTTTTCCTAAGTCCTTCTGAAGTTCTATTACTTTCTTCTCCATTTTCTTTGCTAATTTCACTGTCTTTTGTATTTCTTGATTTTGCGGTATAATATCTTTTTTCATTTGCCCCAATTGTAAATTCATACCCTCCTGTTGTTTGGAAAGATTGGACACGTTGACTTTCAGGGCTGAAATATCGGATTTGACTTCATCAAATTTTCTGTCAAAATGCACTGTCTGTTGGCTGAGCATATTGCTCATGAGCTTCTCGAAATATTCTTTCATTAATAAAGAAGACTGGGTTTCTTGTATCAATCTCAGTGGTGTAGTTTCTGGGCCCAGACTTCCTTTCTCCCCCTTAGGCTTTGCAGCCATTTTTGTATTTTCAAAAGAGACCCTTTATATGACAGTTCTCCTATATTCTCCACTGATATCTGCTTCCCCCCTTATATAAACTTAAATCAACCAGGACATTAGAAATATGGAAATATGAAAGAATATGAGAGCAACCAGCAAATAGAGATCAAGCAGTAACCAACAGGCAGAAAATATCACATTGAAGTCATCATGAGCCAGAAATCCAATTCATTATAGAAGCTCAATTTCAGGGTCAACAACAAGGTGGAGCTATTGCATCAATAACTCAGTTCAGAGCTCCCAGAGATGGGGAAGGTCAATCGCCAGATACACACTGGACCAAACAAAGAATCAATGTTATTAATGAAAAGAAAGGAAACTTTCCTTAACCACCTCCAAACGGGAAGAGTATATCCTGAATATGATAAATATTACTCAACTTCAAGGGAGCTATTTATATCAGATTTGACAAAGAAAAAAAACCCAAAAGGGAGCTGGCCAGCTCAGAGTTCTGGGCACCTTTCCAAACTTTGAGTAGAAAAAGATAAGGAGAGAGAAAGCAGAAGAGAAGCTCCTCGTCTCTTCCACCGTCGCCTCGGAGTTTCAGGAACAGCAGGAAAATTAAAATAATAAACCCCAAAAAACTACTTTTCCAACTCCTCCTCCGACCATACTCAACAAAACAAATAAAATAAAAAAGAAAGAAAAATAAAATCCCATCTATTCCCTTTTGTAATCCACAGGGGTGTCGCTTCGTTTATAAGCAGCCTCCATTTTCTGCTTTCATCTCTGTACAGAACGTACTGGTTTCCTTCAGGCATAGATAGACTTCGGGTGGGTGTAGGTGTAATCTAAACAATTAAAGCTGTGAGACTGTTCAATAATATTCAATAATATTCAGCAGGTCTCTAAGGAGGAACTTTGTAGACAGATAGTTCAGCAGTTTATCAGGTTAAAAATCTCTTTTAATGAACTTCTGTGTTCCCTCCTGTCCTCTTCTGCTGTCTGTAAATTTGGAACATAATTGCGTATTCGTTCTCCTCCAGCCTTCTGGACTGCGTCGATTTTTCAGACCTGTACGGAGTCCTGCCAAAGAGAATGTCAAATGTCTGGGATAGGGAGGTAGCTCAAGGCTCCCCCCACAGTCTCAGATGGCGCTTCCCTTCTTCGGATATATTTTCCTCTCCTGGAAAATTTAATTAGGCTATCTGAAGCCTACAGAACTTCCATCAGTGGTTACAATTGAGAGAGAGCTCTCAATTTGCAGCCTCCATTCATCTTGGCCCCGCTTCCTCTCCCATCTGCATCTTCTTGATTGGGTGGTCAATAATAAACTCCAACTACCATGTTTCTTTTGTTTTTTGCCCCAATTGTATTAATCCAGATGTTCTTGAAGGGACAACCAAACGTATCCTTCTGTATTTCAATGCAAAAATGTGTGTTTTTGATCTATAATGCTACTCCACCTCCCTTTCTATTCTTTCTGTTCTTTTTGAGCAATTTATATCCTTCAATTGCTGTATTGCAGTCATGAGAACCATCCCATCAAGTTTCAGTTATCTCTGTCATGTCATATTTACCCTCCTGAAGTAGGATTTCTAGTTCCACTTGTTTGTTTCCCATACTCTTGGCATTCATGGATAGACACTGGAGGGTGTGTGATTTCTGGCCTGCTTTATTTCCTCCTGTCCTCTGAAGATGCCGGCCACAGAGACTGGCAAAATGTTAGGAAGAAAAACCTTAAGAACACGGCCAAACAGCCTGGAAAACCCACAACAACCATTTTAAAAAAGATTATTATTGGGCACCACAGCCTTCATGCTGTGGCCAAACACATTCTTCCTAGCTCTTGTGAGGTACAACCCATCACTTGCCAGCAGTCCATCTTCCAGAAAGCTTAGCCTATGGTTTCAAAATCAATATCCCTCATATCAGCATCACTATAGCCAGTCATTCACCTATACCCCCTTTGAGTACTGCTAGCATGGATGAGAAATCTATCTGGGCCTCAAAGTCCTTAAGTTTCCTTCTGAGAGCTTCAAAGTCTGATGTGATTTCTTTATCGCTCCTCTTGCCTGTGTCATTTGTTCCCACATAGATGAGAAGAAATGGATATGTGTCTGTGAGTTTTGAGTGATGGCAGTCCTTCCGTCACATCCCTAATCCCTCATGCCATGGATCTTCCTGTCATATTTCAGTTTCAGTCCCACATAGTAGTGAGTCTCCTACTACAACAACTCTAGAGTTCTTTTTTTAGAGTGTGGGTTCAGTAACTGTGTTTTGCTGAACTTCAACCCTTCTCATGTCCTTCTGTGGGGTCTCCTCTGCATGCTGTCTGGCAGACTCCTTTTCAAGAATCTGAAAATGGTTTTGCAGTTCCACTGGTGAAGAGTGTGTTCTTCTTTTCTCCTAACTGTAACACTTTTCTATAGTGCATCCTGCACTGTTTGTACTTTCCTCAGCATTCTCGTCCACTGCTTTGTCATGTTTTTTCACCTCCAGTGCCTCCTATGACTGCTGCTGCTGAAGAGTTCTATGTATGAACTCTTCATCTTCCCTTATAGCCTTAAGCCTGGCCACTCGTTCCTCCAATTCTTTCACTTTTTCTTCGAAAAGTGCTATCAGTTTGCACTTGATGCATGTGTATGCTGTGTTGTTCGCTGGCACAAAGATAAACATTCCACACACTTTGCAGGTCACCACCACTGAAGTGTCTCTTTCCTTCATATTGTTATTTTTTTGCTTTTTTCTCTTTGTCTATAATTGCCATTTCCTTTGTCTTGTCTTCCTCAAGGGCTGCAGGGAAACTCCACTAATATATAACTATATACAGAGGCTGTGACGTACACCCTGTGTCCTTTGTTTATTTTCCCTTAAACACAAGTCCACCCTCTGGATGCTTGTCCTCACTTCACGCTGCCACCAGGTATTATTCCCTTAATACCAAATAGATCATAGATACGTGCTGCCAATACAACAGATTTATTGATAATATAGATATTATGTTAATCACAGGAGAAATCACAGATGTTTAGAATTTTTCATTAAATCACAATCACTGAAATATCATATTTTAAGTTCCACATTAGATCACTTCTTGTTTACTTATTTTCCCTTTAACCAGTGTATATTTATTTATAATAATTCTCTCTCTATCTCTGCCTATCTATCTATTTCTCTCAGCAACCTCACTCCTTCTTCTCTCTAACTCTCTCACTTCAATTCCCTATCTCCACAACCACTTTTTTTCAACTCTCTTCCCTAACTGTCTAAACTGTCAATAACTGTCATTCTTTTTCCTCCTATATCCTTGGTTCCGCCCCTCCTGTCATGTCATAGGCTCCCACACCAGAGCTCTGACCTGACTGACAGGAGTGTTCTGAGCTGTCCGTCACAGAGGCAAATTAGAAAAAAAGTTAAAATACTTTTATTAGGGGCCTCCCTCATGGCCTCCCCCATTGAGCTGCCCCATTAAACTCCTATTTGCTTTCCCTGTTTGCTCATTCCCTGGGGTCTGACTCAGTTTTATTCCTCTGCTGTGCTCTGTTAGGAGTCAGCATCCCCAGTGGTACATTCTTTGTGAGGGAAATTATATTAAGTTTTGTACTGAGTCATTCTCTACGGGTAGGTGGGGCTCGTTAGTCTTGGAAGGCAGCCCATCTGGGAGAAGGAAAACTCCGATTTCAAACCTCCACTGCCTTGTGGCTATGGAAAAGGCTTCAGGAGTTTACCTCTAGGCAAAATCCGGAACCAGAGTCCCGGAGGCAGTTCGTGACTGTGTACAGTCACGCTGTGGCAACTTCTGCAACGTCGCTGGAACCAGTTGTATTGGCTCTTGCCTTTCCATTGGACTACTTCAGTGATGTGGAGAGGGGGGATTTTCCACTTCGGTAACAGTCTATCCTCCATATTATTTTACCCAAGCTTCGTGCTCTGGAGAGGACACTCCAGCTTCGCATACAGCGTCAAAATAACACAGGAAGTAGCAGTTACCAGTTATAAGTCTTTGCTCAATTGGTGTAGAGCATGATGCCAGGGGCTACTTCTGATGATGGGAGAGGTCATTGCACCTCATTAGGTAGCTACCGCCCACCTTAAGCTGGGCAGCCCCCAGCCAGTAAGGTGCTGCCTTGCCACAGTCTGTTAACCTGTGGGGTTTATGGTGAAAGCCGACAAGCATATGGATAACCCTGCACCATGCAACAATCATAAGAAAACTTCTGCCCTAAAGTTGGACACCTGGAATGTTCGGATAATGACCCCTGGCTTTTCTGAATATCTGCAGGAAATAGACAACATGCATAAGACAGCTGTCATTGACATGGAACTGAGTAGGCTGCAGATGGACATTGCTGCCCCGCAAGAGATGAGATTGCCAGACATGGGATCTGTCAAAGAAAAAAATTTCTCATTCTTCTGGCAGGGAAAACCATTGAATGAGATCAAGGAATATGGTGTTGGCTTTGCAGTCAGAAATACTCTGCTGAGATCCATTGTTCCACCTACTGTGGGGAGTGAAAGAATCCTGTCTCTGCAGCTCCACTCATCAGCGGAGCCTCCTTAGTGCATATGCACCAACACTGTCCTCCACAACAGAAGTCAAAGACAAATTCTATGACGATCTGGCAGCTACTATCAAAAAAATCCCCGAGAGAGAGCCGCTGTTTATTCTCGGAGACTTTAACGCTAGAGTTGGTGCTGATCACAATTCTTGGCCCACTTCTCTAGGCTGCTTTGGCATTGGGAAGATGAACGAAAATGGCCAACGTTTGCTGGAGGTTTGCTGTTATTATGGTCTTTGTGTCAGCAATACGTTCTTTAATACGAAGCCTCAACACAGAGTTTCCTGGAGACATCCAAGATCGAAGCATTGGCATCAGCTCGATTTGATCCTCACTAGACGCTCTAGCCTTCCTAGTATTACGATCACACACAGTTATCAGGGTGCTGATTGCAATACTGATCACTCCCTGGTGTGTAGTAGAGTAAAACTGCGAACAAAGAGATTATATCACACGAAAAAGGAAGGAAAACCACGTATTGACATCAGCAAGACTCGTGATCAAAGAAAAGTGGAGGAATTTGCCCAAGCGCTTGAGGAAACCCTTCCAGGCCCGGCTGATGCAAATGCACCTGAACGATGGGAACATTTCAAGAACGCTGTGTATAACACCGCCTTGTCCACATTTGGCAAGAAGACCAAAAAGACGGCAGACTGGTTCGAAGCCCATTCGGAGGAGTTGATGCCAGCCATCGAGGATAGGAGGAGAGGTCTAGCAGCATACAAAGCCTGTCCTAGTGAGTACAACTTGCAGGCTCTTCGAGCTGCTCATAGCAATGTCCAACAGACTGCCAGGAGATGTTCCAACGATTATTGGCTTCAGCTCTGCTCTCAGATACAGATAGCAGCGGACACAGGTAACATCAAGGGAATGTATGACGGTATCAAGCAGTCTTTAGGTCCAATACAGAAGAAATCTGCTCCTTTGAAGACTGCTACAGGCGTGATCATCCAGGACCGAGCACAGCAGATGGAACACTGGGCGCAGCACTACTCTGAGTTATATTCCAGAGAGAATGTAGTAACCAAAGAGGCCTGCCTGTCTTGGAAGGGTTGGACAGTGAACCAACTTTAGCAGAAATAAAAGCGGCCTTGGATTCCCTCACCTCCAGCATGGCACCTGGGAAGGATAACATCCCTGTTGAAGTGCTGAAGTGCTGTAAAGAGACCATCACCACTGAGCTGTATGAAAATCTTTCATCTTTGCTGGACAAAAGGTGGAGTACCACAGGACATGAAGGATTAAAACATCATCACATTGTACAAAAACAAAGGTGACAGGGGCGACTGCAATAACTACCGTGGCATCTCTCTTCTCAGCATTGTAGGGAAGCTGCTTGTCCGTGTTGTGCTGAAGAGACTCCAGGTGCTCGCAGACAGACTCTATCCAGAATCACAGTGTGGATTTCGAGCTAATAGATCTACCATTGACACGGTATTTTCCCTCAGACAGTTGCAGGAGAAATGTAGGGAATAACGACAGCCACTCTTTGTGGCCTTCATAGATCTTACAAAGGCCTTTGACTTGGTTAGCAGGGACGGCCTTTTTAAAATCCTTCCCAAGATTGGATGTCCACCTCGACTCCTTAACGTCATCACGTCCTTTCATGAGGAAATGAAGGGCAGTGTAGTTTTTGATGGCTCAACATCAGTTCCCTTTGACATTTGAAGCGGAGTGAAACAGGGCTGTGTCCTCACGCTGACTCTGTTTGGTTTTTGTTTTGTTTTTTGCTGTCATGCTGAAGCACGCCGTTAGAACTGCAACAGAAGGTGTCTATCTCTGGACTAGATCAGATGGAAAGCTCTTTAATCTCTCTAGATTGAGAGCGAAGACCAAAGTCCAGCTGAAATGGATGCGGGACTTCCTCTTCGCCGATGATGCAGCTGTTGTTGCCCATTCTGCTGAAGACCTCCAACAACTCATGAATTGTTTTAGTAAGGCCTGCCAAGATTTTGGACTAACAATCAGCCTGAAAAAAACAGGGGCCAGGGCGTGGGCTCACCTCCCTCTATTACCATCTCCACACAAGAATTGGAGGTTGTTCATGATTTCGTGTACCTTGGCTCAACTATCTCTGACACCCTCTCTCTAGATGGTGAGGTGGATAAATGCATTGGCAAAGCAGCTACCATGTTCTCTAGACTCACAAAGAGAGTATGGCTCAATAAGAAGCTGACGGCATATACCAAGATCCAGGTCTATAGAGGCTGTGTCCTGAGTACACTCCTGTACTGCAGTGAGTCCTGGACTCTTTGTGCATGGCAGGAGAGGAGGTTGAACACGTTCCATATTCATTGTCTCCGACGCATTTTTGGTATCACCTGGCAGGACAAAGTTCCAAATAGAGTATTCCTAGAATGAGCTGGAATTTTAGCATGTATACATTACTGAAACAGTGACGTCTACGTTGGCTTGGGCATGTCATGAGAATGGCTGATGGATGGATTCCAAAAGATCTCCTGTATGGAGAATTAGTGCAGAGAATGAGCCCCAGAGGGAGACTACAGCTGCGATACAAGGATATCTGCAAGCGGGATCTGAAGGCCTTAGGAATGGACCTTAAGAGGTGGGAAATTTTGATATCTGAGCATTCAGACTGGAGGCAGGTGGTGCAGCATGGCCTCTCCCAATTTGAAGAGACACTTGTTCAGCAGGCCGAGGCAAAGAGGCAGTCCTGAAAGCAGCAAAATCCGGGAGCTGGACAGGGGACAGATTGTATTTGTCTTCAGTGTGGAAGGGATTGTCACTCTCGAATTGGCCTTCTTAGCCACACTAGACGCTGTTGCAAGACCTCTATTCAGAACATGTTACCATAGTCTCTCAAGACTGAAGGATGCCTACTAACGTGAGTCATTCTCTGACTTTTATCAGTAATTTTGTGACATCTGATATGGGCATATTTTCAGATTTTTGGAATCCCTTTATAGAAGCTTATGTACAGTTCTCTTTATTCCACTTTACTCCAGTTTCTGTGTACTTTCCAGATGGCTTCTGTATACAGAATGTATCTTTAATATTTTTTGCATTGTATAATTTAATTTTTAAAATAAAAAATTATAAGCCAAAAAAATAATGAGAAGACATACTCCTGACCTAGCAGTTTTACAATCTAGAAACAGCTATAAGAGAGAAAGGCCAGGAAATAGAAAAAAGCCAAAGATGGAAAGAATATGAGTGCAAGCTTATTTGCAATAGGATATTCATTGAATTGATTTGGTTCGTGTTGGTTTGGTTTGGTTTATATACTGCCATTCTAGTGGACATATTATTCTGGGTGGTTTATAAATTAAAAACTCAGAACTTCATCTGACCCCAGTAGCAATACATCAATGTGGCGGTACAATGATCTAGATCTAAAATTAAAACAAAAAAGATAGAAAAAGAAAAGAAAAAAATTAAAAATAGGAAATTAATATTAACTGCATCTAGGGATAAGTTACAGAAGGCAGCTTTGTATTGTTCTATCTTTACTAATTTCCTGACTGTCATGAGGAAAGGATCCTGATGTGCCTTAATTGAGAGCTTACTCCACAGATTGGGGGCCACCACCAAGAAGGCCTGATTCTTTGTTGTCAACTTTTTTGCCTCCCTTGGTGTGGTCACTTTTAGCAACCTAAATTGAGAGGAGTAGGTGAAATGGGTAGCTGTTTTCTCAGAGATGTTCTGACAAGTACTGAGGTCCTAAACCTTTAAGGACTTTATAAGTCATAACCAGCACCTTGAATTGAGCACAGAAACTGACAGAAAGCCAATATAGGTGAGCCAAGACTGGGTATATATAATTGAATTTACTAGTCCCCAAGAAAAGTCTAACTGCTGCATTTTGGACCTGCTGAAGATTCTGTACTGTTCTCAATGGGAGCCCTACATAGACAGCATCACAGTAGTCTATTTTTGAGATTACCAATGTGTGAATCACTGTCACTAGGCATTTCTTATCCATGTAAGGGTGCAACTGGGTAATTAACTGAACTTGTTAAAAGGCACTCCTGGCCACAACTGATATTTGAGACTCCATAGAGTGTGACAGGTCCAGGAGTACTCCCAAACTGCAGACCCAAACTTCAGGGGGAGTGTAACCCTATCAAGGTCAAATAGATTTCCCTCTAACTGACAGTTCTCCTAATACTAGGATCTCCATCTTATCTGGATTCAGTTTCAGTTTATTGTCCCTCATTCAGTCCATTATTGATGCTAGGCAGCACTCAAGGACCTATACAGCACCCCCTACAGGTGAAGTGAAGGAGAGATGGAGCTGTATGTCATTAGTGTACAGGTGACAGTGAACCCCAAATCTCTGTATGTCTTCTCCCAGTGGCTTCATGTAGATGTTAAAGAGCATTGGGGAGATGGTTGATCTCTGTGGGACCCTATAGCAGAGGTCCCAAGGGGTGAAGACAACATCCCCAAGCTGTGCCATCTGGGATTGGCCATCAAAGAAGGACCAGAAGCTGCAAAGAGTGGGGCCCTTGATCCCTAAACACAATGACTTTCCTGTGGTCAACAGTATTGGATTTTGTGTGCATTTTTGGTCTTTTCAATGTGTTGTCACCCTTTGAGCCATGAGAAGATAGTGGGACAGAAACTGAATTAAATGTGAATAACTGAAGGTCAACCATATAGAAATACTGCTGGGTGAGTTGTGTCTGCACAAAGCACCAAATGTTGCTGTAACCTGATGTAAGGTATTTGGACAGCCTAAACTATGATACACAGAAAAACAGTATTTTGTAAATTTCTGAAAAATACCTACAAATGTAAGTACATTCGTCTGACTCCAGGTAGAAAATCTTGGATCAGCCACTTTTCTTGTAGCATGTTTAAAAGATTGCTTTTTTGACTCTAAAATTTCAACTAGCACTAAACATAGAACTTCATTCATCATTACCTAAACCAAAACTGCCAAGGGAAGCCTACTCTTCCTGAGCTAAAAGTGGCAACACTCCAGTATTGGCAGAAATCAAATGAATCATTTCCTGCTTTTACTTTTAAATAAATAATCAAAAAAGATTGCCTAGCTTCTGGTCCAAATGTAATTTTTCATTGCAACATACAGGAGCCATTTACAGAGATCATGAGTGTGGTGGATTTCTTTATTTTTTATTTTTTATTTATTTTTGCTAACTGTATTGCTATTGGAATCTAGTAGCTCTGTAAACTGGACAAAAATAAATAGCAAAATGCATTTTATCCAGAGGAAACAGGTAACATTCAGCAATTTAAAAAAAAATCCAAAACCCACAGATAGGTGGTATTTTTATTAGTACAAAAAATAGCATGGAAGTAATGCATTACCTTTTTACAATAATGAGGTGGAATACAGTTTCTTTGTAGACTGTAATGACCTTGGCTGCAATGCACTGTTTCTCTAATGTAATAAGAAACTCGATCTCTGTTACTTGTTTTTTTCTGAGCAGTGGGGAGGGGAAAAGGGACAGCATTCTGTAGACAAGCATTTTATTACAATTATTCATTGGTTATCATTTAAAAGTAGTTCTCCTGACTGCAAATTCAGTATTAGCATACTTAGGGTCTGTGGCCATCACTGCAATGACCCGTTAATGCATGTGTGGACATGGTGACATGGTTTAAGTGAATTGTCAGAGATCCTGTGCCACCTGTTAAGTCCAAATTTGGTTTCTCACATAAAAGACTGAGATAGAGATGCCTGTTTGACTTGAATTTTAGAAGTCATATGAACTGAGCAAAGTCTATTAAAAATCCATATTTCTCTCTAGAGTCTATGCCTATCAGGCAGTGGCACAGCAGAAAGGCCCTCCCACATTGGTTCTCAAAGTATTTGGTGTTCATAGACTCTGAACATGAACGTTTTATTTAAGAAGATCTATAATTCTACCAGCCAACCTGGCACTCAACCCAAAAGAATGTAATTTTTAATTCTTGGGTTTTTTTAAAAATTCTGTTAACTCAGTAAAATACTAGAAAATGGATGAAGCTTTATGACAGCTCAATTTGTCCATTAAATCATAAGAATGTTTATAGAATTTCAGCCAATCTGGCATTTATGTGTTAAAATACAGATTCCATCCTTTTCCCAGGCTGTAGTTCAAGGCATCTGGGAAGAAAGTAACAAGGAAAAGTGTCATTTTAAATGTACTTCTTTTATCAATATTTTGTGCAAAAACCCTCAAAAATGGAATTGGCCACTTTTCTTGTCTTTTCCAATGACTACCCCAGTAACAAAGAATAATAACAAATTTTTAATGAGGAACAGCAAAGTGTCACTTTTGCAGATGAAGTAATGCTAACTGCAATCACCTCTTATTGGCCCAAAGCAGTGAGTAATGGTACAAATTACTTTTAAGAAGAAATATTCCGAGCTCTGGGACCAATTATAAATAAAGAAAATTGCCAGGTCAGTGGGGTTTTATTGGGATGGTTGGGTTGTTGGAGCATCATGGGGGAAAACATTATCAAGGCAATATTAAATACTGAGCAATTGAACTGCCCAGAAGAGCTTTAGGACTCCATTGGTGATTTATCTGTCAATCTCTTTAGTGCTTCCCTCTTCTACACATTTGCAATAATCCAGAGGAGTGGTTCTTAACCTTTTCTTTACCATGGATCCCCTTTAAATATCTTTTGTTTCTGCGGACCACCAAGACTTAAGATTTAAAACCTAAAGTGCATCAAATATTTATTTAAAGTTTCTCATGAAGAGTCTTCGAATTTAGAGAGAAGGGACAAGTAAATTAATCTGCTAATTCACTGGATGTGGTCAAACAGGAGATGGCAAGAATCAACATTGACATCCTGGGTGTCAGTGAACTAAAATGGACGGGAATGGGCGAATTCAATTCAGACGATTATCATATCTACTATTGTGGGCAAGAATCCCGTAGAAGAAATGGAGTAGCCCTCATAGTCAACAAAAGAGTGGGAAAAGCTGTACTGGGATACAATCTCAAAAATGATAGAATGATTTCAATACGAATCCAAGGCAGACCTTTCAACATCACAGTAATCCACGTTTATGCACCAACCACCAATGCTGAAGAGGGTGAAATTGACCAATTCTATGAAGACTTACAACACCTTCTAGAACTGACACCAAAGAAAGATGTTCTTGTCATTATAGGGGACTGGAATACTAAAGTAGGGAGTCAAGAGATAAAAGGAACAACAGGTAAGTTTGGCCTTGGAGTTCAAAATGAAGCAGGGCAAAGGCTAATAGAGTTTTGTCAAGAGAACAAGCTGGTCATCACAAACACTCTTTTCCAACAACACAAGAGGCGACTCTACACATGCACATCACCAGATGGGCAATACCAAAATTAGATTGATTATGTTCTCTGCAGCCAAAGATGGAGAAGCTCTATACAGTCAGCAAAAACAAGACCTGGAGCTGATTGTGGCTCTGATCATCAGCTTCTTATAGCAAAACTCAAGCTTAAACTGAAGAAAGTAGGAAAAACCACTGGGCTAGTCAGGTATAATCTAAACCAAATCCCTTATGAATACACAGTGGAAGTGAAGAACAGATTTAAGGAACTAGATTTGGTGAACAGAGATTCTTGGGTTTATTTTTTGTGTATTTTACTTTATTTATTTATTTATTTATTTATTTATTTATTGGTTATATGTTATATGTTACACGTTATTTAGTTATTTTCAGTTTGTTCTAATCTGCCGCTTCTATCATATTATTTAGAAACTCATGTACATTTAATTATATTTATCTAAATTGCTTAATTTAAATTATATTTATATTTTTTGATTCAAATTTTATTGTATTTGTTAAATTGATAATTTACCAATTGATAATTTGTTTAATCTGGTAGGGATAATTGTTTAGTCTGCATTATTATTGTATTAAATTTATTAATTTTGTTATTATTATTTTATTGTATTAACTTTGTTTATTCTTAATTTCCTTAATTTTTCTTTTTTCTGGTATGGAAAGGAAGGCTTGCCACCCCAGCGAGGGTTCTAACATCCGAGTGATTACAGGTAGAGGGAGATGTGGCGCTGGCACAGTGCCCACACGTTTCAGAAGAACGGTGAACAGATGTTTGAAGGCTGTTCACTGTTCTGGCATTGTGACCACCTGCCAGTCTTGAGGTAGTCAGATCAGCCGGCCCTCCACTCTAAAACTGGTGCTGTTGAATGCCAGGTCTGTGTCCAATAAATCCCAGATTATTCAAGATCTTATTCTGGAGGAGGATGCAGACCTGGCATGCATAACCGAAACTTGGATGGGTGGGGAAGGGGGTGTTCCCTTGACCCTTGCCTGTCCTCCTGGTTATGCAGTCCAGCACCAGGGTAGACTGGAGGGGCGGGGGTGGAGTAGCCATTGTTTACAGAAATACCCTTGAGGTTACTAGGCGCTCTTCGGTGGTGAAGCCGGGTCTGGAGGCCCTCCACGTGTTGATTGGGGCCCAGGGATGGTATTGGGATCTTGCTGGGTTACCGCGCTCTCCGCGACCCAGCCACCTCCTTACCGGAGCTGGCGGACTTTGTCGCCCCGGCACTGTTGGAGTCCCTGAGACTTCTGGTCCTGGGTGACTTCAACATCTATGCAGAGGCAGAGATTTCTGGTCCAGCTCTTGAGTTCTTGAAACCATGGCTTCCTTGGACATGTCCCAACATGTTAACGGCCCCACACATGTGGGTGGTCATATGCTAGACCTGGTATTCTCCACAGAGCGGAGTGAGTGTGGTCTGATGGTGATGGACCTCGGTTCAGTCCCCTTGTCATTGTCAGATCACCAGCTAATAAAATGTAACCTCTCAGTGGCTCTCCCTCTCCGCAGGGAGCATGGACCTATTTTAATGGTCCGCCCTCGAAGGTTACTGGAGCAATCACGATTCCAGGATACCATGAGTGGGATTCCAGCTGATCTGTCTGGCGCTCCTGTCGAGGCTCTGGTAGACGGCTGGTTTGCTGCCGCCACTAGGGCCGTAGACACGATTGCGCCTAAACGCCCTTTCCGGCGCAGAGCTCGGCCAGGGTCCTGGTTTAACCAGGAGCTGCGAGCTATGAAGCAAAATAGGAGACGGCTAGAGTGCAGTTGGAGACAGAAACCAATGGATTATAATAAGAAAGCTGTCAGGATCGCGACTAACCATTACGTTGCCAAGGTGAAGGCTGCTAGACGATCACACTTCGCTGACCGGATAAGCAAAGCTTCAAATCAGCAGGTGGAACTTTTCCGTATTGTTCGCGATCTATCCGGAATTGGTCTAGGTGATGGGCCTCCTACTAGTATCTCACCTGACCAATTTGCAGCATTTTTAAAATCTAAAGTGGAGGCCCTCCACCGGGATCTCTCTCCTTTTTTGAATACAGTGGATCGAGCAGAGATGTCCAGCGCTCCGCCTTGCCCGGTGAGTCTTGAATTTTTTCAGCCTGTGACGCCAGATATGGTGGACAAAGCGCTTGATCGTTGCCGGGCCACCACTTCTTCTCTTGACCCTTGCCCGGCCTGGCTAATCAAAGAAGCCAGGCCTGTAACAACAGAATGGGCTACTGCGATAATTAATGGGTCTCTCCAGGAGGGCAAGGTTCCTCTTGCCCTCAAGGAGATACTCATTAGGCCCTTAAGAAAGAAACCAAATTTGGCGGCGGACAATATTGGCAATTATAGGCCCGTCGCCAATGTTTCTTTTCTTAGTAAAGTGGTCGAGAGGGTGGTGGCCGATCAGCTTCAGGCTCTTTTGGATGAAACCAATGCCCTGGATCCATTCCAGTCGGGCTTCAGGCCACGCCACGGCACAGAAACGGCACTGGTCGCACTGTTGGATGATTTGTTGAGGGAGGCTGACGGGGGCAAAATGTCCTTGTTGGTCCTCCTTGATATCTCAGCCGCCTTCGATACCGTTGACCACGGTATCCTCCTGGGGAGGCTCTCCGAGTTGGGAATTGGTGGCCTGGTGCTTGCCTGGCTCTGATCCTACTTGGAGGACCGTCCTCAGAGAGTTCAGCTTGGGGAGAGTGTCTCGGGCCCCGTGGAGTCTCAATTGTGGGGTTCCGCAGGGCTCAATCATCTCCCCAATGCTGTTTAACATCTATATGAGGCCATTGGGTGGGGTCATCAGGGGGTGTGGAGCCTCGTGCCATCAGTATGCTGATGACACGCAGCTCTACATCTCCTTTTCACCTACTTCAGTGGATGCCGTTCTGTCCCTTCAGCGTTGCCTGGAGGCCATACTGCAATGGATGCAGGAGAATGGATTGAGGCTGAACCCGGACAAGACGGAGGTTCTGAGGGTGGGTGGCCCCTCCATTGGCGGCTTGGGAAACTCCCTCTCTTTTGGGGGGTGACTCTCACCGCGAAGAGTGAGGTTCGCAGCTTGGGAGTACATCTGGACCCGGTGCTCACCATGGAAACCCAGGTGGCGTCAGTGGTCCACTCTGCCAATTACCATCTGTGGCGGATTGCCCAGCTGCGTCCCTATCTTCATGGTGGGGCCCTCACCACTCTGGTCCATGCGCTTGTAATCTCGAGATTAGACCACTGTAATGCTCTCTACGCGGGGCTTCCTTTGAGATTGATGTGGAAGCTTCAAATGGTGCAGAATGCAGCAGCCAGATTACTTAGTGGAACAAGAAAATTCCAACATATCTCTCCTATTCTGGCTGCTTTGCATTGGCTGCCCATTCGTTTCCGCATTGATTTCAAAGTGCTAATGATGACATACAAAGCCCTAAATGGTTTAGGACCTCGATACTTGGCAGAATGCCTTCTTCCACCTAGATCTACTCGAGTCACTCACCATAGCCAAGAAGGACGGCTGAGGGGCCTGACGCCGAGAGAGGCCCAAAAATAAAGAACAAGAAACCGGGCCTTCTCGGCGGTGGCCCCTCGACTTTGGAACAGCTTGCCGCCAGAGATCTGCCTGGCACCCTCGCTGGGTATTTTCAAGAGCCAATTAAAAACTTGGCTCTTTAGGCAGGCCTTCCCTACTGCCAATACTTGATTTTACTTTTCTTGGTTTGAAGTTTATCCTTCCATCTTGATTATAGTATTATTGTAGATTTTAATTGTTGTTTTTATCTGTTTGTAATATTTTGTGAGCCGCCCTGAGTAGACTCTTGTCTAGAAGGGCGGGATAAAAATCCAATAATAAAGAAAATAAAGAAAAGGAAATGCAAGAGAGAGCACAAAAAATGGTCTGAAGCTCAACATCAAAAAAACTAAGATCATGGCCACTGGTCCCATCACCTCCTGGCAAATAGAAGGGGAAGATATGGAGGCAGTGACAGATTTTACTTTCCTGGGCTCCATGATCACTGCAGATGGTGACAGCAGCCACGAAATTAAAAGTCGCCTGCTTCTTGGGAGGAAAGCGATGACAAACCTCGACAGCATCTTAAAAAGCAGAGACATCACCTTGCCGACAAAGGTCCGCATACTCAAAGCTATGGTTTTTCCAGTAGCGATGTATGGAAGTGAGAGATGGACCATAAAGAAGGCTGACCGCCGAAGAATTGATGCATTTGAATTGTGGTGCTGGAGGAGACTCTTGAGAGTCCCCTGGACTGCAAGGAGAACAAACCTATCCATTCTGAAGGAAATCAACCCTGAGTGCTCACTGGAAGGACCAATAGTAAAGCTGAGGCTCCAATACTTTGGCCATCTCATGAGAAGAGAAGACTCCCTGGAAAAGACCCTGATGTTGGGAAAGTGTGAAGGCAAGAGGAGAAGGGGATGACAGAGGACGAGATGGATGGACAGTGTCATCGAAGCGACCAACATGAATTTGACCCAACTCCGGGAGGCAGTGGAAGACAGGAAGGCCTGGCGTGCTCTGGTCCATGGGGTCACGAAGAGTCGGACACGACTTAACGACTAAACAACAGCAAGAACAACACTTCACACATTCCTATTATAATATTTTTATTTGAATGATTCAATGCAAAATAATAATAATAATAACAACAATAACAATAATAATAACAACAATAACAAAAAAATACCATATTTCAGAAAAAAGCAGGAAAAATTAACCATCTGTTATACATGGATGACTTAAAATTATATACAAACATTTCCATGGAGATAGAATCACTGCTAAACACAGTGTGAATATTTAGTGAATATATTCAAATGAAATTTAGAATAGACAAATGTGCAGCTCTGTCTATATAACATGGCAGGATCAAAAAACTAGATGGAATAGAGTTAAAAAGTTGTGATACTAATAAAATCACTAACAAGTGATGAAAATTATAAATACCTTGGAATACTAGAAATGGGGAGCATCCTGTACACAAAAGTTAAAGAACGAACAGAAAAGGAATATATCAAAAGACTGTGGAAAATCTTAAAATCAAAATTAAATGGTGGAAATACAATCAAAGCCATAAACACATGGGTAGTTCCAGTAATTAGACACCCAGGTGGAATAATAGATTGGACCCAAAATGAATTAGAAGAATTTGATCGAAAAACATTGAAAGTAATGAACATGCACTACATCCAAAAAGTGATGTGGACAGATTATATTTACCACAAAAAACTGGAGGCCATGGATTACTGCAAATACAGCAGGTAATAGATGAGGATAAAAGAAGCTGAAATGATTGCATAAGTACAAGTAGAGAAAAATTATTTAAGGCAGTGAAAATGGAGAATATTTTGAAAACAACAGAAACAAAGGCTCAATATAAGAAACAACAATTTGAAAATAAATTAAACAGCTGGAAAAATAAACCACTACATGGACAACACCTGAGAAATATTGGTGGAAAGCAAGGCATTCAACATGGGCATGGCTAAAACTGGGGACCATTAAGAAAGATGCTAGAGTTGAAAATAAAGAACTGGAAAAATTAATAAAATACAGAGACCTGGCAATTGAAACATCTCTCTTGTGGAAGAAACATACCTCAGTGGTCCCCACCATCTTTAGGGCTTTCAGAACAATATCAAGATATTTCACATAGTATTATAAGCAGTTGCAGATTCCAGAAATAACAGCATCAGAGCTACAAAAAAAATGGCAATATTGAGAACAGCATATATACTACGTTGATATTTAACAGATACTTAGGCGTTTGTTAAATCTTGTATCTGTTAGATAATACCAGTCAAGATTTTTATAATTTTGATTGACGGTATCGTGCATTTTTGAATAATAATTGTCTTTAATTCTTGCTGGAGAAAATGATATTACAAGCACATAAAATCATTAATGTGACATACCTATACAAAACATCACATGAAAATGAAAGCTAGAAAACGGTATAAATATAATTTGTACAAAATTGTATTTTATTAAACACAAGTTGGGTGGGGGAAAAGGGAATATATTATATTCCTATAATTATAATTAATGAGAAAGCTGGTGCTGCATTTCATTTACATGCCTTTTTATATCGGGCTTAATAGCTGAAACTTGTATTCTGAGTTCTGACTTTATGTATTTCAAATGGTTTTTATACGTATTTTTAAGATAAACGAGAGCAGAGAATGATTTTTCACAAATTAACTGAACATTGATCTCTAATCCAGTTTTTGCTTGCATCAGGAACAGGAAAATATTCACAGAAACTATGCTGCAAATCTTCCAAATGTTGTGTGATATGTGATGTGTCCTCCTTAGACAACTCTTTGTCAGCGGATTGGTTGCCATTTTTAAACTGTAATAGGGCTTGGCATCATGTGCATTGAAACATGAGATTCCACCCAGTTTTTTCCAGAGTATTGTAGTTTTAGCCTCTTTCACCACCTGTACTTCTAGAGTGAACTTGCAAGATCTACATGGTCCTGAAGGTGATTGAGATACCTTGCTCCATCTCCCTTTGGATAAAATTTAGTATGAATACACCTGATTCAGCCTCTTTTGAAACTTTTTCTTTGAAAACATCCCTGGTCCTAATAAACCACTGTTATGTTTGAAGATATTGATGTATACTGTTGTGTTGCATAATTAAAAATGAGGATTTGAAAACAGTATGTGAACAATGAACACTGGGGTTGTGGGTTTTTTTAAAAGTCTTTTCAGAAATAAAATGGGAGAACATTTTCTACTTCCCAAAGCTTTCTGGGTACACAATTGACTGTGGTTTTCTTACATATTTTTAGGCAGTTGGTTTATTGGGGGGGGGGGTACATTGATTATGGTGATCATCATCATCTTCTTCATCATCATCATCTTCATCAATATCATCATCATCTTAGAACTGCAGAACTGGAAGGGACTATATGGATAATCAAGGCCAGCCCCTTCAAAAAGGCCCAGGGCCTAACCAAACTCCCAACCTCTGGTTCTGCAACCAATTAGCTGTCCAACAATTCCCTGGAGGCTGCAGGCAAACTGCAAAGAAAGCCCCCAAATTATGTTTTGAACTTGTCCACTCTCTCATAGGTTTGTACTTGGGAAGTATAAATGTTATCAAGAAAAGACAATTAAGAAAAAGAAACCTTTATCTTGGTATCTAAAATGAGAAAAAAATTAATATGTATTCTACTTCAATAATAATCTAATCAACATTTGTTAAATTTGTATGTGTTCATGAATTGCACAATAATTTACATTTTTAAAAATTCATCTCTTAGAACAAAGAACCACTGTTTGTGGGAGAGGCAGAGTTGAGGGTACTCCATTAAAATTTGGTAGATTCTTAATACAATGCTATTTTAGAGGTCAGCACATTCTAATGTGTGATTCTGCACTGTTAATTTTCAAATAAGTTACATGCTATTTGATGATTGAATAAACAGGTAATGAATACAGTCTGATTCTCTGCCTGACATTTCCCTCCTATATTTCCATGGGATCCCTTTAGATTTCACACTAAAAACAGTTTGGTGCATTTTTTCCATGGAAGCATAAAACCAAATATTTGTGTTTCATGAAATTCAATATCTCAGCTCCTCAGACTCCAGCCATTAGACATACTTCAGTTACAGGCGTTGGAGACATAAAAATGGATTTTAAAAAGGGAACATTTTGCTATTAATACAATTTTTTCTACAATAAAAGATCTGTATGGAAGAAGGAAACTTACTCCTGTTTTTGCTCAAAGTGGCACCAAGAAGAGAAGTATCACCACAGAGAAATCAGGGCAACATCAGGAAGTGGGAGTCTGACCATGTGGCTTTCTGTGAGTTGAATCTCAGGAGTGAGTTGAGTCTTCTTTAAAAGCTGATTTCACTGTGGACATTGAGGGCTGTTTAGGCAGTTTTTTACTTAGGGAAAGATTAAGAGGGCAGAGGAGACAATATGCTGCTTTCCATCTCACATGAGTTTTCACCCCTTTTTTAAAAAAGGCAACAGCAAGCTTCTACCATGAGATTTGGCAGGATGGTGCAAGTTGTTGTATTAACTGAGGGCAAAGGAGAAAAGCTGATGCTTTTCAGAAAAGCTCACGGAGGGAGGGAGGAGTTTTTAAAGTGCTTTTCAGTGCTTGTACATGGGAAGGAAGAAGATGGCAGCAACAGTAGTGCTGTGTGATTTTGAATTGCTGCTAATTGCTTGGTTACTTTCGGAATGTTTGCTTGAAATCTGGGCCTTAAGGGCCAAACTTCTCACAATGTTTACCCCCATAGACCCAGGTCTTACAGATGGCTGTGCAGTGGCCATGCTGCAGTGATGACCAAGAGCCAGCAGCAATTCAAAACAATCCATCACTGATGCAACTCCAAGCCATCATATGTGTCTTCATCCTTCCCATCCCTCCCCCTAAATATTTCTGCACAGCAGCAATTGCAGGGAGTGTGAATGGCAGGGCAGTAGGAAGTAAGTGGTGGCAGCTCTGCTTCTATTTCAGGCACTTAGTCTGCCTAATGGCCAGCCCAGCTCTGGTTATGATGTTGATACCACAACACTTACTTGTTCTTCCTTTAATGTGATTTATGCCATCATCTGCCGGCAGTACCTCTCCGCTTTTTACACAGGAAAAACAGGAGAATCTCTTTGCAAAACAATGAATAGACACAAATCTGACATTGGGAATGGCAACTCAGAGAAATCTGTTTCAAAATACTACAGTTTCCCAGGTCACTCTGTTATGGATCTCAAAGTGGCTATTATGGAAAAAAGAAAAAAACATAAGAAGACTGAAAAGAGAGTTAGCAGAAACTGGGTACATAAACAAGCCCCACTACATCTCAAAAGGCTCAAATAGAGATCAAGCCTTCTTAGAGCACTACTTATTATCCAGCTGTCTGTAATATCTTGTGAGCATTAAAATTGTTGTCTTCCTTGACAATATCTGACCTTTGTCCCAGAAACCAGGGTCTCCCAGTCAACTACTGAACCCGAGACCCTGTTTGCGGACTGATGAGACCTAGTGACATGTTCCTTGGGTCACACGAAACTTGGCATGGAGAATGCTGTCTGGAGGAATTGTGATCCAGCTAACTGGGAGAGGGTTATTGAAGAAAATCCAGCCAATCAGGACAGGCTGAGTTTTCAGGGGAAAGAAGTTTGCCTGGCAAACTGGAAGAAACCAGTCTTCACTCCAGTCCATCAGGGAGGTATATTAGGCATGAAAAAAATTCAAGTTGATGCTGTCAATGAAGACAATACTTCTTTGCCTTTGGCTATCCAACACCGTCTTGATTCGGTCTAACTAAGATGGCAAATAGATGGTCAAATACCATGGGATTTGCTCTGCTTACAAAGCGGGTAAATTTGAAGCTTTTTGTTTCTGTCTTCATGATGTATACATCTGAATTAAATCCATCCAGCCTATCAAAACAAAAAACTTTTTTTCTCTGCCTCCAGAGGCAGACATTTTCCCCTGCAGGCATTCCTAGGAAGACAATGAAACAAAAATAAAGGAAAGGGCTTTCACAGACAAACAGATCAAAGCAAAAAGTTAACAGGGATTATGGAGGGAAGAGACACTTCAGTTGTGGTGACCTGCAAAGTTTGTACAATGTTTGTTTCTGTGCCTGAGTGTAACACGGTGTACAAAGGCAACAAGTGCAAACTGGTGGCACTGTTAGAAAAAAAAGTGAGAGAACTGGAGCAGCAAGTAGCCACACTTAAGGCTATAAAGGAAGACGAAGTATACATTCGCAGAATGCTTGAACAGCAGCTGCAGTCAATGGTGGCACTGGAGGTGAAAGAGCAACAAGAGAAGGCAGAGGAGGACAATGCTGAGGAGAGGACAAACATGGAGAAAGAACCATGGAAAAGAGCCATAGTTAGGAGAAAAATAAGGAGAAGACTATCTTCACTGCTGGAACTGTGAAACCACTTTCAGGTTCTGGATGAGGTGTCTGGCAGACAGCAAGCAGACGAAGTCAAAGAGGAGACCTCGCAGGAGTGCATGAAAGGGACTGAAACTTAGCTAAGCACAGACACTGAAGCTACACCCTACAAAAAGAGGAAGAGAAGAGTAGTTGTAATAGGAGACTCCCTACTGGGATGGAAACTGAAGTATGCCAGGAAGATCCATGTGTTGGCGTGGGGCCAAAACTCCGGAATCTTAATGAGGCACAGGCCTCAAGAAAAGTTCCTAGAGTCTGGTTGAATCCCAGTTTTACTCCCTGTTCACCAACAGAACAAAATCCTGACACTCCTCCTTAAATTTTATATATTGGAGAAACCCATCTGGTTACATATATGTACAAATGTTTTTCTAGTGTCAAGGGTTTAGTGAAAATATCTGCTACATTATTTTCACTGGGACAATATTGCAATTCTACCAATTGACTTTCCACAGCATCTTTCACATTAAAGAATCTTATTCCAATGTGCTTACTTCTTCCTTTAATTCTACATTCACCAGCTAATTGAATGCACACTGTGTTATCACAGAAAACCTGTACAGGTAAGTCAATTATTATGTTTACATCTTTTAATAATTGCTTAAACCAAGTGATTTCATTACACAGCTCACTCAAAGCAGCGTACTCAGCCTCAGCAGTACTCGTGGCAACAATGGTCTGCTTTTTTGATTTCCAACCTATCAAAGACCTATCAAAAAATATTGCCAAGCCTGAAATTGATTTTCTATCAATTTCACTTGTTGCCCAGTCTGAATCTGTAAAGCACTTTAATTCCAGACTTTCTCCTACTCTTAACAGTAGCTTCTTATCCTTTGTACCCTTTAGATATCTAAGTATTCTCTTTATCCCATTCCAGTGATGTTTACGAGGCTCTGCAGCAAACTGACTTAAAACATTTACTGACGCTGCAATGTCTGGCCTCGTCCAGGATGCCAAATACAACAATGATCCTACTCTGGATTGATAAAGCTCTACATCATCAAATTTCTCACTTTCAAAGTTTCTCTGAAAACTTGTCTCCATTGGGGTTCGTACTGAGTTACAATTCTCCATGCCACTTTCTATTAATAATTTCTCTATTTTCTTTTCCTGGCATATTTGAAAATTTCCATTTTGGTCCTTACTTATTTCTACTCCTAAGTAGTTACTTATCTGACCTAAATGTTTCAATTTGAAATTTTTACTCAGTTCTCTCACGAACCACTTGACATAAGTATCATTAGGTGCTACTAAACACAAGTCATCCACAAAGACTAGTAATATCAATTTTACATCACCCTGATTTTTCATGTATAGGCAAGGGTCGACCAAACTTCTTCTAAACCCTAGTTGTACTAGCTTTGTACTGTTGGGTATTGTCAGGTAACGTTTTTAACTTGTATACCCATCTACAGCCAACTACGTTTTCCCCTTCAGGTAATTTGACAGGTGAAAACATGTTATACTCTTTCAATGAATTAAACTCAGCAAGCATAGCCTCTTTCCACTTATGTTGCTGATCAGTTGGCAATCTTAACATTTCCTCATAACTTTCAGGTTCACTGACAATTAAGTTTATATTTGTTACTTTGAACCTTTGAGGTGGGACTCCTTTATTTGCTCTCTGAGAACGCCTAGGAATTACTACTTCTTCACTTTGTTCTCCTGACTCACTATATGTCCCATTCTCCTCCTCAGCTTCCATTTTACTTAGGTTCTCTTTAACTTGTTTCTTACTATTTTGATCACTAAATGATGGTAAAAATACTTCATCATTAGCATGTATACGAGACCAATTCTCGTTCTCATAAAAATTTGCTGACCTACTGATGGTCACATTACCAAACTGGTCACTAAACCTGTAGCTCTTACACCCAGTTTGATACCCTATAAAAGTCAGCCTTTTTGCTTTTGGAGAACCCTTCCTACGTGAAGCTTTTGGTATATTTACCCACGCATGGCAACCAAATGTCTTGATATGATTTAAAGTTGGTTGTCTGCTGTGCACCAGAAAATACGGGGTGTTTTGAATGACAGAATTCCAAATTCTGTTCAAAACATAACATGCACATTTCATTGCTTCTCCCCAAAAAACTTTAGACATATTAGCATCAGTCAACATTGAATCCATAACTGTTTGTAATATGCCACCTTTTCGTTCTGCTACTCCATTTTCTTGAGGGACTTGTACATTTGCAATTCTATGGCATATCCCTTTCTTTCTTAACCATGTTCTGAATTGCTTACTCATAAACTCTCCCCCTCAGTCTGTCTGAATACTGGCTACATGTGTTTCAAATCTTCTTTCAATCATAGCCACCCATTCCCTAAATGTTTGGAATGTTTCACTTTTATGTTTAAGAATGAAGACATAAGAGTACCTGGAGAAATCGTCTGTTATGGTAAGACAGAACTTATTTCCCCCCAGTGACTCTTGGAACAGACCCATTATATCCATGTGCACAAGCTCAAAACACCTTTTACTTATTCTACAGCTCTTCTTACTCACTGGGTGTCTCTTTGATTTAGAGGCTTTACACACATTGCAATCTAGAAATCTATCACAGTTCTTTAAATTTAGATTGCCCACACATTGCTGAGTTTTCCTTAATACTTCAAAACTCACATGTCCTAAATCTCTATGCAACTTATGTATGCATTTGTGATGTGGCATATTATCATTTAACACATTTGCAGAACATTTCCCTTCTTCTGTTTTAGCCAAAACATAGAGATTTCCCTTTAAATCCCCCTTTGCAACAAGTACGTTTGCTTTCTCTATTTTGCAAACTCCTTTACTGAACTTAATTGAAAAACCAGCTTGGTCTAAACATGACACGCTTATTACATTATGGCTAATTCTAGGTACAAACAAAACATTCTCCAAAGTATCTTTAAGGCTTTTAACATAAACTTTGCCTGTTCCACATACTTCAATGTTTTTCCCATCTGCTAAACTTACTTGTCTTTTAGCAGAATTTGTTAACTCTTTAAACCACATTCTCTGTCTACAAACATGTTGTGTAGTGCCAGAATCAATCAGCCATTTATCACTGTCACAATCAGTAATTACTGACACAGAGTTCATTTTACGTCACTCTGAATTTCTGTTTACTTTCTCAGTGTCCTTGGGCTTATCTCTTCTTCTTCGACGAACACAGTCTCTAGCCAAATGTCTTTCGCTGCCGCAAATAAAACATTTCTTCTTCTTTACAGCCAGGATTCTTTCTGTAGGGAAATCAGCAGACATCCTTCTGTTGCTATCATCCTTGGAATTCCCTCATCTGTGTAGACTTGGCACAGATAAATCCTCGGTTTTCTCCTTTCTCCTCTGTTCCTCCTCCAATAGCCGCCCCGACAGATATTCCACTGTTAGACTTTCTTCTGGCAAACTTTCCATACTTATTACGAGCGTTTCCCAACTTTCATCCAAACCACTTGGGATAATGTAGCACTTATGGGCCTCCGGGAAATCCATCCCATGCTTCTGTAACTGGAAAAATAACTCAGAACACTCCTGGATATAGTTAGATATGCTTTGATTAGGGAGCAACCTCTTCTTATACAGCTTACGTGTTAATAACATCTTGGAACCAACTGTTTGTCTCACATAGACGGCTCTCAACGCCTCCCAGACCTCTTTACTTGAAGTTTTTCCTCTCACATAATTTAATTGGGAGTCATCCAAGCATAATATTATTGTAGATAACGCTCTCTCATCTTTAGCCGCATCTTCTTCGTCTAGTTGAGCTGGAGGATTAGATACAATCTGCCATACACTCTCTCTTCTTAAATACATTTCCATTTTATAGGCCCATGACATATAATTATGACCATTTAAACGTAATAATGGAAGGTTACTGGCCTGCATCATGGTGAAGCCTCCTCCTTGGATCTGCTGTTCGTCACTTTCAGAATCTGACTCAGCTTCTCCAATTGTTGGCTTTTCCTTCATACACTTGCAGCCTTAAAATGCCTTCTCCTTGGGCCAACAAACGTCTCAGCTTCTCCCTGGAACACCACGTCTCCTAGGCACCACGTCTCCCTAGGCTTACCACGTCTCTCAGCGTCACTCTGGGCGTCTCCCTGGGCCCATAACCCTGTTGGTGTGGGGCCAAAACTCCGGAATCTTAATGAGGCACAGGCCTCAAGAAAAGTTCCTAGAGTCTGGTTGAATCCCACTTTTACGTTAGCAAAGTAAGAGACTTAGGGATTTAGACGTAGGGAGAAAATAACATGAGAGAGTTCTTAGTAATTATAATACATTATATTGATTATGGCTACACATATATACAAGGCAAGGTACATTTGGCATAGTAACATTCAGAGCATTGACATAGAAGTAAATGACCACCAGACTTACTGCTGAGTGGTAAGGTCTGTTCTGTCTCAGTTACATTTATACTCAGAACAACCAACCACATTTCTCCATTTACAGCTGGTCTTGTTAAACAATTAAGCATTACATCACCTTGCTTCACCTGGATGCTGTAAGTCATTACATTGGCTTTTACTCTACATTCGTGACTCTGCACTTCATTTACAATATTAAAATTGAACTCCCTGTTCACCAACAGAACAACATCCTGACACCATGGACCTGACAGGTTTGCTGTCTCCCTGCAGCACAGATTAGGGATGTGACAGAAGGATTGCAATCACTCATAGAATCATAGAAAAGTGAAGTTGGAAGTGGCCTACAAGGCCATCAAGTCCAACCCCCTACTCAGTGCAGGAATACTGCATTGTATTCCTGCACGAATATATATGCTTTCCTTCTCATTCATGTGGGAACAAACAACACAGCCAAAAGCAACTTTAAAGAGCCCACATCAGACTTTGAAACTCTGGGAAGGAAACTTAAGTACTTTAGAGCCCAGTTAGTTTTTTCATCCATCCTACCAGTTCTTGGAAGAGGAATAGAAAGGGAAAGGGAAAGGGAAATACTCTGGGTGAATGAATTGCTACAAACGTATTGTCGAAGTGAGGGATTTGGCTTTTGGGACCATGGACTAAGCTTCCTGGAAGATGTACTGCTAGCAAGAGATGGCCTGCACCTCACAAGGACTGGGAAGAACATGTTTAGCCACAGCATGAAGAACTTCACTAGGAGGGCTTTAAACTGAATTGGAAGGGGGAGGGAGACACAAGCACAGATGTAAAGATAGATGGAGCCTTACACACAATAGGAGGAACAGGCCAAACAGTTCTAATGGGGTTCAATAATAACATTAACATTAATAATAATATACATAAAATGTGCAAAGAAAAGGAGGCCACATATCGCACAGTCTCCAGTGACTATATACAAATGCCAGGAGTATGGGAAACAAACAAGAAGAACTGGAAATCTTAGCTCAGAAGGGCAAATATGAGTTAATAGGAAAAACTGAAACTTGGTGAGATTACCCCATGACTGGAATATAGCAATTGAAGGATATAAATTGTTCAAAAAGAACAGAATGTACAGAAAGGGAGGTAGAGTTGCAGTATATGTCAAAAATACACATTCCTGCACAAAAATACTGGAGGAGGAGATAGGCTGTAGCACTGAGAGCACCTTCAAAACAAAGCAGTAATAACTAGAAGCCAGGATAGATTTGTCAAGGAAAAATCCTGCCAAACTGGGAGGAGGTAATAAGTGGGGTACCCCAGGACTCAGTCCTGGGCCCAGTGCTTTTCAATATTTTTATTAATGACCTGGATCAATGAATAAAGGGAATGCTAATCAAATTGGCTGATGACACAAAATTGGATGGAATAGCTAACACCCTGGAAGACAGAAACAACATTCAAAATGATCTAGATAGGCTTGAGCACTGGGATGAAAACAACAGAGTGAAATTCAACAGCGATAAGTGCAAAGTACTGCACCTAGGAAAAAGAAACCAAACATACAGTTACAAGATGGGAGATACCTGGCTCAGCAATACTATGAGCAAGAAGAATCTTGGAGTCATCATAGATCACAAGCTAAATATGAGCCAACAGTGTGATTTGGCTACAAAAAAGGCAGATGCTATTTTAGGGTGCATTAATAGAAGTATAGTCTCCAAATCCCACACAGTATTCATTCCCCTCTATACGGCACTGCTTACACCTCATCTTGAATACTGTGTCCAGTTCTGGACAGCGCACTTCAATAACAATACCAATAAATTGGAACAAGTTCAGAGGATGGCAACAAGGCTGATCAGGGAGCTGGAAACCAAGCCTTATGAGAAAAGAAGACTGAAAGAACTTGGTATATATAGCCTTGAGAAAAGAACACTGAGGGGAGATCTGATAGCACTTTTCAAATAATATTCAGAGCTTTAGATGTGTGCAGAAAACTTTTCCTTGATTTGAGCTGACATCTAGAGCAATTTGTGTCAATGAAGTAATGGATTTGCTGCCTTATTTAATTCTTTATTTGTTAGCATGTCTTGACGTAGTTCTGGAGGGACAGTAGCAACCAAAAAAAAATATTTTTTTTTCAATGGGAGTACTACCAGGCAGCCAGTAATTGTAGTATCAGGCAGTCAATAATAATCCTGCATGATTCAGTAAGAGCAACATCCACTTGTTTGGCATGTGCTGATTTATATTACAGTGGACCCTCGACCTACGGAATTAATCCATATTGGAACGGTTTCCATAGGTCAAAAAGTCCGTAGGTCGAAAATGCATTTCCCATAGCAATGCATTGAAAACCATTTAATCCGTAACCGGTCCAAGAAACCCCCCCACACACACACACAAAATTAAAATAAATTGTTGTTGTTTGTTGTTTAGTCATTTAGTCGTGTCCGACTCTTCGTGACCCCATGGACCAGAGCACGCCAGGCCCTCCTGTCTTCCACTGCCTCCCGAAGTTGGGTCAAATTCATGTTGGTTGCTTCGATGACACTGTCCAACCATCTCATCCTCTGTCGTCCCCTTCTCCTCTTACCTTCACACTTTCCCAACATCAGGGTTTTTTCCAGGGAGTCTTCTCTTCTCATGAGATGGCCAAAGTATTGGAGCCTCAGCTTCAGGATCTGTCCTTCCAGTGAACACTCAGGTTTGATTTCATTCAAAATGGATGGGTTTGTTCTCCTTGCAGTCCAGGGGACTCTCAAGAGTCTCCTCCAGCACCACAATTCAAAAGCATCAATTCTTCGGCGGTCAGCCTTCTTTATGGTCCAGCTCTCACTTCCATACATCACTACTGGAATAAATTACTGTACAGTAAAAAAATTAAACCTTACCTTTCCGAAGCCTTCCAGGGGGTACCCCGCCGCCGCCATCGCCGCTGCCCGAGGCCTCCGAGGGCTTTGGCTCCGCTGCCGGAGGCCTCTTGGAGGTCCCCTGCCCCCGCTGATGCAGGTTTCCCAGGGTGGACCGGGCCTACCAGGGGAGGGCTTCCCCCAGTAGGCCCAGTCTACCAGGCTTTCCCGGGCAGTAGACCGGGCCTACCGGGGGAAGCCCTCCCCTGGTAGGCCTGGTCCACCCTGGGAAAGCCTGCATTGGTGGAGGTGGGGGACCTCCAAGAGGCCTCCAATGGCGGCGGGGAAGGCATCCGGAGGTCCCCCGCCGCTGCCGCCGCTGCTGGGAGCCGAGCCGCGCTGGGTGATCCCGGCCATGCTCGGACTCCTGGACTTTCCCCGCCGCCGCCGCCGGGAGCCGAGCCGCGTGGCGGGGGAAGTCCAGGAGTCTGAGCATGGCCGGGATTGCCCTGCACGGCTCGGCTCCCAGCAGCGGCGGCAGTGGCGGGGGACCTCTGAGAGGCCTCCCATGGCGGCGGGCAAGGCATCCGGAGGTCCCCCGCCGCTGGGAGCCTAGCCACACCGGGCGATCCCGGCCATGCTCGGACTCCTGGACTTCCCCCGCTGCCGCCACCACCACCACCACCAGGAGCCGCGCAGCGGCGGCGGGGGAAATCCAGGAGTCCGAGCATGGCCGGGACCGCCCGGCGCGGCTCAGCTCCCAGCAGCGGCGGCGGCGGCGGGGGACCTCCAGATGCCTTCCAGGGCTTCTCCGCCGCCATGGGAGGCATCTCGGAGGTGTCCCCCCCCCGCCACTGATAGTGCCTCCGAAGCACGTTTGGCGGGGGGGGGACCTCCGAGATGCCTCCCATGGCGACGGAGAAGCCCTGGAAGGCATCCGGAGGCAGATCGGCGGCCTACAGACTGGAAGGGGGAGGCGGGGAAAGCGCCAAATTTGAATTTGGCGCTTTCCCCACCTCCCCCTTCCGGTCCGTAGGTCGATTCTCTGGCCGCAAGTCGATTGGAAACTTTGCGGCCGGAGAAGTACGAAGGTCGAAAAGTACATAAGTGGAACCATACGTAAGTCGAGACTCCACTGTATATGGCACTTATAAAGTGATTGCTTAGAAACAATGCAGTGACAATTAGAAGCCAACACAGAAGTCCTCCTTCTGTGGTGGCAGGCCAGTGCGAGCAGGAGCTTCGGCTGCCCTTCGCCTCCTCCTCCAGCAGCTGACCACTCAACAGCTGTGCAGGGAGAATCTCCACCCCACTTCCTTGCCTGAATGGTCAGCTGCTGGAGGAGGTGGGGAAGGGCAGCCAGAGTTCCTGCCTGCCCTGCCCTGTCACTGCAGAAGAATGACCCTGGCAGCACGCAATGATGTGTGAATGGGCCAGTGAGCCAGGGGCAGGGGAAGGGAACCCGTCGCACCTTTGGTGCTCTGCAGACTCCTTCGTACAAAGGGGCAGAACTTACATGGTTATACATTACTACAAACAGGCTGACTACCTTGCTGACTTTCCTTTTGGCTAAATCTACTTTTCAGTGGTCATGGACCCCACAAAAGGTATGCCTGTCCAGCAGTTCAGACAAAAACACCTGCATCTTGGGGAAAAAGTTGCACAACAATTCCTAATCACCCTTTTGTTGTACATATAAAATCAGGCCCTTTGTGGGCAGCAAGACCACTTGCTACTCTTGACCTACTGCATTCTGAAGTATGATTGCACATACCCTTCCCAAAGCATTCAATGCCACTGAACCATGTAAGGCATGGAGAGTTTAGCCTTCAGTGTGACCACCATCCAGATGTAAAGCCATAAATCCTTGCCCAATTGACAATACTCTGGCTGTATATCCAGACAGATTTAAGGCTGGAACTACTAAGAGGAGACATTACTATATTCATCATGGGTGACCATAAGGCCTAAAAACTGACAATTTCTACCAACTGTTGGAATCAGGCAACCAAAACTCTGAAGCTGAGATAAAAGCTGTACGTTGAATTAATATATCCCAAATTTGCTATATGAGATACCAAATGTGGTCAAAGTAGTTCATAGAAACCCAGCTGATACCTGGTGAGGGAAAACAGAACAGACAAAATGTGTCTCCATGCAGTAGGCTTGATTATCACAAATTCCTTAGTAGCCCACTAGTGAAGGCCCTGGGACTTCCTCCTCCATTCCCCTTGGTCTGTCTTAGATTTACATAGAACTGGCTGTATTTCATCAAGGACCAGTATGAATTTTGTAAGATACAAAGCCTGTTCACAGATCCCAATGGGATGCAACAACCAACTCATTCAAAGTTTCAAAGAAGGCCAAAGTGAAGGCCAACTTAAAGAGAGACCAGCAAACCTGATGTAGATGCTGGATGAGTCTATCCAAGAAAAGATACATGATGGACTTCTAGCTCTCAGGCTGGGCAGGTTTAAAATTATGCCTATCCTTTAGGCCTCAATGGGTAAGGAATGAATTGCACAAGTCAGAGAAACAATAAGACTTATTTTAAAAGGAGAGAAGGGCAAAACCCCACTCCACCAGGGAAACCGGTTACCAGAGGATCACAGACTATTGAAAGCTTTTGGGGGCTGCAGAAATGCTCCTAGGGAGCTGTATGCAGCCTGTGGGCCATACTTTGTCCATCCTTATCTTAAGCAGATCTCCAAATAGGGAGAGGAGTGGATACATTGGAGTAAGAACATTGGAGTAGGAGCAATGGGAAATGGGTTGCAACTGCAGCATATATGAAAGTTGATCATGTAATGGAACTGAAAATTCCTTCTAATGTGGTCTGCTCCCAACACCACATAACTCCTCCAGGAATCAATCTGGATAGCAATTCACATTGTGTACCAATGAGTAGAACCTCCTTTCCTAAAAATGAGACAGGATATTCAGCATGTTGTTATTAGTGGGCAATCTTAACACGACAGGCAAAGACAAATTTGTGCAGTAGATACAGGAGCCTCTCTAATAAGGTTTCATGGAATTTTAGAACTGTAGAGTTGGAAGGGCCGCATAAATCATCAGGCCCACCAAAATAGAAAATCCACCACTAAAACATCCCTGACAGGGGCCATTAAACCTCTGTTTAAAAAACTTCAAGTCCACCACCCTCCTTAGAGGTCCATTCACTGTCAAACAGATTTTTTTTTGTCAAAATGTTGTTCCTAATGTTAGGGAAAACCTTTTTGTAATTTGAGTCCATCATTTTGGATCCTACCTTCTGGATCTACAGTAGATAAACCTGCTGTATCTTTCCTGTGACAACACTTTATATATTTGCAGATACAGTAGCTATCATATAGCCTCTCAGTCCTCTCTTATCTAAACTGAACATAGAATCATAAAATAATGAAGTTGGAAGGGGCCTATAAGGCCATCAAGTCCAACCTCCTGCTGAATTTCCTTTTTTAAGAAATTCCCACCCATCTTGGACTCATTTTTTGTTAGAATTTCCTGCCATGGAACCTTGCTTCTCAATGTTCTGAGTTTATTAAAATCAGCTTTCCTAAAATCCAGTGTACACATGTGGCTACACTCCTCTTCAAGAACTGAAGTAAAACATGGTCATTTTTTCTCCAGAGTTCCTCTTACTGCCACTTCATCCACCAAGTCATTCCTGTTGGTTAAAATTAAGTCAAGGATAGCAAATCTTCTAGTTTCTTCCTCTACTTTTTGTAAGAGAAAATTATCAGCCACGTAATCCAGGAATTTCTTGGAAGTGGCATGTTTGGCAAAATTTGCTGCTCAACAAATATCAGCATAAATGAAGTTGCTCATTGCTACTACATGCTGTCTCTTTGAATTTTTTGCAATTAGTTTTTCAAAGGTTTTGTCCACATCTTCTCCTTCACCGGGCAGTCGGTACTAGATTCCAATACCATGTTTCTTTTATTTATTTATTTTGTGCTAATCGTTTTAATCCAGATGCTCTGGATGGAACTACCAAGCTCATTTCTGCCCAGACATTATGTATTTTTAGACATGTAGTGTGACTCCACCTCCCTTTCTATTATTTCTGTTCTTTTAGAACATTTCTGTCTTTTAAATGTTGTGTTCTGGGTATGGGAGTCACCCAGTCAAGTTTCAATTATCCCTATGAAGTTGTATTTATCATCCTGAACTGAGATTTCCACTTCTTCTTGTTTGTTTCCCATACATCTGGCATATGTATAGAGACACTGGAGATTGTGTGATTTGTGAACTAGCTTCCTTCTTTTATGAAGACTATTATTGGGCCCCATTAGAGCTACCTATTCTGTCCTCTTATTGTTCATAAGATTTCATTTCTCTTTACCTCCAAGTTTCTATCTCCCTCCCCCTTCCAATTCAATTTAAAGCCCTCCTGATGAAGTTGTTTATGCTATCATAGAATCATAGAATCATAGAAAAGTGAAGTTGGAAGGGGCCTACAAGGCCATCCAAGTCCAACACCCTGTTCAATGCAGGAATACAATCAAAGCATATCTGCCAGGTGATTATCTAAGTTTTTCTTGATTGCCTTCAGTGTTGGAGGACTCACCAACTCCCGAGGTAACTGGTTCCACTGTTGTACTGCTCTAACAGTTAGGAAGTTTTTCCTGATATTCAACTGAAATCTGGCTTCCTTTAACTTGTGCCCATTGTTGCATGTCCTGCACTCTGGGATGATCGAGACAAGATCTTACCCCTCCTCTGTATGACAGCCTTTCAAATATTAGAAAAGTGGCCAAATACATTATTCCCAATCCTCGTGAGGTGCAATACATCATTTCCCAGTAGTCCATTTTCCAGGAAGTATAGCCTATGGCCAAAAATCCAAATCCCTCCCATCAACACTACCTCCATAATCATTCATCCAGAGTATTTTCCTTTCCATTTCTCTTCTTCTTCTGAATATTAGTAAGATGGATGAGAAGACTGAGACTTAAAGTCATTGAGTATCCTTCCCAGAGCTTCAAATTCCTTCATAGTTCCTCTTGGCTGTGTCATTTGTTCCCACATGAACTAGAAGAAAGTGATAGACATCCATAGGTTTTATGAGCAATGACAATCCTTCTGTCACATCCCTAATCCATCCTCCAGGGAAACAGCATACTTTGCCCTCCCACCCCGGAATAATGAGGTGAGACAAAGGTTATGGATAAGCTATGGGCTACACTTTATTATTAACCATTATAATAAACTTCAACCTCCAAACCAATAAAAAGGCCTGTCATAGCACGGAATCAGATTTGTAACTGGGGTCTCACCAGACCCCCATCTCCTGAAAAACAGGTGAGTCCCATGGCCCAAGGTCTCATGGTCCTGAAGACAGCAGGACCGAGAGAGGCAGGGCTTGTTGTGGTGCTGCCAGCAGCCCCTGGAGAAGCTCCCAGGGAAAGTTGGAACTGCCCAGTCTGGGGGCCCTCAGAAGATCAAGGGCCAAAGGGGAGACTAGGAGAAGTCCCCCTGAAGTAGTTGGTGAGCAACAGAGGGGGAGGAAGCTGGGCAGCAACCTGGTATTTCTCCCCTCTGAAGAAATCACCTCGAGCACAGATTGGGATGTGGGAGCCATCTTGGCAGTAAAGCTGTTAGTAACCCCCCCCCCCCACGGAGGAGAGGAGAACAAACAGATACTGCATTAAAAACTGACAACAATACAGTAAGTTGAAGCCTTTGATTTATGAACAGCCCCATAAAGTGGAAAGAGAAACAAATGTAAGGAACAAGTAGAATATTTGGCCAAAAGAAAGGAAGAGGCAACTAGTTTGCTTACCGGTCCTGCTACCTCAGAAATCAAAACTAACTTCTAGCTTGCAGGCTGGCCAAAGCCAAATGTCTGAGTGACTGAGAGGAAAAGCTGATCTTGAAAATATTCCCAGGGTGACATAATATAAATCATGGACTGGACTTAAAGCTATTATCAGTAAAGAAAAACAGACTGAAGGAAAACATAACATCATGCTGCCAGATTTCTTAACAGTATAGACAAAGCTCCATCTAAACTTTGGAACTGTATAATATCTCGGGGGGGGGGGGAGCTCTAGGAGATCACCCTCAGATGCTACAGCTATTAAGGGCTGTATCACACACTGGGAGAAGCTAACACATTTCAAGGGGAGAGAGACATTGTTGTTGAGGGTGGATTGTGGAAAAGAAAAAACCAGGACTGGAGTTGTTGACTGGATTTACGGATTAGTGGAAGGAACATTCTGTGGATTATAAGGACACCTAGTGGAGGAGAAGCTGAATGACAGCCATGACACATTTCTTAAATCTGGCTGAGCAGGTTGGATCATAAACACATCTGATTTGATCTGTGGAAAGCTTTTTGGGATTCCGGAACATCACATTGAGGTTGGAACTGTACAAATATTGAGGTGTGAAAGCCTGATATCTTCTTTAGCTTTGGTCTTCTCTTTGGATTTTGTGAGATTCTGGCAGTAGAGGTCGAGAGACATACCGACTTTGTCAGGCTTCTTGAGAAGAAGGAACATTTCTGCCACTGTTGGGCTGAAAGCTGATTTGTGTATTGTAAAACCTGTGTAAGGGTTGGAGGAAGAACTTGGAGGAGGGTTTTGGCTTTTGGTTAAAACAGTGGAAACATCTGAAAGAACATGTGGTAGATTTGAGGGCTGGGCACTTTTGTGAAGGATATTCTGTAACTTACACAAAGTTCATTCAGAGATAGTAGGAGGGAAAACTGAGATATTGAGAGAGAAGGAGATTGAAAAGATTGAAATGGCCTCCAAAAAGCCAAAGCCCGAAATGCCGGGAACTTCTCCAGCCCAATCTCAAAATCTGGGAAAACTATTGGCACAAGAACCAGACAAAGAATGGCAGACTATTATGCAAAATTTACTAACAACTGGATTTCAACAAGTAAATGAGTGTCTCAACCAAATAGTAGATCAGATGAAAGAGATGCCATTGCAGATCTCAGATGCTAAACAACAGATAGCTGAGAATAAAATAAAGACACTAGAGCTTGAGGAAAAGGTGAAAGGAACAGATGTTAAAGTGAGTTGAACAAAAGAAACATTAGAGGCAGTGCAGAAGGATCAGAAACAAAGTGAAGACAGATTAATAATGCTAGAGAGAGAGCATTGAAGATACTTAGATTCCAAAATGTGGCAGAAAATGGAGGGGAAGATCTAGAAATACTAATGAGTAAGGCTCTGGCTGCAGAAATAGGGATGGAAGCAGCTGAACTGCAACAATCTTTTGAAGCAACTTATAGGGTGAGCTCAGCGTACGCGAGGAGAAATAACTTCCCCAGAGAATTCCACGTGAGATTTACGAAGAAATCAATCAGAGACAAGGTTTTAAGAGCTATACAAGATAAACAATTGATAATAGAAGGCAGAAAAATTAATGTCTTACAACCAATTCACTGACAAATGAGGCAGAGAAGGAAGCAATACTCCTCCCTTACATCTTTCCTTCAACAAAATGGAATATAGATGTCTGACACCAGAAGGTTTATTCTTCTGAATCGACTCACAGAGATACAATATAACTTCACCGATGAAGGCGCAAGAGTTTATGGGGGAAAAAATGAGAAGAAACTGACAAAGCAGGGAGAAAGAAAGAAGGAGGGGAAATCAGAAGAAAGACCTCAAGAGAAATCAGACCGGTCATCACAATCAGAATCAGATACAGAGCCAGAAAAACAGGAAGTAGCAGAGCCAAGACATACCAGAGGTATGACGAGGAAAAAACAGAAAGGTAGTAACCAACAAGATGACTAAAAAACAAATGAAAATCTTTTCGGTCAATATAAATGGCCTGAACTCACCACAAAAATGGAAAAAGACAATGGAAAGACACTGATGGTGGAAATCCAAAGAGAATCAACAAAAATGTTAATTATAAAGGGACGTGGTGGCACTGTGGGTTAAACCGCAGAAGCCTCTGTGCTGCAAGGTCAGAAGACCAGCAGTCGTAAGATTGAATCCACGCAATGGAGTGAGCTCCCGTCGCTTGTCCCAGCTCCTGCCAACCTAGCAGTTCGAAAGCATGTAAAAATGCGAGTAGATAAATAGGTACCACCATGGTGGGAAGGTAACGGCGTTCCGTGTCTAGTAGCGCTGGCCATGTGACCACGGAAACTGTCTTTGGACAAACGCTGGCTCTACGGCTTGGAAACGGGGATGAGCACCATGCCCTAGAGTCGGACACGACTGGACTAAATGTCAAGGGGAACCTTTACCTTTACCTTACCAAATGAAAACCAAGATAATTTTTTAAACAATTATAACTAAAATTAACAAAGTTTATGATCACTATTGTGTGATAGGAGACTTTAATGCTGCTTTTGACAAAGACCTAGATACAAAATCAGACAAAATAACAAAAAAAAGAGGAACAATCTCAAGAAATTTTCTACAATTGACAGAAGAAGTAAATATCATAGATGCCTGGAGGACGTGTTACCCAAATAAAAAAGACTTTTTATTCTAATAGACATAAATCGTGGTCAAGAATTGATGCATGTTGAATCTCAACAAGCCTAATGAAAGAAATGGAGCAAATAGATATTTTGCCCAATACATTTGCAGACCATAATCCCATTTCATTACAACTGGGTAGCAAATCTGGAGGCTCATTTAAAGAATGAGGAGTTTATCAAGCAAATAAAAGAAGACATGGACTTCTTCTTCAAACAGGAGACCAGAAACGTCAACAACAATGGTTTGGGAGGCAAGTAAGGCATTTTTAGAGGGGCAGCCATAAGATTTGCAACAAAACAAAAAAGAGAAAGACAGAAAAATATCAGATTTTGGAAAATAGATTAGCCTCAGATGAATTACAGTTGAAACAAAATCCATCAAACACAGAATTGAAAGTGAAGATAAAGTTAGTACAACACCAGATAAATATATTGCTTACTGAAGAAACTCAGCCTCTAAGCTTTATGCTAGATACCTCCTGAATAGGCTTCTAGATTGGGACAACAAACATTCTATCATCTTCGAAGAACAGGCAGGCTTTAGAAAAGGCAGAAGTACAATAGATCAAGCCTTTGTTTTAAATCATGTAATTAGTAAATACACCAAACCTCCAAACAAATATCTTTACGCTGCCTTTGTGGATTTTTCATCAGCCTTTGACCTGATAGATAGAGAACGCCTATGGTGTAAATTGGGAAAAACAAACATTGATAAGAGACTCCTGTGGCTCATACAGCAACTACATAAAGAAAATATGATGCAAGTGCGTATAGGCTTACAGGGAGCTCTATCACAACAGGTTCGCATTAGCCGAGGGGTGAAACAAGGTTGTATTTTAGCACCTTTTCTCTTCAACTTTTATATAAACAGCCTTATCCCTCAAATGGCTTCCCCCACATTCTTCCCTCCAACCATTGGCTGTAGGAAGATCTCAATACTGCTTTATGCTGATGACCTGGTTTTCCTATCTTTGAATAAAATTGGTCTTAAAAGAATGCTGTCCAAATTTGGGCAGCTCTGTAAAGAGGAACGGCTAACAATCAACTATACCAAAACAAAGATTATGGTCTGTGGGAAGAGAGCCCCTAAGCATAACTGGTCACTGGATGGGTATGTTACTGAGCAGGTACACTCATTTAAATATTTGGGCCTTCAATTTTGTGAGAAACTCTCCTGGAGACAGCATTTAAATGGTACCATCTTATTGAGCACCAGATCAATAGGGCAATTAAAAAGATTTTTCTATAGCAGAGGAGGCCAGCTGGTAAATCCTGTTCTCAAGGTGTTTGTTGTCAAAATTCTAGCACAAATGCTCTACGGGACAGAACTATGGGGAGAGGCAGCCAAGCCCAAATTAGAAATCCTGCAGAACAAATTCATGAGGCTGATACTGGGGCTCCCCCCAGGAACTCCCTCGGCTCACCTCAGAGCTGAGTTAGGCCTACCCTCAATTGCCGCTAGAATCGATTTGGATTATCTTAGATATTGGCATAGACTGAACAGTTTGGAGGACTCCTCCCTGACAAAGTGCTGCTGGTTAGAACAACAAAAGTCTGGTGGATGGGCACAACAATGTCACCAAAAATTAAAGGTCCACAACCTTCTGATGGAAAAGTTCCTTAGTTTAAGCTCTCGCGACCTTAGGAACTGGATATTTGATCTTGATGCTAGTCAGGATAGGGCGGCTATTGTTGGGTCCCGTTTTTCTACCTGGTATCCCCAACTTCAGGTGAATCATGCAAAACCAAAATATTTTGAGTTATTGACTTTTCCCCAGATTCGCAGAGCTTTTACAGAACTTAGATTTGGACAGATGGCCTCAGCATACCTCGAAGGGAGATATAAAGGAATCTCAGTTGAGGAACGAAAATGTGTTTTTGGCTGCAACCAGATTGCGGATCTAACTCATTATCTACTGTTCTGTCCTCTCTATAAAAATCCTAGAGAAAGTTTTCTGTCACCCATCATTCAGATATATTTTAACTGTACCACCACTGAAACAGTAGTAGGATTGCTTGCTGATACACAGTTGCACATTACATATGCTGTAGCACAATTTGCACTAGGAGCTAAGAAGCTGAGGCTTCGATTTGTCAGGGATCATAATGCCACATAAATGCTGGATACAGTGGATTGACATTATACGTTATGACAATATTCTTAGACTGGGTTTTATTGGTTTTATTGGTTTTATTGGTTTTAATGCTTTTAATGCTTTTAAGGTAATTACCTGTTTTAATTGGATTTTATATGCTACAGTCGTCAGTACATTGTAAAGGTCTATGGCCAGAAACAATAAAGTTTATATGTATGTATGTACTGAAGAAACTGCAAAGAAGCTTAAATTTGCAAAACAATTTTTTTTTGAAAATGCAAACAAACCAGGGAGATGGTTAGCATATAAATTAAGGAAAGAGAAGGAGAAAACAACAATACAAACACTGAAAGATGAAACAGGGATTGAGAAATTTAAACAAGAAGAAATAAAGAAGATTCTATAGGACTTCTATCAAAATTTATACAGTAAAAAGGAAGTAGATAAGGAATCTCAGAAAGAATATGTACTGAAATACAATAAAATGAAAGTGACCAAAGATCAAATGCAATCTTTAAATGACCCTTTAACATTTACAGAAATTGTAGAAGCCCTCAAAAAGCAAAAGAAAAAAAGGGGGAAATCACCAGGTCCAGATGGACTTCCAGCTATTACTAAGAATTGGAAGATGTATGGCTCAAAGCGTATAAGAAACTCTTGGAATTTATTGAAGAAAAGGGAGAATTACCTCCAACGTGGTCCGAAGTGATAATCTCTCTCATACATAAGGAAAACACGGAGGGTAAAGAAATTAAAAATTACAGACCGATCTCATTACTAAATGTAGATTATAAAATATATGCAACCATGTTGGCAACTAGATTGAAAAGAATCTTAATACAGATAATACACCAAGACCAATTGGGCTTCCTCCCAAAGAGGCAGATGAAAAATAACATAAGGATAATCTTAAATACTTTGGGATATTATGAAGCTCACCCAGAAAAGCAAATGGCTATGATATTCTTGGATGCAGAGAAAGCTTTTGATAATCTCAACTGGAATTTTATACTCCAGCAACTGGAGGTGCTACAAGTGGGAGAAAGATTTTTGAAATTAATTAAAGCAATCTATACCCAGCAGAAGACAAAAGTTAGAATCAATGGAGAGCTGACGAAAGAAATACAAATACAGAAAGGTACAAGACAGGGGTGCCCACTCTCTCCACTACTATTCATTCTTACTCTAGAAATATTAACTGAGCAAATTAGAGACAAAATGGAAATAAAAGGACTAAAAGTAAGAAGACATGTTTTCAAGCTCCAAGCTTTTGCAGATGACCTAGTGATTATATTGGAGGACCCAGTGGACTCAATTGAAGACCTGATGGAGATGCTGATGAATTTTGGTGACATGGTGGGAATGAAAATAAATCAAAACAAAACAAAAATACTTGTTAAAAATACGAGAGATCAAGAATGACAGAAATTATAGAAAGGACTAACTTTAAAGAAAAGAGAGTCAGATACTTAGGGATCCAAATCACAAAGAAAACGAGTACACTATTCAAAGACAATTATATGAAGTTAATTAAAGAGATACAGAATAGCTTGGAGAGATGGGATAAATTACAGCTATCGTTGATGGGAAGGATAGCAACCATCAAAATGAATATTTTACCGAAAATTTTTATTTCAGACAATTCCTGTGTTATTAAAACAGTCATTTCCCCAATAACTTAATAAGATAATAATCAGATTTGTTTGGCCAGGTAAAAAACCAAGAATTAAAATCAAAGCAATGCAAGATGCTAAACAAAGTGCAGGTTTTGGTCTCCCAGATTGTGCATTGTATTATAGAGCCTGTGTATTAGTCTGGATAAAGGAATGAATAAACTTAGATAATGATAGGCTACTCAAGTTGGAAAGACATGATCTACAGTTAGGTTGGCATGCTTTTTTATGGTATAAAAAAGATAAAGAGCAGAAAAGTTTCAACTCACACATGATAAGAAGAGCCTTACTAGGAACCTGGAAAAAGATCATACAGGAGATTTACCAAAAAACACCAGGCTGGGTATCACCTATAGAGGCCTTTACACAACCTAACCTTATGACAGATGCAAAACTTTTAAGATACCAAGATTTATTTTAAAAAGGATTGTGATTTAAGGTCCAAAGAAGAGTTAGAAACACAAAACATATATCTAGACTGGTGGTCTAGAGTACAATTGGAGTCTAGATACACAAAAGACAAGGTAGAGGGTCTCTATATAGAACAAACAGTATATAATAAGATTTTGTTGGGTTCAAACAAGGAAGCAATTAAGAAAATGTATGATTATCTGCTCGAAATTAAAATGCAAGAGGAGATTGTAAAAGAATGTATGATTAGGTGGGCACAAAATATAGGACATAATATTCATATTGATAAATGATTGCAAATATGAAAAAATAATATAAAGCTAACAAAATCAGTAAATTTTAAGGAGAACATACGTATATAAGATGTTTTATAGGTAGTATTAGGCATCCTTCAGTCTCGAGAGACTATGGTAACGTGCTCTATATGGATGACTTGGAACAGCGTCTAGTGTGGCTGAGAAGGCCAATTTGAGAGTGACAATCCCTTCCACACTGAAGACAAATACAATCTGTCCCCTGTTCAGCTCCCTGATTTTGCAGGTTTCAGGACTGCCTCTTTGCCTCGGCCTGCTGAATAAGTGTCTCTTCAAAATGGGAGAGACAATGATGCACCGCCTGCCTCCAGGCTGAACGCTCAGATGTCAAGGTTTCCCACCTCTTAAGGTCCATTCCTAAGGCCTTCAGATCCTGCTTACAGATATCCTTGTATCGGAGCTGTGGTCTCCCTCTGGGGTGATTTCCCTGCACTAATTCTCCATACAGGAGATCTTTTGGAATCCAACCATCAGCCATTCTCACGACATGCCCAAGCCAACGTAGACGCAGCTGTTTCAGTAATGTATACATGCTAAAAATTCCAGCTCGTTCTAGGAATACTCTATTTGGAACTTTGTCCTGTCAGGTGATACCAAAAATGCGTCGGAGACAACGAATGTGGAACGTCTTCAGCTTCCTCTCCTGCCGTGCACAAAGGGTCCAGGACTCACTGCAGTACAGGAGTGTGCTCAGGACACAGGCTCTATAGACCTGGATCTTGGTATATGCCGTCAGCTTCTTATTAAGCCATACTCACTTTGTGAGTCTAGAGAATATGGTAGCTGCTTTGCCAATGCGTTTGTCCAGTTCGACATCTAGGGAGAGAATTTCAGAGATCATTGAGCCAAGGTAAATAAAGTCATGAACAACCTCCAATTCTTATGTGGAGATGGTAATAGAGGGAGGTGAGTCCACACCCTGGCCCATGACTTGTGTTTTCTTCAGGCTGATTGTTAATCCAAAATCTTGTCAGGCCTTGCTAAAACTATTCATGAGTTGTTGGAGGTGAGGTATTTTCTTCCAGGCTGACCTTTGTTCTCCCTGGCCGCATGGTCTGAGGGGGCAGGGTTTCAGCTTTAAATGAGTGTGAGCAGAAGCTCTAAGCCCTTTTCCTGAAGAGGAAGCTGAGGCAGGAGGTGAGCTGTGTTTGGGAGGACATTTTATTTGGTGAGGTATTTTCTTCTAGGCTGACCTTTGTTCTCCCTGACCGCATGGTCTGTGGTGTCATGGTTTAGGTTATTAAGGCTAAAATGTAATTTCTGAATGGGATTTGTAGTCATGGAACTGTGTAGAAGGAATCCATATTGGTCTGTGTTAGCATAACTAGATGCTTCGAGAATCTTTTTTCTCTTAGAGCTAGCTGTAATTTTCCATGAAGCAAGCTTGGCCAGAGACGATAAGGGTCAAGACACAACATCAGGAAGATGGTCAACAACACCTGCACATCTCATGGGAAACGGAGGTGGAGTGTGAAGGGACAGCCTTTCATCCTGATTGGTTTACGTCAGAGGAGAGTGAAGAAGAAGGGTGGTCCCAGCATGGAAGAAAAATGGAAGACTGAGATAGAGAAAAAACTTTTTTAACCTTTTGATTCTTGATTTGGATTTGAGGATGGACTTTTGAGTTCCCATTGCTATTTTGTTAGTATTATGCTAGAATGTAGTTCAGAGTAAGGATAGAGAAAGGGGGGCTATGCCTTGCCTGCCTTTCAAGCTATTTTTAGAGTTTTTTATTTTATTTTTGTAGCTGGAATTTGCTAAAGTTCTAACTGCTTTGATTTATGGAAATGTACTTGAATGCTTTGCTTTGCAACAAACTGAATATTTCTAAATACTCTATTTTTCTAATAAAACAATAAATCTTAAAAGCTGATGTTTGGTCTCTTGAACAGCAAACCTGCAAAATTATTTTTAGGCCACAAATGTGCTACTTGAGTCCATTTGTTCTTCTCTCTGGCAATTGTTAATTCGAACGGACTTGGGAAAAGGAGTAAGTGGTGCTGCCTGGCTGGGTACCGGACTCAGCTCAGCTGATTAAGGAGTACACTTGCCCCTGGAACCTCTCTGTTCAAGCCGCAGGAATCTCTTAGGAGACCTGTGAGCTGACATGTGGGAGCGGGGTTTTGGCTTTAAACGAGTGTGACCAGAAGCTCTAAGCCCTTTTCCTGAAGAGGAAGCTGAGGCAGGAGGTGAGCTGTGTTTGGGAGGACATTTTATTTGGTGAGGTAATTTCTTCTAGGTTGACCTTTGTTCTCCCTGACCACATGGTCTGAAGGGGCAGGGTTTTGGCTTTAAAAATTCTCTGATTCCATTTTTTACTCTAATCTGGTAAATAGGAAATCCAAATAGAATTGCATACACCTGGGGGGGGGGGCAAGAAAGTTTTAGGGGTAGGATCAGACTTCCTCTCTTTTTTAATTCAGTGACCAATCAGTTGAGATGGAGAGTGCAGGATCTCTTGCACTTGTAACATCTGTGGCATGTTTGTTTTCTTGCCAATGAGGTGCCTGGGTAGAAATGCTCTAAGTCTTAGTTGGTGGTCCTCTTGGAAGTCAAGGTCCGGCAGCTGGAGGCCTGTGTTCTAATCTCTGCACTATTAGGGAGCAGGCCGGGTAGGTGAGGTTTGTCAGCCTTGGAAAGCAGCCCATCTAGGAGAAGGGAAACTCTGATTTCAAACCTCCACTGCCTTGTGGCTATATTCACTGATGGAAAAGGCTTCAAGAGTTAACCTCGAGGCAAAATCCGGAGCCGGAGTCCGGGAGGCAGTTCATGTCATTCTGGCAACTCCTGCGACGTCGCTGGAACCAGTTGTATTGGCTCTTGCCTTTCCATTGGACTATTTCAGTGACGTGGAGAGGGGGGATTTGCTGCTTCGGTAACAGCCTATCCTGCATATTATTTCACCCAGGCTTCGTGCTCTGGAGAGGACACTACAGCTTTGCATACAGCGTTGAAAAAACACGGGAAGTTGCAGTTAATAGTTACTAGGTCATTGCACCTCACTAGGTAGCTACCGCCCGCCTTAAGCTGGGCAGTCCCAGCCAGTAAAGTGCTACCTTGCCACAGTCTGTTAACCTCACGAGGTGCATGGGGTTTAGGGTGAAAGCCGACAAGCAGATAGATAACTGTGCACCATGCAACAATCATAAGAAAACTTCTGCCCTAAAGTTGGGCACCTGGAATGTTCAGACAATGACCCCTGGCTTTTCTGACAACCTGCAGGAAATAGACAACGTGCGCAAGACAGCTGTCATCGACATGGAACTGTGTAAGCTGCAGATGGACATTGTTGCCGTGCAAGAGACGAGATTGCCAGACATGGGATCTGTCAAAGAAAATAAATTCTCATTCTTCTGGCAGGGAAAACCATTGAATGAGACCAGGGAACATGGTGTTGGCTTTGAGGTCAGAAATAGTCTGCTGAGATCCATTGTTCCACCTACTGTGGGGAGTGAAAGAATCCTGTCTCTGCAACTCCACTCATCAGCGGGACCGGTCACCCTCATCAGTGCATATGCACCAACACTGTCCTCCACAACAGAAGTCAAAGACAAATTCTATGACGATCTGGCAGCTACTATCAACAGAATCCCCGAGAGAGAGCCACTGTTCATTCTCTGAGACTTTAGCACTAAAGTTGATGCTGATCACAATTCTTGGCCCACTTGTCTAGGCCGTTTTGGCATTGGGAAGATGAATGAAAATGGCCCAACGCTTGCTGGAGTTTTGCTGTTATTATGGTTTTTGTGTCAGCAACACGTTCTTTAATACGAAGCTTCAAAACAGAGTTTCCTAGAGACATCCAAGATCGAAGCATTGGCATCAGCTCAATTTGATCCTCACTAGACGTTCTAGCCTTCCTAGTATTACGATCACATGCAGTTATCAGGGTGCTGATTGCGATACTGATCACTCCCTGGTGTGTAGCAGAGTAAAACAGCGAACAAAGAGATGGTATCACACGAAAAAGGAAGGAAGATGACGTATTGACATCAGCAAGACACGCGATCAAAGAAAAGTGGAGGAATTTGCCCAAGGGCTTGAGGAAACCCTTCTAGGCCCAGCTGATGCAAATGCACCTGAACGATGGGAACATTTCAAGAACGCTGTGTATAACACCGCCTTGTCCACATTTGGCAAGAAGACCAAAAAGATGGCAGACTGGTTCGAAGCACATTTGGAGGAGTTGATGCCAGCCATCAAGGATAAGAGGAGAGCTCTAGCAGCATACAAAGCCTGTCCTAGTGAGTACAACTTGCAGGCTCTTCGACTTGCTCATAGCAAAGTCCAACAGGCTGCCAGGAGATGTTCCAACGATTATTGGCTTCAGCTCTGCTCTCAGATACAGATAGCAGCAGACACAGGTAACATCAAGGGAATGTATGACGGTATCAAGCAGTCTTTAGGTCCAATACAGAAGAAATCTGCTCCCTTGAAGTCTGCTACAGGCATGATCATCCAGGACTGAGCACAGCAGATGAAACGCTGGGTGCAGCACTACTCTGAGCTATATTTCAGAGAGAATGTAGTAACAGAAGAGGCATTAAATAACATCCAGTGCCTGCCTGTCTTGGAAGAGTTGGACAGTGAACCAACTTTAGCAGAAATAAAAGCGACCTTGGATTCCCTCGCCTCCGGCAGACCACCTGGGAAGGATAACATCCCTGCTGAAGTGCTGAAGTGTTGTAAAGACATCATCACCACCGAGCTGTATGAAATCTTTTGTCTTTGCTGGAGCGAACATGGAGTACCACAGGACATGAAGGATGCAAATATTGTCACATTATATAAGAACAAAGGAGACAGGGGCGACTGCAATAACTACAGTGGCATCTCTCTTCTCAGCATTGTAGGGAAGCTGCTTGCCCGTGTTGTGCTGAAGAGACTCCAAGTGCTTGCAGACAGAGTCTATCCAGAATCACAGTGTGTATTTCTAGCTAATAGATGCACCGCTGACATGGTATTCTCTCTCCGACAGTTGCAGGAGCAATGTAGGGAACAGCGACAGCCACTCTTGCCTTCATAGATCTCACAAAGGCCTTTGATTTGGTTAACAGGGATGACCTTTTCAAAATCCTTCCCCAAAAAAATCATAGGTAGTATATGACTCTGAAAAAACTGTCAAAGATTTATACAGAAGTGTCAAATGTGTGTTGGAAGTGTAAAGCACAAGAGGGAAGCTTTTATCATATGTGGTGGACTTGTAAAGAAGTGAAACAGTACTGTATAGCAGTACATGTTGTTGTTCTTGTTGTTCTTTGGTCGTTAAGTCGTGTCCGACTCTTCGTGACCCCATGGACCAGAGCACGCCAGGCCCTCCTGTCTTCCACTGCCTCCCGGAGTTTGGTCAAATTCATGTTGGTAGCTTCGATGACACTGTCCAACCATCTTGTCCTCTCTTCTCATAAGAGTATTGGAGCCTCAGCTTCAGGGTCTGTCCTTCCAGTAAGCACTCAGGGTTGATTTCCCTCAGAACGGACAGGTTTGATCTCCTTGCAGTCCAGGGGACTCTCAAGAGTCTCCTCCAGCACCACAATTCAAAAGCATCAATTCTTCGGTGGTCAGCCTTCTTTATGGTCCAGCTCTCACTTCCATACATCACCACTGGAAAAACCATAGCTTTGACTATGCGGACTTTTGTTGGCAAGGTGATGTCTCTGCTTTTTAAGATGCTGTCTAGGTTTGTCATCGCTTTCCTCCCAAGAAGCAGCCGTCTTTTAATTTTGTGGCTGCTGTCACCATCTGCAGTGATCATGGAGCCCAAGAAAGTAAAATCTGTCACTGCCTCCATATCTTCCCCTTCTATTTGCCAGGAGGTGATGGGGCCAGTGGCCATGATCTTAGTTTTTTTGATATTGAGCTTCAGACCATTTTTGCGCTCTCCTCTTTCACCCTCATTAAGAGGTTCTTTAATTCCTCCTCACTTTCTGCCATCAGAGTGGTATCATCTGCATATCTGAGGTTGTTGATATTTCTTCCGGCAATCTTAATTCCGTTTTGGGATTCCTCCAGTTCAGCCTTTCACATGATGTATTCTGCATATAAGTTAAATAAGCAGGGAGACAATATACAGCCTTGTCATACTCCTTTCCCAATTTTGAACCAATCAGTTGTTCCATATCCAGTTCTAACTGTTGCTTCCTGTCCCACATAGAGATTTCTCAGGAGATAGATAAGGTGGTCAGGCACTCCCATTTCTTTAAGAACTTGCCATAGTTTGCTGTGGTCCACACAGTCAAAGGCTTTTGCGTAGTCAATGAAGCAGAAGTAGATGTTTTTCTGGAACTCTCTGGCTTTCTCCATAATCCAGTGCATGTTAGCAATTTGATCTCTAGTTCTTCTGCCCCTTCGAAATCCAGCTTGTACTTCTGGGAGTTCTCATTCCGCATACTGCTGAAGCCTGCCTTGGAGGATTTTGAGCACAACCTTGCTAGCGTGTGAAATGAGTGCAATTGTATGGTAGTTGGAGCTTTCTTTGGCACTGCCCTTCTTTGGGATTGGGATGTAGACTGATCTTTTCCAATCCTCTGGCCACTGCTGAGTTTTCCAAAGTTGCTGGCATATTGAGTGTAGCAGTACATACTTTGTTACAAAAAAATTGTTTTGTAATGTTCCACTAACCCCAGAATTGTTTTTACTGAATATTATACCAGATAATGTAGATATGACAAAGAGTTATATAGTTATATATGTAGTCACTGCAGCCAGAATTCTTTATGCTAAGAACTGGAAGAAATTGAAGATATCGAAGCAAGAGGATCTTCTGGAGAAGATTTTATAAGCGGCAGAAATGGATATACTATCAGAAGTGTTGGGAGCGATGGCAGCAAGAGCAGAGGGAATCCTCAGGGCTCTGGGAACCCCTGTGTAAACCCCGGGTCAGCAGACCCCCCCAGCAGTGGAAGGGGGGCCAAGATCCTACAGGAGAGTAGTGCTTGCAGTGGAGGAGACCTGGAGAACTCCAAATTCAGACAGCAATCTGTCTTTGTGAGAATTTCCTTTCTCAAAGCATCTGGCCTGGGAGACGCCATGTCCTGGTGAATTAGCTGCCTAACTTTGCCAAGTTGGGAAGTTTGAAGAAGATTTTTACTTGACTACATGACTGTTTCTCATGAGCAAGTACAGCTAAAACTGAAGTTGCTGACTTAAGAGCAGAAAGAAATAAACAAAGCGGTGGAGGAGCAATAAAGAGAACAAAAGACTAAAAGAACAAGAACAAAAAGCCAGCTAAATTGGGGCAATTAAGAGACAAATTAGTTGTTACTTAATCTCTCCTTGAAATGTACCAGAGAACTTTATTTTCTAAATGGTTTTGTTATTGTATCCCTGAAACACCGGCTAATTTTTAACTGTTTCACACTTTAAAGAAACGAAACTTAAGAGTCACGGACAAAATCACCTTCTCATCCCCTGTCCTCCCTCGATGGCACATATAGACCCATAATATTAGATGTTTAAGAAGATTTGAGTTCTTAAAGAGAGTGTTTAACAGAGGCACTTGGGGAGAATCTGGGTGTTTATGTACAAAAAGGGGGGGACCCGAAGCAGCCTTGCTGTGATCTGCAAACGGTGGATTATAAATTAAAACTGCCCCTGGCTGAATTTGGACTTACAAATTGGATATGCTAAGTGGGAGTTTGGGCCTGGACCAACCAATTTAACACAAAGACTGACTGGCCAATGGTTTTACTGTTTTTTGGCTTTTGACTGAATTTGGAGTACAGGAAGGGAAAAAATGGATTTGGTGGATGTGGCGTGACTTGGAGAGAAGATGGAAGTAGAGGCAGGCCTGCTGGGTTTATAAGAAGCTGCATCAAAGTACCTGAACTTTTAAAAAGCTGAATTATTAAGCTATTGTTGTGTATTTGGTAGATTTGTGATATAATTAGGCATCTTTGTAAATTGAGAATCTTATGGACAAATTTAAGATAAAAGAGTAAATAGAGGTTTTATTTCTCAGTGGAAATTGTTACCTTACAATAAATCTATACCCAAGAAATAGAAATGACAGCCTTTAGCCAATGTAAAAGTCCATCAAAATTAATAATTCAAGATTCTTTTAAGAACTATATGCAGGAGATTCAAATGAACATTATTAAGCAACTTACAGATCAGATCAAAGCCCAAACTCTAGAAATTAAGGCGGTAACTTCAGGACTCAAAGAGGACGTGGAATGACATATTCAGAAGAAAGACCAATTCACCAAAGCAGTGGGAGCAGCAGAAAAAGAGAATTTAGAATCAAGATTGAAGAAAGATAAAATAATGGGCTTTTATGAGAGGAAGGTCCAGGTGGATGAGCTGTGGATTTATACTAGTGAGAAGATTATACAAAAATGCATATTTGTTTGTTAGAAGAAAATTCAGAGAATAAAAGGGTGAAAGCAGTGATGATGAAATGGGTACAAAACTTTGGTTATAATATAGACATAGATGAGTGGAATGATAATTATAGATGGACTGAATCAGTAAACCTGAGAGAAAATGTTTTAAAGATGTTCTATAGATGGCATTTTAAAACTGGCAAAAAGGGTGTTAGAGATTAGAAATTCATGTTAAAAATACTGTCAGCAACTTTGGACTCTCTTTTGCATAGGTGGTGGATATGTGACAGAGTAAAATGATTTTGGAGATAGATAAAAAAGTTATTATATAAGAAATTACACAAGTAAATATAAGATTTCAACTAGAAATGCTCTTGCTGAATATAATACCAGAAATTGTTGATTTAAAAGATATATATATCTTGAGCCCAGAAACCAATATGAGTAGAGAATATAACATACGTTATAGATTTTAGTTTTGTAACATAGTTATGGAGTCAAGATTATACTAGATATTGTACTACTGTAAACACTTCCCTGTGTGTATGTTTTGTATGGTGTATTTTTCCTTCCTTTTCCCCCCCATACTTGTATTCCTTTGATTGTTGTCTGTTTGTTTGTTATATAACATAATAATAATAATAATAATAATAATAATAATAATAATAATAATAATAATAATAATAATAATAATAATAATAATAATAATAATAATAATAATAAAAGAAGTGTTGAAAGACTGTCCAATACAAAAGGCAACTGAATGATGGGATTTATTATATAAATGGCTTGAGTCAGTACCCTGTTTCCCCGAAAATAAGAGCTAACCTGAAAATAAGCCCTAGTATGATTTTTCAGGATGCTCATAATATAAGCCCTACCCAAAAAATAAGCCCCAGTTAAGTGAAACCCCGCCCTCCACCATTGTGCAGCAACCAGAAGAAGATGACATGACTGTATTTGGATAAATGTAGATTGTTGTACATGAAAAAAATAAAACATCCCCTGAAAATAAGCCTTAAGGCGTTTTTTGGAGCAAAAATTAATATAAGACCCTGTCTTATTTTCGGGGAAACACAGTAGATAGAGCTTGATTAACATCGAATTAAACTAAGAAGTAAATGCAAGTAGGAATCTGGAAGGGCAATCAAACTGTAGAAAGGCGAAAAGTGGACTTGATATTGTAACGCGAACAACAGGATTTGATGACAGTATATTTTATGTTCTCCTTCTCCCCCCCTTTTTCTCCCCACATTCCCCTTACCTTCTGTACTCCTTACCCTATCCCCAGCTTAAAAAAATAATAATATATTTTTTAAAAAGACAGCAGGACCCCGGCCAGCCCTGATCTGACCACCCCCGAACCTTGAGTCCCCAATTCCATTGGTGACCATTAATTGACGTGGCCCCAGCACATCCTTCCCACACACACACTGTAATCTCACGATCCACAGCACTGGGAGGTCGGGTGAGCTATAACTGTCCTGTGGTCTCAAGGGGACCCACCAATCCATCTTCATTCTGTACTACCCGCCTAAGCCAAGCTAAGTCCCATGCCAGCTAACAATCTTTCCACCTCAAGAAGCAGGCCCTTTTTATATCTCTGAGAAACAATTCCAGGCCCAAGTCCAGAGGTGTATCTCATCACCCCTGAAAAGCTTTGGCCTGTCCACTCAGATGTCAGGGTAGCCAATGACCAATCCCAAGTCTCTACTAACAGTGTGGCACACTTTCCTATTTACCATCCTTCATGCTGTGTTAATATGCTGCGGGGGACAATATGCTCTTCAAACCAGCCAAGGGATCATTGTGAACAAAACGATGCACATTGAAGGATGCTCCCCCTTCAAGCACTGTAGATCATGGATTATATCGATTATCAATGACTTGCGACTATGCTTGTCCAAGTCGTTGCCACCCAAGTGAATTACCAAAACATGGGGGGCCCCAAGAAGCACTGTGGGGAGCCACTCCATTGAACTTGCCCCAAAGCATGCCTCTCCTCCCCTTCCACTCAAGTTGAGGTGTGGCTCCAAGGCCCAAATTGCACTCCCAAGCCGATTTCACCACATAATGTGCAGCCCAAAAATGTAGTTATGCCCAATTAGCAGGATATTCAATCGCCTCCTCACAACCGCTGGACCTGCAACAAAAGAAACACGGCCAGCAACAAACCTAAACATGTGGGAAGGCATGGACATACGTCCAATAGTTATTGGAAGCCCAGTGCCCCAACCTCTTAATTGCATTTGGAGCATACTCTATGGCAGCTGCCATAGAAGCCACTCCAATCCTGAAAGAATGCATTCCAAAGTGACTGCCCTTTACCCCCGCTCTCTAAAGAGCACAATCTGTCACCTTCCAAAATTGATATTTAGTCAATGGAGAACCATCTTCATGGGAAAAGAAACATCCCTGCTTATCCCCTCTGAGCCTGAGGTAACCTTTGACTGCCCTGATGGGGCAGATTTTACCAATTGAACAAGGGCCTAATTCAATGTCAGCACCCTTTCCATCCTGGCCTGCCTTGGATCTGCATATATGTATCATGACTGTATTATGGGTCAACCATATATCATGTCTTTGTAGTGCTGTCATGGATGTGTCACCCTTGCCCATTGCTATCACCTCACTCACTCTCAGTGCTCCAAAGAATGTTATCAGAGTCGCTGTTCAGAATAACGCCTCCTCATACCTATCCCTACATATGCTTCCCCACTGTTCACTAATTTTTTCCAGAATTGCTGGGGAAATAGGTGCCCTTGTGCCCGGAGCCTGAACCCTTTCCTTACTCCCGCCCTCTATCATCTTCTGAATATGGAAGTCTGATGTGAAATCCTGATAACCCTGGACCTTGGCGTGGAATGCCAAGGCTGACATCCTACCTTGAATTGAACTTGGTGACAATCCCTTCCTATGCAAATAAACTACATATTGCTGTAGGTGCTCTACTGACGCTGGGCGTAGCAGATCCAGGCCAATCATGCTTCTAAACTCCTGGAATTCTATACTCACTGCTGCATACCCCTTGCATGTCCATGGGGCCAATGCGAAACCTATTGCTCGCTCAGCATCATCCCGCCAATTTGCCAAACCTCAGGAGGCAGTGTCTCAGGGTATTTGTTGACTCCTGGAGCTAGTTTCCTGAACCACTCAATCTGTTGACAGGATACATAATCTGCTAAGCTATTGTCTAGCCCCAGAATGTGCCTTGGTTGCACCATGATATTAAATTGTAGGGTGTGCAGGGTAAAGGCCAAATCCAAATGCATCACATGCTCAGAATGTGACATGAGGTTATTGATAATGTGAACTACTGCCAGACTGTTGCACCAAAAATGCATGACGAAGTTAGCCCGCTCATGTGCCCACAGTCAAAGTACTCCAAGAAAAGGGAAGAATTCCAGGAACATCAAATCACGGGTGATTTGTGATATCTGCTGCCATGCCTTGGGCCAAACACTGGCACACTACCTTCCTTTGAAATATATCCCGTAACCAAGGAACCTGCTGCATCCGTCTGTACCCAGAACTCTACCCTGAGGTACAATTCTGATCTCCAAAAGGAGACTCCATTAAAACCTCCAAGAACTGAACCCACATGTGCAAATCCTGCCTCATGCCGGAGGTCACCCTAGTCCTGTGGAATGGTCAGCAAAGACCTCACATGGCATCACACAGCCTTCTTAAGAAGGCCATGCCAGATGCCACTACTTGGCAAGCAAAATTCAGGTGACCCACAATCTCTTGCAACTCCTTGAGGGAAACTTCTTCCTCCCTACCAAGTTGCAGAGCTGCTGCCTAAGCTCCCTCAATTTCAAGTCTGGCAATCTACAAGTCTGCATCTGTGTATTCTGCTCTATACCCAGAAATGTCAGGAAGGTGGAGGGACCCTCCATTTTCTCCTCTGCTAACAGAAACCCAAGCTCCACCGCCATCGTTTGAAATTATTCTAGAATGAATTTACAGTGGCCCGACCCTTTCTGCCTACATAAAAGAAAGCCATCTAAATAATGTACCATGTTCCTAAGCCCCACCTTGCATCTGAGGTGCCACTCCAAGAATGAGCTGAAATGCTCAAAGTCAGCCCAGGATATGGAGCAGCCCATTGGTAGAGCCCTATTGATGTAAAAAGCACCTCATAGCCAACTCTGCCATCAAAGCACTGCTCACCACCTCCAAGACTTGACCCCAGGACCCACCTGACTGCAGGTTTGGTCTGACTGCAGGTTTTGATGTCCCTGGAACTGACAACTGGCTCACCTCTAACACAGCAAAATGAGACACCAAGTCATCAGCCAAAGCCTTAAGGTTTGCTCATTTATAGTTCTTTGACTCCCTAGCTGAGCATCTCGGCTATGACTCATTCCCAGCTGGCTGTGCCTGTTCAGCCTCCATTGCGGTAATTTTTACTCTAAGCTCCACTCATATTGGCCAGCTCCCTTCATCAGAAGATGATTGGGATGGTGAAGCCTGAGGAGCCGGGCGCCTTTTAGCGGACTGCTTGCCCTTACTGTTTCCCTGACTTTTCTTGGGAGCCATGTCCATACCTGGATCCCTAAACTGCAAGTCACCTCAAACTGCTGTTCCAGGCCTGCCCTCATGGTCCTCTTTTTGTTTATTTATTTGTTTGTTTATGTTTATACCTCTCTCTATATATTGCTGGATAGGTAGGGGTTGAGCCTACCCGGCTTGCACTGCTGCCTTAAAGCAGTTTATTCCTATTGCCCTTCTCTTCCTTTTTTTTAAAAAAAATGGGTGAGCACTGGAGGGCCCACTATGCACCACTGCCCCCCAGTCTCCTGATTTGTTAATCTATTTATTTAATGAGTTTATTATTATCAAGGGTTTTTATATATATTCATTACACCCTACTCCCTGGAAATCCACGCTGGGTTGAGGTGGAGGTGGGGTGGGTAATTAGTGTGGGGCTCCCCTGCTAGAGGCTAGGCCAAAAGGCCTGCCTTCCCGGATGGCCACTCCGACCCTCAGCCCCCCCATTATCTGGAGGTTTTTTTAATTCGCTATGTTGGGTAAACACCTAGGCACTCCACAGAATCCAAACCGGGGTGTGTGTGCTGAAGCTAATCCACCCCCCACAAAACCAAAACTCCGTCATGATGTGGTGCCACTGGTGCACCTTCCTTCTTAGCTTACGAGCCTCAAAAGAGGCTGAAAGGGACGAGGAGTGCACTTAAATAAGACACTCCTTCCCCCCTCCCCTCCTGGGTCACATTTGCAAGATTAGCTTGTCTGGCACTATCCCGGGAGGGAGGAGAAAGAAGCCCCACCCAGTGAAGGAACTTGCCAGCAGAATGGCCATGGTGAGTCCAAAGATCTTCCCAGCATATTTAGAATTCAATCCTACACAGTATAGAGTCATCTACTACAACTACTCTCCTCTTATAAACTCAGACTTTCAGAGGTGAACTGGCAGTGATGGAAGGCCAACTTGATGTTCAGTTTGTCAGCTGCAACCCTGGCTTGAAACATTTATATCAGTATTACATCTATCCCTGGTGATTTATTTCTTCCTAGTGATTTTAGAGCAGCTTTTACTTCACATTCTAGAACTGCAGTTTCTTCATCATAGAACTTTCTAGAACTGCAGTTTATTTATCTTCAAAGGAGTATGTCATCCTTTTGCCCCTTTTGTAGATGTCTTCATTGTACCGTTTCCACTTTGTCTTTATTTTATCCTGGTCAGATACTGTATTTCGCTGCTAGTAATTCTGCATTCCTAATCTAGACTTGAATTTCCCCAGTGAGTTTCCATGGCTCAACAGAGATTCAAACCCAGGCCTCCTGAGTCCTAGTCTGACACCCTGTCCACTACACAACACTGGGTATTAACACCACACTGGATATCCAGATATCAGCTGAAGACTGAGATGAATTGTGAATGCAGAAAGTCAAATGAGCAATGTTCTACTGTGGAAAGTGGTGAGTACTTCAAAGAACAGTGAATTGGATTGCAAAGAATAAAGAAGGGAACAGTGAACAAAAGATACATCATGATTGCATTCCACATTTTTCATTCCACATCTACCCTTACAACATTTATAACAATATTCTGGATACTTATGAATCCATCAGTCCATTCACTGTAGTCCTATTCAGCCCTAAGGTTATTTTGCAATACAGAGATAAGAATTGTTACAACATAACCAGGCAGAATGTGGAGATGTAAATCTTAGCCTATTTCACTCTTGCAGGTTAGAAGAAAAACTAAAAACTTCTCCCTACAGGACAAATATTTTGTGCATTTTTCACATTTTTTGACTTTTTTGTTGAAAACGGTTGATAGGTAAGTTTTGCACAAACAATAAATAAATAATTAGATACAGTCTAAGTGATTCCAATTCATGGCTCTCTTTCCAAGGTTTCCTAAGAATAATTAGAACTGTTTACAGTTTCCTTCTTCTGGGGATACTCTGGGACCATGTAGCTGGCTGAAGACCAGAGGAGCTGGCTGTTCTCCTACAAGGCGGAGTGGGAAATTTAACTCTCAACCTCTGCATCCAGATGTTCCAACTCACTGAGCCATCCATCCAGCCCTCCTTTTATTTACATTTTTTAAAAATTGTGTATTTTGTGCCAAGTTCAGGATTTATTACACAAAATGGAATTTTGAGTGGAGATTTTAATGCAAAATGAAATTTTGTGCTAATGCAGCTGCTCATCCAAAACGAACTAACCAACCAAACCAAACCACAAGCTCCCTGGACTTTCCCCCTCTTATATAGGAGCAAAACAATATTTGCATAACCCTCCAGGAATATGTTGTTTTCTTCTAGGGGGTGTTGATGTATTGAGATATCCTTTTTTTTTATTAAGAATGGGGGGGAAAATCAGCATTTACCTTTAGAAGACTAATTTTCTCTTGCCACTTGGTCTAGGCTACATATGGAAGCCTCTTCCTTCTGCTCCTCTTCCTCTTCCATCTTGTTAGCAGCAGCAGCATGAAAAACAGCATAGCTATGTTCCCCTTTTGAGCTTTGAAGATTTGACTTTATGAATCTTGCTGCTGCAGTGTTTTGTAATGTTCTCACACCTCATAGTTACCAAATCTTGCATTTACTATATGACCTTTAATTACTGCCACCAAAATGAACACTCTGTACCCAGTAACTTAGTCCTGATGATACAGAGGGGAATGACACCCTTAGCAGAGGCAAGCTTATAAAACAAACAATATTAAAATGTTTGGAAAGGAAAAAAATTGCATATGGAAATATGACACTGCTTATCAATCAAATGGCATTGCTTAAATGTAAAGATCTTGCATATGGTTCCTCATATGCAAGATTCTTCTCAATAGTTTTTTTCCCTTCTGACTGGATTCCCCTGAAATTTGCTCCAGCAATTTACAATGAGAAACAGATGCTACACAGCAACCTTTCTTTGCCACAATGACTTCCACTTGCATCTGGCTTCTAGAATGCTTGAAATCTTCTGATCTTCCTGTCCTCTTCCAAAGAACAACAAACTGACTTCTGTCTGACCCTGTTTTTTTTAAAAAAAAAATTGGCCTGCACCTCTAACCAGTCATAACCTTAACTCCTGCTACTGCCTTCAGGTCCTGATCTTCTTTTAATTAGCTATCATTAGTGTTATATGGAATTTTCATTTCCTAATCAAATTTGTTCACACCACAATCAAACTAAATTGTGTGTTACCCTCTGCTAGATGCCTATACAAACTAAATAAACCTCTCCCACTGGTTATTTTTAAACTACAAGCATGAAGCCTTCCCATTAGGATTGTCATGTCCCAGGGCACCAGCTGCAGTTTCAAGGAATTGCTGTACTTCCTTGGCTTTCCAGGTAGGGAGACTTATCTTAAGACAACCAGTGGAGGAGGAAAAGGCATGATTTTTGTGTATGAGGTGACTTTAAACACTGGGCATCTAGTGTCACCCAGGTGACATGATGCGTCATTGGTTCAGTGCAAAAGTGTGATGTGCTTTAAAAAACCATGAGCAAGAGAAGGAGAGTGGGGAGAGATCCAGTATGTGATCTGTGCCTTTCTCTTAAATTTTTGCAACACCCAGTAAAACCACAACCTCAAGTTTCAGTACAGATCAAAATAACTAAATTTATTTCTAAAACAAAATCTGCAGCACCAGAGGAGGAGAACATACCATAGAATCCTGAAGTATTCTATCAAAGACCAACTTTTTTAAACGATTCAGAGCCTAGGACTCTTGATCAAGATAAATGCCAGTCAGAGGGTTTCAGTCTTAAGATCTGTCCCAAGAGGTGGAATTCTGGTAGCATGTAAATAATGAACCCTCCAAGCCCCAGTTGACATCAAAGCCCTTCCTTGATTCAGTCTGCCTCAATGTAATGGCAACATGAAGTAAGTTGTTTGCAAACACATTACTAATTCTCTCATGGAATATCTCAGTTATTAAACAAATAAACAAGAACTTAAGCAAACTAATTTGACCCAACTCCGGGAGGCAGTGGAAGACAGGAGGGCCTGGCGTGCTCTGGTCCATGGGGTCACGAAGAGTCGGACACGACTTAACGACTAAACAACAACAACAAAGCAAACTAAAAAAGAATTAGAAGGCATGGTTTTTAATCCATCCATGAATCTAGTTTCAGCTATTATGCCAACTATATCAAGATGTGATTTCTGCAAAACAAACAAACAAACAAACCCTTCACTTAACTGCTGTGTACAAGTCAATGTCAATACAATGTCAATAGGTTTTTTTAGATGTTCCATTAGGGACTACAGAAACAAGTGAAAATATCTCCCATGAACCTATAGAGCTATGAGCAGGAAAGAACCCTCATCCTTTCAGTGGTGGAAAGGAAAGAAAGAGAAAGGTGGAAAGAATGAATGGAAAGAAAATCAAACAAAAAAGCCAAAACCAGAGAAGTCATGAAAGAACTGACAAACCAACCAGGAATGGAAAACAGCCTGTCTTAATTGGGCATGGAAGCCTAAGAAGCTACAAAGTAAGACAACTGAAGTGCCATGTACCCTCCTACTTACTTCAGCAGTTGAGGACCTTAATCTGCAGGCAGGAATTATAGATCTCTTATCTCTTAATCCATCTAAATTAGAACTACTGTCTAATGTTCCATCTCTGATCATCAGTCTAGATACAGATGAGACTCCTGCCAAAGGCAAATTAGCTCAATAACCAAATAAAATGCCAAGTCTACTCCGACTTCCTCTAGTAGTTGACAGGTAGCAACTATAAATCTTTTGTCTCTTAATCCATGTAACCTGGACCTACCACCTAACGTTCCATCTCTGACCACCAATATACATACAGATAGGACTCCTGTCAAAGGCAAACTAATTCACTTACCAAATTCATCTATGGTGCTTTCAAGGTATCAGCTAGCATTTCTTAATGTCTCAAAGCCAAATAAAAAATTAACTCAAACAGGAAAAATGTCAATTTTTTACAAGTTCTTGGAAGCATAGAAGTGCATTTCCTCTCAACTCATGAAAGTTGAATATCTGTTCTTCACTCATCACTCATCCCACTTTTGTGGGGAAAGTAACTTTTGCAAGAATGTCTATTTTGAATTCTATCTTAAGATGCAGTGAGGTTTTTGCTAACTCAGGGGCAGAAGTGAATAGGTACTTTTTGAAACCTTTGATCAAAGATTGGCACCTTAGGGATACAGCACTACAAAAGCAGGAGGAACCCTCACAGTCTAATGACTTAATAAATCTGGACCCTGGGAATGATCAGATATCTGAGGATTCAAACCCTGCTGGCCATAGAAGTTCCATTATGTATGTAATTGAGGCAAAATAAATATTGTCTGGCTTTGTTAACCCCTGAGTTCTTAGAATTCCTCGTTATCTGCACCTGTGGGGGGATATTTGTATTGGAATACGAATACCCCCATCTGTACTTCTAACTGTCCCCTATGACACACCAGATTCACATTTAAGGGCTGAAGGGGATTAATCTGAATTGAAATACATTCCTACATTGCACTTGCTATGTATTGACTGAAACTGACCCATATGAATGATTGTTGCCTTCCAAAAAGTGCTTTAAATAACAACTTCAGAGTCCCAGGTCCTGGGTAAACTCAGACCCATTTTACAGAGCTATGGGACTGATATGAAGTCCTTGTCCATCTTCATCTCTAACAGACTTAAGCAGCTGGTCAAAGAAATAAAAAACTGTCCTTACTCTAAATGGCTGGATCTGTATTCCATCTCACAAATTTCCTATTTTTGTTAGTATCCACCCTACAAAACATAATTTCATTTTGATAATTACTTTGTCAATCTATCTGCAGCCCCTTTAAGAAAATCATTCACAGCTCTGCACTTTCAGTGTATGCCATCAGCCATTTTGGAAGGGAGATATGATAATATCCCATTTCATGAAATTCTATATTTCTGGTCAGTGCAGTATATGTTTTGTGTTGTTGCTGATATGTATTGTAATGACCTATGGCTTTAATCAAAAAAGTTTGTTTGTCTGAACCCCAAATACTGGGCAAAATTTAAATGGAAAGAATCCTGAAAAGTTCTGTTAATGGGATAGGTAACATTCATGAGCCTGGACCACACTAGGCTTGAAATTGGTTCAAAAAATGGCAATCAAAACATGAACTGGTTTTTGATGCAAAAAATAAAAACCAAAAGTACCTGGATGTCCATTTTCATTTTTTTATTTGTGTGGTTATGGGGGTTTAGGAGATGTCCTGAACTCAAAGAAAAACCTCAAAGAAAAACCTATTTGTGAAGCGTTCCATATTTTTAGGAAGAAAAACCTTCAGGACATGGCCAAACAGCACGAAAAACCTACAACAACCAAAAATCTATGGCTTTTTTTAAAAAAAAAAAAAAAAGTTTTAGATACTGGGGATCTAGGTGGGCTATAAAGTGACTATGGGACCTGCAAGTGCCCCATAGGCTGTATTTTGCCTCTCCTGTTATTTAAAATAGGAATGATTTGCATGTTTCTTAAATTCTAAAGTTTCAGAAATGGCATTTTTAATGGCAATTTCCGTGTGGTTACTTTCTTCCAATTAAATTGTATGTGTGTCTTGGTGCTGGTTTCTGCCAGTAGCAAAACTACTTTCACCCAACAGATTTTTAGACTCTTTGCAATGTTGAGACAAAAACTCAGGGTAGTGCTGTAAGGATTTTTCTTTCCTTTCCCACCTCACAAAACTCAAGGAGAGAAGATATGAAGCTGTGAAATCACTTCCAGAAAGTGTCATGGATCACTGGTTATTTTACAAAGATCTCAACTTGACAGGACCACCATGGGTCATTCATGTTTATTGGGGGTTGTGTGTGTCTGTGTGTGTGTGAGAAATTCTCAGTGCTAGTAAAGGGGAATAATTGCTAAGGCAAGGACAAGGCCATTTAAAAGACTCTCTGTATGGCATAACAATAAGACCTGATTGAGGAGATTCTTCAAGAGTTGATATTATTACATATGTGTTCCTCATTGTTTGTTCTCACAACAACTCAGCCTTCTTGCTCTGTCACCTGGGTGGTCACTCTTATCTCCTTTGATTTATATCTTCCACAAATGGTCCCCTTTCTCTATTTTTGTATGTTGCCTTATGTGATCTGCTTTGTTTAGCTTACCTGTTCTTAAGCTGATATGAGAGCTTGAAGTGGGGTACAAATTCATATACTACATTTTTGAACTCTTAGTTTTACTCAGTAAAATCAAAGAAATAAATCATGAACACAGTTTAAAAATGACTGTTAGGAAAATCAGCTTCACAGTAACCAGTAAAAAGCAAGAAGCCCAAGAAAAGCAGTTGAAGATCCAAAATGAAACATTGGAACATGTTGGCAAATCTAAGTTTCTTGCACTTTGGTTAAATAAACACACAAGCAGGGACTAGGGAGCATAACTGTGCTATAAAAATTTCCATAGAGATGGCAGTTGCCTTAGGATGAAGAATATAAAATGCAACAAGAACTTAAAATTGGCTTTAAAAATGCATATTGTACATGTAACAAGTTCTCAGTTCTGCTGTATGGCATGGTATCATAGACTTTAACATGTATTATTATAAAAAAGATGGATTAATTTATCACAGAATGCAATCATCATCATCATCCTCCCCTCCATGGGCACAGGCCTTGTTGAGGTTGAGGCGCTTGCGCACTTCAGCGACATTGAGAGATCCAAGGAATTAGTGCTAACAGCAAATGTTGACTGCCAAGAAAAAGATGAAACTGTGTCACACCTCATCTGTGAATGTCCAAAAATCGCAGAAACAGATTACAAAGTTAGACTTGATAGAGTGGCAGAATTAGTGCACTGGTCATTATGCAAAAATTATAACTTGCCAGCCTCCAAAAACCCATGGGAACATCAGTTGGAGAAAGATGTCAGAAAATGACAATGTCAATATCTTGTGGGATTTCTGGATCCAAACTGATAGAAACCTTGAACATAACACACCAGACATTGTAGTAATAGAATGAAGAAATGTCTGTATCATTGACATTGCAATCCCAGGAGATGCTAGAGCTGAAATTAAAGAATTGAAAAAACTAACAAAATACCCCTTCATGGATTGCTGCCTTGTCGTGGCGAAGGGGCTTGAGTAATTCAGAGAAGCTATGGGCTATGCCATGCAGGGACACCCAAGACGGACAGGTCATAGTGGAGAGTTCTGACTAAACACAATCCACCTGGAGCAGGAACTGGCAAGCCACTCCAGTATCTTTGCCAAGAAAACTCCATGGACAGAAACAAAAGGCTAAAAGATATGACACTGGAAGATGAGCCCCTCAGGTCGGAAGGTGTAAAACATGCTACTGAGGAAGAGCGGAGGACAAGGACAAGTAGCTCCAGAGCTAATGAAGTGGTTGGGCCAAAGCCAAAAGCATGCTCAGCTGCGGACGTGCCTGGAAGTGAAAGGAAAGTCTGATGCTACAAAGAAAAATACTGCATAGGAACCTGGAATGTAAGATCTATGAACCTTGGTAAGCTGGATGTGGTCAAACAGGAGATAGCAAGAATCAACATTGACATCCTGGGCGTCAGTGAACTAAAATGGATGGGAATGGGCGAATTCAATTCAGACAATTATCATATCTACTATTGTGGGCAAGAATCCCATAGAAGAAATGGAGTAGCCCTCATAATCAACAAAAGAGTGGGAAAAGCTGTACTGGGAAACAAGTTTATGCACCAACCACCGATGCTGAAGAGGCTGAAATTGACCAATTCTATGAAGACTTACAACACCTTCTAGAACTGACACCAAAGAAAGATGTTCTTCTCCTTATAGGGGACTGGAATGCTAAAGTAGGGAGTCAAGAGATAAAAGGAAAAACAGGTAAGTTTGACCTTGGAGTTCAAAACGAAGCAGGGCAAAGGCTAATAGAGTTTTGTCAAGAGAACAAGATGGTCATCACAAACACTCTTTTCCAACAACACAAGAGGCGACTCTACACATGGACATCACCAGATAGGCAACACCGAAATCAGATTGATTATGTTCTCTGCAGGCAAAGATGGAGAAGCTCTATACAGTCAGCAAAAACAAGACCTGGAGCTGATTGTGGCTCTGATCATCAGCTTCTTATAGCAAAATTCAAGCTTAAACTGAAGTAAGTAGGAAAAACCACTGGGTTAGTCAGGTATAATGAAAACAAAATCACTTATGAATACACAGTGGAAGTGAAGAACAGATTTAAGGAACTAGACAGAGTGCCTGAAGAACTATGGATGGAGGCTGGTAACATTGTACAGGAGGCAGCAACAAAAACCATCCCAAAGAAAAATAAATGCAAGAAAGCAAAGTGGCTGTTCAACGAGGCCTTACAAATAGCAGAGAAGAGAAGGGAAACAAAATGCAAGGGAGATAGGGAAAGTTACAGAAAATTGAATGCGGACTTCCAAAGAATAGCAAGGAGAGACAAGAGGGCCTTCTTAAATGAACAGTGCAAAGAAACAGAGGAAAATAATAGAAAGGGAAAAACCAGAGATCTGTTCAAGAAAATTGGAGCCATTAAAGGAACATTTTGTGCAAAGATGGACATGTTAAAGGACAAAAATGGTAGGGACCTAACAGAAGCAGAAGACATCAAGAAGAGGTGGCAAGAATACAGAGAGGAATTATACCAGAAAGATATGGATGTCCGGGACAACCCAGATAGTGTAGTTGCTGACCTTGAGCCAGACATCCTGGAGAGTGAAGTCGAGTGGGCCTTAGAAAGCATGGCTAACAACAAGGCCAGTGGAGGTGATGGCATTCCAGTTGAACTATTTAAAATCTTAAAAGACAACGCTGTTAAGGTGCTACACTCAATATGCCAGCAAGTTTGGAAAACTCAACAGTGGTCAGAGGATTGGAAAAGATCAGTCTACATCCCAATCCCAAAGAAGGATTCCAACTACCGTACAATTGCACTCATTTCACACGCTAGCAAGGTTATGCTCAAAATCCTACAAGGTAGGCTTCAGCAGTATGTGGACCGAGAACTCCCAGAAGTACAAGCTGGATTTTGAAGGGGCAGAGGAACTAGAGACCAAATTTCTAACATGCGCTGGATTATGGAGAAAGCTAGAGAGTTCCAGAAAAACATCTACTTCTGCATCATTGACTACGCAAAAGCCTTTGACTGTGTGGACCACAACAAACTATGGCAAGTTCTTAAAGAAATAGGAGTGTCTGACCCCCTTATCTATCTCCTGAGAAATCTCTATGTGGGACAGGAAGCAACAGTTAGAACTGGATATGGAACAACTGATTGGTTCAAAATTGGGAAAGGAGTACAACAAGGCTGTATATTGTCTCCCTGCTTATTTTACTTATATGCAGAATACATCATGCGAAAGGCTGGACTGGAGGAATCCCAAAACGGAATTAAGATTGCCGGAAGAAATATCAACAACCTCAGATATGCAGATGATACCACTCTGATGGCAGAAAGTGAGGAGGAATTAAAGAACCTCTTAATGAGGGTGAAAGAGGAGAGCGCAAAAATGGTCTGAAGCTCAACATCAAAAAAACTAAGATCATGGCCACTGGTCCCATCACCTCCTGGCAAATAGAAGGGGAAGATATGGAGGCAGTGACAGATTTTACTTTCCTGGGCTCCATGATCACTGCAGATGGTGACAGCAGCCACGAAATTAAAAGACACCTGCTTCTTGGAAGGAAAGCGATGACAAACCTAGACAGCATCTTAAAAAGCAAAGACATCACCTTGCCGACAAAAGTCCGCATAGTCAAAGCTATGGTTTTTCCAGTAGCGATGTATGAAAGTGAGAGCTGGACCATAAAGAAGGCTGACTGCCGAAGAATTGATGCTTTTGAATTGTGGTGCTGGAGGAGATGCTTGAGAGTCCCCTGGACTGCAAGGAGAACAAACCTATCCATTTTGAAGGAAATCAACTCTGAGTGCTCACTGGAAGGACAGATCCTGAAGCTGAGGCTCCAATACTTTGGCCATCTCATGAGAAGAGAAGACTCCCTGGAAAAGACCCTGATGTTGGGAAAGTGTGAAGGCAAGAGGAGAAGGGGACGACAGAGGACGAGATGGTTGGACAGTGTCATTGAAGCGACCAACATGAATTTGACCCAACTCCGGGAGGCAGTGGAAGACAGGAGGGCCTGGCGTGCTCTGGTCCATGGGGTCACGAAGAGTTGGACACGACTTAACGACTAAACAACAAAACAAAATACAGAGACCTGGCAATCAAAACATCTCGCTTGTGGATGAAACACACTTCAGTTGTCCCCGTAGTCATTGAGGCTTTGGAAATAATATCAAGAAATTTCACACAGTACTATAAGCAGTTGCAGACCTCAGAAATCACACCATCAGAGGTATAAAAAACAGCAATATTAGGAACAGCATACATTCTGCGCTGACATTTAACAGATACTTAGGTTTTTGCTTAAAACTTGTATCTCTTATATAATACCAGTCTATGCTTTTATAATTTTTATTGACTGTGCCTGGTGTTTTTTAATAATAATAATAATAATAATAATAATAATAATAATAATAATAATAATAATAATAATAATAATAATAATAATAATAATAATAATAATAATAATAATAATAATAATAAATGGGGTCAAGACAGCAACTAATGAGGAAATAAAAAGATCAATGGATCAATACCAAGAAGTAAATCTCACAGAATGTGGAGAGCTTGAATACTTTTGTTATGTAATATAAAATTACAGGTGTAGATTTTGATAATTCTAGGCAACAATAAATGGGAAAAGAAGAGCAGAGAAGAGAATAAATTATTGGCTAAAGAACCTTGCAGGCTGGTCTAAACATCATTGTTTGGAACTGCTACATCCAAAGTCTATACATAATGATGTCCAATCTCCAGTAGAAGGGGAACATCAAGAAGTTGGATCCATGGAGTGAAGTCTGTCAACATCCTATGTCTGCTTTAGGCCAGTGACATGTGGATTGCTCTTTGCTTCTAAAAACTGTTGACCAGAATTCTATTAGCTTTTATGTTGGCTTTGCATAACTTCCTATGGCTTATTGTGGCAGACTGATAGGGTGTGAGGGGACATTTTGGTATGGAAAAGGATACATGACCAGGCATATGCCTTAGATATGCCCCAGCACCTCATCAGTTAACCACAATTAGCTGCTGCGAGTTTCGAAACCCTTAGGTCAACACCAATCCAATTCTAGTATTTAGGAACTGGATCAGGATTGTGGGAGGGGGGAACTCCTTTACCATTTTTCCTCAAAAGCTGCTATTTCCATCAACAGGGAAAGTATGAGACTATGTGTGTGGGATGGGGGGTTAGAAAGGAACAACTTTGGTGGGTGTGGATTTTCATCAGCAAAACTGCACAAAGAACTACTCATCCACTTCTCTACACTATGATGTTCATCTGTATTGCCTCTCTTTTCCTCTGGTACTGTTTTACCTCTTAAATATCTCACTTACCTTTAAAGCCCTATTAGGGTCACTATAAGATGGTTCCAACTTGACAGCACAGAAGACACACACACAGAGAGAGAGACAGAGAGAGAGAGAGAGACAGACAGACAGACAGAGATTGCTCAATGCGTTGGAACACCTGGTTGCAGAGCCAGGAGTTAAAATTTTGATTCTCCATTTTGCCTCCCAAGAGAAAAGCCAACTTTTGTGGCCTTTGGGCAAGCTCTACAGTCCAAAACACCCCCAGAAAGTAGTACTGGTAAACCAGATCTGAACATTTTTTAATTGGAAAACACTGAGAGGATTTGCCAAAAGTTGGAATTAACTTGGTGGCACACGATTTTTGTTGTTCTTAAGCTCATGATTCATCCAACACAATGGCTTAGAATCCTAGAACTGTACAGCTGATTCATCAAGCTCAAACTCTGTTGAAGCATGAAACAGAGATAAAGCATCTCCAATAGGTGGTCATCTGATTTTTCTTTAAAAACCTCAAATGAAGGAGACTCTGCCATCCTCTGAGACAGCATATTCCACTGTCAAGCAGCTGTTACTGTCAAAATATTCTTCTTGGATCTAGAACAAATACACTTGGTGCATCTTCCATGTTACATCCCTTTAAATAGTTGAAAATGCCTATCATATCACTTCCTGATCTTTTCTTTCCCAGGCTAAACACAACAACTGCTCTTTATAGGGCTTGGATTCTGCATCTTTCACTGGCTTGCTTGCATTCCTTTGGACACAATTCAGCTTATCACTATCATTTTAAACCAGATGTGATTAGCATCTCTTCTATGTATCCTCCAAGTCATTGATGAAGATCTTGAATAATAGTTGGCTCCGGACAGAATCATGTGGCACCCCACTTGTTGCTTTGGATGGTAATTTCATATGAATTCCATCTTTTGTCTTGCTGATTTATTATGAAAATTTGGTGCCATCCAAATTTTGAATTTTATGACCTGACTTTTATGATTTTCCTTGTTTTGCATTTCTTTGATTAATTTTTGACAGTTAACCACCCAGAATAGTGCATCACACTAATGGGGCAGTAAATCAATCAATCAATCAACCCACCAACCCACCAACCAATCAATTAATCAATTATAGGTAAAAGTAAAGGTTCCCCTTGACATTTAGTCCAGTCGTGTCCGACTCTAGGGCACGGTGCTCATCCCCGTTTCCAAGCCATAGAGCCAGCATTTGTCCGAAGACAGTTTCCGTGGTCACGTGGCCAGTGCAACTAGACATGGAACGCCATTACCTTCCCACCAAGGTGGTACCTATTTATCTACTCGCATTTTTACATGCTTTCGAACTGCTAGGTTGGCAGGAGCTGGGACAAGCGATGGGAGCTCACTCCGTCATGTGGATTCAATCTTACGACTGCTGGTCTTCTGACCTTGCAGCACAGAGGCTTCTGCGGTTTAACCCGCAGCACCACCACGTCCCTTAATCAATTATATTCAGGATAATAAGGGGCCATTGATACAGCCATCAGCCAGCTACAAATCCACCTAACTGTTGTTCACTTTTTACCATATTGACTGCTAGACTATCATTAGGGATGTTCCCAAAAGCCTTGATAGGCTCAAGGACTGGACTGAAAACAACAAAATTAAATTTAACAGGAGTAGTACAAAGTTCTACACCTCAGGGAAAACAAACAAAAACAAAAGGTTACAAGATGGGGGATACTTGGTTCAGTAATACTATAACAGAGAGTGATCTTGGAATTGTTGTAGATCACAAGCTGAATATGAGCCAACAGTGTGATGTTGCTGCAAAAAAGGCAAATACTATTTTAGGCTGCATTAACAGAAGTGTAAACTCCAAATCATGTGAAGTACTAGTTTCCCTTTATTTGGCACTGATTAAGCTTCATCTTGAGTACTGTGTCCAGATCTAGACACTGCATGTTAAGAAGGATAGTTCAGAGGAGGTCAATAAGGATCATCAGGGGACTGGAAACCAAGCCCTAGGAGGAAAGACTGAAAGAACTGGACATGTTTAGCCTTGGGAAAAAAGGGGAATATGGGGAAATGATAATGCTCTTCAAATACTTGAAAGACAGTCATACAGTGGAGGGGCAGGATCTGTTCTCGATCATCCCAGAGTGCAGGACAGGTAATAATGGAGTCAAGTTATAGGAAGCCAGATTTTGGTTGAAGATCAGGAAAAAAACTCTTTACTGTTAGAGCAGTACAATGGAACCAGTTACCTTGGGAGGTGGTGAGTGCTCCAGCAGTGACAGAAACACTGAAGAGAAACTTAGACAAGCATCTATCAAATATACTTTGATTTGGATTCCTCCATTGAGCAGGGGGTTTGACTCAATGGCATGCCACAACACTTACAATGCTATTTGGTGAAAAATAAGCAGGTGTTTTTATATACAAGAGGTCAAACAGAGGTTAAATACAAGAGAAAAGGATGTGAATTTTTTGTACCTCTATTTTGTTTTAATGAACAATCTCTATTTCAGATGTTGTATTTCAAAAATCACTGAAAGAACACAAAAGTGAAAGCCTCTCTTCCTAACTGTTAGAGCAGTACGACAGTGGAACCAATTACATCGAGAGGTGGTAAGTGATCCAACACTAGAGGCATTCAAGAGTAACTTAGATATCCTTTGATTTGCATTCCTGCATCAAGCAGGGGGGTGGACTCGATGGCCTTATAGGCCACTTCCAACTTCACTATTCTATGATTCTATGCTTGAAGTGTGTTTTTTTCCTTCAAAATATCATTTTAACAGGAGAATCCCATCCCTATCCCATCTCAGCTGTAGCTCCTTCCCGTAGCACAATGTGCTTGGAGGAGCGCACATGAATGCAATCGTACAAAGAATCACAAACACAAACAAACCTCCATTCAGCTCAGACAAGCAATCAGTCTCAAGTCAACAGACACAACCTCATCTCTTTCTCATCTCTTCCACCAATCTCACACAAAACACCTTGCCTACTTTCCCTTTTCACGAACTCCTAGTGGTAAGCTTCCAGGGACTCTAAGTGCAGCTATATAATGTAACATCTTTACATTAAATCATGTGGATTTTGTTGGGCAGCAGTGCCAGTAGTGAATTATTTTATGTTCTCTTCTAGGGAGGTGGAGACCCATTTGAAAGGGGAATTCCATTGTAATTTTTTTCAGGTCAACAAGGTGGTCTCTCTGGTCTTCTTATGGCCCATCATCTTTTCTACTTCTCAGTCAGACAGCAAGGTGTATCTGACACATTGTCGAATTTGGCATGGCTACAAATTGATATTCAAAGATGGTAAATGGTCTAGGAAGTTCCTGTTTCAATATTTACCCACCTGTAAACATTCCAATTTGAAGTATCTAAAAACAAGATGCATTCAGGTCAGCCAGTGCTGTTTGCAGCCAGTTTAGTGGAAGAGATTAGTCCCCTGAACAAAGAAGTCAATGACTTTATAAACGTGCATAAATACCAGATATTCCCATGCCTTTCAAAGTAAATTGTGTTTATGACTGGGCATAAAGGAGAAAGAGTGAAGCCTGTACAGTCCTTCCATTTACAATATGTGCTCAGTGTGCCTTTTGAACCTGGTTGCATTATGTTTGAGAAATAGCAAAAAATTATATTGGATACCTAACTGGCCTTTGTCCTTACTGGTCCATGGGACAGAACCATCATTCCTAATACATTGAGCAAGAAATGAGGAATGGCATAGTTCAAAGCTTGGGATCACAAGCTCTCCTCTAGCAGAAGTATTGTGCTATGTCTGTTTTGTAAACCTCTGCCAATAGCTTCCTGCAATAAATTTGTTAAACACATGTTGCCAACTGACCATCCTATCTATGCCAGGAGAGAGGATGCAATTTGAAAGAGAAAGAGGTGCTTAGACAAAACAAACATCTTGGCCACCAGCAGTTTCCACAACAGAGACAAATTTAAATTAATCCAACTTCTGCATTTGTCTTTGAAATGTAATTTCTGTTTGAGCCATTTGAGATATGAAGAAAAAGTATGAATATAATGTGACTTAGGTTATTGTTAATGTTTTTTTTTTAGTTTTTTAGTTTTTTTAACTACTAAAGATCGGGAGGGGACTACAAAAGGTAAAAGGAGGTAGGAGGGGAAGGGAAGAAACATTTGAGGACAGGAGAACACAAAGTATACAAACATTCAATCTATTCATATTTCGATAAAACAATCAACTTCCTGCTTTTTCTTTTTTTTCCCAATTTGATTACCCTCACAGTTATCAACTTATAATTATATTTGAATTTAGCACTACGTTATTCCAACATTTTCAGGGTATCGAGACCATTTAAGAAATACATCCCTTCGCTCAATTTCCTTCTGTCTTAGACAGTCTTCCAGCACATCTGCAAAGGTGTCCATTTCTATCACTTCCCATATTTTCTCCTTACTTCCCTTGTAAGAAAAGGATAAGTCCAGGACACTAATCCATTTTTTAACATAACAATTTCCGGGTGTGATAGCTAAGCAGTACACTGGGTTACTCTTCATCCCATCTATGTTATCTAGTGTCTCACTCAGTACAGGCAGTTCTTCATTTAATTGCGGTTTAACATCAGGCAAATTCTTCTTCATCAAGTCTTCTATCTGGCTGAGATGCTCATTTACCTGCTGAAATCCTGTTGTTATTATTTTTTGGATATTAGCCTGCCATTCTATATCTGAGTTTTGTTCCCCTATTCCCAACTTTTGCGTTTGGACAGACAAGATCCCCAATCTTTTATATTTTAAATTTTCAGAGGCCATTTTAATCTTTCAATTTCCACTATTTTATCCACGAACTGATCCCCCAATCATAAACCTCCTCTAGGTACTTCCTCCCCTCCTTACACAAATATTGTTATATTTAAATTACAACCATGACAATCTTATCAGAGTCTCTAAAACATCCCTTGCTCCATGTGTGAGAGAGTCTCTCCCAATCCAGCTGAAAAAAAGGTCCAAATAAAACAGCAAACCTAGGAGATCAATCTCTTCCGCAGATTCTTTATAGTCCATCCGGCTCCAGTCCTGTTTTTATTAGCTCCTCTGTCTGATTGAATACGTCGTGTTGCTGATGGTTCACAGTCCGTTTTCTTGCTTCCAGAAATTTATTGTTTCTTCATCAAAAACCTAGCAATCTTCTGTTGACCAAGTCTCATCCAACCTATAGTTGCAAATCCAGGCTAAAAAATAGGGTAAGGGGCATTCCCGCCAGAGAAGAGTCCCAACATAATAGCAGACACAAAGAGCAGTCTCTCCAGTAGATGTTCTTACGATCCGTCAGACTCCAGTCCTGATTTTTCTAGCTGCCTCAGTATCGTCTCCCTGCTGAGTCACCGTCCATTTTCTTACTCTCAAAAGTTATTTTTATTATCAAAGTCTCAAACAATTCAAAAAGTAAAATCCAGGCTAAACAACCTTCGCAACATTCAAACTCTAACAGATTCTAACAGCCTACCCAGTAGATTTTCACTCTGGGATTTTTTCCGCAAACAAAAGATTTTTCCTTCTCAGTATCTCTCTTTTTTTGGCCTTAAGCCAGCTTGCTGATAAGGTTCCCTTTCGCTTTTGCTGAAGCAAGCTGGTATGTAACGCTCGCCGCTACTTTTCTTCTTTCGGCCACTATTTCACACTAATTTCTTTTCCTCTTCGTAGGATTACTCATCAATCAAGGGTTTCAACTTACTTTGTTGCTGTATATTTTCAATGCCAGTGGTGCTTGTTCTCCTCTCCTCGGGGAGTTGGGAGGGGGGAATGGAGTTTCTCACAGCTTATGCCAAGATGGCTCCGCGTCCGGTCTGTGCTCGGGTGAATTTCCAGAGGAAGAAATCTCAGGTTGCTGCCCAAAATTTTCTTCTTTCTGATGCTCACCAGCTTCAGAGAGGTCTCTCCTGATCTCTCCTTCGCCCCCCTCATTTCTGGGGGGGGGCCACAGACCGGTCAGTTCCAGCTTTCCCAGGAGCTTGTTTCCTGAGGCTGCTGACAGCGCTGCGACGATGCTCCGCCTCTCCGGTTATTGTTAATGTTGATGTCCAAATACTTGATGTTTGAAAAGCACAGGAGGAGGAGATTAAAGGCACCACACAATTTGCTTTGTTTTTTCAAGGTAGTGCTTAATACATAAATACTCTTGATCTGGCTTTTTGAGCCAAGTATAGGTATGGAAGAGGTCCAGCATTGTATTTTAATCTGGCAGAGTGTCTTCAGGGTTTAGAAGTCCATGAACAACAGTGTACATTCTGTTGTTAACAACTACATTTTCTACCTCTGGTTTCAAGCAGATTACCACTGCTCAAGAGTCCACAATGATGGGGAAAAAGTAGGAGAAGGGGGAAAGCCTGTCTAGTCTCTCTGTGTGGCCAGACTGATGTTAACTCTAAGCCATGAGTGAGAATGTAGGAACTAAACCCATGGTATAATTTCAAATGGAGTGAGACAAAGGTTCTCTGAAATAAAGTTTGTTTAGAAGATGAAACACATATCACTTCACTTAGTCAAAGGCTGAGAGGACATCAAAGAAGAAAACAGTGATAAAGTGTTTAATTTCATCAATTAAGCCCTTGGCAAATCTCATCTACCGTGTTTCCCTGAAAATAAGACAGGGTCTTATATTAATTTTTGCTCCAAAAATGCATTGGGGCTTATTTTCAGGGGATGTTTTATTTTTTTCATGTACAACAATCTACATGTATTCCTGCACAATGGTGGAGGGCAGGGTTTCACTTAACTGGGGCTTATTTTTGGGCTAGGGCTTATATTATGAGCATCCTGAAAAATCCTACTAGGGTTTATTTTCAGGTTAGGTCTTATTTAAGGGGAAACAGGGTACTTATTAGCATTTTAGCCTAAAGCTAACTCAACTGGGCATGATGAATTTGTTGATTTTTTTGTTGTTATTGGGATCAGCATAAATTGGTTAAAACTTGACCACACATAACAACTCCTGAGATAGAGAAGTCATCTTCTCAAGTATCTAACATTGGAGGTTTTCCTGACTTGACACCTGGGTTGGATTGCTACTATCCTTTGGAATGGTGACCAATCTACTACATTTTGGAAATACCATATTTCTGAGCTTGTTTTACTCTCACTCACTCTCAAATAAGGCAGCTCCCTAGAACCACTTTCAGTGTTTCCCTCAAAAGTGCTTTTGGGAGGGGGCGGAGCCAGGAGCAGCGAAAGCAGCAGGGAACTGGGGCTCCTAGAAGACCTGTTGCATGCCGTGAATCCAGACTCCCTCAATAAAATTGAGGGTGGGGGAGAGCCAGGAGAAGGCCACCCCGGGTCGTAGGGGAGCTGAGAGACCCTGGGAGGAGTGGACGAGCAATCCCCCTCCTTGAGAACTCTCCTCCTTAGACAGAGGATTCCTCGGGCGCCATCTTTTAATGGCGTTTTTAGCTGTGAGGCTCCGTGGGAGGACACCAAATTTACACCTCCGGAGGACCCTGGAAGTTCCCAGGCATAAAAGTGAGTTATTGAACTGAAGCGAATGCCCAAGATTTATATCTAAAGTGAGGAAGAACTAATGACTTGAAATTAGCTGAGCACAGAGGACCACGCTTATCTTTCTACTACGTTTTCCACAAACGCTGCTCTATCCGTAAAGAAGGGAGGGGTGGAACAGCAGCTTACAATCGGAGATCTTAAGAATAATAAAAGAACTCCAGACAGCAAGGAACGGGAGAGATTTTTGCCCAAGGGAAGAAAGTCTTTGAAAGAACAACTGAGAATAACTGAGAAGACGCAGTGTTGAGCTGTAAAGGTGGGGGAATGAAGGGGGGTGTTTTGAATAAACTATAAGCTTAACAAGCCTTGTCCTTCAACCTCTACTGAGTACCACTGCTCTACATAGTTGACCTGAGGGCAATAAAGAATCATCCTGAGAGAAGAGACAGTTTAATTGTTTAACAGTTTTATTACGTCTGGAGACTGTTAAAACAGTATGAGGAAGGGAGACTCTCTCACTTTCACTTTTCATCTGACAATGTAAGAAGCTTGTTGCTGGTTTTTATCAGAGGCAACGACGGCAGCAGTTTGTCCCTGGGGATTTCACCCAAGAGATATACAGAAAAGACATATTTGGAATATATTTATATATGAAAGGCGTTAAGATGGTTTTGGGTGTCCCCACTGCCCATCTTAATGTGAAGATTGGCTTTGTTTTTTCTTTAGTAGATTGAAACTTCTTAGACATTGTACTGAGCTCGGCTGGGGAAGAGACTATAAGGCAAGAGTCAAGACTATTTTATTACGCTGAGGACATCTAGTGGCCAGCTGGAACTATTCCAGAGCTCAGTATTTTGGAATATCCTTTTGTTTTCCCCTTAGCAGGCTGAAACCTTCCAGACAATGTACTCTGCTTTGCTGGCAAAGAAACTATAAAGCAAGAGTTAAGATTATTCTATTACGTTGAGGACCTCTAGTGGTTGTCTGAATAACTGTATTAGAGTTTTGTATTTTGGAGTATGCTTTTGGTTTCTGATTGAATAATCCTGCTAATTCTGTTAATGCTGTTAGTGCTGTATTGAGGGGAAAAAAAGAAAAAGAAAAAAGGAGGTCTTTGCTGGGAATAAGAAAGGGGGAAATTCTTTAGGAATTGGAAACCGTGAAAGGGAGCAACATGACCTCGAGATCCAAAAAGGAAGACTCACCAGGCTTTGGGGCCTCTGGGACCGCCAAATTAATGAGTCAAGACCCTTTTAAAAACGCAATCCAGGAGATGCAAGCAAACATTATTAAACAGCTTTCAGACCAGATACAAGATGCAAGAACGGATTTCAAAGCAGGAATTGAAAGCACTAATCAAAGGATAGACTCTTTTACACAGATAGTGCAGAAGGTGGATAGCAGACTAACAACAGTAGAACGAGACATTCAGGATATCAAAGAAGAAAGAGATATGATGCAGTCACGTCTTATAACTTTGGAGATGGAGAAGGCTTCCTATTTTCTGAGGCTTCAGAATGTGGAAGAGATGCAGGGAGAGACTGAACAGGATTTGTTAACGTTGATCTCTGAAGAATTGGCCAAGCAAACTGGGATAGGGCAACAGGAGTTGGAACAATCTATTGAACAGATTTACCGCCAAGGAAATGCTTTCACCAGGCGGAACAAACTACCGAAGGAGATTCACATAAAATTTCTAAGGAGAGCAGTGAAAGAGAAGATCCTTAAAGTTAATAGAGAAAAAGATCTGGTGATTAAGGACACCAAAATAAATATACTAAAACAGGTGCCCTGGAGTATGCGGAAGAAAAGACAAGAATACCACTTTCTCACCAAAATATTAATTGACAGGAAAATTCCATTTTCATGGCAGGTCCCGGAAGGAGTGTTTTTCAATTGGGAGGCAAGAAGATATAACCTGAATAGTAAAATGAAAGCTAGAAACTTCCTGATAGAAATGAAACAGAAACTGAAACTGACAGAAGAAGATCTGAAATTTTTGAGAGAAGACTCAGAAGAAGAACAAGGAGAAGATGGAAAACAACAAGTAGAAAAGGAAGAAAGATCAAGGATGTCACCACCAGCAAGGAGAACCAGGAGCAAGGAACAAAGAGATAAATTGGGTAGTAAAAACCGCGCAGATGTCTGAACAAATAAAACTCCTTTCAGTGAATGTAAAGGGGCTTAATTCACCCCAGAAGAGGAAAAAAATATTTAACAAACTTTTTAAAGCAAAGGCGGACATCATATTTATCCAAGAAACACACATAAAAGAAAAGGATAAAAAACTTTTAGAAAATTCTAAATTAGGGAAAACCTTTATAGCTTCAAATCAACAAAAAAAGAAAGGAGTAGCTATGTATATCAAGAAAGATCTGAACCCAAATTTGGTATTTGCCTCAGAGGATGGGAGATCATTGATGGTGAAAATTTCTTATGAGGGAGAAGAAATACTATTGGTGAACATATATGCACCAAATGAATCTCAACATAAATTTTATTCTCAATTGAAGAATCAATTAATTTTAAAGGCAGAACAGAAAATATGGGAGACTTTAATACAATAGTAAATAAAGAAAAAGACACATCAACGAGCAATGGAAACGCGAGGAAAAGAACAAGAAACGTGATACCTAAGGTGTTCCTGGAAATGGCAGAAGAATTGAGTTTAATCGATATATGGAGAACTAGATATCCCCAAAGAAGAGATTATACATTCTACTCAAACAGACACAACTCCTGGTCAAGAATAGACAACTGCTGGATCTCAGCGGAAATTACGCACCAAGTGGAAGAAATTGAAATATTACCAAATACATATGCAGACCATAACCCATTATGGATGATTTTAGGACAAACATCAAGAAGAGGCACATGGAGGCTGAATAGCTACTTATTGAGAGAAGAAGCCTTCCTGAACAAAATCAAAAAGGAGTTAAAATTTTATTTTCAAATAAATAAACCCCAGGACACAGCAATGACAGTGATTTGGGATGCTGCAAAAGCTTTTTTTTCGAGGTTATGCGATAGATTACAATACACAAAGAAAAAAGGAGAGAAACAAACAATACCATACTCTAATAATGTCTTTAAAAAAAGAGGAAATGGAACTAAAAAAGTCACCATCTAACAAGAATTTATTAAATAAGATAAATATCTTACAACATAAAATCAACCTACTAGAACAAGAAGAGATGGAGAAAAAAATCAGATCAGCAAGGCAAAACTTCTTTGAAAATGCAAATAAGCCAGGAAGATGGTTAGCATATAGAATAAAAAAAGAGAGAGAGAAAACAAGAATCACGGAAATACTGGATAGACAAGAGAAGGAAATATACAAGCAAAAGGAGATTGAAAAAGAAATTCAAAAGTTCTATGCTGGTCTTTATAAAAAAAGAGAAGTAGAACAGGAGAAGCAAATGGAATATCTGAATAAAATTACAGCCTGGAAGTTTAATTCGCAACAACTTGAGAAATTAAATAACTCAATCACAATGTACGAGATCGAGGAGGCATGGAAAAAACAGAAAAGTGGGAAATCTCCAGGCCCAGATGGATTACCAGCTGAATATTATAAGGCGTTTGAAGAAGTCTTAACTCCTCAATTTAAAAAGTTAACCGAAGATATTGAGTCTAAGGGGGAAATTCCAAACTCATGGAAAGAGGCACATATTACTCTAATACATAAGGAGGGAACGGAGAAAAATAAAATTAAGAACTACAGACCAATCTCTCTCTTAAATGTTGACTACAAGATCTTTACAACCATCTGGGCATCAAGATTAAAGGAAATACTGGGAGAAATAATAAATAAAGATCAAACAGGCTTCATTCCTAAAAGGAAACTATCATCAAACATAAGGACAATAATAGATATCTTAGAATATTATGAATTGCACCCAGAAAAGCAGATGATGTTAATTTTTTTAGATGCAGAGAAAGCCTTTGATAATGTCAACTGGGAGTTTATGTTGTTACAGCTAAAGAAGATGGGAGTGGAAGGAAACTTCCTACAAACAATTAAGGCAATATACTCCAAGCAGGAAGCTAGGATCAAAGTCAATGGTAATTTAACGGAGAGTATACTAATTGAACAAGGCACAAGACAGGGATGTCCGTTATCCCCCCTTTTATTTATATTAACTTTGGAAATTCTAAACAGGCAGATAAGGGCCAATGAGAGAGTTAAAGGACTAAAAATTAGAGGTGAAGAATTTAAGATACAAGCGTATGCAGATGATTTGGTAATAATACTTGAAAATCCTCATGGAAATCTGGAGGAGCTTTTGAGACTAATAGAAGATTATGGACAAGTGGCAGGCCTTAAAATAAACTATCAAAAAACAAAATTTATGACTAAAAACATAAAGAAAGAAGATGTGGAAAAATTAGTGACAGAAACCAATTTTGAAGCAGTACAGAAAATTAAATATCTAGGAGTTATTATTACCAAAAAACCAAGCAACCTAATGAAAGAGAATTATTTGAGAATGCAGAAGGAAATCCAGAAAGATTTGGAAGAATGGAGTAAGCTGCAATTATCTCTGATGGGAAGAATCTCAACGATAAAAATGATGATATTACCAAAACTTCTATTCCTTTTTCAAAATCTGCCAATATTACTAAACTTCAAATATTTCAAGGATTTAGATCGTCTGATTGTGAAATTTGTTTGGAAGACTAAGAAACCAAGAATAAAACTCAGGTTGTTACAGGATTTGAAAGAAAGGGGGGGTTTAGGCATACCGAATTGGCTATTATACTATAAGGCTTGTGCTATGACATGGATAAAGGAATGGATAACTCTTGTAAATCAAAGATTACTGAAATTGGAGGGGCATGATTTAAGAATGGGTTGGCATGCATATGTGTGGTATGGAAAATATAAGGAGCAATCACACTTTATGGAACACGTTGTGAGGAAGGCTTTATACCTAGTGTGGCAAAAATTTCAAATACAAACCTACAAGAAAATTCCAATATGGGTAGCGCCTATAGAAGCATTTACTCTGAAAGTATTGAACCAGAAAGGGGCACTGCTAACATATAAAGAATTGCTTAGCAAAGAACAAAACATAAAAAATAAGCAAGAACTAGAGGTACTGGGGGTGGCAACAGATTGGTGGTCAATGAACAAATTGGAATCAAGATATAAAAAAGACAAAATTGTGGGTTTCTTTGAGGGTGAAGTTCAAGTGGATAAACTGTGGATCTATACTGATGAGAAAATAATTAAAAAAATGTATACATACCTATTGGAATATGAGATGGAGGATGAGAGGGTAAAGGAGACGATGATAAAATGGGCAAGCAATTTTGGTTACAATATTGATATTGATGATTGGACATTGATGTGGAAAGAATCCCATAAAATGATTAAGCCGGTAAATTTAAGAGAAAATATCCTCAAAATGTTCTATAGATGGCACTATACCCCTGTAAGGTTGGCAAAAATGTCAGAGGGTAATAGCAATGTTTGTTGGAAGTGTAAAAAAAAAGCAGGAACCTATTATCATATGTGGTGGACATGTGAAAAAGTCAAGAGATATTGGATGCAGGTGTGGGAAATAATAAAAGAAATCATTCAACAGAAATTAAATTTTAAGCCTGAAATAGCACTGTTAAATATTGTGTCGGAAATCACTGATAAGAAAATCAAATATTGTGTAATGTATATACTTGTAGCTGCTAGGTTACTCTGGGCCCAAAAATGGAAAAGTGAAGAAACACCCACGATGGAGGAGCTCCTAAAGAAACTGTTGGATATTGCAGAATTAGATGCACTTTCAGAAGCACTACGTGAACAACCAAGAGTCTATGTGAAACAAAGTTGGAATTTAATATATGTTTGGGCTCAGGAAAAGACAAAAATTTAGGGGAAAATGTTTTATGTTCATTATCTTTTTCAAGGCTCACTGGAAACCTGGGGAATCTGGGACTCAAAGGAGATTGGAATTTCTTGTCCTCTGAAGGGGGGAGGGGAGGGCTTATTTTGGGCTATTTTTTTATTCCTTTTCGTTTTTTGATATTTTATATTTTGTATTCTGTAGTTCTGCTTAATAAAATAAATATCTATTAAGAGAAAAAAAAAGTGCTTTTGGAGGTGCCAGGCATCAGGTTGTGAATGCAGGAGTAGATGACAATCTCCTTGAGCTCATCTGCAAAAGGTTTCCTGATCATGTTAATAAGAGAGGAGCATGGTTTGAGGCAAAGATGATTTGCCTAATAACCGTATTGGTTCTGAAGAAGGGCTTTCTTGAAGAAGAAGCTGAGGGAGGAAGTGAGGTATGTTTTTGGGCAGATATTTTCTTTGGTGTGATGTTTTTTCAGGCTGACCTTTGCTCTTTCTAACCGCATGGGCTGAGGGGGCGGGGTTTCAGTTTTAAAAGGGTTTTGCAGACACTCCTAAGCTCCTTTCTTGAAGAAGAAGCTGAGGGAGGAAGTGAGGTATGTTTTTGGGCAGATATTTTCTTTGGTGTGATGTTTTTTCAGGCTGACCCTTGCTCTTTCTAACCGCATGGGCTGAGGGGGCGGGGTTTCAGCTTTAAAAGGGTTTTGCAGAAGCGCACGCCTAACGGCACGCAAAATTCTCGAACTCTATTTTTCACCCTAATCTTTTTCAGATTAATTTGGGTAAATAGGAAAAGGTAAATAGGAAAATTACTAATTTGGGTAAATAGGAAAGCCAATTAGCATTACATACACCTGGGGGTAGGAACCTTTTAAGGGTCAGATCATACTTCTGCACTATTAGAGAGCAGGCCGGGTAGGTGAGGTTCGTCAGCCCTGGAAGGCAGCCCATCTAGGAGAAGGAAAACTCTGATCTCAAACCTCCACTGCCTTGTGGCTATATCCACTGATGGAAAAGGCTTCAGGAGTTAACCTCGAGGCAAAACCCGGAGCCGGAGTCCCGGAGGCAGTTTGTGTCGTTCTGGCAACTCCTGCGACGTCGCTGGAACCAGTTGTATTGGCTCTTGCCTTTCCACTGGACTATCTCAGTGACGTGGAGAGGGGGGATTTGCTGCTTGGGTAACAGCCTATCCTCCATATTATTTTACCCAGGCTTCGTGCTCTGGAGAGGACACTCCAGCTTCGCATACAGCGTCGAAACAACACGGGAAGTAGCAGTTACCGGTTATAAGTCTTTGCTCAATTGGCGTAGAGCATGATGCCAGGGGCTACTTCTGACGGTGGGAGAGGTCATTGCACCTCACTAGGTAGATACCGCCCGCCTTAAGCTGGGCAGCCCCCAGCCAGTAAGGTGCTACCTCGCCATGGTCTGTTAACCTCACGGAGTGGGTGGGGTTTAGGGTAAAAGCCGACAAGCAGATCGATAACCCTGCACCATGCAACAATCATAAGAAAACTTCTGCCCTAAAGCTGGGCACCTGGAATGTACGGACAATGACCCCTGGCTTTTCTGACCACGGCTTTTCTGACGACCTGCAGGAAATAGACGATGTGCGCAAGACAGCTGTCATCGACATGGAACTGAGTAGACTGCAGATGGACATTGTTGCCCTGCAAGAGACGAGATTGCCAGACTCGGGATCTGTCAAAGAAAAAAACTTCTCATTCTTCTGGCAGGGAAAACCATTGAATGAGACCAGGGAATATGGTGTTGGCTTTGCAGTCAGAAATACTCTTCTGAGATCCATTGTTCCACCTACTGTGGGGAGTGAAAGAATCCTGTCTCTGCAGCTCCACTCATCAGCGGGACCGGTCACCCTCATTAGTGCATATGCACCAACACTGTCATCCACTACAGAAGTGAAAGATAAATTCTACGACGATCTGGCAGCTACTATCAAAAAAGTCCCTGAAAGAGAGGCACTGTTCATTCTCGGAGACTTTAACGCTAGAGTTGGTGCTGATCACAATTCTTGGCCCACTTGTCTAGGCCGTTTTGGCATTGGAAAGATGAACGAAAATGGCCAACGCTTGCTGGAGTTTTGCTGTTATTATGGTCTTTGCGTCAGCAACACATTCTTTAATACGAAGCCTCAACACAGAGTTTCCTGGAGACATCCAAGATCCAAGCATTGGCATCAGCTCGATTTGATCCTCACTAGACGTTCTAGCCTTCCTAGTATTACGATCACACGCAGCTACCAGAGTGCTGATTGCGATACTGATCACTCCCTGGTGTGTAGTAGAGTAAAACTGCGAACAAAGAGATTATATCACACGAAAAAGGAAGGAAGACCACGTATTGACATCAGGAAGACTTGCGATCAAAGAAAAGTGGAGGAATTTGCCCAAGCGCTTGAGGAAACCCTTCCAGGCCCGGCTGATGCAAATGCACCTGAACGATGGGAACATTTTAAGAACGCTGTGTATAACACCGCCTTGTCCACATTTGGCAAGAAGACCAAAAAGACGGCCGACTGGTTTGAAGCCCATTCGGAGGAGTTGATGCCAGCCATCGAGGATAAGAGGAGAGCTCTAGCAGCATACAAAGCCTGTCCTAGCAAGTACAACTTGCAAGCTCTTCGAGCTGCTCGTAGCCAAGTCCAACAGGCTGCCAGGAGATATTCCAACGATTATTGGCTTCAGCTCTGCTCTCAGATACAGATAGCAGCGGACACAGGTAACATCAAAGGAATGTATGACGGTATCAGGCAGGCTTTAGGTCCAATACAGAAGAAATCTGCTCCTTTGAAGTCTGCTACAGGCGTGATCATCCAGGACCGAGCACAGCAGATGGACCGCTGGGTGCAACACTACTCTGAGCTGTATTCCAGAGAGAATGTAGTAACCGAAGAAGCATTAAATAACATTGAGTGCCTGCCTGTCTTGGAAGAGTTGGACAGCGAACCAACCTTAGCAGAAATAAAAGCGGCCTTGGATTCCCTCGCCTCTGGCAAGGCACCTGGAAAGGATAACATCCCTGTTGAAGTGCTGAAGTGCTGTAAAGAGACCATCACTACCGAGTTGTATGAAATCTTTTGTCTTTGCTGGAGGGAAGGTGGAGTACCACAGGACATGAAGGATGCAAACATCGTCACATTGTACAAGAACAAAGGAGACGGGGGCGACTGCAATAACTACCGTGGCATCTCTCTTCTCAGCGTTGTAGGGAAGCTGCTTGCCTGTGTTGTGCTGAAGAGGCTGCAGGTGCTCGCAGACAGAGTCTATCCAGAATCACAGTGTGGATTTCGAGCTAATAGATCCACCACTGACATGGTATTCTCCCTCAGACAGTTGCAGGAGAAATGCAGGGAACAACAACAGCCACTCTTTGTCGCCTTCATAGATCTCACAAAGGCCTTTGATTTGGTTAGCAGGGATGGCCTTTTTAAAATCCTTCCCAAGATTGGATGTCCACCTCGACTCCTTAAAATCATCAGGTCCTTCCATGAGGGAATGAAAGGCACTGTAGTTTTTGATGGTTCAACATCAGATCCCTTTGACATCCGAAGCGGAGTGAAACAGGGCTGTGTCCTCGCACCAACCCTTTTAGGGATCTTTTTTGCTGTCATGCTGAAGCACGCCTTTGGAACTGCAACAGAAGGTGTCTATCTCCAGACTAGATCAGACGGAAAGCTCTTTAATCTCTCTAGATTGAGAGCGAAGACCAAAGTCCAGCTGAAATGCATGCGGGATTTCCTCTTCGCTGATGATGCAGCCATTGTTGCCCACTCTGCTCAAGACCTCCAACAACTCATGAATTGTTTTAGCAAGGCCTGCCAAGACTTTGGACTAACAATCAGCCTGAAGAAAACACAAGTCATGGGCCAGGGCGTGGACTCACCTCCCTCTATTACCATCTCCACACAAGAATTGGAGGTTGTTCATGACTTTGTGTACCTTGGCTCAACGATCTCTGACACTCTCTCTCTAGATGTCGAGCTGGATAAACGCATTGGCAAAGCAGCTACCATGTTCTCTAGACTCACGAAGAGAGTATGGCTCAATAAGAAGCTGACGACATATACCAAGATCCAGGTCTATAGAGCCTGCGTCCTGAGCACACTCCTGTACTGCAGTGAGTCCTGGACCCTTTGTGCACGGCAGGAGAGGAAGCTGAACACCTTCCATATGCGTTGCCTCCGACGCATTTTTGGTATCACCTGGCAGGACAAAGTTCCAAATAGAGTAGTCCTAGAACGAGCTGGAATCTTTAGCATGTATACATTACTGAAACAGCCACGTCTACGTTGGCTTGGGCATGTCGTGAGAATGGCTGATGGTCGGATTCCAAAAGATCTCCTGTATGGAGAATTAGTGCAGGGAAATCGCCCCAGAGGGAGACCACAGCTGCGATACAAGGACATCTGCAAGCAGGATCTGAAGGCCTTAGGAATGGACCTCAACAGATGGGAAACCCTGACATCTGAGCGTTCAGCCTGGAGGCAGGCGTTGCATCATGGCCTCTCCCATTTTGAAGAGACCCTTGTCCAGCAGACCGAGGCAAAGAGGCAGTCACGGAAGCAGCAAAATCAGGGAGCTGGACAGGGGACAGATTGTATTTGTCTTCAGTGTGGAAGGGATTGTCACTCTCGAATTGGCCTTCTCAGCCACACTAGACGCTGTTCCAAGTCCTCCATACAGAGCACGTTACCATAGTCTTTCGAGACTGAAGGATGCCTAATACTCTGAAGAAGGTCTGAAGAACTGGACTTATCCACCAAAGCTCACATTAAAATATAGCAGTTAATCTTTAAGGTGCCACAATGTTTTTGTTTTCTGTTTTTGTTGTTGTTGTTTTTGCCTAATATGCATAGATTCTGGTAAGTGGTCCATCATGAAGCAGGAATCATGCTTGAAGGAATAAAAAGTAATGTCTTTGGTGTATGCCAAGGGTGGGTGTTCTCAGAGGGGCTGAGGACTATTTTTCAGATTTGAAATGTAGGGCTAAAGAGACCAATGTGTATATTTGAATTATTTTAATTTTTTATGATCTGATTAAACACTGTAGAGATTTCTACAATAGGTTTCTGTTCAGTGAAAAATGGGAGTAATGAAAAAGAAATAGGTTTATCCAAAATGTTCCACTTGCATCTTGTAGAGGCCAGGCAATTTTTTTAGAAGAAAACACTTAGCAAATGAGTGTCTTTGTATGCTAAGGGGCCCTCGAAATATGGCAAAATGGAGTCAGGTATCAGCAATGACAGAAAGATTAAAGTCCTCCAAGACCTTGCCTCCAGCTTCTAAGATAGGATCAAGAAGTGTGAAAATCAGGATTCAGAAGTGGACCTGTGTTTATACATGATTCTGCAGAAGAAAGAAACAAGGAACCTGGCCACCAGTTTGGTCTCATGGGTAAACAAAATTGTTCCAGCTTGAGACTGGCCAAACAGGATGTTAATTATGCATACAGAATGCCTTGTTCAAGGGCTCCAAAATGTGAAGTGAGCTTTCGTGGATTAAAATATCACTTCATCAGGCTGTACTAGTGTAGAGTCCAAAAATTCAATGCATGATGGATTTTGCCAGGAAAATTACTCTTATATGTTAAGTCCAAAAGTTCCTGGCAAGATGGATTTCGCCAGACATGTTTTTCTTAGATGGAAGTGCAGGAACCAGTGACTGCTGTTTTAGGCTTACAGCTGAGGTGGCTGTGGAATGGATGCCATGTCCCAGTTCTTCAAACGAAGAAGCACAGGCCATGAATAATTTGTATTTTGCTTTGACCACATAGAATCATAGAATCACAGAGTTGGAAGAGACCACAGGGGCCATTGAGTCCAACCACCTGCCATGCAGGAACTCCACCAAAGCACTCTCGACAGATGGCCATCCAGCCTCTGCTTAAAAACCTCCAAAGAACGAGACTCCACCACACTCCGAGGCAGCATATTCCACTGCCGACCAGCTCTGACTGTCAGGTGAAATCTCTTTTCCTATAGTTTGAAACCATTGCTCCTTGTCCTAGTGTCTGGAGCCATGGAAAACAAACCTGTCCCTTCCTCGACATGACATCCCTTCAAATATTTAAACATGGCTATCATGTCCCCTCTTAACCTTCTTTTTTATAGGCTAAACATTCCCAGCTCTCTAAGCCGCTTCTCATAGGACATGCCTTCCAGACCTTTGACCATTTTGGTCGCCCTCCTCTGGACACGTTCCAGGTTGTCAACATCCTTCTTGAATTGAGGTGCCCAGAACTGGACACAATACTCCAGGTGAGGTCTGACCTAAGCAGAATAGAGTGGTACTATCACATCCCTTGATCTAGACACTATACTCCTATTGATGCAACCAAGAATTGCACTGGCTTTCTTGGCAGCTGCATCACACTGCTGACTCATGTTCAGTTTGTGATCTACCAAGACTCCTAGATCTCTTTCACAGGTACTGTTGTCTAGCCAGGTGTCTTCCATCCTATATCTGTGCAGCTCATTTTTTCTGCTTAGGTGTAGGACCTTACATTTCTCCCTGTTGAAATTCATTTTGTTAGTTTTGGTCCAGGACTCTAATCTGTCAAGGTCATTTTGAATTTTAATCCTGTCCTCTGGGAAATTAGCAACCCCTCCCAATTTGGTATCATCTGCAATATTAATCAGCATACTCTCTATTCCTCCATCCAAGTCATTGATAAAGTTGTTGAATAGCACAGGGCCCAGAACAGAACCCTGGTGCACCCCAGTAGTTACCTCTCTCCAGGATGAAGAGAAGCCATTGGTGAGCACCCTTTGGGTTCGGTCAGTAAACCAATTACAAATCCACTGAACAGTAGCACTGTCTAGCCCACATTTTACTAGCTTCCTTGCAAGAATATCATGGGGACTTCTGGGTTGACGCTGCGAGGAGACAGCAGCAGGAAGACAGAGCTCCATCCCCTGGGCCGAATTCCGACCTGTTTGGGACCCCCCAGGGGGTTAAAACCACCCAGAAGAGGTGGTGAAATGGGGGAGAAGCCTGTTGATCATGGGACATCGGTTACCCACGTTTGATCCAGGAAACTCCCCAATCAACCAGCGGGTGGAAACAAGGAGCTGAATTAGCTTGCTTGCAAGTCATCGGCAGCCGGCAAAAGAAGAAGTGATAAATCAGCCAATTTAACATCGTCGTTACCGCTGGGTGAGATACAAAATCTTAACTATACTGCTCTATGACTATCCCTAGATGGAATAATCCCTTTAACAGAAAAAAAAGTATCTCTTAGCCCCACCACTAAATAGAGCAGAAGTGGATCTGGAGAAGGGAAAGAGATGCAAAGAAAATAAATTGGACTTTAATTAAACACTTAATTATACTTCAAGGAAGGAAGTTTGGTATTACTTTGGCATTAAACTTAAGAAATTTTCCTCTTAAAATTATTAGCCAAACAACGCTGGGATTTAAACTGTTATGGCTATCTACAGTGTTGGCAAAAAGCCCAGAACATGACATTGAACACTCAAACTTGGAACTCTGTTTTGACTTTCTTTTTTTTCTGAGAACTGACTAAAACTATCTCTTGACTCCCTACTTTAGCATTCCAGTCCCCTATAATGAGAAGAATATCTTTCTTTGGTGTCAGTTCTAGAAGGTGTTGTAAGTCTTCATAGAATTGGTCAATTTCATCCTCTTCAGCATTGGTGGTTGGTGCATAAACTTGGATGACTGTGATGTTGAAAGGTCTCCCTTGGATTCGTATTGAAATCATTCTATCATTTTTGAGATTGTATCCCAGTACAGCTTTCCCCACTCTTTTGTTGACTATGAATCCCTCTACGGGAATCCCAAGAATCCCTCTACGGGATTCTTGCCCACAATAGTAGATATGATAATTGTCTGAATTGAATTCGCCCATTCCCGTCCATTTTAGTTCACTGACGCCCAGGATGTCAATGTTGATTCTTGCCATCTCCTGTTTGACCACATCCAGCTTACCAAGGTTCATAGATCTTACATTCCAGGTTCCTATGCAGTATTTTTCTTTGCAGCATCGGACTTTCCTTTCACTTCCAGGCACGTCCACAGCTGAGCGTCCTTTTGGCTTTGGCCCATCCACTTCATTAGCTCTGGAGCTACTTGTCCTTGTCCTCCGCTCTTCCTCAGTAGCATGTTGGACGCCTTCTGACCTGAGGGGCTCATCTTCCAGCGTCATATCTTTTAGCCTTTTGTTTCTGTCCATGGAGTTTTCTTGGCAAAGATAATTGGTGTAATGCTGAGAATAGGAGGAGAAGGGGGAGGTCTGAAGAATGTAGAAAAGATGGGGGATAGAGGGAGAGTGAGGCTTGTCTTTTTGGAAGGTTTTGGAGAGAGGAAAATTACTCTGTTACAGAATGTGGATGGAGTGGAAAAGAAGGAGAGGGAAAGCCCCCTTTGCAATACTTAGATTTAGCTTTTTCTTATTTTAATTAGGATTAGTTGTTCCATGTAACCACAAAGCCTTGGGCTATGTTTTACTGCTGCTTTATTGCAATCTAAAAACTTTTCTAAAAATCTTTATTTTCTTAATAAAAATACTTTTAAAGTATTTAAAGTTCTTTCTTGGGCTTTTTTGTCATACCAACTTTTCTGTCTACCTTGGGCCTCCTTTAAGTTTTCCACAGCTATCTCCAGGGATCTTTGTAAGGTGTTCATTAAATTATCCATGTACAGTGGTGCCTCGCTAGACGATTGCCTCGCAGGACGAGGAAATAGCTAGACGATGCCTTTTTGCGAGCGCTACTGCGCTTCGCAAAACGATGTTTCCCTATGGCGATTTTCGCTAGACAATGAGGTTTCCCCATAGGAGTGCGCCGACTAGTGGTGAAAAGCTGTCAGTGCAGCTGTCAGTGCATTCCTATGGGGACCCGCACTCGCTAGACGAGGTTTCCCTATGGGAAATTTTCGCTAGACGACTGCATTTTCCCTTGGAACGCATTGAAGCGATTTCAATGCATTCCAATGGGAAAACGTGCTTCGCTAGACGATGTTTTCGCTAGACAGCGATACTCGTGGAACGGATTAACATCGTCTAGCGAGGCACCACTGTATTCTACAATCGACTCAGTGTCCCTTTCTTTATAATCTTCCCAGTTCTGTCGTAACAAATGTAAAGGTCCTCTTACTTTAGGACCAAACAAAAGTTCAAAAGGACTAAAACCTGTGCTTTCTTGGGGAATATCTCGATAAGCATATAGCAGTGGCTGTAATTTATTATCCCAATCATTTGCGTTCTCTGCCACATACGTATGTATCATGCTCATTAAAGTTCCATTAAATTTTTCCACTAACCCATTCATTTGGGGGTGGTAAGGAGACAATGTCACATGGAAAATTCCACAGACCTGCCATAGTCTCTTCATTAGTTTGGAAGTAAAGGAAGTTCCTAAATCTGTTATTATTTCTGACGCAAAACCCATTCGGCACATATAACTAATTAACACATCCGCCACAGTTTCTGTCTCTATGTTTCTTAGGGGGACAGCTTCTGGGTATCTGGTGGCAAAATCAATAATGGATAAAATATACTTATTTCCTCTTCTAGTTACTGAGCCATTTCCTTACCAGAGCTGGCAGACTTTGTCTCCGCGGCATTGCTGGGGTCCCCGAGGCTATTGGTCTTGGGTGACTTCAACATACACACGGAGGCAGAGATCTCTGGTCCAGCTCTTGAGTTCTTGGAAACCATGGCTTCCTTGAACATGTCCCAACATGTCAACGGCCCCACCCACGTGGGTGGTCATATGCTAGACCTGGTTTTTTCCACCAATTGGAGCGAGCGTGATCTGATGGTGACTGACCTTGTTTCGGTCCCCTTGTCATGGTCAGATCACCACCTAATAAAATGTAATCTCTCAGTGGCCCTCCCCCCTCGCAGGGAGCATGGACCTATTTCTATGGTCCACCCTCGAAGGCTACTGGATCCCACAGGATTCCAGGATTCCATGAGAGGGATTTCGGCTGATCTGGCTGGTGCTCCTGTCGAGGCTCTGGTGGATGGCTGGTATACCGCCGCAACCAGGGCTGTAGACACGATTGCTCCTAAACGCCCTCTCCAATGCAGAGCTCTGCCGGCGCCCTGGTTTAATCAGGACCTACAAGCGATGAAGCAATTTAGGAGAAGGCTAGAGTGCAAGTGGAGAAAGAACCCGACAGATTATAATTAGATAGCTGTCAGGGTCGCAACTAACCTTTACCATGCCACGGTAAAGGCTGCTAGCCATGCACATCTTGCTAACCGGATAAGCGAAGCTTCAAACCAGCAGGCGGAGCTTTTCTGTATAGTGCGCGACCTATCCGTAATTGGTCAAAGTGATGGGCCTCCCTCTAGTATTTCACCAGACCAATCTGCAGCATTTTTTAAATCTAAAGTGGAGGCCATCTGCCAGGAGCTCTCTCCTTTTTTGGATACAGTGGATCGAGCAGAGATGTCCAGCGCTCCGCCTTGCCCGGTGATTATTGATCTTTTTCAACCTGTGATGCCAGATATTGTGGACAAAGCGCTTGATTGCTGTCGGGCCACCACCTCATCCCTTGACCCTTGCCCGGCCAGGCTAATCAAAGCAGCCAGGCCTATAACAACTGAATGGGCCACAGCAATAATTAATGGGTCTTTCCTTGAAGGCAGGGTACCCCTCGCCCTCAAGGAGACACTCATTAGGCCCATAAGGAAGAAACCTAGTTTGGTGGCGGACGAAATTGGCAATTATAGGCCCATTGCCAACGTTTCTTTCATTAGCAAGGTGGTGGAGAGGGTGGTGGCCGATCAGCTTCAGGCTCATTTGGATGAAACAAATGCCCTGGATCCGTTCCAGTTGGGTTTCAGGCCACGCCATGGTACAGAAACGGCATTGGTCACCCTGTATGATGACCTATTGAGGGAGGCTGATGGGGGTAAAATGTCTTGTTGGTCCTCCTCGATATCTCAGCCGCCTTTGATACCGTCGACCATGGTATCCTCCTGAGGAGGCTCTCCGAGTTGGGAATTGATGGCCTGGCGTTTGCCTGGCTCCGATCCTTCTTGGAGGACCGTCCTCAGAGAGTACAGCTTGGGGAGAGGGTCTCGGCCCCGTGGAGCCTCAATTGTGTGGTGCCGCAGGGCTCGATTATCTCCCCAATACTGTTTAATATCTATATGAAGCCGCTGGGTGGGGTCATCAGGGGGTGTGGAGCATCGTGCCATCAGTACACTGATGACACCCAGCTCTACATCTCCTTTTCACCAAATACAGTGGATGCCGTTCTGTCCCTTCAGCGCTGCTTGGAGGCTGTACTGCAATGGATGCAGGAAAATGGGCTGAGGTTGAACCCGGACAAGACGGAGGTCCTGAGGGTGGGTGGCCCCACCATCAGCAGTCTGGGAAACTCCCTCTCATTTGGGGGAGTGACTCTCACTGCGAAGAGTGAGGTTCGCAGCTTGGGGATCCATCTGGACCCGGCACTCACCATGGAAATGCAGGTGGCGTCAGTGGTCTGTTCCGCCTATTTCCATCTTTGGTGGATTGCCCAGCTGCATCCCTATCTTGATGTTGGGGTGCTCACCACTTTGGTACATGCGCTTGTAATCGCGAGATTAGACCACTGTAATGCGCTCTACGTGGGGCTACCTTTGAGGTTGATGCGGAAGCTCCAAATGGTGCAGAATGCGGCGGCCAGACTCCTTAGTGGGGTGAGAAAATACCGTCATATCTCTCCCACTCTGGCCGCTCTGCATTGGCTGCCCGTTCGATTCCGCGTTGATTTCAAAGTTTTAATGCTTACGTACAAAGCCCTAAACGGTTTAGGGCCTCGATATTTGGCGGAACGCCTACTCCCACCAAAATCTACCCATATCACTCGATCTAGCCAGGAGGTGCGGTTGAGGAGCCTAACGCCGAGGGAGGCCCGGAAGGAAAAAACAAGAAACCGGGCCTTCTCAGCAGTGGCTCCTCGCCTTTAGAATAAACTCCCCCCTGAGATCTGTATGGCCCCCTCGCTGGGCATTTTCAAAAGCCAATTGAAAACTTGGCTGTTTAAGCAGGCCTTCCCTCCAGTCACTATTTGATTTATCCTTTTTTAAATCTTGAACAATTGATTATTGATGTTGTATATTGTTGCTATATTTAAATTGTTTTATTTTTAAGTGTTGTTAGCCGCCCAGAGTGGTCAACTGACCAGATGGGCAGGATATAAATAAATAAATAAATAAATAAATAAATAAATAAAGTAAGTAAGTAAGTAAGTAAGTAAGTAAGTAATTAAGTAATTAAGTAATTAATTAAGTAATTAATTAAGTAATTAATTAATTAAGTAATTAAGTAATTAATTAAATAACACTGTATCACTCTGCCCGGGAAGCTCTGGGCTCTCTGCCAAGTCCATTCCCTTATCAATAGTGCAGGTGTTAGAGGTTTCATCTGCCAATGGCTGAAGGCAAAATACTTTTTTAGGCTGACTGAAATTTTTATTTTTATGAGTTTCACATTGGGACCAAAAATGTCCTTCTTTACCACAAGCATAACATCGCTTATTTGCCCTATGTTTAGAGTAAAGGGATTTATCAGCTTTTCCCTCAGGGTTATTCGATCTCAGTATACTTTGCTCTGAGAATGAAGGTCTTGCTTTAAAATGGCTTTCCTTAGCTTGAGTACAACTGAGGCAATTCCCACCGGATGTGGAAGCTCTCTTACTGGCGTCCCAAACTTTTCTGTCAATTTTTACCTCAGAGAATCAAGGATCTTTGATCTCACTAATAAAATCAGCATATTCAGACACCTGTTGCACATTTTTAGGATCCTTGTCCTTGACAAGATAACGCAGCTCCCCTGGTAAAATTGAATAAAATAGTTCTAACCCAAACACATTTTTCATTTGATCTAAGGAGGTGACCCATTCCTGTTCTAGCCGCTTATTAAGATGCTGTGTTAAACGTGCCCTAAGTTGAGCAAAAGACTCCTCAGGTTTCTTTGAAATTGATCGAAATTTTCTCCTGAGATGCTCTGAATTAATCCCAAATCGGGAATACACCATCTTTCTATAAGCCTCAAAATCTCTAGCTTGTTCAAGAGGCATCTGTGAATAGATGTCAGATAAAACTCCCCCTGTCTGTGACAAAATTATCATCCTCTCATCATCTTTAACCCCAAAGTCCCAACAAGCTATCTCAAAGGAAATCAGGAAAGATTCAGGTCAGTCTCCTTTCCGATATTGGGGAAATTTCTTTAGATCAATATTTGAGGGATTTCCCACACTGGAATAATAATAATAATAATAATAATAATAATAATAATAATAATAATAATAATAATAATAATAATAATAATAATAATAATAATAATATTATTATTATTATTATTATTATGGGCAGCTAATTCCAATTTCTTCATCTCAATTTGGAACTGCATTTCTCTTTGCCTGGTTTCTTGCTCAGATTCCCTTTTCCTGCTCTCTTGCTCAAATTCCCTTTTCCTGTTTTCTTTTTACAATTCTAATTGGATTTTCATAGCTAACTCTTTCAGTTTAAATTCCTGTTCTAGTTTCTATCTTTCAAAATCTTGGGAGCTTTGGATATTTTCTCCTTCTGAGGCAATTATTACTGGTCCCTCAGTTTCTTCATCACTTTGAATCTGAGGATTCCCATTTCCCTCAGCACCCTGGAGCTCAACCTGTGGCTCCATAACCATTTTTTTTACTTCATTTGGGCAGCATAAACAATACAATTTCTTATTAAATTGGACTGGTTCTTTTCCCTCACAAGAGCCAAAAGGACCTCTTCTTGGGATTCTCCAGACCTGGTTCAGAAGCCCCAAAACTAAGTCTTCCAAAAGACTCTAATGGGTAACCACTTCCTACGCCTCAGATCCTAACCCCTTTTTCGTCCAGACTCAAGAAAAATCAATTTTACACTGGATTGTTTCAGATCTGACTGCTATGTCACCAATTTGTCACGTTCCCACCTGCCCTTGATTGTTTCACCAAGCAAAGGCACAAGCAACGTGTCGTTCAGTTGCCACCAGTTATTTACATCAACTTTATTCACTATTAATGACAGAGGTCCGGGCAACATATCATTTAAGAACCAAGTAGAAATTGTTTATTGTTACAGGTGATAACAGTCCAGTCAATATCATTAACTCTCAACTAAACAACCTTCTCTCCTCACTCTCAACTGCCTACTACAACTCTCCCTCTCCCTCCTTTTCTTCACCCCCACTTAACTCCGCCCCTCACCAACTGGTGCATGCAAATCTCAATATAAATATTAATGAGCAGGGTGACTTGCTTTCAACATGCTTTCAGTCTGACTGAGATTACCCACTGCTGCTGTAGGAAGCTGAAGAACAGCTCTTCTTGCAGGCCCTCCAGGTTTGTTTGTTTGCACCTTTTCAGATTTTGACAAGTCCTAGAGCCATACCAAAGCATGCAGGAGATAGGCCTTGGTCTTCAGTGTCCAGGGGTTCTGTTGGGTTGAAAGAGGTTGATGGACTCATTTGGCTGCTTAATCAGAAAAACTTTTCATCTGTCATCTCCATGTGAACAGCTCATGGATTAAGGAGGTTGAAAAGATGGATTTAAAACTGTTGAAAGACAGGCAGCTGACAGAGCAAGAGAATGATAATAGAATTATAGAATAATTGAGTTGGAAGAGGCCTATGAAGCCATCAAGTACAAAACCATGCTCAATGCAGGAATCCAAGTCAAAGCAGATCTGACAGATGGTTGTCCAATTTTCTCCTGAATGCCTCCAATGTTGGAGAGCTCACCACCTCCCAAGGTAATTCGTTCCATTTTCATACTGCTCTAACAGTTAAGAAGTTTTTTTCTGTTTTTCAGCCTAAATCTGGCTTCCTGTAGCTTGAACCCATTGTTATATGCCCTACACCCTGGAATGATCAAGAACAGATCTTGCCCCTCTTTTGTATGACAGCTTTTCAAATATTTGAAAAATACTATCGTATCGCCCTTCAGTCTTCTGTTATCAAGGCTAAACATGATCACTTATTTCAATCCTTCCTCATAGGACTTGATATCCAATCCCCTGATTATCCTGATTGCCCTTCTCTGAACATCTCCAGTTTATTGGCATCCTTCTTAAACTGTGGTGTCCAAAACTTGACACAGTACTCTAGATGAGGCCTAACCAGTGCTGAATAAACAGGAACGAATACCTGATGGGATTTCGAGACTGTACCTCTATTAAAGCATCCTAAAATGGTATTTGCCTTTTTGCAGCCACATCACACTCTTAGTTCATATTCAGCTTTTGATCTACAACAATTCCAAGATCCTTCTCCTTCATAATATTACTTAATTAAGAATCCCCCTTTCTTCTAACTGTGCATTTGGTTTCTTCCCCCAGGCGTAAAACTTTGAACTTATCCCTGTTAAATTGCATTCTGTTGTTTTCAGCCCAGTGCTCAAGCCTATCGAGATCTTTTTGAATTTTGTTCCTGTCTTCCATGGTATTAGCTACTCCACCCAATTTTGTGTCATCTGCAAATTTGATAAGTGTCCCCTGCACTCCCCCATCCAAGTTATTGATAATAATACTGAAGAGCACAGGGCCAAGGACTGAGCCTTGGGGCATCCCACTTGTTCCCTCCTCCCAGTTTGAGAAGGAGTCATTGATCAGCACTCTCTGAGTATGATTCTATAACAAACTGTATATCCACCTGACACTTGTTCTATCCAGCCCACAGCTAGTTAGCTTGCTAATCAGAATATCATGGGGCACTTTGTCAAATGCTTTGCTGAAGTCAAGATGTATTATGTCTACAGCATTCCCACCATCTACCAAGAAGTTACATGATAAAAAAAATGAAATAAAATTTGCCTGGGAGGATTTGTTCTTTACAAATCTGTGTTGGCTTTGAATTATTACTGCATTGTTTTCATGGCACTTGCAAACTGCCTTATAATCTGCTCCAGAATTTACCCTGAGACTGATGTCAGGCTGACTGTTCTGTTGTTCCCTGGTGTCAATTATAAATTTATATGAACTTATATGGCATGGGAAAATAATAAATTTAAATGGGAAAATGTTTCATTGAATAAAAATAGCAGAAATAAATATGAAACAGACGTATTGCATTATGCTTTGTGAATTATATTAACCTCTGTTAACACATGGGAGTGGTGATTCTATGCTCAAGCCCTTGAGGAGGAATTTTTCAGGCATTCTATGTCATGTTTCATTTTGTAAGAACTGTAATAAAATATATGTCTATGTATAAATCAGCCAGCTCCCAATTTGACTAAGCAATATGATCAAACATAGAAGTATAAAAGGGGTCTTGATTCAGTGGGCCAAATGTGTCTTTAGGGTGTTTGGATTTTGACTATCTTCTTTTGAATATCCTCTCTTCAGCAGAGCAACTCTAACCTAATTCCACCACCTTTTTTGATCTTTTTTTAAAAAAATTAAAATTATTTTCCAAAACAAATACATCAGTACAAAACAATACAAAATACTGACTAACAATCTAAAATCCAGTGCACCCCCATACCCATGGGACCCTTTGGAGTAATTCTTTTATTACGAACCTCTTTTCCAAAATTGTATTGATTGTTGCTTAGAGGCTTTCCCCTTTCCTTTCACTACTACAAATTCAATAAATCTACCCCAAATAGCATAAAAAATATTCAAATTTATTTTCCCTCTTTTCATCTTAAGTTCAGTAGCCAATTTGTCATTTAACGCAATGTCCCATACTTCGTTATACTAATCTTCTAATTTGATATCATGTTTGTCTTTCCAGTATCTAGCTATTAATAATCTAGCACTTGTCATAAAATTAGAAATCAATTCCTTTGAGTAATAATCAAGTTCTATCTTATCAAAAATTGACAGCAAAGCAATTTTTTAGTTAAATTCAATATCTTTTCCAAATATATCACATATTTCCTTAAAAATCAATTTCCAAAATTTCTGAATCAATTTACACTCCCACCGCATATGATAATACGTGCCAATTTCTTCATCACATTTCCAACAGGCCTTAGAATAGTCTGAATTTATTCTGTTCAATTTCACCGGAGTCATGTACCACCTTAAACTAATTTTTAAAAAATTCTCCTTTATTCTTACCAACATTAATCTTAGAACTCTCATCTTCCAAATTTTTATCCAATCCTCTGTTCTAATTTCTGTCTTTAAATCATGTTCCCAAATTGATTTTAATCCTTCTATTTCAGTCTCATTTTCCTCCTGATCCAAAATTAGGTTATAAAGGTAAAGGTAAAGGTTCCCCTTGACATTTAGTCCAGTCGTGTCCGACTCTAGGGGGCGGTGCTCATCCCCGTTTCCAAGCCATAGGGCCAGCGTTTGTCCGAAGACAGTTTCCGTGGTCACGTGGCCAGCGCGACTAGACACGGAACGCCGTTACCTTCCCACCAAGGTGGTACCTATTTATCTACTCGCATTTGCATGCTTTCGAACTGTTAGGTTTGCAGGAGCTGGGACAAGCGACGGGAGCTCACTCCGTTGCGTGGATTCGATCTTACGACTGCTGGTCTTCCGACCCTGCAGCACAGAGGCTTCTGCGTTTTAACCCGCAGCGCCACCACGTCCCACAAAAATTAGGTTATAAATTTTACTTACTACTCCGTTCTTCAAAGCATCTTTCTGCATGTCTTCATGTGATGATAGAAATTGTTCATACTTAGTACATTCTCTACATTTGCCATTAATCCTCAACCATTCATTAGTCCATCTGTCTAATTGGATATAATTGTACCATGATAATTTATTAGTTTGAAGTTTAGCTATAATCTGATCCTTCGAACTCATTTTAACCATCCAATCCTTCAATCTGGCAACTTTTTTATCCTTAAACAACAAAGCCCTTCAAGTTTGCTGGGAAATTTTCTATTTCAGTCACTAATTTTAGTGGTGAAGTAAAAGGACAAAACTTCTTTTTATGTCTGTTCCACACATTTAACATGTTTCTTAAAAAGGGGTCATTCACCTGATCTATTATATTTCTTTTTACTGCATTGAACAAGTATTTTTCAATATTTCCATGTATTTCTAAAGATTCCATATCCCACCAAATCAATCTTCTTTCGTTATATATAATATCTCCAATAAATCTTAGTTGATTCGCTACATAATAATTTTTTATATTGGGAATACCTAAACCTCCACTTTTTTGAGTCTTATACCAATATCTTGTATTTATTCTTGATTTTTTTACCTTTATTACAAAATCCATTAATTAATCCCTGCCAATACTTAAAATCATCTTCTTCTAATTGTATTGGGAGCATCCTAAATAGAAAAGTTATTCTTGGTAATATTTTCATTTTAACTATAGCGATTCTCCCAAACCATGAAAGATTCAATTTAGAGTACTCCTGGAATTCATCTTTAATATCACTTTTTAATTTATTAAAATTTTGCTCCTTTAATTTTTGAGTCACTTTGACTATATTTATACCTAAGTATTTAATATAACTACACATTTTAAAACCATATTTATTTTACAAACTTTTCTTGTTCATATTTGTTGTGATTAAACATCATTACTTGTGTTTTTGCCAATTAATAGTTAATACTGTTATTTCCCCAAATTTTTCTAAATGATTTTTAATTCTATGCATACTTTCTAATGGGTTTTTAATCATTAATAATGAGTCATCAGCAAATAAATTAATCTTAATTGTATCATTTTTACCTAATCCTTTAATTAATTCATCATTTCTTATTGCATTAGCTAACAATTCTATACACCTTTTTTGATCTTTAGAACAGTACAAGCATAAAAACAGTGTGAAATCTTGTTCATACGTCTCTCACATCATGTCTAATTTAGGCCTTCAAGAATAAAAAGATAACAAAAATATGCAGAATAAATTAATTAGTTTTTATAGTCAACTGCACTATGCCACTTCCTTACTTTGCAAAAACCTTCCAACAGAACAGATTACTCTGTCTGACAAATTTTTAATTCTTAAAGACTTCACAGTATCCTTCTTTAAGCATTTTGTTTTAAATGGTTAAGTTTTAATAGGGAACTCAGAGTAAGCTTCTGTGGGGTTTGGATTTTATCCCATAATCGAAAGGAAGACCTCATAACTCAAAAGGGTGATGAAGCCACAAGAGTTATGTAGGTTTTCCACACTGGTAGGATTAATTCCTTACTCCACAAATACCCATTATATAATAGAGTCGCTCTCTGTTTATACTGCAATGAGGTTAAAAAGCATTTTTATTAGATTAAAATGTCAGAGTTCAATATAAATGTCCTAGTCAGAGGTGTAAAGAACTACTGCTTTGTGATGTCATAAAATAGTCTCAAAATAGTGCTGTGCTTAATGGTAGGGCATTAGATCAAATAATACGTTTTGAGTATATATAGTTGCTGATAACTCTTCTATTTTTATGTATTCCATTTTTAAACTGTAGGGTATCAGAAGAAATCAATTATAAAACTATGGGTTTATCAGAACCCCCACATTAAAAATCATGTAAGTAGCAGCACCTAACATAACTTCCACAGAAGCACTACAATAATGGTGAGAACATCTGCCCCTGCAGATGTTGCTGGAGTGCAGCTCCCATCAGTCTTACCAACCACTGCCAAAGAGGAGAGATAAGGGGAGTTGCAGTTCCACAACATGTAGTGGGCCACACATCAACAGTTTTAATTACAGTTTTGCACATGTAGCCTAGTTCCTGTGTACTCCACTAAAGTTCAGGACACTAAGTTAGGTAGTGCTATGGGGCAGTGCCTAGAGGACTGGTGTGCCTCCGGTGTTACACAGGACATGACCTTCCTGGAATTTTTTCCCTTGCTTGTGATGGTGCAGCTTTGGGCACTGTTATGGGCCAATTTCACAGTTCACTTCTTGTGTAATAACATGGCAATGGTACATGTCATGAATAGCCTGTCCTCCAGGTCTTCCAGGGTGATGAGACTGGTCAGGAAATTCATGCTCAGGTGTTTACAGAACAACATTTTGGTGCTAACGAAGCATGTGCCAGGCCTGGACAACAGTATTGCTGATGCGTTGTCCCACCTACAGATGCAGCAGTTCCAGGCTTTGGCTCCCAAAGCCTGAGAGCACCCTCAGCAATTCCAAGTTGACCTTTGGAGACTGGAGATCCAAGGCAGAGGGGGCCCATCAAATTGGTGCTCATTCCTAGCATGCAACAGAGTTACAAGAGGGCATGTGGTGAGCTAACTAACTTCAGGAAGCACCTCCAATTGCCCCTAGTTTATCCATCCCTGTAGACCAACTGCTACAGTTCTGCATAAGCCTCAGGGAGAGGGGCTTGGCCTCACACTCCATCCAGAGCTGTTTGGCTGTGCTGGCCTTTGAAGCTAAAGTGGCAGACTATCCTGATTCTATAGGTGATTTTAGGATAAGGAAGATGCTAGAAGGATGGAGATGGGAATCAGGCAAGCCTATAGACAATATGGTGCCGCTTTCACCCAATATTCTGAAAGGGCTGGCAACTTGCTGGCCAACCTTGTGCAATTTGGGATTTGAAAGTGTTCTGTTCCACACAGCATCACTCACAGCCTTCTTTGGGGTGTTTAGAATTAATGAGCTGATAAGAGAACGTGGTTGGCCACGTGTTGCAGCTCTGCAATGTAATATTGTCTAGGAAAGGGATGAAATTTTACTTTCGGTAGTCCAAGATGGACCAGGAAGGCAAAGGAGACTAAGTTAAGTTAGGCAGAGCGGCAGATCTGGAATGCCCAGTGATGGCCATGGATCATTATCTATAACTCCAGGGAGGCAAAGATAGGTGGCTTTTTAGATACAAATTGGGGGACCTCTTGACTAAGTAACTGTTTTGGTCAGTGACTTCAAAGGCACTGGAGAGCTTGGGTCTCTGCTTCTGCTTGCATTCATTTTGGATAGGGCGGCATCAACAGCAGTAGAACTAAGTACTGCTGCTACCAGCACTATGCCCACCCTATATTTCAGTAACTAGTAACTTTGTCATACAGAGGCTGCTGGTCTGAGATAGAAGCATGTGCTCCTCTGTGGGGACAGCATCTTATTTTGGTTGGTACAGTGAGCAAAACAGTCTACATGGGAAATGTGAGCAAAACAGTCTACATGGAAAGGAAAACAGGACATGTGGGGGGGGGACTTTTGCCATCTCTACAGTGGCAGGCATTGTCCCCCCCCACACACACACTGATTTTGGAAACCATGCTTCCCAAGATCAAGGTGCACTGGAAAGGTATACAGAAGCTTCCTTGAGAATCTGCACAAATGATCTACATATTTCTCTGTCTTGCTAACTATAAGATTTTATTCAGTTCTTACATACTGCAGAGCTGGCTGGAGAGCTCAGTGGTTTATGTATCTGGTTGATGAACCAAAGGTTCAGAGTTCAGTTCCTCACTGTTTCTCCATGGAGAAGAGCCAGCCTGTGCAGCCATGGGCAAGCTACCCCCAAAAGAAAGGAATAACAAACCACTTCTGAATATTGCCTACGTAGAAAATACTGGAAAAGGTCATTGTAAGTTAGAATCGACCTGATAGCATGCTATTATTATTATTCAAAAACTCCAGGCACAGTCAAAATTATAAAAACATTGACTTAAATTAATTAAATTTATTAAATAACAGACACAAGTTTTAACCAAAAACCTAAGTATCTCTTAAATATTGATGCAGTATGTATGCTGTTCCTAGTATTGCCATTTTTTATAGCTCTGATGGTGTGATTTCTGAGATCTGCAACTGCTTATAATGCTGTGTGAAATTTCTTGATATTGTTCCAAAAGCCCCAATGCCTGGTCCAATTTAATAAGGAAACATTGTACCAATTGTGCTTCTGGGAGTTCTGGGCTTTTTTCAAGTCTGTTGTCGTGGTAACAGAGCAACCATTACTGTTTCCAACTGTCATGGGCTCCATAGGCTTCATGCAAAACACTTTTCTGTGCTGACAGTCATCTTTATTATCAGTTTTATTTTTGTTATTTTTCACACAATTAGTCCAAAAATGTCCTATATCTCCGAAGTTGAAACATTGTTTATTAGCTCTATGTTCATAATAAAGAGACCTATCAAATTTTCCTTCAGGGTTAATTTGTTTTTGTGGACCTGGTTCTGGAAACATATGTTTGGGTTTAAGATGGCTCTCTTTATCTGACATTTGACTGAGGCTTTTAAGCTGGAGCTGTTTTCAGGGCCCTACCAGACTAGCATTCCTGCGCTCAGGGGAGCCGAATACCATCTGCCATCTACAGGTCACTGTGTGAGAGACAGTGTGGCTGTGGCTGGGCTGTTGCCGGCTGCCAGCTTTTTCCAAGGGAGCCTGGCTCAGTCTCCCTCTGCTTTGCAGGACTGGGCCCTACTACTCCTGGCTGCCCCACCCCCTTCCCAACATGAGCCACTTGGCTCAGGGGGAGAAGAGGCTTTTAAGCCGGAGCTGCTTTCAAGGCCCTACCGGACTAGCATTCCTGCGCTCAGGGGAGCCGAATAACATCTGTCTACAGGTCACTGTGTGAGAGACAGTGGGACTGTGGCTGGGCTGCTGCTGGCTGCCAGATTCCCTGAGGGAACTGGCTGGGGAATAAGCTGGGAAACAAGGGGGTTTGGGGGGTATCTGGGGCAACCAATAGAGACTATATATGGCAGGGGAAGATATGGCAGTGGGAGTAGAGCATGCCCGTGTAGGACAAAGGAGGTTAGATACCCTACACCTATCCCCCTTTCTAGCTCTACTCCCAGCCAAATAGTACTAGGTGACCATATCACACACACCCAACATGGTACTGTTGGTAAATGCCAGGTTGGCAAAAAATAAGACCGCCCTTATCCATGATTTAATTTTGGATGAGGGGGCTGACCTGGCATGCATTACTGAGACCTGGGTGGGAGAAGGAGGAGGAGTTCCTCTATCTCAGTTGTGTCCCCCTGGGTACTTGGTCCAACAGCAGGGTCGCCCGGAGGGTCGGGGAGGAGGTGTGGCGATAGTCTACATGGATTCCTTCCACTTTTCCAGACTCCCTGTCCCCTTGGGAAATGGTCTAGAGGGCCTGTATTGTGTGTTGGGCTCAAGAGACAGACTGGGGATTCTGTTGGTGTACCGCCCACCCTGCTGCTTACCAACAGTCTCCCTGATGGAGGTGATCTCGGACCTGGTGGTGAGGACCCCCAGACTTTTGGTACTGGGGGACCTCAACCTCCATGCCGAGGCCCCCTTAACAGGGGCAGCTCAGGACTTCATGGCTGCCATGACAACCATGGGGCTGTCTCAACATGTCATCGGCCCAACTCATGAGAAAGGCCATACACTTGACCTAGTATTCTCAACGGGACGGGGGGATGGTGGTCCATATGTGGTGGGTTTATCTTTGACCCCGTTGTCATGGTCAGACCATTTCCTGGTAAAGTTTAGACTCTCTGCCACTACTACCCTCTGCAGGGGTGGGGGATCAATTAAAATGATCCACCCCCAGATACTTATGGATCCTGAAGGATTCCTGAATGCTCTAGGGGAGTATCCAGCTGATATGGTCGGCGCTCCTGTCAAAGCCCAGGTTGCTTTGTGGTACAAGGAGATGGTCCGAGTGGTTGACATGATCACACCTAGGCTCCCTCTCCCTGCCCGCAGAGCCTATATGACTCCATGGTACACAGAGGAGCTTCTGGCTATGAAGCGGTTGGGGAGACGGCTTGAGTGCAGATGTAGGAAATATTGCTGCGACTATGACCAAACACAGCTTAGAGCCCATTATCAGGCCTACTCTGTGGCAATACAGCTGGCGAAACGCCAGCATTTCTCCAGTTGTATTGCTTCCTCGGCATGTCCTCCAGCAGAGCTATTTCGAGTGGTCCGGTACCTTCTTCAGCCTAATGGTTCGGTGGAGGTCCCGGACTGCTCAGTGGCTCGCTGTAATGAATTTGTTACACACTTTGAGGGAAAAATTGCTCAGATTCGCAAAGAGTTGGACTCCACTGTTGATGCAGAGCCTATGGTTGTGTCTAGAGATGGGGACGAATATAAAAACGGATCAGTTTTCTGACGAATATAGCCAATTTGTCATATATTCATCGATCCGTATTTGTAACATTTTAAATCAGGATGAATATGGCTTGATGAATATTTCCTCGGTTTTATTCGTCGATCAGTTCATATTCGTCTATATTTGTTATCCCTTTTGGGGGCCTCTCTGAGCTTGCTGGCACCAATTTGAAGCTTTCGCCAATCAGGACAGAGATCCTGGATTGGCATGTCCGGCAGACAATTGCGCTTCTGAAAGGTGTATCTACTCTTACAGATGCTTCATATAAGCTTTTCCAGTCCAGCCGTTCCCCACTTCTGTTCGTGCTCTCCGGAGTGAGAACAGTTGCTGCTCGCTGGCTTGCTGGTACTCTTGCGGTTTCACTTTTGCGGCAGCAAAGCAAAGACTTATATTTTTCTTTTTCATCATCATTCATCAATCATCATCAACTTTACTGGGAATTTGGGGAGGGATTTCAGGTAGCTTAGGCTACTTCTTTGGAAGGGCTTAATTTCATTTCAAATTTTTTTGCCCCCTGGTACGACCTCCCCTCACGGAGAACTCTCAGTTCTAGAGTGCTGCCCTCGCTCTATGCCTCTGTGAGGGAGGTGGTCCGTGACCATTTTTCATGGCTACAGGGGTGCAAGGTGCACTTCACAGCGGACCTGTGGAGTGGAGGTCAGCATGGCTACCTCTTACTCACAGCCCACTGGTGGCAGCCAGAGGACTTGAGTTGTGGTAGGGCATCAGCGACAGGGTTGCAGGGGGAGGCCCTTGCCCTGCCCCCAGGCTATAGGTCTGTTCTGCTGCAGGCGCGGCACATGGAAGCTCAGGCGACGGGGAGGAACATCACCGATGAATTCCTGTCTGTGCTGCAGGAGTGGGCACCGGAGGGGGAGGTGACCCGTGGCCACATGGTCACAGATGCTGGGCGGAATATGTTGCCGGCATTGAACGTGGCAGGCTTCATATGCATGGTGCACAAATTACACCTTGTGGTGCGTGATGCCCTCGGCCTGGACAGCCACGTCAAGCCCAAGTGGGACGCAGGCACCCGGGAGACATGGGCACTCCTGGAGCAATGCCGCCAACTGGTGGGCCACTTCTCCTGCAGCCTGAAAGCTTCCCACCGGCTGTGTGAGAGGCAGGAGGAGTTGGGTCAGGAAACCCATGTTCTCCTGACAGACCTGCCCACCAGGTGGAACTCCACCTACATCATGGTGTCCCGTCTGGTGGAGCAGAAGGCCGTTTTGGAGGACATCATGTCCTCCATGCCCATTCTGCCCAGGGGGAGAGAGGTGGGCATCAGTGCCATGGTTCGGCTGGCCCTCTCCCAGATAGTGGAGGTGCTCAAGCCCTTCCTGGAAACCACGGACATCTTGTGTGGTTATACAGCAAGCCTGGGACAGGTCATCCCCCTGATTCATGCCCTCGATCGGTCCCTGGAGACTGCTGTGGCACCAGGATCCTCCCTCCTTCCACGGACCAGGGCTTTGGTGAAGAGGTTGCAGGTAGGCTTGCAGAAGCGACTCCATCCTGTCTACAGCGACAGAGCTTACTGCATGGCCTGCCTGTGTGATCCTTGAATCAAGGGGGGCTTGGCAGCACGCACCTCAGACCTTGAGGAGTGGAGGACGGAGCTCTCCACCGAGGTCCACAGGGTGTTGGGGGCACAACGCTTGCGTGGGGGGCCAGGAACATCAGGCCACGAGGGACAGGGTGGTTTGCCCGAACCACAGGGAAGGACTTCACCTGGTGAAGGCTCCATTCACCTCCAACATTACTGGAGCTCTGTGGTGACCTTGGGACTTGCCTCAGAGGAAAAACAGCCGACTGAGGAGGATTCGGCAGAGATAATGGTGCGGGAATATCTGGCTGAGCCCCCTCAGCCCCACCAGTCAGATCCCCTCCATTACTGGGCTAGGAAACTAGTCATATGGCCGGAGTTGTCCAATGGGGCCATGGACCTCCTTTCCATCCCCCCCCACTAGCATCCAGAGTGAGAGCGTGTTTTCCCATCTCGGAGACATACTCCGACCATGCTGCTCGTGTTTGGATCCCATTACTGTGGAGAGACTGTCGTTTATCAAGATGAACCTTCCCTTGTTGGGCTTCCCCTCACTGAACCCAAAGAGGTAGGGTTCCAATGACAGTCTGTCCCTTAACACACCGCCTGCCTGCCTGCTCCCGCCTGCCTGCCCACCTGCCCACCCTCCAGTCCTCCTGAAAAAAAAGACCTGCCTACTTGCCTGCCAGCCTGTAAACCTGCCCCTCAGTCAGAACTCCAGCTGCCGATTCCAGTCGCCTCCTTGGGCCAAGTTCCAACCAAGTCATACCTGCCTGCCTGCCTGCTGGATCAAGTCAGACCAGCAGGCCAAGAACTGTTGAACTCCTTCCTTCCTGCCTGCTGGATCAAGTCAGACCAGCAGGCCGAGAACTGTTGAACTCCTGCTTGCCTGCCTGCCTGCTGGATCAAGTCAGACCAGCAGGCCGTGAACTGTTGAACTCCTGCCTGCCTGCCTGCCTGCTGGATCAAGTCAGACCAGCAGGCCGTGAACTGTTGAACTCCTGCCTGCCTGCTGGATCAAGTCAGACCAGCAGGCTGAGAACTGTTGAACTCCTGCCTGCCTGCCTGCCTGCCTGCCTGACTGACTGCTGGATCAAGTCAGACCAGCAGGCCGTGAACTGTTGAACTCCTGCCTGCCTCCCTGCCTGCTGGATCAAGTCAGACCAGCAGGCCGAGAACTGTTGAACTCCTGCCTGCCTGCCTGCCTGCTGGATCAAGTCAGACCAGCAGGCCGAGAACTGTTGAACTCCTGCCTGCCTGCCTGCCTGAATGCTGGATCAAGTCAGACCAGCAGGCCGAGAACTGTTGAACTCCTGCCTCCCTACCTGCCTGCTGAGTTACGTAGTCCCAGTGGGCTGTTTGTTCCACCTTCTGCCTCCCTGCCTGCCTGCTGGGTTACGTAGTCCCAGTGGGCTGTTTGTTCCAACTTCTGCCTCCCTGACTGGGAGGAGATAACTCCTGCCTGGCACAGGTTAAACCAGATCAGCTCTGCAATCTGAAGCCAGGCGATATGGTCATGGGGTGATGCGCAGACAGCCTTTGGTTGGGGCAGACCCAGGCCGGCCCTCTTGGCATCCAAGCCTAAACCCTCTCTTGGCACACCCAGAGCCTGTCCCGGCACCCCCGGACTTGACTACAGTGCCAGCCAACCCTCTCTTGGCACACGCAAAGCCTGTCCCCATCCCCAAACGTGGCAAGAGGGCCAGCCAGGCCTCTTGGCAGTTGGCACACCCAAAGCCAGTCCTGGCATCTCGAACGTGCCAAGAGGGCCAGCCTGTCTCAGCCCCCCAAAACCTCCGAGGGCTATCTTTATCATATCCGGGTGGTCTCAGCAGCCAAGTTGCAATCCCCCCCAGGTTTCTAGTTCTAAATGAGCATCTTTGTTTGTTTGAAGGTTTTCAGCAAGTCTAATTAGACATTGGTGGTGAGTGACAGGTGAGTTTCCTAGGCCTGTCTCAGACCCACCCAAAGCCTGTCCTGGCATCGCCCCATCACACGGCTTCAGATTGCAGAGCATCTGTTTCCGACAGCCCCGCGGCCCAGCAGATTAACCGCTGTTAGTAGCACCTTGGACCCTTTTCTCCTGTTGGTGCTACTGATTCCCCGAGAGCCGGACTCTACCCCCCCAAGCCTGTCCGGGTGTCCCCCATACCAAGATGGACAACAACAACAACACCTATAACAAGCCCAGTGGCTCAGCAGCACTGCAGTTTAACCCACAGCACCACTGTCTACCTTGCTGCCAACTTCCTCAGTGCCTGATGGGTCCACTCCAAAAGTCTACGTTGCTGGCTACATGACAACTTTCTGAGTCCTGCAGCTCCTTCCACTTCCTAAAGGCCTGCGTACTTCCTCAGGCTTGATTCTCAAATGCTGCTTGCTGACTTCAGTGTCCTACCCTCCTCGGGCATCCCTCTGCCAAGAAGGCTAGATTCAGCCCCACCCAAACCTGACCAATGTGCTCCCTCCTCCTTAGATGTGCTGTGTGTGACATGTCCCTCCCTATCTCCAGGATCAGTATCCGCTGATTCATTTATTCTGAAAAATCTCAGAAATGCATATTTATACTTATTTCATGATTCCAGCCTCCTTGGGCTTCATTCCAATTATTCATGCCTGTTCATTCTGGCCTCCTAGCCTTCTCTACTGCCACAGAAGGCTGGCAGAAACTGGGTGAAAAGCAATGGAACATAGTTCACCCCATCGCATGGATTCAAAATGCAGTGCTGATCTTCTGATGGACAAGCCCAGTGGCTCAGCGGTTTAACCCACAGTGTCACAGTCTATGTTGCTGCTATGTGCAACCTGTGCGGGCATCCCCCCCACCTCACCGGGCATCAATTCCAGCCTCCTTGGGCCATGTTGGCCCCAAATCCTGCATCCCTCTACAGCTGCCTTGGGCTTGCCTGCTGCTGATTCTGTGCCAATAATCGGGCCAAGGGCCTTCCAAATCTTGACTGTTGGGTGAAGATGCCTCATCGGGCCAAGTTCTTTCTTTCCTGCCTGCCTGCCTGCTTATTCAAAGGGCTACATTAGTGCTCCAAAGTCCACTTGGGCTTCATTCCTAATTCCTGGCTGTTCATTCCAGCTTCCTACTGCCTCAGGTAGGCAGAACCTGGAACAAACTATGGGAGCTCAGCTCACCGTGTCGCATGGATTTGATCTTCCGCTCGAGAAGCCCAGCGGCCCCGTGAATTAACCACTGTTACATTAGTAGCACCACCCTATTCATCTGTTGTTGCTGTTGTTGTGCAACCTCAGTTGCCTCCTGGGGGCAAACTTAATTATGCAGGCAAAAGTGATGTTCCCAAAGAAGGCAAGAGTCTGCTTTGAAGCCTGTCTGGGCATCCAAGCACCAACCAGGCCTGTCTCAAGCTCCTCCAAGTCTGTCCGGGCATCCCCTGTGTCTCAGGCCCACCCAAAACTGGCAGTCTGTTCATTCCAGCTTCCTAGCTATTCTACTGCTTCAGTAGGTAGGCAGAACCTGGAACAAACTACAGGAGCTCAGCTCACCAGCGGCCCCGTGGATTAACCGCCATTACGTTAGTAGCACCTTGGACCCTATTCATCTGCTGTTGTTGCTGCAGTTGTGCAACCTCAGTTGCCTCCTGGGGGCAAACTGAACTACCTTTGCACTGAAGAAGACAAGAGTCTTCTTTCCTTTTGCTTCCTTCCTTTAGCCTCTGCCTCTTCCTTTTCCTCTGCCCCCCCAAGCCTGTCCAGGCATCCCCTGGGCCAGACTCTGCCCCACCCAATGCCTGTCCGGCCGTCCCATGCCAACACGGTGCTCCAAAGTCCACTTGGGCTACTGCCTGAGTAGGTTGGCAGACCTTCCGATCAACAAGCCTAGTGGCTCAGCAGCAGTTTAACTTAGTAGGTAGGCAGAAGCAGGAACAAGGGACAAGAGCTCAGGTCACCCCATTGCATGGATTCGAACTGCTGATCTTCCGCTCAAGAAGCCCAGCAGCCACCCTGATTAACCACCATTAGTAGCACCTTGCAGTCGGACCCTCTTCTCCTGCTGTTGCTGCTGCTTTGACAACCTCAGTTGCCTCCTGGGGACAAACTTAAGTAACTTTGCAGGCAAATGTGATGTTGCAGAAGAAGAAGACCAGAGTCTCCTGTGGCTGCCTTCTGCCTCAGTGCCCCGATGGGGCCAAAAAGCCTGCTTTCCAGCTGCGAACGTCCTCAGTGCCTGATGGGGAAAAAAATCAATGACGTTGCTGGCCATTTAAACAATTTCCTAATCCTGCAGCTCCTTCCACTTGGGCTACATTCCAAAAGGTCTGTCTGCTCTGCCCCACCCAAAGCCTGTCCAGGCATGGCCCCATTGCCCGGCTTGAGACGGCAGAGCTCATCTGGCTTTCAACCTGTGCCAAGGGGGCCGGCCTGTCTAAGCCCCCCCCAAACCTCCAAGGGCTATCTTTATCATATCCAGGCGGTCTCAGAAGCCAAGTTGCAAGCAATCCCCAGCTTTCTAGTTCTAAACGAGCATCTTTGTCGCCCCATCACCCGGCTTCAGATTGCAGAGTTGATCTGTTTCCGACAGCCCCGCGACCCCGTGGATTAACCGCTGTTAGTAGCACCGATCCTGTTCATCTGATGGTGCTGCTGGTGCTGTTGGAAGTTGCAAGCAACCTCATTTGCCTCCTGGGGGCAAAAACCTTTCCTTTGCAGGCAAATCTGATGTTGCTGAAGAAGACCAGAGTCTGCTCTGCTGCCTTTTGCCTCAGTGCCCCGATGGGGCAAGACACGGTACTTTGCTGCTGCCAACTACCTCAGTGCCCGATGCGGCAAAAAAAAGCCTGCTTTCCTGCTGCCTTTTCCCTCAGTGCCCGATGGGGTCAAAAGAGCCTGTTTTCCTGCTGCCAACTTCCTCAGTGCCCGACGGAGCCAAAAAGCCTGCTGTGCTGCCAAATACCTCCTTGCCTCCAGTCCTCCTGAGGGCAAACTCTACTTCACTGGCAAATGTAATGTTGTGCTGAGCCGAAGACAAACTCCAATGCAACAACTTTTGGTTATGTGTTATGTGTGGTAAACTCTCCTGGGGGACCCAATTTGTGGGTGAATAACTCAGGGTTCTGATATCCAATCTTCACCAAAGTTGGCAGGCGTATTGGGGAAGGACATAGGAAGCTCCATTGTGATTCTGGAATCTCTAAGTACCTGGGGGGAGCTTTCCTGGGGGGTCCTATTTGTGACTATATAACTCGGGGGTCCATGATCCAATGTTTACCATACTTTCAGGAGTTGTAGAAATGCATCTCAGGAAGCTTCCCTGCACATTTGGTGTCTCTAGGTCATCAGGGGCCAGTGTTATAACCATTTAAAGTGCAGATGAATCAACAGATCGATTCATCAATTCATTGAAGAATATTCGTATATTCGTATTCATTGATTCATTAATCTTGACAAATAACGGATCAAAATGAATCACCATTTTTTTGATTCATCCCCATCTTTAGTTGTGTCCAGTGCTCCAGACTTATGTCATGATTTATTGAATGAGTTTCAGTTGTTATGACACGAGGATGTGGACAGGGTGCTTGGATTGGTTCATGCCACCACTACGCAACTCGACCCCTGCCTATCATGGCTAATAAAGGAATCTGCCGGGGGGGGGGGGGTTGCACCTGGATCCTGGAGGTCATCAACTCCTCATTAAGAGGTTTGGGCTGAGGAGTCAGCAATATGCTGATGACACCCAGCTCTACCTCTCATTCTCTACCAATCCAGGTGTGGCAGTTGCCATTCTGGACTCAATAATGGACTGGATGAGGGTCAATAAACTGAGGCTCAATCCAGACAAGTCGGACGTTCTGCTGGTAGGTGCTCCGCCAGATAGGTTAAAGGGCCATTTCCCTGCCTTAGATGGGGTTACACTCCCCCTAAAGGACAGGGTCCACAGCTTGGGGGTGCTACTTGACCCAGGTCTGACCTTGGAAGCCCAGGTGGACTCGGTGTCCAGGGGTGCCTTCTTACAGCTGTGGAGAATATATCAACTTTGCCCTTACCTGGATGAGCGGAGCCTGGCAACAGTCACACATGCACTGGTAACAACCAGACTGGACTACTGCAATGCGCTATACATGGGGCAGCCTTTGAAGATGGTCCAGTGACTGCAACTGGCACAGAACCGGGCTGCGTGGCTGGTAAGTGGTGCCGCCGTGTGGACTCATATCACACCGGTTCTGAAAAATTTACACTGGCTGCCGGTTGCTGCTCGGGCCCAATTCAAAGTGCTTACTTGGACATATAAAGCCCTAAACGGCTTAGGACCTGGTTACCTAAAGGACCGCCTTCTTCCATACAAGCCTGCCCGTCCTCTAAGATCAGGCCAAGAGGCCCTTCTAAGGTACCATCCCTGAAAGAGGTGAGGGGGATGGCATGCGTTGTTGTCCCGCAACTTTGAAATGCCCTCCCTATAGAGATCAGCCTGGCTCCAACACTTTTGGCTTTTCGGCGCCAGGCAAAGACCTTTCTGTTTAGCCAGCATTTTAATTAAATAGTATTCTTTAGCTGGCCATATGAGCAGCAGGATTTATTAATATTAATGTTTTAATTACTGTTTTTAATATATGGTATTATTATAATATTGCCTATTTTTAATGGTTTTAATGTTTTTAAAGTTTTAATATTGTTGTACGCCACTCAGATACCACTGGTAATGGCGCGGCTAAAAAATCTTGTAAATAAATAAATAAATAAATTCTTATTGGACTGCTTCTTGCTGTTGTCCCAACCCTGTCTGTAAAATTTTACTTCAGAAAACTTAGGATCTCTGATCCCACTAATAAAGTAAGCATATTCAGATGCTTGTATATTTTTCGGTTCCTTATCCTTTACTAAATATTGAAGTTCCCCTGGTAAAATAGAATAGAATTGCTCCAACCCAAATACATTTTTCATTTGGTCTAAGGAGGTTACATGTTCCTGTTCTAACCACTTATTCAAAAATTGATTCATATGCACACCTAATTGGGCAAATGATTCATCAGATTTCTTAGTAATTGATCTGAAGTTCCGCCTGAGGTGTTCAGCATCAATCCCAAATCTTGAATATACAAGTTTTCTATAAGCCTCAAAATTTCTTGATTCTTCCAGAGGAATCCGAGAATATATTTCTTCTAAAACTCCTCCTGAGATCTTAAAATGACCATTCTTTCCTCATCTTTAATTCCAAAATCCCAACAAGCTCTTTCAAATGAAATTAAGAAGGATTCAGGGCAATCTCCTTGTCTATATTGAGGGAATGTCTTTAAATCAATCTTGGGGGGAATAACATTCACACTTGAATTGGTATTGTTATTGTTCTGGGCCTCAAATTCTAACTTCCTCATCTCCAGTTGAAAATGCATTTCACTTTCTTTTAATTCCATTTGTCTGGCCTCAGCTCTCTCTCTCTCCTTAATCTCCAATTCCTTGATCCTATATTCTTGTTCTATCCTCCATCTTTCAAAATCCTGGGGGCTTAGAACACTTTCTTTCTCTGAGGCAATCACTATAAGTTCCTCAGGTCCCTCCTCTTGAACTTGAGGGTCTCCATTTCCCTCAGCCTCCTGAGGTTCAACTTCCTCCATGACTGATTTTTTTTTGTTCTTTTGGGGAGCATATTAGAGTTAAAGTGGACTGGGTTTTTACTTTCTTTTACTATTTTTAAAAGGACCTCTCTTCCAGCTGTTTTTCTAGTAACTAGGTTGCGCTTTACTTAGCAGCTCTCCCTGGCTGCTCTCCAGCTCATAACCTTCATTTCTATGTTTCCTTGTCTGAGCAATTCCTGCCTCCAGACACCAGAATAATTTTCTTTTTAGCTTTTTATTTTCCTATCACCTCAGATCTGTCCTGACTCTGGCTTCCACTCTTATCCACCACTGCTTCCTTTCTCTCAGAGCTCCAGATTTCGAGCTAGCTCACTGGGTCTCTCAAATCCTGAGGTAAAAAGAAGTTTTCTTTAGAGTCGGTTCCCTATCTTAAGTTCCCCTATACCTGGGTTGAGAAGTCTTTCCACATCAGCTCTAGCAGGTTACCCACTTCTTCACCACAGATCCTAACTAAAAGGTACCAATAACTCCAGAAAATTCACTTTCAAACTTTGGCTTCACTGGATTACTTCGTATCCCGCTGCTGCCACCAATTGTGACATGCCCCTTCCATGTCCCTGGATTATTTCACTAATCTAAGGCCCATGCCACATTCCTATTTATGCTGCCACCAGTTGATCTCTGTCAACATTATTTACTTGGAAAGACTGAGGTCCATACTGCATGTAACTTTTAACGAAAACAGGTTTATTGGATACAGTTCAAATCTTGAGTTTCACATAAGCAGATTCCTAAAAGACATTAAAGCATTCAGTAGTTTCATAATACACACTAAACGCTCTCTAAGTTCCACACTCTTAACTGCTTTTCAACTCCCCACTGACTATCTGCCCTTTACTATCTGCTTCACACCTCCCTTTTTGTTCCACTGACTCTGCCTCCCAACAACTCTTATTGGTGCATGCCGATACACTTATACATATGCATAGGCAGGGTGATCGCTACAGTAGCAAACAGTCCCTATAATACTCCAGTTTGGCCAGTAAAGAAAGCAGATGGGAAGACTTGGTGTCTTGTGGTGGACTACAGGAAATTGAACCAGGCTACACCAGCCATTGCTCCCGTGGTAGCTAACATTGTGGATACCATAGCCAAATTAGGGGCTAATACAGACTGATATTCAGTTATTGATCTCTCTAATTGTTTCTTTGCTTTGCCATTAACAGAGGAAAGCAAGGCAAGGCTTGCTTTTACACATTTCATATAGGCCACAGAGCTCTGGGAAAGTGGAGAGAGCAAACCAAACAATAAAAGGGATATTAAGGAAATTGGTGAAAGAAAATGGTAAAGATTGGGTTGAAAAATTACCAATAGTGTTGGCCACATTGAGGAGTTCACAGATTGGAATATGGGGTTACTCTCCTTACAAGATATTGTTTGGAACAAAAATATGTTTGGGATTTTCCCAGGATTATGATGAAATGCCAGAGGATTATTTGTTTAACCTGTTACAGGAAAGAAATAGATACCAGGAAGAAATTCAAGAACAATGGAATCAAGCTAATGAGGTAAAGGAAAAAGTTATGTCTGATAAAGCTATGTTTCCCATAGGAACACAAGTAGGAACATTCGTTGAGACCACGCTGGAGAGGACCCTATGCTATTTTGGATTCTATTTATCTAACTTCTTATTTGTTACAGATAAATGACCAGCAGAGGTGAGTTCATCGAAACCAGATAAAGCTGTGGAAACCAGGAGGAAGCAACTAATAAAATTCAGACTTTATTTTCCTTTAGGGACAAAGTGGCCACCAACATCTGAAGATTTAGTTTTGTGGGAACTGCTTCCTTGTTATTCCTGTCTTAATATATACTGTGTATGAACAAGAAATACACAAGATTTAACTGTTTGGGTACCTGAAGAAAGAAGATACCACATTAATATTTTGTATTTTCAATTTTATCTATTTGAAAACAGTTTTGTGTGTGTTTTACTTTATTTGCTTGAACGCTGCAGCCAAATAATATTTTAATAGGAGAAATTCCTACACTTCACATTCCACTAGAAAACTTACAATATCAAAACAAACTTGCAATTGACACCTTGTGGCCAAAGAGAAAACAGTCAACCACAATGTGGAAATTATTGCAAATGGGAATTTTTTTAATGTTCATTGAAATCTGGTATGCTGGATGGAAAAAAATGCATTCCATCAATTGGTGAAAAACATTAACAAAGAAATAAATGCTACAGATTGTTGGGTTTGCTCGCATGGTCCGGCATCAGGTTTACAAGGGTGGCCAATTATACCCACTGCCACTCTGGATGTTGCAGGCTGGTTTAAAATTGAAGTATATGAGGGTGATGAACGAGTATTGGATTTGATGCAAATCATGTTAGCTAGACAATGGACATGGCCACTGGAATCTATATGTTTCCAATGGCACAATAGTACCAAATGTGGGTATTTCACTGTTAACAATAAAATGGTTCAGATAAAAAGGGTGAATGTGGGAAATTATCCTGTTTGTAATTTGACCATTCCAGTTTAAGATTACTGTGGTAGTGGAAATCCATGTAATACCACTTTAAATATAACAACGTTCCAATATCTATCAATAAGAAGGAATGAGTGTATGACGGTACTTAATGAAAGTGAAAAAGTAAACTCGCCCTTTAAAGCTATACAGCAACAAGCAATAAATCACAATGGATGGAGTTTATATGGATTACCACCAGGACTGATGTGGATATGTGGACATTGGGCTGGTAGAGTATTGCCACCTGTTTGGAATGGAACATGCACTATTTGCACAGTGGCTCCAGGAGGGATTCAGTTTCAATCATATCAACAACATATTGAGACATGGGATCCACATTTTAAATGGCATAGATTACAAAAGAAGGTCTATGATGACAAATATGGATATGACCCAAATGACACATATTTATCTGAAGGTGGAAGGTTTGGAGTTATTGATGTATTCTCGAAGGCTTTCACGGCCATCCCAATGATTCGGCTAAACAGCCCGAAAAACCTACAACAACCTTTGGAGTTATTTTTTTCCCACGTGTAGGAGTAGTTTTGAATGTCTGGCAATTGCGAAGACTATCAAATCAAGTGGAAGCTTTGGCTAATGCCACTACTAAGAGAATGAAAGCTTTACAAATGGAAGTAGATTCATTAGCTGGAATGCTCATACAACATAAATTGGCCTTGGATTACTTGCTTAGCAGGGAGGGTGGTTTGTGTTTCTGGCTTAATGTTGTCACTATATTAATAAGAGTGGGGAAATAGAAACTGATATTAAAAGGCTGCATGAAATATCTGCGGAAGTATGTAAAAGCTACTCTCCAGCAGGAGACTCTTGGTGGAATATATTAACAGGGTGATTGCCAAATCTTCAATGGTTGAAAATATTGTTTATGAATATTATTCTGTTTATTCCTATAGTATTAGTCTCTTGCTGCATGATACAATGTAATCTTGCATACAGTGCTGCCTCTACTTATGAAATTAATCCGTATTGGAACGGTGGCCGCATCTAGAAACTTTCGTAAGTCGAATCACCATTTCCCATAGGAATGCATTGAAAACCATTTAATCCATTCCGGCTGTTTTTCGTTCTTATGTAGAGGCGCCATTCTTAAATCGAAGCATTAGTTCCCATAGGAACTAATGCAAAGCTGGTTAATCCGTACTCTACCACTAGGGGGAGAATTTTTTTTTTAACCTAAGATGACCTAAGGTTAAAAAAAGGGCAGGAAAGGAGGGAGGGAGGGAGGGAGGGAGGGAACACCTTTTAAACAGAACCAAGCCACTTTAAACCAAACCAAGCACCTTTTAAACCAATTTTTGCATTTTAAAATTACAGTAGCAGGCAGTACTGGGCAGTCCAAAGTGCATTTCCTCTTTTTCTGTGTTTTTTTTTTTAGTCTGTAAGTCGAAGCTCCGGCTGCAAGTCGAAGCAAAATTTTGCGGCCGGAGCTTTTCTTAAGTCGAAATGTTCGTAAATAGGAACGTCTGTAAGTCGAGGCACCACTGTATTGTTCATCTATTACTACTAAGAAAGTTGCTGTTGTTTCTACTATTACAAAAGACTATGATTTTTAGGGGAAGTATGTAAGGTGTTTGCATGTTTGGCCTGGAATAAGGTGAAGAACCAGAGAGAGAGCTGTTGCGTTTTGACCCTTTTTGGATCCCACACCTCTGGAACCTATGTGGCATTGGACCCTCTCGTGCCTTGGTCTGTCCACCTAGACTCAGACCTCAGAGCACACCAGGGCAAAACTAAACTCTTTCCTTTCTTCCACTGCTGCCACCAGGAGATCCCTAGATCCCCATCACTCCTTTAGAAAGAATCAGGTCCACTCTTTAATGAAATAGAAAGATCTTTAGTTTATTTGCTTATGTTTCAGTATTTTAATATTCAGTTCTATTCCTTCTCCCTTCCAGTCACTGGTCAATCACTTCTCAGATCTCCTACTATATTTTCATCAGTCTAATCACAATCACATAAATCTCTGAACTCTGCTAATCAAACTCCTTCCAAAACTCTGATCTACCATCTCCCCCTCAGGCTCTGCCTCTTATACTCTGCCTCTTGGCTCCGCCTCTCAGCAACATAAATATGCATGACTCACTCTAACTAAACCTGAGCCATGACCACATTTAAAGGAGAACGCTACAAGAGCAAACACAAAGATGGAGACCAACAAAACCAGAGGAAATATGGGACTTTACATTTCTGGCTATAAGCCCTCATTGTGAGAAATTCAACTCTTTAACTGTGAACTTTTTGAACTATGCTTTAGCAAGTTGACAAAAACCATCTGCTGCTAATTGAGAGAGTAGAGCAAACTCAGAGATTGAGAAGCCCCTGGTACAGGTATCCTCCTGAGCAAGTAGATTCCACACCTGTCTAAAAGCATTCCATACTTCACAATAGGTGATAAGGACCATATATCTAGGGAAAAACAAGGAAGCATTTAATGTGCATGCCCAGCTAGCAACCTGCCCCAAAAGAATATAAAAGGAGGGGTCCGGGCAGGTATAATTTGTCTGCTGAAACAAAAGGCTTTTGGAACCAACTACTTTCTTTGGAATTTGGATGATGCAAATAAAGAATTCTTCTCTCTTTGGTGAGTATGTATGTGGTGTGAATGTGCTGAATGTATGAGACCCCTTCTTTAGAATTGTAATTCATAGGTATTACATATATTAATTTTGCATTTATTAATGTGTCTTGTGAGGTCCTTTGCTGTTTATATACATAAAGAGCAACCAGAAGAAGATGACATGACTGTATTTGAATAAATGTAGATCGTTGTGTATGAAAAAAAAATAAAACATCCCCTGAAAATAAGCCCTAATGCGTTTTTTGGAACAAAAATTAATGTAAGACCCTGTCTTATTTTCGGGGAAACACGAGATATATATATTATTGTTATATAGTATTGTTCTTCTTGGGTTACAAAAGATCTAGTAGTCACCTTTTTGTGACAGCGGTGACAAAGAATCCCCCTGAAATATTTCTCTTTTGATGTTAACTTCCCCAATTTCTTCACCAGGGGCCATTAAGATGGTTTTCCATTTTCCATCTTTTTCTTGAGGAACTTCTGAATGTTTTTACTAATCCCAAACATTTTTAAGCAGGTGTTAATCCAGCTGTGTGGCAATGAGTCAAATGCCTTTTTATAGTCTATCCAGGCCATGTTAAGGTTTGTTTTTCTGTTGGAAACTTCTGCTTAAAGGTTGTAACTGCATTCTGTTCCAGTGACATGCATACACTCCTGGCAGGAAGCAGCAGCTGCCAGCAGGCAGGGTAACCCCTTATTCTGCCCTTTTGCTTAGAGGTAGAGCATAAGATCAAAGGGTTATTTTAGCAAATCCTAGTTACGATTAGGTAACTAGTATCCTATCTGTCTCTCTCATAACATACTATGTAAATCATGCTAAGTAAATAAAAGAGCTCTAAGGGCGTTGCCTGTAGGCTCCACTGGCTCGGACATCTGCTGTTGACTCCTTTGTTCTCTCTCTAAGGCAATTAGCCTTCCTTTGTTCCATGATCACCCACATTGGCGCCCGAACAGGGACATCGCCTGAGGCAATCAAAGCAGCTCACCTCACCCGGCACGGGCTCCAGACGCGTCCTCACATCCTCTTTTGGGTCCCGGTGAGTATTTAGTTCAAGATGAGAAACACTCTTACAGTGCTTCAAATTCAACATACACAGGACTTGATTTATTTGCTCCATAAAGAAGGTCACCATAATGTATCTCCTTCAGTAGAGGATTTAATGAAAGAAATAGGTACTTATTGTCCCTGGTATCCGGGTTAAAGTCCTCCATACATAGCATCTTTGCTGGGACGCGATTTCAAAGATCGCGAATCCTTTGTTAGCCCAGTCTTTAAATAACCTTCCAACAGCCCTTCAGATTTTGCCACCCTCTAAGCCACCAGATCTCCATGAAAATAGAAACAATCCTCCTTCCTACGCAGCTCCTGCCACTCTTCCAATGGTCTCTTCTCCCCTTTCTCCTCCCCCTCCCCCTTTCTCCCCCTCCTCGTTCAGCAATGCAGCAGATGTTATCTGATGTTATGGCCCAAGGAAACCCGGAGGATGTTGCTGCTGCCCTCCCCCTTATGTCTGTTTGTCCTGTGGTTCATAACAATCAGGGACACCGTGTTCATGAAAGTCTTCCCCTTGCCATGTTTAAAGAGTTGAAAAAAAGTGTAGTTGAAAACGGTCTCCATAGCAGTTTTACTCTTGGGTTGGTTGATGGCTTACAAGGAAATGGAAATCTTATTCCAGCTGATTGGAAAGTCTTGGTTAAAGCAATGCTCACTCCTGCACAATACATATTATTTATGCAGGAATGGAGAGACGCCGCTGCCATTCTGGCCATGGATAATTTACAGAACAATATTGCTGTGTCTGCAGATATGCTAAATGGAGATGGACTCTTTGTCACCATGGCACAGCAGATTACCATCCCTAACAGGGGATTGGCACAAGTGGGTGACATTGTTAGAGCAGCCTGGTTAAAAATCCCAGACAAAGGTACCCCTTTAGGGTCTTTTGCAAATTTGCGTCAGGGTCCTACAGAGGACTATATGTCTTTCATTAACAAATTGCAAAGAGCGATTGAACAGCAGGTGGAGGATACTGAGGCTGCTGATATTTTGATGAAACAGCTGGCGTTTGAAAATGCTAACATGGATTGTAAAATGGCCCTTCAGGCTACTTACAATAAACCAGAGACTGATATTGCTGCCATGCTAAAATTATGTCAGAATATTGGGACAGAAACTCACAAGACACAGCTTTTGGCCACCTCCTTGAACCCTGCCCGAGATTGTAAATGTTTTTCCTGTGGCAAGGAAGGGCACTTCAGATGGGAATGTAGATTAAACACCCAAAATAATAAACGCCCTTCTAAAAAATGCCCCCGGTGTCAGAAAGGTTATCACTGGGCCAATCAATGCCGGTCTGTTCCAACGCCGGGAATCTCCAAGTCGGGTGGACCTCCAGCCGCAGGTCAATTGAGGGAAACTCAGTGAATACTACCCCAGTTCAAGGAATCCGACCTGCTAATGTTAAAAGTGCCGGTCATGATTTAATCACAGCCAAAGAGGTTGACTATCAATTCCCTCTCGCTGTCTACAAAGTCAAAACAGCACATCATGGACCAATACCCAAAGACACTGTGGGTCTCATTCTCTAGCATCTCTGAAGCATCATTGATGGGGATTATGAAGGACCTCTAATTATTCAAACCTGGTCTAATATACCGCAAGTCCTTCCTGCGGGTGAATCTATCGCTCAATTTTTGTTGTTTCCATTAACACAGATGGGTCCTTCTACAAACCTTCATAGTGGGGGTTTTGGTTCTACTCGAGTTGCTGCCTTAACTACCATCGAGCACTCGCAGCCCCGACTCCCTCTTAAAATGGGATCACTTGTCCTTTATGACCTGATTGATACAGGAGGTGACATTACCATTATTGCAAAGAAAGACTGGCCAGAAAGCTATCCCACCCAGCCAGTGCATGACATTTGGGGAGTTGGAGGCTATGAGCAAGCCCAGAAAAGCCTTCAGCCCATTGTTCTGGAAAGTCTAGGTGACTCTCCTAGACAAATCACAATCACTCCTTACATTCTGCCTATTCCCTTTTCCATCTGGGGTTGGGATCTCTTGAAAAAGGTCGATTTAAAATTGCAGACAAATTTATAATACAGGCCTCTACGCAATCTGATACAGCCTTGGCATTAACGTGGCTCCCTGGACCACATGTCTGGGTTGATCAATGGCCATTGTCTAAATAAAAGCTCCACGCAGTGGAGGCCTTAGTTAAGGAGCAATTAAATCAAGGACATATAGAGTATTCCACCAGTCCGTGGAATACCCCCATTTTCACCATCAAAAAGAAATCTGGCAAGTGGCATTTGCTACACGACCTTCAGGAAGTTAACAAGCGCATTCAACCTATGGGCCCTTTGCAATGCGGCTTACCTAATCCAAATTTGATACCCCAACACTTTCAGTTAATGATAGTGGATCTCTAGGACTGTTTCTTTACTATTCCTTTAGCACCACAAGACAGGGAAAAATTTGCCTTTACAGTCCCTGTATACAACAATTCCCAACCTACTCAAAGATATCAGTGGAAAACCTTGCCTCAGGAAATGTTGAATTCCCCGACTTTATGTCAACATTTTGTGGATCTAGCCCTACAGCAATTTCGCTTGGAGCATCCTGAATTGTTTGTATATCATTACATGGACGACATTTTGGTGGCGGGGCAATCCCTCCCCACTACTGTCTATGATTCTCTAGCTAACTGCTTAGAGAAAAAAGGCCTTCACATAGGTCCAGAAAAGATACAAACCACACCTCCATTTCTTTATCTAGGGCACAAACTGTTGCAAGCTATATCTTCTCCATTCTTACCAGAACTAAAAACTCCATCTCAATTTACATTAGTGCAGTTGCAACAGTTCCTTGGGCACTTAAATTGGGCCCATCCATTTTTGTGCCTTCCTACTCATGAATTGCAACCTTTGTTTAATGCTCTCTGGGGACATCAGTCTCCTGCTGACTCCATACCCATCACCAAGGCTATGAAACATGCCATACATCAAATTAATGCAGCCTTGTGATGTACCATGGTCAACCACATTCCTTCTTTTGGTCCCTTGCCGCTGGTTATCTTGAACACTCCCTAACTACTTACTGCGTTGTTGTGTAGCCCGAAGTCTGACAAGGCCATTGCTGTAGCAGAATGGCTTTATTTATCTAACAGTCCTCCCCGAAATGTTTACTCCACTCTAAATGCGATTACAGACCTTGTAATCAAAGGGTGCCATCGTGCCAAACAACTCACAGGTTGGGATCTTCTGTGTTGTTACTCACCTATTTCCAAAGCTGACCATGATAATTTAATGTCTACGTCACTAACTTGTCAAATTGCTTTTGCAGACTATTTTGGTGACAAACGTTTTAATCCACCTAAAGATCCTCGCTTAACATTCATTCAGCAAGTACCCCTTCACTTTTCCTCTCCTTTCACTGCTACTCCTCTCCCTGATGCACTAACTGTTTTTACTGATGGTGCGCCTACCAGAGGCGTGATTACCTTTCAGCAACCTCCCAGAACCTGGAAAACCTGTTTTACTTCTATTCAGAGCTCTGCTCACCATGCAGAACTGTCTGCTGTCATCCTTGCCTTTCAAATGTTTCAAGATCAACCTTTAAATCTCATTGTAGACACTCAATATGTATTTAACCTTATCACTCATCTGTCACATGCCTATCTTTCTCCTGCTCTTGACTTCTCCTTACTTTCCCTGTTTTTGACTTTAAAAAACCTCCTTGCTACCAGATTACAACCTTTTTTTGCAGCTCACATCCGATCTCATACTGGATTTCAAGATGCTATCTTGGAGGGAAATCATCATCTAGACTCTGCTCTTCGTTCCTTGTGTCCCCTCTTTTCCAATCCTATTGACAGACATTCCTTTTTTCATCAGAGTGCTAAACAACTCCATAAGCAATTTTCTATTCCACTTTCTCAAGCTCAAGACATTGTCTCCTCCTGCTCTTCCTGTTCCATGTCTCCTATTTCCTTTCCTTTTGATGCTGTTAACCCACGAGGAACGGATGCCAATCAGCTTTGGCAAATGGATGTCACTCATGTTCCTACCCTTGATCCTCTTTCTTATGTTCATCTAACTATTGATACTTATTCAGGATACATCTGGGCTACCCCTCTTCGTGGCGAGACCTCTCACCATGTCATACAACATTGTTTATGTACGTTTGCAATTATGGGCTGGCCTCAAACCTTAAAAACAGACAATGGCCCTGCCTATACCTCTCACACCTTTACCACTTTCTGCAATGAATGGGACATTCGACTTTCCCATGGTATTCCTTATAACTGCACAGGACAGGCTATTGTAGAACGAGCACACTGCTCTTTTAAATTTCTCCTTTCAGAACAAACAAAAAACAGAGGGATTAAGCCCCAAGATGTTCCAGATGTACTATCAATAGCATTATTCACATTAAATCATTTAACTGTATCTGCAGGTCAGCATAAGTTGTTGCCAGTAGAGAAACACTTTCGTAAAGAAATCCCCATGGAATGGCCGTTGGTGACTTATAAGCAACCTCCTGACCCTCAGTGGGAGGGTCCAGCCCCTTTACTAACATGGGGTCATGGCTATGCTGCTGTGCTTACTCCCACAGGTCCTTTGTGGATCCCGGCTCGGTATGTGAGGCCGTTTCGTGGGAAGAATGAGTTGGCATCACAACCTTTAGGACCCGATTCCGGAATTCAATCCGGCGATGGCTCTAGAGTGGGACCAGATGACTGCACATCGCCAGAAGCTCCCCGGCCCGACCTGAAGGCACTCAGCCCAAAGTTACTTGAGGGATGATAAAGACGCTGAGTGCTGATGCAAAAAGAACTCTAAATCAGCAGCAGATCCCGGAAACTCCTGAAACTTTTCTAGCAGCCATTATCTCGCAGTTGAATGCCAACTCCGTGATGCTGTTGTGTTGTGTTCTCATTCTTGGAGCAGGTCCAATAGGTGTAGCAGAGGCTCGAGAGGATTTGCATGCCCATCTGCAATTTAACTTATGGGAAAGATTGGCGGAAATTGTGAACGTCTCTCACTTCTATCTGCGGGAGGCATATGCTTTGCATGGATTGCTGGGAACTTGCTTAGTTCCTGTCTGTAAAGAACCTTGCGACATTACTAATGACACTTGGTTAAGACAATGGTTGAATGCCACTGTCATTAAGTACACTAATTCTCCTGACTGGGGGCGAACAACAAAAACGCTACCCATTGATGCCTTTTCCCTCTACACTCCTTTTGTAGCATCTCATGAAAACACTTCATGTGCCAGAGTAGTTAACTGTTCCTCTGACACGTGCATTTCCACAACCAAAGCCACATGGAATTGTACGCATGCTGTCAACATTTCTTACAATTTCGCACATATCCTACCTACAGGGTGGTTTTTTACATGCGGTCAACGTACTTTTAGCTACATTCCAGCCAATCTGTCAGAAACACAATGCTGTCTTAGTAGATTAGTAATCAACTTAATGCAACCTTTTGCCTTGCAGAACTCCTCAACTCGGCTGAGATGAGAAAGCTTGTCTCTTGATAGTACTTGTGATGGTAATGTTACTTTGTTATCCAAACCAGAATATGTTTCTCTGGCTGCATCGCTTGTTGGCATTCCTGGCCTTGCTGTTCGTAATTCTCACACTCTTGCCAACATTGTCTGCTCCTTAGCTAGAGCCATTGACTGCTGTTGCCCTGCTGAGTCGGGAGCAGCGACAACTACGTGACGCTATTTTAGACAACCGCGCAGCATTGGATTATCTCATGTTGCGTAATCACATCGGTTGTGAGTCTTTTGCCAATCTCTGTTGCTTTACGTAATTTATCTGATAATAGTCATGCAGTAAATAATCAGCTTGCTCAGCTTAGACAGCTTGCCAATAACATAAGACAGGACATACTTCCTTCCTGGTGGGACAGTTTGTGGTCATGGCTGCCCCACTTTGGATGGCTTCGCACTGTGTTAATGTATGGAATTATGCTCCTCATACTCCTTATAAATTGCTGTTGCTTTATTCAATGTATACCAACCTTCTTTTCCATGATAACTACCTGTCTCAAAGCTTCACCCTCAGGCCTTCGCCGAAAAGATTTATATGTCGTTTGCAAATATATGAAAGAATATGTGCCTCTGCTTAACAAACAAAAAAAAGGGGGAAATGTGGGAAACTTCTGCTTAAAGGTTGTAGCTGCATTCTGTTCCAGTGACATGCATACACTCCTGGCTGGAAGCGGCAGCTGCCAGCAGGTGGGGTAACCCCTTATTCTGCCCTTTCGCTTAGAGGTAGAGCATAAGATCAAAGGGTTATTTTAGCCAATCCTAGTTATGATTAGGTAACTAGTATCCTATCTGTCTCTCTCATAACATACTACGTAAACCATGCTAAGTAAATAAAAGAGCTCTAAGGGCATTGCCTGTAGGCTCCGCTGGCTTGGACATCCGCTGTCGACTCCTTTGTTCTCTCTCTAAGGCAATTAGCCTTCCTTTGTTCCATGATCACCTACATTTTTTGTCTTTTTTCATCCTTCAGGATCATTTTATCAATATGCAGCTGATCTTTTGTGCCTCTTGACTTTTTAAAGTTCCCTTTCTGTTCAGTTGAATATAGGGAGTTTTCAGTTAAGTATTTATATATAGATCTTGCAAGTACTCCTGTGAGGAGCTTGAACATTGTCGGAAGGCATGTAATTGGTTGATAATTACTGGGTTCATTGCCCTTTTGATTATCTTTTATTATCAGAAGTGTGCAGCCTGTTGTCATCTAATCTTCAGTTGTAGAATTTTGAAGTGGTTAAATCGCACTGCTATATGTTGATGGAGATTTGTTAGATGCTGTAACCAAAATCCATGCAGCTCATCTGGACCAGGTGCACTCCAATTTTTCACATCCTTTACTTGCCTCTTAATCATTTCAGTTGTTATTACAATATCATCCATTTGTTTTCCTTCAGTTTCTTTACAAATGTCTTTAATCCACAAGAAGTTTTTGTTATGTCCGGTTGAGCTTTCCCACATTTCTTTCCAAAATTTTAGAGCATCATCATTGCATGGGCCTAATTTCTTTTGCTCTGCGTTTTCTCCTAGTGGCGTATAGAATAATTGTTGGTTATTTCAAAATTGCGTGTTTTCTCTATATTGTTTCAGGTGTCCATCATATCTTTCAATTTTCTTTGGTGTAGCTGTTACCCACTGTTTTAATTCTTCCATAGTTTCAACAATCGTTTTCCTTTCTAGGTCATATATTTTGCATAGTCTGAGTTTTACTTTTCCAATTTTAAATTTTGAATCTTTCAAGTGTTTTAAGTTGCTAATGTCTGCACGAAATTTGGTTATTTTTCTTTCCAGCCAAATTTTCCATTTTGGGGTACCATGAGTTTTCTGGGGGCTTTGCAGCTTGTAACCAAGTTCCATGGTTACTATGGTAGCTGTGCTATACATGAACTGGTTTGTTTCCTTTAGCATGTTGGTTGGGATTGTTCTGATGACAACATTTTCATCATTCAGTAGATCTTTTACTGGTTTACTTTGTAACTGGTGCAAATTAGGGAGCCTTTCTCTTTCTGTGTTCTGGCTAATATGGGTTACTATTTTTCCATCAGTGATGTTTGCTGTTCTGTCAACTCATAATTTCTGTGTTGTTCCATAAGTTGTTCCTCTATTTATATATTTTATTCCACTATTGTGTCTACTTCCACCCTCCATTTGTCTTCCCTATTTTTTTTTAAATAAAGCTGGATTTTATTCTTAATACATAGGCCCTTTTGTCTTAAACATTTGGTATAAGATTTGCAATAAACCGTTTTGGAAGAAAAGAGAGAGGAAAGGCAGGCTTGGCTTCCCAAGATGAAGGCACTTTTAAAAAGAAAGCAGTAGAAAGTTGCTTCCTAAGCAGTGCCCAATTCTGAGAGAAGTTCTCAAAAATATTTCAGAGGCCTGCGGAACTGGGTGTGTGGCAAGTCCAGCAGAAATGGCTGGGAAAGCAGCCACCTTCGGATCACGGCCGGTATTTCTTCGCAAAGTTTTCCTACGACTGCCAGGACGGCTCAATTCTATTTTCAGCCTGCCTTTCAGCTACTTGGATTCCCATGTGAAAAATGCTTTTAAATGATTAAAAGCTAGAACAGCCCTACCAGGTGGCCTCACATTTACAAATCTGGTGCCATTCCAGGTTCTCAACTGACTCTCCCGGGCCTTGGTTTGCCTCAAAACCCAGGTAGAGATGCAGGAGTCCAAACCAGTTACCTCTTAGTAGAAGAGGAACACACGACCACCAGGCAGGGTGACCAAAACGGAAGCCAGCCATCTCAACCCTCCTGGTGAAAGAGAACAGTGGCTGGAGAAGTTCCTCTTTTTGACTGCTACTCCTGAGGCTCCCTAGCATGTGCAAGCCAAGGCCATTTTGTCTGGGAAACCTGGAAGAAGAACTTCCCCAACCTGTGGAACATTTGTCTTCCCTATTATGGTCATTGTCCTGTGTTGATTTTGCCACCTTTTCTAGTTCTTGCAATTGCAGTTCTGAAAACACTTTACTCCAGATGACAAACCTTCTCTGGTCTATTAATCGATGTTCAGTTATGTCACTACTTGGCTGTTTCCTTTTCCAAATTTCCACCATTCTTCTTTGAAAACCATGGGCTGTTCAGTTTGCCTCATAATAATATTTCATAATTTCTCAATTTTCTGCAAGAGTCCAAATTTTGCATTTACGTTGTTCCAGTAGCTTTGCAGCAGCCTGTCCTGGTCCTTCAACAGGGTCTGCTGAGTCCTGTAGCCCATTTGTCACCAGATGCCCAAGGGCTATAGCATCTGACGCGGTCCTTGTTGACCCGGGCGATGACTGATCCAGTATGGATTTCTGTTCATTTCCTCTCATCATAATTGATGGTTGGTGGACACAAATGGTCTGGCTTCACAGCTGAGACCTGTCTGGCTGGGAGACCCTTCAGCATATCTCTCAACCTCACAGAAGCACGCAAGCCCCTCCACCTCAACAAGGCCTGTGCCCATGGAGGGGGTGATGATGATTTATTTTATTCATTTATTTAATTTATACCCCATCCATCTAGACCAAAGTCTACTCTGGGCAGCTAACAACAATCCATAAAATAATAACAATATAAAATAAAACAACAATATTAATATAATTGAAGACGAGAAGAAATAGATTAGATGATGACGGGAGGGAAGGCATGCCTAAAGAGGCAGGTCTTAAGTTTGCTCTTAAAAGCACCCAACAAAGGAGCTAGACAAATTTGTAAAGGCAGACTGTTCCAGAGGCAAGCGGCCACTGCCAAGAAGGTCCGGTTTCTTGTTCTTTCTCTCTGGACCTCCCTTGGCATTAGGCCCCTCAGCTGCCCATCCTGGCTAGAATGAGTGATTCAGGTAGATCTAGGTGGGAGAAGGTGTTCTGCTAGATATTGAAGCCCTAAACCATTTAGGGCTTTATATGTCATCATTATTACTTTGAAATCAATGCGGAAACGAACAGGCAGCCAATGAAGGGTAGCCAGAGTGGGGGAGATATGCTAATGTTTTCTCATGCTGGTGAGAAGTCTGGCTGTCGCATTCTGCACCATTTGAAGCTTACGCATCAATCTCAAAGGTAGCCCCATGTAGAGTGCATTACAGTAATCTAATCTCGAGACTACAAGTGCATGGACCAGAGTGGTGAGTGCCCCAACATCAAGATAGGGACGCAGCTGGGCAATCTGCCACAGATGGAAATAGGCAGTGCAGACCACTGACACTACCTCGGTTTCCATGGTGGGCACTGGATCCAGGTGGATCCCCAAGCTGCGAACCTCACTCTTCGTGGTGAGAGTCACTCCCCAAAAAGAGAGGGAGCTACCCAAACCACTGATGGCAGGGCCACACACCCTCAGGACCTCTGTCTTGTCTGGGTTCAGCCTCAGTCCATTCACCTGCATCAATTGCTATATGGCCTCCAGGCAGCGCTGAAGGGATGAAATGGCATTCACTGTTGTTGGAAAAAAGGAGATGTAGAGCCCCACACCTCCTAATGACCTGACCTAGCGGCCTCATGTAGATATTAAACAGCATTGGGGAGATAATCGAGCCCTGCGGAACCCCACAATTGAGACTCCACAGAGCCGATACACTCTCCCCAAGCTGTACTCTCTGAGGACAGTCCTCCAAGAAGGACCGGAGCCAGGCAAGCACCAGACCACCAATGCCCAACCTGGAGAGCCTCCCCAGGAGGATACCGTGGTCAACGGTATTGAAGGCGGCTGAGATATCAAGAAGGACCAACAGAGACGTTTTGCCCCTGTCGGCCTCCCTCAACAGATCATCAAACAGGGCAACCAATGCCGTTTCCATACCGTGGTGTGGCCTGAAGCCTGACTGAAATGGGTCCAGGGTCTTGGGTTCATCCAAAAGAGCCTGGAGCTGGTCAGCCACCACCCTCTCTACCACTTCGCTCAGGAAAGAAACATTGGCGACGGGCCAATTGCCAATATCATCCACCGCCAAAATTGGTTTCTTCCTAATGGGCCTAATGAGTGTCTCCTTGAGGAGAGACCCATTAATTATTGCAGTAGCCCATTTTGTTGTTATACGCCTGGCTGCTTTGATGATGATGATTACATGCAGAGTATCAGTGTAATGGTAAATTTGGGAGTACAGGTGCTCATCATGACAGTTTCCATAACAAGCTGTGTCCCCATCAGGAGAGTCCCAAAATGCAGAATGCTGCATCAGGCTATATGAACAAATGAGAAACAGATATTTTGTGAAGGTAATAGCTCTTAATTACTTATTCTAGACCAAACAAACCTCAAATACTTGGCATTGCAACAGAGACTGCTTGTAATAATGTACTATTTCTGGGTATATCCAGTTCTCTCCCAACTGCATTGTGGACTGCAACTAACTCAGAAGGAACAGGAAAAGCTGGAAAGGGGGGTGGCAGATAATGGAATTGTCCCTGCTACTTAAAAAGACCTGGGCCTTCAACCTTGCATGGCCTGGCTTCACTACAGTACTGCTGTAGAGTACTGGTTCCCAAACTGTAGTGTAAAGAACTTTCACAGGGGGATAAAATTTTCCTGACTTGACAGGACAGGTTAGGAAAAGGTAGCTGGGAGGCTCATACATGGTAGTGGCAGAAGTGCAGTCCAAATGAGCAAAAATCAGGAACTCGGGATCACTGGCCTTTCCCTTCAAGCCAGAAATATTCTCGGATAGTATGATTAAAGTTGTGGTCCTGTGATAGGAAATCATTCCTGCTGCATTAGATTTTCTAAAATTCCAGTTTGATCCTGGAATATGCAACCATTCTTTGTTAAGATGTGAGCTGGAAGTGGTCCTGGATGTGAGGAAGCATGTTTAATCATGGGGCATCTTTGTTCTAAGATGTCCACATTATAAGGTTTATAGCTGTTTCTTAGCTCTCGGATGTTTACCATAGGTTCAGTAAGATCAAAAAGGAGAGGAGGATTTGATAGCTTCAAGGCTCTAATCAAAGAAAAGACACCACCTGGGTTTGCTTTCTCAATTAAACACAGTGGGAAGAGATCCATGGCAGATTTCTGCTTAGACACAGAAGGACTAGAGGACTTGATATCGGCCATAGAATTAGAGTTGTCTGTGAGTTCTTGAGACCTTGAAGTTTATTTGGATCAGTGCATACAACCTTGAAAGGAAAGTCCGATGCTGCAAAGAAGAATACTGCATAGGAACCTGGAATGTAAGATCTATGAACCTTGGTAAGCTGGATGTGGGCAAACAGGAGATGGTAAGAATCAACATTGACATCCTGGGCATCAGTGAACTAAAATGGATGGGAATGGGCGAATTCAATTCAGACAATTACCATATCTACTATTGTGGGCAAGAATCCCGTAGAAGAAATGGAGTAGCCCTCATAGTCAACAAAAGAGTGGGAAAAGCTGTACTGAGATACAATCTCAAAAATGATAGAATGATTTCAATACGAATCCAAGACAGACCTTTCAACATCACAGTCATCCAGGTTTATGCACCAACCACCGATGCTGAAGAGGCTGAAATTGACCAATTCTATGAAGACTTACAACTCCTTCTAGAACTGACACCAAAGAAAGATGTTCTTCTTCTTATAGGGGACTGGAATGCTAAAGTAGGGAGTCAAGAGATAAAAGGAACAACAGGTAAGTTTGGCCTTGGAGTTCAAAACGAAGCAGGGCATAAGCTAATAGAGTTTTGTCAAGAGAACAAGCTGGTCATCACAAACATGCTTTTCCAACAAAACAAGAGGCGACTCTACACATGGACATCACCAGATGGGCAATACCGAAATCAGATTGATTCTGTTCTCTGCAGTCAAAGATGGAGAAGCTCTATACAGTCAGCAAAAACAAGACCTGGAGCTGATTGTGGCTCTGATCATCAGCTTCTTATAGCAAAACTCAATCTTAAACTGAAGAAAGTAGGAAAAACCACTGGGCTAGTCAGGTATAATCTAAACCAAATCCCTAATGAATACACAGTGGAAGTGAAGAACAGATTTAAGGAACTCGATTTGGTGGACAGAGTGCCTGAAGAACTATGGATGGAGGCTCGTAACGTTGTACAGGAAGCAGCAACAAAAACCATCCGAAAGAAAAAGAAATGCAAGAAAGCAAAGTGGCTGTCCAACGAGGCCTTACAAATAGCAGAGAAGAGAAACAAAATGCAAGGGAAATAGGGAAAGTTACAGAAAATTGAATGCAGATTTCCAAAGAATAGCAAGGAGAGACAAGAGGGCCTTCTTAAATGAACATTTCAAAGATGTAGAGGAAAATAATAGAAAGGGAAAAACCAGAGATCTGTTCAAGAAAATTGGAGATATTAAAGGAACCTTTTGTGCAAAGATGGACATGATAAAGGACAAAAATCAAGAAGAGGTGGCAAGAATACAGAGAGGAATTATACCAGAAAGATATGGATGTCCGGGACAACCCAGATAGTGTAGTTGCTGACCTTGAGCCAGACATCCTGGAGAGTGAAGTCAAGTGGGCCTTAGAAAGCATGGCTAACAACAAGGCTAGTGGAGGTGATGGCATTCCAGTTGAACTATTTAAAATCTTAAAAGATGACGCTGTTAAGGCGCTACACTCAATATGCCAGCAAGTTTGGAAAACTCAGCAGTGGCCAGAGGATTGGAAAAGATCAGTCTACATCCCAATCCCAAAGAAGGGCAGTGCCAAAGAAAGCTCCAACTACTGTACAATGGCACTCATTTCACATGCTAGCAAGGTTATGCCCAAAATCTGACAAGGTAGGCTTCAGCAGTATGTGGACCGAGAACTCCCAGAAGTACAAACTGGATTTCGAAGGGGCAGAGGAACTAGAGACCAAATTGCTAACATGCACTGGATTATGGAGAAAGCCAGAGAGTTCCAGAAAAAACATCTACTTCTGCTTCATTGACTACGCAAAAACCTTTGACTGTGTGGACCACAACAAACTATGGCAAGTTCTTAAAGAAATGGGAGTGCCTGATCCCCTTATCTATCTCCTGAGAAATCTCTATGTGGGACAGGAAGCAACAGTTAGAACTGGATATGGAACAACTGACTGGTTCAAAATTGGGAAAGGAGTACAACAAGGCTGTATATTGTCTCCCTGCTTATTTAACTTATATGCAGAATACATCATGCGAAAGGCAGGACTGGAGGAATCCCAAGCCGGAATTAAGATTGCCGGAAGAAATATCAACAACCTCAGATATGCAGATGATACCACTCTGATGGCAGAAAGTGAGGAGGAATTAAAGAACCTCTTAATGAGGGTGAAAGAGGAGAGCACAAAAAATGGTTTGAAGCTCAACATCAAAAAAACTAAGATCATGGCCACTGGCCCCATCACCTCCTGGCAAATAGAAGGGGAAGATATGGAGGCAGTGACAGATTTTACTTTCCTGGGCTCCATGATCACTGCAGATGGTGACAGCAGCCCCGAAATTAAAAGACACCTGCTTCTTGGGAGGAAAGCGATGACAAACCTAGACAGCATCTTCAAAAGCAGAGACATCACCTTGCCGACAAAGGTCCGCATAGTCAAAGCTATGGTTTCTCCAGTAGCAATGTATGGAAGTGAGAGCTGGACCATAAAGAGGGCTGACCGCCGAAGAATTGATGCTTTTGAACTGTGGTGCTGGAGGAGACTCTTGAGAGTCCCCTGGACTGCAAAGAGAACAAACCTATCCATTTTGAAGGAAATCAACCCTGAGTGCTCACTGGAAGGACAGATCCTGAAGCTGAGGCTCCAATACTTTGGCCATCTCATGAGAAGAGAAGACTCCCTGGAAAAGACCCTGATGTTGGGAAAGTGGGAAGGCAAGAGGAGAAGGGGACGACAGAGGGCGAGAAGGTTGGACAGTGTCATCAAAGCTACCAACATGAATTTGACCGAACTCCGGGAGGCAGAGGAAGACAGGAGGACCTGGCATGCTCTGGTCCATGGGGTCACGAAGAGTCGGACATGACTTAACAACTAAACAACAAAGTACAACCTTGCTGTAGAGAAAGTGCAAGTCATCTTTCTGTGTTGCATTTTGGGTGTTCCTAACTGGGAAGTATACACAACTATGCATTTGGAGTAGGCCAGTTGGAAACTAGAGCATGGATCCAGACTATAAAATTCTGGTTGCATCTTCACTTTTTAACCGCAAATCCTGGTTATGGGCATTTTATGTTAATGGTTTCCTATACTAGTTAGTGGTCACTTTTGGTCCAGCAGAAAATTAGATCTACTGGCATTCCTCTGGACTCCATTCTAATGCTTGGAGAACAACAAGCATTGAGAGTATTGTCCCAGAGTCTATATGATATTAAGAGACAAGATCTGTTTTCACTAACAAACAGAAACTGCTCACATATTGCAAATAGTGTGTTGCCAATATATGGGTCTTCTGCAGCTTATTTAACAACTCTTGAAACATCCCAGGCTCATAAAGCATTTATGCATGCTAGATTCAATCTTCTACCTTCCAGAGTAATTTTTTGGGAATTCACCATCAAGAGAGAAATTGTCCATGCATGGCTAATTTGTCCCCTCCTGCAAACATTGCAAGGGTATCCTGAAGTGGTTGGTTATGTATTGTTTGTCAGACCAGAATTTTTATGTTACTTCTCAAGTTGCTAACTTTTTCTTGGTGTAATACAAAGAAGGGCCTATTTGATACTTGATAACTTGTCATTGCTTTTTAAAAACTTTCTGTGTTCTTTGTATTGTGTGTCAGTTGGTTGGCATGTATCTGAACAGGTCATATGACCATAATTAACTTATTGATTGATTGAATCTGTTCTTCCTTTGTTTACAAATCCTTTATAATTTGACCTTGTGAGTTTAATCTTTTCTCCAATATGTTCAGTTGATCAGTAATATTAACTAGTTATCTCTCTAGTCTCTTATATTTCTTTGAATTCCTGATAGCTTTTATACAAGAAATTTGCATTTTCAGCATTTTTCAGCATCATATCTTGTGAAGGACAGGAGGCTAGTGAGTCGTCCTCAACAAAAAGTGGACAGGAGGAAGCGTGTGAATGTAGAGAGTGTGTGCTCATAGAAATAGAGGAGGAAGGAATAAAGGAGAAGAAGGCAATAGAAGTGTGTCTGGCGGAAGACAAGGAGGAGGACAAAGGGGAGGAGCAGGATCTAATAGTGTGGGAGGAGGTTATAAAAGAGTGGGTAACACGCAGGAATTCAGAGTGGAAAACAGACCAGACACAAAAAGGTACCAAAGATTGCGTGGTGCAAACTGGGGAGAATGAGAAAATGCCTGACAAGGTCTGTGACTTTTTGAAGGATTTCCCCAACCTTAAGACCGGTGGAGGTTTACTCCCGGATCCAGTAGGGGCCTAGAAATGAAGGAAGAGGGGTGAGACCACTAGAATGGACGGTTGTAGTTTACCCCCGCAACCAAGGTGGAGGGAGGAAAGTGATCTGTCCCAGTCCCTCTTACAACAATCCACCACCCGAAGGGGACTGGGTGAGACACCCCTGTTGTGGGACAGTGTGCACAGTAAGGAGTACCCCCTTGAGGGTGATAACCGATCGCGAGCGCTTTGGTCCAGCCCCAATGTAAGGAGTGACATATTTACGCCGGGAGCTAAGATTTCAAGTTATAAGACTAGTCCAGAACTGAGCTGTTTTGATCCGTTTAATTTAGTTGATCCAGAGGTTGATGTTAATAAAGTTGAGTCTGTTGGACTTTCAAAACCGTCTCCGTCTCTTATTCCCGCCAAAATGAGGGAACCGTCACCAATTTTTGAAGAACCTGATCACATATCTTCTTTGTTGTTCTCTTCCTTTAACATTTATTTTATAGCAGTAAATAGATTAAAAATTTCCACTCATTCCTCATATCCCCTTCTTTAGCTTCAGTGAAAGAATCTGATTGAGCTGTTACACCTATTTTATTTTTTTCTTCTAAGACATGTTGTTCCTTATTTTAATTGGGAAGGGGAGGGGAACCATCTAGGAGTTAAATAAACTGAAATTTAATCCAGACAGGAAAGAGATGCTCCTGGTAAATGGAAAGGCAGATCAAGGAATAGGGATTCAGCCTGTACTGGATGGAGTTACACTCCCTCTGAAAACACAAATACATTGCTTGGGTGTGCTCCTGGATTTGCATCTGAGCCCAGATGTCCAGGCTTGAGTGGTGACCAGGAGTTCCTTTGCACAGTTAAAACCTGTCTGCCAGCTGCACCCATTCCTGGAGAGGTCTGACTTAGCTACATGCCTTAGTTAAATCCCGGCTGGATCACTGTAATATGCTGTACATACGCCTGCCTTTGGAAAGTACTCAAAAACTTCACCAGGTCCAAAATGCTACAGCCAGATTGTTAACTGGGGCTGGTTATAGGGATCACATAACCCACTGTTACAGCAGACCCACTGGCTACTGATCTGTTTCTGGGCACAATTCAAAGTGCTGATTTTAACCTATAAAACCCCTAAATGGCTTGGGTCCAACTATCTCAAAAACCATATCTCCCTTTATGAACCTGCCCAGGTGTTAAGAACATCACAGGTTGTCTTTCTCTCAGTCCCACCACCCTCACAGGAATACTTGGTGGCAATATAGGAGAGGGCCTTCTCTGTCACTGCTTCCAGACTCTGGAACTCCCTTCTACAAAAGGCCAGGCTGGCCCCATGTTTGTTTGTCCTACATGTAGGTGAATATCTTTTTCTTCAGGCAGGCTTTTCCTTAGTGACTGGCTGTCTAGGAGACAATAAACAGGATGGTTTATATTTTGTTCTAAATCTGTTTTCTTGTAATGCTTTTATGTAACATTTGTAATATAATGCTATTATTTTCTCTTTATTCATATAATTAATTCCGGCAGCTGGAGGAATGTGTTTCTAATCTTCGCACTATTAGGGAGCAGCCCAGGTAGGTGGGGCTCATCAACCTTGGAAGGCAGCCCATATAGGAGAAGGAAAACTCTGATTTCAAACCTCCACCGCCTTGTGGCTATATCCACTGATGAAAAAGGCTTCAGGAGTTAACCTCGAGGCAAAATCCGGAGCCAGAGTCCCAGAGGCAGTTCGTGCTGTTCTGGCAACTCCTGCGAAGTCACTGGAACCAGTTGTATTGGCTCTTGCCTTTCCATTGGACTATTTCAGTGATGTGGAGAGGGGGGATTTGCTGCTTGGGTAACAGCCTATCTATCCTCCATATTATTTCACCCAGGCTTCATGCTCTGGAGAGGACACTCCAGCTTCGCATACAGCATTGAAATAACACAGGAAGTAGCAGTTACTAGTTATAAGTCTTTGCTCGATAGGCTTAGAGCATGACACCAGGGGCTACTTCTGAGGGTGGGAGAGGTCATTGCACCTCACTAGGTAGCTACCGCCCAACTTAAGCTGGGCAGCCCCCAGCCAGTAAGGTGCTGCCTCGCCACGGTCTGTTAACCTCACGAGGTGCATGGGGTTTAGGGTGAAAGCCGACAAGCATATGGATAACCCGGCACCATGCAACAATCATAAGAAAACTTCTGCCCTAAAGTTGGACACCTGGAATGTTCGGACAATGACCCCTGGCTTTTCTGACGACCTGCAGGAAATAGATGACGTGCGCAAGACAGCTGTCATCGACATGGAACTGAGTAGGCTGCAGATGGATATTGTTGCCCTGCAAGAGACAAGATTGCCAGACATGGGATCTGTCAAAGAAAAAAAATTCTCATTCTTCTGGAAGGGAAAACCATTGAATGAGACCAGGGAACATGGTATTGGCTTTGCGGTCATAAATACTCTGCTGAGATCCATTGTTCCACCTACTGTGGGGAGTGAAAGAATCCTGTCTCTGCAGCTCCACTCTCAGCGGGACTGGTCACCCTCATCAGTGCATATGCACCAACACTGTAATCTACAACAGAAGTCAAAGACAAATTCTATGACGATCTGGCAGCTACTAACAAAAAAATCCCCGAGAGAGAGCCACTGTTTATTCTCGGAGACTTTAACTCTAGAGTTGGTGCTGATCACTGATTCTTGGCCCACTTGTCTAGGCAGTTTTGGCATTGGGAAGATGAATGAAAATGGCCAATGCTTGCTGGAGTTTTGCTGTTACTATGGTCTTTGTCTCAGCAACACGTTCTTTAATACGAAGCTTCAACACAGAGTTTCCTGGAGACATCCAAGATCAAAGCATTGGCATCAGCTCGATTGATCCTCACTAGACGCTGTAGCCTTCCTAGTATTACGATCACACACAGTTATCAGGGTGCTGATTGCGATACTGATCACTCCCTGGTGTGTAGTAGAGTAAAACTGCGAACAAAGAGATTGTATCACACGAAAAAGAAAGGAAGACCACGTATTGACATCAGCAAGACTCGCAATCAGAGAAAAGTGGAGGAATTTGCCCAAGCGCTTGAGGAAACCCTTCCAGGCCCAGCTGATGCAAATGCACCTGAACGATGGGAACATTTCAAGAACGCCGTTTATAACACCACCTTGTCCACATTTGGCAAGAAGACGAAAAAGACGGCAGACTGGTTTGAAACCCATTCGGAGGAGTTGATGCCAGCCATCGAGGAAAAGAGGAGAGCTCTAGCAGCATACAAAGCCTGTCCTAGTGAGTACAACTTGCAGGCTCTTCTACTTGCTTGTAGAAAAGTCCAACATGCTGCCAGGAGATGTTCTAACGATTATTGGCTTCAGCTCTGCTCTCAGATACAGATAGCAGCAGACACAGGTAACATCAAGGGAATGTATGACAGTATCAAGCAGGCTTTAGGTCCAATACAGAAGAAATCTGCTCCCTTGAGGTCTGCTACAGGCATGATCATCCAGGACCGAGCACAGCAGATGGAACACTGGGTGCAGCACTACTCTGAGCTATATTCCAGAGAGAATGTAGTAACCGAAGAGGCATTAAATAACATTGAGTGCCTGCCTGTCTTGGAAGAGTAGGACAGCGAACCAACTTTAGCAGAAATAAAAGCGGCCTTGGATTCCCTCGCCTCCAGCAAGGCACCTGGGAAGGATAACATCCCTGCTGAAGTGCTGTAAAGACATCATCACCACTGAGCTGTATGAAATATTTTGTCTTTCCTGGAGGTAAGGTGGAGTACCACAGGACATGAAGGATGCAAACATCATCACATTGTATAAGAACAAAGGAGACAGGGGCGACTGCAATAACTACAGTGGCATCTCTCTTCTCAGCGTTGTAGGGAAGCTGCTTGCCCGTGTTGTGCTGAAGAGACTCCAGGTGCTTGCAGACAGAGTCTATCCAGAATCACAGTGTGGATTTTGAGCTAATAGATCCACCACTGACATGGTACATTCCCTCAGACGTTGCAGGAGAAATGTAGGGAACAACGACAGCCACTCTTTGTGGCCTTCATAGATCTTGCAAAGGCCTTTGATTTGGTTAGCAGGGACGGCCTTTTTAAAATACTTCCCAAGATTGGATGTCCACCTCGACTCCTTAACATCATCAGGTCCTTTCATGAGGAAATGAAGGGCACTGTAGTTTTTGATGGCTCAACATCAGATCCCTTTGATATCCAAAGCGGAGTGAAACAGGGCTGTGGCCTCGCACCGACCCTGTTTGGGATCTTTTTTGCTGTCATGCTGGAGCACGCCTTTGGAACTGCAACAGAAGGTGTCTATCTCCAGACTAGATCAGATGGAAAGCTCTTTAATCTCTCTAGATTAACAGCGAAGACCAAAGTCCAGCTGAAATGCATGCGGGACTTGCTCTTCGCCAATGATGCAGCTGTTGTTGCCCACTCTGTTGAAGACCTCCAACAACTGATGAATCGTTTTAGTAAGGCCTGTCAAGACTTTAGATTAACAGTCAGCCTGAAGAAAACACAAGTCATGGGCCAGGGCGTGGACTCACCTCCCTCTGTTACCATCTCCACGCATGAATTGGAGGTTGTTCATGACTTTGTGTACCTTGGCTCAACAATCTCTGACACTCTCTCCCTAGATGTCGAGCTGGATAAACGCATTAGCAAAGCAGCTACCATGTTCTCTAGACTCACAAAGAGAGGATGGCTTATTAAGAAGTTGACGGCATATACTAAGATCCAGGTCTATAGAGGATGTGTTCTGAGTACACTCCTGCATTTTTGGTATCACCTGGCAGGACAGGGGACAGATTGTATTTGTCTTCAGTGTGGAAGGGATTGTCACTCTCGAATTGGTCTTCTCAGCCACACTAGACGCTGTTCCAAGTCCTCTATTCAGAGCACGTTACCATAGTCTCTCAAGACTGAAGGATGCCTAATCTAATCTATATTAATTAGCTTTTAATATTTTGTTTTTAATGATATAAACTGCCTTCTAAAACTTTAAAGCCAGTAAGTTTAAAATTGAGGGGGAAACAGCTTGGGGTCTAAACACAGGTTTAAAAACAGACCAGTCCAAAGGTCAGTTGGAATTAAGAGGTCAAGAGGTCAAGGCTGTAGGCTTCAGTTTCCCAGAGAATTACATCAGCTAACCCTTTCAGGATTGCAAATTTGATTAAGAGAGTACTACAGGCCCCAGGGACCACTCTAATCAGGGCTCTATAGCCCTTTGCAATCAGCCAGAAGGGCAAGGGGAGGAGCTAGGAAAGAGCATAAAGCCCAGGCCTCCTAGTGAGTGCCCTTGCTTGAGCGCAAGCGCCTCCTGCAACAAAGTATTGCACTGCAACAAAGTGCAGGGTAAGTAGACACAGCAAGTTTGGCAGCTCTGTGAGTTCAGCAGCAGGGCAAGGAAGTCAGGGCCTCAGATACTGCCTGTCACTTCCCTTGAGAAAAGATTTGTCAAGCTCTAAACAAATATCAGTATGCAGTCAGACAGACAGCAGTGGTTTGGGGGCTATTCCGTATTTTGCACTGAATGTCATATGTATGACCATATGCCTCTTGGGCAAAAGTCATGGGTTTGTCCTCATTGCAAGGAGCTCCAAAAACTCAGGGAATGGGTTCACTCCCTTGGGGTCTTGGTTGCTGACCAGGAAAAGCAGGGACAGGGAGAGAGGGACCACAGTGAGACTTCCAGGGACCTTGTCCCACCCACAGACAAGTAGCCCCTCAGCTGCTGGGATTGGAATTTTGTGGGCTGGAGGATGCCAATCTGGACAAGAGGGAAACCATCCCCTAGAGAGGATCCCTTCTACAGGTGACAGGCCCATATCCAGTTGCACTGAGGATACTCCTCGTGGGGAGGAGGGAAGGGGGCTTCTGGTAGTGGGCGATTCGATTATCAGGAACATAGAGCTAGAGGATCCATGGCTGTTTTTAGGACTGCACAGTGACTTGCCTGCCTGGTGCAAAGGTTGTGGACATCACGTCTCATTTGGGTAGGCTTGTACAGAGTGCTGAGGACAACGTAGCAGTGGTGGTGCATGTCGGCACAAACGACATGGGGAAATGTAGCCACGAGGTCCTGGAGGCCAAATTTAGATGGTTAGGGAGGAAGCTCAAAGCCAGGACCTCAAAAGTAGTGTTCTCAGAAGTGCTACCTGTTCCACACGCAGGGCCAGCTAGGCAGGCAGAGCTCAGGGGTCTCAATGCGTGGACAAGACGTTGGTGTCAGGGGAAGGAGTTTCGATTCATTAGGCACTGGGGAACATTTTGGGACAAGCTGGGCCTGTACAAGAGAGACAGGTTTCACTTGAATGAACACAGAACCAGACAGCTAGTGCGTAACATTAAAAAGGTGGCAGAGCAGCTTTTAAACTGAATCCTGGGGGAAAGCCGACTGGAGCTGAGCAGCATCCGGTTCAGGACTCCTCATCCCTGTGGCATGAGGGTAGAGAACCACAAAGTGATGACAGTGTAGGAATTAGGACTGGGAGCATCATGGGGTGTGATAGTTGGTCCACTGGAATGAGAAGCTGTGGAAAAAAAGAAAAAAAACAAGCAGCCCTTCTGGGGGGACCCCGTACGCAGCTGCTTTTATGCAAATGCCCGAAGTGTCCGAGCAAAGATGGGAGAGCTGGAACATTTGGTCGCTAGGGATAACATAACGGAAACCTGTGGAATTCGGAGAGTCAGTGGGATACTGCAATCCCAGGCTATAAATTCTATAGGAGGGATAGGGAGGGGTGTGTTGGGGGTGGGGTGGCCATCTATGTCAAAGAAAGGGTAGAATCCAGCAGAATGGAGATGGATGGCAGGTCTGACTCCAACATAGAATCACTACCAGGCCCAAGGAGTGATGTGATAGTGGGGGGGGGGGGCTTTAAATGAGGAGACAAATCAGAGAGGTGTCCAAGATTGCAATCACGGGGGGACTTCAGTTATCCTCACATTGACTGGGTCGATGCGTGCTCGGGTCAAGAAAAAGAGACTGGGTTTCTTGACATGCTAAATGACTGTGCCTTGGAGCACCTTGTCATGGAGCCCACCAGAGGCTAGGTGACTCTGGATTTAATATTGAGTGGTACTCGGGACCTGGTTAGGAACATGAATGTCACTGAGCCGCTAGGAAATAGTGACCATGTTGCAATCTCTTTCGCCATGCATGTTGGGGGGAGAGTGTCAAGAAAATCTGACACAAAAACCCTTGATTTCCAAAGGGCAGACTTCCCTCACATGAGGAAACTAGTTAGAAAGAAGTTGAAAGGGAAGGTAAAAAGAATCCAGTCTCTCCAGAGTGCATGGAGCCTGTTTAAAACAATGGTAGTAGAGGCCCAGCAGAAGTGTATACCTCAAAGAAAGAAGGGCTCAATTAAGTCCAAGAGGCTGCCGGCATAGAATCATAGAAAAGTGAAGTTGGAAGGGGCCTACAAGGCCACCAAGTCCAACCCCCTGCTCAACACAGGAATACAATCAAAGGATATCTGCCAGGTGATTATCTACATTTCTCTTGAATGCCTCCAGTGTTGGAGCACTCACCAACTCCTGAGGTAACTGGTTCCACTGTCGTACTGCTCTAACAGTTAGGAAGCTTTTCCTGATATTCAACCAAAATCTGGCTTCCTTTAACTTGAGCCCATTGTTGCCTGTCTTGCACTCTGGGATGATCGAGAACAGATCCTGTGCGTCCTCTGTATGACAGCTTTTCAAATATTTGAAAAGTGCTATCATATCACCCCTCAACCATATTTTCTCAAGGCAAAACATGCCCAATTCTTTCAGTCTTTCCTCATAAGGCTTGGTTTCCAGTTCCCTGATCATCCTTGTCGCCCTCCTCTGAACTTTTTCCAATTTGTTAGCATCCTTCTTGAAGTGTGGTGTCCTGAACTGGACACAATCCTCAAGGTGAGGCCTAATCGGTGCTGAATAGAGGGGGACTAGCACTTCACGGGATTTGGAAACTATACTTCAATTAATGCAGCCTAAAATAGCTGTGACGATCGCCCCACGTCACTCATGCCATTCATAGTCATGAGCTGATTTGCATGAGCCTATGAGAGGACTGGAGAGGCGGAGTCAGCAGCTACATGAGGTTTGGCGGGAGAAGGAGGAGTCAGAGAGAGAGATAAGGGCTGGTTAGTCAGAGAGAGAGGGAACAGATACTGAGTGATAAGGCTGGTAAAGAAAATAGGTAGAGAAGGTGGTAATGATATTGCAAGAGAAAAGAAGTATGTACTGAGAGAACTGTTAATGATTTGCTTGTGTATAATGTGTATCTGAAGAACTTCTGTTATTATTAAATCTGCTTCACTTCAATAAATAAGTTCTGTTTGTGTTCACAAGTGTCCTGACAAACGTTATTTATATTGTGGATTGAGGTAATCCACTGGTGGCAGTGAGAGGAAAATGCGACGTGAGCCTTTGTGAGGGCAAAACACGCAGGTGCCACAAGGGTGAACACCACAATAGCATTTGCCTTTTTTGTAGCCTTTTTGTCACATGGTTAACGAGTAGAGTTAGAGAGGCTTTAAAGGGCAAGGAGGGGTCCTTCCTTAAATGGAAATCCTTCCCAAATGAACAGCCCCTCCTGACTAATGAATTAAATCAGATACAGGTTAAAAGAGAGGATGTTTTAGAACTAATCGATAAATTGAAGATCAATAAGTCACCAGGCCCAGATGGCATACACCCAAGGTAATTAAGGACCTGAGGAATGAAGTTGCTGATCTCTTAACTAAAATATACAACTTGTCCCTTAAAATGGCCACAGTGCCAGAGGACTGGAGGATAGCACGTGTCACGCCAATCTTTAAAAAGGGAAGGAGGGGTGACCCAGGAAACTACAGGCCGGTTAGCCTAATGTCTGTTCCAGGGAAGATGGTGGAGAGCCTCATCCAAGATAAAATCTTTAAACACATAGAAGAACAAGCCTTGCTGAGGGAAAATCAGCATGGCTTCTGTAAGGGTAAGTCTTGCTTCACAAACCTTTTAGAATTCTTTGAAAAGGTCAACAGGCATGTGGATGCAGGCGGACCAGTGGATATTGTCTATCTGGATTTTCAGAAGGCATTTGATGTGGTCCCTCACCAAAGGCTGCTGAGAAAACTCCACAGTCAGGGGAAAAGAGGGCAGGTCCTCTTATGGATTGAGAATTGATTGAGAACCAGGAAACATAGAGTAGGTGTCAATGGGCAATATTCACAATGGAGAGAGGTGAAAAGCAGTGTGCCTGGGACCTGTCCTGGGACCAGTGCTTTTCAACCTGTTCATAAATGACCTGGAGACAGGGATAAACAGTGAGGTGGCCAAGTTTGCAGATGACATGAAACTTTTCCGGGTGGTGAAGACCAGAAGGGATTTTCCAAGACCAGAAGGATCTCTCCAAACTGGGAGAATGAGCGGCAAAATGGCAAATGTGTTTCAATATAAGAAAATGTAAAGTAATGCACATTGGGGCAAACAATCAAAACTTTATTTATCAACTGATGGGTTTTGAGTTGTCCGTGACGGATCAGGAAAGAGATCTTGGTGTGCTGGTGGACAACTCAATTAAAGTGTCAACCTAGTGTGTGGTGGCAGTGAAGAAGGGCAATTCCATGCTAGGTATCATTAAAAAGGGGATTGAAAATAAACCAGCCAACATTATAATGCCATTGTGCAAAATGCTGATAAGGCCGCACGTGGAGTATTGTGTACAGTTCTGGTCGCAGCACCTCAAAAAAGACATAGTGGAACTGGAAAAGGTGCAGAAGAGAGAGACTAAAATGATTACTGGGCTGGGGCACCTCCCTTACGAGGAAAGGCTACAGCGTTTGGGGCTCTTGAGTCTAGAGAAAAGGCGCCTGAGGGGGGACATGATTGAGACATATAAAATTATGCAGGTGGTGGATAAAGTGGATAGAGGGAAGCTCTTTTCCCTCTCATGCAATACCAGAATCAGAGGACATCCACTCCAATTGAGTGTTGGGAGAGTGAGAACAGACAAAAGAAAATATTTCTTGACCCAGCGTGTTGTTGGAACTCCTCGCCACAGGATGTGGTGATGGCATCTGGCCTAGATGCCTTTAAAAGGGGATTGGACAGATTCCTGGAGGAAAAGTCCATCACAGGTTACAAGCCATGATGGGGATGTATAATCTCCAGGCTTAAAAGGAAGGTACCTCAAAATGCCAGATACAGGGGAGGGGTATCAGGGGACAGGTAACTAGTTGTCTCGTGTGCTCCCAGAGGCATCTGGTGGGGCCACTGTGAGATACAAGAAGCTGGAATAGATGGGCCCTTGGCCTGATCCAGCAGGGCTCTTCTTATGTTCTTGGTTCCTTTTTTAGGAGAAAAGCAGGGTAAAAACATTTAAGATAAATAAAACAAATAAATGATTATTACCATCATGAAGTACCTTGCAGTAGAAGCTCCTGTTCTAAATGCAGAAGAAAGCGGGGGAAAGAAATTTGTGGTGCATTGCTCCCAAAGGCTAGGAGAAGGAGAAAGGATTTGGAAAAAAAGTATTCTAGAGTAACTGTCCATTTCTGTTCAGAATGGAAGCTGATGGAGAACAGCCTCACATTATAGCCTAAATGACAATAATTACAATGGTCTTCTTGTGGGAAGAGATCCCAGCAAATAAAGTACAGAATTCTTTATAGTAGCACAGAAATATAGAATGTATACAGAACATGTGCCTGTTTACAGGCCCATCCCTTACATTTCCAGAGACTATTGGAGATTCACAGTATAGAAAACCACATTTAAAGTATGTGTGCATTTTATGCATGAGGTGGGGAAAATATCCTTGGTGGCAACCCTCTGGTGATTTTCACAAGTGCTCTTGTCTTAATAAGGAGAAGTAATTCCTCTATAATGAAAAGTATAAGTGTATGCACATAATATATGCTTCTAACAGCTAGCTGTTTTAATTTTTTTTGTCTTGAACTGTAATGTTTGGGGATTTGGGCAGTTTGTTAAATAAATGATGACTTGCTGTACTGCCTCATTTTCTAAAAACATCTAGTCACAAACCACAATCACTTGCAGGAAATGGAATGTTTATTTGAACGTATTATACAAGGGTCTGGATGTGAGCTGTGGGATTTTTACACCTCATAGCAATGGTATTACAATTTATTTACATCTTCATGTTGGCAGCTGTACAAACTGTTATGAAATAGGACAATCACACCTTAGGGAGCAGCAATTATGGGTAAAGTTATAAATAACATGAAGGAGGGGAAGTGTTTGACACTTAAGTAAAAGAGAATAGAATGAAGTCTGGCCAATCTTCAGAACACCATTCTCTAGCTCATTATGATGGCATGCTCTAATTAAACTTAAAATGCTGTATGAACAGGCCAAACTACTAAATCCCTCCCATTCATGACACAGAGCTGCTGCAAACCCATGAAGAGTAAAGTTGTTTTAGTTATGTCAGTGTGATGATGACATCACTCTCAAATGTATTAATGCATAATTAATGCCATATGTAAAAATGCTAATGGATATTGAATTTGAATGTCAGTTGTAAGTCTATGTTGAGTTTACAGAGTAACAATCTGTTATTTTTCTCCTGGGACTTCCATGAATTATTAGAATTTTGTTTTACAAAGAACATGTTTCCTATATGTACATATTTTAGATATAATCGTTAATATTGTTTTAAAAAGCAATTCAAATACAAGGCACTATTAATAAAACAAAACTGGTTCTGTAAAAGTAACAAATGAGGTAACTATAAACACAAAATAAAATTCTGCACTGCACAGGTTCACAGTCAATTGAGTTTAGTAATGCAAGTCTGTTCTTTATGCTGATTTTAAATTCATTAGAAATGTTTTTTTAATTAAAATGTTGGCACTATGAAGTTTTTCAGCTGTCTAACTGATACTAACTATTCCTTATCAGTACCACAATCAGCTCCTCATCTAGTTTTGGCAAACAGAATGCAGTTCTCCATCTCTCAATTATGTAGTTTCTTTTATTTCTATATTGGCCATATATACAGTTTTTCTGTTCAGCTGTCTGAAGCATGTATTTGCAATAAACAGATTATTGGCTTCACATAATTCTATGAGTTGTTCTCCTGCTTCATTTCTGATCCCTAGGCCAAATTCTCCAACAACACTTGGTTCTGCTTGGTTTTTTGCTTTTGCATTCTAGTCACCAATGATTATCAACGTGTCTTGTTTTGGTGTGTAATCAGTTTCCTTCTGGATACTTGCGTACTGTTTCTTCTTTAGCATGTGTAGACAAATCAGGGGACAGGGATTCAGCTGGTACTGGATGGGGTTACACTTCCTCTGAAAAGTCAGGTTTGCAGCTTGGGTGTGTTCTTGCATTCAACACTGTACATGGATGCACAGGCTTCAGCAGGGGCAAGAAGTGCATCTGCAGAGCTAAACCTGATTCCTTGAGATGTCCGATCTGATCAAGGTGACACATGTCTTACTGACATCCCACTTGGATAATTGCAGTATGTTCTATGAGGAGCTGCCTTGGAAGAGTCTTTGGAAACTTCAGCTACTACAAAATGCCGCAGCTAGACCACTGACTGGCACTGGTTACAGCAGGAATATAACTGCCTTGTGTTATAACAGTTTTACTGACTGCCAATCTGTTTCCAGACCCAATTCAAAGTGCTGGTTATTACTTGTAAAGCCCTATACAGCTTGGGTCCAGGTTATTTGAAGGATTGTATCACCTCTTATGAGCCTTCTCAGCTTTTAAGTTCTTCTGTGGGGGCCCTGCTCTCAGTTTCACCACCTTCTCAAAGCTCATTTGGTGAGGACATGAGAGAAGGCCTTCTCAGTGGTTGTTCCCAGGTTTTGGAATGTGCTGCCCCGAGGTGGGCCCCATTACTCTTGCCCTTCCACCATCAAGCAAAAATCTTCCTTCTCAGTTGGGCTTTTAAGAAACAAGGGTCTTAGGAATGCTATGTTTAATAAACTTAGAATTTTTAAAATATTTTTAAAAAAATTAAATTGTTTTTATTCTTGCTTTTAATATTGATATATGTTTTATTGCTTTTTAATATAGTTCCTCTGATATTTTAAAACTATTATTATATAGATTTAATAGTTGTGATCCACTGTGGGGAGAAAGGAGGCAAATAAATAGATTAAATAAATCTGTAGTTGGACCATAGAAGAATGATGTTAATGTTGATAGGCTGTTGGATTACAATTCCCATTAGCCCCTGCTAGCCTAGACAATTGTTTTTTAATTTTTTAAAATTCTATTGATATAAAACATCACAAAACATAATAAACATAACAAACGTTACAAAACTTAAATACTAATAACACAAAGCATCAAAACAACTATATTAAAAATGCCCCCCACTGGTACCATTGAAGATAAAATCAAGTCCCCTATAATCATGGAGTTCCTTTCTCCTTCCAAAATTGTAATGACTCTTGTGAGGGTGTGCTTCTTTTCCCTCTATTTATATGTAGTCAATAATATCTCCTCACATATCTATAAAAATATACATTTTTAACAATCCCTTCTTTATTTTAATACTACACATTGACTTATTAATAGCTATATTCCATACTTCTCTATATCATTCATTTAATTGAAAATCATACATTATTTTCCAGTTCTTAGCTATAATTAATTTTGTTGCTGTTAATACATTTGAAATTGTTTCTGTTGTTGAACAATTACCTTGCTCCTTATAAAATATTGATAGTGGTATTTTAGGAGATACCTCTAAATTTTGCTTAGGACACAATTGTAACTAGCCAGCCTGACTTTAGGCTGGCTGAACCAGACTTGGGCCAGCTGAGGCTAACATGGATACAAATCCCTCCCAGCCCAAGAGGGGAGGGACTTCAGCTGCCCTAATGGGGAAAATAACACAAGTGGAAAAAATTAGAAACCACAAGCCAGGCACAATTGCCATAGAAACTGTGCTGACCAATCAGCAGCTGGCAGTGAGCACAGCCCTAAACTCCATCCAGCAGAACAGCTAGCCAATGAGAGTCTGCCATCCAGAACAGCAGGCAAGCACAGCTGCACAATTAAGAAGGAAAGGGCAGTTAAAGGCACAATGTGGTAATTCCCCCAAATGCAAGCCCCTGCTACAGCTGGTGTGAAACCCTTTGTAACTGTCATACAGGTGCAGCTCCCAAGCCATTCAGCTGTGTGTGACCACAGCTACAGAATTTCAGTAAGAACCCCTGCCTGACATTTCAACTTGAGGGAGGTGTCAAGAACACCAGGTCTCCACAGAGAGGATCCATTCACCACTCAGTCACAATAACCATGTACTACCTGATGTGGGTGTTCCCAGGTGGGTCAGTGCATTAGTGATTGGGAAAGCTTTCTGTGAGCTCTTCTTCCAACATCCTCTGAGCCACTTGCTCCTTGGTGTTCCAGGGAGAACAGATGCAGGTTGTTGCTCCTCGTTGCAAGCTTGAAAAGATCCACAAAAATACTCAAAAATCTTCAGTGCCTAAGACACCAGACCCAGTACCTTCAACCTGTCCAGTTGCCTGAATGAAAAGACAACTGTAAAATTTTATAATTTTATTGAAAATAATTTTAGGAACACACATAAGTTCTAGGTGCTGCAAGTGCAAATCAAAGTCCTCACTATACATGGCCAGATCATGCACATAAACCGATGCAAATAGCAATCCTCCCAAGAGATTATTGATAAACCTGGAAGGTAGCTGGACTGTTTTTTAGTCTGAATGGGTGGATTTTGAACTGGTAACAGCCCATATATAAGTTCAACAAAAGACTTATTGACTCCAGCAATATTATTATTACATGAAAAAGTTCCATATTGCAAAAATAAGAGCAGTTTCAGAGTTTGAGGCTAGTAGGGCTTAATCCCACTGAAAATGAGAAAGCTGTCTAAGTTTAATTATACTTACAGATGATAAGCATAGTTGATGTCAAGACCCAGCATCCCTTTAGGGAGTGCTTGATCCTCAAACAGAGAGTGTCTGGGTGTCTGTGTACCCCTAAACAGCTGGGTAGAGTCCGGGTGACCTCAGCTAGGGCGTAACACAGACCCCTTCTCACAAGTCTGTTCTAAAAAGAATCCTGCTTGCACTTACTTAAGTTTAGCAAGAACATACACATGAGCTAGGTAGTCTGTAAGATCTACCAAAGCTCAACAAGAAAGGACTCTGTAGCACTCTGTGGCCTTACAACCTCCTTGGAAGCAGGCTCAGCAGACTTGCTGTTCAAAAGACCATTCTTAAGGATTTTTAAGAATAATTTTTTATTGAAAAATAAAGTCTTTATATATATTCAGTTTGTTGCATAAGCAAAGCATAAGTTACATTTCTATAGAATATTGCAGTCAAAATCATAACAAAATTCAACTAAGTAAAAATACTCTAAAATTCTAAAAAAAGCTTCTTTAAGGGTAGGCAAAGGGTATAGCCCCCCTCTCTTTCTCACTGCTGTTCTACATTCCAACTCCCTTCATCCTAACAGAAGGAAAAAAGGTTCAAAATGGCTCCCAAGCCTCTAGATAGACTAAGGAACATTCCACATGGCACAATGTCCATTTTCTACTCTCGAAGCACCACCCTTCTCCTCCGTCTCTTGAGGTGTTGACCAATTGGCAATTAGGACAGTCCATTCTCATCACGCCTTCTGTTCCCAGGAGAAATCCAGGTGTTGTTTTTTTCTCCTCGTCTCGGTCCGGATCTAGACAACATGTTTTGTCTTCACTCCTTATCGTCTCCTGACAGTGCTGGGTACAAGGAACTTTCCCATCATCTCTTGGAGAAAACATTCCCATCATACAAAATCATTTTTACACAGAACCAATCTGGATCCATTTTACATTGCTTCACAACTACATAACCCATCTTCATTACATGCTTTAACCCACATATTCATGATCACGACACGCTACCCCTTAGAATTCCAAAAATTAGAGACTAGTATAATGGTCTCCATTTTTGGTCAATAATAACAATAGTTTGAAGTAAATTCTTGGTTACATAATTCAGCTTAATAACTAATTTAACTCTATGTTAAAGTACACTACATCATTAAAAATCATTGGATTACAATTATGCATCTTATCTAGCAAAGCATTTGAGGTAGAAAACATTCTAATAGCAGCATTTGAATACAAAACATTGGGTTAAGCACTTCTACTAATCTGAAAAATAGAAAAACAGTTATGTTAGTGATAATCAACAGAATACACTCTGTGCGTGCTCAGAAAGCACATCAGTAATGAAACAGTAAAATCAAAATCAATGTTTCAACCATTTGCCATGTCTGGATTTCCACAATGCATTCTAGAAAGGCTATCTGCCACCACATTAAGTTTTCCAGGAATATGTTGAACTTCAAAATCAAAATCTTGCAAAGCCAAACTCCAATGTAACAATTTCTGGTTATGAGATTTCATCTTCTGTAACCAAACCAATGCTCTATGGTCTGTCTGCAGAGTAAATCTGCAGCCCCAAAGATATGGGCGTAGATGTTGGATTGCCCAAATTACTGAAAAAGCTTCCTTCTCTGGAACTGAATTTTTTTTTTCACGATCTAAGAGGGTTTTTTGCTAAAAAAAAATGAAATTGGACTACAAATCCCATCATCCCTTTTCTGCAACAACACTGCTCCTAATCCCAAATCAGAAGCATCAGTTTGCAAAATGAAAGGTTTGTCAAAATCAGGTGATTTCAAAATAGGTGCAGAACCAATTTTGGCCTTCAATGCTTCAAAGGCACCTTGACACTCTGGTGTCCATTTTACCTTGACAGGCTGTCTTTTCTTAGTAAGCTCTGTCAAAGGTGTTGCCACATGACTGAAATTAGGAATGAATTTTCTATAGTAGCCAACTAGGCCCAAAAAAGATTGAACTTGCTTCTTTGTAGTAGGCACAGGCCATTCGTTAATAGCTTGTATTTTGGCCTGTAAGGGCTGAATTTCTCTCTGCCATCAGATGACCCAGATACAAGACTTTGCCTTGTATCTACTGACATTTACTCGCTTTGACTGTTAAACCAGCTTGCTGTATTCTGGATAAGACAGTTTCAATGTGAGACATATGTGAAGCGAAATCTGGGCTAAATATCACCACATCATCAAGAATAAGCAGAAGCAAATGATAAACCACTCAACAGCTTGTCAATCATCCTTTGAAATGATGCTCCAGCATTTCTCAATCCGAAGGGGAGTCTTTTGTAGCGAAAAGTGCCTAAATGGCTGATAAAAGTGGATTTATCTCGTGAATCAGGGTCCAAATTTAATTGCCAATAACCGTTTCTTAGATCTAAGACACTGATAAATTTGGCTTTAGATCAGCGTTCAATAAGATCATCCATCCTAGGCAAAGGATAGAGATCTGGAACAGTTAGGCTGTTCAGTTTCCTGTAATCAACACAAAATCTCACTTCATAAAGAGTTTCCCCTAAAGCATTTTTCTTAGGGACAATAACAATTGGACTGGCCCATGCGGAATTGCTGGGTTCAATAACATCCAAATCTAACATTTTCTTAATTTCTTTTTCAATCTGTACAGCATGATCACCAATAGCTCTGTAAGGACAGGATCTTACAGGTGGATTATCCCCTGTATCAATCACATGGTTGACCAAAGTAGTAAACCCTGGTTTGTCAGAAAAAAACACTTTTGTAACGCTCTAAAATCTGAAAAAGCCATTCTCTCTCCTCTGGATTACCTGCAAGAATTAAATTGTCTAACCAATCACCAGCATTTTCTAGTTCAGACAAAAGATCTATAGGTTCTTGCTCTGGTTGAACACATGCAGCATAACAACTTAAAATCAAAGCAGATCTGTCTTTGTAAAGTTTCAGGCTGTTAACATGATACACAATAGGCTTTTTCCCAGAACCAGACATTTTTACAAGATAATTTACAGTCCCAATGCATTGTACAATTTCCACTGGGCCTTCCCAGGAAACTTCCAGTTTAGTTGGTCTGAGTGGGTTCAGGACAAGCACTTGGTCACCCACTGCAAACTCTTTGTGCCTTGACTTACGATCATGAAAATATTTCTGCCTAGCTTGTGATTTCTGCAAATTCTCCTTAGCTCTTTCTTGAATAGCATGCAACCTTTCTTGCAATTTATAAACAAAATCAGCAACAGGTACTGAGCTAGACTGGATGACTCCTTCCCAATCAGCTTTCAGTAAGTCCAAAGGCCCATGTAGATTTTTGCCATAGACTACCTCACTGGGGCTAAGCCCACCTAAAGCTTCATGAGGTGCACTTCTGTAAGCAAGCAATGCAAAGGGCAGAACTTCATCCCAACTTCTCCCATAATCTTGAATAAGAGTTTTAATCATTTTTAACAAGGTTTGTTGACCTCTTTCCACCATTCCGTGACTTTGGGGGGTGATTTGCAATTGAAAAACATAGATTTGTCTTGTTTATTTCACAAATTTTTCTCATTAGCTCACTTCTAAAAGCACCTGCTCTATCACAAATTAACTTAGATGGAATACCAATATGTGCACAAAGTTCCATGAAAATCTTGGCAACAGATTGAGCCAAGATCGGACAAGATGCTGGAGATCGGAAAAGCCTCGATCCATTGGCTTGATTGACATACGAAAGTTATTATGAAACGCTTGTGTGACTTAGTAGGCATGAAAGGTCCCAAAATGTCCATTTGCAGACACTTAAACACTCCTTCTGTAATAGGAATTGGCTGGACATAAGCTTTAGTATGATCTGTTTGGTGTCCTACCCTTTGGCAAGAATCACAGGATGAAACATAGTCTTTGATATTCTTTGATATTCCAGGCCAATAAAAATGTTGTGTAATTCTCTTTAACGTCTTTTTGTACCCTTGGTGCCCACTGCAAGAGGATTTGTGACCCATATCTAAGACTTTTTCCCTAAAATCTCTAGAAACAATCAACTGCTGTGTTGGCTGTACATCTGTTCTTCCATCTGGGGCAAATTGTCTGTAAAGCAATCCATTTTCTCCCCATACAAAACTTACTGGTTGATTTGGCTTTAAAAACGCGTGCTGGTCAGCTTGGGCTCTGCACACTGTTAAGGTAGGATCAAGTTCTTGTTGCTTTTTGAATTCAGCTGAACTTTGAATTTGGATTACAATGTCTCCTGGCTGAGGGCTATCAACTTCCCTAATTACAGTCCTTGGTTGTCTAGGCAACGGAACTGTTAATTCAAGTTTGGGAGTAAGCACAGGCTCTGTTTGAGTTACTGCAGGGCTGGTTTCTATGCCTAGAGGTCGCTGTTCTGAGATTTGCTCAGGCAACGATGCTTTTTCTATTACTAAATCGCCATTTTCAGAACTCTGCGCAGCTCTAGTTTGTGACCTTGTAACTACATTTACAACAGGTTTGTACAGACTCTGTTTATAAGCTAAAAATGCTAAATCATTTCCAATCAGAAACACTGGTAATCCCTTATGGACCAAAATATGCCTCTGACCAGTCCATCCCTTGTATGACAAGTTCAAATAAGCTAGGGGCGCGTAGACCCAACCGGAACCTGCTGAATTGTATGCATGAATTGGAAATATCACGTCTGGTAGAATTAAACTAGAAGGAACAAAGTCCATTGATACTGAGCTAAGGTCAGTGGCTGTGTCTCATATTCCAGCTATCTGCATAACTTTTCCAGGGGTTAAAATCTCAATACACTCACCAAACTGCTGGCTCGACCACCGAAGTTCTTCCTCGGTCAGCAAAAGTCCTGGGTCCAGTACTGTATAGGGTAGTTTATTTTCAGAGTGCTGCTCAGTGTTGGTAACTTTCCATTGGGCTGTAGCTCCGAGCATGCACGGTTGCTGCAGGCTAGGAGGGCTTGGAATTCCTTTGTCTTCTCTGGCCGGTACTGGAGGCATGAAAGGTTTAACTCCTTGCTGACCAGCTGAAGGCAGTAAGACCTGCTGGTCAGGGAAATGGCTCTGACTTCCCTCGGGTGGTGTTTCTTGCTCACTGGGCTCCCTCTGATCTCCCTGGTCTGGGTAACTCAGGTATTTCAACTTAGGCATTGTGGTGCATGTGCATATTCATGATCACGACAGTTGAGCACAACAACATTATTGGTTACATGTTGAAGCAAGTATGAAGAAGTTCTTGCTTGATACTGTCTGACTTTTTCCTTGTTACATTCCACGTTCATGAGCTGACTTGGATGTTCCACCAATCACTCAATACTAATTAATTGGCTTCAGCTGTAACTACTTAACTACTTTAAAACCAATATGGCTTTACAGAAATTCTTTCAAGAGAATTTGAAAACAAAAAAGGACAGATAGAGGAAAGAAGGTCAGGCTACAAAGGAAGAGTGCAGACAAGTAGCAAAGAATTGCAGGGATGGCATTAGTAAGGCTAAGTATGAGCCAAGGTTAACAAGAGATGCTAAAAGCAACAAAAAAGCAGTCTTCAGGTACATGCATAGCAAAAAACAGAAAAAAGAAAAAGTGGCTCATCTACTCAATGGGGATGGGAAAATGGTAACAGATGATAAAAAAGGCAAAAGTGCTAAATTCCTACTTCAGCTCGGTTTTCTCCCAAAATACAGTCTATGCTCCTCCAAACAAATGTGAAGTGCAAGGGGAGGGGATAGGACTGCAGCTTGAGATTGATAAACAAATAGTTAAGTACTCCCGTACTACTTTAAACGAATTCAGATCCTCAGGGCTGGATGAACTACATCCAAGGATATTGAAGGAACTGGCTAAAGAGATCACAGAACCACTTTATATTATTTTCTTGAAATCATGAAGCATGGGTGAAGTGCCAGAAGATTGGAGGGGGGCTAATGTTGTCCCTATCTTCAAAAAGGGCGAACAGGAGGAACCAGGAAGCTACAGACCAGTCAGCCTGACATCAATCCTGGGGAAAATTCTGGAGCAATTATAAAGCAGTCACTCTGCAAACACCTTGAAACAATGCTGTTATAACTAGAAGCCAACATGGATTTGTCAAGAATAAATCCTTCCAGACTAATATCTCATTTTTTTTATCAAGTAACTGCCCTTGTAGATGGTGGGAATGCTATAGATGTAACGTAACTTGACTTCAGCAAAGCTTGTCAAAGTTAGTGCTGATCTGAAGTTCAATATCAAAGTTATGATTTTGGGGGAGGGGTGATCCTGTACAGAATAAGGAGCTTTATTAAAATGGGGAAAAGAAAAAAACAATTTGCACCAGAAGTCTTTTACAGAATTTGGTCTGACTTGACCCTGAAAAGAAATAGACTTTGGCAGACCCAGGACCTCTTGGACTACTAACTGAAAAGTCCTTAGCAAGACTGGGCCCCTTCTGACCAGGTGCAACACAGTTTTTGTCAGACCCAGGCTCTGCTGAGCTGGCTCCTCTGAGCAGGTAGCAGACAGGTCCACAACTAGGTCCAGCTCCTGCAATGAGCCACAGACCCTAATCCAATGAGACAATACAATTTTATGGGCACCAGGGAGTTAATTCACTCCTGACATTCATAAGTTCAGTTTGTTCAAAATGTCTCTTGAGGAAGACCTCCAGGGGCTTGGCAGGCAGGAGGCACACTGCTCTTCCACAGCCATACCCCCTTGTCTTGGTCTCTGACAGGAGGAACATTTGTTCACACCCTCTCCTGGGTAGCCCAACTGGAAGCCAGGCAGAAACTGCTTCATGAGATAACTGGGCACAGGATGTGGAGACAGAAATCAAATTGAGTGTAGTAGCTGGAGAAATGGGGCTCAAAGTGGGAGGGCAGGAAACCAGCTGCTTGCCTGTTTTGTCTCCAGCAACCCCCAGCATCTCGCTAGCTTTCCAGGCACCTCAGCTCTTGCAGCCTTGCCCCATCCCATATTACCCTGGCAGCTTCTTCAGGTGTTGCTGTGAGCTCCCTTTATGGTGGTTAAGCACAGACTTCTCCCTCAAGCACAGCCCAGTCTTCCATGACCTCCCAATAATCCTCCTCCCCTGAGTCCACCTTTTATCCCATCACCACAGCTGTGCCTGTGAGGGTGTAATCAGTGTTCTCTCTGGCCTCACACCAGGAACCAGGTGTAGTGCATGGAGAAAGCATGCCCACAGTGGGCATGGCCAGTTGGGGCAGGCTCACATGTCCCCCCCAAGTGGATAGCCACCTTGGGGGTGTCATCAATCCATGATCCCTGCTGAGGAAAAAAGTCTGTGTTAGCATGGTGCCACCCCTTATAGTACTGTACTCGGAAAACAAAAGGCTGGTGGGCCAGGTACCACCTTGTGAGCCTTGGATCAGAGTCTTTTACCCACTGAAGCCCCTGGAGGGGCACATGGTCAGTAACCAGTAGGAAGGGTGCCCCTAATAAGAAATATCTCAATGACTCCACAGCCCATTTGTTAGTGAGAGCCTCATGTTAATTTACTGTGTATTTTTGTTCTCTGGCATATAATTTCCTGCTGAGGAACAGGACAGGGTGCTCCCCATCCTTGTAATGGGGGGACAGAATGGTCCCATGCCCCCACTCTGTCATATCCGTAAGCAAGAGAAAAGGTTGAGCAAAGTCAGGGATATGCCAGATAGGGGCTGAACAGAGTCTCTGTTTCAGTTCCTCAAAACCTTGTTGCTCTCAGAATCGCCAGTGGGAGGTTCTTACTTTGGGACTCTTTTGCATGTGAAATCAGTGGTGTGTGTGTGTGTGTGCCATCAATGTCTGAAAAGTTATCTATAAATTGTCTATAATAGCTGGCAAGTCCGAAGAATTGCTGCACTTATTTTTTTATTTGTGGTCATGACCAGGCAGAAATCTTTGTAACTTTATCATCTACAGGCTCAATTTCCCCTCCATCCCACAGACACCCTAAGTACTGTAGTCATGCCTGGGCTAGCTTGCAATTTCAGGGGTTTACAGTCAGCCCTGCCTTCTGTAATTTCAACACAGCTCTCAAGTGCCTCATGTGCTCCTCCCATGACTGACTGAAAATAATGGTGTTGTGTATATACATGGGCACGAAATCTTACATCAGGGTTATCACCTGATCCATGAGACATTGGAACGGTGCTGCTGCCTCATGCAAGCCAAATGGCATATACGTGAAGTTATAGATCCCTAGAGAGGTGGAGAAAGCCGTCTTCTCCCTGTCAGTTTCACTGAGGGGAATCTGCCAGTATCTTTTGGTCAGGTCTAGGGATGATAGACACACGGCCTTTCTTAACCTCTCTGTCAGTTCGTCCACCCGGGGCATGGGGTAAGCATTCGATGCTGCATTTACCCATCTGAAGTCAATATAAGACTGAATACTACTCAAGGTGTTGAGGCCAAGACCGAGCAGCCAACTGCACCACAACCCTTGGTTGCTCTCAATACAATACTCCACCATGCCTACATGCCCTGGTTTATGGGACAGAACATCTGGGAACTCCTGTTTGCGGGTTCTCAACTGCTGTTTCTTCTGGGGCCCCAATGACTGTGCTAAGTCCCACCCATCCTCTATGTGAGAGGAAGCCAGCCTGGCTTCAGGCTCAAAGTCGACATCTTCTGCCACTCCTTCAAATGGTTGATGTGGAAGATCTGGGTGAGTCTATGGTGGTATGGAACTCGGACCTCCTAGTCTGCCTGGCCTACCCTCCTCACAACCTCATAGGTCCTTGCCATTGGGCAGAGTTTGGTCATTTCTGTGGGCAAAAGCAAGAAGTCCTTTTGTCCTGGGACAAATTCAAGTGGTTAAATCTGAGCATCATAGTGGTGTTTCTGGGAGGCTTGTGCTTCTCACAAACACTTTAAAAATATTTATATATTTAGTTTTTTCACAATACAAAATAAAATACATGTATTTTTAACACATAAACTTGCCTACTAAATAAAAAAATACTAGTGCACCCCTCACTTTAGGGACCATTATATCTTACATACTTTTTCTTATAAACATAATCTTCCATCTTCTTTTATCCACCCCCAAAATCTTTCCAAAAGTACATATATTCAGTGGCTGTTTTTCCCCCTTTACCTTTACACAATATAGCTTTTATAAATTATTCCCATATTTCATTAAATCTATTTATCTTTATCTCTCCTTTTTAAAACTTAATTTCTGAAGTCAATTTGATTGATTGCAATATTCCATATTGCATTATACCATTCTTGAAGCTGAAAATCGCAATTCTGCTTTCCGTTTTTTGCTATAAGCAATCAAGATGCTGTTATATTCATTACCATTCTTTTTCTGTATTATTTATCTCATAACTTTCTGCCATCAATAAGAATGCTATTTTTGATACCATTTCAATATTAACTTCCAATAATTCTCTAATCTCTTCAAAAACTTTGACCCATACTTTTTTGTATAAGTTCACAATTCCACTACAAATGTAAATATGCTCCAACTTCTTTGTTTCATCTCCAACATTTCTTAGAATATTTCCAATCAATACTATTTAATTTTACAGGTGTTAAATACCACCTCCACAATATTCTGTAACCATTTTCTTTTATATTAATTTACATATTTTTTAGAAAACCCTTTTTCTAAAAATAATTCTATTTTTTTCCTATCCTCTTTGTCTTCACTATATCTGTCTCCTGCACTGTTTTTAAAAATTCTCACTGTTCTCCCTGATCTATGAAAAATTTATAAACTACACCTATTCTTCCTTTCTCTTTTTCCCCATCTATCCCTTTCTCCATATTCTTTATATCTTCAAACTCCATCAATTATCTCTTTATTAATTTGAATTTCTCACTCTTTTACCCACCACTCCAGTTAGATTACATTTAACCTATTTAATTTTTCTTCTGCAAGGAAGAAAATTGTTCTTTAGTTTTAATTTTTTCTTTCCATTTATTTATTTATTTATTTATTTATTTATTTATTTATTTATTTATTTATTTATTTATTTATTTATTTGGCTTTTATACTGCCCATCTAGATGAATCTACTCTTGGTGGTTTATATGTGTATTTCTTTTAAAAACACTTGTCAACTCCTTTGTCCTATATTTTGGAAAAATTTTCCAAATCTACAACCGGAGTAAAAGAATATATTCTAATAGTTAATATCTGTCTCCATTTATTCCAAATCTCCATTACATTCTTTATACAGGGATTCTGGATCTTTTAAATTATTTTTAAAAATATTTTCATACCAATAATTTTCTTGTACTTCTCCCATTTCATATAATTCTTGTGATTCAATATCATTCCATATTGTCTCCTTATTTCATATTATAATATTCAGGATAATTCTTCATTGTTTTGCAATATAATACTTATTAATGATTGGCATTCTTACTCCTCCTTTTTGTGGTGAATACCACATCTTTTTGATTATCTTGATTTTTTCCTCCATTACAGTATTCATTTATTATTCATTGTATCTCCTTTATATTTGCTCTGTGAACTTAATCAAAATCATTCTAAACAAAAAAAAAAAATTTTTGGCAATTGTGAGCCTGCCCCAGATGCAGCTGGCTAGTGTAGCGGACAGACCACTTCATCTGGCACAGTAGGTGCGCTTTCTCAGTATGCTACACCTGGATCCTGGGGTGAGGTAGGGAAGAACAGACACCAATGTGGGGGTGGCTGAGCTAGAGATAAAAGGCAAACTGGAAAACTCTGAGGAGGGGAAAGACTGGCAGGATGTTGGAGATTGGTCTATGCACGAGGGAGGAGATGTCTGTGCTGAGTTGCCACCATGAAGGGAGCTGGCTGCAATGCCTGAAGCAACTGCCAGGGTAAGACAAGACAGAATGAGGCTCCAAAAGCCAAGGCTCCTGGAAAGCTAGAGAGACACCAGGCTGGAGACAAAGCAGGCAGGCAGTCGGTCCCCTTTGAGTCCCAATTCTCCAGCTATCACACTCATCCTGATTTCTGCCTCCAAGTCCTGCACCCAGCCATCTCCTGGAGCAGTTTCTGCTCTGCCTCCTGTCCTGCTACCCTGGAGGGGGGCGTAGGAATGTCTCTCCTATCAAGGACCAAGGACTAGTGGGTGTAGTCTCAGAAGGGCAGTGTGCTTCCTGCCTGCAAACCTTCAGGCACCAACCACTTATACATAATTGAGTTTGTTCTCAAGAGAGATGTCAACTCCACGTATTGTCTCCTTTTCTGTCTTATTTGCCATGGAATATGTTTCAAGATCTTAATTTCTTTATCTTTTCTGTTAGGTTCCTTGCCTTGTATATTTCTTAAAACTTTATCTCAAAAGATCTTTCTCGTAAATTTAACATGAATTTCTCTGGGGAGATTTTTATTCCTTGTGTATGCCAGATTTTTATTCCATGTGTATGCTGTTGCCTCTTTTGTCATTTGTTATTCCATCATTTCTTTACCTTCTTCCTTAATTTTGCCACTTATATTTTTTTACATATGAATTTATCTCTATCAATATTTTATCCCCATTAGATAATTCTTCAAAAAACCTTTGAAAACCCCTCAATTTTTCTTTTATCTTATTACATAATTCATCTTTCTCATTCCTTATAGATCATATTGTATTTTTCACTTTCCTCAATTGTGTGGCTTTGACCAACATTTTTTAATCTCTATTGCTATTTTCATAAAGTTCTCTTTTTAAATATATTAAATCTGAACTTTTTTATCTCCCCATTCTCTTATATTTTCTTTTTGCTATAATTTCCATCAGTATATTTCTCTATATATACTTAATATATCTTTTCTGAAGTTCCCAATTTCTTCCTTTAATTTCATCACTTTTTGCTACTTTAATTTTTTCAAAATATATATTTTATACTTATTCCTCACCTACTCCTTTAAAAGTATATCATACTATATTCATATTGCTTCCACCATTTTCATCAATTTCCCATGCTTCTTTCAGTTTCTTTTCTATTTTTTCTATTACCATTTTATTTTCAAAAAGTTTATCCTCCATCATTTTTCTTCTTTATAATTGCACTCCATTCCAATTTCCATCATTATTATTGCATGCTCTAAAACTTTTATCCCCTTTATATCTGATTTAACTACTTTCATTAATATATCTGATGTCACAAATATATTATCTCTTCTAGAATAACTCTTGTATCTATTAGAATAAGATGTGTACCATTTTTCCTCTTTATGTGATTCCCTCCACACATCCTTAAAACTCATTCTTTTTATTATTTTATTTAAGGGCACAATCCAAATTCTAAGTAGGCTGGTTGCAGAGGGTTTGAATTGGGTGTAAGTCCCTTGTGCTGGCACAACTGCCCGTCTCCCAGCCTAAACCTCTGTGCTCGCTGATCTCCCATCTGCTGGCACAACTTTGTGCAGCATAAAATAAGCCAGCAGAAGGGCCAAAAAGGGGAGGAGCTCTTACACCAAATCCAAACCCCTGCTCAGCTCAAACTCTGCACCCACAAGTTAGGCCGGGAAAATAGTGGTCCTGAGTAATTTCCAGCACATGGAACCCAATGGGAGCTCCCAAAATAATTAAGACCCCAATCCTCCCACCTCTCAGGGAGACAAGCTCAGCTGATGTTAGGATACAGCACCAACAAATCAGAGCACACCACCACCAGTATATAAACCCCATCCAGGGAAGCCCTCACTCAGATGACAACACACATGCCAGGGGATTCTGTCTCTCTAGCTTCACAGCATACATACTTTGCACTCAAAGGTGACACTTCACTATGGGAAATGGCATTTTGCACCACAAAACACTTAGAACAAAAGTGGGGACTTAAGCACACAAAAAAACTACACTCCAAAGCAGATAAGTCCTCTTTTCTAACATCTCTCTGCCTAGTATTTTAACAGGTGGAGCCTTCCATGAATGTGGCTGCCAGCAACAAAGAAACACTCAGAAACCTGGGACTTGCAGCTCTCAACAGAAGACCCAGGTAAGTGAAAGGGAGAAAGTCATGAAATGGCATTGTTATTATCTGATACATGCATCTGGACTCCTCATTTATATCTGTGCAAATGCTGTGGACTGTACTTTAGAACTTCTCAGTTCTAGCAGCTGGACACATACATACTCACAGGTAAGCAGAGTGAGAAATAACAGCCCCCTTCTAGATAAGTAGACTCCCATAGGGATGAGTGGCTGGAATGGTGCATGAATTAAATCATATCTCCCTTTGCTTTTCTCAGGGCACCCTAGTTTCTCACAAAAAAGGTTTGTTGCCATCTCAGCACTGTTCTTGACTCACAAGTAGAATACAAACAACTGGGCTGGGAAACAAACACCCATTCCCACCTGTGCCCTCTCCCTTCTATGCTCTGCTAGTGCTTTGACTGTTGTCCCTCCCCCATCCCTCTCTTCTTTTCACAGGCAGCTATACTACAGGTGCAGCTCCCAAACCACTCAGCCATGTGTGACTGCAGCCACAGAACTGCCTGAATGTTGCACTTGGTCTGGTCAGACAGTTATGCTTCCGGTGCAGCACAACTACACAAAAGCACTCTGTACAGCACTCTCTGATGTTTGTCTGCTCATTCAAAGCAACTTCCTGCTCAACCTGCTCAGTAAAATGCTATGTACAACAACTCTGAGTCGTGTTTCTTTATTGCACAAGGTAGCTCAGAGCCATGCTCCTAGGGAAGGATATTGCAGGAAAAAGGGAGGGACACAAACCCCAGTTTCATTCATAATGTCAGGAAGGAACCCACAATTTGCCTTCAACTGGGGGTGGGGATAGGGAGTGAAGATGAATGCAGAAGCCTTGCCACCCAATCATGAGCTGGAACAATGGGTTGACAGTGGGAAGAGGCCATAGTGGCTGTCCAATCATGACTCGTGAGGCTGAGGGGGCTGGGAAGACACTGATATGGATATGAGCTCCCCCCCATTCATGAGCCAGGAGGCAGGGGTGTGGGTGGAATGGATTCCAGGTAGGCCACCAATTAGGAGGTGGGAGGAGTCAGAGGGAATCAAGTTGCCCCCCCCCAATCATGAGCCAAGAGGCAAGGTTGGGAGGGATTCAAGATGGCTCCCCAATCATGAGGAAAGGGCTGGTGGATTGACAGTTGGAAGGATACATTTTTTCCATTTCTAATGCTAAACTATAAATCTAGTAACAATTTACTCCACTGTATACATATATAATTACTTAACCCTATATTTCATTCATTCATTTCATTCACTATTCGAGCTTTTAAACATCAAGGTGTATTGCTTTCTTTTTTCTTCCTTCTTCTCCTTCCTTCTTGCTCCCAAATCTTCATCCTCTTCCAGTATGTCTGGCCCACTTCTTGCCTCATCATGTTTTCCCTTTTCCTCTTGATCACTCCTCTTCTGAGCCTCCATACTGGATCTTTCCTCTTCATTCATTCCCAATTTTTTCATCTGTCTTTAGAACTGTTCCTTGTTAATAATTCCCAATTCTTTCATTTTTTTCTAATGCTTCTTCACGAGACAACTCTATAATATCTTGCTTGATACACAATTTTCATAAAAATTGAATATCCCCAATTGTATTCCACATTATCTCTCTTCAAAATCACACAAATTGGTTGTAGGTGTTTCCTCCATTGGCTGGTGTCATCACATAAATCTTGGAACACTTGAATTATATCCTCCTTGAATTTAATCTCCTGCTTCTCTCAAAATTTCTTCATTAACAGTTCCTTTTAAAAATATGATCCAAATCTCACTATAATGTCTCTAGGCAGTGCTCTTCTGCCTTGTCTTTTCCCCAATGAATAGGTGTAATTTATATAGTCTCTTCTGAAAATTATTTCTGGAATTATATCACCAACCCAATCTGTAATATCCAATATCTGCCATTTTAAATCTTCATCTGGATGCTCCCTTACTCCTCTTAGGTGAAGATTTGCTCTTCATGGTCAGTCTTCATAAGGGATCAACCTTTTTTCAAATCTTTTATTTCTTTGTGTTGTCTTCTTATTTCCATAGTGTTTGTTGTTATTTTGTTTTCATTCTCTTTGATTCTTCCTATAACTTCTCCCATTTGTTTAGCATTTTTTTCCATTGAACTATCCAGTCTCTTATCCAAGCTTTTAAATCAAGCCATAATTTGAGCAAATTCTGATGAGGATTTCTCACTGGATTTCCCTTCCCTTTCTTACGTCCATCTTTTGCACTTCTTGCTGGATTCTCAGCAGCCTATGGTCTGAGGTTCTATTTCTCTGCGGAAGTGCTTCTAAACTTTTACTTGTCACTGTTCTCATAGGCTTTATGGAGATTTATTAATTTTCTAAGTTGTTGTTGCTATCTCCATCCAAGCAGAAACTTAGCTACTTATCTTCAATTAATTAGTAGTCATAAACAGCATAGAACACTGTTATAGCAGTGTTATAACATTTCTCAAGATGGGAAAAAATTTACTCATGGGAGAGAGTGAAGGGTTTTTTTTGTTAAACTGGGTAATCATTCATCTGCTGAACACCTTGGAGATAGATGAAATAGATAGTTAGTTGTTAAAACTGTCAGCCATGTTGATAAAGATTACCCCCACAGATTGTACAAAAATAGAATAGTGAAGTTGGAAGGGGCCTATAAGGCCACCAAGTCCAACCCCCTGCTCAATGCAGAAATACAAATCAAAGGATATCTGCCAAGTGGTTGTCTAAGTTTCTCTTGAATGCCTCCAGTGTTGGAGCACTCACCACTTCTCAAGGTAATTTGTTCCATTCACTTACTGCTCTAACAGAATATTCAATCAAAAGCTGGCTTCCTGTAACTTGAACCCATTGTTGTGGATCCTGCACTCTGTGATGATTGAGAACAAATCCTGCCCATCCTCTGTATGACAGCCTTTCAAATATTTGAAAAGTGTTATCATATCACCCCTCAGTTTTCTTTTCTCAAGGCCCTAAACATGCCCTATTCTTTCAGCCTTTCCTCATAAGGTTTGGTTTCCAGCCCCCTGATTATCCTTGTTGCCCTCCTATGAATTTGTTCCAATTTGTCAGCATCCTTCTTGAAGTGTGGTGTCCAGAACCGGACACAATACTCAAGGTGAGGCCTAACTAGTGCTGAATAGAGGGGAACTAGCACCTCGTGGGATCTGGAAACTATACTTCTGTTAATGCAGCCTAAAATAGCATTTGCCTTTTTTGTAGCCACATCACACTGTTGGCTCATATTCAGTTTTTGATCTACAACAATTCCAAGATCCTTCTCATTTCTAGTATTCCTGGGCCAGTTATCCCCCATCTTGTAACTTTGTGTTTGGTTTCTTTTTCTGAGGTGCAATACTTTGCACTTAACCATGTTGAGTTTCATTCTGTTGTTTTCAGTCCAGTGATCCAGCTTATCAAGATCATTTTGAATTTTGTTTCTGTCTTCCATGATATTATCTATTCCACCCAATTTTGTATCATCCACAAATCTGACAAGCTTTCCCTTCACTCCCTCATTCAAGTCATTAATAAAAATGTTGAGGAACACCAGACCCAGGATTGAGCCTTGTGGTACCCCACTTGTTACTTTCTCCCAGTTGGAGAAGGAGCCATTAATCAGCACCCTCTGAGTATGATTCTGTAGCCAACTATGTATCCACCTGACACTTGTTCTATCCAGCCCACACCTAGTTAGCTTGCTAATCAGGATATCATGGGGCACTTTGTCAAAAAGCTTTGCTGAAATCAAGATATACTATGTCTACAGCATTCCTTCTGTCTATCAAGGTTACCTGATCAAAAAATGAGATCAGATTAGTCTGGCAGGATTTGTTCTTCACAAATCCGTGTTGGATTCTAGTTATTACTGCATTGTTTTCTAGGTGCTTGCATACTGACTGTTTTATAATCGGTTCCAGAATTTTTCCTGGGATTGAGGTCAGGCTCATTAGCCTGGAGTTCCAAGGTTCCTGTTTTTCCCCCTTTTTTAAAGATAGGAAAAACATAAGCCATCCTCCAATCATCTGGCATGTCAGCCATTTCCCATGGTTTCAAGAAAATAATGGACAGCGGTTCTGAGAGTTCTTCAGTTAATTCCTTCAGTAGTCTCGGAGGCAGTTCCTCCAGACCTGGAGATTTGAACTTGTTCAAGGTGGTCAGGTGTTCGTAGACTATTTGTTTATGAATCTTCAACTGCTCCTTCCACTTGTACTTCACATTTGCCTGGAGGGTCATAGTCTGTCCTATGGGAAAAGACTAAGCTAAAATAGGAATCGAGCACCTCTGCCTTTTCTTTGTCATCTGTTATCATTTTTTCCATTTCCATTGAATAGATGTGCCACTATTTCTTTCCTTTTTGTTTTGCTTCACACAAACCTGAAGAATGCTTTTTTGTTGCTTTTAGTGTCTCTAGCAAATATCAACTCATTTTCAGCTTTTGCTCTCCTAATGCTATCCTTGCATTTTCTTGCTACTTGTCTGTACTCTTCCTTGGTGACCCAGCCTTCTTTCCACTTCCTATACATGTCTTTTTTGTTTTTGTTTTCAGATCCTCCCTGAGCTTTTTGTGAAGGCACGCTGGCCTTTTTTGCTTCATCCCACCTTTTGTTGTTGTTGTTGTTGTTGGAATTATTTGTACTTGTGCTTTTAGAATTACTTTTTTTTAGAATTCCCATCCCTTTTGAACTTCTTTTTTTTTGGTTAGGATTTTCTGCCATGGGACCTTACGTATCCTTGTTCTGAGTTCATTAAAATTGGCTTTTTTAAAATCCAGAACATACGTATGGCTACACTCTGCTTTGGTTTCCTTGAAATCAAGAATTCTAGTAAAACATGGTCACTCTTGCCCAGAGTTCCCCTTACTGTCACTTCCTCCACCAAATAATCCTCTAGTTTCTTCCTTCACTTTTTGTAGAAGAAAATTATCAGCCGCACAAGCCAAGCATTTCGTGGAAGGGCCATACTTGGCAGAATTTGCCTCCCAAGTGATATCAGGATAATTGAAATCTCCCATCACTACTACATCATGTCTCCTAGAAATGCTTGCAAGTTGTTTTTCAAAAGTTTCATCCACTTTCACTCCTTGATTGGGTGGCCAGCAGTAGATTCCAACTACCATGTTCCTTTTTTTTTTTTGCCCGAACTGCATTGCTCCAGATGCTTTCAATGGGACAGCCAATCTCCTCCTCCTGTGTTTCTGTGCAAGAATGTGTATTTTTACATGTACTTGAACTCCACCTCCCTTTCTATTCTCTTTGTTCGTTTTGAACTATTTATATCCTTCAATTGCTGTTTTCTGGTTGTGGGAGTCATCCCACCAAGTTTCACTTATTCCTATCAAGTCATATTTACCCTCCTGAACTAAGATTTCCAGTTCCTCTTTTTTGTTTCCTCGCATTTGTATATAGACACCAGAGATTGTGTGATTTGTGGCCTGTTCATCTTTGTACATTTTTATGAATATTACTATTAATGTTATTATTGAGCCCCATTTGAACAGCTTGGTTTTTTCTTCTTATTGTAAGGCCCCATCTATCTTTAACTCTTTGCTTGCATCTCCCTCCCCCTTCCAATTCAGTTTAAAGTCCTTCTGATGAAATTCTTCATACTGTTGCCAAACACATTCTTCCCAGTCCTTGTGAGGTGCAAGCCATCTCTTGCTAGCAGTACATCTTCCAGGAAGCTTAGTCCATGGTCCCAAAAGCCAAACCCCTCACTTCGACAATATGTTCGTAGCCATTCATTCACCCAGAGTATTTTCCTTTCTCTTTCTATTCCTCTTTTAAGTACTGGTAGGATGGATGAGAAAAGAGCTTCAAAGTCTGATGTGATCTCTTCAAAGCTGCTCTTGGCTGTGTCATTTGTTCCCACATGGATGAGAAGGAAAAGATATATATCCATGGGTTTTAAGAGTGATGGCAATCCTTTTGTCACATCCGTAATCTGTGCTGCAGGGAGACAGAAAACCTGTCAGGTCCATGGATCTTCCCAGCACACTTCAATTTCCATCCCACACAGTAGGGAATCTCCTACTCTTCTCTTCCTCTTTGTGTAGGGTGTAGCTTCAGTTCCTGTACTTAACTGAGTTTCAGTCCCTTTCATGTACTCCTGTGAGGCCTCCTCTTTGACTTTGTCTACTTGCTGTCTGCCAGACTCTTCATCAAGAACCTGAAAGTGGTTTCACAGTTCCAGCAGTGAAGATAGTTTTCTCTTTCTTTTGCTCCTAACTATGGCTCTTTCTCCATGGTTCTTCCTCCGCTATGTTTGCTCTCTCCTCAGCATTGTCCTCCTCTGCCTTCTCTTGTTGCTCTTTCACCTCCAATGCCTCCATTGACTACAGCTCAAGAGTTCTGTCAATGTATACTTCGTCTTCCCTTATAACCTTAAGTGTGGCTATTTGCTGCTCCAGTTCTCTCACTTTTTCTTCTAACAGTGCCACCAGTTTGCACTTGCTGCATGTGTATGTCATGTTACACTCAGGCACAAAGACAAACATTGCACAAACTTCACAGGTCACCACAACTGAAGTGTCTCTTCCCTTCATAATCCCTGTTACCTTTTTGCTTTCTGAATACCCTTTCTCTTTATTTTGTTTCCTTGAACATAGCTGGGAGAGTTCGCTAATACATAACTATTTCCAAAACCCCAAACATTTTGTTAGGGGCCTCCCCCTTTTCCTCCTCCATAAAACTCCCTGTGAAACTTCTGTTTGCTTGTTCTGTTCGTGAACTCCCTGGGACTGCCTCAGCTTTATTCCTCAGCTGTGTTCTGTTAGGAATCAGCATTCAAAAGGCCCATTCTCTTTCTCAGCTGTGCTCTGTTAGGAGTCAGCAATCATACCCCTACCCATAGTAGACAAGCCCCTTGACCACATAGCCATGGACTTGTTCAGGCCCCTCCCTAAATCCACAGGTAGACATACACACACATATTTTGGTAATAATTTACTGTGCCACCTGCTATCCAGAGGCTGTAGCTCTCTGGTCTACCACAGCCTGTTGGGGATATTTTCTCGAATGAGGTTCCTGAGCATCATTTTCATGGACCAGGGTATAAGGAATGTGCCTCCTTAAAGGTGCTATTCCATCAGCAGAAGGGACCAACTTTAGTTCCCAAATTCCTCCATCCTTTAAAACCTAGGCTGGGAATACCTAGAAGATGCATGATTGAGCAACTATGGGCAAGCTTCTAACCCTAGATGTCTAATTACTCCCTTATTTGGGATAAAATACCACTGGCTGTGTACTTTAAGCCGTGCACACCAGCTTTACCAGGTAGGACACCCAAAGAGCAAAAACAGCCAACATGGCCCTGTGGCTGAGGCACTTTCTTTATACACCCAAACCCTTGTTCCCCCAAGGATCACACTTCAGTAAAATATAAAATAAGGTTTATTTAAAAAAGAATAAAATATTATAAAACATAAGAAATTCAAGAGTTACAAATTGTACTGTTAAATGCCAAGCCTCTAAGGATTAAATGAGTTTCTGTAAGTCTTTCCCATAAAACAATAAAGAAATTAGCTAACGAGAGTATAATGGTTTTACTACTTAATTGCCATGCTAGTATAAGTTACCCTTGCTAAGTCTCCTAATCAATCAACAAAGACTATGAAACCTGTCACTTCCTCTTTCTCCTTCTTCTCCAACTCACACATACATACATAACCCCCCTTTCTATAACTTGAATCAAAGTCTCTGATATCCAATCAGCACACAGTCCTTTGTTCACAAGTCTATGCCCAACTTGCAACTTTCCAGAGTCCAGTCTCCTGTTCCCAGGCTGGTAAGCAATTAAGTTGGAATTCAGTGTGGAATTCAAGGCTTGAGGTGTAGCCTTGAAGTATACTTTTGGAAGCTAAAATGATAGACTGGTTCTCAGGCTGAAGTCTTCGGCACCTGGGGAACTCTGAAAAAAAAGTAGTACAAAACCCATATCCTCACACAGGGTAAAGCATCCTTAGCCAGACATTGAAGGAAATGTTGGCCCTACTAGAGATAAGACCCCTCTGCACTTCAGTCTACCACCCACAGGCAAATGACCTGGTGGAGTGGTTCAATAATACCCTCAAGGCCATGCTGCACAAGGACCATCCCACTCAGGGGCATGACATGTTAGCCCTGTTAATGTTTGCCATACTAGAGGTACCCCAAACATCCCTAGGCTTCTCTCCATTTGAGCTACTATATGGATGGACAACCCTGGGGAATTCTTGATTTTGTCTGAGACCACTGGGAGACCTGGAGGGAAGATCCTGCTGAAAGAACAGTCCTCCAGGTGCTGGGTATGTACAAGCATACATCGACTGCCTTAGCTCAAGAGCATGGGAAGGAAACTCAAGGACTTTGAGGCCCAGATAGTTTTCTTATCCAGCCTACCATTACTAGGAAGAGGAATAGAAAGGGAAAGGGAAATATTCCAAGTGAATGACTGGCTACAAATATGGTGTTGATGTCAGGGATTTGATTTCCAGAACCATGGGCTAAGCTTGAAGATAGGAACAACATTAGCCCTTCTCCAAACTTCTGGCACCTCACCCATTTTCCATGATTTCAAGAAAATAATGGACAGTGGTTCTGAGAGTTCTTCAGCCAGTTTCTTTAGTACCCTTGGATGCAGTTCATCTGGCCCTGGAGATTTGAACTCATTCAAGGTACTAAGGTATTTCTTGACTATTTGTTTATCAATCTGCAGCTGCAATTCTGGCCCCTCCACTTGCACTTCACATTTGTTTGCAAGGTCATAGTCTGTCTTTTGGGAAAAGACTGAGCTAAAATAGGAATTGAACACTTCGGCCTTTTCTTTGTCATCTGTTATCATTTTCCCATCTCCATTGGGTAGCTGAGCCACTGTTTCTTTTCTTTGTCTTTTGGCTGAAGAATGCTTTTTATTGATTTTAGTGTCTCTAACTAAGCTCAGCTCATTCTCAGCTTTTGCCCTCCTAATGCAATCCATGCATTTCCTTGCTACTTGTCTGTACTCTTCCTTTGTAGCCTGGCCTCCTTTTTGTGTGCCATAAATGCCTCTTTTTTTGTTTATAGGTCCTTTCTGAGCTTTTTGGGAAGCCACACTGGCCTTTTTTGCTGTCTCCCACCTTTTTGTTGTTGTTGGAATTGTTTGTAGTTGTGCCTTTAGAACTTCCTTTTTTAGAAACTCCAATCCTTCTTGGATTCCTTTTCTTGTTAGGCTCTCCTGCCATGAGGCCTTACTTATCCTTGTTCTGAGTTTATTAAAATTGGCTTTTTAAAAATCCAGTATGTGTCTACTCTCTGCTTTGGTTTCCTGTTAAATCAAGTATTGTAGTAGAACATGGTCACTCTTGCCCAGATTTTCCCTTACTACCACTTCCTCCACCAAATAATCCTCTAGTTTCTTCCTTCACTTTTTGTAGGAGAAAATTATCAGCCGTACAAGCCAGGAATTTCTTGGAAGGGCCATACTTGGCAGAATTTGCTTCCCAACAGACATCTGTATAATTGAAATCTCCCATCACTACCACATCATATCTCTTTGAAATCCTTGCAATTTACAAGGGCGTTTGCATTGGCAGTATGGGATGTTTTTAAATTTCGTCTCCTGGACTGCTGATTGCAGAGCACTTAGCTGGGTGAAACTGAAAGTTCTACAATACTTTTGTATTGAAAGTAAATAAAAATAAATAGCTGGTTTAAAAGGCAGCAACAGTGTATCAAATAGAATATTGTTTGAAGTTTTATTTAGATCATGTTGCCTCTCAAGCTCTGTTATACATTTCTGAGGGCTCGTCTAGCTGTATCACATCCCATATGGATAAGGCATTCCACGGAGAAGCCATATCCTCTAAGAGCAGGGTTACACTATGAAAATGAATCAGTAGCTGGATCATGGTTTTTCTAATCCAGTTAAAATCACATGGTAGTCACATGGTATTTGGATCGGTGTGTGCATCCTCTTGGGAATGGTAAAGGGAATCATTTTACAAAAATCTAAGAGTGACATCGGTCACTGACAAAAAGATTTATCTGTTGATAAGTCAGAAGCTATACTAATCTACACTATTGTACTGTTTACTCAGACTAATCAATGCGACAGATACCACAACTACTCAATTCCTTTAAAATTATTATATATACTATCATAATACTAGGGTAGGTTTAAACTAGCTCTTTAAGATTCTCCTGCCAGAATTCTGTGATTTCATAGAACTGGTCTTTCTGTTTCATTTAAGATTATCATGAGCGATTATTTTGAACTTTAAGCATGCCACAAAGAGACGTAAGAGCAAGAGGTGATTAATAACTATTTAGCAAATAATGATGGCTTAGCAATATTTACCACTCGGATTTAGCCTCTCTGGCTCCATTACTGAGGATATTTTCCTTAGTTAAATATGCCTCAGTTCTAAAGCCAAGAGCTGTCCACTGGGGGAAAAATGTCTTGCATCATCCAGAAATAATGATTTCATATTTCTAATAAGAGTTCAACTGTTAAGCCAAAAAGAGTTCCAGGTTATATTTTATGCTGTTGCTCCTCCAAACATTCTAAAGAAAACAGCTGGATGAGTACAAAATAGTTTTTGCCTTAGTTAATATATTTTCACCAACCACCACTTTCCAATGAGTTTTGATATCAAGGTAGACAAGGCTGGCATAACATAATGACCCATCAGGCCAAATTAAACTATGGCTCCCACCCCACTCAGGATGTAACACATGTCTTGTGTTTGCTCCCAATGACAGACCACAAGATGGGGGCTGGTTGTGGAAACATTACTTGTTCACCAGAACATGATATATATCTTGTGGGCTCCATTAGGCCTGGTGGGACACAAGTTCCACCATCATGGAATATAGCTGACTATCAACAGATTCTACTTATAAATCAATTAACTGCAATACAGACATAGCTCAAGTGTAGGATTAATACTCTGAAATATATATTTTTAATTGAGTATCAATGAATGGGCCCCTCTACATTTAACTATTTGGACTAAAATAGGATAAACACCCATTTTTGGATGCACACCTTAATATGGTGAAGGGGTTTGAATGTGTCAGTAAAGCTGAGAGCAATTCTGTCAGGAGGCCAAACTCTATTACGATGGTCAGGGTCACCTAAGGTGGAATGGTCACAGCTGAGATATCAAACAAATATACATTCACCATATTCAAGGGTAGCCACTACAAAAAAGAATGGATAGTTCTAATGGTGATGGGGGTGGCAAGTACTGGGCCACAATGGAAGCTGAAGGTGACAGGAAAAAAATTGATTCATTTTGAATGTGGTCCTGGAAGAAAGTTTTGCAGAATTGCCAGAATGGCAAACAAGTGAGACTGCAGTGAAGAAATCAAAAGAAAACTGAGACTTGTAAGGGCTGCAATGAATTAGAAAAGGTCATCAAGTGTAAGGATGTGTCTCTTGAAACCTAGACTAAGATGATCCACACTCTTCTATTCCAAATCACTATGTATGGGTGTGAAAGCTGGACAGTGAAGAAAGCTGATAGGAAAATAATTGATCTATTTGAAATATAGTGCTGGAGGAGAGTTTGGGGATACTTTGGACTACCAGAAAGATGAATAAGTGGATGCTAGACCAAATTAAACCTGAACCTATCTCAGGAGGCAAAAATGAGGGGAAATGGCTGTTTTACTTTGGGCCCATCATTAGAACCCAAGATTCTCTGTAAAAACCAATAATACTTGGAAAAGCAGAAGGCAACAAGAAATAAGAAGTTCAAATCTATCCATTCATTCATCCATCTATTTATTTAAAACATTTAGATGCCACCTTTCTCCTAAAGGATCCAAGGCAGCTTACAGTATTAAAAGAAACAAAGTTAAAAGCTAAACTAATAAATTATTACAATATTTAAAAATAATTAAATCTATTAAAATTTATTTTTTATTTTTAAAAAAATATTTTTTATTAAATTACAAAATATAAACCTACTACCACACAGAAAAAACACACACAATAAAAATACAATTACATATCACATAGTGCCACCATCACCTTCAGGACTAGCATTAAACTTCATTCAATCCATTTTCCCTCCAAAAATTCATTGTTTCTTCCCTCTGTGTATACCCCTTCCCTCTCCGAAATACATATTCCAGGAATACACTCCATATTTTCTCGAAATCATTATTTCTTGATTGGCCTCTTCTTATTTTCATATCACATATCAGTTTATCATTAATTGCCATGTCCCATAATTCTCTATACCACTCCTCTAAGCTGAATTGATTATCATTTCTCCAGTTTCTTGCAAAAATTAATCTTGCAGCCGTAATCATTATTACTATTAAATCCTTATTTTCTTTCAACAATTGATCCTTCTTAACCACATTCAATAAAGCCATTAATGGAGACATTTGAATTTTTAATCCAGTTATTTCACTTATTTCTTTGAAGACTTGCTTCCATTCTTGCTTTCTTACTTCACATGACCACCACATATGTATGTACGTCCCCTTTTCTTTTTTACACCTCCAACATTGTGATGATACATTTTTATTTATTATGTTCAATTTTACCGGCGTTAAATACCACCTCCATATTACCTTATAACAGTTTTCTTTTATCCTTACTGACATGTTCTTCATAATTCTTTGATCCCATATTTTATCCCATTCTTCCCCTATTACTTCTTTATCTAAATCATATTGCCATTGCATTTTTAATCCTTGTGTACCCTGTTCAGCTTGGATTGATAATTTGTATATTTGACTTACAGTTCCTTTTCTTTCTGTCTCTTCCTCTGATTTCAATCTTTTTTCAATAATCTCTTCAAATCTTGTCATTTTTCTACTTTTCCCTTCCTTACTTTTCCATTCCCTTGTCCACATTTCTAATTGAATCACATTGAACCATGAAATCCCCTCTCCTCCTAAAACCTCTTTTATATTTTCTTTATCTCTTATCTTCTCCATCCAATCTTTTAACCTATTTATCCCTTTACTTTTTAATATATTCTTAAATTTTTTTTAAAGATTTTCAGGAAAATTCTTTAACTCCACCACCTGAGATAAAGGGGAGATCGGTGGACTCAGTAAACCTCTATAATTTTTCCAATTTCCTACCATATTTTTAAGGAAAGGGTTAGTAATCTTTTTAATCTCTTCTCCAATTTTTTCTTTAAACAATATACTTTCCACTCTTTCTTCCTTACTCTCCATTTCTATTTCCATCCAGATTAAATTTTTTATTACCTTTAATAATATCTGGGATATGTCTAAACTGATTTGCTATATAATATAATTTTATATTGGGTAATCCAAGGCCTCCCTTTTTTTGTGTTACATACCATAATTTTTTATTAATCCTCACTCGTTTATTTCCATTACAATAACAATTTATCATTATCTGCCATTCTTTCAGTTGTTTTTCTGTAATCTTTATAGGAAGCATCCAGAATATAAAATTCAATTTAGGAATTATTTTCATTTTATATAATGCCACTCTACCAAGCCATGAAATCTTTAATTTCAGGTATTCTTTTATCTTTCCATTTATCTCTCTTTTCAATCTATCCAAATTTATTTTAATTATTTCTTATAAATTCCAAGTAATATTAATCCCTAAATATTTCATAACATTTCCCATTTTACCTTCAAATATTATTTTCATTTTTCTTTTCTCCTCATCGGAGTGATTTAACAATAAGCATTCTGACTTTCCCCAATTTACCCTTAACCCAGTTATACTCTCAAATTCCTTCAAATGTAGTTTAAGCCTTTCTATTGTTTCTATTGGATTATTAACCATTAATAATGTATCATCAACAAACAAGTTTATCTTACCATTTTCTTTGTTATCTATCCCTCTAATCTGTTTATCATCTCTAATTATCTGTGCCAATAATTCAATTATCATTGTAAATAATACTGGAGATAAGGGGCAACCTTGTCTTGTATCTCGGCCTAGGTATACTGTCTCAGTTATACCATCATTAACTATAACTCTGGCTGTATTCTGTGAATATAATTGGTGGATTATCTGCCTAAAATTAGGTCCAAACCCTAAATATTTAATTAATATCTTTAACGAACCCCATTCCACTGAATCAAATGCTTTGAATATATCTAACGATATTACTCTGTCTTTAGAATTAGTTTCTTTAGCTAAATGCATTAAGTACCCTTCTCATTAAATCTGACATTTGTCTACCTTGTATAAATCCATTTTGATCTTTTTCAATATATCTCCCCATAAAACTATTTAATTTCTTTGCCATTATTGCCGTGAATATCTTAGCATCTTGGTTTATCAGTGATATGGGTCTATATGCTTCCATATTTGTTGGATTTTTATCTGGTTTCAATATTAAAACAATAAGTGACTCTTTCCATGATAGTGGGATTTCTTCTCCCATTAGTATCTTATTAAATAACTCTTTTAACTTTGGTATGAGAATCTTTTTAAATACTTTATAATATTCTGGGCCTAATCCATCTGTTCCAGGGGTCTTTCCTGTCTTTAAGTTATTTATGATATCCTCTGTTTCTTTATCCGTAATCAACTGTTCCATTTTATTTTTGTCATCATCTGACAATTTCTTATTAAAATTATTTTTATATACTCTTCAATTTTTATTGTGGAAGGATTTTTACTAGTATATAAAGTTTTATAGAATGTTTGAAATGCTTCCAATTTCTCCTTCATTTTATTACATCTTTTTCCATTCATATCTTGTATTACTCCTATATTACTTTTATTCTTTTTTATAGAAGACGCTTTAGCTAATAACTTGGAGTTCTTATTACTATATTCAAAGAAGTTTCTCTTTAAATAAATTAAATTCCTTTGTACCTTTTCCAGATGGATTCCTTCCAATTCCTTCCTCTTTGCTTGTAATTCTATTATAGCTTTTTTATCTCTAGTTCTTATAACTATTTTTTCTAATTCCTTTATATTGTCTTCTAAGTCCTGAATTCTTTTTCCCTGGTTTTTCTTAAGCATGTATGACACCCTCTTGCCACAGATTTCATAGCATCCCAGATTATCTTAGGTTGACCTCCTCCCTTCTCATTTATTTCCCATGTCTCTTCTAAATCTTTTTGAAATTTTTCCATCAGGTTTGGGTGCCTAAAAATATTCGTATCAATTCTCCACCTATTTACTTCCTTATAATCACATTTAAACATCAATTCCATATTCACTCTGGCATGGTCCGATATTTGTATGACTTCAATAGCTCTATCATTTGCCCTAGGCAGTAAGTCTTTAGATACAAATATATAATCTATTCTTGAATATGTATTATGCACCTGTGAGTGAAAGGAGAATCTTCTTTCATCACCCTTTAATTCTCTCCATACATCTTTCAAATCTGTTTTATTTATTAATCTATTTAATATTGTACTTTTAATTTTCCCTTCCCCATTTCGCAACTTTGATTTATCTTTCTTCAAATCCATTACCATATTAAAATCCCCTGCTAATATCACAGAACCTTTCCTCAATTTATCCAACCTTCTCAAAATATTTTCAAAAAATTCCTCCTGTCTCTCATTAGGTGCATAAACATTTACAAGCGTAATATCTTCACCTTTTATTTTACCTTGCATTATCAGATACCTGCCTTGAGTATCTTTTTCCGTTTTCTCTACTTTAAATTCACTCTTTTTTGATAATATTGCTACTCCCTGAGACTTTGAAGTCCCAAACGATTTTTCATAAATTTGAATCCATTTGCCCTTCAATTCATTGAAACCATCCTTTTTTTGATGAGTTTCTTGCAGAAATACAATATCCATATTACTTTTATTCAACACATTTTGTATCCTAGCCCTCTTCATATTAGACCCCAGGCCTTTCACATTCCATGTTAAAAACCTTAAATATTTAACCATACTCTAATTTATTTATTTTTTAAATTAATACTAGTCCCGGTTTGTGTATGACTGTGCTCCCCCAATTAAAAAACAATAAAAAAACCCTTGAATTCCTATCGAATTCTTCTACCACCCAATTCCCCACTACTACTTTTCTCCCCCCCCCATCTTCTAATAGACTCTTCTAGTCTCTTCTACAGACCCTGGGGGGGGGGGAATGTGTCTGTCCCCATCTGCCACGACTCTCTCCCTGTCTCACTCTGTTATATTATATAAATCCTATTTTACCCCATAGATATCCATAACTACCTTTTTCCCCCCATATCTCTATACATAAGTATTCAAATATAAATTTCAGCATATTAGGTATATAATTATCTATAATATTCTTTTTTTAAAAGATATATATTTCTTCCCAGAATTCTCCCTTTAAAAATAAATAAATCTATTCTTCTATCCCCGGTCTCCCCCTTTTTATATTCCTTTTATCTCAATTTATTCCTGTTTTTTCCTCCTTTTTAAAAAAATACTTAATCCTCACTGGGTATCTCCTTAAAAATCTCCTTATTATCTCTTCCACATAATACTATACCAATTTCAATTTTTTCTGGTTTTACCCCTTATTTTTTTTATCACTTTAACAAGTATCAGACAATCTCCTTTTACATCGAATAAGATTTTACATTAAGTCTATTAATTCTTATTCTCTTGATTTTCCTCGTCCTTTAGCCTTCTTTGTTTGTTTTGGTTTCGCTCCTTGTTTTTCTTGTTCTTGTTGTTTTTCTTGTTCTTATTTTTGTTGTTTTTCTTGTTCTTCTTCTTCCTTGTCATCATCAATCGAGTCCCGCTCCATTGTTTCCTCTTCCTCCGACTCCTGGCTTAGCCCTGGTCTCTCTCTTCATTTGCTCCTCCCATTCTTCTTTTGTTATTATTCCAGAGTCCTTTAAAAAATCCAAAGCCATTGGAACTGATGTAACTTTATGAAATTTTCCATTGTGATGCACCTTTAAAAACACTGGGTAACCCCAGCTATATTTAATACTTTTTTTTGAAGAATAGAAGTAACCTGCATTTTTCTTCTAAATTCCATAGTCTCATGACAATAGTCGTTAAACATTTGCATAGGATTATTTTCAAATACCAAATTCCCTGGGTTCTCTCTTAAAATTTTCATCAGTTCCTCTTTTTTTCTGAGGCTTGAAAATCTAATCAGAATATGGTGAGGTTGACCTCTACTTCTTGAACCAACTCTGTGTATTTTATCCAAATCGTAAACAGTCCAATCTATTTTTGGTGCCGTCTTTTTCAGCCAGGCTAATGCTAGTTCCGTTAGGTCCTTCTCTTTGGAGCCCAAATCTGGAATTCCCTTCAATCTAAAATTATTCCGTCAATTGTAATCCTGTGTTAGGATCATCTGCTGCTGTAGATCTCTAGTAGCCATTTCATTATCCATTAGTCTAGCAGAATTTCGTGTTGCTTGAGATTGCAACCCTTCAATCTGTTGATCAGTTTGTTTAAAGTAAGAATCAATAATTTTGTTCAGTTTTTTATAATCCTCTTGGTTGGTCTTAACATCCTTTCCCACATCTTGTATTTTTTGATCCATATCTAAGATTTTTTGATCTAAATTCAAGATTGTTTGATTCATTTGCGAGAGATTTTCATTCACCTTCGCCATGGCTTCCAACATTAACTTCATCTCAGATTTATCAGCTTTTTGAGCCATTTCTGCTATTTCTGTTTCTGCTTCCACTTTTGAGTCTCACCAGATAAGAATCTGAAGGTTTAATTCTTGATTGTGCTGAGTAATTTATTTTCCTTAAAACTTTACTCTCTTGCTCTTCAGACCTTGCTTTCCTCATAAATATCAGTAAAAATTCAGTAATTTCCTGGACTTTGAACTGCTATTTTAACTATTACCAGCAGATGGAGCCTACTAGCCGTGTTCAAAGGTTAAGGGATTCTGTTTCGTTTCTCCAACTCTCCGTAACTGGATATGTTTCCGAAAGTGAAACCTAATGAAAGTTTATTTTTCACTCCTTCAGTCTTATTCAGGATACCAAATGCTTCAATTATTTCACAGACTGATAGATTCGTTCTTATTTTCTTATTTCATTTCATACTCTGTTATATTCTTTCTTCTTCTTTTTTCTTACTCCCAGCAGCTCTCTAAAAACAAATTTCCAGCTTCAGCTCACAATTGTTTCCCCGGCAACTCGATAAGAGTTTTTGATTGATGCTTTTACAAGCACAGCCTGTCCATTTAAGCAGTTTAAAAAATCTTCTTAGCTAGCCGTGGTGGGAAAATCACCTCCCGCAGGAATCCCCGCTGAAGATAGCTCTTTCCTCCTCCACTCCTCCTCCACTCACAGCTGTCGCTCTTTATTATTGTTTTAAGAAAAACAAACTGCTTTTATAATCCTCTCCTGTTGCCTCAAGGATTCATAAAGTATTTAAAGTCACTTACATATCAATGAGCTATATTTTTTTTGCTTCCTCATGTAGTTTCAGAGTGAGAGCTCCGGGATTCTCAAGCTGCGGCCATTAAGTCCAGGACACGCCCCCCTAAAATTTATTTTTTTAAAAGAGCAATATCAGATGCAAAAGCAACACAACAGAATACAATAATCCCTTTTAAAATTCCATTGGTCAACCAGTCATTTAGAGGAAAGGCTGCCTGAAAAGAAGGGTCTTTTTCTGCATGCAGAAGGACAGCAAACATGAGGCCAGCCTGTCTTTTGGGTGGGGGAAAGAGTTCCAGAGTCTGGGACCAACAACAGAGAAGGGCCTCTCTCATGTCCCCACCAAATGTGCCTGGAATGATCTTAATATCTGTTTACACTCATAAAGGGAGATATGGTCTTTTAGAAAACATGGACCCAAGCAGTTTAGGGCTTTATAGAATAAAAACAGCACTTTGAATTGTGTCTGAAAACAGATAGGCAACCAGTGGAGCTGTTGTAACAGGGGAATTATATTGTATATTCCCCCTAACCAGCCTGTGTTAATAATCTGGCTGCTGCATTTGGACCTTCTGGAGTTTCCAAATACTTTCCAAAGGCAGTAATCCAGCCAGGACGTAAGGCATGTGCCACCATGGCCAGATCAGACCTCTCAAGAAATGGTTCCAGCTTGCACACTAGTTTTAACTGTGCAAAGGCATCCTTGGCCACCACCAAAACCTGGGCATCAAGGCTCAGATATGAATCCAGAACTGTGCACCTGTGTTGTCAGAGGGAATGTAACTCCATCCAGCAGAGGCTGGATCCCTAATATTTGATCTGCCTTTCAGCTGACCAGGACCACCTCTGTCTTGCAATGATTAAGTTTCAATTTATTCATCCTCATCAAGTCCATTACTGACACCAGACACTGATTCAGAGCTGAAACAGATTCCTTGGTTTTAGATTAAAAGCAAATATAGAATTGAGTGTCATCCTCATACTGGTGACACCAAACCCCAAAACTCCAGACTCTCCCAGCAGTTTCATGTAGATGTTTAATAGCATAGAGGACAAAACAGGACCCTGAGTGACACCACAGGCCAATGGCCAGGGTGTTGAACAGGAGTCCCCCAGCACCACCTTCTGAGTTCTCCTCCCCAAGATGGACTGGAGCTACCATAAAGCAGTGCCTCCAAGTCCCAGGAGATGGCCCTGACTGATGGTATAGAAAGCTGGTGAGAGGTCCAGCAGAACCACTAGGGACATATTCCTCCTGTCCAGTTCCCAGCATAGGTTATCCACTATGATGACCAAAGCAGTTTCCATCCCATAACCAGATTGGAATGGATCTAGATAATCCATCTCATCCAGGGCCCCCTGGAGCTGAGAAGCCAAAACCTGGTCTAGCTCCTTGCTCAATAATGGAACATTAGAGACTGGTCAGTAATTATCCAATACCATTGGATCCAAGGAGGATTTTTTCAACAATGGTCTTACTACTGCCTTCTTTAAGCATGCTGTAAGCCTGCCCTGCTGCAAGGAGACATTCACCACTCCTCGTACCCACTCAGCCAGTCCCTCTCTGGCAACTATTATAAGTCAGGAAGAGCAAGCGTCCATCAGACATGTGGTAGCTTTAATCCCTCCAAGAGTCCTGTCCAGATCCTCAAGATGAAAAAACTGAAACATATCCATTAACACAGGACCACTTGGCAGATATCCTTTGATCAGTATTCCTGTATTGAGCAGGGGGTTGGATTTACTGGCCTTATAGGCCCCTTCTAACTTCATTATTCTATGATTCTATGACAAACCAAGGCTGCAAGGGGGGACAATTAAGATGGTCCACAGAATCTGTATCAACTGCATGTCAGAGTGGGTGCTACAGTTGATGCCTATAATTACTAACTGCTCATTTTTTAACTTTTTTCCAGGCATCTTTTAAACTCACGAATTGGTTATACCTGTTTCTATTTCCTTTTCAATTAAAATTATTCAATGAAATGATATTGTGCTTTTAAATTACTTACCTATACCTTGGAAATGATCTTCTGGTCAGCAGAAATTGACTGAGTTATCACTGTGATTAAAGAAACTATTACAACATTAGAGGGATAAATGCCCACTTTTGATTATTCAATGGATTGAGGACTTTCTAAGCCATTCAGCATGTCGCTTCTGGTTATCAACTGGCTTTTTTCTTGAAGCTCAAGCAAGATGCTTATTCTTTTTTTTCCTCCTTTTTCTTTTTCACATATGGAATTTCTATTTAATTTTCATCAAGATATTCTTTTCAATCAGTTTTTTTCCTATTTTTTCTTGCAAAATAAAGAAAAACTTCAAAATTTAATTTAAAAGTGAGATACTTGCTTCATTTTATTTTTCAGCAGAGTGGGTGTCCAATTGAGGTTTTTTCTTTTCTTTTAGGCAGCTGCAAATCTCATTTTCCATTACACTTTAGAAATCAATGAAGTAAATGCCTCTTTGTGCATGAATCTGCCATGAGTATGTTGAATTTCTCATGAAAATTTGGAATGGGGTACATCACAGTGGCATTAGGAATAAGACATAAGATATTGTACTCTCATTTTGTACTTTACTTTTTTAACAGTCGGACCAGCATTCCTGCCTTTGGGGGAGTCATCTTCATCATCTGCCATCCCTCAGGCACTGGGTGAGAGACAGTGTCCTGGGGGAGTTTGGCCTGGACTCCCTCGGCCTTGCAGGACTGGGCCCTTCCTGCTTCTGTCTGCCCCACCCCATCCTCAGCATCAGCCACCTGGCTCAGAGGAGAGAAGGGGCTTTAGAAGGGTGTGTTCTTGTTTTTTAATTGTTATTATTAATTGCCATCAGGTTGCATAGAGACCCACAGTGGATCTGAGGGAACAGGAAGGGGGGAGGGCGTTGGAGGGGGCAGCCATTGAGGTGGTGCTGGGTAGGGGAAGGAATGGCAGTGGGGGTAGAACATGCCCACGTAGGAGAAGAGAGGTTAGATATCTTACATCTATCCCCTCTTCTAGTCCTACCCCCAACCAGATGGTATCAGGTGACCATATCAGCAAACCCTCGAGCCACACGGTGCTGTTGATGAATGCCAGGTCAGTACAAAATAAGACTGCCCTCATCCATGATGTAATTCTGGATGGGGGTGCTGACCTGGTGTGCATTACTGAGACCTGGGTGGGAGAGGAGGGTGGTGTCCCCCTCTCCCAGCTGTGTCCGCCTGGGTACTCGGTCCAGCACCAATGTCACTCGGAGGGTCGGGGAGGGGGAGTTGCTATAGTCTATAGGAGTTCTATCTCCTTGACCAGGCTTCCTATCCCTTTTAGAGGAGGTCTTGAGGGCCTGTATTGTGTGTTGGGCTTGCGAGACAGATTAGGGATTCTGTTGGTGTACCGCCCACCCTGTTGCGTACCAACAGTCTCCCTGCCTGAGCTGACGGAGGTAGTCTCGGACCTGGTGTTGAAGACTCCCAGGCTGTTGGTGCTGGGGGACCTCAACATTCATGCCGAGGCTGCCTTGACTGGGGCGGGTCAGGACTTCATGGCTGCCATGACAACCATGGGGCTGTCTCAATATGTCATCGGCCCGACACATGAGAAGGGCCATACCTTGGACCTGGTTTTCTCAACGGGACTGGAAGATGGTGGTTTGGATGTGGAGGGGCTGGTTGTGACCCCATTGTCATGGTCAGACCACTTCCTGGTCAAGATTAGTCTATTAGCTTCTTCTTCCCTCTGCAAGGGTGGGGGATCTATTAAGATGATCCGCCCTCATAGACTAATGGATCCAGATGGTTTCCTGACTGCTCTGGGGGATTATCCATCTGATATGGTCGGCGCTCCTGTCGAAGCTCAGGTCACCCTATGGAATAGGGAGATGACCCGGGCGGTTGACACGATTGCGCCTAAGCGCCCTCTCCCTGCATGCAGAGCCCAGACAGCTCCTTGGTATACTTCTGAGCAGCGGGTGATAAAGCGAGAGGGGAGACAGCTGCAGCGCAGGGTGGAGGAAATCCCGCTGGGAGTCCGATCGAACACTACTTAGAGCCCATTATTGGGCCTATTTTGTGGCAATATGGCTGGCGAAACGGCAATATTTCTCCAGCCGTATTGCTTCCTCAGAATGTTGTCCAGCAGAGCTGTTTCGGGTGGTCCGGGATCTTCTTCAACCGGGAAATCCGGTGAAGGTCCCGGACTGCTCATCAGCTCGCTGTGATGAGTTTGCCATCCATTTTGAGGGGAAAATCGCTCAGATTCGCAGTGGGTTGGACTCCATTGTTACTGCAAAAGCAGAGGATGTGTCCAGTGTGCCGTGCTTAGGTCAAATATTAATGGATGAGTTTCAATTGTTGAGACCTGAGGATGTGGACAGGGTGCTTGGATCTGTCCATTCTACCACCACTCAGCTCGACCCTTGCCCATCTTGGCTAATTGGAAGATCTGCCAAGGGGGTTCGCACCTGGGTCCAGGAGGCTGTGAACACCTCTTTGAGAGAGGGAGTGGTCCCTACCACCTTGAAAGAGGCGGTAATTTGGCCACTCCTTAAAAGGCCTAACCTGGACCCAAGGCTGGTGGTTAACTACCGACCAGTGGCGAACCTCCCTTATTTGGGCAAAGTGTTGGAGCGGGTTGTGGCCGGGCAACTCCAGGCGCTGCTGGATGAAACGGATTTTCTGGATCCATTTCAATCGGGTTTCAGGCCGGGTTTTGGCACGGAGACTGCCTTGGTCGCCCTGTACGATGACCTTTGCCGGGAGAGAGACAGGGGGAGTGTGACCCTGTTGATACTCCTGGACCTCTCAGCGGCTTTCGACACCATCGACCATGGTGTCCTTCTGGATAGGCTGGCTGGGTTGGGAATTGGGGGCACTGCTTTACGGTGGTTCTGCTCCTTCCTGGCCGACCATGTCCAGAGGGTGGTGCTGGGGGACATTTGCTCTGTCCCATGGCATTTATATCATGGGGTTCCTCAGGGGTCGATACTGTCCCCCATGCTGTTTAACATCTACATGGAACCGCTGGGAGAGGTCATCAGGAGGTTTGGGCTGAGGAGTCAGCAATATGCTGATGACACTCAGCTCTACCTCTCGTTTTCCACCAATCCAGGTGAGGCGGTTTCTGTGCTGAACTCATGTCTGGACCTGATAATGGACTGGATGAGGGTTAATAAATTGAAACTCAATCCAGACAAGACGGAAGTGCTGTTAGTGGGTGCTTCGCCGGACAGGCTGGAGGGCCATTTCCCTGCTCTGAATGGGATTACACTCCCCCTAAGGGACAGGGTCCGCAGCCTGGGGGTGCTCCTGGACCCCAGTCTAACTCTGGAAGCCCAGGTGGACTCGGTGGCCAGGGGCGCCTTCCTTCAGCTGCGGAAATTGTACCAGCTACGGCCCTACCTGGACGAGCGGAGTCTCATGACAGTTACACAAGCACTGGTAACATCTCGCATAGATTATTGCAATGCGCTCTACGTGGGGCTGCCTTTGAAGATGGTCTGGCGACTGCAACTGGTCCAGAATCGAGCTGCGTGGCTGGTGAGTGGTGGGGCCGCTAGGGGACATATGAAGCCGATTCTGATTAAATTACATTGGTTACCAGTTGCTGCCCGGGCCCAATTCAAAGTGCTTGTTTTGACATATAAAGCCCTAAACGGCTTGGGCCCTGGATACCTGAAGGACCGCCTCCTTCCATATGAGCCTACCCGGCAGTTAAGATCTAGCCAGGGGGCCCTTTTGAAAGAGCCGTCCCTCAAGGAGGTAAGAGGGATGGCTTGTAGACAAAGGGCCTTTTCAGCAGCTGCCCCCAGACTATGGAATGCCCTCCCGACTGAGATTCATCTGGCGCCGACGCTGATGACATTTCGGCGCCAGGTCAAAACCTTCCTGTTCCAGAAGGCTTTTAATTGAAATAATATCAACTGTGGGTCCTGATGGCAATTTTTAGAGTATCTATTTTAATTGTATTTTAATTGTTTTATCTTTTTATTGTATTTTTATTGTATTTTAATTGTTGTAAGCCGCCCAGAGACCTTTGGATAGAGTGGGCGGTATATAAGTTAAATAAAAAAAATAAAGGCTTTTGTTTTTGTAATACTTTGCTTTCTTCCTTTTCCACTCTGTTCCAGATGGGGCTCATTGCAAAAGTGACACACAAGGCAGCAGTCAGGTACTCTGTCAGTCAGTCAGGTACTGAGGCAGAGGATGAATTGAGGCAGAGATGAATTGCACATCCCTAACTCTGTTATATTTCCTGACATTTCTTTCTCTTCCTTTTACAGTTCAAATTCATTCTCAATAGGTCAAGAACAAAAGATAAATTACAGGAAAGAGAGTAGACATAACAGTCATTTTGGGTAAAAGCATCAAATGCATTTTTCTGCTTGCAGTCACAACAGTAGTCAGGGAGATCATCTGGGATACAACCGTCCGCTGAAGTTTGTTCCCAGCATCAGGTGTCCAGAGAGGCATTGCCTATGGATCTGAAAATTCCATTCTGTGATCCATTTCACCTTGGTACCTATGGGGCATCATTGAAGCAGTTCCTTTATTTTATTTCTTCAGGACAACCTGCTATATAGGTTAGTTTTTAGCTTCTGTGGGGAACCATACTGTTCAGGGTTTTTCAATGGCTTCATGCAACAGCTAGCATTGCTTTGGAATGAACAGATATTTATAGGCTCTAGGAAATTGTCTTGCAGAACTGCAAAGGGGGAAAACACAATTTGCAGAAGCAACTTTCACAAGCACAGATTAAGAAATGGATAAAGTTCAGCCATTCTTCCAGCCCTCCTTGCATAGAAAGGTCTGCAAAACAGATACACATAGCTTCTGTATCTACTCCTATACATGGATGCTATCAAGATCAGTAAGCAGCAACAGTGAACATGTACACATTCTTTCACAGGTTAGTGCTGTACCAAAATGAGTCTGCCGAATAAATATTTTGATTCAACTAATCTGCTAAGATGAGTTGCAACTGCCAGCAGTCATTACCATTAGTTCCTAAGGGGAACTAATGGGCCTAAATGTAATCATATGAACAAAGTTTGTATTCTTAACAAGACTCATTGCATTAATAAGTGCATATATTCATCTGGGCTGATTTTTTTTCCCCAAAAGAAAACATGTTATGTAAAAGAGTTTCCCAGATATGAATTCTTCTAGATGATGGTGATACAGAATACAAGATCCAAGTTAGTTAAAGTTACAAAAAGGGACATAGCAAAGCAAAGGGGAACAAAGGTTTCTCTGTATGGTCAAAGCTGGAAACAAGAAAATGAATCAGAACAAAATGTCTCTATTTCTTATGAGGCTTGGAGAAAAATTGGGTTACAGGTGGGACTCATAAGGAAATCTTTGGCACTCCTGTGAACCAGTATGAATATTTTCATTAATGCTTGTTCTTGAAGGACCCAAGAACAGAGAGTACGTGATCCATTGAAGCTCACATAAAAATATAGCAGTTAGTCTTTAAGGTGCCACAACGCTTTTGTCTTTTTCTTTTTTTCTTTTGTTATTGCCTGATATTAGGATACTTTGTGTGGTCAGAAATTGCCAAGAATTATATAAGCTCATTGGGCAAGTAACATCTTCTTCATCCCCCAGCCAAGACCTGGACATGATAAATGCTCCATGATAACAGATTCTCACTTATCCACATTGAGGTTAGGCAGATGACTGAGTCCTCTTTGCACCATCATCTTAACACAATTTGGGTTGGTGAGATAATAGATCAAAAAGAGGTGCTGCCTCATATAATTATTTTGTTTTGTTAGGACTTCATATATTTAGATCATATAAATCTCCTAGGACTATGAGACTATGAGGAAATGTATCCTCATTGATTTAGAGCATAATGCCTTATTTACTATCCAATATGTGCAGGAAATCAAAATATCATTGCAGATGCTTGTCTTTATTGCAGGTCCACAGAGCACATGAGTTGGTGCAACCAAGTGTCTCGGTTCTACTGCAGGTATCCCAGGAATCATGGAGCTTTGAAAGACAGCATTGATTAGGGCACCATGTTGCCCTTAGACCAAGTGCATGTACCTCCAATGTGTGGATTGTGAGAGCATTCTGGAACTCCTAGTGCTGAGAAGAGGACAGTTGCTGGGGGAAGTCAGCAATGTTCTCAAGTATTCCATGATTCTAAAGCACTGGCCTTGACCCAAGATGATTGGAGGTAAATTGGCTGCTCAGCTTTCTGAACAAAGGCAGTTGGCTTCCCAGCCACACTTTCCCTAGAAATTGCAGGAATAGTGGGGAGTCAAAAAATTGATAATCTCACAGTCAAGCATGGACAGATTTGCCTGATGGCAAATGATTTGCCTGTTGTCCTGAATCGTAGAATCATAGAATAATGGAGTTGGAAAAAGCCAATCATATCTCCCTTCAGTCTTCTTTTCTCTAGGCTAAACATACCCAGTTCTTTCAGTCTTTCCTCACAGGGCTCAGTTTCCAGTCCCCTGATCAGCATTGTTACCTTCCCCTGAACTTATTCCAGTGTGTCAGCATCCTTTTTAAAGTGTGGTGTCCTCTAGCTGAGGTCAAACTACTGCTGCATAGAGGGGGACTAATACCTCATGGGATTTTGGGATTGTACTTCTATTAATGCAGCCTAAAATAGCATTTGCCTTTTTTGCAGCTCCATCACACTGTTGGCTTATATCAGCTTGTGATCTACAACAATTCCAAGATCATTCTCACTCATAGTATTAGTGAGCCAAGTATCCCCCACTTTGCACCTGTGCATTTGGTTTTCCCCTTGCCTAGGTGAAGAATTTTGCATTTATCCCTCTTGAATTGCATTCTATTGTTTTCATCCCAGTGCTCAAGTCTATCAAGATTTTTTTAAAAAAAATATTTTTAAAAATAAGGGGAGAAGAATATAAATTACAGGCATTTGCTGATGATTTAGTTTTTATTTTGGAAGAACCCAGTAAATCTATTGATGAACTAATGGAAACATTAATAAACTTCGGGGAAATGGCGGGAATGAAAGTGAATTGACGGAAAACAAAAATTTTAGGCAAGAATATCAGAACAGAAGAGGTTCACAAATTGACAAACACAATGGGCTTCCAAGAGGAAAAAAGAATCAAATATTTGGGAATTCAAATAACAAACAAAACAAGTACAATGATATAAGATAATTATATGAAACTTTTTAAGGAGATACAGAGAGACTTGGAAAAGTGGGATACGCTACGACTTTCATTGATGGGAAGAATAGCAGTAATTATAATGAATGTGTTACCTAAACTGATCTTTCTTTTTCAGACAATACCAATGTTGTTAAAGCAAACACTTCTACAAGAGTTCAATAGAAAAATAATAAAATTTGTTTGGCAGGGAAAGAAACCGAGGATCAAAATGAAGGCATTACAAGACTCTAAACAAAGGGCGGGCTTTGGTCTTCCGGACTGGGAAATTTATTATAGGGTTTGTGTATTGGTATGGATTAAGGAATGGATTACTCTGGATAATGAGACACTGCTTAAATTGGAGGGATATGATCTTAACTTAGGATGGCCTGCTTTTATATGGTATCAAAAAGCTAAAGAGTATAAAGTCTTCAATAACCATATGATAAAAAAGTCTTTGTTATGGACTTGGAATAAGATACAAAAGCAAATATATAATAAAATTCTGGGCTGCGTGTCACCATTAGAAACTTTTACACAGCCTACTATAATGGACTCAATAAGACTGGTGAGGTACACAGATTTGCTTAAGAAAGAGAGGGTGTTAAAGACTAGAGAGGAGTTAGAGGAGCAGATTTTTATTTTAGATTGGTGGACGAGATTACAATTAGACTCCAGGTATGCAAAAGATAAAATAATGGATTTTTATGAAGAACAAATGACATTTGATAAACTACAGTGGGGCCTCGACTTACGAACGTCCCTACTTACGAAAATTTCGAGTTACGAAAAGCTCCGGCCGCAAGTAGAAGCAAAATTTACACAAAGCTCCGGCCGCAAGTAGAAGCTTCCAGTTATGAAAAGAAAAAGGCAGGGAAAAAAGATGGGGAATTCAAACTGTTGGTGTCAAAGAGGCTGCTTCTTCACCCCAACGGTTAGGAAAAGGGAGGCTCAGCCTCCTGGGCTTCCAACACCGCCCCGAACTCTGCACCAGGTGCCGGCTTCCCGGGCATCAAAACCCCCTCCGCTGCCCTCTCCCTCCTGTCCCAGGGGAAGCCGGGCTTCCAAAGCCATTCCCACTGCCCTCTGCCTCCCGTCCCCACAGGGACGGCTTTGGAAGCCAGGGAAGCTGGCCGTCCAAACCCCCTCCGCTGCCCTCTGCCTAACGTCCCCGCGGGGACAGCTTTGGAAGCCGGGGAAGCCGGGCTTCCAAAGCCATCCCCGCTGCCCTCTGCCTCCCGTGCCCACGGGGACGGCTTTGGAAACCGGGGAAGCCAGGCTTCCAAAGCCATCCCCTCTGCCCTCTGCCTCCCATCTCGCTGCCCTCTGCCTCCAAAGCCAAAGAAAAAAATCACCAAAAAAATAAAAGCCGCCCCTTCTGCCCTCCATGGGAGGCAGAGGGCAGCGGGGGCGGCTTTTATATTTTTGGTGATTTTTTTCCTTCGGCCAGAATGGATTAAATGGTTTTCAATGCATTCCTATGGGAAACGGTGCTTCGACTTATGAAATTTTCTAGTTATGGCCACCGTTCCAACACGGATTAATTTTGTAAATCGAGGCACCACTGTACTGTTAGAGGCAAATGATAAAATAATTAAAAGAATGTATGAATATCTCTTCCCCTTCACGGATTGCTGCCTTGTCATGGCGAAGGGGCTTGAGTAATTCAGAGAAGCTATGGGCTATGCCGTGCAGGGACACCCAAGACGGACAGGTCATAGTGGAGAGTTCTGACTAAACGCGATCCATCAGGAGCAGGAACTGGCAAGCCACTCCAGTATCTTTGCCAAGAAAACCCCACGAACAGAAACAAAAGGCTAAAAGATATGACGCTGGAAGATGAGCCCCTCAGGTCAGAAAGCGTCCAACATGCTACTGAGGAAGAGCGGAGGACAAGTACAATTAGCTCCAGAGCTAATGAAGTGGTTGGGCCAAAGCCGAAAGGACGCTCAGCTGCGGACGCGCCTGGAAGTGAAAGGAAAGTCCGATGCTGCAAAGAAAAATATTGCATAGGAACCTGGAATGTAAGATCTATGAACCTTGGGAAGCTGGATGTGGTCAAACAGGAGATGGCAAGAATCAACATTGACATCCTGGGTGTCAGTGAACTAAAATGGATGGGAATGGGCAAATTCAATTCAGACGATTATCATATCTACTATTGTGGGCAAGAATCCCGTAGAAGAAATGGAGTAGCCCTCATAGTGAACAAAAGAGTGGGAAAAGCTGTACTGGGATACAATCTCAAAAATGATAGAATGACTTCAATACGAATACAAGGCAAACCTTTCAACATCACAGTAATCCACGTTCATGCACCAACCACCGATGCGGAAGAGGCTGAAATTGACCAATTCTATGAAGACTTACAACACCTTCTAGAACTGACACCAAAGAAAGATGTTCTTCTCCTTATAGGGGACTGGAATGCTAAAGTAGGGAGTCAAGAGATAAAAGGAACAACAGGTAAGTTTGGCCTTGGAGTTCAAAATGAAGCAGGGCAAAGGCTAATAGAGTTTTGTCAAGAGAACAAGATGGTCATCACAAACACTCTTTTCCAACAACACAAGAGGCGACTCTACACATGGACATCACCAGATGGGCAATACCGAAATCAGATTGATTATGTTCTCTGCAGCCAAAGATGGAGAAGCTCTATACAGTCAGCAAAAACAAGACCTGGAGCTGATTGTGGCTCTGATCATCAGCTTCTTATAGCAAAACTCAAGCTTAAACTGAAGAAAGTAGGAAAATCCACTGGGCCAGTCAGGTATAATCTAAACCAAATCCCTTTTGAGTACACAGTGGAAGTGAAGAACAGATTTAAGGAACTAGATTTGGTGGACAGAGTGCCTGAAGAACTATGGATGGAGGCTCGTAATATTGTACAGGAGGCAGCAACAAAAACCATCCCAAAGAAAAGGAAATGCAAGAAAGCAAAGTGGCTGTCCAACGAGGCCTTACAAATAGCAGAGAAGAGAAGGGAAACCAAATGCAAGGGAGATAGGGAAAGTTACAGAAAATTGAATGCTGACTTCCAAAGATTAGCAAGGAGAGACAAGAGGGCCTTCTTAAATGAACAGTGCAATGATATAGAGGAAAATAATAGAAAGGGAAAAACCAGAGATCTGTTCAAGAAAATTGGAGATATTAAAGGAACATTTTGTGCAAAGATGAACATGATAAAGGACAAAAATGGTAGGGACCTTACAGAAGCAGAAGACATCAAGAAGAGGTGGCAAGAATACACAGAGGAATTATACCAGAAAGATCTGGATGTCCCAGACAACCCAGATAGTGTGGTTGCTGACTGTGGCGGAATGCCCACGTCACTCCTGTCTATCATAGCCGAAGCTCAAGGGCAGGAGCCTATGAGAAGACAGGAGGGGCGGAGTCAATTAGACAGTTAGACAGAGGGAGACAGTTAGAGAGAGGGAGACAGAGAAGAGAATTAGAGAGTTAAGGAAGAGAATTGGAAAGTTGGAGAGTTAGAGAGAATGAGAAGGAGATAAATGGAATAGTAAAGTTAAATAGATAGTCAGAGAGTATTAATGAGTTGGTTAATGTGTATAAGTAAATACAACACCTAAATAAGCAAACGTGTAATCATATATAAGAAGTTTAATGAGTGATCCTAAACCATAATAAAAGAACATCTGTGATTTATAAACCAAAAGATAAATAAACAAGTTATATTGGCAGCACGTGTCTGTTGCATATATGGTGCAGTGTGGATGAGAGATCCACTGGTGGTAGCGGAAAAGAGAATAAACGTATCCAGAGAGTGAACCTGTGTTTGGGGGAAACAAACAGGGAACACTGGGTGGAACGTCACAGTGGTGACCAGCGGCGGGATACGATTAGATTCCAGTAAGCCGAAGTAAAAAGAGAATTTTCTGAGTCTAAGGTACCTGTTAGTCTGGGACTGTCGTGAAGGAGTGGATAACTCTCTTGAGCTTTTGGTGAAAAGCATAGTAGGGACTCCGGATCGCAGATCTTGGGAGAGACTAAGAAAGGAGAAGACTCTGAGGAAAAATTCTGTGTTTTGAGATTACCTCACACTTAGATTGAACGACCAGTGGGCTAGCGTGGATCCTAGGCTCTAAGAATTAGCACTGAGGGGACAAACGCGGAAGCCAGGGTCAAGATATCTAAGGTGACTGAAACTAGCAGAGGCTTGAAAGAAAAATCAATAATTCTGAAATAGTTTGGTGTCTGGAGGCAAGGAGATATAGTATGTTAGACAAGGAACAGTGTGGCTGGGTGCCATAAGAAACAGAGTAGCAATCCGTAGCTGCCAACGGAGGGCTACAGAGTAACTCTCTAACTCAGAAAGGAAAAAAGCATTTTAAACAGAGGCTTGACTGACTATCTGCAGAATTAACCAGCTTATCCAAATAAATAAAATAAACATGCCTCCTAAACGAGGGGAAAAGGTGGCACTGGAGGAAACCAAGAAGATTTACCACAGGAAGTGGAGGGAAATAGAGTCCCTCTTGAAATATCTGAACAGGAGGAGACTCAGGAGGAGGATGCCTCAGGAGGAGAAACTGTTTTAACCTCTCAGGAGTTTGAGAAATGGAAATTAGAGCAGGAATTTAAATTAAAAGAATTGGAAATTAAAGAAAGGGCTAGAACTGAGGAAAAAGCTTTACAGCTCAGAGCTGAGGAAAAAGCTGAGGAAAAAGCTAAGGAACTACAGCTCAGGGAAATGGAAATGTGAGAAAAAAATCTGAGGCTGAAGCCAGACACTTAGAATTAAAAGAGAGAGAAATGGCAATGCGAGAAAGGGAAATGGAGTATCAATTATAAATGAAAAAATTAGAAGTGACGGCCCTAAACAATAAGAACAGTAATAATACAAATGCTGCTGAGGGAAATTTCTCAAAATTAGACCGAAAGAAATTCCCTCAATTTAGAAGACGTGATTGCCCAGAATCATTCCTTATTTCATTCGAACGGGCGTGCTGGGACTTTGGCGTGAGAGGGGAAGAACTAATGATTGTGCTAAGGTCTCAGATAAGTGGGGATTTAGCAGACATTTATTCCCAAATGCCCTTAGATCAAGCCAGAGACTATGAGGCTTACAGAAAATTGGTTTTCTCGAGGTTTAGGATCAATGCTGAACACCTGAGATGGAAATTTCACACATTGACCAAAAAGCCTGAGGAATCATACTCTCAATTGGGGGCAAATTTGGTTAGATGCTTGGAGAAATGGATAGAGCAGGAGAATGTCATGTCACTAGAAGAAATGAAAAATATAATAGGGCTAGAGCAATTTTATTCGATCCTACCTGGGGATTTGAGATACTTAGTCAGAGACAAAAAGCCCAAAAATGTACAAGAGACAAGTGAAACTGCTGACTATATAACTGATATAAAGAACCCCAGATTCTCTGAGGTAAAAATTGGTGGGAAAGTGTGGGACGACAGAAGGAAAGGACCCAAAGATTACCTCAGGAACAATCAAGCAACCGGAAGCCATTTTAAAGGCAAGCCCTCAGAGCTGAGTCACCAGAAATATAAGAGCTTTGAAGGGTGACAAGTCCCCATATTTTGAACCCAGAGTCCCTAGAACCTGCTATGGGTGCGGGGAGAAAGGACATTTTATTGCTCAATGCCCGACCACCAAGAATAGAGATGTTGGTCAGCAAAAAGGAGGGAGAAGTCTGCCCAAGAAAGTATATTATGTACAACAGAAGGGAGCTAAGGAAGACATGGAATCGGTTGCCATGACAACACCAGAGACACCAAGGCCAGAGAACCAGCAGGAGGAGCCACCTATGGCTCGTGTAGTTCAATGTTATTTTATCAAATGTGATCAAAATCTTCTGGGCAGTTCAGGAGATGAGATTTATGTTAATAATATCAAATATCTTGCTCTCAAAGATTCATGCTCACAAGTGACAGTGTGTCATCCAGGGATCATACCCAAAAGAAACATGCTGGAAAATGAGACCATTTCTATTAAAGGGATTGGAGCTGAAGTAGTGAAGCTGCAATTGGCAAAGATCCCCATAAAATATAAAGAGTGGACAGGAAATTGGATAGTAGCCATATCAGATCAAATTCCTGCTCCTTGTTTAATCGGCCTAGATTTATCAGAGCATGTACAGAGTGTTTTGGTAACGACTCGCTCCCAGGGAAGGCCAATTGAAGATACTTAGGAGAATAGGGGGAATCCTGAAATAATAGAGGAATGAAACAGATGAAACAGCTGATCTAGTTTCTATGAGGAATCCTAGAAATCTGTCTTTCATAAAAGAGCAAAGAGAAGACCCTACCTTAAATGAATGGTTTAAACAAGTTAAGGAAGGGCCCCTGACCCCTGAAAACCCTGAAAGATACAGTGTTAAGAAAGACCTATTGTACAGAGAAATATTAGTGAATCCTATGAGGGGAGGGGGGAACATTCTCAGACAACTAATAGTGCCCTCCAAATACAGAGAAAGAATTATAGAAAAGTAACATAAAGACACATTTGCTGCTCATTTAGGGATCACACGTACAAAGCAAAGAATAGCTCAAAATTTTTACTGGCCTGGAATGGGGAAGCAGATTAAAGTATATTGTCAAAGCTGTGACACATGTCAAAGGCAGGGTACTGGGAATGATAAAACTAAAGCTAAGTTGTGCCCTTTACCAATAATCTCAACCCCATTTCAATGAATAGGCCTAGACCTAGTGGGACCCTTACCTAAAGTTACCAGACGGGGAAATAGATTCATGTTGACAATAATTGATTGTGCCACAAGATACCCTGAAGCTGTTCCCTTGCGAAATATAGAAACAGAGACAGTGGCAGATGCCTTATTAAATTATATGTGTCGCATGGGCTTCGCTTCCGAGATATTTACTGATTTGGGAACTTCATTTACATCCAAATTAACGAAAAGGTTGTGGCAAGTCTGTGGCATAACTCACATTACATCCTCCCCGTATCATCCCCAGACTAATGGATTAGTGAAGAGGGCCAGGGAAAGAACATTCAATCCTGGAGAGGAAGTTCTAATGTTGAAACCTATAAAAGGGAATAAACTACAATTAAATTGGGCAGGTCCATTTAGAATAGTCTCAAAAATGAGTGAAGTGAATTATATAATTCAGGAGGAGGGAGAAGAAGGTCGAAGAGTGGTTCATGTCAATATGATCAAACCTTATTATAGGAAAGAAAACGTTGTCTTATATGCCATTAAGGAAGTGGACAACGAAAAACATGAATTACAATATTGGGAAGGAAGGGGAGAACCCCAATATAACCCTAAAGATGTTAAGATTAGTCACACTCTAACCCCAGAGCGACAAGATGAAGCGAGAGCCTTGCTGCAGAAATACAAGCAAGTCTTCTCAAATAAGCCTGGTGTAGCAAAGGGAGTAGTACACAAAATAGATACAGGAGATGCACCTCCTCAAGCTGTCGCACCTTACAGAGTAACGGGGCCATATGTAGCCAAGGTTCACCAGGAATTAAATGAAATGTTGAAAGAAAAAATCATTGTTCCTTCATCTAGCCCTTGGGCAGCCCCAATAGTACTAGTGGATAAACCAGATGGAAGTATACGCTTTTGCGTGGATTATTGAAAACTGAACCACGTCACTAAGCCTGATGCTTACCTGATGCCTCCATTAGATGACTTGATCGAGACTATAGGGGGATGTCAGTTCATATCCAGTTTAGATCTGACTAAGGGGTTCTGGCAAGTGGGGTTAGACCCCAAAGATCAGGAAAAGACCGCTTTTTGTAGCCCCTTTGGATTGTATGAGTTCCGGGTCTTAAGTTTTGGATTGCGAAATGCTCCAGCAACCTTTCAAAGACTCATGGACCAAACATTACAAGGGCTTAGGGAATTCACTGTAGCATACATCGACGATATAGGGATCTATAGTCAGACATGGGAAGAGCATGTAATTCATCTTGAAAAAGTGCTACAGAGACTACATGAGACCGGGTTAACAGTAAAAGCTAGTAAATGCCAACTGGGTAGCTCAGAATTAAAATACTTAGGCCATGTAGTAGGTGAAGGCATAATCAAACCCCTGGAATCTAAGATAGAAATAATCAGTAATTGGCCTAGACCGACATCCAAGAAAAAATTTAGATCTTTCTTAGGGTTAGTTGGCTATTATCGTCGCTTTATACAAAATTTCAGCGAGATAGCCGCCCCTTTATCTGATTTGACACGCAAAAGAAAGGCTGAAAATATCCAGTGGACGGGCAACTGCGAGGAGGCCTTTAATAAGTTGAAGACTGCCTTGATGACCGGTCCTGTCCTGAGAGCTCCAGATTTCCAGAGAGAGTTCACCGTCTTCACAGATGCATCCAGCATCAGGTTGGGAGCCGTGCTGAGCCAGGCAGATGACAACGGAAACCATCATCCGGTAACTTACCTCAGTAAGAAACTGCAGGCGGGCAAGAGACATTTGTCCACAATTGAACGGGAGTGTCTAGCAATCATATGGTCATTGCAGAAACTCAGGCCATACATATGGGGAAGACATTTTGTACATTGCACTGATCATTCCCCACTTCTGTGGCTGAGAACTATAAGGGCAAATAACAACAAACTGATGAGATGGGCCTTACTTCTCCAGGACTTTGATTTTGAGATTCGGAGTGTGAAAGGAATTCAAAACGCGGTGGCCGATGCATTATCTTGGAGACCAGAAGACTGACAGATGGAGAAGAAGAAAGATGTAACTTGTAATGTTATATAAAATGTTCTAGTTATGTATAAGTACGTGAGGTGATTAAAAATGTAATTTCTATATGAATTAATGGTAAGTAGAAAGAAAAGTAACAGATTTGTATTAAGTAAAGTGTAAGTAATGCAAAGGTTGATTAATGTAATTTAATGTTTAAAGTAATAAGATTAATGTGTGTTAAATAGTAATCAATAATAACAAACATGCTTAGATACTGTATAAAAGAGTAAGAATATAAATGTTGCTTAAAAGAGTAACTGATAATCGTATTGGAAAAATGTTTGAAATAAATTGTTTGTTGCATCATACGTTGTTCATGAGGGTAAATTACTATAAGGTTTTCCCCATGAAACAAACTTTTCCTAGGGGGGAGGTATGTGGTGGAATGCCCACGTCACTCCTGTCTATCATAGCCGAAGCTCAAGGGCAGGAGCCTATGAGAAGACAGGAGGGGCGGAGTCAATTAGACAGTTAGACAGAGGGAGACCGTTAGAGAGAGGGAGACAGTTAGAGAGGAGAATTAGAGAGTTAAGGAAGAGAATTGGAAAGTTGGAGTGTTAGAGAGAATGAGAAGGAGATAAATGGAATAGTAAAGTTAAATAGATAGTCAGAGAGTATTAATGAGTTGGTTAATGTGTATAAGTAGTTAAAGGGACGTGGTGGCGCTGCGGGTTAAACCGCAGAAGCCTCTGTGCTGTAAGATCTATAGATCTGCAGCTGTAAGATCGAATCCACGCGACGGAGTGAGCACCCGTCACTTGTCCCAGCTCCCGCCAACCTAGTGGTTCGGAAGCATGCAAATGTGAAAAGTAGATAAATAGGGACCACCTCGGTGGGAAGGTAACAGCGTTCCGTGTCTAAGTCGCACTGGCCATGTGACCACGGAAGATTGTCTTCGGACAAACGCTGGCTCTATGGCTTGGAAACGGGGATGAGCTTGAGTTGAACACAACTGGACAAATTGTCAAGGGGAACCTTTACCTTTATGTGTATAAGTAAATACAACACCTAAATAAGCAAACGTGTAATCATATATAAGAAGTTTAATGAGTGATCCTAAACCATAATAAAAGAACATCTGTGATTTATAAACCAAAAGATAAATAAACAAGTTATATTGGCAGCACATGTCTGAAGCATATATGGTGCAGTGTGGATGAGAGATCCACTGGTGGTAGCGGAAAAGAGAATAAACGTATCCAGAGAGTGAACCTGTGTTTGGGGGAAACAAACAGGGAACACTGGGTGGAACGTCACACTGACCTTGAGCCAGACATTCTGGAGAGTGAAGTCAAGTGGGCCTTAGAAAGCATAGCTAACCACAAGGCCAGTGGAGGTGAGGGCATTCCAGTTGAACTATTTAAAATCTTAAAAGTTGACGCTCTTAAGGTGCTACACTCAATATGCCAGCAACTTTGGAAAACTCAGCAGTGGCCAGAGGATTGGAAAAGATCAGTCTACATCCCAATCCCAAAAAGGGCAGTGCCAAAGAATGCTCCAACTACCGTACAATTGCACTCATTTCACACGCTAGCAAGGTTATGCTCAAAATCCTCCAAGGTAGGCTTCAGCAGTATGTGGACCGAGAATTCCCAGAAGTACAAGCTGGATTTCAAAGGGGCAGAGGAGCTAGAGACCAAATTGCTAACATGCGCTGGATTATGGAGAAAGCCAGACTACGCAAAAGCCTTTGACTGTGTCAACCACAACAAACTATGGCAAGTTCTTAAAGAAATGGGAGTGCCTGACCACGTTATCTATCTCCTGAGAAATCTGTATGTGGGACAGGAAACAACAGTTAGAACTGGATATGGAACAACAGATTGGTTCAAAATTGGGAAAGGAGTACGACAAGGTTGTATATTGTCTCCCTGCTTATTTAACTTATATGCAGAATACATCATGTGAAAGGCAGGACTGGATGAATCCCAAGGCAGAATTAAGATTGCCAGAAGAAATATCAACAACCTCAGATATGCAGATGATACCACTCTGATGGCAGAAAGTGAGGAGGTATTAAAGAACCTCTTAATGAGGGTGAAAGAGGAGAGTGCAAAAAATGGTCTGAAGCTCAATGTCAAAAAAACTAAGATTATGGCCACTGGTCCCATCACCTCCTGGCAAATCGAAGGGGAAGATATGGAGGCAGTGACAGGTTTTACCTTCTTGGGCTCCATGATCACTGCAGATGGTGACAGCAGCCACAAAATTAAAAGACGCCTGCTTCTTGGGAGGAAAGCGATGACAAACCTAGACAGCATCTTAAAAAGCAAAGACATCACCTTGCCGACAAAGGTCCACATAGTCAAAGCTATGGTTTTTCCAGTAGCGATGTATGGAAGTGAGAGCTGGACCATAAAGAAGGCTGACCACCAAAGAATTGATGCTTTTGAATTGTGGTGCTGGAGGAGACTCTTGAGAGTCCCCTGGACTGCAAGGAGAACAAACCTATCCATTCTGAAGGAAATCAACCCTGAGTGCTCACTGGAAGGACAGATCCTGAAGCTGAGGCTCCAATACTTTGGCCATCTCATGAGAAGAGAAGACTCCCTGGAAAAGACCCTGATGTTGGGAAAGTGTGAAGGCAAGAGGAGAAGGGGACGACAGAGGACAAGTTGGTTGGACAGTGTCATCAAAGCTACCAACATGAATTTGACCCAACTCTGGGAGGCAGTGGAAGACAGGAGGGCCTGGCATGCTCTGGTCCATGGGGTCGCAAAGAGTCGGACACGACTTAACGACTAAACAACAACAAGATGAATATCTCTTAAATATGAAAATGTAAGATGAAGTGGTAAAGGACTGTATGATAAAATGGGCACAAAATGTCATAATATTGAATATTATGACTGAAATTGTAGATAGAGAAATGAGATATTTGATGATACCTGTAATTACAGCAGTGAGGATATTATATGGAAAATATCTTGAGGACTTGATGGAAAAGATACTGGAAGTGGAGAAGATTGATGTAGTAACAGAAGCATTAAATGAAAGATCATCTCAAAAAGGACTCAAAAAATGGGAACGGTTTTATAACTGGATCCGAAATATGGATTGGAAAGTATAGATAAAAGAAGTTTGAGAAGGTCCAAAGGAATGAAGAGAGTAGTAATGATAGATATTTTGGAAAAATTGTTATATTGTTTACTTATCTTATTTCCCTTTTTAGCATAACTAAGTGGATGTAAGAATACTCTTTCGCTCTCTGGAATTTAACCCTTTCCCCATTCTTACTCATTCCCTCCTTATTCCCCTATATCAACACCCCAACCCCTACTCCTTTTGAAAATGAATAAAAACTTGTAACCTGGGAGATTTTTTTTGAATTTTGTTCCTGCTTTCCATGGCATTAGCTATTCCACCCAATTTGTGTCATCTGGCCCGCTCCGCCGGCAAGGAGCTTTGCCGTGCGAAGCGTCTTTCTCCTCTTGCCTGGAATAGTACAAGACATGGTTTCATGTCCCAGCTATCTGGGAAGGGAGGGGGAGGAGTGCAGTTTATAACAGGCACTCCTCCCCTATTCGGTCTCTTTCGAGGCTTCCACTCCTAAGAGAAGGCTGCTGGCTGCTGCGTCGGTGCGATCCTGGTTTCAGTTTTGCCGTGACGCAGCAGCGCTTCTGTGCATCTATGGAGGACTTAGGGGGGTTGCATCAGCACCCCCCAGCAGTTTGGATTGGGGACTTTTCCCCATAATTATTGCTGCAGATTGAGCATTAAAAAAAGAAAATAAAAGGGGAATAGCTTTGTATAAATAATTTAAGTAATAGTAATCAAAGAGGGAGGGGGGAGTTATAGGGGCAGCAGCCCTAAGGGGTCCTACCCCAGTGAAGGGGCAGCAGCAGGCCTCAGATTGGGGTGCTGCCCCCCCAGTTTTGACTGGGAGTTCTTCTTCTAATTACTAAAAAAAAAAGACAAGAAGAAGCCCAATCCCTTTGGGAAAGGTAGCAGGCTGACGCTCCCTCCCTTAAGGGAACACATATACAATTAAATTAATAATAATAATATTTTTAAAAGAGAGAGAGAGAGAGAACAGAAAATTAAATAAGCAAGTCCTTAACAGATTGAAGGCAGAGAATAAGAGAGAAAAACAGACTGGGGTGGGGATTATTGTACAAAAAAAATAAAATAGTATAATATTACTTGGGGTGGGGGATTAAGTTATAAAAAAATAAAAATAAAATATAATAATAAAGAGAGAGAGAGAGAGAGGTCTCTAGTCAATTTATTCCAGGCGGTGGGGTGGATAACTTTCAACATTATTGCCTCAGTACTGAGTTAGTGGCTTCTTTATCTAGAGATATAGGAAAGAGGATGCGGAAGCAGTAAGGTTAGTTGAGTGACCTTGCGAGGGCGCTAGTCTGTGTGTCCACACAAAAGGTATTAAAGCAACTATGGGTCCCAAGAAGGGCCAGGGTAAAGGGAAGCAGCCAGCAAAATGCAAGGCTCCGCCTGCAGTCTCCCTTCCTGGGTCATCTTCAGATGAAGAGAGTTGGCTGATTTGGGAGGTAATGCAAGACAAGATTTTTCGGCCTGGGAAGCTGAACGTGTGGCTCAAGTTCAACCAGGGCTGGGGGATGAGCAGCCACATCATTCTGCTATGGAGTCTAAGGGGTATAGGCATGCCAAACCAAAGGCACTTACAGATAGTCTTATGTCTTGTATAGCTGTTTTAGAGGCAGAGAGGCAAGGGTCATCTAAGAAGGCAGCAATGCAAGCAACCTGATCAGTGGTAGTCAATGAGGGGTCTGAGGAGGTTGACAATGCCTTCAACCAGCCGGGACCGAGTAGACCACGTAGGAGCAGCATGGCTGGACAGTACAACAAGGGGATGGAGCCAGCCCAGGAGGCAGAGGTGGTGTGTTTGGAGCAGGATGCAGCTGCAGTTCCCCTCACAGGTGAGCTAGTGGTTTCACTGGACACCAACCCAGCACTGGTCACCTGGCCCTGGCCTGGCATGGGCCAGGTCCAAAGACATAATACACAGCAGTATGGAGTGGGGAGCCTGGGGCGTTCCATGGGTCAGCAGCAGGCATTACCACTACAAGGATGGGCAGCAGGGACATGGAGTACCCCTTACCCACCAGTCACCTTCCCAGCTCCACTTGAGCTTACCCCAGGAGTGGGGGTTTGGCCGTACCCATCAGTGCCGGACACAGGTTACAACTCAGTGCCACTCAAGGTGCTGCCATTTGGTGATTATGCCATGCCCCTGGGCAATCACCTAACTCCTGCCACAAAAAAAAAATTTGGTGGAGACCGGCTTGACGCCGCGACGAGACAGCAGCAGGAGGATGGAGCTCTGTCCCCTGGGCTGAATTCTGACCTGTTTGGGACACCCCAGGGTGTCGAAACCACCCTGAAGAGGTGGTGAACTGGGAGGGAAGCCTGTTGATCACGGGGGGGGGGGACGGTGGTCATCCCCGTTTGATCCAGGAAACTCCCCAATCAGCCAACGGGCAGAAACAAGCAGCTAGGAAGCTTGCTTGCAAGCCGTCGGCAGCCGGCAAAAGAGAAGCAACAATCAGCTATTCAACATTAGTGTTATTATCGGGTGAAATATATTTTTACAACTAATTGCTTATGATTATCACTGGAGAAGACAATTCCTATATACAGAAAAAAGAATCTTCTATCATCTCATCACTTATAGAGTGGCAGAAAATCTGGAGAGAGGGATAGTTGATGCAAAGAAAATAATTTAAAGAATAATGGGACATTAACTACTTATTTAAATACATTTAAAATATATTTTAAGAAGCTGGGTATTAATTTGGCGTTATAAATCTTAAGAAACTTTTCTCGTAAGCTATTATCAGTTAAGCAGCAAGTCTGGAGTTATCTTTATGTTATGGCTACCTGAAGTCTTTTGGCAGAATGCCCAGAACAGTGACCTTGAGCACTCTACTGCTGTTTAAAGCTTGGAAACCTCTTTTTTATTTCCTTTTGATTTTTTCATGACTGGCTGGAACATAAGATAAATTAACCCTAAAGTGGATTTTTTTAAAATTGTACTTTGGGAATCAGTATATTGGGCCAAAGTGAACTTTTTGGAACCACTTCCAGGGACTTGGAATTTCAGTTTTGGCCAATGCAAAGTTGCGGGAACTAGGCTACCAGGACATAGATACAAACACTGAATTGGACTGTGAAATTTGGGGGTTTTGAACCTCGGTTCAGGCCTATTTGGCCAAAGTAGATCCTCTGAAACTGCCCCTGGAGCTGGAAGTGTTTGTGTTTGATTAGCTGGTGTAAACCTGTGGGAATTAGGCCATCAGGCCACGGATACAACCATTGAATTGTACCTTGGTACTTTGGGGGTTTAAATTTTGGTTCAGGTCTATTTGAACTGACTCTGGAGACTTGGAATATCTGTTTGGCTGGCATCAATTTGCCAGGGATCAATCAGGCCATGGATACAATCATCGAACTGGACTGTGATACTTGGGGGTTTCGAATCTTGGCTTAAGTTCTTGGGCAGCTGGAACATAACGGCACAACAAGGACAATTTTGGGATGAAACAAAATCTACCCTTCAAACAATCCTAGAAATAGTGAGATCCCACTACCAAGAGGCAAAATTATTCAAGGAACAGCTGAAGAAGAATTATAATCAACAAGAGACAGGGAATAACGAAAAAGGAAATGAAAGTGTGCCGGATGATGTATGCCAATCAAAAGAGGAGCTGGAGGAAATTAATGGGGAAAACCTAAGAGAAACAACTTTAATCTTGGATCCAAGGAAAGTATTAAGGGAAGACAAGGGGAGAAAATCAGCAGAATTAATTTTAAAAAGCCCGGAAGATCTATTGAAGATAGACCAAGTGCATAAAGATCTAGTAGAGATAAATCAGATGCACAAAATGGTTTCAGAGGGCACGAAAGATGGCAGAATGCTTAGAGAGACAGAAACAAAAAGTGAAGAAAGAGAAATAAGAGAGGGAATTACTTAGAAAGATGAAAAAGGGAAAAATAGGAAGGGGGCCCTTAATGTTGAAAAGCATGTATATATCTAACATCAGGCACTAACCAGGGTAAAGACGTAATATAGTGGGTTTTCTTTTTAGGTAAATTAAACTAGATATAAGGTTGGGGCATGGATCTGGAATTACTTTTATTAAGTATGTTATTAGAAGATCTTGAGAATATTGTACACTATGAAAGTAATATTATGATAGTAGCCAATATTATATACTAAAATACGTACATGAATGGTTTGAATGTTTGAAAGATGTCTGGAATTTGGGGGGACAACTGGGAAGACACTGAGATGTAAAAAACAAATAATTGTAAGCAAATCATGTAACACGATGTTTGACAAGCACAAACCGAATGTAGATAGAGTGAAAAACCAATAAAATGTACAGTGGTGCCTCGCAAGACGATTGCCTCGCAGGACGAGGAATCCACTAGACGATTAGTTTTTGCGATCGCTGTGGCGCTTCGCAAGACGGTTTTTCCTATGGACGAATTTCGCTAGACGATGTTTGGGTCTATGCTTCGCAAGACGATTGTTTTTTATACCGATGCTTCGCAAGACGATCTTTTCTGCAGGGTTTGTTGTTGTTGTTGTTGTTGTTTTGGTTCAAATCTCAACCGTTAATACCCAGGATGCATTGTGCATTTTGCCGGGAAGGTTTAAAAAGCCTCCCCAATGCAGCCTGGGTTCACTTTTCCACGTGGAGTTCCAAGGTTGACTTCGTGAGGAGCAACTGTGGTCTGTGTTGTGGGGCATCCTGTCTTTGAAGAAGTTGGAGTGATCTTTGGAGACATTGAAGTTTTCCAGAACATTTTGGCCAGCAAAAGGTAGGTGTGCATTTGTTCTCCTGTGTGGGTGGTGGGGGTTTTATGCCAAGTGTGTGCTTTTTTTCCCTTTGGTAACTTGCACAGGGAAGTTAGGGGGTTAGCTTCTGCTAGTTAGTGGGGGGTTTCATGCCAAGTTTGATTTTTTTTATTTCTTTGGTAACTTGCACAGGGAGGTTAGGGGGTTAGCTTCTGCTAGTTAGTGGGGGGTTTCATGCCAAGTTTGATTTTTTTTATTTCTTTGGTAACTTGCACAGGGAAGTTAGGGGGTTAGCTTCTGCTAGTTAGTGGGGGGTTTCATGCCAAGTTTGATTTTTTTTATTTCTTTGGTAACTTGCACAGGGAAGTTAGGGGGTTAGCTTCTGCTAGTTAGTGGGGGGTTTCAAGCCAAGTTTGATTTTTTTTATTTCTTTGGTAACTTGCACAGGGAAGTTAGGGGGTTAGCTTCTGCTAGTTAGTGGGGGGTTTCATGCCAAGTTTGGTAACTTACACAGGTCTTCAGTGAAGTTGGAGTTTTCCAGAACTTTTTGGCCAGCAAAAGGTAGGTGTGCATCTGTGTTTGGGGGGGGGGGGTGTTTGATGCAAAGTTTGATTTTTTTTTTATTTCTTTGGTAAGGCATCCTGTCTTTGGTGAGGTGAGGTTGGCGTGGTCTTCTCTTCGGTGAAGTTGGAGTTTTCCAGAACTTTTTGGACAGCAAAAGGTAGGTGTGCATTTGTTCTCCTGTGTTGGTGGGGGGGGTGTTATGCCAAGTTTGATTTTTTTTCCCCTTAGCTTGTGCTGGGGGGGGGGTTTATGCCACTTGTTTGTCCAGGGCAGTTTTGGCCAGGGGTGGGAAGGTGTGTGGGAAGGTGAAGCGGATGTAAAGCACTGCCTTTTGTTTTTGTGAACGTAGCAGCTGCTGACATGGGTCCCAAGAAGCCTGCTTCTGCAGAGGCCGAGAAGATGATGAAGGAGAAGATTACCCTAGAGATGAAGAAAGAGATCATCAGGCATGCGAATCGCGGACATCACCAGGGAGTACGGGAGGAATCCATCCACCATCGGGACCATCATGAAGATGAGGGAGAAGATCCTTGCCACAGATGCAGCCAAGGGAGTCACCAGGATCGTGAAGCTGTTTTGGAGGAGGTGGAGAAGTTGCTGCTCATCTGGATGCAGGAGAAGCAGCGTTCAGGGGACACAGTGACTGAGGCTGTCATTTGCAAGAAGGCCAAGACCTTGTACGCAGACCTCGTGCAGCAACAGCCAGGAACCTCAGCCGAGCCAGAAGTCTTCAAGGCAAGCAGAGGCTGGTTTGAACGCTTCAAAACCAGATCTGGAATCCACAGCGTGGTCAGGCATGGAGAGGCTGCCAGTTCCGATGTTCCTGCGGCTGAGGACTTTGCCACGGAGTTCCTGGAGGTTGTGACAACACAGGGCTACCTTCCACAGCAGGTCTTCAACTGTGACGAGACCGGGCTGTTTTGGAAGAGGATGCCCAAAAGGACCTTCCTCACTCAAGAGGAGACCAAGCTGCCTGGCCACAAGCCCATGAAGGACCGTCTGACCCTCCTCTTCTGTGCCAACGCCAGCGGGGACCTGAAGATAAAGCCCTTGCTAGTGTACCAATCTGAGAACCCACGGGCTTTCAAAAAGCACAAGGTCAACAAAGGCCAGCTGGGCGTGATGTGGCGATCCAACGCTAAGGCTTGGGTCACACGCGTCCTGTTTGTGGACTGGGTCAATCTTGCTTTTGGCCCAGCTGTCAAGAGGTACCTGGTGGACAATGACCTGCCACTGAAGGCCCTGCTCCTCATGGACAATGCCCCAGCTCATCCTCCAGGCCTTGAGGAAGACTTGTTGGAGGAGTTCAAGTTCATTAAAATCATGTTCCTGCCGCCTAACACCACCCCGGTACTCCAGCCAATGGATCAGCAGGTGATTGCCAACTTCAAGAAGAGGTACACCAAGGAGCTTTTCAGGTGCTGCTTCGAGGTGACCGATTCCACCAACCTCACCCTGCGTGAATTCTGGAGGGAGCACTTTGATATTGCCAGCTGCTTGAAGATGATCACCACGGCCTGGGACGGGATCAGCCAGAGAAATCTGAACTCTGCTTGGCGCAACCTGTGGCCAGACTGTGTGGCAACAAGTGACTCTGGTGTTTCTGCGCCTGCACCAGAGTCAACAGTGATGGAAGACATTGTTGCCTTGGGGAGGAACATGGGCCTTGAGGTCACAGAGGAGGACATCTGTGAACTGGTGGAGGGCCACGACCAGGAGCTGTCCACCCAGGACTTGGTCGAGCTGCAGGCAGAGGCTATGGAGGAGCAGGCCTCTTTGGGAGATGGAGAAGAGCCAGGGGAAGAACAGCTGCCCACCAGTGAACTGAAAGATTTCTTAGAACATTGGCGAAAAGTGCAGACTGTAGCACAGCAATACCACCCGGACAAGGCTGTGGCACTTCACCTTGTGAACACATTTGACACAAGGGTCATATCCCCTTTCAGAGGGATGCTCAAAAGGCGGCAGAAGCAGCTGACCATGGAGGGGTTCCTCACGAAGAGGCTGAGACAGGAAGAGGAACCTGCTGCTTCAACCAGTGGTGCCCAGTTGTCTTCTTCCTCCTCCTCGTCCTCCTAGAAGACTGCTGCTGTGATGTGGGGACAGTTCTGTGTGCCTCCAGTTTCCTGAATTGAAACACTGGTCCTGGTGGTTTAGAGCCTCACTTGTTCACTTTAAAATGTGAAATGTAAAAAGTTTCTGTACTGTTGGTTTCTGTATGTTTATGCACTTTGTGAAGAGTTTCTGTATGTTTATGCACTTTCTGAAGAGTTTCTGTATGTTTATGCACTTTCTGAAGAGTTTCTGTGTGTTTATGCACTTTGTGAAGAGTTTTGCACAATCCAATGACTGTTAGTGACTGTTTCTGTTCAGTTTCAATGAAGGCAGATGTTCCTGCCTCATGTTTGTTGATTTTTAAATGTTTTTCTATGATATTTATAAAGTTGAAGTTTATTGATTGAAATTTTTGAAATCACCTGCACAGTATTTATGACATTAAAGAGCACTTAATAAACCCTTTGTAAACCAAATTTGACTTTGTTCTGACTTTTCCCCCCATAGGAACGCATTAATTAGATCTCAATGCATTTCTATGGGAAACCGCGTTTCGCAAGACAGTTTTTTCCGCAAGACGACGATGTTTTTCCCCATTGGAACGCATTAAATAGATTTCAATGCATTCCAATGGGGAACCGTGTTTCGCAAGACGATGTTTTCGCAAGACAGCGATTTTAGCGGAACGAATTAAAACCGTCTTGCGAGGCACCACTGTATTGGGGAAAAAAATTGGCGAGGGAACTGTGGACCCTTTTGACCTGTTAAATAGAGAAATGGATGTAAAGGAGATAGAAAAGGAGGATGAAAGGGACAAGGAAAGGCGTAAGCGTAAGAAGCCAGAACGTACCTGGGCAAATTGGTTGCCCGGTTACTTCATTTACTTTGGAGTAATTGTGAAAGCACAACCTTGGAGAGCCCTGTCGTTAGTTCAGTATCTGGATATAATCTATAGGTCATATGCAGACTTCCCAGGCCACACTTGGCTTCTTTATGATCAGGCATTTAGGATGAGAGCAGCGATTAATCCAAGCATACGATGGGATGAACCGCAAGCATACGATGGGATGAAATTATTTTATTATAATTTCTGTTTTTTCTCCATCTTGAGTATTATTAATATTAATATTATTGTTTTGAACTGTTTAAATTTTATTTTAATTGTTCAAGTTGTTTATATTTAATGTTTATGGAACCCGCCCTGAGTAGACTCTGTCTAAAAGGGTGGGATAAAAATCGAATAAATAAATAAATAAATTAAATAAACTGGGACTTTGTTTGCAGTTCATGACACCAGTGAGGCCAGCCACAGGAGACAGATTCAATAGTGGACATTTAATACATAGAGCAGGCCAGCATAACAATTCCCGTGGAGCCATGGGGCAGGTGTTTCAACCCCGCCTGCTATGTTGGGAGTTTAACTCAAGGGGGAGCTGCTCTTGCCATGCTGATACAGGCATGAATGTTCAGTCTGTGGGGGCCAGCACGCAGGCTCCAATTGCTTTAGGAGAGGACAGAGAACCAGAGGCAAGGATGGAGGTGGGGGAAAGAGAGCCAATGGGAGTGGGCAGCCCCCTGCAAAAGGGCCCCAGACCCATTAAGGTAGTAGTGTTGGAGAGGTGATTACAGACTTATCCAAGGAAGGACGAGGCAGCATATCTACTAGAAGGATTTAAAATTGGCTTTAGAATACCCGTAGTGGGGGAAAGAAAGGGCTCATGGTCTGAGAACCTGAAATCTCTAAAGGGTATGGAACATGTAGTGAGGGAAAAGATCGATAAGGAGGTTCATGAGGGGAGGATTTGGGGTCCCTTTGATCAGCCACCAGTTTCTCATCTTAGGATCTCACCCTTAGGTGTTGTTCCAAAAAAGGCAGAAGGGGAGTTTAGATTAATACATCACCTGTCCTTCCCGGAGGGTGATTCAGTGAACGATGCCATACCCTCTGAATTGGGCTCAGTGCGTTATACGTCCTTTGACACTGCAGTGCACATGGTTAAGGTGTGTGGTTTTGGGGCAGAGATGGCAAAGGCTGACATTAAATCGGCTTTTCATTTGCTGCTGGTACATCCTAATGATTGTGATTTGTTGGGATTCTTTTTTGAAGGCATGTATTATATAGACAGGACCCTCCCCATGGGCTGCTCCATCTCCTGCACTGCGTTTGAGCATTTCAGTTCCTTTTTGGAGTGGAACCTCCAGTCTTGTCAGGTGGTAGTGCCAGGTCGGGCTTTCCTTAGGAGGCTTTGCAATGCCATGAGTGACTTACAAAAGCCTTTGCACAGGACAAGAGTCATGGGAGGTATGAGGCAGGACCTGTTGGTCTGGACCAAATTTTTAGATGGATTTAATGGGGTTTTGTTTTAGAGAGCAGACATTTGCTTAGGAGCTGACTTCCAGGTACAAACTGAAGCTTCAGGTTCCCTGGGCTTTGGAATTTACTTTAGGGGCAGATGGTATGCTAGCAAGTGGCCAGAGAGCTGGTGGGAAGCAGGACTCACTAGGGACCTAACCTTCCTGGAATTATTTCCCATTGTGGGCACATTTTGGCTCTGGTCAGAGGAATGGTGGTCAGAGGAATGGTCTAATTCTGTGGTGCACTTTTGGTGATTAAGTACAAGCGTATTATGAGGTTGATGAGAGCCTTCACATTGCGCAGACTGCAATTTAACATAGTAGTGCAGGCCAGACCTATCCCGGGGCTGGATAATAGTATAGCTGATGCCCTGTCAGGTCTACAGATGGAATGGTCCAGGGAGTTAGTGCCAGGAGCCAGAAAGTGTCCCAAGAGTCTTCCTCTGGAGGTCTGGCTAATTAGCAAGAAGAGGCTGAGCATGCAATAGGGCTAGCATTGGCTCCCAGGACTTGTAAGGGGTATACAGCTGTGAGTACTGAGTTTCGAGACTTCAGGTCTAGCCTACATGGCCAGCCCCAGTAGAACATTTGCAGCAATTTGCAATATACCTACATAGGAAAGGCTTATCGCCTAGCTCAATACAAGGTAAGATGTCTGCTCTGGCATATTATGCAAAAGTCCGAGGATACCCTGACTTCACAGGAGATTATTGTATTAAGAAAATGATTGAGGGATGGAGTAAGGAAAAAGCCAGGATGCCAGACAATAGATCTCCATTCCCCCCTGAGATTCTGGTGCAGTTTAGCAAATGTTGGGAGGATATATGTAGGGATAATTTTGAAATAGCATTGTTTAGGGCTGCATCTTTGGTGGCCTTTTTGGGGGCCCTTCGAGTTAATGAGGTGGTTGCTACAAGTAAAGCAGATAAGTTGCAGGCAGCATTACAAAAACATTCATATTCATATCAGGCATTCTAAGACGGACCAAAGAGGTAAAGGAATGGATATAGTGTTGGACCAGTGTTCAATTGGAGAAATATGCCCTGTTCAAGCCATGGTAGCTTATTTACAATTGAAAGGGGAGCATAGCAGGTATTTCTTTTGCCATAGAGATGGCCTACCCCTTACTATTTATCAGTTTTGGAGACTAATGGAGTTTGCACTCCAAAGGATAGGGTTGCAGGGATGGCTGATGATGCACTCATTCAGAATAGGAGCAGCAATATGGATATGGACCAGAAGCTATCAAAAGGATGGGACATTGGTCATCAGATACCAGTTGTATATTCGTAAGCTACCACAAGGACGGTTGCTGGTCATCTTTGTGTTGTCTCGCAGGTCCAGGGGCCAATGGCAGATGGATGAGAATTTGGATTGTAGGCCATAGCTTTATGTTTTGGGCAGCTCATTATGCCAGAAAATCATCTTGGGGGCCCAACTTAGGTTTAGGGGCTTCCGCTGTTATAGAATGGAAAGGCCAAAGAGGAATGTGGTGGAAGGAATTTAAGGCTGCAACATGGGATGATGCGCAGATCATGCCTCCTGATGTCTTGGTTTTACACCTGGGTGGTAATGACCTGGGCAATCAGACGGGCAAATCATTGAATATGAAGATTTTGGAGTATTTACAGGCATGGAAGGTGGCTTACCCACGGACCACTATCGTGTGATCCACGATAATTCCCAGGATGGTGTGGAGGGCAGATTGCCCCGCTCCTTGCATTAATAAGGCCCGGAGGAGTGTAAACTTGGAAGTGTGCAGAGTAGTATGCAAGGAGTTCAGCGCAGTGATTGGTCATCTGGCAATAAGTCTGAGGTCTGAACTATTTAGAAATGATGGGGTCCATTTGTCAGACATGGGTTTGGAGATCTTTTTACAAGACCTCCAAAGGGGCCTGCAGTTGGAGTTGGATTGTATGGCGAGCAGGGGACATAGCTAGGCTAGTTCCCTGCAGTGGCGGGTAGTGCACAATGGAGATGGATTGGTGAGTTCCCCATGGAGTTCAAGCAGGGTATAGCGAGATTACGGTCTGGGGGGACAACGCACTGGGGACACCTCTGGACCAAAGGCCGCCAAGAGATAGGAGGCTAGAGGCCCAGGGGTGGTCAAACCATGGTCGGCTGAGGATGCATGGCCGTATGGGCTGCACTACCTCGGGGCTGGACACTTGCCCATTGTTGTCAAGAAAGGGTCCTGTGAGACCTTCGCTTCCAGCATCATTCCGCACTACCGCAGCCCCCATTTGCTTATTTGAAGGGCCTGGGAGTTGAAAAGTGATATGATTAATAAAGTGTGGCCCTGTTTTCACCCCATCATTGAGTCTCACCCCATTATTCTGGGGTGGGAGGGCAATGCAAATTTGATAAGCATTCCCTGCACTCTTTCATCCGAGTAATTAATAAAAATGTTGAAGAGCACAGGGCCAACGACGGAGCCTTAGGGCACCCCACTTGTTACCTCCTCCCCATTTGAAAAGGAGCCATTGATAAGCACTCCCCAAGTACGATTCTGTAACCAGCTGTGTATCCACCTGACACTTGTTCTATCCAGCCTACACCCAGTTAGTTTGCTAATCAGAATATCATGGGGTACTTTCTCAAAAAAGATATATTATGAAGATATATTATGTCTTCAGTAAAGGCAGCATTCCCACCATCTGCTAAAGTTACCCAATCAAAAAAATGAGATAAGATTAGTCTGGCAGCATTTGTTATTGGGGGTAGCATGCAGCCCCTCAGTTGCTCACTATTTCTGTAATGTCTACTTTAACTCTGAAACAATGCTTAGGTCTTTCCTATAGGGAATTTCAGTGGAATACAGCATGCTATGTATGTTTGTGTTCAACATCTGTTTGTTCAGAACATTAATATCCAGCCTTTCTTTGGCACAATGTTGAGCTGACTAATAACAAAACTGAAACATTAATAAAAACAGAACTTTTTTAAAAGCACAATAAAAAGAGTTGATTACAAAGCTGCTATTAAGACCAGTTTTATTAAAATTGTTTCAAACAAGCTGGAAACAGGCCTCCTGAAAATGTATACAGCCCAGAGGCCTTTCTGAAAAAAGGAGATTTTAAGATTATGACAGAATGCTATTAATATGCTTCTTGTTGAAAGGTAAACCAGCCCCTACATGCAAGCACTAACAATCCCGACTGATACAAATGTCTGTAGATGCTGTGCACAAACAGGACCTTCAACAAGAACTTAATGGGCAGGAGAGTTTCTATAGGACAAGATAATCTTTGAAATAGCTTGGTCCCCAACTCCTATTGTGGAGTTTTGAATTTCTGGTAAAATTCCCTTTTTGCTACACATTAGAAGTACAAGGATTCACAGGGAAGAGTAGCTACACGTTCCCCAGAGCCCACCCCTTTCTAATTAACTGGCACTCAATAACTCACTCTGAGACATTTGTAGAAGAAAGAACAAAACACATTTTTACTTACAGTTGCTTAAAATTACAGACATGTATGCTGTTTTGTTTATTGCACACATACTTGGTAACCAATGGAACAAATCAATAGCAAACAAACAACTGACAACAACATACTAAAGAGAGGGAAAGAAAGCTTAGCAGAGAGGCAGGGCTCTCTTTGAATTCAAAGGCTGGAAGGAATAATTACTAGTGTTGGATAGATAATCACTGCAGCTCAGAAAAGTCCCTCTCAGTCACTCAAAGTACAGACAGCATTCAAAAAAATGTCCAACACCTCTCCTCTAACTCACAAGCAGCCAGCCTATTGAAATCCCATCTTGTTACACAAGTTCTGGAAGTGGTCGCTTGGAAGAGGCTTTGTCAGGACTTCTGTTTTCTCTGTGGTGAGACAATAGACTATCACAATGATGGTTTTATCAATCAGGTCATGCACTAAATAGTATCTCATTCCATGTACATATGCGAAGATAAAGGTTAAATGTCCATTTTGGCTTCTGGTATACAAGCACTGATCTGCAACACCTTGTTTGAAGACTTGTTCAACATCTGTTTGTTCAGAACAAACAGTAGCATCTTCTTCAGTTTCTCATACCAATCCTGATCAGCTTACTTCAATCCATCCAGGCCTTTCTTTAGTTTGCATACAAGATCAGGTTGTTTGTGGTTGCTGAAGCCCAGTAGCTGCTGCTCTATATACAGCTTCTCTGCAATCTCTCCATGTAAAAATAAAGTCTTGACATCTAGGTGCTTGACTTGCATCTTTCTGGAGGCTGCCACATGCAGGAGCATTCTTATTGTGCTGGTACACCATCATTGGGTTGCGGTGAGCATATAATCACTGACTCTGGAACATCCGGTGGCATAAATGCCACCTCCAGTTCAAAAGTCTCAGTATCTCTATCTCTGAAGGGAAGTTGTGTCATCTTGTATTTATGTATAGATTTATATATTTATCTATAGATATATGGTGCCAGCTTCAGGAATTAACCTAGAGGCAAAATGCGGAGCCGGAGTCCCGGAGGCAGTTCGTGTCGTTCTGGCAACTCCTGCGACATCGCTGGAACCAGTTGTATTGGCTGTTGCCTTTCCATTGGACTATTTCAGTGACGTGGAGAGGGGGGATTTGCTGCTTGGGTAACAGCCTATCCTCCATATTATTTTACCCAGGCTTCGTGCTCTGGAGAGGACACTTCAGCTTCGCATACAGCATCGAAACAACATGGGAAGTAGCAGTTACTGGTTATAAGTCTTTGCTTGATTGGTGTAGAGCATGATGCCAGGGGCTACTTCCGATGGTAGGAGAGGTCATTGCACCTCACTAGGTAGCTACAGCCCACCTTAAGCTGGGCAGTCCCCAGCCAGTAAGGTGCTACCTCGCCACGGTCTGTTAACCTCACGGGGTGCGTGGGGTTTATGGTGAAAGCCGACAAGCAGATCGATAACTGTGCACCATGCAACAATCATAAGAAAACTTCTGCCCTAAAGTTGGACACCTGGAATGTTCAGACAATGACCCCTGGCTTTTCTGACGACCTGCAGGAAATAGACAATGTGCGCAAGACAGCTGTTATCGACATGGAACTGAGTAGACTGCAGATGGACATTGTTGCCCTGCAAGAGATGAGATTGCCAGACATGGGATCTGTCAAAGAAAAAAAATTCTCATTCTTCTGGCAGGGAAAACCATTGAATGAGACCAGGGAACATGGTGTTGGCTTTGCGGTCAGAAATACTCTGCTGAGATCCATTGTTCCACCTACTGGGGGAGTGAAAGATTCCTGTATCTGCAGCTCCACTCATCAGCGGGACCCGTCACCCTCATTAGTGCATATGCACCAACACTGTCATCCACAACAGAAGTCAAAGACAAATTCTATGACGATCCGGCAGCTACTATCAAAAAAATCCCCGAGAGAGAGCCACTGTTCATTCTCGGAGACTTTAACGCTAGAGTTGGTGCTGATCACAATTCTTGGCCCACTTCTCTAGGCAGTTCTAGGCATTGGGAAGATGAACGAAAATGGCCAACGCTTGCTGGAGTTTTGCCGTTAGTATGGTCTTTGTCTCAGCAACACGTTCTTTAATACGAAGCTTCAACACAGAGTTTCCTGGAGACATCCAAGATCGAAGCATTGGCATCAGCTTGATTTGATCCTCACTAGACGTTCTAGCCTTCCTAGTATTACGATCACATGCAGTTACCAGAGTGCTGATTGTGATACTGATCACTCCCTGGTGTGTAGTAGAGTAAAACTGTGAACAAAGAGATTGTATCACACGAAAAAGGAAGGAAGACCACGTATTGACATCAGCAAGACTCGTGATCAGAGAAAAGTGGAGGAATTTGCTCAAGCACTTGAGAAAACTCTTCCAGGCTCGGCTGTGCAAATGCACCTGAACGATGGGAACATTTCAAGAACGCTGTTTATAACACCGCCCTGTCCACATTTGTCACAAAAGGGTGACTACTGGTTCTTTTGCATCCCAAGAAGAACAATATTAAACAGCAAAGGACCTGACAGGACACATTAATAAATGCAAAAATAAATATACTTTATTACCTATTGATTACAATTCTAAATAAAGGGGTTTCATTCATTCAGCACGTTCACACCACATGCATACTCACCAAAGAGAGAAGAATTCTTTATTTGCATTGTCCAAGTTCCAAAGAAAGTAGTTAATTCCAAAAGCCTCTTGGTCTCAGCAGACAAACAGACAGACAGACAGACTAATGTTTCCCAGACCCCTCTTCTTATATTCTTTTTAGGCAGTTTTTTTAATAGAGCAAGCGCAGTAGAGAGTTCTTTGTTTCAGGTTGTTCATGGGGCATGCGTAGTAGAGATACCTTTGTTTCCCCCTAGATACATGGTCCTTATCACTCATTGTGAAGTATGGAATGTTTAATATGTCTTCCATCACTTAGTGGACAGGTGTGGAATCTGCTTTGCTCAGGAGGATCCTCGTACCAGGCTCTTCTTAACCCTCGAGTTTGCTCCACTCCCTCAGCAGATGGTTTTTGTCAACTTAGTTCAAAACCTTCACAGTTCAAAAGTTGAATCTCTCACAATGAGGGCTTCTAGCTAGAAATACAAAGTCCCATAGTTCCTCTGGTTCTGTTGGTCTCCATCTTTGTGTCCTAACTCTCTCTCTGGTTCTTCACCTGATCCAGGCCAAAACATGCACACATCACAATTTGGCAAGAAGACCAAAAAGATGGCAGACTGGTTCGAAGCCCATTCAGAGGAGTTGATGCCAGCCATCAAGGATAAGAGGAGAGCTCTAGCAGCATACAAAGCCTGTCCTAGTGAGTACAACTTGCAGGCTCTTCGAGTTGCTCTTAGCAAAGTCCAACAGGCTGCCAGGAGATGTTCCAACGATTATTGGCTTCAGCTCTGCTCTCAGATACAGATAGCAGCGGACACAGGTAATATCAAGGGAATGTATGACTGTATCAAGCAGGCTTTAGGTCCAATACAGAAGAAATCTGCTCCCTTGAAATCTGCTACAGGCGTGATCATCCAGGACGGAGCACAGCAGATGGAACACTGGGTGCAGCACTACTCTGAGCTATATTCCAGAGAGAATGTAGTAACCGAAGAGGCACTAAATAACATTGAGTGCCTGCCTGTCTTGGAAGAGTTCGACAGAGAACCAACTTTAGCAGAAATAAAAGCGACCTTGGATTCCCTCGCCTCCGGCAAGGCACCTGGAAAAGATAACATCCCTGCTGAAGTGTTGTAAAGACATCATCACCACCGAGCTGCATGAAATCTTTTGTCTTTGCTGGAGAGAATGTGGAGTACCACAGGACATGAAGGATGCAAACATTGTCACATTGTATAAGAACAAAGGAGACAGGGGCGACTGCAATTACCATGGCATCTCTCTTCTCAGCGTTGTAGGGAAGCTGCTTGCCCATGTTGTGCTGAGAGGCTCCAAATGCTTGCAGACAGAGTCTATCCAGAATCACAGTGTTGATTTCAAGCTAAGAGACCCACCACTGACATGGTATTCTCCCTCCGACAGCTGCAGGAGAAATGTAGGGAACAACAACAGCCACTCTTTGTGGCCTTCATGGATCTCACAAAGGCCTTTGATTTGGTTAGCAGGGATGGCCTTTTTAAAATACTTCCCAAGATTGGATGTCCACCTCGACTCCTAAATATCATCAGGTCCTTTCATGAGGAAATGAAGGGCAATGTAATTTTTGATGGCTCAACATCAGATCCCTTTGACATCCAAAGTGGAGTGAAACAGGGCTGTGTCCTCGCACCGACCCTGTTTGGGATCTTTTTTGCTGTCATGCTAGAGCACGCCTTTGGAACTGCAACAGAAGGTGTCTATCTCTGGACTAGATCAGATGGAAATCTCTTTAATCTCTCTAGATTGAGAGCGAAGACCAAAGTCCAGCTGAAATGCATGCAGGACTTCCTCTTCGCCAATGATGCAGCTGTTGTTGCCCATTCTGCTGAAGACCTCCAACTACTCATGAATCATTTTAGCAAGGCCTGCCAAGACTTTGGATTAACAATCAGCCTGAAGAAAACACAAGTCATGGGCCAGGGTGTGGACTCACCTCCCTCTATTACCATCTCCACACAAGAATTGGAGGTTGTTCATGACTTTGTGTACCTTGGCTCAACAATCTCTGACACCCTCTCCCTAGATGTCAAGCTGGATAAATGCATTGGCAAAGCAGCTACCATGTTCTCTAGACTCACAAAGAGAGTATGGCTTAATAAGAAGCTGACGGCATATACCAAGATCCAGGTCTATAGAGTCTGTGTCCTGAGTACACTCCTGTACTGCAGTGAGTCCTGGACCCTTTGTGTATGGCAGGAGAGGAAGCTGAAGTTCTATATGCGTTGTCTCCGACGCATTTTTGGTATCACCTGGCAGGACAACGTTCAAATAGAGTAGTCCTAGAATGAGCTGGGATTTTTAGCATGTATACATTACTGAAACAGTGATGTCTACGTTGGCTTGGGCATGTTGTGAGAATGGCTGATGGTCAGATTCCAAAAGATCTCCTGTATGGAGAATTAGAGCAGGGAAATCGTCCCAGAGGGAGACCACAGCTGCGATACAAGGATATCTGCAAGCGGGATCTGAAGGCCTTAGGAATGGACCTCAACAGATGGGAAACCTTGATATCTGAGTGTTCAGCCTGGAGGCAGGCGGTGCATCATGGCCTCTCCCATTTTGAAGAGACACTTATTCAGCAGGCCGAGGCAAAGAGGCAGTCCCAAAACCAGCAAAATCAGGGAGCTGGACAGGGGAAAGATTGTATTTGTCGTCAGTGTGGAAGCGATTGTCACTCTCAAATTGGCCTTCTCAGCAACACTAGACGCTGTTCCAAGTCCTCCATACAGAGCACGTTACCATAGTCTCTCAAGACTGAAGGATGCATAATCTAAATAGTGTCAGTGCAGTTTTGTGTTGCTGTTGATAGTGTGGTAACCTACGGTGTTAAACAGTAAAGCTTGTTCACTGCTATCTGTGTCCCTTTCTTTTGATGTGCTACTCTCAACTTGTGTGTTACCTTCCTGCTTCTTATCTGGCTCAGGCTGTGGAAGGATTGGCATAGCTTCCTGTAAGAGAGATCCAACACACAGGTCAACTGTTCCCTTTTTTGGCCAGCTTTCTTTTTTTCATCAAAATGAACCAAATGTCCTACACTGCCTTCACCTGTTCTTAAATTTATCAATGTATAGCCTTTTCTCCCAGGAACATTTGTTGTTGTTGTTTTGCTGTCAAGTCGCCTCCAATTTATGGCAAACTTATGAATGAACAATTTCCAAAATGTCCTGACCTCAACAGTCCTACTCACCTCATGTAAACAAAAGCTTATGGCTTCCTTTAGGGAGTCAGTCCTTCTTGTATTTGGTCTTCCTCTTTTCCTGCCGCTTTCCATCTTTCTCAGAATTACTGTCTTTTCCAGCCTCACTTTCAACATTTTTACCTCCAGAGATAGTTCAGACTTGATTTGATCTATGACCCACTTGTTTGTCTTTCTGGCAGTCCAGGTATTCACAAAGCTCTCCTCCAGCACCACAATTCAAATGAAACATTTTTTTCCCTGTCAGGTTTCTTTACTGTTCAGCTTTCACTTCCATACATGAGTGTGGATGATCTTGACCTTTGTTTCTAGTGAAACAGCAAAATAGTCAGTTCTGTTCAGTTTGTGCCTTCTCTGTTTTGGTATATAAGCGTATGCCAGGCTTCCAAAAACCCTGGTATGTTCTACACATGGTACTCTTCTCATGAGATAACTCAAATGGTGCTTTCATTGTGCCTTTGGTTGGCAATCTGTTCTGGAGATATGTAGCTGTCATGATTGCATCACTCCAAATTTTGAGGGGGAACTTTGAACCCTCAAACATGCACCTTCACATCTCCAAAAGAGATCTCAGCTTTCCTTCAGCTATTCCATTTTGCCTGGGAGTTTGTGGAACAGGTCTCCTGTGCAAAATGCCTTGTTCCTCCAGGAAAAAATGTGTGTAGTCTGAAAGGTACTCACCACCATTATTTGTCTGGAGTGTGTTGGGTTTTCTTTCAAATTTCATACTCACCATGGCCACATACTTCTTCAGCATATCATGTTTCACTCTTCTCCTTCAGCAGGTAGATGACATAATACCTTAAAAAATCATCCACAAATATTGTAATATATCTATTCTGTCCCAGTGATGTGATACTGAGTGGCTGTGGGTGTGGTCAGCCTTTGGTGCTACGGAGCTGACAATGGCTTGGTTCTCTGGCACAAATTCCTTCAGCTCAGATTCCATGTAGAAGTATCTGAATGTCCTCACAGGGCTCCTGATCTACAGATTCCTTATGAATGACTTACAGATTTGTGACTTATACAACCTGAGAAGGAAATTGATTGTGGTTTCAGAAGATATTGTACCTTGTTTATATTTAACTAATTCTTCATTCCTGGATACCCTTTAGTATTTTGACTTGAAAGTTCAAAAATGAATCCTTTTCTTCTTTAAAAGAATTATTTAGAAAGCAAGCAATTAAGTAAATAAGAGCCAAAAATGTAAAATATACGTGGAATATATATAAAAACTACATGAGTGTATACTGCAAAAATCACAATTCTCTAACACAAAACTTTCTAGTTCATACATGTAAATAGTATTTCTTATATATAAAAAAGAATGTTGGTACTATTTTGTTTCAACAGCCAAAAACTTAAGTTTAATAATTCAAAGGATACAAGAAAGAACTATTTCCTTTTGTAAAAGGCTATTTTCTTAGCAAAAACCTATCAATTAGATAAAACTCTCATATTGTCACTTAAAAATCTCTATTGCTGTACATATTATTAAAAGCAAATTGCATAATAATATAAGCATAATAAATAATTCACATCGCATTAAGATAATTATCACCCAATTTCCAGCAAAGATTTCTCCTCTGTTTGCAAAAACTGGTGTCCATTTCCCTTGGGAGATATTCCGTAAATATGACAGAAATCTCTGTTTATATACTTTTGATGTTTTGGTTTAGTCATCACATTGTGATGTAGAACTTTAGCGTTCCTGTGGACAAGTGATGTCCTTGAGTAGCAATCTGCTAGGGTACCGAGCAGCTAGGCCAGCTGATCTCTAAGGTAGCCACCACCTTTGGAGTAACTTCATTAGCACCATATTTGCACAGTACAATACATTTTGAACGCCAATTTCATACTTACTACATTTTCTATGTTCTCCATTTAAACCTTGTTTATTTTTTCCTGTCATATATTTTTTCCAAAACCTGTAATTGACACTCAGTTTCCAGGTTTAAACATGTCAGAGCTTTATTTGCAGTTGCATTATAGCTCTGTGCAATCCCTGCACCCTAGAGAGATGCAGGTTGAAGAGGCTTTCACCAGTCCTTTCAGTTTGTGCCTTCTCTGTGTTGGTATATGCCAGGCTTTCAAAAACCCTGATATGTTCTACACTTGGTACTCTTCTCAAAACAGAGAAGGCACCCTTTCACTCAGTGGAGTTTTCAGCTAATCTCACTTGCACTATATTGCTCTGTTGCTGCTCATCTAAAAAACTCTTTTTATAGACACCATTAGATTTAACTACTTTGAAATATATTTTACCATCTTTCATTACTGTACACTGTCCATTTTCAAAATGAGTAGAAAAGTTGATGCACTTAACATGTTGCAATAGTATTCTTGCTTATTTCATCAGGTAGTTCTCATTGCAAAATGGCAATCTATTTTCCTTTAATTTAATAAATCACCATTAGCAACTTGAAAACTGTATTTCTACTGGATCTTTCATCTAGATTTATAAAGTAATTTTTTAATGTGTAGAATGATTGGTATACCCTGAGCCAATGATCTAGTAATTTGATTTCTATTCACAGTTATAGGTCATGCATAGGGTTGTCAGACGTCCGGCAAAAGGAGGACATGTCCTCCTTTTTACCCTAATGCCCTCCGTCTGGCAGGCAAAGCTAAAAACCTTTAAAATGTCTGGCTTTTGTAATATTTTATGTTATAATTTTGGATGGGAGGGGGAGAGGTGGAAGGTGGAAAGCAGTCTCTGATGAAATCACAATCTAAGACACCACTTCGGGCTGTAAATCAGCCATGCCCACGGGGAGCCTTTGCTTCTGGAGGTGACTTCCTGCTTCGTTTCTAGCAAGCTGCGCGTAAAGATTAGCAAGGAAAGGAGAATAAGATATATACATACATATATACACACACACACACCACGAGTGAGAGGGAACGGGCAAAACAAAAGGAGAGGGTCGAGAGAGAGCAGCGGCCGGAGAAGGGCAGGATTTTTTTTTAAGGGGAAAAAAAAGTTTGTGGGTTTGCCCGGAGGTATTCGAGAGAGCAACAGGAGTCAAGAAAGGAGAGACAGCAGCAGCGGCTAGAAAAGATTGAGGAAGGCTGGTGGAGAAGAAGTGAAGCTGGAGGGAAGGGGAGCCAGAGCAAGAGCGGGGCTCCGCGCCAGGCACCTGCCAGAGAAAGAGGGAGAGGGAGAAGAGGCAGCAGCCACCGCCACTGTACCAAAAGGATGTGGGAAAGAAAGGGGAACCTTCTTGCAGAGCTCACCTCGGCACAAGTGAAGAAGCAACAACAGCAGGCGCCAGGATATGTCATGTAATTAATAAAGATTATAAGGTAATAATTGTACAATTGGCTGTTTAAATAATGTTTTTTGGTATTTTGAAAAAAAGCCTCCATTGAATTTATTTTTATTTTTTAACATGACTGTTTCTTGGTCAGTTCACTAAGAGACATTTATTGGCAGCTATTGTAATAAAATTGTATTGATTGCCGGTTTAATCTGGAACGATTCAAATGAAACATTCAATACGTCCTCCTCTGTCGTCTTTTTTGTCTTTCTATGTCCTCCTTTTGGTACCCATATATCTGGCAACCCTAGTCATGCATGCCTTCTGTTATATCTGTTTCAGGCTCTTCCTTTTGTCTCTCTGTTCGAGACAGGATTCACAGATTTTCTGTGATCCCTTTGTTCTTTTGATTCAAAACTAGTACAGTTTCTATTAGTTGGGGAATCTCTTGGGAATGGGCAATCCTTTGCCATGTGACACATCTTCCCACAGCTTCAGTCACTGTGTGATTGACTGTGAGGTGTGCCCTTCCTATTGCCTTTCCCCCTCAGCATGAAATTGGAGTGACTTTCAGTTGAGATCTCATAGGAGCCTTTTTTAATGCACTCTTTCCTCAGACAATGCAAATACTTTTGGGAACTTAGCTGTTTGCTATACAAGATAGCAAGGTAGAAAAGCATAAAACATTCACCGCATGATGCTGTGAGAAATCCAATTTTCTATCTATCAGTCAGTTCAAAGGCACTTAAAATTAAGTTGTCAAATATTGTTAATAGAGCAGAAATGTGCTTTTCATATTCTGATTTGATTTTAGAGCTGGAAAAACTATAGGATCTCTCAAGTGTTTCTAGCATCTCTTGTATTTTCACAACCTTTGATATATATTATCTGTTTATCTGGGAGGCTTTGTGAAATTATTGCTTTTCTGGTAGAATTCTCATCTTCTCATTTAGCCTGTGCTTCTTTTAGTCTTTGTATTTTTAAACAAACTTGAACTTTTAAAGCACTGAGGCTAAATTGCAGTCTCTCTTTCCATTGAGAGAAATTCAGAGATATTAACTCTGGAAGTTTCCCCAAAAAATGTCTTGCTCTAATCAAGATCCGTTTTTCCTTTTTCTCTTTCTGAGCAAGTTTGGTTGGGAATCTCAAAGAAGAAACAACTCTCACTCTCCTCAACCAGTTATGAGGCATTTCTGGTTAAAAATGCAGGGAGAGGGATTAAAAATTGTAAACACTTGGAGAAATAACAAAGCCTGAAAAATACTTTGTAGCTAACTGTCAGTTTCTCTAGGCTCATTTCCTGTTGCAGAGTTTTGAATTTCTTGTAAAATTCTCTTTTTGCTATACGCTTGAAGTACAGAGATTCACAGAGAAGAATAGTTACATGTTCCCCAGAGTCTACCCCTTTCTCATTAACTGGCATTTAAAGTCTTACTCTGAGATATTTATAGGAAGAAGAATAAAATATATATCTTTACTTACAGTTGCTTGATGTTACAGACTTGTTTATATTGCCTTGTTTACTACTCATGGACTTAGCAAACAACTGAAGAGATCAACAGCAAACAAACAACTGCCTTTAAGAGAGAAAGAGAGGAAAAGAGCCCCCAGGAGAAAAACAGGGCTGTCTTTGAATTCCAAGGCTGGCAGAAACAATTGGTTAATGATGGATAGATAGACAATCACCCCATCCCAGAGATGTCCTTTCCAGTCATTCAAAATACAGACGGTATATGAGGTTGCAAATAAAACTCCAACAATCTTGAATCTCAAAATGGGAGCCAAGTTTAATAAGTCACTTACTCCTGGTACTGTTGACTAATGGTGAAAGGGAGAGAGGAGAATCACCATGGGGCTGCTCCTGCTCCAATGTTTTGATTCCTGTGGTTAGACTGTGGGTGTGATCAGTCAGCAAGAAAGGTGAGCGTCTGATCACACTGGAAAGTGTAACTTTGCTGGCAATGATCTGTCTTAAAGCAACCCTTCTACCCATCAGGGAATTACTCCAACCCATCCCCAATAAGTAGTAGCTCTGCTTCAGAACCAAAAAGGTCTAGCTTGGGCATGGATCAGGGTCAGGATGGAACTCTATTGCCCGTACATCATATGATTGCCAGCAAATAGCTTGTACCCAACTATGCCACAAGTGATCCAAAATGTGAGCTATATGCCCTTGTGATCATACCCTGTGTTCCTGCCAAGTAAAGGGAGTACAGTGGTGCCTTGACTTATGAACTTAATCCGTATTGGAACGGTGGCTGTAAGTCAAAACGTTCGTAAGTCAAAGCACCATTTCCCATAGGAATGCATTGAAAACCGATTAATCCGTTCCGGCCGAAGAAAAAAATACCAAACAAAAAAAATGAAAATAAACAGAGCAAGTCCCACGCTGGGACTGCAAAACAAACAAACAAACAAAAAACAAATCCAAAAATAAACATTGGAGCAAGTCCCACGCTGGGAATGCAAAAAAAAAAAAAACACCACCAAAAAACAAAACAACACAGAAACGTAACCCCCCAGCCCAAACCTACCCTCCAAAACCCACCCAGAACAACTTTTTTAAAAGGAAAAAGCAGCACCTTACCTCCACTGCTGCGACCGCCGCCGCTAGGAGGCCTCCCGGACTCCAACCGCCGCTGCAGGGCCTGGCCTCCGCCGCCGCTACCAGGCCAGGGCTCCAGCTGCCTCTGCGGAGGCTTCCAGGGCTTCCAAAGCACCGACACCCATAGGGCAGCCCAGCGGCAGGGCCAGCCATGGCGGAGGGGGCCCTTACTCATGGGTAGACCCGTGCCTTTAGCAGCGCTTACTCATGAGTAGACCCACATCAGGGATGGGCAGGGAGCGCATGGGCTTCCTGTGCCCCACGGCGATCCAGAGCCACCCCGCTTCTCCTTCCTCCTCCTGCGCCGCCCGCACGCCCCATCCACGGAGAAGCCCCTCCAACCCACCCAGCCCAGCCCAGCCCAGGGCCTTCAGAGGCCCTTACTCATGAGTAGACCTGCACTTTCCATGGCGCTTACTCACGAGTAGGCCCGCGCCAGGGATGGGCAGGGAGCGCACCGGCTTCCCGCGCCCGGCGGCAATCCGGAGCCACCCCACCTCTCCTTCCTCCTCCTGCTCGGCAGAAGTAAAAAAGTTCCCTGACCCCCTGCTCTAACCGTTGGGGTGAAAGAGCTACAAAGAAGCAGCCTCTTTGCCACCAACGGTTTGAATTTCCCGCCTTTTCCCCCTGCCTTTTTCCGTTCGTAAGTCAAAGCTCTGGCCGCAAGTCAAAGCAAAATTTTGCGTCCGGAGCTGTTCGTAAGTCAAATTGTTCTTAGGTCAGGGCGTTCGTATGTCAAGGCACCACTGTATATGAATGTGTGCAATCTCAGTTCCACTCAAAGATAAAGGCCCTGAATTCCTCTGCACTGAAAGTGGCAAATTAGGCTGAAGTGTGCCACTGCACCTCAGTAACTATGTCTCTTTTTCTGATTAAGGCTTTGCAAGGAGGCAAATTGATTTTATTATATGATAGTCTTGTTAGTAAATACATTGTATAACAGCTTTCTGGGACAATACAATAAATGTGTAGTTAATAAATTTGAATTATACCCTTTCCTATTGTGGTCTGGTTCCCTTTTTCTGGTTACAGAGTGATTTGACCATTAAACTGGACTGGGTGAATACTCAAGTAAGTTATGTAAAACAAGAACACAGAGATTTTGTTCCATACCATGTGCCTTATTATCTCAGTTGTTGAATCTTGTATCCTGGTATGATTATGCTGCAATCAGTAGCAGTTAGTCTAAACTCTGTGAGATTTTACCCACATAAGGAGAGTGGTGCTGAGTGAATGATGCAGAACAAGGAGGGAGACAGTGATTTCTCATTCCTCATTGAGTTCACAGGAAGAGGTGTGTAGCGTTCACCCTTATTATGTTAAGTAGTCATGCATATTCATGTTGCAGGCTAATGTTGCTGAGAGGCGGAGCCGAGAGATATGTAATAAAGAGGTGGAGTCAGAGAGTGAGAGGGCAGTCCGTCAGAGTGAGAGAGTCAGGAGGGAGATGAGAGTGGAGAGTGTGGTATTTGGGAGATCTGAGGTGTGATTAGTGAGAAGAGTGAATAAATACTGTTATAACAAATAGAAGGTTGAGATTGATGATAAATAAACCTGTAGAAGTTACTTATGATTAATTATCAAACATCTGTAATCAATAAACTTGTTTTATTTAAAAGACAGTGAGGTTTGGACCTTCATCTTCATCCTTCCATAAGTAAAGTATGTTGATTTAGTGATCAACTGGTGGCAGCGGGTGAAAAGGAGTATTGGTTTGCCTTCAGGTGCTCTATGTTTGGGGATTCAGGCAGGGGCCTCGAGGTGCGAACGCCACAAGGTGTAATTTACATTATCTCTTTAATTAGTGTATTCATAACAACACAGAAGCATGAAGTAAAGATCTGGGGGAATAGGATTTGGTAGAAACCTGTTCCTCCTTTGACCCACACACAACATTGGTCCATTTTCACTCTTCCTATTGCAGTGTAGGGATACTGATATCAGTGAAGGGAATTAAGCATGATCCTGATTGTCATACAATATAAATTTAGCATATGATTGCTCAGTCTGTGGACTGCAATAAAACAACAGCTTAAAACAGGTTAGGACTGGTCTAATACAAAAACAATTATTTAAAACATCCATAACTCAAAGTGAAATTTTTAACTTCCATCAGATGTAACAAATCACACAGAAATGGACAATAAAATTTTCAGGACTCAGTTGCATTGCTCTAATGTTATTGGGTCTTTAGGTTAAAATGTAAAAAACATATTATTGGTTTTATGAATAAATACATTTTCTTTAAGGATTTAGAAAGCTCTGTGTATTCATATACAGAAAGAGTTTAGAATATCTAGTAGCCACTATGTCTGCAGATATATTTATATTGGGCTGTTTAGATTGGCTAAACTTCTGTAATAATTTAAAACAGTTTCAATGTAAACCTGCCACTGAGGAGGTCATAAAGGTCCTGCATTTTAACCACCATAGTTCAGGTAGAGCCACAAACCTATTTCTCAAAGGGAAAACACCAGTCAAAGCCGAAATATCTTAGGGACTTTTCACAAAAAAAAATTAAGCAGTTCTGAAGACAGTATTTAAATGTAGTATTTGATATTTCAATACCAGTGATAACTTAAAATGCAGTTTGTTTTGTGTCATAGAAAAATCCTTCACTAGCACTTATTAATATAAAATTTGACCCTTTTATTGATACTAAGTACAAATGAACAAAGGAGTTGTTCATTTATAAGTGTTCATCATGCCCCCAGAAAACTAAAATAAACACACTACCAATTCATCCTACAAAGAAAGCCAAACAATATCCTTTGTGCTCTATTTTCTGTTTCATAACTCTGGGGCTTGGGAAGCTGAGAAAGGAAGGCATTTCTAACTTAAAGCATTTTCATGTTGATGAGGAGATATCATGACAGTGTTTTCAATGGCCTGCCAGCTAAAATTTATTTTTTAATTAATTGAGATGCTTTTTGTTTTGGAGGAGTTACAATCTTAGAATGTCAGATCTGGAAGGGACCATATGGATCATCAGGTCCAGCCCTGTCAGGGAGAAACAGTTGGGAATCACAAAATAATGGAGTTGAAAGGGGCCCATAAGGCCAATGAGTCCAACCCCCCCCCCCAATGCAGGATTCCAAACCAAAGTATATCTGATGGTTGTCTAATTTTCTCTTGAATACTTCCAGCATTGGAATGCTCACCACCTCCCAAGGTATTTGGTGCCACTGTCATACTGCTCTAAAATTTAGGAGACCTGGCTTCCTGTAACTTGAGCACATTATCACATGTCCTGCACTCTGGGATGGCAGAACAGATTGTGCCCGACCTCTGTATGACAATCTTTCAAGTATCTGAAAAGTGCTATCATCTCCCCTGTATATTGTCTCCCTGCTTATTTAACTTATATACAGAATACATCATGCGAAAGGCTGGACTGGATGAATCCCAAGCCAGAATTAAGATTGCCGGAAGAAATATCAACAACCTCCGATATGCAGATGATACCACTCTGATGGCAGAAAGTGAGGAGGAATTAAAGAACCTCTTAATGAGGGTGAAAGAGGAGAGCACAAAAAATGGTCTGAAGCTCAACATCAAAAAAACTAAGATCATGGCCACTGGTCCCATCACCTCCTGGCAAATAGAAGGGGAAGATATGGAGGCAGTGACAGATTTTACTTTCTTGGGCTCCATGATCACTGCAGATGGTGACAGCAGCCACAAAATTAAAAGACGCCTGCTTCTTGGGAGGAAAGCGATGACAAACCTAGACAGCATCTTAAAAAGCAGAGACATCACCTTGCCGACAAAGGTCCGCATACTCAAAGCTATGGTTTTTCCAGTAGCGATGTATGGAAGTGAGAGCTGGACCATAAAAAAGGCTGACCGCCGAAGAATTGATGCTTTTGAATTGTGGTGCTGGAAGAGACTCTTGAGAGTCCCCTGGACTGCAAGGAGGTCAAATCTATCCATTTTGAAGGAAATCAACCCTGAGTGCTCACTGGAAGGACAGATCCTGAAGCTGAGGCTCCAATACTTTGGCCATCTCATGAGAAGAGAAGACTCCCTGGAAAAGACTCTGATGTTGGGAAAGTGTGAAGGCAAGAGGAGAAGGGGAAGACAGAGAATGAGATGGTTGGACAGTGTCATCAAAGCTACCAATATGAATTTGACCCAACAGTGGAAGACAGGAGGGCGTGGCATGCTCTGGTCCATGGGGTCACGAAGAGTTGGACATGACTTAACGACTAAACAACAACAACAATAATCTCCCCTCAGTCTTTTTCCTTAGTAAGACTAAACATGCCAAGATCCTTCTGTTGTACTGATATATTATTTTAGAGTTTTAACTATTCTCTTATGTTATGGATACCCAACTCAACAAATATCTTCCTCAACTGAGGAAGATACGAGTATATTAGGTTTTGTCTAACTCTGAAATCAAAGGGACACTGAAACTTCGCAAATTCTACAAGCAACGTCTGTATTGGTGCTGTTCCAAGGACTTGGATGCACAGATTATAGCATTTTGTTGTTGTTGTAGTTTCTCATATTGTCTGTTATATCAGTGAAAAGAAGAAGAAAATCAATTTGTAAAATTGTGTTTGCAAGATTCATCAGTGGCAAGCAATTAGCCCCATAGAACTTTAAAGTGTTACACCTGCACCTCATCATCAGAGTCATTAATAAAAAATGTTGAAGAGCACCAGACCCAGTACTGAGCCTTGTGATACCATGCTTGTTTTCTCCTCCCAATTCGAGGAGGAGGAGGCATTTATAGCACTCTCTGAGTATGATCTTGTAACCAACTGTATATCCACTCATCAGTTCTTTCCAGCCCACACCTAGCTGGCTTGCTAATCACAATATCATGGGGCACTTTTTCAAAAGCTTTGCTGAAGTCAAGATATATTATGTCAATGGCATTCCAAAGATCAACCAGGAAAGTTTTGCAATCAAAAAATTATATTAGTCTGGATTTGTTCTTGACAAATCTTTGTTGCCTCCAATTTATTTTCAAGTTGCTTTTGTAGATTTCACATATCCTTAATCTTAGAAATAATCTTAGAACTTCAGAGCTGGAAGGGACCCTATCGATCATCAAGTCCAGCCTCTGTTAAGGAGGCACAATGGGGAATCGAACTCCCAACCTCTGGCTCCGCAGCCAGAGACCTAAACCACTGAGCTATTCAGCTTGCAGAATGACTGCTTTGCAATCTGCTCCAGAATTTTCCCTGGGATTGATACCAGGTTGATTGGTCTATAGTTCCTGACTGATGTCACACTGATTGGTGTGTAGTTCCCAGCTTCCTCTTTTTTGCTATTTTTGAAGATAAGGACAATGTTAGCTCTCCTCCCATTATCTGGCATTTCACCAATCCTCCATGAATTCAAGAAAAAATAGACCATGGTTCTTTTTTTAAAAATTGTTTTTATTAATTTTCATAAGTATAGGGGTTATGGTACAAATAGGGGAACCAGGTAGAAGAGGGAGGGGGAGGGTAGGAAAGGGTAAAATTCCAGAGAGTGACAAGTATTCTTACATCCACTTATACAATTATATTAAAAAGGGAAATTATACAAAGAAAAAAAGACATTATAGCAATTTCCCAAGATATCTATAATTACTAATCTTCCATTTTCTTGGACCTTCTGTGGCGATTGGCCCTATCACTCCTGCCACTCATGCTCAAGAGCTTATTTGCATGAGCCTATGAGAGAGCAGGAGAGGTGGAGTCAATGAATATATGAGGCTGGGCTGAAGGAGGAGCAGTCAGATAGGGCTGGTTAGTCAGAGAGATAGGGATCAGATAGGGATCAGAGAGGAATCAGATAGAAATAGGAGTAAGATAGCAGTGAGATAGGGATGAGATAGGGATGAGTTAGGAACTGGTTAGGGAACTGATGAAGAGATAAAAAGAACTGGATAGAAAGAGCTAGGTTGGTGATGTGTTTATGAAACTGTAAACAAAGAGAAACAAAGTAATGAGGGAACTGATAAGCTAAGACCAATGAACTTTGATTACCTGAAAGATTTCTAATACTGTTTGAAATACTGTTTTACTTCAATAAATACATTTTGGTTGTTCACAAGACAAGTGTCCAGTCATACATTAATAGTATTGTGGATTCAGATAATCCAGTGGTGGTGGCATAAAGGGCCTGTGGGACTTTGTGAGGGAACAATAAACAAGGGACACGGGGTTCGTGACACCTTCTCTTTCTTTTTATCTTTAGACTTACTAATTGTATAGGTTTGATATTATTCTGCCAAGTTTATATCTATTGCTCTAAATTCATATTATAACCATTAGTTTGTGTCTGTTTTATCATATAATCTTTCACCACAAAGTACTGTCTTAAATTTAACATTTCCATCTTTTGATCATCTATATTCTGCCAAATTTATATCTGCTGCTCTTCTTCCATCTTGTTGACCATTTATTTAGATCTGTTCCCAAGAGCTTAATCCCAATCCATGTATTGTCTCCTCCTTTGTCCCATCTGTCACAGCATAGGTCCCTTCATCTCGATTCTTCTCCCTTTCATTGTAAAGTTTACCATTTCCTGCACTTCTGCTGCTGACATTTCCATAAGAGGGGTTAACAAATTAGCTCTCCGCTACACTGTATCTTTTTTTTTCTGAAGGCTTCTGGATTTTTAAGAATAAAATTGTCTCCATTTGTGCTTTTAAAAAGTTAAATTCCTGTCGCAGTTCTGGTTTTTTCTCCGTCTTCACTGCAAATTCCATTTGTGTCCCTACATCTTTAGTTTGTTCAAATAGCTGATCCATCTCTGCTTTTATCTGGTGTAGTCCATTAGGTATAATGTTCTGAATCATAGAAAAGTGAAGTTGGAAGAGGCCTACAAGGCCATCAAGTCCAACCCCCTGCTCAACACAGGAATACAATCAAAGCATAACTGTCAGGTGATTATCCAAGTTTTTCTTCAATGCCTCCGGTGTTGGAGCACTCACCAGCTCCCAAGGTAACTGGTTCCACTGTCGTACTGCTCTAACAGTTAGGAAGTTTTTCCTGATATTCAGCCGGAATTTGGCTTCCTTTAACTTGAGCCCATTGTTGCGTGTCGTGCACTCTGGGATGATGGAGAACAGATCTTGCCCCTCCTCTGTATGACAGCCATTCAAATATTTGAAAAGTGCTATCTTATCACCCCTCCAACATCTTCTCTCAAGGCTAAATATGCCCAATTCTTTCAGCCTTTCCTCATAAGGCTTGGTTTCCAGCCCCCTGATTATCCTTGTTGCCCTCCTCTGAACTTGTTCTAATTTGTTAGCATCGTTCTTGAAGTGTGGACACAATCCTCAAGGTGAGGCCTAACCAGTGCTGAATAGAGGAGGACTAGCACCTTGTGGAATTTGGAAACTATACTTCTATTAATGCAGCCTAAAATAGCATTAGCCTTTTTTTGAAGCCACATCACACTGTTGGCTCATATTTAGCTTGTGATCTATGACAATTCCAAGATCCTTCTCGATGTTTTCTTTTTCCAAGGTGCAGTACTTTTCACTTATCCCTGTTGAATTTCATTCTGTTGCTTTTGGTCCAGTGCTCCATCCTATCAAGGTCATTTTGAATTTTGTTTCTGTCTTCTAGGGTATTAGCTATTCCGCCAAATTTGGTATCATCTGCAAATTTGACAAGCATTCCCTGCACTCCCTCATCCAGGTCATTAATAAAAAATATTGAAGAGCACTGGGCCCAGGACTGAGCTTTGGGCTACCCCACTAGTTACCTCCTCCCAGTTCAAGAATGACCCTTGGGCACTCTCTCCCTCAATGGGATCCTCAGTTATCTTCACTGGGAGTCCTCACAGTTCAGGTCCACCAACAAGAGATTTTGCCCAGCTCAAAAAGGGTTTGTATTGATATAGAGCAGCTACCCAGCCCTTCCTTTCTCCCTGGTCCTTGCCTATCCATGATGAGAACCAGAGGGAAGCTCTGTTGTTAGTCAGCAGTGGTACTTCAAGTGGAAGAACATCATACAGCTCTCCTGGCTCCCTTGGGTGGCAGCAGCTCCTCTGAGGCATCACCCCAGACTACTACTCCTCTTCTTCTGTTGACCAGCAGCCTCCCAAAGTCTTCACTCTCTTTTATCTGTCTTCTGGATGCCTCCGACAGGTGTCCCTGTCTGTTTGGTGGACCCATAGGCAGATCTGGTATCTTTCCCAGCTGCTTTCCCTCCTTCTTACCCTTGTTCCTTAGCTTTTTTTTTTCCTGGCTGTGGTCTCTCAACCATCTAAAAAGGATCCACCCAACCTGCCATGAGTATGCTGGCTACCTGGCATACTCACCCTATCATGCCCCCCTCCCGCCAAGCAGGCTGTCGGGCCCTTGTCCTCTTTCTCTATCCAAGGTGCCTGCTGAGAGAAGTAATCAGCATTACTATGGGCTTTCTCTTTCCTGTATTGGACCTGGAACTTGTAGGGCTGTCGGGTGAAGTACCAATGGGTCAAGCAGAGGTTGGTGTCTTTCATTGAGTCACTGGAGAGGGACATGGTCCATCACCAGGGTAAAAGAAGTAATACTGCAGCAAGTGAGTGACCCAGGGCATAAGCTTTTGGCTGAGGTAGAGGATCAGGGTTCCTTCCCCTCCCACTGTGGTGCCAAAACAGCACCAAGGCCCTCTCCAATGCATCTGTCTGTAATATAAATGGTCGAGAGAAATCTGGGGAACTAAGAACTGAGCTCTGACATAGGACCTCTTTTAGGCTGAGAAATGTCTGTTCTTCCTGGGGCTTCCACCTGACTTGTCTTGAGGCCCTCTTTTGAGTCAGGTCCATCAGGGGATCAGCAATTGTCGAGAAATGGGGGATAAAGTGTCTATAATACCCCACCAACCCCAGGAACTGCTGGACCTGTTTCTTGTCATGGGGCTGGGGCCATTTGGACAGTTTATCAACCTTATCAATTACTGGCCTCACTTCACCTACTCCCTACCACAAATCTCAAATATTGGACTTTCCCTTGGGCTATCATATACTTAGCTGGGTTCGCTGTTAGCCTGGCTCAACAGAGCTCCATAAGAACCTGTGTTGAAGTGTTGTCAAGTGATGAAGATGGGCCTCCCAAGTGAGGCTGAAAATAATTATGTCATCACTATATGCTGAGGCAAGGGTTTTTATGGGTTCTAGAACCCCGGTCAATCAGTCATTGGAAGGTTGTGGTGCTGCCATGGAAGCCAAAGAGCACATAAGTGAATTGATATGATCCCTTGGGAGTCATGAAGGTTGTTTTCTTTTATTCCTCCTCCTGCAGGGGTATCTGCCAATACCAAAGGGATGAATATTTCTCCATATTTATTTGTCCTCCATAGACAGAGAGGGAAGACTAGACTCCCCTCTCTGCCTATGGCCTTCCCATTCTGCCTATGGGCCCACCGAACAGCTGATTGGCAGGCCCATTGGCAGACAGCACCCCCACACACACACAGCCCCTCTCCCAGACAGCCAGCCCCCTACCCCTTCCTCTCCCTCCCCTGGCTGCCGCCACCCATGCCACAGCCAGCCGTGTTGATGTGGCCTCTGGCCTCTGCCACCATCTTAGAAAAGTACAGCCTGCCGTAAGGGAAACCAGACTGCCCTTTGCAAAGATGGCAGCTGTGACTTTCCTTAGGGCAGGGAAGCCGCAGCCACCATCTTGGCAAAGGGGAGCATAGTTTCCCTTACGGTGGGCTATGCTTTGCTCAGAAAGAACTGGAGGTGGTGGAGGCCGCAGCAGAGGCTGTGGCAAAGACCACAGTAGCAGGCAGATGTCATCAACAGGCTGGCAGTAGCAGCATGAGCAACAGCGGCGGCACAGATGGTGATGGTGATGGCAGTGCGGGGGGTGGTGGTGGTGCAGGCAGCGACACTGGTAGTGGTGGCAGCATGGATGGTGGGTTTGGATGGTGGTGGCCAAGGTAGAAAGGCAACAGACACAGTGGGAAGGGAGTGGGGTTGTTTTAAATTGTCATACTGCTTTAATAGTTAAGAATTCTTTCCTGATATTCATCCTAAATCTGGCTTCTTGTAGCTTGAGCCCATTATTAGGTGTTCTGTACTCTAGGATAATAGAGTGAAAAACATGTATTATAGATCCTGCTCCTCCTCTGTACAGTGGTGCTTCAACTTACGAACTTAATTGGTTCTGGAACTCCGGTCCTAACTTGAAATGGTCGTAAGTCGAAGCACCATTTCCCATAGGAATGCATTGAAATGCAATTAATCCATTCCGGCTGAAGAAAAAAATCACACAAAAAACAAAACAAAACACTGCAAGACCCATCGGAAACGCGATTAATCCGTTCCGGCCAAAGGAAAAAAAAAACCTAAAAGGAAACAAACACTGCAAGACCCATCGGAAATGCAAAAATCATCAAAAAGCAAACAAACCCTGCAAGACCCATCAGAAATGCAAAAAAAGAAAAGCAAAAAGCAAACAGAGAGTGCAATACCCATCGGAAATGCAAAAAAAGAAACCCAAAAAGCAAACAGAGAGTGCAAGACCCATTGGAAATGCAAACAAAAAAACCCAAAAAGCAAACAGAGAGAGCAAGACCCATCGGAAATGCAAACAAAAAAACCCAAAAAGCAAACAGAGAGTGCAAGACCCATCGGAAATGCAAAAAAAGAAAACCAAAAAGCAAACAGAGAGTGCAAGACCCATTGGAAATGCAAAAAAAGAAAACCAAAAAGCAAACAGAGAGTGCAAGACCCATCGGAAATGCAAACAAAAAAAACCAAAAAGCAAACAGAGAGTGCAAGACCCATCACAGCATAGAAACATAATCCCACCACCCAGCCCAAAACCACGCTGCAAAACCCACCCAGAACAGTTTTTAAAAAGTAGAAAGCAGCACCTTACCAGGCAGTCCGAAGCCTCCTCCAATCGCACACTCTCTAACTGCTGGCGCAAAAGAGCTACAAAGAAGCAACCTCTTCACCACCAACGGTTAGCTATTTGAATTCCCCGCCTTTTTACCCTGCCTTTTTCTGTTCGTAACTCGAAGCTCTGGTCGCAAGTAGAAGCAAAATTTTTCGGCTGGAGCTGGTCGTAACTCGAAATGGTCGTATGTCGGGATGTTCGTAAGTCGAGGCACCACTGTATAACTACCTACAAGTAATTGACAAATGCTATCATATCTCCCCTCAGTCTTCTTTTCTCAAGGTTAACATGCCCAGTTCTTTCAATCTTTCCTCACAGAAAAAAAATGGTTTCCAGTCCCCTGATTAGCTTTGTTGCCCTCTGAACTTGCTCTGGTTTGTTGGCATATTTCTTCAAGTACATTATCCAGTACTGGACATAGTACTCTAGATGAGGCCTGACCAGTGCTGAATAGAGGGGAACAAGTACCTCATGAGATTTGGAAACTGTGCTTCTGTTAAGGCTGCCCAAAATAGCATTGGCCTTTTTTGCAGCCACATTACACTGTTGGCTCATATTCAGCTTGTGAGCTACAACAATTCTAAGATCCTTTTCACTCATAGTATTGCTGAGCCAGGTTTCTTTTTCCCAGGGGCTGTACTTTGCACTGGGCCCAGGACAGATCCTTGTGATATTCCACTTGTTACCTCCTCCCACTTTGAGAAGGACCCTCTGAGTATGATTCTGTAGCCAGTTTTGTATCCACCTGACACTTGTTGTATCCAGCCCATACGTACTTAACTTGCTAATCAGAATATCATGGGGCATTTTGTCAAAGGTTTTACTGAAGTCAATATATACTATGTTTACAGCATAGTCTGGCAGAATTTCTTCTTGACAAATCCATCTTGGCTTCCAGTTATTACTGTGTTCTTTTCAAGATGTTTTCAGAGTGACTGCTTTATAATCTGCTCCAGAATTTTCTCCAGGATTGATAAGAGGCTGACTGGTCTGTACTTCCCTGGTTCCTCATTTTTACCCTTTTTGAAGGTTGGGACAATGTTAGCTCTCCTATGTGGTCATTTCCTGGTATTTTGAATCTGGGTACAGAAGCAAAATATCCCACATTCATAAACCAAAGGTTATTTTTGAAAAATAATTTAATTTCCTGGCTTTTTAGAAAGGGAGCTTTAAAATACATACACTACACACAAATTCCAACAGAAACTTCTGTCATGTAGAATTACCTAGGGCTAGAGGATTTCAGAAGATGAACACATGATCTATGGTTACTTTTTTTAACAGTTTATTAATTTTCAATAAAATAACAACAACAAATAAACAAAATGCTACTAACAGATCAACTTAAAAAGGAATTTAAAGAACACAGTTATAGCAAATATTTTCAATTGTGTGGTCCCCACTACCCTTTCAATTTTTATTTTATGTTAAATTTTATAATGCCCAGTTTCTCTCCAGAAATACAGTGATTCATCTCCAGGAGTATGCCTTTTTCTTTCTGGAGAACATATAAAAAAATAAATTCTATATTCCTTTAAAATCATTAGTATTCAAATGTTCTTTTCTAATCTTCATTTCACAGGTTAATTTGTTGTTAATGGCCATATTCCACTTTTCTTTATATTATTCCTCCATATTAAGTTGCAATGAAAACTCCAACAGGTCCAGAATATATTATTTTATTCCACATTTTATACCAATCTTCTCCCTTAATTTCTTTGGCCATATCTCCTTGACATGCTTCTTTTAAAGCTGTTGATTTATATTCTTCCTGTATTAACAACGTACATATTATGCTTATTGTCCCCTTTCTATTTTTACTAATTTCTGTTTATTCTCTTTTTTTCAAATATTTCCTCAAATTTTATCATTGGGTTATCTTTCCTTTATTTTCCATTCCTTTGTCCAGTTATCCAGCTGATATACATTTAACCATGAAATTCCTTCTTCTCCCAATATCTCTCTTATTCACTCCCTGTCATTCACCTTCCTTACTCAATCTTTTATTCTAATAATTCTCTTCCCAATTGATATCCTCTTTAACTTTCTTTTAAGATTTTCTGGAATACTCCTTAATTCTACCACCTGACTCAGAGGAGAAATAAATGGGCACCAGATGCAACAGTCAGTTAGCTCTTGCACTGTGCCAAATTTGGGGATGTTTGGGCAAATAGATTTCATGTTATGATTTTTTCCTGTTTTTTTTAATGAAATTGATTCACACTAATTCAAACATGGCAACGTTTTCTGTCTGCAGATTTAAAACAGATCAGATACACTGAAAAGAATGAACTTGCTTATTTTGAAAGAGAATGGCTAGTCCATGCCCCCTTTTTTTATTTGAAAGAAATCTGGGAATCTGGAGCTCTAATACTGACATTGAACACAGCCATTTCAAAATGGGGGGAAAGTCCGACTTTCTGACTTTTTTTAGGAATGTTAACATTCTAAACATAAACATAAGCGTATTCTTGAAGGCTTTCATGGCTGGGATCCTATGGTTGGTGTAGATTTTTTGGGCTTTTTTGGCCATGTTCTGGAGGCAAAGCAAAGTTTCAACAAAAAAGAAGAAAGTCTAAAACTCAACAAAGCCTGGCTCCCAGCACTGAAAAATACAGCTTGCAAAAAGGTCAATGAACTCTACCCAGCCACAAGGACCGGTGATCACTGCACACAAAAGACTAGCTAACAAAACCCATCAATCACAGTGACAGATCATCTCCCCTTATCACAACAATACACCCATAACAAAAAACACCTTGATCACCATAATCACCCAATCTCCTGAAAAGGACAAAAAGCTGACCCCACAGCTACAAATACTCAACTATCCCACACACTACACCAGAACACAGACAGAGTTCTAACTCCTGAAGATGCCGGCCACAGAGACTGGTGAAACATTAGGAAGAAAAACCTCCAGAACATGGCCAAACAACCCGAAAAACCTACAACAACCATAAACATAAGCATTGCTTCAGTTTCAAAGTGGAAAGGGGGATCTGAAATGTTGACCCTGACAGTCAGGATCAAATCAAATTACTCTCAGGAGGAGAGCTTAAAGGTGATAATGCTGACGTACAAGGCCCTAAATGGTTTGGGACCTCAATACCTGGCAGAGCACCTCCTTCCAGTAAGATCTGCCTGACCTACTTGATCTTCCCAGGCTGGGCAGTTGAGAGCACTCACTGGTGGTTGACAGATCTGGAAAGAGAAGACCAGAAACTGGGCCTTCTCAGTAGTTGCTCCCCCCCTCCCCAGAATAATCTTTCAACCAAAATTAACCTGACCCCTTCACTGGGAATTTTCAAATGGTCTTTGAAAATAAGATTATTTAGACAGGCTTTCCAGAGATTACACCATCATATCGCAGAGGCTTTTTCAGCACTTATATCACCTGTCCCACCATCTTGCCTTTTTAAATTAGTTTTATTTATTTTATTTATTTATTTTATTTATTTATTTAACTTATATGCCGCCCACACTACCCAAAGGTCTCTGGGCGGCTTACAACATTTAAAATACAATAAAAAGACAAAACAATTAAAATGCAATTAAAATATATACTCTAAAAATTGCCATCGGACCCACAGTTGATATTATTTCAATTAAAAGCCTTCTGGAACAGGAAGGTTTTGACCTGGCGCCGAAATGTCATCAGCGTTGGCGCCAGATGAATCTCAGTCGGGAGGGCATTTCATAGTCTGGGGGCAGCTGCTGAAAAGGCCCTTTCTCTACAAGCCATCCCTCTTACCTCCTTGAGGGACGGCTCTTTCAAAAGGGCCCCCTGGCTAGATCTTAACTGCCGGGTAGGTTCCTATGGAAGGAGGCGGTCCTTCAGGTATCCAGGGCCCAAGCCGTTTAGGGCTTTATATGTCAAAACAAGCACTTTGAATTGGGCCCGGGCAGCAACTGGTAGCCAATGTAACTTAAACACAATCGGCTTGATATGGTCCCTAGCGGCCCCACCACTCACCAGCCGCGCAGCTCGATTCTGGACCAGTTGCAGTCGCCGGACCGTCTTCAAAGGCAGCCCCACGTAGAGCGCATTGCAGTAATCTATGCGAGATGTTACCAGTGCGTGTGTAACTGTCATGAGACTCCACTCGTCCAGGTAGGGCCGTAGCTGGTATAATTTCCGCAGCTGAAGGAAGGCGCCTCTGGCCACCGAGTCCACCTGGGCTTCCAGTGTTAGACTGGGGTCCAGGAGCACCCCCAAGCTGTGGACCCTGTCCCTTAGGGGGAGTGTAACCCCATTCAGGGCAGGGAAATGGCCCTCCAGCCTGTCCGGCGAAGCACCCACTAACAGCACTTCCGTCTTGTCTGGATTGAGTTTCAATTTATTAACCCTCATCCAGTCCATTATCAGGTCCAGACACGAGTTCAGCACAGAAACTGCCTCACCTGGATTGGTGGAAAACGAGAGGTAGAGCTGAGTATCGTCAGCATATTGCTGACTCCTCAGCCCAAACCTCCTGATGACCTCTCCCAGCGGTTTCATGTAGATGTTAAACAGCATGGGGGACAGTATTGAGCCCTGAGGAACCCCATGACATAAACGCCATGGGACAGAGCAACTGTCCCCCAGCACCACCCTCTGGACACGGTCAGCCAGGAAGGAGCGGAACCACTGTAAAGCGGTGCCCCCAACTCCCAACCCAGCCAGCCTATCCAGAAGGACACCATGGTCGATGGTGTCAAAAGCCGCTGAAAGGTCCAGGAGTATCAACAGGGTCACACTCCCCCTGTCTCTCTCCCAGCAAAGGTCATCGTACAGGGCGACCAAGGCAGTCTCCATACCAAAACCCAGCCTGAAACCCGATTGAAATGGATCCAGAAAATCCGTTTCATCCAGCAGTGCCTGGAGTTGCCCGGCCACAACCCGCTCCAACACCTTGCCCAAATAAGGGAGGTTCGCCACTGGTCGGTAGTTAACCACCAGCCTTGGGTCCAGGTTAGGCTTTTTAAGGAGTGGCTGAATTACCGCCTCTTTCAAGGTGGTAGGGACCACTCCCTCTCTCAAAGAGGCATTCACGGCCTCCTGGACCCAGGTGCGAACCCCCCTGGCAGATCTTCCAATTAGCCAAGATGGGCAAGGGTCGAGCGGAGTGGTGGTAGAACAGACAGATCCAAGCACCCTGTCCACATCCTCAGGTCTCAACAATTGAAACTCATCCATTAATACTTGACCTAAGCACGGCACACTGGACACATCCTCTGATTCTGCAGTAACAGTGGAGTCCAACCCACTGCGAATCTGAGCGATTTTTCCCTCAAAATGAATGGCAAACTCATCACAGTGAGCTGATGAGCAGTCCGGGACCTTCACCGGATTTCCCGGTTGAAGAAGATCCCGGACCACCCGAAACAGCTCTGCTGGACGACATTCTGAGGAAGCAATACGGCTGGAGAAACATTGCCATTTCGCCAGCCGTATTGCCACGAAATAGGCCCGATAATGGGCTCTAAGTCGTGTTTGATCGGACTCCCAGCGGGATTTCCTCCACCTGCGCTCCAGCCGTCTCCCCTCTCGCTTCATCTCCCGCAGTTCAGAAGTATACCAAGGAGCTGTCTGGGCTCTGCGTGCAGGGAGAGGGCGCTTAGGCGCAATCGTGTCAACTGCCCGGGTCATCTCCCTATTCCATAGTGTGACCTGAGCTTCGACAGGAGCGCTGACCATATCAGATGGATAATCCCCCAGAGCATTCAGGAAACCATCTGGATCCATTAGTCTCCGAGGGCGGATCATCTTAATAGATCCCCCACCCTTGCAGAGGGGAGAAGAAGCTAATAGACTAAACTTGACCAGGAAGTGGTCTGACCATGACAATGGGGTCACAACCAGCCCCTCCACATCCAAACCACCATCTTCCAGTCCCGTTGAGAAAACCAGGTCCAAGGTATGGCCCTTCTCATGTGTCGGGCCGATGACACATTGAGACAGCCCCATGGTTGTCATGGCGGCCATGAAGTCCTGAGCCGCCCCAGTCAAGGCAGCCTCGGCATGAATGTTGAGGTCCCCCAGCACCAACAGCCTGGGAGTCCTCAACACCAGGTCCGAGACTACCTCCGTCAGCTCAGGCAGGGAGACTGTTGGTACGCAACAGGGTGGGCGGTACACCAACAGAATCACTAATCTGTCTCGCAAGCCCAACACACAATACAGGCCCTCAAGACCTCCTCTCGAAGGGATAGGAAGCCTGGTCAAGGAGATAGAACTCCTATAGACTATAGCAACTCCCCCTCCCCGACCCTCCGAGCGACATTGGTGCTGGACCGAGTACCCAGGTGGACAAAGCTGGGAGAGGGGAACACCACCCTCCTCTCCCACACAGGTCTCAGTAATGCACGCCAGGTCAGCACCCCCATCCAGAATTACATCATGGATGAGGGCAGTCTTATTTTGTACTGACCTGGCATTCATCAACAGCACCGTGTGGCTCGAGGGTTTGCTGATATGGTCACCTGATACCATCTGGTTGGGGGTAGGACTAGAAGAGGGGATAGATGTATGATATCTAACCTCTCTTCTCCTACGTGGGCATGTTCTACCCCCACCGCCATTCCTTCCCCTACCCAGCACCACCTCAATGGCTGCCCCCTCCAACGCCCTCCCCCCTTCCTGTTCCATCAAATCCACTGTGGGTCTCTCTTAACTGGTGGCAGTAAAATAAGTAAAAAATAAAAAATATAACCCTTATAAAGCCCCTTCTCTCCTCCCCCCCAGCCATGTGGCTGATGTTGAGAGGGGGTGAGGCAGCCAGGAGCAGCAGGGCCCAGTCCTGCAACAACAGAGGGAGACTGAGACAGCTCCCTTGGAAAGGAGCTGGTAGCCGGCAGGGGCCCAACCACAGTCCCCCTGTCTCTCACACAGTGAGCTGTGGCCGGCAGATAGTCTTCGGCTCCTCCTGAGTGCAGGAACGCTGGTCCGGTAGGGTCCCAAGAGCAGCTCCGGCTTAAAAGCCCTCTCTCCCCCTGAGCCAGGTGGCTGATGTTGAGAGGGGGTGAGGCAGCCAGGAGCAGCAGGGCCCAGTCCTGCAACAACAGAGGGAGACTGAGACAGCTCCCTTGGAAAGGAGCTGGTAGCTGGCAGGGGCCCAACCACAGTCTCCCTGTCTCTCACACAGTGAGCTGTGGCCGGCAGATAGTCTTCGGCTCCTCCTGAGTGCAGGAACGCTGGTCCGGTAGGGTCCCAAGAGCAGCTCCGGCTTAAAAGCCCTCTCTCCCCCTGAGCCATGTGGCTGATGTTGAGAGGGGGTGAGGCAGCCAGGAGCAGCAGGGCCCAGTCCTGCAACAACAGAGGGAGACTGAGACAGCTCCCTTGGAAAGGAGCTGGTAGCCGGCAGGGGCCCAACCACAGTCTCCCTGTCTCTCACACAGTGAGCTGTGGCCGGCAGATAGTCTTCGGCTCCTCCTGAGTGCAGGAACGCTGGTCCGGTAGGGTCCCAAGAGCAGCTCCGGCTTAAAAGCCCTCTCTCCCCCTGAGCCAGGTGGCTGATGTTGAGAGGGGGTGAGGCAGCCAGGAGCAGCAGGGCCCAGTCCTGCAACAACAGAGGGAGACTGAGACAGCTCCCTTGGAAAGGAGCTGGTAGCCGGCAGGGGCCCAACCACAGTCTCCCTGTCTCTCACACAGTGAGCTGTGGCCGGCAGATAGTCTTCGGCTCCTCCTGAGTGCAGGAACGCTGGTCCGGTAGGGTCCCAAGAGCAGCTCCGGCTTAAAAGCCCTCTCTCCCCCTGAGCCAGGTGGCTGATGTTGAGAGGGGGATGAGGCAGCCAGGAGCAGCAGGGCCCAGTCCTGCAACAACAGAGGGAGACTGAGCCAGCTCCCTTGGAAAGCTTCATGTTGTCTTTTGTGTATGTGGATTTTGATATTTAATGTTGGGTTTTGTATAATTATAATGTTTATGTTCTTAAAGTGTTGCTTGTTTTATCATGTTGTGAACCACCCCAAGTGGCCTTGGTAGCCAGATGGGCAGTATAGAAGGTGAATAAATAAATGTGTAAATGAATAAATAATAAATAAATAAATCTCTAATTTTTTCAAAACATGAATGCCACTCACAATTTCAAGACTGTTTATAGGAGAATATTTATCAATGCTTTTTCAGAGATTGGGAGTCCCCTGGCTCAGCTGTTGCTTATATACAGACTGGAAACAGAACTCCAGTAGCAACCTTTTTAAAAATGGACTGCTGTTTTGCAGAGTCCTTGCCTTCTGGCCTTTGTGCAAGACCATTATCACTTCTAAATACATTTGTAAAGAGAGAGAATGCAGATTACCTGGGACCTGAACTCCCAGCATAGCAAGAACTGTTCAATCTTCTGCTCCACCTGAGCATTTGGTCCTTAGCCTCATCATAGAGAATTCACATGGTTTTAGTCTGGATCTGTGCAATTTCCTTGTCAAAAAGACTTTTCCAGCTGTAGTGTCCTGAACATACAGATACTTCAAAGCTTCCCAGCACTCATGGGCAGAAGTCAACCCACGGACGTGAACTGGCTGGTTATCCTCAAGGCATAAAATAATGCTGGTAAGTGCCTTTTTATTTTTATCTCGCTGCTCCTCATTAAGAACAGCAGGTGGAGCTTGCACTATCTCCCAGAAACAGTCTTTTCAGAGAAGCATCTCCATTTTTAATTACCAATGCAGATAATTACTGGCATTTAGCCTTGCTATAGGGAAACCTCCCCCAGTCATGAAGCTGCTGCCGGCCTGCATTTTGTCTACTTAATGTGCAATGTCCATTTCTAGCTGTCCTCTACCCCTCCTGGGTTTACATACGGGACACTCACCTCTCTGGACCTCTGGCAAGACTTCCAACACCTCTGGATCGGCTCCTCTCACACCCACAGCGACTCACCAACGTCTCCACAGCAGAGTGGTGCCACGGAAGCATGCTGGGGCCCATAACCCTTTGTCAAGATTTGTGGTGTGGGAAATGGTTCCGAGACAAGTCAGTCTTCCAGGTTGACAGCAAAGAGACTCACAGAGACAGTACGTTCCTTCACCAGCAGTGTATTTACAGACTGTGTACAATGGAACTATGTACATCAGTCAACAGACTTAATAATATACCAGTAAATAAACAGACAGCACTTTGTGCAGCAACTCTCCAACACAATACTCCACAGAGCACCACAGTGTGCAGCACTTATATAGTTTGAACAACCATCACATGATGTCTTCTCCCAGACATTACCTCATGTCCAATACACATTTCATGGATTGCATCAGCTTCGTGGCTGACTCTGTGGCTGCACACCTGTTTTGAGATGGATGCCTATTAGTAAACTTTGGTTCATGTACTAAGAGTAAATTCTCTATTGTGGGTCATAATATCCTGACAGAGAAGCCATTGTGGCTGCCCATCAATCTGGGAAGAGTTGTAATGCCATTTTCAAAGAATTTAACCATAAGGAAGATTATTCACAAGTAGAAAACATTCAAGACAGTTGCCAATCTTTCCAGGAGTGGATGCCCAAGCAAATTCACCTCAAGGTCAGACTGTGCAATGCTCAGAGAAATTACCAAAAACCCAAGAGTTATATCTCATACTCTACAGGCCTCAGTTAGCATGTTAAATGTTAAAGTTCATGACAGTATAATTATAAAAAGACTGAACAAGTATGGTTTGTTTGGAAGGGTTGCCAGGAGAAAGCCTCTTCTCTCTAAAAAGAACATGGAAGCATGGCTTATGTTTGTAAAGTTGCATCTGGACAAACCGCAAGACTTCTAGAACAATGTCCTTTGGATGGATGGATGAGGCCATAGTGGAGATGTTTGGCCATAATGCTCAGCACCACATTTGGTGAAAGCCAAAAACAGCATATCAGCACAAACGCCTCATACCAACTGTCAAGCACGGTGGTGGAGGAGTGATGATTTGGGCTTCTTTTGAAGCCACAGGACATGGGCACCTTGCAGTCATTGAGTCAACCATGAACTCCTCTGTATACCAAAGTATTCTAGAGTCAAATGTGAGACCATCTTTCTGACAGCTAAAGCTTGGCTGAAATTGCCTCATGTAACAGGATAATGCTCCCAAGCACACCAGCAAATCTACAACAGAATGGCTGAAAAAGAAAAGAATCAAGGTGTTGCAATGGCCTGGTCAATTCCAGACCTCAAGCTGATTGAAATGCTATGGCAGGACCTTAAGACAGCTCTTCATAAACAAATGACCACAAACCTCAACTAACTGAAGCAAAGTTATAAAGAAGAGTAAGCCAAAATTCCTCCACAACAATGTGAGAGATTGATAAAGTCATACAGAAATAGTTTTTCACACATGGCTTCTCCTTTTGGGCTTTATTTTTGTTAAATACTGTGCATGATTGCTGTGGCAACAAGGCCTTGGCTGAGCTGGAAGACAGGTTAAAAGGTTGGATAATTTCAGTGGCTCCAGGCCCAGAGTCCATTCTGATGCTGCTGGACAAAGGGATGATTTACTTTCTGGGAAGAAAGAAACGTGGTACAGTGTACTTTTTCTCCCAGCTTGCCATATATCAACACAGAACTGAATTTTAGGGGTGAAGATAAGGAAGCCAACCAGAATGAAGGAAAACTAAGGACATTAATGAAGCAAAAAAGCAATTGTTGATTGGGACCCAGGCTCAGAGTCACATTTATTCACACTCACATTCAGGCTCACATGCAGATGCTTTTCAGTTCACGTTTCATGTAATTTTTTACTTTTGCAATTATTCTGAGCTCTTCAAACTCCTTGTATGTTTTGCATCTATCTTTTGCTGACTTATAACAGAGCACTGCAGAGGAATAAAAATGAGACAGACCCAAGGGAACAAGTGCCCAGAGCAAATGAACAGGAAATGCTAACAAGAGTTTCATAGTGGAGTTCAGCAGTAGAAGACCTAGGCAAAAAAAAAAGTTTCTGTACATAGTTATATACATAATGAATTTCCCCACCATTCTTAAAAGAAGACAAGATAAAGCAAAGGGCAATTATATCAAATAGAAGAAAGTAAAAAGGTAACAGGAAGAGACACTTCTGTGGTGATGACCTGCAAACTGTGTTCAATGTTTGTTTCATGCCTCAGATATGCAGGCAGCTAGTACAAATTGTTGCACTGTTAGAAAGAAAAGTGAAAAAACTGGAGCAGCAACTGGCAATGTTTAAAGCTACAGTCATAGTCAAAAATATTGGCACCCTTGCAATTCTGTCAGAAAATGCAACCCTTCTCTCAGAAAATTGTTGCAGTTGCAAATGTTTTGGTACTCACATGTTCATTTCTTTGGTTTGTGTTGAAACAACATAAAAAAAACAGAGAAGAAAAGTCAAATCTGATACAATCCCACACAGAAACCAAAAAATGCACTGGCCAAAATTATAAGAAAAGATGAAGACAACATAGGCAGAATTTTCAGGCAGCAGCAGCCAATGAACAGCAAGATAAAGCAGAAGGAGTGACTGCCGAGGAGACAGTAAACAGAGTGGAAGAAGAAACATGAAAAAGAGTCACTGAAGAAAAAAGAAGACACTATTCACTAGTGGAGTTGCAAAATCACTTTCTGATTCTTGAAGAAAAGTCTGGCAGACAACATGTAGAGAATAAGAAGTACATGAGACCCTGCAGGACAATATGAGAAAATATGAGAAAGGCTGAAGCTCAGCCAAGCAGAGTCACTGAACCTACAAAAGAAGAGGAGTAGTTGTTGTAGGAGACTCACTATTATGTGGCATTGAAACTGAAAGATGGCAGGAAGAACCGTGGAATTGCTGGGTATGCTGTCTCCCTGACGGATGGATTAAGGATATGACAGAAGGATTGTCATTGCTAATATAACCCACCAATGCATACTCTTTTCTCCTTCTCCACATGGGAATAAATGACACAGCCAAGAACAACCCTGGAGAAATCACATCAAACTTTGAGGCTCTGGGAAGAAAGCTTGGGGACTTTGTTGTTGTTATATGCTGTAAAGTCACCATGGCAACACCATGAATGAGAAATCTTAAACATATCCTGTCCTCAGCTCCTGCAAACCCAAGCCTGTGCCTTCCTTTAGGAAATCAATCCATCTCCTACTTGGTCTTCCTCTTTTCCTGCTACCTCCCAACTAGGAATAGTGTTGAGACATGTGCAGGAGGCAGGCCTCACCTTAAAGGCTTCCAAATGTCAGTGAGGGTTAGTACAAGTCATCTACTTGAGCCATGTAGTGGGAGGAGGTCAGATTCAGCCATTGCAGGCCAAGGTGCAGAATGTGTGAGACTGATCTGTGCCTCAACACAAGAAAAAGGTCATGTCCTTTTTGGGCCAGGCAGGGTATTAAAGAAAGTTCATTCCCTACTTTAGCACTATTGCTACCTTTCTCACTGAATTGTGTAAGGATGACCATCGAAGAGCAGTGGATTGAGATTTGCCAAGAGGCGTTTGAGACCTTAAAAGCCATGTTGATAGAAGCATCTGTTTTGGCAGCTCCTGACGTCAAACAACCCTTTGTTTTGCAGACCAATACTACTGAGTTTGGATTGGGGCCAGTATTACTTCATGGAGACCTTCATCCTATATCATTTATCAGTAGAAAGCTGTTGCCTCATGAGAAAGCTTACTCCGTGGTAGATAAGGAATGTTTTGCTATTTTTTGGAGTATGAATAAGTTACAGTATTATCTGTTAGGGAGAAAATCTTTACTCCAAACTGGTCATAATCCCCTGGTGTGGCTTTAGAAAAATGAAAAATTCTAACTAGAAACTCCTGAGATGGACTCTGGGCCTTCAAGATTTCATCTTTGATATTGCCCCTATTAAGGGAAAGGAAAACCAGGTGACTGATAGGTTATCTTGTATGTTCTATGGAGAAGGATAAGCAAGGAGGTGGGAGGTGTGCACTTGATGCTGTTGAAACCACGTGCCTGTTAATTGTGTCTTATATCTTGTCTCATCTCTTGGAATGTGTCTGTTGTATGCCTTCTATCTTTGCTAAGTGCCTTATGTCGTCCACCACAGCTAGCAAGGGTAGTTAGCTTATGTGCTTGTTAGTTTAGTAGGAAATCAATTGGATGTATGGGTTTTAGCTGTAGTTTTATTTTTGTACTAGTCTTATGTTTCAGAAATGGGACGTGGTGGCACTGCGGGTTAAACCGCAGAAGCCTCTGTGCTGCAAGGTCAGAAGAACAGCAGTCGTAAGATCGAATCCACGCGACGGAGTGAGCTCCCGTCGCTTGTCCCAGCTCCTGCCAACATAGCAGTTCGAAAGCATGTAAATATGAGTAGATAAATAGGTACCATCATGGTGGGAAGGTAACGGCGTTCCGTGTCTAGTCGAGCTGGTCACGTGACCACAGAAACTGTCTACGGACAAACGCTGGCTCTATGGCTTGGAGATGGGGATGAGCACCGTGCCCTAGAGTCGGAACCGACTGGACTAAATGTCAAGGGGAACCTTTACCTTCACCTTTACATAGGTTTCAGAGTTTTAATAATATATGTTATATAATCCTTCATGGATTGCTGCCTTGTAGTGGCGAAGGGGCTTGAGTAATTCAGAGAAGCTATGGGCTATGCCGTGCAGGGACACCCAAGATGGACAGGTCATAGTGGAGAGTTCTGACTAAATGCGATCCACCTGGAGCAGGAACTGGCAAGCCACTCCAGTATCTTTGCCAAGAAAACCCCATGAACAGAAACAAAAGGCTAAAAGATATGACGCTGGAAGATGAGCCCCTCAGGTCGGAAGGCGTCCAATATGCTACTGAGGAAGAGCGGAGGACAAGTACAAATAGCTCCAGTGCTAATGAAGTGGTTGGGCCAAAGCCGAAAGGACGCTCAGCTGTGGACACGCCTGGAAGTGAAAGGAAAGTCCAATGCTGCAAAGAAGAATACTGCATAGGAACCTGGAATGTAAGATCTATGAACCTTGGTAAGCTCGATGTGGTCAAACAGGAGATGGCAAGAATCAACATTGACATCCTGGGCGTCAGTGAACTAAAATGGATGGGAATGGGCAAATTCAATTCAGACAATTATCATATCTACTATTGTGGGCAACAAGCCCGTAGAAGAAATGGAGTAGCCCTCATAGTCAACAAAAGAGTGGGAAAAGCTGTACTGGGATACAATCTCAAAAATGATAGAATGATTTCAATATGAATCCAAGGGAGACCTTTCAACATCACAGTAATCCAGGTTTATGCACCTACCACCAATGCTGAAGAGGCTGAAATTGACCAATTCTATGAAGACTTACAACACCTTCTAGAACTGACACCAAAGAAAGATGTTCTTCTCCTTATAGGGGACTGGAATGCTAAAGTAGGGAGTCAAGAGATAAAAGGAACAGGTAAGTTTGGCCTTGGAGTTCAAAACGAAGCAGGGCAAAGGCTAATAGAGTTTTGTCAAGAGAACAAGCTGGTCATCACAAACACTCTTTTCCAACAACACAAGAGGCGACTCTACACATTGACATCACCAGATGGGCAATACCGAAATCAGATTGATTATGTTCTCTGCAGCCAAAGATGGAGAAGCTCTATACAGTCAGCAAAAACAAGACCTGGAGCTGATTGTGGCTCTGATCATCAGCTTCTTATAGCAAAATTCAAGCTTAAACTGAAGAAAGTAGGAAAAACCACTGGGCTAGTCAGGTATAATCTAAACCAAATCCCTTATGAATACACAGTGGAAGTGAAGAACAGATTTAAGGAACTAGATTTGGTGGACAGAGTGCCTGAGGAACTATGGATGGAGGCTCATAACATTGTACAGGAGGCAGCAACAAAAACCATCCCAAAGAAAAAGAAATGCAAGAAAGCAAAGTGGCTGTCCAACGAGGCCTTACAAATAGCAGAGAAGAGAAGGGAAACAAAATGCAAGGGAGATAGGGAAAGCTACAGAAAATTGAATGCAGATTTCCAAAGAATAGCAAGGAGAGGCAAGAGGGCCTTCTTAAATGAACAGTGCAAAGATATAGAGGAAAATAATAGAAAGGGAAAAACCAGAGATCTGTTCAAGAAAATTGGAGATATTAAAGGAACATTTTGTGCAAAGATGGACATGATAAAGGACAAAAATGGTAGGGACCTCACAGAAGCAGAAGACATCAAGAAGAGGTGGCATGAATACATAGAGGAATTATACCAGAAAGATCTGGATGTCCCGGACAACCCAGATAGTGTGGTTGCTGACCTTGAGCCAGACATCCTGGAGAGTGAAGTCAAGTGGGCCTTAGAAAGCATGGCTAACAACAAGGCTAGTGGAGGTGATGGCATTCCAATTGAACTATTTAAAATCTTAAAAGATGGTGCTGTTAAGGTGCTACGCTCAATATGCCAGCGAGTTTGGAAAACTCAGCAGTGGCCAGAGGATTGGAAAAGATCAGTCTACATCCCAATCCCAAAGAAGGGCAGTGCCAAAGAATGCTCCAACTACCGTACAATTGCACTCATTTCACACGCTAGCAAGGTTATGCTCAAAATCCTACAAGATAGGCTTCAGCAGTATGTGGACCGAGAACTCCCAGAAGTACAAGCTGGATTTTGAAGGGGCAGAGGAACTAGAGACCAAATTGCTAACATGCGCTGGATTATGGAGAAAGCCAGAGAGTTCCAGAAAAACTTCTACTTCTGCTTTATTGACTACGCAAAAGCCTTTGACTGTGTGGACCACAGCAAACTATGGCAAGTCCTTAAAGAAATGGGAGTGCCTGACCACCTTATCCTGGAGGAGACTCTTGAGAGTCCCCTGGACTGCAAAGAGAACAAACCTATCCATTTTGAAGGAAATCAACCCTGAGTGCTCACTGGAAGGACAGATCCTGAAGCTGAGGCTCCAATACTTTGGCCATCTCATGAGAAGAGAAGACTCCCTGGAAAAGACCCTGGTGTTGGGAAAGTGTGAAGGAAAGAGGAGAAGGGGACGACAGAGGACGAGATGGTTGGACAGTGTCATCGAAGCTACCAACATGAATTTGACCAAACTCCAGGAGGCAATGGAAGACAGGAGGGCCTGGCATGCTCTGGTCCATGGGGTCTCAAAGAGTCGGACACGACTAAACGACTAAACAACAACAAAAATGTTTGTAAGCCTTATGCTGGCTAAGCTAATGTGCATATTTGTTGGAAATATGTCACATCGCTTTAAAAAAGGGAGAGCATGTAGTGAAGCCAGCAGAAATGGGATTAAGCATCATCTCTGTGTTTCAAACTGTTCTGCAACCAAACATTATCCATATGCATGCATTCCTTACACCTGTGAAGATATGGGGAGGGTAGCTACAGCAGAAGCCAATAAAGCAGTTTTGTGTGATTGGTGGAACATCCAAGTCAGTTCATGATGGGATGATGGGATATATTGTGGAATCTAAGAAGCAGTACGTCATGCAGTGTCTAGCAAGAGCTTGGGTTTCTTCATGCTTGCTTCAACATGTAACCAATAATGCTGTTATGCTCATCTCTACTTATGCTCTGTATAGTCTGACCTAAATAGCTTTCTTGTTTTCAGTGGAATTGAGCCCCACTAGAATTGTGGAGCTGGAGGAGACTCTTCAGAGTCCCCTGGACTGCAAGGAGATCAAACCTTTCCATTCTGAAGGAAATCAACCCTGAGTGCTCACTGGAAGGACAGATCCTGAAGCTGAGGCTCCAATACTTTGGCCATCTCATGGGAAGAGAAGACTCCCTGGAAAAGACCCTGATGTTGGGAAAGTGTGAAGGCAAGAGGAGAAGGGGACGACAGAGGACGAGATGGTTGGACAGTGTCATTGAAGCTACCAACATGAATTTGACCCAACTCCGGGAGGCAGGCGTGCTCTGGTCCGTGGGGTCACGAAGAGTCGGACACGACTTAACGACTAAACAACAACAAGCCTCAAAATCTGAAATTGCTCTTATTTTTGCAATATGGAACTTCTTCATATTATAATAGTTTTGCTGGAGTCAATAGGTCTTTTGTTGAACTCATATGCATTGCTAACATTATTATCAATAAAATAAAATTTTACAGCTGTGTTTTTATTCAGGCAGCTGGAGTGGTTGCAGGCACTAAATCTGGTATACACTTGGGAGGTTTTGAGTATTTCTGTGGGTCTTTTCAAGTTTCTACCTTGCAGGGTTGGTTTGTTCTCCCTGGAATACCAAGGACAAGTGGCTGAGAGGGTGTTGGGAGAAGGGCTCACAGGATGATTTCCCAATCACTAGTGTACTCACCCATCTGGGAACACCCACATCAGGTATATAGTACAAGGGTAATGTTACGAAGTGGTAAATGGATCTACCCTGTGAAGACATGGTGTTCTTGACTACTGTTTTGTTGTTGTTGTTGTTGTTGCTGCTGTTGTTATGTGCTATCATCTGACTTATGATAACCCCATAAATACACAATCCCCAAAACATCCTATCTTCAGCAGCCCTGCTCAGCTTGTGTTAAACTCAAACCTGTTGGTTCCTTTAGGGAGTCAATCCATCTCATACACGGTCCTCTTTTCCTGCTGCCTTCAACCTTTTCTCAACATTATTGTCTTTTCCTGAGAATACTGTCTTCTCATGATGTGCCCAAAAGTAAGATAGCCTCAACATTTTTGCCTCCAGAGATAGTTTGGGCTTGATTTGCTCTAGGATACACATTTTTGTCATTCTGGCAGTCCAGGCTATCCATAAACCTCTCCTCCAGCAATACATTTCAAACAAATCATTTTTCCCCTGTCAGTTTTCTATACTATCCAGCTTTCACACCCATACATGGTGATCAGCAGTGCAAGAGTATACATGATCTTGTTCTTGGTGTCCAATAAACATCCTGACACTTGATCATCTTTTCTAGTTTCTTTGTTGCTGCCCTTCTGATTCTCAGCCTTCTTCTGATTTCTTAGCTGCTGTCTCCATTTGGATTGATGGTTGAAGCAAGGTATACAGAATCTCTAACTATTTCAATTTCTTCATTGTTGACATTAAAGTTATGTAACTTTTGTGTCGTCATGATTTTGGTCTTCTTGATGTTCAGCCACAGCTCTACTTTGGCACTTTCTTCTTTCATTTTCATAAAAAAAAATTTCAAGTCATTGCTGCTTTCTGGTGTCATTTACATATCTTAGATAGATAGATAGATAGATAGATAGATAGATAGATAGATAGATAGATAGATAGATAGATAGATAGATAGATAGATAGATAGATAGATAGATAGATAGATAGATAGATAGATAGATAGATAGATAGATAGATAAAACTTTATTACGGTCAAAAGACCAGCCACAAATAAAACATCAAAATATATAAATATATAGAAGTATACAAAAATATTGGGATCGAATGCAAAGCAATAATCAGTTCTGAGGTGAACAACAACAGCATCAAAACATCTCCCCTAAAGCAATTCCAAAATGTCTAGCAAACCATGCTCTAACTACAGAGGCTTATCCACTTTTAGGGTCCTTTTTCTAATGCCCATTGCAGCAGTAAGAAATTTGGCAACACTATGTGTAAGCATGGGATTGGAGTCAGAGAGCAGCACATGCATACATTGTTGCTCTGTACAACTGGAAAATCGGCCAATCAAAGGGGAAACAAGTTCTTCGTGTACTTCCTTGTAATATGTACAGCACAACAGGACGTGTTCAGTTGTTTCTATCTGCTCCATTCCACATGGGCAAAGGCACTCTGCCCAGGGGATCTTTTTATACCATCCCTCCTGCACTGCTGAAGGTAGTGCGTTAAGCCAGGCCAGAGTAAACGCCCTTCTATGCCTGGGCTGCTCCAACTGGGCAAAATAAGGTGCTGCTGTAACCTTGTATAAGCTGTCCTCCCTAAGGTAGAATTCTGGGGCACTGCTTAAATCATTTTGTCTCTCGATGTCCTCAATACACTGCTTAATTATTTTCTTTGCCTGTTCCATTCCCATAGTTAACAGAGTCAACCTAGAGAGACCCAAAGAGGCTATTTTTTGCTCAATTAACTGAACCCATTTTGACTTAAAGGTGTCTTGCAGGATCAATGGTGCAAGACCAATAGGGAGATAAGACAGTCTGAGTCAGTACATGAGAATTGCAATCCATATCCTGGCTTCGATTTTAATTTGACCAGTTTCCAATCTTAGTTTTACGTTGGCCACATCTCTGGGGACTCCTAATATTGCCCTCAGGAATTTTGATTGTACACGTTCTAAGGTTGCAATATTTGGGAAGGGGCCCAATTGGGAGCCATAAAGTAGTTGGGCTACTGCTTTTGCATGGAACAATTTAATGGCTGAGGGAATGTAATGCCCCCCCTTTGTTCTCATAAATTGTAATATTGCAGCAGAACTTCTCTGGGCATTAAATGCCACATAATCACCGTGTGCTTTCCTAGAGCCGCTAGATTGGAAAATGACACCTAAATATTTAAATTGGTGGATCTGATCAATTCTATGCTGATTTATCATCCATGTTCGCATTATTGGCCTTTTGGCAAAATTTATTTTATTCATTTATTTATTGAACTTGTATCCCGCCCATCTAGACAGTGTCTACTCTGGGCGGCTCACATCAAATAGAATAAAAACAGTTAACATATAACAACAGTTTCACAACAGTGAACAATCATTCAAGATGGAGATAAAAGATAAATCAAGTAGTGCCCGGAGGGAAGGCCTGCCTAAATAGCCAGGTTTTGAGTTGGCTTTTGAAAATACCCAGCGAAGGGGCCAAGCGGATCTTGGAGGGGAAATTATTCCAAAGACGTGTAGCGTTTTTTCCCTTCCGGGCCTATCTCGGCATTAGGCTCCTCAGCTGCCCCTCCTGGCTAGAATGAGTGATACGAGTAGATCTAGGTGGGAGGAGGCGTTCTGCCAGGTATCGAGGTCCTAAACCGTTTAGGGCTTTATATGTCATCATTAAGACTTTGAAATCAATGCGGAAATGAACGGGCAGCCGATGCAAGGCAACCAGGGTGGGAGAGATATGTTGATGTTTTCTCACCCCACTGAGAAGTCTGGCCGCTGCATTCTGCACCATTTGTAGCTTCCGCACCAATCTCAAAGGTAGCCCCACGTAGAGCGCATTACAGTGGTCTAATCTCGAGATTACGAGCGCATGGACCAAAGTGGTGAGCGCCCGAACAACAAGATAGGGACGCAGCTGGGCAATCTGCCAAAGATGGAAATAGGTGGAGCGGACCACTGACACCACCTGGGTTTCCATGGTGAGCGCTGGGTCCAGATGGATCCCCAAGCTGCGAACCTCACTCTTCGCGGTGAGTCACTCCCCCAAAAGAGAGGGAGTTTCCCAAACCGCCAATGGTGGGGCCACCCCCCCCCAGGACCGGGTTCAGCCTCAACCCATTTTCCTGCATCCATTGCAGTACAGCCCCCAGACAGCGCTGAAGGGACAGAACGGCATCCACTGTAGTTGGAGAAAAGGAGATGTAGAGCTGGGTGTCATCAGCATACTGATGGCACGATGCCCCACACCCCCTGATGACCCCACCCAGCGGCCTCATATAGATATTAAACAGCATTGGGGAGATAATCGAGCCCTACGGAACCCCACAGTTGAGGCTCCACGGGGCCGAAACTCTCTCCCCAAGCTGTACTCTCTGAGGACGATCCTCCAAGAAGGATTGGAGCCAGGCAAACGCCAGGCCACCAATTCCCAGCTCGGAGAGCCTCCTCAGGAGGATACCATGGTTGACGGTATCAAAGGGGGCTGAGATATTGAGGAGGACCAGCAGAGATGTTTTACCCCTGTCGGCCTCCCTCAATAGGTCATCCAACAGGGTGACCAATGCCGTTTCTGTACATGGCGCGGCCTGAAACCCGACTGGAACGGATCCAGGGCATTTGTTTCATCCAAATGAACCTGAAGCTGATCGGCCACCACCCTCTCCACCACTTTACTAATGAAAGAAACATTGGCGACAGGCCTGTAATTGCCAATATCATCCGCCGCCAAATTTGGTTTCTTCCCATTGGCCTAATGAGTGTCTCCTTGAGGGCAAGAGGAACCCTGCCCTCCAGGAAAGACCCATTAATTATTGCTGTGGCCCATTCATTTGTTATAGGCCTGGCTGCTTTGATTAGCCAGGCCGGGCAAGGGTCAAGGGATGAGGTGGTGGCCCGACAGCGATCAAGTGCTTTGTCCACCATATCTGGCGTCACAGGCTGAAAGAGATCAAGAGTCACCGGGCAAGGCGGAGTGCTGGACATCTCTGCTCGATCCACTGTATCCAAAAAAGGAGAGAGCTCCCGGCGGATGGCCTCCACTTTAGATTTAAAAAATGCTGCAAATTGGTCGGGTGAGATACTAGAGGGAGGCCCATCACTTAGACCAATTCCGGATAGGTCGCACACTATACGGAAAAGTTCCGCCTGCTGATTTGAAGCTTCGCTTATCTGGTCAGCGATATGAGCTCGACTAGCAGCCCTTACCTTAGCAAGGTAAAGGTTAGTCGCGACCCTGAGAGCTTTCTGATTATGAACCATCAGGCTTCGTCTCCACTTGCACTCTAGCCTTCTCCTAATTTGCTTCATCACTCGTAGATCCTGGTTGAACCAGGACGCAGGCCGAGCTCTGCGCCGGAGAGGGCGTTTAGGAGCAATCATGTCTACAGCCCTGGTGGCAGCAGTAAACCAGCCATCAACCAGAGCCTCGACAGGAGCACCAGTCAGATCAGCCGGAATCCCTCTCATGGAATCCTGGAATCCTATAGGATCCAGTAGCCTTCGAGGGCGGACCATTAAAGTAGGTCCATGCCCCAAAAACAAAGACATGATTTTTGTTTTTTGAAAATTAATTATCAGGTCTTCCTGCTCACAATATATAGACAACCTTCGCAATGCTCTTCTAAGCCCAATTGGGGTCCTAGAGATGATAGCTGCATCATCGGCATACAGTAATGTTGTTATATGCCTCCCTGCGATTTTAGGGAGATGAAAGTCAATATTTTTTAACTGGTCCACCATAGAATCAATGTAAAAGTTAAACAAAAGTGGAGCCAGAAGGAAGCCTTGTTTGACTCTTTTTTGGGTTTGAATGGCATTAGTAAGATGGCCGTGAGCACTACATCTTACCTTAAGTGAGGTATTTCTATAGAGACCCTGAATAAGTTGAAGCAGACACCTGTCAATGTTAGAAGCCTCTAGTTTCCTCCATAATTTGACCCTTGATATTGAGTCAAAAGCTGCCTTGAGATCTATAAAAGCTACATGGAGTGAGGTTGCTTTATCAGAGGTATATTTTTCAATAAGATATTGTAATATCAAGCATTGGTCAATGGTAGATCGACCTTCCCTGAAGCCTGCCTGCTCTTTTGCAAGTATCTTATCCTGCTCCAGCCAATCTTTAAATTTCCCATATAAGTGCCTGGTATATAATTTACAGATTGTGCTAAGGAGACTAATAGGCCTGTAGTTTGCAGGATCATCTCTCTTTCCCTTCTTAAATATGGGGACTATGATAGCAAATCCCCAGTTTTCTGGAATTCGGCCAGTAGTATCAATATACGTGAATAGCGATGCTAGAACCGGAGCCCAAAATTCTAAATTATTTTTGACCGCCTCTGGAGGAATCAGATCTTCTCCAGGGGCTTTTCCCATTTTCATCTGGGCTATTAAACTGTGTATTTCGGAAGTTGACACTGGTGACCATGGTGGAACATCTTCAAGTGTGCTATTCCATCTCAACTGGGCCACATTTGCGTCTTTATATAAGTCTCGAAAGTGCTTCTCCCATGTCTCTGGGTGGATATAACAATCTGGGAGTGTTGGCCCAGAGGTTGGAGAGATCTTTATCAGCCGCCAGAACAGAGTCAAGTCCTTAGATTTTGATGCTTGAATCAATTTTTCCCAATTTTCTTTCTGGGCCTCTTTTTTCTTTTGCACTAGTAGCTTTTTATAGATTTTTTTCTCTTTCAGAGGGGTTTGGGCCACTTTCAGATCCGAACTTAATTTATAGGCTTGGTAGGTGCTCTGTAAGACTTTTTTAGCTAGAACACATTCCTTGTCAAACCATGGCTTCGAAGTTGGATAGTGCCATTGTTGGGTCGCTTTTGCTTTACCAGTAACAGACTGTTTCAGCTTGCAGATCAGCTCCTCATAAGTTTCCACCGGGTTGCTCGTGTGCATTATAGATGTCCTAATGCTTTGCATGGTGTCAGATGCAAGTAAAGTCCGTAGATTCAAGTCCATCTTTGGGGTCCATTTGGCCCGACAGTATATTCCCCCCTCTGGGAGTATCATGGGTGGGTATTGATTGTCGCTTCTTAGATAAGGAAAAGGGGCTTTCATAATTAGTAAGACAGGGAGATGGTCGCTTTGGAATTTTGGGGCTACTTCCAGATTCTCCAGTAATGGAATTAAATTTAATGAAATGATTAAATAGTCTATTTGGCTCATTCTAGTTCCTGCCAGTTAGGTGAATTCAGCTTGGTAGTCATTCCCATATGCACCATTTAGAATGTGCAGGTTAAGCCTGGTGGTCATTTGATGTAGGATGAGCCCGGCATAATCTGCTTTCCTATCTTTAGATTGCCGATTAAATGGAAGTCCATTTAGGCCAGGTGTTGGAGGCTATGCTTTATGTTGAGAGTATAGGGCTTGATCGTTAGGGCCTATACGAGCATTGAAGTCCCCTCCCAGAATCACATATGTGTTGGGATAAGAATGAAGCAGCTCTGCTACATAAGCTTCAAATTCTGTCCATATTGCCAGAGTCTGTGATTTCTTCTTTTGATGGGGGTAAATACACATTTATTATCAGCAAATCCAAATGTTCAAAATGGGCAAAGATGGCCATTGCATGTTGTTTGAAGGATGGTAGCATGTTGTTTGAAGGATGGTAGCAGCCTTGTGCTTACACACAGGGATGTGGCAATCAGCACTCCTAAGCCTCCCTTGCATCTTCCACGACCTACCCCAGAGGTTGCACTGATGGAGTGTGAGTGAAAACCATTGATTGACACCTTTTCCTGGACCCAAGTTTCTTGCATCAATACAATGTCCTTAGAGGAAAGATACTCTCTTGATTCAGGGTCCTGGAAGAGTCTGATCCATCCATTTATATTCCATGATATGAAGGCAATTTTATTTGTATGCTGGTTTGGTACCCGTCATTGTGCCTCTGAAATGACACTTGCTGTCTCCTGAGCACTCCCTTCACCTTCACCCTCCTTCATGGTCAGATCTGAAGTCAGTCCGACCGGGGGAGCAGGGGAATCTGTCAGGTGTTTTCTCTCTAGTGCATCAGCTTGGGAAGGTATCACTGCAGAATTTGAATAGTATTCTGATGTCCTTGGGTCTACTTGAAGGATTGAGGAGTTCTGGTATACTAGTTCTGGTCCATCATCATGATCTAAAGTAGCCTGTATTCTTGTTGAATTATGTAGTTCTTCAGTTAGTCCCTCAATAAAGGTCTGTGACCCCTGGATCTCAACCAACATCCATTCCGGCTCTGTAGGGGAAATTTCTCTCATCTCAGTGGAATTATCCGATTCAGGAGGTAGCCTTGTTGGAGTTAGCACCTTTAGTTCTGATTGTGGATTTGAAATTAATATCAATTCAGGGCAAGTATTCATTTTTGCTATCAGCTTCTCCTTAGACAGTGGTGAATGAAATAACCTGTCATCCAGCCCTTCTTTTTCTTTCTCTTTCAGTTTCATTTCCCACCTTTGATCTTCGTCTGTGGTACCAATGATATCCACAATTGGGTCTGAACAACTCAAAAGGGTTAAGCCTTCCTGGTCGGAAGAATCAAGATCTAGTGTACCCTTATCTTGGAAAGAGGCCAGAATTTCCTCATGCACTCTTTTTCTTTTTGGCATTAATAGTTCATCCAATTTATTCCTAAGTTTTCAAAGTTCTGAAAGTTCATCCTGTTTATCAGGTTGGATCCTGTCCAATTTACAGAAGCTGTTCGCCCATAGTTTATCCTTCTTATCAAGGGCAGTCTCCTCCACAGCTGTCCCTGTGGCTAATGATGGAGTGGAAGCATAGTTAACTCTTTTGGCTCTGGCAAGGACTCTAACCCCATGCTCTTTAAATACTCTTTGAGGTATTATATCATAACTTCTTAAATGTTGGGATAAATGCAGAAGTTGCAAGGGAATATCTGCCTATTTAAAATCTAAAAGCAATCTTTTATAATAGTTTTGCGAAGGCAGAAAGTGGAAATGATTTAACTCTGCTGGAGCAATATCTCTATTCATTAATTCTATCAGGGAGGAAAGAATTCTTTTCTTGGTTGTCCAAAGCTGGGTATCTTTTTTGGGGAAGCAAATTAGAACTTGATTTGTTTGCAATACTCTTTGCACTCTTTCTGCTGTCATTTGCTGTAAATGCTGTGTTTGTTCACGTTTGGGAGCTGGAGGGTGTGGAACAATGGTGTCCTCCTCCTCCTCTCCTCTTTGGTCTAGCTTATCTTCTGGATAAACACGCATTTGGGTTAAGGCTTCTAATTGCCTTTCCATTTTACTATTTTTTCCCAATACCAGTAGCAGGATCTCTGCTGAGAGGAAGCACATTTCACTCAAACATACAATGGAGCAGTTTAGATGTGGGGGGGGGGAAGCATTTACTGCCTTCCGACTGTTTGCATCTCGTCCTGAAGATTTATTCTTTCTAGCATTCCCTTCCTTCAGGGTTTTAGTTGGTTTAAGATAAGCTGATTTATTTATCTTGGCATTTAGCAGACAGGTTCCAGCTTCTTGACACACTGAGCTACTATTAGGCACTGTTGCAAATGTAGCAGGCCTGCTTTTAATACTGTTGTTTGTACTCACAGTGCCTGTAGCCCCCTTGGAAGGAAAGAAGCTTTCAATTCTAAGCTGTTTCTTCTTTCTCCCCTTTTCCTCCTTCTCCTCACTGGGACTGATAGTGTGTCGTCTTTTCTTCAAACTCTTCCTCCCTTTAGTGCGTATGGAGTCATTTTTTGTCTTGTTTATGGCTTTGTTTATCTTAGCAGGAGCGGGAGCTGTATCTAGGCGATGTTGCTCCCCCGCCATCTTCCCCGCCTCTCTGTCCATATCTTAAATTATTGATGTTTTTTCCACTAGTTTCCACTCCTCCATCTGAATCTAGTCTGTTTTTCTGTACGATATGTTCTGCAAACAGATTGAACAGGTAAGGGGTTAAATGCCCCTTTGTCTGAAACTTTTGCTAATAGGAAACCATCTTGTCTGTCCACATTCTGTCCTAACAGTTGCTTTATGTCCACAATTCAAGTTATGCATCAGGACAATTAAGTGCTGAGGGACACCTATTTCTAGTTTCTATAGATCTGCATAGAATGATCTTCTGAATCTCTCTCTCTCTCTCTCTCTTTTGTGTGTGTGTGTGTTCCAGTAGCCAGATAATATCTGTGATATGATCTCAAGTAGGAAGAGGTAGCTTGAATATCTCACATTTCTCACTCCATGTAAAACCACAACAAGGTTTTGCCTTTGTTGCAAAACCTTGAACATCACTTTGCTTGCATGGGAAATTAAAGCAACGGTCTTATATATGGTCTCCTTGGCATCTCCTTGGAGAGTGGAATTATATTGAATATTTTCAGTCTGCTGCCCATTGTTTTGTTTTCCGTATCTGTTGACACATTCTTGTTAGGATTTTGACAGATTCAGTCTTTGCAATTTGAAACAATTCTATTAGTATCCTAACTACCCCAGTGATTCACTTCTTTCTAGTGCTTTCAGTGCAGCTTTCACTTAACTTTCTAGAACTGCAGGATCGCCATAGCATTCGTCTTCAAATGAGTCTATCGTCATTCTGTAGCAATCTTCAGTATACTGTTTGCACCTTCTCTTTATTTTCTCCTGGTCAGATAGTGTACTTGTTGATCATTCAGCAATCCTAATCTAGGCTTAAATTTCTCTTTGATTTCTTGGATTTTCTTGAAAAGAGCCCTTGTTTTTCCCTTTGTTGTTGGTCTCCTCTATTTCTTTGATGTAGTAGTTCTCTTTTCTCTACATGACAGTCACTGAAAAACTGCATTCAGGATTCTGACCCTGTTTCTCTCAACCTTTTTTTTTTTTGCTTCTCATCTGTCCTTTAAAATTTTACATGTTTCTTCCATTATCCGTAATATATTTTATATTTCAGACTACTCTGCTTGGTTGACGTTTTATTTTATTGATATTTGAAGGGATTTCAATCATTTCCTTTATCATTGCCTAGAGTGCCTGGCTGCCTGTCTTTCACCTGGTGGACTAGTACCTGCACTGCAGAAGCAATCAAAGTGATGGAGAGGAGACCTGTCTCCCCAGTCCCTCATATTTGGGGAGTTTGAATTGGGAGAGTTTGACAATATTGCTGTTAGTCAGTGTATGTGTATTTTATCTTGTTTATGATTATGATTATTTCTTTTTATTTTATTTTACATAACAGATAGCTATGTGGCTTAGGTCTCTGGCTGCGGAGCCAGAGGTTGGGAGTTGAATTCCCCATTGTGCCTCCTTGAGAGGGGCTGGACTCGATGATCCATAGGGTCCCTTCCAGCTCTGCAGTTCAAAGGTTATTGTTACTGTTATTGTTATAAAACAAAAGGAAACACAATATAACAATCAACATTTGCCCCAACTATAACATAAAAATTTAGTTCACCCCCTTAGGTAAAGGTAAAGGTTCCCCTTGACAATTTGTCCAGTCGTGTCTGACTCTAGGGGGCGGTGCTCATCCCCATCTCCAAGCAATAGAGCCAGCGTTTGTCCGTAGACAGTTTCCGTAATCACGTGGCCAGCACGACTAGACATGGAACGCCATTACCTTCCCACCGTAGTGATACCTATTTATCTACTCGCATTTGTTGTTGTTGTTTAGTCGTTAAGTCATGTCCGACTCTTCGTGACCCCATGGACCAAAGCACACCAGGCCCTCCTGTCTTCCAGTCTCCCGGAGTTTGGTCAAATTCATGTTGGTCGCTTCAATGACACTGTCCAACCATCTCGTCCTCTGTCGTCCCCTTCTCCTCTTGGCTTCACTCTTTCCCAACATCAGGGTCTTTTCCAGGGAGTCTTCTCTTCTCATGAGATGGCCAAAGTATTGGAGCCTCAGCTTCAGGGTCTGTCCTTCCAGTGAGCACTCAGGGTTGATTTCCTTCAGAATGGATAGGTTTGTTCTCCTTGCAGTCCAGGGGACTCTCAAGAGTCTCCTCCAGCACCACAGTTCAAAAGCATCAATTCTTCGGCGGTCAGCCTTCTTTATGGTCCAGCTCTCACTTCCATACATCGCTACTGGAAAAACCATAGCTTTGACTATACGGACCTTTGTCAGCAAGGTGATGTCTCTGCTTTTTAAGATGCTATCTAGGTTTCTCATCACTTTCCTCCCAAGAAGCAGGCGCCTTTTAATTTCGTGGCTGCTGTCACCATCTGCAGTGATCAGGGAGCCCAAGAAAGTAAAATCTGTCACTGCCTCCATATCTTCCCCTTCTATTTGCCAGGAGGTAATGGGACCAGTGGCCATGATCTTAGTTTTTTGGATGTTGAGCTTCAGACCATTTTTGGCGCTCTCCTCTTTCACCCTCATTAAGAGGTTCTTTAATTCCTCCTCACTTTCTGCCATCAGAGTGGTATCATCTGCATATCTTGAGGTTGTTGATATTTCTTCCGGCAATCTTAATTCCGGTTTGGGATTCCTCCAGTCCAGCCTTTTGCATGATGTATTCTGCATATAAGTTAAATAAGCAGGGAGACAATATACAACCTTTTCGTACTCCTTTCCCAATTTTGAACCAATCAGTTGTTCCATATCCAACTGTTGCTTCCTGTTCCACATATAGATTTCTCAGGAGATAGATAAGGTGGTCAGGCACTCCCATTTCTTTAAGAACTTGCCATAGTTTGCTGTGGTCCACACAGTCAAAGGCTTTTGCATAGTCAATGAAGCAGAAGTAGATGTTTTTCTGGAACTCTCTGGCTTTCTCCATAATCCAGCGCATGTTAGCAATTTGGTCTCTAGTTCCTCTGCCCCTTCGAAATCCAGCTTGTACTTCTGGGAGTTCTTGGTCCACATAGTGCTGAAGCCTACCTTGTAGGATTTTGATCATAACCTTGCTAGCGTGTGAAATGAGTGCAATTGTACTCGCATTTTTACATGCTTTCAAACTGCTAGGTTGGCAGGAGCTGGGACAAGTGATGGGAGCTCACTCCATTGCGTGGATTCGAACTGCATATAATCATTGTTGTATGTAATGTAATTGTGCAGGTAATTGACATTTCCCTTTTATTAATAAAAACTCTATAAATCTCCCCATATATCATTAAATATATTCTTATTCAACAATCCTTTCTTCAAGTTAATATCACATGTTAATTTATCATCATCATCATCATCATGATCATCATCATCATCATTCTTTATTACAGTCACAGACCAGCAAGATTATAAAAAACATACAGAACATACAGAAAAAACTCCTATATGTAGTATATAAAACCTTCTTTCAGGGTGACTGCAACATTTTCTCTCTAGTTCTCACAGCAATCAACAAAAATTTAGACACCCTGTCAATAATATATGTGGACGCACCCTCAAGCAGGACAGTAACAAATCTGTGGGGCTACCGTGCAGAGAGACACATACTGTATTAGTGAAGAGATTTATTTAAAAATCATACTTTCAATTTTTTTTACTAATAGTCATCTTGCTGCTGTTAATAAAATGAAGATTCATTCTTTCTTCAACTGAAGATTCTTCAACTTTCTTCACATGAAGATTCTTCTTTCTTCATTGCACATCATCTAGAAGGCCATGCACCTTTAAGGCAGGCTTTAAATCCAATATTACATTTATTTCATTAAAACCAGCTCCCAAAATTCTGACACATTCCACCCACATATGCAGATATGTACCCATACTTTGATTACATCTCCAACATAGTTTGGAGTATTTATTATTTATATAATATAGTTTCACTGGTGTTAAGTACCACCTCCAAACTTTTATATAAGAGTTTTCCTTTAGTCTGTCATTATTGACATATTTTTAAAGTCCTCTTACCTCATATATTTCTCCATATTTCCTCTCTTATTTCTTCCCCCAAATCTGTTTCCCATACTGTTATTACAGCCTTCTGTTGATCTTCCTCAATCAATAATTTGTAAATTTTACCAATTATCCCCTTCATTTCTGTTGTATCATCTTGCTTTTTGTTTATTATTAATCTTTCAAATTTCATTATCTCTCTGTATTTAGCATTCTTTTTTATCCATTCTTTTGTCCATACATCTAGTAAATCAAATTAAACCAAGATAGTCTTTCTCCTTTTAAAACTTCTTTGTTTCCATTCTTTTAGTCTACTGATTCTTTTTTCTTTTAATATTTTTTTTCACATTTTCTTTCAAATTCTCTGGAAAGCTTTCTAGCTCTACAATTGAGTGTATGGGGGGATCATGGAACTTAATATACTTTTATCTATCTAAGCTATCTAAAAGACCACATCTCCCTCTATGAGCCTGTCCAGGCATTAAGATCATCAGGGGAGGCCTTTCTCTCAGTCCCACCACTCTTACAGGTGTGTTTGGTGGGGACACGGGAGAGGGCCTTCTCTGTCACTGCTCCCAGACTCTGGAACTCCCTCCCATGGGAAGCTAGGCTGGTCCCATCTGGAACTCCCTCCCATGGAAGCTAAGCTGTTCTTCTGCAGGCAGACAAATACCTTTCTTTCTTTCTTTCTTTGTTGTTTTTAAACATTTTATTAGTTTTTCAATATATCTACATTCAATTCGTGCTTGTTAAACATCGTGTTACATGGGTTGCTTATAATTATTATGTGTTTTTTTGCGTCTTGGTGTCTTCTTAGTTGTCTCTTCAAAATCTATACATTTTTTTAACATTTAAACCATTCATGTATGTATTTAGTGTACAATATTGGCTACTATCATAATATTGTTCTCATAGTATACAATATTCTCAAAATCTTCTAATAACCTACCTAATAAAAGTAATTCTGATTTGAAATCTATATAATTTTAAGGTGATTTAACCAACCAACTTTGTATTTTATACCAATAATAACTAAATAGGTTCCTAACACATAATAGATTAACATCTAAAGCATTTTATACAGATTTTCTTTATATAATTGTTTAGCCATTTCTATCTCCACATTTTCTATCATATCTATATCAATATCATATCTAGTGTATGTTAATTAAGTACTATTTGTTTTACCTTATCTTTATATCTAGCTTCAATTTACCTTAAGAACCACCGTGTTATGCCTTTACCATGATTAGAGATCCCTTATTTCAGTTTAATTCCCTTTTCTAATATATAGGATATGTCCCCTTTCAATTCCAGAAGTTAGGTATATACGTGCTTTCAACATTGAAGGCCACCTTAATATTTGTTCCCTTTTCATCTTTCTAAGTAACTCCTTCTCTTGTTTGTCTTTTCCCAATTCTTGTTTCTATCTCTCTAAAAATTCTGTCGTCCCTTGTACTAACTGGGAACATTTTATACACTTGATCTATCTCCAATATTTATTTATTTATTTATTTATTTATTTATTTATTTATTTATTTATTTATTTATTTATTTATTATATTTCTATCCCGCTCATCTAGTCATTTCGACTACTCTGGGCGGCGTACATCATATATAACAAAACAATTAAAATAATATCAACATCCCAAAATAAAAATAAAAATTATAAATAATCGTTCAAGATGGAGAACAAAAATAAATCAAATAAATCAAATAATGCCCGGAGGGAAGGCCTGCCTAAACAGCCATGTTTTTAATTGGCTTTTAAAGACGCCCAGCGAGGGGGCCATACGGATCTCTGAAGGTAAGTTGTTCCATAACCGAGGAGCCACCGCCGAGAAGGCCCGCTTTCTTGTCCTTTCCCTCCGGGCCTCTCTTGGCGTTAGGCTCCTCAGTCGCACCTCCAGATTAGATCGAGTGAAACGGGACTTTGGTGGGAGAAGGCGTTCCATCAGATATCGAGGTCCTAAACTGTTTAGGGCTTTGTATGTAATCATTAAGACTTTGAAATTGACGCGGAAGCGTACGGGCAGCCAATGCAATGCGGCCAGAGTGGGAGAGATATGATGGTGTTTCCTCACCCCACTAATAAGTCTGGCCACCGCATTCTGCACCATTTGAAGCTTCCGCATCAGTCTCAAAGGTAGCCCCACGTAGAGCGCATTACAGTGGTCTAATCTTGAGATTACAAGCGCATGCACTAAAGTGGTGAGCACCCCAACATCAAGATAGGGACGCAGCTGGGCAATCCGCCTAAGATGGAAATAGGCGGATTGGACCACTGACACCACCTGAGTTTCCATGGTGAGCGCTGGGTCCAGATGTATCCCCAAGCTACGAACCTCACTCTTCGCGGTGAGAGTCACCCCCCCCAAATGAGAAGGAGTTTCCCAAACCGCTGATGGTGGGGCCACCCACCCTCAGTACCTCCGTCTTGTCTGGGTTCAGCCTCAACCCATTTTCCTGCATCCATTGCAGTACAGTCTCCAAGCAGCGCTGAAGGGACAGAACGGCATCCACTGTAGTTGGAGAAAAGGAGATGTAGAGCTGTGTGTCATCAGCATACTGATGGCACAATGCTCCACATCCCCTGATGACCCCACCCAGCGGCCTCATATAGATATTAAACAGCATTGGGGAGATTATCGAGCCCTGCGGCACCCCACAATTGAGGCTCTACGGGGCCGAAACCCTCTCCCCAATCTGTACTCTCTGAGGACGGTCCTCCAAGAAGGATTGGAGCCAAGCAAACACCAGTCCACCAATTCCCAACTCGGAGAGCCTCCTCAGGAGGATACCGTGGTCGACGGTATCAAAGGGGGCTGAGATATCGAGGAGGACCAACAGGGACGTTTTTCTCACATTTCCAACAGACATTCAGATAACTAGCGTTAATTTTATTTAATTTTGTCGGTGTTAAATACCATCTTACACCCAATTTAAAAAAAAATTTCTCTTATTCTCACTGACATAAATCTTAAAACCCTCATTTTCCACATCTTCCTCCATTCTTCCTCATTTATTCTTTTTCCAAAGTCTTGCTCCCACACTAACTTCAATACTTCTTTCTCACTTTCTTCCTTTTCTAAGTAAAGCAGGAATCCATAAATTTTACTCACTGTACCCTTTACTGAATCAGTCATCTGAATATCTTCATATGATAATAGAAATTGTTCATACTTCGTACTTTCTCAACCTTTGTTATATTTATTTGCCCATTCATTAGTCCATCTTTCTAATTGCATATAATTCAATCATGAAATATTCTTATTCTGAAGGATTTGTTTCATTTGATCTTTCGCTCTCATTTTATGCAACCAGTCTTTCAATCTAATCACTTTTTTTCTTTAAATAATTCCACATATACTTTCATATTGACAGGAAAATTCTCTATTTCAGTCACTAATCCTAGTGGAGAGTTAAATGGACATAAATTCTTTCTATTTATATTTATACCATATGTTTAACATTGTCTTTAAAAACGGGCTATTAATTTCACTTATTTTATATTTCTTGCCCATACCAAATAGGTATTTTTCAATATCTACCTGTAATTCTGATGATTCCATTTTCCACCAAATTAACCTTTCTGGGTGATATATAATTTCACCAATAAACCTCAACTGATTAGCCAAATAATAATTATTTATATTTGGTAAGCCTGTACCACCTTTTTTTGTTGCTTTATACCAAGCCGGGGGGGGGGGGGAAGTAGCCATTGTTTATAGAAATACCTTGGAGGTTATTAGGCGCTCTGCGGTGGTAAAGCCGGGTCTGGAGGCCATCCACGTGTTGATTGGGGCCAGGGATGGTATTGGGATCTTGCTGGGTTACCGCGCTCCCTGCAACCCAGCCACCTCCCTACCGGAGCTGGCGGACTTTGTCTCCACGGCACTGTTGGAGTCCCCGAGGCTTCTGGTCCTGGGTGACTTCAATATCCATGCGGAGGCAGAGATTTCCGGTCCAGCTCTTGAGTTCTTTGAAACCATGGCTTCCTTGGACATGTCCCAACATGTTAACGGCCCCACCCATGTGGGTGGTCATATGCTAGACCTGGTGTTTTCCACAGGGCGGAGCGAGTGTGGTCTGATGGTGGCTGATCTTGTTTCAGTTCCCTTGTCATGGTCAGATCACCACCTAATAAAATGTAACCTCGCAGTGGCTCTTCCCCCCCGCAGGGAGCAGAGTCCTATTTTAATGGTCCGCCCTCGAAGGCTACTGGATCCATTGCGATTCCAGGATGCCATGAGAGGGATTCCAGCTGATCTGTCTGGTGCTCCTGTCGAGGCTCTGGTTGACGGTTGGCTTGCTGCCGCCACTAGGGCTGTAGACACGATCGCTCCTAAACGCCCTCTCCGGAGCAGAGCTCGGCCAGGGCCCTGGTTTAATCAGGATCTGCGAGCTATGAAGCGATATAGGAGATGGCTAGAGAGCAAATGGAGAAAGAAACCAACGGATTATAATAAGGAAGCTGTCAGGATCGCGACTAACCGCTACCTGGCTAAGGTGCGGACTGCTAGACAATCACACATCGCTAACCGGATAAGCGAAGCTTCAAATCAGCAGGCGGAATTTTTCCGTATAGTTCGCGATCTATCCAGAATTGGTCTGGGTGATAGGCCTCCTACTAATATCTCACCTGACCAATTTGCAGCATTTTTAAAATCTAAAGTGGAGACCATCCGCCGGGATCTTTCTCCTTTTTTAAATACAGTGGATCGAGCAGAGATGTCCAGCGCTCTGTCCTGCCCGGTGAGATTTGAATGCTTTCAGCCTGTGACCCCAGACACGGTGGACAAAGCGCTCGATCGCTGTCGGGCCACCACCTCCTCCCTTGACCCTTGCCCGGCCTGGCTAATCAAAGCAGCCAGGCCTCTAACAACGGAATGGGCCACAGAAATAATTAATGGGTCTCTCCAGGAGGGCAAGGTCCCCCTTGCTCTCAAGGAGACACTCATTAGGCCCATTAGGAAGAAACCAAATTTGGCGGCGGACGATATCGGCAATTATAGGCCCGTCACCAATGTTTCTTTCCTCAGCAAAGTGGTGGAGAGGGTGGTGGCTGATCAGCTTCAGGCTCTTCTGGATGAAACCAATGCCCTGGATCCATTCCAGTCGGGCTTCAGGCCGTGTCATGGCACGGAAACGGCACTGGTCGCACTGTTGGATGACCTGTTGAGGGAGGCTGACCAGGGCAAAATGTCCTTGTTGGTCCTCCTCGATATCTCAGCCGCCTTTGATACCGTCGACCACGGTATCCTCCTGGGGAGGCTCTCCGAGCTGGGAATCGGTGGCCTGGTGCTTGCCTGGCTCTGATCCCTCTTGGAGGACCGTCCTCAGAGAGTACAGCTTGGGGAGAGAGTTTCGGCCCCGTGGAGTCTTAATTGTGGGGTTCCGCAGGGGTTGATCCTCTCCCCAATGCTGTTTAACATCTATATGAGGCCACTGGGATGGGTCATCAGGGGGTGTGGGGCTTCGTGCCATCAGTATGCTGAAGACACCCAGCTCTACATCTCCTTTTCACCTACCTCAGTGGATGGCGTTTCGTCCCTTGAGCGCTGTCTGGAGGCCGTGCTGCAATGGATGCAGCTGAATGGGTTGAGGTTGAACCTGGACAAGACGGAGGTCTTGAGGGTGGGTGGCCCCTCCGTTGGCGGTTTGGGAAACTCCCTCTCTTTTGGGGGGGTGACTCTCACCACAGAGAGTGAGGTGCGCACCTTGGGGATACATCTGGACCCAGCGCTTACCATGGAAACCCAGATGGCGTCCGTGGCACGCTCCGCCATTTTCCACCTATGGCAGATTGCCCAGCTATGACCCTATCTTGATGGTGGGGCCCTCACCACTCTTGTCCATGCGCTTGTAATCTCGAGATTAGATCACTGTAATGCGCTCTACGTGGGGCTACCTTTGAGATTGTTGCGGAAGCTTCAAATGGTGCAGAATGCGGCGGCCAGACTCCTTAGTGGGGTGAGAAAATACCAACATATCTCTCCCACTCTGGCTGCCTTGCATTGGCTGCCCATTCGCTTCTGCATTGATTTCAAAGTGTTGATGATGACGTATAAAGCCCTAAACGGTTTAGGACCTCGATACCTGGCAGATCGCCTTCTCCCACCTAGTTCTACCTGAATCATCCGTCATAGCCAGGAGGGATGGCTGAGGGGCCTAACGCTGAGAGAGGCCCGGAAAGAAAGAACAAGAGGCCGGGCCTTCTCGGCAGTGGCCCCTCAGCTTTGGAATAACCTTCCATCAGAGATCCGCCTGGCTCCCTCGCTGGGTGTTTTTAAGAGCCAATTGAAAACTTGGCTCTTCAGGCAGGCCTTCCCTCCTGTCAATATTTGATTTTATTTTATTATAATTTTTTTTCCATCTTGAGTATTATTAATATTAATATTATTGTTTTGAACTGTTTTATTTTAATTTTAATTGTTCTAATGTTTTTATATTTAATGTTTATGGAACCCGCCCTGAGTAGACTTTGTCTAAAAGGGCGGGATAAAAATCGAATAAATAAATAAATAAATAAATAAATAAATACTTTTTATTTATTCTGGCTCTCTTCCCTTCATTACAATATTTGTTAATCATTCCTTGCCAAATTTTAAAATCATTCTCTATTAACTGTATTGGTAACATTCTAAATAAAAAATTAATTTTTGGTAAAATTTTCATTTTTATCAGTGCAATCCTTCCAAACCAAGAAACTTTTAAATTATTGTATTCCTGTAATTTCCTTTTAATTTCTTCTTTTAATTTATTATAATTATGTTCCTTTAGTTTTTTAATATCTTTTACTAAGTCTATACCTAAATATTTAACTGATTTACATATCTTAAAGTCATATTTATCAGCAAACGTTTCTTGTTCTAATTTATTATGATTAAACAACATTATTTCAGATTTTTGCCAATTTATGCGTAATCCAGTTATTTCTCCAAATTTTTCCAAATGAGTTTTAATTCTATCTATACTTTCTAGCAGATTTTTCACTGTCAATAGGGAATCATCAGCAAATAAATTAATCTTTATTTTATTATTTTCTCCCACACCTTCAATTAAATCGTCATTCCTTATTACATTTGCTAACATTTCAATAATCAAACAAAACAGAACTGGAGAAAGAGGGCAACCTTGTCTAGTGCCTCGGCCTAGAGCTATCTGTTCTGTCATCCCATCATTAACTATTACTGCAGAAGTATTCTCCACATATAATTGGTCTATTATCCCCCTAAATTTCTTTCCAAAACCCCAGCCCTTTAAAAGAATCTTTAATGGAGGCCATTCTACACAATCAAATGCCTTAAAAATATCTAATGATAGAATACCTGCCTTTGATTTATCTTTTTCTATACTATATATTATATTCAAAACCCTCCTAGTTACATTTTCCATTTGTCTTCCCTTTAAAAACCCATTCTGATCATCTTTATATTTTGTAATAAACTTGTTCATTCTATTCACCAGTATTGCAGTAAATATCTTTGCATCTTGGTTTAATAATGAAATAGGTCTATACGAACTTGGGTCTGTTAAATCTTTATTAGGTTTTGGGATAAGAGTTATTAATGAATATTTCCAAGAGTCTGGTATTTTCTCGCCTTCCAATATCTCATTATAAAGTATTTTTAAAGTTAGGGATCAATATTGTTTTAAAAGCTTTATAATTTTCTGATCCCATTCCATCAAAGCCTGGAGTTTTACCATTTTTTAATTTATTAATAATCTCTATTATCTCTTCATCCTTTATCTCTTTTTCTAATTCTCTTTTATCATCCTCTAATAGTTTGCTCTTAACATTTTCTTTAATATAATTTTCTATATCTTCTTTCAATGTTCTATTACCTTTATATAAATTTTGATAGAATTCTTGTATTATCTTTAATTTTTCCTTCATTAGTCTACAGTTCTTTCCTGATTCATCTTTAATCACTCCAATTGTATTTTTTGATCTTTTAGTTTGGGCTATTCTAGCTAAAAGCTTTGAATTTTTATTACTATATTCAAAAAAATTTCTCTTCGCATATATCAAATCCCTCTGGACCTTTTCTAACTCTACGCTTTCCAACTCCTTCCTTTTAGCTTGAATCTCTAATAATTTTTTATTATCCCTATCTATAAAGTATTTACTTTCTAAATCTTTTAATGATTCTTCTATTTTTTTTATATTTTCTTCTCTCAATCTTTTTATTCTACAGGATTCTCTTATAGCAATTCATCTCATAATTTCTTTCATCGTGTCCCATAACACTCCTATTTTATTCCCACCTGCTTCATTAATTGACCATATTTCCAACCATTCTTTCTTAACTCTATCCACTACATCTGTATGTTGAAAAATATTGGAATCTATTCTCCATCTTCTAGCTTCTCTATAGTCCTTCCTAACTTTCATCTCCATCACCATCAATGCATGATCCATTATTTTTATCACATTAATATTTGTATCTACTACTTTTGAAATTAAATTTTGCAATATAAACATAAAGTCTATTCTTGAATAACTATTATGTACAGAAGAGTAATATGTAAACCTTCTTTCATCCCCTTTCAGTTCTCTCCATATATCTTTTAAATCCGTAGTTTTCAGCATCTTGCTCAAGAGGGTACTTCTTTTGTTCAACTCATCTTTTTTACATACAGAATTATCCTTTACCTTATCCAAAACCATATTAAAATCTCCTGCCATAATCACATATCCCTTTCTAACCTTCTCCATCTCTTTAATCACAGTTTTATAAAATTCTCCTTGATTCATATCAAATATCTACCATTACTATCTTTTACTACTTCTTTTACCACAAATTCACAATGTTTAGATATCAATATTGCAACACCTTTGGATTTGGAAGTCCCAAATCCTTTTTCATAAATATGTATATTTTGTAATTTCAGTTCATTAACTCCATCCTTTGATTGATGAGTCTCTTGTAGATAAATAATGTCCACCTTGTTTTTCTTCAGTAATGATTCTATTCTCTTTCTCTTTGTTACAGTCCCTAGGTCTTTCACATTTGAAGTAGCTACCCTTATGTTTTTCCCCATATCCGTTCCATATTCTGTCTTTTATTCAGTCCCGTTGTGTATCCCACAAAACAAAAACAAAAACACCCTAAAGAAACAAATTCATCTACATCTCTATCTAATCTCCTATCCCTAACTTCCCTCTCTACATATAAACTCTTTTCCTCCCTCCCATTTCCCTGTGTCTCACTAAAGTTTGACACGAGCTCTGGGAGGGAGGAAGACGCCACCCACACCAGTTTGGGCCCCAGCCAAATCTTCATTCCTGTTTCACCCTACCCTATATATTTTTTTTCTCTAATGCCTTCCCCTCATATTTATTTTTATTTATGTCCTTATCCCTTAATTTTCCTCTCACTTCTCCAACCCCAAAACAAACAAACAAACAAACAAAAACAAAACAAAACAAAAAAACCCACAAATCAAAAAAGAAAAATGAAAAAGAAAAATAAGTTTTAAAAAAACCCACGGGAAAAAAAGAGACCGTGTTGAAAGAGAAAGAAGGAAGAGGGGGGAAAAAGAGAGAGAGAAGAAAAAAACCCAACAGAAAAAAGAGAAAAAAGAGGAGAAAAAAGGGGGTGGGGTGGGGGGTAGGGGGGGTCGTCAAACATCCGATAACATCCAATAGTTTCTTCCAGTCAAGATATCTTCTCTTTCATATTTCCACTCCTTGCAGGCCTATTTGCTTGCACCTTGGTCGCCTTCTTCTTCTTGCCAAAGCCCCCACGCAATCAGCAAATCCTTGCCTTCTTCGAAAGAGTAGATTTTGAAAAGGACTCCATCCTTCGATATTTTTTAAAAAACAGGATGACCCCAGTTGTATTTCCTGCCATCCTTAATCAGAATTGAAGTAATGGGTTTCATCGTTTTCCTCCACTGTATAGATTCATTGCTTAAATCCTGGTAGATATGAACTTGGTTTAATCTATAAACTAGCAGTTCTGGCTTTTCTTTAATGACCTTAAGAAATTGCTCTTTCTTGACATAGTTGAAGAATTTCAATATTATCGGTCTTGATCTCTTGCTTCTGGGATTCCCAACAAAATGTATTCTCTCAATATCTTCTTCTGTCAGATGTTGGGAATTCATAATAGAATTAATCCAAGCCACCACTTCCTGCTTAAGATCAGTTCCTTTTTGATGTTCAAAATTCATTATTTTAATGTTACGTCTTGAGTTATCTTCCAGATAGATAATTTTCTTTTGCAAATCATCTATCTTCTGTTGTTGCTTTTTTGTTTTCCCTTGGAAGTCTTCCAATTGCTGTATCCTGCCCTCCGTTTTCTCTAGGCTTGCCTTCATGTTTTGCATTTCTCCCTGGACTGCTTTCAGGTCCTTTCCCATCTGTTGATTTTCCTTTATTAAAGAGTCCATTTTGGAGAGAACCTGTTCCAGTTTTTTATCAATCTGGCTCTCAAGTCCTTTTACACAAACAGGTAACTCCGAAAAAAAATGTCCATGCTGGTTTCAACAAGACTGCTCAGAGAGGTAGCCCCTCTCTCCTCCTTTCCAGCAGCTTCCCAAGTCTCTCTAGAAGCCTCTTTAGGGGGGCTTTCCTCCACTCTTCTTAGGCATTCAAGGCTACGATCTGATGGTTTTTCTGACGATTCTCATGTCCAGCTTTTTGCTCTTTTAGCTCTATTTTTCCTCATAAGCAGAGCAAAAATTTATAGCACAAGAAGACAAGCCGTCTTTAAAAGTTCATTAGCTGTTTAACTTCACAGGCGTTCTTTCTGAGTGAAAGCGAAAGCACATTCCCCAGATAAGCAGCCAGATTTTTATAGTTTAAAAAGCACTTCTATCTCTGCTTGAAGTTTTCACAAAGAATTTAAGCAAGTTTACTCACATTTCCAGTAGGGAAAAAGGCATTTATCACCCTATTTACATTCCACAGGGTGAGGAAATGAAGACTTAGCTGCGCATCCCGTTCTGGTAGAAGAAAGCCTAATCCAGCCAAAGTGGAACTTTTAAACTGTATGTATACAAATATATTTTTAAAAAATAAACAAGTATTTGTTACCATTTTAATGTAATACTTATTTATTTTTTTAAAAAATATTTGTATACATACTGTTTTAGCTTTCAAATACTTTTTTAATAATTTAAGCCACCTTGGGTCCTTTTGAGGAGAAAGGTGGGATACAAACAAACAAACAAATAAATAAATGAATGAATAAATGAATGAATGAATGAATGAATAAATAAATAAATAAGCTTATTCTAAATAGTACCATATTTTTTAAAAACAGGTTTTCTAGGATTTTTTAATTTTACTTTTTTTAAATACTAAAAACAATATTTTCAATACACCCCTTTATCTCATGTGTTTCCAAGTTTAACCATATTATTTTATTTGGGTACGATATAATATCCACCATGTGTCTCATTTGGTTAGTCATACAATAATACAATATAATTTTATATTAGGAGGACCTAATCTTTTGCAGTTTATACGTTTTTAAAAATTTATCCTTGTTCTTTTATCACCATTACAGTATGTTCTACCAATCCTTCAAGTCTTGATCTAATAATTTTATCGGTATCATAAATAAAAAGTTTCGCTTAGGTAATATTTTCATTTTACACAATGTGATTGTTCCAAACGATGAAAATGCAGGTGAGATTTTGAGGAACATAAAAAGACTGAGACTGATATATTATTTACATCCCTATTTTTGATACTTAAGAATAAACTGATGCAATTCTGACATTAAAAATGTCAAAACTAAAAAAAAGGGGGGGAGAAGACGTCAGCATCCTCAGGTGGCAAGTCCACTCACCTCATGAAAGTGTGTGAAAGAACCTACCTCTTCAGGGACTTTTCTTCAATTCAGTATATTATGACCCACAAGATTTGCCATGATGTTTGGCTTGGGACTTTATATGCTGATTTATTTCAGTGTGATCTTTCATGGATAAAATTAGCAAGTAAGGAGTTAACTTTTTAAAAAAGGTTTTATAGCAGTTTCCAATTTAAGCCACCTGTGCCTGCAACTCTGTCCTGTTTAATGGGTTCGTATTTTTGTGATTTTTGAACCTTAAACATCATTAATATTGCAATGTGTTTTAATTTTTTTCTTAAGTAAGCTTCTAATTTACTCTATAGTGAATTTATCAATTAATGACCTCCAAAAGTTTCTATCATTAGGAGCTTCTCAAGTTTATAAACAAAAAGCTGCAGCTTCCTTAATTGAGTCAATCTATTTCATGTTAAGTCGTCCTTTTTTCTTACTGCATTCCCTTACTGCATTCAGTTACTCACAAACTACTTAAAGAAACAAGACCAGAAACCACAAACAATAATTTAAACAATTCAGTCCCAAATTATATTTAATCATGCCATCTTGACTTCACAAAAATGCAGACACATAGCAAATCCAGTATAAAGATGGAGGTATGATACAAAAATAAATGCCCTATACAATTGTTTCATTAAATGACTCAATGGCATTTGATACATTAAAACTGATTTTTTTTCCAACATGCAAGTTAGGTAAATATATAGATATATAAATTGACTTTATCAATACTTACATCAAGTTTATAGTGTAAATCAAACAATTGCTCAAGTTTATAAACATGATTCAAACCCCCTCATAAATATAAATATGGAACAATACAAGTCTACCACTTTCTCCTTTTTTAATTTCCTTTTCACCTGAAATGTAGTGTTGGAGAAGAACTTATGAATACTATGGATTGACATAAAGACATATATGTGGCTGCTAGAGCAAACCAAGCCTGAACTCTCCCTGAAAGCAAAACTGAATGAACTGGAGCTCTTATACTTTGGATACATCACGAGAAGACAAGAATCACTGGAAAAGACAAGGCAGGGAAAACCTAAAGGCAATAGGAGAAGAAGAACAAGAGGTGAACTAACTCAGTAAAATAATGGCCTTGAATTTGCAAGTGGTGAGTTGGGCTGTTAATTCATTGGAAAAGCGTGCTGCTTATATACCGCCCCATAGCGCTTCAAGCACTCTCTGGGCGGTTTACAAGTTAATTATGCAGGCTACACATTGCCCCCCCAGCGAGCTGGGTACTCATTTTACCTACCTCGGAAGGATAGAAGGCTGAGTCAACCTTGAGCCGGCTACCTGGGATTGAACCCCAGGTCGTGAGCAGTTTTGGCTGCAGTACAGCAAGTCAGTACCTGCATAAGTCCCTTTGATACATATTCTCTACTTAAGTTGTAGCTAGTAAAATATGACAGTTGTTAGGTGGGGTAAGGACAGGACCATGATATGCCCATTCTTCCCATATCACCACACTTCATTATTAAAAAAAACTTGTAACCTCATTTCCCTAGCCTCTGCACATCCACATCAAACTTTTCCAGTTTCTGACCTAAGAACACCTGCATGCCATTTTTATAAAAATTGTATTGAAAACCATGGAGAAGGAAAAAGGAATTGTGAAAGAAGGAGCCATGCTAGTCTCAGTATATTTCCAAGATTAAAGGTGAAAATGGAGAGAAAAAGAGGGCCGAAAGCCAAAATATTGGAGCACTTTAAAGACTTACTGATTTATTTTGGTGTAACTTTTCATGGACTAAAATCCACTTTTTCAGACACAAGGTGAACAAATACTATGTTCTCTATATTTCTACTTATCACCAAAATGGTAGGAGTTCTGATCAGGTGAGGATACAATAGATACTAGAAAAAGATAATGGATTGGTAATACAAGATGACCATCAAGATGTTACTTACTTAAAATTGCAGGCCATAAGGTGATAAGCCATGTGCCTGGTAGATTTGGCTATTACGGTGAATCACCTTACTTCAAAAATGTTAAATTTTGCAGGTTTGTTACTTAGGCAGACTAAGTTAGTAGAGTACTAATTCTACACTGCTTGTCAATTTCAGAAGAATGGTCCACAGGGAACTTACGGAGATAATAAGGTTTCCATTTGGACACCTTTTAAATACAAACTAATCTTGCATAAAATTCCATAAATATATTTGACAAGGTCAAGCGTATGATGCTCAGACAATGTCATCAGAGCACTAGAAGATTTATAACACTTTTTCTTGGTATGAGTCTGTGGAGGTCTGTCACAGCTGACATTTTTCCTTGTTAGGGTTAATTTCAGTGTGAGATCAGATAACCTTATCATCAATCACATCAATGTTCATCTGGGCAACAAAGTTTAAGTTGTTTCATTGATTAATTAAGTGTTTCATCTTTCTTCACAGAATGAGAAAAAGCCATTGCGTGGTACACATTTATCTAGACATTCACATCGTATTCTATTTTATCTGGTAGAAAAATTATTCAGGCGACTTCAGCTTGCATGTTTTTACAGCCTTCATTCATCTGATTGGTTCTATGTTCTAAACACATAAAAATAAAATCCAAAGTCTGAAAATGTGTAACTTTTGAGAAGTTATAGCACTATTACACAGAAATTGTATCATGAAACTCATGCACATATAATGAGTTTCAACAGAAGTTCATTCTTGCAGCTAGGGAAAGCTACAGTTAACAATTGTTTAAATCACATAAAAATCATCTAAAATTATTACTATGTAAAAGGTTGTATGTGCAAATACTTAAAATATATACAGTATATCACAGAAGTGAGTACACCCCCTCACATTTCATAAATATTTTAGTATATCTTTTCATGTGACAACACTGAAGAAATGACACTTGGCTACAATGTAAAGCAGCGCTCAAACCAACGTGATAAAAGCTAAGATCCAAGGAATTAGTTCCTACAGCAAATGTTGACTGCCAAGAAAAAGTTGAAACTGTGTCACATCTCATCTGTGAATGTCCAAAGATTGCACAAAGAGATTACAAAATTAGACTTGATAGAGTGGCAAGATTAGTGCACTGGTCATTATGCAAAAAAATATAACTTGCCAGCCACCAAAAACCCATAGGAACATCAAGTAGAGAAGGTGTCAGAAAATGACAAAGTCAAGATCTTGCAGGATTTCTGGATCCAAACCGATAGACACCTTGAACATAACACACCAGACAGTGTAGTAATACAATGAAGAAATGTCTGTATCATTGACATTGCAATTCCAAGAGATGCTAGAGTTGAAAATAAAGAATTGGAAAACTAACAAAGTACCGAGACCAGGCAATAGAAACATCTCGGTTGTGGATGAATCACATTTCAGTTGTCCCCGTAGTCATGGAGGCTTTTGGAATAATATCAAGAAATTTCACACAGTACTATAAGCAGTTGCAGATCTCAGAAATCACATCACCAGAGCTATAAAAAAGGGCAATATTAGGAACAGCATACATACTGCGCCAATATTTAATAGATACTTAGGTTTTTGTATCTGTTATATAATACCAGTTAATGTTTTTGTAATTTTGACTGTGCCTGGTGTTTTTTTAATACTAATACTAACACTAATACTACTAACACTAATACTACTAATGCTACTAACACTACTACTACTACTACTACTAATAATAATAATAATAACAATAACAATAACAATAACAACAACAACAACGACGATGACGATGACGATGATGATGATGATAGGTTTTTGGTTAAAACTTGTATCTGTTATATAATACCAGTCAATTCTTTTATAATTTTGACTGTGCCTGAAGTTTTAGAAGAAGATGAAAGAAGAAGAAAGAAGAAGAAAGAAGAAGAATCCTTTCCATGGGCACAGGCCTTGTTGAGGTGGAGGGGCTTGCGTGCTTCTGTGATGTTGAGAGATATGCTGAAGGGTCTCCCAAGCTAGACAGGTCTCAACTGTGAAGCCAGACCAACTGTGTCCATCAACTATCAATTATGATGAGAGAAAATAAACAGAAATCCATACCGGATCGGTCATCACCCGGATCAACAAGGACCGCGTCAGAGGCTATAACCCCTGGGCATCTGGTGACAAATGGGCTACAGGGCTCAGCAGACCCTGTTGAGGGACCAGGACAGGCTGCTGCAAAGCTACTGGAACAACGTAAACGCAAAACTTGGACTCTCGCCGAAAATCGAGAAATTATGAAATACAAGGCAAACCCAACAGCCCGTGGTTTTCAAAAAAGAATGATGGAAATTTGGAAAATGAAACAGCTAAGTAGTGACATAATTGAACAACGATTAATGGACCAGAGAAGGTTTATTATCCAGAGTAAAGTGTTTTCAGAACTGGAATTGCAAGAACTAGAAAAGGTGGCAAAATCAACACAGGACAATGACCATAATAGGGAAGACAAATGGAGGGTAGAAGTAGACACAATAGTGGAAGAAAACATATCGATAGAGGAACAACTTATGGAACAACCAAGAAATTATGTGTTGACAGAACGGCAGACACCACTGAGGGGAAAAAATAGTAACCCATATTAGCCAGAACACAGAAAGAGAAAGGCTCCCTAATTTGCGCCTGTTACAAAGTAAACCAGTAAAAGATCTACTGAATGATGAAAATGTTGTCATCAGAACTATCCCAACCTACACGCTAAAGGAAACAAACCAGCTCATGTATAGCACAGCTACCATAATAACCATGGAACTTGGTTACAAGCTGCAAAAACCCCAGAAAACTCATGGCACCCCAAAATGGAAAATTCAGCTGGAAAGAAAAATAAACAAATTACGTGCACACATTAGGAACTTAAAAGACTTGAAAGATTCAAAACTTAAAATTGAAAAAGTAAAAGCCAGACTCTGCAAAATATATGACCTAGAAAGGAAAACGATTGTTGAAACTATAGAAGAATTAAAACAGTGGGTAACAGCTACACCAAAGAAAACTGGAAGATATGATGGACGCTTGAAACGATATAGAAAAAACACGCAATTTCAAAATAACCAACAATTATTCTATACGTCACTAGGAGAAATGAAGAGCAAAAGAAATTAGGCCTATGTAAAGATGATGCTCTAAAATTTTGGAAAGAAATGTGGGAAAGCCCATCCGGACATAACAAAAACGCCTCGTGGATTAAAGGCATTTGTAAAGAAACTGAAGGAAAACAAATGGATGATATTGTAATAACAACTGAAATGATTAAGAGGCAAGTAAAGGATGTGAAAAATTGGAGTGCACCTGGTCCAGGTGTGCTGCACGAATTTTGGTTAAAGCATCTAACAAGTCTCCATCAACGTATAGCAGTGCAATTTACCCACTTACTTCAAAATTCTACAACTGAAAACTGGATGACAACAGGTCGCACATTTTTGATAATAAAAGATAATCAAAAGGGCAAGGAAGCCAGTAATTATCAACCGATTACATGCCTTCCAACAATGTTTAACCTCCTCACAGGAGTACCTTCAAGATCAATATATAATTAATTAACATCTTTCCACATGCCACTGGGGGCATCCACTGGAGTGGGTGTATGGCCCTACCCTTCCGTGCTAGACACAGGATATAATTCTGTTCCCCTTACGTCCCTGCCATTCAGAGACTATTCCCTTCCGCTAGGCGATCATCTGACACCAGCCATGAAAGAACGGATTTGGAGGGGTGATTATGTAGACGTATTTGAATTATGGAATTGGAAAGTGGACTGCAAGGAATTGGAGAAGGAAAATGAGGCTGATAAGGAGTGGCGATGAAGCAGGAAGCCAGAGCATTCATGGGCTAACTGGTTGCCAGGCTTCCTGATTTATTTTGGTTTCATAGTCAAGACACAGCCATGGCAGGCTCAGTCTTTGGTCCAGTACCTGGACCTTATTTATAGAGCACATGTTGACTTCCCTCGGCATATGTGGCTTCTCTACGATCAAAATTTTCATATGAGAGCATCAATACACATGAACATGTAATGGGGTGAACTGCACCCAGGGCTATGGCTTCAAACCATGATGCCTGCCCAGCCAGCTCAGGGCAATAGATTCGACAGTGGCTATCTCATTAGGAAGGCAGGGCAAACTAACAATCACTGTGCAATGGCAGGGGCAGGTGGATCAACCCCACCTGCTCTGTTGGGAGTTCAACTAATGAGGTGCCTGCTCTAGGAAATCATGTCGCTATAAACACAAATGTTTTATTTGTGGGGGATAACACGCTAGTTCCCAATGTTTCAAAGGGGGACCTCCTAAAGTAGCAGGAGGGACCAACATAGTGGCAAGAAGCCTAACTGATCCATAGCTGCGGCAAAAGGGGCCCAGCCCCATTAGACTGAGGGTGCTGGCAGGTTTGTTGACTAGATACCCAAAGAGAGACAATGCAGCATACTTGTTAGCAGGTTTTCAGTTTGGTTTTCACATTCCAGTGAATGGAGAGCACAAGCCTCTCTTTGCCAAATATTTGAAGTCTATACAGGGCATGGAAGACATTGTCAGGGAAAAAATAGTTAAGGAGGTGACATGAGTTCAGCCGAAGATCCAGAACCTGAGGGGTTAACTACAGCTGAGGAGAATGCTGAGCGATTAGAAGCACAGACAGCTGAATCACCAGATTTTCCTCCCCCAGTAGCCAGGGTGAGGGCTAGACTTCAGCAAAGACTTATGATGCAAAGGTCAGAGGATCGTTGGAATGCTGCCCACAGAAACATCAGGTCAGCTAGTCCTGAGATTTGACAGGATGAAAGGCTTCCAGCAGTTCAATGAATGTTTTGCTATATAATCAGCTCCCAGATGGCTCGGAAGCTCGTGGAAGCAACAAGTCAAATCTCTGGCTTGCATCCACGCTCCTGACTACCTTGAACATTGTTCTCTGGACCCTTGGCTTTGGCTTATGGTTTGTGATTTGGCTTTGGCATTTTGGTATCGGCTCTGCATCCTCTGAACTTCTGACTGGCTTATCGGACGTTGCTCTTGAAACCCCCGAGAATGTGATAGATTGCTTCTGTAGCGTTCTCCTTTAAATGAGGTCATGGCTCAGGTTTAGTTAGAGTGAGTCATGCATATTTATGTTGCTGAGAGGCGGAGCCAAGAGGCAGAGAATAAGAGGCAGAGCCTGAGGGGGAGGAGATCAGATCAGAGTTTTGGAAGGAGTTTGATTAGCAGAGTTCAGAGATTTATGTGATTGTGATTAGACGGATGAAAATATAGTAGGAGATCTGAGAAGTGATTGACCAGTGACTGGAAGGGAGAAGGAATAGAACTGAATATTATAATACTGAAACAAATAAGCAAATAAACTAAAGATCTTTCTATTTCATTAAAGAGTGGACCTGATTCTTTCTAAAGGAGTTATGGGGATCTAGGGATCTCCTGGTGGCAGCAGTGGAAGAAAGGAAAGAGTTCAGTTTTGCCCTGGTGTGCTCTGAGGTCTGAGTCTAAGTGGACAGACCAAGGCACGAGTGGGTCCAACGCCACATAGGTTCCAGAGGTGTGGGATTCAAAAAGGGTCAAATCGCGACATTGGTGTCCAGCGGCGGGATACGAAGTAATCCAGTGAAGCATATTGAAATAATCCGGTGAAGCCTATTGAAGTAATCCAGTGAAGCCTTTATAAAAGAGTCTTGAGTCAAGGGTACCTTTTAGACAGGATCTGTGGCAATGAGGTTTGGTTCCTGCTAGAGCTTTTGGGAAAAGCTTAGTAGCGGGGCCTCAGAACCCAGATCAGGGGGGTCTAAGATAGGGAACGACTCTGTGAGGAAATTTCTGAGTTTTACCTCAGGATCTGAGGATCAGAGGGCTTGCTGTGAAATCCCAGGCTCTGAGAGAGGAGAGCGCTGTGGATAAGGCAGAAGCCAGGTCATAGCAGATCTGAGGGAGAGAACCTAAGGAAAAGGCTTGGATTCTCTGAGAGGGAATTTCTGAGTTTACCTCAGGATCTGAGGATCAGAGGTCTTACTGTAAGTAAAATCCCAGGCTCTGAGATAGGAGAGCGCTGTGGATAAGGCAGAAGCCAGGTCATAGCAGATCTGAGGGAGAGAACCTAAGGAAAAGGCTTGAATTCTCTGAGAGGGAATTTCTGAGTTTACCTCAGGATCTGAGGATCAGAGGGCTTACTGTAAAATCCCAGGCTCTGAGATAGGAGAGCGCTGTGGATAAGGCAGAAGCCAGGTCATAGCAGATCTGAGGGAAAGTACTAAAAGAAAAGGCTTGAAAAATTTATATCAGTAACTGGAAGTAAAATAAGAGAAAAGACAGGTCCTTTTAAAAAATTAGTGAACGCTGCTCTAATCACCCCAAAAGGGAAAAGATGCCTCCCAAACGCGCCACAAGGGGGAGTCCTGAGTCTGAAGAGTTACCTCAGGAATTGGAGGGAAATAAGGAATTAAGCCCTCAAGAATTTGAGAGATGGAAACTGGAACAGGAATTTAAATTTAAGGAACTACAGCTCAGAGCTGAGCAGGAGGCCAGACAATTTGAGCAGGAGGAGAGAAAAAGGGAAATGGATTTTCAACTACAGATGAGACAGCTAGAGATTTCTGCTCTAAACAATAATCTTAATAATAACAACAGTGGGGGAGGTGGAAACCTGTCAAAGATAGATTTGAAGAAGTTTCCCCAGTACAAAAGAGGGGACTGTCCTGAATCCTTCCTCATTGCTTTTGAACGCACCTGCAATGACTTTGAAATCAGAAATGAAGATAGAATGATGGTTTTAAGAGCGCAGGTTAGCGGAGATCTGGCAGAAATATATGCCCAGATGAATCCCGAGAAGGCAAGAGATTTTGAGGCATATAAAAAGATGGTTTATTCAAGATTTTGTCTGAACTCTGAACACCTGAGGCGGAAATTTCGCTCTCTCTCTAAAAAGCAGGATGAATCGTACTCTCAGTTGGGAGCTAGACTGGCGCAGACTCTGGAAAAGTGGATTGAAAGAGAGGAGATCACTTCTTTAGAACAGTTGAAGGATTTAATTGGGCTAGAACAGTTTTACTCCCTATTACCTGGAGAACTACGGTATTTAGTAAGGGACAAGAATCCTAAAAATTTATGGGAAGCGGGAGAACAAACTGATTTGATTAATGCTTACAGGAACCCTAGATTTTCAGAGCTGAGAGTAAATAAACCAAACTGGGACAATAACTATAAAAAGCCTTTTAATAAAAATTACCTCAGCAGGAATCCTGAGAGAGAAGGTCAGGGCGGGACTTCCCCAAAGTTGCCAAGGGCTAGCCCGCCAAAAACATCAAACCCTGAGGCACGGTTCGCCAAAGTACCTCAGAATGACAAAAGGAATTTTAAATGTTTTAACTGTGGGCAACCAGGCCACTTACAATTCCAGTGTAGGCAACCATACCCCAACTTGCAGAGAAATGATTCTCTAACCAAAAAGGTGTATTGCGTCAAGCAAGTGGAATCAGGGGAGGAAAATAGTAGACAGAGACCTGATCCCATAACCACCACCACTTCTACTGACCATGAGGAGGAAGATATTCGGAGAGGGCGGAGCAACGGGCAGCGAGAACAGGGGAATTCTCAGGGCTCTGAGAACCCCTGGGTTTTATTCCGAGTCAGCGGACCCCCCGAGAAAGGGAGGGCAAGTTTTCCACAGGAGAAGTGGGCTTGCAGCAGGGAAGCTGGAGACGCCGGAGAATTCAGACTTGCAATCTGCTTTTTTCGGGAGTTTCCTTTCCTTAATTGCAACTGACTCGTCAAGTCGCCATGATAAATTGGTGTGTAGCTGCCCAGAGAGGGGGAGAAATGAAGATTTATGATCTGACTGCATGAACAGAAGTTGAACGGCTATTTTTACGGCAAGTAACAGACCAGATGTTTTGGGTTTTTCCTGGAAGCCGAATGTGGAGATAGATCTCTTTAAGCGGCAGAGAATCTTTGGCAATGTTGGAGGTTTTTTTTTTACTGCGCCATAACTGATAGAACTGAGAAAGCGAAACTAATTGTCTTTTCCACCTTAACCCTCCCTTCCTAAGATTTGGCTTTTTATAAATTAGAAGCCTGAGAATTCTGAATGACTATGAACAACTTAATCGATGGAACTTTACTTTGAGCCATAAAGGGGGATTATAAATCAAATAGTCACTTTTATGACCAGAGTGCTCTCCGCAAGATTCGGAATTTGTTCTGGCCAAGGAGCAGGGAGGGGAAATTGAGGGTGAGACTCATTATTGGGACTTTAAAATGGAGACTTTTCTTGTATGCTGTCTTCAGGAATTTCAATTCAATCTTATAAATCATATCAAGGCTCAAGTTTCAGAACTGGAGACAGATATCAAAACAATACTTCTTGGCTTGGACACTAAGATAGAGACAGGATACAAACAGACTGTATTTACTGAATTTTCTGAACAACTACCATCGTCGGAGAGAGAGGAAGAATCTACTGTTCCTGAGCAGAAGGAGACCGGAGACAAAACGACTGACTGCTTTGAATTCATCAAATGTTTACCTCCGGAGAGGGAGAGAAAAACTTTTTTTAAAAAAAAGCAGAATGAAATATTTAAAAATGAGGAAAGGAGGGGTGGGGACAAGGTGGAGAAGCATATTGAGATTACCTTGATGGAAAATAATGTAAAAGGGAAAGCATGGGTGAATTTAAAGGCAGAAATTTGTGATCAGAGATCGGATAGCTCTGTGTTGCTCCAAAATCAAGATATTGATTATATTGGGAGGAAATTAGTAAATCGAATAGAAAATGCCTTAAAGAGATTTCATAGATGGCATTTTAAAACTGGCAAAAGGGGAGCAAGCCCGGAAGTATGATACTGGAGCTGAGAAGCAAAAATGAAAAGGGGAAAAGTAACCTGCGGATTAAATGCTTAAAATTTCTTGTTTTTGAGAGATATATAGTTACACATAAAGCAATATGAATAATTACACTATGAACAATTTTGGCTAGGTGAGAATCTAAATGGTAGATAAGCATATGTAATTATGAATTTTAGAAAGGTTAATGAAGAATAATAGTATTAGAAGCTTTTGTTTCTATGGTACATATATAGAGATTAAATATGAGTGAATTACTATATTGATTATATAGACAAGATTAGGTATATATTGTCTTTTTACCTGCAAAAGTGGGGATTTTTGAGAAATGTATTGACCTGGCCTAGAGCTTTTGTGTGTGTGTGTGTGTGGAACAGTTACCTTAATGATGAAATTAGAATTGCTTATGATGAGTATTGGATAGAGGGGTATGCAGGTGAAAGATCCTATAGAGACCTTATAGATGGCATCTTAAAAGCTAGTAAAAAGAATGTAGGAAATGAATTCCTAGATTCACAAGGCTATAAGTAATCAGAAATCCCTGGTCTATACATGGAGCTAAGAAATACAACAAAAATTGGAAAGTTACTTGCTGAATGTTTTAAATGGTTGATAAGTATAGATAATGCTTAAATTAGATTATATATTCTGAGTACAATTGTTTAGAAGGTATTGATGATAAGTCAGAAACATGAAGACACTAAGTAATATATGAATTATAGTTTGGAATACGCAATTAAGAGTGGCTTGAATATAAGATCAATATAGATTTAAGTTTGTACATTAAACAATATACGTATGTTAATTATTATAAAGCTAGGAAGTTACTCTATGAGCTTAACAATGGCTTAAATATGCTTAGTAGGGTAATATGGTTTATGTAGTCAGAATTATATATTAGATGGATATGGCCTAAATATGTTTGGTAGGGCAAGATGGTTTATGTAGTCAGATTTATATGCTAGATGGATACATGAATTTATCTCCCCGTATATATGTTTGTGTTTGTTTTGTATGTTTGTTTATGTTTAAAATAAAATAAACACACAGAAAAAAAAAAGGAGGAAGATATTCCTATAGCCCAAGTAGTCCATTGTTTCTATATCAGCAATGACCAGACCCTTCTCAGAAACGCAGGTGAAGAGATAGTTGTGAAAGGAAAGAAGTACATTGCAATAAGAGATACAGGATCTCAAATCTCCATTGTCCATTCCGATTTAGTAGCCCAGGATGACATTATTCCTGGCAAAGAAATGTCTTTAAAGGGAATTGGGAAGGAAACCGTGGTTTTAAAAGTGGCTGAGATACCAGTAGAATACCAGAATTGGTCTGGAAAGTGGCAAGTAGCTGTGTCAGATGAAATACCAGCAGCTTTTCTCCTTGGTTGGGATTTAATAGAGCATGTCAAGAGTGCGTTAGTGCTTACCCGCTCAAAGGGGGGTCAAAACTCACCCTCTGCAGCTCAAACCGATACTGTAGCAGAGAGAGGCCTAGAAGCGGTTACCGTGGCAACCCAGCTTGATGATAGGGCTGAGGCAGAACTCATGCTACTACAGAATCCCAAAACAAATAACAATTTTGCCCAGGAGCAGAAGGAGGACATTAGCTTGGGAGTTTGCTTTGAAGCTGCCAGGACTCCCACTGTACTGTCTCCTGAGTGCCCTGAGAGCTTTAGCTTAACCAAAGACCTTCTGTACAGGGAAACGTTAGCTACTCCATACCAAGGAAAAGGGGAACCCCGAAAGCAATTAGTGGTCCCTAGTAAATACAGGGAGAAAATCATTAATCAAGCTCACAGCAGTTTATTTGGAGCTCACATGGGGATCACCAGAACCAAAAGACGGGTTGGCCAGAACTTCTTTTGGCCAGGTATGGGCAAACAGATTACTAGTTTCTGTAAAACGTGTGATGTCTGTCAGAGACGAGGGACTGGGCAGGACAGGACCAAAGCCAAATTATGTCCTCTGCCAGTCATCTCTACACCGTTCCAAAGGCTGGGAATCGATCTAGTGGGTCCCTTACCTAATGCCACCCATAGGGGAAATAAATACATCTTGACCATAATGGATTTTGCCACTAGATATCCCGAGGCAATTCCTTTGCGCAACATGGAAACTGACACCGTGGCAGATGCCCTAATCAATTACATGAGCCGATTGGGATTTGCCAGCGAGATAGTCAGCGATTTGGGAATGAGTTTCACATCCAAACTGATCAAAAGGTTATGGAAGGCTTGTGGAATTACCCAAATCAACTCGACTCCATATCATCCAGAGACCAACGGGCTAGTTGAGAAATTCAATGGCTCTTTAGTGCGCATGATTAAGGCGTATGTAGCAGAGAACCCAAATGATTGGGACTGCAAAATACAACCCTTACTATATGCTTATAGGAGCATCCCTCAAGAGAGCACGGGATTTAGTCCTTTTGAGTTACTGCTAGGACGAGAGGCGCGCGGACCTTTAGATTTGCTCCGCATGAACTGGGAAGACCATAGAGAAAGTGACCCAGAGTCAGTGGTAGAATATATGCACAGGTTGCAAAACACCCTGCAAAGGTCTCTAGAGATAGCCGGAAAGAACTTAAGGGCTGCCCAGACTATGCAGAAGACCTGGTATGACAAGAAAGCCCGTGAAAGAACTTTTGGGCCTGAAGATGAAGTTCTTTTGCTTAGGCCAGTCAAAGGTCACAAGCTACAATTAGCTTGGGAGGATCCCTATAAAGTAGTGACAAAATTGAACAATGTCAATTATGTGATACAGAAGGAGGAAGGCCCTGATGCCTTAAAGAGGGATGCATCTAAAGATGTCCGGGAGGAGAAGAGGGAACTGCCTACCCTTTCCCTAGCTGAGCAAGTGAAGCCCCGAGCCAGACTTAAAGATGACGTCACACTAAAACGACCAGCAGATGACATCCTGTGGACAACCGAGTGGCCGATGACCGCCAGTCAACGGAAAAGGGTGCGGAGAAAGGAGCCAGTGGTCAACAGAGGGACTCCTGAGTGCCAGCCGAGGTGGGTCCAGCTGAAGGAGATGACCACAACCGGACCAGTCCATGGTGCGCCAGACTACGACGGAAAAGTGAGAGACTTGGACTTTGCAAATTTTGCCTTTGCAACAGAGACTCAGTTCTTGCCTCGAAAACCCACAACGTTGTCGCAGATGTGCTTTCCAGGAGGCTAGATGAATGATACCAGGACTTTTATTATAAACTGAAATGGACTATAATTCACAGTTAATTATTTATGTAAAAGTTCAGGATCGTGATTTCTGTATGGTTGTAAATTCTGTAAAATGATAAGGTAAGGTATATTATTGATTAGTAGATGATAAGGTAAAGTATTGTATTGATTATTAAATGATAAGGTAATGTATATTATTGATTAGTAGATGAAAAGGTAAAGTATGGTATTGATTATTAAATGATAAGGTAAGGATTTGGTTGAAATTTAGTAAAAATGTGGAAGGTAAAATGTTATGAGAAAAAAAAAAGTTTAAGCTATTGCAGCTGTTTGTTCAGGAGGAAAAATGTGTTTCCCCTCCCAAACAAACCTAAGTAAGGGGGGAGGTCTGTAGCGTTCTCCTTTAAATGAGGTCATGGCTCAGGTTTAGTTAGAGTGAGTCATGCATATTTATGTTGCTGAGAGGCGGAGCCAAGAGGCAGAGAATAAGAGGCAGAGCCTGAGGGGGAGGAGATCAGATCAGAGTTTTGGAAGGAGTTTGATTAGCAGAGTTCAGAGATTTATGTGATTGTGATTAGACGGATGAAAATATAGTAGGAGATCTGAGAAGTGATTGACCAGTGACTGGAAGGGAGAAGGAATAGAACTGAATATTATAATACTGAAACAAATAAGCAAATAAACTAAAGATCTTTCTATTTCATTAAAGAGTGGACCTGATTCTTTCTAAAGGAGTTATGGGGATCTAGGGATCTCCTGGTGGCAGCAGTGGAAGAAAGGAAAGAGTTCAGTTTTGCCCTGGTGTGCTCTGAGGTCTGAGTCTAGGTGGACAGACCAAGGCACGAGTGAGTCCAACGCCACATAGGTTCCAGAGGTGTGGGATCCAAAAAGGGTCAAATCGCGACAGCTTCCACCCACACTCCCCCCACAAGATGGAGGAAGAAGCAAGCGAAGGTTCGGGTCAGCTGAATGCTGTGCTTACTCAAGTGCAGTTTCTTACACAAATGGTGGCACAGCTTCAGCAGCAACAACTGCAATCCCAAGCCAACGCTGCTTCCCAGGTCAAGTGCCCTGTGCTTCCTCCAGAAAAGTTTGGAGGAAAGGTGGAGGAGTTTCCAGCATTCGTGGCACAGTGTAAACTGTATATTGAGCTGCGTGCCAGAGACTTTCCCACGGACAAAACCAAGGTATGCTTCATAGTCAGCCTTCTCAAGGGACTTCCTACGGGGATCCGGTGCTGTTTCACAAAGGATGTGTCAATGAAACAGCGGTCGGCTCCAGAATTGACCATGGCGTAAATAAACAGCCAGCGTCCATCTGGCAAGCAAAGTTTCACGGGTACGAGGAATGGACCCGGGATGTTAACATAGGGTTCAGGGGACCCAGCTAAGTGCCCCACGTCTGGGGTCCACTCAGACATGGGGCAAATCTTTTACTGATGGTGGTAGCGCGGAGCCGGGGTTACGCCGCTTAACCAAGCAGCCGGAAGTGAAGTGTCCTGCTCCCCCACAGTACAGGCAGAGATTCTGGGAGCGGCGTCGTGTTTTTTCCTCAGGGGTGAGGCGTGGCAGAGCAGCCCCTAACTGCATGGGCTCAGAATCTTCTTGTCTAGTGTTGGTGGGCGTCGGGGGTGGCTGCGAGGGACGGGAACTGCCCTGTGCTAGGCGTCGGCTCTCCAGGTGGCCATCAATGCGAAGGCATAGAGTGATTAGTTCTTGCAGCGTATTGGGTCGATCTACACATGCCAGCTCATCTAGGATCCCATCAGCCAACCCCTCCATATATTGGTCCATGAGAGCTGCCTCATTCCAGAGCAAGTCTTGAGCCAAGAGTCTAAACTCAGTGGAATACTGAGAAACTGAACACTTACCCTGTTTCAGGGTCCGAATTTTCCTATTGGCAGTAGCAGCTTGCAAGGGATTAGCAAAAGCTGCTGAAATATGGTCCAAAAAACCCTGGTAATTGGTTAACAGGGGTGAAGGAGCAAGGAGTAGAAGAGTAGCCCATTTAGCTGCCTGTCCCTTGAGAAGGCTGACTATGAAGCATACCTTGGTTTTGTCCATGGGAAAGTCTCTGGCACGCAGCTCAATATACAGTTTACACTGTGCCAGGAATGCTGGAAACTCCTCCACCTTTCCCCCAAACTTTTCTGGAGGAAGCACAGGACACTTGACCTCGGTGGCAGCATCAGCCTGAGATTGCAGTTGTTGCTGCTGAAGCTGTGCCACCATTTGTGTAAGAAACTGCACCTGAGTAAGCACCGCATTCAGCTGACCAGAGCCTTCGCTTGCCTCCATCTTGTGGAGAGAGTGTGGGGGTGGAAGCAATCTGTCACATTCCCGGGGGTTTCAACAGCAAAGTCCAATAAGCCAGTCCAATATCAGAAGTTCAGAGGATGCAGAGCCGATACCAAAATGCCAAAGCCAAATCACAAACCATAATCCAAGGTCAGGGTCCAAAGCCAAATCACACAATGTGGTCCGGGGTCAGAGTCCAAAGCCAAGGGTCCAGAGAACAAGGTTCAAGGTAGTCAGGAGCGTGGATGCGAGCCAGAGTATTGACTTGTTTTTTCCATGAGCTTCCCAGCCGTCTGGGAGCTGATTATATAGCAAAACAGTCATTGAACTGCTGGAAGCCTTTCATCCTGTTAAAACTCAGAACTAGCTGACCTGATGTTTCTGCGGGCAGCATTCAGGCGATCCTCTGACCTTTGCATCATAAGTCTTTGCCGAAGTCTAGCCCTCACCCTGGCTACTGGGGGAGGAGAATCTGGTGGCGATTCAGCTGTCTGTGCTTCTAATCGCTCAGCATTCTCCTCAGCTGTAGTTAACCCTTCAGGTTCCGGATCTTCGGCTGAACTCATGACACCCGTTTACATTGGAGAGGGCATCGAGGCATGCTCTGGAATGAGTTCAATGGAGTTGTCAGTTCAAATTTGGGTGCGCCCCCAGACGTACTGTTGATCCACAGTTGATCCACTTGGGTGGAAATGACTTGGCCAAAAGGAGTGGCAAGTCTATAGTGCTGGATATTTTGTGGGACCTTCAGTGCTGGAAGGCCAAGCACCCATCATCAAGAGTGGTTTGGTTCACAATGATCCCCTGACATGTTTGGAGGGCCGAATGCGATCCAAGTTGTTTAAATAGGGCCTGTAGGAAGGCTAATAAAGAAGTTTGCCAGGCATTCAAAACAGGCTGGGTTCGGTAACTGGACAGACAGAAATCCGTTTGAACTGGCCCGAGCTGTACAGAGGTGATGGGGTTCATTTATCTCAGACTGGTTTAAAAATTTTCCTGAGTGATTTGTACAGGTGCCTTCGTGCAAAATTCTCAGCTTGTGGGGGGGGGGGTGAGTCATACAGTAGCTAGACTTGCCCATTCCGTGGCGGGTAGTGTGGAAGGAACTAGGATCGGTGAGAGCCCATGGAACACAATGGAAGTGATAACACATCCAACCTTGAGGCGCTGCAGATTGTGGTGTTACAGTGCCGGGAGGAAGGACAGGCTGGGGCCCCCACTGGGCTGAGGGCCACCAATGAGCAGGGGCTTACAGGCCCGAGGGGGGTTGATATTTCACTGGCTGGGGTCATGCTGTTTTAAAGACTGAGTGACAACGGGGCATGGGACTCACCCATATAAGGTTGGGGAGGGGGTCCTGTGAGACCTTCGGCTCCAAACCTGTTTCCCGCACTACAGCAGGCCCCTGATTTTCTGTAGGCAAGAAGTTACCTGAGGTTCTAAATAAAGTGTGGCCCTAGTTTACCCCATCAACTGCATCTCACCTCTTTATTCCGGGGTGGGAGGACAATGTATTTTGCTTAACTGGTGAATAGGATACGTTTTCATACAGACCTGGCTGCTTGCCCTAAATTAGCTTCTAACAGACATTCAGTATATTGCTGTTTAAAATCTCCTTGATTAGGCACAATCTACGTGTTCAGGTTGTCCCCTTTTTACACCCACCTCGATCATTTCAACATTTTAATATGTCAAAGTTTTATTTTGTTTATAAATAATCTGAAACTCAGTGACCTTGAGAACTGAATTTCAGAGCAGATAACTGTGCTTATAATTTTTTCCAGCTCTGGCAAGAAAATATTGCTTAACAATTAGGTATGGAATGAAACAATCAGTACTGCTGAAAAAACTCTGTATGGTGTACTTAACAGTATATACTAAAGATGGGCACAAACCAAAAAACAAACTAGGAAGTTCATCAAAAAATGCTGGTTTGTTGGTTCGGGCTCAACAAAAGTGATGAACCAAAACAAACTGAACCAACAAATGTTTTTAGCAATTTTTGGTTTGTTTGGTTCATTTGCCCATTTTCTCCCCCACCCCACCCCCAACAGCCTGCTCCTGTCAACCAGAAGCACTCGGCAACCCTGGGAAGGGCCTAGAGACTACTGGATTGACAGATTAGGCAGCCAAACATGTGGCTCAAAGGGGTCTGGGGGAGTTGCTTGTTCTTATTTATAAGACTGGTCCCATCACCTCAGGGCAAATAGAAGGGGAAGATATGGAGGCAGTGACAGATTTTACTTTCTTGGGCTCCATGATCACTGCAGATGGTGACAGCAGCCACGAAATTAAAAGACGCCTGCTTCTTGGGAGGAAAGCGATGACAAACCTAGACAGCATCTTCAAAAGCAGAGACATCACCTTGCCGACAAAAGTCCGCATAGTCAAAGCTATGGTTTTTCCTGTAGTGATGTATGGAAGCGAGAGCTGGACCATAAAGAAAGCTGACCGCCGAAGAATTGATGCTTTTGAATTGTGGTGCTGGAGGAGGCTCTTGAGAGTCCCCTGGACTGCAAGGAGAACAAACCTATCCATTCTAAAGGAAATCAACCCTGAGTGCTCACTGGAAGGACAGATCCTGAAGCTGAGGCTCCAATACTTTGGCCATCTCATGAGAAGAGACCCTGATGTTGGGAAAGTGTGAGTGCAAGAGGAGAAGGGGACGACAGAGGATGAGATGGTTGGACAGTGTCATCGAAGCTACCAACATGAATTTGACCCAACTCCGGGAGGCAGTGGAAGACAGGAGGGCCTGGCGTGCTCTGGTCCATGGGGTCACGAAGAGTCGGACACGACTAAACAACAACAATTTATAAGACTGATTCACAGGAGCCATTTTCACCTCAGAGCCACTTTTGCTAACCAGAGGAACCTTTCTACCTCAGAAACAGGTTAGCTCAGATCTCCCTTGTCAGGCAGCCTGTCTCTCCACCACTGCCCTGCTGGCCACACAATAATCTCTGTACCTCAGCTCAAATTTCCAGTGTGGCAATGTCCATGGGGTTTGGGGAAAGGGCACTGTCCTAGAATGGCAGAAGAGTCTGTAAGTCTCTTTAAGAAACAGTCACAGCTGATAAGAGTTGCAGGTATATAAACTAGCAGTGAGGGAGTGATTACTGCTTGAGAACCCAGGTCAGCACCAATTGAGTAGGAGAAGGATTCCATAACACGAGTGTTTCAGATTCTTTTCCAGGGGATATGTACAACTAATTAGTAGTTTGGTACCTGGTTATTGTGTGAGTTTTAATAAACATTGCTAATGGTGTAATCTTAGTTCCAGAGATTATTATACACACTGGATAGATTCTTGATAAAGGCCATGATATGAGCAAGGTATTATGTGAAAAATAAGAAGCTTGGAGCTCATTGAGATTGCCGGTGTTTCAAGCATGATCAGGAACTGAATATGGACTTTTGTGATATTACACACCATGAATGCTTCATTCCTAATGTGTGATGTAAGTATTGGTTGATATGCATACTATACTTTGTAGTTGTTCTGCACTATTGATATATACTGCGAGGTGGTGGAGTTATAAAAAAAAGTACATTCTTCTTGTTAGACACATTTAATATGCTTGTTGTATTGAGTATTACATTATTGTATATAGTGTTAAGCACACCATATGAAGAAAATGTTGTTTGCAACTTGGGTTTTTTACATCAAGAATGGGCAATCTCTCGACATCTGGAGGTCACATCAACCCATCCCTAGACCTTGGAGCACTGCACCCACTGCTGCAAACTCTCTTTTTTCTTGTAGAAATTTTCAGTTTTTTAACTGAAACAGCCCCACTGCACCTTTTTCTGGGAAATTTTAAAGAGTCAATGGCCAAAATCTTTCAGCATAGTTATGTCTGCATAAGTCTAATGGTATAACTTTTGGAGATAAAGTGCTTGAAATCAGGAAACCATGGCAGACATTACCATGGTAGTCATACAGCTCAGTAAAAAATGGATCATGTATATGGTGATTTCTTAGGTAAAGGTAAAGGTTCCCCTTGACAATTTGTCTAGTCGTGTTCGACTCTAGGGGGCAGTGCTCATCCCCGTTTCCAAGCCATAGAGCCAGCGTTTGTCCGAAGACAATCTTCCGTGGTCACATGGCCAGTGCGACTTAGACACGGAACACTGTTACCTTCCCACCGAGGTGGTCCCTATTTATCTACTCGCATTTGCATGCTTTCGAACCGCTAGGTTGGCGGGAGCTGGGACAAGCGACGGGCGCTCACTCCGTCGCATGGATTCGATCTTACAGCTGCAGATCTATAGACCTTACAGCACAGAGGCTTCTGCGGTTTAACCCGCAGCGCCACCACGTCCCACAGTGATTTCTTAACTGAAAGCAAAATTGCACTGTTAGTATTGCACTAGATTAACTATCCAATTTAAAAAATATTTTTTGGGATTGCAAGGGGCTTGAGATGACTGTTGAGCCCTCAAAACATGGAAAAATAGCCCCTAAAATGATTTCCTGAATCAACATGTTTTTAAAATCATTTTTAAAGTTTGAGGTGAACTATACAGGTGCTGGGGGGCAAGGATGATGAGAGGATACATTTGAGTTTTAAAGGCTGCAAGCAGTTCAAAGGTCCATCAAAGGTTTACTTCAAATTTCAGAGGAAAGACTTTACTGCCTGCATCTATTTGTCTGGATTCTGGCAGTTATAATCACCTGTTAAGTAGTTTATTTACTGAAGGTTTGCACGAGTTATGGCCAATGAGAGTAAGCTATAATTTTTTTTATTTCCAGTCATAGCCAATGGGAGGTACAGACTTCTGGCTTTCTAAATCTTGATCCACTTTAGCCTGAGGTCTGATGGAATGGCTACAATTCAGCTATAGATTTTTAACATGTAACTTAAATTCGCCCAGTCTATTAGTCACAGAGACTAAATTCAAAACAGATGGGAAACAGGGGCTGTAATACAAATAACTTTTCCAGAATTCAATAATGATTTTGACAAAAACTAAATGTTCAGCAAATGAAGTCACTATTTAGTCTTTAATCAGTAGCAACAATTGACCTGCAAGGTTGATATTTTTACTTGCTGGATGCAAAACTCCCATGTCTTTAGTGAGAAATATGTGCATGTTGGGGCAGCATTAAACATAAAAAAACTGTCAATATTTTAAAACACACATACACGCACACAAATGTAGCCATCCTTAATGCCATTAACACTGAGGTAGTCACATGAAGATCAAGCTATCTCTTCACAATCTTGTGGTTCACACCTGTTTCAGAAACCTCCTAATCAGAACAGATTGCTATTTTGCTCTATATGTTCTTCTTTGGATCTGAAAGATGATCCCTTTAATTTGTGGACTGAATTTTCTTTTTCTTTTGGATGAAATATTAGATTTCCAGTACTACAGACATCTGCTTTTCTGTTTTCCTCCTGAGATTCCCTTCCTCCCTTCTTCATCTACTGAGAACCACCCAAAATATGAAACAGGGATTCTTATAAAGACATGTGTGCTCAAATCTGTTATTTATAGGGAGCTGCTGCTTTTGTGCCTAGTGATTGCCTTTCTGAGTTTGTCTGATGTAATAAGTTGCTTCCCTTCTTGGATGCATACCTTAATGTGGTGAAGGGGTTTGTATATCTCAATGAAGCCAAGAACAATGCTGTCAGGAGGCCAGAATCCATTACAAGCTTGGACTCCTAGCAGTATCACCCAAGATGGAACGTCACAGCTGAGACATCAGACTAAGGTGCGTTGACCCTTTTCAAGGCAGCTACTGGACAGCAGCAGTAGCTGAACATGAAACTCAAACTAACTTTTTAGTTAGTACTGTGCAATTGTGGCAATGGTAAATCCCTCTTGAACGTTCCTTACCATGAAAGTCTTATGATGAGACAATCCAAAATGAAACAAGAGATAGTGCTGGAAGATGAGACTCCCAGGTCACAAAAGCACTCAATCGGCTAATGGGGAGGAGCAATGGACAACTACAAAATAGCTCTGCCACTATTGACACAACTAGATTAAAGCCAAAAGGACATCTAAGTGGCTGATGTGCACAAAAGTGAAAGGAAAGTCCAATGCTGTACAACACATACAATTGGAATGTGGTGTGTAAGAAGATTGAATCAAGGTAAACTGGAAACCATAAAGTAAGGAATGGAATTTTTAAATATTGCAGTGCTTGGTATCAATGAACTAGATTGGGTTGGAATGGGACATCTACTCTGAAATGACAAAATCAGAAAAAAAGGCAAGATGTAAAAGCAAGATGTAGCACAGGGAGTTATGGGTTATAATGCAATATTTGACTGAATAATATCAATCAGGCTCCATAGAAAATCTATCAACACAAATATCATTCAGTTCTGTGCTCCAACTACCAATGCTGAAAAAGATAAAATTAAAAACTTTTATGCAAGCATGCAAGAGGAAATTGATCACACACCAAAACAAGTCATGCTTATAATCATAGGTGACTGCAATGCAAATGTAGGGATCAAAGGAGAACCAAATGTTGCTGGAAAAATTGGCCTAGGGGAGAGAAATGAAGCAAGAGAATGATTTATCAAGTTCCGTGAAGCCAACAATTTGTTTGTTGCAAATACATGCTTAAAAAAACTGAACAGATGGCTATATATGTGGACATAACCAGATGGACAATATAGAAACCACATAGATTATGTAATTGGGAGCAGGAAGTGAAGAAGCTATATTCTCTCTGCCAAAACAATACCAGGAGCCAATTTGGTACTAATCATGAATTAGTACTATACAATTATACTATACAGTGAAGCTGAAAAAGAACTAAACGAACTAAAACAATTGTAAGCTAAATGAACTGTAGTGTCAAAATATACTTCAAACAACATTCCTCATTAATTTAAAGTCCATATAAGGAACACATTTGTATTACTAAACTCAGTTGACTGTGAATCAGAAAAACAGTGGATTGAAACCAGAGATATCATTTGGGGAAAAAGCGAAAATACAATTCCTGTAGTAAAAAGGAAAAACAATCTAGATGGATGACAGAAGAAAAACTTAAAATTACAACTAACAGATGAGAAGCAAAAGTACATTGACAGAAATAGGATCTGAACTCTAAATGCAGTTTTTGAACAACTGTCACATAGATAAAAGAAAACTACTACGGCAACCACTGAAAATGTCCGCTGGCTACTGGAGCACACCAAAGAGTTTCAGAAGAAGATCCATTAATGCTTGAAAGACTACAGCAAAGCCTTTGACTGTATAGATCATAAGAAACCATGGGTTGTGCTGAAACAAATGGGTGTACCTCAGCACTTGATTTGTCTGATGCATAACTTGTATTGTGGACATGAAGCAACTGTTAGGACAGAATGTGAACAAACAGAATAGTTTCCTATTAGCAAAGGCGTCAGGCAAAGGGGCATTTTAACCCCTTACTTCTTCAATCTGTTTGCAGAACATATTGAATGGAAAAACAGACTAGATTCACATAACGGAGAAGTGAAAATTAGTGGAAGAAATATCAATAATTTAAGATACGTAGATGACACCAGAAAGCAGCAATGACTTGAAACAAATTTTAGTGAAATTGAAAGAAGAAAGTGCCAAAGTCGAACTGCAGCTGAACATCAAGAAGACCAAAATCATGACGACACAAAAGTTACATAAATTTAATGTCAACAATGAAGAAATTGAAAAATTGAGATTCTGTATACCTTGCTTCAACCATCAATCCAAATGGAGATGGCAGCTAAAAAATCAGAAGAAGGCTGAGAATCAGAAGGGCAGCAACAAAGAAACTATAAAAGATCATCAAGTGTCAGGATGTGTCACTGGAGACCAGGATCAAGATCATATGTACTCTTGCATTGCTGATCACCATGTATGGGTGTGAAAGCTTGTATGGGTGTGAAAAATCTTTTCCCCAGATTTAAATCCTCAATAACAGCTCTAAATAGTTGTAGATCATTCAGAAACTGGCAGTGTTATTGACTGTAACTATATTACAGCCTTTATTCATTCATTTTTTAAAGAAAACAACAAACCTGCCATTCATTAGTTTACTGATCATGTTCAATCTGTCTTGTTTTCTAGCTATGTTATGTTAGATCTTATTGAAACCAAAGTGTGTTCTGAATTTAATAGGACCAAAGAGAAATGGTTTCTAATTTTTTGAAGTTCTCTTTGTGTTTTGCTAGGGGGAAAAACAACTCTGGTACAATACAGATAGCAGGAGTGTGATGTCATTCAGAAAGAATATGCTTATTTTTAAAGATCCTATTGGGATTCCCTGGTATATGTAGAACCACTCAGATTGGTGCTCACATCTGACAGAGCTGAGTGCCTGTGAGACTTAAAAGAGGTTTCACTTGTCTCTTATGTTATTGGTAAGTGTATGTATCAGTGAGATCAGAAAACTCTTATGCATTCTCTTTTTAAACATGTCCCAACAAGAAGTCTGTTATATTTCTGTTAGTGGTAGTATATTTGGTTACCTTTTATGTCAATGCCAGCTGGGAACTCCTTCCATGAAAGAGGATCCTAGGATTTGCTTCAGGCTAGAACTCAGCCATAAACATGTTGTTTTAAGAACGTCATTTAAATTTTCTGCAAAACCAGAGAGCTGAGTTAGCCATGCTCTGTTTATTTGTAATCTATTTTCTGTCACCTTGTTACAAAATTAATCTACAACCTCTTTTGTGACCGTGTTCCTAAGAATGGACATCTAACAAACATAGCCAAATAGTAGAATAGTGCATTTCCCCCACTTAAGATCTGTTTGGTGCTTACTGCTTCCTTGTCCTAGCCTCAGTGAGGAAATGAACAATCAATTCTTCCTTCTTATATCTTTCTTAATGTTTGAACCAGAACAAAGCAGTATCCTCAGCTTTTTCTTTACCACAAAGGTATTCAGTTGCTAGTTCCTTTCACCATAGGATTTCCTCTCAGACTGTTTAACAGTTTTGGCAGTTGAAACCTATGATTCTCATCTAATGTGGTATCACATGGTTGGCTGAAAATGTGGCTGGCCTCATCAAAAAACAGAGCAAACAGATTACAACCAAATATTCCTACCGTGTTTCCCCAAAAATAAGACAGAGACTTATATTAATTTTTGCTCCAAAAAACACATTAGGGCTTATTTTCAGGGGATGTCTTATTTTAATTTTTTTCATGTACAACAACCTACATTTATTCAAATACAGTTATGTCATCTTCTGGTTGCTGCACAGTGCTGCACAATCTTGGAGGGCGGGGTTTCACTTAACTGGGGCTTATTTTTGGGTGGGGCTTATATTACGAGCATCTTGAAAAATCATACTAGGGCTTATTTTCGGGTTAGGTCTTATTTTTGGGGAAGCAGGGTATAATCTGAGAAGTTAGTACATTCTGCTGTGCTGAACAAGCAAGAATAGAAGTTAGGGCCATCTATTTAAATTGTTTGTCCAAGTCAACAGTTCTATGTGTTTTGCTAATCACATTAACCAATAATTCTGTGCCAGTCTCAATGAAACTACAGAATTCTTAGACTGGTACTGAGAAACAAGCAAAGAATGAGGCTCTATGTATGAGATCACTCACACATATTAGTGATCACTACTGTGCTATACCCCATTCCAGGCATTATATACTTACCTACTTATTTCTGAAAATATTTCTGCTCTATATATTGAAAGATCTGCGGGCAGGGTACAATAAATACTATCACATTATATGAAATAAATATAATTAAAATTCAAAAGGTAGGAGAAAGCAAAAAAGACCAATGTGGCTTCACAAAAAGCTCAGAGAGGACTTGAAAAAAGGACACATATAGAAAGTGGAAGGAAGACCAGGCTAGAAAATACAGACAAGTAGCAAAGAATTGCATTAGGAAGGCAAAAGCTAAGCATGAGCTGAGGTTAGCAAGAGATGCTAAAAGCAACAAAAAAAGCATTCTTCAGGAACGTGCGTAGCAAAAGACAGAGAAAAGAAACAGCTACTCAGTGGGGATGGGAAAAGTCTGACGTGCTCAATTCCTACTTCAGTTCACTCTTCTTCCATAAGTCAGTCTATGCTCCTTTAGGCAAATGTGAAGTACAAAGGAAGGGGATAGGATTGCAGCTTGAATTTGATACACAAATAGTTAAGGAGTATCTTACTACTTTAAATGGGTTCAAATCCCTGGGGCTGGATAGACTACATCCAAGGATATTAGTAGTAACTTTATTATGGTCAAAGACCAGTAAGATATTGAAGGAACTGGCTGAAGAGATTGCAGAAGCACTGTCTATTATAATCTTCAAATCCTGGAGGATGGGTGAAGTGCTGGATGATTGAGGAGGGCTAACATTGTCCCTATCTTCAAAAAGGGCAAGAAGGAAGAACCTGGGAACTTCAGAGCAGTCAGCTTGATATCAATCCTGGGGAAAATTCTGGAGCAGATTAAAAAGCAGTCACTCTGCAAGCACCTGGAAAACAATGCAGTTATAACTAGAAGCCAACATGGATTTGTCAAGAACAAATCTTGCCAGACTAATATTATCTCATTTTTAGATCATGTAACCTCTCTGGTAAATGGTGGAAATGCTGTAGATGTAATATATCTTGACTTCAGCAAAGCCTTTGACAACGTGTCCCATTATATTATGATTAGCAACTTAACTATGTGTGGGCTGGATAGAACAAGTGTCAGGTGAATATACAGCTGGTTACAGAATAGTACTCAGAGAGTGCTTATCAATGAGTGATTCCTTATCATACTGGGAGGAGATAAAAAGTGGGGTACCACAAGGCTCAGCCCTGGGCCCAGTACTCTTCAACATTTTTATTAATGACTTGGATGAGAGAGTGCAGGGAATGTATTCTCAAAGGCTTTCACGGCCAGGATCCGATGGTTGTTGTAGGTTTTTCGGGCTGTTTGGCCATGTTCTGGAGGTTTTTCTTCCTATCGTTTCACCAGTCCCTGTGGCCAGCATCTTCAGAGGACAGGAGTTAGAACTCTGTCTGTGTTCTGGTGAAGTGTAGCCATTGAAAACATCAGCACAGCTTCAACAAAAAAGAAGAAAGTCTAAAACTCAACAAAGCCTGGCTCCCAGCACTGAAAAATACAGCTTGCAAAAAGGTCAACGAACTCTACCCAGCCACAAGGACCGGTGATCACTGCACACAATAGACTAGCTAACGACACCCATCAATCACAGTGAGAGATAATCTCCCCCCTTGTCACAACAATACACCCATAACAAAAAAACACCCTGATCACCATAATCACCCAATCTCCTGAAAAGGACAAAAAGCTGATCCCACAGCTACAAATACTCAACTATCACACACACTACACCAGAACACAGACAGAGTTCTAACTCCTGTCCTCTGAAGATGCCGGCCACAGAGACTGGCAAAACGTTTGGAAGAAAAACCTCCAGAACACATCCAAACAGACCGAAAAACCTACAACAACCACCAGTGCAGGGAATACTTACCAAATTTGTGGATGAGTAAAACTGAGTAGAATAGCTAACACCTTGGAAGACATGAACAAAATTCAAAGAGAAATTGATTGGCTTGAGCACAGGGCTGAAAACAACAGAATGAAATTTATTAGGGATAAGTGCAAAGTTCTACACCTAAGGGAAAAAAACCAAATGCACAGTTACAAGATGGGGGGATACTTGGCTCAGTAATATTACAAATGAAAAGGATCTTGGAATTGTAGATTGGAAGCTGAATTGTAGATTGGAAGCCAACAGTGTGATATGGATGCAAAAGAGGCCAATGCTATTTCAGGATGTATTAACAACTCCTGCAAAGTACTATTTCCCACCACCACCATTTGGCACTGGTTAGACCTCATCTAAAGTATTGTGTCCAGTTCTGGATGCTGTACTTTAAGAAGGACACCAACAAAGTGGAGCATGTTCAGAGGAAGGCAACAAGAATGATCAGGGGACTGGAAACCAAGCCCTATGAGGAAAGAACTGGGAAAGAACTTGTTAACAGAAGAAGATATGATAGCATTTGTCAAATACCTGAAAGGTAGTCATACAGAGGAGGGGCAGGATCATCCCAGAGTACAGGACACATAACAATTTATTTATTTTTATTTATTTATTTATTTATTTATTTATTTATTTTATTCGATTTTTATCCCGCCCTTTTAGACAAAGTCTACTCAGGGCGGGTTCCATAAACATTAAATATAAAAACACTAGAACAATTAAAATTAAAATAAAACAGTTCAAAACAATAATATTAATATTAATAATACTCAAGATGGAGAAAAAACAAAAATTATAATAAAATAAAATCAAATATTGACAGGAGGGAAGGCCTGCCTGAAGAGCCAAGTTTTTAATTGGCTCTTAAAAACACCCAGCGAGGGAGCCAGGTGGATCTCTGATGGAAGGTTATTCCAAAGCCGAGGGGCCACTGCCGAGAAGGCTCGGTTTCTTGTTCTTTCTTTCCGGGCCTCTCTCGGCGTTAAGCCCCTCAGCCGTCCCTCCTGGCTATGACAGGTGATTCGGGTAGAACTAGGTGGGAGAAGGCGATCTGCCAGGTATCGAGGTCCTAAACCGTTTAGGGCTTTATACGTCATCATCAACATTTTGAAATCAATGCGGAAGCGAATGGGCAGCCAATGCAAGGCAGCCAGAGTGGGAGAGATATGTTGGTATTTTCTCACCCCACTAAGAAGTCTGGCCGCCGCATTCTGCACCATTTGAATCTTCCGCAACAATCTCAAAGGTAGCCCCACGTAGAGCGCATTACAGTGATCTAATCTCGAGATTACAAGCGCATGGACAAGAGTGGTGAGGGCCCCACCATCAAGATAGGGTCGCAGCTGGGCAATCCGCCTAAGATGGAAATAGGCGGAGCGGGCCACGGATGCCACCTGGGTTTCCATGGTAAGCGCTGGGTCCAGATGTATCCCCAAGGTGCGCACCTCACTCTTTGCGGTGAGAGTCACCCCCCCCAAAGAGAGGGAGTTTCCCAAACCGCCAACGGAGGGGCCACCCACCCTCAAGACCTCCGTCTTGTCCGGGTTCAACCTCAACCCATTCAGCTGCATCCATTGCAGCATGGCCTCCAGACAGCGCTCAAGGGACGAAACGGCATCCACTGAGGTAGGTGAAAAGGAGATGTAGAGCTGGGTGTCATCAGCATACTGATGGCACGAAGCCCCACACCCCCTGATGACCCCTCCCAGCGGCCTCATATAGATGTTAAACAGCATTGGGGAGAGGATCGACCCCTGCGGAACCCCACAATTGAGACTCCACGGGGCTGAAACACTCTCCCCAAGCTGTACTCTCTGGGGACGGTCCTCCAAGAGGGATCGGAGCCAGGCAAGCGCCAGGCCACCGATTCCTAGCTCGGAGAGCCTCCCCAGGAGGATACCGTGGTCGACGGTATCAAAGGCGGCTGAGATATAGAGGAGGACCAACAAGGACATTTTGCCCCGGTCAGCCTCCCTGAACAGGTCATCCAACAGTGCGACCAGTGCCATTTCCGTGCCATGACGCGGCCTGAAGCCCGACTGGAATGGATCCAGGGCATTGGTTTCATCCAGAAGAGCCTGAAGCTGATCAGCCACCACCCTCTCCACCACTTTGCTGAGGAAAGAAACATTGGCAACGGGCCTATAATTGCCAATATCGTCCGCCGCCAAATTTGGTTTCTTCCTAATGGGCCTAATGAGTGTCTCCTTGAGAGCAAGGGGAACCTTGCCCTCCTGGAGAGACCCATTAATTATTTCTGTGGCCCATTCCGTTGTTAGAGGCCTGGCTGCTTTGATTAGCCAGGCCGGGCAAGGGTCAAGGGAGGAGGTGGTGGCCCGACAGCGATCGAGCGCTTTGTCCACCGTGTCTGGGGTCACAGGCTGAAAGCATTCAAATCTCACCGGGCAGGACGGAGCGCTGGACATCTCTGCTCGATCCACTGTATTTAAAAAAGGAGAAAGATCCCGGCGGAGGGTCTCCACTTTAGATTTAAAAAATGCTGCAAATTGGTCAGGTGAGATATTAGTAGGAGGCCTATCACCTAGACCAATTCTGGATAGATCGCGAACTATACGGAAAAGTTCCGCCTGCTGATTTGAAGCTTCGCTTATCCGGTTAGCGATGTGTGATTGTCTAGCAGCCCGCACCTTAGCCAGGTAGCGGTTAGTTGCAATCCTGACAGCTTCCACAATGTGTCCTGTACTCAATTTACAGGAAGCCAAATTTAGGCTGAATATCAGGAAAAAGTTCTTAACTGTAAGAGCAGTTTGACAATGAACCAATTGCCTCGGGAGGTCGTAAGTGCTCCAACACTGGAAGCATTCAAGAGAAAATTGGACAACCATCTGTCAGATCTGCTTTGATTTGCATTCCTGCCTTGAGCAGGGTGTTGGACTCGATGGCCCTTCCAATTCCATTTTTCTATTATTCTAATTACAAATGGCTTCCTTCTCTGAGGTTTTTGATAGCAGTCCTGTTGTTTTATGTTACTTGTTGTAAACTGCCTAGAGTCGCCTTGGCTGCCAGATGGGTGGTATATAAATCAATCAAATAAATAAATAAATACATAAATAAATAAATAAAATTAAATAAGTGGGACGTGGTGGCGCTGCGGGTTAAACCGCAGAAGCCTCTGTGCTGCAGGGTCAGAAGACCAGCAGTCGTAAGATCGAATCCACGCGACGGAGTGAGCTCCCGTTGCTTTGTCCCAGCTCCTCGCCAACCTAGCAGTTCGAAAGCATGCAAATGCGAGTAGATAAATTGGTACCACCTCGGTGGGAAGGTAAACAGCGTTCCGTGTCAAGTCGCGCTGGCCACGTGACAACGGAAACTGTCTTCGGACAAACGCTGGCTCTACGGCTTGGAAACGGGGATGAGCACCGCCCCCTAGAGTCAGACACGACTGGACTAAATGTCAAGGGGAACCTTTACCTTTACCTTAAAATTAAATAAATGAACAAATGAATGAATAAATAAACAAATAAAGTCCTGAGCCTGCTTAAAGATAACCTCCCAATCTTAAACAACTAGCGATACTACATAGATACAGAAACAGAATCAAAATACTGCTACAAACCTAGATGTCAACTATGTCCTCGCATCTACTCTGGCAACACTATGATAGATTCCAGCAATGTCATCCACAATATCAGGGGCTCATTTATTTTTTCATCTTCTTTTTGCTACGATAAGATTCACTCTCAGAAGAGTGGGCCCATTTTTTGTATTTTCTTTTGGTTTGGTTTGGTTTTTGGTTTGGTTTTTGGGTTTTTGTTTTTGTTTTTGTTTTTTCTATATAATAAGTAATTTGAATTAAGGAAAAGATACAGTATACTGCTGCTGAAAGTGATACAACTGAACCTACTCCTACTAAAGCCCAATATAATCCCTATAGACTGCAACCACTGAGGCAATAGGAAAGGCTCATACTGAAGTCAATGTGCTCTCTCTCCCCCCCCTCTCTCTGTGTCCTTTCAGCCACTCTGCCAGCCATTTCATGCTGCTACAGATTGAAGGGAAAGACTTGTGCCTTTGTTTTAAGATAGTCTTTTTGCTTTCTAGGATGTTCTCTTTTTTTGTTCTCTCACTCAGCTTAGTTTACTAAAGTTTACTGGAATATTATTACAACACTAGGATTGTGTGTGTGCTTATATGTGTGATTGGAAAAGGATTATTATTATGTGTGGTATGAGACGATAGGTCAAACAATTAGCCCTTCCCCTAGGCCATAGCCTTTAGCATTTCCCCCTATTTAGGAATGTGGTTTTTAAAATAAGAACTCTGAAAATATAAAGATAACGTCATGACCTGGGGCCAGAGTAAGTTGGAATGCCTACTGAAGAGTACAGGCTAGGTCAATCTGTATGCCATTCTATCAGATACAGAGTGGGTGAGGGGTTTCTGGACAATCCTAATATATGCATCTATAAATATCCAAATAGCAGTATGCTTGCCATGTAGAAAAACCACCAGCTGCAATTTAACTTCCAGTACATTTTCAGCTAGGTGGCGGGGACTCCTGAAATATGATTCCATACAATGAACTGGATCCCAAAACATCTATTAAACATTGTGCAATACAACCTCTTGTACAATGACAGCACAAGGTGATAACTTGTAAAATGCAACATTATAATAACAGGTCCTTAAAATCAAAGGTGAAACCAGCAGTAATTTCAGTTGGGGAAGAAGGCAAATATAAGCCCTTTTTGGGGAACAGTGTCTTAGAGACTAGGGATCTAATCAGGATCTAGTATCAGAATTTTATAGCTTCCAGAGGTAAAAAGTACTGACGAAGGAACAATGCCAAGAATTATTTTTCAGGAAGCAAAAATACCTGGAAGATGAGCTGTGACTTGAAGGAGACCCAACAGTGCAAGACCAACTTGAAAAGCTATAAAGAAGCACTACAGCACCATTAGGAAGGAAACATGGGTAAGCGCAATGCTAGCTGTAAAAATTCCATCTAGCATGCTTTGTATTTGCATTGACCAAAGCTGGTCAATCAAGCATTGAAGAGGTCACTACTATCTAGAACAGATTATTTATCACCAGAATTTCTCAAAAGCAAACAACTTTACAGGTATGTGACAGGAAGAATAGAATTGATATTCCTCATATCCCATTATGCTAAGAAGTTAGACTGAGGCCCTGACCTCTTTTACTATTACTTTTGTTTATTGTTGTTTACCACTTTAAACATCTAAATGAAGTAACTGAAATAACAGCTGCCTGATGATATATGAAGCAGACTTTTAGCAAACTGAGACTTCATTGGATGACTCTGGGACTGAGTGCTAACGAGCAGGCCTGCAGAGTTTATAACAGGCAGCTGTTTAGATTCTTTCCTCTCAGAGGGAGTGAACTTTCAAATAAAACAAAAGGAACCTAAAGGTCTGGGGAAAAAACACCAGCCGACTGCAGGGACCAATAGATAACCAGAACTCCAGTATTCCCCAACAACCCATGTCTCAGCAGGCTTGGAGTTATCTGAAACTAGTGGATCTGCCAGAGCAACATGGAGCTACTTTTAAATCTTTCACTATAAGGAAAGTTGGTGTTTTGACAATTAGTGATTGCTATCTGGTGACTAGCTGGAATTAGGAGAATATTTGTCTTGGATCTGACAAAAGATTTACTGACCATCTACTTAAAGATACCATGTTTTACTTTTCCCCCTTCCCTTCTCTTCCCTTCCCTTTCCTACCCCTTTCCCCCCTTTCCCTCTTTTTCTTTTCTACCTAATGCTTAGCTTCTTAACAGTATATATTGGTTTGTGCCAGGGAGTTTTACTGTTAATCAATCTACTTTATTTAATTTTGATCAAGATATACTGGGCCAAAAGCAACAGAATGAAATTCAACAGGGAGAAGTGTGAAGTACTGCACCTCGGAAAAAGAAACCAATTGCACAGTTACAAGATGGGAGATACCTGGGTCAGCAAAACTACGAGCGAGAAGGATCTTGGAATTGTCGTAGATCACAAGCTAAATATGAGCCAACAGTGTGGTGTGGCTACAAAAAAGGCAAATGCTATTTTAGGCTGCATTAATAGAAGTATAATTTCCAAATCCCATGAGGTGCTAGTCCCCCTCTGTGGAGATCGCCCTTGTGGCTGTGTTTGTTGTGGCCCTCACAAAGGTTCTCTCCCTCTTGGTTTCTCTCGCTGTCACCAGGTATTATTTTCTTAATACCACCTCTGAGTGTTAGACACATATGCTGCCACATGCAAGGCTTATTGAACTACAGAATCAGTTGGTTTGAATAACAGATAACCTTTTATTATTAATCATTTCACAAAGAAAATCACGTAGTCACTGTAACAGGGGTTTGACTAAGTTTGGATAGGACGGGACATATATTCAGGCTTGTGTTATGTATTTTCAATCACTTAATATCTATATTATTCTAGGTGTTCTCATTCCTGCTTGTTCATTCTAATAACCTTGTTCTTAATTCACTTTCCTAACTCTCTATTCAGATCACTCTAATTCTTCTCTTCTCTCTAAGCTCCAACTTCTCAACTTTCTCTCTCAGGTTCCAACTGTCTAACTGTCCCTTTGGTTCCGCACCTCCTGCTCTATCCTTGGCTCCTCCCTCTAGAGCTCCTGTGACTGACAGGCAGGAATGACGTCACCTGTAGGCATTTCGCCACACACCTTCCCCCTTAAAAGGTTTGTTTCAGGGAGCAAAACTTAAAGTAGTTTGCTCCATGAACAACATAAAACAGTTTTCAACATGTATTAATAATATTAATAATACTTTACATTTTAAAATCACATTTATACTTACTTAAATAGTGCTGTGTAACTCATTCAACATCTGTATTTTCATTGCTTACCATTAGTTCATTTCGCAGAAAGTTTCAATCACAGTTGTACTTGCTTATCTTTATTTATACATTTCATAACTAAACATATTATCACTTTTTATCACATTTTAAGTTCTTTTTTCTTCTTTTCCGTTCCTCAGTCTTCTGGTACTCTCGAGAGTGCGTCAGCTACTACGTTTTGAGTCCCTTTGACACTCTGTACCTCGAAGTCGAAGTCTTGCAGCAGTAGGGCCCACCTCAATAGCTTGCTATTGTTCGCCCTTATAGTTCTCAGCCACAGCAGTGGGGAATGGTCGGTACAAAGGACAAAATGTCTGCCCCATATGTAGGGTTTAAGTTTCCGTAGCGACCATATGATCGCCAAGCATTCGCGCTCTATGGTAGACAGATGTTTCTCACCCGCCTGCAGCTTCTTGCTTAGGTACGCCACTGGATGATGGTCTCCGTTGTGGTCCCTCTGGCTCAGCACGGCTCCCAACCCGACGTTGGACGCATCTGTAGACACGGTGAACTCACGCTGGAAATCTGGGGCTCTCAGCACAGGACCGGTCATCAACACCTCCTTCAGCTTCCCAAACGCTTCCTCGCAGTCGCTCGTCCACTGGATACTTTCTGCTTTCTTTTTGTGGGTCAGGTCTGATATGGGGCGGCTATATTTGGGTTCACCTCTCCCTTCCCAATAAGGTAATTCATGTTTTTCGTTGTCTGCTTCCCTCATGGCGAATAAGACAACGTTTTCCCTCCTGTAGTATGGTTTTATCATATTTACGTGAACCACCCTTCGCCCAGTCTCTCCCTCCTCCTGGATTATATACTTTGTTTCACTCATTTTGGAGATTATTCTGTAAGGGCCCGCCCAGTTTAGTTGTAATTTATTCCCTTTGATGGGTTTTAGCATCAGAGCCTCATCTCCAGGGTTGAATGCTCTCTCTCGGGCCTTTCTGTCGTACCATACTTTTTGTTTTTGCTGATGGCCTTGCAAATTCTCTGCTGCTATCTCCAGAGATTTTTGCAGGGTATGTCTAGCCTGTCTATGCAGGCTCTCCCCTCCTCTTTTGGGATTTGTCAATGTTTCCCTGTACAACAAGTCTTTTTCTATCATGTACCTCTCAGGGTTCTCAGGGCTTACTGGCCTCTCGCTGACCATTTTAAAGCATAACTCCAGGGTAGGATCTGCTTTTTGTTCCATTTTAAAGGTACTCTCTTGTGGGTTCCTCATGACTATTAATTCAGCTATTTTATCTGTTCCATTTTCATTGGTGTTACTGAGGAGCTCCCCTTTTTCCTCAGAGGTTAAGGTTGTTTCTTTGATTTCTTTTTGGGACCGGGTATTTATTAAAACCCTCTTAACGTGTTCAGTTAAGTTTAGCCCAATTAAGCAAGGCGTAGGAAGTTGATTTGAAATTCCTACCCTCCACCAGCCTGTCCACTCTTGATACTTCACTGGTATCCTTGCCACTGGTAGAGAAATTGTTTCTTCTCCTATCCCTTTAACCTTCAGATTTTCCCCTTGTATCACATACTCTGGTGGGATTATCTCTGGGTGGCATACTGTCACCTGTGAGCATGAGTCCTTTAGTGCCAAATATTTAATTTTATTTATAAAGATATTATCGCCAGAACATCTAACAAGCTGTTCCTGGTCATTTTCCATTGTATAGCATTGGAGAATTTTAGCCACTGGGAGTTGTGATTCTTGCTGCTCTGGGCCCTCTGCTCTAGCAGTAATTGGTGTTGCTATGGAGCCCTCCCCAACAGCTGTCCCTGTGGGTGCCTCATTTGTTGTATGCAGTATACTTTCTTAGGCAAATTCCCATTTTGTTGCTCACAATTTCTGTTTTTAGCACATTGTGCTATAAAGTGATTTCTTCCACCACACCCATAACAGGTTCTAGGGGTTTTTGATTCCATACTTGGGAATGGGAATCTATCTCCCTTTCCTTCCCAATTCCTGTATTTCTGCTGGTTCTGCTCTGAGGTTTTGCCCTTAAAATGGTTTCCAACTGCCTGTTGGTTCCTGAGGTACTCTCTGGGTTCCTTTTTTCTATCCTCCCAGTTTTTTCTTCCAACTTTTACCTCAGAATATCTTGGGTTTCTTATATGTGTTATATGGTCCGCCATTTCACTGGCTTCCCTAATATTTTTCAGCTTTTTATCTGTCACCAGATACCTCAGTTCCCCAGGTAGAACTGAGAAGAATTGTTCAAGCCCTATTATATTTTTCATTTCCTCTAGGGTCTTAACTTCTGCCTGCTCCAGCCATTTGTCAAGATATCTATTCATTTTTGCTCCCAGTTGGGAGTAGGATTCATCTGGCTTTTTGATCAATCCCCTAAATTTCCGTCTTAGATTTTCTGCATTGATGCCAAAGTGTAGGAAGACCATCTTTTTGTATTCTTGGTAGTCCCTAGCTACCTCTACTGGCATCTGGGCATAGATTTCGGCCATTTCACCTCTAATCTGAGACCTCATCACTACCATTCGTTCTGGCCCCTCCACACCGAAGTCCCAGCACGAGCGTTCGAACAGGATCATGAAGGCTTCAGGGTTATCGCCTGTCCTATATATAGGGAACTTCTTAAGGTCTGCTTTCGATAAGCGTCCCCCCTCAGAATTTGTGTTGGTGTTATTATTATTATTAGCTTGGGCTTCTGCTAGCTCCATTCGCCTCATTTCCAACTGAAAATTTATTTCTCTTTCCCTCAGGGCAATCTCTTGGGCTGCAGTCTGAAAATTTAGTTCTTTTTCCCTCAGGGCAATTTCTTGGGCTGCAGTCTCCCTTTCTCTCTCTCTTTCTTGGGCTCTAGCTTTAAATTCTAGCTCTTTTAATTTAAATGTCTGCTCCTTTTCAAATTTCCATTTTTGATACTCTAGTGAAATAGATTCTCTCCTTGAGACAACTACTTCTTCCCTTGAGGCGTTTTCCTCCCTGAGGCCTCGCCCCTTGAGGCAGTTTCCTCCCTTGAGGTATTACCCTCCTGGATTACAATTCCATCATCCTCCAGCTCTAAGATTCCCTCCTCACGAGGTAAATCTTGTGGCTTTGATGAGGCTTCTTTTGCCACCTTTCCTTTCTTGGTAGGCATCTTTATTAATGATTTGTTTGGATCCCTAAAGACAAGCCTCAATTCAAACGGCTTTTTTCCTTTCTTGAGTTAGAGAGAGAGTGATACTGTTTCTATTAGCTTTTCGCTGGCAGCTACTGAGTTTTTTTGGTTACACTGTTTTTCTCCTCTGGCCCTCAGCCAGTCCCTTGGCCTGATACAAAGTCTCTTTTTGCTCTTGGCCACAGAGAATAAACAGAAATATTTGCCTTTAGAAATGGTCCCAGCCCTTACTGTTCAATCACCTCAGTTCTCTGTCCCCTCGGCCTCCACTTGTCCCTGCAATGCTCACTTAGAGCTTGGGTCCCAAGCTAGCCTGGACTTCACTTCACACGTGAGGTAATTTGAAACCCCCTTGAATTTTCCCTCAGAGCTTTGCTTTACTATTTCAGTCTTTCTACGTTGTGTGACCTGGAGTCCCTAAGTTATTCCCTAAACAGAGGGTTCACTACTCCTTCACACACGTCTCTGACTGATTAATAGTTCTCCTTAGCTCTCAAAATTCAATGGCTTTTCTTGCTGGACTATGATTTCTTTTGGCTCACTGGATTTTTACTTGAATCCCTTCACTTGTGGAATTCACATCTCTTGTGGGGATTCACTTCGGATTCCACACCGCTTGTGGGGATTCACTTCGGCTCCCACACCGCTTGTGGGGATTCACTTCGGATCCCACACCTTGTGGGGATTCACTTCGGTTCCCACACCGCTGCCACCACTTGTGGAGATCGCCCTTGTGGCTGTGTTTGTTGTGGCCCTCACAAAGGTTCTCTCCCTCTTGGTTTCTCTCGCTGTCACCAGGTATTATTTTCTTAATACCACCTCTGAGTGTTAGACACATATGCTGCCACATGCAAGGCTTATTGAACTACAGAATCAGTTGGTTTGAATAACAGATAACCTTTTATTATTAATCATTTCACAAAAAAAATCACGTAGTCACTGTAACAGGGGTTTGACTAAGTTTGGATAGGACGGGACATATATTCAGGCTTGTGTTATGTATTTTCAATCACTTAATATCTATATTATTCTAGGTGTTCTCATTCCTGCTTGTTCATTCTAATAACCTTGTTCTTAATTCACTTTCCTAACTCTCTATTCAGATCACTCTAATTCTTCTCTTCTCTCTAAGCTCCAACTTCTCAACTTTCTCTCTCAGGTTCCAACTGTCTAACTGTCCCTTTGGTTCCGCACCTCCTGCTCTATCCTTGGCTCCTCCCTCTAGAGCTCCTGTGACTGACAGGCAGGAATGACATCACCTGTAGGCATTTCGCCACACCCTCTATTCAGCACTGGTTAGGCCTCACCTTGAGTATTGTGTCCAGTTCTGGACACCACACTTCAAGAAGGATGCTAACAAATTGGAACAAGTTCAGAGGAGGGCAACAAGGATGATCAGGGGGCTGGAAACCAAGTATTATGAGGAAAGGCTGAAAGAATTGGGCATGTTTAGCCTGGAGAAAAGAAGACTGAGGGGTGATATGATAGCACTTTTCAAATATTTGAAAAGCTGTCATACAGAGGAGGGGCAAGATCTCGATCATCCCAGAGTGCAGGACTCTCAACAAGAGGCTCAAGTTAAAGGAAGCCAGATTTCGGTTGAATATCAGGAAAAACTTCCTAACTGTTAGAGCAGTACGACAGTGGAACCAGTTACCTTGGGAGTTGGTGAGTGCTCCAACACTGGAGGCATTCAAGAAAAACTTAGATAATCACCTGGCAGATATGCTTTGATTGTATTCCTGTGTTGAGCAGGTGGTTGGACTTGATGGCCTTGTAGGCCCCTTCCAACTTCACTTTTCTATGATTCTATGATCTATGATTTTGGTACCAGAAAGGGCTTTAACAGATTTTAAAAAAAAAAAAAAAAAAAGGAGGCAAATTTTTTTTACCAACTTCATGCTCCTAAGATTGTTGATCTTGAAGGTAAATCTTTATTGCCTCCCAACCTAACTTAGACTGGTCAATTGACCACAGATATGCAAGATATGAGATGCAACAGGTGCTGAGGAGATGAAGCTAATAAAGCTATTTCTTTATGAATCTCATAAGTTAATAACCACACTAATAGAGTTAGGCAAGCTACCCAATAACATTAATGAACAAGTTGATCTAGGCATTGTAACCGCTCAAGTTATCTCTTTTAGTCGGAAAAAATCCTTTAAGAACTAAACTGAAAGTACACTCCAAAAGGAAATTATTCATAATCCTACAAACAAACAAAAAGAAAATTCCAAGGGGTGGGGTAATAAAGAGAAAAAAAACAGGGAAAATGTTTAGAATCCTAATTGGCCTTTAAAAAAGACATATAAGATTAATTACTATAGCTTGCCAAAACTTCTGGAGGAAAAATCTAAAAAGAGTAAAAAAGCGTCCAGATCTAAGAGAAAGACCAAAAAGCCAAGTAACAAGGCTCCCATAGATACACATCTTATTATCAACTCCTCCCTCACAGGGGATATTAAAGACATGGTGGGGCGAGATCCATGGGATGATGCCTTAAATAGTAACAGCAAGAAGGGTGACGAATCACCTCCACAACTAACAAAGCAAAACCCCAATATCAACTGGGAGCTAAGAATTTTTACTCATACCTTAGTGTTCTATGGCTATCCAAAACAAAGGGGAATGCTCTTGCAGAATGTCGGGTCCGCTGGCGTGCGTCGCCATTGCAGACCTTCTTTCCCTTCCCCCACAGAAGCAGCACGAGACGCAAGAAGCGCACACTTGCCCGAGGGGTGGGGGAGCGTCCATAAAAGGATGCTTCCCCACGTGTTCAGCCTCTTTCCAAGGCTTTTGTTCCCAACAGCGGCTGTGTAGCGTGCTGAAGGAATTGTTAGCTGCCAGGGAGAGAGTGGAGAGGACGACGTTGGGGGGGTGCATCAGCACTCCCCGAGGTTTGGATAAGAGTGGGATCAGTTAGGATCCCCAGTCTGGCCCCTTATTGTTCAGTTTAAAAATAATAATTAATTAATTAATTATTATTTAAATTAATTATAATTTATTCATATTAATTAACTTTAAATTAGATTATTAGAAAGTGGGGTTGGGGGCAGCTTTGGGGCCCCTGGGACTTTGTCCCCTGGCTGGGGGCAACGGCTTAGGGGTCTGGTAAGGGGACTTCCCCCTCCCACAGATAGATGGGAAAGATAATTTAAATAAATAAAAATAAGAGTAATCAAGGGGAAGATTGGTCAGGGTTGCTTTTATTTGAAGTGGTAGGTTGTGTTTGGAGGGGTGATTTGGGTAATTGATATTCATGATAGAGAAAATAAATAAATATTAAGTGAAAGATATTTTGTGGGGAATTTATTTTTATTGTCTGTACTAGGCTGCTGTACACTGATAGACAGATCATAGTGAATAGAGGGTATTTTACCTCAGCTTGGTGGGGTCAGTTGTAATGAATTGGACATTGTGTGTGGATTGAGAGGAGCATGCCTCCCAAGAAAGGACAGGGTGTTGGCAAGGGAAAGCAACCTAAAAACACTTCCCCTCCAGCGTTGTCATCATCTTCTGATGAAGAGGGATGGCCAGTCTGGAAGGAGCTTCATACAAAGATAGCTGCTCTGGAGAAGCAAAGGGCAGAACATGAAGAAAGAGAGACCAGGGAAGACCAGCCGAGGTGATCGGCGAGAGAGTCTAAAGCACATAAAAGAGCAAAACTCCAGGGCTTAGCTGATGACCTTTTGTCCCATCTTGCATCCTTAGAAAATGATAGGCAAAGTGCATCTGGACCGGCAGTAACCACAGGGGATTGGCGTTCAGCAGAAGTGGAAGGTACAACCGACGAGGGACGTGCAGCTCGATTGTGTAAATCCACTAGAAGGAAAGAAGCCCTGAGATGCAATGCACTGGCTGAGGCCAGATCTGATGGGGAGTTGCCTTCCACAAGCTCAAATGCAGTTGGGAGTTGTGTGCCAGGTGAGCTTGCCATTGCACCAGACACAGGTGGGGCACTAACAGTGTGGCCTTTGGGGGTTGGATCACAGTGGTCCAGTCAGTCTGGGGTAGGTTCACATTGGTCCAGTCAGGCTGGGCTACAAGTAGGCACAGGCACACAAGGTGGGTCAATTGGGCTGGGCGCTTACCAAGGACCAATTCCTGATACTTGGTGGCCTCCTTGCCAGGCACCATCTTTCTCCAACCAGTCAGGGCCTGCCACTGGTGTTGGAGTGTGGCCCTACCCCTCGGTTCCAGACACAGGATATAATTCTGCTCCCCTTAAGGCCTTGCCTTTTGGGGATTACTCCCTCCCAATGAGCGATCACTTGACTCCGGCTAAGAAGGAAAAAATCTGAGAGGGTTATTTTGTGGACATCTTTGATTTATTAAATAGAAATGTGGATGCTAAGGAAATTAAGAAGACAAGGTTGAGAAGGAAAGGAGTAGGCGCAAAAAACCCGATCGCTCCTGGGCCAATTGGCTGCCAGGTTTTTTTATCTATTCCAGAGTCATAGTTAAGGCACAGTCATGGTGGGCCTTGTCACTAATACAGTACTTAGACCTTATTTATAGGGCCTATCCTGATTTTCCGGGTCACACATGGTTGGCCTATGAGGAAAATTTCTGTATGAGGGCAGCAATTCACACCAACATGCAATGGGACCAACCACACCCGGGGCTTTGGCTACAAACCATGATGCCAGCACATCCGGCACAGGGTGAAAGGTTCAATAGTGGTCATCTTATTAGGAAGGCAGTCCAAGCAAACATTCCCCGTGCTGTAGCGGGGCAAGTGGTTCAACCCTGCCTGCTCTGCTGGGAGTTTAATGCACGAGGTTCCTGCTCCAGAAAGCCTTGCCATTATATGCATGAGTGTTCTACCTGTGGAGGATCACACCCCAGTTCAAGATGTTTTTAAGGGAAGACCTCCAAAGGGGGAGGCAAGGACCAGAATTTTGGGAAGAAGCCTAATGGACCCTCAGGTGTGGCAAAAGGGGCCCAGCCCCATTAGGTTAGATATTTTGGCTCATTTGCTGCCTGGATACCCGAGGAGGGAAGATGCAGCATATTTGTTTGATGGTTTTCAATTTGGTTTTCACATACCAGTTACAGGCGAACGTAAGGCAATGTTCGCCAGGAACTTGAAGTCGGTACTAGGAATGAAGGTCATTGTTAGGGAAAAAATAGATAAGAAAGTTAGAGAGGGTAGAGTGTTAGGCCCTTTCCTCAATCTGTCAGTGCCAAATCTCCGGTGTGGGTGATCACGGAACAAAGGAAGGCTAATTGCCTTAGAACAAAGGAGTCGACGACATGGATGTCCAAACCAGCGGAACCCTGCAGGCAACGCCCTGAGAGCTCTTTTTATTGACTTAGCATGAGTTACATAGTATGTTGTTAGAATTCAGATAGGATACTAGTTACCTAATCGCAACTAGGACTGGCTGAAATAACTCTTTGATCTTATGCTCTACCTCTAAGTGAAAGGGCAGAATAAGGGGTTACCCTGCCTGCTGGCAGCTGCCACTTCCTGCCAGGAGTGTATGCATGTCACTGGAACAGAATGCAGCTACAACCTTTAAACAAAAGTTTCCCACATTCCCCCTTTTTCTTTTTTTTCTTTTTAAGCAAAGGCATATATTCTTTCATATATTTGCGAACTACATATAAATCTTTTCGGCAAAGGCCTAAAGGCGAAGCTTTGAAAAAGGTAGTTATTATGGAAAAGAAGGTTGGTATACATTGAATAAAACAACAGCAACATATAAGGAGTATGAGAAGCATAATTGCATGAATGAGAACACAACACAACAGCATCACAAAGTTAGCATTCAGCTGCAAGATAATGGCTGCTAGAAAAGTTTCAGGAGTTTCCGGGATCTGCTGCTGATTTAGAGTTCTTTTTGCATCAGCACTCAGCGTCTTTATCATCCCCCAAGTAACTTTGGGCTGAGTTCCTTCAGGTTGGGCCAGGCACTTCCGGCGAAGTGCAGTCATCTGGTCCCGCTCCAGAGCCATTGCTGGGTTGAATTCCAGAATCAGATCCTGCAGGTTGCGATGCCAACTCATTCTTCCCACGAAATGGCCTCACACACCGAGCCGGGATCCACAAAGGACCTGTGGGAGTAAGCACAGCAGCATAGCCACGACCCCATGTTAGTAAAGGGGCTGGACCCTCCCACTGAGGGTCAGGAGGTTGCTTATAAGTCACCAGCAGCCATTCCATGGGGATTTCTTTACGAAACTGTTTCTCTACTGGCGACAACCTATGCTGACCTGCAGATACAGTTAAATGATTTAATGTGAACAATGCTATTGATAGTACATCTGTAACATCTTGGGGCTTAATCCCTCTGTTTTTTGTTTGTTTTGAAAGGAGAAATTTAAGAGAGCGGTGTGCTCGTTCTACAATAGCCTGTCCTGTGCAGTTATAAGGAATACCATGGGAAAGTTGAAAGTCCCATTCATTGCAGAAAGTGGTAAAGGCATGAGAGGTATAGGCAGGGCCATTGTCTGTTTTTAAGGCTTGAGGCCAGCCCATAATTGCAAACGTACGTAAACAATGTTGCATGACATGGTGAGAGGTCTCGCCACGAAGAAGGGTAGCCCAGATGTATCCTGAATGAGTATCAATAGTTAGATGAACATAAGAAAGAGGAGCAAGGGTAGGAACATGAGTGACATCCATTTGCCAAAGCTGATTGGCATCCGTTCCTCATGGGTTAACAGCATCAAAAGGAAAGGAAATGAGAGACATGGAACAGGAAGAGCAAGAGGAGACGATGTCTCAAGCTTGAGAAAGCGGAATAGAAAATTGCTTATGGAGTTGTTTAGCACTCTGATGAAAAAAGGAATGTCTGTCAATAGGATTAGAAAAGAGGGGACACAAGGAACGAAGAGCAGAGTCTGCACGACGATTTCCCTCCGAGATAGCATCTTGAAATCCAGTATGAGATCAGATGTGAGCTGCAAAAAAAGGTTGTAATCTGGTAGCAAGGAGGTTTTTTAAAGTCAAAAACAGGGAAAGTAAGGAGAAGTCAAGAGCAGGAGAAAGATAGGCATGTGACAAATGAGTGATAAGGTTAAATACATATTGAGTGTCTAGAATGAGATTTAAAGGTTGATCTTGAAACATTTGAAAGGCAAGGACGACAGCCGCCAGTTCTCAACGTTGACCAGAGATTTGAATAGAAGTAAAAAGGGTTTTCCAGGTTCCGGGAGGTTGCTGAAAGGTAACCACACCTCTGGTAGGCGCACCATCGGTAAAAACAGTTAGAGCATCAGGGAGAGGAGTAGCAGAAAAAAGAGAGGAAAAGCGAAAGGGTACTTGTTGAATGAATGTTAAGTGAGGGTCTTTAGGTGGATTAAAACGTATATCACCAATATAGTCTGAAAAAGCAATTTGACAAGTTAGTGACGTTGACATTAAATGATCATGGTCAGCTTTGGAAATAGGTAAGTAACAACACAGAAGATCCCAACCTGTGAGTTGTTTGGCACGATGATTACAAGGCACCTTTGATTACAAGGTCTGCAATCGCATTTAGAGTAGAGTAAACATTTCAGGGAGGAGTGTTAGATAAATAAAGCCATCCTGCTGCAGAAATGGCCTTGTCAGACTTCGGGCTACACAACAACCCAGTAGGCAGTTGGGGAGTGTTCAAGATAACCAGCTGCAAGGGACCAAAAGAAGGAATGCGGTCGACCATGGTACGTTGCAAGGCTGCATTAATTTGATGTATGGCATGTTTCATAGTCTTGGTGATGGGTATGGAGTCAGCAGGAGACTGATGTCCGCGGAGTGCATTAAACAAAGGCTGCAATTCATGAGTAAGAAGGCACAAAAATGGACGAGCCCAATTTAAGTGCCCGAGGAACTGTTGCAACTGCACTAATGTAAATTGAGATGGAGTTTTTGGTTCTGGTAAGAACGGAGATGATGTAGCTTGCAACAGTTTGTGCCCTAGATAAAGAAATGGAGGTGTGGTTTGTATCTTTTCTGGAGCTATGTGAAGGCCTTTTTTCTCTAAGCAGTTAGCTAGAGAATCATAGACAGTGGGGAGGGATTGCCCCGCCACCAATATATCATCCATGTAATGATATACAAGCAATTCAGGGTGTTCTAAGCGAAATTGCTGTAGGGCTAGATCCACAAAATGTTGACATAAAGTAGGGGAATTCAACATTCCCTGAGGCAAGACTTTGCACTGATATCTTTGAGTAGGATGGGAATTGTTGTACACAGGGACTGTAAAAGAAAATTTTTCCCTGTCTTGTGGTGCTAAAGGAATAGTGAAAAAACAGTCCTTGAGATCCACTATCATTAACTCATAGTGTTGGGGTATCAAATTTGGATTAGGTAAGCCGCATTGCAAAGGGCCCATAGGTTGAATGTGCTTGTTAACTTCCTGAAGGTCGTGTAGCAAATGCCACTTCCCAGATTTCTTTTTGATGGTGAAAATGGGGGTATTCCACGGACTGGTGGAATACTCTATATGTCCTTGATCTAATTGCTCCTTAACTAAGGTCTCCACTGCATGGAGCTTTTTTTTAGACAATGGCCATTGATCAACACAGACATGTGGTCCAGGGAGCCACATTAATGGCAAGGCTGTATCAGATTGCGTAGAGGCCTGTATTATAAATTTGTCTGCAATTTTGCATCGACCTTTTTCAAGAGATCCCAACCCCAGATGGAAAAGGGAATAGGCAGTGTCATGGTTTAGGTTATTAAGGCTAAAAGGTAATTTCTGAATGGGATTTGTAGTCATGGAACTGTGTAGAAGGAATCCATATTGGTCTGTGTTAGCATAACTAGATGCTTCGAGAATCTTTTTTCTCTTAGAGCTAGTTGGAATTTTCCATGAAGCAAGCTTGGCCAGAGACGATAAGGGTCAAGACACAACATCAGGAAGATGGTCAACATCCCATGGGAAATGGAGGTGGAGTGTGAAGAGACAGCCCTTCATCCTGATTGGGTTACGTCAGAGGAGAGTGAAGAAGAAGGGTGGTCCCAGCATGGAAGAAAAATGGAAGACTGAGATAGAGAAAAAACTTTTTTAACCTTTTGATTCTTGATTTGGATTTTAGGATGGACTTTTGAGTTCCAATTGCTATTTTGTTAGTATTATGCTAGAATGTAGTTCAGCGTAAGGATAGGGAAAGGGGGGCTATGCCTTGCCTGCCTTTCAAGCTATTTTTAGAGTTTTTTATTTTATTTTTGTAGCTGGAATTTGCTAAAGTTCTAACTGCTTTGATTTATGGAAATGTACTTGAATGCTATGCTTTGCAACAAACTGAATATCTCTAAATACTCTATTTTTCTAATAAAACAATAATTCTTAAAAGCTGATGTTTGGTCTCTTGAACAGCAAACCTGCACAATTATTTTTAGGCCACAGATGTGCTACTGGAGTCCATTTGTTCTTCTCTCTGGTAATTGCTAATTCGAACGGACTTGGGAAAAGGAGTAAGTGGTGCTGCCTGGCTGGGTACCGGACTCAGCTCAGCTGATTAAGGAGTACACTTGCCCCTGGAACCTCTCTGTTCAAGCCGCAGGAATCTCTTAGGAGACCTGTGAGCTGACATGGTGGCAGCGCTGTTACGGACCAGTTTATAGCCTACAAACTGGAGCTCTGATCACTGGTAGTGTGGCAGAGTGGTAAGGTTGCTTTCTGGCAGTGTGGATCAGAAATAGGCTCTTTGGAGTGATCTGTATCACACTGTGCAGCTGTAAGCAGCTAGCTAGTAGCTGAGGTGTCTTGTAACAAGGCCTTAGCTCAGGTGAAGCTGGTGAGAGACCAAACTAGAGATTCAGTTTGTCATTTCCATAAATGTGCAGAGAATAGTGGCAAGATTCCTGTGAATAAGCCATATTGCTCTGGCTTATGTCTGGTCAGCTTCGGCTAAGAGATAGACAGTTTCATTTTTCCTTTTCTGTGCTGTGCGAATTGCTTAAGCAAAAGCAACAGGCAGAGTAAGGGGAGCAAGGGATGAATCTTTACAGAAGTTCATCCCTCACTGAATTATATCATCCCAACATGTCTCAGAAAACGATAGACAGGGAGATAATGCAAGCCCTGGAAGACAGATTTATGACACAAGGCAGGAGAATGAGGAGAAGAGCCACAGGGATCTCTTTTCAACTACCCTATGGATTACAAAAGGACAGTTTAATGTCCAATTTACCTATGCAACCTGTTCGTCGCATGCTTGAAGAAGACCAGGACCGCACGTGGACCATGTTGCGAGACTAGGGAGAGAGGATGAAGGAGAAGACGGAAAAAGGGAACCTATTCCAGCACAGACAGGTGTTCCAGCAGCTACCGGGATCTCTGCAACCCCGGCTCCAGCAGCAGGAGCTGCTGTGGGAGCCGATACAGCGTCAGAAGGAGCCAGCATGAATCTTACTGACCAGAGAAGTCCTGAGTTACAACGGATGGATCAGCTTACGCTCATGATGACCGATTTCACCGCCTGTCAACGACAAACCATGAATGCTCAGCATGCCGGTGAGTTATTGAACAATCAATATAGACAGCAGAAGCTGCAGTTGCTTAGGAGGGAGGCCAGAGAGAGAGAAAATGCCAGAGATTCTCTAGACAGCTATGACAGAAAGAATTTGCCTTTTTTCCAAGAGGGTTCAGATGTTTTGGACTTCCTTACGAACTATGAGATGGCCTGTAAAGATTTACAAGTGCCAGTTCGTCTTTATGTTAAGCTTCTTCGCACACAAGTTACTGGACTGTTGGCTAAAATATTAGCACGCCAAGGTGATAGGGATATCTCCTGGCAGGAGTTCAAAGACATTGTTCATCAGAGATTCGGTTACACACCTGAGACACTCAGACAGCAGTTTAGAGGCATTAAAAAGAGCTACAAAGAGAGTTTTTCTGCCCTTGCAGACAAAATTGAGCAACTGGGAGAACAGTGGCTAGAGTCTACTGGAGCTAGAACTGTTGCTGACATGAAAAGAGTGTTTTTTACTGAAAATTTTATGAACTTAGTGCCAATGGAAATCAGAAGTACTTTGATGGAGAGAGATTACCCAGATTTACAAACTTTGGCTTTGAAAACAGATGAAATCCTTTCTTTTAAGAAGGATGAACGTGGTGCCAGGTATAAATCTAGTTCAGAAACCCCCAGAAAGTATACTGACTATCAGAAGCCTGCAAGGCCTGCATCTCAGGAAACCAGGCGTACTTCGTTTGGGGAGCAGCAGCCTCTGAGGTGTTTTGAATGTGGAGGAGAACATTTAAAAAGGGATTGTCCCAAACTGACTGTGCAAAGTAGTCAATCTCAGAAGACAGCTAGTAAAAACCCCACTCTGGCCTCACAACGCGTTAAACAAACCACTCCTAAAGTGAAATATTTTAGATCTACCCCACAGGAGAGCCAGCAATTTCAGACAGAAGGCAGTTCAGTTCATTTTTCTAACCAGCCAAGCCTTATGCCTTCACCGGGACAGGAAGGAGTTAACCTCACAGTTTCTCCTTCAACAGCCGCGGAGAGCAGAGGAATGCAGGCGGCCGTAAATCAGAATACTCCTAGGATATTGGGGCTGGAAATCTCTGAAACAACTGCAGAACCTGCTGAACAGACTGACAATGCAAATAAATTCACAGTGATGGATCCCAGTGTTCTAATTACTGAGGAGCAACTTCTTTGGAGTACAAATTTGTTTACTGAGTCGGTGCATCTTAAAACTTCTGATCAAGTTCTTACTTTAAATGCCCTTCGCGACAGTGCAGCCGATATCAGTTCTCTTTCGATTAAATTTATTGATCCTGAGTTGATTTTGACTAATTTGAGATGTCCTGTTAAGACTTATGACCCTAAAGGAACTGATGAAAAGTTTGTGCCTTTGGCGTATCTTCATTTGTCTTACAAGAACTGGTCTGGGTACAAGTATGTCCTTGTTCATGAGTCAACACCAGACTTTTTACTGGGTAATGATATTGCCTTCCTAGCTTATCAGAAAAGTTTGGTAACTCCGTCAATTCAAGTTGTAACACGTTCACAAAGCAAATTAGTTCAAGATGACGAACCTGATTTTTCCTCTGAGGACAGCTTAGATGAAAAACTGATGGAACAGCGGCCTCTTGTAACTAAAACTGATAATGCAGTCACTGATGAAATTGCTAACAACATTAAACCTGAAGATATTGTTATTGCATCAGGAACAGCTGAATTTAAGTCAAAGCAGGAATCTGATCCTACATTGACTGCTTTAAAGTCTCAGGCAGATAAATATGCTGTTCAACCTACCCAACAACAAGTTAGCTTTTTATGGGGACAGAATGGACTTTTGTATAGAGCTTATTCTCCCAAGGGCAAGTCGGAAGCGCAACCTGTTCAGCAGTTGATAGTGCCTAAAGAATACAGAGAAAAGATTTTAGAGATCACTCATAACAATCCCTGTAGTGGACACCAAGGATTTAAAAAGATTTGAGCAGAATCACTCAGCATTTTTACTGGCCTGGAATTTCAAAGACTGTTAAAGATTTTGTTTCTTCATGTGATCATTGCCAAAGAGTTGGTCACCAAACTGATCGTACCAAGGCCGAGGTACAGCCTGTAGCCATCACAGACCAGGTGTTCAAATGTTTGCAAATGGATGTATTAGGACCTTTTATTCCTACTAAGTCTAAGAAACGTTATATCCTTTCCTTCATCTGTCAAGCAAGCAGATGGATCGAGGCCTACCCTATCAGTAATGTGTCTGCCCAGACAATAGCACGTGTTGTGGTGGATTTGTGTTCACGTATTGGTATACCTTCTCAAATAGTTTGTGATCAAGCTGGTGCTTTCAAAAGTGAACTGATGAGGAAGATCTGTGAGATAAGCAATATTCAAATATCTTACAGCATCTCCCATCATCCTCAGTCCCACGGCCAAATTGAGAGAGGTCAACAAACCTTATTAAGGATAATTAAGACACTTGTTCAAGATTATGGGAAAAGCTGGAACGAACTTTTGCCTTATGCTTTGTTTGCTTATCGCAGTGCTCCACATGAATCATTGGGAGGATTTTCTCCAAGCGAGATTGTTTTTGGGAAAAATCTTCAAGGACCCTTGGATTTGTTGAAATCAGATTGGGAAGGAGTTGTACAGGGTAGTTCTGTACCTGTTGCTGATTTTGTTAGAAATCTTCAAGAGAAATTGTTACCTGTGAAAGATTTGGCTAAAGAGAACTTGTTGAAAGCTCAAGCTAAGCAAAAATATTTTCATGACAGAAAAGCCAGACACAGAGAATTTGCAGTAGGAGATTTGGTACTTGTTCTAAACCCACTCAGACCTTCTAAACTTGAAGTTGTCTGGGAAGGTCCTGGAACAATTGTCCAAAAATTGGGAAATGTCAATTACCTTGTCAAAATGCTTGATTCTGGTAAAAAAACCTGTTATGTATCATGTCCATAGTTTGAAATTGTATAGAGACAGATCTGCTATGGTTTTTCAATGTCATGCTGCATGTATGCAACTAGAACCGGATTAAGATGGTCTTTCCAGAATATATTGTGCGGATCAAGATGTGACAGATCGTTGAAACACTGTTAATGTTTCACTGTTTCTCTACTGAGAGATTATCTACTGTATTGGTTATTACTAACATGACTGTTTTCTATTTTTCAGATAGTAGAAGTGCTTAACCTAAAGCACAGTTCCCCAACCCCCGGTCCGCGGCCCGGCGCCGGTCCGTGGGCTTGCTGGAACTGGACCGCAGACATGAGTCTCTGCCCCCCCGCCCGGGGGGGGCGTGTCGCACTCCTAACCGTTCCCGCAGCATCCCTCGCAGTGCCCCTTCCCTGCGGGGAAGCCGCCGCGGGGCAGCCCGCCTGGGAAGTAGCGACGGCCAGCCACCGGGCTCAGCGCCGCCCCACCCAGGGCAAGCGGGTGGGGCGGTGGAGCGCGCGTGCGTTCCTGCTGTTTCCTGCCCGGCTGACTCTTCCCGGGCAGGAAAGATGGGCCGGGCCAGGCTGCACAGGGCACTGCTGCTCATCCACTTCTGAGGTTCCAGGAGGGTGGCTTCCCCGCGGCGGCCACCGCCGCATCCCCCAAGTGTGGCTCGCCTTCCGGGGCCTCCCATCAGAGCCTCGCTCCCGCCCTTGCAGCGGCAACTCCGTCGCTCATGGCGGCCCTGCCCGGCAGCCCTTGCCGCCGCCTCCTCCGGCAGGGAAAGCATCCCCCGCCGCCGGAGCCCCACTTCCTTTTCCCCTTGTTGGCTCGTCTTGGCCTGCCTGTTTCTCTCCTCCCCTCCTGTGAGGCACCCAGACTCCCGCCAGGTAGGAGCCCTTAGCCGCCCCCACCCAGCAGCCCTTGGCTCCCCCCCCCCGCTGGCCAGAAGTTTCCAAAGAAGGCAGTGCTGCGCACCAGGAGGGTTCGCTGCCCCAGCTCGCTGCCCTGCCCTTCTGGCCAGCCCGGGGTGGGTGGGTGGGGAAGAGCCAAGGGCTGCTGGGTGGGGGCGGCTAAGGGCTCCTACCCGGTGGGAGTCCGGGTGCCCCACAGGAGGGGAGGAGAGGGGAGAGAAACAGGCAGGGAAGGGGCTAGTTCCAGCTACTGCTGGAGCCCTAACCCGGGGGCGGGCAAGGGGCGGTGGGAGCACAGACAGGACCGAAGAGAACGAGCCTGTTTCTCTCCTCCCCTCCCGTGGGGCACCGGGACTCCCGCCAAAAGCAGACAAACAAGCAAACAAAAACCCACCACCATCGCCAGCAGCACGACTCTGCTTTCCTTCCTTTCCCCGCCCTCACCCCGGCCCAGCCCTACTGCCAGAGGAAATAGGTGGGTAAGCTCTGCTGGCTTGGCAAGGAGGAGGGCGCGGGTGGAGAAGACCTCTTACCGTTGCCCCTTTCAGGGGGTCGTTTCCCCTCCTCCCCGTGCATTAAATGTTTTTGGGGCGGGTGGGTTGGTTTGCCTCATCCTGGGGGAAAGCAAGCCCGTGTTGAGGTAGTGCCCCGCGCGGGGAGGGGGAGAACGTGTTGTGGCAGGGGAAGGAGCAGCCTGATGGAGGAAACAACATGGCATGATGCCCTTCCCCTCTCCTCTCCACCTTCGCTGCAGTTGCTCATGTTTTTTAGTTCAGGGAGAAGGTGCTTCCTAGTGGGTGGAGTGGGGGCTGACTGCTGCCGGCATGCATGTATATTTAGGCTCCGGGCTGCAGCAGCAGCTGTGCGCTTCCCGGGACCTCTTGCCGCCACCGACCTTCTCCTCTCGCCTTCCCTCCTCTCTGCTCCCCTCCCTCCACCCTCCCTGACTCAGGCAATGTCTGCCTGGAAGAGTTGGAGTTCTGGGGGAAAGGCGAGGAGGAGCTCCAGATCCGGGGAGTAGGGCTGGCGGAGGCCCGAGAGAACCTGCAGAGGTGTCAAAGAGTAAACATTTCTCTCTCTCTCTCTCTTCCCCCCCCCACTTCCCACACGCTTTCTGCTAAGTAATTCCAGCTGGAGGGAGAGTCCCCTCCTGACTTTCTTATCAAGCAGGAGGAGGAGGAGGGCAGGAAGGATGCCGCCGTCTCCTTTTGTGTCTCACCCCAAGTGGCACATACTTGTACCTGTGGAGAAAGAGGAGGGGAGTGAGAGGAATCGACCACATAAGGAAGGGATGGTGCTATTTCTGGGGGAAGCTGGAGGCAAGGGAGCCTCTGTTGAAGTGTGGCCTGTGAAAGACGGGTGGCGTAGTGGGGCTTTGGATGTTGTCAAGTGGAGGAGGATCCCAGACGCCAACGCCGCGCAGGGGTCGCCGTGTTTCCCAGCAGCTCCACGCCAGTGCCGCCGCCATCAGCAAGAGCAGGTTCGCTGAGGGGATTGGGAGGAGTGTGTGTGTGTCTGTGTGGTGAGGGGGAAAGGGATGCGGGGGGGAGAGATGGAGCGCTCAGCGGGAGAGAGCGCACGCACGCTGTGCAAACCTCCCTGCTGGGCGCGAGAGGCGGAGCCTCCTTTCCGCGGCCTGCGGTGGGGCCAGAGGCAGCCCGTCACAGAGTCTCCTTTTGTGAAGAATGCTGCAGGGCAAGGGGACGGCCGGCAGAAAGGCTGCTTGGCTCGGATCGCCTGCATGGGAGGCTCTGGCAGGCGAGGGTTGCGCTGGGCTTCTTGCATTGGCTTGCACGCTCCCAAATTACACAAGGGCTGTGCCGCGCTGCCATTTGCGCATGCGCCCGAGCACGGGGGTGCCCCGCCTTCACCAGCCGGTCCGCGAGGGGTGCCCCGCCTTCACCAGCTGGTCCGCAGACCGAAAAACGTTGGGGATCGCTGACCTAAAGAGTATATTTACATGCTGCTATTAGAATGTTTTCTACCTCAACGCTTTGCTAGATTAAATGCAACCTTGAATGTATCAATGTTAATCATTAGTATTTGCACTATGCAACCAGTTAATTACTGTTTATTACTGTAATTAGTAACCAAAAATGGAAACAAGATTACTGTTTCGGATTTTTGGAACTCCCAGTGGTAGCATGTCATGGTTTAGGTTATTAAGGCTAAAAGGTAATTTCTGAATGGGATTTGTAGTCATGGAACTGTGTAGAAGGAATCCATATTGGTCTGTGTTAGCATAACTAGATGCTTCGAGAATCTTTTTTCTCTTAGAGCTAGTTGGAATTTTCCATGAAGCAAGCTTGGCCAGAGACGATAAGGGTCAAGACACAACATCAGGAAGATGGTCAACATCCCATGGGAAATGGAGGTGGAGTGTGAAGAGACAGCCCTTCATCCTGATTGGGTTACGTCAGAGGAGAGTGAAGAAGAAGGGTGGTCCCAGCATGGAAGAAAAATGGAAGACTGAGATAGAGAAAAAACTTTTTTAACCTTTTGATTCTTGATTTGGATTTTAGGATGGACTTTTGAGTTCCAATTGCTATTTTGTTAGTATTATGCTAGAATGTAGTTCAGCGTAAGGTTAGGGAAAGGGGGGCTATGCCTTGCCTGCCTTTCAAGCTATTTTTAGAGTTTTTTATTTTATTTTTGTAGCTGGAATTTGCTAAAGTTCTAACTGCTTTGATTTATGGAAATGTACTTGAATGCTATGCTTTGCAACAAACTGAATATCTCTAAATACTCTATTTTTCTAATAAAACAATAATTCTTAAAAGCTGATGTTTGGTCTCTTGAACAGCAAACCTGCACAATTATTTTTAGGCCACAGATGTGCTACTGGAGTCCATTTGTTCTTCTCTCTGGTAATTGCTAATTCGAACGGACTTGGGAAAAGGAGTAAGTGGTGCTGCCTGGCTGGGTACCGGACTCAGCTCAGCTGATTAAGGAGTACACTTGCCCCTGGAACCTCTCTGTTCAAGCCGCAGGAATCTCTTAGGAGACCTGTGAGCTGACAGGCAGAATGTAAGGAGTGATTGTGATTTGTCTAGGAGAGTCACCTAGACTTTCCAGAACAATGGGCTGAAGGCTTTAATGGGCTTGCTCATAGCCTCCAACTCCCCAAATGTTGTGCACTGGCTGGGTGGGATAGCTTTCTGGCCAGTCTTTCTTTGTAATAACACTAACGTCAGTTCCCATATCAATCAGGCCATTAAGGACAAGCAATCCCATTTTAAGAGGGAGTCGGGGCTGTGAGTGCTCAATGGTAGTTAAGGCAGCAACTCGAGTAGAACCAAAAACCCCACTACGAGGGTTGGTAGAAGGACCCATCTGTGTTAATGGAAGCAACAAGAATTGAGCAATAGATTCACCTGCAGTAAGGACCTGTGGTATATTAGACCAGGTTTGAATAATTAGAGGTCCTTCAAAATCCCCATCAATGACGCTTGGTACAACAAGTAAACCCCGTGCAGAGATGCTAGAGCGGGGGAGAATGAGACCCATAGTGTCTTTGGGTATTGGTCCATGATGTGCTGTGTTGACTTTGTAGACAGCTAGAGGGAATTGATAGTCAACCTCTTCAGCTGTGATCAAATCATGACTGGCACTTTTAACAGTAGCAGGTCGGATTTCTTGAACTGGGGTAGTAGTTACTGAGTTCCCCTCACTTGACCCGGGGCTGGAGGACCACCCGACTTGGAGTTTCCCGGCATTGGAACAGACTGACATTGGCCCAGTGATAACCTTTCTGACACTGGGGGCAATTTTTAGAAGGGTGTTTATTATTTTGGGTGGTTTATCTACATTCCCGACTGAAGTGTCCTTCCTTGCCACAGGAAAAACATTTACGATCTCAGGTGGGTTCAAGGAGGTAGCCATGGCTGTGGTGAGAAGCTGTGTCTTGTGAGTTTCTGTCCCAATATTCTGACATAATTTGAGCATGGCAGCAATGTCAGTCTCTGGTTTATTGTAAATAGCCTGAAGGGCTGTTTTACAATCCATGTTAGCATTTTCAAATGCCAGCTGCTTCATCAAAATATCAGCAGCCTCAGTATTCTCCACCTGCCGTTCAATTGCTCTTTGCAATTTGTTAATGAAAGACATATAGTCCTCTGTATGACCCCGATGCAATTGGCAAAAGACCCTAAAGGGGTACCTTTGTCTGGGATTTTTTAACCAGGCTGCTCTAACAATGTCAGCCACTTGTGCCAATCCCCTGCTAGGGATGGTAATTTGCTGTGCTATGGTGACAAAGAGTCCTTCTCCAGTTAACATATCTGCAGACACAGCAATATTATTTTGTAAGTTATCCATGGCCAAAATGGCAGCAGCATCTTTCCATTCCTGCCAAAAAAGTACAAATTGTGCAGGAGAGAGCATAGCTTTAACCAAGACTTTCCAATCAGCTGGAATGAGGTTTCCATTTCCACGTAACCCATCAGCCAACCCGAGAGTGAAACTGCTATGGAGACCGTTTTCAACTACACTTTTTTTCAACTCTTTAAACATGGCAAGGGGAAGATTTTCATGAACACAGTATCCCTGATTGTTACAAACCACAGGAGAAACAGACATAAGGGGGAGGGCAGCAGCAACATCCTCCGGGTTTCCTTGGGCCATAACATCAGATAACATCTGCTGTACTGCTGAACGAGGAGGGGGAGAAGAGGGAGGAGGGGGAGGAGAAAGAGGAAAAGGGGCTGTTGCAAGAGCGGCAGGAGCTGCATAGGAAGGAAGATTGTTTCTATTTTCATGGAGATCTGGTGGCTTAGAGGGTGGCAAAATCTGAGGGGCTGTTGGAAGGTTAACTAAAGACTGGGCTAACAAAGGGTTCGCGATCTTTGAAATCGCATTCCAGCAAAGATGCCATGTATGGAGGACTTTAACTGGAGCAACAGGGTCCTTGTGAAGTTTATTTCCAATTTTATCCCAATCTGAAAGCTTAAGGCTGCCTCCTTCTGGGTACCATGAACAAAAAGTACCTATTTGCTTCAGTAAATCCTCTATTGAATCAGATACATCACGGTGACCTTCTTTATGAAGCAAATAAATCAAGTCTCATTTATGTTGTTTTTGAAGCAGTGTAAGAGTGTTTCCCATTTTTTAACTAAATACTTACCTGGGATCCGAAGGGCTACGCGTCTGTAGCCCTTGCCGGGCGAGGTGAGCTGTTTTGATTGCCTCAGGCAATGTTGATGACAGGTCCCTGTTTTAAGTCCCTGTTTGATGTCCCTGCTTGATGTCTCTGTTTGATGTCTCTGTTTGAGGTCTCTGTTCGGGCGCCAAATGTGGGTGATCACGGAACAAAGGAAGGTTAATTGCCTTAGAACAAAGGAGTTGACGACATGGATGTCCGAACCAGTGGAACCCTGCAGGCAACGCCCTGAGAGCTCTTTTTATTGACTTAGCATGAGTTACATAGTATGTTGTTAGAATTCAGATAGGATACTAGTTACCTAATCGCAACTAGGATTGGCTGAAATAACTCTTTGATCTTATGCTCTACCTCTAAGCGAAAGGGCAGAATAAGGGGTTACCCTGCCTGCTGGCAGCTGCCACTTCCTGCCAGGAGTGTATACACATCACTGGAACAGAATGCAGCTACAACCTTTAAGCAGAAATTTCCCACATCTGGGTGTCCCCTTTAGGAGTAGTCCCTAAGAAGGCCCCAGGGGAATTTAGACTGATCCATCACCTATCCTACCCTGATGGTGATTCCGTGAATGATAGTATTCCGCAAGAGATTTGCATGGTACACTATAAATCCTTTGATGAAGCAGTGCGTATAATATGTGCCTGCGGTGTAGGTGCAGAGTTGGCCAAGTGTGATGTGAAATCGGCATTTCGTATTCTTCCAGTGCACCCAAATGATTTTGAGCTGTTAGGTTTTTCATTTGAAGGAGCATTTTACATGGATAGGGCGTTGCCTATGGGCTGCTCAGTGTCATGTGCTGTGTTTGAGCGCTTCAGCTCCTTTTTGGAATGGGAGCTCCGTAAGAGAGCAGGACTACGAAGCACGGCCCATTACCTAGATGATTTTCTTTCTTGTGGAGCAAAGGATTCTGGGAATTGCAGATTCCTAATGGAGACTTTTCAGACCATGGTGCTGGAGCTAGGACTCCCCTTAGCCAGGGAAAAAACTGAAGGACCAGCCACGACACTTACATTCTTAGGTACAGAACTAGATACTCAGGAACAATGTTGTAGGTTAACAGAGTCAAAATTGGAAGAGCTTTGGTCGCGTTTGGCCCATTTAGTGAGTTTGAAGAAAGTTACCTTAAAGGAGCTACAGGAAGTAGTGGGTCATTTGAATTTTGCTTGCAGGGTTGTGGCCCCAGGTAGGGCATTTTTGTGCAGGCTTTGTTCCGCCATGAGCCATCTGCAGAGACCGTTTCATAGGACCAGGGTTACGGCAGACATGAAGCAAGATTTGAGGGTATGGCAACAATTTTTAGATAATTTCAATGGTGTGTCATTTTGGAGAATGGAATTATGTCTGAAGAGTGACTTTCAGGTCCAGACCGACTCGGCGGGGTCCTCGGGATTTGGCATATATTACCATGGTCGTTGGTGCATAGGCACCTAGCCAGATGAATGGCAGACTCTAGGATTGACTAGTGACCTGACTTTTCTAGATTTTTTTCCGATTTTGGGAGCCCTATGGCTTTGGGCTGAAGACTGGGCCAACTCAGTAGTGAGGTTCTGGTGCAACAACTTAGCAGTTGTGCACGTCATCAACAACATGTCTTCTAAATCAGAGCGAGTAATGAACCTAGTGAGGGCTTTTGTTTTATGCACCCTGCAATTCAACATAGTGGTTCATGCTCGACACATCCCGGGACTAGACAATAGCATTGCTGACACCCTGTCCCGTCAACAGATCTCGTGGTTCAGGGCGTTGGCTCTGGGAGCTTCCAGGTGGCCAGAAGCACTCCCACAAGAGGTATGGTAGATTGGCAGAGGAAAGCATTGCGAGCGATAGGCCTTGCATTTGCCCCATGGACCCGTAGGAGTTACTCAGCGGTATGTGATGAGTTTAGGGAGTTTAGGGTCAATAGACGATTGGACTTGATTTGGCCGATTCCAGTGGGACATTTGCAACAGTTTTGTGTGTATCTGTCTCGTAAAGGATTGGCTCCTGTGTCAATTCAGGGTAAAATATCTGCTTTAGCATTCCAAGCAAAGGCTTTGGGAGTAGCAGATACAACTGGAGACTTCAGGATACGCAAAATGATCGAGGGTTGGGGTAAGAAAAAAGTTAAGAAACCTGATGATAGGTCCCCATTTACTTCTGCCATCTTTATGAGATTTAGCCATATGTGGGCTGACTTATGTAGGGACACGTATGAAGCATCGCTTTTTCAGGCTGCCACACTGGTGACATTTTTGGGGGGCTTGTAGGATTAGTGAAGTGGTTGCTGGGGGTAAGAATGACACATCACAAGTTGCATTGCAACTCTCAGATGTTCAGTTGATGGAGGGGAAGGTGTTATTGCACATACGTAAATCTAAAGCGGACCAAAGAGGGAAAGGAGCATATGTTCAGCTAGGTGTTTGTTCCATCAAGGAAATTTGTCCAGTTTTAGCAATGGAAAAGTATTTAGACTGGCGAGGTGATAGGCAGGGTTACCTTTTTTGCCACATTGATGGATCACTGTTAACAAGGTACCAGTTCTGGAAAATCACGGGAGTTTCATTGGAACGAGTTGGCCTGGTTGGGTGGCGATTCGGAACTCATTCATTCCAGATTGGGGCAGCTTCGACTGCAGCCAGCATAGGATACAGCCCAGAGGAGGTTAAGAAGGTCGGTAGATGGTCATCTAACCAATACAAACTTTATGTTCTTGACATGCCGCAGTTGTAGGCCGGTGTCTGGCTCTTTGTATTTTGTTTCAGGAGTGGAACTGACTGGCCGGCAGTGGACAATTCAGCTGGTGAGGCACAGCTTTATTTACTGGGCGGCAAAGTACGCAGGCAGATCGACCTGGGGCCGTGATTTGGGACTTGGACCATCCGTTAAGTTGAGCTGGATCGGCCAGAGAGGAATGCGTTGGTGAGATTTCACTGATATGATATCGGCGGCAAGTTTCAGTACACCCCCAGATGTGCTGTTGATCCATCTGGGTGGTAATGACTTGGCCAGACAAAGTGGCAAGTCACTCATACTGGATATATTGAGAGACTTGCGCAGTTGGAATACCAAGTATCCGGTCTCCAGAATTGTTTGGTCCACAATCATACCACGTTATGTGTGGAATGCGGTTTGTGATGCCAGTTGTTTGAATAGGTCATGTAGGAAGCTTAATAAGTAAGTTTGTAGAGCAGTTGTTAAAGGGTTTGGTTTGGTTATTGGACACCCGGAGATCCATTTGGACCAACCGTGGCTTTCAGGGGTGATGGGGTTCACTTATTGGATGATGGTTTGGAAGTCTTTTTGACTGACCTGCACAGGGGCCTGTGTGCCGAAATTTTCGGCTTGATGGGGGGAATGGGGCATATTTAGTTTAGCCCATTCCATGGCGGGTGTGACGAATGCCCACGTCTCTCCTGTCACTCAAAGATGGAGCTCATTTGCATGAGCCTATGAGAGGACTGGAGGGGCGGAATCATTCAGGCAGTTAGTCAGTTAGTCAGTTAGAGAGAGAGAGAGATGTGAAAGAGAGAGATTGAAGAGCAAGAGAGATAGAGAAATAGAGAGAACTGATATTAATAAAGATAAATTGGTTAAAGTGAATACATAAAACAAATGGTGATTGTGTGTGTAACAAAATATACGAGGTTTCAATGATATTGAGTATATACAATGATTAAAGAACATCTGTGATTCAAATTCAACCTAATATCTTTTAATAAACAAATACTGTTGGCAGCAAAGGTCTGATCAAAGTCTTTTACAGTGTGGGTAGGGGAAATCCACTGGTGGCAGCAAAGGAAAAGAGAACGTCGCCAGAGTGAACCCTTGGTTTTGGGGAAACAAGCAGGGGGCACTGGGTGAACGTCACAGTGGGTAGTGCGGAAGGAAATTGAATCGGTGAGTGCCCATGGAGTTCAATGTAGGGGTTAGCACGTTCGACCTCAAGGCATTGCGGATTGTGAGGTTACAGTGCCGAGAGGAAAGACCTGCTGGGGCCTTCCCTGGGCTGAGGGCTACCAAAGAGAGGGGGCTTACAGGCCCGGGGGGGCTTGAAATTACGCCGGCCGGGGTCATGCTGCCTGGAGGACAGCGTGACAACGGGGCATGGGACTCGCCCGTATAAGGTTGGTGAGGGGTCCCGTGAGACCTTTGGCACCAAACCTGATTCCCCACTACCGCAGGCCCCTCCCTTTCAAATGTTACAGATATGTTCCGAAGTGTGGCCCTAGTTTTACTCATCACCTGCGTCTCATAAATAATGGAGCGTCTATAATTTTAATGGGAGACTCAAATACCCATATCGGCCCAAATGAGGAGTGTACCATGAGTAATGTTAACATGCATAATTTGCAATCTCTGTCTTCAACTTTAAATGTGGGAAGGGAATCAAAGGATATCATGATCAATTACTATGGTAAAGCCTTTTATAGCATAATTATGAAATATAATTTCTACATCTTTAACAGCAATCATCCTAATGATAGACATGGCAATATAACTTTCTTTGCTGGTTGGGGAAGAAGTGTCATTGATTCATCAGAATCGATCTCTTATATAAGTGGGTTTTAAGTAATTTGTTACCTAGAGACTGACCATTTTCCAATTTATCAATAACTTTTGGTGACATCTAAGGTGTGCCTAACACAGGAAGAAAATACAAAGAATATCCCCAACTTTAAGTCTTTTAAAAGAATTAGATGGTGTAGCGTTCCCCTTTATTATGTCAATGGTTCATGTTTGGTTATGTTAATTGTTCATGCATATTCTTGTTGCTGAGAGGCGGAGCCGAGAGATATGGTTTCAGAGTATTAAAAATTTACAGGCCTGAACAGAACAGAAGCATTAATGAGCTGCCATGATATCCAGGTGTGTAAAATGCTGAGTCACAGTGACTCTGGAAAGGTGGTGCCTGGATGATGCAACATCTGTTCTGATTGGGCAAGAGCAGATGCTTAAGTGTATATATATGAACTGTACAGAGAAGATGTACCACCCTTCACTCTGATGATTCCATGCTGTCGTGCTGCCGCTTTGTATATATGTATATGCTGTAAATACACGTGCCATGCTGGAAGAAGCTGAACGTGTCTGCGTGAGTTATTTTTTTGCCATCAGGACCTGAAATATCACTCTGCTAGACTTTCGCGGGTTCACGCGTTAACAAAGGTCATGGGCCCAGCGACGCACCCTGCGAAGACTGTCTAGTGAGAAGAACGTTGGTGAGTACCAGTGGGTGCCACTATAGTGAATGGAAGAAAAGATAGAGGTCCTGGAGGAGAGCAGTTCTGCCGTTGGGAGCCCAGGAGGGGAAAGAAAACAGAGGACTGATAGCAGAGCAGGCAGCATGCAAGAGTTTGGGACTAACCTGGGAAGCTTTCTCTTAACAAGATTAAATGACTGTAATTACCAGACCTGGTCCGTTAAAGCAGAGATGCTGTTAAGGAGGGAAGAATTGTGGCAAATCGTTGCTAACCCCCCGGCAAGGTTTGATGAACAGGAGGAGCGCCTTAATGAGAGAGCTCTGAGTACGATAATACTTTGTTTGGAAGACAGCCAGTTACTCCATGTGCGTGGCTTGGCTACAGCAAAGGCAGTTTGGGACTGTCTTAAAAGAATTTATGTGAGAGACACGGTAGGGTCCAAAGTGTCTTTAACTAGAAAGCTCTACAGATGCAGACTACAGCCCGGTGAGAGCGTGTCTGAACATCTACAAAAAATGAAAAGCCTCTTTAATGAATTAGAGCAAAGGAATGTGGAATTCCCAGAAAACCACAAAGTGTACGTCATTCTTAGCAGCTTATCTGATGAATACGATATTCTAGTCACCAGTTTAGAGTCAATGGCTGATGCAGACCTGACTTTGGAATACCTCACGGGCCGATTGCTGGAAGAGGAACAGCATCGCAGTGAGAAGACTGACAGTAGAGAGAAACCAGACAGACTGCGTCGAAGAAACCAGGACAGCTGGAAGCAGAAGACAGATTACAGCCCACAGCACAGACGGCTCCTAGGAGGGGAGATCAGAGTGGTCACGCGATGACCATGAGACACTGTTTCGGCTGTGGATCTGTGAAACATCTTCTGAGAGACTGTAAACAAGCCAACAGAGACGGCCGAGAAGCTAGCTGCAGAAGTGAAAAAGCACCGAAAAGAGAAAAGAGGAGGATTTCTCTTGTTCAGTCAACAAGAGATAAATCCAAGGTCATTCAGCAAGCTTGTCAGCAGGCTTGCTGGATAATTGACAGTGGGGCTGTTGCACACTTGACTAATGAAAAAGATTTATTCTCTTCTTTAGGTGCTTCGGAGCAAAGCAGTGTGAGCCTGGCCAACGGAGAGAAATCAGAAGTTGCTGGAGAAGGGACAGTTTTTGTATCAGGTTTGGGACAGAAACTTAAAAGTGTACTTTTTGTTCCACAGCTGGACTGTAATATTCTAAGTGTGTCTGCATTAGATAAGCAAGGCTATGTAGTTATATTTGAAAATGGTGAATGTAAGATTAAGAAAGGAAACTATGTTTGTGCAAGGGCAAAACGAGAATAATTTGTATGTACTGAAATGTAAAACGCAAAGTGACACACATACAATTGGAAGGAACACACCACAACATGACCAGTGTGCACATTTGTTACACAGAAGATTGGGTCATGTGAACTTTAGAACACTTCAAAAAATGCAAACAATGGCACAAGGTGTTAAATTAAAGGAGTGTAAAAACTATTTAGACTGCAATGTTTGTAAACTGGCAAAATCAAAAGTGTCCCCTAAGAGTAAAGAACGCACTAGCCAAACGAAAAAACCATTTCAACTAGTGCATGCTGACTTGATTGGACCTTTTGCGCCATCTTTGGGTGGAGCAAAATATGTGCTGGTAATAGTGGATGATTATTCAAGGTACTCATTTTGTTACCTTTTAAAGACAAAAGCAGAAGTGTTTAATAACTTTAGAAATTGGCTGAAATTTGTTGAGAGATGTTATGGCCACAAGGTGGCACAAATTCAAATGGATAGAGGTTCTGAGTTCATGTCAAACAAATTTCAAGGTTGGCTGCAACAAAATGGAATATATCACAGGAAAACTAGCCCTTACTCTCCCTTCCAAAATGGAGTAGCAGAACGAAGAAATGGCGTTCTGCAAACTATGAAAGATGCTTTGTTAACTGATGCTAACATGAGTCACGGTCTGTGGGGAGAAGCCTTGTTAACTTCGAATTATATTGTGAACAGATTGATATCATCTGCGATAGGGCAGACCCCTTATTTCATGTTGTATGGAAAAGAGCCATCCTTAAAGCACATGAGGGTGTTTGGGTGCAGTGCATGGGTGCACGTACCAAAAGAGATCAGAAGGAAGGGAAAACCAAAGGCAAAGAAAATGAAATTTCTAGGATATGAGAGAGGCTCAAAAGCTTCTTAGACGGAAACAGGAATGTAGTGATATCAAGGTCAGCTAATTTCTGTGAGCATGAAAATTGGGAAAGGGTTCATGCCAACTCTCAAGTTTTCATACCTGTTACAGACATAAGAAGAAGTGAGAATAGGCAGTTAGAACCAGAAGAAGAAGATGAAGAAAGCATGAGCCAGTCCACGATAGAAGATGAAGAAAAGGACGATGGGCAGTATAGTGAGTCAGAAAGTGAGATACAAATTAAGCAGGAGCCACAAATCAAGGAAGAGCCACAAATCCCCATGAGATCTGAGAGGGCTAACAAAGGGATTCCACCTACAAGGTTTGGTGTAGGGGAAATAAAGGTGTGCCATGTGTATCAGGAGCCCAAAAGTTATGGGGAAGTAATGTTACTTCCAGATGTAGAGAAGAAGAAATGGCAGGAGGCCATGAAAGAGGAAATGAAATCGATGGATAACCACAAGGTCTTCACAGAGACTAGGTTGCCACCGGATCATAAAGTGATTGGTAGTAAGTGGGTTTTCAAAAGAAAATTACAAAACAATGGGGACTTTAGGTACAAAGCGAGGTTGGTGGCTCAGGGCTTTACACAAAAGAAACATTTGCATTATGATGAGGTGTTTTCACCTACTGTGAAAGCAGAAACCATGAGGGTGGCTTTGGCTTTAGCAGCATCCAGAGATTACTTAATAAACCACTATGATATCACAACTGCATATTTAAATGCAGATTTGAAGGAAGAGTTGTATATGGCAAAAGCACCTGGCTTTGAAGGATCAAAACCAGGAATGGTTTATAAATTGAATAAGGCCATTTATTTATTTATTTATTTATTTATTTATTTATTTATTTCTTACATTTTTATCCCGCCCATCTAGTCGTTTTGACTACTCTGGGCGGCGTACATCAGTGTACTGATAAACAATTTAAAAATATCAGCAATATTTACGGACTAAGACAATCGGCTAGGAATTGGAACCAATGTCTTCATGCAGTACTAGAAAAAAATGAATTATAGGAACAGTCTGGCTGATTCATGTCTATATACAAAAGTTTATGGGAATGAACTAAATATATTGTTGGCATATGTTGATGACATATGTTTTATGACAAAGGATCAGAGCCAGATAAACTTATTTGAAAAGCAGCTGAAGAAAGAATTTAAATTGAAAAATTTGGGTCCAATACAAAATTATCTAGGGGTACAAATACAGAAACAAAACAAAGGTGTTGTATTATGCCAAAAGATGAAAATTGAGCAGATGTTGGAACGATAGAATTTGCAAGATTGCAAAAGATGTACAAACCCCTATGATTGTAGATTTTCAAAAGTCTGATGGAGTTAGCAAAGAGTTTGAAAATCAAGAAATTTATCAATCTGAAATTGGCAGCTTAATGTACTTAGCGAATTGGACTAGGCCAGACATTGCAGCAGCAGTGAACATACTAAGCAGACATGTGTCTAAGCCAACTGTGAAACACTGGCAAAGTGTAAAAAGAGTATTTAGGTACTTAAAAGGAACAAGTGACAAATGTTTATTCATAAAACCTTCAAAAGAATTTAATTTAGTGGCCTATGTTGATAGTGATTGGGCGAATGATGAAAGTGATAGGAAGTCAATGTCTGGATTCATAGTGATGTTTGCAAATACTTTGGTAGGGTGGAAATCTAGGAAACAAAGTTCAGTTGCTACTTCTACAGCAGAAGCTGAATTTGCTGCTTTATCAGAGCTTTGTTCAGAAATAGTGAGTTCAGAAATAGTCTGGTACAAGCAAATGATTAAAGATCTAAAGATTGAAACACATAATACAATAAAGGTATTAGAAGACAATACAACTTGCATATAAATGGCTGTAACAGAAAAAATGAGAAATAGGAGCAAACATGTAGACATTAAGTATCATAATGTGAGAGAAGCCATAAAAAAACCTGATAGAATTACAGTATTGCAAAACAGAGAAAAATGTTGCTGACATTATGACAAAAGCTTTGAATGCTCAGAGACATGAAGAAATAACCAAAGAATTGGGTATGATTTCTGTTCAGGCGTAAATTAGGAGGGGTGTCAGAGTATTAAAAATTTACAGGCCTGAACAGAACAGAAGCATTAATGAGCTGCCATGATATCCAGGTGTGTAAAATGCTGAGTCACAGTGACTCTGGAAAGGTGGTGCCTGGATGATGCAACATCTGTTCTGATTGGGCAAGAGCAGATGCTTAAGTGTATATATATGAACTGTACAGAGAAGATGTACCACCCTTCACTCTGACGATTCCATGCTGTCGTGCTGCCGCTTTGTATATATGTATATGCTGTAAATACACGTTCCGTGCTGGAAGAAGCTGAACGTGTCTGCGTGAGTTATTTTTCTGCCATCAAGACCTGAAATATCACTCTGCTAGACTTTCGCGGATTCACGCGTTAACAGATGGTATAAGAGGCGGAGCCTGAGAGAGAGGGAGGAGTCAGATAGAGAGATGAGTAGGGATAGAGTGTGGAGTTTGGGGAAATCTGAGGAGTGATTAGAGTTAGGAGTGTATTATCAAATAGAAGATTGATATTAATAATAAATTTACCTAAAGAAGATATTCATGAATCACTATCAATTTCTGTAATCAATAAACACGTTATATTTAAAATACACTGATGTGTGGACCTGCATCATCTTCCTGAAGTAATGGTGATTTAGTGATCACCTGGTGGCAGCAGTGTAAAAGAGGGGATTGTTTGCCTTTGTGTGCTCTGAGTCTTGACGGTCAAGCAAGGGGCACGATGGTGAACGCCACAGATGGTCAGTTTAAGTAGAACAGCAATTGCTGGGAATACTTTTTGATTGGAAATGTCTTCAGCTACATAGTAAATTTATTCATAAATCAGAACATAAAGACCTAGTTACACAGTTTCCTGAAGTAGTGCAGATATTAGACCCTCTGTTTTCCAAGAAAATAATATACTTACAGGAAGCCACCTGATCTGGGTGGTCTGACAGGGAATGTAAACTGGTCAAATCAAAGTTGCAAGCAGCTCCAAAAATAGCTCATAAGGCACAAACTCCCCTGTTAGTCCTTAATTACTGTCAGTTATGAAGTAATTGTAAGAATTTACTAAAGCAGACTTCCGGTTCCGGTTGTGTCGCAGCGACACCTCTCTAGTTTGGAGCTCCAAGCGATGAGGGGGGTTCATACGCTTAGGGGTGCCCACAGCAGGCATAAGGGGACCTGGAGAGTTCCCAAAGAAGAGGTGCAACGCTTGGGTTTGGATCGCGAGGGCGGCGGTGGCGGCTTGCGGATGACCCAGCAGCCTCTTTCTCCCCAGCGGTGGTGAAGGGGGGGGGCTAGAAGAAGCCCTTCCTGAAAAGCTGTCGACTCCAGAGATTAGAAACTTAGCGGGATACAAGCAAAACTCTTTATGGTGAGACTCTCTACGAATCATTCTACTCTCCCTTGTTAGTTCCTGGCAAGTGTCAGCTCCTCCTTTAGTTTTTACCCACCCCCTCCTCCTGAACAGCGGCTTTGAGCGAGAAGAACTGTGGAGGTGTGGAGAACTGAGTACAAAAGGGGAACGAATGGAGGAATTAAACTGAACAGTCAAATGTAAATGAAGAGTTAAAGAGTTGTATTTGGTTTTTCCGTCTTGGCATTTGGTGAGAACCCTTGGAAAAATACAGGAAGCTTTTGGAAAAAAAAGGGATTTGTCTCTACTAACTTACTGTGCCTCCTGCATAAAAAGCAGAAACGCCATTTTGGCAAAGCAAGCACTGATAGACAGTATTTGCTCCTCCTTTTGCTTTTCTGCTATTGGCATACAATCAAAACGTACCAGGGAGTGTCAAGGATGCTTTTGAGATAAATATACAGGAGTTAAGCCATTACTTGACACCCATCAATGAAGGAAAAGATCTAATAAGTGGTACAGGAAAACCACTGGAGGGCAGCAGAGGATAATAGAAAACCTAGAAGATACAGCGTTGATATACCAAAAGAAGATATATTTTGTTATTGCACCTAGACCTAATTTGGATTGCTGGAACTGTACAAATAATAACTATTGCTCCCTCCAAACCCTTTGGGACCTAGTGGATATAACGTTGTTTTGGTTGTTCCGAGCCTCTTAATTTGTTGGTGTTTTTTTATTTATTTTTTTCTTTGACTTTACATTTAGAAAACTTTGGCCTCTATAGCTTTTACAAATTTTGAAGTAGATAGACTCTTTCCTTTTGATCTTTTTTTAAAATTTTAGTTTTTTGCCGGGTTCTTTTTCTTTTTCTCTCTCTTCCTTTTCCCTTTTTCCTTTTCCTTTTTTTCCTTACTTCCTGATATTTTTATTATATTTGGTATCGTCTTTTTTCAGAACCTTGGATTTTTTTGAATACCAAGATCAAGTTGGGATCTCTGGGAATTTTTGGATTAATTACTGTATATTTCTGAATCTTAGATTCTCTGAATTATAATTTTACTAAGATCCAGTTGGGATCTTTGGAAATTTTTGGATAAATCACTGCATATTTCTGAATCTTGGACTCTCTGGATTATAATTTCACTAAGATCCAGTCAGGATCTCTGGAAATTTTTGGGTTCTTTACTATATATTTCTGATTCTCGGACTCTCTGGATTAAAATCTCACTAAGATCCAGTCGGGATCTCTGGAACAGTACAAATAAATAAGATATTAAGGATACTAAAGGAATACTTACATAAAGGCTTGAAAATCTAGACTGGGCTTTGGAAATATAATATAAACAAATATCCAATATAAACACGTTGGGGTTAATTAGTAATATTCTGTTAAAGGACTGTTGACCCAGGTTATTACCTTCCCTTCTTCAATTTCATTTGAGAATAGGTGGGAGATACTGCGTTAAAGAGACCTACTGAGGAGGGAAGACCGCAAGAGGCTCTAGAAAAATGAGTACCAGTACAGCCAAAAGTTCTAAAAAGGTGGGATCATCTTCAGGAGGATCCTCAAATGCATCCTCGGCAACAGCAAGTCCAGCACAACAGAAAAATATAGGAGACATGATACAAAAAGAACAACAGAGTAAAGAAATGCAATCTATTTTGGAGATGTTCGCGGATATAAAACTAAATCAGCAACGTATAGAAGAAACGATTGGTACAAACCAAGCTAAATTAGAAAATAAAATGGAGGAGATTAACCAACAGATTATTACACTAGCTAACCAAATTGCAGAAACGAATCAGAGTCCAAGAAAATAAATCACAAATTCAGCAGTTAGATCAAAAAATTACAGAAAACAAAAAAGAATTGTCAACACTGAAACAGGAAAAGAAAAAACCCAATAAGTTTTAAAGAAATATGAAGAGGCAACATTGGTACTGGAAATGGACAGAGCATCAAATATTCTTAGATTCTGCAATGTTCCTGAAAATAATGACATTGACTTATCAGACCAAATGGAAGAAGCCTTGGCGGAATTTTTAGATATAGAGAAATCCCAGATGAGCCGAGAAATTGATCAGATTTTCAGAATTAACTCTAGTTTTGCAAAAAAAAAAAAAAAAAAAAAAAAAAAGAATAAGATCCCGAGGGATGTTCATATAGTCTTCCTGAGGAGGAAAGTCAAAGAAGATATATTGAAGAGGCTAAGAGAAAACCCACTAAAGATCCAAGATAAAGAAATCAAAATTTTAAAACAGATTCCCTGGAAAATTCGAGAGATTAGATGACAATATTTCTTCCTAACAAAAAAATTAAATGAGAAGGATATAATTTTTAGATGGCTAATACCAGAAGGAATTTTAGTAAATTGGCAATCAAGAAGATTTAGACTAGATAGTCTCGACAAGGCCAAAGATTTCTATGAAAAATACATAGCCACAGGGGAAGAACAAAGTTTTTCATCAGAGACAGAAGAAGAAGAAAGACGGGTGACAAGGCAACGAGGGAAACAAAAGGAGATTGACTACGAAACTGCAGAAAAGAGGAAAACTAGAGCAATTAATCCAACATATAAGTAAATATGGAAACAACAACAACAATATTTTCAGTACATGGACTAAATTCCCCAAATAAAAGACGAAAAAATTTTTTAAAGCTACAAAAAGAAAAGGCAGATATAATTGTTCTTCAGGAAACCCATATTAAAGAAAAAAATTGTAATCTATTAGAATGTCCTAAAGTAGGTAATTTGTTTTATGCATGTGATCCTAAACAAAAGAAAAGAGGAGTTGCCATTTATGTGAAAGCCTATAAAGAAGCCAAATTTATCTACTCAGACCAAGAGGGAAGAATTCTAATGGTGGAAACAGAGATTAACAACAACAAAACATTGGTAGCTGCCATATATGCCCCTAATGAAGCACAAGAAGCATTCTATAAGAGGCTTTATAATATCCTAAGGGAGAAGAATTATCAAAACATTTGTTTAATTGGAGATTTCAGTGCCATAGTTGATCTAGTAAAAGATTACAAAAAGAATCATAAAGGGAAAAGTAAAAGAAAGACACTACCCAAAATATTTTTTCAAATGGCATAAGAGTTAAGACTGGAAGATACCTGGCGTGGACATAACGGAGAAAAATTACAATATACTTTATACTCGAATCGATATGAATCCTGGTCCAGAATTGACATGATATGGACAACAAGTGATTTGAGGGTAGGAATAGACGAATTAAACATACAAACAAATATATGGGCAGATCATAATCCACTCAAAATCACCTGGAAAGGGGAAGGAAAACAAAAAGGAAGGTGGACACTTAATACAATGATTCTGAAAGAACAAGAATTTATAGATAAAGCAAAAAAAGAAATGCAATACTACTTCAAAGAAAACAGAACACAGTACTCCTTGGCACAGATGATATGGGATGCAGCAAAGGCGGTATTCCGTGGCTTAGCAATATCATATATAATTAAAAGAAATAAAGCAAAAAGACAGAGATATAATAACATGAAAGAAGAATATAAGAAATTGGAATCAGAACTTCAAAATAACCCTAACAATTAAATGGTGAAAAAGGAAATGAATATGCTGAAACATAAATTGAATCTTATAGATACAGAAGAAATGGCACAACAAATAAAGGCTACAAAGCAACTTTTTTTTGAAAACGCAAATAAACCAGGACGTTGGCTAGCATATAAACTGAAGAAACAGAAAGAAAAGAAACAAATAAATAGATTAAAAGATTAAAAAGGTACATTACAAACTCAAAAAAGCCAAATACACAATATAATAATGGACTTCTATACTAATCTTTACAAAGCATGAGTAACAGATGAGAAGAGGATAAGGGACTACCTGGAAAGAGCAAATCTCCCCAAACTATCAGAGGAAACCAAAAAGATGATGAATGCTGAAATAACATTGATGGAAATTATGGAAAGTATAAATAAACAAAAAAATGAGAAAACTCCTGGACCAGATGGATTCCCTGCTGAATATTATAAAATGTTTCGAGAGGAAATTGTGGAACCATTAAAAAATGTTTGTAACCAAGCACTAAAAGAAGCGAAGATTCCAAAAACCTGATTGGAAACAAATATTACATTAATACCCAAGGAAGGAGCAGACCTGACGCAAATAGGGAATTATAGGCCGATCTCTCTTCTTAATGTAGATTACAAAATATTTGCATCTGTTATGGCGGAAAGATTGAAAAAATATTTAACGCAATTCATACATGAAGATCAAAACGGTTTCCTCCCAAAACGATAACCGAAGAATAATATAAGAATAATAATAAATATTCTAGAATATTATGAAGCACATCCGGAAAAACAAATGGCTCTTCTATTCTTGGACGCTCAAAAAGCCTTTGATAACTTAAATTGGGAATTTATGAAGACATAACTTGAGGTGATGGACTTTGGACAAAACTTTTAAAATATGATAGAAGCAATTTATACAAAGCAAACAGCAAAAATAATTGTAAATGGAGAAGGAACAGTCAAAATTGAGATTGCTAAAGGAACACGACAAGGATGTCCACTCTCCCCATTGTTGTTTATTCTCTCAATGGAAAAACTGAATAGAGAAGTTAGAAGGAACGAAGGAATACAAGGAACAAAGATCAAAGATGAAATCTATAAACTTCAAGCATTTGCAGACGATCTGGTCTTTATTCTAGAGAACCCAATAGAAACAGCTCCAATCTTACTCCAACAAATTAAGGAATATGGCGAGGTAGCTGGACTAGAAATTAATCAAGAGAAAACAAAAATTTTAACCAAAAATTTAACTCAAAAACAAAAGACCCAACTCATCTCAAACACAGAAATCCAAATAACAAAAAAAGTAAATTATTTAGGAATTAATTTGACTGCTAGATGTTCCTCATTGAAAGAAGATAATTATGCGAAACTCCTTGAGCAGATTAAACAAGAGTTGGAAAGATGGGAGAAATTACAATTATCATTTTTAGGTAAAATAGCAATGGTGAAAATGAACATTCTTCCAAAAGTAATCTTCCTCTTCCAGAACTTACCAATCAAATTAGAGCAGAAATTTTTTGAAGAGTTAAACACTTTAGTTGCAAAGTTTATATGGCAAAAGAAGAAGCCGAAAATCAAACGTAAATTATTACAAGACACAAAAGAAAGGGGAGTATTTGGTCTGCCAAATTGGAATCTATATTATCAAGCAAGCGCTTTAACTTGGATTAAAGAATGGATAAAGCTAAAAAATAAGAGAATATTACATTTACAGGGACACGATTTGCAAGCAGGCTGGCATGCCTTTTTATGGTATGGAAGAACTAAAACTCATAAATATTTTGAAAGAAATATAATAAGGAATTCTTTGTTAAAAGTCTGGGAAAAAATTAAATCTAAAATATACGTGAAAACACCTAGATGGATTTCATCCATGGAAGCATTTACTCACCCAAACTTGTTAAATTTTGGGAAAATAACGACGTATAATGAGCTCTTAAATGAGGAGGGACTATTAAAGACAAAAACTCAACTAGAGAGCCAAGGATTGACTTTTTCATGGTGGCCACATATGCAATTACAATCAATCTACAATCAAGATTAAAAAAACACAAGGATTCTATAAAGACTATACAATACTTGATATAATATTACTCACTACAGAAAAAGAACAAATTCAAAAATTGTATAAATTCTTATTGCAATGGGACACACAAGATGAAGAAGTTAAGGAGACAATGTTAAAATGGTCTAAAAATTTTGGATATCGTATAGAACTAGAAAAATGGCAACAAATGTGGACAAAAATTTTTAAGCTAACATTAGCAACTTCTTATAAAGAAAATTTCCTCTTCATGGATTGCTGACTTGTTGTGGTGAAGGGGCTTGAGTAATTCAGAGAAGCAATGGGCTAGGCCGTGCAGGGACACCCAAGATGGACAGGTCATAGTGGAGAGTTCTGACTAAACGCGATCAACCTGGAGTAGGAATTGGCAAGCCACTCCAGTATCTTTGCCAAGAATACCCCATGAACAGAAACAAAAGGCTATGACGCTGGAAGATGGGCCCCTCAGGTCGGAAGGCATCCAACATGCTACTGAGGAAGAGCAGAGGACAAGTACAAGTAGCTCCAGAGCTAATGAAGTGGTTGGGCCAAAGCCGAAAGGATGCTCAGCTGCGGACGCGCCTGGAAGTGAAAGGAAAGTCCAATGCTGCAAAGAGAAATACTGCATAGGAACCTGGAATGTAAGATCTATGAACCTTGGGAAGCGGGATGTGGTCAAACAGGAGTTGGCAAGAATAAACATTGACATCCTGGGCGTCAGTGAACTAAAATGGACAGGAATGGGCGAATTCAATTCAGACGATTATCATATCTACTATTGTGGGCAAGAAGCCTGTAGAAGGAATGGAGTAGCCCTCATAGTCAACAAAAGAGTGGGAAAAGCTGTACTGGGATATAATCTCAAAAATGATAGAATGATTTCAATACGAATCCAAGGCAGACCTTTCAACATCACAATAATCCAAGTTTATGCACCAACCACCAATGCTGAGGAGACTGAAATTGACCAATTTTATGAAGACTTACAACACCTTCTAGAACTGACACCAAAGAAAGATGTTCTTCTCATTATAGGGGATTGGAATGCTAAAGTAGGGAGTCAAGAGATAAAAGGAACAACAGGTAAGTTTGGCCTTGGAGTTCAAAATGAAGCAGGGCAAAGGCTAATAGAGTTTTGTCAAGAGAACAAGATGGTCATCACAAACACTCTTTTCCAACAACACAAGAGGTGACTCTACACATGGACATCACCAGATGGGCAATACCGAAATCAGATTGATTACATTCTCTGCAGCCAAAGATGGAGAAGCTCTATACAGTCAGCAAAAACAAGACCTGGAGCTGATTGTGGCTCTGATCATCAGCTTCTCATAGCAAAATTCAAGCTTAAACTGAAGAGAGTAGGAAAAACCACTGGGCTAGTCAGGTATAATATAAACTAAATCCCTTATGAATACACAGTGGAATTGAAGAACAGATTTAAGGAACTAGATTTGGTGGACAGAGTGCCTGAAGAACTATGGATGGAGGCTCGTAACATTGTACAGGAGACAGCAACAAAAACCATCCCAAAGAAAAGGAAATGCAAGAAAGCAAAGTGGCTGTCCAACGAGGCCTTACAAATAGCAGAGAAGAGAAGGGAAACAAAATGCAAGGGAGATAGGGAAAGTCACAGAAAATTGAATGCTGACTTCCAAAGAATAGCAAGGAGAGGCAAGAGGGCCTTCTTAAATGAACAGTGCAAAGATATAGAGGAAAATAATAGAAAGGGAAAAACCAGAGATCTGTTCAAGAAAATTGGAGATATTAAAGGAACCTTTTGTGCAAAGATGGACATGATAAAGGACAAAAATGGCAGGGACCTCACAGAAGCAGAAGACGAGGCGGCAAGAATACACAGAGGAATCATACCAGAAAGATTTGGATGTCCCAGACAACCCAGATAGTGTGGTTGCTGACCTTGAGCCAGACATCCTGGAGGGTGAAGTCAAGTGGGCCTTAGAAAGCATGGCTAACAACAAGGCCAGTGGAGGTGACGGCATTCCAGTTGAACTATTTAAATTCTTAAAAGATGACACTGTTAAGGTGCTACATTCAATATGTCAGCAAGTTTGGAAAACTCAGCAGTGGCCAAAGGACTGGAAAATTGCTAACATGCGCTGGATTATGGAGAAAGCCAGAGAGTTCCAGAAAAACATCTACTTCTGCTTCATTGACTACGCAAAAGCCTTTGACTGTGTGGACCACAACAAACCATGGGAAGTTCTTAAAGAAATGGGAGTGCCTGACCACCTTATCTATCTCCTGAGAAATCTCTGTGGGACAGGAAGCAACAGTTAGAACTGGATATGGAACAACTGATTGGTTCAAAATTGGGAAAGGAGTACAACAAGGCTGTATATTGTCTCCCTGCTTATTTAACTTATATGCAGAATACATCATGCGAAAGGCTGGACTGGATGAATCCCAAACTGGAATCAAGATTGCCGGAAGAAATATCAACAACCTCAGATATGCAGATAATACCACTCTGATGGCAGAAAGTGAGGAGGAATTAAAGAACCTCTTAATGAGGGTGAAAGAGGAGAGCGCAAAAAATGGTCTGAAGCTCAACATCCAAAAAACTAAGATCATGGCCACTGGTCCCATCACCTCCTGGCAAATAGAAGGGGAAGATATGGAGGCAGTGACAGATTTTACTTTCTTGGGCTCCATGATCACTGCAGATGGTGACAGCAGCCACGAAATTAAAAGACACCTGCTTCTTGGGAGGAAAGCGATGACAAACCTAGACAGCATCTTAAAAAGCAGAGACATCACCTTGCCAACAAAGGTCCGCATAGTCAAAGCTATGGTTTTTCCAGTAACGATGTATGGAAGTGAGAGCTGGACCATAAAAAAGACTAACCGCCGAAGAATTGATGGTTTTGAATTGTGGTGCTGGAGGAGATTCTTGAGAGTCCCCTGGACTGCAAAGAGAACAAATCTATCCATTTTGAAAGAAATCAACCCTGAGTGCTCACTGGAAGGACAGATCCTGAAGCTGAGGCTCCAATACTTTGGCCATCTCATGAGAAGAGAAGACTCCCTGGAAAAGACCCTGATGTTGGGAAAGTGTGAAGGTAAGAAGAGAAGGGGATGACAGAGGACGAGATGGTTGGACAGTGTCACTGATGCTACCAACATGAATTTGACCCAACTCCGGGAGGCAGTGGAAGACAGGAGGGCCTGGCGTGCTCTGGTCCATGGGGTCACGAAGAGTCGGACACGACTTAATGACTAAACAACAACAACAAAGGTTTTATTGGGGCAGAGGTGGCAGATAAGTCCCACCTGCTCTTAAAATTTACAAGGTCGAAGTTATATCACAGATATGCTACGGTGCTGAAATATGGGGGTTCACCAAGAAAATGCATCTGGAAACATCTCAGAATAAATATCTACGAGATATCTTAGGTCTCCCCAAAAGGGACGTCACTTCCGCTCGGGAGGGACTAGCATCTAAGAACTAAACCTCCGCATAGCCAGTATGATTAAACAGCTTTTAAAATGCATTTCTTCCTTTGAAGACAGGGTTTTTCTACATAAACCTTCAGAGGGAAAGATAAGGGTAGTGTACATGCTGCCAAATTCTTTTAAGACGGTGTTGGTTTTGAGTAGAATACTACTTTCGCTTTTGACTCTGATAAGCTTTTAGGGCTCTGCTTCTAATGAGATGGTTTCCTACAACAACGCTCATTTCTAATTAATTTTTTCTATGCCAAAGAGAAAGGACAAAGTTGTTAAACCTCTTGTTTGGACAAGAGATAAAGCTTTAGACAAAACTTCTGACAGGCCGTCAGATCACAGTCTAGAGCTCTTGAGGAGGGTGAAGGCTGAAAAAAAGAATCGGAAACAGTCTCACCATTGCAAACTGAGCAAAAGTGAAACCCAATGGAGGAGCTGACACAGGCTGTGAAAAGTATGTCCTCTAAAATGAGTCAGGGTTTGAGCAGGCAGCGAGACATGCCAAGTCTATTGAAGTGAGCATTAATAAACTACAGGAGCAAGTTGTAGGAATGACACAGGAGATGAAAACTGTCAAACAGAAAGTTAAGGAAGTGGAAGACAGGGCAGAATCAAATCAGGCCAAGATAAATTTGTTGGATGAGAGAGTCAGCAAAATAAACAAAAAGCTGATCTATCTGGAAGACAATTCTAGACGGTCCAACATCAAAATAATGAATTTTCAACTGCAACATGGACAAGACCTTTAAAAAGAGATTATAATGTGGATTAACTCCATAATGGATACACAACATTTGGATGAACAGGACATAGAAAGAGCTCATTTTGTTGGAAATCCTAAAAGCCCAAGGATAAGACCAGTGGCGGTGACGTTTTTCAACTATACAAAGAAAGAACAACTTATGAGAGAAATTAAACAAAAACAAGACCAGCTGGTCTATAGAGGTACTAAGCTGCAGATTTTCCAAGATTTAAGCAGCAACTCTTTAAATTGGAGAAAATCTATGAAGCCTGTTACAGCAAAATTGATCAAAAATAATCTCAGATACTAATAGGGTCACATCCTGTTTTTTTTGAAAATTTGGAGAGACTAGGTTCTGTTTAAAATTTATTCATGTGAAGAAGGTAAAGACTTGCTGAAGGCGTGGAAACTCTGGCAGGAGGAAGATGGAGGTCAGGAGCAAACTTTGAATCCAAGCAAAAAAACAGAAGGTTGAAGGAGAAAGGACCAGATTCCTATATGGCTGGAAGACGGACCACCTGTTGTCTCCCCCCACCCCAATAAGTTTTTTTCTTTCCTCTTCCCTTTTTTTCTTTCTTTTTTCTTTTTTTGTTTTCCTGTTTGTTGGTTGGTTTTGTTGTTGTTGTTGCTGGTTTGTTTTAAATATTTAGTGCTATTTTAGTGCTACTCCTTTTTAATGTCTTAAAGGCTTCCTTTATTATTCTGTTTAGTCTATTTTTTCTTTTTTCTTTCTTTCTATTCTTTAATACTAACTATACTAATTATATTAACAATAGATAGTAACAGCAATAATAATAAAACTAAACTGGATGCTAATTGCTTATTTGCTTATAATCACAAGGGAGAGGGAGGATGGAAAAGGAGGCCTCAGCTTTATTCACATTAAGAAGAAATGCGAAATTTCGAGGAAAAGAGCAGAGGCAAGGTTCTGGTTGAGGTTCCGCCAGCTCGTGGTGACTCCCCCCCACATTTTGCCCTCGCTAGTAGTTATGGCGGGGGGATATGATGGGGTGGGAAAGCAGATAAATGTTCAGTGGGTTGTTAGGGGTAGAGGAATATATGTTTGGGTTATGTTGATTTTAATTTCTAGTGTATTTTTGTTTGTTTGTTGGGAGGATGGGTTACACGTGGGGCCTGTTAGGAGGAGAGACTTTGAACAGAAATGGGTAAGAGAATAAGATTGGCTACTTTAAATGTGAAAGGCCTGGGATCGATAGTGAAAAGAAGAAGAAGCATTATTGAAGAAAAATAAGGTGGACATTGTTTTTTTTGCAAGAGACTCATCAACTAGAAGATGGAGTTAATGAACTTAAGATGCATAATATAGACATTTATGAAAAAAATTAGAACATCAAAATCTAGAGGTGTGGCAATCTTAATTTCTAAAAATTGTGAATTTACAGTGAAACAGGTAGTAAGAGATTGTAATGGTAGATTTATAATAATACAGGGTAAAATGGGTTTGGAAGAATATACTTTGGTTAATGTTTATACACCTAATACTAAACATGGAGATTTTTATGATACTGTTATTAAAGAGATGGAGAAGGTAAAGAAGGGTTATGTTATCATGGTAGGAGATTTTAATATGGTTCTGGATAAGATAAAGGATAAAACTTTTTATGATCGAAATGATGTTTTCCAAAGAAACACAATATTGAGCAAGAAGGTAAAAATAATGATTTGAAGGATATTTGGAGGGTAATGAAAGGTGATGAAAGACGATATACTTATTTTTCAGCAGTACAAAATAATTATTCTAGAATAGATTTTATATTCACATCTCAAGATTTAATTTCTAAAGATAGCTAATACTGAGATTAATTCTATAAAAATAGCAGATCATGCTTTGATGTCAATGGAGATGGAGATTAAAAAAGATTATAAAGATTCTAAAAGATGGAGAATGGATATTAACATTTTCCAGCACCCAGAGGCAATAGAAAAGATAAAGAAAGAATGGTTAGAATTATGGACAATAAATGAAGCAGGAGGTACGAAACTAGGCCTGTTGTGGGACACAATGAAAGTAGTTTCAAGAGGAATAGCAGTAAAGGAATCCTGTACACTGAAAAAAATTAAAGAGATAAACATAAGAAAACTGGAAGAAGAATTGAGAAATTTGGAAAGTAAGGTTTTTTTAGAAGGAGATAGAAGGATATTGGCAGACATTCAGATAAAAAGTAAGGAAATAGAAAACTTAGAGATAGAGAACGTCCAGAGGGATTTGATGTATATGAAGAGGAATTTTTTTGAATATAGCAATAAAAATTCAAAATTATTAGCTAGAATGTGCAAAAATAGAAGATTAAAAAATACAATTGGGGTAATTAATGATAGAACAGTGTAATATAATGAAAGATAAATTGCAGATTTTTCAAGAATTTTATCAGAAATTATATAAAGGAAACAATGTGTTGAAAGAGGATATAGAAAATTATATAAATGTGTCACATTCCAGGGGGTTTCAACAGGCAAAAGTCCAATAAGCCAGTCCAATATCAGAAGTCCAGAAAATGCAAAGCAGATACCAAAATGCCAAAGCCAAAACACAAACCGTAGTCAGAGTCCAAAGCCAAGGGTCAAGAGACCAAGATCCAAGATAAGCAGGAGCGTGGATGCGAGCCAGAATGTTGACTTGTTGCTTCCAAGCCTTCTAGGTGCAGATTATATAGCAAAACAGTCATCAAACTCCTAGAAGCCTTCCATCCTGTTAAAACTCAGGACTGGTTGACCTGATGTTCCTGTGGGAAGCATTCATGTGATCCTCTGACCTTCGTGTCATGAGTCTTTGCCGAAGCTTAGCCCTCACTCTGGCTACTGGGGGAGGAAAATCTGGTGGTGATTCAGCTGTCTGTGCTTCTAATTGACCAGCATTTTCCTCAGCTGTAATTAACCCCTCAGATTCCAGATCTTCTTCGGCTGAACTCATGACAAAATGAGAACTTAAAAACCAAATTATTGGAATGTGATGAAAGAATATTAGAAGAAAAGATTAAAGAAGAAGAAACTGCTGAGGTTAGTAAAAAATTGAGAAATGGTAAAACACCAGGCTATGACGGATTGGGTCCAGAATATTATATACATTTCAGTTCCATTTTGACACCTAAACTAAAAATGCTTTATAATAAAATATTGGAAGGAGAAACAATGCCACCTTCTTGGAAACACTCATTAACGATTCTTATTCCAAAACCCAACAAGGATTTAACAGACCCGGGATCTTATAGGCCTATATCTTTAATAAACCAAGATGCAAAGATTTTTACTGCTATATTAGCAAATAGATTAAACAGATTTATAGCAAATTATATTAAAGAGGATCAATGTGGCTTTATAAAGGGGAGGCAAATGGATAATTTAACTAGGTGAGCTTTGAATGTTATATATGAGGTAGAAAAGGGAAAAACAAAGGCAACTGTCCTATCATTAGACATATTTAAGGCCTTTGATTGCGTGGAATGGCTAACATTAAAGCTGCTTTTAAAGGGGTGGGGATTTGGTAGAAAATTTATTGGGGTTATAGATCAGTTATATTTAGATAATACTTCAGAAATAATAGTTAATGATGGTTTAACAGAACAGATTTTTCTAGGCTGAGGCACAAGACAAGGCTGTCCACTTTCACCAGTATTGTTTTGTATGATTATAGAATTGTTAGCTAATGCAATAAGAAATGATGAATTAATTAAAGGATTAGGTAAAAATGATACAATTAAGATTAATTTATTTGCTGATGACTCATTATTAATGATTAAAAACCCACTAGAAAGTAGGGATAGATTAAAAATCATTTAGAAAAATTTGGGGAAATAACAGAATTAACTATCAATTGACAAAAACACAAGTAATGATGTTTAATCACAACAAATATGAACAAGAAAAGTTTGTAAATAAATGTGGTTTTAAAATGTATAATTATATTAAATACTTAGGTATAAATATAGTCAAAGTGACTCAAAAATTAAAGGAGCAAAATTTTAATAAATTAAAAAGCAATATTAAAGATAAATTCCAGGAGTACTCTAAATTGAATCTTTCGTGGTTTGGAAGAATCGCTATGGTCAAAATGAAAATATTACCAAGAATAACTTTTCTATTTAGGATGCTCCCAATACAATTAGAAGAAGATGATTTTAAGTATTGGCAGGGATTAATTAATGGATTTTGTAATAAAGGCTAAAAAATCAAGAATAAATAAAATATATTGGTATAAGACTCCAAAAAGTGGAGGTTTAGGTATTCCCAATAAAAAAATTATTATATAGCAAATCAACTAAGATTTATTGGAGATATTATATATAACGAAGGAAGATTAATTTGGTGAGATATGGAATCCTCAGAAATACATGGAAATATTGAAAAATACTTGTTCAATACAGTAAAAAGAAATATAATAAATCAGGTGAATAACCCCCTTTTAAGAAACATGTTAAATGTGTGGAACAGACATAAAAAGAAGTTTTGTCCTTTTACTTCACCACTAAAATTAGTGACTGAAATAGGAAATTTCCCAGCAAATTTGAAGGGCTGTGTTGATTTGTTTAAGGATAAAAAAGTTGCCAGATTGAAGGATTGGAGGTTAAAATGAGTTCGAAGGATCAGACTATAGCTAAACTTCAAACTAATAAATTATCATGGTACAATTATATCCAATTAGACAAGATGGACTAATGAATGGTTGAGGATTAATGGCAAATGTAGAGAATGTACTAAGTATGAACAATTTCTATCATCACATGAAGACATGCAGAAGGATGCTTTGAAGAAGGGAGTAGTAAGTAAAATTTATAACCTAATTTTGGATCAGGAGGAAAATGAGATTGAAATAGAAGGATTGAAATCAATTTGGGAACATGATTTAAAGACAGAAATCAGAACAGAGGGTTGGATAAAAATTTGGAAGATGAGAGTTCTAAGATTAATATTGGTAAGAATAAAGGATTTTTTTTTTTAAAATTAGCTTAAGGTGGTACATGACTCCGGTGAAATTGAACATAATAAATTTAGACTATTCCAAGGCCTGTTGGAGATGTGATGAAGAAATTGGCACGTATTATCATATGTGGTGGGAGTGTAAATTGATTCAGAAATTTTGGAAATTGATTTTTAAAGGAAATATGTGATATATTTGGAAAAGATATCAAATTGAACTCTAAAATTGCTTTGCTATCAATTTTTGATAAGATAGAACTTGATTATTACTCAAAGGAATTGATTTCTAATTTTATGACAAGTGCTAGATTATTAATAGCTAGATACTGGAAAGACAAACATGATATCAAATTAGAAGATTGGTATAACGAAGTATGGGACATTGCGTTAAATGACAAATTGACTACTGAACTTCAGATGAAAAGAGGGGAAATAAGTTTGAATATTTTTTATGCCATTTGGGGTAGATTTATTGAATTTTTATTAGTGAAAGGAAAGGGGAAAGCCTCTAAGCAACAACCAATACAATTTTGGAAAGGAGGTTCGTAATAAAAGAATTACTTCAAAGGGTCCCGTGGGTATGGGGGTGCATCAATTTTAGATTGTGCAACAATTTTAGATTGTTAGTCAGTATTTTGTATTGTTTTGTATTGATGTATTTGTGTTGGAAAATAATAAAGAATTTTAAAAAAAAGTCTCCCCAAAAGAACCGAGACTCTATTCTCCAGCTGGAAGCAGGCCTTTGCACAGTGAAGGCTACAGTACACATCACCACTATTAAATTTTGGTTTAAATTGAAAAAAGGGACACGATTGGTTTTAGTACTGTCTGCTTTTAAAGAGATGCAGAATTTTAACAATAGGACAATTTTATCTTGTAACCAGGAAATTTTACAAATTGTTGATATGCATAATCTCAAGATCATTTGAATGCTTTAAATTTTGAAATGAGAGCATGTTACCTGAAGTCCCATATTTTAAAATATGATTTTTGAGCTGATTGTATTTTGGCCTGTTTGTCAAAATGTGCCCTCTGGTATGCCAAGTTACCCATTAAAATACCTCGCCCACAGTAGTTAACTAATAAATTTTAAATGGAGAACTGCTTTTACAGTTTCACGTTGCCAGTCTATGACTTCTGCAGTGATTGGGGGATGTTATCAACAGACTCCCTTGGAGGAGAGAGTTAGTCCATGTGGAACTAGGTCTTCAAGTTGTCCAGTTGAAGACCTAACCCATTACTTACTTGTCTGCCCAATTTATGAAGACTTAAGAATAATTCTGTTCAGGAAGTTAGGTCTTGCATTTAATAGATCTGATGCATATAAATTTTCCACTGGGAAAATTATATGCACCATATATTTCTGAAAAGGCAGCCAGCTTCACTTTTAGAGCAATGGTTTTATGGAGTAGGTTTTGTAGTAATGATAATCAGATTTTATCTGTTGATTGAATTGTGTCCATGATACTGTTAATTTTAGATGGTTTTAGTTGAGTAATGTATTTGATTATTTTATATTATTCAAACTTCTTTTGTAATAGCTATGACTACACAAATAAACTCACCTATCTGTCCATTATGCTTATAACCTTTGCAACAATATTTGTTCTATACAGAAGGCTTCTTATGCCAATGGGAATCAGTTAAGTTCCCAAAGTATTACAGAAGGCATTGAAAGGGTTTTCTAGAGCAGCCATTCTCATCTTTTTTTGTGTGACAGCCATAAACACATGAAAGAAATATAGGCAAAATCAGGATTGTATAAGTTGCATAACAAACCTCATAAGGTGGTGTGTGAAAAATTGTTTCCAGTCTGTGGCCCCCTTCAAATGTGCCAGGGCCCCATTTTGAATGACTGTTCTAGAGTAAAAATAATAGCAGATATCTCTATTAAATGAAGGATGTGACAACGCTGAATATGAGCTGAACCATAACAAGAAATTAAAGGTCTTTCTACAACAATGCAGCAATAAAAATATTAAACTGAATGAAGAAATATATGACTGGAACAGGCAGAGGTACATGTGCTAACAATTAGCAGACTAAAAGCAAACTGCCTTCCCCAAGATTGAAGCAATCCGAGATGTGTCAGCTCCAGGAAATATAAAAGAGATGCAATCCATGTTTGTAATGATAAAATACTTAACTTAGGACTCATCCAAGCATCCTATTTGGTCCTGTTAAAGAGGTGCTTCCATTGCCAATTTAATTCAGTTTAAATTATCTCAATTCTTTTTAAAAGCATATCCTCTGGTTTATGAATGTGAGATATTGTGCTTCCTGTATCTATAATTCACCAGGAAATGGCCCATTATTGCTTCACAGTATCATGCCTGTGTTGCCAGCAGAAAAAAGGATGCCAAGCTTTACATAGCAAAAGGCAGCCTGAATATTGATGACACCCATGTTAGCAGTCAAAATGGTCTACAGCGGTGATTCCCAACCTTTTTCAAGTCATAGCCCCCTTATATAATAGCCACCAGGTTTGCATAAAAAACATTTTTAATAGTGTAAAGTCATCCTTCTCAGAAAGTAGAGGCTTCTTTTTTCCCTGAAGGGCCTGTTTCTTATACATGCACATACTCACTAACTTAAATATCCCACTCCAAAAGATCAAGGAAGGAATTATTTAACAAAAGTTACAATACATATTAGGTAACCCCCCAGAAAACACTTTGCAACTGCCTTGGAGGTCATGACCCCCAGGTTGGGAAACACTGGTCTACAGGATATCCTCTTGTGCTCACTTTCTTTCACAAGAAGACAACAGGCAGGGGGAATTTCTGGAACCTGATTCCCTTTTTCATCAGTTAACCCCTTCTCACCCAAACACAAAGCAATTGTCAGGGCTGTTTTTCGATAAGTTCTCTATGTATCTATAAACTATACACAAAGTCCAATAGCAACTTTCCTCATGTAGAATTACCCGGTGCTAGAGGATCCCAGAAGATAATCACACAATCTGTACTATAATTGCAAGAGAATTGTGGAAGAGGCTGCAGCTAACTGATGAGGTGCTGACTGCATGTCAGTCACGTACCTGGTCTTCCTTCCAGCTGTGCATCCAACACAAGTCCATTAATTATCTGCAATTAGCCATCAGAATTTTCTCAATTCTTCCTGCATGTGAATAAATATCCAATGGGATTCTGGCCAGTGAAATGCATCTGAGAAAGTTTTTGGTACAATCCTTTTACAGATCACCCAATTGTCTATGGTAGGATAGTCAGAATCTGTATACCCAATAACAGCAATTTTGAAGAATGGAACACATGATTGTTTCAAAGTACAATCTCCCAATTTTACCAACAAAGCTCCAGGAAATTAAGAAGACTACTGAAACATTCAGATACAGGAAGTCAACTAAACAATTCTGAAAAAGTGTCATGGGAACAAAAATCTGGTGCCATCAGAAGAAGAACCATATTCTCTGAGCAAAGATAACTCAGTGTGGAAAATAGTATTGGTTGCTAAAGTCAGAGACCAGTTACTCTAGTTTCCTTCTGGCACAGAATCATGCACAGAGACTCTTTTTCATGCATATTGTGTTCTTCTTTCTATTACTGAAAGAGAGCCTCTGAAACACAAACAATTCATATTTACAAAAGGTGGGTACACAAGTGTTTTACATTTATTTCATCTTCTCTCTTTCATTTAATCTTTTCTTTCATACATTGTCTGTCAAAATACCTGAGATTTTTTTCATCCAATGGCATCATGTGGGCTGCTCATTTCCCAGAAGTGGAGAATGAGAATTCTGAATCTGTAGAAGAGCCTGGAAACCAATGAGAAAGGTTATGTTTGTTTCAGTTGTTCCTTGTGAGCGTTGTGAACGTGAATGTCTGAGTTTATTAAAGGATGCTTCCACAGCCCCCCCACAGACCATTACTCTTCTTGTTTCCTTTAAAGCATAGAAAAGCTTTTCTTTTCTCACTGAACTTGATGTCACTAGACTGTCACAGGTGCACCTGCTTGCTCCACTTTGAAGCTAGGCTGTGGTATATATCGGCCGACCACAAATATCCTGTCTACCCAACTTCCTATTGAAATGTAACCGCAGAACAGCTTGCAAACATGTTAGAAGTACCTACTTGTCAGCCAATGAGAATTTTCCTGTACTTTTGTTTCCTTGTGATTAGAATGCATAAAAGCTCTTAGCACTTTTGGATCAGTGTCCCTCTTGCCTGGGGGACCCGAGTGGCCACTCGAAATAAACAACGCTTGTTCCAATCTCTGCTGAGTCTGTGTATGGTCAAATCTCATGCCTGCTTGTACAAGAGTGTTTTAACACTCCCAGATTTCTTATATCTGGCTCACAGCGTAACTACTGTATGGTGAGTTCTTGGTGCTCTACATCGTGGTTTGCTTCTACTGCCTGCCAGCCTATGCCTCTGTCTTGGATCCTTTCCTCCCCCCCCCCCTGATTTTTGAGGTGAAAAAAATAAATTTCATTGGATTAATCTTGCTACTGCCAGGTTCTTCCTTGGGATTACTTTTTTATCCCCCCCCCCCCAATTTCTTCAGGAATCCCCCTTTTTTCTTAATTCCTTTTGGGAATTATTTTTTTGCTGCTGCCTGAGCCTGGCCTGCTGGCTACCTCCTTGACTCAAAGAAGAAAAGGAAAGTATTTGAGTGGTAGAGAAGAAAGAAATCTCCTCATGTTCTAGTAATTTTGGTTGAGGGTAGGCTTTGATTGTAATTTTTTGCTTTTATTTGCTCGCTTACTTTTCTTGATGTTGGGAGAGTGTTTTTTTTAAAAAAATTGATATTTTTTCTTTTTGTGTTGTCTCCTTATTTGATTGACTTTTAAAAGTGTTTATTTGGTTAATTTATTGTGTATTTATTTTGTCAAAAAAGTACAGTTTGGCACTATTTTGAGAACTTTATTTAGCTTGCTTGCTTGCAAGGGGGAGGGTGAACTTAGAGCCCAGCTACACCATCAGAAACTGCGGGATTTGCTCTGCTTATAAATTGCTCTGCTTATAAATTGGGTCAATTCAATTTATTTTTTCCTAACCACATGACACAAAGGCTGGACTGAATCTATCAGGCACGTTCTGCACCCAAATTGGCTCTTATTTTCCCTCTCACTGGGGGGATTCTACCTTTTTTCATATTGGAATGGGCTTTTTCCCCCATGTGGTCAGTTGAGATCTTCATTGTAAAGAAGGGGGCATTTTTGTAGGTGGTGTTTCAGTGAGTTCAGGAAACTGGGGTGTGATGTTCAGGACTTGGAGAACATGTCTCTATGCTCTTTTCTCTTCCTGGCTGTCCTCTGATTTTTTATTATTTATTTATTTATTTTTGAGATTAGTGCTAGAACAGTCTGTCATCTTATCACTGGGATAAGAACTGAGCAAGAAATTGGAAAGTTTTTTCAGAGACTTCTCTCTTTATTGAGAAAAAAGGTGCCACCATTGGAGAGAGAAAAATCCAAGGTGAGAGGTGGGGAAGGAATCTGTGCATTTCAAATATATGACTGTTTTCTCTCTGCTGGAGCCCAGAGGATCCAGAAGGGAGGAGGGAGTGTGAACGTGAATGTCTGAGTTTATTAAAGGATGCTTCCACAGCCCCCCCCCGACCCTTACTCTTCTTGTTTGCTTTAAAGCATAGAAAAGCTTTGCTTTTCTCACTGAAACTTGGGTGTCACTAGACTCTGTCACAGATGCACCTGCTTGCTCCACTTTGAAGCTAGGCTGTGGTACATCGGCCGACCACGAATATCCTGTCTATCTAATTTCCTATTGAAATGTAACCGCAGAACAGGTTGCAGACAAGTTAGAGTACCCAAAGGGGAGGAACTGCCTGCATACTTAGAAAACATATGCCCCTTTGCTGTTCTACCCTATAGAATGCATACTGAATAACCCCCTTGACCTACTTGTCAGCCAATGAGGATTTTTCTGTACCTTTATTTCCTTGTGGATAGAAGGCATAAAAGCTCTTTGTACTTTTGGGTCAATGTCCCTCATGTCTGGGGGACCCGAGTGGCCACTCGAAATAAACAGCGCTTGTTCTCTCTTGAGTCTGTGTATGGTCAAATCTCATGCTTGCTTGTACAAGAGTGTTTTAACACTCCCAGATTTCTTATATCTGGCTCACAGGAGTACAGGGCTGAACTTTCCATAGAAGTTCAGATGGAGACTAGCCTTTCACCTTACCAAGTCAATAACTCAGTGAATAGGAAGACGGAGGGGGGAATCATAGTGGTGTGTGTGTGTTGTCAAGTCAATAACTCAAGTCAATAACTCACATTTTAAAAATTTAAAAATCAGATTGCTAAGAAGGTTCCCTTTTGTAGTTTTGATTGTTTTCTCCACACACAAAACTGGCAAGACACAGAACTATAAAAGGATTGGGAGAAAACGCTTGATTTGAGGCTGCTGATTTTACTCTGAAATTTGTCTCAGGATCTGAACTGGCTCCACACATGCTCTCTCAGATCGGATTCCAACATTCAAGGGTGTTCACCAAGGCTGTATTCTAGCCCCAATTCTTTTCAATTTTTATATAAATGATATTGACAGAACCCTGCAAAAGCAAGACTTCCACATTCCCAAATTTTTAGACAGGTCTGACTTTATGCAGATTACACAATCTTATTGTCCACTACACAAGTTGAACTAAGAAGACTGCTAAGACAAATTAGATCTTACTGTGTAAAAAACAATCTAGTCATTAATAATGCCAAATCTAAGTTGCAGTCTTTGGTAAAAAGAAAAAAGTACATAAGTGGTACTAGAGCAAGTAAAATCCTACTGTTACCTAGGCATAACCTTCTTAGCTACAGGAGCATGGTCCTTACATATAAAGTGAACTGAAAGTAGCTGCCTGCCTGCAATCATTAAACAGACTGTTGAATTTTACTTATCCAGGCACACTACATCCAATCTTAAAGATATTCAAGGCAAAGGCAATACCAACAATAATATCCACTGCAGAAATCTGGGGTTTTGCTGACCTCACCAGTATTGAGAGAGTCCAAAATCAATCTTAAGTATGATATTAGGAGCCCCAAAATCTACTACACCCACCTTAATTAGAGCGAAATTGGGTATGGGAATGATTGCTGGTACAATTCATGCCAGGATGGTCAGATATTGGTGCAAATTTAATCAGATGAAGGAAAGCAGACTTCCTAAGATCTGTTTAGAGGAACAGAGGGTAACTCTCTATGAACACTGCAGGTTATTTTTGGAAGTTTTCCAAATTACTTCCAAAATACAGTTTTTCCATACAAGCATTTAACCCAAGGAGTAATGATATAAAAATATATATATTTAGACAAAGAGTACTAGACGTAGGAGCTCAAACTGACCTGTTATTAGATCCCTGAAAAATGTCAAATGGTTAGCAGGTACAAAACATCTGCATTAATTGGAAAAGTATCTGTCATATCCTATGAAAATTGAACTCTGATAAGCCTTTACCAGATTACGTTTTGAACAAATGGAATTGCTGATGAAATTGGGGAGATTCCATGGTATACCAATTCAAGACAGACAATGTAACTGTAGAGCACCAGCTGTGGAAGATGTAACTCATCATATTCTTGACTGTCAGTTATATACGGACATCATAGAATGCTATCTAGATCCCTTGCTAAAGAGAAGGAAGCTCTGGGACATGAAAGATAAACTGGACTTCCTGCTTCAAGGGACAAATCAGTACATGACCGAAAACGTCACACTATTCACGATAAAGGCAGCTAATGCAGGGAGAAATTTAAGTACAGTGGTGCCTCGCAAGACGATGTTAATCCGTTCCAGACAAATTGCTGTCATGCGAAAACATCGTCTTGCAAAACCAAATTTCCCATAGGAATGCATTGGAATTTAATTAATGCGTTCCGATGGGAAAGAAAAGCACAGAAACTTTTAAAAAATTAAAAGAAAGTCACTTACCAGGTACTGTAGACTGAGCCCGGCTTCTCATAGTGCCTGGTAGCAGCGGAACATCCGGAAAAGAGCACCAAACAGCTAAAGCCGGCAGGCAGCAGGCAGCCGGCAACCATTTTGTGCTCTTCTCCGCTCCTTCCCCCTCCCCTCTCCCGACGAACAGCTGATAGGAGCAGGGTTTCTGAGGCTTCTCCGGGCTTTCCCAGCAGGGAAACAGGCAGTGGAAAAGCACCCCAGAGGCTTCTGAAAGCGGCGCTTTGCCGCGGGGTGGGTGGGTGGGTGGCAGGGGCAGGCCCGCCACCCCCCCACGCCACCCCCACTGCAAAGCGCTGCTTTCAGAGGCTTCCCCGGGTGCATTTCCACTGCATGTTTACCTGCTGAAGAAGCCCCGGCAGCCATTTTGTCCTCTTCTCCGCTCCTTCCCCCTCCCCTCTCCCGACGAACAGCTGATCGGCGGGCTAATAAGAGGCTTTCTCTGCCCTGAAAATTCAGGGGGAAAGCTGGAAATAAAAAAATTCCACTTTTCCCCTGCGCCCCGGGAGGCTTCTGAAAGGGTGGGGGGTCACGGCAGAGGCCCCCAAACATCGTCCAGCGAAAAGCGCCCATAGGAATCATCGTTTTGCGAAGCGCAACAGCGATAGCAAAACCTCATCGTCTAGCGGATTCGTCGTTTAACGAGGCAATCGTCTAGCGAGGTACCACTGTACTCTGGACTAAAACCAGTACTAAGCTCTGAAAATATAACAGCATGAATGTAATCTGATACAGTAACTATCTTAGTGTATCTTAATGCAATCACAGTCAAATACCACCAATAACTGATTGATCTATCTAATGAATAAAGTATTGATTCAAAGGCATCTAGAGTACTGACTTAAAGGTACTTAACATGCATGTATATTTATTATAAAATAGGGACGTGGTGGCGCTGCGGGTTAAACCACAGAAGCCTCTGTGCTGCAAGGTCAGAAGACCAGCAGTTGTAAGATCGAATCCACGCGATGGAGTGAGCTCCCGTCGTTTGTCCCAGCTCCTGCCAACCTAGCAGTTCGAAAGCATGCAAATGCAAGTAGATAAATAGGTACCACCACGGTGGGAAGGTAACGGCATTCCGTGTCTAGTTGCGCTGGCCACGTGACCTCGGAAACTGTCTATGGACAAACGCTGGCTCTATGGCTTGGAAATGGGGATGAGCACCGCCCCCTAGAGTCAGACACGATTGGACTAAATGTCAAGGGGAACCTTTACCTTTACATTTATTATGCCTCTCACCATAATTTTAGCTGTTTTTTACTGTTATTTTATGTCAGTCTGATTGATTGTAACTGTTTTATCTTGCCATGGTCTTTGACTGGTGCAATAATAATAATAATAATAATAATAATAATAATAATAATAATAATAATAATAATAATAATAATAATAATAATAATAGGATCGGATGACAGAGGAAGTAATGACAAGCTGAGGGCTGGAATATGACTCACATCGACTCTAGTGCAAATGGTGAACTCTCAAAACATTCCACAATCCCTCTGAGAGCACTGATTCCTACCAAAAACATAATGCAGGCTTCAAATCAAATCAAATCATTCCAGTGTAGTTGCACTGTTAGTGCTGTGCCAATATGCCACTGGGTTTTGTAGGCGATTGTTGCTGTTGGCTGGGCACAGCTTGTGGTATTTTTCTCTTTTTATTGTGTTGTTGGTAGGTTGCTCTAGTGAACAGGTTTTTCTGTGTGCCAGGTAACCAGCATCTGGCTAGCTGGCTGCTTTTTTGCCTTTTTCTGTTGTGTTGACTGGGTCTGAAGAAGCTGTGCTTGGTGCACGGCACTAAAATAATAATGTTGTTTGAACGTGATAGTATAAATTAGTGCCTGAATAGGTCTGATTGTGATTTTCCTTTTGCATGTACTGTTGCCTGCTTTTGAGGTCAATTGATTCTCTCTTGCCTTGCCTCTGCTTTTTGGAGTAGTCTAAAGTTTCTTTGAAGCTTTTGGAGTGCCAGAAAATATACATGGTGAAACCCAAAACAAATATCCCAAATGACCACAAATGGTGTGAATCAAAATGAAAAGGACTGTAGGACAACTGTATCCACAACGGATTAATTCCAAGCCCCTGGTGGATGCTGAAAAACACAGAAAATAGCGAACACCCTCCCCACCCTTGCCAACTATCTGGAAAGTGAAGGCAACTCCTTGGGACAAAGGGGCCTGCGGAATCCCAGGCCTTCCTCTGATCATGCAAACCTGACAGTTACCCAAAGGGAGGGCAGAGCACAGAGGACACTGCTGCTGCCTCCTTTGGAGGGCTGCTCACCTGGCATTTCCATCACTCTCAAGCCTGCAAGCACCCCCACCTCAATGCAAAGCCAGCCAGCAATCTCTAAACACTGCCTCGGAGATGTAGCTGTCCCACTTGTTTTTTTACCTCCTGGTAAACCATCAGGCAGGAGGAGCCACCACCACCACTGACGCCACCACCCAGGAGAAAGCTCACAAGCTCTGGCCTTAAGCATTCACAGTCCATGCTACGAATTCTCCAAAGCATGATCTCTGTGGCCAGTGACCATCAGTTGACCATAAGACATGTGAAAATATTTTTTTCTGGATTTTTTTCTTTTAATATTTTTAATATTTTCAGACCATGGACAAGTGAATCAGCAGTTACTCATCCCATGGATAAGTGGGTCCTACTGTAAATGATAAGTGGGTCCTACTGTAAATAAAGGGACGTGGTGGCGCTGCGGGTTAAACCGCAGAAGCCTCTGTGCTGTAAGATCTATAGATCTGCAGCTGTAAGGTCGAATTCCACGCGACGGAGTGAGCACCCGTCGCTTGTCCCAGCTCCCGCCAACCTAGCGGTTCGAAAGCATGCAAAATGCGAGTAGATAAATAGGGACCACCTCGGTGGGAAGGTAACAGCGTTCCGTGTCTAAGTCGCACTGGCCATGTGACCACGGAAGATTGTCTTCGGACAAACGCTGGCTCTATGGCTTGGAAACGGGGATGAGCACCGCCCCCTAGAGTCGAACACGACTGGACAAATTGTCAAGGGGAACCTTTACCTTTACCTTACTGTAAATGAAAATACAAAAATGAAAAAAACCAAAACAGGCAATAACCCTGCAATAACTCAAAACAAAAAAGGTATGAAACTTTTTGCTGTGCACATCCCTAATCAAGATGATGTCAATGCACACACTTTCCAGGAAACACTAAAGAAAAGGAAATTGTTTCATCCATACACAGAACTCTCAAAAGGCACAGGTTTCAAATACAGATGGGGTTTCCCCTTTAAGTTCCTAGCACAAGGTGAAGAAAAGAGATTTACTACAACAAATCTAGAGCAGATTATCAAATTCAGTGAAGAAACACAGCAATGGGAAGCAGATGACAGCAAGCACCATCAAAGAAATGTAAAATTACTTTGCAGTTCTGAATTCATAAAACTAAAACTCTCTTGCCATCTTGACACCACTTTTCATCCCTGTTGTAATGCACCAGACATTTTGAGCAAACTTTACATCAAATAGTTTCAAAGAAAAATGTAATTACTAATGATGGTTAGGAGCAGACTATCCAACACCTGCAATTGTTTTTCCATCAGTCCCCCTCCACATGGCCCTGTGAGGAGGGGATCTACAAACACTGATCCCTGAGAGTTAAGTCTCTGCTTCCTTAATTGGGACTTCCAAACGTTACTGGTTTATTGCATCATAATGTTCCCTCACAGCTATGTACTCGGGCCTTAATTTAACATTCACATCAAATGAAAGACTATTACGGTCTTTCTGAGACTTTAACATTATTGCCATACTACTGGAGAAGTATAAAATTTTCTAGTATTACCAAGAAACAGAAAATATGCTAACACAAATATCCCTTTCATAAACATTGATATTAGATAGATTGAAGACAGTACTTATGAATGTAAATGGGTTGGGGATCATAATAAAAAGATACAAAATGCTTAAACTTTTAAGATCTCTCTTTCCTGATATTATCTTTATACAAAAAACTTATCAAAGGAGAAAAGTACATAAAGTATGGACACACCCCAGTCTGTTTCTATATGTTACACACTGTCAAGCTGCATCCAACTTAAAAGCATCCCTAATAGGGTTTTCAAGGTAAAATATTTAAGAAATGGTTTTACCAGTGCAACACACTCCCTGTGAGTTTCAGGGGTTAAGTGGGGATTGGAATCCAGGTATTCTGAGTCCTAATCCATCACAATATCCATTACATCACACCAGATATGGGAGCAGAATTGCGCAGAGGGGGTAATTCTAAAAGCAGGGACATGGCTATCATACTAATGGCACAATCCAAACTCAAAGATAGGCTGGTTGTGGTGAATTTGGAATGGGTGTAAGTCCCTAATGCTGGCACAACTGCCTTTGTCCTGGCCTAACCGCCCTTAGGCCAGCCTACCCCTCTATACTGGCTGATCTCAAATCCACCAGCACAACTCTGTGCCATCATGAGCTCAGCCAGCAGAAGGGCCAAAAAGGGGAGGAGAAGGGAAGAGGCAGGGGCAGGGGCAGGAGAGGACTTGAGTTACACCTAGTTCAAATCCTGTTCAGTTCAAACCCTGCACTCTTTATGCTGGTACAAGTTAGATCAGGGTAAGTTTAGTCCTAAGTAATTTCAAGAACATGAAACCCAATGGGAACACCCAGAATAATTAAGGTCCTAATCAACTGACATCTCAGGGAGCCACATTCAGCCAACATTAGGTTATGGCACAGCTACCAACTAATCAGAGCACACCACCATGAGTATATAAACCCCATCCAGAGAAACCCTCACTCAGATGACAAGACATGTGGCAGGGGCTCCACAGCATGCACACTTTGCACTCACAAGGAGCCACTTGGGTGGTAGTGATGGCAGCTCACTAAGGGAAATGACACTTTGCACTACAAAACACTCCACAGGGGGACTTAGCACAACAAACAAACAGTCAAAGCAGTTCTCTTTTGTAACATCTCTCTGCCTAGTATCCTAACAGGTGGACCCTTCCAGGAATGCAGCTGCCAGCAACAAACACCCAGAAACCTGAGGCTTCCAGCTCCCAACAGAAGACCCAGGTAAGTGAAAGGGAGAAAGTCATGAAATGGCAGTGTTGTTATTACCTAATACCCTGGGCTCCCCACTTATTTCTGTGAAAGGGTTGTGGACTGTATTTTAAAATTTCTCATTCTCAGCAGCTGGACACACAAGCTTGCAGATAAATGGGGCAAGAAACAGCAGCCCCCTTCCAGGTAAGTAGACTCCCACTGGGCAGAGTGACTGGAAGGATACATTAGTTAAGACACATCTCCCTTTGCCTTTCCCATAAGATTTCTTCTCACTTTGATTCCTCACTAGCAACAAACAAGGCTTGTGTTTCCCTCTCAGCACTGTCCTTGACTCAGAAGTAGAATGAAAATAGCTGGGCTAGGAAATAAACACATATTCCCACCTGTGTCCACTCCCTTCCATGCTGTGGTAGTGCTTTGACTGTTGTCCTTTCTCCACCCCTTTCTTCTTTCCCCAGACAACTGTTCAAAAGTTGCAGCCCCCAAACTACTCAGCCATGTGTGGTCACAGCCATAGAACTGCAGTAAGAGCTCTTGCCTGAGCCTTGTACCTAGTGGTGTCCCAGTGCCTAAGGAGCTTTGTGCTGTAATTAGCTCATGACCTCCCATTAGCCAGACCTTTGACCACAGACAAAATGGGAGCTCACATCCACTAGAGGTTCTTTCTGTCGTGACTCTACTCAGAATTAGAATGGTATTGTGGGTCCTATGCTGTGTGCCAGTGGGCTCAGGTCCGGCCTTGGCCAGGTGCCCCATTAGTCCCTCTGCCCCTAGTGCATAAGCCTTTTGACTGGATTACACCACCCACTACCCTGAGGCAATTACACTGCACTCCCCCACAACTCACATGTTAGCATGGGAACTGTTGGGCGTTTTTGTGATGCTCAGTTTCCCAAGGGCCATCTTCACAGATCAAGGCACTAACTTCCTGAGCCAAACCCTACAAGAAATGTGACACTGTGAAAGCTCATCCAGGACCAATCCACACAGTGGCACCTTATGCTGGCACCCTTAATGTTTGCAGTTTGGGAGGTTCCCCAAGCCTCCTTAGGGTTTTTGTCCTTTGAACTCCTGCACAGCCAGCAGCAGTGATACAATATCCGCATGACCCCTAGGCAATTCACGCTAGAGCAGAAGGTGCTCCTGCTCCTACTCTCAGAGACATTTAAGCCATTTGCCCAGTGGCATGGTTTCTTTGAGGTGATAAGGAAGGTTGGTCTGGTGGACTATGAGGTCCAGATATCGGATAAATGGCAACCCCTCCAGATTTTCCATGTTAACCTCCTGAAAGAGTGGCATGATCAAGAAAGTGTATGTGGGCAAGGAGAGGCAGTAGAGGTTGGACCTGAGGCAACCAGTGCTATTAATGCCACAGGAAAGAACTAAGCCTTAGACAAAAAGTTACTAGAGAATAACAGCAATAATTCTGTCAGAAAGCTGACAGAAAAACATTGATCTGTTTGAAAACTGGTACTGGAGGAGAACTTTACAAATACCCCGGACTGCCAGAAAGATGAACAAGTGGATGCTAGAGCAAATCAAGCCTGAATTCTCCCCCAAGGCAAGAATGACTGAGGCTGTCATTCTTTGGGAACATCATAACAAGGCAAGATTCATTTTAAAAAGACAATAATGCTGGGAAAGGTTGAAAGCAGGAGGAAAAGAGGAAGATCAAATATAAGATGGATTGACTTCGTGTGAGTTCAGTATTTTTAATTTTATGCTAACAAAAACTCAATATGCTAATGGAGGCAGCCATGATTTCCTATCAGAGTAATATCAACAACTGTACCAGACAAATGCTGATTTTAATGACATTGCAATTTCCTTTACAAATAGTTTAAATAATGTTTGTGGTCCATTACAAATAGTTTAAATAATGTTTGTGGTCCACAAGTGTGGAACTGGCTGCTGACCTGAAAATCCCAGTTAGGTTCTCTCTCTTTTCCCTCATCCCTCATTGCTTCCATTTTATTTATATATGTGCATGAACATCCACCTACCACCTACACTGAATAGAAGTGTTTGGAGAAGAGCTTTTGTTTCCCTTTTATATCTTCATGTTGTCCTCCCTTTAACCTTCTGAGTTCATAGAAGAAATATAAAAGTTACCAAGGCCACATTTGGGCATTTTTTTTTGGGGGGGGGGGGAGTACAAGTTGTTGAAAACTATAGCAATTACTAAAATCAAAAAAAGAAATTTCTACTGCCAACTGAGATTTGACTGCTACTTACTGTGATTATTTGAAGCCTTTAAAAAAATAAATCCTGAAATGTGAGAGAGAGAGGTGTGGGGGGGAAGAAAGATTATTCTTGATGATGGCTGGACACCAGATGTTGTGAAGCAACACTTGGTATAATTAACTCAGATTTAATATGTCAAAAGCCATTGACCCTTGCAGATCATAGCAGGAATTACAATCATTGATGCTCTGCTATTTTTGAAGACAACATGTCAAAGGTGCGGGTATTCTGACAGGAAATTAACCCTTGTGTGTCTAATTGCAAGTGTTTTCAACCTATCTAAGTAAATAGAGGAATTCTAATTCTTCAGTTGTGATTTCTAATCCTTGACTCACCTTTCAAGTTTTCTCAGGAAAGAATGCATTGCCAATGCTTTTACAATTTTTAAGTTGAATCTGTCAAAAATCAGAGAGCATCAATCCACTTGTCAACCAATATGTAGATAGGAAATCACATTGATTAGTAATAAAGACATATTTGTTAAAACATCATATTCAGTGTGTTTGTCCAATTGTTGAAAAGCTATGTCTAACCACTGAAGAATATTATACAATCAGGTAGTAGTAGGATTAGTATTAGCAATAGTTACAGTAATATCCCACCTTTTTCTCATCATATAATTTAATATGGCAAAGAACAGATGTTAACAAGCTATGGACATTTTTATCCTACCCCTTGCAATTTATCATTTGTTCTGGCATTTCTTTTTATTTTTCCTGACTGTCAGTTATTCCTGGTTCGTAATTATTGTTTAAAACTTATCTTATTGTTTCTGTTGGTTTACTGTTATTATATACTATTAACACTTCATGTTATTGTACCTGTTTTGATTTAGTCAAGAAGGTAAGAGTGGAAAAAGCAGTATATTTTGTTTTCTTAGATAAATATAAATATTCATTATTCCAGAACTACTCCAAACTTATAGTGGCCAAAATCATGTTGCTTAGTGTACTAAATGGCACTACAGCAGGTCCATTGATCAGTCCAATTTATTTTTAAAAAAACCCTCCAGTTTATAAATGTGAGATATTGTGCTTCTGTATTTGTGATTCAAAATGCTGGGAAATGGCCTGATATTGCTGCACAATATTGTGCCGCATTGCTGGCAGGAAAAAGGATACCAAGCTTCACATATGGCAGCAGTAAAGATGGTCTACAGGAAAATTTATTGTGGTCATTACCATTCACTAAGACAGAGGTTGTCAACCCCCAGTCCGTGGCCCATTGCCAGTCCGTGGCTTGAGCCCGACCGGGCCGCGAAGACAGACCTCCCGCCGCCGCCCCCCGCACGCACTCCCCTCCCCACAGCTGCTTTGCACGCGCGCATGCCAGCACCCGCGTGAGCGCTCTCTCACCCCTTCATGCAAGCGCCCGCGCATGCAAAGCAGCTGTGCGGAGGGGAGTGCGTGTGGGGGCGGGGCGGGAGGTCTGTCTTTGCGGTCTGGCAGTGACGGGGGGTGGCCAAGAGCCGGGAGGCAGAGCATGGCTGGGTGCTCCAGCTGCTTGCCTCCCGGCGGGCTCCAACAAGGCCGGGGTCAGCGCTCCTCGCCACCTTCAGCAGGCCAAAAAATTTTTTTTTATTTTACTCCTCGCTGCCGTCCGTGGGAAATTCAAATGCAGCTACTGGTGCCTCCAGCTCCAGAACCGGCACCAGTAGCTGCATTTGAATTTCCCGCGGACGGCAGCGAGGAGTAAAATAATTTTTTTTTAGTAAAATTAAAAAAAAATACTCCCAGGCTGCCGCCGCCGCCGCACTCCCTCACCCCTTCAAGCATGCGCCCGCGTGCAGGGGTGGGGTGGGGTGGGCAGGCGGGTGGGCAGGCGCGCAGGCGTGAAGCGGTGGGGGAGTGCGTGCCACCTGTGGCGGCAGCCTGAGAGTCTTTTTTTAATTTTTTTTTACTAAAATGATGGTGGTGCCTTTATCTTGGATGATGTCGTTGTTGTTCTCTCTATTTGGGGACAGCGTTTGGGTAGGTCCAGGCATTGGAGCGCTCCCAAAATGCAAGCAGCCCTAACCCGGGTGCCTGTGTGCAGGAGAAGCCGGTGTGGGCTCGTTGCGCGCGTCCGCTCCTTCACTACCAGATTCTGTCCCTTCTCTCCTCCTCCTCCCTGCAGCCTCCACACCCCCCCGCGCCTTTTCCTCTCTCGCTCGCTCTCTGTGGTCGGTGATGTCAAACTGCCGGGAGCTGCACCCGGGACAAGTGATTCGGCTCCTCACGATAGCAACCACCTAACTCATCAGATCTCAATTCACACAGGGCTCGAGCATGACCACACGGAGAGAGCCGAGCAGGGGCAGGCCGAACATCTGGCACGCAGAAAACACCGGGTCTGAGCGCGCGGTCCCGCCACGGCCACTGGGTTCTCCCCCTCCTCACGTCCCACACTCTGCAAATGCAGCTGCATTAGATACACAGAGCCAAGTTGGGGGAGGCAGGGGTAGATGGGTCGGTGGGTAGGGTTTACAAAATACATTAAACCATTTTGTTTGGCTTCTCTCTTCCTCAAGCAGTCTTCAAAATTCAACGAGAGAACCGTGCAATGTGGAAGGTGTTCCGATTTTTATTTTTTTTAAAGATTAAATTGCAAAGCTGCAAGTGACGACCGGTGGGCGTAGGCAATGCATGCGACGAAATGCATGGAGAAATCTGAGGTTTAATATTGCGAGCATTTTGCAATGATGACCCTGGAGAAAGTTTGGAGGGGGAACGCCGTGTAGGCAGGAGTTTGTGGATTCAATGGCTAAAAAGGAGGAGGAGGGTAGGGTGACTGTTTTCCATGAGTCTGTTTACAAGGCTGTTAACCTCTAATTTTAAAGATCATCGGAGAGATTTTCAGAGGAAGGGTAGCACAGAAAGTGGAGTATTTCCCCCCCCCCCCCGCCAAGATAAGCTCAATGATCAGCAAAGATACCGCCTTCCCTCCCCCGCCTGGCCCATTTCTCTCAGGCACTCAAGTGATTTATGATTTGTCCTACATTAAGAAGGGAACAAGCCAAACAAAAACAACAAAAAAGAGCTTATTCTCAACGGTTTATAATCCATCATCTTTGCCCTCGTAAATGCGACCGTTATTTTTGATCTGAAGCTATTGGAATTAGTATCTAAACCGGTATCCTGTGTACTAAACCCAGATGGCAGAAGTAATCCAAGCAACAGGGTACAGGAGCTCTAGTTTCTTCCAGATTCTCTTTCCCATTTGAGGTGCTAATGGTACATCATGCCCCTTGTAATTTCAAAAACACTTCTTACATGTGATATGCAAGAATGGTGCATCTTTTCTCCTTGCTTATCAGAAATAGAAATAGTACAAGGGACAGTGGTTGATATATATATTTGCAACGTATAAAAACAGTATTTACTTTCACAACTATCTAGGTTCTTAATAACTGTTCTTCATCCTCATTCTCTTGCAGGCAAATGGCAGGGAAAGGGTGTCTTAAGAACTCTTCTGTAGACAGAGATTGCTGAAATCACCTTGAAAAGTCCAAATACATTATAAATTTTTTAAAAAAAAGACTCCCAGGCTGCCGCCACCACCGCCGCCGTCGCCGGCACGCACTCCCTCACCCCTTCAAGCATGTGCCTGCATGCAGGGGTGGGGTGGGGTGGGCGCGTGGGTCGGCAGGCACTCCTGCGCATGCGCGAAGCGGTGGGGGAATGCGCGTGCGTGCCTACGGCGCACGCACTCCCCAACCACTTCGCGTGTGCGTCGGAGAGCTCAAGCACGAAGGGCCGCCCCACCTCCCTCAGAGGATCCGCCGGTCCATACTACAAAAAAGGTTGGGGAACGCTGCACTAAGAGATACCAAGCAAGATAAAATCTCAGATGCTGACTCTTATTCATCAGTTAACCACTTCTAATCTAAACATCAAGGAATTGTCAGGGATTTTTCAACAAGTGTGAACGATAGTGAGCATGATTATTATTATTATTATTATTATTATTATTATTATTATTATTATTATTATTATTATTATTATTATTATTGAATTTCTTGGCTTTTTAAAATGGAAATTTAAGTATACATACACTGAACCATTTCCACATGTCTGCTTAGAAGAGCTGCTCTAATCTGTGGAGGGATACAGTTCCATCTTGTGCAGGCTAGAAAACAGTATGTCTGAAATACACAGGAAATTGCTCTCTGTTGCTACCACCTTTACCCCCAAAGTGGTAGTGAACATGCAGTGGTAAGTGTAATAGGCATGTTGTTATTACACTGTTTCCTGAACAGAAATAGAACTCTATCCTTTCCAGTATTAACCTCTGTCTTGCAATGTAACATCTTTGCATTCTTGACTGAAATTGTTTTTCATCCAAGAACCTTGCATTTTGCAGATTATTCCCCGTTATAAACAGTAATTCTACATTTGCTCACCAATTGGCATTTTCTGCATGGAAACAGCAAAAAGACAAAACCCCAGAGGCTTGTGGTCTTGTTCTCATGGTGGCACCAAGAAATGTCATGGAAGTACAGGGAGATATGGCCAAGAAATTTGGTATATTGAGACAGATAAAATCATTTTCCTCCCAAACCCATACTTGTTAAATCCCTAATTCGGAGAGAAAGAGACTATAGGAAGTCCTTTAGCGTGATGGTGGGAGAATGAGCAGAGGAAATGGCTGAACAATTATCAGGGTGAAAGGGGAGAAAGATCAGTGAGAAAGGGGGAGTGAGAGGTGCAGAGAAGAAGCAAAACCTCACCAACCTTCTCTACAGACAAAGCTCCAGGCAGTCATAGAACATTCATTCCTCCATAGGCCTATATCACAGTGCTGCATGTAGTGCTCCCCTCTGCTGGGCCCCTAAATTATTCAAGGGCAGAAGAGAAAGACAGAAGGTGCTGCTATTTGATAAATGTGGGGAGAACTGTGATGAGAGGGAAAGGCAAGATAAATACCAAGGCAGTTGGAGAGGAGGTAGTGAGAAAGATCAGCAAGGAATGAAAAGAGAAGAGAAGGTGAAATTAAATTAAAAACACAGGAATAGAATGGGAATAAACACTTGTTAATGCTTGTTAGTATTTCTGCTAAATTTAAAATAATTTAATGGAGAAAATAAGCAAAATAAACTAATGAAATGTCTGTATTGATTATTTTCTTTGGAACTGAAAGTAAATAAATAAACTCTATTTATTTATTTATTTATTTATTTATTTATTTAATAGGCAGCATCTAGATTATAATGAGCATCTTTGATAAAACAATTGAGAACACATTGCTAAGTCACAGAATACCCATATGCACTATCTATCTGCTTTTCAAGTCCCTTCAGTTTTAATGGGAGAGAATGAAGCATGTGCTTTCCTTACCTATTACAATCAATTAGACTTTAAAGTGCTTAAGCAGTCCATCCCCAAATTTAACCAATGTGAAAAATACAAATATATAATATGCACGGAGGAAAGATCAACTATGAATTTCTGTTCTTGTCTTTTAAACATTTTATGCTCCCTCTAAAAATATTTTAAAGTTTATACATAGTATAATTAATAAATAATGCAGACACATCATTTATTTGCATGTATTAATATTAGCTATTTCTGTAAGCAGGTTCTTCTGCTACTAACAAGCTATGCTAAAGGAGAATTGCCGCTGTTTATAAGATTTTGTTATTGAAACACAGTGAGCAATATTTGCCATAGTAAATTTTCCATGCTGGCTGCTAATGTTTATTACATTAGACACTGTAGTAATTGTTTAAAAAAAACACCCTCTGTGTTATAAACCACTAGAACATGGAGCTTCATGCAATTTCCTATGGTAATTTCCTGTGGCTTGAGTCATCAAAAGGATAAGATAGATATGTGCTTTTTTCAGTAAGGAGATTAATTAATTTTATGTAGTTATGCAGCTGCAATATTTTAAGATAGCTGTGCTAGTTCTATTTACTAATGCCATAGCATCTAAATAGATTCACTCCAAATATCACAGCGCATTACAATTCATTAATATTCTTCTACCATTTTATACCCATTATATCCTATAACCATTTTATTCATTTAGTCCATTTTTATTGTTAAGGTTTTCTTTCCTCCTCTTGTTTCTATAGTGCACTTTCCTTTATAGTTTCTCACTTGCTCTTCTATTCTAGTCAAGCTTCTTTCTGCCTCTGGTCTTGATGATCCGTTTGATTTCTCCTCTTCTCATTTCTCATCTGCTTTTTTCTCCTTTTTCTGCCCAGCCACTTCTCCTTTGTTTTCATAAAATCTTCTGCCTTCCTTTTTGAGTTAATATAATAACTCTGCTCCTGGAATTCAAAGAGGACACCTTCAGGCACCAACCACTTACATAATTGAATTTGATCTCAGGAGGGATGTCAACTCTGCATATTGTCTCCTTTTCTGTCTTATTTGCCACGGAATATGTTTCAAAATCTTAATTTCATTAAGTTCCTTGTCTTGTATATTTTTCAGAACTTTATCTCGAAAAAATATTTCTTTATTCCTGGTGTATGCTGTATTAATTCTTTGTGTTGTTTCTATCTGTTGTTGAACATACTCTGGTTGCATCTTCATGAGCAATGCTAAATAGGTACCCTGTTTTCCCGAAAATAAGACCTAACTTGAAAATAAGCCCTAGTATGATTTTTCAGGATGCTCATAATATAAGCCCTACCCCCAAAGTAAGCCCCAGTTAAGTGAAACCCTGCCCTCCACCATTGTGGAGCATTGTACAGCAACCAGAAGATGATATGACTGTATTTGAATAAATGTAGATTGTTGTACATGAAAAAAATAAAATATCTCCTGAAAATAAGCCGTAATGCGTTTTTTGGAGCAAAAATTAATATAAGACCCTGTCTTATTTTTGGGAAAACACAGTAGTAATCACTTGCACTCTATCTTCTCCTTTTTGTTCTTGTAGATTCTGGAATCTAAGTATGGCATTGACTCTTTCCATTTGTAGATGTAACAGAGTAATTTCATCTTGCTTTCTTTTCTGTTTTAGGTCTCCCATCTCTGTATACAAGGTCTCCAGTCTTGCCTCTGTTCTTTTTGATGTCTCATCTATTCTGGCTATTTGTTTTTTATTTTCTGTAATTTGATTTTTAATATCAGTCATTTGCATCCCTAAATCTTTCATTTGAACACATAGTTGAGTCATCCCTCCTTGTATTTGCTGTAGCCCTGTTGATACTGTTGCCAATCCTTAAATGATTCTCGCCCCAATATCCCACTGAGATTCTGTTCCTGTGCCGATGATCCTCCTTGAGTCCTCTTTTTTCCACCTTTGTCGCCATATTGAATTCCCCCCTTCTTCTTAAGTTAAGTAAATAGGGGATGCTGTTTCAGTCAGCAGCTGTTTTCTTTTTATTTAAGGAGTACTGTTTAAACCTTCTATCAGCAGATGTTGCTGTAACCTTACTTTCCTTTCTCAGTCTTATTTACATGTCTGATCCAAGAGGGGGGTGGAGCTTCCCTCAGGGTATAAAGTTCTCACACTTGCCAAATTACAACAATAAAAATTTAAAGGATCCACAGTGTTGTGAAGTAAGTAGGATTTAATATCAATATTTCAGGTAGTCATGGGAGTGAGGCTTTCATCTTAAATTACTCTACTTTCATGGCAGTCAGAACTGTGAATATGCAACAATTGCTATATCATCCAGAATAAGTGCTGGATGCTACAGCAAATTGTTACCAGTTGTGCTATCCAGACAGGTGCATAAACTTACATAAGTTCTAGGGATAGATGCATTTAAGGGATATTTGAATGTGGGCAGTAGCATATCTAGGTAGTTGGTCTGAGTAAATCAACACCTTGCTCAGGGGCATTTTGCTGGACACAAGAATCAAACTATAGGAGACAACAAATTCAGTTCAGCATGAAAATACTAAACATATGCAAAACAAAAGTCTGATATACACTGAACATGTGAAGCAAATAATGGAAAATTATTCAGAGAGGCAAACACCTCATAAAAGTTAAGATTGTGAAGTCCAGATATTGGAAGCAATGCATTATAAGTTACAGCATCACTTTAAATAAGTTACTTTTAGGATCAACAGTTTTGTTTTCTTCTGTAATGGAGCAATATTCCTTTCCTAATAGAGACAAATAATATTATTTGTATCTCTTTTCTGTGTACTTATTTGGGTCCATGGAGATTTTCCTTACATGAACAAATATTTTAACTTACTCAAAGTTGAGATATTTCCAACATCCTTTTGCACTCTCTCACTCTCTGCTTGGGGTGTTCCGAGCTCTTTGCCAAGATGACTTCCTCCTCAGTCCATGCACTCAGATGCATCTTGGGATAGGGAACCTGCCTTCACTGATCCCAGTCCCCCCTTTTGTCATCTCTGCTGCTTCAGACATTGCTTCTCCTAACAACGTCCCCCAACCGAGTTTGGGAGGGGCAGAACCAAGGAGTCCCAGGGCTTTTTTTCCACAGATATCACAGAATTGTTTTCATATACCCATTTATTTTAACATGCAGCTCTTTGTCAGTTTGCTGTACAAGCAGTCCTTTGCAGTGGTGAAAGTGCTATGTAACTGGAAATACAAGCAGCTACTTTTTAAGAAATGTAACAGGGTAAAAGAGAAGGCCCAAAGACTGACATCTGAGGCTACAAATCATAGAGAACAGATTTTCTCCCTGTTTTTCATTAGATTTAATACTGCAACTGGCTCTTATGTGAAAGCAAGTAGTAGTGGAAAAACAATTGTGCTTGTGTTCTAAATTTTCCTTGAAATCATTGAGGTTCAGAATGATGTGCCTGCTTCCTATGACATAAGTGTAATTCTTTAGTTATCAATGCCTTGCATCTATATTCATTTGGACTGATAGGGAACAGCTTTTTCTCTGGCTGGTACAAAAGACATGATGAAGGAAATCATGTCCAGATGATGCTCTGAATGACAGATTTGTCATTATATCACAACTGCATCAAATTAGGTGTCACTCTGGAAATAAATTTCTCAAAGTAATTTTGTGGGGTTTTAAAACTTTTGCATCTACAGGAAGCTGCAGGTTTGACAACACGGCAGGAAGAGGAAGAAATGCTTAATCCTTTCCCCCTTCACTGTTTTTCTACTCAAAAGAGCAGCTACTTTGTTGTATTTCTACCAACATGAGAAAAGATAAACCACTCAATGTTTTTTATTATTATTTTATTTTTTTGCTCTAAGAACAGTAAAACTGTGAAGAGAATTTTGGTAAATAGCAAAAAGGGAGAAGGTTCACAGCCACCCCTCCAACTACTGTTCTCTTCCACCTGTAGTAAAGCTTTTCCTCCCCAAAAAATGTTGAGAGATGCACATTTGCCCCCCAGAAATAATAAAACTACCAAATCCAATAAATAGGTATAAAACAGGGCTTGTGTGCTCCTTCTATACTTCAATGGAACATCAGTTTGACCGTGCCCTACCATTCAATAGACTGAAGTACATTTAGGGCCTGTTCGAATGGGTATATAGATAGTATTTGGATTGTTGTTGGCACAGTTTGGTTGACATAATAGGTGGGTTGTGACATTAAAAAGGAAGGTGGGGAAACCCCCTCCTCTGTTTTCATCTATTTTTCTCATTGATTGCTCCACAAGGCAGCAAAGCCCCAGCTGAGGAGAAAGGGAAGGAGGGAGTGAGGGTTTCCTCCCTTCCATATCCCCAAACTTCACCCCAATATTCACACCAGTATTATCACTGCTGATTCTTTACTAATGAATGATCTGCTGATCCAAAGACTTGTGTGGACCCTTTTTACAGGTGAATAAACATCTCCAATTTTAATGGAAGGATTGCTGAAGTGAAAAATAAGATAGGTTATATTGTAGATAAGAACCTTTTAAGTGTGAAACAGGCCACTCAAAATTCCCCCACCTGGGCAGGCAGCTGATTTGAGATTTTAGGAAAATCCTACAGATGTAAGCATATATTGACCTAAATCCTCTAGCACCACTTTATGCCATGCAAGTGTCATCATTGTGTGACAACAATTTTTAAATTAATTAAAAGTCCCCCTCCCACTTTTCAGGTTGCTTCGGCTCCATTTTCTCCTAGGGAAGCCTTTGGAAACCTCAGGACTGGGAGAAAATATTTAATAGCCAAAAATCACTGCTGGACCACCACCACAAGAACTGCAGGCATTGATCCTGCAACTATTTTTGGCTATTAAAGGCTCCCTCCCCTCACAAGTCTGAAGGCTCCCAACAGCTTTCCAAGGGCAAAAGGGAGCCCTAGAGAGCTTCAAAACATGAAAATTCTTTTTTGAACACTCTCTTAATAAACTGGGGTGAATGAAAAACAAGATTATTACAAACTAATTCATTCCCCCATAGCCTTTTAAAATAATGTTTTGTAACAATAACAAATGGTTGCCATTTAGAGACTGAGAGGAAAGTGGCTCATACCACCTCTGTAAATTTTTCTCAGTTAACACACCAGGATCCAACATTTGGCACAACCTGATGATATAAAAACATCATGATTCCAACTCCACCAAGTAACTCATTTATTTCACCTACCTCAGGATAATCCCCTTCATGGATTGCTGCCTTGTCGTGGTGAAGGGGCTTGAGTAATTCAGAGAAGCTATGGGCTATGCTGTGCAGGGACACCCAAGATGGACAGGTCATAGTGGAGAGTTCTGACTAAACACAATCCACCTGGAGCAGAAACTGGCAAGCCACTCCAGTATCTTTGCCAAGAAAACTCCATGGACAGAAACAAAAGGCTAAATGATATAACGCTGGAAGATGAGCCCCTCAGGTCGGAAGGCGTCCAACATGCTACTGAGGAAGAGCGGAGGACAAGGACAAGTAGCTCCAGAGCTAATGAAGTGGTTGGGCCAAAGCCGAAAGGACGCTCAGCTGTGGGCGCACCTGGAAGTGAAAGGAAAGTCTAATGCTGCAAAGAGAATTACTGCATAAGAAACTGGAATGTAAGATCTATGAACCTTGGTAAGCTGGATGTGGTCAAACAGGAGATGGCAAAAATCAACATTGACATCCTGGGCGTCAGTGAACTAAAATGGACAGGAATGGGCGAATTCAATTCAGACTACCATATCTACTATTGTGGGCAAGAATCCCGTAGAAGAAATGGAATAGCCCTCATAGTCAACAAAAGAGTGGGAAAAGCTGTACTGGGATATAATCTCAAAAATGATAGAATGATTTCAATACGAATCCAAGGCAGACCTTTCAACATCACAATAATCCAAGTTTATGCACCAACCACCAATGCTGAGGAGACTGAAATTGACCAATTCTATGAAGACTTACAACACCATCTAGAACTGACACCAAAGAAAGATGTTCTTCTCATTATAGGGGATTGGAATGCTAAAGTAGGGAGTCAAGAGATAAAAGGAACAACAGGTAAGTTTGGCCTTGGAGTTCAAAACTAAGCAGGGCAAAGGCTAATAGAGTGTTGTCAAGAGAACAAGCTGGTCATCACAAAAATACTTTTCCAACAACACAAGAGGCGACTCTACACATTGACATCACCAGATGGGCAATACCGAAATCAGATTGATTATGTTCTCTGCAGCCAAAGATGGAGAAGCTCTATACAGTCAGCAAAAACAGGACCTGGACCTGATTGTGGATCTGATCATCAGCTTCTTATAGCAAAATTCAAGCTTAAACTGAAGAAAGTAGGAAAAACCACTGGGCTAGTCAGGTATAATCTAAACCAAATCCCTTATGAATACACAGTGGAAGTGAAGAACAGATTTAAGGAACTAGACTTGGTGTTCAGAGTGCCTGAAGAACTATGGATGGAGGCTTATAACATTGTACAGGAGGCAGCAACAAAAACCATCCCAAAGAAAAGGAAATGCAAGAAAGCAAAGTGGCTGTCCAACGAGGCCTTACAAATAGAAGGGAAACAAAATGCAAGGGAGATAGGGAAAGTCACAGAAAATTGAATGCAGATTTCCAAAGAATAGCAAGGAGAGACAAGAGGGCCTTCTTAAATGAACAGTGCAAAGATATAGAGGAAAATAATAGAAAGGGAAAAACCAGAGATCTGTTCAAGAAAATTAGAGATATTAAAGGAACAGTTTGTGCAAAGATGGACATGATAAAGGACAAAAATGGTAGAGACCTAACAGAAGCAGAAGACATCAAGAAGAGGTGGCAAGAATACACAGAGGAATTATACCAGAAAGATCTGGATGTCCCAGACAACCCAGAGAGTGTGGTTGCTGACCTTGAGCCAGACATCCTGGAGAGTGAAGTCAAGTGGGCCTTAGAAAGCATGGCTAACAACAAGGCCAGTGGAGGTGATGGCATTCCAGTTGAACTATTTAAAATCTTAAAAGATGACACTGTTAAGGTGCTACACTAAATATGCCAGCAAGTTTGGAAAACTCAGCAGTGGCCAGAGGATTGGAAAAGATCAGTCTACATCCCAATCCCAAAGAAGGGCAGTGCCAAAGAGTGCTCCAACTACCGTACAATTGCACTCATTTCACATGCTAGCAAGGTTATGCTCCAAATCCTACAAGGTAGGCTTCAGCAGTATGTGGACTGAGAACTCCCAGAAGTACAAGCTGGATTTCGAAGGGGCAGAGGAACTAGAGACCAAATTGCTAACATGCGCTGGATTATGGAGAAAGCCAGAGAGTTCCAGAAAAACATCTGCTTCATTGACTACGCAAAAGCCTTTGACTGTGTGGACCACAGCAAACTATGGCAAGTTCTTAAAGAAATGGGAGTGCCTGACCACCTTATGTATCTCCTGAGAAATCTCTATGTGGGACAGGAAGCAACAGTTAGAACTGGATATGGAACAACTGATTGGTTCAAAATTGGGAAAGGAGTATGACAAGGCTGTATATTGTCCCCCTGCTTATTTAACTTATATGCAGAATACATCATGCGAAAGACTGGACTGGAGGAATCCCAAGCCGGATTTAAGATTGCCAGAAGAAATATCAACAACCTCGATATGCAGATAATACCACTCTGATGGCAGAAAGTGAGGAGGAATTAAAGAACCTCTTAATGAGGGTGAAAGAGGAGAGTGCAAAAAATGGTCTGAAGCTCAACATCAAAAAAACTAAGATCGTGGCCACTTGTCCCATCACCTCCTGGCAAATAGATGGGGAAGATATGGAGGCAGTGACAGATTTTACTTTCTTGGGCTCCATGATGACTGCAGATGGTGACAGCAGCCACGAAATTAAAAGACGCCTGCTTCTTGGGAGGAAAGCGATGACAAACCTAGACAGCATCTTCAAAAGCAGAGACATCACCTTGCTGACAGAGGTCCGCATAGTCAAAGCTATGGTTTTTCCGGTAGCGATGTATGGAAGTGAGAGCTGGACGATAAAGAAGGCTGACCGCCAAAGAATTGATGCTTTTGAATTGTGGTGCTGGAGGAGACTCTTGAGAGTCCCCTGGACTGCAAAGAGAACAAACCTATCCATTCTGAAGGAAATCAACCCTGAGTGCTCACTGGAAGGACAGATCCTGAAGCTGAGGCTCCAATACTTTCGCCATCTCATGAGAAGAGAAGACTCCCTGGAAAAGACCCTGATGTTGGGAAAGTGTGAAGGCAAGAGGAGAAGGGGACGACAGAGGATGAGATGGTTGGACAGTGTCACCGAAATGACCAACATGAATTTGACCCAACTCCGGGAGGCAGTGGAAGACAGGAGGGCCTGGCGTGCTCTGGTCCATGGGGTCACAAAGAGTCAGACACGACTTAACGACTAAACAAGAACAACTCTAATAGGTCAAGTAAATGCTGGAAATGTCATAAAAAAACTGGAACTTATTAACTCCGGGAGGCAGTGGAAGACAGGAGGGCCTGGCGTGCTCTGGTCCATGGGGTCACGAAGAGTCGGACACAACTTAATGACTAAACAACAACAAAACCTCAGGGTAATAGAAGTAGTAAGTAAACCTCTAACACCTATGGAAAACATAATATTATTGGCTAACAATGACCATAAGTGCTTGGACGCTAGGATTTATGCTGTATATTACCTTATATGGTAATGTGAGGTCTCAAAAAAGTTTGATAAAAAGACTTTGGATTTACTATTAGAGACAAAGACTGGAAAAGGATGTGGATTTTTTTAAAAACCAAGTTTTAAATCAATTTCAGTATCTGCATTTCCTCAAAGTGACCCTCCACTCAAACTGAATTACATAAATATCTGGATCGAGATTGTTGGAGAGGCTACAAAACTATTGATACATATTCACATTCCTGGTGGCACTGCCCTAGAATATTTAATTTCTTGCTATTTGATATAATTGGATTGTCTTTGGGATTTAATTATTGTCGTTGGGATTAATGAATTTATTTTTGGACTCCAATACATTATTACATCACAAGAAGTTAATCATTTTTCTACACATACTAAGTAGACAAATTTTGGAAAGAATCTTGGAAAGTGGCTGTAGAAAATTTAGCAAGTATTTAGTAATCTAGAGTATGGAAATTAGCATTGATGGAAAAACTCACTACACACGCATGATTAATGTACCACAATTCCTGCACAAACTCATATTACAAAACTTGGCTCCCTTTTATTCAGTAATGTGGTAATTATACTGATACTTTCAGCAATTCCCCGACATCTCTTGTTGACCTATGGAGAGATGTGTTAACTTAATTTGATAATACTCTCTGGTGCTCTGATGTGTATATTATTTTGGAGGATTGTAGTTTTATTGTTTTTTTTAGTACATTTTTATTTAAATGAATTGGAACAAAAAAGAAAAACCAAAAGAACAGAAGAAACAAAAAACGCTAAATAAAATTTGTTTGCCTTAAAGACAGGAACTAGGTAAAAGGAAGAGTGGGATTGAGCAAGTCAGAGATATAGTTTAAAACAGTGGTTCCCAACCTTTTCCAAACTGCGGACCGGTTAGGGGGACAAGGTCTGTGTGCGGGTGGGCATGGTGTGCTTGCATGCATGCGTGGGTGAGCGGGGCATGCTCTCGTGCATTCGTGGATGCTACAGTACTGCTGTAGCAGTATTCTCTGAATAAAATTGATTTATCACATTTTTAAAACAATTCCCAAATCCTAACATATCCATCAACATATTTAATGCTGGATATTCCACACAATCAAATGCTTTGAATATCTCCAATACCATTACTCCGGCTTTCACAGTTTGCTGTTCAATGATATGTATTATACTTAATACTCTTCTAGTCAAATCTGCCATTTGTCTCCCTACCATAAAACCACTCTGATCCTCATTTATATATTTACCAATAAAATTATTCATTCTCCTTGCTAATAATGTTTTAAATATCTTGGCATCTTGGTTTATTAAGGTAATAGGCCTATAAGCACTTGGATCACACAAATCATTATTAAATTTAGGAATTAATATAATCAATGAATGCTTCCAAGAATCTGGAATTTCTTCTCCTTCCATAATCGTATTAAATAGCAATCTCAACTTTGGTATCAACACCTTATTTAATTTTTTTATAATATTCTGGTCCCAATCCATCCATGCCTGGTGTCTTCCCTATATTTATGTTCTATTTCTTCTTCTTTCACTAACTGCTCCATTAAATCTCTATCATTCTCTTGGAGTTTATTTCTTAATTTTTTCCCTCGATGTATGTTGTAATATTCTCAATTGGTGGCTTACCACTTTTATGAAGTTTATTAAAAATTATGAAATACTTCCAATTTTTGTTCCATTAAATTTCTGTTTATACCATTTTCATCTCTGTAATGATTCTGTCTCCCTAAAGAGACAAAGATCGCGGTCAGGGAGTCCCTCTGGGCACAAAACTACCACCTTTATTTCCTGAGGTAGGTCCTTTAGGCCTCAGAAGTGCGTAGTAAGCCCCATAGACAAGCCTGAACCTTAAAAGTAACCTTGATGGCTTCCAAAGCAATAAAACATAGGCTCTGTGTTTCCTTAGAATACACACCAGCCTTGTAAAGTAGGATAGTAAGACCTCTATTTACAGTAGCCACTATTAACCTTCTTTCATCCACACTGGATTTAGTTATAGTCCTGCTGTATCAAAAGACTAGTCCTCTGTTGAAGTTTTATATTTGTTTTATTAAGAAAATAAAGTAGATTCATTAGATTACAGTTGTAGCTTTAAAGCTTAGGCATTAGGCATTTTCAGACTATTACAATGTTTAAATAAACTTAGAATTTCTAAGTAAAATAATAAACAGCTACCGTATTTTTTGCTCCATAAGACACGCTTTCCCCCCCAAAAAAAGTGGGGGGGAAAGTGTGTGCGTCTTATGGAGCAAATACTGTAAAAAAAAAAAACCCTCTCTCTCCCGAGTAACCCTCGTTAAGCCAACGTAGAAAATCCCCTCCGCCACTTTACACGCCCGGCGGCTGCGTGATCTTCCTCGCCCTTATGGAGCGCCAGGGAGCGCGTGTCCATGCGTGCACGAGTCAGCCGGCTAGCCGGCCGCCTTCTCTTCCCTTTGCAACTGCTGGGCCGCCGCCGCCTGACTTCCCCCGTGCCCCTCCACGTGCACACCCCTTCACCCCCGATGGTGCCTCGAATGCAAGCTTCCTTTCCACGTGGGTGATGAGGCAGATATTTGTTGTGTCAATCCTATCCCCCCTCCCCCCACCTGGTGGGAGGGCTGCCGGGCACACGCCGCCTGAGAGAGTCACGTGGCGCAACCCCCACTCACTCAACTCCACAAAGAGCAGCATCTTCTTTCTCCAGCCTCCTCCTCCTCCCCCACCAGTCTTTTTTTTTTTACCCTCCCGACCCCAACCCAAGCCCGACAGCAGGCCCCGGGAATCTTCTTTGGTTCAGAATATTTTTTTTTCCTGTTTTCCTAATCTAAAAATTAGGTGCGTCTTATGGTCAGGTGCGTCTTATGGAGCAAAAAATATGGTAAGTCTAAGTAATCATCTTGGCTAGAGACTGGGCTATTCCCCCCTCCTTCTTCTTGAAAAGAAAAACAAACCTCTGTGTCTCACATTCCACAGCATTCACAGACCAACCTTTTCACATACACAAACCTTCTCATTTTACATCTCTTTAGGACCACCTTCTTCATTACACTTTCAAGCTGTCAACCAATTAAGTCCAAGTAGGCGTAATCCAGAACACTCCGATCCCCACCCAAAATTCTCATGATCCTGGCTCCAGGTGTCTTATCTCCTTCAATTTAGCGGTCTCTTGTTTCATCTTCTTTTCCTGGACTTTCTGACCTTGTGAATTAGGCAAACAACTCTGCACAACAAGTTCCTGAAAAACATCTCTTTTAAATTTATCTTACACAGAACCTAATAGACTCCATTTTACTATAACTACAATTCCCAGTTTCCTTCCATTTCCTTACGCCACCTCTTAGAACTGAAAAATACAGAGTTTTATACGATCCTGCATTTTTTACTAAACAAAGCTAGGTTACATAATTGGCCTAGTATTTGGCTCATTACTATGTTAAAATTATACAACGTAATAAAAATAAAATCAATTTAAACTTGCAAAACTAATCTAGCATTAGCATGAGGTAGGTAATATTCTAACAGCAGCAATGGATTACATATCTCTCGTGTTAAAGCAATTCTAAGAATCTGGAAAATAGAAAATAATAGGTTAGTAGTGAAATAATCACGTAGCACTCTGGCCATGCACAGGAACCATTGGTACAGAAACAAGATCTTTAACCATCTGCCACTTCATCCAGGATTTCTTCTACAGCATTTTTCTTAGGAATAATAACAATGGGTGAAGCCCATGCAGAAGTACAGGGTTCAATAACTCCCAAGTCTAGCATCTTTTGAATCTCTTGTTCAATTTGCTCAGCATGTGCTCCTACAGTTCTGTAAGGACTGGATCATACAGGTGGGTTGTCACCAGTGTCTATAGTATGTTTAACCAATGTGGTTGTACCAGGCTTATCAGAAAACACATCTTTGTAATGCTCCAAAATTTGAGTAAGTGAAACTTCTTCATCCTCATAATCAGATTCAAAATAATTATCCAGCCAATTTCTGGCATTTTGCAGAGCAGACAAGAGATCCAGAGGCTCGTCTTCAGGCCTACCATTGGCTGCTTTGCATTTGAATATGGCAGTCTCTGTCTCTGGTTGCTTAGGAAATGGAGCCTCAGCTTCAGCCAGCAATGGTTTAAAGGCTGATTGTAAACCTTCAGCTTCTTGGGTTTCAGCATTAGCTAATTGAGGAATGCTAAGAGCCCTTCCTGGTTGTATTTTAGGCAGCTTTTGTTCTGCAGATTCTGTTAATGGTTCCTGCAGGCTGTGCGCTTGAGAGTGTGTTATAACTTTCAAACCAGGCTCTTTGTTCAATTTAAAATGCTGAAAATTTATATCATTGCCTAGAATAAATGCTGGCTGACTTGATTGATGGGCCAAAATATGTTTTCTTCTGCACCAATTCTTGTAATTCAATTCTACAAGAGCTAAGGTGGCATATATCAACTCTTTACCAGCTGGGTTATAGCAATGAATAGGAAATCTTGTCTCTGGCAGTATTTGGTCTTCAGAAATTAACTGTCTGCTAACAGAACTAAGGTCTGCTCCCGAATCTCATAAAGCAGAAATCTGTAACAGCCGCTGGGGAGTTTGGATTGTTATTGACTCACCAAACTGTTGCGCTGACCACCTCACCTCCTCTTTGGAAAGTAATGACTCTGGATCCACTACTTTAAATTGTAAATTCCCTTGGGTTTCCTTGTGAGGTGTTTTTTTCCTGTTGGGCAGCAGCTGCTCCATACATTGCTGGTTGAAATGGATTAGTGGAGACATGATGAATAGTTGAAATTCCTTCCTCTCCGCCTGCTTCCTCACTGGCTTGCAATGCTTTAACTCCTCCTGGTCAGGGACTTTGAAGTGCTGCTCTCTGGAGCTGGAATCCCTCAGTCATCTGTGGGTCCCTTGCAAAGTCATCTGGTGATTGGCTTCCCCTGCTCTCTGGGTGGCTAATAAACTTCAATTTAGGCTGCTGACACTGCTGCGATGGGGTTACTGGCTTGGCAGGTGGCTTGTTGCTTTGTTCAGTTCTCGGGCAATCTCATCTAAAGTGGTTCCCCCCACACAAATAGCATTTTAGAAAGGGTGCTGAAGCAACAGGCCTCTGTTTAGTCTCTATAGGCTTAGTGTATTTAGTTCCAGGTGAAAAAGGTTTCTCTTGTCTTTTAAACAGCTCTGGTTTCTTTGGTTGCTCAAAGCCGTTCCCTGACTTTGCCTTCTGTCTGAACTCTTCTGCCCTGAAAGCCCATAATTCATCTGCTGCAATGCCAATTGCTGCAGATTAACAATGTGTTTATCTAACAAGGCAGTTCTCATTTCTGGAGCAACTAAGGTTCAAATTGCTTGCATAAAATTAGTTAGGTAAGACATGCGAAGGAGCTTACCTTGGCTGCCCTGAACCAATTTGCACATGCACATTCCAATCTATCAGCTAAAGCTGAAAAACTCTCCTTGGGCTGGCATTTCAAGTTTCTAAAATTTTGCCGTATCCCCTCTGGAGTTAAACCAAAATGACGTTGGACCAATTGCATAAAATCACTCCAGGATAAATCATCTGCCGCTCTCTGTGCCAAAATTTCAGCTAGTGGTCCTGTTACTTGGGAACGGAGCAGTTTTACAAAAAGTCCTTGAGGGGCACCTAGATCTTTATAAACCTGATCAAAGTTAATTTAAAAAGACAACATGTCCTGTCCTTCCTGGAAAGTATGAATATGCTTGCAATCAAATTTAGCCAAAGAGTTCTTTTCTTCCTCTTTCCTTGCCAACTCCAATTCTTCCCAACGCCCTTTTTTTAGCTTCTTCCTCCTTGCGACGCTCCCTCTTCTCTTGGGCTATCAGTAACTCCATCTGCGCAGCCAGAAAATCAGTCATCATGAGAGTTAACATGTCTATGTTAAACGGAGGTGGAGGGGCTGGGGCATGGGTCGCACTGTCTCCCTGGCCAGCTGCACTGCCATCCTCTTGGCCAGCTGTATCATCCTGTCCATCTGAATCAACTCCTTGGTCACCTCCTTGGCTACCGGAGCCCCAATCCAGCTGCTTAGCAGCCGTTCAAACTGCATGTTTCCTCTCTCTGTCACAGGCAGCATCCCAGGTTTGGCGTATTAAATCATCTGTAAATCTGGGGTCAGGCATCATAGACAGTCCTGTTATCCTGGGCCTGGCACCTTCAATTTCCCAGGGTACTTCATCAAGTGGAAGGTCTCTAAGAGAGGGTAAAGAAGCCCTTCTCTCTGCCATCTCTCTCCTCAAAATAACAACACAGAACTGCAAGCTTATTTCACTTCACAGTCTGAATATGCACAACTGTATCTAATTTTACACTTAGTCTCCCAACAGCTCAGACGATTCATATCCCACCGCTTCCACCATGTAATGATTCCCATCTCCCTAAAGAGACAAAGATTGCAGTCAGGGAGTCCCTCTGGGCACAAAACTACCACCTTTATTTCCTGAGGTAGGTCCTTTAGGCCTCAGAAGTGCGTAGTAAGCCCCATAGACAAGCCTGAACCTTAAAAGTAACCTTGATGGCTTCCAAAGCAATAAAACATAGGCTCTGTGTTTCCTTAGAATACACACCAGCCTTGTAAAGTAGGATAGTAGGACCTCTATTTACAGTAGCCACTAATAACCTTCTTTCATCCACACTGGATTTAGTTATAGTCCTGCTGTATCAAGAGACTAGTCCTCTGTTGAAGTTTTATATTTGTTTTATTAAGAAAATAAAGTAGATTCATTAGATTACAGTTGTAGCTTTAAAGCTTAGGCATTTTCAGACTATTACAATGTTTAAATAAACTTAACAATTTCTAAGTAAAATAATAAACAGCTAAGTCTAAGTAATCATCTTGGCTAGAGGCTGGGCTATTCCCCCCTCCTTCTTCTTGAAAAGAAAAACAAACCTCTGTGTCTCACATTCCACAGCATTCACAGACCAACCTTTTCACATACACAAACCTTCTCATTTTACATCTCTTTAGGACCACCTTCTTCATTACACTTTCAAGCTGTCAACCAATTAAGTCCAAGTAGGCGTAATCCAGAACACTCCGATCCTCGCTCAAAATTCTCATGATCCTGGCTCCAGGTGTCTTATCTCCTTCAATTTAGCGGTCTCTTGTTTCGTCTTCTTTTCCTGGACTTTCTGACCTTGTGAATTAGGCAAACAACTCTGCACAACAAGTTCCTGAAAAACATATTTTAAATTCATCTTACACAGAACCTAACAGAGTCCATTTTACTATAACTACAATTCCCAGTTTCCGTCCATTTCCTTACAATCTCTAACCATTCCAATTACACTCTTTGCTTTTTTTTTGTTTGTGTGTGACTCTGGCCAACATTCTAGATTTTTATTACTAAATTCAAAATATTCTCTTTTCATATATATTAAATTTCTTAGCTTGTATTTCTGATAAAATTTTCATATCTCTGTCTTTTATAAAATTCAGCTACAACCCTCTTATTTCATCCTCCAGCTTTACCATTTGTTTTTCTTTTTGCCTTTTTAAAAATTACAAGATTCTTTAATACTCAAACCCCAGAGCATAAACTTTATAGTATCCCAAATCAGGCTTTACTTATTACTTCCTCTATCATTTATACTCCATATTTCTATCAATTCCTTCTCCATTTTCTCTACTATATGTTTATGTTGTAAAATACCTGTATCTATCCTCCGTCTCCTAACTTCTTTATAGTCACATGTAACCTTAAACTCCATATTCACCAATGCTTGATGTGTTACTTTTATTAACCCTACATCTGTCTTACAAACTCTGGATAACAAATCATTAGATACAAATATATAATCTATCCTAGAATAACTTTTGTACACTGGTGAATAAAAAGTAAACTTATTTTCATCTCCTTTCAATTCTCTCTATACATCTTTGATATTAGTTTTGCTTATCAGTTTATTTAATATTGTAATATTATTCTTTCTTTCATCCTATGTAGGATCTAATTTATCTTTCTCTTTATCAATTGCCATATTAAAATCTCCTGCCATTATTATATACCGCTTCCTTATGCTTTCCAATTTCCTTAAAAACCTCCATTAAAAAATCCAAATGATTGTCATTCGGTCCAATCTTCTCTTCTCAATTATTCTTGTAACGTCAAAAATCTTCCTTTGTCAATCAACTTGTCGCCAAGGCATACAGTCATATTCTTCATTCCAGCCAGCAAGGGGAAACAAACAGTTTAACTCATTTCACAATAGTGGCACAGTCTCAAGTGTCAGAGTTCAAAGATTCACTTCCTGGAAGCTTATCAAGCTGCAATCTCTGGAAAAGTAAACAATCCTCAGATAGTCTTAAAAACTTTGGTAGACACAGTTCAACAAGATTCAACTCAGCCAAATACTATAGCATCATTCGTCTCTCCATCCACAGCCTTCCAAAGGCCAGTTTCACTTTCTCCAACTTGAATGCATGGAGGAGATAAAGAACGTAAATTTCCAGGCTAGTGGCTTAAATCTGCTTCAATCAAGCTCTGCTTCCACAACAATCAGAGCAATGTATTAACTGGTGGAGGCCAGTCGTAGCCTTTCTTCACCTAAAACCATAAATCAACCCCTCCTTTCAGCCACTCTGCTCTCTTCCAAACACAGTGCTCACTTAGGTAAACAACCATAGATCTTCACACTTTTCAAGTCTTATCAGAATGGAGGTATTTTCAACAGTTCATCTTTATTATTTACTCAGTCCTTGTAACTTTTTCAAGGGTGGAATTTGAAGAAAATTATTCCGAGGCACTGGAGCGTGAAAATCTCCTGCTTACATGGCAGACACCCGGAGGTTCCCCAGCTCACATTTTATTGATGCATACAAGGGTGGTCCTTGTACCAGTACCAGTAGAGACAGAAGATTTGCTGATTTTTCATTAGTAAATAATGAAAGAATACCAATTACCGAGGACATATTTATTGTTTTGATGGGTAATAAGTTCCAAATAAGTCAAAATTAATATCGAAATATCATACATTTTAGGATAGTCTTACCATAATGTAGGTAGGTACCAAGTTGACCGCAGTTCCTCCAACAACCTGGAGAGGAATCTGTAATTGTTATTTTTTTATTCTAAAAAGAAAACAAAGAGTTTTACTTCTTGTGTTCATAGTATTCTTGTAGACTCTGTCCCTAAATTTAATTTCTTGTTTCAGTTAATCAAAATATTTATTTCAGACCACTTTTTCTCTGTGTGGCAAACTCATATAAATCTATCTATTAATCAAAATAAAATATCTCACTTTATCAATGCTAATAACTTTCATTATATTATGATGCATACCAGCTCAATAATTTAATTATAATTTAAAATAATAGGGCTTATTATTATTTAGAATGTGTACCTAAGAACTTAAATAAAGTTAGAGGACTTCAATTCAGAATGTATAAATGGGGAAAACAAAAGGTTCTGATCTGGGATGGGGATGAAATTCAATGCCATAAACTACTGCTCCGTCAATTTTCTTTCCTTCTCACCCCACCAGGAGCCATGTAATTTAGATAGGTTAGGTCCTATTGCTAATACTATTGAGGCCTCAATCAATTGGACGTGGGAAGCAGTAAATTACCATCCAATGCTCCCTATCTCCTGAATAAGCTCAACAGCTGTGAACGGTAAGTCAGAGTGAAGAGATTTCTACACAGACCTAATCAGGTGAGAAGAATTATGAAAATAAATATTCATTTGAAAGTTTCTGGAACTTTAGAAAGAAAATGAACAGTACTTTAAGTTTAGAAATGAAACAGGAGCCAATGCAGATTCTATAATTTTGGAATAATACATTCTTAAAATATGTCCTGCAAAAAATTCTAAGTGTAGGATGTCAGCTGGAGTTTCCAACCTCTCTTCAAAAGCAAAGCCAAACTCTTGTGAAGTAAACTAATGAAATGAGAAGCAATAATGCAATAATGAAAACTCAGCCTGACCTCTCTGTGTGTGACAGTGTCCAGCTTCATGTTTATCAGAAAAAGGCACAGCTGATCTACCACCTTTACTATGCAAAAGCACTCCTAACCATAGCTACCACTTGGCAACAAAGGAGAAAATCCTGGTCCAGAAACTCTCTCCATGAGAAATGTGGTTTCTCAGGAGTACAGGATGATTCAGAACTGTGCATCTGTCCTTGAAACAGCTTTCTTGCTGATATATCTCTCTTATCAGATGTGTTACCCACTGTTCACCTCACACACCAGCTCAGGTGCTCCATTGCTTCCCTCAAATCTGATGAAAAGGAGAAATAGAGTTGGGTATCACCAATACAGTAAAAACACCACGACACATCAAGTCACACACTTCTGCAGTCTAAATGCATGAGAGGCAGGTGGCATATCCTAGGCTCCAGTAGGCCAAACACCAAAAAATGAAAGAGTAATCCTCAGAATCAGTTTCTAGTATCTACTGTAATCTGACTGAACTACCTAGATGTCTCAATGTCTCCTCCTGACCATGCAGTCCAGGTGAAAAGAAAATTCATGGACATGGTCCGTTAAATTTCAATTGGAATTGTTTTTCATAATTACAGAACAGCTTTCAGAAATACTCTATGGTCAAATGTGATGAATTATTAGCATTGTTAATTTATGGAAGGCTCATAATTTAGTTACAGAATTCATTCATTATCTATTAACTCACTGACAATATTCACTATATCTGACGGATATACAGAATCCAAGACGTCACATTGAAAGTTTGGGTGGAGGTTGTGAAATTCTTCTGGGGGGGGGATTATATGTGCTGCCTCTGCCAGGTAATAAAGGTAGAGGCATGATTCTTTTGACCTAACTCAATTCTTGTACACTCTACATAAACATCTGTCTTGATAGACTGCAGGTGGGAAATAACACATTCTTATCTTCACACAGTGTATTTCCTGTTACAAATGAATCACACAGCTGGTGAGGCCAATACCTCTTTATGTGTTTCACATAACAGAAATATGTCAATATTACTATCCTCTTCCTTGGTCATGTTGTCAGAGGAAAAAAGATAGGGACTAAAATACACACACTTTCAATTACCATGCAATAGGTCCAAAACATTTCAAAGGAAACTTCAGCTGCTATGTCAAGAATTCTAAGGCTCACTTCTGAAATTATTCATAGTGAAATCTTGAGAATGTCCAAACTCCACCAGTTCACAGCAAAGTTGATACATCATACAAACGTCTGGCAGAGTGTGAAGAGCTCAGCAAACATGGCTGCAGCAAAAAAAGTCTAAACAGTAATGATCAGAATTATGTGGCTCAACAAGGTCACACACTCAACTAATTTAGATCACTGTTTTTGTAATCTCAGGGAGGTTATGAGCTCCATTTAGCACAGCTGATGTTACAGGCCATTAGGAATGATAGGCAGCTTTTATTCTTAAATGCTAGTATAGCATAGCACATGGGGATGATCATGAACCAGTGTTGTTCAAATGCTGCTACTACCCTAAATCCTAGTTTAAATTAAGATCTCTAATTCTAATGATAATGGCATGCTTTATAGGGTTGTTGCAAAGCTAAGGCTATGAACTAAGGTTAAGGAGTTTTTGGCACTGCTGATGTATTGAACTTGAACTGCCTAAAGCCTCAGCCAGGACTTTTAATGGCACAGGGCTGCAGGAGCTGGAGCCCCAAATTTCTGGCAAATATTCCCTACTCCAGTTTGAAACAAAGCAACACAGTATTACATATCATTTTATTAAACAAGTATTTATTATTCATCTCCTTCCCAGCCATGCACCAATTATTACTGAATAATTCTAGCATTTTTTGATTAATTATTAATTCTCTTGTCCTTATTTTTAGTCTTACCTTCTACGCATTTTATTCTGATCTTGGGGATAACAAAGTACCTGAGGAATCTTTGCACCAGGAGACAACATTATTTTCTACATATTCCTGTCTAGCACCTCAATAAATTAAATTAGTGGTTTTGAACTTTTTTCTGCCTATTTGCTGTTCTAAATCTCTAAACAGAGCCTCCATGGTCTTTTCTGATACAACTCATCTTAGTGTTTATAAGGTGGTAGAACTAGTGGAACTTATCAATGCTCTTGCCAAAGTCAATGTATGGAGTACATTGGAAAGGTTCCCATTTTAGAGTCCATTTTCGAATGCATAAAACTGACTTGGTAAAATACCACAACCTTCTAGCTACTTCTAAAGAAAAAAATTAAAAACCTCTTGCCTTCACCTCATAAATCATCATAAATCTAACACATATCACCATTAAGGCCACTTTCCTCAGCAGTTGGGTCAACATAAATTCATCATCTCATGGAAATGTTGGGGATGGGATTGTATTATACCAGCACAGAGTTTGCCAGAGAAAAACGTTCTCTTTAAAGGTTATAAACATTAAATAATAAATGATGGAATAAATAATACCAAAGGAGACTGAACCTCTTTTATTATAGTAGCCTGTGATCTCATTAGAAAGGAGAACAAATTTTAATGCATCCAATTAAGGCCATATTTTAAGCCGCCTAGAGTGGTCATCTGACCAGATAGGCAGGGTAAAAATACAATAAATAAATAAAATAATAAATAAATAAATAAATATTTTGGTAGAGACACATAAAATAAAATGCACAGTTCAAATGCCTGTATCATTTCTGTACTTGAGGAGATGTAGTTTGTGCTCTTAAAACACCCAATTTTCCATTAATTTTTTGCTTCTCACACATCAGTTTCATTTGTAAAAGTAACATGATCTAAAATATAGTTATTCAATAGAACTTACCTCCAGATAAGTAGATCTGGAATTGCTGCCTAAATACGTATACTTTTATATGCTCATATTCATTCCTTATTAGTAGTAGTGAGTCTTTTAATTTTTAAAAATTAGCATTGCACAAGAGTGCAGCAATGATACACAGCAGAGCAAATCAGCATTCTACTAGGCTATTCTAAAAATGAAGTTAACCCAAATATAAAATTACAACCTTTTAAGTGGGAATTGGATCAGGATCAAATTTGCTATCGTATGAGTAGACAGTCTATGTGATGTTTACCCCGTGGCCCTTGCTTGTTTCACCAAACAAAGAGCTCACCCAAGTATCCCAACACACCCTTTAACACGTTGCCACCAGTTGATCTCTTTATCAACCTATATTTTCTATGAAAGACTGAGGTCCATTCAGTACTGAACTTTTAAACAGAAACAGGTTTATTGATTACAAGTTGTTTTAGGACTAGTTCTTAAGCACATTCTTAAAGTTACACAAAGCTTCAGTATTTTACTTTAACCTCTTTCTATCTTAATACAGGTCACACTCTGACTAATCACTCTCTCTGCCTCAAACCCCAAACTCTTTCTCTTTATTACAAGTTGTTTTCGGAGTAGTTCTTAAGCACATTCTTAAAGTTACACAAAGTTTCAGTATTTTACTTTAACCTCTTTTATCTTAATTAATACAGGTCACACTCTAACTAATCACTCCTTAAACACTCTCTCTGCCTCAAACCCCAAACTCTTTCTCCCTTCAAAACTCTGTCTCTGACTGAACTCTAGACTCTGACTCACCCCTCCCTTCTAGTTTCTCTGGCTCTGCCTCCCAACAGCTCTCATTGGTACATGCAAATAATCTTCTACCTGAGACAAAGCAGGGTGATCGCCACAGTCCTCCCCCCTTAAGAAGGTTGTTTTAGGAGGGTAAACCTAGTAGTTTGCCCTCATAAACACACAGCTAAGTACATGCAAGTATAACAATAACTTGTTATTGCCCACATTGCCCATATTGAACAATACTAATACCATTGACTCAAATTGTTTTAACTGTTTTATGATATGTTTTATTGTAAGCCGCCCTGAGTAGACATTGTCTAGAAGGGCAGGATATAAATCTAATAAATAAAAAATAAATAAAATAAAATAAATTGTCCTATCACCTCAGATTTACTCTGACTCTGGCTTCCACTTGTATCCACCAGTGCTCCCTTATCTCTCAGAGCCTTGGATTTCAAGCTAGCCCACTGGGTCTCTCAAATCCTGAGGTAAACAAAAAAGAATTTTTCCTTTAGAGTCGATTCCCTATCTTTAGTTCCCCCAGATCTGGGTTCAGAAGCCCCGCCACTAATCTTTTCCACAAAAGTTCTAGCAGGTCACCCACTTCTTTACCACAGACCTCTGACTAAAATGTACCAACGACTCCATAAAATTCACTTTTAAACTTTGGCTTCACTGGATTATTTCATATCCTGCCGCTGGACACCAATTGTGACATTTACCCTGTGGCCCTTGCTTGTTTCACCAAACAAAGAGCTCACCCGAGTATCCCAACACACCCTTTAACACGCTGCCACCAGTTGATCTCTTTATCAACTTATATTTCCTATGAAAGACTGAGGTCCATTCAGTACTGAACTTTTAAACAGAAACAGGTTTATTGATTACAAGTTGTTTTCGGAGTAGTTCTTAAGCACATTCTTAAAGTTACACAAAGTTTCAGTATTTTACTTTAACTTCTTTTATCTTAATTAATACAGGTCACACTCTGACTAATCACTCCTTAAACACTCTCTCTGCCTCAAACCCCAAACTCTTTCTCCCTTCAAAACTCTGTCTCTGACTGAACTCTAGACTCTGACTCACCCCTCCCTTCTAGTTTCTCTGGCTCTGCCTCCCAACAGCTCTCATTGGTACATGCAAATAATCTTCTACCTGAGACAAAGCAGGGTGATTGCCACAGTCTGATGTTGCTCTGTGCCAAATTTGGTGATATTTTGTCAGTTTTAACTCTATGATTTTTAAAGTACAGAAGTTATCTCCCCTCTCATTCAGAGGCAAGAGATCCTTTTTCTAGCAGATAAGAAACTGCTGAAATATATTTCAAATAACTTTCAATAACTCAGTCAAGACATTTGTATAAGAAAGAAAAAAATGTTTCTGTACTTACAGTTGCTTGAAATTACAGACTTGTGTATGCTGTTTTCTTTATTGTATTAATACAAGCAACCAATTGAACTAATCAACTGTTTTGGTCAAGTTCTTGGAAGACTCCACAGTTAATGTTTTGTTTTAACTGTGTTTTAACAGCTAAGTACATGCAGGTATAACAATAACTTACCAATACTTATACATACCTTATAGTACAATTTTTCTTTCTATTACTATGTTCACCAAATCAAAATTACTACTTTAAACATTTAAAACAATCAATATAGTTAAAATATTTGCATTAACCACATTAATACAAATTACATTGCATCACCTTTGCATTAATAAAGAGCTACCAACCTCTTGCATTACTTACATCAATACAAATTACATTACATTACCTCCACATCAATAAGGCTACTCACCACCATTTTACCATCACCATACACCTCTCAGTTCCTCAACATTCAAACGAACTTTGCACTTGAATCATATTTCATAACTCTTACATAAACAGAACATTTAATACACCATCACCAACTTTTTTTATCCACCCAGTCATTTGGCCTTCGAGACCAGGCATTGGCAACCACATTTGGAGTCCCTTTTATGCTGCGGATTACAAAGTCGAAGTCTTGCAGGTTCAGCATCCATCTTGCAAGTTTACTGTTTATTGTTCATAGCCACACCAAAGGGCAATGGTCGGTGCAAAGGACGAACTTCCTTCCCCAAATGTAGGGCTTTAGTTTCTGCAGTTTCCAGACAATGGATAGGCATGCCCTCTCAATGGCAGACAAATGTCTCTCACCAGGTTGGAGTCTCCTGCTGATCAGAGTCACTGGGTGTAGATTCCCGCTGTCATCCGCTTGGCACAGCACGGCTCCCAGACCCACACTTGACACATTGATGTACACGATGAACTCCCAGTTGAAGTTCAGTGCACCAAGGACAGGCTTTGAAGTCCGCGCTCTCTTCAGACAATTGACAGTCATTGGGCACTCTGACGTCCACTGAATGACTTTGGCTCGCCTTTTCCAGGTTAAGCCTGTTCTCTTTCTGAATAGTGGCTTTATTTTCTCAGCTGTGGGAAGGTTAGGCACTTTCTTCCACTTCTCCAGCGCAGCTATGACTTTGTTCTTCCTAGAAACTTTATTGCTTTTGCCTTCACTCTCACCCATAAACTCGCCCGCAGATGCTTTTGTTGCGAAGTTCTCCATATGTGGGGGACCACTATCATGGGTCACCTCCAAATTCACAGACATGTTTCTTTTAAGTGCAAACTCAAACACTTGATTTATTTTAATTGTATTGAGATTTTCATCTGGTTCTATTTCTCTAATCTTTGGGTTTTTAGGTAGGGGTTTGCCTTGCAAGGTTTTAAGTGCTTTTGCAGTTGCAGAGCGACTAGACTCCTCAGCCCTCCAGTGCTGCTGCAACAAATCCACAGGTTCTGACCCTGCCAACAGCAATTCACTCCCCTCTATGGGTCTCAGCCTCACCACTTTGTCCTTGGGACATAATGCTCTTTCCTGGGCCTTTTCATTACACCAGCCCCTCTTCTTTTCTTGAGCACCCCCCAAGCTTTGCTCTGCTATCTCTAAGGACTTTTGCAGACCTACGCATTGGCAAGGGGTTGAGATCCCTGGCAATGAGCATAGCTTAGCCTTAGTCTTGTCATCCCCAGTACCACTCATTTGGCACGTATCACATATCTGACAAAACTGCTTAACTTGCTGACCCATTCCTGGCCAGTAAAAGTTCCTTGCAACCCTTTGTTTGGTACGTGATATCCCCATGTGAGCTCCAAAAGCATCACTATGCGCCTTGGTTAAGATCTTGCCTCTATATTTTTCAGGTACAATAAGTTGTTTGAGGATTCTATCTCCACTCCTCTGAGGTGCTAACAAAATTTCCCTATATAACAAATTGGTTTCTATTATAAATCTCTCTGGGCATTCAGGCATTAATGGAATGGGATTCTCATTAGCTTTTCTAATACAATCATTTAAAGTAGTATCTTCCTTCTCCTCATTAATAAAGGAAGTATTATTAGGATTCTTCAATATGACCACCTCAGCCATTTCTGCTACCTCAGGGTTTTCCTCTAGACTGGGACATCCCTGGTTTGATTCAGAGGTTAGGGCTCCCAATCTTTCCTCAGGGACTGTAATTTGCTCACCCTGGGAGTGGGTTACCACTAAAACACTCTGCGTAAGGGTGGTATCCTCCTTCTGTTCCTTATCAAACAATGAATTATTATGGTTTTTCATGAATATAACTTCTGCCATTTCATCCACATCAGAGTTTTCTTTTAAACTGGGGCTTTCCAGGTTACTTTCAGAAGTTAGGGATTCCATTTTTTCCCTCAGGGATTGTTAACTGCTCTCCCTGGGAACATGTTACTACAAAAGCACTCTGCACATGCTTAGTGAGACCTAATCTGATCAAACAAGGTGCTGGAATTTGATCAGAAATTGCCACATCCCAAATTCCAACCCAGTCTCTATAGTTTATCTTTACTTTAGCCATAGGTAAAATCACTGGCATAGAACTTATTCCCTTGATGGTAACAGTTTGGTTTGGAAGTATTTGTTCTTTAGGAACCACATCAGGATGACACAGGGTTATGTGGGAACAGGAATCAACAACCCCCACATAAGACTTCTCATTAATAAGAATTTTCTCACCAGGGTTCTGTAGTAAAATATTATCTGCCTTTATAAGAAAGCACTGAACAACTCTGGCTTGTGGCAGATCAGAATTTTCTGTCGTGCTCGTTGCCATGGAGACAGAACCATGTAACCATTGTTACAGCCTCCTTCAGTGGCTTCCACTGGTTTTATACAGTAAACCTTTTTGGTCTGACTACCGTGTTTCCCCGAAAATAAGACAGGGTCTTATATTAATTTTTGCTCCAAAAAACGCATTAGGGCTTTTTTCCAGGGGATGCTTTATTTTTTTTCATGTACAACAATCTACATTTATTCAAATACAATCATGTCATCTTCTTTCAAAATATATGGAGGAATGTACTTAGCAGGCTTGATAAATGATAAAGAAGATGACCCCTGGACTGGAGAAACCTTAGAAGAACTGGCAGGTTATCTCGAAGATAGAGAGGTGCTGAGAATGCCATTAGACATGTTACAACATGAATGGCGACGAGCTCTGGGGGTCAGAGGACCAGTATTTCCAATGGACTGGAAAGAGTTAAAGGATACTCTCCAGGAGGTCAAAAGACAAATTATGCCAACTGCAACTCAGACAGGAGAAACAAAGAAAGTTAAAGAGGCAACCTATTCAAATGCTTCAGCATATAGGGAACAAAGAGGGAGAGGAACTTGGAATAATAGAGGGGGTGTACAGCCAACTGCCCCTCCAATAGAACAGCCTCCACCCTATAATAAAATAGAGGGAAGGGAGCTACAGGAGGCAAGGAAATTGAGAAACAAATTATGGTGGACTTTGAAAAATGCAGGGGAAAATATGGTACAATTTAATGGCAAAGATACAGAGGTTTTGATGCAAGCAGTGATAGACAAAGGACTGTCCTTGGACAGAGGAAATAGTAAGGAACAAGAAAAGAAGGAGGCTAAGCGAATGGACACTCAGAATCAGTACCAAAAATTGAAGGAGGAACTGGCTGATATGGTCCTTCAGGAGGTGAAAAAAGCAACACAGGAGGGAGACATTATAGCCTAGGGCTGCCCTGCTGCTGTAAAGAAATTAGAAAACAAAAATATGGGATCTATAATTTGGCAGCATAGGGGAAATTTAACTAAGATCCCAGGGGATGATAGATTGTTTGTGACATGTTTAGATCTGAGAGGTAATGAATTTAAATCACTACTGGATTCAGGGGCCACTACCAGTCTAACACGGAAGAGGTTACCTGGATCAAAAATAATAAAGGATATACTTTTGGAAGGTGTATCAGGCCAATAAGTTACAAGACATCTGCTGCTGGCTGTGGTGAATATATGTGGCATTTTCATTAAGAGTGAATTTGTATGGGACCCAGAAGCCACAGAGGAGCTAATCATTGGCATGGATGCATTGCAAATGTATGGACTATGGTTTGATCCCTATAGCAAACAACTATATCAAGCCCAAGCCCAAAAATCATTAGGAAAAATTTTCAGTTTTAAGGTGAAGGATTTGAGAACAAAGGAGGAATGGGAACAGATTGTTCCAGGAGTACATGCAACATCTAAATATGATTGTGGGAAACACAAGACAGCAAAAGTAGAAGTTGTAGGGAAATTTGTGCCACCTCAGAAACAGTATCCTATTAGTAAAGAAGCAGAGAAAGGTATACAGGAGACTGTGGATGCATTGGTTAAAGAGGGAGTGCTGGAGGTAGCAAACAGTCCCTATAATAGTCCAGTTTGGCCAGTAAAGAAAGCAGATGGGAAGACCTGGCGTCTTGTGGTGGACTACAGGAAATTGAACCAGGCTACACCAGCCATGGCTCCCGTGGTAGCTAACATTGTGGATACTATAGCTAAATTAGGGGCTAATACAGATTGGTATTCAGTCATTGATCTCTCTAATCGTTTCTTTGCTTTGCCATTAACAGAGGAAAGCAAAGCAAGGCTTGCTTTTACACTAAAGGGGAAACAATATCAATTTACGAGGCTAGCCCAAGGGCTGCATAATTCACCTGCTATTGCACACCATTATGTCTCCGAAATGCTGGATAAATTGAGTCCAGAGGACAGAGAAACCACCATCAGTTATGTGGATGATATTTTAGTGACAGGAAAAACTGAGGAGGAAGTAAGAGAAAGAACCAAAAGGGTATTAGAATTGATTAGGGACACGGGTTTCAAGGTTAACCTGGAAAAAGCCCAATTGGTAAAACAAAGAGTGAAATATCTGGGCGTGACCCTTGAAGGAGGAGGAAGAATGATAGAGGAAAATAGGATCAATGCTCTTTGTGCAATAAGTGCTCCAAAGGACATTAAGGAATTGAGAATATTACTAGGTGCTTTTGGGTTTGTTAGAAGCTACATTCCTAAATTTGCAGAATTGACAAGGAATATGTACAAACTGTTGAAAAAGGGGACAAAATGGGAATGGAATGAAGAGCATGACAGGAATTTGGAGGAGTTAAAGTTGTGGGTTAAAAGAGCAATTAAATTGTGGCAGCCTAAGAATGGGGAGCCATTCTTTGTGCTACCATATTGGACCCATGAAACAATGTCAGGGGGAGTATGTAAGGTGTGTGCATGTTTGGCCTAGAATAAGGTGAAGAACCAGAGAGAGAATTAGGACACAAAGATGGAGACCAACAGAACCAGAGGAACTATGGGACTTTGTATTTCTAGCTAGAAGCCCTCATTGTGAGAAATTCAACTTTTGAACTGTGAACGTTTTGAACTAAGTTGACAGAACACATCTGCTGCTGAGGGAGTAGAGCAAAGGGGATTAAGAAGACCCTGGTACAAGGATCCTCCTGAGCAAGCAGATTCCACACCTGTCCACTAAGTGATGGAAGACATATTAAGCATTCCATACTTCACAATAAGTGATAAGTACCATATCAAGGGGAAAACAAAGAAACATCTAATACGCATGCCCAGCTAGCAACCTGAGACAAAGAAACATCTAATGCGCATGCCCAGCTAGCAACCTGCCTAAAAAGAATATAAAAAGAGGGTCCGGGCAACCATAATTTGTCTGCTGAGACCAAAAGGCTTTTGGAACTAACTACTTTCTTTGGAACTTGGACAATGCAAATAAAGAATTCTTCTCTCTTTTGTGAGTATGTATGTGGTGTGAATGTGTTGAATGCATGGAACCCCTTTATTTAGAATTGTAATCAATAGGTAATAAAGTATATTCATTTTTTGCATTTATTAATGTGTCTTGTGAGGTTCTTTGCTGTTTAATATTGTTCTTCCTGGGATACAAAAGATCCAGTAGTCACCCTTTTGTGACATAACTAGGGCTTATTTTGGGGGTAGGGCTTATATTACGAGCATCCTGAAAAATCATACTAGGGCTTATTTTCAGGTTAGGTCTTATTTTCGGGGAAACAGGGTATCATCTTTTCCATTTTTATTTTTATTGTTTTTCATACAATTTGACTGAACATGCCCAAACTCGCCACAGTTATAACACTGTCTGTAAGTCCTTTGATCATACTGAGGAGATCTATCAAAGTTTTCCTCAGGATTCATTCACTTCTGTGGACTAGGCCCTGGCAACTTAGGTGAGATACTAAGCTTGCTATCTTTCCCTGACATTTTACTGTTGTAATTTTTATTGAAGGGTTTCTTACTGTTGTCCCAATTCTGCCTGTAAAATTTATCTCAGAAAACTTAGAATCTCTAATCTCACTAATGGAATCAGCATATTGAGATGCCTGTAATACATTTTTAGGACTTTTGTCTTTGACCAAATAATGCAATTCCCCTGGCAAAATGGAATAAAATTGTTCTAAACCAACCACATTTTTCATTTGGTCTAGAGAAGTGACATTTTCATGTTCCATCCATTTGTTCAAACATTGAATCAATTTAGCCCTCACTTGGGCATAAGATTCTTCAGGCTTTTTGGCAAGGGAATGAAATTTTCTTCTAAGGTGTTCTGCATTTATGCCAAATCTAGAATATACCATTTTTCAATATGCCTCAAAATCTCTAGCCTGCTCCAGAGGCATCTGAGAATAAAGCTCAGCTAAATCTCCACTTATTTGTGATCTCAAAACTATCATCCTTTCATCATCCTTAATCTCAAAGTCCCAGCACACACTCTCAAATGAAATCAGGAAAGATTCAGGGCAATCTCCTTTCCTATATTGGGGAAATTTCTTTAGATTGATTTTTGAGAGATTTCCCTCACTAGAGTTGTTATTATTATTATTATTATTTTGAGCAGCTAATTCCAAATTTTGATCTGTATTTGAAATTCCAATTGTCTGTTTTCCTGCTCAAATTCCCTTTCCTTTTCTCTTTGCCTTAATTCCATTTGTCTGGCCTCCGCCTTCTCTCTCTCCTTAATCTCTAATTCCTTGAGCTGTAGTTCCTGAGCTTTCTCTTAAGGCCTGGCTTTAATTTTTAGTTCCCTGAGTCTGTATTCTTGTTCCAACTACCATTTTTCAAAATCTTGGGAGCTTAGAAAACCTTGTTTTTCTGAGGCACCCTCATCAGTCTCCTCCTGTTCCACTGGAGGTAGAGAGTCTCCATTTCCGTCCACTTTCAGAGGTAAATTTTGTGTCTCTTGACTCCCATTCTGGCTTCGTTTGGGTGGCATGTTTAAGTCTGAGTGAATTAGTTTTTAATGTCAGTACTGCTTTTTAAAAGGACCTGTCTTTCTGCTGTTAATTCCAGTAACTATGTTGTTGCGCTTCACTCAGCAGCTGTCTCTGCTGCTCTCGAGCACACAACCATTTAGTTACTGTGTCTCTATGTCTGAGCTATTCTTGCTCTCAGACACCAAAATAATTTTATTTTCAAGCCTCTGCTTTTATTGTTTTTAAGAGCCAATTAAAGACTTGGCTCTTTAGGCAGGCCTTCCCTCCTGTCAATACTTAACTTTTACTTTTCACCTTAGTTTTTTCTTCACATTGCCCATCTTGAACAATACTAATACCATTGACTCAAATTGTTTTAACTGTTTTATAATATGTTTTATTGTAAGCCGCCCTGAGTAGACATTGTCTAGAAGGGCGGGATATAAATCAAATAAATAAATAAATAAATAAATAAATAAATAAATAAATAAATAAATAAATAAATAAATAAATAAATAAATAAAATTGTCCTATCACCTCAGATTTACTCTGACTCTGGCTTCCACTTGTATCCACCAGTGCTCCCTTATCTCTCAGAGCCTTGGATTTCAAGCTAGCCCACTGGGTCTCTCAAATCCTGAGGTAAACAAAAAAGAATTTTTCCTTTAGAGTCGATTCCCTATCTTTAGTTCCCCCAGATCTGGGTTCAGAAGCCCCGCCACTAATCTTTTCCACAAAAGTTCTAGCAGGTCACCCACTTCTTTACCACAGACCTCTGACTAAAATGTACCAACGACTCCATAAAATTCACTTTTAAACTTTGGCTTCACTGGATTATTTCATATCCTGCCGCTGGACACCAATTGTGACATTTACCCTGTGGCCCTTGCTTGTTTCACCAAACAAAGAGCTCACCCGAGTATCCCAACACACCCTTTAACACGCTGCCACCAGTTGATCTCTTTATCAACTTATATTTCCTATGAAAGACTGAGGTCCATTCAGTACTGAACTTTTAAACAGAAACAGGTTTATTGATTACAAGTTGTTTTCGGAGTAGTTCTTAAGCACATTCTTAAAGTTACACAAAGTTTCAGTATTTTACTTTAACCTCTTTTATCTTAATTAATACAGGTCACACTCTGACTAATCACTCCTTAAACACTCTCTCTGCCTCAAACCCCAAACTCTTTCTCCCTTCAAAACTCTGTCTCTGACTGAACTCTAGACTCTGACTCACCCCTCCCTTCTAGTTTCTCTGGCTCTGCCTCCCAACAGCTCTCATTGGTACATGCAAATAATCTTCTACCTGAGCCAGAGCAGGGTGATTGCCACAGTCTGATGTTGCTCTGTGCCAAATTTGGTGATATTTTGTCAGTTTTAACTCTATGATTTTTAGAGTACAGAAGTTATCTCCCCTCTCATTCAGAGGCAAGAGATCCTTTTTCTAGCAGATAAGAAACTGCTGAAATATATTTCAAATAACTTTCAATAACTCAGTCAAGACATTTGTATAAGAAAGAATAAAAATGTTTCTGTACTTACAGTTGCTTGAAATTACAGACTTGTGTATGCTGTTTTCTTTATTGTATTAATACAAGCAACCAATTGAACTAATCAACTGTTTTGGTCAAGTTCTTGGAAGACTCCACAGTTAATGTTTTGTTTTTATTTTAAAGAATGATTCCTTTGGTATTACTTTTTTTCATATTATGGACAGACATTAAAAATTCAAACCATCTTCAGACGTGCCTTGCTTTTACCAGGAAATTCCAATTCTATGTACAAGGCATGGAATGCAAACTGAGGAGCACTTAGAGCACTTAACTTCACTTAGAATCCTATAACACCAATTGACATCAGAAAACTGTGTATGTTTCTAGTGCCTTCGCTTGTTAGTGTTACATGGAAAAATACAGGTTAATTCTGAAATGTATAATTTCATACAATTATTCTTATAGCTTATTTTCAAAAGTGGGTGGGTTTTGTTGTGAACACTGTAAAAATTACAGTCAGGTGAATAGTCTAGAGGTACACTTTGTCTCCTACATCTTCCAAATTATTTCTACAGACACGCTTGGCTTCTTCTTCTGCAGAGGAATTGTGTAACATTTGTGGGTTAATATAGGAGATAGTGGCACTAAGTCCCATCCCAGAGAGGCAACCCAAAAATATACCATGATCAGTAGTATTGAAAGCTCCTGAGAAGTCCAGCAGACACACTCCCCTATGCAGGTCCTGGAGGATGTCATCCACCAATGTGATCAAAGCTGTTTCCATCCCATACCCAGGTCTGAAGCCAGATTGAAATAGATATAGGTAATCCATTTCATCCAGGAGTCTCTAGAGCTTGGCAGCCACCACAAATTCAAACACATTACCCATTAGAGACAGGTCATTAATTATCCAGCATGGTGGCATTAAGGAAGGGCTTTCTGAATAGCGGTCTTACAACTACCTCTTTCTAGCATCCTATCTTCTTAAAGAGGGGCATTCAACACTCCCTTTACCACTCTGCCACACCTCCCCTGGCCACTTTTGTGAGTCAGTTAAGGTCCAGCATGCAAGCAGTAGCATTAACCTTCCAATGATCTTGTCCAGGTGGCTCAGGCTCTGCATATTAGACAAGCAATAATAATTGTTATACCCACTGGGACTGTCTCACTTACAGAATCCCAAGCAGAATTCATTTGAACCATTTCATCTGCAAAGTTCACTATGGGCTGTTGAGTGGTCTGTAGTTTCCTCCTGTAGGGAAAATGATAAAAGGTCCTTGAACACTTGAAACAGCTCTGCTGGACAACTCAGAACAGATGCAATGCTGTCAGATTAAAATAACTTAATTGGGGGGGCGTCATCTGGACAAGAATAGCTGCAGGCTGAATCCTAGTATCTCCTTGCTGTAGAAGAACCAACAGGGCAAAATAAATGAATAATCTCCATGAGCTCACTGTTTTAGTAAGTTCATCAAGCCTGTAAGCCATAAGGTAATGGGAGAGGAGGAAGAACTATCAGAAAAGTTGATCATATCAGCATGCCAGGTGGCTGGAACAGCCTCAGCAGAGGAATGGGAGAAACAAAATTAACCCAGCCAGGCTAGTCTGTGAAGAAACTTGTCTTCTGAAGCAGTTTTCCTGTTGACTTCCCTCTGTGAGTGGGAGGCACTAGAGGCTGTGAACTGTGATTTATATGTATTACCAGGTGATCAGCTGGGTCATAAAGGGAAATTGTGTGAGAAATAAAACAGTGAAACAACCCTCCCATCGTTTGGCGGGGTTTTAAAATTTGCTGTGAGCCAGAGGATTGAAAATAAATGTTCTCATTAGCTGATTAAGGCCTGCCTGAGAGCTAAATGACAAGAAATCTAAGGCATCTACACAGAAAAAACAAAAGCTTTAGCAAGATAAGCTTCCAATCCAGGGAAACAAAAGTGAATTATGCTCCCTGGCCAGTAGTTCTGTTTGGTTTTGATCTTCCATAGTTGATTTTGAGCAGCATCTGCTGGTGAAGCACATTATAGCATCTAATAAAGATTTATACATTGAAATAATAGTGAATGAGATGAAAGTCAAAAGGAAAAGAAAGCAAAGTTACACGGGAGAGAATAGATTCTGGGAATACCCATGTTTCGTCAGATCGAACATGACACCAAAATAGGATTTAGAAATGCAATCTTCAGATATGAATAAACTGATGGGTGCCATTGAGAGAGTGAACCAGAACATGTTAACATTGGATCAGCACATAAAAGTACTGACTCAAACAGTGGCAGATATGGATCAGATATTGAATGATTTGAGCAAGGATGCTAAAAGCCTTTAAAATTACTATAAAAGATTAAGTGATAAAGTGGAAGACCAGATTAAAACTACAGAAGATAAAGTGGAAGGGATGCAGTGTGAAATTAAAAGCAACTCCAGCAGACTATTGAATGAGGAAATGCTTACCACTGATCTAAAGACTCAGCTGATTTTACAAAATAATATCGTACATGAAAAAGAAATATCAGAATAAACTGGGCACTGGAAAAAGTGCGAATAGATTTACCCAGACTAGTCCTCAAATCGCTCTAAAAGGCTGCCCCAAAGTTCTTCTGGAATCACTATGAACTGGATCAGGTTTTTCAATCTGGCAAGAGGAATTATAAAGGTCAACTGAGACGTGACTGTAAAGTTTGCTAGTTTGAAAAAAAGGTTGAATTGATGAATGCACTCAGAGAAAACCTGCTATTCAATGGAGATTTGATTCAAGTCTTTAAATGATTTCTGCAACAAAACAATGGCTTTCAGAAGAAAAATTTGCTTAGTTACAGCCATCCTGATTGCAAAGAATATCAAATACATCTGAGCTTACTCAGTGTTTATAAAAATATTGCACAATGGAAAGTTTTGAAGTTTTACATTGGTTTTGGAAGCTCTGGATTTCTTGAAAGTCAGTGGAATTATAGCAAAGAGGAATGGGCAGAGTAAATGAAACAGATGGAAGGATCAGAGAGATCAAGACTTGAAACCTGTGGAGGAGGAACAAGATGAGCAGCTGGATCAAAATGTGGCAGATGCAGACAAAGTAAGTGAATAAAAAGGAGAAAGTCCTAAGCATTGGAGGAAAGGAAAGGCAAAGAAGTAACTTGGACAATAAGAGTTAACAGAAACTATAATAGTAACAATAAAGCTATTTGACACCATTAGAAGTTAAAATAATAGAAAATTAAAAGGGGAATTTGGGGGAAAGTTTGTTATAATAATTGATAACTTGGGGAGGCCCAGTTATGGGGGGAATGAAATAAAATGAAAGGGGGAAATCAGTTGAATAGTTCAAATAGTTTAGTAAGGGGAGCACCAGATGTAGTTTAGGAAGAGCTAGTAGTTAAGTGGGTATAATCACATGGAGGGGTAATAACATGAATTTATAATAAGTTGTATTTATCCTTTTTTTCCACAATGTTTTTTTCTTATTTCTTTTCTTTTTTCTTTATATCTTTACTTTCTCTTTTTCTTTAGAATAGCCTAATTAAAGGGAATTTAGTAATAAGGGAAAATTTATTTAGAAGTTAAAGTATATATGCCTAAAATATATACCTGGCAAGAAGGAGGGAAGAAGCCTGATATTCAGTCTGAACCTGTTCTCTCCCCACCCCAGGTTGGATGACCAAGTACCTGGAAAACTGTGGGAAAAAGTGGGAGGAGGGACTTGTGTGGTGTAGGGAACAGAAATGGGGAGGTTTTGTTAGGTTTTTTTGTGTGTGGTTGTTTTTCACATGTAAATTGGGACTAGGAAATCCAATAACAAACAAAGGTAATGGTTAAACAACTAAAGATAATGACATGGAATGTTAAAGGCCTGGGATCTAACATAATGAGCCAAAATTCAGAAATAAGAGCAATGTTCCCTCTAAGGTGCACACGTGCATGCAGAGCTTCATTGGGGCTGCTCATGGGCAGCCAGCAGCTGGTTTGTTTACTCCCCATTTCAGATGAAGCCCCATCCTTCCACGCACGCACAAGGCAAGGCTCCCACAGTGCAGGAATGAAAATTAGAGGGAACATTGCATAAGAGTAATATTGTGTTTTTACAAAAAAAAAACATAAAAAGGGAGTAAATGAACTGAGATATAAATGGATTGAATATTATGAAAAATCAAATGATACATCAAAATCTAGGGGAGTCGTGACTTTAATATCTAAAAGATGTGAATTGAAAATTGAAAATGTAGAAAAGGATAAACAAGGCAGAATTTTGATAATACAAGGTAAATTAAGAGAAAGATGTACATTATTAAGCAGGAGGATCGATATGCTGAATAGATTAGATTAGAAAAATTATAGTGCCAGGGGTCTTCAATATGACTATGGATATAAATAAAGACAGGTCAAAAGTAGGTAAGGAAGCAAGGAGGGGAAATTTCACAATACTGAATAGATTAATTACTAACAGACATTAAGGATGTGTGGAGAGAATTAAGGGGTGATGAAAGGTTGTTCTCCTACTTCTCACCAGTACATAAATCATTCTTGAGATTAAACTATATTTTTGTATCCAAAGTGTTATTGTCAAGAAGAAACATAACAGTGATAGATGTTATATAAATATCAGATCATGCTAGAGTGAGTATAGAACTTTTGGTAAAGTGTGATTATAAGGAAGCTTTAAGCCGGAAGATAGATTCTATTATCTATCAATATAAGCATATAATTGAGGGAATCCAAAGGAATTTGGAGGAGACATGGAAAATAAATGAGTTGGGAGGGTAAAAGACAAAATAATATGGGATATGATGAAGTCTTTGGCCAGAGGATATGCAATTAAAGTGACAAGCTTAAAAAACCAGAGAAAAGAAAACAGGACCTAGAAAAAAGTATAGTGGAACCTCTACTTACGAACGTACCTACCTACGAACATTTTGACTTACGACCAGCTCCGTCCGCAAAATTTTGCTTCTACTTGCGAACGGAGCTTCAACTTACGTCCCTCCCTCCCTCCTTTCCTGCCTTTTATTTAAACCTAAGTCATCTTAGGTTAAAAGAAAAAAAATTCTCCCCCTAGTGGTAGAGGATGGATTAACCGGCTTTGCATTAGTTCCTATGGGAACAAATGCTTCTACGTACGAACGGCGCCTCTACATAAGAACAAAAAACAGCCGGAACAGATTAATAGGTTTTCAATGCATTCCTATGGGAAATTTTGCTTCGACTTAAGAATGTTTCAACTTAAGAACATCTTCTGAGATGGATTAAGTTCATAAGTAGAGGTTCCACTGTACAGGATTTGGAAGGAAATGTTTTAAGAACTAGAGATAAGAAGAGTATATTAGAGTTACAAGCAAAGAAGAAAGAACTGGAGGGGTTTCATCTAGAAAAGATGCAAAGGAACTTAATTTTAAATAGAGAAAAATTTGAATTTAACAATAAAAATTCTAAATTATTTGCAAGAGCTACCTAATTGAAAAAGAACAAGGGAAGTATAGGGGTAATACAGAATCAGAATGGGAAGAGGTGCAATAAAACAAAAGGTAAGCTTGAGGCATTCCAGGAGTTTTATTTTTTTAAAAAGTATACACTAGTAGAAATCCTCCTGTAGAAAATATTAAAAATTACATAGAAGTTTCATCACAGATGTTGATGATCATCTGTATTTTCCAAGCAACAGATACCTAGATAAGTTGTTGAAAAACAACCCTGACAATTGCTTGGTATTTGGGTGAGAAGTGGTTAAGTGATGAAAAAAGGAATCAGGTTCTACCCCAGTTGTAGAAGGGGTAGCCATGTTAGTCTGTGCAAGCATTATAGGAAAAAATAATAATAAAAATTAATAAAGATTTAAAAGAAAAAAAGAAAAAAACTTAAAAACTAACTATTGTATTTTTTTTAATGTGAGCTTTTGTGGACAAGTCCACTTCCTCAGAAAGAGATATAATATGGCTAATATTTATACATGGCATCAAAATATAGAGATCAAAATACAGAGATCATGGTTGCTTGTTAAGAAAGTCAGTGAGTGTGATAGTATCTTTGATATGCAGGTATTTCACTGAGCTTGTGCTGTAAAGGATGTGAAATTACAATGGTAGAATAACAAGAAAAACAATGATAGAATAACACTGTATAATCAAAGATGCTATCTTGACCATATTTCTATATATTTTCACCATATTTTTGTGAAAAACCTTTAACTACTAATTTTGCTTTGTATCTTTCAACTTCTCCATTAATTCCTTTCTTTTCTTGAAAAAAACCATTCACAAACTATAGCTTCTTTACCTTGTGGCAGTTTCATTTCTGATGATTTGAAGGAGAGTGGGAATTGTAGTCACAAGAAAATGGAGGCTGTTCGGTTCTGTGTAACATGATGTTTAAAGCAATGGAATGTGTTAGGCTGTGAGACTGTTTTCCAGATTTACTGCCTGGTACAGAGGGAGCCCGAGATAAGCACAAGGCCACAGAGAGAGGCCCAAGAAGACCAAACATGCATACCGACTAATTGGAAGCAAGATAATGCACCTGTGGACTTCATGAGAATTATGGGTGGAGAGTTGTGTTAAGCCTTGTAATTAATTGGTTAGGAGTAGAAGAAGTGTCAGGGAGAAGGAGGACCAAGACATGTAGAAAAATGATTGTTTTGCGTATGTGGAATGTTCTTTGTCGGTTCGAACATGTGATGGAATGATTGCAGGATGTAGCAAAGGAAAACGGTTTGTCTTTTTGAAACCAGAAAGAGGGGGGTGAATGGCCCAACTTAGAAGCAAGATGATTACTTAGCTTAGTTTCTAGTATTTCTTATTTTGAATAAGAAATAGCAGCTTTATTTAACCATTGTAGCTTTTGGATATGTATGGTTAACTGCTTTTGCACAACAACTGTATGCTAATGAAACTTTATTTTCTTAATAAAAACAAATATAATCCTCATTGAGGACTGGTCTCTTGAACAGCAGGGTTTACACCTAGATCCAGTGGATTGGATAAGGTCACTAACTTGCTACCACTGAAAGGTCCTACATTGCAGAGCTGTTGTGTTATCTAAAGAAACACAAAGCCCATGCTTAAGTGCTTTTTAAAGTACCTAAATATTTCTTTTAAGGTCAGGCTTGTCCATGGGGCTTATGATATGCACTTCTGAGGCCTAGAGGACCAACCTCAGAGATAAAGGTGGTAGATTTGCTCCCACAGTGACTCCCTGTCCAAACCTCATACTCTCTTTAGGGAGGGTTGAGTGTTACATCATTAAAGTCCAAGTTTTATTTTGCTGTTTCTCTCCATAGATTCTTCCATGGACATCTATTCAATGTCTTCCCAAGTTAGTTCATTTGTAAATGACAACCTTGCAAGATAGGACAGATGATATGCCAAGATTAGGTTGAGATGAGTGTCTAACGGATGATTCTAGAAAATCTTGCAGCTCAAGAGGCCTTTCCTATTCAATAACATTGTCGACATCTTCATCTCTATACCCTTCTATTTCTGTATTGGTTTCAACTTATATTTCACCACATTCCACATGTTTATCTGAATCAGACTTTGAAGACAGTGATATTATTATATCTATGAGTGGTTTATTGTATTATTCTTTCCCTTCAGAATTATCTAGTGTAGTCTTAATTTTCTTCGATTTCTCAAAACAAATTGCATGTCTAATACTGATTTCTTCTGTTTTTAAATTCCTTACTCTATATCCTTTGGTGTTTGGTTCATATCCAATTAATATTCTTTGTTCAGCTCTGGAATCTAATTTATGTCTTTTTTCTTTAGGTATATAAGCATAAGTTTGACTTCCAAAAACTCTTACATGTTTCACAAATGGAACTCTGCCATGCCATAACTGAAATGATGTTTTAGTATTATGTTTAGTTGGCAGCCTATTTTGAAGATATGTTGCAGTCATTACAGCTTCACCCAAAAATTTGTTTGGTAATTCAGCATCCACTAACATACATCTTGTTGTTTCTAAAATATATCTTCGTTTTCTTTCTGCTAATCCATTTTGCTGAGGAGTACATGTAACTGTTTTCATATGCAAAATTCCCTGTTCTTTTCATTTTCTGTGAAATATATTCACCACCAATATCTGTTTGGATTGCCTTTGGTTTTCTCTCGAACTAATTGTTGGCCATGGCAACATATTTTTAAAACATTTCATAAGTCTGGCTTTTTTCTTTAAGTTACACAGCATCTTGAAAAATATCAACAAAATTTAAATAGATGTTTCCACCCATTAATGAAATATTAATTGGACCACACAAGTCACTATGTATTAAATCTAGTACTTTTTAACTTCTTCGTATATTACTGGATTTAAATGAAGGTCTTGCTACTTTTTCTTTAATACAGTTTGTAATCTGTATCATCGACTTTTATCTTTATACCGGTTGCTAGATTATGTTTTTGTAGATCTAATATAGTTTTTGATTCTCTGCAAGCAAATCTATGCCACAGGTATAAATTATTTTCATCTTCCCTTTTCTCTTGTTCTGTCTTAATTTGTTCCTGTTCATCAAATGTTTCCAACTCATAACACACAAAACCTTTTTTATTTTGTTTTTGTCTGTAAAATGATTTTTATCTCTGTCTTTCTTTATATCTTGTCTTATTCTTGCTTATTCAGAATTATAATATTTATTTTTGTTTAAACTATACTTGGGGATACCAAAGTCCTTAATAAAACGACAATTTTTTCCACAACTGAAACATTTTTGAGGCTTATTTTGTTTTGTGTCTTTATTATTATTGCTGTACAGGTATGCAGGAATAAATATTATGTGACAGCCTGTGGGGATGGCTAGCTTCCAGCACTGTGGAGCTCATGATGGATGGGTTCCCTGGCACAAACTCCATGGGCTCAACTTCAGAGTTTAACCATATGGGCACTTTATTTACATTAGTACTGTGGCTACACTAGTCCTTGGGCATCCTTTCCCTCAGTGAGATCCGCAGTTAACTTTGCTGAGTTCCCACAATTCAGATCCATCAACAAGAGACTTTACCCAGCTCAAAGAGGGTTTGTATTGTCCTTGATATGGATGCTGGCTGCCCAGCCCTTCTTTCCCCCCTGGTCCTTGCCTTCTCCAGGTTGACAACTGTGGGGGAGGCTCCAACATCAGTCAGCAGTGATCTTTCAGCTGGAGAAACATCATACAGCCCTCCTGGCTCCCTTGGGTGGCAGCAGCTTCTCCAGGGTCCCTTCTTTCTCCTCTTCTGCCAACCAGTAGCCTCCTAAAGCCCTGTCTACACTCCTTTTTATCTGGCTCTCTGCTACCTCAGGCAGGTGTTTCTTATTAGGCTGCTGCACCTTCCCCAGTTGTATTCTCTCCTTCTTTCCCTGTGCCTTAGTCTTTACCCATGGTAATGACTCTCTCAGCCACCTTAAAGGGGCCTGACAGCTTGCCCTGAGCATGCTGGCTACCTGGCATGCTCACGCTGTCACACAGCCCAATTCAGCATTCTATAAAGCAACTCAAAAAATAAGGGTGCCCAAACAAAAACTTATAGTTGTGAAACTGGACTTTGAATCTGCACCAAATGTGGTACAATTGTAGCAGACAGACTGCTCTTGCTCAATGCCAAATCTGGAGGCATTTGAGCAAACAGTTTTTGATCTTTTATTTTTTAAAAGTAAATATGTTTTATCCCCCATGCAGACATCAGTGATCTTCTGTGTCTCCAGATTTAAAACAGATCAAATATACTGAGAAGTCCAAACTTGCTTATCTTGAAAGAGAATGGTTAGTCCCACCCCCTTTTCTATTTGGAAGGAATCCAAGCATCAGGGGCTCTAATACTGACTTTCAAAATATCCATTTGTGACGCAAAAAAGTATAATTCTTCTTTGTGGTCTCTGTGAATGCACACGAATGGGTTTTAGTGCACTTGCACAGAGAACCTCAGAATATTCTAGAGCTTTAAGTACATGGTGCCAGGACCTCCCCATGCTACCCATAACCCCACCCCCAGCACTGAGTGCCTCAGTTCCATTCTTGCCGCCACTTGTCACGTTCCTAGGGGATTCAGCAGGCAAAAGTCCAGTAAGCCAGTCCAAGGTCAGAAGTCCGGGAGATACAAAACAGATGCCAAATTGTCAAAGCCAAAACACAAACCGTAGTCAGAAGTCAGAGTCCAAAAGCCAAGGGTCAAGAGAGCAAGGTTCAAGATAAGCAGGAGCATGGACGCAAGCCAGGGAATTGACTTGTTGCTTCCAAGCCTCTGAGTACAAATTATATAGCAGCAACAATCATCTAATTCCTAGAAACATTCCATCCTGTTAAACTCTGGGCTGGTCGACCTGATGTTCCTGTGAGAAGCATTCATGCGAGCCTCAGACCTCCGTGTTGTGAGTCTCTGCCGAAGCTTATCTCTCACTCTGGCTAGTGGGGGAGGAGAATCTGGTGGTGATACTGTCTGTGATACTAATTGCCCAGCATTTTCCTCAGCTGTAATTAACCCCTCTGATTCCAGGCCTTCTTCGGCTGAACTCATGACACCACTGCAGCAGCACCTCGGTTCGGAGCTTCCCTTTGTTTCTACCAAACTACTTACATTTGTTGAACCTCCCAGATATCAACTCGGACTGCACCACGTTGATGCTTTGCCTGTGAGTTTTGGAAAAGAAAGAACAAAAATGGACTTCCGGTGCAATGGTGGTGTAGTCAGAGGCACTCGTAATTGCTCCTGCGACCATTTGGCATTTCTTTATCCTGAGAACTATGTAAACTTCTCCTGCAGACTATAAACAGGTGACTATCTTTTGCTTCTCTTTCCAAAACCACAAAAGAAAGACTTTTGTTGGTAAAATGGCATCTAAAGGACAGAATAAACAGCCAATGACTCGCGCTCTATCAGCTAAAATGATATTGGCAGCAGCCATTGCTTCACTCGAGAGTAGCATAGATGTAAATATAGTGGAACCTCCACTGACGAACGTCCCTAGGTATGAACATTTCAAGATACGAACATCTCCGGCTGCAAAATTTTGCTTCTACTTGCGGCCAGAGCTTCAACCTACGAACGGAAAAAGGCAGGGGAAAAGGGCGGGAAATTCAAACCGTTGGTGGCGAAGAGGCTGCTACTTTGTAGCTCTTTCACCCCAACGGTTAGGGAAAGGGAGGCTCAGCCTCCTGGGCTTCCAGCGCTGCTGCTACTGCCACCGGGAGGCGAGCCACCGGACCATCCTGGCTGGGCTCAGCCTCCCGGGCTTCCAGCGCCGCCGCCACAGGCTTTCCTGGGGCTCGCCCCAAGCGCCGCCTTTCTCCCCCGCTGCATGGCTTCACCACCACCATGGGAGGCTTTCCCGGGCTTCACCCCAATCGCCGCCTTTCTCCGCCGCCATCCGCTGCCAGGAGAGGGTTTCTGCGCCACTGACGCAGGAAGCAGGCTTTCCCAGGGTAGACCGGTCCTACGAGGGGAAGCCCTGGTAGACCGGGCCTACGAGGGGAAGCCCTGCTTACGGGCTTCCCCTGGTAGGACCGGTCTACCCCGGGAAAGCCTGCATCCTGCGTCGGTGGCGTGGAAACCCTCGCCCGGCAGCGGATGGCGGCAGAGAAAGGCGACAATTGGGGCGAAGCTCGGGAAAGGCTCCCATGGCGGCTGAGAAGCCCTGGCCTGGCAGCGGCGGCTGGAGTCCGGGAGGCTTCCTGGCAGTGGCGGTGGAAGTAAGGTGCTGCTTTTTGCTTTTTAAAAACTTTTTTGTTGTCTTTTGCAGGGTGGATTGGGCTGGTGGGGTTATGTTTCTGTTTATTTTGGGATTTGTTTTGTTTTTTGCAGCCCCAGGGGCTTGCAGTGTTTTATTTTTATTTTTATTTGGGGGGGGGGTATTTTTTCTTCGGCCGGTATGGATTAATCAGTTTTCAATGCATTCCTATGGGAAATGGTGCTTCTACTAACAAACATTTCTACTTACGAACACCGTTCCAATACGGATTAAGTTCGTAAGTAGAGGTTCCACTGTATTTTGGAAACTCTTAGGGAGATGGCTGGGGAATTAAAATTGTTGAAACCTGTCAAAGACTCTGTTGATCAGCTTCAGGATGCTGTTGAGAAGACTGCTGTTTGGCTTGGGGAGGCTGAAGCCAGAGTTTCTGAACTGGAGGATACTAATGCAGCCCAGAGCATAGCAATTACAGCATTACAAAAGTCTAATGCTGAACTGATGAGTAAAATAGATCAGCTGGAAGGTAACAGCCGAAGATCAAATTTGAGAATTCTCAGCATTCCAGCTAATACTGAGCAAGATCAATCAATCAAATTGATTTTTACGAACTGTCCTAGAATTGCCAGATGACTACAAGTTTGAGATAGAGAGAGCTCACCGTGTAGTGACTCATTTTTCGTAGGGAACTCAGAGACCTCCTCCATTCCTTGTAAGATTCCTGAGTTTTTCTGTTAAAGAGTTTTTGCTACGATGTGTGTGAGAAAAGAAGGATTTGTTTTGGGGGCAAGGACAGCACCGGATTCTGATATTTCCAGACTATACTAAACGTGTGGTCCAGCAACGAAAGGCATTCGCATCAACACGTAAACTGGCACGCGAGAAATCCATTGAGTATTTTGTGAAGTTTCCAGCTATCTTCTGTATTAGATCTGGTTCTCAACTGTTTCAATTTAATAACCCTGAAGAAGCTGAGAATTATATTCTTCAAATGGGCTAACCTTCGGGCATTCGGCCAAAATGAATTAGTGCTGGGAGACAACTCATAACAGTGAGATAAGAAGAAGCTGCAAAATTATTTTCTTTTTTCACCCTTTCCTAGCTGGATCAGAACTATTTAAAAACTTATATTGAATCCTAATACTGACTCTGCTATTTTTATTCTTATTACTTATTCATCAGTTCTCACATATTAGCTTAAGTACAGTAATTTTTGGGATTTATAGTGTTTTACTTTTGTTTTCTTTTATAATATATAAATTGACTCAATTCATATGTATGATTATAATACATATATATATAATATAGATATAATATGTACAGTATATAAACTGAACTAAGATGCTAATGGAAGGGGATATGGGGGAATGCACAGAGTTCACCACCAGCTGAAACTGGAAGGTCACAGTGTTAGTTTGTTCTTTTTGGGTTGTTGTTTTTTCTTTTGTTCTTTTTTCCTTTTTGTTCCTTTTGTTTTTTTATTTTTACTTCTATCTGTCTTTTCCCCCCCCCATTAATGTATCTTATTTTCGTATTCTTTTGTTTTCTTATGGTCTCTACAATATAACTGAAATCATTATTATACAATTATTAATTATTATGGAGTTGGTTGATACAATTTGCTAGTGGTTACAGATATCCACAGTGGAATTAGGGTCTCTGATATGGAAAGCATGACTATGGAAGGCCTACTTAGGAATAGTATTATTATGAACGTATTTTTATGCTTGTTATGATGTTAAATATTATTACATGGAATGTTAAAGGTTTACGTGATCCAGGCAAGAAAAAACAGATACTTTCAAAGCTTAAAAAACTTAAAGCAAATGTGGCATTGTTGCAAGAGACACATCTTTTAGAAGAAGATAAAGATAGTTTGCTTAAAGACTGGGTAGGGGATGTATATATCAGTGGATCTTCTAAGAATTCTAAAGGCGTAGCTATACTTATACACAAAACTGCCCTCCTGACAGTCTTACAGGTAGTACTTGATCCAGAAGCCAGATTCATTTGTTTACAAGTAAAAATTTCAAATATGACTATAGCGATTGTGAATGTTTATGGACCAAACTTGGATTCTCCAGTAATGTTCCATGAATGTATGAGCCACTTGATGAATATGACTTATGATAATTTGAAAAACTCAAACATTAGTGAGGTCAGCATTAAAGGGATATATGATGGATATGGGATTAATTGATGTTTGGTGCATATTACATCCTACAGAGTGAGATTATACGTTTCTTTCATGAGTGCATAATAACTGTTTTTGGTTAGATTATTTTTTGTTATCATCTTCCTTACTTCAAAATGTGGCAACATGCCAAGTAAAGACAATAGAGATTGTAGATCATGCTCCTGTGATTCTTAATATGCAGTTAACTGATAGGGATAGTGCTTCTGGCATGTGGCAATTAAACGTTGGGCTTTTGAATGATGAGGGTTTTAAGAAACAGATGCAAACTGAACTTTAAGAATATTGTGCACAAAATGAGGGTACAGCCTCATCATGTGTTATTGAATGGGAGGCATGTAAAGCATATATTCGAGGTAAGATTATAGCATATGCTTCATATAAGAAGCGAAATAGAATTAAACAGGAAGAAAAACTTGGAAAAATAGTGAAGTCTCTGTTAAGTCAGTTTGCTATATCCCATTCTCCAGATATTTATCAAAGGCTACAATGAGCTAAATATGAATTGAATAATTTACATCTTGCTAAAGCTGATTTTGCTTTGAGATTCATGCGCCAGAAATACTGGGAAAGTGGGGAGAAAGCAGGAACATTTTTGGCATCTCACTTAAAGCAACAAAAAAAATCAGAATTATGTTCCCTTGATAAAAGGGGATCAAAATATATTACAGTGAAACCTCTACTTACGAACGTCCCTACCTACAAACATTTCAACTTACGAACAGCTCCGTTCACAAAATTTTGCTTCTATTTGCGAATGGAGCTTCAACTTACGTCCCTCCCTCCCTCCCTCCTTTCCTGCCCTTTTTTAAACCTAAGTTAATCTTAGGTTAAAAGAAAAAAAAAGAAAAAAATTCTCCCCCTAGTGGTACAGTACAGATTAACCGGTTTTGCATTAGTTCCTATGGGAACGAATGCTTCAACGTACGAACGGCGCCTCTACATGAGAACAAAAAACAAAAATTTTGCTTCTACTTACGAACGTTTCAACTAATGAACACCATTCCAATACGGATTAAGTTCGTAAGTAGAGGTTCCACTGTATACACAACACCTAGAGAAATAAACTTAGAATTCCAAAAATACTATACTAAATTATATTTAAAAAATATAGACTCTAGAGCTGATGAAATTGAATTATTTTTTTCACAAGTGGTTCTTCCACAGTTAAATACAGAAGGGAAAGAGATTCTTTCAAGACCATTAGAAATAGAAGAGATTAAAAGGATTATTCTGAAAATGAAAGATGGAAAAACACCAGGGCCTGATGGTTTTCCTATAGAATGGTATAAAACATATGTAGATTTTTTGGCTCTGTGTATCAAAAAGCCTTTGAATTAGACAGTTTGCCAACTTCTATGTATGATGCATATATATCTGTTATACCTAAACCTGGTAAAGACCATACAGATTGTGGAAATTACAGGCCAATCTCCTTAATGAATACAGATGCTAAAATATTATCTGCAGTTGTGGCTAATAGAGTCCAGGCTGTAATCTCAACTGTAATACATCCAGATCAAGTGGGATTTATTCAACACAGACAGGGAGCAAATCATTTGCGATTAGTAACAAATTTGGTAGCCCTTAATAGTAAAAGATTGGATCCAGCTGCACTTGTTTCCTTGGATGCTGAAAAAGCATTTGACAAAATATCTCAACAATTTATATTAGCAATCTTAGGAAAGTTTGGATTTCCACAAGAATTTATAAAATGAGTTAAAATCTTATATATATGTCCTAAGTCACAAGTAAGGGTAAATGGACTTCTCTCTGAAATTGTTTATTTGCAGAGGGGTACAAGACAGGGTTGCCCCCTGTCCCCCTTGTTATTTGATATATGTCTGGAACCACTAGCATGTGCCATTAGACAGAATAGAACGATACATGGCTTTGTACATGAGCAAGTTGAATTTAAGTTAGCTTTATATGCAGATGATTTATTATTATGTATTAGCAAACCAGGGGGATGTGGTGGCACTGCGGGTTAAACCGCAGAAGCCTCTGTGCTGCAAGGTCAGAAGACCAGCAGTCATAAGATTGAATCCACGCGACGGAGTGAGCTCCCGTCGCTTGTCCCAGCTCCTGCCAACCTAGCAGTTCGAAAGCATGTAAATGCGAGTAGATAAATAGGTACCACCACGGTGGGAAGGTAACGGCATTCCGTGTCTAGTCACGCTGACCACATGACCACGGAAACTGTCTACGGACAAACACTGGCTCTATGGCTTGGAGATGGGGATGAGCACCGCCCCCTAGAGTCAGACACGACTGGACTAAATGTCAAGGGGAACCTTTACCTTTACCTATTAGCAAACCAGAATTATCTATACCAGAATTAATGAAAATAATTGAGCTTTTTGGTAAAATCTCAGGATATACAATTAATTGGGCAAAATCAGAGTTATTGCCAGTGAGTAATAATAAAGAACAGGCATTGTATAAAAAAATGGCAGTTCTGTCAGTGTCCAGAGGTATTAACATATTTAGGTATTTTAATTCCAAGGGATATTTCTCAGATGATTAAATTGAACTTCAATATATTGATCACTGATATTTCTAATGACCTTGAAAGATGGGTACTACTTAAATTTAGTATCTGGGGTAAGGTTAACACATTAAAGATGAATATATTGCCACGCATAATATATGTGATACATACTATTCCATTGTATATTCCCCAAGTTTACTTTAAAAAAATTAATAGAATATTTCAAAAGTTTATTTGGAACAATTCTCCACCTCGTATTTCAGTTAAAAAAATGCAGTTGCCAATATCAGAAGGTGGCTTTAATCTCCCAGATATCAGTGTGTATCATAAAGCATATCTTTTAGCTCAGGTAAACTGCTGGCAAACCTCTATTACTATGAATACTCCATCTTGGGTGATTCTAGAAATGGCTTATCTAGCACCCCTATATGGATGGTTTGTTCTGGGTTCTAAATACATTTTGTGAAAAAGAAATATACCTCCTTCCGTTTTAGCTACTAGGGAAGTATGGAGAATATTAGCTCGCCAATTATAATTTGACCCATATGCCCATGAAAAAACTACTCTATGGGGAAATCCAATACTAAGAATTGAGAAAAAGCCTTTTTTGTGGAAAAAGTGGGCAGAATGTGGTATATACACCTTAGACCAGTTAATAGGTACAGATGATGTATTTCTATCTTTTTCCATTCTACATTCTAAATATAATCTATCTGCAACTACACAATGGCAATATCTTCAACTCCAACACCTTTTGGTGTCTGTTTTTGACCCATCTGATTAGTGCCTCAGAATCTCCCGGATTGTTAGGGGCAATTATTGGATCTAAAGAGAAACCTAAACCAATAACTATAGTGTATAAATACTTAACAGATTTATATAAAATAGATATTCAAGAACTTAAAGAAATATGGAACAGGGAATTGGAAAGTAAAATACAAGCTAAGCAATGGAAAACTTTACTAGATTCTATAAAAGATGTTTCCCTGGATTTGAAACTGAGATTAATAATAAAAAAAAAATTAGAATATATTGGACCCCACAATGGCTATTTAGGAAGAAATTGATAAATTCTGATAGATGTTGGAGATGCAATAGTACAAACGCATCCTTAATACATATGGTGTGGACATGTCCAGTAATACACCTATGTTGGGTAGAAGTTCTTACTTGTATTAAGGTAGTTTTGGGGAAATCCTTGCTATTTCATGATTTTCATATTCTTTTAAATTATATTCCTGCTGTATGGGGTCTAACAAAGGGTCAACAAAATTGGATTCTGAGAGCACTCATGGTGGCGAAAAGACATATTAAAAGCCTGGAAAGATGATCACCCTCCACCTTTCACACAATGGTCAGAAGATCTGCGACAATTAGCCTCTTTTGAACGAATATCATACAGAAAGCAACTCCGTGAGGATATCTACGTAGATAAATGGAAGCCCTTCATTGACTCATTGTAAATGCATAAGATAGTTTATTGTCAACGTATATAATACCATACTATTTTATATTGTATTGACCTTTTGTTTGTCTGTTTGTTTTGTTTTGTTCTCTTGGTTCTGTGTTTTGCTCATTTTAAACTCTTTTTTTCTTTTTAGTGTAATTTATGTTTATATTGTTATGTTAAACATGCAAAAAAATAAAAAAAATAAAAAGTAATTTAAAAAAGAAAGAACAAAAACGCACTGTTACTGTTTTTCTTTTGCTATCCTCCCTCCACCGCATTTTTTTCCTGTTTTGTTTATGGCCGCTTCGGGCCTATTTAAGTGGTGTGAGTCCTGCCTGAACAAAATTACCCTTTCCGATGGGCATTCGCAGTGTTTGTTCTGTTTGGGCGAGGCACATCAGCCAGCTCTGTGCCCCCACTGTAAAAACTTTACTAAGCGAGCCCTTAAGTTGCGGCTTCAGTGACTTCGGTCCTTCCTCTGGGAGAAGTCCCTGTGTCCATCACAGGAAGCGGTGATGGAGGGTTCTCAAACCCATATCACAGACTTTTCTTCGGGGTCAGGCCGCTCACCCTCCTCAAAACACTTGTCAAAGGCTTCAAAGATGACTACAAAGTCTCATCCTTTGACGTTGGGGCCGAGAGCAACCTCCTCGGTATCGATGCCGAAGCCTGCATTGGTACTGATACTGAAGAAAAAGAAGAAGTCTTTGACCTCGCAGAAGGGCAAGCATCCTGCAGATAAGTCCAGGCCTTCGCCTCCGTTGGATGATCATGCTTGTCAAGAGCCGGTGTGCCTTGACTTACTATCGGGGGATAAGGATACCGCTCTCCCCCGCCTGATGTCGCACCTTCCCCACAATGCACTTACTCTCTGTAAAGGGGGATTACCTTGGCTGAGGTTATTCCAGTGGCACAGACAAGCCCGCAGTCTCCTCCTGGCTTGCTTTCAGGCCATGGCTCCTTGTCGGCACCAGACTTGAACCCGCTGGATCCTCCTAGGAAGAGGACACAGAAAACACACCATGTAGAACCTCCCAGGGAGGTGAAAGGCTATCGCTACCATCCACAATATGCAGCTGCTTCGGAGGAGGCTCTTTATCATCATCGAGGCCTTAAGAGGGTGCGTGTTTATGACCACCTGGCATACTATGAGCCCGAGGACTTTGAGCCTGACCTCTCCTGTCATTCGAGGTCATATGACTTTGTCCCCCAGTACTGGCGCCACCCAGGATACGTATTCTACCCAACCCAGTCGCCTTTGCCCTCTCCGCCTCGGTATCGACTGTATGCGGAGCAAAGTCAGGTCTTGGATGAGGAATATCAGGTCTCGCCATCTCCCCACTGATACCGAAAGAGAGCCCTCCTGGATGACTGACAATCAGCTCCTGAGCCCAAGCACAGCTACTTACTGGCTTCGATGCTGAGCTGTCCATCACGCCTGGAGTCGGGGTCTCAGCACGGGCCCTTGTCTGTTCCACCTCGGCATCCTGTAATGCTGAAGGAGAAGGAAACTCGTTTGCCTCACGTTGAGCCTGAGGCTTTCAACCGGGATGAACTATCTCCTACACCGGAGCACATCCCCGATTCCGCTCAACACCGACTTGGATGCATCCTATGTTGAGGTGCCTAAGGACTCTCCACTGTTATGGAAAAATAATTGATGAACAAATTCCACCTACAAAATTAATAGAAATCAATAGAATAAAGATGCTTTTCCATAACACCACCAAACATCCCCACTCGGGATTCTGACATCGCAGAGAGTCACCCCCCATCTCCGTCAGAAAATTATTCCTCCTATTCTCAGTTAATCCTTACAATTGCGAAGGTGATGGATTTGGCTGTGGAGCAGCCAGTGTCTGAAGAGGTGGACAAGGTCTATGAAGATATCACGCAAGATCAGAGTCCTCCTCTTCACCTGGCTTTTATATCATCTCTCCTTAAACTCATCAAGGAGCCCTGGAGTAAGCCGTCCTCCACCCAACAGATTCCCAGAAGGGTCGAAAACCTGTATAAGACCCATGGTGACAGTATGGCGTTCCTGTCGAAACACCCTCCTCCCAAATCCTTTGTGGTAGATGCAACTCAGAACAGGGCCAGAAACCGCTCGGCGTCTACCCCAAGTAACAAGGAGGGTAGGAAGTTGGATGTTCTCGGTTGCTGGATTTATTCTCTGGCATCTTTCATCCTAAGGGTGGCAAATTACACTGCGGCCATGGGCGCATATCACTGCCACCTTTGGAATAAAGCATTGCCTGCCTTGCAGGCAGCACCAGAAGACATCCAGGACTGCGGCTTCTCTTGCCATCAGGAGGCCATGGCTTTGGCTCTGCAGGAATGCATAGCAGCACGCCATGTAGTGAACACTGCCTCCAAACAGGTGGCAGCAGTGGTCACTTTGTATCAGCATGCCTGGTTGAGGTCAGCAGGCATTTCTGATGATGCCAGGTCTAGGATTGAGGATCTACCCTTCGACAGAGTGGGCCTCTTTGACAAGAAGATAGATGAAATCCTAGACAACCTTCTAAAGTTGAGGAAGACAACTAGAACATACTCCAACCAGCAGTACCGGCCGCGCAACGCCAGGCGCTGTCCCTACACTTTCCAACAGTATAGGCCACCTCAGGACCGCCAACAGCCTCAGGCTGCAACTTCGACAGCTGCCTCCTATCACCAACATCCGGAGAGACAATGCCTCCGCCAGTCTAATCGCTGCTTTGACTGGAAGGCGAGGCAAAATCTTTGACGGCTCCCTTCCATCAGCAGTCGTCGATGGCTCAATCTGCCTGCCCCCCTTTTTCAACACCTGGCAGGCCATCACTTCAGATTCTTGGGTCCTCATTATCATTGCCAGGGCCTATGCTATCGAGTTCGATACACTTCCTTCTACGGGTTCTCTCAAAATTACCAACCCCTCCCCAATCTTGGAGGAGGAGATATGGTCATTGCTCCAGAAGGATGCTATTCTACAGGTGCATCACATGGACGTATCACTGGGTTTCTACTCCCACTACTTCACAATCCTGAAGAAGGACAATGGTCTTCGTCCCATCCTGGACCTCCGCCATCTCAACTCCTACATCACTCCTTGATGCTTTTGAATGATTTCATTGGACACCACTATCCAGATGCTCTGTCAAGGTGACTGGTTCACTGTGGTAGACCTCAAAGATGCTTACTTTCGTATCAGCATCCAACCGGACCATTGCAGATTTCTCAGGTTTTCTGTCAAAGGAGTGACGTACGAGTTCAAGGCACTTCCCTTTGGGTTGTCGACCACCCCGCGTATGTTTACAAAGTGTCTGGCTTCTGTAGCAGCATATCTTCACCTACAAGGCATCACTGTATTCCTATACCTAGATGACTGGCTGCTGGTGTCTTCTTCTCGGGCCCAGGCAGAGCTCGATACTGAAAAGACCCTATCTCTGTTATCTGCCCTGGGGCTCCAGGTGAATCTAACAAAGTCTACTCTACTTCTGACTCAGAGAGTCTCCTACATAGGAGCAGTTCTCAACTCTATGCAAGGTTGAGCTTTCCTACCAGAAGAGAGGATAGATAAACTCCGTCTCATGCTTTGTTTCTTCCCACCTGGAGTGCTGGCATTGGCCCTCCGGGCTCAACACCTTTTAGGCCTCATGGCATCAACAACAGCTGTGGTACAGCATGCTCGACTAAAGATGAGGTCCCTGCAGGCGTGGTACCTCTCCCTCTTTGATATAGTATTAGACCCTCCAGCCAAGCTGCTAGAAGTGTCCTGACAAGCTAGCATCCCAGCTGATGTGGTGGGAGCGCCACTTGAATCTCCTAGTCGGCAGATCGTTTGACCCTCTTGCCTTGTCGATCCAGGTGACCACGGACGCCAGCCCAACCGGGTGGGGAGTGCACTGTGGCAAAGTGACCGTACACGGCCTATGGTCCCCGGACGAGGCTTGGTTGCACATCAACCATCTGGAACTTCTGGCTGTTATCAAAGCCTTTCGCGCCTTCGAATGGCTGATCACAGGTTGTACAGTTCAGGTGGCTACGGACAATACAACGGCCGTATTTTATATCAACAAGTAGGGGGGAACCCATTCCCTCCCCCTTCGTTATTTGGCCATCCTGCTGTGGGAATGGTGTTATGCCCGGCACATCTACCCTGTGGCAGTTCATGTGGCATCGGAGGGCAACGTTCCGGCAGATTATCTCAGCAGGATTCAGTCATGCAGTCATGAGTGGTCTCTCGACGACAGGGTGTTGGGTCTCCTCTGCCACCGTTGGGGCAAACCTCAAGTGGATGTGTTTGCCACCCCAGAGAACAAGAAATGCAGCCGTTTTTGCTCTTGAGCAGGGGTTGGCCGTTGTTCCCTCGGGGATGCGTTCATGACCAGGTGGTCCACCAGCCTTCTTTACCTGTTCCTGTTTATTCCACTAATTCAAAGGACAACAATCAAGATCTATCAGGACAATGCAGACGCCATCCTGATCGCACCTTGGTGGCCCCGTCAATCATGGTTCTCCACCCTCCACACCATGGCTACAGATCTTGTCCAACTCCCAGTGGTTCCCCATCTGCTGACCCTGAATCACAGCAAGACATTCCATCCAGACCTAGATTCGCTTCACCTGACAGCGTGGAGACTGGCCCCACAGTAGTCGAAGTCAAGGGCCATGCTCAGAGGCATTCCACAACTTTGGCCTATTCCTACAAGTGGAAGGTATTTGTTGAGTTTGCATCCAAACATAACTTACCTGTGCAACCGACCTCCCTCAATGCAATCCTTTGGTTCCTCCTGTATCTCTTCCGCCGTGGTCTCTCACATTCCACATTGAAAGTGTACATGGCAGCAATAGTGGCCCACCAGCCGCTGGCTTCAGAAGTAGGATCTCTGTTCCACCATCCTACCCTCAAGCAGTTCTTGAGTAGCCTGAGAAACATGCGCCCGGCATACAAGCCCCCTACCCCACAGTGGTCTCTTCAGCTTGTACTGAACTGCCTCATGCATCCTCCCTTTGAACTGCATCCGAAAGGCTGCGCATGTTGAAAATGGCCTTCCTCCTCGCCATCATGTCAGCACGTAAAGCAGGAGAGCTTGCTACTCTTAGGATGGACCCACTGTTCCTCCAGTTCCACCCCGACAAGGTGAAACTTTTTCCGGACCTTACTTTTGTACCCAAGGTGGCCTCTCACTTTCATTTGAGCCAACCCATCGTGCTCCCTAAGTTCTTCTCTTCACCAGCTTCACAGCTAGATCATTCGTTGAACTCCCTAGATGTCAGACAAGCGCTAGCCTATTATGTCTCGTGCTCCTCAACCTTCTGCAACACAAAAAAGCTGTTCATCAGCTGTCATGGCCGTTCCAGAGGTTCTGTGGTCTCATCCCAGAATATCTCCAAGTGGATTGTTTCAACTATTGCTATTCATCTGGCCTACGATCTTGCCCAGATGCCTTTGCCACACACCGTGAAGACCCACTCGACCAGGGCTATGGCCTTCTCTACAGAATTCCTCAGAGGTGTCAACCAGTAGGACATCTGCAAAGCAGCCACCTGGGCTACGCCATCTACATTTGCGGCCCATTATCAGTTAGATGTTCGTGCCAAGGCTGAAGCCTCCTTTGGCCATGCCGTCTTGACCTCTGTATTGTCGTGATCATAGAATCATAGAAAAGTGAAGTTGGAAAGGACCTACAAGGCCATCAGGTCCAACCCCCTGCTCAACACAGGAATACAATCAAAGCATATCTGCCAGGTGATTATCTAAGTTTTTCTTGAATGCCTCCAGTGTTGGAGCACTCACCAACGCCCGAGGTAACTGGTGTGGTGCACAGGTCTCCCTAAGGAGTGCCGAGCACTCGGTCAGAGAGTTCGTCAGGCCACTTACCTACCACCTTTGCGCTGGGGCAAGTCCCAAAACCTCAGCAGTGCGTAGCGTAAGCCCCTTGAACAAGTCTGACCTTAAAAGAACACTTTACTTTTACCCACTACTTTGCAAGTACAGACACATGGGCTTTGTGATTCCTTAGAACTCACAACAGCTCAGTTAGGTAGGACTCTTAAAGATAGCTAGTTCGTGACCCTCTCCACCTCCTGGATTTAGCCAGACCCTGCTGTTCAAGAGACCAGTCCTTTGTAAGGATTTTTATAATTAATTTTTATTAGAAAAATAAAGTTTCATAGAATCAGTTTATATTGCACAAGCTTTAGCATAAAGAACATATTCAAAGATTATTACAGTTAAATAAAATAACTATTTCCCATTAAAATAAAAAACACTACTAAGCTGGGCTAAGGTGGGCTACAGTGGGCTAGCCCCACCTCCTTCTTCTTTTGTATTTACATCCTCTCTCAATCAAGTCACATACTCAAACCATCATCATGGAATCGGATCCCAGAACAAAACTGGATCTCCTCTCTCCTTCTCACATAACCCTGTCATGGTTGAGATTATGTGGATTTAAAGCATGTATGAAGATGGGATATGTAGTTGTGAACAATGTAAAATGGAATCCATATTGGTTCTATGGAAGAATGATTTTGTATGATGGGAATGTTGTCCAGGAGGACTGTGAGAATGTTTTTCCTTTAGCCAGTTCTCCCAGGACCAGATAAGAAGACCAGACGCTTGTTATGGTGGAGAAGATAATAGACGAGGCAAACAACACCTGCTTTCTCACGAGAAGAAGAGGAGGAGAATACTTCTACCACCTTACACTGTGATTGGATGACAGCGTGGGAGACGAAGAAAGACGGGAGGAGCCAAGAAGAGAGAAAAAAAGGAACTTTTGCCATGTGCAGTGTTCCATCTTGTTCCTATTTTCCTTTAGGACGGAACCATAGATTTTTCTAGTTTTTTTTGCCTGCTACCCCGTGCAGGGAAAGGACTGGGAAAGATGTAGGGAGAGAAAGAAAAGGAGAAAGGGGGGCTATAAGCCTTTTACCTACCCTAAGGAAGCTTTTAGAGATTTTTAGAGTTTTTGTAACTAAGAGAATTAGTTATCTTGATTGTATTTGTAACATGCCTTGAAAATGTTTTTTGCATCAAACTGACTTTATTCTGTAAATCTGTATTTTTTCAATAAAAAGATCAATTATAAAATCTTTTGGTCTCTTGAACAGTGAAGCTGTCTTAACTATTCCCTGAGGGGGAAGCAAAGCCACATTACGCTACTGAGTCCTACCTTATTGAGCTTAGTAGATCTTAAGACTACAAAGCTCATGTGTAACTTCCTACTGAGCTTTCTTAAGGGTCAGCAAGTATCTTTTTAGGGCAGACTTGTAAGGAGGAGTTTGTTGTACACCCTGGCTGAGGTCACCAGGACTCAACCCAGCTGAGTAGGGGTACTCAGACTTCCAATTACTCTCTGTCCAACCGACCAAGTTCTCCCTCACAGGAAGCTGGTCGTGACAAACCCATCATTCATTTTCTACATTCTCTAACTCCTCCCTTCTTCTTGACAATTCTGGCTGCTAACCAATTAGCCTCTAGGGGCTGTAACACCTTCCTCCTCCCTTGATTCCCATAAAAGTCCAGGTGTTTTATCTCTTCTCCAATTAGCTCGGAATGCTGAGTCTTCCACGGGCCCCTTGATTCGACCTTCAGTTTTATCTTGAACCATGCAGTACCGAACTTCAGAAAAACACTCTCATAGCACTTAGAAAAACACATTCCAATGTCTCTCAAATCATCTTCACACAGAACCTGTCTGACTCCATCTTACATTTCTCTGACTACATATCCCATCATCATGACAATATCTATTCTGATGAAGAAGGGAGAATCTTAATGGTAGAAATAACAATAAACCAAAAAAAAAAAATTTTGATGATAGCAATATATGCACCTAATAGTAAACAAGAAAAATTCTATTGCAAGCTATATAAAACAATATTGGAAAAAGAATATCAAAATATTTGCATATTAGGAGACTTTAATGCAATTGTAGATGAGAGATTTGACTACAAAGGTGGTAAAAAGGGGGGAAAGGGAAGGAAAAGACTTCCAAAAATTTTCTTTCAGATGGCAGAAGAACTAGGATTACAAGATATATGGAGAGAAACAAATGCTAAAAGCTCTCAATTTACCTTCTACTCAAACAGGCATAAATCCTGGTTGAGAGATATGATCTGGCTATCTTCAGAATTAAAAAACGAAATACAGGAAGTAGAAATGGAAACCAATATTTGGGCAGATCATAATCCAATGAAAACGTTGTGGAAAGGAGAGAAAAAAGAAAAGAAAAGATGGACCTTAAACCAGGGAATATTGAAGGATAAAGAATTTGTGGAAAGAACTAAAAAAGAAATGGAATTCTTCAAAGAAAATAAAAAAGAGGAAACATCCCTCCAAACGATTTGGGACACAGCTAAAGCATATTTCAGAGGATTAGCCATATCATATATAGCCAAAAGGAATAAAGAAAAAACCAACAACTTACAAAACTGAAGGAAGAATTTAAGAAACTGGAGCTAGAACTACAAAAAGAACCGCAGAAGAAAATTCTTAAAAACCAGATGGAGACAGTTAAACATAAATTAAACTTAATAGAATCAGAAGAATTAGCTCAACAATTTAAAAGGGCTAAACAAAATTTCTTTGAGAATGCCAACAAACCTGGAAGATGTCTATCCAATAGATTGAAAAAACAAAAACAAAAAAGATTAATAAAGAAGCTATAAGATGAAAATGGAGACTTACAATATCAAAAAGAGAAAATAAAAAACCCTAAAGAATATTATGCTAATCTGTATGATACCCAAGAATTTTCCCTTGAAAAAACAATACTATATATCAAAAAAACAAACCTCCATAAAGTACCAGAAAACATTAAAAGTCTCCTAAATGAGAAAATAATGATGGAAGTAATAGAAGCCATTAAAAAACAAAAAAATGATAAGACCCCCAGGACCAGATGGATTACCAGTGGAATTTTATAAATCCTTCCAAGATATATTAAGCCTACCAATAAAAAAGGTCTGCAACAAAGTTCTGTTAGAAGCTAAAATACCCAAGACATGGCTAGAGGCATATATCACCCTAATACCAAAAGAAGACACGGACTCTACACATATAAAAATTTTTAGACCAATATCATTATTGAATGTGGACTATAAAATCTTTGCAGTAATTATAGCGGAAACACTGAATTTTTTTTTAATGGAGTTCATCCATTCAGACCAAAATGGATTTTTTCCAAAAAGACAACTAAGGTACAACCTAAGGATAATCTTAGACATATTAGAATATTATAAGGTGCATACAGAGAAACAAATGGTATTAATCTTTCTGGATGCCCAAAAAGCATTTGATAACATGAATTGGCAATTTATGAAACAGCAAATAAATCTATGGATTTTGGCAAAAACTTCATAAATGTAATTGAGACAATCTATAATGAACAAATAGCTAAAGTAATTGTAAATGGTGAATTGACGGATAATATTAATATTAAAAAAGGCACTAGACAGGGATGTCCGTTCTCTCCATTGTTATTCATATTAACTTTGGAAGTATTAAATAGGAATGTGAGGAATGATCCAGAAATCAAAGGCACCAAAATAAGACGAGAATTACAAATTACAAGCATTCGCAGACGACTTGGTGTTTATTTTAACAGCCAAACAAAAAAATCAACTCTCAGAGACGTCAGACCTACAAATAGTTAAAAAAGTTAAATACTTCAGAATATATCTAACTGCCAGATGTGTAACTATAAAAGAAGATAATTATATAAAACTACTTAACCAAATAAAAATGGACCTAGAAAAATGGAAAAATCTACAACTATCACTATTAGGAAGGATTGCAACAATCAAAACGAACGTCTTGCCAAAACTACTCTTTCTGTTTCAAACAGTGCCAATGAAAATAGAGAAGAAATACTTTGATGATCTAAACAAGGCGATATTAAAATTTATTTGGCAAGAGAAGAAAGCCAGAATCAAATTGAAAATGTTGCAAGAATCCAAAGAAAAAGGAGGCTTTGGTTTACCGGACTGGACCTTATATTACCAATCATCTGTCCTAATGTGGCTGAAATAATGGATTAGTCTGAAAAACAAAATACTTTTGTATTTAGAGGGGCATGATTTACAGTTGGGTTGGCATGCCTTTTTATGGTATCAGAAAGCTAAAACCCACAGGTATTTCCAAAATCACTATATTAGAAACTCATTGTATATAATATGGGAAAAAATAAAAATGAAAATGTACACAAAAATACCAGGATGGGTTTCACCTATAGAAGCATTTGTTCATCCCAATCTTCTGAATTTTGAATTTTTTTTGACTTATACAGATATCTTAGATATAGATAGGAGATTAAAACTGAAACAAGACCTTATAGACCAGGGTTTAGAAGCATCGTGGTGGCCCATAATGCAAATACAATCTAGGTATTAAAGGGATTCAAAAATGTATAATTTTTATAAAGAACAGACGTTTGACCAAATAATGTTAACATCAGATGATAAATTAATTAGGAAAAAATATAAATTTCTTTTAAATTGGAAAATGGAGGACGAACAGTTCAAAGAAATGATGGTTTAATGGGCAATTTTTTTTGGATATAATATTGACTTTGAAAATGGCAAAAACTGTGGTCTAGAAACTATAAAATGACAATGGCAACATATTATAAAGAGAATTTATATAAAATGTTTTACAGATGGCATTTACCACCCGATACATTAGCTAAAATGTACTCTAATAGGACCCTTCACAGATTGCTGCCTTGTCGTGGCGAAGGGGCTTGAGTAATTCAGAGAAGCTATGGGCTATGCCATGCAGGGATACCCAAGACAGACAGGTCATAGTGGAGAGTTCTGACTAAATGCGATCCACCTGGAGCAGGAACTGGCAAGCCACTCCAGTATCTTTGCCAAGAAAACTCCATGAACAGAAACAAAAGGTTAAAGATATGACGCTGGAAGATGAGCCCCTCAGGTCAGAAGGCGTCCAACATGCTACTGAGGAAGAGCGGAGGACAAGGACAAGTAGCTCCAGTGCTAATGAAGTGGTTGGGCCAAAGCCGAAAGGATGCTCAGCTGCTGACGTGCGTGGAAGTGAAAGGAAAGTCCGATGCTGCAAAGAAAAATACTGTATAGGAACCTGGAATCTATGAACCTTGGTAAGCTGGATGTGGTCAAACAGGAGATGGCAAGAATAAACATTGACATCCTGGGCGTCAGTGAACTAAAATGGACGGGAATGGGCGAATTCAATTCAGATGATTATCATATCTACTATTGTTGGCAAGAATCCCATAGAAGAAATGGAATAGCCCTCATAGTCAACAAAAGAGTGGGAAAACCTGTACTGGGATACAATCTCAAAAATGATAGAATGATTTCAACACGAATCCAAGGGAGACTTTTCAACATCACAGTAATCCAAGTTTATGCACCAACCACCAATGCTGAAGAGGCTGAAATTGACCAATTCTATGAAGACTTACAACACCTTCTAGAGCTGACACCAAAGAAAGATGTTCTTCTCACTATAGGGGACTGGAATGATAAAGTAGGGAGACAAGAGATAAAAGGAACAACAGGTAAGTTTGGCCTTGGAGTTCAAAATGAAGCAGGGCAAAGGCTAATAGAGTTTTGTCAAGAGAACAAGATGGTCATCACAAACACTCTTTTCCAACAACACAAGAGGTGACTCTACACATGGACATCACCAGATGGGCAATACCGAAATCAGATTGATTATGTTCGCTGCAGCCAAAGATGGAGAAGCTCTATACAGTCAGCAAAAACAAGACCTGGAGCTGATTGTGGCTCTGATCATCAGCTTCTTATAGCAAAACTCAAGCTTAAACTGAAGAGAGTAGGAAAAACCACTGGGCTAGTCAGGTATAATCTAAACCAAATCCCTTATGAATACACAGTGGAAGGGAAGAACAGATTTAAGGAACTAGATTTGGTGGACAGAGTGCCTGAAGAACTATGGATGGAGGCCCGTAACATTGTACAGGAGGCAGCAACAAAAACCATCCCAAAGAAAAGGAAATGCAAGAAAGCAAAGTGGCTGTCCAACGAGGCCTTACAAATAGCAGAGAAGAGAAGGGAAACAAAATGCAAGGGAGATAGGGAAAGTTACAGAAAATGGAAAGCTGACTTCCAAAGAATAGCAAGGAGAGACAAGAGGGCCTTCTTAAATGAACAGTGCAAAGATATAGAGGAAAATAATAGAAAGGGAAAAACCAGAGATCTGTTCAAGAAAATTGGAGATATTAAAGGAACAGTTTGTGCAAAGATGGACATGATAAAGGACAAAAATGGTAGAGACCTAACAGAAGCAGAAGACATCAAGAAGAGGTGGCAAGAATACACAGAGGAATTATACCAGAAAGATCTGGATGTCCCAGACAACCCAGATAGTGTGGTTGCTGATCTTGAGCCAGACATCCTGGAGAGCGAAGTCAAGTGGGCCTTAGAAAGCATGGCTAACAACAAGGCCAGTGGAGGTGATGGCATTCCAGTTGAAGATGACGCTGTTAAGGTGCTACACTCAATATGCCAGCAAGTTTGGAAAACTCAGCAGTGGCCAGAAGATTGGAAAAGATCAGTCTACATCCCAATCCCAAAGAAGGGCAGTGCCAAAGAATGCTCCAACTACCGTACAATTGCACTCATTTCACACACTAGCAAGGTTATGCTCAAAATCCTACAAGGTAGGCTTCAGCAGTATGTGGACCAAGAACTCCCAGAAGTAAAAGCTGGATTTCAAAGGGGCAGAGGTACTAGAGACCAAATTGCTAACATGAGCTGGATTATGGAGAAAGCCAGAGAGTTCCAGAAAAACATCTACTTCTTCTTCATTGACTACGCAAAAGCCTTTGGCTGTGTGGACCACAGCAAACTATGGCAAGTTCTTAAAGAAATGGGAGTGCCTGACCACCTTATGTATCTCCTGAGAAATCTATATGTGGGACAGGAAGCAACAGTTAGAACTGGATATGGAACAACTGATTGGTTCAAAATTGGGAAAGGAGTACGACAAGGCTGTATATTGTCCCCCTGCTTATTTAACTTATATGCAAAATACATCATGCGAAAGGCAGGACTGGATGACTCCCAAGCCGGAATTAAGATTGCCGGAAGAAATATCAACAACCTCAGATATGCAGATGATACCACTCTGATGGCAGAAAGTGAGGAGGAATTAAAGAACCTCTTAATGAGGGTGAAAGAGGAGAGCGCAAAAAATGGTCTGAAGCTCAACATCAAAAAAACTAAGATCATGGCCACTGGTCCCATCACCTCCTGGCAAATAGAAGGGGAAGATATGGAGGCAGTGACAGATTTTACTTTCTTGGGCTCCATGATCACTGCAGCACGAAATTAAAAGACGCCTGCTTCTTGGGAGGAAAGCGATGACAAACCTAGACAGCATCTTCAAAAGCAGAGACATCACCTTGCCAACAAAGGTCCGCATAGTCAAAGCTATGGTTTTTACAGTAGCGATGTATGGAAGTGACAGCTGGACCATAAAGAAGGCTGACCGCCGAAGAATTGATGCTTTTGAATTGTGGTGCTGGAGGAGACTCTTGAGAGTCCCCTGGACTGCAAAGAGAACAAACCTATCCATTCTGAAGGAAATCAACCCTGAGTGCTCACTGGAAGGACAGATCCTGAAGCTGAGGCTCCAATACTTTGGCCATCTCATGAGAAGAGAAGACTCCCTGGAAAAGACCCTGATGTTGGGAAAGTGTGAAGGCAAGAGGAGAAGGGGACGACAGAGGATGAGATGGTTGGACAGTGTCATCGAAGCTACCAACATGAATTTGACCCAACTCCGGGAGGCAGTGGAAGACAGGAGGGCCTGGTGTGCTCTGGTCCATGGGGTCACAAAGAGTCAGACACGACTTAACGACTAAACAAGAACAACTCTAATAGGTCAAGTAAATGCTGGAAATGTCATAAAAAAACTGGAACTTATTATCACCTTTGTTGGACCTGTGATAAAGCAAAAATGTTTTGGAAAAAAATACATATATGGCTTGTTAAAACAATCATAAACCATGTAGATGTTAAGCCAGAACTCTTTCTATTAGGTATAATACCAGCAAGTGTTGATAAACAAAATGTATATTTAATACTGCATATTTTAACAGCCGCAAGGATTATATTCGCACAATACTGGAAAAATGAAGAAACACCTACAGATCAAGAAATAATTTAAAAGATATTGGACTGCGCCAAAATGGATAGACTGACACTGAAAATCAAAGGAAAGGAAGATGCAGAATATTATCAAACATGGAACTTGTTTTATCAATGGTTAGAAGCAAGTTTTATAGATTAAGAGCTTAATATGTATTGTAGTTGTATTAACAAAAGATTATAAGCTGAACCCAGGTGACACGATGTTAAATAAGCATGGATGGATTTTATAAATAATAATAATAATAAAAAGAAAATTAAAAAAAGAAAGAAAAAAAGAAATATATTTTGCGCCAGCGGCCCCATTATTCCCCCCCCCCGTTTTTTTTAAATGAGACCCTGATGTTTTGTCAGGTGTCTCCTGACTTGACCTCACCTTTGTTTAGGAATTTTCTCTCATGTGATGAGCGCCAAGTTCCTATTTTACTAGTGGGTACTTGGGTTACCATTTGTGCTGTGCATTATATTAGACAGCCAGTGAATATGAATAAGAAATGTTAGAATTGAAGACTGGCTGGAGCCAGGGTGCAGCTCCAGGCTTTTGGGAGGAAACGATCCAGATGGGACCACAAATCCATAACAAGCCAGGGGGAGGACCATGGATGACTGCCCTCCCCTTTGCTGTAGGCTATGTGTCATAAACGTTATTGGGGGACATGTGACCCCTCAGGTTTTTCTGTATGGAGGGTGGGAGACATTCACTATTGTGGATGAGGGGTTCTGTGGATAGTTGCAGTCACAGGAGGGAGCAGAGTACAGAGGGACGAGCAAAGGGGGGGATAGTCCCTAGCCTGGTGGAGCGGAATCATGGTTTGGCTGTAGCGGAAACACATGTTAGCATTTAAAATGGAAGTGACCCTATGAACTAATAGCTGGAAGGTATTCCCCCCCCCCTTCTTCTTCTTCTTGGTAACAAAACCCAGGGAACATCATACATACAATTTTGAGGAAAGACATACCCAGGGAACATCATACACATAATTTCTAGGAAAGACATTTGTACATAGGGGAGGAGGGGAAGTGTCATTTTTCTTAAAGGGGAAAGGGGAATAAGCATGAAAAAAAAATCAGATGTCAGGCTGCTATCGACAAGTGGTGCCTGCAGTGTCCTTAAGATAGTCCCAGGTCCTTAAGAGAGTGTGAGCTCTTTGCCACCTAAGCTGTGGAGTAGTGTCTCAGGGGTTCGCTCCACTGGTCCTGACTCTGGTGGCTGCTGGTTCCTTCGCTGGATCATGATTCGAAGTGGCCTGAGTCCCTTGCTGGTTCACTTGTCCCCAGGGGTTTGGGTTGGCTTTACATGGGAAACGTGGATCCAAGACTTATGTCTCTTGACCTTCACCATGGTAGGGGTGTTGAGAAAGGCTTGCTTTGGTGCTGGCCCCTTGGATTCTAGGCAGGAGGGGTGGAGGTCTTGAACCCAGGACCCAGTCCCTTGAGTGTATTTCATTGGGCCGATCACTGCATGTGGCAAAGTGTCCAAAGCCTGGGAGGAGGAAAAAAGACAGACCCTCCAAGAGCCCCCTAAAGCAAAGAGGATGGCCCTCTGGGGATTCCTTTAAATGGGAAGACATAAATGGGCATCCATATATGAGTTCAAAGGAGGACAGGTTAAAGTGAGCGGAAGGGGTGAGCAATTTGGGAAGGGGAGGAAGAACAGAGGTCAGAAGAAGAGGGAGAGTCTGGACACATTTTGTTGGGAAATGGGAACATCCCAGGGCCAACCGCCCCCCCCCTCTGATTGAGCTGGCCCTTGAAGTGTGCTACCGGGTCCTCCCATTTAAAGGAGGAAAAAAATAGGTTAGGAATCAAAGGCAGTCTGGGTACACAATGAATGGTCACTGGGAGTTTTGCACAAGAGGTCCCATCCTAAGAAAGTCCATAGGGCAGTGGGGGAGAACCAGAAATGAGGTTTGGACTCAGGGGGTTAAGGGGGACAGGCTAAGAAGTGGAGGCATGGGTGATAGATATAGAGAACAGGTATAGAAAACAGGTATAGGGAAGCATCTCCGGAGGGGAGTCAGGATTCCTCCGAGAGAGAGACATGAGAGGTTGGGGGGAAGGGAGGGGGTACAGATTGAACAGGACAGGGATACCAGTCCCCTTGGGAAATTGGAAAGGATTGGGGAGGTCTGGTGAACCGGGTCCCCTGCTGGGCAACCAAGGGGTGGGTTTGTGGAGCGAGGTAGGGGTCCCCAGAGAGGGTAGGAAAGGGTGGCTGGGATTGGAAGCCCCCCCCCCAAATTGTTGCCTCTGTGGGGAGGCATAACAGTTCCTTTTGCCAGTGCCCCATCTGGCCACAGTTGGCACATTGATTCCGGTCTAAGGGACCAGAACGTTGGGGGAATCCCCCCCCTCTGCTGAGGATTATAGGGGAAGCATGGGCCAGCCGCTTGCTGCCATAGGGGCTGAGGCTGACCCTGATGGATAAAGGGCTAGGATGGCGGCTGTCAAAAGAGCAGCTTCCTTTTGCATTTCATGCAACACAGGAAGCACAACAAAGAAAAAAAGGAGTTAGGTAGTCTGGCATAATTATAACAGTACATGCATTGTTTCAGTTACATGAACTCTGGTTTAGTTACAGTAAGGCAAGAGTGGTGGTGGGCTGTGTCAAGGGCCCCATTGTAAAGGTTTTAAGGAGTGATCTAAAGAAAAAAGGAGTAGTAGCACCATGCATAGGCCAGGTAAGGTCCAAAACTGAAATTTATAATTAAATTAATATAATAATTAAAAAGCTCAGATGCCCAGTCAACCAAGGTTTTTTGCAGTCTGGAAGGCAGCCCTTAGTACTGAAACTCACTGTTTTAAAAGACCTGAGAAACAAATATTGCACCAAAATAAAATTTAAGTTGCTCTCAAAGAGACTGATAAAAATGACCCAGAGTATGCTGCATAAGCACACTAGTTTAAATTCCACATACGTAGTTAGTCTGTTGCAGCATCACCCATGAAGTGGTATTGGCACCTTGAAGACCAACAAATTTATTATAATTGGACTACTTCTGGATGAAAGCCCACTTCACCAGACTTGAAATCTTATCCATGATTTGAGGAGGATATATATTAGAGGCATGCAGACCTGTGGTCTTAGACCATAATTCACATACTGCCTGGGGGAATTCTGTAAGCTGTAGTCCAAAAACAGAAATCTGCACACCTTCAATATACCAGGTAATCCCACCCTACATGTATGTACAGTACAGAAGTAAGAAAATTTTCCATAATTACTCCATGGATCTGATGAAGTAGCCATCATCCAAGAAAATTAATTCTATAATTGATTTCTTCCCATATTCAGTATTTGGATGATTAGCAGTTTCCTGGGGGTTAGGGCAAAGAAGTTGCTCTGCCAGGGGATACTGAGTGTTATCCCCCGGTTGCAAATTCTGGATCTCTGCTACCCGCCAGGCATGATATGATTCATATGCCTGTGAAAGGACCTGGTGGCATTCCTCCTCATTGAGGAGGCTGGACAGGAGGGAGAAAAAGGTCTGCGATGTTTGAGCGGTGGGTAGAGAAGATGCGGGAGATTAAATCCACATTTTTGTGGGGCTTCCCTGTAGGGAAGCATCCCCTGTTTCCAATTGAAGCGATCAGCTGTGCTGAACGGGGTACAGATGTACACAAGGCCATTGGGTCCTGGTACCTGGTCAGGGGGAATTGCCAAGTTGCCCCAGTAATTGTACCAGGGTTCCCTGATGTGAAGTGCTCAGGTTCGTTATGTGGTCTTTCAGACCTTTGGAGCTGCTTTGGGTCAGGTGGGGGATTCGCCTGAGGAGTCGCATCTGATTCCTCAGGTGAGGTTTGGACAGGGTCAGGGCAGGTAGGCAAGCTGGTCACTGGTCCCCTTTCGGGAAGCGGCCGCTAGCCAATGTTCTTCGGGGCAGGGGTTCCTCCTGGCTGGGGATTTGAGCCAGGTAGGGGGGACACCTAGTCCAGATTGAGGGTCCAGCTGTGAGGGAGCAGACCCTCACGAGGAGTCTGGACTCCAGGGTGGGGGTGCCATTACAGGAGGGACGTAAGGGGGATGGCCTCCTTTGGGGCCATCATATGGTTGAAGTTCCCCCCAAAAAAGAATTTTCGGGCAGGTAGAGGTTGCCTGCTGACCAGCAGCAATGCAAGACTTATCTGCTTTCGGGATGCATTGAGGTTCAAGACCGCCTTTTCTGCATATGCCGGTCTCCGAGCTAAAGTTTAAAAATATATAATGAGGTATGTAATTTCCTAATCTTTCCGATTTAGGGTCAAATAGATTTCCATATGTTGAAGGGTAATGCCAATTGTGCCCTCTCTTGGCCATCTGAGAAGGACTTGCCCAAGGTAGTAAAGGGGCCATGTGTCTCTGCAGAGTTTGACTAGTTTGCTCTTCTTACATCTATTCCCGGGGTCAACTAAGTTCGCGAAATTATCTAGAGCGCAGTGGAGGGGTGTCTTTGACACCACTGCTCCCTCTGACATGGAGGTAAGATTTCCCATGGCAACAGGCTTTCTGTATTATTCTGATTAACCTAACCTTGAAAATAAAAAAGGCCTGGCCTTCAGCGAGTTTCCTGGCGTGGCCTATGTCCTAGTGACCCCAGGAACAAATCACATGTCAAGGCTGGCCTTATTCCCCCCTCATTATTCTTCCAGCTGAGGATTCCCCGCCTCACTCACACGGACCTCGCTTGATAGGTCCTCCCGTTGGGTATGACCCCCCAAGACCTCACTCACCCTTGGACCCTCTCCCTCACCCTCTCTCTTCAGCTGCACAGGTTTTTTGACCCTCCCGTCAGGGTCGCCCCCCTGCCCCTCAATCACACACCCTTCAAGGCTTCACACTATGTCTCCACAGTCACTTTCACATGCACGGGTAGGTCCGGCCAACCTCCTCGAGGAGGGATGGAAACGCAAGCTTCCCCTCCCGTCAGACCCACAAGTTCCAATCCTCACTCACTTGTCCGTGATGGAGCCTCTCTTTCAGATTCCGGGGAATTTACCAATCCCTTCACTTGCAAGCGCTTGCTTATACTCACCAGTTCCTTTTTTTCTTTCTTTTTCTTTTTCCTCAGATTTGGTCGCAGTTGCACAGATTCCCTCACGATGAAGGCTCTCCTGGCTGTTTGTTCATGGCTGTTCAATGTCTGCTGGAGGTCGGCTCAGGCTATTCTCCCAACAAACAATGCTGGTGTGCTCTGAGAGGAGCCGGAGTCAGTCCCTCCAGTTTTCACCAGAGCCAGTCGGAAGGGATACCCAAGAACAGGCAAGAGTTAAAATAAATGTTTGAGGTAACCCCGGAGCCTCAGGGAGGTAAGCCCTTCACGGCCCACCCAGGGACGCCAAATGTTGAGTTCCAGAGCTAGTATCTAGATTTAAGCAAGTCAGAAAGAGATTCCAATAAAATCTGACAAGGGAGAGAGTTCAAAAGAATTGTCGTTTATTGAATTCAATAAAGGACAGACGAACTCTGTCTCTTCCAAGCAAAGACGAGAGTCCGCGCTGAAGAACGGTGGCAGGGGTTTTTATACCTTCTGTATTCCGGAATCAGGGATTGGAGTACAGCATACATGACCAGGAAATAGTTAACAAAGAATTCTATAGGACAGAGGTCGTCAACACCCAGTCCGCGGCCTGGTGCCGGTCGATGGCCTGAGCTGGACCGGGCCGTGAAGACAGACCTCCCGCCCCACCGCACGCACTCCCCTCCCCACAGCTGCTTTGCGCACATGCGCGTGTGCCAGCGCCGGTGTGAGCGCTCCCCCACCCCTTCATACATGCTCAGGGGCGCAGGCACGTCCACCCGCGTGCTCCCCCACCCCTTCACGCATCCGCCCGAGTGCCTGAGCGCCCACGTGAAGGGGTGCGCGGGCCCACGGGTGGGCATGTAGGTGCCCCTGCGCATGCACAAAGGGGTGGGGGAGCGCTCACGCTGGCGCTGGTGGGCGGGCGCTCCCCCAGTGCTTTGTGCATGCACCCGAGCGTGTGCACCTGCGGGGGGCCCCCACCTTCCTTAGAGGCTCAGCCGGTCCACGGTCCCAAAAACGTTGGGGACCACTGCTATAGGATGTACATACAAGGGGTGTGTGGGTCTGAGACCTGGAATGCAGTTTGTCTGGCAATAGGTTCGGTTTTGCAAAAAGGGAATGGATTCTAGACAAAGGATTTGGGGTGTGGAGGTCTGGCACGATTTTATAAGTTGGGCGATATCATGGGGAAGCATATTCTGACAATAGGATTACTCGGGCACAGCTGCTAGGGGACATTATGGGGAAACATCTGCTCACAATAGGTCTGTGGCTAGTTGCATTGTTACACCCAGGCATGGTAATTAATGAACAATTCAGGAAGCTCATTAGCATAGAGGAATTGGTCCACCCTACCTGTCCAGGAAAAATTGAATGCGGACTTCCAAAGAATAGCAAGGAGAGGCAAGAGGGACTTCTTAAAGGAACAGTGCAAAGAAATAGAGGAAAATAGTAGCAAGGGAAAAACCAGAGATCTGTTCAAGAAAATTGGAGATATTAAAGGAACCTTTTGTGCAAAGATGGACATGATAAAGGACAAAAATGGTAGGGACCTAACAGAAGCAGAAGACATCAAGAAGAGGTGGCAAAAATACACAGAGGAATTATACCAGAAAGATCTGGATGTCCCAGACAACCCAGATAGTATGGTTGCTGACCCTGAGCCAGACATCCTGGAGAGTGAAGTCAAGTGGGCCTTAGAAAGCATGGCTAACAACAAGGCCAGTGGAGGTGATGGCATTCCAATTGAACTATTTAAAATCTTAAAAGATGACACTGTTAAGGTGCTACACTCAATATGCCAGCAAGTTTGGAAAACTCAGCAGTGGCCAGAGGATTGGAAAAGATCAGTCTACATCACAATCCCAAAGAAGGGCAATGCCAAAGAATGCTCCAACTACCGTACAATTGCACTCATTTCACACACTAGCAAGGTTATGCTCAAAATCCTCCAAGGCAGGCTTCAGCAGTATATGGACCAAGAACTCCCAGAAGTACAAGCTGGATTTCGAAGGGGCAGAGGAACTAGAGACCAAATTGCTAACATGCACTGGATTATGGAGAAAGCCAGAGAGTTCCAGAAAAACATCTACTTCTGCTTCATTGAGTACGCAAGAGCCTTTGGCTGTATGGACCACAGCAAACTATGGCAGGTTCTTAAAGAAATGGGAGTGCCTGGCCACCTTATGTATCTCCTGAGAAATCTATATGTGGGACATAAAGCAACAGTTAGAACTGGATATGGAACAACTGATTGGTTCAAAATTGGGAAAGGAGTACGACAAGGCTGTATATTGTCTCCCTGCTTATTTAACTTATATGCAGAATACATCGTGTGAAAGCCTGGACTGGATGAATCCCAAGCCGGAATTAAGATTGCCGGAAGAAATATTAACAACCTCAGATATGCAGATGATACCACTCTGATGGCAGAAAGTGAGGAGGAATTAAAGAACCTCTTAATGAGGGTGAAAGAGGAGAGCGCAAAAAATGGTCTGAAGCTCAACATCCAAAAAACTAAGATCATGGCCACTGGTCCCATCACCTCCTGGCAAATAGAAGGGGAAGATATGGAGGCAGTGACAGATTTTACTTTCTTGGGCTCCATGATGACTGCAGATGGTGACAGCAGCCACAAAATTAAAAGACTCCTGCTTCTTGGGAGGAAAGCGATGACAAACTTAGAAAGCATCTTCAAAAGCAGAGACATCACCTTCCCGACAAAGGTCCGCATAGTCAAAGCTATGGTTTTTCCAGTAGTGATGTATGGAAGTGAGAGCTGGACCATAAAGAAGGCTGACCGCTGAAGAATTGATGCTTTTGAATTGTGGTGCTGGAGGAGACTCTTGAGAGTCCCCTGGACTGCAAGGAGATCAAACCTATCCATTCTGAAGGAAATCAACCCTGAGTGCTCACTGGAAGGACAGATCCTGAAGCTGAGGCTCCAATACTTTGGCCATCTCATGAGAAAACTCCCTGGAAAAGACCCTGATGTTGGGAAAGTGTGAAGGCAAGAGGAGAAGGGGACGACAGAGGATGAGATGGTTGGACAGTGTCATCGAAGCTACCAACATGAATTTGACCCAGCTCCGGGAGGCAGTGGAAGACAGGAGGGCCTGGCGTGCTCTAGTCCATGGGGTCATGAAGAGTCGGACATGACTTAACGACTAAACAACAACAACCACCTGTCCAGGTTCTAAAAGTGTCGGAGTGTCCAGGAGGGAGGAATCTATGTAAATTCGAGTAAATACTGCTGTGACTGCCAGACCCAGTTCTTGTTGAGATGCAAATCAAAGCAGCAATCATGGTCCTCCCATTGTCTTGCTGGAGGTTATGTTAGTCTCAGTCATGGTGGATGGTGCTTTTGACCTTTTTAATTATTTTATTAGAAATATGTTTTGCGCCAGCGGCCCCATCATGCCTTTTTTTTTGTCATCTCATTTTGGCACACCTACTGAGTTGCTGACACCCTTTTTTTCTCTTGTCTTTTACTGCACACAAATGTAAACAATGATTTTTGTTGTTTTTAGCATAATTTGTTTAACCTCCGCTCATTCTCACCGTTTGCCTCCTAATGCCACTCTTGTAATTCTTTGCTACTTGTCTGTACTCTTTTTTTGTGGCCTGGTCTTTCTTCCCCCCCCCCCTTTTTTAGAGCGTCTCTGGACTAATTATGAAGCCACATTTGTTTTCTTTGCTGTCTTCCATCTTTTTTTTTCCTTCTTGGAATTATTTTAATTCTAATTTTAAGCTTTTTCTTTTTTAGAAACTCCTACTCATCTTGGACTCCTTTTTTTGTTTGGTTCTCTTGCAATGGGATATTATTCATCATTGTTCTGAGTTGCCTCCTAGATGTAGTCAACAAATTATATGCAAAACATCTTTTTGGCAAATTAGAAAATTGGGTGTTAGCCTTAAAGTTAAAAATTGTCTTGTCTGTACCTTGGGGGTTGTGAATCTTGGAGCCTGCCTGTGCCTACATGCCTGTTCTCATCCATGCCTTTAGGAATGTTTATTGCTGTAGTTGTATGGGGGAAGACAGGAGGATGGCCTTGAGAAGGAGCTTCTGAAAGGGTCTAGACAACATAAGGCTGGATACACAAGCCCTTATCAGGGATGGCCAACATTGTCCTAAAACCAGTCGAAACCTGTTGTCCAGGCCTTGCTTCTAGCACCACCCCACCCCACCCTTAAATAGTTAGCATAAGAAACCAATAAGAAACCTATAAGAGGCTTTTGTCTTTGTAAGGGGCTTTTGCTCACCCTTAGAGCATTAGGCACTAGTGTGTATCTCTTTGCTTTAATAAAAAGTTGTGTTGCATCATGCTGGTCTCCTTTTCTTGGTATTCTGCCAGGGATGGTCTCCACTTAAATTTTGGGTAACTCTCAGAGAATGTCTTAGCAGAAGAACAAGTAGGATTCCACTGTGGCAGGTCTACAAGTGACCACTGCTTTTTATTGCAATATTTAGTGGAGAAATATACATGCCCGTCCCACCAACATTCACTTTTTGTAGCTTTTGTAGATTTTCAAGCAGTCTTTGACTCCATATCTTGGTCCAGTCTTTAGAATCCTTCAATATAGATCATAGATTGCTTAGGGGAATCCAAGGAGCATGTGAGACTATCACCCTACAAGTAAGAGTCACCTCGGATGGTGATCTTTCAGACCTAATCCTTGTTAATAAGGGAGTGTATCAGGGATGTTTATTAACTCCCCTTCTATTCAATTCATACTTAACTAATAAAGTATCCACTTTATCCAGTCCTGAGTTTTTTCCACCCCATCTAAAGGACACAAACGTATCAGTACTTTTGTATGCAGATTATGCTATCCTCCTGTTCTATACTCAGATGAGGATGCAAGACTATTAAAGGACTTAGGTGCTTATTTTGCCAAGGAACACCTCCAGGAAAATAACACCAAAACCAAAATTTTAGGTTTTGGGGAAAGGAGGAAGAAATACAGGTGGCAGCTAAATATGAAATTGCTTGGACAGACAAACTCATATTAATAACTTGGAGTGATATGTAAAAGTTCAAGAATATGATCAGGTCATGATTTTTCTTTTGGACCGCATGTTAAAATGGTGACACCATTAATACAATTGTATAAAGATAAATTGTTTCTTCAGATGCTCTATGGAACCTTGATATGGACTCTTTCAATTATTACAATATTATAATCTATCCAACATAAAATTTTATCCAGAGGATTAGGGGTACCAAGATATGCTCCATGGCCATAGTCCATTCTGAGACATTGTTGTGGCTCAATATAGTGTGCCACCTGGCCTCACCATTGGTTTCATTGGCCCATGAAGAAATAGAATGGACTCTTGGGCAACTAAGATACCCACAATTATATCTAAGATTAGTGATTCCCCAGCCTACCTCCACAGGAGGGGATATGAGACTGCCCAAGAAGATATTATTAAAAGACTATATATTAAAAGATATACTGTGCTATTCGCAAAGAAAAATTTTGAATTACAACTTCCCAGTTGTCTTTGAGAAGATCAAGAGGATTTTGTAGATTTTTACTGAAAATTATCTAACTTGGAGAGAATCCACTGATACTATCTTGGGGAGCACTTCTATAAGCACACAAAACATATGGCAAAGCCTCAGACCAAGAACATCCATGCTTCAATGCATAAGCCTTAATCATCTTCTGTAAGGCTTGCTGTGCCCTTTCTACCAACCCATGTGACTGTGAGTGATAGGTTACACTTAAATTATGCTGGATACCCCCCAGTTCACAAATTTTCTTCATCAACTCTGAATGAAAACTACTAGCTTGATCTGATATCAGAACAGAGGGTAAACCAATTCTAGAAACCACTTCCAAAAAAGCTTTTCCAACTTGGGTAGCTGACATGGAAGACAAAGGAACTGCTTCCACCCATTTACTTGCAGGGCAAATGAAACAAGCAACATTTTTTTTTCAGTCTTACTAGGTGGTAGAGGACCAACAATGTCCATTTATAAAGTATAGAAAGGCGTATTAATCAAGGGAATAGTTTGCATTTCAGCTTTACTAGTGTCTGTTGCATGTCCCACTCTCTGACAAACAGGACAACTCAAACAAAAAATTCTCACACTCATGGACTCATTAGGCCATTAAAAATGAGCAGTAATCCTCTGCAAGGTTTTCTTAATTCCCAAATGACCTGAAAAAATAGAATCATGTGCATACTCCAGTATTTTCTCTCTATAACCTTGAGGAACCACCAATTGATGTCTTGGGGCTAGATCCAATCTAGAGTTTTGAGCTTACAGTCTATACAACAGTCCATTTGTATACCAACAGAATTGAACTGGCTTTGCTTTAGTGAAAGGCAGATTAGAATCAGCTTGCTCCCTCTGAGCCTGCAAAGAGGGATCATTCTTTTGAGCTGCCTTGAATTCAACAGAAGCATGTAGGGCTATTAGCTCTTGTAAGGAATCAACTTGTTTTTCCTCTCCCTCAGGCTGATTTACAGCTTCAGTTAATTGCTCAGTAGGCTCAGGTTGTAAATCTGCCACAGCCGCCTGTTGTAAATCAGGTTGGCTTTGAGAGCACAGTACTGGCTCTGCAGCATCAAGAAACTGATCCTTATTATGAAACAGATCTCAGCCAGGCATCTGCTAACCTTGCCTGGCTACGAGTCCTTACTCCAAAATCTTTCTCTTTTGTGCTTTCCAATTTTCATATAACACATCATTTCCCAAAACAAGGCATGGGGCTTCCCGAGAGTCATGAACCAGAATAAGTCTCTCTCCTTCCCAATCTTCAAAACACAGTCTCAATCTAGCCAGAGGAGCATATTGAGTTTTCCCTGTATTTTGAAAGTCATAAGATTGAATGGGAAACTTAACCCCATTTATTATCTGACTTTCATCAATCAAATATCTGGAAATCAACTGAAGGTCCACCCCCGAATCTTCCTACACTGTCAAATAAATATCTTGATTCCCTTTTATAAGAGTCGCAAATTTACAGTTTTTATGGGCTGCCCATGTAGCCTCCTGTGGAAATATGATTGCTTCTGGATTTAAAACTTTAAAATCCCATGGCTGTTTCCTTGGCTTGGCCACTGCTGCTCCAAAAATAGAAGCAGGCTGCCCTTCCTTTGGCTGGTTGTAAATTTGAGAAACAGATACAGCGGCTGGCACTGCTCAGCCCCTCCCGGCTCCGACTGCCGCTTCACTCTTAACTCCTTACATGCATTTTCGGTGCATCTGGTGCTGGGTAGTAAATTCCTCTCCTGATGAACTGTCCTCTGTAAGGAAATCCTCTTCCAACACGGCATCCTCCTCTCTGCTGATATGTCCTGTCACAGCTTTTGGGGCTTGACTTATAACTTTGATCTTTGGCTGAAGTTGGGCAGCAGCTGGTTTAATAGACTTACTTTTTTCTCCAGTTAAACGTGGGCAAAATCTCTTAGTATGCCCTTGTCCTCCACAGTGAAAATAGACAAAAAGTGTACTAGCAGCCACAAATTTAGGAACAATCCCTGGGGCATCAGATGGACACGCTGGAGTGTAAATGTATTCCCTGAATAATTTCAAGTGACTCTCTTAGAAAAGCAGCTAACAAGGTGTCAAGACTTGGCCCTAGCCACTGGGGAGATTTATGGAAGTCCAGCTTCTTGGGACTTCCTCTCTGAAGCTCTCCCATGGCTTAACTATTCCAGCGCATTTAACTTCTCCATGTCCTTGCCTCTCCCTCTGCTTGTAAGCCCAAAGCTGATCAGTGGCTAGGGCCAAGTCTTGACACTTTGTTAGCTGCTTTTCTAAAAGAGTCACTTGAAATTCTGTAGGCAATACATTTAAAAATTGTTTGCATAGTGCCAACTCCATTACATCCCCAAAAGTGGTAGCTTGAGTTGCCTCCAGCCTATTAAGAAGTTCGCTTTTCAGCCTCTTGGCCAGAGCAGAGAAACTTTATTTTCCCTCCCTAGCCAGCGAATGCTTCTAAACTTAGCTCTAACACCTTCTGGGGTATATCCATACCTTTGATTGACAAGGTCCATAAATCTGTCCCAAGAAATGTCCTCATCCAGCTCTGCCACGAAATCAGGTAATTGTCCAGACTCCTGTGTTCTCAATAACTTAGGAAAATGAGAATGTGAAATCTGAAGGTCTTCACAAGCCTTTTGAAAATTAGTTAGAAAAGATAAAATGTCCTGAGGTGACTGGTATGTAGGCAGAAGTCTCCAGTCAAGATGTAAAACATTCTGCTTTCTCTCAATCTACTCTTTAGCCTGGCATCTCAGCAACTCCCATTTCTCCTCTTGATTGGGCCTCTTTGTTCCTTATCCACCTCGTCTGCACAGTCAGGAACTCCTACATCACCTGCTCCAAGCTCCCAGCCAGCTGTGTGGGTGTGTGCTGTTCCATTTTAGGCCAGGTGCCAGTTTCATTTCCTTGAGTATGACCACATCCTGTGCCATCAACAGCTCCCTCCAGTCCACTTGGCAATCCTTGTGTTTGCCCCACAGGAATTAAATTGTCATAATCACCGACCACATAATCTGTTTGGTCCCAAGAAGGGCTATCATCCCCCACAAGGTCTTCTTGTGGGTCATAGTAATCATCATGTGCTTCCCTTCTCTTCTTTGCTGCTCTAACAGGCTACACAAAATAACAAACCAGGAAAGCTTCCAGTATGCTCATTAATCTTAAAACACTACAATTCCAAAATAGGCAAGCCTTTTCATCTTTTCCATCACGTTCACTTAAAATGCAAACCATGGCAAGCTCCAAAAACAGGCATCAAACACCAAGGGTAAGTGCTCAAAAGATCCCACCGCTACCAACATGTCAGGAATGCGCCTCCTTAGAGGGGCCATTCCACTAGGGGAAGATACCAAACTCTAGTTCCCAGCTTCCACCACTTTTCTCTCTAGACTGGCTGAGACCTAGAAGGTGTGTGACTGGGCAACTATGGGCAAGCTTCTGTCTCTAGATTTCCAATTACTCCCTTATTTGTGCTTAAAACTCTTTAGCTGTGTATTTTAAACCTTTCACACCAGCCTTACCAAGTAGAACACCCAAAGAACAAAAACAACAAACATAGCCCTTGTGGCTAAGTTACTTTCTTTAGGCACTCACACCCTTGCCTCCAAGAATCACACCTGGGTAAAATATAAAAGGTTTATTTAAAAAGAGTAAAAAGTTATAAAATGAAACAAATACAAAAAGATACAAATAGTACTGGTTAAATGCCAAGCATTTCAGTATTAAGCTCCTGTAAGACTTTTCCATAAAACAATAAAATGATTAACTAGCTAATCGTTTTACTACTTAATTACTATGCTATTCTAAGTAACCATGGCTAATTCTCTTTAATCAATCAAAGAAGGCTTTAAACCTATTGTCCTTCATCTCCTCCTCCTCCATGGTTACACACACCTAACCCCCCTTTCTATAATTTAAATCAAAGTCTCTGCTTCATGATGGTATCCAATCAGCATACAGTCCTTTGTTCAGAAGTTAATGCCTCTCTTGTAATTTTCCACTGCTTCTGTCTCTTGTTCCCAGGCTGGTAAGCACTTAGAATGGAATGCAATGATTATCAGTCTTGAGATGTGACCTTGGTTCTTTTCCACAACAAGAGGTGGGTCTCAGGCTGAAATGGAACACCTGTGAACTCTGGAAAACAAGTGTTTTCATATCTTCACAATTGTTTTCTTGAAATCATGGGAAATGGGTGAGGTACCAGATGATTGGAAGAGGGATAATGTTGTCCCTATTTACAAAAGGGCAAAAAGGAGGAACCTGGGAACTACAGACCAGTCATCCTGCCATCAATCCCAGGGAAAATTCTGGAACAGGTTGTAAAACGGTCACTTTGCAAACATCTAGAAAACAAAGCAGTAATAACTAGAAGCCAACATTGATTTGTCAAGAACAAATCCTGCCAGACTAATCTGATCTCATTTTTTTGATCAGGTAACCTCTCGATAGGGATGTGGTGGTGGGTTAAACCGCAGAAAGCCTCTGGGCTGCAAGGTCGAAAGATCAGCAGTTTGAATCCATGCGATGGAGTGAGCTCCCGTCGCTTGTCCCAGCTCCTGCCAACCTAGCAGTTTGAAAGCATGTAAAATGTGAGTAGATAAATAGGTACCACTACGGTGGGAAGGTAACGGCATTCTGTGTCTACTCGCACTGGTCACGTGACCACAGAAACTGTCTATGGACAAACACTGGCTCTATGGCTTGGAAACGGGGGTGAGCACTGCCCCCTAGAGTCAGACACGACTGGACAAATTATCAAGGGGAACCTTTATTTAACCTCTCGATAGACAGAGGGAAAGCTGTAAACAGTAGATAGATAGATAAAACCTTTATTGGCATAAGTAAAACTTGGACATAGTCACGGTGATTTGTTAGCTAACTACATTTATAGGCATCGAGAGGGCAGAAAAGTGTTAGACATCCTTAAAGGGACAACGGTTCGTCTCCTAACAATAGTATCAAGGAAGTCTGTGACTCTTTCTGCAATGTCAGTCATCTCGGCCGTCAGCATATAGCGAACTTTATCCAGATCTGACCTCCCTTCCAGCTTTAATAAAATTGGGGCTATTAAGCTCGATCGGCCAATCGAGTGAAGCGGGCAGTGCAAAAACATATGAACAAGGGTTTCCAGCACCCCCTGTTCACATGGGCAGTGCCTTTCAGAATAGGGAACTGCATTAAATCTGTCATATAATATAGCAGTAGGCACGACATTACATCTGGCCAAAGAAAAGGCCCTAAGTTTTGGGGGGCATTTGAACAAGGAAAGGTAGGCAGCAGGTTTGGCCATTTTAGGAGAAATATGGAAAAACAATGGTGAACAGAATTTATTGGCAGCACTACAAAGGTCCTGGAATTCAATATCCAAAATTCTTCTTTTAATAATTTGGAAAGCTAGCTCTTGACTTAGAGCTCCAAGGTAGTCGCTATCTATACCAATTGATTTCAATTTTTTCAAGAGGACCGTTGACCCAAAAGGTGAGACAGAGTCCCGCAGAAGTTGGTATAATAAACTGTCCATGTTTGAATTGTAATAGATACTTAAACAAAATTTGAATGATCTCAACCAAGCTACAGTTTGTATTAAAGATACTCTGGACTCCAGACAGAGTACTGAATAGGGCACGCATCTAGGTAGTCCTAATGCTTTGCATAAGAAGGAGGATTGTAGCTGTTCAATCGATCGATCCAAAGCACTTGCCCAAATTGGGAAACCATAGAGGGCTTGTGGAATAATTTTGGACTTGAAAACTTGTAATGCTGCTGGGGACAAACCGGGCAATCTGGCTGCAACATCTGTCACCCCATTGATCGCCAGGGTAAACATAGTATATCTTGACTTCAGCAAAGCTTTTGACAAAGTGCCCCATTATATTCTGATTAGCAAGGTAACTAGTTGTGGGCTGCATATAACAACTGTCAGGTGGATACACAATTGGCTACAGAATTGTACTCAGAGGGTGATGATTAATGGCTCCTTCTCCAACTGGGAGGAGGGAACAAGTGGGTACCCCAGGGCTCAATCCTGAGCCCAGTGCTATTCAATATTTTTATTAAAGACCTGGATCAGGGGATACAGGAAATGCTAATCAAATTTGCAGATGACACAAAACTGAATGGAATCTTTAACACTGGAAGACAGGAAAAAACCATTCAAAATTATCTGGATAGGCCAGAGCACTGGGCTGAAAACAACAGAATGAAATTCAACAAGGATAAGTGCCAAGGGTGTGATGTGACTACAAAAAAAGTCAAATGCTATTTTATGCTGCATTAACAGAAGTGTAGTCTTCAAATTCCATGAGGTACTAGTTCCCCTCTATTCGGCACTGATTTGGCCTCATCTTGAGTACTGTGTCCAGTTCTGGATACCGCACTTCAAGAAGGATGCCAACAAATTAGAAAAAGTGCAGAGGGAGGGCAACAAGAATCATCAGGGGGATGGAAACCAAGACCTATGAGGAAAGACTGAAAGAACTGGACATGTTTCACCTTGAGAAAAGAAGATTCCACCTCCATAGGTGGGCACATAGCTGGAACAGGTATCTCACTTCAAATATCTAGGAGTGATGTTTCACCAATCAGGCTCTTGGACATCTCAGCTTGAATTTGCCAAGCAGAAATTTAAAAAGGCCATGTTTGGTATACTTAGAGTCTACAGAACCAGGGGAGGATGTTTGGGAGGATGTTTCCTCCCATTTGTGAAATTTGCAATACAAAATTACTACCTCAGATACTATATGGAGACGAAATTTGGAGACTTGGTAATTTATGCCCATTAGAAGTCACTCAAAATAAGTTTGCCCTGCCACTGCTGGCAGTCCCCCCCCCCCCATCAACCCCTACAGCTCTAGTCAGAGTCAAATTGGCCCTAATACCAATAATGACCTTAGCTTATAAAGCAGTCACTAATTATTGTTTGAAAAATTTGTTCTGTGCCCTTCAGATTTCCTAACATTATCATATGGGGAGATGAAATCTGAGTCTTGGAAAACCTTTGTACTGAATCTTCATGTCAAACTGGAGTTCTCAGAAGTGTAGGTGAGGCATCTTGGTCACTCTATAGTGAAATTCTCATTAAAACTGAGACTATTGCACCTCTGTGCCCAAACAGATGTAGCTTCACTGGAACCTTACACCCTTCTTCAAAATGATCTCCCCTCCTCCTTTGACCCTTCCATCCAATTTTGTCAATTTTATGAGTACTGATTACAGAAAAGTCAATACAAAGGAATTTCTTATGATGAAAGAGTTTGTTCTTGTGACCAAAAAATCAGTCAAGAATTTGGCACGTTACAAAAGTCTCCTGTTTGTAGCAGAGCATGCAAGACTCTCGAGGTCTATTTTAGAACAGTACCCAGGAAGATCTGATGAAACCAAACTTAGGGTATTAATCTCAGATACAGACAAGTTTATTACATTTCCATTCTTATAAAAATGAAGTCTGTACCCTCAGCTACTAACCAAGCTGACAGTTAGATTTAGTGGGAGGATTTCTATAACATTTCACATTTTCTCTGTGGTCTCAATCTGAACCCATAAACAAGTTCAAACATATTTATGAGTAATCTGGCTTTTCTTACCAGATTACTCATAAACATGTTTAAACCCACCTATAAGCTCAAACATAGGTTGCAGAAAAAATATGACATGTCATAGAAATCCTCCCCTTAGTTAGATTATTGCCACTCAGGGTTCTTTGATACTATGTTATTGTTAATGATTCATTGTTTTATATTTAAGCCTACAAATTGGATTGATGTTTATGCTTATATATGTAGATGTACCTTAAATTTTAAAACTTGTAAGTTTGATTAGATTTTAATTTCTTTTATATTGTACTGTGCTGATTTTATATTGTGTATTTTGCAAAGCCCTGTGTGCTATGCAATAAACTGAATTCAAGAAGGTGCAGGGAATGCTTATCAAATTTGCAGATAACACAAAATTGAGTGTGATTCCTAATACTTTGGAAGACAGAAACAAAATTCAAAAAGATCTTATTCTATTTTTTTAATATTCTTTTCAATGGGTGTAGAATTATGGGGAAGGGAATTTAGAGTTAGGAGGGTAGGTATGGATAGGGAAAGGGTAAAATTCCAGAGAGTGAGATAGTATATTTACATCAATTTGTACAATTATACTAGAAAGAGAGATAAAAAGAAAAAACAACAAATTTTCCAGTATTACTATAGTTACTAACCTATCTATTCCCTAAATGGACCTTCACATTCTTCTTTAATCTATGCTTTCAAGGCTATCTTTCAAGTCTAATTATGAAATTATTCCCTATATATCCACCAAAAATAATAAGTCTCCTCCTGTGTTTTACGTTTCCCACACTATTTTAAAACATTTTTATATCTTTTTTTTAAAGAACTTTGTTGGCATTGATAGGCTGGCTGGGTTAGGAGTTGGGGGCACTGCTTTACAGTGGTTCCACTCCTTCCTGGCCTACCGTGTCCAGAGGGTGGTGCTGGGGGACAGTTGCTCTGTCCCATGGCGTTTATGTCATGGGGTTCCTCAGGGGTCGATACTGTCCCCCATGCTGTTTAACATCTACATGGAACCGCTGGGAGAGGTCATCAGGAGGTTTGGGCTGAGGAGTCAGCAATATGCTGACGACACTCAGCTCTACCTCTCGTTTTCCACCAATCCAGGTGAGGTGGTTTCTGTGCTGAACTCGTGTCTGGACCTGATAATGGACTGGATGAGGGTTAATAAATTGAAACTCAATCCAGACAAGACGGAAGTGCTGTTAGTGGGTGCTTCGCCGGACAGGCTGGAGGGCCATTTCCCTGCCCTGAATGGGGTTACACTCCCCCTAAGGAACAGGGTCCGCAGCCTGGGGGTGCTCCTGGACCCCAGTCTAACTCTGGAAGCCCAGGTGGACTTGGTGGCAAGGGGCGCCTTCCTTCAGCTGCGGAAATTATACCAGCTACGGCCCTACCTGGACGAGCGGAGTCTCATGACAGTTACACACGCACTAGTAACATCTCGTATAGATTATTGCAATGCGCTCTACATGGGGCTGCCTTTGAAGACGGTCCGGCGACTGCAACTGGTCCAGAATCGAGCTGCGCGGCTGGTGAGCAGTGGGGCCACCAGGGGACATATCAAGCCGATTCTGATTAAATTACATTGGTTACCAGTTGCTGCCCGGGCCCAATTCAAAGTGCTTGTTTTGACATATAAAGCCCTAAACGGCTTGGGCCCTGGATACCTGAAGGACCACCTCCTTCCATATGAGCCTACCCAGCAGTTAAGGTCTAGCCAGGGGGCCCTTTTGAAAGAGCCGTCCCTCAAGGAGGTAAGAGGGATGGCTTGTAGACAAAGGGCCTTTTCAGCAGCTGCCTCCAGACTATGGAATGCCCTCCCGACTGAGATTCGTCTGGCGCCGACGCTGATGACATTTCGGCGCCAGGTCAAAACCTTCCTGTTCCAGAAGGCTTTTAATTGAAAGAATATCAACTGTGGGTCCTGATGGCAATTTTTAGAGTATCTATTTTAATTGTATTTTAATTGTTTTATCTTTTTATTGTATTTTTATTGTATTTTAATTGTTGTAAGCCGCCCAGAGACCCTTGGGTAGAGTGGGCGGCATATAAGTTAAATAAATAAATAAATAAATAAATTGTGTACCATCAGTAAATCATATATCATCTATAAAACATCTTATATGCATTTTCTTTAATAGTTACTGATTTTTAAACATTAAGGGAGGCTGACGGGGGCAAAATGTCCTTGTTGGTCCTCCTCGATATCTCAGCCGCCTTCGATACCGTCGACCACGGTATCCTCCTGGGGAGGCTCTCCAAGTTGGGAATCGGTGGCCTGGCACTTGCCTGGCTCCGATCCTACTTGGAGGACCGTCCTCAGAGAGTTCAGCTTGGGGATAGTGTCTCGGCCCCGTGGAGTCTCAATTGTGGGGTTCCGCAGGGCTTGATCATCTCCCCAATGCTGTTTAACATTTATATGAGGCCGTTGGGTGGGGTCATCTGGGGGTGTGGAGCCTCATGCCATCAGTATGCTGATGACACGCAGCTCTACATCTCCTTTTCACCTACTTCAGTGGATGCCGTTCTGTCCCTTCAGCGTTGCCTGGAGGCCGTACTGCAATGGATGCAGGAGAATGGGTTGAGGCTGAACCCGGACAAGACGGAGGTCCTGAGGGTGGGTGGCCCCTCCACTGGCGGCTTGGGAAACTCCCTCTCTTTGGGGGGGTGACTCTCACCGTGAAGAGTGAGGTTCGCAGCTTGGGAGTACATCTGGACCCGGCACTCACCATGGAAACCCAGGTGGCGTCAGTGGTCCACTCCGCCAATTACCATCTGTGGCGGATAGCCCAGCTGCGTCCCTATCTTGATGGTGGGGCCCTCACCACTCTGGTCCATGCGCTTGTAATCTCGAGATTAGACCACTGTAATGCTCTCTACGCGGGGCTTCCTTTGAGATTGATGCGGAAGCTTCAAATGGTGCAGAATGCGGCAGCCAGATTACTTAGTGGAACGAGAAAATTCCAACATATCTCTCCTATTCTGGCTGCTTTGCCCATTCGTTTCCGCATTGATTTCAAAGTGCTAATGATGACATACAAAGCCCTAAATGGTTTAGGACCTCGATACTTGGCAGAATGCCTTCTCCCACCTAGATCTACTCCAGTCACTCGCCATAGCCAGGAAGGACGGCTGAGGGGCCTGACGCCGAGAGAGGCCCGAAAAGAAAGAACAAGAAATCGGGCCTTCTCGGCGGTGGCCCCTCGACTTTGGAACAGATTGCCGCCAGAGATCCACCTGGCACCCTCGCTGGGTGTTTTCAAGAGCCAATTAAAAACTTGGCTCTTTAGGCAGGCCTTCCCTACTGCCCATACTTGATTTTACTTTTCTTGGTTTGAAGTTTATTTTTCCATCTTGATTATAGTATTATTGTAGATTTTAATTGTTGTTTTTATCTGGTTATAATATTTTGTGAGCCGCCCTGAGTAGACTCTTGTCTAGAAGGGCGGGATAAAAATCCAATAATAAATAAATAAAATAAAATAATATTCTTCTACCATTTTATACCCATTATTTCCTACAGTGTTTAACCATTTTATTCATTTAGTCCATTTTTATTGTTGAGGTTTTCTTTCCTCCTCCTAGATCCTCTTGTTAATATAGTGTGCTTTCCTTTAGAGCTTCTCACTCTAATTCAAAAAGACCTTCATAGGCTTCAGCACTGGGCTAAAAACAACAGAATGACATGAAACTACTGTTATGACATAATGTGAAGAAACATAATGGTTTTCTGCAAGCAAAGGTATCAGACAAGAGTGTATTTTATCCCCCTATCTGTTCACAGAACTTATCATATAGAAAGCTAGATTAGACTCAGATGAAGGAGAGAATATTGGTGGAATAATTTAAGATATGCAGATAATACCCCCTTACTGGGAGAAAGCAGCAATTACTTAAAATGACTTCTGATGAAAGTGAAAGAAGAAAGTGACAAAGCAGGACTGCAGTTGAACTTTAAGAAGCTAAAATCATGACTAAAGAACGACATAACTTTAATGCTGACAATGGAGAAACTGAAATTGTTAAAGATTTTGTATGCCTTGATTCAGTCAACAATCTGAATGGAGACTGCAGCCAAAAACCCAGAAGACTGAGACTCAGAAGGGCAGCAATGAAGGAATTAGAAAAGGTCATCGAGTGTAATGATTTGTCACTGGAGACCAAGGCCAATATCATCAACATTATTGTATTCCTGATTATTATGTACAGGTTTGAAAACTGGACAGTGAAGAAAGTTGACAGGAAAAACATTGATTCATATGAAATATGATGCTTGAGGAGAGCTTTGCAGAGACCCTGAATCATAAGAAAGATCAACAAGTTTTAGACATCACTCATGCATAGGGGCTCTATAGGTTGGAGGCAACGTGACCTCATGTATACAATATAAATGTATCACATCAATATGGTAAAAGGATTAGGCACTTAAACTATAGCAGGTTTACAGTGTTCTCTCACAAGTGATTTGAAGTACATTTATAAACAAAAAATGTCACTAATTGTCATATGTTGCTGAACATCTTGACATTATTTCTAGAGTAGAAACTAAATATTTTGGCTCTATTAGTGTCCCAAGAAATGGCATAATTATTAAATGTGTTCCATTGTTGCTTGTACAAAGGCTGAACAGTGCTGTGTAGCATGTCCTGGAGGAAAGCCAAAAACAATGATCCACCCAGGTGGATTGTGGTTTGTCTGTCCATATATTAAATAAGTCTGATGCTGCCTTTCTATGATTTACTTACTACTTGAATGATCCAAGAGCACATGATAGAGAGCTGTAGCAGAATTACCCATCTCCACCAGGGGCCAACTGAAAGGAGGAGGAGCCAGATGAAGGAAATTTGCAGAGATGCAGTGTCATTTCTTTGGTTCAGTCCTTTGGACCCCCAGGGCCTTTAATTTATTTTATGTAGCAGTTCTCTTGCAGTACATACTGCAAGGTCTACTGTAATTACTGTACTAATTTTGTGCACAACATTGATAGTGAAAAACTTACTCAAAAAGTTACATTAAAAGTGAGCAAGATTATCTTTATATTTTCACTTTGGCCTCTCCTCTCCAGTCTCTTACTATGCAATCAAGTTAGTTTGGCGCAGTCTGCATTTCACAGCACTCTCCTGGCAGTAGCTCACTAGGTTCCTCTGTTCTTTCTATCAACAAATAAACATAAGTCAATCTATGGGGTCTATTTTGAAGAGACAAATTCTCTCAGGACCATTTCTCTTCAGACAGTGGTTAAAGAAGCCAGTCTGCATTTCAAAATTGTTCACACAGTACTTACAGCTAGCTAAGCTGTTGTGAAAGAACTAGTCATGGATTTGGAGGACTCTAGGGATAGGTTATTAGAAAATGGGGGCATCATGAACTGCATGGTAATGAGGAGGGTTTGCAAAGTGCTGATGCATGATGGACCAGTGAAGTGGGGAGGAAAACAAGGGAAATAATTTTGATACAGTATAGGCTTCTGTTTCCTCTACAGTCCAATGAAAGACTCAGAACACGGAAGCAGAAAAGAATTTAACTGAGCAATGAGCCAATTTATATCAGACAAAAAACTGTTATAGCCAGGCCTGATTATTTATGGACAAAGCCACCAGCCCTATCATAGACCTTGGACATGAGTATCTGAAATAACAGAAGGTTTATTCATTTTTTTATTTGTTACACACATAGCTTTCCTTCTCACACACACACCACTCTATTCAAAGGTGAGCAAATGTCTCCATCTTGGAGGTGGGGAGTTGAAGATCTAAGCATCTACCAAGGGGACTAAAGAATGTGCAAATATAATCTCAGAGCCTCTGTCTTATTTTAAAATTCATGGAGAAAAGGTGGAGCCATGAAGACTGGACACAGACATATGTTATTCGTATCATTAAAAAGGAGGGTGAAGAAGATAGGACCAACTGCCAGCTCACCAGTTTGGCATGGTACTAAGAAGGTTTTAGGATAGAACATTAGCCAGAAAAGAACTCTGTAGTCACTAAAAGCCAGCACTGCTTTCTAAAAGAACAAGTCACTCCAGAAAAATACTTATCTCTTTTGCTTTCTATAGTTAGAAGATTGATAGGTTAGGGGCATGCTACAGATGCAGCAAGGCATTCAACAATGTCTCTCAAGGAATTCTTCTGTGCAAGCTGGCAAAATGTAGGCTAGGCAGAACTACTGGTGAATTTGTAGCAAATTCTTGGCTCATTGAGTATTTTTGCCTTACACAGAAATAAAAAGGACTGCTGTGGAAGAGTAAAAGAGACAGCCATCAAATTGGCAAATAGTATGTGGGGAGAGTAACTAATATTTTAAAAGACAGAACCAGGATTCAAGATAATAGATTAGAGAACTGGGTCAAAGCAAGACAGTGATTTTGAATAGCAGGGAGGGAGAGTAAGATTCTACATTTAGGCAGGAAATATCAAGTGCACAAATATACATATACAAATATATGGTGACAAAGAGCTTCGTATTATTTCATGTGAAAATGATGTTATGGGCCTTAGTAGACCACAAGCTGAGTGAGTCAACAGTAAAATACAATTGTCTAAAAAAACAAAAAACAAAAACAAAAAACCCTAATGCAATTCTAGGCTGATGTGTAGTAGTATCAAGATCAAGAGCGGTGTTACCCAGAGCAATGTAGTGGATAGAGTGATGGACTAGGACTCAGGAGACCTGGGTTCAAATCCTCAATCGGCCATGGACTCACTTGGTGGGGGTGGGTGGAACTGTTAAAACCACTCCTTAAATACCTCACTTATATTGAAAGTGCTATTAAGGGTTGCTACAAGTTCTGATTTGGGAGCAAATAACACAATAGTGCCACTATATTATGCTTTCATCAGACCTTATCTTGAGTACTGTATCTATTCCTGAGCAGTTTAAGAAGAATATCTACAAACTGGGATGACCCCAGAAGAAAGCAATCAAATGGTAAAAGATCTGGCTTCTATGCATTATGAGGACTGGTTGAGAGACTTGAGTAGGTTGGACTTGAAGCAAATACATTAAAGAGATGATATGATCACCAAATATTTGAAGGGCTGTCGAGTGGAGAGTAGAGTAAGTTTATTCTCTAAAGTTCCAGATGGTAGGAACCAAGGTAATTGTGAAGAAACTGAGAAATACAGAATTCATTTACTGGAAGCTTCTATGCTTGTTTGGGGAGTGTCTGGGAAGCTAGCTGGAAAGGTAAAGGTCAACATAGGCTATGAACAAAAGAACAATTCACACTTTCAGTTGAACACTTCAAAGAAGGCCTGAGAGGGAACTGACACCTCCGTGTTTATCTTTTTTTCAGAGGCATATCAAAACAGTACCAAAAGATATCTGTTTCCACTTCAGCTCTTGACTTGAAAAACCAGTCCACTTCTTTCCTCAGAGCCATGCAAATCAGAGTAAATGATGTTGGAAAGACTGAGGTCCATACTGCATGTAACTTTTAAGAAAACCAAGTTTATTGGATACAGTTCAAATCTTGAGTTTCACATAGATTCCTAAAAGACGTTAAAGCTTTCAGTAGTTTCGTAATAACGTATTCCACACTTAACTCTCTCTAAGTTCCACACTCTTAACTGCTTTTCAACTCCCCACTGACTATCTGCTCTTCCTATCTGCTTCACCCCACCCTTTATGTTTCCCTGGCTCCGCCTCCCAACAACTCTTATTGGTGCATGCCGATACACTCATACATATGTGTAGGCAGGGTGATCGCTACATTCCTCCCCCCTTAATAAGTTTGTTTTATGAGGGGAAACTTACCAGTTTGCCCTCATAAACAAACAGCTAGACACATGTAAATTTAACAATACTTTTCCAATTCTTATAAATACTTCATATTAAATTTTCCTCTCTAATACGATGTTTCTTAAGTCAAACGTATCACTTTAAACATTTATGACAATCAATACAGTTCTAAACATTTGCACTTAACATAGGATTTTTCTAATCATTAGGCCTTCGGGACAAAGCGTCCACAACCACATTCAGAGACCCTTTGACGCTTCTGATTTTGAAATCAAAGTCCTGTAGAATCAGGGCCCATCTGGTCAATTTACTACTGTTCAATTCCATAGTCCTTATCCATTTTAAAGGCCAATGATCGGTGCAGAGAATGAACTTCCTTCCCCATATGTAGGGCTTTAGTTCCTGCAGTGTCCAGACAATGGTGAAACATTCTTTCTCGATGGTAGATAAATGTCTTTCACTAGGTTGGAGCTTCTGCTCACATACATTACCGGATGTAAAGTCCCGCTGTCATCTGACTGACACAGCACGGCTCCAAGTCCAACGTTTGATGCATCAGTGTAAATGGTGAATTCTCTGTCGAAGTCCGGCGCAACAAGAACAGGCCTCGAGGTCAGCGCTGTCTTTAGATGATCAAAGGCTTCCTGGCACTCTGGAGTCCACGAGATGTTCTCCGCTTGCTTCTTTTGGGTCAAATTCGATAAAGGTGCAGCTATTTTGCTGAAGTTGGGCACAAATCACCTATAATATCTGGCTAGTCCAAGGAAAGCTTGGATTTTCTTTTTGGAACTTGGGATGGGTCACGTATCAATAGCCTCGATCTTTCCATCTAGGGGCTTGATCATCCCTCCTCCGACTAAATGTCCTAGGTACCTTATCTCAGAATTACCAATTTGACATTTGGCTGCTTTTATTGTCAAACCGGCACTCAGTATCCTTTGCAGCATGAGCTCTAGATGGGACTTGTGTTCCTCCCAGTTTGGTCGTAACAGATCTAGCGGCCGGCGTACTTTTCTGCCAAATAGAAGTTCAAACGGACTGAATCCTGTGCTTTCTAGGGGGACATCTCTAGACGCATAGAGTAGGGATTGTAATTTATTGTCCCAATCATGTGACAATATAATGAGGATGATACGGGTGTATGTGGTTTTCTGCCACATACACCCGTATCATCCTCATTAAAGTTCCATTGAACTTTTCTATTAGTCCATTCATTTGTGGAAATTCCACAGACTTGTCACAGTCTCTTCATTAATTTGGAAGTAAAGGAGGTTCCTAGATCAGTGACTATCTCAGATGCAAAACCCATTCTACACGTGTAACTGACTACAGCATCCGCTAACGTCTCTGTCTCAATGTTACGTAAGGGTACTGCTTCTGGGTACCTAGTGGCAAAATCAATAATACACAGAATGTACTTGTTTCCCCTTCTGGTGGCTCGGGGTAATGGTCCTACTAGATCCAAACCTAAATGTTGGAATGGGGTTGAAATAACTGGTAATGGGCACAGCTTAGCCCTAGTTTTGTCATTTCCAGTACCTCTCCTTTGACACGTATCACACGTTTGACAATACTGCCTAATTTGCTGACCCATTCCTGGACAATAAAAGTTTTGTGCAACCCTTTGTTTAGTGTGAGATACACCCATGTGTGCTCCAAACACATCTTTATGAGCTTTCTCTAAGATCTTCTCCCGATATTTCACAGGAACTGTCTGAGATGTCCATCTCCACCCCTATGAGGTGCTAATAAAACTTCCCTATATATCAGTTTTTTATCGACCTTAAACCTCTCTGGGTGTTCAGGTGATAATGGGAAAGGAGATCCCTTTGCTTTTTCAAAACACTGAATCAGGGTGGTATCTTCCGTTTGTTCTCTAATAAAGGATGAACTATTAGGATTTTTCAATAACACCATTTCAGCAATTTCTTCTATATCAGGATTTTCCTCTAAGCTGGGACTTTCCAGGTTGGTTTCAAAGGTTAGGGATCCCACTCTTTCCTCTGGGACTGTAAACTGCTTACCCTGGGAGTGAGTTACTACATAAACACTCTGCACATGTTTGGAGAGATCTAAACCGATCAAACAAGGAGCTGGGATCTGATCAACTTTCCATTCTCCAACCCATCCCTGATAATTTAGTTTTATGCCAGCCGTGGGTAAAGTTACTGGATCAGAACTAATGCCTTTGATAGTAATGGTCTCATTTTCTATAATCTGTTCTCTGGGAACCACGTCTGGGTGACATAAGGTTATGTGCGAGCATATATCTTTGATACCTAAATACTTTGTATCATTGATTTTAAAAAATCCACTCCCCTGAGCTCTCCAGCAATGCCTGGTCCAATTTAATAAGGAAACATTGTACTAATTGGGCTTCTGGCAGTTCTGGGCTTTTTGCCAAGTCCGTACCATTACTGTTTCCAACTGTCATGGGCTCCATAGGCTTCATGCAAAACACTTTTCTGTGCTGACAGTCATCTTTATTATCAGTTTTATTTTTGTTATTTTTCACCCAATTAATCCAAAAATGTCCTATATCTCTGCAGCTGAAACATTGTTTATTAGCTCTACGTTCATAATAAAGAGACCTATCAAATTTTCCTTCAGGGTTAATTTGTCTTTGTGGACCTGGTTCTGGAAACATATGTTTGAGTTGAAGCTGGCTCTCCTTATCTGACATTTGACTGAGGTAATACTTATTGGACTGCTTCTTGCTGTTTTCCCAACCCTGTCTGTAAAATTTTACTTCAGAAAACTTAGGATCTCTGATCCCACTAATAAAGTAAGCATATTCAGATGCTTGTTGTATATTTTTTGGTTCCTTATCCTTTACTAAATATCAAAGTTCCCCTGGTAAAATAGAATAAAATTGCTCCAACCCAAATACATTTTTCATTTGGTCTAAGGAGGTTACATGTTCTTGTTCTAACCACTTGTTCAAAAATTGATTCATACGCACACCTAATTGGGCAAATGATTCATCAGATTTCTTAGTAATTGATCTGAACTTCCGCCTGAGGTGTTCAGTGTCAATCCCAAATCTTGAATATACGAGCTTTCTATAAGCCTCAAAATTTCTTGCTTCTCCCAGAGGAATCTGAGAATATATTTCTCCTAAAACTCCTCCTATCTGAGATCATAAAATGACCATTCTTTCCCTATCTTTAATTCCAAAATCCCAACAAGCTCTTTCAAATGAAATTAAGAAGGATTCATGGCAATCTCCTTGTCTATGCAGAGGGAATTTCTTTAAATCAATCTTGAGGGTAATAACATTCACACTTGAATTGGTATTGGTTCTCCAATTCCAATTGGAGAACCAATACCAATTCAATACCAATATTCTGGGCCTCCAATTCTAATTTCCTCATCTCCAGTTGAAAACGCATTTCACTTTCTTTTACAGTGGTGCCTCGCTAGACGATTGCCTCGCAGGACGAGGAAATCGCTAGACGATGCCTTTTTGCGATCGCTACTGCGCTTCGCAAAACGATGTTTCCCTATGGCGATTTTCGCTAGACGATGAGGTTTCCCCATAGGAGTGTGCCGACTAGTGGTGAAAAGCTGTCAGTGCAGCTGTCAGTGCATTCCTATGGGGACCCGCACTCGCTAGACGAGGTTTCCCTATGGGAAATTTTCGCTAGACGACTGCATTTTCCCTTGGAACGCATTGAAGCGATTTCAATGCATTCCAATGGGAAAACGTGCTTCGCTAGACGATGTTTTCGCTAGACAGCGATCCTCGTGGAACGGATTAACATCGTCTAGCGAGGCACCACTGTAATTCCATTTGTCTGGCCTCAGCTCTCTCTTCAGCCCTGGTGTTCTCTTTAATTTCCAATTCCTTGAGCCTATATTCTTGTTCTAACCTCAATCTTTCAAAAATCCTGGGGGTTTAGAACACTTTCTTTCTCTGAGGCAATCACTATAAGTTCCTCAGGTCCCTCCTCTTGAACTTGAGGGTCTCCATTTCCCTCAGCCTCCTGAGGTTCAACTTCCTCCATGACTAATTTTTTTGTCCTTTTGGGGAGCATATTAGAGTTAAAGTGGACTGGGTTTTTACTTTCATTTACTATTTTTAAAAGGACGTCTCTTTCAGCTGTTTTTCTAGTAACTATGTTGTGCTTTACTTAGCAGCTCTCTCTGGCTGCTCTCCAGCTCACAACCTTCATTTCTATGTTTCCTTGTTTGAGCAATTCCTGCCTCCAGACACCAGAGTAATTTTCTTTTTAGCTTTTTATTTTCCTATCACCTCTGTCCTGACTCTGGCTTCCACTCTTATCCACCACTGCTCCCTTTCTCTCAGAGCTCTGGATTTCGAGCTAGCCCACTGGGTCTCTCAAATCCTGAGGTAAAAAGAAGTTTTCTTTAGAGTCGGTTCCCTAAGTTCCCCAGACCTGAGTTCAAGAGCCCCACCACTAAGTCTTTCCACAAAAGTTCTAGCAGGTTACCCACTTCTTTACCACAGATCCTAACTAAAAGGTACCCACGACTCCAGAAAATTCACTTTCAAACTTTGGCTTCACTGGATTACTTAGTATCCCACTGCTGTACACCAATTGTGACGTGCCCCTTGCGTGTCCCTGGATTATTTCACTAATCTAAGGACCATGCCATGTTCCTATTTATGCTGCCACCAGTTGATCTCTGTCAACATCATTTACTTGGAAAGACTGAGGTCCATACTGCATGTAACTTTTAACAAAAACAGGTTTATTGGATACAGTTAAATCTTGAGTTTCACATAAGTAGATTCCTAAAAGATGTTAAAGCTTTCAGTAGTTTCATAATAATTTATTCCACACTTAACTCTCTCTAAATTCCACATACTTAACTGCTTTTCAACTCCCCACTGACTATCTGCTCTTCCTATCTGCGTCACCCCTTCCTTTATGTTTCCCTGGCTCCGCCTCCCAACAACTCTTATTGGTGTATGCCGATACACTCATACATATGCATAGGCAGGGTGATCGCTACACTCCTCATAACTCTGTTTTTTCCATTAAAAATACTGCAATACAGAACAAATCAAATAGATAAGGAAGTAGGGTAGGAGGTCAAGTGGTCCACACACAGAAAATGGGGATCACTGCGCGCACACGCGCGCACACACGCACACACAAAGGTTAAGTATATTAATAATAATAATAATAGTAATAATAGTAATAAATAATTGGAATAAATAAAATAAAATAAATAGAATAAGAACTAAATTAATAACAGTGGAATAAGTAAGGGAGGTTGAAGGAAGGGGCTGCGAAAACATTAGAGCAGGACTGTGTTGCCCCGAGGGGCCTTAGTTCTGTTTAGTTTAAAGTTGAGGGCTAGCAAAGAGTGAACATGGGTCCCAAAAATGGCCAAGGCAAAAGCAAGGGCAAGCAGCCAGCCAAATGCAAGGCAGCACCTGTGGCTTCGCCGTCCAGGTCATCCTCTGATTTGGAGAGTTGGCCAGTTTGAGAGGTGATTCATGCCAAGGTCTCAGCTAGGGAGGCGGAGCAGGCAGCATAGGCTAGGTCAGGGACAACCGAAGAGCAGTTTTGGCATTCTTCCAGGGATTCCAAGGGACATAGATGTGCTAAGTTGAAGGTGTTAGCCTTCTTATGTCCTGTTTTGCTGTCTTAGAGGCCAATTGCCAAGGGCCATCACAGTCATCCGGCTCACAAGGAACCAGATATCAATCAGTTGGACTGGGGTCGGGGGAGATGGACGACACTTTCAACTCCCCAAGGCCAAGCAGAAGCAGACCATGAATGGGCATGCCAATAGATCGGTTTGAAGCAGTGGTGGAACCTGCCCACAATAGCGAGGTGGTGTGCACAGGAATTGATGCAGCAGTGGTTCCAATAACAGGTGAGTTAGCGGTTGCACCGGACACTGGTTGTGCCATGGTGGTGTGGCCTTGGACTGGCATGGGCCAAGTACAAGCACTCACTGCAACACAGTATGGGGAGCCTGGGGGCGCAGGATTTCAGTCGCAGGCATGGCCGGCGCAGGAACTGGCAGCAGGGACCTGGAGCACCCCCTACTTGCCAGTAACTTTCTCGGCACCATTGGGGCTTACACCAGGGGTGGGTGTCTGGCCGTATCCCTCGGTGCCCAACATGGGTTACAAATCTTTCCCATTGAAGGTGTTGCCATTTGGGGACTATGCCATGCCCCTGGGTGATCATCTGACCCAAGCCACAAAAGAGAAAATCTGGTGAGGAAATTATGTGGATGTTTGTGAGTTGCTAAATAGAAAAGTGGAGGCGAAGGATTTACAAAAGGAGGATGAAAAAGAAAAAGACAGGCACAGGTGGAAGAAGCCTGAATGCTCTTGGGCCAATTGGCTACCAGGTTTCCTCATTTACTTTGGAGTAATTGTAAAGGTGCAACCTTGGAGGGCCCAGTCACTGGTACAATATCTAGACCTGATTTACAGAGCCTACATGGACTACCCAGGCCATGCATGGCTTCTTTATGACAAATCATTTAGGATGAGAGTGGCCATTCATCCAAACATGTGCTGGGATGAACCGCAGCCAGGCCCTTGATTGCAATACATGACATAGTGGGCACCTGATTCACAAGTTAGGTCGACCTTACAATCCCCATGTAGCGACTGGGCAGGTGGTTCAACCCCGCCTGCTCTGTTGGGAATTTAATTCCAGGGGTACCTGCATACAAAAATCGTGCCAATTTCACCACAACTGCTCCGTCTGTGGTGGCCAGCATGCTGGTTCCAACTGTTTTAGAGGTAAGAGCAAAGAGCAGGTGGCGAAGACGCTGGTGGTGGAAAGAGAGCAGATGGTGGGGGACCTTCCCCTGCAAAAGGGCCCCAGTCACATTAAAGTGGTGGTGTTGGAAAAGTGGCTGCAGCCTTATCCTAGGAATGAGGATGCTGCATACTTAGATTAGATTAGGCATCCTTCAGTCTCGAGGGACTATGGTAACGTGCTATGAATTGGAACACTGGAACTTGGAACAGCGTCTAGTGTGGCTGAGAAGGCCAATTCGAGAGTGACAATCCCTTCCACACTGAAGACAAATACAATCTGTCCCTTGTCCAGCTCCCTGATTTTGCTGGTTTGGGGACTGCCTCTTTGCCTCAGCCTGCTGGACAAGAGTCTCTTCAAAATGGGAGAGGCCATGATGCACCACCTGCCTCCAGGCTGAATGCTCAGATGTCAAGGTTTCCCATCTGTTGAGGTCCATTCCTAAGGCCTTCAGATCACGCTTGCAGATATCCTTGTATCACAGCTGTGGTCTCCCTCTGGGGCGCTTTCCCTGCACTAATTCTCCATACAGGAGATATTTTGGAATCTGACCATCAGCCATTCTCACGACATGCCCGAGCCAATGTAGATGTTGCTGTTTCAGTAATGTATACATGCTAAAAATTCCAGCTCATTCTAGGACTACTCTATTTGGAACTTTGTCCTGCCAGGTGATACCAAAAATGCATCGGAGACAATGCATATGAAACGTGGATACTTGTTAGATGGTTTTAAGTATGATTTTAGGATCTCTGCAGTTGGGGAAAGGGCAAATGGGCTAATAACCTCAAATCAGTGAGGGCATGGAAGGGGAAAAATCCTTAAGAAAGTGTGCAAGGGGAGAATCTTGGGCCCCTTTGACCAGCCCCTGTTCCTTATTTCAGGGTATCCCCTTTAGGGGTAGTGCCTAAAAAAGCTCAAGGGGAATTTAGGCTCATATATCACCTCTCCTTTTCTGAGGGTGATTCAGTAAATGATGACATACCTTTGGAGCCGTGCTCTGTATGCTATACCTCGTTTGACACTGATGTGCGTATGTTCAGGGCGTGTGGATTCGGTGCTGAGATGGTGAAATGCGACATCAAGTCTGCATTCCACCTTCTGCCAGTACATCTGGCCGATTTTGACCTGCTGGGCTTCTTCTTTGAAGATGCATATTAGGTAGACAGGGCCCTCCCTATGGGCTGTTCTATCTCCTGCACTGCGTTTGAGCATTTTAGCTCCTTCCTGGAGTGGAACCTTAGGTGTAGGGTGGGACTTTCCAGAACAGCTCATTATCTGGATGATTTTTTGGTATTTGGGGAAGGAAGGTCAGGCCAGTGCCTGCTTCTCTTAGAAACTTTACAAGGTATGGCCAAGGGAGCTAGGGTTGCCATTGGCAGAGGAGAAGACAAAAGGTCCCTTGTCATCTTTGACCATCTTGAGAATAGAATTGGACACACAGGAACAGGTTTGTCACCTCTCACACAACAAATTGTCATAGGCAGGAAGAAGGTCATGCTGAGGGAGTTACAGGAAATAGTGGGACATCTTAATTTTGCATGCAGGTAGTGGCACCAGGCAGGGCCTTCCTACGAAGGCTGTGTGATGCCATGACAGGGTTAAGGAGGCCACTACACAGGGTCAGAGTAATGGGAGGTATGAGGCAGGACTTGCTGGTTTGGAGCAAGTTTCTGGAAGCCTTCAATGGGGTTTCATTTTGGAGGTCAGACATCTGCCTGGGTGCAGACTTACAAGTTCAAACTGACACTTCAGGTTCCTGGGGTTTTGGTATCTGTTTCAGGGAAATATGGTGTTCAGGCGAATGGCCGGAGGCCTGGCATAAATTGGGTCTCAGTCGAGACCTGACCTTTTTAGAATTCTTCCCTATTGTGGGTGCAATTTGGCTGTGGTCGGAGGAGTCAGTAAGGTTGTAGTGGCAGGAAAAGAGAATAGGGCGCAGGCAGCATTGCAGAAAGATGATGTACAAGTGGTCAGAAGCAAGGTTTATGTATGACTGCAGTGGCCTGAGTTGTTCAGAAATGATGGGGTGCCTTTGTTGTATTTGGGTTTGGAGATCTTTTTTCAGGATCTGCAAATGGGCCTGTGTTTGGAATTTGATAGTTTGGTGACGGGCAGGGGACACAGCTAAGCTAGTTCCCTGCAGTGGCAGGTAGTGCGAAATGAAGATGGATCAGTGAGTTCCCCATGGAGTACAGGTGGGGTATAGCGCATCCAAACCATCAGAGTCGTGGATCGGGAGATTACAGTGGGGGGGGGGGGGAAGTGCTGGGGACACGTTTGGGCTCAAAGTCACCAATAGACAGGGGAGAGATTTTTTATTTTAGCAAAGAGCTAGTATTTGTGGCTCTTGAGGTTCCTTCTAGCTCTACAATTCTATGTTTCTATGAACTGACTGCATAGCCAGAGGCTGGGAGTTTGATTCCCCACAATGTATTGTAAGATAAAATTTAACCTGTGTGACCTTGGGCAAGCTGCACAGTCCCAGAGCACTCCCAGAAGAGGGGGATAGTAAACCATTTCTGAGAATTGTTTCTTAGAAATCTCTGCAAAGAGTCTCCATAAATCAGAACAACTTTGTGGCATTTTATTCTTTGTCACATAAACTTAGTGGCCTTTACTGAAATCTAAGTGTCCATCAATTTGCAGATCTATCTGGCATTCGTGTACTTTATCAGTTAAATGCACAACCTCATCTGGTTTCAGAAGCTCTTGCATGGGAGATTACGTAGGAATACCAGAAATCTCAAGGAAGGGCTAGGAAAGAACTCTTTGAGACCAATACCAGTCAAAAGAGACAACACTGGGCTAGATGGGCCAATTCAGTATAAGGTAGACATACATAGTCTCAGTTGTCTTGTCGTTGTGGACAACAATGGGAAATTGCAGCATATTACAACAGCATAACTTTATTCTGCATGAATAGGCCTTTACAATATTGTGAGTGACCTATGCACCCTCTCTATTGAGACACCAGAAGTATGTGCAGGAATTGGCTCCTTTATTGCATTAACAGTAACAGAAACACAGCCAACGTGGCTTAATGAAAAACTCAAATGTCCTAATGGGCACCATGGATTTTAGCATTCTCCCAACAGTCTTGTTCTTAGGAAACAGTCCTTCAGAGTCCTTATTGCTGGAAGGAGCAGAGTCCCACCTCCTCAACCAACTTGAGCACACCTCTCAGTTGCGCTAAGCATGGGGTGCCACGGCAAGGATGCTGGATGTACAGCTGCAGTTGTCCTTGCAGCAGTGTAGCCTGAGAACCTTCCCTGACTACTCCTGAGTGGTCACCGCTCACTGCTGCAGGATGTTATAATGCATGTGGTACTCCTCTTGTAAGCCATGCCCAAAGTCCAAATGGAACTTGGAGGACTCGCCTGGTCAAGAAGGGGTAGGAGGAGGCTGGATGGAAGGTGGACCAGCTGGGTGGCTTGAAGTAGCCTGGTAGTGGAGTCATCTGCCCTTGCAGCTTTCTCTGCCAGCGGCACACCCAATGCTGATTTTCCAAGCACTTTGCCTCTCACCATCTTGCCTCATCCTGCTGCACCTGGGCTGCTTCCTCTGGAGGGACAAAGAACTCCTCCCAGCACCTGGTGTCAGGATCTTGATGGCAAAATTATTTCCCAGCCAGCAGTGGAGCATTCCGGCAGTCCTGGCACCTCCTGAGACTTAAACATATCCCAATCCATCACATCCACCCAGTCGCCCTCTTCCTCTTCACTCTCTTCCTTTAAATCCCCAGCCCTCCATGCTCACACACACACAGCTTCCAGGGCATCACCCACAGCACCACCTCAGTCCACAGCTGAGTTGTGAGTCAAGAATCATGCCCTTACTCCCAAGGAGGTGGTACACCCACACTCCCTGGTAGGGGAAGCGAGACCAGTCTCACAAATATACAATGTAAAATAAAATTTCCAGTTTGAAAACAAGTTGTTATAATAGCTCATCTCTTATCAATGGTTCAGTTATGCCACCCTTTGAAATGAACATCCTGACCCACCTCTACTAGCAATTATACAGTATTGTGATCCTTAATAAAGCTAGTACACAACTTCTTGGCTGTCAGCACAAATCAAATCAAATCATATCATATCAAATCAAATCTTCAATCTGGTTACAGCCAGAAACACATGTTTGTTCTATAACTTGAATTCCTAGGTATCTCCCATCAAGATATGCAGAGGGCATCTGTTGGAATCTAAGTTCCTTAGAAATTCTATAGAGCTGTGGAACAGTCAGTGCCTCAAAATAATATGGCCTTGCATTATTATCTTTTACTTGAGGGTACAAAATAGAAAATTGTGACCCAAAAATGTCCACTCTGTCTTGGCTAATATCAAAATCAAAGATCCAATTCCTAAGGGCATGGGAACTGAGACAGAGACCATTTTCCATAGAAAGACTTCAGCCATTTAACTTAGTATAACTCCACTGCACCCATCCTCCAAAACTTAATAAGGGAATGGTCCTCCAAAATATTTAGTCTATGCCAGTCTCTAATCAGTTCTGGCAGCTATTGAGGGGAGATCCAACTGAGCCCTAAGATAAGCTAGAGGGAGACCAAATCTGTGCCTCCAAGAACTTCCAGACTGAACTTGACTCCCACTCTCTTTATGTCTGCCCCATAAAGCATCTGAGCCAGAATTTTAGCAAACAACCACAACAACAATTTATGGTAGGATTTATTAACTGTCTGCCTCTTCCATGGAAAAAAATATATTTTCAGCTGCCCAATACATCTGGCACTCAATGAAGTGGTGGCCTTTAGGTGCTGCTTCCAATAAAGTTTCTTACCACAATGCAGGCTCAGATATTTAAATGAATGCACCTATTCAGGGACATGTCCATCAAGTGCTCAATTGTACTTAAGGGTTCTCTTCCTAAAGAATATAATTTTAGTTTTTGAGTAATTGATAAACATTCATCTTTACAAAGCTGCCCAAATTTGGTTAATATCCTTTTAAGGCCAATTTTATTCAGAGACGACAAACCCAAATCATCAGCATAAAGCACAACTGAGATCTTGTGATGGCTAATAACTGGAGAGAAAAAGGAAGCAGAAGCCATAGCAGGAATCAGGTCACTAATATAAAGATTGAATAGAAAAGGCACTAAGAGGCAACCTTGTTTCACCCCTTTGTTGATACAATTTTTTTGTGCTAGAACCTCTTGTAAGCCAATGCTCACCTGCAGTGTATTATTTTGATGTAGCTGCTGAATAAGCCACTGAAATCTTCTGTCAATCTTTGTTTTGGCCAGTTTGTGCCATAAGCACTCTCCATCTATCAGATCAAAAGCTGATGAAAAGTGTACAAAAGTCTGCAGATATTAACTTACTTGGACTCTTAGTAACTTTACCAATTAAATGATATAGGCTTGATCTATTGTGCTCCTACCCTTCCTAAAACCCGCTTATTCCTCTAAGATGATAGATTAGTTACTATCCCATTTGAGCAGTTTATTCAAGGATAATGTGCATAATGTTTGGAGGCCACATCAAGAAGACTAATTAGTCTGCAGTTAGGGGATCTTATGGGTTGTCTTTCCTGAAAAGTGACACAATACTTGTTTGCCAGCCTGGAGGGAGGTTACCTGTGCAATTGATGTAAGTAAATAAATTGGCTAAAATAGGAACTGCCAGCTAATGTTAATGGAAAACACCTCAGAAGGAATCATATCTTTTCCAGGAACATTACAAAGAGTAAAGATCGATCCCAGTTTCTGCAGACAGGTGGCCATTTAGGGGGATGAGGTGGAATGTCCTTTGTGTCCTTTGTGTGTGTGTGTGTGCATGTATCGATATGGATATGTATATCTATTTTTTTTTTTAAAAAAAAAACCTTTTTCTCTCTGAGAAATGTTTTATATGCTCTCTGGTGGTACTGCAAAAAAAAAAGAAATTACTTCAGCAGTGCAGATATGTTTCACATGTCTTGTTAGTTTGCTCAGCTCCTTCTTCCTATCAAACCAGAACCATACCAAGGTTTTTGCCCAAATAGGTAGTAGTCAAATAAGGCCTAAGTACATGTATTATGAAGGGACGTGGTGGCGCTGTGGGTTAAACAGCAGAAGCCTCTGTGCTGCAGGGTCAGAAGACCAGCAGTTGTAAGATTGAATCCACGCGTCGGAGTGAGCTCCCGTCGCTTGTCCCAGCTCCTGCCAACCTAGCAGTTCGAAAGCATGCAAATGCAAGTAGATAAATAGGTACCACCTCGGTGGGAAGGTAACGGCGTTCCGTGTCTAGTCGCGCTGGCCACGTGACCATGGAAACTATCTTCAGACAAAACGCTGGCTCTACGGCTTGGAAACGGGGATGAGCACCGCCCCCTAGAGTCAGACATGACTGGACTAAATGTCAAGGGGAACCTTTACCTTTACCTTACATGTATTATGTCCTGATACATCTCACAAATATTCCAAGTCCCATTAATGACATGCTGTCATAGTTCTTGAAGCTTATCTGTTCCTAATATCTGCCTTATATTGGCATCAGTTTTGAAGGACAATTTCAGCTGTTTCTCTCCCTGTAAATAACCTGGCATGTTACAGTCTGTTAAAACCTTAGATTGTATTTCTTGAAATTTTAAGATCATTCTAAGAAGGTGATGGTCATTACCAGATCATCAATTGCTAAAGACTGCACAGACCCTAGAATGCAATCAACCATGCTGACTCCCGTATCAGTTAAATAAGTATAATAACCTTTTGAATGATCCAAATGAGAATCATTAAGCTGCTATTTCTAAATTAATTTTAAAAAATACATAGGCCATACTTGCTGAAGATCTTATCTTGAGATATTTGAGGGTGTTTGTATCTCCCCCAAGCAAAAGTCTTAGGGCTTTTTCCATCATATAGTAATTGTCACTCATTCTTGCACTGATATCGCCACAAATTAAAAGATGCTTCAGATATTCAGTAAGGAGAATATCAAATAAATCATCCAGTTTAGCCCTAACTTCTGTTAACTATAGGTCTTGGTGGGAGATAAACATCAACACAAACCAAAGGGCCTGATTTACAACCTTGGATAGTCAAAACTTGTCAGTAACTGAAATTTAAGCCAGTCATGCCCATTCCTTCCACCTCTAGAGTGAAAGAGATTGAGATGGCCAAGCCTCCACTACAATGACCAAAAGAGGAAATTTTCTGGGCAGAATGTCTCCATGTCCTAAATCCCTGCAGACTTTTTTAAAAAAATTCTCCAGTAGCTAGTAGTCTTGAAGATAAATTATATAAAATATCTGAAAGTACTAAAAAGAGCCTGGATCAATCGATTTATTTTTCCATACTGCAATATCCCAGGACAGGAGATTCAGAGGTTAACATTGTTTCTTGTCCACTAATAGTCAGTCCTCAGAGAGGGCTACCAAAGGAGCATCTTTGTTGCCTAAATGCCAATCAAAATTAGTTTCAATCAAGTGTAGAGTGGTTCTGACTTGGCTGGGAAGAGAGCTCCTCTCTTTACATATTTGCTGAAATCTATGGCTGCTAAGGGACTTGCTACCAACTCTAAGGGTCTTAATCCTTGATGTTTTTCTGACTTAGGTACTCTGGATTTTGAGTTTATTTATGGGATCACAAGGTTGGTTAATTAAAAATGTTATTGAGGAAGTATCATGGAGTATTTGCCCTCACCCCATGCCTCTTGGAGGGCTCATCAAAGTTAGTAGCTGCTGGGCCTCAAGTGGGCACAGGACTGGGTCACCCAGACTGGACTGGGAAGAAGATAGCTGTATGTGAAGGCCACCTGTACAAGAAGATGGAGGTGAGCCTAAGCTGCCAGATTGGGGCAATAAAGACAGAATGGAGGGAGGCAGTAAGGAGAACTATTAAAGAGAGGAAGGAATTACTGGACATGGAGAGAGAAAGGAAAGCTGACAAACAGGAGACCATGGATACAGAGGAGGAAGGGTCCTGGGGAGATGCACTGGATGATCTTGAGGAAGCCTGAGCATCAAGGAGGTGGTGGACTATGCATATGTTGAGGGCCACTAGATGTGTGTTTTGTTTCCCCATTGGAGGAACTGAGGTAAGGGGTTGAGCCAATTCCCTGCCAGCAATTCCCACCCCCAGCTGCCCACTGGAGACCTCAACATCCAGAGCGGCAACCAGGCTCCACACCTACCTAGAGGTGGTGCTGGGGCTGCAAGAGACAGAAGGAATGGCAACAGTGCCTCCAGCAGCAGCTGGCAGGGATCCCTGGGCTATGACTGGGGCCCAGTACTAAAAGCTCTCCATGCACAGAGTCAGCTGGCTGGGACAGTTGTTTAAGCCATGCCAGTCAGACTGTGCACATTTCCTTCCCTCTATATTGTGGATGAGGCCTGGGAAGCGATCTACCATAGCACAAAGGAGTTTTACCAATGGGTTTATAAAACCCATGGCTGGAAAGCTGTTCCAACCCATGGCTGGAAGCTGTTCCTTCTGCTGCAATTACCTGCCCATCTAATTTAAAACTTGAATTGGGAATTGTCACCTAACACAAAATGGGATTCTGAGCTATTTAGAGAGCTACAAACATGGGAACACAAGGTGGAAGGATAGAATCCACAAGCTACCTTTCCCGTGTTTCCTTTTTCTGGGACTATTTAAAGACCTCACCCAGTCTGAAATTAAATCCTATCCAGTTAGATGTCCTAGATCTCTTAAAATGGCCTTCCTCCCCAGGAAAACTCCAGCTGTATTCGTTATAGTCCAACTGGAACAAACTAGTTTGATGAGTTTTTCAGAGAAAGATATATCAGGAGTTACAGACATATCAGTTTCTGAATTTCTTGAGGCCCACATATTCCTTTTAAGTTTAGATTAAAAGGAACTTTTGGGGCATTTCTTTGCCAAGGGACGCATCACTATATTTTATGTCATAGTTGCCACTATTTATATGTGCTAACTTTTGGAGTTTTATTTGCAACTGCATATGATGCCTGTAGTTTGTTTGACTGGGAGGAACTTTTCTGGATTGGGGTGACTATCTGTCTAGCACTAACCAATTGTTCCTTCCAGCCTTTGAATTAAAAGAGAGACCTGTCTCTTTGCTGAGTGCTCTTTTCCTCTATTTCCTGGGTTGATGTTTGTTTGCTTGCTGTTGATCTGTTCAGTTGGTTACTAAGTAGCATACACTTAGTCTATAACTTCAAATAACTAAGTACACTTTTTGTTTTACTTTTTCTACTCCAAATTACTTAGAGTGAGTTATTGAAACTTTAGGTGCCAATTAATGTGAAGGGGTGAACTTAGAGCTATTCTCTTTGAGTCTCTGTACTTCTATTGTGTAGCACAAGGAATTTTACCAGATATTCGGAACTCTACAACACCAGATTCATAGATGGCTTAAATTTGGTCTATAAATGGATTATATGCATTCCCTATTTGAATAATACATTCAAATTTATGTAAAAGGCTCCAAAAGTAGTGGACATATTTGATATCAGGCAAAAGTCAGATAGGGATGTGGTGGTGCTGCGGGTTAAACCGCAGAAGCCTCTGTGCTGCAAGGTCAGAAGACAAGCAGTCGTAAGATCGAATCCACGCAACGGAGTGAGCTCCCGTCGCTTGTCCCAGCTCCTGCCAACCTAGCAGTTCGAAAGCATGTAAAAATGCGAGTAGATAAAATAGGTACCACCTCAGTGGGAAGGTAACGGCGTTCCGTGTCTAGTCGCTCTGGCCACGTGGCCACGGAAACTGTCTTCAGACAAACACTGGCTCTATGGCTTGGAAACGGGGATGAGCACCACGCCCTAGAGTCGGACACGACTGGACTAAATGTCAAGGGGAACCTTTACCTTTTAAAAGTCAGATGCATCATGTCTCTCAACATCTTAGGCTTTGTAGGATATATGCAAGAGCATTTTATAACCACTTAGGGATCTCAATAATCTTTCAATGTATCTAAAGTATCCCATTATACTTTTAAATTAACTGTTGGTACATGCTGCAAAGTCACCTCCTAGGAATGAGTGATCTCCTAATTGTCCTGTCTTCAACTGCCCTGCTCAGCTGAAGCCTGTGGCTTCCTTTAGAGAGTCACTCTATCTTGTATTTGGTCTTCCTCTTTTCCTGCTGCCTTCAACCTTTCCCAGCATTGTTGCCTTTTCCAGATGATTGTGCCTTCTCATGATGTGCAGTCTCCGTTTCATCATTTTTGCCTCTAGAGATTGTTGAGGCTAGATTTCCTCATCTTTCTGGCAGTCCAGGGTCTCCACAAAGGTCTCCAGAGGCATCATATTTCAAACTAATCAATTTTTTTCCTGCCAGTTTTCTTTACTGTCCAGCTTTCACACCCATACATGATGATCAGAAATACAAAAGTGTGGATGATCTTGGTCTTGGTCTCCAGTGACACATCCTTACACTTGGTAATAGTTTCTAATTCCTTCATTCCTGTTCTTCCAAGTCACGGTCTTCTTCTGATTTCTTGGCTGAAGTCTCTTTTTGGATTAATGATTGAACCAAAGTATACAAAATCTTTCACTATTTCAGTATCTTCATTGTCAACATTAAAGTTGTGTAGTTCTTCCATATTCATGATTTTGATCTTCTTCATGTTCAACTGCAATCCTACTTTGGCACTTTCTTCTTTGATTTTCACTAAAAGTCATTTTAAGTCATTGGTGCTTTCTGCCAGTAAGATATAATCTACAAATCACAAATTATTGACATTTCTTCCACCAGTTTTCAGTACTTCATCTGAAGCTTTCTGTATATAGATTCTGCATAAAGATTGAAAAGATGAGGGGATAAAATGCACCCTTGCCTGACACCTTTGCCTATAGGAAACCATTCTGTCTCTCCATATTCTGTCCAAACCCATTACATTATTTCACCTTCTCAGAGGCCAATTAAAATGGTAAAGGATAGGATTAGTTGATCAGTGAGGCGTCTAACCTAGCAGAAGTCTACTGTGTGGTCTGCAGCCTCACTGTCTTCAACCTGATATTTCCACTTTTTAGCATGTTGCAGCCCATTTTAGATCTAAGGTGTAATCCATCTGAAGGGACCTTGACTCTCCAAAGCGGTCCCTCAAAAAAAAATCTAGGAAGAGGTTGTTGATTGGTGTAGATCTCAGTTAACCCAGTAAAACTGATCTTTTTCAAAAATGTTAGGAGTTAAATGCCTCATCAACTGCAAGAGACCTGGGTATTGGTATTAGAAGGGAGATATCTTGGAGGAATTTCTCTTTTCTTTGCTTTCAAAGTTGTAATGCAGAATATAAAGTGCTATTTGCATTTTGAAGCTGACATTTTAAGTCCTTTGTTGCGTACAGTATTTTCCCTAGCTCAGATACACCCAATAGTACCCTTTCTCTTTGAAATGAGGGGCTTTAGCCTCATCGTATGTCTAACTCCATCATATGATGAAGTTGATAGGCTTTATAATATGTGTGGAGGAATGGAATACTCAACCCACATTGCTGTTTGGACAGCAGTAAAGTGATTTGGCTGTCCTAGGGTTTTTCCTATAGGAGATAAACATTTCAATTCCTTTCTGCCACATTTTAAATGTGTCATCACACAAAGTGACACCACAGAGGAGAAAATCCCAGAAGCTGACTGCTTTTTTCCATCATTTAACCATTTCTCACTCAACACAAAGCAATTATTAGGGCTGTTTTTTAAACAAATGTGAATGATAGTGAGCAGAAGAGGGTATCCTGACTGCTGCCACTGATATTGTCAACATTCAAGCTGCCTTTTGCTATGTAAAGCTTGTCATCCTTTTTCCTGCTTGGAAAGCGGGGGCAATATTGTGCAGCAATATTGGGCCATTTCCTGGCTTTTTTGAATTGTGAGTACAGAAGCACAATATCCCATAGTCATCAAATGGTGGTTTTTGAAGAATTGAATTTCCTGGCTTTTCAAAACAGGGGTTTAAATATACATGCACTACACACAAATTCAATAAGAAATTTCTCTCATATTTAATTATGCATTGGTAGAAGATTCCAGAAGACGAGTATATGATCTGTGATATGGTTAACGGGAGAAGACAGAAGCAAAAACAGCTTAAGTGTGCCAAAATTCTTTGAAGAGCTGTTTTGTACTTAATGAAATGGTGAAGCAAAGGTGTGAGTAGGTAGAACACATACAATGGAGAAACATACAGACCCTTTAGCCTCTCAGTTAAACTAATGTTGCCATGCCTGCTTTGCCCAATGCAGACTGGAAAGTTATGTTCCAATTTCCGATTCCTTTCTTTGAATTAGGCAAGCTAAGGAGGAAAAGCTATATTAGACCAAAAACTCTATAAACATGTTGTGTGCATTTTTTTAAAAAAAAATCCCTTTGTTTTTTGAAATAATAAAAAAAGGAAGAGGTAGGAGTTAGCAAAGAATGTACGTAACTGGAAACCAAGGTCAAAACCATCCATACTATGTGAAAGAAAGATAGGGAAGAAAGGCAGAGACAAAATCATTTGAAGTCTGGTGTTGGTACAGATACTAAAGACAGCCAGAAAAGCAGAAAAATGGATGCTCAATCAAGTAGCCTGACCTTGAGCAAAATAAGTAACCTAAGTCTATCCTACCATGCACATATAATGGACATACAAAAGTATTGCAAGATCTGACTAGAACTTCATGGAAAAGACAATATTCCTTGGAAGTGGGGAGAGAGAACAACCTAACCTGAAATGCTCTTGGTTTGCAAGATCTGAGCAGAGTTCTTAATGATAAGATATTTTGGAAATCAGAGCAAGAAAGGTGGGTGGGAAAAGGAGGGTTTACCTCCCTTCTGTCTGCCTAACTTTCACCTCAATGTTCTCCCCTGAAGCTGCAGCTGTCCTTGACTGCTGGCTTTTTACTTATGAGTAAAGTGGGTAAACTTACTCATGGGTAAACCAGGTAAAACTTACTTTGAGATCATCCCCGGCCACAAACAAAAACCCCCAGTAATTTCACAGTTCAATTGAGTGAGCTTTTGAATATTATTCTCTATTTTAAAAAATACCTTTTTAATACTTACTATGACCAGAATAGTATGGCAGAAAGTGAGGAGGAATTAAAGAACCTCTTAATGAGGGTGAAAGAGGAGAGCGCCAAAAATGGTCTGAAGCTCAACATCAAAAAAACTAAGATCATGGCCACTGGCCCCATCACCTCCTGGCAAATAGAAGGGGAAGATATGGAGGCAGTGACAGATTTTACCTTCTTGGGCTCCATGATCACTGCAGATGGGGACAGCAGCCACGAAATTAAAAGACACCTGCTTCTTGGGAGGAAAGCGATGACAAACCTAGATAGCATCTTAAAAAGCAGAGACATCACCTTGCCGACAAAGGTCCGCACAGTCAAAGCTATGGTTTTTCCAGTAGCGATGTATGGAAGTGACATCTGGACCATAAAGAAGGCTGACCGCCGAAGAATTGATGCTTTTGAATTGTGGTGCTGGAGGAGACTCTTGAGAGTCCCCTGGACTGCAAGGAGAACAAACCTATCCATTTTGAAGGAAATCAACCCTGAGTGCTCACTGGAAGGACAGATCCTGAAGCTGAGGCTCCAATACTTTGGCCATCTCATGAGAAGAGAAGACTCCCTGGAAAAGACCCTGGTGTTGGGAAAGTGTGAAGGAAAGAAGAGAAGGGGATGACAGAGGATGAGATGGTTGGACAGTGTCATCGAAGCTACCAACATGAATTTGACCCAACTCCGGGAGGCAGTGGAAGACAGGAGGGCCTGGCATGCTCTGGTCCATGGGGTCAAGAAGAGTCAGACACGACGTAACGACTAGACAACAAATGACCAGAATAGACTATATTGCTGGGAAACGTGGGGTGGACTAGTAGACAAAGAGGAAGATCAAACATGAGATGGGTTGCCTCAATAAAGTGAGCCACAGCTTTGCAAGATCTGAGCAGAACTCAATGGAAAAAACAATATTGCTGGGGGGGGGGGCAGCAGAAAGAGAGAACTACCTAACGTTGGTTTGCAAGATCTGAGCAGAGATCTTAATGATAGGACATTTTGGAAGTCACATAGAGCAAGAAACACAGGGGAAAGGAAAAGTTTACCTTCCTTCTATCTCCCTAACCTTAACCCCAATGTTCTTCCCTCATACTGCACCCGTCCTTGGCTACTGTTAATGCTGTCTCCTTACTCATATGTAAACTGGGCAAATCTTGCTTTGAGATAATCCCCAGGCACAAATAAAAAAACCAGTAAATTCACACCTTGAATGAGTGAGCTGCTGAATATTATTCTGTATTTTTTAAAGCAAATAGCAAAAAAGCAAAGCGTGCTGCTTATATGCCGCCCCATAGTGCTTCAAGCACTCTCTGGGTGGTTTACAAGTTAATTATGCAGGCTACACATTGCCCGCCCCCCCCCCCCAGCGAGCTGGGTACTCATTTTACTGACCTCAGAAGGATAGAAGGCTGAGTCAACGTTGAGCCGGCTACCTGGGATTGAACCCCAGATTGTGAGCACAGTTTTGGCTGCAGTACAGCAGTTTAACCACTGCGCCACGAGGCCCTTCCAACTTTATGATTTATGTTTTAAAATATTTTACAGGAAGGAGTTAAAAATGTTTGGCCAGGAAGAAGTTAACTGTTTTCTTTAGGATTTTGAGTGGCAGGGCCAAAAGTTCAATCCATATAAAATGTTGACAAGGTAAAGCCAGTAAACTCATATGTTGCTTTAAAAACATTACTCTAAAACTATCAATTAGAGCGATGAATGGCTCTATTGCCACAAAATAACAAAAAGTGTGAGTCAGGGATCATTTTCTTTCCAGTCATGCAAATTTGGTCTTATCAATGTATTTGATCTGTTTTAAATAGGCTGGAGTTCCAAGTCACTTGTGAAGTTCAGGTGTAGGGGACAAGATTGCAGCTGGAGATTGATAAACAAACACTCAAGGAATACCTTATTACTTTGAATGTGCTAAAATCCCCTGGGATGGATGAACAACATCCAAGAGTATTGAAAGAACCGGCTGAAGCAATCTCAGAACCACTGTCTATTGTTTTCTTGAAATCATGGGAAATGGATGGGGTACCAGATGATTGGATGAGGGCTAATGTTGTCCCTATTTACAAAAAGGGCAAAAAGGAGGAACCTGGGAACTACAGACCAGTCAGCCTGCCATCAATCCCAGGGAAAATTCTGGAACAGATTGTAAAGTGGTCACTATGCAAACACCTAAAAACAAAGCAGTAATAACTAGAAGCCAACATGGATTTGTCAAGAACAAATCCTGCCAGACTAATCTGATGTCACCTCCCGATAGACAGAGGGAAAGCTGTAGACATAGTATATCTTGATTTCAGCAAAGCTTTTGACAAAGTGCCCCATGATATTCTGATTAGCAAGTAACTAGTTGTGGGCTGCATATAACAACTGTCAGGTGGATACACAGTTGGCTACAGAATTGTACTCAGAAGGTGATGATTAATGGCTCCTTCTCCAACTGGGAGGAGGGAACAAGTGGGATACTCCAGGGTTCAGTCCTGGGTCCAGTGCTATTCAATAATTTTATTAATGATCTGGATCAGGGGATATAGGGAATGCTAATCAAATTTGCGGATGACATAAAATTGGGTGAAGAGATAATACCCTGGAAGACAGAAACAAAATTCAAAATGATCTTAATAGCCTTGAGGACTGGGCTGAAAACAATAGAATTAAATTCAACAGGGATAAGTGCAAAGTACTGCATCTAGGAAAAAGAAACCAAACACACAGTTACAAGATGAAGGATACCTGGCTCAGCAATACTACAAGCGAGAAGTATCTTGGATTCATTGTAGACCATAAACTGAATGATGTGTGATGTGGCTGCAAAAAAGGCAAATGCTATTTTAGTCTGTATTAACAGAAGTATAGTTTCCAAATCCCCATGAGGTACTAGACAACCACCTGGCAGATATCCTTTGATTTGGATTCCTGTATTGAACAGGGAGTTGGACTCCATGGTCTTATAAGCCCCTTCCAACTTTATGATTCTAAGATTCTGCATGGGGTAAAAACAGTGTCACCTTTTAAAGAATCATAACTCAAAAACTGTTTGTCCCCAAATTTCACTGGCTTTTTGTACCAAATTTGGTTCTGATTCAAGGTTCATTTTTGAAGTTATAAATTTTTGTTTGGGGCATCCCTGAATGCTGATGTGGCTCCCTATCTATCACTGTACAATTATGCAGCAATTAAAACAATAATTCTAGTTCTTATATTCCTTTTTTGAAAACTATTTTCCTTTTTAAAAAAAATTTTATTAGATAAACTACAACATAAACATAAAATACATAAACCAAAATACAAATCAACTGTGTTTCCCACCACCCTAATTGGGACCTCTTGCAGTAATCTTCTTCCTTTATCTTTATTCTTCTTCCTTTATTGTCCTGATTTGGAACATTCCCTTTTCCTCTTGTTAGCACGTATTCAAGAAATCTGCCCCATATATCATAAAAATTATTATTTTTCATCTTTCCTTTCTTAACCTTTAAATTACAAGTTAACTTTTATAGCAATGTTCCATATTTCATTATACCATTCTTCCATTTGAAATTCCAATTTCGATTTCCAATTCCTAGCTATTATTAATATGGCTGCTGTTAATAAATTGGTAATCAACTCTCTAGTCATCATATCGTATTCCACATTCTCAAATATTGATAACAAAGCTATCTCAGGATTAAATTCTATATCTTTTTCACATATGTCATTTAATTCTTTAAAGATTAGTTTCCAAAATCTTTGTACTTTTTCACATTCCCATCACATATGAAATTTCCTTCTTCTGGTCAGATTAGTCTTGAAACTGTGTACCAATTTCCTTCTCACATTTCCAACAGACATTCGGATAACTAGCGTTAATTTTATTCAATTTTATCAGTGTCAAGTACCATCTTAAGCCCAATTTGAAAACATTTTATTTTATTCTCACCGACATAAATTGTAAAACCTTCATTTTCCACATCTTCATCCATTCTTCCCCATTTATTCTTTTTCCTAAGTCTTGTTCCCACACTAGCTTCAATCCTTCATTCTCAGTCTCTTCTTCTTCTAAATTTAGCAGGAATCTATAAATTTTACTCACTACACCCTTCACTGAGTCAGTCATCTGAATATCTTCATATGATAATAGAAATTGTTCATACTTTGTATAATCTCTACCTTTGTTGTACTTCTTTACCCATTCGTTAGTCCATCTTTCTAATTGCATATAATTCAACCATGATATATTCTTATTTTGAAGGATTTATTTCATTTGGTCTTTCAATCTCATTTCGTCCAACCAATCTTTTAATATAATCACTTTTTTTTCTTTAAATAATTCTAAATAAACTTTCATATTGGCAGGAAAATTCTCTATTTCAGTCACTAATCCTAATGGAGAGTTAGACGGACATAGATACTTTTTATACTTGTACCACACGTTTTACATAGTTTTTTAAAAAGGTTATCAATTTCACCTATTTTATTTTTTTTAATTATACCAAATAGATGGCTTTCAATATCAACCTGTAATTCTGATGATTCCATTTTCCACCAAATTAACTTTTCTGGGTTATATATAATTTTCCCAATAAACCTCAGCTGATTGGCCATATAGTAATTTTTTATATTTGGTATACCTATACCTCCTTTTTTTGCTGTCTTATACCAATACCTTTTATTTATTCTGGCTTTCTTCTCTTCATTACAATATCTATTAATCAATCCTTGCTGAAATTTAAAATCATCTTCTGTTAACTGAGTCCAGTTCTGTTAAGAGAGTCCAGCTTGGGGAGAGTGAGTCGGCCCCGTGAAGCCTCAATTGTGGAGTTCCGCAGGGCTCGACTATCTCCCCAATGCTCTTTAACATCTATATGAGGCCGCTGGGTGAGGTCATTAGGGGGTGTGGAGCGGCGTGCCATCAATATGCTGATGACACGCAGCTCTTCATCTCCTGTTTTCCAACCACAGTGGATGCTGTTCTGTCCCTGCAGCGCTGTTTGGGGTCTGTACTGCAATGGATGCAGGAAAATGGGCTGAGGCTGAACCCGGACAAGACGGAGGTTCCCGAGGGTGGGTGGACCTACCATCAGCAGTTTGGGAAACTCCCTCTCTTTTGGGGGGGGTGACTCTCACCGCAAAGAGTGAGGTTCGTAGCTTGGGGATCCATCTGGACCAGGCGCTTACCATGGAATCCCAGGTGGCGTCTGTGGTCTGCACCGCCTATTTCCACCTTTGGCGGATTGCCCAGCTGCATCCCTATCTAGATGTTGGGTCACTCACCACTCTGGTCCATGCGCTCGTAATCTCGAGATTAGACCACTGTAATGCTCTCTACATGGGGCTACCTTTGAGATCGATGCGGAAACTTCAAATGGTGCAGAATGCAGCGGCCAGACTTCTTAGTGGGGTGAGGAAACATCAACATATCACTCCCACTCTGGCCGCCCTACACTGGCTGCCCATTCGGTTCCGCGTTGATTTCAAAGTTCTAATGCTTACGTACAAAGCCCTAAATGGTTTAGGGCCTCGATATCTGGTGGAACACCTTCTCCCACCTAAATCTACTCGTATCACTCGATCTAGCCAGGAGGTGAGGTTGAGGAGCCTAACGCTGAGGGAGGCCCGGAAGGAAAAAACAAGAAACCGGGCCTTCTCGGTGGTGGCTCCTCGCCTTTGGAATAACCTCCCTTCTGAGATCCGTTTGGCCCCTTCGCTGGGCATTTTCAAAGGCCAACTGAAAACCTGGCTGTTTAGGCAAGCCTTCCCTCCAGCCACTACTTGATTTACTTTTTCTCCCATCTTGAGTATTGTCTGATGTGTTTTTTGATCTTATATTTTAAATTGTTTATATTATATGTTGTTAGCCGCCCAGAGTAGTCAGTTGACTAAATGGACGGGGTATAAATTCAATAAATAAATAAATAAATAAATAACTGTACTGGTAACATCCTAAATAAAAAATTAGTCTTTGGTAAAATCTTCATTTTCATCAGCGCAATCCTTCCAAACAAAGGAAGTTTCAAGTTAGAATATTCCTGTAATTTATTTTTAATATCTCTTTTTAATTTATTATAATTATGTTCCTTTATTTTCTTAGTATCTTTTACTAAATCTATATCTAAATATTTAACAGATTTACATATCCTAAAATCATATTTAACAAACTTTTCTTGATCTAGTTTATTATGATTAAACATTATTCCAGATTTTTGCCAATTTACACGTAATCCAGTTATTTTTCCAAATTTTTCTAAATGATTTTTAATTCTATCCATACTTTCTAATGGGTTTTTCACTGTCAAAAGGGAATCATCAGCAAATAAGTTAATCTTTATTTTATTATTTACACCCATACCATCAATTAAATCCTCATTCCTTATTGCATTTGCTAACATTTCAATAATCAAACAAAAAGAGAGGTTACCTACCTGTAACTCTGGTTCTTCGAGTGGTACTCTGTGAATTCACACTAATGGGTTAAGTCTGCGCCTGCGCAGAGATCTCTGGAATATTCTAGAGCTTTATGCTAATCTACGTAGGACCGCCACCTTCCCAACCACGAGGTCCGCCCGCCCTCCAAGTACCTCAGTTCTATATATAGTCCGTCGGTGCATAATTAACGCAGGAGTGACAGACAGAGGGGAGGACGGGCGGGAAGTGTGAATTCACAGAGTACCACTCAAAGAACCAGAGTTACAGGTAGGTAACCTCTCTTTCTTCTTCGTGGTCTCTGTGAATGCACACTAATGGGTGATTAACCAGCTTACCTCATAGGTGGAGGGACGTCACGACATAATTGAAGACTGCACTGCCTGTCCGAAGGAGGCATCGGTTTTGGCCCTCAGGTCCAGTCTGTAGTGGGCAGCAAATGTGGACGGTGTGGACCACGTAGCAGCTTTGCAGATGTCTGGGAGGGAGACTCCGCAAAGGAATGTTGCAGACGTGGCCGTGGCTCTAGTAGAGTGAGCCTTGATCCCCTCAGGTAAAGGCCGTTTAGCAATTTGGTATGCTAGCCTAATGGTTGAAACGAGCCACCTGGAGATTGTCTGTGAAGACACATGGGAGCCCCTATGGGGCGGATGCGGTGAAATAAAGATTTTCTTAGATTTCCTAAAAGAGGACGTCCTGGAGAGGTAGAAAGATAGAGCTCTCTTTACATCTAGCGAGTGTAATGAACGTTCTAGATCCGTAGTAGGGGACGGAAAGAACGTAGGTAGGATAATAGGCTGTGATAGGTGGAAAGTCGACACTATCTTAGGCAGGAATGAAACATCCGGAAATAAGGTAACTTTATCGGGATGGAATTGGAGAAAGGGAGGGTCGATCCTCAAGGCCGCAAGCTCCAAGGCTCTACGCGCGGAGGTGATAGCGACGAGAAATAGCGTTTTGAGCGATAGGAGGTATTCCGGTGCATTGGCAAGTGGCTCAAACGGAGGGGGGAGAGGCAGTGTAGCACCAGAGAAAGAGACAACTGTGGAAGTGGTGAAGGAGCAGAAGGGCGCAATTTGGCGACGCCTCGTAAAAACTGCTTGAGTTTCAGGTGGCGGAAAAGCATGGTGGCATCCAAGTCCTGCAGTTGATGAGCTATGATTGCGGACAGGTAGACCTTCAATGTTGAGAGGGAAAGATGATTATGGAAGAGGTAGAATAGAAATTGTAGAACAGTTTCGAGGTTGGTTGGATAGACTGGTAAGTTGCGTTGACTAGCAAATGTAGTGAAGCTAGACCATTTATAAGAGTATAACTTGATTGTGGAAGGCTTTCGTGCATGAGCCAAAATGTCATTCACTGAAGTGAGATTCTCCAGGCTGTGAGATTGAGAGTTCACACATCTGGATGGTGAGTTTGACCGTGGTGTTGGGAAAGGAGGTGTGGAACCGGGGGCAGTCGGAGGTAGTCGCTGCTCAGGGATTTGAGGAGTGTGAACCATGGCTGCCTTGGCCACCATGGGGCGATGAGGATAGCATTGGCCCGATTCCGCCTGATCTTGGATATGGTGCGAAGGAGAAGTGGAAAGGGGGGGGGAACATGTAAATCAGATTCCTGGACCAGTCCGCCATCAGAGCGTCTCCCTGGGATCGGCGTCCTATCCCTCCTCTGGAATAGATTTTTTTGCATTTGGTATTGTTGTGGCTTGCAAACATGTCGATGTCGGGAGTCCCCCAGCGGTTGCAGAGATTGAGGTATACCGTGTGGTCTAGTGACCATTCGTGCATTTTGTTTTGTAGACGACTGAGTCCATCTGCTATCTTGTTGTCGTGCGTGGCTATGTAAACTGCCATGGGAAAAACATGACGTTCCAGACACCATTCCCATATCTGTACCGTTAGGTAAAGTAGTGGGAGGGAGGGAGTGCCTCCCTGCTTGTTCAGGTAGAACAGAGCTGTTGTATTGTCTGTCGTAATCTTACCGATGTTGCCAGTTACCAGTGGCTCGAAGGCCTGGAGGGCTTTGAAGATCGCGAGGAGCTCTAGGTTGTTTATGTGGAGCATTTGTTCCTTGTGTGACCACCTGTCGTGTATTTTTAGTCTGTTGCAGTGTGCACCCCATCCTGTAGTGCTCGCATCTGTTACAATTTGTATAGTGGGTTGTAGGGGAGAGAAGGAACGACCCATGAGCAGATTGGATGGGTTGTCCCACCAGCGGAGTTGGGAAGATAGTTCTGGTGTTACCCTGAGAAGTTTGGATTGCTTGTCTGTCATGGGATCGAAAAGGGTGAGGAAACAAGACTGGAGGGAGCGAAGTTTTAGTCTGGCATGAAGGATTGTGGATGTCGTCGAGGCCATGAGGCCTAGGAGACACTGAGCAGTATGGGCAGTGACTAGTGCATGTGGGCGGAATTGGTGTATCAAAGTATGAAGCTTGATTATTCTTTCTTGAGGAAGAAAGGCTCGTGCCCTTGTGGAGTCTAATTGGGCGCCGATGTAGGTAATACGTTGGGTAGGCGTGAGAATAGACTTTTGCTTGTTGACCTTTAGGCCCAGATCCGCCAGAAGTGATAGAGTAACTTCGACATCTTTTAGAGCTTGAGTGCGAGATGGAGCAACTACAAGCCAGTTGTCGATGTAGGGAAAAACTGTAACTCCCAAAGTGCGCAGGTGGGCTGCCATGGGGGCCATGCATTTTGTGAATACCCGTGGGGCCGTGGAAAGGCCGAAGGGAAGGGCCTTGAACTCGAAGGCGTGATGCCCTACGGCGAACCGGAGATATTTGCGATGCTGATGGCGTATGGTGATATGAAAGTACGCATCACTGAGATCTATGACGGCAAACCAGTCGCCTTGTTGCAGTATGGGCAATATTCGTTCTAACGTGATCATCCGAAAACGTCTTGAGATGATGTAATACAGTGGACCCTCAACTTACGCACGGCTCCACTTACGGACTTTTCGAGTTACGGACTTCTCCAGCCGCAAAATGTCACATCGACTTCCGGCCGGAGAATCGACATAAGAACAGAAATAGGCAGGGGGAAAAGGTGGGCAATTCAACTTTCTAACTATAGGTGGCACCGAGGCTGCTTCTTTGTGCTGTAGGTCTGTCGGCCATTACTGTATATAGGGTGTGTCGCAGTTCAGAGAGCTCCTGCTCTCTTAACTGATGAGAACATTTGAACACGAAGGTGCGGGTCTACTTGCGAGTAAGTGCCACCAAAGGCGCGGGTCTACTCGCGAGTAAGCACGGCTTTGCAAGTGCGGGAGGCTTCTGAGGCTTCAGACTGGTAAGGTGCTGCTATTTTTTCTTTTTAAAAAGTTGTTCTGGGTGGGTTTTGGAGGGTAGATTTGGGCTGGGAGGTATGTTTCTGTGTTGTTTTGTTTTTTCGTGATTTTTTTTTTGCAGTCCCAGCGTGGGACTTGCTCCACTGTTGCTGTTATTTTAATTTTTTTGGAGCGGAGTATTTTTTCCTTCTGCCGGAACGGATTAATAGGTTTTCAATGTATTCCTATGGGAAATGGACCCTCGACCTACAGACTTTTCAACCTGCGGTCACTGTTCCAATACGGATTAATTCCGTAAGTCGAGGGTCCACTGTAGTTGAGATCCCGTAAGTCGAGGATAGGTCTTAATCCTCCGTTTTTTTTCGGAACAGTGAAGTAACGAGAAAAGAAGCCGGGATGACCTTCTGTGATGGTGATGGGTGATATGGCATCCTTTGAGAGGAGGGACTGGATTTCTTCTTGAAGTACGGCGGATGGTGACGTTACGACGATATTGTGAGGAGGTAAGTCTGTGAACTCTATGGCATAGCCAATGGCAACGATGGTAAGTACCCAATTGTCCGATGTGATGGAGTTCCAAACTGGGAGATGTGGTGCTAATCTGGTGGCGGACATAGGAGGAAGGTAAGTATGGCGGATCTGGGTCAGAGCGAAGTCAAAGGCCCTGTTCCTGTTTTTTATCAGGGCGACGGAATGACTGCTTTGGTCTTTGGCATTGAGTAGTATTCCTTTGTTGGAAATTAGTATTAGCTTGTGCTGAGTATTTGTTTCTATCGTAGTAACACCGTGATTGGTGATATTGGTAGGGACGACGCCATTGATGTCGGTACGGTCTGTACTGTTGTTGCGTATTGTATGATCGCGCTGTCTTCGGTTTTGTCATCAAAAAGGCCGGAGCCGTTGAAGGGTAAGTCTTCAATTCTCATTCTAACGTCTTCTAGTATTTATGCAGATTTTAACCATGCGTACCTGCGAAGGGCTATTGCTGCTACCATCTGTCTAGATGAGGCATCAATGATGTGTCTGGCCGTTATTCTTTCCTGGCGAGCCAGAGTCATGGCTTCTTGATGGAATGCTAGTCCTCATGTCTTGTATTCACCGGATGCTGACTGGAGGGATGGGAGGGGTTTGGACCATAAATGGCGATGGTACGCTCCCATTGCTGCAATGTAATTAGCAGCGCGAAGGTTGAAGGAGGCGAAGGAATAAACTCGGCGGGCTGCAACATCCAGCTTCCTCCCTCCCTTGTTATTTGGAGTTGTGAAGGAGCGACCATGTGTTCTGCTCTGAGTTGCATCCACGATCAGTGAATTGGGAGGTGGATGCTTGTATAGGAATGTGGTATCATTCCCATGGGTCCTGTAAAAGTTCTCCACCTTACGTGACATTTGCAGGATGGAAGATGGTTTAGACCACGTTTGTTTGGTGAGGTCTAGAAGTGAAGGTATGAAAGTCATACTTGGAGGAAGAGACTGTTGGTTATTGATGTCCTCGTATACTTTGTCAGTCTATACTTGAGAAGGTAGGTTGTTTGACATCTAGGTCAAGTGATTTTGCCACTCGTAGGATGAGTTGTGAGTATGAGGAAAAATCATCCGAGGGAGACAGTGGGTCATTGCGATTGCTGTCAGAATCAGGCGTCGGTAGGTTAGGAATGGACCCTTGGTCTGGTACAGAGACTGAAGAGCGCGATGAGGTAGAGCGTGAAGAAGGAGCAGGCGAAGCTTGGCCATAGAAAGGAGGCAGGGAAGCTGGCGCGGCATGAAGAGAATTAGAGAAAGATGGCAACGGTACAGTAGGAGTTTGATGGGTTCACGATGGTTGGTGTTGACTCGGTATCGAGGTTTGCTTGGAATGATTCCTGGTAGGTTGTTTGGTACCAGAAGCTAAAGGTTGAGGACCAGAATAGGTTGTGGTTGATTGTACTGGTTTTTGATGTAATGGTACCGAAGTACGAGACTTTTTCGGTACCATACTTTGAGACTTCGAGACGTCCGTGTACAGCATCTTTCGGGATGTGCGCGGCGGTACCGGGGAGTTTGGTACCGAGTCACTTTCTGATGAGGACCGGGACCGATAGGTGTCACGGTACCGATGTCTGTACCGAACGTATGAGGATGAGGACGAAGTATCCGTATCGTAGTAATAGCGACGTCGGTAATGGCGATCCCGGTAGTAATCGAGCTCGGAGGGGTGGTACCGATGTGCTCGAAATCGAGAATGTTTGTAAATGGAGTCATAATACTCTTTGGGTTCATAGAGTTTGACCCTTCTCGAATGTCTATGCCTTCGGGATGGCTCCCGGTATGGAATGGACCCAGTAGGCATCCTGGGTCTGTCCAAATAGGTACCGTGAGAGGTATGTCGCTCTTTCCTTTGTCTCTTTTGTGGAAGAGGACGTTGCAGTACCATAGAGGCTGAGTCCGACTCGCCCACGGACGTGGAGCGATGAGTAGAAGGTGGACTCGAACACGGAGACATTGGTATCATAGTCAAACCCTCCTCAACCGGGAGTTGAGCCAATATAGGAGATTCAGGTTGCTTGGAAGGAATCAGAAGTGCGTCTTCCGACGAATTGATACGGATCGCGGCTTGATCCGGTATAGGGAGGTCCGGTACAGGAGTAGGTCGGGCCTGAGAAGATGATTTTTTCTTTTTCTTCTGTTTGGAAAGATCAGAAGGCGGGAGAGACGGCGGTGCCGAAGACGGTTTGGTAGACGGAGGTGCCTTAGATTTATGTTTTGGTCTCAGGGAAGCCTTGGAAGGGGTAGGAGAGGCAGTAGGCAATGCTAAAGATGGCTCAGTTGCTGGAGGAGCGTCCATGGTTGGAGGCTGGAGTGATTTCTCCCAAAGAAAAGACCTCAGACGTTGTTCTCTCAGTTTTAGGGATTGTTTTGTAAAGTTTCTGCAAAACTGGCAGGAGGAGGTCTGATGGGTTTCCCCCAGGCAGAAAAGGCAGTATTTGTGCCGGTCTGATAAGGATATTTTATTAGAGCACATAGTGCATTTCTTAAATGGGGGAGGTTTCCTTGCCATAAATGGCGGGAAAGGGGAAAAAACTAGAGGGAAAGGGGAAGGGGGGGGCGGTAAAAGAAAAAGTCTCTTACTATAACTGGTAGAGAGTAACGAAAAACTTTTTGTTCTTTTTCAGGAATCGCGATGGCGAAGAGGAGCAGCTCTAGGAGGAGACCTCATGCAGCGGCGGTAAAAAAGAACTGAGGTACTTGGAGGGCAGGCGGACCTCGTGGTTGGGAGGGTGGAGGTCCTACGTAGATTAGCATAAAGCTCTAGAATATTCCGGAGATCTTTGCACAGGCGCAGACTTAACCCATTAGTGTGCATTCACAGAGACCACGAAGAAGAACAGAACTGGAGAAAGAGGGCAACTTTGTGTAGTGCCTCGGCCTAGAGCTATCTGTTCTGTTGTCCCATCATTAACTATTACTGCAGAAGTGTTTTCCAAATATAGTTGATCTATTACCCTCAAAAATTTCTTTCCGAAACCCCAACCCTTTAAAAGAATCTTTAATATTGGCCATTCTACACAATAAAATGCCTTAAAAATATCTAATGATAAAATACTTGCCTTTATCTTATCTTTTTCTATATTATATATAATATTCAAAACCCTCCTAGTTAAATTTGCCATTTGTCATCCCTTTAAAAACCCATTTTGATCCTCTTTAATATATTTTGTAATAAACTTATTCATTCTATTTGCTAAAATTGCTGTAAATATCTTTGCATCTTGATTTAATAATAAAATATGTCTACACAAACTTGGATGTGTCAGATCTTTATTGGGTTTTGGAATAAGAGTTGTTAGTGAATATTTCCAAGAATATGGTATTTTCTCTCCTTCCAATATTACATTATAAAGTATTTTCAACTTGGGGATCAGTATTGATTTAAAGGCTTTATGATATTCTGATCCCATTCCATCAAAGCCTGCAGTTTTACCATTTTTTAATAAAAACTATTTTCCGAAAGTGTTGAGCCCTTTCCATCAAATTCATAGCACTTTTGTTGAAGGTGTAACATCCCTATCAAACTTCTTCTTATATTTATTCAGTATCTACTAGGTTCTATTACATTTAATTCAACCTGTTTTCTACCTAGAAAGAACTTCATTCTTCTTATATTTTGCCAATAAGGAAGTTATCACTGATTCGAGGTGGCTTTGTGATGGAACCCTAACTAATTTTGCATAACAGGAGAAAACAAGGTGATTGGCTGGGAGGAATGCAGGAGGTGAGCCTATCCAGGAGAGCCTGAAGGAGGAGGGGCCAGAAGATCTGGAGAGAAGAGAAGTTAATTTGTAACTGAAAACTAAAGTTGTCTATTTTGGCAGTTGGGGTATAATTCAAGAAATGCTTATGTTGAACTCTGTTTTCCTTACCAGTTGTTACTTTGTAAAAAATATATCATTTTTAATTCTTTAAAATGGTCTAGCATGTTGATGGCTGAAGGCAAGCCCTTTAAAGGAAAGTTATTTTAGAAGTAGCAAGCCTGGCTAAGGGCTGGTCACAATATTGGTCGCAGCAAGTGAGATCAAAAAAATCCAGTGGAGATTTTAGAGAGCCAGAAGAGGTTTGGGAAAATCTTAAGTGGTGGATTAAGAGACCTGGAAGTGGAGCGGGATCCAAACATCTAGTGAAGATTTTGGAGCTCTAGAGGAGTTCTCAGGAAAATCCGGTGTTGTAAGATTTAGAGACCTGTTGACTGAAAATTCTAACTCAATGTAGAATTGTGTCAGAAAAATCCAGTGGAGACTTTAGAGGAGAGATGTGGGAAAATCCTAAGTGTTGGATTTAGAGACCTGGAAGTGGAGTGGGATCCAAACATCTAAGATTTAGAGACCTGGTGACTGGAAATTCTAACTTAATGAAGGAATTAAGAATTGTGTGAAAAGTGTCTGTCACCCTGTCAGTTAACATAATTCTCTGAGATAAAGGTTTATGTTAAATTGGTAGGAGAATTGTTGGAAAGCTGGTGGAGACCAAGATATTCAAGCAGTGATTTCTTGGGGTAATTTTTGGGTAAAGTAAGGAGTCACCAATAAAGCTTAGTCCATCAGAGCAATTCTCTGGAGGTAAGAGTTTAATATAAAGTGGTAGGAGAATCACTGGAAAGCTGAGTGAGACTAAACAATTGCTGCAGTGATCTACTGAGGTAAAAGCTTTGGGTAAAGCAAGGAATCACTGATAAAACACCCTGGACACAGAAATAAGTGTCAGGAAGAGTTTAAACATTTTCTTGAGGAAAGCATTTTGAGGTAAATGTAAGGAAATACAAATACATGCCTCCCAAAAAAAGATAAAAAAATCAGAAATGGAAACCTAGATTTCAGTAGACTAAGCTGATGTTGAGAGAAATATGCAAGTTATGCTCACAAGCCCTGTTGTTGATGTTCAGAGAGTTTGGAAATACAGAAAATCAAAAAAGTAATGAATAGGAGATAAAATTAAGGCAGTTAGAATTAGAGAAGGAGATAAGGTTAAGGGAAATAGAAAAGGAAAAAGAAAATCTAGAAAAGGAAAAAGAGATAAGATTAAGGGAGAAAGAAATGGAATTTCAGTTAAGAATGAGGGAATTAGAGTTGGCAGCAAACTCCTCAAGCAATGACAATAGAACTAATAGATGTCAGATAGGTTTCCCCGGTATTATAAATGTGGATTTCTTCCTTACACATTTTGAAAGAACCTGTGTAGAACTAGGAGTTAAGTCTGAGGAAAGAATGGGCTATCTAAGATTTCAGATTTGTGGGGGCTCAGCAGAAATGTATGGAGAAATAAGATTGGAGGAGGCCCAGGATTATGAATTATACTATAAACACAAAGTAAAACAGATTAACAGCTGAACGTCATAGAAAGGAACTGAGAAATTTAAGGAAGAAGCATGATGAAATGTATACACAGTTAGGCCATATTTTTCTGTGTATAAGATACCCCCATGTATAAGACGCCCCCTTTTCTAACCCCAAATTAAGAAATCAATATTTTAAACATAAAACAGAATACACTTTTATGTAGTAATTAGGTAACATTTACATACCAGTACTGTCATATTATGCATCACACTTAGCTTTGAGCATATCACTTTATTTAGCCTCTGGGCTCAGAACACTCGGACATTACCAGTCTATTGCATCTGAGCACTGCCTACATGCTTCACCTCCAACAAGTTGTGTTCCAATTGGTTTGTTCAGCATCAGCTTATGTCAGTTACATAAGGCTCATGATTGAAGGAAGCCTGTTTCCAGAGGCAAGGTATGGGCAGTTTTGCAATCGCACAGTTCTCTCCTTGGCTTACTTCCGGCTATAAGACGACCCTCAATTTTTAGTCTAAGGATTTTAGACAAAAGTATCATCTTATACATGGAAAAATACGGCATGTAATAACTGGTTGGATTGAAGGGTCAGGGGTTAAAACAAAGAAAGATATGCTACATTTAATAAGGTAGAAGAATTTTATAATTTTGTGCCCCAGGAATATTGGCAGTATGTGCAAGGTAAACAACTAAACCAATTGCTGAGGCAGCTGAATTAACTGACAGATTAGTAATGTTGAGAGACATAATAAAACCTCAGAAGAGAAATGATATAAAGTGGCAAGTTGGCAGGAAAAAAGTATCTGAAGATTGGAAAGTGAAAGCAAATGAGAGGGAAAAATCTCTTCAGTAAAATAAAGGTATGTTGAAGGAAAAACAGTTTGCTAAGGGGGAAATGGGAAATAAATTCTGTTTTGTATGTGGTAAAGAAGGACATTTCTGGGATGCCTGTCCAGAAAGAGTTATTAGAAAGAGAGGATATACAGAGTCACCCGTTTACTGTGTCTCAAAAATCTTGAACCCAGGATTAAATTGTTCTCTCAATGGAGAAACTAGCAGGCAGGTACTATGGAGACAGGAATGTCAGAATTGAATGAGTCTGGTCCAAGTCAAGAGATGAAACATTGTTTGTTACAATAAATACAGTTATTTGAAGACTATGGAGAAAGGATTCAAATTCAGGACAAAGTTGGGTGGGGTGTGAGAGATACATGTTCACAATTGTGTGTGTCACCCTGACGTGATACCTAAGGAAAATATTTTTCCTCATTAAAGTGTTTTAGTAAAAGGGTTAGGAGCACCACCATTTCCTGTACCTGTGGCCAATGTACGTATACAGTATAAGAATTGAGAAGGGGAATGGAAGGTAGCTGTGTCTGATGATATCCTTGCCCTGTGCCTAATAGGGAATCATTTGGTGAGACATATTAAAAATGTGTGTGTAACGACCCGATCTTAGGGCCAAATCTAACCCTAGGTGCAGTCTGAGACAGAAACTGAAGTGGGAAATTCTGATAAAAATGCTCCTCTTCCAAATAATTATCAGGAACATGATGAGGCACCCAAGCAGAGGGAGAAATTAATCTGTATGCTTTTGAAGAACAAACTGGCTCAGAACTGGCCACAGAACATAAGTCAGATGAAAGTTTGAAACCTTTACTTGACTTATTGAAGTCAGAGGGAAATGAAGAGACACCTGACAGTTATAAGAAAGGCAGAAAACAAAATAAGTTAAGAGAAAGTCTTAGCTGTGGTGGTAAAATTTCTCATATTTTGAAAGAACAGTATGTTCACTAATAAAACTGAACAAAAATACATATTTCAAGTCTGAACAAGCAAGGAAAAGGCAAAATAGGAACAAAACTAGAAATAAACCAAAATTGAAAAGCCAAACTTATGAGATATTTTAAAAGTTTGGGGCAATGGTCAGTAATAACATTAAAGAAATCCATAGTAAACATGTAAAGTACTTAGATTGGTTCAAGAAAATAGATAAAAGAACTATACTGGAGAATGCTGATGAGAAAGATGAGTACAACACATCACTCATAGATATAAACATACCAGCGTGTTCAAAGTCTGAATCAGACAGAGGGGTAAACAGTGATGAAATATACAGTGGCTAATGCCCTGGTGACTATCTTGTGCAGATTGGGATTTCCAAATGAGATTGTTTCAAGTTTTGGTATGAACTTTACCTCAAGAAAAGCGTGGTCTGCTGCCGTGGAAGATGGCAGCATGAAAGACTAGCTCCGCTCTAAGCCTATTATAAACTAATTAAATGTGCAAACTGGCAATTATTTATTTTATTTATTTATTTACAAGATTTTTTAGCTGCGCCATTACCAATGGTCTCTGAGCAGCGTACAACAATATTAAAACTTTAGAAAACATTAAAACCATTAAAAATAGGCAATATTATAATAATACCCTATGTCATGAGATTGAAGGAGAGTGGGACTTGTAGTCAGAGATTAAAGGAGAGTGGGATTTGTAGTCAATGAGGAGGAAAGAAAATGGAGTCTGTTAGCTTTTAAAAGTGAAAGGAGTTGAAGACATGGGAATGTGAGAAAGGCAGAGAGGTTGTTTTTCTTAATTTACAGTCAAGCTGGTACAGCGTGAAACCTGATAAGGATGCAAGGACAAGGAGGCCCAGCGCAAAGACCCAACAAATTCTTTTCTAATTGGAATGGAGATAAACCACCTGCATCTCCATGAGAATTGTAGGCGGATCGGACAGTTATGCCTCTTTGAATTAATTGGTTTACAGTCATGAAGAAGGAGGTCCAGGGAATGTAGAAAATGGACGATGGGTTATGTTTGACGAGGAGGAGATCATGGCGTGGAAGATAACTTTTGCCTGAGAGAAGTTCTTGATGGTTTGTGTTATGTAGCTTGAAGGAAAAAGAATGTAGGTAAGAGAAGAAGGAGGTGGGGTTAGCCCACCTTAGCCCAGTTTTAGTGTTTATTATTTTAATGGGAATTAGTTGTTGTATTTAACTATGGTAATCCTTTGAACCAGTCTTTATGCTAATGCTTGAGCAAAAACAAACTGTTTCTATGAAACTATATTTTCTTAATAAAAAATATTATAAAAATCTTCACCAAGGACTGGTCTCTTGGATCAGCAGGGTTTGGCTAAATCCAGAGGAGTGGTAAAGGCCATTGACTAGCTACCAGAGAAGTCCTAATTAACTGAGCTGTTGTGAGTTCTAAGGAATCACAAAGCCCATGTTGCTGTACTTGCAAAGTACTGAGTAAAAGTAAAGTGTTCTTTTAAGGTCAGGCTTGTTCCAGGCATGAATGCTATGCACTGCTGGAGGTTGAGGACTTGCCCCAGCGTAAAGTGGTAGATTTGTGGCTTGTGAACTCCCTGCCCGAAGGACCCATGCTCCTTAGGGAGATTTGGTCCTTGACACCCTATATTAAAACAGTCAATTTATCATTAATAAATCCTGCTACTCATACGGCCAGCTAAAGGGTACTATTTAATTAAAATGTTGGCTAAACAGAAAGGTCTTTGCCTGGCGCCGAAAAGCCAAAAGTGTTGGAGCCAGGTGGATCTCTATAGGGAGGGCATTCCAAAGTTGGGGACCAACAGCAGAGAAGACCCTATTTCGACATGCCATCCCCCTCACCTCTTTCAGAGATGGCACTTTCAGAAGGGCCTCCTGGCCTGATCTTAGAGGATGGGCAGGCTTGTATGGAAGAAGGTGGTCCTTTAGGTAACCAGGTCCTAAGCCGTTTAGGGCTTTATATGTCAAAGTAAGCACTTTGAATTGGGCCCGAGCAGCAACCGGCAGCCAGTGTAAATTTTTCAGAACCAGCATGATATGAGTCCGCACGGCGGCACCACTTACCAGCCGTGCAGCCCGGTTCTGTGCCAGTTGCAGTTGCTGGACTGTCTTCAAAGGCTGCCTCATTTATAGCGCATTGCAATAGTCCAGTCTGGTTGTTACCAATGCATGTGTGACTGTTGCCAGGCTCCGCTCATACAGGTAAGGGTGAAGTTGATATATTCTCCGCAGCTGTAAGAAGGCACCCCTGGACACCGAGTCCACCTGGGCTTCCAAGGTCAGACCTGGGTCAAGGAGCACCCCCAAGCTGTGGACCCTGTCCTTTAGGGGGAGTGTAACCCCGTCTAGAGCAGCGAAATGGCCCTTTAACCTATCTGGCGGAGCACCTACCAGCAGCACTTCTGACTTGTCTGGATTGAGACTCAGTTTATTGACCATCATTCAGTCCATTATCGAGTCCAGGCACGAGTTCAGAATGGTGACTGCCACACCTGGATTGGTAGAGAATGAGAGGTAGAGCTGGGTGTTGTCAGCATATTGCTGACTCCTCAGCCCAAACCTCCCAACGACCTCCCCCAGTGGTTTCATGTAGATATTGAATAGCATGGGGGACAGTATAGAGCCCTGAGGAACCCCATGATGTAACCGCCATGGATCAGAGCTACTGTCCCCCAGCACCACCTTCTGGACCCGATCAGCCAGGTAGGAGCGGAACCATCATAAAACGGTGCCTCATCAGGTTTGCCTTCTACACAGCGAAAGTGGCTGTACATTGTGCATTAAACAAAGTGGAGGATCTGTCATACCAAGGTGAAAAGATAGACTATCAGGATTTGGCTGTGGAGACAATCCAGAAACGTAAACAATGGAGACTGTTCACAGAAACACTTTGGAACCAAAAAGTGAGGTATGCCTGGGGATTTCCCTTTAAACTAATTGTCTGGCATGGTCAGAGACCTAAGACTGTAACAACAACAATACAGCTACAAGATCTCTTGAGAGAGATGAAGATTCAAGTCCTAGAGACTTACCAGTTGTTCCTTTGTAATAAAAAACATACCATTTTTTTTTCATTCTTTAACTGCTTGGTCTAGTATATTGATGGCCAAAGGCAAGCCATTTAAAGGAGGGTTGTTTTAGAAGTAGCAAGCCTGGGTGAGAGCTGGTCACAAGCATGTTTTCTCATTTCTCATTCTTTTCATCTCTGATAATTTTTTTATACAAATACACAGAGTACAGCTTTCATAGCTTCCCATCTGGTCATACTGGAGATTGAGGGATCTGCATTATTGTCAAAATAAAATCAAAGCCTTTACAAAAATTATGCTCATGTGTTGGTAATGCTGAATTGAATCTCCATATTCTATCTTCCCTTTGTTGTATACCTAGATTAAAAGTCACTTTTAAATTAGCGTAGTGTGTCACTTTGATCATTACTATTTTAGTTTCCATTATGTTATGCAACAAGACTTTAGTGATTAAAATTATATCTGAGAAAGGACCCCATGTACTGTAGAATAATAGAAGTAGTTGTTATCTCCCGGATTAAGTTCTGATCAAATTCCATGTAATTCATATAAATTAAGTAACTGATATTTTAAAGTTAGATTTTCTGCACTGATTACCCCTTTGTGAAGATAACTCCCTAAAGGTTTTTTGTTGTTGTCTAGTTGTTACGTCATGTCCGACTCTTCGTGACCTCATGGACCAGAGCACGCCAGGCCCTCCTGTCTTCCACTGCCTCCCGGAGTTGGGTCAAATTCATGTTGGCAGCTTCGATGACACTGTCCAACCATCTCGTCCTCTGTCGTCCCCTTCTCCTCTTGCCTTCACACTTTCCCAACATCAGGGTCTTTTCCAGGGAGTCTTCTCTTCTCATGAGATGGCCAAAGTATTGGAGCCTCAGCTTCAGGATCTGTCCTTCCAGTGAGCACTCAGGGTTGATTTCTTTCAAAATGGATAGGTTTGTTCTCTTTGCAGTCCAGGGGACTCTCAAGAGTCTCCTCCAGCACCACAATTCAAAAGCATTAATTCTTCGGCGGCCAGCCTTCTTTATGGTCCATATCTCACTTCCATACATCGCTACTGGAAAAACCATAGCTTTGACTATGCGGACCTTTGTCGGCAAGGTGATGTCTCTGCTTTTTAAGATGCTATCTAGGTTTGTCATCGCTTTCCTCCCAAGAAGTAGGCGTCTTTTAATTTCATGGCTGCTGTCCCCATCTGCAGTGATCGTGGAGTCCAGGAAAGTAAAATCTGTCACTGCCTCCATATCTTCCCCTTCTATTTGCCAGGAGGTGATGGGGCCAGTGGCCATGATCTTAGTTTTTTTGATGTTGAGCTTCAGACCATTTTTGGTGCTCTCCTCTTTCACCCTCATTAAGAGGCTCTTTAATTCCTCCTCACTTTCTCCCATCAGAGTGGTATCATCTGCATATCTGAGGTTGTTGATATTTCTTCCGGCAATCTTAAATCCGGCTTGGGATTCCTCCAGTCCAGCCTTTTGCATGATGTATTCTGCATATAAGTTAAATAAGCAGGGAGACAATATACAGCCTTGTCGTACTCCTTTCCCAATTTTGAACCAATCAGTTGTTCCATATCCAGTTCTAATTGTTGCTTCCTGTCCCACATAGAGATTTCTCAGGAGATAGATAAGGTGGTCAGGCATTCCCACTTCTTTAAGGACTTGCCATAGTTTGCTGTGGTCCACACAGCCAAAGGCTTTTGCGTAGTCAATAAAGCAGAAGTAGATGTTTTTCTGGAACTCTCTGGCTTTCTCCATAATCCAGCGCATGTTAGCAATTTGGTCTCTAGTACCTCTGCCCCTTTGAAATCCAGCTTTTACTTCTGGGAGTTCTCGGTCCACATACTGCTGAAGCCTACCTTGTAGGATTTTGAGCATAACCTTGCTAGCACGTGAAATGAGTGCAATTGTACGGTAGTCGGAGCATTCTTTGGCACTGCCCTTCTTTGGGATTGGGATGTAGACTGATCTTTTCCAATCCTCTGGCCACTGCTGAGTTTTCCAAACTTGCTGGCATATTGAGTGTAGCACCTTAACAGCGTCATCTTCAACTGGAATGCCATCACCTCCACTGGCCTTGTTGTTAGCCATGCTTTCTAAGGCCCACTTGACTTCGCTCTCCAGGATGTCTGGCTCAAGATCAGCAACCACACTATCTGGGTTGTCCGGGACATCCAGATCTTTCTGGTATAATTCCTCTGTGTATTCTTGCCACCTCTTCTTGATGTCTTCTGCTTCTGTTAGGTCTCTACCATTTTTGTCCTTTATCATGTCCATCTTTGCACAAACTGTTCCTTTAATATCTCCAATTTTCTTGAACAGATCTCTGGTTTTTCCCTTTCTATTATTTTCCTCTATTTCTTTGCACTGTTCATTTAAGAAGGCTCTCTTGTCTCTCCTTGCTATTCTTTGGAAGTCAGCATTCAATTTTCTGTAACTTTCCCTATCTCCCTTGCATTTTGTTTCCCTTCTCTTCTCTGCTATTTGTAAGGCCTCGTTGGACAGCCACTTTGCTTTCTTGCATTTCCTTTTCTTTGGGATGGTTTTTGTTGCTGCCTCCTGTACAATGTTACGGGCCTCCATCCATAGTTCTTCAGGCACTCTGTCCACCAAATCGAGTTCCTTAAATCTGTTCTTCACTTCCACTGTGTATTCATAAGGGATTTGGTTTAGATTATACCTGACTAGCCCAGTGGTGTTTCCTACTTTCTTCAGTTTAAGCTTGAGTTTTGCTATAAGAAGCTGATGATCAGAGCCACAATCAGCTCCAGGTCTTGTTTTTGCTGACTGTATAGAGCTTCTCCATCTTTGGCGGCAGAGAACATAATCAATCTGATTTCGGTATTGCCCATCTGGTGAAGTCCATGTGTAGAGCCGCCTCTTGTTTTGTTGGAAAAGAGTGTTTGTGATGACCAGCTTGTTCTCTTGACAAAACTCTATTAGCCTTTGCCCTGCTTCGTTTTGAACTCCAAGGCCAAACTTACCTGTTGTTCCTTTTATCTCTTGACTCCCTACTTTAGCATTCCAATCCCCTATAATGAGAAGAACATATTTCTATGGTGTCAGTTATAGAAGGTGTTGTAAGTCTTCATAGAATTGGTGAATTTCAGCCTCTTCAGCATTGGTGGTTGGTGCATAAACTTGGATTACTGTGATGTTGAAAGGTCTGCCTTGGATTCGTATTGAAATCATTCTATCATTTTTGAGATTGTATCCCAGTACAGCTTTTCCCACTCTTTTGTTGACTATGAGGGCTACTCCATTTCTTCTACGGGATTCTTGCCAACAATAGTAGATATGGTAATCGTCTGAATTGAATTCGCCCATTCCCGTCCATTTTAGTTCACTGACACCCAGGATGTCAATGTTTATTCTTGCCATCTCCTGTTTGACCACATCCAGCTTACCAAGGTTCATAGATCTTACATTCCAGGTTCCTATGCAGTATTCTTCTTTGCAGCATCGGACTTTCCTTTCACTTCCAGGTGTGTCCGCAGCTTAGCGTCCTTTTGGCTTTGGCCCAACCACTTCATTAGCTCTGGAGCTACTTGTACTTGTCCTCTGCTCTTCCTCAGTAGCATGTTGGACGCCTTCCAACCTGAGGGGCTCATCTTCCAGCGTCATATCTTTTAGCCTTTTGTTTCTGTCCGTGGAGTTTTCTTGGCAAAGATACTGGAGTGGCTTGCCAGTTCCTACTCGAGGTGGATCGTGTTTAGTCAGAACTCTCCACTATGACCTGTCCGTCTTGAGTGTCCCTGCACGGCATAGCCCATAGCTTCTCTGAATTACTCAAGCCCCTTCGCCACGACAAAGCAGCAATCCGTTTTTAATTGTATTTGATTGTACATTAAATACAATTAGGTTTTTAATTGTATTTAATTAGGGGATCTAAATCCTGCATATTTCAATTAAGATCTCCTATTATGACTTCCTTTTCTTATTTCTTCCTCACATTATGACTTCCCTTTCTCTTTCTTAGTTTCCTGAATACCTTATGAAGAAAGGGGAATTGACTTGAGTTGGGAGCATAGGTTGTAGCTAGAGCAAGTGACTTAGTTCCATTAAGAGTGCCCTCTAAAAAGAGAGATTATCCTCTATGGTCTTGAAGCTGCTTACACAATTGAAATTTTAATTCAGAATGAAGGTGTACAGCCATTCCCCTCCCTTTTGCTATCCCCTTAGCAGCATCCTTCCTTTTCCACTCATGACCAGGGATAATAACGCCTTTATGTGTTGCCGTATGTATTCCTTAAAGGAGTAGTATTGATGGCTTATGTTCTTTAATAACAGGTGTGCTCTTTTCACTGGCTCTCCACTACCTAAACATTTAAAGTTAATGTGGTTAAATGTGTGCTTGGTTCCAAAAAAAGACTGTTGTTTCATCTTCTTTTCCTGGACTGTCCGACCTTGTGAATTAGGCAAACTCTGCACAACAAGCTCCTGAAAAACATCTCTTTTAAATTCATCTTACACAGAACCTAACAGACTCCATTTTAGTATAACTACAATTCCCAGTTTCCTTCCGTTTCCTTACATATTGTACCAGTGATTCCCCTCCTGTGTCTCAAGTTGTTCGGTTTGACAGTTCTAATCAGTGCTTCACTTTGCCATACTACCCTTCCCAACTATGTCCAAATGTTCTGAGTCTGTGTCTTTGGGAAGGCCAATTTTTAATTCCCCCTAGTTGGTGGATGATAAGGTAATTTCATCTGATATGACTTGTAGATGGAAGAGAAACCCCATCACTCCTTTCTCTTTTAATCACTGAGTATAGGGACAGAGTTCTCTTCAACTTCTAATTGTTTCTAGTACTAAGTCCTGAAAGATTTGTATCTTACAGTCCTTGTACAGAAGCTATTTGGAGATTCATGCTAGTTTGAGTATTTCCTCCTTTTTGAAGTGGGCAAAACTGAGCACAATATTTCTAGGATTTTTTGTTTCTGGAGGTCTGAAACCAATTGCACAGTGTGCACGCTCCAAATCCACTATTAAAGAGAAGTCTGACCATTGAGATTAGGACCATTGTACCATGAAGCTGGCCATGTTTCTTTTTTCTGCATTCTCAGGTATACCATGTATGGAGATGTTTCTTTCCTCCTACTATTTTTCTGCATATCTTCCAGCTGTAGGTTCATGTGAAAATTGTTCTTTTGCAAAGTCTGAATGGAGGCTTTATTTTTGTTACTGTCTCTTTAAGCTTCACAATCTCTGTTTCAGTACCTTTAATTCTATTAATTAAAAGTTTCAGCATCTCATTTAACTTTGTTTCTAATAGCTTTGTCATTCCCTGCATTATTTCCATTTTTAATGCTTGTAACTTAGAGGAAAGACGAAACTCACTGTCTGTCTGAACCTCTGTCAAGCTCTTCCTGGTAAAAGGTATCTCTTTCCAAGGTTTCAAGAAGTTTAGTTCTTCAACTATAATTTATTACTTTATGCCCTTTCACCTCACCAACAGATAGAGACTTAAATTATGTCTTTTAAGCTGAAATCGTCAGTATAAAGAAACTGAATTGAAAATGTCAGGGAACTCCAAACTATCACCACACCCTTCCCTACCCAAATCTAATTCCCATCATGTTGGTCCTTCACTTCTATCAATATCTTATAAATTCTACTTGTTATCCCTCTCATTACGTATTATTTTTTCCTTTTGTACTACCATCTCTTCAGATTTTGTAAGATCCCTACATTTGCCATTTCTTTCCATTCATTCTTTAGTCCACTGTTCCAACTGAATGAAATTAAAAAAAGATACTTTCTCCGATACGGCCATTATTTGCTCCCTATTATTCATCTTCTCCAACCAATCTTTTAAAATATTAACTTGTTCCTTATTATTACTAAACTCTCTTTCAAATTTGCTGGAAATTTCTCTAACTCTACCACTGGATATAATGGGGTGATTGATGGAACAAATTTTTTTCCTATACTTACTCCAAATTTGCAAAGAAAAGGGTTTTATATCTAAGACAGACAGACAGACAGACAGACAGGTATGGTTTTAAAATAACTTCAAAAAACCCTACAACTTCTTGAAATTCTAACTTTTACCCATTATTGGGTTAAGATATAATATCTACTAGAGATGGGGATGAACCACCGAAATAAAAGCTAGGCTGCTAGAACAGTGGTTTCTATTCCGGCAACCTAGCTTCTGTTCCATTGCAAAGAGCAGGGGGGGCCTTCGCTTTGGGCAAGCCTGACAGAATCAATTCCCCCCCCCCCGCTGTTTGCAAAGACAGCAGGGGGGCGGAAGGAATCACTTGAGTCAGGCTTCCCGTCTTTCTATGCCACACAGACATAAAAAGACTGGGGAAGCCTGACTGAAGCGATCCCCCACCCCTACTGTCTTTGCAAAGACAATGTGGAGGGAAATCCCTTGGGTCAGAGATATCTTCTGTTTTTTTATGCCCGCGTGGGCATAGAAAGACTAAGGAATGCTGACTGAAGTGATCACCCTCCCTGCTGTCTTTGCAAAGACAATGTGTGTGTGGGGATCCCCTGGGTCAGACACTTCCTCTGTCTTTCTATGCCCATGCAGGCAGGCTTGAGCAATCCACCCGAAGGGAAAACCCCTATCTATCTATGCCCCCAAGGAACAGCTGATGTGTGAGGAAATAAGCAGAGGGATAGACAAAGGGATGAAGATAAAAGGCTTATATTTGTTGCTTCGTATTTCTTGGGGTCTCTGGACCTCTCCAATATGAAGCGACAAATATATGATGAATAAGCGATATTCATTGAATATTGTTTTTCATTTTTAGATTTTTCCCTGTCTAATATCTACCATATGTTTCATTTGATTAGCTTTATAATATGGGCCTATATTGGGAAGACCTAACCCTCCTAATTTTTTTAAATTAAATGCCAATTAATCCTGATTCTTAAATCACCTTTACAAAAGATATTAATCATATTTTGCCATTCTTTCAACTCACCTTCTGTTATCTTTATCAGTACTTTCACAAACAAAAAAACTTAGGTAAAAACTTCATAAACTTTATAAAAACGTCATAACTTTACATAGTGCTATTCTATCAAACCATGATAATCCAATATTTCTAAAATCATTCAGTTTATCCTTACTTTCTTGTTTTAATTTATAGAATCATAGAATCATAGAAGAGTGAAGTTGGAAGGGGCCTACAAGGCCATCAAGTCCAAACCCCTGCTCAGCGCAGGAATACAATCAAAGCATATCTGCCAGGTGATTATCTAAGTTTTTCTTGAATGCCTCCAATGTTGGAGCACTCACCAACTCCCAAGGTAACTGGTTCCACTGTCGTACTGCTCTAACAGTTAGGAAGTTTTTTCTGATATTCAACCGAAATCTGGCTTCCTAACTTGAGCCCATTGTTGCATGTCCTTCACTCTGAGATGATGGAGAATAGATCTTGCCCCTCCTCTGTATGACAGCCTTTCAAATGTTTGAAAAGTGCTATCATATCACCCCCCAGTCTTCTTTTCTCCAGGCTAAACATGCCCAATTCTTTCAGCCTTTCCTCATAAGGCTTGGTTTCCAGCCCCCTGATCATCCTTGTTGCCCTCCTCTGAACTTGTTCCAATTTGTTAGTATCCTTTTTGAAGTGTGGTGTCCAGAACTGGACACAATCCTCAAGGTGAGGTCTAACCAGTGCTGAATAGAGGGGGACTAGCACCTCATGGGATTTGGAAAGTATACTTCTATTAATGCAGCCTAAAACAGCATTAGCCTTTTTTGTAGCCACATCACACTGTTGGCTCATATTTAGCTTGTGATCTACGACAATTCCAAGATCCTTCTCGCTCATAGTTTTGCTGAGCCAGGTATCCCCCATCTTGTAACTGTGCAATTGGTTTTTTTTTTCTGAGGTGCAGTGCTTTGCACTTAACCCTGTTCAATTTCATTCTGTTGCTTTCGGCCCAGTGCTCCATCCTATCAAGGTTATTTTGAATTTTGTTTCTATCTTCTAGGGTATTAGCTATTCCGCCCACTTTGGGATCATCTGCAAATTTGACAAGCATTCCCTGCACCCCCTTATCCAAGTCATTAATAAAAATATTGAAGAGCACCGGGCCCAAGACTGAGCCTTGGGGTACCCCACTAGTTACCTCCTCCCATGTCAGGCTGACTGGCCTGTAGTTCCCAGGTTCCTCTTTTTTGCCCTTTTTGAAGATAGGGACATTATCTCTCCTCCAATCCTCTGGTGCCTCCCCCATTTCCCATGATTTCAAGTAAATAATGGAAAGTGGTTCTGAGAGTTTTTCAGCCAGTTCTTTCTATACTCTCAGATGCAGTTCATTCGGCCCTGGAGATTTGAGCTTGTTCAAGGTGGTAAGGCATTCCTTGACTATTTGTTTATCTAGCTCCAGCTGCAATCCTGTCCCCCCCCCCCCACTTGCACTTCCAATTTGCTTGGAAGTTCATAGTCTGTCTTATGGGAAAAGACAGAATTAAAATAGGAATTGAGCACCTCTGCTTTTTCTTCGTCCTCTGTTATCATTTTTCCATCCCCATTGCGGAACTGTGCCACTATGTTCTTTGTTTTTTTTTTTTTTTTACTACTCACATACCTGAAGAATGCTTTTTTATTGCTTTTAGTGTCTCTAACTAACCTCAGCTCATTCTCAGCTTTTGCCCTCCTAATGCCATCCCTGCATTTCCTTGCTACTTGTCTGGCCTTCTTTCCACTTCCTGTACATGTCTTTTTTTGGTTTGTAGGTCCTCCCTGAGCTTTTTGTGAAGGCACACTGGCCTTTTTTGCCACCTCCCACCTTTTTTTTCTTGTTGGAATTATTTGTAGTTGTGCCTTTAGAATTTCTTGTTTTTTAGAAGCTCTCACCCTTCTTGGACTCCTTTTCTTGTTAGGATCTCCTAACAAGAGACCTTACTTATTCTTGTTCTGAGATACTTAAAATTGGCTTTTCTAAAATCCAGCAGACCTGTGCGGCTACACTCAGCTTTCGTTTCCTTTGAAATCAAGAATTCTAGAAGGACATGGTCACTCTCACCTAGAGTTCCCCTTACTGCCACTTCCCCCACCAAGTCATCTTTGTTGGTCAGAATCAAGTCAAGGATAGCAAATCCTCTAGTTTCTTTCTCCACTTTTTGTAGGAGAAAATTATCAGCCACACAAGCCAGGAATTTCTTGGAAGGGCCATACTTTGCAGAATTTCCCTCCCAACATATATCTGGATAATTAAAATCTCCCATCACTACTACGTCGTTTCTCTTTGAAAACTCTGCAATTTGTTTTTCAAAAGTTTCATCCGCTTCCTCTCTTTGATTGGGTGGTTGGTAGTACCTTCGTAGCCAGTCATTCACCCAAAGGATCTTCTTTTCTCTTTTGATTCCTCTTCTGAGCACTGGTAGGATGGAAGAAAAATCTATCTGGGCCCCAAAGTCCTTGAGTTTCCTTCCCAGAGCTTCAAAGTCAGACGTGATTTCTCGGTAGCTCTTCTTGGCTGTGTTGTTTGTTCCCATGTGGACAAGAAGAAAGGGATATGTATCTGTATGTTTTATGAATGATAGCAATCCTTCCATCACATCCCTTATCCATCTTCCAGGGAGACAGCATACCTGGCGAGCCCATGGATCCTCCCGGCAAATTTCAGTCTCAATTCCATGTAGCAGGGAGTCCCCTACTACAACTACTCTCCTCTTCTTCTTTTTGTATGGTGTGGGTTCAGTGACTGTATTCTGCTGCGCTTCATCCCTACTCATGTCCTCCTGTGGGGTTTTCTCTGCATCCTGTCCAACAGACTTTTCTTCAAGTAACTGAAAGCAGTTTTGTAGTTCCACCGGGAAAGAGTGTCTTCTCCTTCTTTTGCTCCTAACTGTGATTCTTTTCCATGGTGGTTCCTCCACTATGTTTGTAGCCTCTACAGCATTTTCCTCCACTGCAATGTTTTGGTTTTCTTCCATCAGCAGTGCCCCTTCTGACAGGTGCTGCTGCTCAAGAGTTCTATCAATGTAGGCTTCATCTTCCTTTATAGCCTTGAGTGTGGCTACTCGCTGCTCCAGGTCTCTGACTTTCTCTTCTATCAGTGCCACCAGTTTACACTTGTTACATGTATACAGCATTTTGCACTCAGGAAGAAAGACAAACATAGCACAAACTTTGCAGGTAACCACAACTGAATTGTCTCCACTCTCCATAAGCCCGTCTAGCTTTTTTACTTTCAACTGTTTGTTTAGGATACCTGTCCCTCTTGTTTTGTTAGTTTAAATGTAGTTGTACGTATACCCAAGGAACCAAAAAAAAAATTATTTGGGGCCTCCCCCTTGGCCTTTCCCGGCCAATGCCCATGGTAAACTCCCTGTTTGCTCTGCTTTTCACGGGCTCTGGTCACAAGCTCCCTGGGTCTGCCTTTAGCTTTATTTGTCAGCTATGCTCTGCCCGGAGTCAGGAATCAAAAGGCCCTCCCAGAACTCACAGCTGCTACTTATAGACTTCAGCAGTAATCAGGACACTCCCCTTTCTGTTAGGCCAATCACACAGCTCTTCCTGTTTATCAATTTTTCCTTTTTTAAACACTGTAATTTTTTTTGTAATGTAATATAACCTAAATACTTTGTACTACTGCATATCTAACCTCAATTTTAATCCTAATCCTCTCCTTCTCTTTTATCACAATTAAACACAATTAATCTGATTCATGCCAATTTATCTGTAAACCCATTTTCTCTCCAAATTCTTTCAAATGCAATTTAACCCAATCCAACCTTAAGCAGATCCTCTATTGTTAATAATGTACAATCAGCAAATAAACTAATCTTATTTTTTTTCTTTAAAACTATACCTCTTATTAAATTATCTTTTCTAATACCATTCACTAATAATTCTATGACCAACGAAAATAATATTGGGGAAAGGGGACATCCCTGTCTCTTGAGGTCTGTTTGCTTATATATTATCATGCAGTTTGTTGCAATGAAGTTCTGTGACTATGAACTTATGCTGTACCACCATTTGGAAATATAGAAGTGTCCTTGCAGACAAATTTGCAACTTTTTTCTCCAATTGCTTTGGTAAGTCCTTCTCTTTGAACTTTGTTCGACTTTTTAGAACAGTAGCGCGCGCGCACACCCTCATAGGTTGAGGTGTACATATATTCCTCTTTCTTTTAGAGTGCTTATACTTATTTCTCTTAGAGCGGTTTGACCATGATACTAATACTTCAAGCTCCACCCAAATAAATTTCTGAAACGGTGCTCTTTTTGCTATAATTGTTTATAGTCACGTATAAGACTTAACATGGTGTTATGTGCATCCTGATCAGGCGCTGCATCTCACTTCTCAACTTCTTTCTCAATATTCTACATTCTCTATCAAACCATGGGGATTCTCTACATTCTATCTGCTCTGTTTAGAAATGAGAACATTGTTCTGACAGATATGCGGCTATGCTTACAATACTAAATTTATATTAGAATATGAAGATAAAATTATATTTCCTAATTTTGTACAAAAAAATCTATTTTATTTACTTTTAACTTTTTTGCCATTTCAATTTAATTTCTCCATGTGCTTCCAAATTCTCTACTAGTCACTGGTCTGAAAAGGATGATTTTCCCATGTTGGATTTGGCTATTATTTTCAATGTAATAGGCTGGTGATCACTATCTCCCATTGCATATACTGTTATACCATAAAGCAGGTGTGCTTTTCCTCTTGAGACACAAGCATAATCAGCTCACTACCCTTTACAAAAGGACATCATGCAAGGGAAAATCCCAGAAGTCGACTCCTTCTTCATCAGTTAACCACATCACACCCAAACACAAAGCAATTCCCAGGGCTGTTTTTCAACAAGTGTGAATAGTAGTGAGTAGAAGAGGGTGTCCTGTAGATCTTGACTGCTGCCATTGATGTTGTCAACATTCAGATCACCTTTCGCTATGTAAAGCTTGGCATCCTTTTTCCTGCTAGCAACACGGGCACAATATTGTGCAGCAATATCAGGCCATTTCCTGGCTTTTTGAATAATAGGTACAGCGGCACAATATCCTACAGTCATAAACCAGAGGTTTGTTGAAGAATTTAATTTTGTGGCTTTTTAAAATGAAAGTTTAAATACACTACACACAAATTCCGAGAGAAACTTCACTTATGTATAATTACCCAGTGCTAGAGGATCCCATAAGATGAGCACATGATCTGTAATATGGTTGCTGGAGGGAGGGACAGAAGCAAGAACAGCTTGTATGTGGCTGTAGTCCCACTGTGCCAAAATACTTTGAAGGTCTGTTTCAGAATTAATGAAATGGTGAAGCAAAGGTGTGAGTAGGTACAATGAAGAAACACACATAAATGCTGTTGGTTTGCAAGATATGAGCAGAGCTGTTAATGACAGCACATTTTGGAAGTCAGTAGCTCATATAGTCACTACAGATCAGCAGAAGCTTGATGGCACATAGCATCTTTGGAGGTTTTTCTTAATTACCAAACAATGGTATAGTGACAAGATGGTTGAAATAAGCACAGAAGCTCTGTTAAGACCATCCCTAGCCACAAAGCAAAGAACAGTAATTTCACAGCTTAAATAAGTGAACTTCTGAATATTTATTCTCTATTCCCAGTGTGTTGTATTGGAGAGAGTGACAGACTATGACTCTTCAGAACAGGGTTCAAATTCCCACTTGGCCATGGAAAGTCACTGGGAGAGTGTAGAACTGGTAAAACCACTCCTTAAATATCTCACTTACCTTGAAAGCCCTGTTAGAGTCACTATAAGTCAGTTCTGACTTAATGGCACAAAACACATACATTTAAAAAATATCTTTTAAAGTATTTTTACACCAGAAATAGAAACTTTTTAAAATGTCTGTTTGGCCAGGAAGGGGTTAAAACGTTGTCCTTTGAGAGTTGTTTAATTTGGTCCTGATTGGCCGGGTCAAAAGTTGTGATCATCCCTCCCCTGCTGTCAAACATGCAAGAATGTTTGTATTTAGAAGATTCGTACTGATAAAAAAAGCCAGAAAGTCAGAGTTTTTTCCCTCTTTGAAGTCGCTTTTCTCAGTTTAACCCTCTGCCAAAGCTTGGATTCCTTACAAATTAAAAAAGGGGGACTGGAACTAACCATTCTCTTTCAAGATATGGAATTCTGGACTTTTCAATGTATTTGATCTGTTTTAAATCTGCAGATAAAAAAGTTCATGGGGGGGACAGTTTTACTTTTAAAAAACAGTAACTCAAAAACCGTTTGCCCAAATCTCTGCTACATCTGTGCTAGATTTGGCACTGATATGAGGACCAGTTTGGAAGTTTTATATATACATTTGATAATGTAGATGCCATTCTGTTTTCAGAATGCCCAGGAAATATCTCAGCAGAAACTAATCAGATCTGTTTATCTGCCATCACTTCAATGAATACTTTGGCTTCCTCCCACCCCATCATTGGCCTATTTTCCTATAAATCTGTTGCTATCACTTGTAGACCCTCTTTTCCTATTTGACTCCCTGGGTCTAGTTGTTGCTTAACTAGAGCATTTTGAAAACTCTAATATAGCAATGAATTTCATTTTGTGCAAATGATGACAATGCACAAAAGGAGTCTATCACAACTATCTCCTCATGAATAGGAGGGCCCATTCCCTTAGGGCTTTTTTTTGCTCCTTTTGCTCTTGAGTTGGATAACACTTCCATTTAGGAAGAAGATCTTTCTCATGATCTCCTATTCCTATCTCAGGCTCATTCTTTGGTTCAGATTCGCTCTCGCCTGGATTACTTGGGATCTTTCCATCATGACAATCAGGAGATATATAGCCAGTTTCTAAGTCTTCCCACTGAATAAGATCTTCCCTGAAGAGATCATATTTTTCTGATTAATGTTTTCCATATTGTTTCTCTCTTAATTTCTCCTTTAACATGGTCAAAAGAGGGGCTGTAGTTTCAAAATTTTAGAGGCATATAATCCCATTTTTAGGAAATCTTGACTTTCTACTCTACAATTTTCTAGCCATTTAACTTTCCTGGAAATGAACAATCACCTGAGCATTTCTACAATTAAAAAAAATATACAATAGAGGTAATATTTGTTAAAGAAACTTCTCCAGGTCAAATTACTTAGAACAATTGTATTACATGAAGTTTATGTTGGATCTGTGATAATATTCCCTTACGTTTTGAATCATAGAAAAGTGAAGTTGGAAAGAGTCTACAAGGCCATCAAGTCCAAACCCCTGCTCAACGCAGGAATACAATCAAAGCGTATCTGCCAGGTGATTACCTAAGTTTTTCTTGAATGCCTCCAGTGTTGGAGCACTCACCAACTCCCGAGGTAACTGGTTCCACTGTCGTACTGCTCTAACAGTTAGAAAGTTTTTTCTGATATTCAACTGAAATCTGGCTTCCTTTAACTTGAACCCATTGTTGCATGTCCTGAACTCTGGGATGATGGAGAACAGATCTTGCCTCTCCTCTGTATGACAGCCTTTCAAATGTTTGAAAAGTGCTATCATATCACCCCTCAGTCTTCTTTTCTCAAGGCAAACATGCCCAATTCTTTCAGCCTTTCCTCATAAGGCATGGTTTCCAGCCCCCTGATCATCCTTGTTGCCCTCCTCTGAACTTGTTCCAATTTGTTAGCATCCTTTTTGAAGTGTGGTGTCCAGAACTGGACACAATCCTCAAGGTGAGGTCTAACCAGTGCTGAATAGAGGGGGACTAGCACCTCATGGAATTTGGAAACTATACTTCTATTTGTTGTTGTTTAGTCGTTAAGTCGTATCTGACACTTCATGACCCCATGTACCAGAGTACGCCAGGCCCTCCTGTCTTCCACTGCCTCCCGGAGTTGGGTCAAATTCATGTTGGCAGCTTTGATGACACTGTCCAACCATCTCGTCCTCTCTCGTCCCCTTCTCCTCTTTCCTTCACACTTTCCCAGTATCAGGGTCTTTTCCAGGGAGTCTTCTCTTCTCATGAGATGGCCAAAGTATTGGAGCCTCAGCTTCAGGATCTGTCCTTCCAGTGAGCACTCAGGGTTGATTTCCTTCAGAATGGATAGGTTTGATCTCCTTGCAGTCCAGGGGACTCTCAAGAGTCTCCTCCAGCACCACAATTCAAAAGCATCAATTCTTCGGCGGTCAGCCCTCTTTTATTACTTCTATTAATGCAGCCTAAAACAGCATTAGCCTTTTTTGTAGTCACATCACACTGTTGGCTCATATTTAGCTTGTGATCTACGACAATTCCAAGATCCTTCTTGCTCGTAGTTTTGCTGAGCCAGGTATCCCCCATCTTGTAACTGTGCAATTGGTTTCTTTTTCTGAGGTGCAGTACTTTGTTGAATTTCATTCTGTTGCTTTCCGCAGAGTGCTCCATTCTATCAAGGTCATTTTGAACTTAGTTTCTGTCTTCTAGGGTATTAGCTATTCTGCCCAATTTGGTATCATCTGCAAATTTGACAAGCATTCCCTGCATCCCCTCATCCAAGTCATTAATAAAAAATATTGAAGAGCACTGGGCCCAGGACTGAGCCTTGGGGTACCCCACTTGTTACCTCCTCCTAGTTAGAGAAGGACCCATTAATCATCACCCTCTGAGTATGATTCTGTAGCCACTTGTGTATCCACCTGACACTTGATCTATTCAGCCCACACCTAGTTATCTTGCTAATCAGGAGATCATGGGGCACTTTGTCAAAAGCTTTGCTGAAGTTAAGAAAAGTTTGAAAAAACTAGTTCATACTGAATATGCCTAAGTTTCCAATTTTGTTTGACTGGAATCTCTATCTGATTAAATATATCATTTAGGTATATCTTTCACAGGCCCAGGTAATAAAAGTTTTGTGACATTTCTTGCAAGCAAAGCACTTTTTGTCATACAAGGCCACTGTGAGCATTTATTGACCCATTGGATGCTTACTGCAGTTTCTCTTCCTCCAAACGATACTTCAGAGTCTGGAAAGACAGGTACTTCATTTTGCATAGTCTACAAAGAGGTAGTTGTGGTACTGTTTCAGTATGCATATTTCAAAAAGAATTGTGTAACTTTAAAGACTAAAATGCTTATTTCCATGTGAACTTTTGTGGATTATAGTCCGCGGTCGGCTGAGGGGAAAGGCAGGGCAGTGCCAGTGGGATTATGTCTGCGATTAGCACGATGTCCCCGCTGTCTGATGCACACACTGCAAGGAGTCCAGTGAGTGGGCAGGGCTGGTTCCGGGGGGGGGGGGGGGACAAGAATGGACTGCCATGGCACCTATAGTGCCAAGCTTCATATTTGTATCCCCTGGTATACGAATACAAAGCTCCCATGTCTAGTGCACTGCCATCTCTGAAGTGGAGACAGAGCTATTTTCAGGAAGTTCTCCTGAGGTTAGAGTTATATCAAGGAAATGACCCTTTTGCCTATAGTTATAAAAGACTGTAGCTAGAACCAGTATATTAATGCACACAGTACACCAATACTTCCATGTTTTTATTTAATGTTTTAGATGTGAATATAGCCCAGTTCAGCTGTTCAATCTTCCTTTGCAATTCTTTTTTGCCACAGTTACTCTGAGCTCTGAGTGTCCTAGCAAGCTGAAGCATTCTGAACAATTAGATCTTTTGAATACAGTAACATATACTCAACTACTAAGTTACAGGGCTTCCTTGTCACATTCAAAAACAATGTGAGCTATGGTGCTTCTTCTTCACATCTGAAAACAATTACAATCCATGGTATCTCTAGTTAAACTTCAGACATTAGAATATTGGAGCTACATGATGCAAATCTGTTAAGATGTATCCATTAAACTCACAGCAATCATAAATGGCCTGACACTTACATATGAATAAGATAATAATAACTGTATGCTGTCAAGCCAATTCCAACTTATGGTGACCATTTCCAGGATTTTCTAGGTATAGAGTATTCAGAAGTGGTTTGCTGCTCCCTTCTTCTGGGGACTATACAGTGGTGCCTCGCAAGACGAAAGTAATCAGTTCCACGGTTAATGCCGTCTAGTGAAAATTTCTTCTTGCGAAGCGCGTTTTCCCACATGAATGCATTGAAATTTAATTAATGCGTTCCTATGGGGAAAAAAAGTCAGAAACCCAAAAAAAGTCAGCAAAAAGTCACTTACCAGGTAGAGTAGACTGAGCCTAGCTCCTCAGTGCCTTTGTAGCCCCAGAACAGCCGGAAAAAGAGTGCCAAACAGCAGAGAGTCAGGGACCAGCAGGGAGCTGGCAGCCATTTTGTGGTCGTCTCCGCTCCTGCCCCCCCCTCCCCGCCTCTCAGCTGATGGGCGCTGGGTCTAAGAGGCTTTTTCCCTGCTAGGCAAGCCTCGCGCCGATCAGCTGCCCCCCCCTCCCTGCCTCTCAGCTTTTTGCTTACTTTTTTTGGGTTTCTGACTTTTTTTTCCCCATAGGAACGCATTAATTAAATTTCAATGCATTCCTATGGGCAACGCGCCTCGCAAGACGAAAAACATCAAAAATCTCTCAAGGCCCTTTCGTCTTGTGAGTTTTTTGTTCTGCGAGGCATTCGTCTTGCGAGGCACCACTGTATTGGACTATGTAGCTTGCCCAAGGCTGCACAGGCTCTTCGCTTGGAAGACACAGTCAGGAACTGAACTCCAAACCTCAGACCATAACCTATCTAAGGGCACACCTGCCAAAAGAACACCAGTTATACCAATTTGGCTGTTTGTTTAGATAATTTCATAATTTCCCAGTCACACGATGCACGGCCAACATCAATTCATTTACCCCAGCAATGTTTATTTCCCCCTTGCCAGGAAGGTTTTTTAAATTGTACCGATGATGTATCACTTCATTCATTATCATTTCAGTATGTGGGGACACTGCTGTAAATTTATTTCCTTTGTGAAGGGGTCGGGTTTCTAGGTGCTGTGGCCACTGCATGGCCACTGCACTTGTTCCCTTAAAAACAATTTTTAAAGGGATATTGATAAATTGCTAGTGGCCACCACCACCGCGGCAAGAAAACCAACATGAATGCATTGCTCAGAAGGAGACAGCCTTCTCCCCCTCCCTTGTAGGTGGAAAGAGGGCTTGAGATTTCCTGCTCTGAATTGTAAAGAAAGGAACATTGCATTTTTAAAAATCCTGCTCTTCACAATACTTTGCAAGTCTTTTAAAACCCACTTCCTCCTTTCGACACTGTGCAAAAGGGAAAAGAAAAATGAAAGCCAAGAACTGAGAGTGAGAAATATGCAGGGAATTAAGGAAAAGGTGATGAGTGAGTAAAGGAGGGAAGGGAAAGGGGGAGGAGGAGAGAAGGCTTGTACCACTTAACTGATATATCACCTTTGGTAAATAAAAAACTGACAAGGGGGGCTGATTGCCCCAAGAAACAGTAGAGAAAATGAATCACTGTAAAATTAAAGAGCAGTGTAGCCTACTAAAATGGTTCAAATAGGAAGAAATGAATCAATACAGTTAAAACCAATGTGAACACTTCCACCAATAGGTGACTGCAGAAAAAATGTATTGGTACAACAGAAGTATGAAAAAAAAATCGGTATAACTGGAGTTCTTTTCTCACATTTGATTGAGCCCTCAGTGAACTATCCAGACAGCTATTAACGAATTTGGGTACCCCAAATGGCACAGAAGTCATTTCTTGCTTGAGTAAATCAATCTTTAAATGCATCTGAAATTTCTTTTCTAATTTATTCAGTGCTCAGTAAATTTACAAAATAAATAATTCATCTGTTGCATTGTTATCAATTACATGGAAAGCACTGCTACAGGCAATCCATTACTGCCCGCGTTGGTTCATACTTGCTCTTTTTCTCAAAGCAAGTGGAGCTCCAAGAGGAATTAATACAGGGCTATCAGCATTTATTTAGAATATTTCTGTTAAACAGCTTAAAATAAATCTTCATCTTTGAAAAAAATATTTAAAAATCTAATAAGTGTCAAAGTAAATAAAAATGAAAGTGAGCAGATTGAAAAGGCTACACTCTATGGAAGAAACAATATAAAAACTTAACACTTAGAATTTTCTGTTTGAGGAAAGTCCCAACAAACATTTTAAGAAGCAGGATTTAAGTATTCAGAGGAAGAAGGAACCTCCTGACATACTTTTTTTTCCACAAAGAAAAATAATGTCTTCATTTATGTTAATAGTTGTATCATCACAAAAATCTTTAATCTCACTTTGAGATCTTTTGCTAAAGAAAGGACTATAAGTAAGTAATTCAAAATGATTTTGGCTCTTTAGCAAGATTTTGTTTGTTTATAGCAGTAGAAACAGCACTCCCCCACCGCCACTACTACTACTACTACTACTACTACTACTACTACTACTACTACTACTACTACTACTTATTATTATTATTATTATTATTATTATTATTATTATTATTATTATTATTATTAGTTTTATTTATATGCCAAATTTTTCCCAACAAGGGACCCAAAGTGGCTCACAACATTAACATTCACACAATTAAAAACACAATAAGTTATATATTAAAAGACAAATTAAACAATATATGATTTAAAATTAAATTAAAAGATTAAAACATGAAAACATGGAAAAGATTAAAATTATCTGCTAAAATGGGATTCAGGGATTCAGTTGTAATTGTTAAAAGCCTGTCTGAAGAGATGGGTCTTTAGCATTTTTCGGAAGGATAACAGGGAAGGGGCCATCCTGATCTCCCAAGGAAGAGCGTTCCATAGCCTGGGAGCTGCCACAGAGAAGGGCCTCTCCCGTGTCCCCATCAGCTGTGCTTGTGCTGCCAATGGGACCTAGAGGAGGGCCTCCTCTGCTGATCTTAATCGCCAAGAAGGCACATATAGGGAGATACGGTCCTTCAGGTAGCCTGGACCCAAGCTGTAGAGGGCTTTATAGGTAATGACCAGCACTTTGAATTGGGCCCGGAAACGGACTGGTAGCCAGTGCAGTTCTTGTAACAGGTGCATTATATGCTCCCTGTAGCTGGCCCCAGTCAGTAATCTGGCTGCAGTTTTGCACCAGCTGAAGTTTCAAAGGCAGCCCCACACAGAGCGCATTACAGTAATCCAAACGGGATGTAACTAAGGCATGTGTCACTGTAGCCAAATCCAACATCTCAGGGAACAGGTGCAGCTGGTGCACCAGCTTTAGCTCTGCAAATGCACTACTGGCCACTGCCAAGACCTGGGCATCCAAGCTTAGGGATGAATCCAAGAGTACACCCAAGCTGCGGACCTGGGTTTTCAGGGGAAGTGTAACCCCATCCAGCACAGGTAGTATCCCTATTCCCTCATCTGCCTTCTGACTAACCAGGAGCACCTTTGTCTTGTCTGGATTAAGTTTCAGTTTGTTTGCCCTCATCCAGCCCATTACTGATGCCAAACACTGGTTTAGAGTCAAGACAGCTTTCCTGGAATTAGGTGGAAAGGATAGAGTTGGGTGTCATCTGCATACTGGTGACACCAAACCCCCAAACCCCAGACCTCTCCCAGCAGTTTCATGTAGATGTTAAAAAGCATGGGTGACAAAGCAGAACCCTGAGGAACGCCACAGGCCAATGGCCAGGGCATTGAGTAGGAGTTACCGAACACCACCTTCTGAGTTCTCCCCTCCAGGAAGGACTGGAGCCACTCTAAAACAGTGCCTCCGAGTCCCATCCCAGAGAGATGGCACAGAAGGATACCATGGTCGATGGTATCGAAAGCTGCTGAGAGGTCCAGCAGAACCAACAGGGACACACTCCCCCTGTCCAGTTCCCGGCGTAGGTCATCCACCAAGGTGACCAAAGCTGTCTCTGTCCCATAGCCAGGCCTGAAACCAGATTGAAATGGGTCTAGATAATCCGCTTCCTCCAGGAATCCCTGGAGCTGAGAAACCACCACACACTCCAGTACCTTGCCCAGGAATGGGATGTTTGAGACTGGCCAGTAGTTATCCAGTACACTGGGATCCAGGGAGGGCTTCTTCAATAGCGGTCTTATTACTGCCTCCTTAAAACAAGCAGGGATCCTACCCTGCTGCAAGGAGGCATTTACCACTCCCCATACCCAATCGACCATTCCTCCTCTGGTTGCTTTTATGAGCCAGGAAGGACAAGGGTCCAGCACACATGAGGTGGCATTCACCTCTCCAAGAATTCTGTCCACATCATCAGGCTGCACCAACTGGAATGTATCCATTAAAACAGGACAAGCCGGAGCCATAGTTACATCCACATATATCTGATTCCAAATGACACTCTAATCTCAACAACACCACAAGGATAAAAATAAGGACCTGCTGTTCTGGTTCTAACATGGGAAAGTACTAAACTGAAAATAATCAATCATGAAACATACATACATATATATATATATATTTGGTCTCCATACCTTTATTTCAAGTCTCACATTTAATCCTATATAATTCCTCAATTTTTTATTCATGCCCTCAAGTATGCGCGCACACGCACGCACACACACACAAAGACATGTGTCTAAACAGTCACACTTCTTTACTGAAATATTATTCAGAATAATATTAATGCAAAGCATAATTTTTCTAAATGTGTAGTCCTAACATTTGGATTTGGCTAGGAAAAAAAACCTGCTGGCTAGGTTTTAATGTATGGCTCGATGCTGTAACAATAAAGTATGTATGTATGTAGGTTTTAATGTATGAATAGGTAGCAAACATATAAATGTCTTGATGCAGTACAGTAATGTTCACTGTTAAAACAACATTCCAACCCCTATGCCCATACAAAGAGATCATGGCTGCCTAAGGGAGATCAATACAAAAAAAGGGAGAGGGTTCACTGTTCACTGAACTGTACACATTGAGCTTCTAGGAGAGTTAATTGTTCTTGTCATGGGCTCCTGGTTATAGTTTACAATATCCGCCTTCACTACACTCTGTGAAAAAGAAAGAGAGATATAAGAGATAATTGCAGGAGAATCTGAAGCAAACTCTGTTCATTGTTCTCTAAAGTTCATTGTTCTCTAAAGTTCTGGTAGAAAACAGAATAAAAGTACATATGAACATTTTATGTGTCCAGGTCTAAAAGGTCAAGTACTTGGATCTAGCATGATTTATTCCTCGAAGGCCACAAAATAGTTTCAAAGACTACTGTTATGTTGGAACAGGAATGCTCGCTTTGTCAAACTCTCAGAAAACCACACCTTTCTTTACACTTCAGAAAATGACATTGTAGAAGATCTTGTAGACAGTACATCATTCGAAGATACAAAACACTATAAAAATTCTTTTCTCTAAATGCTGTGGCAGAAGCAGATAATGACAACAGTCTGTTTGAGCACAGCTGTTGTGACCATTGCCATCTCCATTTAGAAGGTTCCCTTCTAAAAGTGAAAGGGAAACCTGTAACCCAGCTCATACATGATTATGTAAGCATTAAAAGATGTGGACTTGTCTCAGGATGCATAAGCAAAAATGCTTTGCACAGAATGTAATGATTCCCTTCCCCTCAATAAGCTATACCAGTGGATTACTGTCATTTGAACATTTTGCTCTAGCTTTAGAACAAACAACAAGCTTTTCACAAGACTGGTTTCTCAGCCCCTCCTTCCAAAAGTGTCTCCCTGTGAAAGCTATCTATGACACTATAGAATTCCAAAGGAGCTTCCAATCTGCTACAGAGATGCTATAGCAGAAATACTATGTGTTCATCCAACCAGTGTCCTACTGAAATGAAGTATTTTGTGTTAATGACCCTAACTCTTACAGGATTAGAGTATTAGAATTGCTTTTCCTTGCAAGTATACACATGTAAATAGCATACAGTATCATCACTATATTTTTGAAAGCACTAAATTATTCCACTATACTACCTGAACTACTGCACTGAGCAGACTTTACTCTGACAATTGGCAGTCCTGTGTTGTTGATTATCTTCTTCAGGATACTTCACTAGTTCTGCCCTGACAACATGCTGCAGTCATGTGTCAAACAGAAGGCACAGTAAGCAGGTGAGTTTTGAGGTGGGATGGGGGTGGGACAAAGAAGAAAAAGATAAGCATCAACTATTAGAAAAGAAGAAACAAAGAACAAAAATGAACAGGAACAGTAAATAAAAACCATCACATTTTGGACAGAATGCAGAGCAATTTGCATATACATTTAGCAGCTTTGTGTGCTGTTATCACTGGATCAGCGAGCAACTTTTTCTACTGATGCAACACTTTCCAGGGGCAATTTGTCATGACCTACATTCAACAGGAGGCATGGCTGAAATTCATGGTGAATGAGGCCAGAGCCAAAAATAAGTGAGCCCACACATTTTACTGTGTCCACCATCCTCTTTTCTCTCCACTTCCCTATCTAAGGGCTTGTAGCCCTAGGACAAGTTGTCCCTTGTTTAGAACATAGAAAATGTATCTGAAGTGACCTTATCTCTCAAAGACATGATGCTATATGTTACACTGATAGGGCATACAGTAAAATTTCCAAATGCTGGAAGAATATAAAAATGACATTTTTATATATATAATATATATATATATATATCAGCTAATGAAAGTAACAATACTAAGGAATATCACCTGAGATTGTTCCATTTCAGCTTTGTTTAATTTGACATCAAGTAGATCAGCTGCAATTCTTTGAAAACACAGGAAGACCTATTTAAAAAAAAATAAGGAAAAGTATAAATGATTAGGTTACTTCAAAAGTTACTTTAAATAAAAGAATTTTTAAAAACTAAATTCAGAACTATAACAGAGTTGACATTAAAATGTTGTTTTCCATTTCCACTGTTTTCCTTGACCAACCTTTGTCAAATGCCCTAGCCACCATTCAAATATAATCCTGAATTAAAAAATTAATAGGTCACACTGCACTGCTTTATGGAATTTTCTACTCAAAAACTACAAAAAGTCTCAAATGCAGAAATATGTGTCAAGTAAGAGATTTGATATGAGCTTCTTTAAACATTAGCATCAGAAACACTTGGTTTGAAATTGAACTAAAAATAACACCAAGTAGAAACTTCAAGTAATCTCCAAGCAACAACAAATGACAGATCATTTTGTTGTTACTTTAAGGTGCAATAAAAATTACACAGAAACAAATTTCAATGAATGATTGATTGAAAATGGTAACAAAAGACATATTATAAAATTTGAAATTATAATAAAAATCAAGTTAGAAATCAGAGATCAAATACCCTTTTTTAAAAATAAAGATTTAAGATGTGCAACTATAACTTCTTCTGTATTCCTTTTTTTTTTTTTTTTTTTGGAATTCTTTTATTTCTAATCAATCATTTCCTTTTCTATTTTAGCTTCTTCCCTCATTTTTAAAAAGCATTTTATAATGTTTAATTTTCTTTGAAGTTTCTTCTTTCTTCAGAGTTTCTTTTTGTTGCTTATGGTATTCCGAGTTGTATGAGTGAGCACACCTGACCAACTGCTGCAGCTTCCTGTCATCTACAACAGATTCAGGTCCTCCAGAATTCAATATAGTACCATAAACCTGATGTTCATAGACAATGGTTTATGAACATGCATGTTCTCCATTTTGGTGTTATTATGTCCCATTACATTGCCTCTAACTCATGAAGACCCATGTCCTCAACAGCTCTGCTCAACTCTTGTAAACTCAAGGCCGTGGCTTTCTTTAGGGAGTCAACTCATCTCATATTTAATTTTCTTTTTTTCCTGCTACCTTCAACTTTTCCCAGCATTGTTGTTTTTTTCTAGAGAAGCTTGAATTCTCAAGATGTGCCCAAAGTAAGCCAGCTTCATAATGTTTGCCTCCAGAGATAATTCAGGCTTGATATGCTCTAGGACCCATTTGTTCATCTTTCTAGCAATCCAGGGTATCTGCAAAGCTCTCCTCCGGCACCATATTTCAAATGAATCAATTTTTTCCCCTGTCATCTTTCTTTCCTGTCCAGCTTTCACACACGTAATGATCAAGAATACAAGAGTGGGGATGTTCCTGGTCTTGGTCTCCAGTAACACATCCTTACACTTGATTATCTTTTCTAATTTTTTCATTACTGTCCTTCCGAGCCTGTTTTCTTCTGATTTCATTTCTGCATTCTCCATTTGGATTGATGGTTGGATCTTTAACAACTCTTTTAGTTTCTAATCAATTATTAGTGACCTTATGACTTTGTACTTACATGCCATTATTTCACCTTTGACAATAAAACTGACCTCCAGATCAACAGAACTGTGATGGGTATTTGCATGGCCCTACAATATACAAACGTATTCACTGCTGACCTAGAACAACACTTTCTTAACTGTGGCACCCAAAACCTACTCCTCTATTTGAGGTATACTGATGACATGTTTTCTGATCTGGAGCAATGGGAAGGAATCCTTAGAGAAATTCCATCAGGATTTCAATAACTTTCATCCAAACATCAGACTCATCCTGGAACAATCTACAAAACAGGTACATTTTCTAAACACCACTGAAAAACTATAACATGGACATCTTAGCACCATGTTATACCGAAAACCCACTGATCAATACACTTGTTTTCATGCTTCCAGCTTCTATCCTGAACACACAACAACATCCATTGTTTACAGTCAAGCAGATACAATCACATCTGTTTGGACCTATGAGATGGAGACTCCAAACTCAAGGATCTACAAAATGCATTCCTCAAACTACAACAACTACCCAATATGATTAAGGAATAAATTAACAAAGCAAGACAGATGTCCAGAAGCAACATACTGCAGGACAGACTCAGAAGAGAAAATGACCGAACACCACTAGTTGTCACTTTTAGTCCACAACTGAGACCACTCACACACATCATAAATTATCTCCAACCCATCCTCAACAAGAACACTTCACTCTCCCAAGCCCTTGGTGGCAGGCCTACATATAACAGACTACGCAACAATGATACATAGATGGGAATGAAACACTCCTACAAACCCAGATGCTAGCTCTGCCCCCACATTTATTCTGGCAACACGATTACTGGACCTAACAATGTCACACACAATACCAAAGATACTATTACCTGTTCCTCTACCAATGTTATTTATGCCATCTTTTGCCAACAATGCCCATCTGCACTCTACGTAGGAAAAATGGGACAATCCCTACGCAAAAGAATTAATGGGCACAAATCAGAACCTCTTGGTTGAGAGAAGTCATTTCAGCTTCAGTGTGGTTTGTGGCCAACACAGAGAAACCAGTTTCATATCATTTTAATTTACCAGGACATTCTACACAGTGGCCATTTTAGAAAAAAGAAACTATAAGACAAAAATCCAGAGAAAGATAGTTAAGATAAAATATATACATGTGCTAAACACCCATCTCAATGGACTCAATATAAGCCAAAGCTTTTTAGGCTACTACAAAATATGAAGACTACAATAATTGTACTGTAGTGCCCAGATATATTTTCCTCCTCAACAGATCCACCCAAAAACTTCTGAAGTACACGAGAGAGCCTTAACTAATTGCTATATTGCTCTTGTGGTCATCCATTGACTGGGGTAGTCCACACATCATTGTGAGGTGTGAATTACCCCAGACAACCTCCTATAAAGAAAAGGTCACAACAGTAAAAGGCTAGCTTATAATTAACATTCATTTTATTCTATCATTATTTAGGACAGGGGTTCTTACATTCTTTACAGTACAAACTTCAATGGAATATACCTGTATTCAAAGGGGCTATCACCCACTGTTAAATGCTCAGACTTTCTTACCAAACAACCACGATCTCTGTATTTTGATGCCATGCATAAATATTTGCTATATTATATATTTTCTCATTATGTCTGAGAATGTGGGCTTGTACACAAAAGCTCACATTAAAATATAAAAGTTAGTCTTTAAGGTGCCACCAAGTTTTTGTCCTTTTTATTAGTTCTTTTATTTGTATTGTTTGGATTTTGTTTTTACCTATAACAGTTTCAGTGTTTTCATTGTCAGCATTAAAGTCATGTAACTCTTCGGCAGTCATGATTTTGGTCTTCTTAATGTTCAACTGTAATTTTGCTTTTGCATGTTCTATCACTTCACTAAAAGCTGTTTCAAGTCATTGCTGTTTTCTGCTGATAAAATGGTGTTACCTGCATATCTTAAATTATTAATTTTCTATTAACATTGACTTATCAACTGAATATCCACTTTCAACCGAAGCACTGCCATGAGACAGGATAAGTCACATTTTGACAGCATTCAATAGGTCTGAAAAACTCTTGTTGGCCATAAAAATAACACTTTAAAGCAGAGGTGTAAAACTCAGTTTCTTCTTGGGGCACATCGACATTATGTTGCCCTCAAAGGGCCGGTTGTATCTGTAAGACTATGTTTCTAAATGTATCTACTCTTTATCATATTAAATATAATCCTCCTTATTCAATTATCACTTTCTGACTCTTCGCTGCTTGGAATGCTGGGATTAGAAGTTCTGCTGGGTGAATTCCCAGCATCCTTGTGGACCATTATGGATGACTGAGTAAGCGCCTGCGTACTGTATACTGCACAGTAGCAGGCAACACTGCGAGGGCCACATGAAATGGCCTGGCAGGCTGGATTCGGCCCGCCGGCCTTGAGTTTGACACATGTGCTGTAAAGTATACCCTGTCCAATTTTATCATCTTGTTCTGCAACATATGCTTGAAAGTGAGCCTTGAACCCATTGTGGGCAGCTGTGGTTGAAACTGTGTATTGTTGCCTTGATTTTTCTACTACTGTGCCACTGATTCAATATGCTGCACGTAGAGCTGTAAGTACAGCATCTATTATGAAGATTCCAAGATTAGACTTGTAACCACACTGAAGCTGAAATGACTTATCTCAATCAAGTTTTCAACAATAGCTACTACCATGTTTTCACACTCTAGATAAAACACAGCTACTAGATACTCACCCAGGTTTGCTTAATAGCTTTTCTGCTGCAAAGCCAAAGATAAACCTTGCTTCTCCCAAACAAGTTCTCAGACTATTTATTTGTTGATTGTTTAAAATATTTTTACATTATCTTAGAGTCAACATTATCTTAGAACTGCAGAGCTGGAAGGGACTCTATGGAGCAGCAACAAAGGAGACCCTCTCTGGTATCTGCACCGAACACAGCTGTGAGGGTGGTGGGACTGAGAAAAAGGCTTCTCCCAATGATCTTGAAACCCAGGCAGGCTCATAAAGGAAGATGGGATTTTTGAGACAGCTTGTCATGTCAGTTGTTAACAATTAGGAACAAGAATACATGTTCTGAAACTTTTTTAATTCCATGCAACAACTCATTAGTTTCTTGATCAGCTGACAAAGCTCTTCACACACAAAAATTGGCAATTTTGAGGGCTTTAAAACTTAAAAGAAGTGGCTCACAATTAGAGATGGGCATGAATCAGAAAAATGGTGATTCATTTTGATTTGCGATTTGTCAAGGTTGACAAATCACGAATTACAAATTTACAAAAAAAATTCTGAAGAATTGATGAATCATATGTCAATTCATTTTTTTAACTTTAAAATCTATAAAAGTTCCCCCCAATCACCTAGAGACCCCTAATTTGCAGGAATGTTTCTCTTGTCTCTCCTCTACAAGCCCTGCAAGTTTGGTGAAGTTTGGGTTTCAGACGTCCAAGTTCTAAATCCACAGGTTGGGCCTCCCAGGAAAGTTCCCCCCAGGCACCCAGAGATCAAAATCACAGAGAAGCTTCTACTGACTCTGCTCTACAATCCTTCCATGTTTGGTGAAGACTGGGTTTCAGACATCCACGTTATACGCCCACAAAATGGGTTCCCCAGGAAAGTGCTCTTTAGCAGCTGACTTGGGGAAACCCAATCTAAACTTGGAGGGATTGTAGAGGCGAGTCATGGGAAGCTTCTCTATGATTCTGTTGTATCTAGGTTCCTGGGGGAAACTTTCCTGGGGGGGGGTATTTGTGGTTATATAACATAGACACTTGAAACCCAATATTCATCAAATTTGGAGAGATAGTAGAGGAGTCAGAAGAGGCATCCCTGCAATTTTGGTGTCTCTAGGTGCCTTGCGGTCCATTTTATAGCCAAAGAAATTGACAAATCAAAAATTGCTAAAAATCTGTTGATGATTATTCGTTGGGGGCACTGATTCGTATGAATAAGAATCAATGAATTAGCAATTTTTGAATGAATTTGGTGATTCATTTTTCAATTCATGCCCATCTCTACTCACAATCTCCAACAAACGGTTTTCATGAAAGCTATTTTGCATTTATTGTGTATCTTGCATTGCAGATTTATGCAACTCATAGATTTACTGTTGATCGAGTTTCATCTCTTCCATATATTTCTTTTTTTAAATAAATTTTATTTATAATTAATAACTATTTACAAATATACATAGTTCTACACACACTAGAAGTGTGTACTGCCATACATCGGTGTGTGTGTGGGGTGTTTAACTTTAAAAATCCAAAGCCTTACTCACCAGTGTTATTACTTAAATTCTAATATAAAATTTCATCTCTCTATAACCTCGATAAATATCCAAGTATGTTATGAGTTGGCACTGCTGTCTACAAACTGAATAAAAGCACTCCAAGTATTTATAAACTTGTTGCTGTATGTTGAGTTCCTACCAGCTTTTACTTCATGCGTTAACTCTTCAGCAAGGGCTACCCTCCATACTTTCTCATACCAAACACTGATAGATAATATTGCATTAGCCTTCCATGTTTTGGTTATTTTTTGATGTTATCACAAACTGTAACAGCCATTTCAAGGTACTAAACCTTTTTCAACCATCTAGTGCAGTAAAACCTCTGGGGAAATTGTGTGTTCTGGGGAAATTGCTTCCAATTGAAGCAAAATATGATGCTCTTCTAGCTGGGGAATCTTTGAACAGATAATACATATTGTGCAAGACTGAATTCAAGTTCCAATTCACTGCTTGCAATCCTGCTTTAAAAGACCCATGTACAACATGACGACTACATTCCAAAGATAATCAATACTTTTTCTTCACCTTTCCAGTCATTTCTTTTAGTTTTTGTTTTATGAAAAAGGTAATTTACATTTAGCCTGGCCATAGAAACTTATAATAATTTTACAAGTTATAACAAAGACATGCTTTTCAGAAGCTTCAGAAGATTATTTTCAGCTGTAGCAGTTTGAAAAAAAAGAACAAAGGTTAAACAGCATGCGGGACCTTTATAACAACATTCACCCACAACAAATCACTAAATCCATCTGTCCTTTTCAAACCACCTTGCTCATCAAAACATACAACAAATGTTTCACATTGTCTCAGCTGTTTCAGCAAAAAAATGAAGCAGTACGGTGCCAAGACAAAGGCAACAAAATACATTGTTTTTCCAGGGTGAAACTGCTGCATTATTCAGCTATGAGGACATTCACTTGAGCAACTTATTGATGTTACAACACTTAAATATTATCATCAGTTGCAAGGTCCAAAGGCATTTTGCTATCCTAACATAAATCCTTGATTAGATGGACAGCCATACTAGTTTGTGTGGCATGTGGTTCTCTGTGATTTTCAACACTCTGAACAAGTTTTCCAGTTTTTGCAGGGGGTGTATCTTCAGAGTCTCTGCTTTTATCTGAAGCTGTCCTTGACTTTGATCCTAAACACACTACAGTGAACTGTTGATTTAATTTTCAGGTTCTTTTAATGTAATAGCTTTTGTCCATCAGACTCCACAGATCTAATTAATGTATCATTTGTATTCAAAAATTTTATGACACACTTTACAATAATTTTTGCATTTGTCTTCAGTTATGTCAGAAGCATTTTTCTTGGTCCCACCACCTTCCTGGGTGCATTTGATGGATACAAAGGGAAGGGCCTTCTCTGTTGCTGCTCTCAGCCTTTGGAACTCCTTCAGACAGGATACCAGGCTAGACCAATCTTTACTGTCCTTCTGCAAGCAGATGAAGATCTTTCCCTGAGTGACTGGTTGCCTGAGTGAGGTTTTTAAATGGATTGTTGCACTTTCCTGCTCTGAATGTGTTTTGGTGTTGATAAGGGAATACTTATCAAATTTGCAGATGACACAAAATTGGGTGGAATAGCTAATACCTTGGAAGACTGGAAAAAATTCAAAAATATCTTGATAGGCTTGAGGACTGGGCTGAAAACAACAGAATTAAATTTAATAGAGATAAGTGCAAAGTTCTACACCTAGGGGAAAAACCAAATGCACAGTTATAAGATGGAGGATATTTGGCTCAGTAATATTACAAGTGAGAAGGATCTTGGAGTTGTTGTAGATCAAAAGTTGAATATAAGCCAACAGCATGATGTGGCTACAAAAAAGGTAAATGCTATTTTAGGATGCATTAACAGAAGTATAGTCTCCAAATCCCGGGAGGTACTAGTTCCCATCTATTCAGCACTGGTTAGGTCTCCTCTAGAGCACTGTGTCCATTTCTGAACACCACACTTCAAGAAGGATTCTGACAAATTGGAACAAGTTCAGAGGAGGGCAACAAGGATGGTCAGGTTGGGGGCATTCATATTCGTATACAAATATCCCCCCACAGGTGGAAATAACGAGGATCCAGCCCCATGGGGTTGAACTGTCCACTCACCATTCCGCCGCTGACGCGAGCTCGACGGAACCTTCATATCGTGCAATAGATTAGCCACTCCTGGCAGGAGGCGGGATGACAAGCCTCTCTTCCAGGTCGCAGAGTGGCTAATCCATTGTGGACAACGGCTATGTCGACCTCGCATCAGCGGCAGAATGGTGAGTGGTCTGGCCCCATGGGGCCGGACCCCCATTATTTCCACCTGTGGGGGGGATATTCGTATTCGTATACAAATAACCCCATCTCTAGTGGTGAGTGCTCCAACACTGGAGGCATTCAAGAGACAACGATCTGTAAGATCTGCTTCGACTTGGATTCCTGCATTGAGCAGGGGGTTGGACTCAATGGCCTTATAAGCCCTTTCCAACTCAATGATTCTATGATTTGTTTACTGTTTTTTAGTTTGGTATTTGTTTGATCTTTTTTTGTATTTGCATACTCACTATAGTTAACTTTAAATGCAGTCTCTTAATGATGTAAGCTGCCCTGGGTCCGTTTTAAGGAGAAAGGCTGGGTAAAAATACGTTAAATAAATAAATGAGATACTAGTGATAGCCAGGTAATGAACTCAATGTGAAGTTTGATATCCAAGTACTGCATATTAAAAACTATCCTCTTAAATGCCCTCTTCAAAATGTAGTTTCAGATACAATCTTATGCAGAAGCCCTTGACTGACAACCAAAATATAGGTTTGTTTGTCTGGCAACTGGGAATTTTCCAAAGCTCTGACTAACTTTCTGAATTCCAGAAAGTGTAACAAGCACATCGGCAGCAAGAAAAGAGATAGAATTTAAATGCTTGCACATCATTTTTGCAATCTAGGAGAAGATCCTCGTCTGCAAGCTTTATGCATGGAAGAAGTCATAAAATCATAGAATCACAATTACCTTGGCACTCCAGTGTCAAAGGCCTTCAAGAGAAAATTAGTCAAACCATACTTTGAATTGGATCCCTGCATTGGGCAGTGGGTTGGACTTGATGGCCTTCTGGCCCCTTCAACTCTATTATTCTGTTCCTCCTCGCCTCCCATCATCTGGTACTTCAGTCATTTTCCATGATTTCAAGAAAAGAATAGACAGTAGTTCTGAGAATTCTTCAGCCGGTTCCTTCAACACTCTTGGATGCAGTTCATCTGACCATGGAGATTTGAACTCATTCAAGGTAATAAGGTATTCCTTGACTATCTTTTTATCAGTCTCAAGCTGTTCCCTTCACTTGTACTTCACATTTGCCTGGAGGATCATAGGCTGTCATTTGGGAAAAGACTAAGCTAAAATAGAAATCGACCACTTTTGCCTTTTCTTTATCATCTGTTACAATTTCTTCATCCCCACTGAGTAGATGAGCTACAATTTATTTTCTGTCTTTTGCTCTGCATGGAACTGAAGAGCGCTTTTTTGCTGTGTTTAGCCTACTCTGTGTTTGCTTACTCTTCAGTTCATTCTCAGCTTCTCCCTTCCTAACATCATCCCTGTAATTCTTTGCTCCTGGCCTTCCTTCCACTTTCTATATGTATCCTTTTCTGGTAATTTCTGAACTTTCCATGAAGCTACATTGGTCTTTTGTTGTTGTTGTTGTTGTTGTCTTCCATCTTTTTTTCTTGGTTGTGGAAGAACTGGTACTTTGTAAATTCCAGCAGGACAAAACAATCCCATTTGCAAACTTCACTTTGTATGATAGAGAAAAAGCGCTAGTCATCTGTGAAATTCAACATCTATATGTGGGACAGGAAGCAACAGTTAGAACTGGATATAGAACAACTGATTGGTTCAAAATTGGGAAAGGAGTACGACAAGGCTGTATATTGTCTCCCTGTTTATTTAACTTATATGCAGAATACATCATGCGAAAGGCTGGACTGGAGGAATCCCAAGCCGGAATTAAGATTGCCGGAAGAAATATCAACAACCTCAGATATGCAGATGATACCACTCTGATGGCAGAAAGTGAGGAGGAATTAAAGAACCTCTTAATGAGGGTGAAAGAGGAGAGTGCAAAAAATGGTCTGAAGCTCGACATCAAAAAAACCAAGTTCATGGCCACTGGTCCCATCACCTCCTGGCAAATAAAAGGGGAAGATATGGAGGCAGTGTCAGATTTTACTTTCTTGGGCTCCATGATCACTGCAGATGGTGACAGCAGCCACGAAATTAAAAGACGCCTGCTTCTTGGGAGGAAAGCGATGACAAAGCTAGACAGCATCTTAAAAAGCAGAGACATCACCTTGCCGACAAAGGTCCGCATAGTCAAAGCTATGGTTTTTCCAGTAGCGATGTATGGAAGTGAGAGCTGGACCATAAGGAGGGCTGACCGCCGAAGAATTGATGCTTTTGGACTGTGGTGCTGGAGGAGACGCTTGAGAGTCCCCTGGACTGCAAAGAGAACAAACCTATCCATTTTGAAGGAAATCAACCCTGAGTGCTTATTGGAAGGACAGGCTCCAATAACTTTGAAACTGAGGCTCCAATACTTTGGCCATCTCATGAGAAGAGAAGACTCCCTGGAAAAGACTCTGATGCTGGGAAAGTGTGAAGGCAAGAGGAGAAGGGGATGATAGAGGACGAGATGGTTGGACAGTGTCATCGAAGCTACCAACATGAATTTGACCCAACTCCGGGAGGCAGTGGAAGTCAGGAGGGTCTGGCGTGCTCTGGTCCATGGGGTCACGAAGAGTCGGACATGACTTAACGACTGAACAACAACAAGAAAAATTCATCTGCAGGAAGACAAAACCTCCTTTCATACACAAGCATGATCCCACCCCTTCTCTGTGTGCAAACTAAATGCAGCATTAACAGAGAAGGATGAAAATAGCTAAATGTCTGAAGTTTTGATGTTGCTATAAATGTTTAAACTAGTTTTGGTTTGCAAAAGCTGCAGACTTGCAAATCATGTAAGAACAAAGACAGTAGGTTGGTTGCTGAGGCAACAAAGGTGAAGTTGGGAATGGTTACAGAAAAGAAAAGACATCATTAAATTGTACTTATATTCTGCTACTTCTCTACATCAACTGTCACAAGAGAGACCATTCTCTGGCAACAGGATGTCAAAATTCCACTATGCAAGTGTATCACAGTTCCCTTGAGTTTCCCTGACATCTGATCAATTTTCCTGATCTTCCCTGACCAAACTTCCATTTCTCTGATTTCCTCTGATTTTCTAACCCTGAGTACAACCGGCACACTGATCAGCATATGGATCGCTGTTGGCACAGTTTGGATTTGAGCCAAATGATAGCATCCATATGTGCTTCCCTTTAGATTGATCCATCCTTCCCCTTTAAGAGCTGTCTTGCACTTTTCTGAACCCCTGTCAGGCAGTTCTACTATTTTGGTGCAGGTTGGAAGGCTTGAGTAAAGTCTGCTCCCAGCAAGTGTAGTTGCATGGAATGGACTAATTAGCTCCTTCTGGTGCTAATTTCCAGTACCCTAAAGTGTTTTATGAGCCACTTCAGGATATTGGAAATTTAATACTACCCCTGATCATCTGTGGATAGATCAGGGGGAGTGAAATTTTGTTTTATATCTGCAAGATTCTTGTTGAAACAATGTATCACTTATGTTAAATTAAATAAATATTCTTCTGTGCCTGTTTGTGTATTACTGATTGAGAAACTGCCCACAGTTTTCACTTCTCCCTCCTTCCCCCATTTTTCCTCCTTCTCTGCAACTTGCCAAGTTCTATTTATAACTTACTGGGGCAAAGAGTCAGACAACAAAAGCTGAACCTCCCCACCCCCTTTCACAGACACACTTGAAGGCACCTCCATGGCTGCGGGCAGTTTCTCAATTGGCAACAGGAAGAGAAAAATATTTTCTTGATTTAACACAAGTGATACATTGCTTCAGTGATGATCTACAAGACTGTAAGAAAAATAATTTTTTCCCCCTTATCCTCCACAGATTATCATGGAAAGTGTTCAGTGACAGCAGGAGTCAAAGTGCCTTTCACAGAGGAGAAGCACACCACATGGCACATTGCTCCTCCCCCCAAAGTCAACTGGTGCTTTAGAGTCTGATCCAGCCTGCACCAAAATGGCCAATTTGAACAGACCCACAGTTAGGAAGGCCTACAGTAATCAGATGTTAATGTAAGGATAAGTTAGTTACTCTAACTATGGTTCTTTGAGTGGATCTCTGAATTTACACAAATGAGTATCTTCCATGCATGAGCGAAGTCCTCAGAACATTCTAGAGCTAAGAGAAATTGAGACTGTTAGAGGCACGCACCCCACATTGATTTTATTATTGCCTTTTCTTTTATTGCTGACTCCTAACAAAGCACAGCTGAGGAATAAAGCTGAGGCAGACCCAGAGAGCTCACAACCAGCACAAATGAACAGGAGTTTGATGGGGGAGGTCAAGGTGGAGACCCTTAACAAAATCTTTGGATTTTTGAAAATCATTATTGTGACGTTCTACCCAGTGTTCCCTGTTTGTTTTCCCCAAACACAGGTTCACTCTCTGGATACATTTACTATTTCTTCCGCTACCACCAGTGGATCTCTCATCCACACCGCACCATATATGCATAAGACACGTGCTGCCAATATAACTTGTTTATTTATCTTTTGGTTTTTTAAATCACAGATGTTCTTTTATTATAGTGTAGGATCACTCATTAAAACTTCTTATATTTGATTACACGTTTGCTTATTCAGGTGTTGTATTTACTTATTCACATTAACCAACTCATTAATATTCTCTGACTATCTATTTAGCTTTACTATTCCATTTATCTCCTTCTCCTTCTCTCTAACTCTCCAACTTTCCAATTCTCTTTCCTTAACTCTCCAATTCTCCTCTCTAACTGCCTCCCTCTGTCTAACTGTCTAATTGACTCCGCCCGTCCTGTCATCTCATAGGCTCCTGCACTTGAGCTTCAGCTATGATAGACAGGAGTGACATGGGCATTCCGCCACAATTATATATTAGTAGATTTTCTCAGCTACATCAAGGTAACAAAATAAAGAGAAAGGGTATTCACAGACAAACAGATCGAAGTAAAAAAGCTAACAGGGACTATAGAGGGAAGAGACATTTCAATTGTGGTAGCCTGCGAAGTTTATGCAATGTTTGCCTTTGTGCCTGAGTATAACATGGCATACACACGCAGCAAGTGCAAACTGGTGGCATTGTAAGACAAAAAAATAAGAGGACTGGAGCAGTGAGTAGCCACATTAAAGGCTATATGAGGAAATGAATTGACAGAACTCTCGAAGAGCAGCAGTAGTCTATGGAAGCACTGGAGGGGGAAGAGCAACAAGGGAAGACAGAGGAGGAATATCTTATTACCTTGAATGAATTCAAATTTCCAGGGCCAAGAGTATTGAAGGAGCTGGCTGAAGAGCTCTCAGAACCACTATCCATTATTTTCTTGAAATCATGGGAAATGAGTGAGGTACCAGACAACTGAAGGAGGGCTACTGTTGTCCCTATCATCAAAAAGGGCAAAAAGGAGAATCAAAGAATAGTGAAGTTGGAAGGGGCCTATAAGGGAAACATGGGAACTACAGACCAGTCAGCCTAACATCAATCCCAGGGAAAATTGTGGAACAAATTAGTAAGCAATCACTATCCAAGCACTTAGAAAACAATGCAATAACTAGAAGTCAACATGGATTTGTCAAGAACAAATCCTGCCAGACTAATCTGATCTCAGTTTTTGATCAGGTCACCTCCCTGGTAGCATGCTGTAGACATAGTATATCTTGACTTCAGCAAAGCTTTGACCAAGTGCCCCATGATATTCTGATTACCTTGCTAACTAGGAGTGAGCTGGATAGAACAACTGTCAGGTGAATACATGATTGGCTACAGAATCATACTCAAGAGGGAGATGATTAATGGGTCCTTCTCTAACGGGGAAGAAGTAACAAGTGGGGTACCCTAGGGTTCAGTCTTGGGCCTTGTGCTCTTCAACATTTTTATTAATGTCCTGGATCAGGGGATACAGGGAATGCTAATCAAATTGTAAATGACACAAAATTGTGTGGACTAGCTAATACCCTGGAAGACAGAAACAAAATTCAAAATTATCTTGATAGGCTTGAGCACTGGGCTGAAAACAACAGAATGAAATTCAACAGAGATAAGTGTGAAGTACTGCACCTAGGAAAAAGAAATGAAGCACACAGTTACAAGATGGGAGATACCTGGCTCAGCAATACTACAAGCGAGAAGGATCTTGGAATCGCTGTAGCTCACAAGCTGAATATGAGCCAACAGTATAGTGTGGCTACAAAAAAGGCAAATGCTATTCTAGACTGCATTAACAAAAGTACAGTCTGCAAATCCCATGAGGTACTAGCTGCCCTCTATTCAGCACTGGTTCAGTGTAATCCTGAGTACTGTGTCCAGTTCTGGACAATGAAGTTCAAGAAGGATGCCAACAAATAGTCACCTTGAACAAGTTCAAATCTCCAGGGCCGGATGAACTGCATCCGAGAGGACTGAAGGAACTGGCTGAAGAACTCTCAGAACCGCTATCCATTATTTTCTTGAAATCATGGGAAACGGGTGAGGCGCCAGAGGATTGGAGGAGGGCTAATGTTGTCCCTATCTTCAAAAAGGACAAAAAAGAGGAACCTGAGAACTATAGGCCAGTCAGCCTGACATCAATTCCAAGCAAAATTCTGGAACAGATCGTAAAGTGGTTGCCAGGATCACTTCTCCCTAAAGAGATAATGATCTCGGGTGAGGAGTCAGTTTGGATGCAAAACCACCACTTTTATTATCTGAGGTAGGTCCTTTAGGCCTCAGAAGTGCTTAGTCCTTGGTCCTTGGACAGACTCGACCTTAAAAGAAACTCTTGCTTACTTTCAAAGCAATCAACCATTGACTGTGTGCTTCCTTAGACAGCACAACAGACTGTCCAGGTAGGACCTCTCTATTTTACAGTAGCAGTTAGTGACCTTCTCAAATCTCCACTGGATTTAGATGTAACCCTACTGTTCAAGAGACAAGTCCTTCGGTTAAGAATAACTGTTTTATTAAGAAAATTAAGTAGTTTCATTAGAATACAGTTGTAGCATTAAAAAACTTATAGCATTAAGCATATCTAGCAGTTACCATGATTAAATAAGCTTACTATTCCTAGGTAAAATAAGAACAACTAGAACTAAGATAAGTAATCATCTTTGCTCCCTCTACATATTAGCATCCAAAGCTGGGCTATTTCTCCCCCCTCTTCTCCTGCAAAAGACAAACCTCTCACATTCCACAACATCCACCATCAATCTGTCACATATATGAAACAACCATTTTTCTACATGTCTCTGGACCTCCTTCTTTCTGACACTTTCAAACTGTTCAACAATTAGGATTATAAGGGAGTAACACAGTTCACCGCCCATATTTCACATGAGATCTGCAGGTGGCTTATCTCATCCCAATTAGGAGGAATGAGGTGTTTGGTCTTCCCCTTGATCTTCTCAAACCTTGCCCCTTATCTTGGTGCCAGGCAGAGCAAACTTGGAACAACAGTATCCCATGAGAACATTCAGTGGCTTAAATCCAAACTACACAGAAAACCTAACAGACTCCATCTTTGTATGACTACAAGTCCCATTTACCTTCCAATTCCATTGTGCAAGCACCTAGAAAACAATGCAGTAATAACTAGAAGACAACACGGATTTGTCATGAAAAAATTCTGCCAAACTAATTTGATCTCGTTTTTTGATCAGGTCACCTCCCTGATAGACAGAGGGAATGCTGTAGACATAGTATATCTTGACTTCAGCAAAGCTTTTGACAAAGTGCCCCAAGATCTCCTGATTAGCAAGATAACTAGGTGTGGGCTGGATAGATCAAGTCTCAGGTGGATACACAATTGGCAATTGTACACAATTGTACACAGAATTGTACTCAGAGGGTGATGATTAATGGGTCCTTCTCTAACTGGGAGAAGGTAAGTAGTGGGGTACCCCCAAGGCTCAGTCTTGGGCCCGGTGCTCGTCAATATTTTTATTAATGACTTGGATAAGGGAGTGCAGAGAATGCTTGTCAAATTTGCAGATGATACCAAAGTGGGCAGAATAGCTAATACCCTAGAAGACAGAAACTAAATTCAAAATGACCTTGATAGGATGGAGCACTGGGCCAAAAGCAAAAGAATGAAATTCAACAGGGAGAAGCGCAAAGTACTGCACCTCGGAAAAAGAAACCAATTGCACAGTTACAAGATGGGGAATACCTGGCTCAGCAAAACTACGAGCGAGAAGGATCTTAGAATTATCATAGATCACAAGCTAAATATGAGCCAACAGTGTGATGTGGCTACAAAAAAGGCGAATGCTGTTTTAGGCTGCATTAATAGAAGTATACTTTCCAAATCCCATGAGGTGCTAGTCCCCCTCTATTCAGCACTGGTTAGGCCTCACCTTGAGGATTGTGTCCAGTTCTGGACACCACACTTCAAAAAGGATGCTAACAAATTGGAACAGGTTCAGAGGAGGGTGACAAGGAGCTGGAAACCAAGCCTTATGAGGAAAGGCTGAAAGAATTGGGCATGTTTGCCTTGAGAAAAGAAGACTGAGGGATGATATGATAGCACTTTTCAAATATTTGAAAGGCTGTCATACAGAGGAGGGGCAAGATCTGTTCTCCATCATCCCAGAGTGCAGGACATGCAACAATGGGCTCAAGTTAAAAGAAGCCAGATTTTGGTTGAATATCAGGAAAAACTTCCTAATTGTTAGGACAGTATGACAGTGGAACTAGTTACCTCGGGAGTTGGTGAGTGCTACAACACTGGAGGCTTTCAAGAAAAACTTAGATAATCACCTGGCAGATATGATTTGATTGTATTCCTGCATTGAGCAGGGGTTTGGACTTGATGGTCTTGTAGGCCCCTTCCAACTTCACTTTCACTTTTCTATGAAATTGGAACAAATTCAGAGGAGGGCAACAATTATGATCAGGGGACTGGAAACCAAGCCCTATGAGGCAAGACTGAAAGAACTCGGCATGTTTAGCCTTGAGAAAAGAAAACTGAAGGGAGATATGATAGCAGTTTTCAAATAATTAAAGGCTGTCATTCAGAGGATGATCGCAGAGTGCAGGACATGCAACAATGGGCTCAAGTTACGGGAAGCCAGATTTTGGTTAAAATATCAGTAAACATTTCCTAACTGTTGGAGCATTATGGCAACAGAATCAATTACCTCAAGTGGTGGTGAGTGTTCCAACACTGGAGGCATTCAAGAGAAATGTAGACAACTATTTGGCAGCTATCCTTTAGGGGATTGAACTTGATGGCTTTATAGGCCCCTTCCAACATTATTCTGTTATTCTATGATTTTGTGTCTCTAATGGTCCTCCCTTAGTTCCTCAAATCCACCACCTAGGAAGGACAGTGCAATAAGAGAAGAGGGAGGGTTCTATAAATTCACAGATATCCTCTCAAAGAACCATAGTTATAGTAAGAAACCTATCCTTCTTTGTTGTCTCCAAGAATGCACACAAATGGGTGAGGAGCAAGCTCACTTACCAGATGGTGGGAATTCACGGAAAAGCTGAAGCCAGGAGTCCTGCCAAGACTTTCTCTGTTGTCAGCTCTGTACTGTTTGACAAATGTGGATGGCTAGGCCCAAGTGGCAGCAGCATAAATATCCTGCAGCTGGATCCCTCTAAGGAAGGTCCTAGACTCAACAGCTTATGTTGAGTCTGCTTTTACCAGAGAAGGAAGGCACAGGTTCTTTCATCAACTGATAACAAAGGGTGATGTTATAGACCAGCCACTTTGCACTGAGAGGAGATTTGGTTGTCTGAAGCTCCGTCTTGATAGGAGACAAAGAGCCTAGAAGTCTTACAAAGAGGCTGAGTCTGAGAAACGTAGAAGGCTAAAGCCCTCTTGATGTCGAGGGAATGAAGGGATATCTCAAGAGGTATGGTTGGTGCTGGAAAAAACAGAGCAGATCATGGGCTGACTGATGTGAAAGTGAACTTTCAGAAGGAAGGAGCCACCACTTTCTCTTTGTAGAACTGCAGGAAAGGTCACAGCAGAAAGCTCACTAGCACATCTGACAGAAGTAATGGCCAGGAGGAAGACTGTCTTATAGGTAAGTAGCCGAAGAGGGGCAGTTGCCAGGAGCATGAGATAACGGAGAAGAGGGTAAGAGACCACTGAGGCATCCAGGAAAAGGTTGTGAAGGCCCTTGAGAAATCTTTTGAGTGTGTGGTCACGGAAAAAGTGAGAGGCAACGGATCCTGCAGATTGTCTGGAAGTTGAGTCATGAAGTCTCCAGGCCATGAGTTTCAGTGTTGGTAAGTCTGGGTGATAGATGGAGCCATTGTTCTGAGACAGCAGACTGGAAACAGTTGGAAGTTGGACATGAGCAATGCTCGCTTGAAGGAGTAGGGCAAACCATGCTTGATGAGGACAGGGCAATGAAGATCGTATTGGTGCCATTGCGAAGAAACTTGAACACCAATCTGTGGAGTAGGGGGATGGGTGGGAAGAGGTAGATTAGGGAATTTTTCCATCTGAGCATGAATACATCTCTGAGAGAGCCCTGATCCCTACCAGCCCTCAAGCAGAACCTTGGACATTTCGAATTGCAAGATGTGGCAAAAAGATCTATGTCTGGTTGAGACCACTGGGTGGAAAGGTTTTGGTAAATGTCTGTGGCAAGTTCCCACTTGTGGGTTTGCATATGGGAGCAACTCAAGGAGTCTGCTAGATAGTTCTTAATGCCAGAGAGATGAATGGCCATGGGGGCAATGCAGTTGTAGAGGCACCATTCCCAGAACAGGACTGTGATGTAGAGGAGTTGCAGTGAATGGGTGCCCTGTTGTTTGTTGATGTAGTACATGGTAGTCGTCTCGTCCATGACCACCTGTACTACATTGCCTTGCAAGAGGGGGTGAAATGCTTTGAAAACATTGAAGATAGCTAGGAGTTCTAGCTTGTTGATGTGTTTGTATTTGTCCCTGAGGGACCAACTATTCTGTACCTGGTGCCCCTTGCAGTGAGCTCCCCAACCCATGAAGCTGGAATCCATGGTGACCTGGAGTTTGGGGCACAGAGGTCTGAATGGACAGCCAAGGGCTGTGTTGTCTGATCATGTCCACCACTGGAGTTATAACTTAACTCTGGTGTGACAGTAAGAAGTTTGGTCTGAGAGTCATGAAGAGGATTCAACTGAGTCAGAAATCAAGACTGAAAAGATTGCATGTGAAGCCTTGCATGGGATATAGTTGATGTGGTGGAGGCCATCAGCCCTAGCAGCTTTTGGGCTACTATGCCATTACTTGAGCAAAGGATAGAAGTCCTTGACTAACTGAGAAATTTTGTGTTGTTTTTCCACAGGAAGAAATGCCTGCCCTCTGTGGGAGTCTAATATCACTCCTTTATACTGGATGCATTGAGTTGTTTGTTAAACAGACTTTTGGAAACTGACTTTGAAGACCGAGGCCCTCAAGAGTGCATATTTTGAAGGCAACATCGTTTTCTGCCATTTGATGGGAGGGGGTGACAAAGAGCCTGTCGTTGATGTAGGGATAAATGTTAACTCCCTGAAGACAGAGCTAAGCAGATAACAGGAGTCATGTAGGGTAGCATTTTGAACTGGAAGGCATGGTAACCTATGGCAAAACTGAGGAAACTGTGATATTCTGGCTGGATACTTATATGAAAGTAAGCCTCTCTGAGGTCCATCACTGAACAAATTGCCTCTTGGATAGTATAATATCAAAGGTTATCATGTAAATTTTTTTTGATGAAGATGTAGAAGTTGACATAGTGGAGGTCCAAGATGGGATGGAGCTCTCTGTCCTTTTTTAGCACAGTGGAATACCGAGAAAAGAACACATGATGGATGAGACAGTGAGGGACTGGTTTGATGGCATCTTTGTTGAGGAGTTCTGTAGCCTCCTGCAGAAGGACTGGTGATGGGTCAGTGGGTCTGAAGATACCCATGGGAGATAAGAAACAGGAATGTGATGGTGTAACTTTGTTGTATTATGGAAAGAACCCATCTGTCTGTGATGGATTGCCATTGGTGGAAATACTACTAAAGGGATGATACTGAGGGTATTGGACGGATGAGAGAGGGGGGCTCAGTTATTGACCAGTCAAAAATTCTGTTTAGGCTTCCTCTGCCAACGTTTTGTAGAACAGGGATGATAAAACTTGTAGTACTGAGTTGTGGAGATGTAAGAGGGCCATAAGGTAAAACATGCCCTGTCTTTTGGGGGTCTAGGATCCTGTCAAGGAGGCTGGTAAGGAGGCAGTCTTTTCCAGGAGTAGCGGAATTGGTGCTGGGCTGGTTGGTTACAGAAGCCCATCAGTTTAGCTGTGGGAAGATTTTGGAGCTCCTGAAGTGGTCTTGAGCAAATCCTAGTGGATTTATAGACCTGGTGGCTAGAAATTCTAACTCAGAGAGAGTTAGGAATTATTTGAAAAAGGTCAGGCACCCTGTCGGCTAACACAATTCTCTGAGGTATCGTTTCATGGTAAATGGTAGGAGAATGAGTCGAAAGCTGGTGGAAGAACAGGTTAATTAAGCAGTGTTCTCCTGAGCTAAATGTTTTGGGTAATGTAAGGAGACACTGGAAAAAGAAAACTTAAGCCAGCTTAGCAATTCTCTGAGGTAAAAGTCTGAGGTAAAAGTGGTAAGGGAATTGCTGAAAGGCTGACTGAGCTAACTACCATTAATGCAGTAAATTCCTGAGGAACATTTTTTGGTAAAGTGTTACTGTGAGAGCTTATCCTGGACACAGAAACAAGTGTTAGGATCAGTTTGAATATTTCCCGAGGTAAATGTTTTAAGGTAATAGTAAGGAAATACGAATACATGCCTCCCAAAAGGACAAAAAAGACTGAAATGGAAACCCAGATTCAGGAAGCAGCCCAAGCTGATTTTGAGAGAATGGATGGGGTTACAACCACAAGCCCTGCAGTTAGTAAGAGCCCACAGGATTTAGAGGTGTGGAAATTTGAAAAGAAATTGGAACAGGAGAGAGAAATAAGGTTAAAGGTGTTAGAGATCATCGTGTGTTCTGACCAATTATCTTCAATGAGCTACATTAAGTACCCTGTTTTCCCGAAAATAAGACCTAACCTGAAAATAAGTCCTAGCATGATTTTTCAGGATGCTCGTAATATAAGCCCTGCCCCAAAAATAAGCCCTAGTTAAGTGAAACCCCGCCCTCCACCATTGTGCAGCAACCAGAAGAAGATATGACTGTAAAACAAAACATCCCCTGAAAATAAGCCCTAATACGTTTTTTGGAGCAAAAATTAATATAAGACCCTGTCTTATTTTTGGGTAAACATGGTACAGAGTCAAAAACATGGAGTTAACTTGTAATAACTTTAGAAAAAAGGTTTATTAACTACAGACTTTAGTATTTCAGTAGCAAAGGTCAAAATATAGCATTTGAATGAAAAACAAAGAAGGCATTTTATCTTACATATTCCAGGTAAGTTTCTTTAGCTTTGAAGAACATTTCTAAACGGGGTAAATCAACCCCTAAAGCTGGATGGCATGGATGCAAGTGTGGATGGAGAGAGAGCAATCAGATAGCATATGCTCAGGCAATCTCCATCTTGGAAAAGGCCTTTCTTTAAGGAAGAAGGCACACAAGAGAGAGGAGCAGGAAGTGATCAATGCACAATAGTGTCCTAATAGCAGGGTAGAACTGGGTGATTGGCAGAATCACCCACTGCATACTGGGACACAATTGATCTGCATACTCCAACAAAAGGAAATGAAATTAAAGGAATTAGAAATAGAAAAGGAAAAAGAAACAGGAAGGCTAGAAATGAAAACAAAAAAATAAGGTTGAGAGAAAAAGAAATGGAATTTCAGTTAAGGATGACGGAATTGGAATAGCAGCCCTGTCCTCAAATAATAATACCTCAAATAATAATGCAAATAATTCTCCTCAGATTGACTTAAAGAGATTCCCTGGATATTAAAAGGGAGATAATCTTTCCTCACAAGCTTTGAGAGGACTTGTGTTGAATTTTGTACTAAGGATAGAGACAGAATGGGATAACTTAGATCACAAATTAGTGGTGGACTAGCAGAAATTTATGCGGAGATGAGAATAGAAGAAGCTCAGGATTATGAATTGTTTAAAACCAGAGTTAAAAAAAAAGATTTGCTCTAACAGCTGAACATCAAAGAAGGAAGCTAAAGAAAATTCAGAAAAAATCAAGAAACTTACAGACAGGATGGGTGCAGATTGGATTATTTATTAAACAATTGGACAGAAGGTTCAGGAGTGAAAAACTCCCCAAACTGCTGCTCAAGCTGCAGAAATGACTGACAGGCTAGTGATCCTGAGAGAATTTAGGCCTCCCCGGTTTAGTGAGAGGAAAACTGGGAAAAATAAATCAGAAGACAAGACCAAGGAAACCTCTGAAGGAGAGAAAGTGGGACCCAGAGAGAAATCACCTCAGTGCAATGAGGTAGGTACAAAACAGCTGGCTAAAGATAAAAGGGGGAAAAGTAAAAATTGCTGTGTCTGTCAAAAATCTGGACACATCAGTTATACCTGTTCAGAGAAAAATGGCACTCAGAAAAAGCTGTTTATTATGTTTCAAAATTTGAGCCTTCAGAAAGTAGCCAGATACAAAATGGTGAAGCTAGCAGGCAGGTTGCCATGGAAATAGGACTGAAAAGTGAGAGAGAAGCTAGGCAGGGGCCTGAAATAAAACACTGCCTACTTATTACAGCAGATCCAGAATTAGTACAGGAGTGTGGTCAAAGAATTAAGGTTGGAGACAAAGATCTCTGGGGTTCAAGGGACATATGTTCACAAGTTTGTGTGTGCCACCCTGATGTGACCCCAAAAGAAAACATATTACCTAACAAAACAATTTTACAGAAAGAATTAGGATCTCTACCATTTAGAGTGCTCCTGATTAGGCATCCTTCAGTCTCGAGAGACTATGGTAACGTGCTCTGAATGGAGGACTTGGAACAGCGTCTAGTGTGGCTGAGAAGGCCAATTCGAGAGTGACACACTGAAGATAAATACAGTCTGTCCCCTGTCCAGCTCCCTGATTTTGCTGGTTTTGGGACTGCCTCTTTGCCTCGGCCTGCTGGACAAGTGTCTCTTCAAAATGGGAGAGGCCATGATGCACCGCCTGCCTCCAGGCTGAATGCTCAGATGTCAAGGTTTCCCATCTGTTGAGGTCCATTCCTAAGGCCTTCAGATCCCGCTTGCAGATATCCTTGTATCACAGCTGTGATCTCCCTCTGGGGCGATTTCCCTGCACTAATTCTCCATACAGGAAATCTTTTGGAATCCGACCATCAGCCATTCTCACGACATGCCTGAGCCAACATAGACGTCGCTGTTTCAGTAATGTATACATGCTCAAAATTCTCCTGACTAGAGCTCCTGACTAGAGTGAATATTCAGTATAAGAACTGGTCAGGTCCTTGGATAGTTGCCATTATACAAAACATTCCAGCATTATGCTCGATAGGAGATGACCTGGCTAGACATGTGCAAAGTGTATATGTCACCACTCACACTCAGAACCCAGATGAGACTTTAATACAGTGGTGCCTCTCTAGACGATTGCCTCGCAGAACGAGGAATTCGCTAGACGATGGCTTTTTGCGATCGCTAATGCGCTTCGCAAAACGATTGTGTCCTATGGGCGATTTTCGCTAGACAACGAGTTTTCCCCATTGGAATGCATTGACTAGCGGTCAATAGCTGTCAGTGCGTTCCAATGGGGACCCGCGCTCGCTAGACGATGTTTCCCTATGGACGATCTTCGCAAGACGACGAGTTTTCCGTTGGAACGCATTGAAGAGATTTCAATGTATTCCAATGGGGAAACGCGCTTCGCTAGACGATGTTTTCGCAAGACAGCGATCTTCGCGGAACGGATTAACATCGTCTAGCGAGGCACCACTGTATAATCAAAAGGAGAAAATGAAGCAGAGCAGTATGGAGAGATCACTCTAGAGAATGCTGTGCCATTGTCAACTCAACCAGCAACAGAAAGCAGGTTGTATGCCTTTAAAAACTAAACCTCAACAGATATAGCAAAGGAACAGAAAGAAGATGAAAGTCTTAAGTCCCTGTTTGAGTTAGTGCGGCCGCATCCAGAAGAAATGACACCAGAAAACCCTATTTATTGGCATTCACAAACTACAACAGCACAAGCAAAATGGGAGAAGTAGAATTACACAAATTAGGAGTGAGAAGCAGGGGACAATTTCAAAATTGCAGATAAGAAACCTGCAACAGCAGCGGTCAAGGAATTACATTTGTCACTCATAAAAATAGAAAGAATTGACTCAGGAGAGTTGGAATAATAAGAAATCCAAGGTTCAAGAAAATTTTTTCGAAAGTAATAATGAGCAGGGCATTGAAACAGTATATGAAACAGAGTATCAGGAATCTCTAAACAAAAAAAGCAAAGTCTTTTTCACAGGGGATATTAAGAAGATGACCGGCATGGGTGGCTGAAGGAAAAATAGCCGCCCAGAGTAGTCGATTGACTAGATGGGCGGGGTATAAATGTAATAAATAAATAAATAAATAAATAAATAAATAAATAAATAAATAAATAAATAAATAAATAAATAAATAAATGAAAATATTAAAATGGGCTAACATAAAAGCTCTTCTTAGATGTGGGTTTATTAGGGAATGGAAATACTTGGGAAAATGATCCTGAGATGGAGAAATCCAACAGAAAGGGGGGAACATACAGGATTAAAGTTACTGCATAGGCAATTGAATTCAGCGTGGCAGAGCTTGTCCTTGATTATGGAATAAGCCCTAGGGAGATTCATATCTACCAAAGATTCCAGGGATATGTTAAGAGAGAAAAGTTTCTTTTCAAGAAGCCAAAACCAAGAAAAGGAATAAGAGTCACACAATAAATCGTATAACAGAGACCCAGAATGCGAATTTAATAAAAGACGGAGCCAGAATTTAAATGTTAGTAACCAGGCAGTTGTGGAAGGTAGGTGAATGCCCAATTCTAAAGAAATAGTAGAAAGCCAAATTAAATTGGGAACTCCTAATATTCTACGAAAAAACATTGCTGCAACTTGATCAATATCCGAGTTTACCGAGTGTATCCATAATAGGCACACCGTATAGCAAGTGAGAAAGAATCTTAGACTGAAAAATCTGAATGGCTGCTGGAATGTATTGGTTTCCAGAAGAATAATGAAACTTAGAAATAGCTTTTAATTGGGGGGAAATGGAAGAGATAACAGCTTTTTTGTGTGACGTCCAACTGAGTTTGTGATGAATAAGAAGACCCAAATATTTATAAGAGTGTACTTGATGATAGGAAGAAGATCCAATTGTCCAAGGGGTAGGGGACCAAGAACGGGAAAAAACCAAAATTTGCGTTTTACTAGGGTTAATGGACAGGTCATTGAGATCACAAAAATCCTGAAATTTAAGAAGAGTACGACGGAGGCCTGATCTGGTACGAGACATCAGCACAGTGTCATCGGCGTACAGGAGTATAGATAAGGGAGCACCGTTAAGGGCCAGAGCCGACTGATTGCAAGGGGAAAGAGGGAAGATCAGCTAAAAATAAATTAAATAATAGAGGGGCCAGAATGCAACCTTGACGGACACCTTTAAGAATTGGAATTTTTTCAGTAAGAGTGTTGGAATTAGATACGCGAACCTGGCAGGAATTATGGGAGTGTAATTGGCGAAGCAAAAATAACAGGCGTGAATCGATATCCCAATTGGAAAGTTTTTTTCATAGTAAATCTCTATTTACGGAATCAAATGCCCCTCGGTGGTCCACAAAGGCAACAAAAAGTTTGGTTTTGTTGTGGATTGCGTATTTTTCGGCAAGAAAAGTCAGCAGGAAAATATGATCCAGAGTGAACGCTCCGGCACGAAAGCCTATCTGTTCCTTTCCAGGAAGATCCTTGTCAGCAGCCCATGAGGAGAGTTTTTTCAAGAGATATTTAGAATATAGTTTTCCAATATTGGATAATAAACTTTGTTGTTGTTTGTTGTTTACTCGTTAAGTCGTGTCCGACTCTTCGTGACCCCATGGACCAGAGCACGCCAGGCCCTCCTGTCCTTCACTGCCTCCCGGAGTTGGGTCAAATTCGTGTTGGTAGCTTCAGTGACACTGTCCAACCATCTCGTCCTCTGTCGTCCCCTTCTCCTCTTGCCTTCACACTTTCCCAACATCAGGGTCTTTTCCAGGGAGTCTTCTCTTCTCATCAGATGGCCAAAGTATTGGAGCCTCAGCTTCAGGATCTGTCCTTCCAGTGAGCACTCAGGGTTGATTTCTTTCAAAATGGATAGGTTTGTTCTCTTTGCAGTCCAGGGGACTCTCAGGAGTCTCCTCCAGCACCAATAATAAACTTAAATAATAAAATAAATAATAAACTTATTGGGCGATAATTTGAGGGTTGAGAAGGATCATCTTTTTTATGAATAGGTATAAGAATGGATGATAGCCAGGAGTTTGGAAAACAGCCAGAGTGATTTATCAAAGTAAAAAGAGTAGCTAGAGGCTCTGCCCACCAGTGGGGGGTTTATGGTCAGGATCTCATTGAAAATGAGATCAGGGCCAGGAGCTTTACCTGGATTAAGTGAGATAATTAATTCAAGGATCTCTTCGGGGGTGACTGGGGGCCACTCAGGAAGGTCTTGTGATATGTTTACTGAAGAACAAGGAGTCAAGATGGAGAAAATGTTAGTAAAATAATCGATCCAGGTAACAGAGGAAATAGAATTGGATGGTTTAAAAGATGAAGAATTAGCTCGAGACACCAAAGACCAAAAAGACTTTTGGTTGTGTGATAAGATTGCTTGATGAAGTTGGGACCATTTTTGCTGGGCAAACCAATGTCTTTTCTCATCGAACAGGGCACGGCCTACCCTACACAAATGAAAATACGATTTTAAAAGTGATGAAGTGGGTTGTTGTCGAATTAATTGGAATAGAGTCCTAATTTGTTTTTTTAGGGACCAACAATCTGAGTCAAACCAAGAGTCAGAGCTATGGTTGTCCCTAGGTATTTGGGAGGGACAGGAGACACTTAGAAATTGAACTAAGTCAATAACAGAGTTATACGCAGAGATAGCTATATGGGGAGAAGAAGCTGAATTTAAATTATCAGAAAGAGACTTAGTCTCTGGTTGATGAATCCAAGAAGAAAAAACTTGAGCTGATATTAAAGAGCGTTTGAAAGGATAGAGAGATCTATGAGGGAAAGGTGAGGGATGAGCCTGAGGGAAAGGGAGGGAAAGAGATAGGAGAATAGGAAGGTGATCGCTCTCAGTACGGGCATCTACTAAAAAGTTGGTTACCTGAGGTAAGAGGTCCGGGGAAGCAAGAACGTAATCGATGACACTCAATCCTCTCACTGAAAAATGGGTGAATTCACCGGGGATGTCACTGCCCGAAGAACCGTTAAGGATAAATACATTCAAAGTAGTACACAGATCAATAAAAAATGGAGTATAGCTATTAAAGGAATGGTCCTTGGAAGTCCTTGAAGTAAGAAAACAAGGAGGAATCAGATCTTCTAAATTCCAATTCATGTACAGGGCTAAGGCAGAATTGGTTGAGCCTATTCTAGAATTTAAATCTCCTAAGATTAGTAAGGAAGACAGGGGTATAGTATTGGAATATTTCAACACCAAATTCTCAAGGTCCTCCCATAAAGCCTGAGGCGAAGGAGCTGCAGGTGGAATATAAACATTGAACAGCAAGATTTTGAGGTCATTTGCTTGGAGCAAAAAAGCTTGGGTATAAAGGGAATGAGAAGAAAGAGAAGAAACAGAAATAGGGACAGAAGCTTTAGCAAAACAGCAAAGTACAGCACATGGGCGACCCGCTTGGTTGAGCTTGAAAGCAGGTAAATGATAAGAGGTATAACCAGGGAAACTCGGAGAGGTTAGGGACCAGGTTTCTTGAAGGAGTATTATATCAAATGCTTTCAGATATTGTATAAGGTCTTTATCAGAAGCTTTCTTTGACCAACCTGAGATGTTCCAAGAGATCATTTTTAAGGGCAGGGCAGAATTTGAAAAAGAGGGACAGGGGTTAGTTAGTCAACAAGGGGGGTTAGATGTAATAGAACTGCTAGGTAAAGAAGGATAAGCATTAATATCAGAAGACAAAATAATAGGAGGGGAATTAGAGGCTGGGAGAGTTGCAGAGGATCTACAAGAAGAGGGTTTAGAAAGAGAAGAGGCAGGGGGGCAAGGGTCCTGGGAACAAGTCCCACTATTTGGAGAGACACGGGAACCTGTAAAGTCATAAATAAGTGGAGGAGGATATTGGGATTGGGCATCAATTAATAAGAAAGAATCAGCTCGAGAGCTTTTTTAACAATACAGAAAGGAGAGAGAGGGATTTGAGACGCAGATAGTGATAGGAGCAGAAGAAGAAACGGCAGGAGCGTTATCGGTGTTAGGAGGCAAAAGATTATTAAGTAGCTCATGATTCAATAAAATATTCGAAGTCGACGAGGACTTAACACATGTAGAATCATCTAGACCATTAGAGGGGTTTGACATCGGAATTTCCATGGAAGCAGTGTCCATCTTGACAGCCTGTAAGGAAGAAGGGAGGGAATGGGGCTTGGGATTAAACAGAGGACAATCCAAGGGGGGGGGGGGAAGGAGAGTGAGGTTGTTCCGGACAGGGAGGTTGCACAGTAGGACCGGCTCTTGGGTTTCTTTTGTAGATGTGTTCTTTCTTCACAGCAAGATGAGATATAACTAGATTCCCAAGCTCCACATGGGAAGAAATTGCTTTGCATTATGAAATCTGCAGCTACTGAAAAGCAAGAGAGAGAGTCTCAAAAGGAAAAAAAATACTATGCCACTTGCTGTGGTCAAAATGGCAGAGTCAACAGCTCCAGTGTCGACAAATCCTAAATTTATGTTGTCATTAGGGAAAACTCACACAAAGAGACCAATGGTGAAATTCCTGGAAGTTGTGCAAGAGAGTGCAAGATCAGAGAAGGTGGGAGATCCATCTCAGCATAGGAGATTCAAAATCCTGATCATCTGTCCTACTCTGAAACTGTCATTCCAAAGAAAACTACCTTGAAGAGACAAAAGAACTGTGTACATTTCAAGCTTTAGTTTGGTAGTGGGTTGAAGAAAGAACTTCAACAAGGTATTGATAAAGAAAAGTTCTTCAGAAAGAAGAGAGGGGGAATGACATTCTATGTATATATTATTCTGGTTGAAAACTGAGTAATTAATACTGGTTAATAAAAGCAAAATAATTTAATGGAAAACATATTAAGCGATCGTTAAGTGGTTGAGAATTGCATATAGATATGTTATATTGATATAAAATGATTTTATTAAACAAGGAAAAATGTGAAGATGGAAAAGGTAATATGATGTAATTCAAACGTAACTTAACATAATAACAGATGTTTTTATAAATGGGAAAACGTGTAATAAGTCATAGAATGTGAATCCTTAATGTAAAATGTGGGTAAGTATAAGTAAGTTAACATGTTCTGATTTATTTAATAGTTTAATAAGATAGGTGAAATGTGGGATAGAATTGTAAAAGACAAAAAGTATGTATAAAGTGCCATGTATGTATTATTGAAAGGTTTGTAAAATATATATCATATATGCGAGTTATAGTGCTATTATTTTCGTTTCCCTTCCTGTAGATGGAGAACTGTATTAAGTTCTCCACCCCAGCAAAGGAAAGTAAGGGGGGAGGTATGTGATGGGCAGCCTCACTCAGTGTCAGCAAGGAGAAGCTGATTGGCCAGGACTGAGCCAATCACAACCCGCCAGCTGGGTTCAAGGGAAGAAAAAAGGAGTCTGAGGAAGAGAGTTGGGAGTGGAGAGAGAATTAACAGTCAGAGAGGGCTGGAGGGAGGTTGATACATAGTTTACCAGCATAGTAGTGTGGGTTTCCAAAACAGAATTCGGTTGTATTAACAAAGAACTTGTTATAGCTGGAAAGTTTATTCTTTAAGACACAAGAAACTGCATGACTAAGAATTGTGCCACGTAACCACTGCACTTCATAAAATAGCATACACTATTGTTACTTTTACAATGTATAAAAAAATCAGTCTGGCTCTTATGTTTTGGGCTTAAGGATAGCCCAGCAAAGGGACTAGAGAGTTGGAAAAGTGATTAGCCAGGTGGGCTGATCACAGTAAGATCTCTATACCCCTCAAGATACATATAGAAGAACATCTGAGCAACCTGAGAAATAAAGGTTTGGGTAGCACTCCTGTTGTTCACTTTATGAAATTCAACCACTCAAAAAGAGACTTAAAATTTTGGGCTGTGGATGCAGTCCCTGAGAAATATGAGAAGTCCTTACTTAGAAAAGAAATATACTGGGTATTGAAACTCAGCACTGTAGTCCTTAGGGGCTTAATGAAAAAACAGACTTTTTGCATTTGCTGTAGTACTGCTCCCATTGTCTTGCAGACAGACAGATTTGGCGTTACCAAATCATCCTTGACCCAGCTGCTAGTTGCTAATAAGTACATATCATTCCTCCTGTAACTGTATAGTATTCAGAGCTGGTACGAAATGAGGTGATGAAGTTTCAATTCTAAAACAGTATGTATCATGTATGTTATCATAAATTCATATCAGCAGACTATTACTATTAGAAACATAAATATAATATTGTGAAGAAGCCACATGAAAAAACTGTATATTCATTGATACAACACTACCTGTATGAACACAAAAATGAGCATTAATTATAGAGAGTTATGTTTGTCGTGAGCTTGTTGTTTATAAATCATTTATTTCTGTTTTTATACAAAGCTCCTGAGGAGGGCTGTGTGCCAAAATGCTTTGAGCAATTTTAAATCAGAATAAAGATGATTCATGTTCTTCTACATCCTGAGACCTAGTCTCTTATTCTGATTTCAGGTTACTTGGTGCTCTGGAACTCTGCACCTTAAAGTGGGAGAAGTCAGCACAGCTGTAAAGGTCTATTAGCTCTATGCTCATTGGCTGAATTCCCCTGTGGCCAAACTAAGATCAAACAGCATTATCTTCAACCAAATCTATCAGCACATGATGTTCAATATCAGACAAACAATTTTGAAACTGCAAAAGAGAAGGAATGAATATTCAGAGAGTATAATATTTAATGTATTTGTTTTATTCATGATTAAAAACAATAAAAACTATCTGTTTTGTAAACAAACATCTGTAGGAAAAAGTATCTAAATATGCCAAATTTAAATGCTGCAAAACTCTACAAAGGAACAATTAAATTTTTTTAAAGCTGTATTTATAATGTCTTCTGGGAAAAAGTTGATATTTACACACCTATGATAAACAATTGAGGTCACAAAAATTATATGAACAGATAAGTATTCTGCACTCAGCTCTGGAAGGAGACAAAAATGTTTTTGAATGACTGGCTGAACTAAGTGTGAAGAGATGTGAGAAACCCCAAGGTGAGGATGCCAGAGACACAAAATGAAGCATCAAAGATGTTATCAAATTCACTCTTTTCAGAAAAGCAGATAGTGGGAGACGTCACTTCCGCCTGGACGAAATGTACAGCTAGGTTTTTGTCTCTCTGCCCTGCTGGATGTAATTAGGTTGCCAAATGCTTTCTTCCTTCTCGAAATGTGAGTAAACGTGCTTAAAATCCTTTTAGAAAAGTTCAAGCAAAGATAGAAGTACTTTTAAAATTCTAAAGGCTTCACTGCTTATCTGTGGAATGTGGAATGCACTTCCGTTTTCTCTCTGACGAATGCTAGCGAAAGCTGAGCTAATGAACTGTTAAAAACTTCTCTGTGCTATGAACCTTTCGTTCTGCTTATGAGAAGGAAAAAAAGATAAGAGTTGTAAAACCCCCGGTTGGTCTCGGGAGCCACCCGAGGCTAAGCCATTGGACCGTAGTCTTGAACGACTTAGACTAATAGAGGCAGTCCCCCCCCCCACTCCTAAGGAAGCTCCTATTGAAACTCCTATTGGAAAGGAGGGGGGGAGGAGAAACCTCTCTTAGCAGTTGTACAGAAGCAAAAATGGAAAAACAGATGGCTGAATTAACAGCTTGTGTGAAAGATTTAGCTAAAGATATACCACGCCAGATAGACAAAAAGTTGGAACAGGTGGATTTCAAAGTGGATTCCGTAATGAAGGAATGCCAGCAGATGGGGAAGGACATGAAAATGGTCCAGGGGGAAATACAGGGGATGAAGGCAAGCATGGTAAAAATGGAGGACAGAGTAAAACGAACGGAAGACTTATTAAAACAGAATGAAGGGAAGGCAAAGGCACAACAACAGAAGATGGACGATTTGCAAAAGAGAATGATTTATTTGGAAGATAGCTCAAGACGTAACAACATCAAAATAATGAACTTTGAGCTGCAAAAAGGAGCTGACTTCAAACAGGAAGTGGTGACCTGGATAAATTCTATTATGAACTCCCAGCATGTGTCTGAAGAGGATGTAGAGAGAATTCATTTTGTTGGGAACCCCAGAAATAAGAGGCCAAGACCTATAATATTGAAATTTTTCAATTATGTCAAAAAAGAGCAATTTCTCAAGGTCACTAAAGCAAAACCGGAACTATTAGTTTACAGGTCAAACTCCATACAGATCTATCAGGATTTAAGCAATGAATCAATCCAGTGGAGAAAAACGATGAAACCCATCACATCAATTCTAATCAAGAATAGATTGAGATACAACTGGGGCCATCCAGTTTTTTAAAAAATATGGAAAGATGGAGTCCTCTTCAGAATCTCTTCCTTTGAAGAAGGCAAGGACTTTTTAGTCGTGTGGGGCCTTTGGCAAGAATATCAAGATGATAGGTGCAAGCAAGTAGGCCAGCAAGGAGTAGAAATACGAGAGAGAAGATATCTGGGCTGAGAGGAACCATCTGATGCTTGAAGACCCCCCCTTTCCCCCCTGCCCCTTTGAGCATTTTCCTCCCCTCCCCCTTTTTTCTTCTTCTCTTCTTTTCCCCCTTCCCCTTTCTAGTTTCCTATACTGTCCCTCCCCCCTTTTTTTGTTTTGTTTTGGTTTTGTTTGTTTTGTTTCATTTTGTGGGGAGGGAGACGAAGCAGGATAGATTAAGGGATAAAGATGCTAAAAGGGTAACAAATAAGTAAAATGAAAGGGGGAAGGTATTAAGAAAAAAGTAAGGTAGAATAGGAGCAAGAATTTGGCTGGGGTTCAGACTGGTGGGGGTGGCGTCTCCCCCCTGGAGCTCGCGCCGAACCCTAGTGCGGCGCAGGGAAGTGGGGGGGGGGGAGGAAAAGAGGTTAATTGTAGGGTGGAGAGCTAGGGATAAGGGATTCGATGGTGTACTATGTAAATTTGGTTTTTTTTGCCTTTTTTTCTTTTGTGGGATGCACAACGGGACCAAAAAAAAGATGGGATATAGAATGGATATTGGGAAAAGCATAAGGGTGGCTACTTTAAATGTGAAAGGCCTAGGGTCTGTAACAAAGAGGAAAAGAATAGAAACATTATTGAAGAAGAATAAGGTGGACATTATTTACTTACAAGAGACTCATCAATCAAAGGATGGAGCTAATGAACTGAAATTAAAAAATATACACATTTATGAAAAAGGATTTCGGACTACCAAATCCAAAGATGTAGCAATATTGATCTCTAAACACTGAATTTGTGGTAAAAGAAGTAGTAAAAGATAGTAATGGTAGATATTTAATAATACAGGGACTAATGGGGAAGAAGATTATACATTAGTAAATGTTTATGCACCGAACATGAATTAAGGAGAATTTTATAAAATTGTTGTTAAAGAGATGGAGAAGGTTAGAAAGGGATATATTATTATGGCAGGAGATTTCAATATGGTTTTAGATAAGGTAAAGGATAAAACTGTATGTAAAAAAGATGAACTGAATAAAAGAAGTACCCTATTGAGTAAGATATTGAAAACTACGGATTTAAAAGATATATGGAGAGAATTGAAGGGAGATGAAAGAAGATTTATGTATTATTCCTCTGTACATAATAGTTATTCAATAATAGATTTTAAGCTTATATCTCAAAATTGAATTTCTAAAGTAGTAGATACAAATATTAATGTGATAATAATAACGGATCATGCGTTCATGACGATGGAGATGAAAGTTAAGAAAGATTATAGAGAAGCTAGAAGATGGAGAATAGATTCCAATATTTTTCAGTATACAGATGTAATGGATAGGGCTAAGAAAGAATGGATAGAAATATGGTCAATAAATGAAGCAGGTGGGAGTAAAATAGGAGTGTCATGGGACACCATTAAAGTGGTTATGAGAGGAATTGCCATAAGGGAATCATGCAGAATAAAAAAAATTGAGAGAAGAAAATATAAAAAAAATAGAAGAATCATTAGAAGATCTAGGAAGTAAATATTTTATAGATAGAGATAATAAGAAATTATTAGAGATTCAAGCTAAAAGGAGAGAGTTAAAAAGCAGAGTTAGAAAAAGTTCAGAGGGATTTGATATACTCGAAGAGGATTTTTTTTGAGTACAGCAATAAAAATTCAAAGCTTTTAGCTAGGGTAGCTCAAACTAAAATATTAAAAAATACAATTGGAGTGATTAAAGATAAATCAGGAAAGAATTGTAGCCTGATGAAGGAAAAACTAGTAATATTACAAGAATTTTACCAAAATTTATATAAAGGTAATAATATATCGAAAGAAGATACAGAAAATTATATTAAAGAAAATGTAAAGAGTAAACTATTAGAGAATGACAAAAGAGAATTAGAAAAAGAGATAAAGGATGAAGAGATTACAGAGGTTATTAACAAATTAAAAATGGTAAAACTGCAGGCTTTGATGGAATGGGATCAGAATATTACAAATGCTTTAAATCAATACTGATCCCCAAGTTGAAAATACTTTATAATGGAATATTGGAAGGAGAGAAAATACCAGATTCTTGGAAATATTCACTAACAACTCTTATTCCAAAACCCAATAAAGATCTGACACATCCAAGTTCGTATAGACCTATTTCACTATTAAATCAAGATGAAAAGATATTTACAGCAATTTTAGCAAATAGAATGAATACGTTTATTACAAAATACATTAAAGAGGATCAGAATGGGTTTTTAAAGGGATGACAAATGGCAAATTTAACTAGGAGGGTTCTGAATATTATATATAATATAGAAAAAGATAAGATAAAGGCAGGTATTTTATCGTTAGATTTTTTAAGGCATTTGATTGTGTAGAATGGCCAACATTAAAGATTCTTTTAAAGGGTTGGGGTTTCGGAAAGAAATATATGGGGGTAATAGATCAATTATATTTGGAGAACACTTCTGCAGTAATAGTTAATGATGGGACAACAGAACAGATAGCTCTAGGCCGAGGCACTAGACAAGGTTGCCCTCTTTCTCCAGTTCTGTTTTGTTTGATTATTGAAATGTTAGCAAATGCAATAAGGAATGAGGATTTAATTGATGGTATGGGTGAAAATAATAAAGTAAAGATTAACTTACTTGCTGATGATTCCCTTTTGACAGTGAAAAACCCATTAGAAAGTATGGATAGAATTAAAAATCATTTAGAAAAATTTGGAAAAATAACTGGATAACGTGTAAATTGGCAAAAATCAGAAATAATGTTGTTTAATCATAATAAACTAGAACAAGAAAAGTTTGTTGATAAATATGATTTTAGGATATGTAAATCTGTTAAATATTTAGGTATAGATTTAGTAAAAGATTCTCAGAAAATAAAGGAGCATAATTATTATAAATTAAAAAGAGATATTAAAAAGAAATTACAGGAATATTCTAACTTGAAACTTCCTTTGTTTGGAAGGATTGTGCTGATGAAAATGAAGATTTTACCAAAGACTAATTTTTTATTTAGGATGTTACCAGTACAGTTAACAGAAGATGATTTTAAATTTCGGCAAGGATTGATTAATAGATATTGTAATGAAGAGAAGAAAACCAGAATAAATAAAAGGTATTTGTATAAAACAGCAAAAAAAAGGAGGTATAGGTATACCAAATATAAAAAATTACTATATGGCCAATCAGCTGAGGTTTATTGGGAAAATTATATATAACCCAGAAAAGTTAATTTGGTGGAAAATGGAATCATCAGAATTACAGGTTGATATTGAAAACCATCTATTTGGTAAATTAAAAAACATAAAATAAGTGACATTAATAACCCTTTTAAAAAAACTACAGTGGTGCCTCGCAAGACGATTGCCTCGCCGGACAAAAAACTCGCTAGACGAATGGGTCCGGCAAGGACCCGCAACCGCGCGCGCTGGCTTCGGAGCCCTACAGAGGCTTTCCCTGCACCATCCAAGGACTCGCGGGGGTCCCTCCACGCGGCGATGGGCACTTGCAGAGGCTTGCCAAGCACCATTTTTGAAGTTCCCGCCCTTTTCCCCTGCCTTCGGCAAGCCTCCGAACGTAAAAAGGCTTTCTTTCTTTTTTTTTTCCTTTTTCCGTTCCGAGGCTTGCCGAAGGCAGGGGGAAAGGGCGCGATCTTCAAAAATGGTGCTTGGCAAGCCTCTGCAAGCGCCCATTGCCGCGTGGCGGGACCCCCGCGAGTCCTCGGATGGTGCAAGGGAAGCCCCAGGGGACCCCCAAAGCCGGCGATCGCGGCGAGGGGGGGCCCTGCGAGTCTTCCGATGGTGCAGGGGAAGCCTCCAAAGGACTCTGAAGCTGGCGATCGCAGTTGCGGAGGGCCCCCGCGAGTCCTGGGATGGTGCAAGGGAAGCCCCGGGGGACCCCCAAAGCCAGCGATCGTGGCGAGGGGACCCCCCCGCCAGTCCTCCGATGGTGCTTCCCCAGCTCCCTACCTGGTAAGTGACTTTTTTATTTAAAAAATCCCCATATGAACGCATTAATTAAATTTCAATGCATTCCTATGGGAAAACGCATTTCGCAAGACGAATTTTTCGCAAGACGGCATTGACCGCGGAACGAATTAAAGTCGTCTTGCGAGGCACCACTGTATGTTAAACGTGTGGTACAAGTATAAAAAGAATCTACGTCTGTCTAACTCCCCATTTGGATTAGTGACTGAAATAGAGAATTTTCCTGCCAATATGAAAGTTTATTTAGAATTATTTAAAGAAAAAAAGTGATTAGATTAAAAGATTGGTTGGATAAAATGAGATTGAAAGACCAAATGAAATAAATCCTTCAAAATAAGAATATATCATGGTTGAATTATATGCAGTTAGAAAGATGGACTAACGAATGGGTAAAGAAGTACAACAAAGGTAGAGAATATACAGAGTATGAACAATTTATATTATCATATGAAGATATTCAGATGACTGACTCAATGAAGGGTGTAGTGAGTAAAATTTATAGATTCCTGCTAGATTTAGAAGAAGAAGAGACTGAGAATGAAGGATTGAAGCTAGTGTGGGAACAAGACTTAGGAAAAAGAATAAATGGTGAAGAATGGATGAAGATGTGTAAAATGATAGTTTTACGATTTACAGTGGTACCTCGCAAGACGAATGCCTCGGGCAACGAAAAACTCGCAAGACGAAAGCGTCTTGCGAGTTTTTAGGTGCCCCGCAAGACGAAGATATTTTCTTCTTGCGAGGTACGTTTTCCCATAGGAATGCATTGAAATTTAATTAATGCGTTCCTATGGGCCAAAAAACTCTGAAAAAGTCACTTACCAGGTAGGGAGCTGGGGAAGCACCATCAGAGGACTGGCGGGGGTCCCCCGCAACCGCGATCACCACTTTCAGAGGTCCCCTGGCAGTCCTCCGATGGTGCTGGAGAAGTCTTCAGAGGCTTCTGAAGCCGGCGATCGCGGTTGCGGGGGACCCCCACCAGTCCTCCGATGGTGCTGGGAGGACTGGCGGGGGACCTCTGAAAGTGGCGCTGGCTCCCCGCCCCCCTCCCGCCTCTCAGCTGTTCGGCGCTGGGTCTCAGAGGCTTCCTGGGGCTTGCTCAGCACGGAAAAAGGCAGGGGGAAAGGGCAGGAAATTCAAAAATGGTGCTTTTCCCCTGCCTTTTTCCGTGCTGGGCAAGCCCCGGGAAGGCTTTGAGACCCAGCGCCGAACAGCTGAGAGGCGGGGGGGGGAGCCAGCGCCGCTTTCAGAGGTCCCCTGCCAGTCCTCCAATGGTGCTGAGAGGACTGGCGGGGGACCTCTGAAAGCGGCAGCGCCGAACAGCTGAGATCACCATTTTTGAATTTCCCACCCTTTTCCCCTGCCTTTTTCCATGCTGAGCAAGCCCCGGGAAGCCTCTGAGACCCAGCACCAAACAGCTGAGAGGTGGGGGGGGGAGCCAGCGCCACTTTCAGAGGTCCCCCGCCAGTCCTCCGATGGTGCTGGGAGGACTGGCGGGGGACCTCTGAAAGTGGCGCTGGCCACGGGGGGGTGGGCGTCCCTCCCCCACGGCAAGTGCCGCTTTCAGAGGCTTCCCGGGGCTTGCCCAGCATGGAAAAAAGGCAGGGGAAAAGGGGAAAAGCGCCCTTTTCCCCCTGCCTTTTTCCGTGCTGGGCAAGCCCCAGGAAGCCTCTGAGACCCAGCGCCGAACAGCTGAGAGGTGGGGGGGGGCGGGGAGCCAGCGCCGCTTTCAGAGGTCCCCCGCCAGTTTTTTCGCCCATAGGAACGCATTAATTAAATTTCAATGCATTCCTATGGGAAACCGCGCCTCGCAAGACAAAAATTTCGCAAGACGACATAACTCGCGGAACGAATTAATTTCGTCTTGCAAGGCATCACTGTATGTTGGTGAGAATAAAAGAATTTTTTTTCAAACTGGGTTTAAGATGGTATTTGACACCGATAAAATTGAATAAAATTAACGCTAATTATCTGAATGTCTGTTGGAAAGGTGAGAAGGAAATTGGTACATACTTTCATATGTGGTGGGAATGTGAAAAAGTACAAAGATTTTGGAAACTAATCCTTAAAGAATTAAATGATATATGTGAAAAAGATACAGAATTTAATCCTGAGATAGCTGTTATCAATATTTGAAAATGTGGAATATGATATGATGACTAGAGAGTTGATTACCAATTTATTAACAGCAGCCAGATTAATAATAGCTAGGAATTGGAAATCAAAACTTGAATTTCAAATGGAAGAATGGTATAATGAAATATGGAACATTGCTATAAATAAGTTAACTTGTAATTTAAAGTTTAAGAAAGGAGAGATAAATAATAATAATTTTTATGATATATGGGGCAGATTTCTTGAATATGTGCTAACAAGAGGAAAAGGGAAAGTTCCAAATCAAGAATGAAAGACAATGGAAGAAGAAGATTACTGCAAGAGGTCCCGATTAGGGTGGTGGGGAACACAGTTGATTTGTATTTTGGTTTATGTATTTTATGTTTTAGTTTATTTTAAAAAAAAAATAAAAAAAAATACAGAAAAGCAGATAGTGAATATGAACTTCAAAGTGCCCTTTGAAGATGGACTTGTGAAAACCACATCTGGTGCAACGAAATCAGGACAGCCTGAATCTCTTGATATGCAGATATACTCACCTCTACCTTTAGAGGCAGCTCAATTAATTGCCTAGAACAAAAGCCCCTTATGAAGTGGCTTTTGGCCAGGAAATTCCAGAAATTCACAAAGGGCTGAAAAGCTTAAGTACTGCAGCCAGAGAAAAACAAAGGAGTTACTGTAGTCATCTTTTATCTTATGGGAGATGGGGAAAGATGTAATCTCAAGGGATACAGATTCTCATGGAAGGGTTCTAAATAAATAGTCTGTTGAGGCTTAGCCAAGTCAAGGCAGTTAGGGAATTTAGATTAAGAATAGATGCATTTGTAGATTTGTCTTTTACTAACTTTGTACCTTGCCTAGGAGATGGGGAAGTAGTCCAAAAACGAAATCTCATTTAGGCCTCACCCTAAACATGCAGGGAGAGTAACCACTGCGTAACAAGGCAGTGCCTGGCCAGCACTCCCCCCCATGCCCCTCTAACTGCTCTTGGCTCATGATGAATGCCTCAAAATAGAGCTGTGGACATGAGGGCTCCCCCTGGGAACCCAACCTCAACCAAATCCAGCCCATGGCTGAGTGCTCTACCCATTGGCTTACAGGGCTAATTCTGGCCTGAACGTCTTCCCCTTCCCTTGGGACTGATGAACTCTAACCTATGAGCATATGGGATTGCCTCACTCAATCTATCTGAAATACAATACAAAAACATGACATGACATGAAAATTCTTTTTCATTCATTTTATATTCTACTTCTCCTCTAAATTGCTGAAGACAGCACCCATGATCCTCACAACAAGCCTGGTTATGTAGGGAGATCTCCCATTTACAATTGTAGGTGCAAGCTCATCTAGTACTCTTCATTGGAGAGATCCCCAATTCACAACTTTGGGGCCAAAATCAGCTAATGGTCTTCATAGTAACAAGAGAAATGTTACATCTAATGCCAGCAACTGAATCCATGGTAGAAGTGTAATGCCACCTCTGCTGAAAAAGTGTTTCTGTCTCCCGTCACTGCCTCAAAATGTAGATGTAGACTCCAGCTCCTTAGCATGCATAGTAGCAACTGCCATAATATAAAAGAAAGCAAAGCAAAACTAAACTAAATAAAATTAGCATAAAATGACATTTACTTTTTAGTTCATTTCATATTCCACTTTTCCTCAAAAGTTGCTAAAGCCTTTTAGAGTCCTCATAAGAAGACTATTGGATAGGCTACCTATAGACATCTTCCATTTACAATTTTGGGGGCAAAGTCATATAGTACTCCTCCAAGGACCAAGAAAATAAATGCTAAGCCCAAGGCCAGCCAGTGAATCAGTGGTAGAAGTATGAAACCACTTCTGTTAAAAAGAGGGTTCCATTCTCCTCTGCCCATGTTAAATGCATCACACTGCAGATGCACACTCCAGACCTCACCCTAGACACCCTTCTCCCACAAACCACTCCACAGAACACTCCAACCACTAGGTGACAGGGTAGTTTGATCAAAAGACTCCTGGACATCACCAGCAGGTACAGTGGCTGGCTTGCCACTACTTTGCCATATGCCTCTGCCATCCCAAAGCCAGATGATGGGTTTCAAGTTATTGTGTATGGATCTCCAGTGTCCTGAGCAGGAATGCCAAACAGCCTTTGGGATTCCATAGTGGCCTTGGCTGGCCTGTTCTTCTAGCTGTCCTCCTCATCTACCCTTGTAGAAAGGCACTGAATTTTCCGCCCTGCTACACTGGTATAATGGCAGAAATTTCAATAAAACAAACTAAAATAAAATAAAGGAAATGAAGTCATGTTTACTTTTTAGTTCATTTTATATTCCATTTTCCCTCCAAGCTGCGAAAGGAATCCTCACAGTAACCTTGTGAGGTAGAGAGATGAACAATTTTGGGGCAAAGTCATCTAGCAGAAACAGAATCCCTTTGCAAACATGAATCCCCAAAAGCCTGTCGGGCCAGGAAGGAGTTAAAAAGTTCTCATCCTGAGAGTCAGCTAACTGGATCCTGATTGACAGATTTTAAAGTTCAGATTGCCCCTGATGCGGCATCAATTCTCCCTTTGAAGACTTATGTAGGACACTGGTCTCAGAAATTCTGAGACATTGTTTGCTGAAAGTGCTAGGATAAAACACAACTGTTATGGACTTTTGTATTGTAGGGGGAAGTACTTTGCATATGCCTTAAAAATTGTATGATAATTCCTGGAAGATACATAGCAAAATGTCTCCCTTTCTGGAGTATTGTCACTCAATTACTTTTAAACAAATCCATTTTTTACTTCTTTCATAATAGCTGTGAACTTTAATTGACCTATAGTTTTTCCCCATTCACTAAGACACAGTGTATCCTTTCCTGAAGTACTTCCTGGCAAGTCTGTACCACAAATTCTCAGTGTTACAAGAAATTGCTATTTCTCCTATTTGAGAGGCTTTTTTTGAGGACCAATATTTCAGCTCCTACTACAGCCTTGATTTTTTCCTAATAAAGGAAGGTGTGTGGGCCAACAATTCTCTTTCAAGATAAGCAAGACTGATATTTTCAAGTTATGTGAACTATTTTAAATCTCGCATAGCTTGGGGTTGCCTATTTCTGCAGGATAGGGAAAGCAATTTTACTTTTAAAAAATCATAATGTGAAAACCTTTTGTCCAAATGTCCCCAAATTTGGTACAGAACAAGAGCAGTCTGTTACAAGTGTGTCAAATTTAGTTCTGATTCAAAGCCCAGTTTAAAAGTTACAAATTTTTGTTTGAGCTACCCCGATTTTTAGAATTGCCTTGTAGAATGTTGATTTGCTCTGCCACACAATATCATCATTGCACTCTCATGCAGCAATACTTACAGAATCACCTGTCTTGGCTGACACAAAATGGCTGCTAGAATGGTTTTCTTGGCAAAATCGAAGATGTTTATCAACTTTTACTGCACGCAGATGCTCTAAATCAACTTTAAAAAATTGGAGGGAAGAAAAGAAAAAAATCATGTCAGAATGCTTACTCAGAAATATTGAAATTTATTTTTCATGAATCATCAATGATAGGTCGTACTGTGACTGAATGTTAGTCATATCCAGCTCACTGCTGCTCTTTCCTTTCTTCTTTGGAAACAATGAAAGAGGAAAGAGAAGGAGAAAAACACAGGATGGAGTGGAAATGAAAGTGAAAGCAGTCAGAAAGGAAAACAATGCTAGACAATTGTCTGCAATGAATCAATTTCAGCAGATTTGGATTTTTCCATTCTTTCGTAACAAGTGGACCATAGCAGAAGAACACAGCAGAGCTGTCCTCCTTTGTGTCTGGTTTCCACAGAGAAAGAGGGGAGAAGGCACGGATCTATAGTAGTTAAAAGGGGGTGGGTGGGTCATGATTTGCAGACTTACATTAAAAAGTGAAAACCTCAAGGATTTATACAATACTACTGAGTAACTACCGTGTTTCCCCGAAAATAAGACAGCGTCTTATATTAGTTTTTGCTCCAAAAAAAGCATTAGGGCTTATTTTCAGGGAATTTTTTTTTTTCATGTACAACAATCTACATTTATTCAGATACAGTCATGTCATCTTTTTCTGGTTGCTGCACAATAGTGAAGGGCAGGGTTTCACTTAACTGGGGCTAATTTTGGGGATAGGGCTTATATTACGAGCATCCTGAAAAATCATACTAGGGCTTATTTTCAGCTTAGGTCTTATTTTCGGGGAAACAGGGTATTTTGCTTTTGTAATTAACATTATTCAAGCATCAAGTCTGGAAATAAGTGGCCAACAGGACCATACAACTCCCTACCCAATCTGGACATCAAGCAGTCTGCAAAGGAACTTGTTAGTTTAGCTTACAATGTTATTATAACTGGGAAACCTCCTTTACTGGAGTTCCTGATCACAAAAATGCTATAAGTGTACTGAGCTGAATGCACTTAAAGAGTATCTCTACAAATCTTTATAGTAAACAAGGAAAGCTGTGCCATGCTTTCAGGTGGATTGAGACATGGGGGCAGGGCTTATTTTCATTCTCCTGTCACCACTGTACACTTAGCCTGATACATTTTCAGGCTTAATGACTGATTAAGGCTGTTATGTTCAAGACCCAAGTAACACATAAGTTACTTGAATCTTGACCATACAGGTTTTGGGATTTGTGCTTCTGAAGCAGCAATCCTCGCCATGTTCCAATATAACAGCCTTTTAAATTGAGGAGATTTTCCAAAGTAATATGCCACATATAATACTTGCTATTCAAACAAAATCAATAAGTCTCATGCACACTTAAATGTAGATTTCAATCCTTGCCAAAACATTTGAAGATTTCTAACAAATAAATTAAAAACTCTAAATAAATTAAAAGACAAAAATATCAGACAAAAACCCCAAAAACAAAAGAGAGACAAAAATATAATGGCATTTTAGGGACTGACTGCTATTTTATTTACATTTTTCTCTCGTTTTTTTTGTTCTTTTTTGTTTGTTTGGTTTTTTTTTTTTGTCTGATATGTTTGCATAGACTAACCATCTATTTCTTTGAAAACTAGAATTATTAAGACAGAATGATTCAGCAAAGGCTCATCCAGCCAAGTATATGACTTTGCTTTACTTCTTTTCATAGATTCATAGAAAAGTGAAGTTGGAAGGGGCCTACAATGCCATTGAGTCCAACCCCCTGCTCAATGCAGGAATACAATCAAAGCCAGGTGATTATCCAAGTTTTTCTTGAAAGCCTCCAGTGTTGGAGCACTCACCAACTTCCGAGGTAACTAGTTCCACATTTTTCACACTCCTGTCCACAACTGCTAATGCTTCTTGTGGTTTCTACATCCAACCATGATTCTCCCATAATCCCTTCCTTTCTCGACTTTCCCTTTTATCCCCTCCTGATTCAGCCATAGCAGAATGAACAAACTGCTAACTACAAATCCTAATGTGCACACCACAAAGAGGGAGACTCAATTAGCTTTGGCTCAATAGGCTTGATCCTTTCATAAACAGAATGTTTACTATCCCACAAAACTGCACCAGAGCACAGACAGAGTTCTGACTCCTGTCCTCTGAAGATGCCAGCCACAGAGACTGGCGAAACATTAGGAAGAAAAACCTCAAGAACACGGCCAGACAGCCTGAAAAACCTACAACAACCATCGGATCCCGGCCGTGAAAGCCTTCGAGAATAGAATGGTTTCTGTTTTTTCCTGGCCAAGTGGGGGTGGGAGGAAGAGAATTCATTACACTTGGCTCCTTTCTCAGGCATGCAGTGTGGGACAAGAGAGGGCTGCAAGAGCAAAACTCTCCTGGCAGCAGAAATAATGGCTGTACTTACTGTTTTCTTCCATTAAAATCAAACATGCCTTTTATTTTCAAGTTTAAATTTGTTTTACTTTGCTTTAATTTTTAATTATACAAAAGACATATAAAAGAGGAAAAAACCTAAAAATACCCTTAAAATTAAGAATATATTTAAAATTAAACAGTAATAAACCTTTTTTAAAAAGTAGTTTAATACAACTACATGATTCATAAATTACAATGTCAGTATTTTTGCACTACTCTCAGCTATACAAACATTTGTAGCTTCTTTAAGCATGTACAGTGGACCCTCGACTTATGGAATTAATCCGTATTGGAACGGTGGCCGCAGGTCGAAAAGTCTGTAGGTCGAGGGTCCATTTCCCATAGGAATGCATTGAAAACCCATTAATCCATAACCGGCCGAAGAAAAAATACCCCCCCACACACACACAAAAAAAAATACAGTCACCAGGTACAGTAGACCCAGCCCCGCTCCTCACAGTCCCTTGGTAGCCCCGGAACAACCGGACTCTGTGTGAGCAGAGCGCCGAACAGCTGAGAGGCGGCAACCAGCAGACAGGCGGCAGCCATTTTGGAGAGGCGGCAGCCATTTTGAGAGGCAACCACATGGCTGCTGCCTCTCAAAATGGCTGCCGCCTCTCCAAAATGGCTGCCGCCCCTCTGCTGGTTCCCGACTCTCAGCTGTTTGGCGCTCTGCTCACACAGAGTCTGGCTGTTCCCGGGCCACCAAGGGACTGTGAGGAGCAGGGCTGGGTCTGACCTGGTAAGTGACTATATTTTCTTTTTTTGGTGGGGGGTATTTTTTCTTCGGCTGGTTCCCCGCCTCCCCTTTCCAGTCTGTAGGTTGATTCTCCGGCCGCAAGTCGAAGTGAAATTTTGCGGCCGGAGAAGTCTGTAACTCGAAAAGTACGCAAGTGGAGCCATCTGTAAGTCGAAGGTCCACTGTATAAGGAGACATCTTATACCTCATTGTGTGAATGATTCTCCATCTTCCTTGCTGTTTCAGTGTGGCTCTGCCTCTTTTCCCACAAGCCATGATTCAACTACTGTATGGGCCAGGGAGCCGACTATTAGAAACTGTATAGCAGTCACTCAGTGATGTTCCAACCACTGCTGGATGCTCCTGTTAAATGTCCTGTTAAACATGTATGTGTGTATTTGGTGGTGGGGTTCATCCCACTAGTGTCATATTGGATTTCCATCTATACATTTGTCTGCTTATTGACATAAATTTATTATTCAATTCTTAAAAAAAAAATTCAGTTTATGAATGTGGGTTATTGTGCATCTCTAGCCATGATTGAAAAACCCAGGAAACAGCTCAGTAATGCTGCACAATATTGTGCCCGCATTGCCAGCAGGAAAAAAGATGCCAAGCTTTACATGGCAAATGGAAGCCTGAATGTTGCCAACAACAATGGCAGCAGTCAAGATGGTCTACAGCAGTGGTTCTTAACCTTGGGTAACCCAGGTGTTCTTGGACTGCAAATCCCAGAAGCCCCAACCAGCATAGCTGGTGGTGAAGGCTTCTGGGAATTGCAGTCCAAGAAAACCTGGGTTACCCAAGGTTAAGAACCACTGGTCTACAGGATATCCTCTTCTGTTCACTATCATTCATTCCATAGTGCAAAAGCACTCTCTGGGTGGTTCACAACATAATTATGCAAAGAACACTTTGTCTCCCAGTGAGTTGAGCATTTTACTTACCTAATGATGGACGGCTGAGTCAACCTTGAGCTGGCTACCTGAATCCATCAGGATTGAACTCAGGTCATGAGCAGTTTTCATAGGGCAAGTATATGTTTTCCATACTGATCCACTGTTCCATGTCCCACAACTCATAACACAATAGTAGTTCTTTATTTTCTTATTTATTCCATTTGCCAGCCCTCTGACATTTCCTGCTCTCAACAACAATCATGCCTGCATAAAAATATACACTTTTGCCTTTGTTTGGCACACAGTTCTCCTCATGATCTATGTGCTCCTGCTTGAATATCTTCAAGATAGGACCTGAGTGAGAGAGGGCGGAGCAACAGTAGCGAGAGCAGAGGGAAAACCTCTGCGGAAAACCTCTGTAATCTCTGGTTTGCAGACCCCCAGAAATGAAAGGGGGGCAAGGTCTTGCAGGAGAGTAAGCCTTGTTACGTAGGAGGGCTGGGGGACCCCGAATTTCAGACAGCAATCTGATTTTTCATGAGAGCCTCCTTCTTCAAGCACAAGAACTGGAAGACGCCATGCTGGCAAGGTAGCTGCAAACTTCGTCACGAAGGGGTGTTTTTATAGATCTGATCTCTTGGACTCCTTGACTGTGAGTAACTGATCTTTGATCTTCGATTAGCAGCGCAGACGGATCTTGCTTTAACTGTTTTTCTTCTGAGCTATAGTGTTTAACAAGCAGCCGGTTGTTGAAGAATAGCTGGGAACCACCATAGAGCGGCAGAGAAGCTTTGCTGGCAATAAACTAATAAATCAATAAAGTAATGAAGTAATAAAGGGTACTCAAAGGAAAGGCGGCAACTGAACTGATTCTACTTAATGAGTACTGGAGAGCTCTATTTACTAAAGTGTTACAGACATTCTGCATTTTGCATTCAAGTCCTAGATGATTTTTAAATCTGCGTCACACAGCAAAGAAACGAAACTTAGTTGGCGAAAAGAATAATTTCTTCACTCTAGCCTTCCCATGACTCTGACCACAACAAACGATGGCAAGTTCTTAAAGAAATGGGAGTGCCTGACCACCTTATCTATCTCCTGAGAAATCTATATGTGGGACAGGAAGCAACAGTTAGAACTGGATATGGAACAACTGATTGGTTCAAAATTGGGAAAGGAGTACAACAAGGCTGTATATTGTCCCCCTGCTTATTTAACTTATATGCAGAATACATCATGCGAAAGGCTGGACTGGATGAATCCCAAACCAGAATTAAGATTGCCGGAAGAATATCAACAACCTCAGATATGCAGATGATACCACTCTGATGGGAGAAAGTGAGGAGGAATTAAAGAACCTCTTAATGAGGGTGAAAGAGGAGAGCACAAAAAATGGTCTGAAGCTCAACATCCAAAAAACTAAGATCGTGGCCACTGGTCCCATCACCTCCTGGCAAATAGGTGGGGAAGATATGGAGGCAGTGTCAGATTTTACTTTCTTGGGCTCCATGATCACTGCAGATGGTGACAGCAGCCATGAAATTAAAAGACGCCTGCTTCTTGGGAGGAAAGCGATGACAAACCTAGACAGCATCTTAAAAAGCAGAGACATCACCTTGCCGACAATGATCCGCATAGTCAAAGCTATGGTTTTTCCAGTAGCAATGTATGGAAGTGAAAGCTGGACCATAAAAAAGGCTGACCGCCGAAGAATTGATGCTTTTGAATTGTGGTGCTGGATGAGACTCCTGAGAGTCTCCTGGACTGCAAGGAGAACAAACCTATCCATTTTGAAGGAAATCAACCCTGAGTGCTCACTGGAAGGACAGATCCTGAAGCTGAGGCTCCAATACTTTGGCCATCTCATGAGAAGAGAAGACTCCCTGGAAAAGACCCTGATGTTGAGAAAGTGTGAGGGCAAGAGGAGAAGGGAACGACAGAGGACGAGAAGGTTGGACAGTGTCATCAAAGCTACCAACATGAATTTGTCCAAACTCCGGGAGGCAGTAGAAGACAGGAGGGCCTGGCGTGCTCTGGTCCATGGGGTCACGAAGAGTCGGACACGACTTAACGACTAAACAACAACAATAACAAACAGACTGGGTACTAGATATACCAGAAAAAATAGATTGCCGAGAGAAGTGAATATTAAATTTCTGAAAACAACAATAAAAGATAAATTACTGAAAATGAGTAGAGATAACAAGTTAAAAATCAAAGGAGCAGAGATCAGAGTGCTAAAACATGTACCCTGGGCTATGCGGCAAAAAAGACAATAATATGTATTTCTGACCAAGGTACTGATACAAAGGGGTATTATCTTTACCTGGCTTACTCCAAAGGGGGTATACATAAATTGGGATTCCAAGAGGTATAGCCTAAACAGTATAATGAAGGCTAAAGCATTCCTGAAAGAGATGAGAGACAAACTCCAGTTAAGTGATGAAGAATTACGAATTTTAGAAGAAGACATGGAGGAGGAAGAAAGTGAGGAGGAGGAAACTGGACAAGCAAGATTGGAAGAAATCTACTTCTCCGATGACAACAAGATGTAAACAGAAAGCAAGACAAAAAGCTGGTAGTAAGCACCCACAAGATGTCTAATCAAACTAGGATTATATCAGTAAATGTGAATGGACTTAATTCCCCCCAGAAACGGAAGTTAATATTCAGTAAATTGAGCAAGGTTAAAGCAGGAATAACTTGCATTCAAGAGACACATATTGAAGATGAGACACCTGTTAGAAAATTCAAAATTAGGTATAGTCTTTATAGCACCTGATCAACAAAAGAAAAGAGGAGTAGCCACTTATATAAAAAAAGGAGCTGGACCCAAAATTGATATATGCATCTAAAGATGGATGAATCCTTATGGTCAGAGTACAAAAAGCAGGGGGGGAAATATTGATTATAGACATTTATGCCTCAAATGAAAATCAAGGAAAATTTTATGAAGAACTTAAAAAGGAGTTGATTTTAAGAATGGAAGAGAAAATCTGTATAATTGGAGATTTTAATGCGGTAATTGATAAACAAAAAGACACCTCAAGGATTGACGGGAAAAAAGGGGGGAGAAAAGAAATTTAATTCCGAAGAAATTTTTGGAAATGGCAGAAGAGCTAAAATTAATTGACATATGGAGAACTAGATTCCCCCCCCCCAAAAAAAAGGATTTTACCTTCTATTCAAACAGACATAAATCTTGGTCCAGAACAGACAATTGTTGGATATCTGCAGACTTAAGTCAACAAGTGGAATATATTGAGATCCTCCCAAATACCTATGCAGACCATAATCCGGTCTGGATGACTCTGGGTTATCAACAAAGAAGAGGAACATGGAGATTAAATACGTCTATACTGAAGAATGAGGAAAGCTTGAAGAAAATAAAAAAACTGGAATTCTTCTTCAAAATAAATAAGCCTCAAGATACTGGAATTGCTAATGTTTGGGACAAGGGGAAAGCTTATTTTAGAGGTCTAGCAATTGATTTAACAACGCGAAAGAAAAAAGGAAATAAATAAACAATATCAAAGTTTATTAAAGGCACTCAAAGAAGGGGAAAAGGCTTCTAAGAAAAATCCGACAACACAAAAACTTAAGATTAACATATTACAGCATAAAATTAACTTGCTTGACTAGGAAGAGATGGCAAAGAAAATAAAATTTGCAAGACAGAACTTCTTTGAAAATGCAAATAAACCGGGAAGATAGCTAGCATATAGGATTAAAAAAGAAAGAGAAAATGAAATGATTAATTCACTTTTAGACAAGGGAAGGAAACCTTCAAATAGGAAAAAAAATTAAAGAAATAGCTATGAAATTTTATGATTTTTCTTATCTATATAAGAAAAAAGAAATATCTTTGCAACAACAAGAAAAATTTTTTTGAAGGAATTCTACCCTGGAAATTCTCGGAGCAACAGTTAAAATATTTGAACAATCCTATAGCAATGAATGAAATAATGGAAGCCTGGAAAAAAACAGAAAAATAGTAAGACACCGAGGCCAGATGGGCTGCCAGCAGAATATTATGAAGCCTTACAGGAAGAATTGATGCCACATTTCAAAAAATTAAGACAGGTGGAAAAATTCCTGAATCATGGAAAGAAGCCAAGATATCCTTAATACACAAAACATGAACAGAAAGGAATCAAATTAAGTATTACAGGCCAATATCTCTTTTAAACGTGGATTATAAGATATTTGCTTTGATTTTAGCCAATAGACTGAAAAAGGCTTTAACCCTGATGGTGCATAAAGATTAGACTGGCTTTCTTCCCAAAAGGAAATTTGGAACAAATATAAGAACAGTAATAGATATATTGGAATATTATGAAGCACATCCAGAAAAACAAATGATGCTGATCTTTTTAGATGCAGAGAAGGCCTTTGATAATGTGAACTGGAAAATCCCACTTCTGCAGTCCTTCTCCACCCATTGTCATGGGTCATTAACAGTGGTCTTTCTGGACAATGGAACAGTCTGAGACCCAGAGCCAAGAGAAGAACCTGGTCATTCATTACATGGTGGATGTGTCTGAAAAGCTCAAAAGGATTGTTGGTAAACACCACATACCCATGCACTTCAAACCCACAAACACACTAAGGCAGAGACTCATCCACCCAAAAGACCTGACACCAAAACACAACAGGAGCAATATGGTATATGCAGTCCAATGCAATGAGGAGTGTTTGGAGCTCTACACTGGAGAAACCAAACAGCCACTAAACAGGAGAATGGCCCAGCACAGGAGGGGCAACGACTCAGGACCACAATCAGTAGTGTTCCTTCATTTGAAGGACAGAGGACACTCATTTGATGACCAAGATGTACTCTTATATTGGTACGTGGCTAGTTTCCTTCTGGACACTTGCATAATACCTTTTGATTTTTTCAGCACCTGTAATTCAAGTATAGACTTCAATGATACCAATATAAGATGTATTTTTTCATATTTTTATTTAATTTTTTAAAATAAGAAACAATATACAGAACCATAAAAAGGTTATAAACCATCAAACCCTACATAGTAAGCATATCAAATGGTATTAGTAGTTAACATAACACATCTTTCCATAAATCAGCATGAGTGTCTGGAAGGTTGCTAAGAGAATCATGATTATCACAATACTGAATGAAAGGAAGCCAGGTTTTATAAAACAAGTCTATACTGGATTTCTGAAACCTCAGTTGTGAGTGGGCAGTGAGTTTTTTCATCAAAACTAATTTCAATACCCTATGTTCCCAAGCATTCACTGAAATTTCTACAGCTGTCTTCCAACATTGAGCTGCTCCACACAGAAAAGTAATTAGTTCTTTATGATGTAGTAGTGCTTTGGAACCTAAGAATAAATTCATTAAGTCCAACACTGGACTTATAACTATACTTTGTGATGTTAGATTTCTAATTTTTTGAACACCTTGATCCAGAAATTATATATTGTAAGGCAATGCCACCAGGAATGAAAGTAAGTACCAATTTCTTTGCAGCCTCTCCAACAATTCAGGTCCACATTTTTGTTTATATGATTCAATTTTAATGGAGTATAATATTATCAGTATGCCACTTTGAGGCAATGCTCTCTTACCATAGTTGAGACTGATTTAAAAGATTACCTACTCCACCTTTTCCAGTCTTCATCTCTCATAGTAAATCCAAAGTATACAGTATCTCCCAGATTTCTTTGAGCCCACTTGTATTACTGTATAGAGCAGGGGTCTCAAACTCAATTTACCTGGGGGCCGCTGGAGGCAGAGTCTGGGTGAGGCTGGGCCGCATCAGATTTTCCACAAGAAAAGCTTTGTTAAAAAAATTCCAATCTTCTCAAATCTCTTTATTTTTTAACACAAAATAAGATGAAAAAATAAATAAACAAATTAAGAATTAATAAGAAAATAAATAAATAAATCAGTAAATAATAATAATAATAATAATAATAATAATAATAATAATAATAATAATAATAATAATAATATTTCTTTAGTGAGCGACTATATGTGGTTTCTTCAGTCTTCTATATCTGTTGTATTCAGATTCAAATGTCTGCATTAACAGTTCTTTAACCTTTAATCTTCTTCTAAACATGAATTGTCCTGAACATGAATGGAACATTGAAGAACATGAACTGTTCTTCTGAACATTGCTTCTCTTGCCTACTCCTTGCTGCTAGAGACCTGGCAGCGCTTCCTCTTGCATAGCCGAGCCACATTTGGCTTGAGAGAGGAAGCAGTTGAGACCCTCAGTATGGCTTGAAGATGATCATCAGTCAGTCTGGACCTGTACTTGGACTTATTGAAGTTCAAGGTGGAGAAGAGCTTTTCGCACAAGTATGTGCTCCCAAAAAGGCAAATGGTCCGCTTGAACATTCGGGAAAGCTCAGGGAAGCTGGGGGTCAATTCTCTCAAAAATTGCCCAAGCTTGTCTGCTTTTCCACTCACCTCCCTGAACTTCGCTTTGAGTTCAGAGTTGCACTGCAGGTCAATGAGCTCCATTTGAAGCACAGGAGGGGCATCTTGCACATGAAAGGAGAAGGGGTCCACAAAAATTTGAATGTGGCTCTGTGCGTCCAGAAGGTGGGGCCTCTCCCTGCCCGGCAGTCCTCTCCCTCAGGGGTTTGGCACCACCGGGGCTTCTGCTTTTAGGTAACTCTCCCCCCCCCCCGCTCTTTGCGGGTCACCTAGTGAGGCTGCTGCTGCTGTCGCCTCGTCCTCTCTGCGCTTCTCCTTCCCCCCCGCCTGGCGCTCCTCCACTCCCTGTGCACACACACACCCCTAGCAGCTGCATGCACCCCTTCTGCAAGGCTGGCCCCATCAGCAGAGTAATCTCTCCCCCCTACCCAAGGGCTAATGGGGCTTCCTGGGGCTTCTTGACTCCCACTCTGGCAAGATGCCGTGGTCTTGCCCAGTGTGGCTCAGGGAGACCGGGGGGGGAGGGGAGTGCGCGCGAGAAGGCTGTTCTCTCGGCAGCACCCCCTCCCGCGGCACGTCTGGGCAGGGAGCGGAGGAGCGCCAGGCGGGGGGAAGGAGAAGCGCAGAGAGGACGAGGCGACAGCAGCAGCAGCCTCGCCAGGTGACCCGCGAAGAGCGGGGGGGAGAGAGAGAGACCTAAAAGCAGAAGCCCCGGTGGCGCCAAACCCCTGAGGGAGAAGACTGCCGGGCAGATAGAGGGCTCCCCTTCTGGATGCGTGGGCGCTTCGGGGGGGCAGGCGGGACCCAGCCCCTACGAGGCGGGGAGGAAGCCCCACGCTTGCCAAGTAGGTGCCACCGCCGCTGCTCCCGCTCCTTAAACTTTCATATTAAGGCGGGGGCCACAAACTATTGTCCCGCGGGCCGCAATTGGCCCCCGGGCCGCATGTTTGAGACCCCTGGTATAGAGTATTAATAAAGACTGTGCAGCTCTTAGCATTCAGACAGACCCTTATGCTCCTCATTAGCCAATATTATGTTTTCCATTGGTGTTAGAGACTTACCAATTACTTCTCTAAACTCTGGTAAATGTGTAAAATTAATTACTTGATGCAGTTAGAACCATGAAGTTTTTATATCACCAAGTTGTGTCAAGAGTTGGGTCATTGATTTTGTTATATTGCCTGAAAAGAGGTCACGGAGGCAGAATAAGCCACTTCCAGTTCATAAATTATGCCCATTTATCACTGTTACAGAATAGGAGGTGACTTAAGGTGTAAGGGATGAATTGGATGGTAATAATTTTGTCTTCCATACATCCCAATTCAGTATTAATGCTTTCAGAAATGGACTTTCTATGTATAATTGAATATTTTTATTTCTAAGCAAAAATGGAATTCCGGGTAGTTTTTCCAAGGCTTCTAATGACAATGCTATACATTTTTTTATCCTGATTGATCAATCTAAGAACTTGTCTAAAATGATATGCTATATAATAACAACACAAGTTATTCCTAGCTCTCCTTCTTTATTTCTCTTATATAGTATTGTATTTGACATCCTCAATATCTTCCCTGCAAGTATAAACTTTTCTTTTTTTGTTTTGTTTTGTTAAAAATATAAACATTTTATTAGTTTTCTATTACCATTACATTTGATTCGTGCTTAATAAACATTGTGTTACATGGGTTTTGCTTATAATTATCTGTTATTCTGTCCTGGTGCCTTAATCCCTTCTCCGTTCTTCTGGCAATTTATAGAACAAATTCCACGTTTTAAAGTATTCTGAATCTTCTTTCTCCTTCATCCTCTGTGTAAGTCTGTCCATTTCTGCGCACTTTAAAATCTTCTTGGTTAACTTTTCTTCTGTTGGTACTTCATTTTTCCAGTATTGTGCGAATATAATCCTAGCTGCTGTCAAAACGTGCAGTGTTAGATATACATTTTGTCTATCGAAGTCCTCTGGTAAAATACCTAATAAGAACAATTCTGGTTTAAAGTGTATATGTTTTTTAAGCATTTTAACCAGCCATGTGTGTATTTTGGTCCAATTTTTTTTAACTTTTTCACAAGTCCACCATACATGATAATAGGTACCCACTTTTTGATCACATTTCCAACGTTTACTAGACATATTAGTAAACATTTTTGCTAATCTAGCAGGTGGTAAATGCCATCTGTAGAACATTTTATATAGATACTCTTTATACGATGTCACCATTGTTATTTTACGATTTCTGTTCCACAGTTTCTGCGACTTCTCTAGCTCAATATTGTACCCAAAATTTTTAGCCCACAGTACCATTGTTTCTTTCACCTATTCATCTTCCATTTTCCAATTTAGAAGTTTATATAATTTCTTAATTAACTTATCATCTGATGCTAGCAATATTTGGTCAAGCATTGATTGTTCTTTATAAAAGCCATACATTTTTACATCTTTTCCATACCTAGTTTGAATTTGCATTAAGGGCTACCATGATATGCCTATACCCTGGTCTATAAGATCTTGTTTCGGTTTTATTTCCCTTCTGAATCTAAAATATCCTTATAACATAGGTCTTCTCAAAATTCAAGAGATTTGGGTGGATAAATGCTTCCACAAGTGAAAGCCACCTTGGTATTTTTGTATACTTTTTTATCTTTTCCCATGTTATTAATAGAGAGTTTCTGATACAATGATTTTGAAAATATCTATGGCTTTTTGCTTTCTCATACCATAAAAAGGCATGCCAGCCCAATTGTAAGTCATGTCCTTCCAAGTAAAGCAGACTTTTATTCCTCAATGTGATCCATTCTTTAAGCCACGTTAAAATACATGCTTGATAGTATAATTCCCAGTCTGGTAATCCAAAGGCTCCTTTTTCTTTAGATTCTTGTAGCATTTTCAGTTTAATTCTAGCTTTCTTCCCTTGCCAAATGAACTTTGAACTAAACTTATTTAAGTCCTCAAAGTATTTCTTTTCTATTTTAATTGGCACTGTTTGAAACAAAAAGAGTAATTTTGGTAGAATATGCATTTTAATTGTCGCAATCCTTCCTAGCATTAATAGTTGCAGGTTTTTCCATTTTTCCAAGTCCATTTTTATTTGTTTAAATAGTTTTATGTAGTTGTCTTCCTTAATGTTTGCACATCTTGCAGTTAGGTATATTCCCAAATATTTGACCTTTTTGGCTGTTTGTAAGTTTGACAACTGTGATAGTTGGCTTTTTTGATTGGCTGTTAGATTTTTTTACTATAACTTTCATTTTTTCCTTGTTTATTTTCAATCCTGCTACTTCCCCAAATTCCTCAATTTTTCCTAATTTCGGCACTGTTTCCAATGGATCTTCTAATATGAATACCAAATCATCTGTGAATGCTTGTAGCTTGCAGCTCTCACCTTTTATTTTTGCTCCTTTAATTTCCAGATGTTGCCTCACTTTTCTGTTAAGCACTTCTAGAGTCAATATCAACAACAAGGGGGGGGGGGGAAGGACATCCTTGTATTGTGCCTTTTTTAATATTGATATAATCGGTCCGTTCACCGTTTACAATTATTTTTGCTGTTTGTTTCTTGTAGATTTATTATTTTCTCTCCAAACTCAATTGAACTTAATTTCTGTGTCATGAATTGCGAACTGATGTTGTCAAATGCTTTTTGGACATCTACGAATAATAGTGCCATTTGCTTCCCTGCTTTCGCTTCATAATATTCCAGTATATCCAAAACTATCCTTAGTTGTCTTTTTGGTAAGAACCCATTTTGATCTGGATGAATAAATTCCATCAAAAATTTTTTAAGTCTCTGCCATAATTGCTGCAAAAATTTTATAATCTGCATTTAGTAGTGATATTGGTCTATAGTTTTTTATTTGTGTCAGATCTGTATCTTCTTTTGGTATTAATGTGATGCTTCCCTCTAACCATGTTTTTGGTATTTTAGCTTCTGTTAATACTTCATTGCAGACTTCTTTCATTGGTAGGCAAAGTATGTCATGGAAGTATTTATAGAATTCTGCTGGTAGTCCATCTGGTCCTGGAATTTTAATCATTTTTTTGTTTTTTGATGGCTTCTGTCAGTCCCATCATTGTTATTTCCCCATTTAGTAAGTTTTTAATGTTTTGTGGTAGTTTTGGTAATTTTGCTTATTGTGTAGTTTTTTCCAGAGGGTTTTTTTTTTGCATCATATAACTTTTCATAGAATTCTTTAATTATTTTTCTAATTGTCTCATTGTGAAATTGTAGATCTCTTTTTTCATCTTGTAGTTTATTAATCTTTTTTTTTTTTTTTTTTGGCTTCTCATTTTTCTTTGTTTCTATTTCCACCTCTTGTATTCCTGTCCTCAATTCCGGGGATATCCAAATCATATCAATTCTAGACCAGGACTTGTGTCTATTTGAATGAAAAGTAAATTGTGAATTTTTTATGTTTCTCTCCCTCCATAAGTCCTGTAATCCCAATTCTTCTGTCATCTGAAAGAAAATTTTGGGGAGTTTCTTTCTTCCCTTTCCCCCTTTTTTTGCCACTTCTATAGTCCAATCTTTCATCTACTATTGCATTAAAATCTCCTAATAAACAGGTAGTTTGATATTCCATTTCCAGCACTATATTGTATAGTTTTTTTTGTAGAATTTTTCTTGTTTGCTATTAGGTGCATAAATTGCTACCATCAAGATCTCTCTTTTTGTTTATTGTTACTACTACCATTAGTATTCTTCCTTCTTGGTCTGAGTAAATATGTTTAGAGTCCAATGTTTCTTTAACATATAAAGCTACCCCTCTTTTCTTTCGTTGTGCTGCTGAATGGTAAAGTTTCCCAATCTTTGGGTATTCCAAGTATTTGTGATGCTGTTTTTTAATATGGGTTTCTTGGAGGCAGACTATATCCATTTTTGTTTTTTGTAATCGTAAAAATGTTTTTTTTCCCTTTTCCCTGAGGAGTTTAGACCGTTAATGTTCACCGAGAAAATTCCAATTTCTTTCTCCATCTTCTTTATTTATATTAGGGTTTATTGTCCTAGTGTTTCTCTTTTCTCTCTGCACTTTAGCCGATTCTTGTAGTGCCTCTTCCTTTCCTTCTTCTCCTTTGCTTTGTGTAGGAGCTCTTTCTGGTATTGCTGTATCTTGTTCTCTGCATTTTCCTCTGTCTTGTTCTGGATATTGCGATTCTTCTTCCCACAGACTTGCATGTCTATCACAGAACTCTCTTGCCTTATAAACAGAATCCAATCTGTATCTTCTTGAGTTCCAATTAATCAAAATCCCTTCGGGTACTAGCCATCTGAAATTCATTCCTTTTCCATTTAGTTTCGTAATTAAAAATTGATATTATTTTATCACCTCTTATCCTCCACAATATCTGTTTTAGGACTGCAATCTCCTTTTGTCTATATTCTAGTCGGTCTTCTCTGGTTCTTCTCAATACTTAATCTCTTGTTCTCCTTTTCACAAATCTTACACAAACCTCTCTGGGGATTTTATTTTTCTTGCATAGCTTGAGCTCACTCTGTATGCTTGATCTATTTCCATTTCCATGGCTTCTTTTTCTATCCCCAGTAGATCTGCCAATATAGTTGTAATTAAATCTGATAAGTCTTCCTCCTTATTTTCCGGTATATTTTGGCATCTCAGAATATTTGAGGCTCTTTCCATCTCGATAATTGTGATTGAATCATCTAAATTTTTTTTAGTTTGACACAATCTTTGGTTTTCTTCTCTGAGTTCATCCTATTTCTTCTGGAATTGGCCTGCATTATCTTCTAGTTTCAGAATTCTTTATGGTCTTTTGTTGAATATCTTGTAGTTGTGTATTCATCTTAAAAATATGTACATTCATCTTGTTGATTTTTCCTTCCATTTTCTGTGGATTATGTTTGGTTTCTTCATGGTTTCTTCTTGTCCCTTCTTGGTGTGATTTTGTCTCCTGTTTGTGTGATATAACTGTTTCTTGTATCATCTGGAGAGTTGCCTGAAGATCTTTTTGAATTTTTTCTTGTTGTAACATTGTATCAATTGTTCTTTGTTTTGTTGGGCTGGAGGCTCTGGATGGGGGCACAGAGGGAGGTGGTTTTTCTGGTGTTTTTTTTTTTTTGGGACGTTTTAGAAATATTTGGCAGGCTCATCCTGGATTTCTTTGCCTAGTTATTCAGATAGTATCCAAAATTATATTTGCCCAACCATCATTCTCCCCGTCTAATAGTTATACTTACTACATCAGTAGTACAGTATGATATATTACCACCAACCCCCCATATCTTTCTTTAGTCTATCAGTTCCCTGTATTGATCTGAGGGGGGGAGTAGAGGGGGGAGAGAAAAATAAAGGAAAAACAAAATAAAGGAAAAACAAAATAAAAAGAGAAGAGACAAGTAACAAATAGGGAAAAAAAACTAAGAGAGTCAATTCCAATTTTAGTTCTATCCAGTTCAGTCAATATTGGTCAATCTAGTTCAATTGATGATTGTATCCACATGACCGGATGGTCTATAGATTTTAGTTCTTATAAATCCACATTAACCAGTTAGCCATTCCAGGGTTAAATTGTCTGTAATCCAACCAAACCGCAGATCTCAAAATAAGGCAACCCAGTCTTCAAGTGTTGAAAATGTTCCAAGGTCACTTCTCGAGATACCAGCTGCTCTTATCTGGGCTCTCTGCCAGTCCACCACTTAGTCACAGCAAAATTCCAGTGTTTTCTTCTCCATATGCTTAACAACAATTCCTTTAACTGGTAATGTCCAATTTTACAAATTAAAAGCCAAAAAGACAAGGAACTTTAACTTCTCTCCTTCACTAAGGTATTTTCTTTTAAGTGTCTAGTTAATATCCAGTTAATGTTCATGGGATTGCTTCCCTTTTCATCTTCTTACACCCCCTTTGGAGACAGCAAACTGCTCCTTTTGTTCTGCCGCCGCTTTCCTTTCCCTGGTGGGGGGAAGAATTGGAGCTCTTTCTTCTTTTTAAGGGGCTATCTTATCCAGGGATGGTAATGAGGCTAATATAATTAGAAGGTACCCAGATAATAACACAATGTTAAACAATTGCTTGTTATTGCTTGCTTTTCCTGGCTGCTGACAACTTGGCAAGCTGCTCTTCAGCAGCTTGTTTTCCTCCTGCTGGTTTTGGGGAGTTCCCTAGATCAAACGGGGGTAACCGATGTTTCCCCGTGATCAACAGGTATCTTCCCCTCACCTGCCACCTCTCTGGGGTGGCTTGAACCCCTAGGTTCAAGCCACCCCTGATCGAAATTCAGCCTCAAGAGATGGAGCGCCATCTCCTGCTGCTGTCTTGTTGCGACGTCAAACTGGCCTCCCAACATCAAACCAGCCTCCCAATGTCAAACCAGCCTCCTGCAAGTATAAACTTTTCAATTACTTGTTGCCATTTTTTCAGGAGATCCTTTAGTAATTCAAGTGGAATTTACAAAACAGATAAAATTTTGGTAGGACTACTATTTTAATGGAAGAGGTTCTCCCCAGTCATGTCAGTTTTAGCTTCTTCTAATCGTGTATTAGACCATGTATCTGGTGAATCATAGCTTTATAGTTCAGGAAATTTGTTTCATTTGGGGGTGATATTATCACCTCTAAATATTTTATAGATTTTTTTGTAACAGGAATATTGGTTAATGTCTGTAAGGACTCTCTCTCTCTGGGGCAGAAATACTGAGCCATAGTATTTTAGATTCTCTTTTTTAAAAATTAATCCTTAAACTGGATTAAGACTGGGTTCCAAAATAATATTCAATATTCTTGGAATCTCTAGAAAAGAATGAGAAACCAATACTGCTACATCATCTGCAAAAAGGTGTAAAAGGCATCTGTGACTGTTAATTTGTATCCCAGTTAAAAAAGGCTCCTGTCTTAATAAAGTAGCTAATGGCTATAGAATAAGAGGAAATTGTGGGGGTGATAATGGGCAACCTAATTAAAATGGGAGAATTTATTCCATTAGTTCTAATTATTGCTGTGTGATTAGAATAAATAATTCTCAAAGAAGAAAGAAAATATGGAACTTTTTCATTATCTCCCCTACTTTTAAGAGGAACTCCCATTCCACCTTGTCAAATGCTTTTTTAGTGTCAAATGATGTTACAATGTAATTTTTGTAATGCTTTGTTTTTAGAACTATGATGTACCACATTAAAAAAATCTCCATATAGAGTCTGAAATTTATTGTTTACTTATAAATCCAATAAATCTATTCCATGATGGTGACAATGAGCCCTCATTCAACATGTAATTAAAATACTTAATTATAAAGATTTAATAATGGTCTTTCCAATTGATCCAGACATGTTTTATAAAAGTCACCACAAAATCCATCAATCTCAGGAGCTTTGCCAGGTTCTAGCTTCTTGATAGTTTTTCTTAATTTATCTATTGTAATTGGACTATTTAAGGGGGCTCTATGATTATCAGTTAATTTGCAGATGTTAGACTTCTGCAGCAACTGATGAATTATAATACTATCTGGATTATTAGAAGAGCAACATTTGGCAAAGAAATTAACAAAGGTATCATTCATTTTACCTATTTGATACGTTAAATCACCTGATTTTCTTCTAATAGATGAAATTTTATTTTTTATTTTCCTTTTTCAAATATAGTGTGCTAATAATTTAGAGTTTTCATTACTAAATTCGTTGTACCTTTGATTGGTAAACTGCACATCCCTATAAATCTGGCTAATCTCTAGAGTCTGAAGTCCTGCTTTTTTCTCATTAAAATTTCTTAATGTAACCCCATTGTTACACCCCACTGTAACCCCACATCTGGGGTTCTGTAACCTCTGGTTACTAAAGTGCATTTTTTCCATAGGGCTGTTTAAGTCTCCTCCTATAATTACTTCCACTCCCTAAAGGTTTCCAATAAGATTAATATTTCCTTCAGGAAGGGTGATTGGTTGATATTTGGGCTATATATGGATCCAAGAGTGATCTTTATTCCTCCTTCTGTGGTGCTTTTAGCAAAAGTAAAATGCCCTTTAGGGTCTTTATGTTCTTCCAGTGGGTCAAAAGATGTATGGGCTGATATAGCAATAAGGACTCCTCTTGACTTACTTGAGCCTGGGGCCAAAAGTACTGTGGTGAATTTGTTTCATGCAAACATTGCAGGTGTATGTCCATTAATGTGTGTCTCTTGCAAAAATTAGATATCCGGGTCTTCTTACTCTAGTATTCTCCTTATCTTTTGTCTTTTAATAGGATTGCCCGGGCCATTTACATTAAATGATGGGGCATTTTCCTGGTGAATATAGAGGTTTACAGTTATATTTGTCTTCACTTTCATTGCTAAATGGAAATTCAATTCCTAATTTTTGTAAGGCAACTGAATACGTTCTAATGGTTCTAAGACATTCCTTGAATTCTCACTGTCTTCTTTTTTGGCCCTGTCACAAATTTCTTTCTAGCTTGTTTCTTCTGTAGGATTCTCTGCTGTTTCATGACAATCTTCTCTGTTGGTCCTTGTTATAACTCCTTTGGTATTGAGTAAGGCTCTTTCTGTCTCAGTGTCTAATTTATAACTCACTGTTGGATAGACTTTTGGGGCTGTATAGTGTTATACATCTTCTATGGTTTTAAATATCCTTGAGCTTGAATTGGTTGTAAGTTTTGTATCAATGAATTTTGTATTGGTAAGATGTCAGAGGTCGTATTATTAGCAAGAAGTTAACAGGTTCAGGCACACATAGATTATATAGCGATTCCTTTAATTTCTTCAAAACAGATGTAGTTATCGATCTGTTCTTCCCTATATGGAGCTTTGAGAGGGTTAAGTGGTTGTGTCCAGTGTGATAAAGCTGAATCATTTAGTGTTCCTTCGGTAACCTGTCAACCTGTTCCTTTTTTATAGGAAAAATAAGATTGTGCTCCTGATTATGTTTTTGGGAGCTGTACATTCAAGGCCAGAGGGAGCAGCTGTGTCTTCATTTTTATCAAACAGAACCTGCTGCACTGGTTCATCTAAAAAGACTCTATTCACTGAAATTGCAAAACAGTCCAAGAATTTCCACATTTTGAGCAGTATTAGGAGAATAGTGGCATTTTTTGGCTATCTTCCATCTTTTTTTCTTGTTGGAATTGTTTGTAGTTCTAAAAAACATTTAGAATTTCCTGTTTTAGAAACTCCCACCTTTCTTGAACTTTTTTTTAGGCTTCTAAGAAGGGTAGGAGTTTCTGGAAATTCTAAATGCACAACTACAGAGATGTACAGATGACAGGTTATTTCACTCTTCTGAATTGCAATTTTAGAAAATGAAAGTAAAGCTGTACTCCAAGCAATTGGAAGGAACCTCATGAGAAGAAAAAATGTGAACTTAGTGAAATATGGTCTGTTGCAAACAATGTGTGCATCTTTGTAATTTTTTTCCTTAGGAGATACAAATGCTGTGCTGTTGAATCTGTGATAGACAAGTGTGAAGATCTTCAACAACGGGAACAGTATGAAAATTTACTCTGGATTCTATATGGAGACTACTGTTCAGTTTGTTGTTGTTTTCTCTTCTTTTTCTTCCATTCCATCTGTCACTAATAGAAAAGAGAATATCCTACTGTAACACCTATGAACTATTTGGATTGGCCCACAAGTTGAGGAAATCTGAGGAAGCGAGGAAGGGACTGTGATTAAAGATTTGAGTTGAGAAAGAGAGAGAAGGCTGGAGAGGCAGGAACTGCTGTTCTCCTGAAGGAAGATAAGGACCTTACCACCTTGCTTTAGGTAGTAAAGTTTCAATACGTCTATGCAGGAGGGACACCAAAAGAGTGAATACATGTAGAGCGCGCACACACAGACACACACATAATCTGAGTGAAGATAGATAGATAGATAGATAGATAGATAGATAGATAGATAGATAGATAGATAGATAGATAGATAGATAGATAGATAGATAGATAGATAGATGAAGAAAAACATTTTTGTGAAGTTTGTGTTTGCAATACTCATTTAAAAATATATATACACAGTCTCATAGAACCAGAGCATGTTACACTAACATGCACTCCTAATTTCACTGTGTTACCAAGAGGGCAATGAGAGTGAAAGAAAGAAATAATAACAGCTAGATTAAAGACAGAATTGGTAGACTTTCTCCCCTTTTTCATTTCTGTATGAACAAAAGGAAAAACGCAAATTTCTTGACAAAAATACAAGCGGGGGGGAGGATAGGAACATAACGGGTGAAGAAGAGAATTGTTTGTCTTTTATTACTTGAATCATTTAAAGACCTTGCAGTAGTTGAATGAAAAAGATAGGTGAAAGAAGTTATTTTAAAAATCTTGCAAAGAAAAAAGGAAAGAAAGATATTCCTATGGCCAAGCTGGTAAAATGTGGAGTACATGATGCTACTGTTGGGATAGATTCATAGCTGTTTGACAGTTCAGACTTAAGGAGTGCTAACCAATGGGTCCTCAACATCTTGGAAAGAAATGAATAGTGGGGAGTCACAGGTTTCATCTTATTATTAACAAGATCAATATCCTTATAATTCATCCAAACAGGACTACTTCTATAATAGATGTCATGATCCACATCACTAGGACAACTGCTGTTCCTACCAGCCTAGATCCCAATCCTGATTTTAATCCAGATTAGATACTCTTGTAGTTGCTATTCACCTCATTAATCACTCACAAGATAGCAATATTGGCATCCTCCTCATTATTCTAACCACAGGGGATCTCCTTCTCAGCAGAATGCAGAATAATGTAAAAGTCAACATCTTCAACACCTACCACTTAACTTTTACGATGTAAACCAGTAGGGGCTATAATGCAAGGTCTGACCAAATAATACAAAATCATAGAATCACAGAATAATGAAAGGGGCCTATAAGGCCATCAATTCCAGCCCCCTGCTCAATGAAGGAATCCAAATCAAAGTATATCTGACAGATGATTGTCTAACTTGCTCTTCAATGCCTCCAGAGTTGGAGCACTCAAGTAACTGGTTCCACTGTGATACTACTCTAACAGTTAGGAAGGTTTCCATGATATTCAGTTGAAAACTGCATTCCTGTAACTTGAACCCATTATTAAAAGTTCTGAACTCTGGGATGATCGAGAACAGATCCTGCCTCTCCTCTGTATGGCAATCTTTCAAGTATTTAAAAAAAGCTATCATATATCCCCTCAGTCTTATTTTCCCGTGGCTAAACATGTCCAGTTCTTTCAGTCTTTCTTCACAGGACTTTGTTTCCAGTCCCCTGATTGTCCTTGTTGCCCTCTTCTGAACTTGTTTGTCAGCATCCATCTTAAAACACGATGTCCTGAACTGGACACAGTATTCAAGATGACGCCTAACTAGTATTTAAGGGGGTTCATAAGGTTTGGAGACTATACTTCTGTTCATGAAGCCTAAAATAGTATTAGCCTTTTTCGTAGTCACATCACACTGTTGGCTCATATTCAGTTTGTGATCTACAACAACTTCAAGATCCTTCTTGCTTGCAGTATTGCTGAGCTAGGTATCCCCCATCTTGTAACTGTGTTTGGTTTCAAGACAAAGCAGTGGAGAACAATGCTGAGGAAAGTAAAAAAAATAGTGCAGGAAGCACCATGGTAAGGTGTCACAGTTAGGAGCAAAAGAAGGAGGAACTACAAAACCGCTTTCACATTCTTGAAGGGGATTCCACCAGACATGAGAAGGGCTGAAGCTCAGCAAAACACGGTCACTCAACCCACACCCTACAAAAAGAAAAAGAGTAGTTGTAGTAGGAGACCCCTACTGCAGAGGATTAAAACTGAAATATGTCGAGATGATCTATGGACCCGCCAGACATGCTGTCTCCCTGGAGGATAGATTAGGGATGTGATGGAATGATAGCCGTTACTCATAAAACCCACAGATGTATATCCCTTTTTTCTCATCCACGTGGGAACAAATGACACAGCCAAGAGGAGCTATGAAGAAATCATGTCAGATTTTGAAGCTCTTGGAAGGAAACTCAATGCCTTTGGGGCCCAGATAATCTTCCTGTCACTCTACCAGTACTCAGAAAAGGAATAGAAAGGGAAAGGAAAATACTTCGGGTGAATGACTGGCTACAAGGATGTGAGGGATTTGATGTTTGGAACTACGGGCTAAGCCTTCTGGAAGATGGATTGCTGGCAAGTGATGGTTTGCACTTCACAAAAACTGGGAAGAATGAAGAACTTCATCAGCAGGGCTTTGAACTGAATTGCAAGGGGAAGGGAGACACACGCTCAGAGGTAAAGACATATGAAGGCTTTACTTCTGAGCTGAGAGGAGCAGACTGAGCACCTGTAATGGGGGCCAATAATAATCTTCCAAAAAATGTAGGAAATAAAGCAGACCTCAAATCACACAATCTCTGATGTGTATACACAAATACCAGGACTAAAGGAAACAAACAAGAAGAACTGAAAATCATAGTTCAGGAGCGTAAATATGACTTGATAGGGTTAACTGAAACTTGGTGAGATGATTCTCACAACTGGAATACAGCAACTGAAGGATATAAATTGTTCAAAAAGAACAGAAAGAATAGAAAGGGAGTTGGAGTTGCAGTATATGTAAAAAAATACACATTCCTGCACAGAAATACAGGAGGAGGGGATTGGCTGTCCTATTGAGACTGGATCAATGTAGTTGAGGCAAAAAACAAAAGGAACATGGTAGCTGGTGTCTACTACTGACCACCCAATCAAGAAGATGCATATGAAACTTTTGAAAAACAAATTGCAAGAATTTCAAAGAAACGCGATGTAATAGTAATGGGAGACTTCAATTATCCTGTTATGTGTTGGGGGACAAATTTTGCCAAATATGGACGGACAATCTAAGAAATTCCTGGCTTGTTTGGCTGATAATTTTCTCCTACAAAAAGCAGGAGAGGCAGGGAACATTTTCTTCTCTGCCATGCATATTTTATCTTATCATGTATTTGATCTGTTTTAAATCAGCCAGAGCTCCAGGTTGCTTGTTTCTACATTGGGTAAAACAGTGTTACTGTTTTTAGATTCATAACTTGAAAACACTTTGCTGAAACATCTCCAAATCTGGCACAAAACAAGAGCAGTTTCTGCTATATCTGTGGCAAATTTGGTGCTGATCTGATGTCCAGTTTCATAGTTACTATTTTTTGTTTGAGGCACCTCTATTGGTGTCCACCCGGGCACCAGTAATGAGTTAGTACTTCTATAACAATGGTTCTTTGAAGATCATCTATGAATTTACATAAACGTTTCTTTTGGTGTCCAGTTCATGTCATTTGATTTGATCCTGGGTGCTCTAGGACATGCACATTGGAGGGTGGGATGTGCTTCCCACTTTCAGTTCAGCTGTAGAATGTTCTGAGTGGTTTTCTATGTGGATGTAGAAAACTCATCACATAGACCACAAAGAAATGGAAAATTAATGAAAAATTAGAAGATAGTAAACTATAAACATAGTATCATGGGTACCATATGTGAGACCAGAAGTGAGAGAGAGACCCCTCTCACGGGAGTGCCGTCCCTCCCGCCAACCGCTGAGAAAGAGAGTCAGACCCCACCAGTTCCCCACCCAGGAAGACAATACCACCCGGACCAGACCCGGGGAAACCTAGAGAAAGGTTTAAAGGAACTAACGGTTAAAGAGACCGGGACTTTCTTGGCGGGAGAAAAAGGGCGGAAAGTGGTGGAGGCGGGGTTGGTAGATATAAAGGGAGGGAAAGGGGAGTTACCGGGTAATTGGGAATGGATATGGGTAGAAGACCCTTGGACGGGGCAGGTGGAAAAGCTAAGGGTTCTGAAGGAAGAAGCGGGTGCACGAGGAAGGAGAGAACTCACTCCCAAGCCATCATACTGGGGTGAGAAAGAGACGAAAGAGTAGCGGAAGAAGTTAAGGGAAGAGAAAGAGAAGGTTGAGAGGGAGCGGAGAGAGAGGTTAGAATGGAGGATGTGGGAGATGCATCAGAGGGGATTCGAGAGACCCCATGGCAGACGGGGGAACCCACCCGGGAATGTGACTGGGTGGACTTTCGCGAAGAGGACACCATCCCCCTACTGGAAGGAGAGAAAGGATTACTATTAAACCCGGACACCCCCACCTGAGTGGCCCGGTCCTTGGAATATTCAAAGTGGAAACCCATTTAAGTTTGAAGATTGGAAACCCCCTGTTGACCGGTTGTCTGATGGGGAGAAAGCTTGGAACACGTTTAGAGATACTGGACAGTTATTAAATAATCCAATAAATGTTACCCCTATTGCAAAACCTAAGAAATCTGGTGATTTATTTGGAGCAAATGTGGAGCCGCACTTTGAACCCTCACACCATAGAATACTGACCATCTCCTAAAATTCTGGTATTATGTCTAGTAAAGATCTGGAGGATGTCCCCAGAAAGCTCATATAAAAATGCATATGAAAATGTATACATTACAAACATGTACACAACGTTTGTGTGATCTATACTAAATATGGACACATCTCTGTATGGGGGAAATGACATCTTGCAATTGGGTTACTTCCCAATTACATGAACAGGATGAAACAAGAATACAGGTCAGAATTTTAGAAATTCAATCACACTGGCAATTTCTATTTCCAGACTTACAAGTTTAGTTGCAATTGAGCATGGCTTGAATCAAATGTTTCCCTACAAAAAGTATGTTTTAAAGAGGAATCTGAAGGAAGTAAAAGAATTAGCATCATACAGAGTTTCTAGAAGCTTACCTTTCAAGTTTAAGCTTGGGGGTGGGGGCAAAAGAGAATGACTGTCTTTTGAAGAATGCCTTAGTGAAAGTGAAAACCACACAAAAGCAATTAAAACGGGTATGTAAAATCGAGTATGTAAAACAATCTTTTAAAGGACAGGTATTTGAACAACTGGGGCTGAACATATTGGGATATCAGAACAATAACAGCAAGGAAAGTTTGCTATGAAGTTTCTTTTTTTGCTTTTGTTTTCAAAGAATGTTCATATTTAGTTGGGATCCTAAAAACAGAGCTTTTTCAACTGATTTTATACCCTATTTCAGTTTATTCTGTACCTATCAGAACTGCAAAATATTCATTCAGGGGAAATATGAAAGAAATTTATGCATAATTAATAATTATTACTGCAAATATACAAATGTCATATTTATAAACCCATGCCTCATAATTTGACACTATAAAGACCAAGTGCATTTGAAATATTTTCATTTTATACCATTATATACCCACTGGAAATAGAGAAATTGTTTAACTCCACAAAAGCATGCACAACATGAGACTTAAATCTTGCATTGGCTTTACTGCACACATTCCAGTCTCTTCAAATGTAATCTTGAAGTAACTGCTGGAATCTATATTGAACAGTTTTCCCCTTTATTGCATTACAGTCCCCATAAGGGTGTTGATTCAATGTCAAATTGTAAGGGAAGTACATTCACAGGGATTTAAGGACAACCAAGTTCTTTATGTCAGTATAGCAGGAAAAAACTTCAACTGATTTCCTGAGGAAGGGACCCTACTGACTTGAGAAAACTTGTAAATTTGCAAATCTAGTAAGTCTGAATAGTGAATAATAGCATCATTTGATTATCAACTGAAAAAAGTCACATAAAATACTTACTTAAAAAATGATACTGGAGGTATTTAATTTGCAGGCTCTGGAAAACTGCACTGTGAGATTTTTGGTTCTAAGAAGGTTTCTACAGTCCATTTATATTTTATACTCTGGTTAATATCATTTTGGCTTTAGCAATAAAAGGTCTTAAACATTAATTGTCAAGGGCCCAATTCATGTTTAACGGGTCATTTTATCATATGGTTTGACTTCTAGGTGATGCCCCAGAAACGAAATGTTCACTGAAAATGCTTTCCTAGTATCTCTGGGCCAAAATCTTAGAAAATAAAAAGGGCAGAAAATCTATTAATTCATTAAAATGTCACTGTAGCTCAGCACGTAAGAATGCAGAGCGCTTGAAATTACCCTCAGGTGGATAAGCTTCTTTTTCTATCTATCTTTTTCACATTGCTTTTCATGAAACCAAGAAACAGAAAGTATTTGGGGTATGTTATGAGCATGGATGTGGCTTTTCAAAGTACAGTGAGTGGAGCATATAAACTATTACAGAAAAATACCAATGTCAAAGGAAGACAGTCTCATTTGCAAATTATGCTAATAATTTTTTAGGGAGAGTGTTTGAAAAATTTAACCACCACTGCACACTAATTTCACACATCAAACTGTGACTCTGAAGCAGAAGCTAGATTAACCTTGGACATGCATACGATGTGTCCTTGAACTTTCAAACGGTAAATAAGATTTCTTATATTTAGCATGCAATCCTATATACCTGGGAATGCTACAGGATATTGCAAACTTCCCCTCTGTGAGCAGAGAAAGAAGTCAAATCACAGTGACAGAAGGAAATTGCAGGGGGCCACCTCTGACTGGCAGAGGAAAGCTTCACCCCCATCTCAAGATAATAATTTCCTTCTGAGAGTATTTCAAAATGGCATAAGAGACCCAACAGGCTAATGGTTTCTGAAACATGCTAAATGCAGGAATACAAGACTATCCATACTTTGTAGAAAATTCTGCAAGTATTGTTTAACAACTCAAGCAATTACCAGAATCAAGCAACACCAAGAAAAAATATCTTTCATACCAGCCGCTGTGTGCACCACAGACATCATCCGTTATTGTCTGTCTTGAGACTGCAAGGATGTATTCTTCAGCACTAAAGCCGACCACTCACACTCTACAATCTGTCAAGGTAGGTTTAATGAAGATTAAAGCACAAACAAAAATTCTTGGGAGTAAAGAAACAACATAGGAAATCTAGCAACAAGAGCTTCAGCACAATAATAAAGTACAAACCCAAAGCACAAACCCCTAGACACTGAACGTGACAATGAGGAAGGAAGTGGTGAGAAGGAAGGGACACTCAAGTATAAAACACAAGACACAGCAAGCAAACAAAAGGTCAGTCATAAAGGGCTCAGATGCATATATACACTAATGCTCAAAGTATGGGGAACAAACAGGGTCCTAGTACGTGAGGGCAGGTATGATGTTGTTGCCATTACCGAAACTTGGTGGGACGAAATCCATGATTGTAATATGCTGCTTAGAAGGATATAATTTGTTCAAAAGAAACAGACCCAACAAAAGAGGAGGAGGAGTTGCACTGTATGTGAAGAATTACTGCTCCTGTACTGTAATATAGGAGACCAAGGATGAAAGCTTTCCTGAAGCTCTTTGGGTGAACATTAGGGGAAAAACGAATGACATACCTGTAGACGTGTACTACAGGCCACCTAACCAAGCAGAGGAAGTAGATGAACATTTTTCAAAATTAGCTGAGATGTTTAGGAAACACATCACTGTAGTAATGGGGGACTTTAAGTACCCGGATATCAACTGGGAAACCAACTCTGCAGCAAGTGGGAGATCCAACCAGTTCCTGACATGCCTGGCTGACACCTTTATCATCCAAGAGGTGGAGGAGGGAACTAGAGGGTCAGCCATACTGGACTTAATACTTACTAGTAGGGAGGAAATAGTTGAGGGAGTGGAAATTGTAGGGACTTTAGGAGAAAGTGACCATGTCATATTAGAATTCACCATCCTGCAGGCAGGGGTAACTGTACCAAGTCAGACTAATGTTCTAGATTTTAAAAGAGCTGACTTTAACAAACTAAGAGATGCAATAGGAAGGATTCCATGGATGGAAATCCTAAAGGGAAAAACAGTTCAGGATGCTTGGGAAACCCTGAAAGGCGAGATAATAAAGGCCCAAACCAAAACAATACAACAGAGAAAGAAAAACAAGAGACATCTGACAAGACCGGCATGGATGCACACAGAGCTCTCTGACAAGCTAAGGGACAAAAAGGATAAGTATAAAAACTGAAAAAAGGGGCTCATAACTAGAACAGGATACCAGCAAATAGCTTGAATCTGCAAGGATGGAGTCAGGAAGGCTAAGGCTCAGAATCAGCTAAGACTTGCAACAAATGCCAAAAATAATTTAAAAAAAGGTTCTTTCAACCCGTAAGGAGCAAGAGGAAAGTCAAGGAAATGGTTGATCCACTAGTGGGAGAAGATGACAAGAAGGTGACAGGCAATAGGGAGAAAGCGGAACTGCTTAATTCTTTTTTTGCATCTGTATTTATGGAAAAGGAAAAATTGGTCCACCCTGTCAAAAGCAGCACTGTGGGAGACAGGAGAGGGAAGCAGGTCAAAACAGGTGGTAAAAGAACACCTGGCTGCTTTGAATGAGTTCAGGTCTCCTGGACCAGATGGTTTACATCCCAGGGTACTAAAAGAACTGGCAGATGTGATTTTGGAACCACTGAATGAAATCTTTGAGAGGTCCTGGAGCACGAGCAAACTGCCAGAGGACTAGAAAAGAGCTGATGTGGTTCCATCCAGTCTTCAAAAAGTGGGGAAAAATGGATCCAGGACACTACAGACCAATCAGCTTGACATCAATACCTGGGAAAATCCTGGAAAAAATAATCAAGCAGCAGATTTGTGAGCACCTAGAAAATAACAAGGTGATTCCTCGAAGTCAGCATGGGTTTGTTAAGAACAGGTCATGCCAAACAAATCTGATTGCATTCTTGAAGGCTTTCAGGGCCAGGATCTGATGGTTGTTGTGGGTTTTCTGGGCTCTTTGGCCATGTTCTGAAAGTTGTTCTTCCTAACGTTTCGCCAGTCTCTGTGGCCGGCATCTTCAGAGAACAGGAGTCAGAACTCTGTCTGTGCTCTGGTGCAGTTTGTTTGGATAGTTGAGTATTTATAGCTGTGGGATCAGCTTTTGTCCTTTTCAGGAGATGGGTGATTGTGGTGATCAGCGTGTTTTTTGTTGTGGGTGTATTGTTGTGATAAGAGGGAGAGATTATCTGTCACTGTGATTGATGGGTGTTGTCATGATCATGAATATGTGGTTTAATGTGGATGGTTTATGTAGTCATGAGAAAATGTAATATGGATTCAGAATGGTTCTGTGTGAAGTTGATTTTGAACGGTGGGAAGATTTTCTGAAGAGACGATGAGAAAGTTTCTTCTACCCGGCACGGCAAGGACAAGATAAGGAGTGAAGTCAAAACATTCCATCCTAATTGGGACCAAGATTAGAGGAGAAAACAGCACCTGGATTCTCTTGGGAACAGGAGGGCGGAACGAGATCGGACAGCCCTAAATCACAATTGGTCGACACCTCGAAAGATGAAGAAGAAGAGTGTGACTTAGTTAGTAGAAAAATGGCGATTTTGCCATGTGGAATGTTCCTTAGTCCTTAGAGAGGCTTGGGATCCTTTTTTTTTTTTTTTTTTGCTTTTTCTCTTATCTTGGAGTAAGAGCTTAGGTATGTAGGGAATGAGAGAGAGAAAGAGGGGGGCTTTATGCCTTTTACCTGCCCTAAGAAAAAGCCTTGTTTTTAGAAGTTAGCTATTTTGACTTAGCTGAAACTTGTTATTCATTTAACTGCAATATTCTTTGGAAGTGTAATCCATGCTTTGCTTATGCAACAAACTGAATATCTATAAAGACTTTATTTTTCAATAAAAAATTATTCTTAAAAATCCTTAAGAATGGTCTTTTGAACAGCAAGTCTGCTGAGCCTGCTTCCAGGGGGATTGCACGGTCACAAGATTGCTAGTATCAGAGTCCTATCTTTCTGAGCTTTAGTGAGTCTTCGGGGACTACAAAGCCCAGGTGCCTGTGCTTGTTAAGTGTTACAGGAGTGAATCTTTCAGGCTAGACTTGTGGGAAAGGGTCTGTGATACGCCCTAGATGAGGTGAATAGAACTCAACCCAGCTGGAAAGGGGTAGCCAGACGCCTGGACGCTCTCTGGCCAATGAACAGCGCTCCCTAGAGGGAGGCTGGTTCGCGACAGGTGTCAATCCATCCATCAATCACAGTGACAGATAATCTCTCCCTCTTATCACAACAATACACCCACAACAAAAAACACACTGATCACCACAATCACCCATCTCCTGAAAAGGACAAAAGCTGATCCCACAGCTATACAGTGGTGCCTCGATTTACGACCATAATCCGTTCCAGAAGATGGTCGTAAATCGAAATGGTTGTAAGTCGAATCAGCATTTCCCATTGAAATTCATTGAAACCCGATTAATCCGTTCCGGCTGTTTTTTGGTTGTATGTAGAGGCGCTGGTTGCAAATCGAAGTATTAGTTCCCATAGAAACTAATGCAAAAGCGGTTAATCCGTCCTCTACCACTAGGTGGAGAATTTTTCTTCTTTTAACCTAAGATGACTTAGGTTTAAAAAAAGGGCAGGAAAGGAGGGAGGGAGGGAACAATGGGGAAAAGAGGAAAGAGAGAAGGTCATCACTGGGGCACACAGACCCCTCAGACAAAGATTTGTGCTGCTAAGCACAAAAAGAGAGGAGAGAGAGAGAGAGAAGACAATGGGGCGAGGAGAGAGTTTGGAGTCTAAAACACCTTTTAAACCAAACACTTCTTAAACCAAACACATTTTAAACCAAGCACCTTTTAAACCAAACCAAGCACCTTTTAAACAAAACACATTTAAAAACCAAACACCTTTTAAAACCAAACACATTTTAAAACAAAAAGACTTTGGAGTCTAAACCCCATTTTACAGCATGCCAGCCACAGCAGCCCCGCACAGAAAATTTTCTGATTTTAAAACAAAAAGACTTTGGAGTCACATTTTAAACCCATACATTTTAAAACAAAAGAGAGGTCACAGTACGCAAACCCTAGGAGCCACAGAATGCAAAAATAAATAAATAAATTTTACATTTTAAAATTACAGTCTAATTTTCCAATTTAATTTTAATTTAATATTACAGTCTACTTTTCACATTTTAAATCCACACTGCAAGACCCATCAGAGGACAGAAACATAACCCCCCACCTAGCCCAAACCCAAGCTGCAAAAACCCTGTACAGTAAATACAGTGTACTCACCCAGAACAGGCAGTCTCTCTGTTTTAAAAAAGAAAGTCAAAAATCCAAAAAGCAACCAAACCCCCCAAGACCCATCGGAAATGGGGGGGGGGGAAACACACAAATCCCCCAAGACCCATCACAGCACAGAAACATAACCCCCCAGCTCAAAACCACATTGCAAAAACACCCAGAACAGTTTTTAAAAAGCAGAAAACAGCACCTTACCTCCCTGCAAACACACACACACTCACTCCGAAGCAGAAGCCAGGCAGTTCCGAAGCCTCCTCCGACGCACACTCTCTAACTGCTGGGGCGAAAGAGCTACAAAGAAGCAGCCTCGTCGCCACCTACAGTTAGAAATTTGAATTTCCCACCTTTTTCTGTTCGTAAGTGGAAGCTCCGGTCGCAAGTAGAAGCAAAATTTTGCGACCGGAGCTGGTCGTAACTCGAAATGGTCGTAAGTAGGGACGTTCATAAGTCAAGGCACCACTGTAAATACTCAAAAGTGTTAAAAAAAATGTACAAGAAATGGAAAAACGGGGAAAGCACCAAATAGGAATACAAGCAAATAGCCAGTAAATGTAGAGAGATGGTAAGAAAAGCTAAAGCACAGCACAAACTTAGGCTTGCTATAGAGATTAGAGATAAGGGATTTTTTAGTTATGTCAGCAGTAAAAGGAAAAAGAAGGAAACAATAGGGTTTCTGCGTGGAAATGATGGCCAATTACTAACAGGGGACAGGGAAAAGGCAGAACTTTGCAACACCTTCTTTGCCTCAGTTTTTTCCAGAAAGGAAAATAGTGCTCAACCTGAGGGACGAAGAGCAGGTGAAGTAGTATGGGAAATGCAGCACAGAATAGGTAGAGAAGTAGTACAGGATTACCTGGCTACCCTGGATGAATTTAAGTCTCCTGGGCCAGACGAATTACATCCAAGGATATTAAAAGAACTGGCAGAAGTAATTTCAGAACCATTGGCAATAATCTTTGAGAATTCTTGGAGAACAGGAGAAGTCCCCACAGATTGGAGGAGGGCAAATGTTGTCAGAGCTGTCTGGCAGTGGAATAGGCTGCCTCGGAGTGTGGTGGAGTCTCCTTCTTTGGGGGGTTTTAAGCAGAGGGTGGATGGCCATCTGTTGGGAGTACTTTGATGGATGTTCCCGCATGGCGGGGGGTGGACTGGATGGCCTCAGTGGTCTCTTCCAACTCTATGACTCTATCATGGGAGGTGATAGTACCCCTCTATACGGCGCTGGTGAGGCCACATTTGGAGTGCTGTGTCCAGTTCTGGTCACCACAATACAAAAAAAAAAAGCAAAAAACAAAAAAAAACCCACCATTGAGGCCCTGGAAGGGGTGCAGAGAAGAGCAACAAAGATGATAAGGGAACTGGAGGCTAAATCCTATGAAGAACGACTAAAAGAACTAGGTATGTTTAGCTTAACAAAGAGAAGACTGAGGGGAGACATGATAGGAGTCTTCCAGTATCTGAAGGGTTGCCACAGGGAAGAGGGCATCGATTTATTCTCCACTGAGCCTGAGGGCAGGACAAAAATCGATGGGTGGAAACTCGTCCGAGGGAGATCCAACCTGGAAATAAGAAGGAATTTCCTGACGGTGAGAACCATTAAGCAGTGGAACAGCTTGCCTCCCAAAGTTGTGAGTGCCCTGTCGCTGGAGGTTTTCAAGAAAAGATTGGACAGCCATCTGTCCGGGATGGTATGAGGTCCGGGATGGTATGAGGTCTCCTGCCTTGGGCAGGGGGTTGGACTAGAAGACCTCCAAGGTCCCTTGCAACCCTAGGACGGTTCTATGATTCTATGATACAAGACACTGGCAGATGAAGGAGCTGTAGAACTTACAGCAAAAAACAAAAACAAAAAACAAAGTGTGCCAGTTCTCTCATTCAGTCCACATAAGTGTTCTACCACCTGTCCATCTACATTCCCTACCTGGATTCTCTTATTATTTCACTAAGGACTTGCTTTGGTGATGAAAACAAACTTGCTTAAAATCTGCTGGAACTATACCTACCTCAGATATACAATATTGAATTTTAAGAAAAATTCAAACCCATTCCACCCAGGAATTTTACAATTTTGAAAACTTCAGCAATGAACACACTTATCAGTCACAACATTAAAACCACTGACATTGAATAGCATGGATTATATCATTACACTGACACCCATCATGAGGTGAGATATATTAGGCAGCAAATGAAATCAGTTCTTGAATTTCATGTGTTGGAAGCACGAAATATGAGCAAACCTAGAGATTTGACTTTGACAAGGGCCAAATAGTGATGTCTAGACAACTGGCTCAGAGCATCTCCAAAAAGGCAAGTTTTGTGGGGTGTTCCCAGTATGCAGTGGGTAGCACCTATCAAAAGTGGTGCAAGGAAGGACAACCTTTTCAGCTCAAATTGCTGAAAAACAATGCTGGCCATGAAAGAAAAGTGCCAGAACACATTGTGCATCACAGTTACCTGCCTATAGGGCTGCGTAGCCCTATAGTGCCCACCACCCAGAGTGCCCATGATGTCTACCACCAAAAGGGTCTGCAATGGGGATGTGAGCATCAGAACTGGACCATGGAGCAATGGAAGAAGGTTGCTTGGTCTGATGAATCACATTTTCTTTTACATCAGACGGATGCCCAGGTGCATGTGTGTTGTTCACCTGGGGAAGAGATGGCAACAGGATGCACTATTGAGAAGGCAGGGCGACGGAGGCAATGTTATGTTCTAGGCAATGTTCTGCTGGGAAACCTTGAGTCTTGGCATTCATGCAGATGTTACTTTGACATGTACCACCTACCAGTAGATTGCAGACCACATACACCCCTGAAGGTGTTCCCTAATGGCAGTGGCCTCTTTCAGCAGGATAATGCACCCTGCCACACTGCAAAAAATTGTTCAAGAAAGGTTTGACATACATGACAAGGAGTTCAAGGTGTTGCCTTGGCCTCCAAATTCCCTAGATCTCAATCCAATGAGCATTTATGGGATACATTGCAACATCAAATACAATCTGTGGAGGCCCCACCTTGGAAATTGCAGGACTTAAAGGATCTACTATTAATGTCTTGGTGCCAAACACCACAGGACATGTACAGAGGTCTTGCTCAATGTCCATGGCTCAATGCATCAGAACTGTTTTCGCAGGTGGTTTTAATGGTGTGGCTGATCAGTGTATGTTACTTGGTAGGAACAGTGGTCTAGAAGATGTACAAAGGAAACACACTGTTCAACATATGCAACATGAGCCTTGTTAACCTACCAGACTACACCAGATAATTCCATGCTATTAAAACTGCCATCATTACAGCACTTTCCCTCCGTTATAACATGCAAGACAAAATGATCTTTTAGCATTCTGTGCATAGCCAATACATGCTTATGAAAAAAAAGAGTGAAGATCAATTGTATGTGTTTTCTTTGCTGTGAAAAGTTAAAAGGTGTATCCTATCAAAAAAATTATAAAAGAAGTCATCAACCATTTTGGCCTGTCACATTCCCGCCTGTCCCTTGGTTGTTTCACCAATCAAAGGGTCCAGGCTACGTGTCGTGTCGCTGCCACCAGTTGATTACATCAACACTGTTTATTATTAATAATAGAGGTCCAGGCAATGTGTCATTTAAATAGAACCAAATAGAAGTTGTTTATTATTACAATTGATGAAGGTACAATCAATGTCTTTAACTCTTAACCAAACATCCCACTTCATCCACCCTCAACCGCCAACCCTCTCTCTATCCACCCCAAACTCCAAAATCTCTCCAAGATTCTCCAAAATCTCTCCAGACCACCCTCCATCCCCAACCATATCTCTAAACATGATACATACCTCTGCTTCACCATTACTTATTAACATCTTATTAGAAATAACAAGCTAAATTATAACAATTAAAATTAAGAGCTTAAAGAAACTTATTTTACCAGTTGAGTGAATGAATTAACCCTTCTTTCTATCTCTTTACCTTATACTAACTACTCCCCCTAGCCTCACTAATATTTTATTATTTAATCATAAAAGTTCTTCACATCTTCTTAAATATAGATAAATGGATCATAAAAACCTAAATATAGATATATGTAATCTAATAATTAAAACCTAGAAAAAGAGGTTACTCACCTGTAACTCTGGTTCTTCGAGTGGTCATCTGTGAATTCACATTAATGGGTTAATCTGAGCCTGTGCAGAGCAGCCTCGGAACATTCTAGAGCTCAAGCACATGGTGCCGGGACCTCCCACACGCTACCCATAACCCCACCCTGGCACCAAGTGCCTCAGTTCCATGGAACAGTCTGCCACTGCCCAGCATGCAAAAAAAAAAAAAAAAAGGCAAACATAACGGACAGCGGGGAGAAAGGGCGGGAAGTGTGAATTCACAGATGACCACTCAAAGAACCAGAGTTACAGGTGAGTAACCTCTTTTTCTTCTTTGTGGTCTCTGTGAATGCACCCTAATGGGTAACTAGCAAGCTGACTTACCAGGTGGAGGGATGTCACGAGAGCACAGAGGCTAGAACAGCATGACCCACAGCAGCCTCCACTTTAGCCCAGACATCCAAGAGATAGTGGGATGCAAAGGTAGATGGTGTGGCCCACGTAGCTGCTTTACAGATGTCCGATAGGTCAACCCCTCTGAGGAACGCCATGGAGGATGCCACGGCCCTGGTTGAATGGGCTCTCGCGGTGCACGGCAGTGGCGTGTGGGCCAGCTCTTACGCCAGATGGATAGTAGAAACTATCCAGCAAGAGATCGTCTGGGACATGACCGGAGTCCCCCTTGAGTGACCTTGGAAGGAGATGAACAGTCTATTTGAAGAGTGGAAAGACACACAGAGAGAGACATAGTAGGAGAGGGCCCTCTTGATATCTAGGGAGTGCAGGGACCTTTCCAGATGTGACGTTGGTGCAGGGAAAAAGGTGGGTAGAAGTATCGGCTGGTTCAAGTGAAAATAGGTGGCCACCTTAGGCACAAAAGAGAGATCCGGATAGAATGTCACCTTATCCAGGTGAAACTGAAGGAAAGGAGGGTCCACTCGAAGGGCAGCCAGCTCTCCTGCTCTATGTGCTGAGGTGATGGCAAGAAGGAAAACCATTTTCAGGGTGAGTAGTCTCTCAGATGCAGTAGCCAGAGGCTTGAACCCATAAGGTGGTTGAGGACAAGTTGAAGGGACCACTGCAGAGTTGGGGACTTGTACACTGGGCGCAAGTTCCTCAAACCACACAGTAACTGCTTAAGAGTGAGGTGGCGGAAGAGAGCTGCCGCCTCCGAAGAGGGTGGCTGATGTGCTACTATAGCTGCCATATACACCTTGAGTGTGGAGTGAGAAAGGCCATGCTGGAAGAGATGGAGAAGGAACTGAAGGACTCCATTCAACGAGGTGGGTTGCACAGGTAAGTTGTGTGCGGAAGCGAATGTGCAAAATACCCTCCACTTGTAGGCGTATGTGAGTGTCGCCGAGCGCCTTCATGCATGATTTAGAACATAGGCTATGGTGGGAGTAGCCTCCATGCCGTTAAATGGAGGGAATTCAGATCTGGGTGAAGTGTCTTGCTGTGATGTAGGGACAGAAGATCCCTACATCACAGGGGATGTGATCCCTTCTACCAGGGGAGGGCTTCCCCTGGTAGGCCCAGTCTACCCCCCTGGAAAGCCTGAAGGCGCCGATCGCAGTGGCGGGGGACCCCCAGGAGGTCTCCGATGGCAGCGGGGAAGCCCTCGGAGACCTCCTGTGGGTCCAATCGCGGCGGCGGAAAAGGGCGGGAAATTTAAAATTGTTCCCCCGCCGCCGCCATTGGACCTCCAGGAGGTCTCATCAACCACATCAACCGCCTGGAGTTGGTGGTCTCCAAGGCCTTTTGGGCATTTGAGCAACTCCTCTTTGGCCAGGTAGTCCAGGTGGCTTCAGACAACACCATGGTGGTACAGTGGTACCTCGATTTACGAACTTAATCCGTATTGGAATGGTGTTCGCAAGTTGAAAAGTTCGTAGGTCGAGGCACCATTTCCCATAGGAATGCATTGAAAACCGATTAATACGTTCCGGGGGAAGAAAAAAATACCAAAACAAAATTAAAAATAAAACACTGCAAGTCCCACGCTGGGACTGCAAAAAAAAAAAAAATCACCAAAAAACAAAACAACAAAGCACAGAAACATAACCCCCCCAGCGCCAACAACTCCAGGTGGTTGATGTGGACGCGGACCTCGGCGGCCCACCAGAGGCCATGGACCGTGAGGCCCCCTGAGTGCGCCCCCCAGCCTGTTGGGCTGGCATCCGTGGTCACCTGCACCTTCAGGACCAGAGAACCGAAGGATCTTCTGACCAACAAGTTTGGCCAGTAGCTCCACCACGTCAGTTATGATGCTAGTTCGGCGGTGACCACAAGTAGTCTGGATGGGGGGTTGAACAGTGGGTCGAAGAGAGAAAGATACCAGGCTTGTAGCGATCTCATCTTCAGTCTGGCGTGCTGGACCACTGCTGTGGTAGAAGCCATAAGGCCCAGGAGCCGCTGGGTTTGGTGGACTGACACCCTGGCACCTGGTAGGAAGGTCGCTACCATCAGTCGAATCTTCAATATTCTGTCCTCCGGGAGAAAGGCATGGCCACTAGCGGAGTCGAGTACAGCCCCGATGTAGGATACCCGCTGAGTGGGCTGTAGGGTAGATTTTTCTAGGTTGACCTGGAGCCGCAGGGCAGGCAAAAGGGATAAAGTGAAGGTTATATCACGCTCAGATTGGGCGCGAGATGGCGCCACCAGCAACCAATAATCCAGGTAAGGGAACACCGTGACACCCTGCAAACGCAGATGTGCTGCCACTGGGGCTAAACACTTTGTGAACACCCATGGGGTAGTTGACTGCCCAAAGGGGAGAGCCTTGAATTCATAAGTCACCCACTTGATGGAGAATCTTAGATAACGGCGATGTTCTGGTTGGATGCTGATGTGGAAATAGGCATCTTTGAGGTCTATGACCGAGAACCAGTCACCACGCCTCAACATCTGGATGGTGCCATCAAGGGAAATCATACAGAAATGTCAGGGAGTGATATAGGAATTCAAGGGACGAAGGTCCAGGATGGGACGCAGTCCCCCCGTCCTTTTTCGGGATAGGAAAGTACCGGGATGGGATGTAATCAACAACTTCCCAGGTTTGCCAAAGCCTTGCTGCTGATGTCTAGCTGTTCTTTCAAATGAATTATGTCCATTTTGCTATGTTTCATCAGTATTTATGCCACTCGTCCTCTTTGTTTCCTTTCTAATTGGGCATACCCTTCTCATCCAGGCAAGGACTGTTGCCTGTTGTGTTATATGTTTCTTTTCAGATGCCAATAAAGGTTCTTCACTTGAAATCCCAGCCAAGCGCAGCCATGCGTGGCGGCAAAGGGTTACCGCCATGGCAATCTGTTTGGATTCAGCGTCCACGACATGCCTGGTGGCTATCCTCTCCTGCCTTGTGAGTGCCATGGCCTCTTGATGGCACATGAGGCCCAAAGCCCGAGTCTCTTCTGGGGCAGCCTGCAAAGCTGGCAAGGCCGTGTTCCATAAGTGGCGATGTATGCCCCCATCACCGCTGAATAATTTGCCACCCTCAGGATGAAGGATGCCAAGGAGTAGACTCGACGTCCCAGCTTCCTCCCCTCTTTGTTATTGGGCGTAGATGCTGAACGGTTTCTGGCCCTGTTCTGCATAGCATCTACCACAAAGGAATTGGGCAGGGGATGCTTGGACAGGAAATCTGTGCTGTCGCCATGTGTTTTATACAGACTCTCTACTCTCCTAGGAATCTGGTGTGATGTAGAGGGCTTGTCCCATGACTCCTTGACGAGTTTCAGGAGTGAAGAGATGAAGGTGAGGCGGAGAGAAGGGGTCTGGTCTTGAGTAATATCCTCATAGACCTTATCCACCTCCTCTGCCAAAGGCTGATCTATCGCCAGGTCCATCACCTTCACAATCCTGTGAAACAGGTGGGAATAAGTAGAGTAGTCTTCAGAAGGCGAGCGTGGGTGGCTCTCCACTACATCCGAGTAGTTGGCACATTGGGTGGTGAGTCCTTATCAATGCCGACATCGGAGACCTCCGAGTCAGACTTGAAATCCTTAGGGGCCTGGTCCGGGGACGGGGAGAGGAAATCTCGAGACCGTTCTGGTCGGTATGGGTTGGGCGGGAGGCCGTGACCATCTATTCCCTCTCTTTCAGGTCTTGGAGGCACATCTGGTGAAGCTGGAGGAGTAGAGGCCGGGTCCGGTCGAGGTGTCGAGGCCGGTGCCGGACGAGGCCTCTTCGGCTGAACCGACGGCCATAGGTTACCTGAGGCCATCCACTTCGCAACTCTCCGCGGTGGAGGTTCTGGCCAGAAGTCTGAGCGGTAGGCCTCAGCATACCTTCAGTATTGGGGGGGTGAGGGCGAAGGTGAATACTGCCCATAATAGCGCTGATGACAAGTCTCAGGCTCGTAGGGCACCGCATATTGACGAGGCTCGGGATTGAAGCCGCCGGGCTCGTAGTAATCCTGGTGGTCATACCAACGAGACCTCGGAACATTCCAATAGGAGAGGTGTTCCTCCGGGGGAGGCTGTTGATACTGATAAGCCTCGGGCCCAGCCGCGGGCTCCAAATGACGCAAACACGGGAGCTCCAAAACTGAGAAGCTGCAGCAGCAGAAACGAAACTTGGTGCCAGGGCGGGGTTATGGGTAGCATGTGGGAGGTCCCGGCACCATGTGCTTGAGCTCTAGAATGTTCCGAGGCGGAGACGTCACTTCCGCTCGGGGGAATGACCAGCTGAGAGCTGAACCTCCGTATTGCCGGAATGGTAAAAAGATTTTAAAATGCATTTCTTCTTCTAAAAGACTGGTTCTTTTTGCATAAATCTTTGAAGGGAAAGATAAGGAACGTGTATATTTAATTAAACTCTCTAAGGACTGTGTTGTTTTAAAACTGAAAACTACTTTCACTTTTGGGTCCGATAAGCTGCTGGATTTTTTGTACTGCTCTGCTCCCAATGAAAAGCTTGTAACAACAATAATTACTCTTAATCAGACCTCTGTATGTCAAGGAGGAGGGATAAATCTGCCAAAAACCCTGCCTGGGTAAGAGAAAAAAACCCAGTACCCTCAGATCACAGTTTGGAAAGATTGACTAGGGCAACAACTGAAAAAGATAAACAAAAAACAATGGAAGAGCTTACGAGGGTTGTAAAAGACATGTCCTGTAAAATGTCTGAAGGCTTCGATCAAACTGAGAGACGAGCCAAGTCAATTGAAATGAGTATTAATAAACTCCAAGACCAAATTTCAGGGGTTTCACAGGAGCTCAAAGATGTCAAAAGCAAAATTAAAGAGCTTGGAATTAGAGTTGAATCAGATCGAGAAAGAATATCTAATTTGGACAAAAAAGTCAATGAAACTGCTAAAAAGCTGATCTATATGGAGGATAACCTCAGAAGGTCTAATATTAAAATAATGAATTTTCAACTGCAACACGGACAAGACCTCAAAAAAGAAATTATAGCCTGTGTTAACTCCATAATGGGCACCCAAAATCTGGTTGAACAAGACATAGAAAGAGCACATTTCCTGGGTAATCCAAAAAGTCTCAGAATTAGACCAGTGGTGGTGAATTTTTTTAACTACACAAAGAAAGAACAATTTATGAGAGTAATTAAACAAAAACAAGACCAGCTGGTCTATCGGGACAATAAGATACAGATATTCCAGGATTTATGCAATGAATCTTTGAATTGGAGAAGATCTATGAAGCCTGTCACAGCAGTGTTGATGAAAAACAACTTCAGATATCAATGGGGTTATCCTATTTTTTTGAAAATTTGGAAAGACAAGGTTCTGTTCAAATTCTACTCTTGCGATGAAGGTAAAGAACTGCTGAAGGCTTGGAAACTCTGGCAAGAAGAAAGTCAGGACTTAGCCCCAACTAAAAGCAAAGAAATAGAAGGTTGAACCAGAAATGACCAGATTTCTGGAAGAAGACGGACCAGCGTTTTTCCCCCTTATTAAATATTTTTTTCTTTTTATATATATATTATTTTTTCTTTTCTTTTTCCTCTTCTCCTTATTTTCTATACTGACTACTTTTTTATTTTTGTTCTCTTTTCTGCTTTTATATATATCCTACTGGTATAATCACATTAAATATACTAATTTTAGATAGTATAAGCAATAGCAAAATTAAAATTACTAAAAACTGAGTTTTAAATCTCACTTTAATTTTTTCTTTTTTAATTGATTTATAATCAAGGGGAAAGAAGGGTGGAGAAGGGTTTTTTATTTTATTAAACATTAAGTAAAAATGCAAAAGCTAAATAAAAAGATCAGAGGCGAGGTTCTGGTTGTAGTTCCGCTGGACGGCAGTGGCGTCTCTCCCCCCCCCCCCCACCTTTTGCCCACGCCAGTGGTTATGGCATGGGACTATGGTGGAGTGGGTGAAAAATTATATGTTCACAAGGTTGGCAGTGGTCAATTATTGGGTGTTGCTAGGTTAAGTTTAAGTTTTAGTTTATTTTTGTTAGTTTGGTGGGGGGAAGGGTTGCACACGGGACCTATTGGAAAGAGAAATTTTGAATTTACATGGGTAAAAGAATAAGACTTGCAACTTTAAACGTGAAAGGCCTGGGATCAACAGTGAAAAGAAGAATAGAAGCACTATTGAAGAAAAACAAGGTGGACATTGTCTTTTTGCAAGAGACACATCAATCAGAAAATGGAGGTCAAAACCTTCCTGTTCCAGAAGGCTTTTAATTGAAATAATATCAACTGTGGGTCCTGATGGCAATTTTTAGAGTATCTATTTTAATTGTATTTTAATTGTTTTATCTTTTTATTGTATTTTTATTGTATTTTAATTGTTGTAAGCCACCCAGAGACCTTTGGGTAGAGTGGGCGGCATATAAGTTAAATAAATGAATGAATGAATGAATGAATGAATGAATGAATGAATAAATAAATAAATAAAAGATGAACAATATAGACATATATGAAAAAAAATTTGGAACTCCTAAATCTAGAGGTGTAGCAATTATAATTTTTAAAAACTGTGAATTTAAAGTGGAAAAGGTAGTAAAAGATTGTAATGGTAGATATATAATAATACAAGGGGGTTGGAAGAATATACTTTGGTTAATGTTTATATACCTAATAATAAACAAGGAGAATTTTATGATACGGTTTTTAAAGAAATGGAAAAGGTTATGAAAGGTTATGTTATTATGGCAGGAGATTTTAATATGGTTATGGATAAGATAAAAGATAAAACTTTTTATGGTCGGAATGATATTTATCCAAGAAATACAATACTGAGCAAGAAGGTAAGAAATAACCAATTGAAAGATATTTGGAGAGAATTGAAAGGTGATGAAAGAAGATATACTTATTTTTCAGCTGTACATAACAGTTACTCTAGAATAGATTATATATTCACATTTCAAGACTTAATTTCTAAGATAGCTAATACTGAAATTAATTCTATTAAAATAACAGATCATGTTTTGGTGTTAATAGAGATTGAAATAAAAAAAGATTATAAAGACTCTAAAAGGTGGAGAATGGATAATAATATTTTACAGTACCCAGAGGTAATAGAAAAGATAAAGAAGGAATGGTTAGAATTATGGACAATAAATGAAGCAGGAGGTGCTAAATTAGGCCTGTTGTGGGACACAATGAAAGCAATCTCAAGAGGAATAACAATAAGGGAATCCTGTAAATTAAAAAAAATTAAGGAGAGAAATGTAAAAAAATTGGAAGAAGATCTGAAAAATTTAGATAACAGATTTTTTTTAGAAAGAGATAGAAGAATTTTGGTAGAAATTCAGGCTAAGAGAAAGGAACTAGATAACATAGAAAGAGAAAGTCCAGAGAGATTTGATGTATTTAAAGAGGCATATTTTTGAATTTACTAACAAAAATTCAAAATTATTAGCTAGAATGTGTAAAAATAGAAGAGTAAAAAACTCAATAGGGATAATTAAAGACAGAACAGGTAAAAGTTGTAATATAATGAAAGATAAATTGAAGATTTTTTATGATTTTTTTTCAGAAATCATATAAAGGAAATAATGTAATGAAAGAAAATATAGAAAATTATATAACTGAGAATTTAAAAATCAAATTATTGGAAGGTGATAAAAGAATATTAGAAGAAGAGATTAAAGGACAAGAAATTGCCAAAGTTATTAAGTTGAAAAATGGCAAAACACCAGGCCCTGATGGATTGGGTCCAGAATTTTACAAGCATTTTAATTCCATTTTGATACCTAAGTTAAAAATGTTTTATAATAAAATAATGGAAGGAGAGACAATGCCTGCTTCTTGGAAGCATTCATTAATGATTCTTATTCCAAAACCCAATAAGGATCAAACAGATCCGGGATCTTATAGACCCATATCTCTAATAAACCAAGATGCTAAGATTTTTACTGCTATATTAGCAAATAGATTAAATAGATTTATAGCAAATTATATTAAGGAAGACCAGTGTGGTTTTATTAAGGGAAGACAAATGGATAACTTAACTAGACGAGTTTTGAACATTATATATGAGATAGAAAAGGAAAAAATAAAAGCAACCGTTTTATCATTAGACATATTTAAGGCTTTTGACTGTGTTGAATGGCCAACACTAAAACTTCTTATAAGGGGTTGGGGATTTGGCAAAAAATTTAGAGGGGTTATAGATCAATTGTACTCAGATAATACTACAGAATAGTTAATGATGGTTTAACGGAACGGATTTCTCTAGGCCGAGGTACGAGACAAGGCTGTCCACTTTCACCAATATTGTTTTGTATGGTTACAGAATTGCTAGCCAATTCAATAAGAAATGGTGAATTAATTAAAGGATTAGGAAAAAATGATACAATTAAGATTAATTTATTCGCTGATGATTCATTATTGACTATTAAAACCCATTAGAGAGTATGGACAATATTAAAAACACTTAGAAAAATTTGGGGAAATAACAGGATTAATTATTAATTGGCAAAAAACACAAATAATGATGTTTAATCATAATATACAGGAACAAGAAATGTTTATGAATAAATATAGTTTTAAAATGTGTAATCATATTAAATATTTAGGTATAAATATAGTTAGAACGACTCAAAAATTAAAGGAGAAAATTTTTAATAAATTGAAAAGTGATATTAAAGATAAACTGCAAGAGTATTCTAAATTGAAATTATCATGGTTTGGGAGAATCGCTATGATTAAAATGAAAATATTACCAAAAATTACCTTTTTATTTAGGATGCTCCCAATACAATTAGAAGAAGATTTCAAGTATTGGCAGGGAGTAGTTAATGGATTTTGTAATCAAGGTAAAAAATTTAGAATAAATAAAAGATATTGGTATAAGACCCCCCCAAAAAAGGAGATTTCAGTATGCCTAGTGTAAAAAAACTATTATATAGCAAACCAATTAAGATTTATTGGAGAGATTATATATAATAAAGAAAAATTAATTTGGTGGGATATGGAATCATCAGAAATAAATGGGAATATTGAAAAATATTTGTTTAATGTAGTAAAAAGAAATACAATAAATCAGATGAAAAATCCCTTTTTAAGAAGTATGTTAAATATATGGAATAGATATAGAGAGAAGTTATGTCCCTTAACTTCACCATTAAAATTAGTGACTGAAATAGAAAGTTTTCCTACAAACCTAAAGGGTTTAGTAGGATTGTTTAAGGAAAAAAGTGTTGCAAGACTGAAGGACTAGATGAGTAAAATGAGATCAAAGGAATTGATTATGGTTAAACTTCAAACTAATAAATTATCATGGTATAATTATATTCAGTTAGACATTTGGACAAATGAATGGTTGAAAACTAAAGGTAAATGTAGAGAATGCACTAAGTACGAACAATTTCTATCATCACATGAAGACATGCAGCAAGATGCTTTGATGAAGGGAGTAGTAAGTAAAATATATAACATAATTTTGGAACAAGAGGAAAAAGAGTGGGGAACTGAAGGTTTGAAATTAATTTGGGAAAATGACTTAAAGACAGAAATTAAAATAGAGGATTGGATAAAAATGTGGAGGATGAGAGTTTTAAGGTCAATGTCGATAAGAATAAAGGGAAAAAATTTAAAATCTGTTTAAGATGGTATTTGACTCCTGTAAAATTGAATATAATAAATTCAGATTACTCCAAAGCTTGTTGGAAATGTGATGAAGAAATTGGTACATATTATCATATGTGGTGGGATTGTAAATTGGTTAAGAAATTTTGGAAACTGATTTTTAAGGAAATATGTGATATATTTGGTAAAGATATTGCATTTAACTCAAAAATTGCTTTGTTGTTAATTTTTGATAAGTTAGATCTTGATTATTACTCGAAGGAACTGATTATTAACTGTTAAGGTTTGTGTTAAGTTGTAAAATGGAATTGCCTTAGTGATTTGTGGGAAGGCAAGGAAAGCTGAGTCACTCAGGTTGGCAGGAAGCCAAGAGTGAGACATGTGACTTTTCGCACATGTGCAAACATCAATCTGCAATGTCACTGCTGCATCAAATTACTGTATAAATTTGAGATGTTTTAGTAAACCAGCGACTAGGGTTGATGAAGGAGACCAGCGTGTTAGTTTGTCGGTGAGACTCATGGATACTGCCAGATTTCTGCAGTGCTACTCTGTATGTATGTATATATATTTTTGTATAATACACTCGGTTAAGGGAACTGTGTGTCCTGAGTGTTATTATTAGCTCTCAGTTTTAGAGATATCTGTATCTCAAACAACATAAACAACAAAACAAATTCCGTTGTGTATATAAAACTCAATAGGTTATGGGCCCAGCGTAATTTTGTTGTTTATGTGAAAGCGTGAGAGAGAGCACTGATAAGCAGAATGGCAACTACTGCTCCAAATTTCCAGCTTCCAAAATTAAATGAGAGGAACTATTTGGCATGGGAAATGAAAATGCGTATGTTCCTGCTCAAGGAAGGACTGTGGAATATTATTACCAACCCACCACCTCTTACAGAAGAAGAGGAGGATGAGAATGTCCAACAGAACCAGTGTGCCCTATCTACAATTATTTTGTGCCTTGAGGACAGTCAATTATCTCTTGTTAGAGGAATTGATAAGGCAAGCGAGTGTTGGCAAGCACTCAGGAGGGCACATGTACAGGACTCAGTTTCTTCGCAGATAACCCTCACAAGGCAGCTGTATCGTTTAAGGCTGGAGCCAGGAGGGAGTATATCCAAACATCTGGAGCGGTTGACCGGCATGTTCATCCAACTCAATGAGATGGGATTGGAGTTTACAGAACTGCATAAGGCTTATATAATTTTATCGAGCCTTGACGAGTCCTACGATGTGTTAACTGTTACGTTGGAGGGAATTCCAAAAGAACAGTTAACTGTGCCATATATTTCTGCAAGACTCAAAGAGGAGGAGTCAAAGAGAGCAGAGAACCAGGTGGCAAGGAGCCAGCAAACCGGAGACGTGAAGGCAGCTGTATCAAATCAGCACAAAGTTCCCGGCGTCTTGATGGCAAGAAAATGTTTTCGCTGTGGGAGTACCTCTCATCTAATAAAGCATTGTCCGGAGCGAAAGGAGAGTTTTTCGCCCAGCAGAGCTACAGGAGGGAAAGATAAGCAGCGACAGAAGAAACAGCAATGGGGGAGTCGCCGGATCCCAGAAGCATCGGTCGTTTCCAGAGCTGAGCGTTTTCAAGGACAGGAATGGATTCTTGACAGTGGAGCCAGCTATCATATTACAAAGGACCCTGAGTTATTAATTTCTAAGCAGAAATGTGAACTGCAATGTGTGAATTTGGCAAACGGTTTGTGTTCACCAGTTGTATCACAAGGAGATGTTTACACACAAAACTTAGGTAAGCTAAAAGAAGTATTATTGGTTCCACAATTAAAACACAATTTACTGAGTGTAATAAAATTGACAGAAGAAGGTTTTGAAATAACATTTAAAGAAACAGGGTGTGTAATTAAAAGAAATGGTGAAGTGTGTGGGCAAGCTAAAGAAAATAATGGCTTGTATAAATTAATACACACTGATAAGGGACAAGCCATGTTAACCCTGAATGTACCAGAACATGATAAATGTATACATGTGTTGCACAGAAAATTAGGACACATGGGGTACAAATTATTAAGAAAAACAATTGAACACTCAGAGGGCTTGAATGTAAAAGATTGTAAAAAGTATTTGAACTGTGATGTGTGCAAACAAACAAAGAGTAAGGCTGCACCAGTGGCAAAACGAAGTGAAAGAGTAACGAAGCATCCTTTTGAAATAGTGGCAGTAGATTTAATTGGACCACTGCCAAAGTCAATAGGTGGATCAAGATATGCGTTGAATATTATAGACCATTACTCAAGATATTCATTCACCTATCCATTAAAATCAAAAGATGAAACAATAAAAACCCTGAAAGACTGGGTGAAATTTATTGAAAGGAAATACAAACCTTATCAAATAACAGAGATACAATCAGATAAGGGAACAGAATTTACAAACAACAATTTATGCAATTGGCTAAGAGCAAAAGGGATTAGACAGAGGTTCACCAACATTGCTACACCTGCTGAAAATGGCTTAATAGAGAGACAAAATGGTAGATTGAAACAAGTCATGGAGGCTCTATTAAGAGATGCAGGACTTCCTTATTCCTTTTGGGGAGAATCAATTAAATTTTCAAATTATATAATTAACAGATCGTATAGAGAGATAATTAACACAACCCCATATCAGAAGTTATATGGAAGAAAGCCAAATTTATCTCATTTGAGAATATTCGGAGCAAAGTGTTGGGCAAATATACCAAGGAAACTCAGACGAAAAGGACAGCCATGTGCTCAGAAAGCAATCATGCTAGGATATGAGCCAGGGCAAAAAAGTTACCGATTGTACACTCCAGATAAAAGGCTAGTACTATCCCGCTCAGTAGATTTTAATGAGCAAGATTGGAGGAATGTGGAACTGAGTTCAGAAGTGTTTTTTCCTTCAGGAATTAAGCAGGTGCCAAGCACAAGCACACAACAGGAGATTAGTGAAAGTAAACAGGCAGATACTGAGCAGAGAGAAATAAAGCAAAGCTCAGATAGTGAGGAGCAAAGTAATTCAGAAAATTTGAGACAGACAGAGCCAAGAAGGTCTCAGAGAAGTACGAAGGGCATTCCACCTAAGAGATATGGATATGCAACATTATGTGCAGTAGAAACTCCTCAGAATTATAGGGACATACAGAAATTGCCCAAAGAAGAACAAGAAAAATGGAAAAATGCTATGAGAACAGAGCTACAAGCTCTAAATAGCAAAGAAGTGTTTGTTGAAACACAGCTACCCACAAACAAGAAAGCTATTGGTTGCAGATGGGTATATAAAATTAAAAGTGGGGGTAATGAGAGTATATACAAAGCAAGACTTGTAGCAAAGGGATTCTCACAGGAAAGGTATTCTGATTATGATCAGATATTTTCACCCACTGTTGCAAGCAAGTCCATAAGAATGCTGTTAACACTTGCAAAATTACAGGGTTGGCACACCAGGCAGGTAGATATAAAAACAGCATATCTCAATGCTCCATTGAATGAGCAGATATATATGGAAACACCAGAAGGAATAGACACAAAGGGCAATGTATGGTTACTTAAAAGGGCGCTATACGGGCTGAAACAAAGTGCGAGACAATGGAATACTTGTCTAACCACAGCTTTACAGGATTTAGGGTTAATACAAAGTAAAGCAGACCCATGTGTATTCACCAATCTGGAAAATGGATTTTGCAATATGTATATAGCTATTTTTGTGGATGATATGTTAATTTGTGGGCAAAATGAAAGTACAATATTAAGTATCCTAGACAAATTAAACAAAAAATTTGAACTCAAAGATCTTGGTCCTATACATAAATATTTAGGAGTATGTATAGAGGAAGGACCAAATGGAGAAACTGTCTGGCACCAAAAAGAGAAAATATTAGAATTAATAGAAAAATTCAACATGAAAGATTGTAAAAGTGCAAAAACGCCAATGGAAGTTAATTTTCAAAATATAAACCATGAGGATAGTCCTCAATGTGATGTAGCATTATATGAATCTCTAATTGGCAGTTTACAATACATTAGTACATGGTCCAGACCAGACATAGCAAACCCAGTTAATATATTGAGTAGACACTTGAGTTGTCCAAAAATTATGCATTGGAAAGCAGCAAAAAGAATACTCAGATATTTAAAAACAACCGTGAATTATTGTCTAATAATAGATCCACAAGGTCAACCAATATTAGAAGCATTCTCAGATGCAAGTTGGGCAGATGATCCTACAGCTAGAAAATCTACCTCAGGGAACATCTTAAAATTAGCAGGAACGCTCATTGACTGGAAGGTGTCAAAACAAAGTTACGTGGCTTTGTCTACTGCAGAAGCTGAGTATGCAGCACTTTCACAAATATGTATAACTATTGAAATTATGTCACAGTTACTACAAGATTTAAATATAAATATTAATAAGCCAGTAACAATCTTTGAAGATAATCAAACTTGCATTTGCATGGCAGAATCAGAAGTTGACAAGGCCAGAACAAAGCATGTGGGCATTAGATATGGAAATGTAAAGGAAGCAGTTCAAAGAAAATTAATTGAACTAAAGTATTGTCCAACTGATGAAATGACAGCAGACATACTAACAAAACCTCTAGGGGTAATAAAACATTACCAGATGTTAAAGAGGATTGGTATGAAAGAGATGTAATTGCTAGAAAACGTGTGTAAAATTATGGATTGAAATGTGTATGAATATGTAAATGTAAAAATATAAATGAAACCACAAAGTAAGGCAATTAGGAGGGATGTTAAGGTTTGTGTTAAGTTGTAAAATGGAATTGCCTTAGTGATTTGTGGGAAGGCAAGGAAAGCTGAGTCACTCAGGTTGGCAGGAAGCCAAGAGTGAGACATGTGACTTTTCGCACATGTGCAAACATCAATCTGCAATGTCACTGCTGCATCAAATTACTGTATAAATTTGAGATGTTTTAGTAAACCAGCGACTAGGGTTGATGAAGGAGACCAGCGTGTTAGTTTGTCGGTGAGACTCATGGATACTGCCAGATTTCTGCAGTGCTACTCTGTATGTATGTATATATATTTTTGTATAATACACTCGGTTAAGGGAACTGTGTGTCCTGAGTGTTATTATTAGCTCTCAGTTTTAGAGATATCTGTATCTCAAACAACATAAACAACAAAACAAATTCCGTTGTGTATATAAAACTCAATATTAACTTTATGACAAGTGCTAGAATATTAATATCTAGGTTTTGGAAAGACAAAAATGATATTAAATTAGAAGATCGGTATGGTGAAGTTTGGGACATTGCATTAAATGATAAATTGACTATTGAACTCAAGATGAAAAGAGGGGAAATAAGTTTTAATATTTTTTATGCTATTAGGGGTAGATTTGTTGAATTTGTATTAGTGAAAGGAAAGGGGAAAGCCTCTAAACAACAATCTATACAATTTTGGAAAGGAAGTTCGTAATAAAAATATTGTTCAATGGGTTCCCGTGGGTATGGGGTGCACGGTAGAATTTAGTGTATAGCAAGCATTATTATTTGTATGTTTTTTTGTTGTATAAAAAAATAAAAAATATTTTTTAAAAAATAGAATGTTCCGAGGCTGCTCTGCGCAGGCACAGATTAACCCATTAGTGACCACGAAGAAGAAAAATCTATTTCACCAGTTCACTCATATTTCCCACTATATCTTACCTATTCCCCCCTGGACTCACGAATATTTTACTATAACAAATCAACTTATTTTACCAGTTCATTCTTCTTCTTTCACATGTATATTATTACCTAATCCACCCTGAACTCAATAATATTACATCATATAATTGTCAATGCTTAAATTTATAAAAAAAATTAAGTCTATTAAATCTACATTATCATATTTCATAATCTTATCTACCTTAGCATTTTCAAAAAAAGCTTATTTTACTTATTAAATCACTCTTTATCTTTTCCTATTACATTCCACTACTTAGTTCCTGTGACTCCATCAATTCTTAAAGTTAACTAAAAAAAAAACCTATTATAATACACCATTCACAATCTTATCTAAATCAATTTATTTCATCTTCCTCTTTTCTTCCTCATTTCTTCCCTTCTTTTTCTTAATCACTTGATCACTTGCAAACTAGTGCTGGGATCCCAATCCTTCTCTTCTATTTTCCCAATTTCTTGTCTCCATTGTTCTTTCTCAATAAGACCTATTTCACATAACCAATCCAATCCTCTCCTTAGAAAAGTCAGTCTATGATATCCTCCCCTATACAAGACTCTCATAAATACTAGGTTACCCCAGTTGTATTTAATCTCATTTTTTATGGGAAGATATGGAATGAGTGTCATAGTACATCTCTCCAAAGAAAAATCACGAAATACTTGAATCAGTTTCTCTTTATACTTCAGCTGATCAAGTCTTTTGCAAAAACTTCCCTTTATTATAGAAACACTTAAATCTAATAACAATATCCCTCAGAAACATTCTAGATCTTCTTTCAGAGCTCACATGATTTCTATCTTTATCTTCACTTGACAAACTCATGTCGAAGGCATTCAATCTGTTCCATTCCAAAATATCTTCTGCCAAATTCTTTTCCACCATATCTGTCCCCTCTGGAATCCCATGTATCTTCAAGTTCTGTCTCCTCTTTCTATCTTGAAAATCAATTATTTGTTTCTGAATCTCTGAATTGTAATTATTTTCCTTATGCCAGTACAACTTTACACATTTACATTTATACTTTTGACAGTATCTCCAATTCTTGAACTTTCAGACTCAGTGCTTTCATCTCATTGTCAGCTCTTGATATTCCATTATTCCTATCATCTTTAAGATCCTTTATAATTTGGTAACATTATTTCCCTGAACTTAAGTTCCTCAACAATTTTCTTCTCTTTTGCCATGACTCTTTTTTCTTAGCCTATTTCTAATTTTTGTATTCTGCTCAGACATTGAGCACTAGGCCTTTCCCTCTTCCAGTGTATTTCTTTTCACTACAGGAACAGTCTTTTTGCATTCTTCCCTGATACTATCTCTGGTTTCAACACACAGTTCTTTTGGCTCACAATGGAGTTTTGTAATGTAAATGTAATATGCAAGAAACTGCTAGAATGGGTTGCCTGGAGTTTGGGGGTTCTGTCACCAGTATGCAGATGACACCCAACTCTATCACTCTGTCCTTCTGCAACCAGTTGAAGATCTTTCTTTTCAGGCAGGCTTTTTCTTACTGACTGTCTAGGAGAGGTTTTAATAAGTTATGGTTTATATTCTGTTGCTTCTAAAACTGTTTTATTACTCCTTTTACCTAATATTTATAATATAATGCTATTAGTTCTTTTTTAATATTTGAATAATTTACTGTTTTCAGATTTTCATATTGTGTTTTTAATTATGTGATCTCCATTGGATACTTGTTTAGAAGGAAGGAAGGAAGGAAGGAAGGAAGGAAGGAAGGAAGGAAGGAAGGAAGGAAGGAAGGAAGGAAGGAAGGAAGGAAGGAAGGAAGGAAGTTCAATATACAATCTGCTCCTTGTCTTGTTTTGGCAGAAAGAATACAGCTTCTCTATCTATTACTTTTCAGTTATGGAGCCTAATGTGGCAGTCTGGTGTTTCTATGTATAAAATTTTCTGTTGGGTTCTCTAAAGCCGGGATCCCCAACCCCCGGTACCGGTCCGTGGCCTGGTACCAGGCCATGGCCTTGGCAGGAGCAGGCCACGGAGACAGATCTCCTCCCCCCCCCCCCGCACACCCCCTCCATGCATGGGTGCCCCACCTAACCACCCACTGGCGCACAGATGCCCCACCCACCCATGTGCGTACACATGGGTGCTCCCCCACCCGTGCATGCGCACACAGGTGCCCCGCCCCCACACACGCATGCACGTGTATCCCACCCACACGGACACGGACCCCCACCCACCAATCAGTCCGCAGTTCAGAAAAGGTTGGGGACCACTGCTCTAAAGCATGCACTTCTAATGTTATGATTGTTGTCTTCATAAGATTCTACAAGTCATTCCCCTGCTTCATTTCTGACTCTTAGGCCAAATTCTTCAACAATGTTTGGTTCTGCTTTGCTTCTTATTTTTCCATCCCAGACACCTATACTTATCAGCATGTGTTGTTTTGGTATGTGATTAATTTCCTCTTGGACACTTGCATAAAAGTTCTCAATTTCTTCTGCAGCATCTGTAGTTGGCGTATAGACATGAGTGATGGTTATGCTGACAGCTTTTTAAGAAGTATGATTAACATTATGCAGTCAGACACTGCATCATAGCCGTTGCTTGTGTTACAACTTGTGTCAGTACTTTACTTTATATATGTATTTATTGCACCAGTCAAAGACCATGGTAAGATAAAACAGCTACGATCAGTCAAATAAAAGTAAAAACAGCTAAAATTAGGGTGAGAGACATAATAAGTATACACGCATGTTAGGTACCTTTAAGTCAGTACTTAAATACTTCTGAAACAATACTCTAATTATGAGATAGATTGCAGATTACAGTTACAGGTGATATTGGACTGTGATTGTATTCAGATACACTAAAATTAGTGAGTTTATCAGATTATGTTCATGCTGTTGTTATATTTTCAGAGTGTAGTACTGGTTTTAGTCCAAAGTCCTTAAATTTCTCCCTGCATCCAATACCTTTTATTGTGAATAGGGTGACTTTTGGGTCACGTATTTGTCACTTGAAGAAGTCCAGTTTATCTTTCACGTCCCAGAGCTTCCTTCTCTTTAGCGAGGGATCTAGATAGCATTCTATGATGTCTGTATAACTGACAGTCGAGAATACGAGTTAGATCTTCCACAGCTGGTGCCCCACAGTTACATTGTCTTGAATTGGTATACCATGGAATCTCCCCAATTTCATGAGCGATTCCATTTGTTCAAAACGTAATCTGGTAAAGGTTTATCAGAGTTCAATTTTCATACAATATGACAGATATTTTCCCTATTAATGCAGATGTTTTGTACCTGCTAACCATTTGACATTTTTCAGGGATCTAATAACAGGTCAGTTTGAGCTCCAACTTCTAATACTCTTTGTCTAAATATATTTTTGATATCATTATTCCTCGGGTTAAATGCTTGTATGGAAAAACTGTATTTTTGGAGTAATTTGGAAAATTCCTGTAACCAGCAGTATTCACAGAGAGCTATCCTCTGTTCTTCTAAACAGATCTTAGGAAGTCTGCTTTCTTTCATCTGATCAATTTTGCACTAATGACTGATCATCTTGGCACGAAATGTGCCAGCAATAGTTCCCATACCCAATTTCGCTCTAATTAACCAGGGTGAGGTAGTTTTTGAGGCTCCTAATATCATACGCAAGAATCTATTTTGGACTCTCTCAATACCGGTGACGTCCGCAAAACCCCTGATTTCTGCACCGAATATTATTGTTGGTATTATCTTTGCCTTGGAGATCTTTAAAATTGGGTGTAGTGTGCCTGGATAAGTAAAATTCAACAGTCCATTCAATGATTGCAGGCAGGCGGTTGCTTTCAGTTCACTTCTCTTTATTTGTAAGAACAATGCTCCAGAAGCTGAGGTTATGTCTAGGTAACAGTAGAATTTTACTTACTCTAGTTCTTTTGCATTTATGTACCACCTATGTACTTTTTTCTTTTTACCGCAGACTACAACTCTGGATTTCGCATTATTAATGAGTAGGTTGTTTTTTTACACAGTAAGAACTAAATTGTCCTAGCAGTCTTCTCAGTGCAATTTCTGTACTGGACAATAAGATCATGCCATTTTCATGAAGTAAAATATTTATAGACCTGCCTAAAATTTTGTGCATGTGGAAGTCTTGGTTTTGCAGGGTTCTGACAATATCATTTACATAAAAATTGAAAAGAAATGGGACTAGGATACAGCCATGGAGAACACCCTTGTATGTTGGAATCCAATCTGAGAGAGCATGTGTGGTGCCAGTTCAGATCTTGAGACAGATTTCAGAGTAAGGAGCTTTCATTAAAATCAGCAGCCTCAAATCAAGGTTGGCATCAAGCAATTTCTCCCAGAGCCATTGGCTGTTTATAGAATCAAAGGCTGCACTGAGGTCAATAAAGGCAGCGTAAAGCAGGGGAGGCGGGGCTTCGTCACAGTGAGACTCGTCATGTTTCAGGAGGGCTCCTGAAACTGACCAGGACCATCCAGTTTCGATCCCCCCAAAAAACTGGGGGGAAGAAGGACTTTTACCAGGAGAGGTGAAAGTCTGAAGCAGCAGAATTCGACTGAGGGGGATGAGGCATCAGGAACCCTGGTGTTTCCTCTCCCTCTCTGAGGTCCTGTCTGAGTGCAGAAATTGGCTGGAAGACATCTTGCCAACTAAGCTGTGAATGCCCCATAGAAGAGGAGGGGAAAGTAAAGAATGATTTTGGAAAATAATCCTGAATAGAACTTGAAGTTGCTTGTTTTGTATATGGAACTTTGAAGGACTGAAATAATGGAAAAATGTGAGTGTAATTGGTGAGAGAAAGTGACTATATCTGACTTGACGGGCGAGTATTCCCCACTTTCCTCACTGGAGGCTTGAGAAAGAGAAAGGAAAGGAGGGAGGAAGAAAAAAAGGGGGGAGGAAACATCTTCGCTTCCATGGTGGCAGGGGGAGATAACCACTGAGATCAGTGAAGCAACCAGAAAAAGACTTCATGAGGCCCAGAGAGAAAGATTCAATTGTAAATTTTACTTGTCCCAGGACATAAGCTGCCCTTGTGAATATCTATTGTGCTGTACCCCCTGCTGGAAAGAAAGCTAGAAAGAGACTTAAAGAAGTCTGGAGTTCTTTGAACTATGGAGTAATCCTCTTTTAAAGCCTGGCAAAAGACTATGCAAGAATTGTTTGTCTGTGGATTACAACAAATAAACGGAAAGATAGATCAGCTATTTGAACAAATTAAAGATGTTGGGATACAATTGAGATCCACAGGGAAGATGGAGAAAAAACTAGAGGATCCTCAAGCAGGACAGGAAGGACTGAGACAGGAAACAAAACATGCTGAAATTAAACTACAAAAATTACAATCAAAGGGAGACAAGGATTCTTTTCGATCCCAGAAACTGAAGGAAGAGAAGAGCGAAGATACAGTACAATGGAGAGTGAATTTGTCAGCCCCTCCTACAGGAAAGTCAGTGGCAGAAGGTGAGCATATGGTCAACCTACCCAGGAAGGGGGGGAAATGGAGATGATGGGTGACATGTGGTGGCAGACGGGACAAAAGATTCAGCAAATGGAGTTGAGGAACCCCTCAGAAACAGAACTATGTATGCATAAGTGGTCAATAAGGTGGAAGATGAAGAATAACAAGTACCTAAAGGATTAATCTATCTATCTATCTCCTGAGAAATCTTATCTATCTCCTGAGAAATCTTATCTATCTCCTGAGAAATCTTATCTATCTCCTGAGAAATCTATATGTGGGACAGGAAGCAACAGTTGCTTCCTGTCCCACATATAGATTTCTCAGGAGATGGATAAGGTGGTCAGGCACTCCCATTTCTTTAAGAACTTGCCATAGTTTGCTGTGGTCCACACAGTCAAAGGCTTTTGCGTAGTCAATGAAGCAGAAGTAGATGTTTTTCTGGAACTCTCCGGCTTTCTCCATAATCCAGCGCATGTTAGCAATTTGGTCTCTAGTTCCTCTGCCCCTTCGAAATCCAGCTTGTACTTCTGGGAGTTCTCGGTCCACATACTGCTGAAGCCTGCCTTGGAGGATTTTGAGCATAACCTTGCTAGTGTGTGAAATGAGTGCAATTGTACGGTAGTTGGAGCATTCTTTGGCGTTGCCCTTCTTTGGGATTGGGATGTAGACTGATCTTTTCCAATCCTCTGGCCACTGCTGAGTTTTCCAAACTTGCTGGCATATTGAATGTAGCACCTTAACAGCGTCATCTTTTAAGATTTTAAATAGTTCCACTGGAATGCCATCACCTCCACTGGCCTTGTTGTTAGCCATGCTTTCTAGGGCCCACTTGACCTCGCTCTCCAGGATATCTGGCTCAAGGTCAGCAACCACACTATCTGGGTTGTCCGGGACATCCAGATCTTTCTGGTATAATTCCTCTGTGTATTCTTGCCACCTCTTCTTGATGTCTTCTGCTTCTGTGAGGTCCCTACCATTTTTGTCCTTTATCATGTCCATCTTTGCACAAATGTTCCTTTAATATCTCCAATTTTTTTGAACAGATCTCTGGTTTTTCCCTTTCTATTTGTTTCCTCTATTTCTTTGCACTGTTCATTTAAGAAGGCCCTCTTGTCTCTCCTTGCTATTCTTTGGAAGTCAGCATTCCATTTTCTGTAACTTTCCCTATCTCCCTTGCATTTTGTTTCCCTTTTCTTCTCTGCTATTTGTAAGGCCTCGTTGGACAGCCACTTTGCTTTCTTGCATTTCCTTTTCTTTGGGATGGTTTTTGTTGCTGCCTCCTGTACATTGTTACGAGCCTCCATCCATAGTTCTACAGGCACACATAGTTCTGCACCACTGTGCAGCAACCAGAATAAGATGACATGACTGTATTTGAATAAAAGTAGACCCTGAGTGCTCACTGGAAGGACAAATCCTGAAGCTGAGGCTCCAATACTTTGGCCATCTCATGAGAAGAGAAGACTCCCTGGAAAAGACCCTGATGTTGGGAAAGAGTGAATGCAAGAGGAGAAGAGGACGAGAGAGGATGAGATGGTTGGACAGTGTCATCGAAGCGACCAACATGAATTTGACCCAACTCCGGGAGGCAGTGGAAGACAGGAGGGCCTGGCGTGCTCTGGTCCATGGGGTCACGAAGAGTCGGACATGACTTAACGACTAAACAACAACAACAACAGATTGTTGTACATGAAAAAAATAAAACATCCCCTGAAAATAAGCCCTAATGCGTTTTTTGGAGCAAAAATTAATATAAGACCCTGTCTTATTTTCGGGGAAACAGGGTTGATGTACAATGACATAACAAAATTCAATCAATTGTGGAATGCAGGAGGGGCTTCACTGCCATGTCACCCACCACACAGTATGAGAGCAAGTGGGCTTCCTGTGTTTGCACCAAATTTGAAGTCTAATTTGCCAAGGCATTCTCTTGATGTCTAAGCTAGTTATCCTAATGATCAGAGTAATGTTAAATAAACATTTTACCACGTTACCATTTTACTGCTGGCTTACTTTTTTATCAGTTGCTTTTACATTATCTTCTGGTTTCTAGCATTGTCTTATTGTGGACCGTTATGAGATCTAAAAAAGGGGGGTATAAAATACCTTAAATAAAACAAAAACAAATACCTCTTCTAAGATAACTGCAATTCACACTTAAGGAAAACAACGTAAATTGTGGGTCAAATTACCCTCATTAATGAAGGGCTAGTTGGGTGCTTACCCAGTTATTACACTAGTATCTTGTTAATGAATGGCAGCTTGCCACCTTGATTTACACAACTTCTGTTACGCAAAGACAAATCACCAGTAGGATTCTAGCCATGATCATCTAGAACAGCGGTCCCCAACGTTTTTGGGGCCGTGGACTGGCTGGGGGGAGCGGTGGGCATGTCGTGCTCACGCGGTGGCATGTTGCGTCTGTGGGGGGCATGTCCTGCCTACGGGGGGGCGTGTCGCGCTCGCGTGCATGCACGCAGGCGCGATACGTGCCCCCACAGGCGCGACACGCCCCCGCAGGCGCGACATGCCCCCCTGCAGGCGTGACACGCCCACTTCGCGGGCGGGGGGGTGGGTATCCATATCCGCGGCCCAGTTCCGGCAAGCCCACGGACCGGCACTGGGCCGCGGATCGGGGGTTGACGACCCCTGATCTAGAACATGTCTCATTTAAAAATAAATGTACATTTTTCCAACTGTTTTTCCCCAAACCTGTTTTCACTCCTATTCAGATTTCATCAATTATTGAAGAAACATTTCTATTAGGGAAATCAGGGCACAACTCTAGTTTTGTCATTAGAACTGATCACTCAACACTTTCACATTTCAATGCAATCATGGGCTGTGTATACATGATCTATATTGCAAAATGTAAAGTATATAACTCTCTAAACTATACTACCAAGAAGCTAAACATTTCTAAAGCTTTTACAGCTGTTCATACCAGTTATCAAGTAACATGTTTAAATAATGAGCTATTAAAATTAGGCCACACCAATCTGACAAGTAAAACAACTTTCATGATTTGTTAAATTGATTTACCTGTGTTTTATTATATACATATTATTCACATATTAGTCTTTTAAAAATAAACCTGGCCGAATATAGCAGCTTTTTTGTTTATCAGAGTGTCAAAGGGGATTTTAATCAATTTGCCAAATGCAGGAATGTAGGCTTGTGATCCGCTAAGGCAAACATAGACTACTAGCTATGTAAGACAATTACTCAATATATCTCCTTTTCATTCTGACTGCCTAGTTTTGCAAAAACAGAAAGGGGGAGGAATCAAACACTTCAGAGGACACAATACAGGTTATGTTCCGCTTGTGGGACATACATTGTACAGGTATGGACTAATGTAAGCATTTAAAAAACCAAGCATGGTTCTTGTAGAAAAACAAGTATTATATTGCAAGAAAATTGTGGCTACTTCAAATTTTAATCTTATGGTTTACGATTTAATTCCTTGGAGAAGAAAAAATATGAATAATTAAACATTATAAGTTTCACTAATGAATCATGTCTGGGGGAAAAGGGACTCGTGTTGCAGAATCAATTACATTTCTTCTCACATACTGCCAAAAAGCTACATCAAATACCGTATTTCCCCGAAAATAAGACAAGGTCTTATATTAATTTTTGCTCCAAAAACGTATTAGGGCTTATTTTCAGGGGATGTTTCATTTTTTTCATGTACAACAATCTACATTTATTTAAATACAGTCATGTCATCTTCTGGTTGCTGCACAATCGTGGAGGGGTGGGGTTTCACTTAACTGGGGCTTATTTTTGGGGTAGGGCTTATATTATGAGCATCCTGAAAAATCATACTAGGTCTTATTTTCAGGTTAGGTCTTATTTTCGGGGAAACAGGGTATATGATTATTGTCATAACAAAACATCCAGTGCAACATCTTGCTAACATAAAACATGGCCTTAGAAATACAAAACACAGCATGTTTCTGAGCAAGTGTGTTGAGGAACATTAGTAAGTATGAAAATTTTTAAAATAATTATTTTCACACTCTGCAGACATCTGCTGTGCCATTGTGAGCTCCAATGCAGACTCTTAGGAAGATTGCTATTTATTTAATTATTACTTTTACCTACAATTTAAAAAAAATCTCTAGCATAGCAAGCATAAGCATATTAAAACTGAGGAACATTTTTAAAAGTACAGGATATCATCAATGAAAAAAACCGAGCAACATCAAAATAAGATTAGTGTTATGAATGACAGAACATGTGAGTTCCAGAAAGACCAGCACCCCAGGCCTGAAAAGAAGACGGAGACTTGCAAGAGAAGATGGGATGGTGAGCCTGATACAAATCTGCAAAGAGTTGCAAGAGTTAGAGTTTCTATATCAGCAAGAAACCGCAGATGTGGAAAGAACATTCTAAATGTGGACTTGTTTGTTCAGATAGGAAAAAGGAAGAAGGCTGGCTAACCAGTTGTCCAGGCAAAAAAGGGGAAGCAGGTTGGATGGCACAGTGACTGAGGTAAAGGACATGTGCAAGTGTTTCCTGCATGGAAACAGATTGTACCTGCCCAGGAAATCAGGGTCTACCCCCTGCTTGCCTCTGCCCACTCAGGTTCAGCCCATAGGCACAGCCCACATGGAAGACGCCTTCCCACATGGGAACAAACAACACAGTCAAGAGGAGCTACCGAGAAATCATATTTGACTTTGAAGCTCTAGGAAGGAAACTCAAGGACTTTGGAGCCCAGACAGTTTTTTCTTCCATCCTCTTCCTCAGAAGAGGAATCGAAAGAGAAAGGAAGATCCTCTGGGTGAATGACTGGCTACGAAGGTGGTGTTGATGAGAAGGATTTGGTTTTTGGGACCAGGGGCTAAGCTTCCTGGAAAAAGGACTGCTAGCAAGAGACGACTTGCATCTAACAAGGACTTGGAAGAATGTGTGTGCCCACAGCACGAAGAACTTCATCCGGAGGGCTTTAAACTGAATTGGAAGGGAGACGCAAGCACAGAGTTAAGGGTAGATGAAGCCTTACACACAATAAGAGGAATGGACCAAACTGATCAAAAGGGCAACCACAACAACAACAACAATAATCACAATAATACTCATAAACATGTACAAAGACAAACAAGGCCACAAATCACGCAACCTCCGGTGTCTATATACGAATGCCAGGAGTATGGGAAACAAACAAGAAGAACTGGAGATTTTAATTCAGGAGGGTAACTATGACTTGATAGGAATAACTGAAACTTGGTGGGATAACTCTCATAACTGGAATACAGCAATTAAGGGATATAAATTGATCAAAAAGAACAGAGAGAATAAAAAGGGAGGTGGAGTTGCAGTATATGTTAAAAATACACATTTCTGCACAGAAATATAGGAGGAGGAGAGTGGCTGTCCCTTTGAGAGCATCTGGATCAATCTAGTTGGGGCAAAAATAAAAGGAACATGGTAGTTGGAGTCTACTACCAACCGCTCGATCAAAGAGAGGAAACGGATGAAACTTATGAAAAACAAATTGCACGGTTTTCAAAGAGACATGATGTGGTAGTGATGGGAGATTTCAATTATCCAGATATATGTTGGGAGGCAAATTCTGCCAAGTATGGCCCTTCCAAGAAATTCCTGGCTTGTGTGGCTGATAATTTTGTCCTACAAAAAAGTGGAGAAATAAACTAGAAGATTTGCTATCCTTGACTTGATTCTGACCAACAAAGATGACTTGGTGGGGGAAGTGGCAATAAGGGGAACTCTAGGTGAGAGTGACCATGTCCTTCTAGAATTTTGATTTCAAAGAAAACAAAAGAGTGTAAACACACACGTCTACTGGATTTTAAAAAAGCCAATTTTAATAATCTCAGAACAAGGATTAATAAGGTCCCATGCCAGGAGATCCTAACAAGAAAAGGAGTCCAAGAAGGGTGGGAGCTTCTAAAAGAAGAAATTCTAAAGGCACAACTACAAACAATTCCAACAAAAAGGGGGGAGGCGGCAAAAAAGGCTTCACAAAAAGCTCAGGGAGGACCTAAAAACCAAAAAAGACATGTACAGGAAATGGAAAAAAGGCCAGGCCACCAAGGAAGAGTACAGACAAATAGCAAGGAAACACAGGGATGGCATTAGGAGGGCAAAAGCTGAGAATGAGCTGAGGTTAGCTAGAGACACTAAAAGCAATAAAAAAAGCATTCTTCAGGTATGTCAGTAGCAAAAGACAAACAAAAGACATAGTGACACAGCTCCGCAATGGAGATGGAAAAATGATAATAGAGGACAAAGAAAAGGCAGAGGTGCTCAATTTCTACTTTAGTTCCGTCTTTTCCCATAAGACAATTAACTTCCAGACATATTGGAAGTGCAGCTGCAGGATTGCAGCTGGAGATAAAGAAAAAGTCAAGGAATACCTTACCACCTTGAACGAGTTCAAATCTCCAGGGCCGGATGAAATGCATCCGAGAGGACCGAAGGAACTGGCTGAAGAACTCTCAGAACTGCTATCCATTATTTTCTTGAAATCATGGGAAATGGGGGAGGTGCCAGAGGATTGGAGGAGGGCCAATGTCGTCCCTATCTTCAAAAAGGGCAAAAAAGAGGAACTACAGGCCAGTCAGTCTGACATCAATCCCAGGCCAAATTCTGGAACAGATCGTAAAGCAGTCATTGTGCAAGCACCTAGAAAACAAGGCAGTAATAACTAGAAGCCAACACGGATTTGTCAAGAACAAATCTTGCCAAACTAACTTGATCTCGTTTTTTGATCAGGTCACCTCCCTGATAGACAGAGGGAATGTTGTAGACATAGTATATCTTCAATTCAGCAAAGCTTTTGACAAAGTGCCCCATGATATCCACATTAGCAAGCTAACTGGGTGTGGGCTGGATAGATCAAGTGTCAGGTGGATACACAATTGGCTACAGAATCATATTCAGAGGGTGATGATTAATGGGTCCTTCTCTAACTGGAAGGAGGTAACTAGTGGGGTACCCCAAGACTCAGTCCTGGGCCCAGTGCTCCTCAATATTTTTATTAATGACTTGGACGAGGGAGTGCAGGGAATGCTTGTCAAATTTGCAGATGATACTAAATTGGGCAGAATAGCTAATACCCTAGAAGACAGAAACAAAATTCAAAATGATCTTGATAGGATGGAGTACTGGGCCAAAAGCAACAGAATGAAATTCAACAGGGAGAAGTGCAAAGTACTGCACCTCGGAAAAAGAAACCAATTGCACAGTTACAAGATGGGGGATACCTGGCTCAGCAAAACCACAAGCGAGAAGGATCTTGGAATTGTCGTAGATCACAAGCTAAATATGAGCCAACAGTGTGATGTGGCTACAAAAAAGGCTAATGCTGTTTTAGCTGCATTAATAGAAGTATACTTTCCAAATCCCATGAGGTGCTAGTCCCCCTCTATTCAGCACTGGTTAGGCCTCACCTTGAGGATTGTGTCCAGTTCTGGACACCACACTTCAAAAAGGATGCTAACAAATTGGAACAAGTTCAAAGGAGGGTGACAAGGATGATCAGGGGGCTAGAAACCAAGCCTTATGAGGAAAGGCTGAAAGAATTAGGCATGTTTAGCCTTGGGAAAAAAAGACTGAGGGGTGATATGATAGCACTTTTCAAATATTTGAAAGGCTGTCATACAGAGGAGGGGCAAGATCTGTTCTCGATCATCCCAGAGTGCAGGACACGCAACAATGGGCTCAAATTAAAGGAAGCCAGATTTCAGTTGAATATCAGGAAAAACATCCTAACTGTTAGAGCAGTACGACAGTGGAACCAGTTACCTCGGGAGTTGGTGAGTGCTCCAACACTAGACGCATTCAAGAAAAACTTAGATAATCACCTGGCAGATATGCTCTGATTATATTCCTGCACTGAGCAGGGGGTTGGACTTGATGACCTCGTAGGCCCCTTCCAACTTCACTTTTCTATTATTTCTATGACCCAGAAAGAGACTGTGGGCTTCAAACAGCGCTGCAACATTGCTCCCATTGCTCTTACTGAGGGACTGATCAGGAAAGAGTTTTTTTGTGTGTGAGTATGTGTGCATGTGAAGTATGGAAGGGCCTCTTGATACATTTGTCTTTTGTTGTCTTATGAAAGAAAGCAATAAATGTTACATGAATAGTGTTTAACCTAAAAATTGGTGTATGGTCTTCTTGTCAGTAGTCTGGTCAGGGTCTCTCTCCTCTCCTGGTCCCTCTCCCCAGGATATAAAGAACATTAATCCTGCAGGTAACATTAGCTGCACAGGGAGCAGTTATAACACCTCAAATTTTAAAATAGTCTAAAAAAGTGGACTTGTCCAGGAAAGCTCACACTAAAATTTGTTTGTTTGTTAAATTTATATACTGCCACAGTAATACACTACACTATTCTGAGCGGTTTACAGCAGTCATGAATAAAATAAATGCTATTGAACAACAAATACAAAAATGCAGAACTAGAAAGTTAAAAGCCCCCTTCCAACTTCACTTTTCTATGATTCTATGATCCTCACACCAACATGAATTTGACCAAACTCCGGGAGGCAGTGGAAGACAGGAGGGCCTGGCGTGCTCTGGTCCATGGGGTCACGAAGAGTCAGACATGACTTAACGACTAAGCAACAACAACAATGATCCTCACAGACTACTAGTGGTATCCACAATATTCCAAAGGTATTTTGGTATCAATAGCTATACTGGTTTTCTGGGCCTCTGAAATCAGCAGCTGGTTCTTCTTACAATCATAGTAGGCATTAAGTAATGCCAGTCTGCCTCTGTGAAGAACTGCAGCAAGAGAGGGGCAGAAAAAAATTGGATGGGCATATGGGACTTCTCTTGTAGCAGGAGTCATCACTGAAGGGAATCACGAAATCCCCCTAGAAATCTGAAGTGACTTGCTCCTAAGGCACTGAATGACTGGGGATCAAGATCTAGTCATTGATACTGACCATGATTGGTCCCAATAAAGAGATCCGTGATGTAGCTTTGGATTATCATAAATTGGAGGATCTTGATGTTAGAGTGCGAACTTCAAAGTCAATCAATGGTGTTGATTGTTATGTATCTGATTCTTGATGGCAAGATGAGAATGTCAATGTTGAGCTGGCAGAAGAGACCCTGTGTAGAGGAGTCCAGATTGAGGCTGAGTAGGAGAGAACTGCCAGTGCCAAGGCAATAGTGAGGACCAGACATCAACAGGAGAAGAACCCAGGGAAACAACTTCTGTTGATTGTTTGGTGAGTACAGTCCATACAACTGGTTATTTCTTTGTGTTTTTTAGACTTATCCTTCTTGAGCTTTTTAAGTTTTGGATGTATCTGTACCCAGTGCCTTCCTTTTCTTCAATGTCAATGCCATCAGTCTTCATTTTGCGACAGCCAGCACTGAGGTACTTGGAACCAATGCATGCTGAGATGTTTCTTGAGGCAAGGCCACTGGATTCAATTCCTGCGTGTACTGAGCTGGAAGTGCAGACTGCTGAATGGCTTCCATCAGGAGATTTTTTGGACAGAATTTTTCAAATGGAAACATTCAATGTCAGGCTCAAGACTTGTTCAGAAATAGTACCTACAACCTTTAGACACCTCTCCCAGAGAAATTTATGTTCAAACTGTCTGCTCCTCAAAGGAACCCTGGTGAAGTTCTTCCAAATTTGACAGAATTACAATTGATGGCCTTCTTTCAGACAGTACAGACACCGAGAATGTCCATCAGATAGGGAAGTTTTATTCAAACCCAATGTGCACTTTCTAAAGGGGAAGGGGAAAAGTGGGAAAGATATGAATGACACTGTTGCTTTGTTCCAATGGTGACTTCTTTGAAGGGTTTTCTTAAAAAGCATCAGATGTCATGCTTTAGGTTACATTCTATTCTTGAACGGGGTGGAGGGAGCAAGAAGGATTCATCATTGAATTCAAGAGAACACTCATGGTTTCAGGGCTACAAAACAATCTTAAATTTGAGGGAAGTCCAGAACAGCTCAATAAGGGAGCAATGTATGGAATGCTAAATTACTGAGGAGAGGGAATGGCACAGAGAATAGAGGCAAAGGCATTGCAGATATAAAAAAAATAGTGAGCCATTTCATTGTCTGGATACATAATTTCTTATTGAGAAGCTATTTTTACACAGCTCGAACGAAGAGCTGCCCATAGAAATCAAAGAAAAAATAAAATTTTCCAAAGCTGTGATTATGGACCTATCCACGAGACCCCATAATTACAAAATCCCAAAAGGCAGCAGCAAAGAGAACAGTTCCCCTAGCTCAGATCTTGTTTAATATGAAACTTTTCAAAATAGATAATATGTATAAATTTTGAAGAAAGCACTGAATTTTTGTTTTCACCATATTGCAGTCTGGAAGGCTGTGGCTAAGAATCATAAGCCAAAATCCATTTGCATACGTAGCTACACAAATGATGTAACCTTTGGAGGGACGTGGTGGCGCTGCGGGTTAAACCGCAGAAGCCTCCGTGCTGCAAGGTCAGAAGACCAGCAGTCGTAAGATCAAATCCACACGACGGAGTGAGCTCCCGTCGCTTGTCCCAGCTCCTGCCAACATAGCAATTCAAAAGCATGCAAATGCAAGTAGATAAATAGGTACCACCATGGTGGAAGGTAACGGTGTTCCGTGTCTAGTCGCACTGGCCACATGACCACGGAAACTGTCTTCGGACAAACGCTGGCCAGTGGTCATGTGGTCATGTGGCCAGTTTCCGTGGTCATGTGGCCAGTGCGACTAGACACGGAACACCGTTACCTTCCACCGTGGTGGTACCTATTTATCTACTTGCATTTGCATGCTTTTGAATTGCTATGTTGGCAGGAGCTGGGACAAGCGACGGGAGCTCACTCCGTCGTGGATTTGATCTTACGACTGCTGGTCTTCTGACCTTGCAGCACAGAGGCTTCTGCGGTTTAACCCGCAGCACCACCATGTCCCTCCAAAGGTTACATCATTTGTGATGAGCACCACGCCCTAGAGTCGGACACGACTGGACTAAATGTCAAGGGGAACCTTTTACCTTTTTGGAGGTAAACTGCCCGAAATTAAGAAATCACCATATACAATATCAGTTACATACTGGCTGAAATCCTGTTGGGTAGCTGTGCGGATGTGATTCAATGCTATGCTTGTAATAGCTACAATCATGCCAAGACAGAAGATCTATTCCTGAAGACCTTTCGCCTGCACATTGCACAATCAGTCACTTTGGGAATCATGTGGCTAATCCGACAATCAAATGGAGTAATCTGTGTTGCCTGGGCACAACACTTGGCAAAGTTATGCCTGTATAACTTCACATTACACAGTAATGAACTGGATTCCAGTCACTGAGACACAACTGAGTATGCAACTGATAATGGCTATGGTGATTTCTTAACTTAGGGCAATTTGCCTCTGAATTGTATGCTGTTTGTGCTATGCTAGCATAACTAGGTCCACTGTTGGGCCACTGAAATACAGAATACACAATTTGGGCCACTGAAATACAGAATTAGATGGAATCCCAAGGACCATCCAGATAAACCTTTTACCAATACAGGAAATCCAAGTTAAAGCATCCCTGAAAGATGGTCATCCCACTTCTTTTTAAAAACTTCCAATGAAGAGTTGAGCACATTCTGAAATAGTCTGTTCCATGGTTGATCAGGTCATACCATCAGAAAGTTCATTCTAATATTTAGAGAAAATCTCCTTTCTTGCAATTTGAATCCATTGCTTCAGGTCCTGCCCTCTAGAGCAGAAGTCACATGGAAGCTTGCACCATTTTCCATGTAAAATATCAAACTCCCTCAACATATGTTTTGTTTCCAGACCCTTTACCATATTGGTTGTCTTCCTCTAGACACATTCTACTTTCTCCATATTTTTCTTAAACTTGAACACCCAGAACACAGTATTCCAGGGAGATCCAGCCAAAGCAGAACAGAGTAATACTATTATTTTTATCTGGACACTATACTTGGGTTGATGCAACCAAGAACTGCATTAGTACTTTATGTGTACTAATACAGAGGTCGTCAACCCCTGGTCTGCGGCCCAGTGCCGGTCCATAGCCTGAGCCGGACCGGGCCACGAAGACAGACCTCCCGCCCCCCCCCCCGCACGCACTCCCCTTCCCACAGCTGCTTTGCGCAAGTGCGCACGTGCCAGCGCCAGCGTGAGCGCTCCCCCACCCCTTCGCTCATGTGCAGGGGCGCCTGCACGCCCGCGCGCGCGCTCCCACACCCCTTCATGCATGCACCCAAGTGCCCGAGCGCCCGCACGAAGGGGTGGGCGGTCGTGCAGGCGCCCCTGCACATGCGCGAAGGGGTGGGGGAGCGCTCACGCCGGCGCTGGCGGGCGGGCAGGCGCTCCCCCACCGCTTCGCACATGCGCCTGAGAGAGAGAGCGCGCACCTGCAGGGGGGCCCCGCCTTCCTTAGAGGCTCAGCCGGTCTGTGGTCCCAAAAAGGTTGGGGACCGCTGTACTAGTACATGACACAGTTGATTCCTTAGGAGTAAATTGGGTGCTATTCAATTGCCACATCCTGGATTCTATCAAACCCACAATCCCACTCTGTGGCTTTTAGTGCTTCTTCCTTTTTATATATTTATTTTTCCAAAAGGCAGTTTTCCTGGATTTAAGTGCAATCATAAGAAGGACCAGATAAAGAGCAAGCTCAGTAAAAGGTGCACATGTAAATTTAGCTCAGTATATTTTGGGTACTTGAAAACACTTCAAGGGAATTAAGACACTGAGGTGAATCAAAACTTCATTGCACTTAAGAGTGACAAAACAAAAACAAAAAAAATAGAGTAGTGAGTCATGACTACATGAAGTCATTGATTTCATACTTACTCATTTGTTTTACCATTCTTAAAATAAGGCACAGCAGCAAAATACATGTGAAGAAGATCTCCCACAATATTCATGTTGACGAGCTTGTAAGATGTGGGATAGACAATGTTACTGCTGGTTGGGTAGGTGGCTAATAAACCAAATTCAAAGATTTCTAATGCCTCCTTGTCAACCTGCAGAAAACACATGAGGTGCTGCAAGGTTCTATCCTGAACTCAGTGTCTGTCTTTATTAATTAAGCCATGATCTGCAAGTAGATAGACCCTCTTTAAAGAAATAAAAAGCTATAATGCACACTTGGCTAGTACATTGTGGTTATCCAAGCATACATTATCTTGATTATCCAAGTGTACATTGTATCAGGCTTTTGTAAACAAATCTATATAGTTTCCTTATGTGCTAAGCTCCCCCTATCCAGCATTAGCTTCGGGTTTTCTTCTTTTATCAGTTAAGTGCTATTATCATCTTGGATAATACAAATAGAGTAAGGAAGAAAAAGCAAGAGCCATGATGTCCCTATTAAATATAGATGATTTCCGTATGTTTTTCCTTCCCTTAAAATGAAAATGAAAAAAGAAGTCAAAAGGAGCCAGGCCAAAGCTTTATATTGGTGAAATTTAGGTGAAAATTTTACTTTTAACACAACACATACATATTTCTTTTTTACAATTAACATTTTCTTTGTGGCTCTTAAAGCAGAAGTTCATGTACCTCTAGGTTAGATGTGAAATTTAATTTCATAAATCTGTACTAGAAGTTTTTAAAAGGCAATTTATTTAAAGTTACTTAATTAAAAGTAGAGGTTAAAAGAGGAATGGCAACAGGTAATGCAGCTGTGCTGATGCCAGTGAAGTACAGAGAAAGAAATGAGTAAAAACACGTAAAATTGTTCCACAAAAATTAAGTGGGTGCCTTAAACAGCTGTTTTGTTTTAATTAATGGAAATTTAGCTCTGTGTAAATATTCCTCTTTCACAAGCAATGTTCTTGTGGTAGAGTTCTATAAATCTCAATCTACACTCCCATGTTAATTCACCAATATCAGTTTAAGGAATTTGTAAACAATCTACTGAGGTGTTTCTTTCAGGATTCAGAACCCCTAGGTATCGAAGATTTCAGCAAGCACTGTTTATATAGAATAGAAGTGAGCAAAGTTTGGCCCCCTGTCCCCCGGCATTCTTGGACTACAACCTAAACACACCTCTCCTATACTAGCTAGGGCTGATGAAAGTTCCAGTCCAACAACTGGAGTATTGCATTCAACATACCCTCACGGTAGATTTAAGCTGATTTTGACATCTGTCCACTGACAGAAACTGGTGTGTATTTAATTAATGCTCTGATCAGGAAGATAAATTATAGTTAATATCACATCTGGTAGGTTTTAATTGCTTCTATAAAAATGCAGCAATAGTTGCTCAATGACTAAGCTCCATTATTTGAGTATTGATAAAAGGAATCACAAAGAAAAACTATTTAAAGTTTAGGTTTGCTCAGTTTTTGAAATAAATGAACATAAGGATTTCATCATACCCCACATCACCTTAGGACTCTGGTGGTATGACAGCATTTTCTCTTCTTTGCAAATACCAGAGTAATTATTTAACAAAAATACAAGGGAGGCACTTATACAAAGTCAAATAAGAGGTTTATGAACTGCAGTGAAGCACCGTTAACATGAAAAGGCAGAAAGAAAGAAATATGCTTCATACTTTTGCAGTAGAGAGCAGGAAAACTGTATAGAAAGTGCCAGAACACATGTAAATAAATTTGGCCCTTAATCTGGAACACTTACCAGTTTTCAACTATATTCACCATTCTGCAGAAATTACACCTTACTTTCACATAATTCTTCTGTTTAGATTTTTTAATAAATACATTTATTACTTTAAGCAGTGGTGCCAGCTGTTTAGCTGTGATTTACTGTCTGGAACTGCTTTAATATAAAGTGGCTTTTGTGGCTTACCCATACAGATTACATTTTAAGCTTCAAGATATCACTGTAAAGCAGCTGGAAAATGCACTGGCTATGTTCAGAAACCTGCATTATTGCCCAAGTGATAAACATGTAGCTACTCAAACTCGCTAAAAAAAGCTCTGCCTTGTTTTGTTGGTACACTGGAAGTTATAAACACCAAACAGAGTCCACTGACTTTGCAGCTATGCATTTACCAGGAAGACAGCTTACGAAAGTTATTACTTTTCTAATGAGAAAACTACCCGGTCATTTATAGTTTCCATTAACAAAGAATATTTTTTAACCACATTTGATTCTTTTAAAAAAAAGTTAAATTGCCACACAACTTGTTTTTTCTGGTAACCTACAGGCCCATAAGTTGATACTTTCTCCTTATATCATTTGTTTTACCATTCTTAAAATAAGGCACAGCAGCAAAATACATGTGAAGAAGATCTCCCACAATATTCATGTTGACGAGCTTGTAAGATGTGGAATAGACAATGTTACTGCTGGTTGGGTAGGTGGCTAATAAACCATATTCAAAGATTTCTAATGCCTCCTTGTCAACCTGCAGAAAACACATGAGGTGCTGCAAGGTTCTATCCTGAACTCAGTGTCTATCTTTATTAATGGCTTGGACATAAAGTAGAGGGCATGCTCACTTATTTACTTGTAAACACCAAACTGGGAAGAAAAGCCAGAAAGAAGCCCTTGATAGAATGAAGAACAGAACCAAAATTAACAAAGCAAATTTCAATAGAAATAACCATGAATACTACAGGAGTCATATAAATGACAGAGCAGAATTGTTCTCTATTGCTCCAGAATGTAGGACCCAAGCCATCAGTTCAAGATTACAAGAAAGGAGATGCTGACTGGTCCTGAAAGTGGAGGCTCTTTGCCAATGAGACGGGCTGCAAGACCTTTTGAAGATAGTGGGTTCCCTTTGGTTAGAAGCCAGATGGTCGATTAACTAGCAAATAAGGGAGGGTTTTCAGCACTAACAGAGGGTTGGGGTGAACCTTTGGTACTTCTGCTGTTTTGGACAACAGTATCCCCAGCCTGAACTGCCAATGATAAAAGACAGTAGTCCAAAACATCTGGAGTGCAAAAGGTTCACCACACCTAGACAAGGTTGTCTCTGAAGTGCCTTACAACCAGGGTCCCCAACCTCTGGTCCATGGCCCAGTACCGGGCTGTGGCCTTGGCAGGACCAGGCAGCGGAGACAGATCTCCTGCCCCCCCGCACATACGCCCCCCGCACGCACACATGCTCCTCCACATGCACGCATGGGTGCCCTGCCCACCACCAGCGTGCATGGGTGCCCTGCCCACCCGTGCATGCGTGCACAGGTGCCCTGCCCACCCGCGCATGGGTGCCCCGCCCACCCATGCATGGCTCGGAAAAGGTTGGGGACCACTGCCTTACAAGACAATGTTAAAGGAATGTATCTGAAAGTGAAACTCTATGCTGAACTGATCTGGAACATCTAATTATTCTAAATCATCCAATTGAAGAAGTTATTAATAATCTTAAATAAATATTTTATAGTTTGCAATCTTGAGGATCATATTTGTTCATGGAATTAGTTCAATAATTTTTTTAAAAGACATTCACATCTTTTAAAGGGAAATGCATTTTTAAATATATTGGCACAATCAGAGAAACAAGCATTTTTATAATTATGTCACACTGACACTTATATAATATAATGGTTGTGAAATCGGTTCAACAACTACAATTTGTCCTCATTTTGAACCCTATTACCCCAGAATTCACTTGAAGTATTAAGCCATAATCTTTGAAAGTATCCCCTAGGTAAACTTTCAGGACAGAATAAGTTTATTTCTCTAACCCCCAAAGTAGATATGGGCACGGACCACTATTTCAGCAGTTCATGCCAGTTCATTTTTCAGCTGAACAGGTGTTCAGAGTTTCCCAGCCCCATCTCCTCTGGCAGGCACCCTCCCAGAGGCAGTGCCCAAAGGAGGCGGGGCAGGGAAGCCAGGGCACTGCCTCTGAATGGGCACCCACTGGAGGAGGTGGGACTGGGGAGCACTGAATGCCTGTCTGGATGAAAAACGAACTGGCATGAACCACCATGCCCATTCTCTACCCCAGACTAACATGAGCTGAGTCAAGCCAGTATTGACAAACAGTATTGATTCACAATCAGATCCTTCAAATGCTCATAACCAAGTTTATAAAAGCCTGTATCTGCTTTCCACTCAAGATAGAGAGCTAACGCTTGAAATATGCTAATAACTTATTCTGTTTGTAACTATTAGGTAACAGAAATATAACAGAAAGCATTTAAAAACTTGTAAATGGATTTCACTAATGAAATAAATTTACATATTCAGCAGGAAACATAGGAGTCCAAATCTTGTATTGCCATCCATGTACAAATAAACAGTGGCAGTAGGTATTTTCAGGGAGAAATGGTAGGCAAAAGGGAGTGCTTAACTTTGTTGGAACTATTACCCTGCAAACTCTTCCCTCCATCATTTCCCCCCATGTGAGTAGTATATGGATTTCAGAGCCATGAGTGAGCTAAGGGGTTGCTGTTCAGGGTCTGACGCTCCCTATGGATTCCTTTTGCCTTGGGAAAGCCTTTGAGAGCCCCAAGATGGGGGAGAAGGAATCTTTAATATCATAAAATTGCCACCAAATTGCCAGCAGCTGTACCAAACCAGAAAGAGGAAGAGATGTTTAATTTAATTAAAATAAATTTATCTGTCACCAGACAATATCACCTGGCTTGCATAGCATACATTTACACCAACAGGATTTCAGCCACTGTTTCAACTGTTTCATAAGATTGTCACTGTCATCTTTGTTTTACAGATAGAACCAAAGTGGCAACAGGGTAAGAGTAAACAATATTATCAAAGTTACATTGTGGTTCAAAACACTATGAATAATATAACTAGCTAAATCTATAACCCTATTCATTCTAATTGAAGATGGAACATAAGCAATTGTCAAAGGCACATTATATATGGCTGTATTGACTTCTTGCCCAGAAGAAGCTAACTGAGAAGATTTCTTTTTCCTCTCCTGAGTAGTTATACCCATCCTTCACCCTCCCAACACACACACAGTCATACAAATTGAGCAGTAAGCAAACATTACATGTGTAAAATGGACAGATTTGATGAATTTGCATTAGAAGCAAGGACACCATACATTAGCTACCAAGTTTTTACTGTTGCTAATTTTATTCACTTTTCAATGAAAGAACCAATTGTAAAAATATTTAATAGTATATAATGAACAAGGTTTATATAAATTCTTGAACATGTTTTAGTCCTCCTTTCAAACCTTGTCTAGAAATGGATCATTAATGTATTTCTCACAATTGAACATTAGTTATCCTCTATCATCAGCTTCTTTTGGTGGGGATATATTACCACAGTACCTAATGGAGACATTCCTACCAATCAATGTGCTGCAGTGATACAGAAATAAAAGCTCATTTCACTGTAATGATGCTTCCAGACTTCCCTCAAGTCAGGTGGTTACTTGCAGTTAATGATCTGTGACATGCCACACAAGTAGTCCTAAAAAGACTTATTATCCACTGCATGTGCAACAATATTTGCTTTATGGATGGCTAAATGAATGAAGACATTCAATGCAACTGTAAAAGTAAAAATCAAACGAAAACTTACAAGTAACATGTTTTCTTTGAGTAAAAGAGCTGTGAACATTTTCCATTAATACTTAACCTTTGCTGCAGCAAGCAACCACATATAATGCTTGAATCCATAAAGGGAAAGCACAGTGCAGGGTTAATGCCAATTATCCACAAACAAACCAAGCATATTTTGTGAAAATATAATTTATTCCCATGCCTGCAATTAGAGTGCTTATTTCTGCCCTGTGATAGGTGTATGTGACCAACCTTAAAAAAAAGACTGCAGAATATTTTCCTTTTAAAGGATAAATAATGTTGCACCAAACTATTTAAAGCCAAAAATCATTAACATACGTATTGAATAAATTTGTAAATTTCATTTAAATAAAGCAACACGGTAAGGCAACACTGTATCACTTATAATCTGCAACCTGGGGACATATACACATTTCTACTTGCAGTTTATTCAATTAGATCTATGTCTATGCTTGTAAAACCACAACCCAATCCATTCTCCATTTTTGTTCCACCAAAATATATGCAAAATGCACAACAGAGCATGAAAAAGTGAATTTTCTGGTGTGTGCCCTCCTACTAGTGCTTCATCTTTAACTTACTACTGTCCCTATGGCCTTTTATCTAATCTAATCTTCCTTTGTGTATGTGTCATTTAAACACCACATTTCACATTACATTTTTCATGTTTAGTCATTATTTGATTAAATAATCAACAATTCTAACAGGTAAAAGTGAAATTTTCACTTATCAAAAAAATGTTCCTCCATCTATTGTTTAAGTAAACCACCTTTTACTAATTTCAAATTCTAAATGAAAAATAGAGGTACACATATATCAGCTGCTTTGAGTCTCAATTTTGGAATAAGGTAAGGATATAAATCAAACCAATACCAGGTGAAGACAAGAAAGCCTTGCCCTTTATCTGCAATAATATTCAAGTGCTAACCTTGTTTTTTTTTAAAGTGTGATTTGTGTGATTTGTGTTGCATTTTGAAACACACAGTCAGAAATGTCACAACATAAAACCAGTAACAGGAAAGAAACACTAGCGCATCCAGTTCCCAAGGCAGACCCCCAATCCTCTCATATTTTGCCTAAAATCAAAACAGCATCTCCACTGTGGCTGAGAAGGCCAATTCGAGAGTGACAATCCCTTCCACACTGAAGACAAATACAGTCTGTCCCCTGTCCAGCTCCCTGATTTTGCTGGTTTCAGGACTGCCTCGTTGCCTCTGTCTGCTAGACAAGTGCCTCTTCAAAATGGGAGAGGCCATGCTGCACTGGACGCTCAGATGTCAAGGTTTCCCATCTGTTGAGGTCCATTCCTAAGGCCACACTAGACGCTGTTCCAAGTCCTCCATTCAGAGCATGTTTCCTACTAAGCATTTGCTACTTAACGGCAATTGCTACCTAACCGCAGAGTGGACATTTAACGTTAGAGTAATATCTAATCTAGGAGTGAAGAAAGATAATTAAGAAAGAATCTAGAGAGGGTCCCTGCTCTATGCCCTCCAGCAATAAATCAGCAACAATTCAGCAGACTAGACACCAGGATAAAATACTCCCGGGCTCCTGGGTGTCCTTGCCATTTCTCTCCCCACCCTCCCTTTGAGGCTTTCGCTGCCCACGGGCCTACAGTGTTTGGAGTGGTGGGGGTCGATCTGTGGACCTCGGAGGAAAGAAGAAGGGAGAAAGGAGTTAGAGGGCTGCAGGAGTCTCCAGAACCTGTTTGATTGCCATTTTCGCCTGCTGCCTGCTACTCTTCGCTTACAATCTTGAGGAGTGAAGCCAGCTGCAACCCAGATGATATTTTGCACCCTCCTCCACTCAAGGAGGTTGTACGATTAAGAGGTTTTCCTATCCTCCTTTCCATCCTATGAGCAACCCCGAAAAGAGGTGCAAGACCAACTCCAAAGCGTCGCTTGAATTTTTGGATTTGTCCATTTCATGCATCCTGGAGCTTAGAGGATCTACTATGGGAAGGACTAAAGAACAATCCTCTTGTTGCTCCGTTAAGAGTGAGTTGCGTGCATTTGCTTAGCTCAGCTACCTACACTCTACGAAGAACGTTCCTCAAGGAAGCTGCCTATAAACTTTTAAGACTAGTTGTAAGTGTTTTCCTGTGGACTTGAACTTTTAATCCTGGATTAGTTGTACTTAGAGGTATTCCTTCCATCTATCCTTCTGCCTTTGGACTGGGTGGAGGCAGTCTGTGTGGTTGTTTATGTTACCTAATTGTCTAGATTTTAGCCATCTTATTACATTGTAAATTCTGTTCAGGGTTCTCTCTAAAGTTTACCTGTTTAGAGAGCTGAAGCATGGGGGCTAATGGCAGGAAAAGATACAGGTCTATGAGTGACCTAAATCAACAACCATTCCTTAAACAGTCTAGAATGGATGACTTTCTGTCCTTCTGTAACCCCCAATTTAAAGAGCCAGCCTTTATCACCCCTGTTATGGGCAGTAATTCAGAATCTGGTGTGATTAATGACGATAAAAGGACGGCTATTGGAGATGAGTGTACTAAAGCTACTTCAGAAACTCCTGGTGTTTGCAATTCTCCATCTCAAACTGGGCTCGCCAACCCTGTGACTCCTTTTTCCAACTCCTCTTTCATAGAATTGTTGGCAAACCAGTGTTTTATGGTGGCCAACACAGTACAGAAAAGAGGTTACCTACCTGTAACTCTGGTTCTTCGAGTAGTCCTCTGTGAATTCACACTAATGGGTTAATCTGCGCCTGAGCAGAGCAGCCTCCGGAAACTTCCACAGCTTTAAGCACTTAGTGCTGGGACCTCCCCTACACCTGGCTATATAACTCCGCCCCCGGCCCAGTGCTTCAGTTCTTAAAGAACCGACCGCCGCTGCCCAACATGCCATGGCACACGTGACGGACAGCGGGGAGGAGGGCAGGACGTGTGAATCACAGAGGACTACTCGAAGAACCAGAGTTACAGGTAGGTAACCTCTTTTCTCCTTCGTGTCCTCTGTGAATACACACTAATGGGTGACTGGCAAGCTGACCAACCAGGAGGAGGGACGTCACGAAAGTGCAGATCCACGACAGCTCGCCCTACTGCAGCCTGAGCCTTCGGCCGGACTACCAGGCGGTAGGGCGAGATGAAGGGAGACAGAGTGGCACACATGGCAGCGCGGCAGACATCTGCGACGTCCACGTGATAGAGAAAGGCCATTGAGGATGCCACAGCTCCAGTAGAGTGAGCTCTCACTGATTTTGGAAGAAGAGTCTCTGCCAAATCATAAGGAAGGCGGATGGACTGGACCATCCAGCTAGACGTGGTCTGAGAGGAAGCCGGTACTCCGAAGGAGAGCCAGCAAAGGTGACAGATGTTGTGACACAGAGCACGCTTCACGTCTAGAGCATGCAGAGCTGTTTCAAGCAATGAAGATGGTGTGGGAAAGAGACCAGGAAGGACAGCTGGCTGGTTGAAATGGAAGGCAGAAAATACCTTAGGCAAGAAGGTAAGGCCTGGCCTTAAGGATGCTTTGCAGAAAAGGAGGACCGGCTCTTAGTGTAGCCGGCCCTGCAAGCTAAGGATAGTGCCAGGAGCAAGGCAGCCTGTAGGGTTGCCAAAGAATTAACTGGAAAGACCACAGAGGTGTCAGTGGTCTATAGGCAGGGCGCATATTCTCCGGGCCGCGGAGAAATAGCGTGCAGGTAGAACGGGCCAGTCCCAGGCAAACAAGTGAAGGAGAAACCGAAGGAGTGCGTCCAGAGACATTGGCCTAGTAGGCCAATGTTGTCGTGATGCAAAGGGACAGAACGCCTACCCATGAAAGGAGTAGGTCAAGGTGGTAAAAGATGTGCAAGCATGATGGAGCACGTCCATTACTGTCGGGGAAGACTCCAAGCCGACAGGTAGGGGAACCCAAGGTCCGGATGAAACCTCCAACCCCTGTCCCGAGGCAGTAGGTGAGGGACCAGGTGCAGTGTGATGTATTCTGCAGGTCCCGGGAGCAGGATCGAGAACCACGGCTAGCGAGGCGACCAAGCATGACGGTCGCACACTCATGGTGGACTTGAACAACAGGCCTTTGAAGAAGGGGAAAAGGTTGAATCTGTAAAGGAGGCCCCATGACCAATAGGTCAGGAAGGCATCCCCTAGGGAGGCGCGGCCGACACTGGCTCGGGAGCCGAACATGGCACACTTCTTGTCCATTCAAGATGCGAAAGCATCCATGCCTGGAGTCCCCCACCAGCGACAGAGGCAACGAAAGATGGTATCGTCGAGAGCCCGCTCGTGAGAGCAGGACTGTGGTCTGCCGAGATGGAGTGCCATGGAAGTGTTCTCGCCTGCCAAATGTACAGCCACTCGATAAATGTGGCGAGCATAACACCATCTCGAAAGGTAGATGGTGTGAAAAAGAAGGCGTAACGAGTGAGTGCCGCCCTGCTTGTTTATATAATAAACTGCAGTGGCATTGCCTAATGCGACCTGGACCACCCGACCCCGGAGCAGGGACTCAGAGGCCTAAAAGGCATTGGTGAGTGCCAGGAGCTCCAGCACAATGATATGCAGGCTGGCTACTACCATGAACCAGCGGCGAAGGGCCACGTGGTGGCGTGGACAAGCCCCCCGCAGTGTGGCGGGCTGGTATCCAACAGTGACCGAACCAACTGGGTCAAGAGACCAGAGGGTCCCCCTGTCCGTAGGGTGTGGGGGCAGGGGGTTTCCACCCATCCAGTTCAGCAGCGTGTTCCAGAGTCACCTGGAGCAACATGGATGGACGGTCGCAAGATATCTGAAAGAGTGAGAGAAACCAGGCTTAAAGGGACCGCATCCTCGTTCGAGCAAGCTGTCCCACATCTGCAGTAGATGTCATCAGCTCCAGGAGTTGCTGGACCTGTAGGGTCTGAATAAAAAGCGCCTGAATAAAAAGGGAGCATAACAAACTATGCATTGCCACAGACTTGATGGCAGAGGAAAAAGCCTGCTTCAAGAGAGCATCCAAAGTCACATTAACACAGTTTACACAGTGTGTAGGTGGTAACGTCAACTTCACTATGTTGACCTATAGTCCTAACGCTGACGAAAGGGACAGTGTCAAGGATGTATGCCTACCAGCCTGTGAATTGGACCCCGCGACCGGGAGCCAGGTATCCAACCATGGGTAAACAGTGATTCCCTCAAGTGAAACCCTGAGAAAGCGATGACGGTCTAACCAGATGCCCGCATGAAAGGGAGCATCTTACGAAAAACCAACCCCCTGGACGTAACCAGTGAATAACAGAGTCCAAGGAAGCCATATGGAAACTATGCAGAGTAATAAAAGAATTCAGGCTTCCAACCCCAAGGACGGGCCAGAGGCCTCCATCCTTGTTTTTTTTTTTTTTTTTTTTTTTTTGGGTGGGGTTAGGGGTGGAGGCGGCCATAACACGGCCTGTGACAGGGGCACATTGAATTCAGTGGCATAGCTGGGAAGACAAGGAGTCAAACGGACTAACTGGTCAACGACAGAGAAGTAAAGAGACCGCTCAGTCTTGTGGTCCTGCCTGCAATCCTGCCGGTCAGGGCACTGCTTGCCCACATGTCTAGGGGCGGCGGCTGGTAACTTTGGGGTTGAGGCCATAGACGTTCCCATGATGCCCTAGGCTGATAGGACCATCGTCAGGCTCTTGCGGTTGTTACGCCGCAAATAACTGTGCCGCCGGCTAAAGCTTGAGCAGGTTATCAAGAATAACAAACGGCAGGTCCCGACCTGTCAGTTGTTTAGATGCTGGCTTAAAGGCGTAACGAGCAGCAGTGCGCTCGTGAGGCACCAGCAACAGTGCCTCCTAGTGACGTGGGAGGCGTGAACTGTAAAGGTGCACAGGAGCTACCTGCAGAATGGGCAGCACCAAACTCCATAAGTGGTGATGATAAGCCCCCATGGCAGAGGAGCAAGTGGCTACATGGCGGCCAAAGAACTCCTCATCTGTTAATAGGAAAGGAGGGTGACCCTCTGTGACAACTGAGAGGGGTGTAGGAAGATTGGTTGGGAAATCTTCCTCCCCCTGTGACTCCCAATCCTGAATAAGGTAAGCCCTTCTGACAAACAAGGGAGAAGACTTCCCTAGCACGAGCCCGACCAAGCTCAGGCTCAACACAGTTGCCAGAACGGAGAAGCCGAAAGGGTTAACAGCAGGTTCGGTTGAACCTGCGAACACTGTGCTGCCGGAGCCGAGTTCGAGGGAGCACTACACCTGTGAAGCGTATGTGGAGGCGTACAGCACTCCATAGCCCGTGGCTCAGAACGATGCCAGGCGGAGCGGGATGGTGGCGGTGGCAGAGAGCTCATAGCTCCTATACTGGATTAAGGGACTGGTCCTACACAACTTGTCAGCGTGAGAGGACCTACCTGAGGAAAATTACCCACCAGCGGCAGGGTTCTAGGGTGGACTCCTGTGAGTCCTTTACCTATGAGCCTATACTGGCACCGGCAGCTGAGGCAGGGCCGCAGGCTACTGCGTAAACCAGCCCATTGATAAAGAGGGCTGTTTTGTGCCAAATTATCAGCCACCAAACAGGTGCTACCCCAGCCAGGGATATCACCGACTAGCAGGGCTAGCGGTGGGAGTTGCACCCCCCCCCACTTTTCAGAGGCAAAGCTAGGGCTGTTAATGTCGCCAGAAAGCTCTTGCCTTGGCACCTAACTGATTTTGGAAATAGCAGCTGCGTGAACAAGCCCCTTGATAAATGAGGGCTGTTTCATGCCAAACCACCCAAGGGTGTTAACCCAGTCAGGCATATCACTGACACGTAGGGCTAGCTGCGGGAGCTGAAGGGGCCCATACCATCCCCCAAGGCTTACCGCATGTCGCCAGAACATCTACAGCCTCGGCGTGCAGCTCTATCCGGAATCGGCAGCGGCATGAACGCGCCCACGAAGGAGGGCTGTCGTGCGCCAATCACACGCAGAGGCTTTGCCCCATGTCAGGAGAATCACTGACAGGTGGGGGAGGCGACCGGCGCTGCAGGAGGCCCTTTCCTCTTCAAGGGCAGGGCTCCAGATGCCCAACTCACTGCAGGTTAACAGCTGTATGAACGAGCCCCTTGAAACAAGAGGGCTGTTCCGCGCCAACCTCCGAAGAGGCTGTACCCCACTGACGAGCGGGGAGCAGGAGCTACGGAGGCCCTTTCTTCTTCCAAGGGCAATCCTAGGCCGCGCAGAAGCCCAGCTCACTGCGAAACAGCTGTAAGAACGAGCCCCTTGAAACAAGAGGGCTGTTCCATGCCAAACTCCGGAGAGGCTCTTCCCCTGTCAGGAGAATCACTGACATGCGGGGAAGGTGACCGGCGCTGCAGGAGGCCCTTTCTTCTCCAAGGGACAGGGCGACAGAGCCCTAACTCGCTGCAGGGTCAACAGCTGTATGAACGAGCCCCTTGAAACAAGAGGGCTGTTCCTGCGCCAACCTCCGAAGAGGCTGTACCCCACTGACGAGCGGGGAGCAGGAGCTACGGAGGCCCTTTCTTCTTCCAAGGGCAATCCTAGGCTGTGCAGAAGCCCAGCTCACTGCGAAACAGCTGTAAGAACAAGCCCCTTGAAACAAGAGGGCTGTTCTATGCCAAACTCCGGAGAGGCTGTACCTCAGTCAGGAGAATCATTGACAGGCGGGGCAAAGCTCAGAAGCCGTCCTCTTCAAACCTGCTAGGAAGAGGAAATTGCAAACAGACAGAAAACTGTTGCTCTTAAGCCTGGGGGTAATTTTATAAAGAAGGTAAAAGAGACCTTATGTCTTTAAGAGAAAAGCCCTGAGGGCTGCAAAGCCGGCTTTGTAAAGGCTTTGTAAAGTTTTACAAGGAACAGCTAATGCCGGCTAATACCTTATCCCCAGGCAAAAGAATCAACTTGTTACAGAAGAAAGAACAAAGGGAGGTCAAAGAAAGGAACAGAATCATTTCTACTTGCGAAGTTCCAATGCGAAGTTCCAAACGAAGCTGCTGCTACAGCGGCGGTCAAAAAAAGAACTGAAGCACTGGGCCGGGGGCGGAGTTATATAGCCAGGTGTAGGGGAGGTCCCAGCACTAAGTGCTTAAAGCTGTGGAAGTTTCCGGAGGCTGCTCTGCTCAGGCGCAGATTAACCCATTAGTGTGTATTCACAGAGGACACGAAGGAGAACATCTGTTCCCAATTGAGAGAGATAGCGGGGAGTTTAAAACATTTAGCTGCTTCTGTCTCATATGGAGGCCCAGTAACCAATAATCATTTTAAATTTTTACTGATTGCAATGAGAACTAGAGAGAAAATGTTGCAATCACCTTGAAAGAAGGATTCATATACTCCATACAGGAGTTTTCTGTATGTTTTGTTTTTTATTATTCTTGCTGGTCTGTGACCGTAATAAAGAATTATGATGATGATGATGATGATGATGAATCATTTTAGCTCTAAACAAACTCCAGTTTTGGTAAAGCAAACTGTATTTTCAGCAAAATCATTGGCTAACCACACTTCTAAAATAAGCAAGGTGGACCCACCTGGGGATGTATATCATCATTTGGTTCTGCAGACACACAAAGTAGTTCTAAATATTATGCCATTTCGTGGAGGTCTCCCACGCTGGGACTCAGTCCAGGTTGCCAAAGCCCATCTAAGACAACTTCTGGGGGTGAGCTACGTAGATCTGAGAGCTCTTGAAGTGCTCCCTTCCTTGCCGTCACACAATAGAGTTCTCCTTTGTTTTAAAAAATCAGTTATCCCCAATCGCTTACTTAGAGAAAGACCCCTGTTGCACAAGAGTTTTTAAAGATTTATCTTCTAGGCCACTATTTTCTTCTAGGAAATATAGTGATGCTACAAGAGGATCAGGAACTAATCACATAAATAAAGTGAGTGGGGGACACCTAATTGTTATTAAAAACAGGACAAAATCCACCCAGGGTGCCCCACCAGATACTGCAACCTCAAATAATCTTAAAGAAATCCAACAAACTGACACAGAACACTCTTCATCCCAAAGGATGTTACCTAATTTACGACAGGATTTAGTTCCCCTCCAAGAATGCCCAGATTTAATCAGTTGGGACCAGGGTATACCCACTGATACAGCCATGGACAGAGATATCTCCCCAAGCCTCTTCCAACTGGAAACAAAAGATAGTGACCATGCACCTATTGTGCCTGAGCCACAGTCTCCAACTAGGGAGGATCCCTGGATCTTGGAGGAGTTTCACCTTTTTGCTCCTTCTCTGCATTGCCACAGGCTGGGCAGATTAACATTATAGAGAGACTTAACACAATTAGCTCAAAGCTCTGGAGGATGCTCACGACCAATAGCAAGGAAGATGCACCCCAGAAGAATCTAACAGTTTCTCCAGCAGCAGTCTCTAAGGCGCTTTCTCCAGTCTGCATTATAAAAAGATCAAAGCAGGCTGGGACATTCCAAAACATTGAATCACAACATGAGGAAGGAATGGCAGACATGTCTGATTACCATATAACTAATGAGGACTGGTTAGGCTTTCAAGTTCTGCAACCTCACGAGCTTGGTTCACCTTCCAGTGTCAATTCTCCCTCTAGGATTCTAAATATCTGTACTTCCTCAATAAGAAACGGTAGTGTTTTCTTAGATCAGGAAGGTAAACTAGCAGAACTCAAAACTATTGACTGCCTACCCAGGACACCTACTTCTCCACATTTACTAAAATGTCTATCATAGAACACAGCAGGTCGGACAAGGAAGTTCAGGGACATTTCCTTTATTAACTACATCCAATCATTCGACATTATACTGGTACAGGAGACTTGGGTCCATGAACAGATAATATTCAATGGATACATTGCTACCTCCCTGGCACCTATTAAATCCCCCAGCAGAGGTAGACCTAAAGCAGACCTGCTTTGTCTGGTCTTCACATCTCTTAACGTGGAAGTTATAACACTTCCTTGCCATGGACACATTGCCATGACAATCCTAATTAAAAGCAGCTTCTCCCAAATCCTACTGTTTAACATCTACCTTCCCCTATCTACAAGTCAATCTACCAAGAACACCCAATGGGAAGCACTTGAACAGTATATCACCTACACCGAGGCGAGGTTCCCATCACAGTTAGTCCTCATGGCAGGGGATTTTAATGCTCGGATCAGTCCCAATGATGAAACTTTGATAGAATCCCAACATCTTAAAGGAATCGATCACACAATTGGGCAGTTTTCAGCTAGTAGACAATCGAAAGATCCAACGGTAAATTTTGCTGGTACACGCCTAGCCCTACTTGCATTTCAACATAAGATTATTTTAAATGGAAGTACCCCAGGTGATCTGATGGGCCAGTTCACCTATAGCTCCATGACAGGGAGTAGTGTCATTGACTATGTCTTAGTTTCCCAACGTCTTAGGAGGGCAATTGAAACCTTCTATATTGATGATTTCACTGGTACTGACCACTATCCACTTGTGACAATAATCAAACCCCTTGGGAAGATCCACCTTTGCCCTGGACCCCCATTACCAAACCTCTCAGTGTCCTCTTGTGCAAAAAAAATTAAATGTAACACCAGAACAGACGGCATATTTAATTCCTATATGGAATCTTCTGCCTGTCTTCAAATACACCAAGGCATCTTAGCTGGTAAAGGCATGGAGAAGTTATACCATTATGAGGTTCTTATCTCTGATATTCAAAGGAATCTAGGGATAGATAGCCAGCAAGTAGGTTTCAACCACCACAGGAACAAGACATGGTTCCATCAGGATTGCATGTCACTTAAGAAGCAGATTAGCCAGGTCTATCTAAATTATCAAAGCTGGCCGTTCAACAATGGATCACTGTTTTGTGTTTACTCACCTCATAGAAAAGTATACCTCCTTTTTGGGGGGCAAGCTCTTTACCGCTTTTATCAATCTTAAAGCCGCCTTTGACCTAGTACCAAGAGAACTATTAGGGCTCAAGTTCAGCAAAACATCTATAGATAAGCCCCTATTGTTCTTTATTAGAAGGCTATATAATCAGACCTCTAGTCAAGTTAGGTGTGGACTGCAGGGAGAACTCTCAGACCCAATCCCGGTAACAAGAGGTGTAAGACAGGGATGTATTTTGGCCCCGCTTCTCTTTAACATATTTCTCAAAGATCTGCCTTCTCATCTCAGCAGTACTGACTCTCATGGTCCCAAACTATCAAATACCAAGATACCCCTACTCTTGTATGCCAATGACATATCTATCATTGGCGTACAAGAGTAGGGATATCTCTATCAAGAATTGGTATCTCTATCAAGAATTGGGCTAAATAGGCTACCTTCTGCCTTTGGGAATTATTGCTCTGAGAACAATTTGATCATCAATTATAGTAAGTCAAATGTGCTGGTGTTCTCTAAAGCTCGTAAACAATTTAGATGGACATTAAATGGTAATGCCATTAAGCAAGTGGCCAGCACAAACTATTTAGGCATACAACTGCAGAACACAGGATCTTGGGTAGAACAGCGAAGGCAGGTGACTAATTTAGCTATTTCTAGTCAGCAGCAGATCCTAAGGTTTTTCTACATGCAAGGGGGCCAATATATCCCTTCTGCTATTCAAATTCATAAGTCCAAGACTCTGGCCCAACTTATTTATGGCATCCCTATTTGGATACTGGGATTCAATGCCCAAGTTGAAAAACTTCAATCTCCTTCTTAAGGAAACTCTTGGGCCTTCCATCTTGTGTGGGTTTTGCTGCTATCTCTCTGGAACTGGGCATTCAATCAGTTCAATGCAAGGCATGGACTGCAGCCTTTAAATGGTGGTTACATCTACACTTTCTTGCAGCCCCTGGTAGTTATCTCTCTCTACTGCTATAGGATACCTATATTACCCAATGGTTGAGAGAGATGAAGAAGCTATTTAAGTTAGGTCTTTCAGTAGAAGATGTGGGTAGTCATGACTACCAGAAGGTTAAATCCCTTGTGGTTCAGAGATTAATAGACTTGGACCTACAGCACTTAAGAACTGCAGCTAATAAACACTGCTCTCCACTGATCTATAATAAAATTAATAACTACGGACTCTTCATTGCTCCTTACTTATATGCATTGTCCATTCCAAAATATAGGAGAGCATTTATGTTAGCTCGCTTTAATGTACTGCCATCAGCTATACTAGATGGGCAATTTGGGGAAATCCCGTTTAAGGACCGAACTTGTCCTTGTGGAAATGGAGAAATCGAATCAGTTGAACATGTTATTTTTCACTGCAGAATGTATGATGATTGCAGAAAGAAGTTAATCTCTCCACTAATAGGTGTCTCTCTACACGGTAGCCCTACAGATTTGTTATTGTCCTGTTTAGAGGGTACGTCCACTTATATTACTGACAGGGTGTTTAAATTTTTATTGATTGCTATGAGAACTAGAGAGAAAATGTTTCCAATCACCTTGAAAAAAGGATTCATATACTCCATATAGGAGTTTTCTGTATGTTTTATCTTTTTATAATCTTGCTGCTCTGCGACCATAATAAAGAATGATGATGATGATGAAAATGTGTCAACTGAACCTATCCTACCATGCACATACAATGGAAACACAAAATTGACTAAAATAGACGATATTGATGGGAAATGTGAGGTGGAGCAGTAGAAAAAGAGGAAGACCTAACATGATATGGTTAACTCAACAGAGGGAGCCACAGCTGTTAGTTTGCAAGATCTAAGTAGAACTTATTGGAAAAGACAATATTGGGGGGCAGTAGGAATAGAGAACAAACTAACATGAAATGCTGTTGGCTTGCAAGATCTGAGCAGAGATGTTAATGACAAGACATTTTGGAAGTCAGTAAGTCATATAGAGTCTTTCCACACTGGCATATAGTTATGGTGTATGGAACACTTATGGCACCCTTTGGCACAAAATAAATGCCTTGGCTGGCCCTCTTGACACGAAGATTGGCAGATTTTGGAACTAGTAGCTACACGGAATAGATGGACTTGGAAGATATGAGCTGATTAAGAGAAGAAGAACAGATCTGCCTTGCCGGGAGTTGGGAAAGCTGAAGTTACATAGCTGATTTATGGAAGTCTGAACTATTGGGATAAGGCTATGTTATGAGTATATATACTGTGTAATACAGCCAGGTTTTTTATGAAGTGAAAAATATAAGGGTAAATTCCAGAGAAAAGGCTAAATAGAATTCTGTTTTTAAAATAGTGTTGTCTTAAGCAAAGGTCATCTCTACATTACAGAGATGGCCAAGAGAAAAGATGATTCTTCAGGACAAGCGACAGGTCTATCAAAATTAATAACCCAAGATCTTTTTAAGAATTATATGCAGGTATATATTATACCTTAGAGATTAAAGCAGAAACACTTTTAAAATTAGAAGGACATGATTGAAGACTAGGATGGCATGCATATGTATGGTACGGCAAGGGTAAAGGGTAAAGATCAAACATTTTTTTATCATATGGTAAAGAAAGCATTATACCAAGTGTGGCAAAGATTTCGGGAGCAAATGTATAAAAAAATTCCGATCTGGGTAGCACTGCTGGAAGCCTTTACTCAACCCTTTTTAATGACAGAAGAATGGAGATATATGTATAAATAATTTTTTTAAGGGGTTATGCAAAATAAGTCATGTATTATTCATGTACTAGGCAAATGTGGTGGAGAGGCGGAGCCGAGAGAGAGGTTAAAAGGTGGAGCCTGAGAGGAGGAGTCAGTCAGAAGAGTCAGTCGAGAGAGAGAGAGAGAGAGTGAGTTAGTCAGAGGCAGAGGCAGAAGAGATAGAGATTGAGAGACTGGTTAAGATAAATAGATAGAGAAGGTAATTAATTATATGGCAAGAAGAAAGTATGTATAGAGAGACCTGTGAATGATTTGCTTGTGTACAATGAACATCTGAAGAACATCTGTGATTACTATTAACTTAGCTACACTTCAATAAATAAAAGTTCTGTTTGCATTTACCAGACAAGTGTTTGGACAAAAGTCTTTTATATTGTGGATAGAGGTAATCCACTGGTGGCAGTGAGGGAAACAAAGACTGGAACCTTTGTGAGGGCACAAAAGATAGGTGCGTCATAGAGGGGATCGTCACACAAATGTATAAAAAAATTCCGATCTGGGTAGCACTGCTGGAAGCCTTTACTCAACCCTTTTTAATGACAGAAGAATGGAGATATATGTATAAAGAATTATTAACCAAAGAACAACAATTAAAAAACATACAAGGAAGGAATTGGATTTACAACCAGACTGGTGGACAATGCTAAAATTAGAATCAAGGTTTAAAAAAGATAAAGCAGTGGGCTTTTATGAGGGGAAGGTACAGGTGGATGAATTATGGATTTATACTAGTGAGAAAATTATACAAAAAATGTATAATTTTTTGTTAGAATATAATGAAGAGGATAAAGGGTAAAAACTGTGATGATTAAATGGGCGCAAAACTTTGGTTACAATATAGATATAGATGAGTGGACTTGAATGTGGAACAAGAATTATAGATGGCTCAAACCAGTAAATTTGAGAGAAAATGTTTTAAAGATGTTTCATAGATGGTATTATACACCTGTAAAATTAGCAAAAATGGTATCGGGGCCGAGCAACTTATATTGGAAGTGTTCTCAGCAACCAGGAACTTTTTTTCATATGTGGTGGACTTGCGACAAAGCAAAAAAATTTGGAGACAGATAAAAGATATTTCACAAGAAATTATACAGCAAGAAATAACTTTTAAACCAGAAATGTTTAAACAGATATAAGTAGAGAATGTATTAGAGATTACTATATCACAGAAATAACTTTTAAACCAGAAATGTTTTTGTTGAATATAATTCCAGAAATTGTTGATTAAAAAATTAAGTGGTGCCTCGACTTACAACCGTCTTAACTTGCAACCAATTCGAGTTACAATTTTTTTTGCCCCTTTTTTAACCTTAGAGGTCAATCTTAGGTTTAAAAAAAAGTCTCCCCTAGTGGACAGATTAACCGCTTTTGCATTAGTTCCTATGGAACTAATGCTTTGAGATACAACCAGCGCCTTGAGATACAACCAAAAAACGGCCGGAACGGATTAATCGCTTTTCAATGTATTCCTATGGGAAATGGTGCTTTGAGTTACAACCATCATCCGGAACAAATTAAGTTCACAACTCAAGGCACCACTGTATGCACATATTCACAGCTGCAAGGCTGATCTGGGCCCAGAGGTGGAAATTCCGAAGAAAGAGGAGTTATTAAAAAAATTATTAGATATTGCGGAAATTGATAGTTTATCAGAGACACTACGTGAGAACCCAAGAATATATATTAAGGAAAGTTGGAAAATGTTTTATGATTGGGCCCAGAAACAGATATAAGTAGAGAATGTATTAGAGATTACTATATCACAGGCATGAAGTCAAGAGCTTTTTAGATATTGTATGAAAGCAAATATCCTCCTGTCTATATGTTTTTGTTTTGTTGTTAATCCCCTTTCCCCCTTTCCTGTTGTTGTATAGTTGTTTTGTGATAGTTAATAATAATAATAAAATAATTTTTTTAAAAAAAATTGAAAATAAATAAATAAATAAATAACATCTGGTTCTCAGGAGGTCTGAAAATTAGATAAATACAACCTCAGATGATCAACAAAAATAAAGCCAAAATGGAGAAGCCATGTATGAAGAAATAAGAACCCCCCCTCCCAATCTTTATAAGTTCTGCAGGGGGGAAAGCCCAATTGAAGCCTCCCATCATGAAAAAGTTGTATCTCTCTGGAGATGGAGGGAAAAAGCCAATTTGGCATTAAAAAGGCTGGACCAATTCAAATTAGCATTGTACGTCATGCACATAGTTTTAAAAAAATCAATTTCACACATTGATGAAATGTGTGAAAATTCTATAGTAACTGACCATGCAGTTACCCTCTAAGTCACAGTAACAGCTATACAAGTTTGTAGACAAGTATTAGATTGGGACACAAGGAGCAACCATCTTATCTAGGAAAAGATGACAACTTTAGTCCGAATATCACTATCATACATCTGATTAATATTTTTGTTGCGACAGAGGGGCTGAAGGGCAGAACTTTAAACTGATACCAGTAGGTGCCAAAACAAAGTTGGCATCTACAGTATGGATACACGGATTTCAGCTTTGAGAGCTATAGACTCAAAACAATTACTACTTCATAGTAATGGAACCAGAACTGGCGGCGGAAGGGGAAATCCCAGGCATGGATGTGCCTCGAGACCCCACTCCGGATCCACCGCCAGCTGCTCCAGACTCACCTGTTGAAGCGCCAGCACCACGGCTGCAGCCGCTTTCTCAGGTTTGGCTGCGTGGGGTGGGGAGTAGCGATCCGGCGACTTATTGCTCGCGTGCCTGCAGAAAGGGCTCTGCGTGCCAGCTGTGGCACGTGTGCCATAGGTTCGCCATCGCTGTTCTATAATATATCCTTTGCTAATGATGATAAGTACTCAGACAACACTCGTGAAGCTGCATGAAATACTGAAGTATTGTGCATGCTGGCTCACTAGAGGCAGAATGAGGTGATGAATGGCAGTCACCAGTGGTGAGGGTGACAGAGAGGATGCAGGTAGAAAAGCAATAGACAACTGGCTGGAAAGAGGTGGGTTGGTCTTGCTAATAGGACAGTCAAATCATAGAATAATTGAGTTGGAAGGAGCTTATAAAGCCATTGAGTTCAACTCCTCACTCAATGGAGGAATCTAAATCAAAGTATTTCTGACACATGGTTATCTAATTTTCTCTTGAATGCCTCCAGCGTTGGTGCATTCACCACCTCCTGAGGTAATTGGTTCCATTGCCATGCTGCTCTAACAGAGAGTTTTTCCAGATATTCAGCTGGAATCTGGCTTCCTGTGAGTTGAGACTGTGTTGTGCATTCTGGAATGATTGAGAACAGATGCTGAACCTCCTCTGGATGACAATCTTTCAAGTATTTGAAGAGTGCTACCATATCTCCTCAGTATTCCTTACTAAAGGCTAAACAGGCCATGTTTTTACATTCTTTCCTCATAGGACTTGGTTTACAGTCCCCTGATCATCCCTGTTGCCCTCCTCTGAACAAGTTTGTTGACAACTGAATAGAGAGGAACTAGTACTTCATTGAATTTGGACACTACATTTTTGTTATAACAGCCTAAAGCGCCATTAGCCTTTTACAGCCACATCACACTGTTGGCTCATATTCAATTTGTGACCTACAATGATTCCAAGATCTTTCTCACTTGTAGTATTAACTGTGCATTTGGTTTTCTTTTTCTTGGGTGCAGAGCTTTGCATTTATCCCTGTTAAATGTTGTTATTTTCAGCCCACTGCTCGAGCCTATCAAGAGATTTTTGAATATTGTTTCTGTCTTTCAGAGTATTAGTTATTCCACCTATTTTTGTGCCATTTGCCAATTCAATAAGCATTTCCTGCACCTCCTCATCCAAGTCATTAACAAAATAATGTAATCTCTGTTTAGAATCATGGGACAATCACTTGATGAAAGAGCAACATTTTGGAGACTTGTGTTGCTTCAGTTGCCAGAATTGCAAGGAATGCTGAATTGCTGGCCTACAAGGTGATGATGTGCTTTTTGAAGAAATGCCACTTGATCTTCAGGCAGATAGAGAATAAAAGCATCTCCCCATTCCCCCAAAAAACTGCTAATATGGCAGCTTGATAATTGTTGATGAAGATGATAAATGCAATGACAAGAAGAAACAATGAAGGAGATGCTGGGACTGAAGATGACAAAGAATCTAAACCATTGTTAGAGGAATGGTATTACTCTCCCCACAGATAAGCAGTGGAGAGAGTAGCCTGATGTACTTGCTGTGTTGCAGCAACAATGACAGAGTAAGCTAAAACCAGCACTGTGAATAATTATCTAGTCTCATCTTGGGCTGAAGAAACAATTAGTCTGGAGGTTAATGCTTGTTGAGTGGGCTGGATATTATACCCCCACATTTGTTGGCACAAGCATTCACCAAGATACAAAATCTTGAGGAAGACATGGCTATTTGTCTTGATCATGTCATAACCACCACTTCCCTCCAACAAACAGGACAGTTCTATCTGTAGCATTCAAAACTGGCAAATGGGGTGAGTCAATATCTGCACATACAACTGGACAACTATATGCTTTTATTAGTGCCATATACTGAAAATACCAATTGTTGTAGAAAACTGTAATTAATTTCCTATGTGTTATCCTAATGCCCATGTAGAAGTATGCTTTTGACAAATTAAAGGACATTAGAAGCTCTTCTTTGGAAATGACTGGTATTATCAACTACAATTTCCATCTTAAAATGTACCTCGGTAAGGTTTTTGTTGATGCATTTCAATTACAGAATGATATATCTGATTTCCTTGTTACGTTTTAGATAGAACGGATAGATTCTGGGGAAACTCCTCCTATGTTTTCAATATAGACATTGGATTGCCTTCAGGAAGGCTTCATGGGATTCTTCCGTCTGAGAAAAACTATTATTTTTTCTTAAATTGAATGCACAGGCACCTTAAAGTACCCTCAAGAACAAATATCCCTTAACTTTCTAGTCCTCTGATAACCTGATATGGATGAACTGCCCATGAATCCTACAAATCAAATTCTTCCAGTATCATGAGTTCTACTGCATTTGCTACAGATGGCAAAGGAAGGAGGAGGACATTGCTGACTCTTTCCTGAAGATCAAATAAGCTGCTGGTTCATCTAGCTGTCTGTTCCACTGAAAGTTAGAGTACAACATCTTTCAGTTAGCACAGTGACAAAGAATTCAGTGGGCAAACGAAGACCATGGCTTTACCTTCTTCCCTTGAAAATTCATCCGACTCCTTGGATTTCAGATCTTGTTGACTTAAGACAAAACTATTGCTATGAGAGGAGGAGGACTTCTCTTGGCTGCAGATATCACTTTCCAGGGCACTACATCTTTAGAGGTGACCTCCGTGCCATGCAGATGCCTGCTCCAAGGGGATGTTGGTTTGTTTTTATATTCCATCAAGTCATCTCTGACTTATGACAACCTTATGAATGAGTAACCTCCAAAACATCCTGTTCTCAACAACTATGCTCAGCTCCTACAAACTCAGGCCTGTTATTTTCTTTATGGAGTCAATCCACCTCATATTTACTCTTCTTGTTAGCTCCCTGTGAATCACTCAAATGATCTTGTTACTCTGCTGGTTAGATAAAAATTTGACTGTGGACATGGGGATAAAGAAACAAAATATGGGCTAGAAGACTGTATGTCACACTGTGTGATTTACTTCCTACGAGTCCTAATGTGCTGATATTAAATACACTATAAACTACAATTTCATAAATTAATAAAAATAAAGTTACTTAAAGTTATCCAAACTGTGCCCTTCTAAATATTGTAAAATTATCTACTAGTTGAAAATTAATGTATCTTATTCATCAAATTTGTACCACCGTTCGAGAACTATTGGAGACTGGAAATCAAGCCCTACGAGGAAAGATTAAACGATCCCAGCAGGTTTAGCCTTGAGAAAAGAAAACAGAGGAGAGGCCCCTTGGAGGGTTGGAGGAGAGTTGGCTACATTGTTCTATGAGTCTATGACACTACGAGCTACAGAAAGAAGCACTGGAGAAAAATTCATTCTAATTAATTATTTAAATTTCAGTCTTTTTGTGATTTAATTTGCGATTTAAGATGAGGATTTCAATTTTCTTGATTTAATTCAATCCATCCTGTCTGAAAGCCTCAGAAGAAGAGTATAGATTTCTGAGCACCAAGAAGTAGCTATATTTACAAATTCAAATGCCACTTCGTTGCACCAATGATGTAACCTTTAAACTTCACACCACTGCAGTACAACATTTCCTGTTCAGAGACAGCATTCCTATGTCAATTAATCACAACTCATACCATCAACATTTTTAATCAGTACTGATGTACTCTGTTTGTGGGCCCCTCCATTTCAATGGCTGTTTTAAAAAACTGAGCTATTGGACTCTGTTTAGGAAAGGATCTGGCTAGTATCGATGAGAAAAGGTATGACTCATCCATTCACCCTACACGTCTGGCTGATAATCCCTGCCCTTCTAAAAACTGCTGATAACAATTGACCTTAGGCTAACCAGCCAGTTGTAAAAGAAGTACAGTGGTGCCTTGAGTTACGAACTTAATCCATTCCAGAAGATGGTCATAACTCAAATTGGTTGTAACTCAAAGCACCATTTCCCATAGGAATACATTGAAACGCAATTAATCCATTCTGTCCGAAACCCCCCGACTAAAAACACACTAAAAAACACACTGCAAGACCCATCAAAGGACAGAACCATAACCCCCCCACACACACACAATCAAACAAACCCATTCCAGCAGGGACTAAAAAACCCATCAGAAACGCGATTCATCCGTTCCGGCCGGAAAAAACCCCCACTAAAAACACACTGCAAGACCCATCGAAGCACAGAAACATAACCCGCCCAACCCAAACCCCAGCAGCCACAGAATTTAAAAAAAACCATTCCAGCAAAACCCCGCCCAGCCCAAACCCACGCTGCAAAACAGTACATACATACAGAAACAGAAATATTTACAGGCATACACACACTCCATCTTGTTCCCTCCTCCTCCCTCCGGGCCTCGCCAAGACTGGGTCAAGGCAAGCAAGCAGCCGCTGCCCCCCCCCATGGATGGCGCGGCAAAGAAGTGGAGCAAGGCGACTGCCCCCAAAGCTCATGGCTGCCCCGCGTGAGCCCAGCCCCTGCCAAGCCCGGACCTCAGCAGGAGGCAACAGCAGAAGGGACAATGACGAAAGGGAGGGAGCCAGCCTTGCCGTGTGAAAAAAAAACCCCTCTCTTCCTTTCTCCTCCCGCTCACAGCACCGCTTACATAAACAAGGTGCCCGAGAAACCGAGGAGCTCCACGCTTGTCTCGGACTTGCAATGGGGACTGGGAGAGGGAACAATCACAGGGGAACCAGTCTGGCTGGAAGAGCAGGGTAGCTGGCTGGGGGGGGGGGGTGATTGGGAGAGAGAGAGAGAATTATTGACTGGCATTGAAATAGGCGAGATTTCAAAACCTGCTTTATTATATCCTAATACTTTTAAAAATACAGTGTACTCACTTAGAACAGGCATTTTAAAAAGCAAAAAGCAGTACCAGGCAGTCCGGAACCTCTCTGCAAATGCACACTCTCTAACCGCTGGGGCGAAGGAGCTACAAAGAAGCAGCCTCTTTGCCGACCAACGCTTAGCAGTTCAAATTTCCCCGCCTTTTTTTCCGGTTGTAACTCAAAGCTCCAGTCGCAAGTCAAAGCAAAATTTTGCGGCCGGAGCTGGTCGTAACTCGATTTGGTTGCAAGTCAGGACGGTCATAAGTCGAGGCACCACTGTAATAGCTCCTATGTGACAAGAACATAAACTTGACACTTACAGTAATGTGAAAAAGAAAGTATAACCTCGTTGAATACTATGGTTTCACATATCAGGACATAATAAAAATCATCTGGTCCTCAGCAGGTCTGAAAATTAGGTAAATACAACCACAGATGAACAACAACGCAAGACATATTACACCATGTCATGATTTATTTAACAAAATTAAACCCAAAATGGAGAAGCTATGTGTGAAAAACTAAGTACAGCTTATGATTCAATAGCTTGTAGAACCACCTTTAGCAGCAATAACTTAAAGAAATTATTTTCTGTATGACTTTATCAGTCCCTCACATCATTGTGGAGGAATTTTAGCCCACTCTTCTTTACAATATTGCTTCACTTCATTCAGGTTTGCAGGCATTTGTTTATGCACAGCTCTCTTAAGCTCCAGCCACAGCATTTCGATCGGGGTGAGGTCTGGACTTTGACTGAGCCACTACAACACCTTGATTCTTTTCTTTTTCAGCCATTCCATTGTAGATTTGCTGGTGTGCTTGGGTTCACTGTCCTGTTGCACAACCCAATTTCAGCTAAGCTGTCGGACAAATGACCTCATATTTGTCTCTAGAATACTTTGGTATACAGAAGAGTTCAGGGTCAACTCAATTACCGCATGGTGTCAAGGTCCTGTGGATGCAAAACAAGCTCAAATCATCCCTCCAGCACCATGCCTGACAGTTGGTATGAGGTGCTTGGTTTTTGCCAAATGTGGCAACGTGCATTATCACGAATCTTCTCCACTTTGGTCTCATCTGTCCAAAGGACATTGTTCCAGAAGTCTTGTGGTTTGTCCAAATGCAACTTTGCAAACCTAAGCCGTGCTGCTATCTTCTTTTTAGAGAGAAGAGGCTTTCTCCTGGCAACCCTTCCTAACAAACCATACTTGTTCAGACTTTTTCTAATTGCACCGTCATGAACTTTTTTAACATGCTAACTGAGGCCTGTAGAGTCTGAGATGTAACTCTTGGGTTTTTGCAGTTTCTCTGAGCATTGCATTGTCTGACCTTGGGGTGAATTTGCTTGGACGTCCACTCCTGGAAAGATAAGCAAGTGTCTCGAATGTTTTCAACTTGTGAATAATCTTCTTCACTGTACAATGATGGACTTTAAATGGTTTGGAAATGGCCTTATAACCCTTCCCAGACTGATGGGCAGCCACAATTGCTTCTCCATGCTCATTGCTCATATGTTTCCTCCTTGGCATTGTGTTAACACACACCTGAATACTCCAGACCAGCAAACTGCTATAACTTTGGCTTTTATAGAGGTGGTCACACTTGCTGATGATAAATTACTGAAGGGCATTTGGTTAGCAGCACCTAGCTGCTACTTAGCTTCTTAATTCCTATGGAAGCAGTAAGGGTGTACTTGGCTTCTCCATTTTAGCTTTATTTCTGTTGAATAAATCATGACACTGTGTAATATGTCATGTGTTGTTCATCTGAGGTTGTATTTACCTAATTTTCAGATCTGCTAAGGATCAGATGATTTTTATTATGTCCTGATATGTAAAATCATAGAATTCAAAGAGGGCGTATTTTCTTTTTCACATGACTGTATGTGTTTTTCTTATAAATGTGTTAAAGAGAGAAAATCCTGGTTGAAATTATCAGGAAAGAGGAAAACCTAGAGCAAAATCTTATGCAACAAAAATGTTTTGCTAGCTCATAATTTATGTCAACAAAATAACTGGATTTGAAGGTTAAAAAATTAATCTTGCTCTCGCTGCTAAACATAAAAAGTCTAGATTAGAAGATCAACTAAATGACGACGAGAAGGAAATTTCTTAAGATCAGGTAGAGATCACAGCGTAACAGTAAGCAAACCACTAAAACATTTCTTAACAGCTGGAACAACACGATTGACTGCAAGGCAATTCAAATATTTATGGGATTGATTCATTAAAATTTCCAGCAGCATTTTTAAACCCAAATGAACATGAGATACTGCTGGATAGCTCAGTGGTTTAGATATCTGGCTGCAGAGTCAGAGGCTGTGAGCTCGATTCCCCACTGAGCGTGCTTGACAGGGGCTGGACCCAATGAGCTCAGCAGTTCTAAGATTGACAGCTTGGCTCTAGAAATGAAAAGAAAGGCTTCAGATCATGACACTCACTGACTAGATCAGTGTTTCCCAACCTTGGGTCCCCAGGTGTCCCAGAAATCCTAGCCAGCGCAGCTATGGTGAAGGCTTCTGGAGGTTTTGGTCCAAGAACACCTGGGGACCCAAGGTTGGGAAACACTGGGCTAGACAAATCAATTCTCTATAACTTAGGGCAAATTATAGATTTTTTTCAAACAAAAGTAACATTGTTAATTGTGCATGTTATTAGTATGGGTTTTGGAAGTAACAACTGGAGATCTGCACAAATCATAGTGATATGAAAAAATGCTTTGTCATTTTTAATGCTATTTCTTGCATGCTATTTTATACTGTAAGCCCAGGGTCCCCAACCCCCGGGCCATGGCCTTGGCAGGACCAGGCCGTGGAGACAGATCTCCTGCCCCCCCCCGTACATATGCCCCTCACGCACACACAGGCCACCTACATGCATGCATGGGTGCCCCACCCCCCAATGCATGCACAGGTGCCCCCTGCGCGCGCACAGGTGCCCCACCCCCCGCGCATGCCCCCCCCAACCGGTAAGCAGTTCGGAAAAGGTTCGGGACCACTGTTCTAGGGTATTACCTATTCTGCCCCATTTGGTATCATCTGCAAATTTGACAAGCATTCCCTGCACTCCCTCATCCAGTTCATTAATAAAAATATTGAAGAGCACTGGGCTCAGGACTGAGCCTTGGGGTACCCCACCCTGCTGTCAGCTTTGTTTACAGTCGTTTTCAAACTCATATATGGTGATCAGAAGTACAAGAGTGTGAATGAACTTGATCTTGGTCTCCAGTGACACATCCTTACACCTGACAACCCTTTTTAATTCCTTTGTTGCTCCTCTTTAAAATCTGTCTTGTTCTGATTTCTTGATCGCAGTTTCCATTTGGATTGATGATTAAACCAAGGTATACAAACTCTTTAACTATTTCTATTTCTTCACTGTCGACATTAAAGTTGTGTAGTTCCTTTGTAATTGTGATTTTTATTTTCTTAATGCTCAACTGCAATCCTACTTTGGCACTTTCTTGTTTGTCTGTCTGTCTGTTTCATTTATATACCACCCATCTGACCAATGGCAACTCTGGGAGATTCACAAGTGATCAAAGAACATAAAAACAGTCAAAAGACATTAAATTAATTAAATTAAACTCAAAACAAATATTAAACAAAGTTAAAAATAGTAGCTATAGGATAAAAGGCTAATAGTCAACAAGTTCTTAAATTGGCAGGTTTTGAAAAGCCTGGCAGAAAAGATACATTTTTAGAAGTTTCTTAAAAGATGCCAAGGAGGGGGCCAGGCGAATTTCAGCTGGCAGTTCATTCCAGAGGAGGGGCACAACTGCCAAGAATGCCCAATTCCTTGTTTTCTTTTTCTGGGCCTCCCTCAGGGTTAGTGCCCTCAGCCACCCAGCCTGGGAGGAATGAGTAGGATGGGCAGTTTCTCCTGGGAGCAGGTGTTCTGCCATGTAACAAGGTCCCAAACTATTTAGGGCTTTATATAATAATATCATCAACTCAAAATTGATATGGAAGTGGACAGGTAGTCAGTGCAGGTTGGCTAGGATGGGGAAAATGTGATGGAATTTATTTATTCCTGTTATTAGCCTGGCTGTCATATTCTGGACCTGTTGAAACTTCCATATCAGTCTCAGGGCCAGCCCCATGTAGAGTGCATTGCAGTAATCTATTCTTGAGTTTACCAGAGCATGGACCAATGTGGTGAGGGGCACAATTGTGCAACCTGCCTAAGATGGAAATAGGCAGCCTGGTTTCTGGTTGATGCCTTCCAGGCCTCTTTTGGAGTGGCCACCCGCAACATTAAAGACTGGGAGGTGCGGGTGGGATGGGAAGATGACCTGAGAGAGAGTTGCTCTGACAGGTAGCAAGGTCCTAAACCGTAAAGGGTTTAAGTTAGCATCAATGCCTTGAATTTGGCCTGGAAGCATACTGGCAGCCAGTGCAAGCGAGCCAGGTGAAATATGGTCAAATTTAGATGTATCAGTGACCAGCCTGGCTGCTGCATTTTGTATTTGCTGCAGCTTCTGAACCACCTTCAAGAGCAGCCCCACGTAGAGAGCATTGCAATCGTCAATCCTCGAGATTACCAACGCATGGGCCGGGTGCAGAATGCAGCCTGAACCCTGATTGGAATGGATCCAGACTAACAGTATCCTCTAAGAACGCTTGCAGCTGGTCAGCCACCAACCTCTCAACCAGTTTCCCCATGAACGGTATGTTGGTAACCTGACAATAGTTGTTTAAATCGTTGGTTGACAAATTTAACTTTTTTCAGAATGAGCCGGATCATTGTCTCCTTCAAGATAGACGGCAAATATCCCTCCTGTAACGAGTTCACAATCTGAGTGGCCCATTCAACCGTCACTGCCCTGGCCGATTTTAAGAGCCAAGAGGGGCATGGGCCTAATTGGGAGGTGGTGGCCTTAGAGAGTGCAAATGCCTTGTCCATGTCATCAGGCAACACAGGCTGAAACTGATGCAATAAAACCAGACAAGGCAGTGTGTAGGACATCTCAACATGACTTATTGTACTAACGGAGTCAAGGTACCTACGGATGGCCTCAATCTTACTGCAAAAGTGGGCTGCAAACTGCTCACAAGTAGTGACATCTGGCTGAGGCCCCAGATGTTGTCCAGCTCCAGTGATGTTGCGGAACACCCGAAAGCAGGGGTCCCCAACCCCCGGTCCAGTGCCAGCCCGTGGCCGTGGCAGGACCGGGCCATGGAGACAGATCTCCCGCGCACTCCCCCCCCACACCCCACCGGCATGCATGGCCTGCCACCCACAAGCACAGGTGCCCCTCCCCTCCATAAATGCACCCCGCCCCTCCGTGCATGCACATGAGCCCACCCCTCCCCTCTGCGAGCGAGCCCCACCTCTCCACGCATGTGCACAAGCACGCCCCGCCCACCCGAGAGCGAGCCCCGCCCACCCGAGCGCAGGGGGTGCCCCGCCCTCCCCGCACAGGGACCTCGCCCCCCAACCGGTCCGCAATTCAGAAAAGGTTGGGGGCGATTGCTCTAAAGAGTTCCACCTGATGTTAAGCTGCCTCACTGATATACCTGTTATAAGTCTTCTTAGTGATGTGTAAGGCGTTACAGTACTTGCCAGACATCTTTTTTACTGCAGCCCGATTAGCATCCGTGAGAACTTTTCTTCAACTACTCTGTAGCCTTCTCCTAACTTGTTTCACAGCTCGCAGCACCTCCAAAAACCAGGGGGAGGGGCAAGCCCTGACACAGAGAAGGAATTTAGTTGCAATGGAGTCAACTGCCCCAGTTGCGGCTAAACACCATTCTGCAACCTGGGCTTCGACACCCATGCCAAATAGCTCATCCGGAAACCCACCCAAGGCATCTTGGAAACCAGTTGGATCCAATAGTCTCCATGGGCGGACCATTCTAACTGCCCCTTTCTCCCCGCAATGGGGTCTTGGCACTGCCAGACCAAATTTCAGCAGGTGATGATCTTACCATGACATGACGCATGAAGAAAACCTGGTCACCCTCAAATCATACTGTCCCTGACCAGCCAAAAATACAAAGTCGAGTATATCATCCCCCATGTGTGTGGGATTACTCACTTGTTTGGACATTCCCATGGATGTCATGATTCCATGAAGTCCAAGGCCAAACCAGTAGACAATGCCTCTGCTTCAATATTGAAGTCCCCTAGGAGCACCAGGCTCAAGGAGCGCAACAGTGCCGCAGAGACACAGTCTAACAGCCTTGTCAGGGACAGTGCTGTGTCACGGAGAGAGCGGTACACCAACACCACCCCTAATCTGTCCCCATGGTCCACAGGCAGATGGAGGCATTCAAGACCAGGGCAGGCCAAGGTGGAAATTCTGCTAACCCTGATGGAATTTTTGAATACAATGGCAACACCCTTTCCCCGGCCTTCTGGTCTGCCCTGATGTTGAATAGCCTGGGGGACAGATCTGAGAGAGAGCTACACCTCCCTCAGCACCCACCCAGGTCTCTGTTATACATGCCAGGTCAGCCCCTTCATCTGCAATCAGATCAGCGATCAGTTGAGATTTATTTTGGACTGACCTGGCATTCAGCAACAGGAGGGACAGAGTGGAAGGCAATGGATTGAGCTGGTTACCTTGCACCTGTCCAAAGAAGGAAACGTTAGAGCCCGGGATCGGGACCAAGTGCCGAACTCGGGATCTCCTGAAATGGCCAATGCTCCCTCCAGAACCATATCTCCCCCTCCCTGTTACCATCGATATTCCATTATGCCCCCACATAATCAACTCTCCAGGCTAATCAGCAATCACCAGGCCTTAATTCCAGCTAAAAAAAAAATTAGGAGAAAGGGAAAAAAGAGGGGGGGAAGCAAAAGAGAGTGAGAGAGAGAGAAAAGAGGGAATTCTCACCACACTTAATCCCTAAACTAAAGAAAAGGGTCTCTAAGCTAAACTACTAACAACTAAATTTACACAATAAGGCTTAAAACCTCTAACAAAACAAAGGTAGGGACTAACCAGAAATGTACAATAAAGTGAAATAACAAATGGGTACATACAGCAAAGTATAATAAAAAAAGAAAGCCTAAGTGCGAGGCAACCATGCCAAATAAAGGGTTTAAAGAGCTGTAGCCATAACTGCACTAAAAAGGCAAGTCGAAGCACCGAGTCAGTCTGGGATACAGGGTGGGAAATGGTGGCTGATGTTGTTCATAGCAATCTTCAAGCATTCAGTGTTCACCAGGTTAACAAGGCCAAACAGATCCAGAGAATACACACCAGGTAAAAGTCTCTCAAATCCAGGTGTTGCCTCAGTCATAACTTTAACTGCCCTCCTCTTCAGCTTCCAAGCAGCCTCAGCCAGCTGGAATGCCACCATCCAAAGCAGCCCCCCGTGTCCAAAATGCTCTCACCATTTCAGGCAGGCAGGGCGAGGTTCCAGCACAGCTCCTTCCTCATCCTCTCCATCTACTTTGGGGCCCTTTCCATTCAGCTTCCCGGCCAACAATCATCTCAGCTATTCTCTGCCTTCCAAACAATCCTCTCTAGAAAATATCCATTTCATTGTCTCTCAACCAGTAAGACAGACCAAACCAGCAGAGCTTTAAAAACAGAGCTTCTGACAGTCAAGGACCGGCATTCTTGCCTCTGACTTGGGGCCTGCAGCTTGTGTTGAGGAGAGAGAGGGAGCCTTCTGAGTCTGGGCGTTCTTCCAAGAGCGGCCATTCATCTTGCTGACACCGCTCTGATAACAAATCCAGCCCCCGGCTCTACCCCAGCACCTCGGCCAAGCCTTCTGCAGGTTCTCAGCAGAAAAATGAAATGAGATAAAGGAGAGTTTTAATTCTCCAGGCACAGGCAAAAGCTCCATTCCCACACTCAGATGGTGAGTGGCCAATGATCTCATTAGCTTCAGAGAACCTGATAGCACAGAAGCCTTCACTAAAACAAGATTAAAACAAACATCTCGCAGGGGAATTCTCCCCTGCGTGCTGCCCCGCCACCATCTTTAGCGTGTTAGATGTGAGGGTGACCAGGTTTTCTTCGTGTTGTTGTTGTTGTTGTTTAATCGTCAAGTCATGTCCGACTCTTCGTGACCCCATGGACCAGAGCACACCAGGCCCTCCTGTCTTCCACTGCCTCCCGGAGTTGGGTCAAATTCATGTTGGTAGCTTCGATGACACTGTCCAACCATCTCGTCCTCTGTCGTCCCCTTCTCCTCTTGCCTTCACACTTTCCCAACATCAGGGTCTTTTTTCCAGGGAGTCTTCTCTTCTCATGAGATGGCGAAAGTATTGGAGCCTCAGCTTCAGAATCTGTCCTTCCAGTGAGCACTCAGGGTTGATTTCCTTCAGATATGTTTGTTCTCTTTGCAGTCCAGGGGACTCTCAAGCGTCTCCTCCAGCACCACAATTCAAAAGTATCAATTCTTCGGCGGTCAGCCCTCTTTATGGTCCAGCTCTCACTTCCATACATCGCTACTGGAAAAACCATAGCTTTGACTATGCGGACCTTTGTCGGCAAGGTGATGTCTCTGCTTTTTAAGATGTTGTCTAGGTTTGTCATCGCTTTCCTCCCAAGAAGCAGGTGTCTTTTAATTTCATGGCTGCTATCACCATCTGCAGTGATCATGGAGCCCAGGAAAGTAAAATCTGTCACTACCTCCATATCTTCCCCTTCTATTTGCCAGGAGGTGATGGGACCAGTGGCCATGATCTTAGTTTTTCTTTTCTTAGGTTTTCTTCATACAGGTTACTAATTATCATGCAGGTTACTAATTATCCTTTAAGGGGCCCAAAAGGACACCCAAGCTGTGAACCTCATCCTCAACAGAGTGGTCTCCCCGAAAGTAAGGGAGGCCCCCAACCTGCAGACAGCAGGAGCCCCAGTCCAGAGACCCTCTGTCTTGTCCAGATTCAATTTCAGTCTGTTGGCCCCCATTCTAAGACCACCTCCAGGCAATGCTTAAGGTAGGGGACGGCACCCAGTGCAGAAGAATGGAAGTAGAGGTAGAGTTGGGTGTCATTCACATATTGGTGATAATACAGAGAAGACACCCAAATCTCCAGATGACCACTCCTAGCAGTTTCACATATCATATTTTTCCATATATGAGACAATACTTTTGTCTAAAATCTTTAGACTAAAAATTGAGGGTTGTCTTATACACGGAAGTAAGCCGAGGAGATAACCGTGCGATTGCAAAACTGCTCATACCTTGCCTCTGCAAACAGGCTTCCTTCAATCACGAGACTTAGTTTCCTCCAATCACGAGCCTTATGTAACTGACATAAGCTGATGTTGAACAAACCAATGGGAACACACCTCATTGGAGGTGGAGCGTGTAGGCAGTGCTCAGATGCAACAGGGACTGGTAATGTCCAAGTGTTCTGAGCCCAGAGGCTGAATAAAGTGATATGCTCAAAGCTAAGTGTGATACATAATATGACAGTACTGGTATGTAATGTTACCTAATTACTAAATAAAATGTGTTCTGTTTTATGTTTAAAATATTGATTTCTTAATTTTGGGTTGGAAAAGTGGGGGGTCTTATACACAGAAAGACACAGTAGATATTAAACAATGGGGGGGGGGAGATGATCGATCCTTGAGGGACTCCACAGTTTAGAGTCCAGGAGAGAGCATCTCACCCAGCTGTATTCTCTGGGGACAGTCCTCAAGGAAGGACCCGAGTCAGCACATAGCCAGGCCTCTGAACCCTAGCCTCAAAAGCCTCCCCAACAGGATACTGTGGTCAACAGTATCAAAGGCCACTGAGAAATTGAGATGGATCAGCAGAGACACTTTGCTCCCATTAGCCTCCTTCAAAAGGTCATGCAAGGCGACTAATGTCTTCTTCATGCCATGACACAGCCTGAACCCAGACTAGAATGGGTTGATGGCATTGGTTTCATCCAAGTGCCTTCTTTCACTTTTACTAAGTCATTGCTGCTTTCTGCCAGTAAGATGATGTAATCTGCATATTTTAAATTATTGTTGTTTCTTCCACCAATTTTCACTCCTCCTTTGTCTGAATCTAGTCCAGCTTTCTGTATATGCTCTGTATACAAATTGAACGGATAAGGGGATAAAATGTACCTTTCCCTGATACCTTTGTCTAAAGGAAACCATTTTGTCTCTCCATAGTCTGTCCTAGCAATAGCTTCTTGTCCACAACACAGACCATCCATAAGGTCAAACAAGTGCTGAGGCACACTTATTTCTTTCAGAGCAACCCATGCTTCTTATGATCTATACAGTCAAAGGCTTTGCTGTAGTCTGTAAAACATACGGTGATCTTCTTAAATTCCTCGGTGTGGTCCAATTGCCAGCAGATATTTGCAATATAATCTCAAGTACCTCTTCCTTTTCAGAATCCAGCTGGAAAAGCAAGCATTTCTCACTTCATATAAGATAAAAGCCTTCGTTGCAACATCTTGTGCACCACTTTGCTTGCATGGGAAATTAAAGAAATGGTCCTATAGTTACTGCAGTCCTTGGCATCTCCTTTCTTAAAGTCTGGAATGTATATTGAACGTTCCCATCTAACCCTGATGGTTTATTTCTTCCAGTGCTTGAGCAGCTTTCACCTTACTTTCTAGAACTGCAGGTTCTTCATCATAGAATTTCTCTTGAAAGGAGTTTGACATTCTTTTATCTCTTCTGTAGAGGTCTTCGGAATACTGTTTCCACCTTCTCTTGATTTCTTCCTGGTCAGATAGTATCCTTCTTGTTGGTCATTCAGCACTCGTAATTTAGGCTCAAAATTCTCTTTGATTACTTGGACGTTCTGGACGAGATCTCTTGTTTTCCTCCTTTTTTGTCCTCTTCTTAATGCTTTGCACTGGTTATTGTAATAGTTCTTTTTATGTGACAGTCATTGAAAAATTGCATTAAGGGTTTTGAACATATTTCTCTCCGTTTTTACTTTTTCTTCTCTCCTTTCTAAGTGCCCCATCATCCAGCTAGGTTTTTCTTTTGTTTTTACTACATGAATTGTCTTTTTGCATTCTTCCCTAATAATATCTCTGGTTTTAATCCACAATTCTTCTGGTTCACAGTCAGTTGAGTTTAGGAATGCAAATCAATTCTTTCTGCGGATTATGAATTCATCGGGAATGTTGTTTGAATTATTTTGTAGAACTACATTCCTTTTAGTATTCCTTTTCAGCTTAACTCTACTGTGGGATATTAACAGTTCATGATCAGTACCACAATCTGCTCCTGGTCTTCTTTTAGCAGAAAGGAAACAGCTTCTCCTTCTCCTGCTTCCAACTGCATAGTCTATTTGATTTCTCAACTGGCCATCAAGCTATCCTTTGATAAGTATGAATGGAGCAGTAGAAAAAGAGGAAGATGACATGTGTTGAGTCAATAAAGGGAGCCACAAAATCTGCAAAATCTGAGCAGAATTTAATGCAAATGACAATATTGCTAGGAAGGGGGCAGTAGGAAGAGAGAACAACCTAACAGGAAATCATCATCAAGTCCAGCCCCTGCCACGTTGGCACAGCGGGGAATCAAAACTCCCAACCTCTGGCTCTGCAGCCAGATACCTAAACCACTGAGCTGTCCAGCAGATGCTGTTGGTTTGCAAAATCTGAGCAAAGGTACTAATGACAGGACATTTTGGAAGTCAGTAACTCATATAGTCACCACACATCAGAAGGTGGCACATAGCATCTTTGGAGTTTTCTCTTAAATACCAAATAATGGTACAAGTGACAAGATGTGTGGAATAGGCAAGTAACATCAAGTAAGACCATCTTCAGCAATGAAAGAAAAACAGTAATTTTACAGCTTAAATGAATGAGCTTCTGAATATTTATTCTTGATATTTTAAAAATATTTTTACACCAGAAATAGAAACTTTTTTTAATGTTCATTTGGACAGGAAGGAGTTAAGTGTTTTCCTCCTCAGAGTCATCAAATTTGATTCTGACTAGAAGGGGCAAAAGTTCAGACCTCCCTTCTATTAAGATGATACAATGTTTATGCTTACATTTAGAATGCTGGCATTTATAAGATACCCAGAAACTCAATACTTTTTCTCCCTTTGAAAAAATTAGTATTAGAACCATGGATGCCTGGATTCCTCCCAAACACAAAAGGGGACTGAGACTAAATTTTCTGTAAGTTTGGTATTTTGTCTGTTTTAAATCTGCAGCCATAGAAGGTTGCTGGTGTCTGTACAGGGGGTAAAACAGTTGTACTTTTAAAAATATATAACTCAAAAACGGTTTGTCAAACCATCCCCAAATTTGGCACACAACAAAAGCAGAGTGCTACATCTGCACCAAATTTGGTGCTGATCTGACATCCAGTTTCAAAGTTATAATTTGGGAGAGGGGTCCCCCTAGGTCTTATGGAATGTAATTGATGAGCTTATGGAATCTTGAATTGGGCTGTCACACAATAAGCTGCACACCTGTTTAGCAATAATCATCATCCCAGAAATCTCTACCATAATCCATACAAGAAAAGCACTGTCACCTCCAGCATATACTTACCTGCTTTTCACCATGTCCTTTCTTCACAGAATCTCTACATGCAATACAAGTAAAAACCACCATCTTGCAAAATAACTGAATGAACATTCAAGGGCTATTTTCTTCCAGAAAATTCACAAGTAATCCCTTTACCAACTAGTCATGGTTCCTTGAGGAGACTTCCTGTACGATACACGTGTTCCTGTGGCCCAAGTTAAAGTTCTAGTACAGATCTCAATAGTATTCATTTCCTAGCATAGTACGTCACAAATAGAGAAAGCCCGCTGAATTAATGGAACTTATGGAAGAGCTGACTCACCATATCTCCACATATTCAATCGGCTTACTCTAGTTGTGACTATGTTAAGCAACAGGATTTCAGGTAGTGATGGAGATCTACAATACTGATGAGGCACTGAACAATCACAAGATGTAATTCGATGGAATCCACTTTACATCTAAAAGTAACAAGAAGACAGGAATAATGGCATTATTATTTTTAAAGCCTTTGATTCTGTGGAATGGACAGCATTAAAAAGGTTAGAAGAAAAGCTTGAATTTCGTATACAATTTAGATGTATGGCCCATCAATTTACATTCTGAAAATTTTGCCATAGTATTAGTCAATGACATAGTAACAGAACAAATTTCCCTAAGCCAAGGTATGAGACAAGGATGCCCTCTTTCCACAATATTATTTGATTTGGTTATACAATTGTTGGTGAATGCCATTAGGGAAGATAATTTAATACAGAGTTTAGGCCAAAATTATAAGTTTAAAATTAATTTATGCTAAAGATACATTGATAATAATAGAGAATCCATCTAATCTTCATTTTGAAGAATTCGGGGAAGTAACTGGTTTACAAATAAATTGGAATAAATAAAAAATGATGTTGTTCAATTATAATAAGGATAAAGTAAATTATGAAGTAAAAACTGATATTAAAATATTGAAAAGTATTAAATATTAAGGAACAAACCTTACAAAAAATTACAGATTATATAAAAGAATTTTTTTGATAAATTAATATTAGAAGTGAAAATAAATTAAATGAATACAGGAAGATTAGGCTATCTTGGTTTGGTCAAATTGTGTTGTGTAAAGGGAACATTTTGCCAAAGATTATTATTTTTTATTTTGCATGTTCCCATTATTAAGACTGGACACATAAATAAAAGAATGACAAAGCATGATTAATAAATGTTGTAATGGTGACAGAAGAGTCAGGATAAATAAAAAACAATGGTATTGTTTGAAAGGAATTTTTCAGAATTTGTTAAAAAGGAAACAGGTATACAAATTAAAAGATTGGTTCGGGAAACTGAATTCCAAAGATAAAATAAGGATAATTTAAAAAGGTGAGAAGATGTTCAATGTGATTCAGTTAGATCATTGGACTAGTGAATGGGAAAAGAATAATGACAAATGTCAGGAGTTAATGAAGTTTGAGGAAATCCCAAGGAAAAGGACAAGCCAATTAAGGGGCTGGTTGGTAAAATTCATAAGATATTCTTAGGGGAAGAAAATCATCAAAAAGCTCTTAAATTATTATGGGAAACAGATTTGTCTAAGGAAATAATGATCTGTGGATTAATATACAGGGGAAAAAGAATTTTAAAATCCATCTTTGTGAAACTAAAAGAAAATTTTCATGAATTTTTATAAATTGATTTGGAGATTGTATTTGACACCTAGGAAATTAAATATTATGGATTCTAAATACTTCAAATTTTGTTGGAGATGTAGTCAAGATGTAGGTACTTATTTCAATAGGTTGTGGGAGTGTGAATCATTAAAATCTTGGAGCACGGTATTTAAAGAAATGGAAAAAATTGCAAAGGTAACATTAGAACCCCAAAAATTGCATTATAATCTATCTTTGATGAAGAGCAGTGGGATTGGGTGAAAAAGAATTAATTATGAATTACCGTATTTTTCGCTCCATAAGGTGCACCTGATCATAAGACGCACCTAATTTTAGAGGGAGGAAAACAGGGGGGAAAAACTTCTGTCACCCCTGGCTGTCTGGGCGGCGCTGCGGCGTCTCCCCCGTGGCCTGGGTGGCGGCGGGAACCATAGCCCAAGTAGTAATCGTGGGCTCCCCGCTCTCGTTTATCATTACCTGGTTCCCCCCCACACGCCCTTATTTTTGCGGGAGTGCAGAAGAGACACCTCAGCCAGTCCCTGACGGGCGTCCTGAGACACAGAAGAAAGAGAGAGAGAGGAGGGAGGCGGGAAGAGGAGAGGAAGGGGGAAGGGGAAGAGGAGGAGCCGCCGCTGCCGTGTGAGTGAAGGAAGGGCTGGCAGAGCGAAAAGCAAGGCGAGGGCGAGAAGAAAGCTGAGACAAACGAGCAGAAGAGAGGAAAGCTACGGAGGGGAGGAGGAGGAGAAGAAGGAGCTTGTTGCGCTCCCCCATTTCGAGTCTCCCCTTACATCGCATTCTGCTGGTGGTGGCGGCGCAGGGCTGCAGCAGGCGCCCTTCTGACGTTCAGGTCCTGGCCTAGTGAGGGGGACGCGGAGAGACGAGAGAAACCCGGAGCGGGGGGTCGACGGAAGAGGAGGAGTACAGCGGCATGGGCTCTGGGGGGTCTGCACCATTTTTTACAGTATTCGCTCCATAAGACGCACACACTTTCCCCCCCACTTTTTTGGGGGGGGGAAGTGCGTCTTCTAGAGCGAAAAATACGGTAGGTAATGTCAGCCAGATTAGTGCTTGTGAAAAACTGGAAATCTAAACATATGTTTCAATTAAGTGGTACAATGGTATAATGAAATTTGGGAAATAGCAATTACTGACAAGTTGACATATGAAATAAGATTTTAACGTAAGTTTGCTGATACGTGGCAAGATTTTTTTGGATTTTATATGACTGAAAGGGAAAGACTGATTTCCCAAACAAAATATTTTTTTAGGAAGTGTTATGGGGCATCATAACCAGTGTGGTCTGAAGGAACTATATTTCTATTGGTCCTAGTGATGGGTGCACTAATTTAGTTATACAGTCAAACCTCGACTTATGAATTTAATCCATTCCGGATTAACGTTCGTAGGTCGAAGCACCATTTCCCATAAGAATGCATTGAAAACCCATTAATCCGTTCCGGCCGAAGAAAAAAATACCCCAAAAATTTAAAAAATGAAAAATAAAGCACTGCAAGTCCCACGCTGGGACTGCAAAACACACACACACAAAAAACAAACACATCCAAAAATAAACATTTGAGCAAGTCCCACGCTGGGACTGCAAAAAAAAATCACCAAAAAAACAACAACACAAAAACATACCCCCCAAGCCCAAACCTACCCTCCAAAACCCACCCAGAACAACTTTTCAAAAAGAACTTTTCAAAACAGCAGCACCTTACCGGTCCGAAGCCTCCCTACCAAAGCACCAGCACCCGGCCGCTTCTCCTTCCTCCTCTTGCGCAGCTGCCCAGGGCCTTTGGCGGCGCTTACTCGCAAGTAGACCTGCACTGTCGGCGGCGCTTACTCACGAGTAGACACGCGCCAGGGATGGGCAGGGAGCGCACCGGACTCCCCCCCGCGGCAATCGCCGCTTTTAGAGGCCTCCCGGGGCTTGCCCAGCACCATCGGAGGCAGGGGAAAAGGGCGGGAAATTCAAAAATGGTGCTGGGCAAGCCCCAGGAGGCCTCTGAAACCAGCGATCGCTGCGGGGGGGCGCCAGTCCTCCGATGGTGCTGGGGAAGCCTTCAGAGGCTTGCCCAGCACCATCGGATGACTGCTGGGGGTCCCCCCCCCCCGCAGCGATCGCCACTTTCAGAGGCCTCCCGGGGCTTACCCAGCACCATCGGAGGACTGGCGGGGGACCTCTGAAAGCGGTGATTGCCACGGGGGGCCTGCCAGTCCGGTGCGCTCCCTCCCAACCCTGGCACGAGCCTACTCATGAGTAAGCGCTGCCGACAGCGCGGGTCTACTCATGAGTAAGTGCCACCGAAGGCCCTGGGCAGCTGCGCAAGAGAAGGAGAAGCAGCCGGGTGCCTTCGGAGGTCCCCCGCCAGTCCTCCGATGGTGCTGGGCAAGCCTCCAAACGGAAAAAGGCAGGGGAAAGGGGTGGCGCTGGAAGCCCAGGAGGCTGAGTTTTGAATTTCCCACCCTTTTCCCCTGCCTTTTTCCGTTCGTAAGTCGAGGCTCTACTCGTAAGTCAATTCAAAATTTTACGAGCGGAGCCGTTCGTAACTCAAAATGTTCGCAGGTGGAGACATTCGTAAGTTGAGATTTGACTGTATTTATTGAATTTATGTGTATTCCTTATAGGGATTCTTTTGTATGTATATTATTTAATTTTTAATAATAACAAATATCAGACCAGAATTCTAAATGCAACCTTTCAACAACTGACATGTGGAGCCTGAGAACCATAATAATTATCACTGCAGAAAAAAAGAAGTGGGCAAGCAAAAAGGAAAACAGAAAATCTCTTCTGTAGAAGCAAAAAAAATTAATCATATGAAACTTTAAATCAAGATTACAGATGTTGTAATCTTGGTGACCCATGTATCCACACATAGGGGTTCTGCGCCTGCACAGACCTCACTTCAGAAAGTTCCAGTCTCAAAAATAAAAGTGACTCTCTGCCTATACCACTCGTGCACAGCAGTCCCAATTGTCTGCCACTAGGAAAAAACCTGAAAGGGTGAAACAAGAAGGGAAGTGAGTGGGATGTGTAGATACATGGATCACCACTCGAAGAACCATAGTTACATAAGTAAGCAAACCTTCTTTGTCATGGTGCCCATGTCTGCACACATGGGGTGATTAGCAAGCTAGAGTTTGGAGATGGGAGTTACTCCAGGACAAATGACTGAACAGCGCTACCAAAAGCAGAATCTCTCTGAGCCCTGAGATCTAGCCTATAGTATGTGACAAAGGATAAGGGCTGGGACAATGTAGCTGCCCAACACATGTCCTGAACGTCTACACCTTGCATAAAGGCATTAGAGCAGGAGATTCCCCTGGTAGAGTGGTTACGGAAAGCTCGAGGAGGGAGCTTGTTCGCAAGTTCATAGGCCAAGGCCACAGGTGTGGAGATCCATTTGGAGAAGCATTGGGAGGAAATAGCTTGTCCTTTTTGGGTGCATTTGTAGCAGACAAAAAGCTCAGTTGTTTGATTTAAATCTTTTGTTCTGTCTAGGTAGAAGGCCAGCACTCATCAGACATCCAAGCAGTGGAGGGAACGTTGCAGGTCATTCTGTGGAGACGGATAGAAGATACGTAGTATGATAGGTTGAGACATGTGAAAATGAGATACTACCTTGGGAAGGAAGGTAACTTTGGCATTGAGAGTGACCTTGTTGTGGGAGAAAATTATGTAGGGTGAGTCACATCTAAGAGCCATAAGCTCTGCAGCTTGATGTGCTGATCTGAGTGCCACAAGGAGTGCGACCTTGAGAGACAGAAAGCAGAGCTCCGTTGTAGCCAGTGGTACAAAGGGAGGCTTGGTAAGATGTGAAAGAACTAGTGGTAGGAACCAGGGGTCCTGTGGATGCCACATATCCAGATAAGCATTGTGAAGGCCCTTTACAAAGTTTTTGACAGTGTGATGTTTGAAGAACCATGCAGAGGGCTGGCCTGTCAGCTGGTGAGTGACTACAGCAGTGAGGTAAACTTTGATAGAGGAGACAGAAAGGACTTCTTGTTTGAGGTATAGTAGTGTGACGTGCCCCTTGCTTGTCCCTGGATTATTTCACTAATCTAAGGACCACGCCACGTTCCTATTTACACTGCCACCAGTTGATCTCTGTCCACATTATTTACTTGGAAAGACTGAGGTCCATACTGCATGTAACTTTTAACAAAACCAAGTTTATTGGATACAGTTCAAATCTTGAGTTTCACTTAAGTCGATTCCTAAAAAATGTTAAAGCTTTCAGTAGTTTCATAATAACTTATTCCACACTTAACTCTCTCTAAGTTCCACACTCTTAACTGCTTTTCAACTCCCCACTGACTATCTGCTCTTCCTATCTGCTTCACCCCTCCCTTTATGTTTCCCTGGCTCCGCCTCCCAACAACTCTTATTGGTGCATGCCGATACACTCATACATATGCGTAGGCAGGGTGATCGCTACATTCCTCCCCCCTTAATAAGTTTGTTTTATGAGGGGAAACTTACCAGTTTGCCCTCATAAGAAAACAGCTAGACACATGTAAATTTAACAATATTTTTCCAATTCTTATAACTACTTTATATTAAATTTTCCTCCAATACTATGTTTCTTAAGTCAAACTTATCACTTTAAACATTTATGACAATCAATACAGTTCTAAACATTTGCACTTAACATAGGATTTTTCTAATCATTAGGCCTTCGGGACAAAGCGTCCACAACCACATTCAGAGACCCTTTGACGCTTCTGATTTCGAAATCAAAGTCCTGTAGAATCAGGGCCCATCTGGTCAATTTACTACTGTTCAATTCCATAGTCCTTATCCATTTTAAAGGCCAATGATCGGTGCAGAGAACGAACTTCCTTCCCCATATGTAGGGCTTTAGTTCCTGCAGTGTCCAGACAATGGCTAAACATTCTTTCTCGATGGTAGATAAATGTCTTTCACTAGGTTGGAGCTTCTGCTCACATACATTACCGGATGTAAAGTCCCGCTGTCATCTGACTGACACAGCACGGCTCCAGGTCCAACGTTTGACACATCAGTGTAAATGGTGAATTCTCTGTCAAGTCCGGCGCAACAAGAACAGGCCTCGAGGTCAGCGCTGTCTTTAGACGATCAAAGGCTTCCTGGCACTCTGGAGTCCACGAGATGTTCTCCGCTTGCTTCTTTTGGGTCAAATTTGATAAAGGTGCAGCTATTTCGCTGAAGTTGGGCACAAATCGCCTATAATATCTGGCTAGTCCAAGGAAAGCTTGGATTTTCTTTTTGGAACTTGGGATGGGTCACGTATCAATAGCCTCGATCTTTCCATCTAGGGGCTTGATCATCCCTCCTCCGACTAAATGTCCTAGGTACCTTATCTCAGAATTACCAATTTGACATTTGGCTGCTTTTATTGTCAAACCGGCACTCAGTATCCTTTGCAGCATGAGCTCTAGATGGGACTTGTGTTCCTCCCAGTTTGGTCGTAACAGATCTAGCGGCCGGCGTACTTTTCTGCCAAATAGAAGTTCAAACGGACTGAATCCTGTGCTTTCTAGGGGGACATCTCTAGACGCATAGAGTAGGGATTGTAATTTATTGTCCCAATCACTAGGGTTTTCTGCCACATACACCCGTATCATCCTCATTAAAGTTCCATTGAACTTTTCTATTAGTCCATTCATTTGTGAATGGTAAGGGGATGATGTTACATGGGAAATTCCACAGACTTGTCACAGTCTCTTCATTAATTTGGACGTAAAGGAGGTTCCTAGATCAGTGACTATCTCAGATGCAAAACCCATTCTACACATGTAACTGACTACAGCATCCGCTAACGTCTCTGTCTCAATGTTACGTAAGGGTACTGCTTCTGGGTACCTAGTGGCAAAATCAATAATACACAGAATGTACTTGTTTCCCCTTCTGGTGGCTCGGGGTAATGGTCCTACTAGATCCAAACCTAAATGTTGGAATGGGGTTGAAATAACTGGTAATGGGCACAGCTTAGCCCTAGTTTTGTCATTTCCAGTACCTCTCCTTTGGCACGTATCACACGTTTGACAATACTGCCTAATTTGCTGACCCATTCCTGGACAATAAAAGTTTTGTGCAACCCTTTGTTTAGTGTGAGATACACCCATGTGTGCTCCAAACACATCTTTATGAGCTTTCTCTAAGACCTTCTCCCGATATTTCACAGGAACAATTAACTGTCTGAGATGTCCATCTCCACCCCTATGAGGTGCTAATAAAACTTCCCTATATATCAGTTTTTTATCAACCTTAAACCTCTCTGGGTGTTCAGGTGATAATGGGAAGGGAGATCCCTTTGCTTTTTCAAAACACTGAATCAGGGTGGTATCTTCCGTTTGTTCTCTAATAAAGGATGAACTATTAGGATTTTTCAATAACACCATTTCAGCAATTTCTTCTATATCAGGGTTTTCCTCTAAGCTGGGACTTTCCAGGTTGGTTTCAAAGGTTAGGGATCCCACTCTTTCCTCTGGGACTGTAAACTGCTTACCCTGGGAGTGAGTTACTACATAAACACTCTGCACATGTTTGGAGAGATCTAAACCGATCAAACAAGGAGCTGGGATCTGATCAGATATAGCAACTTTCCATTCTCCAACCCATCCCTGATAATTTAGTTTTACGCCAGCCATGGGTAAAGTTACTGGATCAGAACTAATGCCTTTGATAGTAATGGTCTCATTTTCTATAATCTGTTCTCTGGGAACCATGTCTGGGTGACAGAAGGTTATGTTCGAGCATGTATCTTTGATACCTAAATACTTTGTATCGTTGATAAAAATCCACTTTCCTGAGCTCTCCAGCAATGCCTGGTCCGATTTAATAAGGAAACACTGTACCAATTGGGCTTCTGGCAGTTCTGGGCTTTTTGCCAAGTCCATTGTCGTGGTAACACAGCAACCGTTACTGTTTCCAACTGTCATGGGCTCCATAGGCTTCATGCAAAACACTTTTCTGTGCTGACAGTCAACTTTATCAGTTTTATTTTTGCTATTTTTCACCCAATTAATACAAAAATGTCCTATATCTCTGCAGCTGAAACATTGTTTATTAGCTCTACGTTCATAATAAAGAGACCTATCAAATTTTCCTTCAGGGTTAATTTGTTTTTGTGGACCTGGTTCTGGAAACATATGTTTGGATTTAAGCTGACTCTCCTTACCTGACATTTGACTGAGGTAATTCTTATTGGACTGCTTCTTGCTGTTTTCCCAACCCTGTCTGTAAAATTTTACTTCAGAAAACTTAGGATCTCTGATCCCACTAATAAAGTCAGCATATTCAGATGTTTGTTGTATATTTTTTGGGTTCCTTATCCTTTACTAAATATCGAAGTTCCCCTGGTAAAATAGAATAAAACTGCTCCAACCCAAATACATTTTTCATTTGCTCTAAGGAGGTTACATGTTCCTGTTCTAACAACTTATTCAAAAATGGATTCATACGCGCACCGAATTGGGCAAATGATTCATCAGCTTTCTTAGTAATTGATCTGAATTTCCACCTGAGGTGCTCAGCGTCAATCCCAAATCTGGAATATACGAGTTTTTTATAAGCCTCAAAATTTCTTGCTTCTTCCAGAGGCATCTGATAATATATTTCTTCTAAAACTCCTCCTATCTGAGATCTTAAAATGACCATTCTTTCCCTATCTTTATTTCCAAAATCCCAACAAGCTCTTTCAAATGAGATTAAGAAGGATTCAGGGCAATTTCCTTGTCTATACTGAGGGAATTTCTTTAAATCAATCTTGGGGAGGAATAACATTCACACTTGAATTGGCATTGCTCTGGGCCTCCAATTCTAATTTCCTCATCTCCAGTTAAAAACGCATTTCACTTTCTTTTAATTCCATTTGTCTGGCCTCAGCTCTCTCTTCAGCCCTGGCGTTCTCTTTAATTTCCAATTCCTTGGAGCCTATATTCTTGTTCTAACCTCCATTTTTCAAAATCCTGGGGGCTTAGAACACTTTCTTTCTCTGAGGCAATCACTATAAGTTCCTCAGGTCCCTCCTCTTGAACTTGAGGGTCTCCATTTCCCTCAGCCTCCTGAGGTTCAACTTCCTCAATGACTATTTTTTTGTTCTTTGGGGGGGCATTATTAGAGTTAAAGTGGTCTGGGTTTTTACTTTTATTATTTTTAAAAGGACCTCTCTTTCAGCTGTTTTTCTAGTAACTAGGTTGCGCTTTACTTAGCAGCTCTCCCTGGCTGCTCTCCAGCTCACAACCTTCGTTACTATGTTTCCCTGTCTGAGCAATTCCTGCCTCCAGACACCAGCATAATTTTCTTTTTAGCTTTTTATTTTCCTATCACCTCAGATCTGTCCTGACCTTGCTTCCACTCTTATCCACCACTGCTCCCTTTCTCTCAGAGCTCCGGATTTTGAGCTAGCCCACTGCTTCTCTCAAATCCTGAGGTAAAAAGAAGTTTTCTTTAGAGTCGGTTCCCTATATTAAGTTCCCCAGACCTGGGTTCAGAAGCCCCGCCACTAAGCCTTTCCACAAAAGCTCTAGCAGGTTACCCATTTCTTTACCACAGATCCTAACTAAAAGGTATCCAGAAAATTCACTTTCAAACTTTGGCTTCACTGGATTACTTCGTATCCTGCCGCTGTACACCAATTGCGACGTGCCCCTTGTGTGTCCCTGGATTATTTCACTAATCTAAGGACCACGCCACATTCCTATTTACACTGCCACCAGTTGATCTCTGTCCACATTATTTACTTGGAAAGACAGGTCCATACTGCATGTAACTTTTAACAAAACCAAGTTTATTGGATACAGTTCAAATCTTGAGTTTCACTTAAATTGATTCCTAAAAGACATTAAAGCTTTCAGTAGTTTCGTAATAACTTATTCCACACTTAACTCTTAAGTTCCACACTCTTAACTGCTTTTCAACTCCCCACTGACTATCTGCTCTTCCTATCTGCTTCACCCCACCCTTTATGTTTCCCAGGCTCCGCCTCCCAACAACTCTTATTGGTGCATGCCAATACACTCATACATATGCATAGGCAGGGTGATCACTACAAGTAGGAAAGTAAGAACCGTGAGTAGAGATGCAGGAGAATCCCGGTTACATGATGCCACATAGCACTGAAAATGCTTCTACTCATATCCATAAAGTCTGTTAGTGGAACGGTGTCTAGCCTGTTTCAAAATGTTTGCGATGAGAGGGATATCCTCCAAGCTGTGAGTTTCAGGTGAGAGATATCCAGGTAAAGAACTGTGCCATTATGGAGTGAGAGAAAGTTGTGGTGTAGGGGCAACTGAAATCTTTCAATCGCTGTAAGAAGAAGGGTGGTGAACCACTGTTGTCATGGCCACCATGGAGTGAGGAGAATCACATCTGAATGATCATACATGATTTTCACAATTGTGCGCTGAATCAGTGGAATGGGGGGAACATGTAGAGGAGATCCCCTGTCCAAGTCATGGTGAAGGCATGGTGAAGCCCCAGGAGTTTGGTCCTTGGCCTGCACAGGAGCAGGAGCAACACAATTTGGAGTTAGTAGTGGCGGCAAACACATCCACAGAAGGCTTGCCCCAGCGAGAGATCAGTTGGGTGTATGTTTTTTGAGAAAATTCCCACTCGTGTGTATGTGTCATTTTCCAGGTGAGGCAGTCTGCTGTTGTGTTGTCCGTGTCAGAGACATGGGTTGCCATGGGGACGATTTGATGGGAGGTGCACCATTCCCAGAGCAGGCCTGAAAGGTATTGGAGGCTCAGGGATTTCGTTCCTCGTTGTTGAAGTAATACATTGCCATGGTGTTGTTGGTGGTGATTTGAGCTGTGTGACCTTGAATTAGATTTTTGAAAGCCCAGAGGGCCTTAAAAATGGCTAGAAGCTTGAGGAAGTTGATATGATGAGTGTTTCTTGTGTCTGCACTACGTAGTCTGGACGACACTCTCAGTGGCCGCAGTGGGCACCCCATCCCATTGTGCTCACGGCTATGAGATGGGAGAGATGCAGTTGTTGGAACGGGGCAGCAAGTCAGAGATGATGGTCCTTCATCCAACATAGAAGTTGTCTCTTGAGGTATGGTGAAAGAAACAGTCTTTTGTTTGGAGGGTCTCTTGTCATTGTAGGCAAGGTGATAAAATGATTGTAGCAGCCACACCCTCAGTAGAGTGGGGCAGGACGGACATGGTGGAGGCCATAAACCCCAATACCCATTGAACAGAATGGACTGAGGTGTGTTGAGTATGAATCAATTTCCATGTGCAGCGAATGATGGTGTCCACACGTGGTTGAGATGTAAGATCAGGCGCTTCTGGTGTCTAGGAGCACTCCTATGTATTGGATAGTCTGGGATAGGACAAGATGAGACTTGGTCTCATTGACTTGCAGTCCAAGGCTCAAGAGTAGACGAAGGGTAAATGCAATGTTGGAATGTAGAGTAGCCTTGCCGTGCGCCACCAGAAGCCAATCTGGTGTAGGAAAAGGGTTGATGTTGGGAAAGATGGCAATACCACAGGTCCTGAGGAAAGCCGCAACTGGTGCCATGCATTTTGTGAATACCCTTAGGGCTGTGAAGAGTCTGAAGGGAAGTACGCATAAGTGGTAGGTCTATTGGTCAACTAAGAAGCTGAGGAAGAGAAAAGTTTGTGGCTGAATTGAGATACGGAAGTATGTGTCGCAAAGGTCTATGGACGCAAACCAGTCTCCTTGTTGGAGGAGAGGGAGAATGGACTGTAACGTTACCATCCAGAAACGTTTTGGGGTGATGAATTTGTTTAGGGCATGCAGATCCAAGATGGGGCATAGTCTTCTCTCCTTTTTTGGCATGGTGAAGCACTGGGAGAAGAAGGTGGCAGGTGCGCAATGGAAAGGCACTCTTGAGATGGCTTTTTTCCTCAAGAGTATATGAATTTCCACCTGAAGGACGGGGAAGGAGGTGGTGCAGCAGATACAACCTGTGGGTAAAAGGGATGAATATTCGATGGCGTACCCGTGGACTATGATGTTTAGAACCTAATAATCAATCCATATGTCTGAGGTGATGGAATCCCAGGCGTGGATAAACAGTGCCAACCATACATCTGTTGTTGACGATGAAGGAGATGGTGGAAAGAGGATGAAGGTGTTGAGCTTGGGCTGGGACACATCAAAACTGTTGTCTGGGCTTCCTTTCAGTCTTTTTCTGGGAGAGTGGTCTGTATGTATTTAGTAGAAGAGGAAGTAAGAGTAAAGCATTGTTGGTTGGATCAGTCAGATGCCCTGGAAAACTGCAAAGGAGATTTGTAGATTCAGTTCAGCATGGACCTCTTCCAGTGAGGGTAGAACTGAGAGGTGGTTGAGCGGTATGAACTCATACCCATTTTCCTTGCATCTGTCTTATTTTTGTGCCGGTCTTGCATGAAATTGTTGGTTTTGTCATTAAAGAGGCTGTCTCCATCGAATGGGAGGTCTTTTATGCAAGATTTAGAGTCACCTGGAAGGCCAGTAGAGCATAGCCATGCATGGCGGCATACGGTGATGCTTGCTGCCATGCTCTTAGCTGCACAGTTTGCCACATGTCAGGCAGAATGAATTAGTTGTCCTGCAAAAGCATAGGCTTCCTGTTGAAACGAGATAGCCAGAGATTTCTTAACTTGTGGCAAGGTTGAAATAAGGGTTTGAAACTTTTCCCATATGAACTGGTGGTAGGCCTGGCTGTTGGCCTGGTTGTTGGCAATGTGCATGTGGAGCGTCACTGATGAATACACTTTTTGAGCAAGTAAGTCAAGCTTGCGACTCTCCTTGTTGCTTGGGGTGTCACACAAGGAGCCCTTAGATCTTATCAGGGCTGTTTGTACAATGATGGAATTTGGCGTGGGATGTTTGAACAAGACCTTGTCCTGTTGGACCCTATAGAAGTTTTCAATTCTGTGAGATGTTGGCAGAATCAAGGAGAGTTTTTGCCAAGACTAGCTGATGAGGTCTGTCAGTCTCGAGCGTTGCCATTTCAACAGGGATGTTAGCCTTTTTATGGATGTGATCAAAGACGGTATCTTTTGCTGGTGGTACCGATTTGAAGACAGGTAACTAATGATTTCATTATTATCTCTATTAGATAATTGTAAGAAGAGAGGTCTTCTTAAGGTGAGAGAGTAGCATCATCCTGGACATCAGAAGTGGGTGAAGACCTGGGTGCAGGAAGAGAGTTCTTCCCCTCTTCTCCCTCAGAATTGGCAGAGCTGTTCTTCAAGAAACACAAGATATTAAAGAAGGAAAAGATAAGATTCAACAGCGTCTTTTAACCTTGGAGATGGACAAAGCCTCATATTTTCTTAGAATTCAAAACGTGGAACAACAGGAACGAGAGCAGGAAGAAGATTTATTGAAATTGATCTCAGAAGAATTGGCCACTCAAACAGGGATAGATCAATCAGAACTGGAGCAATCGATAGAAAAAAATTTATCGTGTGGGGAATACTTTCACAAGACAAAATAAGCTTCCAAAGGAGATTCACATAAAATTTTTTAAGAAGATCAGTGAAAGAGAAAATATTGAAAGTTAACAGAGAAAAGGATCTGACAATCAGAGGGACAAAGATTAATATCTTGAAACAGGTGCCTTGGAGTATGCGAAAGAAAAGACAATAATATTTTTTTCTTACTAAAATATTAATAGATAGAAAAATTCCGTTCACATAGCAATTACCTGAAGGAGTGTTTCTGAATTGGGAGACAAGAAGATATAATCTGAACAGCAAAATGAATGCTAGGAATTTCATGAAAGAAATGAAGCATAAACTGAAGCTGTCAGAGGAAGATCTGCAGTTTTCCAGTGAAGAATCAGAAGAAGAACAAGAAGAACAAGAAGGACAACAAGAAGTAGAAGGCAAAAAACCAAGAACTCCACCTATATCGAGAAGAACCAGAGGCAAAGTCAGAGATAAAACTGGTAGTAAAAGCCGTGCAGATGTCTAAACAAATTAAATTACTATCAGTGAATGTTAAAGGGATGAATTCACGCCAAAAAAGAAGAAAAATTTTCAATAAATTGTCTAAAGCCAAGGTAGAAATTATTTTTATTCAAGAGACCCATATTAAGGAAATGGACAAAAAGCTGCTAGAAAATTCAAAATTGGGCAAGACCTTTATAGCCTCTGACCAACAAAAGAAGAAAGGAGTAGCAATGTACATAAAAAAGGAGTTAGAACCGAAATTGGTATACGCTTCAGCAGATGGAAGATTATTAATGGTGGAAATCTCTAAGGAGGGAGAAGAAATACTGCTGGTGAACATATATGCCCCAAATGAAATGCAACAAAAAATTTATCAGCACTTGAAGAATCAGCTGATACAAAGGCCAGAACAAAAAATGTGCATTATGGGAGACTTTAATGCAATAATTGATAAACAAAAAGATACTTCGACGGCGAATGGAAACGGAAGGAAAAGAATAAGAAATGTGATCCCCAAGGTGTTTTTGGAAATGGCAGAAGAATTAAATCTAATCAATATATGGAGAACAAGGTATCCTCAGAGAAGAGATTATACATTTTACTCAAATAGACACAATTCATGGTCAAGAATAGATAACTGCTGGATTTCAGCGGAAATGACACATCAAGTGGAAGAAATTGAAATACTACCGAATACATATGCAGACCACAACCCAATATTGATGACATTAGGTCAAGCAGTAAGAAGAGATTTTTGGAGATTAAATAGCAATCTATTGAGAGATGAGACCTTCTTGATCAAAATTTAAAAAGAGCTAAAATTCTTTTTTTTAAATTAATAAACCGCAGGAGACCGGGATGACAATGATATGGGATGCTACCAAAGCTTATTTCCGTAGCTTCGCGATAGAATTTAATGCACAAAAGAAAAAAGAGAGAAATAATACCAAATTCTAATAACATCCCTAAAAAAAGAAGAAATGGAATTGAAGAAAATGCCTACAATTAAGTACCTAATAAATAAGATAAGTATTCTACAACATAAAATCAACTTATTAGAACAAGAATGGGGGGGAAATTAAATTTGCAAGGCAAAACTTTTTTGAAAACGCTAACAAACCAGGAAGATGGTTAGCATACAAAATTAAAAAAAAGAAAGAGAGAAAACAAAGATTAATGGAATACTAGATAAGGAAGGAAAAGAAATATACAAACAAAAGGAGATTGAGAGAGAAATCAAAAATTTCTACACCGAGCTCTATAAAAAGAAAGAATTTGAACAGGAGGAACAATGGAACTATTTGAATAAACTTCCAGGCTGGAGATTTAGCTCTCAACAATTGGAAAAATTAAATAAATCAATTACGATGAGTGAAATCAGAGAAGCATGGAAAAAACAGAAAAATGGGAAAGCCCCTGGACCAGATGGACTTCCAGCGGAATATTACAAAGCATTTGAAGAAATCTTAAGTCCACACTTTAAGAAACTAATTGAAGACATTGAAATTAGAGGGGAAATACCGGATTCATGGAAAGAGGCACACATCTCCTTAATTCATAAAGAGGGGACGGGGAAAAACGAAATTAAGAATTACAGAGCAATCTCTCTCCTGAATGTTGACTATAAGATATATGCAACCATCTGGGCAACAAGGCTAAAGGAGGTACTTGAAGAAATGATACACAAAGATCAAACAGGTTTCATCCCCAAAAGAAAACTATCATCAAATATAAGATCAATAATAAACATTTTGGAATATTATGAAATGCATCCAGAAAAGCAAATGACTTTTTAGATGCAGAAAAGGCCTTTGATAATGTCAACTGGGAGTTTATGTTGTTACAGTTAAAGAAGATGGGAGCAGAAGGAACTTTTTTACAAACAATTAAAGCAATATATACTCAACAGAAGGCCAGGATCAAAATCAATGGTCAAGTAACTGAAAATATTCAAATTGAACAAGGCACAAGATAGGGATGCCCGCTCTCCCCGTTATTATTCATTTTAACATTAGAAATTTTAAATAGACAAATAAGAGGGAATGCTGAAATTAAGGGTTTTAGGATTAGGGGAGAAGAATTTAAGCTGCAAGCATACGCTGATGATCTAGCAATAATACTAGAAAACCCTCTGGATAGTTTGGAAGAATTAATGAGAACTATAGAAGAATTCGGATCTGTGGCAGGTTTTAAAATAAATTATCAAAAAACAAAGTTTATGACTAAAAACATAAAGAAAGAAGATGTGGAGAGATTGGTAAGAGAAACTAATTTCAAGAAGGTACAAAAAGCAAAATATCTAGGAGTTATTATTACGAAAAAACCAAGTAATTTGATGAAAGAAAATTATCTTACAACACAGAAGGAAATCCAGAAAGACTTGGAAGAATGGAATAACTGTTATTTTTATTTCAAAATTTACCGGTTTTATTAAATTATAAATATTTTAAGGACCTGGGCAGCCTAACTTCGAAATTTGTATGGAAGGCCAAGAAACCAAGAATAAAACTTAGAGTATTGCAAGATTTAAAAGAAAGAGGGGGTTCAGGACTACCGAATTGGCTATTATATTACAAGTCATGTACTATGGTCTGGATAAAAGAATGAATAACATTAGAAAATCAAAGATTATTGAGATTGGAGGGTCATGATTTAAAAATGGGTTGGCATGCATATGTGTGGTATAGGAAATATAAAGAACAATCACATTTTGCAGAACATATTCTGAGGAAGGCGTTACGTTTAGTATGGCAGAAATTTCAAGCACAAACTTACAAGAAAATTCCGATATGGGTAGCTCCAATAGAAGCATTCACTTTGAAAGTACTGAGTCAAAGGGAGCACTACTCACATATAAAGATTTATTAACTAAAGATCAGAAGATAAAAGACAAACAAGATCTAGGGAAATTGGGATTAGCGACAGATTGGTGGTCAATGCTGAAATTAGAATCGAGATATAAAGAGGATAAAATTATGGGCTTTTTTGAAGGGAAAGTACAGGTGGATGAATTATGGATTTATACTGATGAAAAAATAATTAAAATGTATACATATTTATTGGAATATGACTTTGAGGATGAGAGGGTGAAAGAGACGATGGTAAAATGGACGCAAAATTTTGGGTACAATATTGATATTGATGAATGGACAAAGATGTGGAAAGAGAATCATAAAATGATTAAGCCAGTGAACCTTAGAGAAAATATCCTTAAAATAGATGGCATTTCACCCCTGTAAGATTGGCAAAAATATCAGAAGGTAACAGCAATCTGTGTTGGAAGTGTAAAAAAAAACCCAGGGTCTTACTATCATATGTGGTGGTCATGTGAAAAAGCCAAAAAAAATTGGATACAGGTTTGGAATATGGCAAAAGAAATTGTTCAACAAAAATTAAATTTTAATCCTGAAATGTTATTATTGAATATAATGCCAGAAATTATTGATAAGAAAATAAAATATAGTCTACTGTATATGCTGTATTTACAGCAGCTAGGTTACTCTGGGCCCAAAAATGGAAGAATGAAGAAACACCAACGATGGAAGAACTTTTAAAGAAGCTACTGGACATTGCAGAACTAGACACACTTTCAGAGGCACTACGAGAACAACCAAGAGATTTTGTAAAGCAAAGTTGGAAGCTGATATATATTTGGGCCCAGAAAAAGACAGGAGCTTAGGAGGAAATAGAGTATATAGCGAACTCAGTGCCCACCGGAATCCTCTTGAAGACATTTGAGGTCCAGACGACGATGAAATCTTCTGATCCATAGGGGTAGTAAGAATGGTTTAGGTTAGTAGTTTTTTCCTTGTTGTTTGTTTAGTTTTTATATTTTATCTTTTTGTCTTGTTGATTATATGTTAGATTGTTAATGTTTTTGAGTTTGTATGTTATAATAATAATAATTAAAAAAAGAATTGGTAGAGCTGTTCTTGAAATGCGGATCTTCAACAGGAGCTGAGGGTGTCGTCAGCAAATGATGGGAATTGTGCGGTAACCACAAGCTAAGTGAGGCATTGGTATCGGGAGGGTGTAGAAGAGCCAAGGACGACACTGGTAGAAGATCCAAAGCCTTAGATTGAATTGAATTTACTTTATTGTCATTGTACTTCCATACAACGAAATTAAATGCCATCTCCAGTACACATAATAATAAAACACACAAAAACATAGCATCCATAATATGAAAACATAGCACATTAAACATAAAACACATCCCTCTCATTCACATCCACCACATTCAATTTCCCATCACACAACACATATAATATTTTTCCCCATTTCCGATGGGTCTTGGGGGGTTTGTTTGTTTGTTGGGTTTTTCCCCCATTTCCGATGTGTCCTTGCATGCTTCACTTGCTTTTTGCTTTGCTTTTTCCCCATTTCCGATGTGTCTTGCACGCTTGGGTTGCTTTTTGCTTTGCTTTTTCCCCATTTCCGATGTGTCTTGCATGCTTCGCTTGCTTTCTGCTTTGCTTTTTCCCCATTTCCGATGTGTCTTGCATGCTTCGCTTGCTTTTTGCTTTGCTTTCTTTGCATTTCCGATGGGTCTTGCAGTGATTTTTTTTGTGTGTGTGATTTTTTTCTTCAGTCGGAACAGATTAATTGCATTTCAATACATTTCAATGGGAAATGGTGCTTCGACTTACGACCATTTCGAGTTACGACCATCTTCCGGAACAATTAAGTTCGTAAGTCGAGGCACCACTGTACTGAGGACCTATACAGAGGAGTTTCAACAACAGATTCCTTCAAACAATAATCTTTTGATGTGAAGAACCTGAAACTTCAGAATGTGAATTGCAAACTGCTCTCAAACCATATGAAAAAGTAGCAGTACATATGATTCAATTCATCCAAAAATCTTTACGAATGCGAGATATTGAATGCATGTGTCCATGATTCAAAAAGCCAAGAAATGACTTTATATTGCTGTGCAATATCATGCCTGCATTGCCAGCAGGAAAAAGGATGTCAAGCTTTACATTGCAAAAGGCAGTATGAATGTTAGTAACACTAATTGCAAGAGTCAAGACGGTCTACAGGTTACCCTCTTGTGCTCACTACCATTTACAAAGGGCATCAAGCAAGGGAAAATCCCAGAAGTTGAATCCTTTTTTCATCACTTAACTACTTCTCATCCAAACACAAAACAATTGCCATGGCTGTTTTTCAACAAGTGTGAATGGTAGTGAGCACAAGAGGGTATCCTGCACATTTGAAGGAGGCCACAGATTGAAAACAATTCTTCACACATTACCTTATAAGGTTTGTTATACAACTCATACAATCCTGATTTGGCCTATATGTGAGGTGTGTGCATGTTTGGCCTGGATCAGGTGAAGAACCAGAGAGAGAGTTAGGACACAAAGATGGAGACCAACAGAACCAGAGGAACTATGAGACTTTGTATTTCTAGCTAGAAGCCCTCTGTGACGATCACCTCTATGAAGCACCTACGTGTTGTGCCCTCACAAAGGGTTCTGTCTTTTCTTTCCCTCACTGCCACCAGTGGATTTCCTTTATCCACACTATAAAAGACGTTAGTCAAACACTTGTATGGTAACTGCCAACAAAACTTATTTATTGGAGTGTAGCAAATTTAATAATAATCACAGATGTTCTTCATATGTTCATTGTACACAATCAAATCATTAAAATATCATATAACTTGCCATGTACTCTACCACCTGCTCTATCTATTTCTCTTAACCAGTTTATCTCTATTAGTATCTGTTCCTTCTCTCTTCTCTAACTCTCTGACTCTCTCTGACTCCTATCTCTCTTCTATTTTCTCTCCTTCTTCTTTCTTCTTCTTCTTTCTCTTTCTTCTCTTTATCTCTCTGTCAGAGTATTAAAAATTTACAGGCCTGAACAGAACAGAACAGAAGCATTAATGAGCTGCAATGATATCCAGGTGTGTAAAATGCTGAGTCACAGTGACTCTGGAAAGGTGGTGCCTGGATGATGCAACATCTGTTCTGATTGGGCAAGAGCAGATGCTTAAGTGTATATATATGAACTGTACAGAGAAGATGTATCACCCTTCACTCTGATGATTCCATGCTGTCGTGCTGCCGCTTTGTATATATGTATATGCTGTAAATACACGTGCCGTGCTGAAGAAGCTGAACGTGTCTGTGTGAGTTATTTTCCTGCCATCAGGAACTGAAATATCACTCTGCTAGACTTTTGCGGGTTCACGCGTTAACACTCTCCTGCCAAACCTTTATATAGCCGCTGACTCCGCCCCTCCAATCCTCTCATAGGCTCATGCAAATTAGATCCTACCCATGAGTGACAGGAGTGACATGGGGCAATCGTCACATACCTCCCCCCTAAGAAAAGTTTGTTTCATGGGGGAAACCTTATAGTTTACCCTTATGAACAACGGACATGCAGGGAACAATACATTCAAAACATTATCACAATAACATGCTAAATATTAAATCATGTACCGTATTTTACCATTTTACACCTTATATTTACCATATACAGTGGTGCCTCGCTAGACGATGTTAATCCGTTCCGCGAAGATCGCTGTCTAGCGAAAACATCGTCTAGCGAAGCACGTTTTCCCATTGGAATGCATTGAAATCTCTCGCCTGCAGTTTCTTGCTGAGGAAGGCCAGGATGATGGTTTCCGTCGTCGTCAGCTTGGCTCAGCACGGCTCCCAGCCCGACGTTGGACGCATCCGTGAAGATTATAAATTCACGCTGGAAGTCTGGGGCTCTCAGGACTGGACCAGTAGTCAATGCTATCTTCAATTTGTTAAAGGCTTCCTCACAGTCGGCCGTCCAGTGGATTTTCTCAGCTTGTCTTTTGTGAGTTAGATTAGACAGAGGGGCGGCTACTTCGCTGAAGTTAGGCACAAAACGCCGATAGTAGCCGGCTAACCCTAGAAAAGCTCTTATTTTTTTCTTGGATGTCGGTGTGGGCCAATTGTTAATAGCCTCTATTTTTGATTCAAGGGGTTTGATTACGCCTTCACCTACTACATGGCCTAAATATTTTAACTCGGAACTCCCCAGTTGGCATTTACTTGCTTTAACTGTTAAACCGGCCTCATATAATCTCTGTAGCACTGTTTCCAGGTGGATTTTGTGCTCTTGTGACAGACTAAGGCTAATTACGGATTCCTCAGGGTTATACTGGGGTTCACCCCTTCCTTCCCAATACTGTAATTCAGGTTTTTCATCGGGCGTTTCCCTGATGGCATACAAAACAAAATTTTCCTTCCTATAACATGGCTTAATCATATTTACATGCACAACCCTTCTGCCTTCTTCTCCCTCCTCCTGAAGTACATAATTCACGTCACTCATTTTAGAGATCCCTCTAAATGGACCTGACCATGCTAATTGAAGCTTATTTCCTTTAATGGGTCTCAGCATTAACACTTCTTCTCCAGGATTAAATACTCTTTCCCTGGTCCTCCTGTTGTACCAGTGTTTTTGCTTTCCCTGATTGCTCTTTAAGTTCTCTGCTGCTATTTCCAGAGACTGTTGCAATGAGTTCATCAGTTCATCAATGTATTGGACAACTGACTCAGGATCACCCTCTCTATATTCTTCCCAGTTTTGACGGAGTAGATCTAGGGGTCCTCTAGCTTTCCATCCAAATAATAATTCAAAAGGGCTAAATCCTGTACTTTCCTGGGGTACAGATCTATAAGCGTATAACAATGGTTGTAATTTATGGTCCCAGTCATTTGGATTCTCTGCTGTATACGCCCGAATCATTCTCATTAGGGTACCATTAAATTTCTCAACTAAACCATCGGTCTGGGGATGATAAGGGGATGACGTGATGTGGGTAATGCCGCAGACTTGCCACAATCTCTTCATTAATTTGGAAGTAAATGAAGTCCCCAAATCTGCAATTATCTCAGAAGCGAAGCCCATATGACACATATAATTAATTAGGGCATCTGCCACTGTCTCTGTTTCTATATTCCGCAAAGGTACAGCTTCCGGATACCTTGTGGCATAATCGATAATTGATAAAATAAATCTATTCCCACGCTTGGTCACTTTGGGTAGGGGTCCCACTATGTCTAGGCCTATTCGTTGAAAAGGGGTCGAGATGACTGGCAATGGGCACAGCTTAGCCTTGGTTTTGTCATTCCCAGTACCCTGTCTTTGGCAGGTGTCACAGCTCTGGCAATATAGCTTGACCTGCTTCCCAATCCCAGGCCAATAGAAGTTCTGAGCAATCCTTTGCTTAGGACGTGAGATCCCCAAATGGGCGGAAAATATGTCTTTATGCGCCTTTTCTAAAATTCTCTCTATATATTTAAAAGGTACTACTAGCTGTCTGAGTATGCTTTCCCCTCCCCTCATAGGATTCACTAGAACCTCTCTATATAATAGGTCTTCCTTTACACAATATCTTTCAGGGTTTTCAGGGATCAGGGGCACTTCCTTAGCTTGTCTAAAGCATTCACTTAAGGTAGGGTCTTCCTTTTGTTCTCGTATGAAAGATGGATTATTAGGGTTCTTCATGGTAACTAGATTAGCTGTCTCACTCTCTTCTCTTATTTCAGGAAGATTTTCATTGTTTTCCTCAGTGGCTTCAATTTGCCTTCCTTGAGAACGAGTTGTCACGAAAACACTCTGCACATGCTCAGCTAAATCCAGGCCTATTAAACATGGGGCAGGAATTTGATCAGATATGGCCACCTTCCAAACTCCTCACCATCCCTTATATCTTATGGGTATTTTTGCCATGGGCAACACTGCTATTTCAGACCCAATCCTTTTAATAGAAATGTTTTAATGGTCTAACATATTTTCCTTAGGGACTATATCCGGGTGGCATAATGTAACTTGTGAGCAAGAATCTTTTAGTGCTAGATACTTATTATTATCAACATAAATAACATCACCTGAGCTACGTAGAAGATTCTGATTACATTTTATCAAAAAGCGTTGGACGACGCTAGCCACAGGAGGCTCTTGGCTTTCTGACCTCTCTGTTACTTGTGTTGCTATAGCAACAGTTTCAACGGCTTCCTTAGTTGCTCCATTATGCTGTACACAAAATACCTTCTTCGGCTGATTGGAATTTCCCCCTTTTAGCTGGTTAACATCCCTAGTCTTTTGGGTCTGACACTGAGCCCAAAAATGACCTTTCTCCCCACATGCATAACATTGTTTACTGGCTCTGAGTTCAAAATAAAGGGCCTTGCCAACCTTTCCCTCAGAGCTATTATGTTTCAGGTGACTCAGCTCTGTGGATGAGGGCTTGCCTTTAAAATGGCTTCCAGTAGCTTGGGTACTTCTGAGGTAATCTCTACTGGGTGGGGTCCCTCTCCTCCGGTCGTCCCACACTTTCCCGCCAATTTTTACTTCAGAGAACCTGGCGTTTCTTATCTCACTTATGGAATCCGCATTTTCAATTGCTTCTAGTAGATTTTTAGGATTTTTGTCTCTTACTAAAGAATGCAATTCCCCAGGTAAAATAGAATAAAATTGCTCCAACCCAATCACATTTTTCATTTGTTCTAAAGAAGTGACATTTTCACGCTCCATCCATTTTTCCAGACAGAGACTAAGCTTAGCTCCTACTTGACAATAGGATTCCTCAGGTCTTTTTGTAATAGAACGAAATTTCCGCCTCAGGTGTTCTGCATTTATCCCAAACCTAGCATACACCAATTTTCTATAGGCTTCAAAAGCTCTAGCCTGCTCTAGGGGAATTTGAGAATAAATATCAAGCAAATCTCCACTTATTTGGGATCTCAGAACTATCATCCTTTCATCATCCTGAATTTTAAAGTCCCAGCATGCACGTTCAAAGGAAATGAGGAAAGATTCTGGGCAATCACCTTTCCTATATTGGGGAAATTTCTTTAAGTCAATCTTTGAGAGATTTCCCTCATTAGTGCTGTTATTGTTGTTATTATTTTGAGCAGTAATTTCTAATTGTTTCATCTGTAATTGAAACTCCATTTCTCTTTGTCTTAATTCAAAATCTATTTCCTTTTGTCTGGCCTCAGCCCTTTCTCTCTCCTTAATCTCTAATTCCTTGAGCTGTAGTTCCTGAGCTTTTTCCTCAGCCCTAGCCCTTTTTCTCTAATTTCTAATTCTTTAAGCTTGAATTCCTATTGTAACCTCCATTTTTCAAACTCTTGGGAGCTTAGAACACCTTCTCTCCCTGAGGCCCCCTCATGGGATCTAAAGGGTCTCCATTTCCCTCCACCTCCTGAGGTAAACTGTGCCTCTTGAGGATTAATTACCTCCATCACTAGCTTTTTACTTCTTTTAGGTGTCTTAAGTACGTATACTTCTTTGGATAAGAGCTGGTTTATATTTCAGAGTTAGTCAGGCCTCTTTTAAAACACTTTTTTACTGTTGATTTCTTCCCCCAGTGTTTTTCTGAGGTACAATGTAGCCCTCCCTTGGCAGCTAAGGATGGCTACACTTTTTCTGGTGTGGTGCCAGAAATGACAGTTTCTTGGTCTGAGACAACCTTTTTGCCTCCAGACACAAAACAAATTCTGTTTTTCCAAGCCTCTGCTCCTTTCTCCTCAGATCAGTTCTGACCCTGGCTTCTGCTTTTTTCACAAGCACTCTCTTAACACTCAGAGCCTTGGATTTTAAGCTAGCCCACTGGGTTTGTTCAAATCCTGAGGTAACCTCAAACAGAATTTTCTCTCAGAGTCGTTCCCTATCTTTAGTTCCCCCAAGATCTGCATTCAGAAGCCCCGCCACTAAGCTTTTCCACAAAAGCTCTAGCGGGTTACCCACTTCTTCACCACAGACCTCTGACTAATAGGTACCCTTGACTCAGAAAAATTCACTTTAAACTCTGGCTTTACTGGAATCTATTCGTATTCCACCGCTGCCACCAATTGTGACGATCACCTCTATGAAGCACCTACGTGTTGTGCCCTCACAAAGGGTTCTGTCTTTTCTTTCCCTCACTGCCACCAGTGGATTTCCTTTATCCACACTATAAAAGACGTTAGTCAAACACTTGTATGGTAACTGCCAACAGAACTTATTTATTGGAGTGTAGCAAATTTAATAATCACAGATGTTCTTCAGATGTTCATTGTACACAATCAAATCATTAAAATATCATATAACTTGCCATGTACTCAATTACCACCTGCTCTATCTATTTCTCTTAACCAGTTTATCTCTATTAGTATCTGTTCCTTCTCTCTCTTCTCTGACTAACTCTCTGACTCTCTCTGACTCCTATCTCTCTTCTATTGTTTTCTCCTTCTTTCTCCTTCTTTTTTTCTTTCTTCTCTTTTTATCTCTCCTGCCAAACCTTTATATCTCTGCTGACTCCGCCCCTCCAATCCTCTCATAGGCTCATGCAAATTAGATCCTGCCCATGAGTGACAGGAGTGACGTGGGGCAATCGTCACACCCTCATTGTGAGAAATTCAACTTTTGAACTGTGAACGTTTTGAACTAAGTTGACAGAACACATCTGCTGCTGAGGGAGTGGAGCAAAGGGGATTAAGAAGACCCTGGTACGAGGATCCTCCTGAGCAAAGCAGATTCCACACCTGTCCACTAAGTGATGGAAGACATATTAAGCATTCCATACTTCACAATAAGTGATAAGGACCATATATCTAGGGGGAAACAAAGAAACATCTAATATGCATTGTCATGGTTTAGGTTATTAAGGCTAAAATGTAATTTCTGAATGGGATTTGTAGTCATGGAACTGTGTAGAAGGAATCCATATTGGTCTGTGTTAGCATAACTAGATGCTTCGAATCTTTTTTCTCTTAGAGCTAGTTGGAATTTTCCATGAAGCAAGCTTGGCCAGAGACGATAAGGGTCAAGACACAACATCAGGAAGATGGTCAACAACACCTGCACATCCCATGGGAAACGGAGGTGGAGTGTGAAGAGACAGCCCTTCATCCTGATTGGGTTACGTCAGAGTGAAGAAGAAGGGTGGTCCCAGCATGGAAGAAAAATGGAAGACTGAGATAGAGAAAAAACTTTTTTAACCTTTTGATTCTTGATTTGGATTTTAGGATGGACTTTTGAGTTCCAATTGCTATTTTGTTAGTATTATGCTAGAATGTAGTTCAGAGTAAGGATAGAGAAAGGGGGGCTATGCCTTGTCTGCCTTTCAAGCTATTTTTAGAGTTTTTTATTTTATTTTTGTAGCTGGAATTTGCTAAAGTTCTAACTGCTTTGATTTATGGAAATGTACTTGAATGCTATGCTTTGCAACAAACTGAATATTTCTAAATACTCTATTTTTCTAATAAAACAATAATTCTTAAAAGCTGATGTTTGGTCTCTTGAACAGCAAACCTGCACAATTATTTTTAGGCCACAGATGTGCTACTGGAGTCCATTTGTTCTTCTCTCTGGTAATTGCTAATTCGAACGGACTTGGGAAAAGGAGTAAGTGGTGCTGCCTGGCTGGGTACCGGACTCAGCTCAGCTGATTAAGGAGTACACTTGCCCCTGGAACCTCTCTGTTCAAGCCGCAGGAATCTCTTAGGAGACCTGTGAGCTGACATGCATGCCCAGCTAGCAACCTGAGACAAAGAAACATCTAATGCGCATGCCCAGCTAGCAACCTGCCTAAAAGGAATATAAAAAGAAGGGTCCGGGCAACCATAATTTGTCTGCTGAGACCAAAAGGCTTTTGGAACTAACTACTTTCTCTGGAACTTGGACAATGCAAATAAAGAATTCTTCTCTCTTTGGTGAGTATGTATGTGGTGTGAATGTGATGAATGCATGAAACCCCTTTATTTAGAATTGTAATCAATAGGTAATAAAGTATATTCATTTTGCATTTATTAATGTGTCTTGTGAGGTCCTTTGCTGTTTAATATTGTTCTTCTTGGGATACAAAAGATCCAGTAGTCACCCTTTTGTGACAGATATTTCTTTTATACTGTGTTTATGGTTGTGATCAAAAAAGTTTGAGAATGGCTGCTAGAACATATGCAGAACATATACGAAAAGCTGGACTTGATTTAAATGAAGAGTGAAAATTAGTAGAATAAAAACCAGTAATTTAAGATACGCAGATGACACCATCTTACTGGCAGAAGATGACTTGAATGACTATTGGAGAAAGTAAAAAATAAAGTGCAAAAGCAGGAATGCAGTTGAACATTAAGAAGACAAAAATTATGAGTACAGAAGAACTACACAACTCTAGCGCTGACAATAAAGAAATAGAGAGTTTGTATACCTTGGTTCAATCATCAACCCAAATGGAGATTGCAGCCAAGAAATCAGAACAGGACTGAGACTAGGAAGGGCAGCAATGAAGGAATTAGAAAAGATAATCAAATGTAAGGATGTGTCACTGGGGACCAAGACCATCTACAGTCTTGTATTTCTGATAACCATGTATGGGTGTGAAAGCTGGACTGTAAAGAAAGCTGACAGAAAAAAAAAATTGACTCGTTTGAAATGTGGTGCGGGAGGAGAGCTTTACAGATATCTTGAACTGCCGAAAAGATGAACAAGTGGGTCCTAGAGCAAATCAAGTCTTTATTATCTCTGGAGGCAAAAATACTGAAACTGAGGCTGTCCTATTTTGGGAGCATCATGAGAAGGCAGGATTCTCTGGAAAAGACAATAATCCTGGGAAAAGAGGAAGGCAGCAGGAGAAGAGGAAGACCAAATACAAGACAGACCAACTCCCTAAAGGAAACCATAGGTTTGAGTTTGCAAGAACTGAGCATGGCAGTTTTGGAGATCACTCATTCATGGGGTCACCATGAGTCCAAGGCGACTTGACATCAAATAATAACAACAAAGAAAAATAGAGTTTACCCTGACGCAGATCCCCAGAAAAGTTCTGGAGCAGATAATACAGTGGTCAGTCTTTAAGCACCTTGAAAACAATGCAGTGATAACTAGAAGCCAACATGGATTTGTCAACAAAAAATCTTGTCAGACTAATCTTATCTCATTTTTTGATTGGGTAGCTTCTCTGGAAAACAGTGGAAATGCTGTGAATGAAATATATCTTGATTTCAGCAAAGCTTTTGACAAAGCGCTCCCTGATAGCAAACTGACTGATGGGCTATCCAACTGAAGGCTGAATAGAGCTGTCAGGTGGAACCACAGTTATTATAGAATCATACTCATGAAGTGCTTACTGATGGCTAATTCCCAAACTGCGAGGAGGTAACAAGTGCGGTACTGCAGGGCTCAGTCCTGAGTTCAGGGCACTTTAATAATTTATTAATGACTTGGATGAGGAGGTACAGGGAATGCTTTTCAAATTTGCAGACAATTCAAAATTGGATGGAAACTTTTTTTATTCATATCAGAAGTTAAAGAAATCTTGATAGTCTTGAGCAATGGACTGAAAAGAACAGAATGATATTTAACAGGAATAAATGCAAAGTTCCACGTGCAGGAAAAAGAAACCAAATGCACATATACAAGGTGAGGGATACTTGGCTCAGCAGTACTACATGTGAGAAGGCTCTTGGAAATTTTGTAGATCACATGCTCAATATGAGTCAACAGTGTGATACGGCTACAAAAAAGGTAAACACTTTTATATGAAACATTTTAAAAAGCATAGTCTCCAAATCACATAATGTACTAGTTCCTCTCTATTCAGTACTGGTTAGATTTCATCTTGACTACTGGGTCCAGTTCCAGACACTGCACTTTAAGAAGGACCCATGCAAAGTGAAACAGGTTCAGAGGAGGTCAATAAGGATGATCAGGGAACTGGAAACCAAGCCCTATGAGGAAGGACTGGATGATCTGGGCATGTTTAGCATTGAGAAAAGAAGACAAAGTGAGATAATAGCACTTTTCAAATAATTTAAAGACTGTTATACAGTGGAAGACAGGAGGGCCTGGCGTGCTCTGGTCCATGGGGTCACGAAGAGTCGGACACGACCTAATGACTAAACAACAACAATACAGAGGAGGGGCAGGATCTCTCCTCAATCATTTCAGAATGCAAGACACTGCCATTGTGTTTCATAACAACATAATCGGGATAAAAATCTGGGGGAGCTGTTCATCCTATAAACCTGTAGGAATGAAGACAACTGGCAGCATAGCAAAGCTTGTCCTGCTAAGTATAACTGCAGGCATCTCAGAACAGAAATATAAGGCATAACTAGTGAAAAACACCACAGTCTAGAACCACCCATGATGGTATCTCACACGTGATCTACGAAGCTCCTGCATGGGACTGGATTCATATTTAGAAAATATGCAATACTTTTGCACATAATTCTTATTTATCTACTTCTAATTCCCTATTCTACCCTCAGTTTTGAAACACAGTCAAATTTAGTTTACTATCTTCCTCAGGACAGGCATTTAACTTTTGTTACTGATGTTATATTATGCTATGCACTCTAAAGATGCAATGAATCAAGCAATAGTTATCTCTCAACAGAGCAGTAACTAACCTAAATATTAGAAATGGCAAAGAATGATCAAGCCGTATTTTGTTTATCAAGTATGGTTTATGAAAAGGGGATATACATAATAGTATAGTCATTCTGTACATGAAAAATTTGGAAAGCAAACTAGCAACATTTCCAGAATTTTATGGACAATGTCATGCTGATAACCACTGAAGCAGGCTATTTCCATGAGCTGATATCCCTCAGCAGACTAAACACTGCAACTGCTGTCACAATATAGCACTTTCCCTTTGGTCTAACGCATGAAATACTACGTTCTACAAGCCAGACTCTGCCAAAATCAATGCACAATGGTGCCAGTAAAATGAAAGGGACCACACATGTACCAATGTCTCCAAGACTGGGACTCACACAGCTGTAGTGTAGAGCTGTGAATGTGGAACACACTGCTGATTTGCATTTTAGCTAGCTCACTAAACTATTCCACCTAAATAACAATTTAACAACTTACTTTTATTGCCAACCAAGGCCACATGTGGCTCAGTTTCTGACTCTTCATTGACCTTCTTTACAACATTATACCAATCTTCTAAATTTTCAAAGCTCTGTTGGTTAGTGATATCATATACCAGAAGGACAGCCTGAAGAGAACAGACATAAGCATAATATTTTGAAAAGCACAGATGGGTTTAAATTATCAAGATGATTTCTTCTATAAATATAATGATTGCTGTACAAAATTAATGGTTACACAAGGCTGATGAACATGGAATCCTCAGCATGCAGGCCCTAGACATGAGAAATGGGACTGCAGGATAAAATGTCAGGCTCATATAAATCCCCCAAACATATTTCAAGAAAATAAACTATCATTTAAAATCCACTGTACTACAAGTGGAAGAGAACTGTGCACTAGCAGAGTTCCCATGGGATTTTTCAGTTGAAGTCGTAACACATGCATGTAACTAGTGGACCAGTTTGCCAACTGGACAAATCTTCATCAGCTGTTTGCATATTCATTTATTAGATGGAAACAGAAAAACTGTATTAAGATTGCACAAAGACGAATTGTGTTAGATTCCTTCTTTGCGCATAATATGGAACTAAATTTCAACTAGTGTTGTGATACTTGCATTAGCAGAATAATACTACTAGATGCTGGCCATTGCCTGAAAACATAGAAAATTTTTACCAAAAGGGGCGTTTTGTATTCCTAATATTAGCTGAAATTCCATTGCACCAAAGTATCACAAATTTCCCACCACACTGCAACTACCATAATCCTGTAATGAGTCTTGACTGAAAATCACTTGTTTAAGAGATCAGGATACAGTCAAAGAAGCAAGGAAGAAAGTTCAGACAGTAGTGTATTAATACTAGCAACAGAATGAATCTGTTACAGATAAAACAGATATCTGGAGATGCCAATCAATATAAGACTAATAGGAATGTATGCTATACCCATTCTTCATTTCATTTTCTCAATCAAGTAAAGAAAACAACAATGTAAGTCTTACACTCAGTCAAGAACATATATATGCACAATGCTACCAACAATTTTGCTTGACAGAATAAGAATAGTGTGATGGCTATGACTGAAACAATAAGTTCAGAACTTGCCTCTTATTAATTCACTAGCTGAACTTATTAATTTACTTGGTAAGTTTAGACAGGTCACAGTCTGTTAAATTCAGTCTCTCATTTCCAACAAGGGAATAGTTACAATTATTCTTCTAAGGCTGTTCTAGTGATCACTGAACACTTTATCAGGAGCTGAGAACGCTCAATAAGCTAACAATGTATTCATATATTTAATTAGAAATAAACATCATCGAAATCAATGTGAGCTAATTTTAGAAATGTTTTTAGTTCTGGCTACACAAAAAACACTGGTATCTAACCTTCTTCATAAACATCTGATTACATACAGGAAACTTCCCAGCTTATTGTGAGCTTTAATTTAATCTTATTTTACAGTTGTTCGTTGCTTTACATATGAGAACAAGATTTGGCTCCCCACATGCTGACTCAGGTTTGAATAAATGTGTTAAACATCTGTTAACTACATTTTTTTAAATGACTGGCTTTAAAATTTAACAAGCTGGTACATTTTCCCGCTACTAAAGTAAAATGTACAAGAATGAACTAGGCCTCAAGCATCCTTCTTAATCCTGGAATAAAGCAGCAAACCAAAATAGATTCATTAGTATTTATTAGTTTACATCACATATTTATAACTCAAATACTGTCTTCCTAAAATTATATCTGTCTGTTTTTTGCTATTCACTTCCAAAACAACAAGAAAAATAATGCATTAACTATAAAATGTGCCTACTTGTAAAGCACAATTCATTTTCACTATTCTGCAAAAATATTGAGCTGCCTACTTACCTTCTTTTGTTTGCCCTCCTAGAACCTCAGCTGGCTGGATGTATTTAATGGCATAGGATTGCTCTTAATTTCCTCTTTCTACCTTTGCTCCCCAGGAAGCATCTGCACTCAAAACAGCCAGTATGCCTATTTAGATATCCATGGGGATATCTAAATAACCTTAACGAAAACTGCTGTTTTCATCTTAAGCCACAATGTAGGACCATGAACATCTGTTTTGGAAAGCTGTTAGGAATACACAAACTAGCACCTTTCATTCAATAAAAGGAAATACTTTTTAAGCAATCCTGGACTGAAATATTCAGTCCACAGAACTAACATTCAAAACAGTTTCACTTAAGCAGATGTTTACTTTTTTACTACTCTCTTAAAATCATGCTGTAAGCTATCATTTTTGCAATAAAGTTTTTAGGAAAAACAACAATAACATACACTAATTAACAGCCATTTCTTTAGCCATACCTGTGCACCATAGACATATTTATCCAGCATCTTGCCTCCTATTGTTTGGCCTCCAATATCCCATACTTGAACAGTAACATTTACATTTCCTGCAAGAAGGGGAAAAAAATCTTAAACCTGGTATATTTCACATTGCTGGATTACAGAAACAGGAAATAATCTTCACAACAGAATATTAAAACAGCACAGCATACATTCTACTTATGTCAAATGTGCTGCTGATTATGTATTTGTCTTGTAAAAAGAGACAGAAAGCTGAGTAGCCTTTATTACTGCCTATGGCAAACGCTACCCTGCACTTGACTAGAACCCAAAGAAACACAGAGCTTGTTAGACATATTTAAAAGGTTTTAACACTGTATTTCTCAAACAGCAGCTCCCTGTGTCATATTGGTAAAATATTCCATTAAAATGACAGCATTTCCAAGGATGCAAATTTTAACAATTGATTTTTAAAGGCTTTTTCTTTATCTCTTTCTTAAGAATACTATCACTGTAATCACTTCTACTCTACCAGTTATTTCACAATCCACCAACACATAGTCCCTGTACACTATGTAAAACAAAATAAACTATATTAAAATATTAAATAATATCAAATAACTTTTTGAAAGTAACAGTAAAATACAGCCTGAAACCTTCTTTTCTGGTAGAGAAAAAGCAATTAACCAGTAGTGTAAACTGACATGTCTGTACTCAGAAGTAAGCCCCTCCAGGTTAAGTCTGGCTTACTTCTAGGGAAGTACATAAAGGGCAGTAGCCTTAGCAGCTCATATTATACAGTGCTTGCAGTCTTAAAAGACAAGGTGTTCATTTAAATAAAAGTTTATATACACCAGAGAAAAGACAATAAAGAACCAACAGAATAGCCTCTTCAGTGAGACTATTCTTCAATGAGGCTACCAAAATCAACAAATCTTCTCCTGAGAAGCTATACACCTTCACTTGACTGATGTTATCAGAGAAGGAAATCTGAAGTGGTTATGTACCAAAAAAAAGCCAACATGGGTATATAAAAGAAAAATATAATATTTAAGTTAAGCTGTTTATGGTATTAAAATTTAAACCAAACATTTAAAAATTGAAAGCTGAAATAAATTGGGAGCCTCTACAATTTTATGGTTTTTTTCCAAAGGCACTGAGCCCCTCCTTTGTTGGAGGTACAGCAACAATACATAATTGTTACTAACAATTAAAAAAAACCTTAATCACAAATAACATCAGCCTAGAAAATGACAGTATGATGGTCTGCTAAGTAAACTGTTAAGAAATAAAGATTAATCTTGCATAACCTCTGGCTGGTATGTGTAACAATCAGAGTAAGGAAAAGACAGTAGAGATACAAAGAGAGACTTAGTCATGGTTTCCTATATGCATATATATTTAATCAATATTTACATACATTTACTGTGGATTTTTCACAGGATTTCTACTTCCCTCCCTGACATAATTCCAATTTGCTCTGGGTATGTTCAAGAAACAAGATTAAAGCCATAAATAAGCACTTCTTCAGATCCCGGTCTATAAGCAGAACAAACATTAATTTTGTCCAAATTACTTTGTGACCAAATTCTGTACTTGGCAATATGAAAATATATTCACCTGGAATATTTTCTATTTCCCACAGTTCAGTGGAGAACATACTTCTCTTTTTAATAATGCAGACTCAAATCCAAAGAATAGACAGACATGAATGGTGTGTGAAGCTAACTTGAATTTTTTTTTTCCAACAGTACTTAAGAAACACACTGATTATAAAATTACTAAGCAACCTTTCTGTTTGGAAAACAATACCTACAGCAAAAAGTAAAAATGTAGTGTAGAGCGTATTATTTTTTCTGCATATGCATAAATTAATCTGTGGATCCTGGGCTATGAACTGATGATATATCTAGAAAAGCATTCAAAATAATTAAAAGTTGCATTATTTGCAAGAAAAATGGATCTTGCTTTTAAATAATCAGCCTGTTTGGTTTTCTTGATATTCTAGTATTGCTCAGTTCTCTAAAACATACTTGCACTGAGCAATTCATTCAGTATATTACAGATGGCAAACAAGCAAAATATTCCCTTACCAAATATCATGAAAGTAAAGCCTCTTCAACCTGATGTCAAATTTCTCATGCATAAACAATTCTGTTCTAAAATAAGAGGTTTTGAAAAATCTGTTGCATAATTTCAAATCATTTTAATTCAACTTTTATAACAGTTAAAATATTGGCACGATGCAGTAAAAAAAATTAAATATTTCCTAGACCTACTGGTTTCAATGAGAGTTAAATACATACACTAAGATCAATGTGTCAGGGTCCAGGTTGTGCACGGTTGCCTTCAACAGCGGGAGCAAGGGCACCAGGACCCAGCCAACAGAACAGAGGGCCTAGCCCAAACTCACACAGAGACCAACTAGCCAGGATAAGAGCACCAGTACTGGAAACACAGGAGTGGGAGAACTGAGCCTGAGCAGGAATGCAGGATCAGGAATACCAGAGTTCAGAGCAGGAAAGGAAACTGGAGCAGGGGACAGGATGGCCAAAGACCTATGTTGCTGAGACAGCTTCTGGGAGGGAGAGTCACTCCTGAAGTAAGCCTTCCCTCAGGGTTCCCAGGCAGACCTCATGAGAGCCCTGGCAGCTGCTGCCCCCCTGGACTTGATCCTGCACACACTGACTCTTCCTGGGACCAAGCTGGCTGCGATTCTGCAGTTGCCAGGGCGGTGGTGCAGAACCCAGATCCTGACACAATGGCCAAAATTCTTTTGAGTACATCATGCCTGTGGAAGGGTGATGAAGTCAACAGCAGGGCAGATTTTGAGGCAATTAAAGATTTGCCTCTTCTCTCTCATTGCTTGTCCAAATCACAAATAATCTCCTTCATAAAATGAAAATAGACACACTCTTTGTCAAATATCTCCCCCTACCAGTAACATGATCCATTGGCAGCTAATTTAAGACTTCCTCTTTCCTTTCCTCTTTCCATAGATTCTACATGATGAAACAGATTACTCACAAGGGGAAATCTTTAATTACCAAATATTTCCCCCTACAGCTAACATAGTCACCATTCTTCAGGTGCAGTTTACACGAGAGTTTCAGTTCATGTAAATTAAATTTGACTGAACTAAAGGCTAAATTTTTAAATGATTAAAGGCCACACATCTCAAAGACTACTGTTATGATGTACCACTTTAAATCAGAGAATAGCAGGGCAATTTTCTAGATATAAATTCAGAAGTAAGGACCACTTAGTTCAATGCAATTTACTCTTGGGTAAGTGTGCATATCATTGCACTATAAGTATGCTGCAATGTAGTGTCAAGTCATTTCTGACTTATTGCAAGCATATGAATTAGTGCAGTTGATTGGATTGCTCAGTTAATTAATAGCTGGATGTAGAGCGAGATATCAGGGGTCTGATTCCTCTCTGTGCCTCCTGGAAGAAGAAGTAGGCTTGTGTAGCAATGACAAACTATACAGTTCCAGACAGCACCCAGAAAAAGAGAATGGCAAACTACCTGAATACCATATACCTAGAAAACTCCGGAAAAGTTCACTGTAAGACAGAATTGACATGAAGTAAAAATTATTCTGAATTAGTGAAAGTGAGCTATAATCTAACAAAATACTAAAAAAAGACAAGAAGATTGTGCCAAATGCACTAATGCTCCTATCATGAAATATTTCACATATATATTGTATGGATACGAAATTCCTTATAAACAGCCTGGCTGTTCTGGGACAAATTATATTATCAGGATTTACCATATTTTAACCTACAGTTCAGTGAAATGTTTGAAACAAAGGGTGCACAAGATTAAAACCATTTATCCAAAAGCATTATTTTCTGCTCCAAATTTCACTCAATGTAATTTTATCACTACAGTAGTTTAAAACTCCAAAGATTTTTATGTCAAAATCCCAGCATCACAAAATTACAGACTTTTAATGGACAGACATTCTGTACTCTTGAGGCTAACAGAAATTCAACAAGTTCAACTTTCTTTAAAAGAGCAGGAGTCAAGAGTTATTTAAAAGGAGTAGTCTCTATATCCAAGACAAACAGGTGACAAAATCCTTAACAGTCCACAAATTGAAAAAAATTTTTTGCTTTTTCATCAATAGATGGGGAAGCATATATGAATACCACATGGGGAAGGAAAGCTAGGCCTTTCATACTCTAGACAGATACATTTATTAGATTTTTAGGTACTACTTAAAGTTATTATCAGAGACTTTCACATCTGCAATAAATCAATGAAACAAAAATGAGGCATTTTCTCTTTCCCTATTATAAGACATTGTTAACAGATATTACTTTTACAATGTTAATTGCTTTACTATATGAATATAATTCTACAGTATTTCAATTTAAAATTATTGTATGTAATTTGGGGAACTCTTTTACAACAATGAACCAAAACAAATATAGGATTTCCTGTTTAAACATCTTTTTAAAATTGTGTTCCAAACTGCAACATTTTCAGTCAAAGATTTTGGCCAGAGGTTCCAGCAATGGAGGGTTTTCCAGAAAATAATGAACTATATATAGTGGAATACCACTGAATTTATTTTAGGGTATAGTGCCCTAAATACACTACAATCTAATTAAGCATATCCATTTGACTTATATTTACTAAACACTTAAGAGTCCCTAGAGCCTCTAACCATTTTAGGCTGAATTAACAGAATTATAGTTTCCGAATCCTGCAAGGTGCTAGTCCCCCTCTATTCAGCACTGGTTAGGCCTCACCTTGAGGATTGTGCGCAGTTCTGGACACTATACTTCAAGAAGGATGCTAACAACTTGGAATAAGTTCAGAGGAGGGCAACAAGGATGATCAGGGGGCTGGAAACCAAGTCTTATGAGGAAAGGCTGAAAGAATTGGGTATGTTTAACCTTGAAAAAAGAAGACTGAGGGGTGATATGATAGCACTTTTCAAATATTTGAAAGGCTGTCATACAGAGGAGGGGCAAGATCTGTTCTCCATCATCCCAGAGTGCAGGACACACAACAATGGGCTCAAATTAAAGGAAGCCAGATTTTGGTTGAATATCAGGAAAAACTTCCTAACTGTTAGAGCAGTACGACAGTGGAACCAGTTGTCATGATGATGGGATATGTAGTCAGAGAAATGTAAGATGGAGTCAGACAAGTTCTGTGTGAAGATGATTTGAGAGACATTGGAATGTGTTTTTCTAAGTGCTTTGAGAATGTTTTTCTGAAGACCGTTACAGCGTGGTTCGAGATAAGCCCGAAGGCTGAATCAAGGGGCCCGTGGAAGACTCAACATTCCGAGCTAATTGGAGAAGAGATAAAACACCTGGACTTTCATGGGAATTAAGGGAGGAGGAAGGTGTTACAGCCCCTTGAGGATAATTGGTTAACAGCCAGAATTGTCAAGAAGAAGGGAGGAGTTAGAGAATGTTGAAAATGGACGATGGGTTATGTGAGAGAGAACGAGATCCAGTTTTGTTCCGGGATTCGATTCCATGATGATGGGAGAGAAAAGGACTTGATGGTATGAGCATGTAGCTTGACTGAGAGAGGATGTAAGCAAGCAAGAAAGAAGGCGGTGGGGCTAGCCCACTTTAACCCACCTTAACCCAGCTTAGTAGTGTTTATTATTTTAAAGGGGAAATAGTTATTTTATTTAAATGTAACGATCTTTGAATATGTTCTTTATGCTAAAGCTTGTGCAATATAAACTGATTCTATGAAACTCTATTTTTCTAATAAAAATTAATTATAAAAATTCTTACAAAAGGACTAGTCTCTTGAACAGCAGGGGCTGGCTAAATCCAGGAGGTGGAGAGGCCCACAAACTAGCTATCTTTAAGAGTCCTACCTAACTGAGCTATTGTGAGTTCTAAGGAATCACAAAGCCCATGTGTCTGTACTTGCAAAGTACTGGTTAAAAGTAAAGTGTTCTTTTAAGGTCAGACTTGTTCAAGGGGCTTACGCTATGCACTGCTGAGGTTTTGGGACTTGCCCTAGCGCAAAGGTGGTAGGTAAGTGGCCTGACGAACTCTCTGACCGAGTGCTAGGCGCTCCTTAGGGAGACCTGTGCACCACACCAGTTACCTCGGGAGTTGGTGAGTGCTCCAACACTGGAGGCATTCAAGAAAAACTTAGATAATCACCTGGCAGATATGCTTTGATTGTATTCCTGCAGTGAGTAGGGGGTTGAACTTGATGGCCTTGTAGGCCCCTTCCAACTTCACTTTTCTATGATTCTATGATTCTATGATTTCAATTGAAATATTTAATGTAGAGACACAACTTTCTAACTCACACAAAGTTTATTAAGACATTATTTTTATTAGAATACTTTTCTTTACATTGCTTGTTTAAATTTAAAGGGAAAAGGTTCTGAAAATTACTGACATGTTAATTTAGAATACCCAATGAATTGTTTGTATCATGGTGCAATTGTCCACTCGTGTGCTTCCAAAAGCTTCTCTACTGTTGCAACTGGAGCAACTCCAGGTTCAGTTACCATCTGTACAGTATATCATTTGAAGCAATACTTAGCTGAATTTCAGACTGAAGCCATTTTTTTAACTAATGAGTTTCTTCTATTCTACAAAGTATTCCTCCCCAAATTGCCAAATTTTGGTGCATTTAGTACAGACAGCGGTCAAATAAAATGCATGCAAGTTTTTACTTGTGTGAGAAACTTAACCATTTTTGATATGTACCTATATTAAACAGATACACATAATGACTATACAGGCACTCCTCACTTAACAACGTACCTGTTTAACGACCATTCGGATTTACGACCCTTTACAATCCCCGTAAATCCATGCTTGCATCTTCGCCACGCCCCTTCTCAATGGCATGTGATTTATTACTCCTTTATACACTATTATTGCTCCTCACTTATTGACCAGTTCGCTTAACGACCTAGTAATAAGAACAGAACTTGGTCATTAAGTGAGGAGTCCCTGTATGCAAGTATGGAAATATTTTTCTGAACTATACAGCAAGATGGACGGTGCATTTGGCAATTCTTCCTCTGTATAAACATGTGAGATTGGACATTTCACCTGCACAAGTCACAAATTAGTCCATTTCAACCAGCCTTGTGCAAAACAGCCTCTTCCTCATGGACCACACCTGACAACACCAAAAGACATAGTGCAGAATCTTCCTCCTCTCTTTCACTTGCACTGCCCATTGCACAAGCAGCAGGACAGTTTCACTGATTTGTACAAGGAAGTATCCAGTAACTCTTTATGGAAGCACAAGACCCTTTATGGCAAGGCAATGCAGTGCTATGTTAAACCAAAAAGCAAAGGGTGCTACTTATATACCACCCCATAATGCTTAAAGCACTCTCTGGACGGTTTACAAGTTAATTATGCAGGCTACACATTGCCGCCGCCCCCCCCCCCCCCCCCCAGCAATCTGGGTATTCATTTTACCGACCTTGGAAGGATGGAAGGCTGAGTGAACCTTGAGCCAGCTAACTGGGACTAAACCTCAGGCTGTGAGCAGTTTTTGGCTGCAGTATAGCAGTTTAATGAGGATGAAAGAGGAAAGCGCAAAAAATGGTCTGAAGCTCAACATCAAAAAAACTAAGATCATGGCCACTGGCCCCATCACTTCCTGGCAAATAGAAGGGGAAGATATGGAGGTAGTGACACATTTTACTTTCTTGGGCTCCATGATCACTGCAGATGGTGACAGCAGCCACGAAATTAAAAGACACCTGCTTCTTGGGAGGAAAGCGATGACAAACATCTTAAAAAGCATCTTTAAAAGCAGAGACATTAACTTGCCAACAAAGGTCCGCATAGTCAAAGCTATGGTTTTTCCAGTAGCGATGTATGGAAGTGAGAGCTGGACCATAAAGAAGGCTGACTGCCGAAGAATTGATGCTTTTGAATTGTGGTGCTGGAGGAGACTCTTGAGAGTCCCCTGGACTGCAAAGAGAACAAACCTATCCATTCTGAAGGAAATCAACCCTGAGTGCTCACTGGAAGGACAGATCCTGAAGCTGAGGCTCCAATACTTTGGCCATCTCATGAGAAGAGAAGACTCCCTGGAAAAGACCCTGATGTTGGGAAAGTGTGAAGGCAAGAGGAGAAGGGGACGACAGAGGACAAGATGGATGGACAGTGTCATCGAAACTACCAACATGAATTTGAACAAACTCCGGGAGGCCGTGGAAGACAGGAGGTCCTGGCGTGCTCTGGTCCATGGGGTCACGAAGAGTCGGACACGACTTAACGACTAAACAACAACAATAGCAGTTTAACCACTGTGCCACGAGGCTCTATATTAAACGGGACACTAGTCAATGCTGTTGAGTAGAGATGGGGGTATTCGTATACGAATACAAATATCCCCGCACAGGTGGCGATAACGAGGGTCCAGCCCCATGGGGCCGGATAGTCCACTCACCGATTTGCTGCTGCCATGGGCAATGACTCCGGAGGCCGCGATCGGCTCGCCACTCCTGGGAGGAGGCGGGATGACAAGCCTCCCTGCCAGGTCAAAGAGTGGCTCGCCGATCATGAGCTCTGGAGTCATTGGAAGGATTGCGGTGCCCGCGGCAACAGCGGATCAGTGAGTGGACCATCCAGCCCCATGGGGCTGGACCCTTGTTATCGCCACCTGTGTGCGGATATTCGTATACAAATACGAATACCCCCATGTCTACTGTTGAGTCTGAAGACTAACCCACATCCACGCTACAAATAACAGAAGTATATAAAATATTTTATTAAGATTATAATTTTCAAAAAGAGGGGTTTCTAAGAATGTGTGCTCCCTCTGCACACAAACAAAAACCATTATGTTTGTATTCAAATCATCTCCATGTTTAAAATTCTGATCCTAAACTTTTTTATCTAGATATTACTCTGAGTAAACATATGAGTTTGACCATGGTCCAAGCATGTTTATTTAAAATATTTAACAGAAATTACGCCACAAGTATATATTTTTCAAACAAAGCCTAAATGCTTAATTTAAATTCAAATTAAAATATAATGAAAATGAGAGATTACATACTACACATGTAGGAATTTCACAATACTAAATATATTTTAATAGAAACACACTAAGAAGTTTTACAAAACTAAGTGCTGTATTTTGTAACCCTTGAAAGCAAAAATTCCATATTAAAAAAAAGTTTGTACACAAACTTAATATTAAAAAATTCTACAGATATTTTGTTGAAAGTATGATTATTTTCTTCCTGCTCTCCAGAAATATGTTTCATTGTAAGTGAAACTTAGGATATTAAGAACTCAGGGCAGATATCCAAACTCTTTTGGTCTGAATTAATGCCACTAGCAGGATTCAACAACAACCATCTAAAAGTATATTTGAGGCACTGGTTAACCTTACTTAAAGTTTTATACTGTCAAGATGGAACTAAAAACATGTCTGTCCACCTCTTTTACTGAGGCCTTTTAAAGGTGTTTTTCACAGTGAAACCCTGTTTACTGGGTTATTACCCACAACTTTCCTGAAAGTATTTTGACTATGAGTTTTAAAGAGCTCAATCCGCAAAACCTCTGACTAACAGATAGACTATTTTAAGCATTGAAATCTGCACAGTGGTTGCATGCAGACTATACAACACACTGGATCATGAAACAGAATGAAATGAGCCACTATATACAACATAATTGCCTTAGACAAAGAGAATCAGATTATTTTAATATGTAAAAGTTAAATTTTCACAATTTAGCTATTCAGTAGCATTTGATAACACATACTGGCAGATGAATGCTTCTATTCTAAATATGTTGAAGCCCAATGCATGGATCCACACACACAGCAATAACTGGAATATGAGAAAAATTCTCCCTACAAAACTCTATCAAATTTTGACAGCATTGACCCCCTAACTGAAGAGAGAAGTAGTACCTGGAATCAACTGCCCACAAGTGCAGACAGATTTTCAGGGAACGTAGTAGGAGAGGGTACCAACCAAAATAATCCTCCTTTCTGTTCTTTTAGCTTGATCAAAAACTGCTCTGCAAGTAGAACTACCCAAGTTCCCATTCCCAATCCGGAACCACAAAAAGGTATTACTGGGACATCCAATATGTAGCTGAATTAATTTCACAGACAGACCTATTAACTTATCCTAGTGACGGACGGCACTCCGGCAAGAGCCTCCTCACTCTCGCCTCGGGTCTCACAAGGTGCCACAATATTTTCATTTTTCTTCTACACCAAAATAATAATGGTTTCTTTTCATTTGACATCTGTAACATTAGCTTTTCCACTAAAGAATAATCATGTATGTAACACAGATTTTTGTAACACAGATTTCTTTAACAGCATGCCTGGAACACAGATTTGTAGTCATGTCTATAACACAGATTTTAACATCTTACAGTAAAACCTAAGACTCAATAAAAATCACATATCTCTACCTGAAACTCATGTTGTCAATTCACAAAAGAGTCTGAGGAAAAACTCTTGAGGAATAATTAATATGTTAGTAAATGAACAAAAAAATGGAAGTCTACTGATATATGCTGGTATTATTGGCTTTAAAATGTCATCAAATTTTACAAGAAAAAATAATTTTGGAAGGAAGCAAAAGATTAGTATTTTTCAAAACACTCCATCCCATTTCCAACTTAAGTGATCAACACTGTACACACTTCACAGCTATGATGAATAGAGGTGGGGCAGAAAAAGCAGAATACATGTTTTCAACACAAATGTTCTCATGCATACAGGATACACATCTCAGTTAATAGTACTACTAAAATGGTATACATATTTATATTTATAGAGGACTAAGTAGAGCAACTTTATTTACAGAGGAATAAATATTCAGTCTTGAAAGGCAATAACCCATTAATAGTTCTAAGTAGTTTAAATATTATTGATAAAGACGGAAAAGTTCTAAGAATTTACCCAAATGTATGCTGGCACACCGGCATTTAAACTACTTTTCAGGCCAGAATGAGGCTGTTCTAAAACGTAGTCCTTGGTTCTTTAGAAGCTAAAATGAAATACTATAAAATACAATACGCCAAAATATTTAGCACATAATGATACAATAATTTATCATAAAATGTTTAGAAGAAAATATCTAGGATCTGTTTAACATATAAGCAAAAAGCCCAAATCTGTACACTATTCAGCTAAATCATATTTCATTTGTATCATTCTGAAACATCACAAAATTAAGAAAAAGTCTAATCTTGCAGCATTAGGAATTCTCCCTGCAGTTTCATAATGAAAATGGGTTTTTAAGCATAAAAGATTGAAATATTTTTAATTAAATGACTTCTACGATGGCAAACTCAATTATGTTAAAATGAAAAACTAATTTTAAACCCTCAATTGTTTAGAAACAAAATTTAAGTTTCTGCCATTCTTTTTTAATTGCTTATTTATGTTTTCCATGCAGTGTGCTACAACTGGCATCTAAATAGTTTCTCTGCATCATGAAGTGAAACATCTTGAATGCTGAAACTGTATTTTTACGAGTGCCTAGGGACTCTGAATTTTAGTGGTCTATTAAATGCCAGCAATTTCATGCTGCCTTGCATAAGACAGCATTCACATATTACAGCCTTGCTATTCCATAGCTACATTAAATATGTACCCCCCTCAACTTGAGTAGAAGTGTGAATATCTTATTTAAAAAATATATTCTTTTTTAAAAACAAACCTTTTGCCTTCACATTTTAAATTCTTCCTTTTCCTCCTGTTTTATCATGGTATTGTTCACCTTAAATCCTTAACAGTATTCTATCAATCCTCTATTTCAATCCTAGCTAGCAACCTAGGAAAAAATATCTCTTAAGAATTTAGTATACCACACAAAACAATTCAACTACAAACACATGGTCCTCTAAAACAGTGGTCCCCAACCTTGGGCCTCCAGATGTTCTTGGACTTCAACTCCCAGAAATCCTGGCCAGCAGAGGTGGTGGTGAAGGCTTCTGGGAGTTGTAGTCCAAGAACATCTGGAGGCCCAAGGTTGGGGACCACTGCTCTAAAAGGATTACCTCTAACACCTTTATTTCTGAACATGTGACATTAAATCTTTCTATGTGCAAAGTAAATCCCTTTTCACAACACTTTACTGTTCCTCCAACTTTTCTGTAACGTGCATAATATACTTTACAAAAATCTTCTTTTACCTGGGAGAGTTATTCTTTTCAAGAAGAAGTCAAGTCCTATGGTTTGTTTGTACTGCTTCCCAAAAGCTTCTTGAGCAAAACGTGTGGCTAAGGAGGTCTAGAAACAGAATCATATCAAATTTACTTAATATTTTAAGAGACAATGTAATATAATACAAGAAGATACAAACTAATTTTTAAACTTGTTATTTCCAATGTTCTGGTTAGTTGTCCTCCTTAAAAGCTAGAAAAGCAACCTTAAGGGCCAAATTAATTCATAAAGTAAAATATAACTTCCTAAAAGATACCTTAAAAATCAATAATTGTATTACAAAGATAATGTTATCTCATATATTCAGACAAAAAGCCCAATGGCCCAGACTGTATCTCTACATTATAGGTCCACAGAAGACTGCTTCATACTAAGTCAGAAAGATGGTTTATACAGCTCACTGCCAATTAAACTAACTGCTAACTACTCATTAGGGCTTCAGACAGATCTACCTGGTGTTGCTGCAAATTGAAACTGGAACCTTTTGCACACAAACCATCTGTTCTACCACTGTCCTTTGGCCCATTCCAGATCTTGTCTTTATTACTTAGCACTTTAACACAGTGTTCCCCAACCTTTTCTGTAGTGCGGACCGGCGGAGCCTCTGAGGGAGGTGGGGCGGCCCCTCGCGCTTCTGCTCTCCGACACACGCGCGAAGTGGTTGGGGAGCGCATGCGCCTAAGGCACGCGTGCGCGTTTCCCCACCGCTTCGCGCATGCGCGCCTGCCCACCCGCGCACCCACCCCACCCCTGCGCACGGGCGCATGCTTGAAGGGGTGAGGGAGTGCGTGCCAGCGGCGGCAGCCTGGGAGTCTGAGCATGGCCGGGGGGCTCCCTCTGGCCGCTCGCCTCCCGACGGGCTCCAACGAGGCTGGGGGCGGGGCTCCTCGCCGCCCTCCGCGGGAAATTCAAAGGCAGCCGCTGGTTCCGGAGCTGGAGGCACCAGCGGTGGCATTGGCCTGCTCAGGGCAGCGAGGAGTGCCGACCCCGGAAAGGCAGCAGCACGGAGCGATCCCGCGGCTGGAGACAGAGCCCGGGAAAATGAAAAGACCTCCCCACAGGGCTCCTGCCTCCTGCCTCGGGGTGTCTCCCTGCTGCTGACTTTCCAGCCAGGCTGGAAAGGCAGCAGCACGGAGCGATCCCGAGGCTGGAGACAGAGCCCGGGAAAATGAAAAGACCTCCCCACGGGGCTCCTGCCTCCTGCCTCGGGGTGTCTCCCTGCTGCTGACTTTCCAGCCAGGCTGGAAAGGCAGCAGCACGGAGCGATCCCGAGGCTGGAGACAGAGCCCGGGAAAATCAAAAGACCTCCCCACGGGGCTCCTGCCTCCTGCCTCGGGGTGTCTCCCTGCTGCTGACTTTCCAGCCAGGCTGGAAAGGCAGCAGCACGGAGCGATCCTGCAGCTGGAGACAGAGCCCGGGAAAATGAAAAGACCTCCCCACGGGGCTCCTGCCTCCTGCCTCGGGGTGTCTCCCTGCTGCTGACTTTCCAGCCAGGCTGGAAAGGCAGCAGCACGGAGCGATCCCGAGGCTGGAGACAGAGCCCGGGAAAATGAAAAGACCTCCCCACAGGGCTCCTGCCTCCTGCCTCGGGGTGTCTCCCTGCTGCTGACTTTCCAGCCAGGCTGGAAAGGCAGCAGCACGGAGCGATCCCGAGGCTGGAAACAGAGCCCGGGAAAATGAAAAGACCTCCCCACGGGGCTCCTGCCTCCTGCCTCAGGGTGTCTCCCTGCTGCTGACTTTCCAGCCAGGCTGGAAAGGCAGCAGCACGGAGCGATCCCGAGGCTGGAAACAGAGCCCGGGAAAATGAAAAGACCTCCCCACGGGGCTCCTGCCTCCTGCCTCGGGGTGTCTCCCTGCTGCTGACTTTCCAGCCAGGCTGGAAAGGCAGCAGCACGGAGCGATCCCGAGGCTGGAAACAGAGCCCGGGAAAATGAAAAGACCTCCCCACGGGGCTCCTGCCTCCTGCCTCGGGGTGTCTCCCTGCTGCTGACTTTCCAGCCAGGCTGGAAAGGCAGCAGCACGGAGCGATCCCGAGGCTGGAGACAGAGCCCGGGAAAATCAAAAGACCTCCCCACGGGGCTCCTGCCTCCTGCCTCGGGGTGTCTCCCTGCTGCTGACTTTCCAGCCAGGCTGGAAAGGCAGCAGCACGGAGCGATCCCGCAGCTGGAGACAGAGCCCGGGAAAATGAAAAGACCTCCCCACGGGGCTCCTGCCTCCTGCCTCGGGGTGTCTCCCTGCTGCTGACTTTCCAGCCAGGCTGGAAAGGCAGCAGCACGGAGCGATCCCGAGGCTGGAGACAGAGCCCGGGAAAATGAAAAGACCTCCCCACAGGGCTCCTGCCTCCTGCCTCGGGGTGTCTCCCTGCTGCTGACTTTCCAGCCAGGCTGGAAAGGCAGCAGCACGGAGGGATCCCGCGCTGGAGACAGAGCCCCGTGGGGAGGCCATTTGAATTTCCCGGGCTTCTGTCTTCAGCCGCTGGGTCCCTCCGCGCTGCTAGCTTTCCAGCCAGGCTCCGGGAGGCTGCGCCGCCGTTTGCGCAGGCGCAAACAACGTTTGTAGGGGTGAGTGCGTACGGGGGGGGGCGGAGGTCTGTCTTGGCGGCCCGGTGGGGCTTAAGCCACGGACCGGCAATGGGCCGCGGACCGGGGGTTGATGACCTCTGCTTTAACAAGTAAAGGACCTGAGAATATGACTTGTCCTCATCATTAACAATGCCCAGGATTCAGTGGACTATATACTGAATTTGTGAGCCCAACTGGGCTTTGGATTGCTGTGCACCCAGTGAATTTCAGAAATGAACTTATATTAGAAAAGCAATTTATTACACAGCCAGAAACTGCAAGAAAAAAACAACAACAACAAAACCTAAATATCTCCAAATGGACTGGAACTGAGGCAGAGAGATAACAGCTTGACCATGGCCACATACAGTGGACCCTCGTACAGTAACAAAATTACTGTGTAATTTTGTTCCTCCCATTATGAGGACCAGATTACTTGTGCACATGCACATGAGTTCAGATATTCACATTATAAAGACATGGCAAAGAAGTATAAGTTGTTTTCCACACATTATGCTAGCCTTCCATTCTTAACAGATCATTCACAAATTTCTAAGTATTTGTATTGCATCACCCTAAACAAAACCAGCTAAATTCAATGGAATCCATTACCTTAAACATATATTTAAACTTAGTTATGTTGTTAGTTTAAGGCTGTTTTAAACTTTAACTCTATATGCAATTCTGTACTCCCTAAAAGGTGTCTAAAGGCATTCATAAAAACATACATTGGATTAATAGCTGCCAATAAAATGCTTTCAACAGCAAAGTAAATTTCTCTCAGAACAAATGATATTCACTGCAAAGGGGCACCGAGCAGAAAATCAGGAACGGAGTCTTATTTTATGACTATTGAATATAAAACAGCAAAAAAGCAACAACAGCGTGGAAGTAACAAATTACAATAATGAAACTACTCCTGATAACACTTTTTCATAAAAGATTTGTTTTACAATATTGCCTAAGCAGCCACTCTCCTACTATTCACTTCCTGAAAAACTCTCTAAAACTACTATAGGACATATTAAAATGGCTTAAATCCTATTCTGCTCGGCATAGTTTAAAGTCATACCTGCTGAAGTATACAAGAAGTCACACCCAGACAATCCACATATCTGACTGCACTTGTTGGATAGAATAGGATAACTTTATTACAGTCAAGGACCAACCAGCAAGTTGCACAACTGCACCTGCAGAACTGCTCCCTGCATACAACTTCTGTCTTGGAACAAACTGTGCAAGAGCTTGCACAACTTCAAATTATCCAGGCATAGCTATCAATGGGATTTTGGCCCATGTGCAGAGAAATGTCTGGCCCGCAGACCAAAGTTTCCTTACTAATGATCCAGTGAGTGTGCTTCGCACAACAGCACTTCCATTCTTACCTCCACAGCCTTGTTTTGGATTCAATGTACAAGCCCAATCTTGACTCGCTTGCACTGGCTCTTTGTTAGCTTCCATGCCACATTCAAGGTGTTAGTTATGACTTGTAAAGCCCTTAACAGTTTGGGACTTCGTTATCTCCCAGACTGTCTCTCTCCAAGAATACTATAGAATCATAGAATAATGACATTGGAAGGCCATCAAGTCCAACCCCCTGCTCAATTCAGGAATACAAATCAAAAGATGTCTGCCAGGTGGTTGTCTAAATTTCTCAACACCTCCAGTGTTGGAGCACTCACTATCTCCCAGGGTAATTGGTTCCACTGCTGTACTGCTCTAACAGTTAGTAAGTTTTTCCTGATATTCAACCAAAATCTGGCTTCCTGTAACTTTATTTTATTTTATTTATTTATTTATTTATTTATTAGACTTATTGAACCCATCTAGAACATGTCTACTCTGGGCGGTTTATACAAAAAACAAAAATATAGATATAATAAATGAAAACGTAAAATACATTAAAAGATGGGGCCCAATTTTACTACAAGAGTCCAAAATTGGGGGGGGGGGAAGCTAAGTGATGGCTGTTGGGAAGGCTTGCCTGTAGAGCCAGGTCTTTAGTTTGAGCCCATTGTCGCATGTCCTGCACTCTGGAGTGATTGAGAACAGATCTTACTCCTCCTCTATATGACAGCCTTCCAGGTATTTGAAAAGTGCTATCATATCTATCCAGTTAAACCAACCCACCCTATTGAAGATGACTACCCCAAGAGAAATAAAGAGAAATTCCCTCGTAAATCAGGCATTTTCAGCAGTGGCACCTCTTTATGGAATAGACTTCCTCTGGAAGTGAGACAGGCCTCCTCCCTCCAAACTTTTAGAAAAATGGTTAAAACCAAATTGTTTAGGGAGACCTTCAGCAATGTCCTTCAAGTTTTGTTATATTTTATTATATAGTAGGATCCCCTCATCCACGGCATGAGTATCTGCTGATTCACTTACCCGTGGTCTCAAAGTATTAAAAATATTTTTTTAAAAAAATTGACAAAAAAACATTTTCACATGTATTGCCATAACTGGCCACGAGAGGGAGCCAGAGACCGTTCTATGAAGACTAGATAGCATAGTCTCTGGCTCCTTAAGACCTCTCCTCTTGCAAGCTTTCTCCCTGGGGGAAGGAGCAGCTCCTTTTACGTCCTGGCTTAGTATAGTATACAAGGGTTTGACAGCACTGGAAGGGGAAAGGTGGGAAGGCAGACGGGCATCTCTGGGGCAGCGTTTAGGGCCGGCCGACTGGCTCTGAATTGAGGCAGGTGTGCTTGCAGTGCTTGTGTGTGCAGAGTGACAGCAAGCAGTTCAGCATGCAGGTAAGCGGTCCTTCCAACCTGGCAGCAGTGGCCTACGTACTCTGCCCTCTCTTCAGGTAACTGTGGGGGGTTTGTGCAGATCAGAGGGAGGACTCGGGTTCCTGTCAGCCCCTTTGTCCCAAAGGCTTGCCTTCACTTTCCAGAGTGAGGGGCAGGAGGATGTTGGCTATTACCCACATTTTTCAGCATCAGTAGGGGGGCCTTGGAACCAATCCCCCATGGAGATGGGGTTCCTACTGTATTTTCTTTATTTAGTTTATGTAGTTTATTGGTTTACTGCAATTTTACTTATGGTTTCTAGTTTTATATCAAGTGCCATTACGTGTTCACCTTTCCATTATAGTTATAATGTCTGGTTGATTTAGTTGGGGTGTTGGGAATTCTATTCTTCTTGGTTCTATATAATTTTTAATTAATTTCATTTAAACCACCCTGAGTAGTAATCTCTCTAAGTAATCTCTCTATTGAAGTTTCATAAATAAATAAATAAACATTATAGTTTCCTTTTAGCCATTTGAATCATTTCTTTTTCCTCCTTTTTTATATTGATATATTCACATGGCTGTCAGTTCAGTTAGTACATTTCTTGATTTTATTATTGGTTCAGTAGGCTACACATACCATCTCATTTGAATTAATTCATTTTCTGTCCCATTTCTGGGTCACCACTGCCCAAAAATTTTCTTTTGAAAAAAATAATAATTCAGTGATGTATTGCTATTTTCCTGTTACTTCCAACTGTTAATATGCCACATAGCGGGATATCTTACTAGATAAATTCAATTCTTCAAAAAACCTCTGGTTTATGATTGTGGGATATTGGGCTTCTGTACCCATGATTCAAAAAGTCAGGAAATGGCCCAATATTGCTGCAAAATATTGTGCCTGCATTGCCAGGAGGAAAAAGGATGCCAAGCTTTACATAGCAAAGGGGTGCCTGAATGTTAATAACACCAATGGCCACAGACAAAATGGTCTAAAGCAGAGGTCCCCAACCCCCGGTCCGCGGCCCGGTGCCAGTCCGTGGCCTGAGCCAGACCGGGCCACGGAGATAGACCTCTCCCCCACCCCCGCACGCACTCCCCCCACACAGCCCTTTCACGCATGCACACGAGTGCCCCCAAGCGCCACCCCACCCTTCGAGCATGCACCCGTGCTCCCACACGAGCGCCGTGCTGCCCTTCACACATGCGCACGAGTACGCGCATGAGCACCTGCACGTCCACAGAAGCACCCTCCCGCTCCTTCGCGCATGCGCACGAGCGCAGGGGGTGCCCCACCTTCCCCAACCGGTCCACGGGGTTAAAAAGGTTGGGGACCACTGGTCTAAAGAATATCCTCTCCTGCACACTACCATTCACACTTGTTGAAAAACAGCCCTGATAGTTGCTTGGAGTTTGGATGAGAAGTGATTAACTGATGAAAAAAGGCATCAGCTTCTGCGGTATTCCCTTACATGTGTCACTGTGTGAATGGTAGTGATGCTGGGGGACTCCTGTTCAACATCTTGACCATTAGCTGGTGGACTGTCTCAGGGTTCCATGATTTCCCATACGCTTTCACGTATACATGAAAAACCTGAAAGAGGCTGTCCAGAATTTTGTGGTCTAGTACCACCAGTATGATGATGGCACCCAACTCCATCTGCTTTTCAAGATCTTTCAGGAGACTCTTCGCTCAATCTCTCAGGCCTCAGTGTGTGGTCACTCTGCTCCCCACTCCCTGCCAATTTCACTCTAGAATCTACAAGAGATGAAATATGCCATTTAAATGTAATGTTGCCTTCAGGTCTCATTTAATCCAGAATCAGCCTGTTTAGAAACAGGAAGTGACCAGCCTGTCACTTCATATTTCTTACTAGCCAGGCTGCATGTGTTGTATTTAAATGGCAAATAGTTCTCCCAAGGTGTAGCGTTCACCCTGCTCATAAATATTTATGTGGAGATTTGCATGCACCAATAGGAGTTGGTGAGGGGCGGAGTTAAGTGGGGTGAAGAAAAGGAGGGAGAGAGAGAGTTAGAGTAGGCAGTTGAAAGTGAAAAGAGAAAGTTGTTTAGTTGAGAGTTAATGATATTGACTGGACTGTTATCACCTGTAACAATAAACAATTTCTACTTGGTTCTTAAATGATACGTTGCCTGGACCTCTGTCATTAATAGTGAATAAAGTTGATGTAATCAACTGGTGGCAGCTGAACAACACGTAGCTTGGACCTTTGCTTGGTGAAACAACCAAGGGACAGGCAGGAACATGACACAAGGTTTCTTCAGCGACAAGAAAATTTGAGAGGCTGTGGTACAGCCAACCAAGCATGGATTCTGAGCCCCTCAGAGTCTGCCTGGCCTGTTATAAAACACATTCAAAGAATCAGAAATTTTGTGTTTCTCAAGGATACCCATAAGCAGATACCATTCATCTTTCTCTGGCTTATCTATCAACGACTTCTTTCCAGTGACCATGTGACTTGAAACATCCTTAGAAGTGCTGTGTGTCAGGAAGTTATGAGATATTTCATGGTCATGTCATTGGCACAAAGATTAATATTATTTTTATTAGTTAGTTCAGGAATGGAAGGCTTTTGGCTCTCCATGTGTATTGGAGTCATAATACATGTAATTCTCTACTACTGGCTATGCTGGGTGGGGATTCTTGGAGGTGGAGTCAAAATATTTGACTGAATTGATTTGGTGTTCATGCAAGAATATTGTTGTTTTTCACACTGAATTTTTAAAGTGATGAAACTTAATGACTGTAAGGTTATTTTTACAAGTAGAATGTCAACTATCTAAGAGAGTACTGTATATTCTAGGGTGGTTCTTTATTTCATAGATCCACCTTTTACCCAGACCCCCAAAAAACAGTATTTTCATAGCTTAAATAAGTGAGTTTCTGAATATTATTCCAGTTTTTAAAATTTCTTTTAAAATACTCATGAGTAAACCAGCTAAACGTACTCATGAGTAAGTAAGGTAAACTCACTCATGAGTAAACAAGGTAAACTTACAAGTAAACTGGGTAAAACTTTATTTGAGGTCATCCTCCGCCACAAAGGAAAAAAACAGTAATTTCACAACTTAAATGAGTGAGCTGCTTAATATTATCTATTCTTTAAAATATCTTTTTAAATATTTTCACAGGCAGGAGATAAAAATGTGTGGCTAGGAAGGAGTTAACTGTGCTCTTTCTAAGTCCCGCCTTAGCATGGCAGGGTCAAAAGTTCAATTCATTATCTCTGGAATGTTGGGGAATGTATAAGAGAAAGTCTGGAAACTGGGTGTTTTTCTGGGTTCAAAAGTACAAATTGTTAAAGATCTATTAGAGCCAAGAATGGGTTAATTTGTGTGAAATAAAACAAAGCACACATCAGGGATTCATTTCTTTCCAGGTTAGCTTATTTTCTCTTATCAATGTATTTGATCTGTTTTAAATTGGGGGGAAAAGATTTTTTGTCATTTTTTTCTGCACAGGGTAAAAAAGGGTTTTCAAGTTACATTTTTAAAACTTGCAACTTGAAAACCCTTTGCCCAAATATCCCCAAATATGGCATAAAGCAGGAGCAGACTGTATACTCCCACTGTGCCAAATTCGGTGCTGATCTGAACATCTACTTTTTGTGTTATAATTTTTTGTTTGGACTGCCACTCTTTTTAGAGTTACCTGGTAAACGTGGTTTTTCTCAGCTGAACTCCCCACCCAGTCATAATGCAGATCAGCATTAAAAGGACATGAATTACTGTTGTTAACCAAGGGGGGATTAACTATAAGCCGCAGAAAAGCAGGGACAACAGTTACAATAGGGAAGACATCAGCTAAGTGTTACATCAATAAATTGTGGAGAAAAAAATATAAAAGAAAAATAAGTGATTTATCACTAAGTATTAAAAAAATTTTTAAAAAGGGTACAAGTGCAGTGGCCATGGTACCCAACACCTGTTCACAAAGTAACTAAATAAACAGTAATATTCGCACACACCAAAACCATAAGGGTTGGAGTGATACAGGGATCGGGTCATTTTCAAAAGGCGATGCCAACAAGAAGAAAACTGATTGGCTGGCCAAATGAATCATTGTTACCTGTGCATCATGTGAACAGAAATTTATAAAACAATTTAAATAACAGCAGGATCAATATAACTGGGGTTCTTTTGGCTTCACTCCAGTCCCTTGCACTACCTACTATGCTAGCTAGTCAAATACTTCAGTTGAGGAGCAAATGAAATTTATGTTCATTAAATTTTTCACAAGAAATGAGGATTGTGGGAGAAAAATAGTCTCACACAGAAACAAAAAAAACGCTTTGTGTACTAGTCATTACTTTTTCCATGCTCTTTTCCCTCAGTTTGCCACTTCTATATCTTTTTTACTCCCCCCCCCTTTCTGAGGCAATACAGAGCCCACCATTGTCTGTCCACCATGCTATCAAAGCTGTGCTTATATCTATGTGTTTAGATACCTCGGAAGGCTTAAGAGATTAAAGAAGGACAAGTTACTCAACTGTAACTGAGGTTCTTTGAGTGATCTTCTATGTATTCCCACAATTGGGTGCTCTGCAATCCTACAGAACATTTCATAGTTTATCTCGTGTCTCTTCCCTGTAGCCTATATGCGCATACTCTGCCTATTCCCCTCAGTCCCACTATGCTTGCCACATAATTATTAAGTAATAGTGGCATGACAAGAGCTGGTAAGAGGATGGGTTGTGTGAATACAGTACATAGATCACTCAAAGAACCACAGTTACAGGTTATTATATTATATTACAGTTACCTGTCATTCTTCATTGTGACTTCTATGTGTTCCAACCATTGGGTGATTAGCAAGCTGGTCTTTTTGGTGGTAGGTGTCATGCCAAAATAGATGACAATACTGATCTACTAAATGAAGTATGCTTTGGGGCTCTTAGATCTAGTTCACAGTGATTCACAAAAGTCAAAGGCTGTGACCAAGTAGCAGCCTTACAAATTGTATGAATTTCCACCCCTCTCAAAAATGCTGTTGAGGAAGCTATGGATCTGGTTGAATGACTCCTAACTTGAAAAGGAAAGTCCCTTGTTGGGAGAAATGCAGCATATAAATAAAACTAATAAATAAATAAATAAAATAAACATGAGCTGTGCTATAAGCCATCCCTATTAATTCTATATCCCGCTTTGAAAACCTTTGAGATGAAACTGGTTCCCCTTCCTGTGAGCCGTCACAGCATACAAATTCCCCTAAAATCTCTCTTTTTTGTTAAATAGAAAGCTAACACTCTTCTGACATCAAGTGTATGTAATGTCTTTTTCAAATCAGTCTTTGGTGATGGATAAAAAGTTGGTAATATTAAAGGTTGAGATATATGGAATGCTGACACCACCTTTGGAAGAAAAGATGTATCAGTGAATAGAATAACCTTGTTTTTATGGAACTGAATATAAGGTGAGTCACTTCTCAGAGCTGTGATTTCACTAGCTCTTCTTTCAGAAGTGATCACTATAAAAATGCTGTCTTAAAAGTTAGTAGTTTAAATTCTTTAAAAACTTCATAACGGTTGGGTGTATTAACAGTTTTGAAGTGTGACCATCCAGCTGATATGCTACTATAGCAGATAAGTATACTTTCAAAGAGGATAAAGATAAACCTTTCTGTTTTAACTGCAAAAGATATTTTAATATAGTTTGTAATGAAACAGGGCTGCTGATTTCATTTATTGAATTAACATATGTCTGAAAATGTCTCCATTTATAAGAGTATGCCTTATTTCTAGCTTGAAGTAGCATCCTTTTTACTGAGGAGCTATTCTCCAAGCCATTAACTTCAGCTGTTGTACATCTGGATGCTGGACTATGCTGTCTTGGCAAGTCTGTAGTGTGTGGTCCAGAGGTAATTTGAACATGTCCGGTGACATCAGTAGCGAGTTGGTGAACTAAAGTTGGCATGCCCTCCATGGCATTATTAATATTGCATTCGTCCTGCCTTGTATTATCTTTACAGTGGTATGATGTATCAGTGGAAATGGGGGAAACATGTAATGGAGGTCTTCTGTCCATTTGATAGTAAATGTATCCTCTAGGGCAGGGGTCCCCAACCTTGGGCCTCCAGAGGTTCTTGGACTTCAACTCCCAGAAATCCTGGCCAGGAGAGGTGGTGGTGAAGGCTTCTGGGAGTTGTAGTCCAAGAACATCTGGAGGTCCAAGGTTGGGGACCACTGCTCTAGGGAATGTTTCCCTTTGCCTGCCCATGAGCAGTACCTGTGACACTTCCAGTTGGTGGCTGAAGCGAATACATCTATTCTTCGCATTCCACATATCTGCACCAACTTCTGAAATACCTGTTGTGAGAGTCCCCATTTGTGCATTTGTGTGAGAGTGCAACTCAGATCATCCGCCTGATAATTCTTTTGTCCTTTGACATGTATTGCTATCAGAAATTCTTATTTCATGATGCCCCGTTCCCAAATTTGAATTGTTAGATAAAATAAGCTCAATTGCTTCATTCCCCCTTACTTGCTGATATAGAATATTGCTGTACTATTGTCTGTTGGTATCTGAACTACTGCGTACTATCAGATTTTCGAATGTGTTCAGAGCTTTGAATATTGCAAGTAGTTTCAAGAAGCTGATATGGTGCTTGTTTTTGAAAGCCATCCAAGTGGCATGAATTTGTCTGTTGAGGCATCTGTAGTTATTCTCTGGTTGCAGTTGCTTGAATGGCATTCCCATTGTTAACTTTTTCTTCACTGTCCACCAACATAACTGGCTTTTTAGATAGTGAGTAACTGTTTTGGAAGGGTAGTGTTTTCTTCAGTCATAACATAAATGGTAATAGGTCTGTAATTCAAAGCCTGGTGTGTCTTACTATAGTTGTTGATGATACCATCAGACTAAATAACTGCTGAACTAAATGAATGGTTGTTGTACAAGAAAGAGATCTCTCCAGCGCACTTGGGATTATCTTATTCATTCTTTCTTTCTGGGAGAAATTGTCCAGAGTTTTGGGGTTCCTCTCGATGGCACCTAAATCCAAGGAAGCTATTTTGGCTCTAGATCATTGTTTGGTATGAGTAATGGTCTTAATGAGGGTGAATAAACTGAAACTTAATCCAAACAAGACAACAGTGCTTCTGGTGAGTTGAAAGGCAGATCAAGAAATAGGAATGCAATCTGTACTGGATGGGGTTACACTCCCTGAAAACACAGGTGTGCAGCTTGGAAGATGCTCCTGGATTCATCTCGGAGTCTGGATGCCCAGGTTTTGGCAGTGGCACAATTAAAACAAGTACATCAACTATGTTCGTTTCTTGAGAGATCTGATCAGGCCACTGTGACACATACACTAGTTACTTCCTGGGTGGATTACTGTAATGTGCTCTATGTGGGGCTGCCTCTGGAAAGTGTCAGAGAACTTCAGCGGGTCCAAAATGCGGCAGCCAGATTGCTTACTGGGGCTGGTTACAGGGATCACATAACACCCCGTTACAGCATCTCCACTGGCTGCCAATCCGTTTCCAGGCACAATTCAAAGTGCTAGTTTTAACCTATAAAGCCCTAAATGCAAGCTGTCTCAAAGACCGTATCTCACATTATGAGCCAGCTCTGGTGTTAAGATCATCAGGATAGGCCTTTCTCTTGGTTCCTCCACCTTCACAGGTACGTATGATGGGGAAACAAGTAAGTGCCATATCTGTTGCTGTTCCTAGACTTTGAACTCCCTCCTACAGTAGGCCAGACTGGCCCCATCTTTGTTGTCCTTCCACAAGCACACAAAGACATTTCACTTCCAGCAAGCTTTCCCCTCAGTGACTGGCTACCTGAGAGTGATTTTTAGATGGATTGTTATCCATTACTTCTTTAACTCTGTTTTTATTACTATTTGTGTTTTCAATTTCTCAAAGTGGTATTTGTTTGTTCCTTTTTAATTTTTGTATACTTATTGTGTTTAGCTTTAATATTGTCTTCAAATGATGTAAGCTGCCTCTTTATACTCATTGTTTTCCAGATTTAAATATTGTCTTTCAGTGATGTAAGCTGTCTTGGGTCCTTTTAAGGAGAAAGGCAGCGTAAAAATATTTTAAATAAACAAACAATAAATATGCTCAGTAAATTGTCAATCCTTCTGTCACATCCCTGAGGATACATATCTCTTTTTTCTCATTCATGTGGGAACAAATGACACAGCCAAGAGCAACTTCAAAGACATCACATCAGACTTTGAAGCTCTGAGAAGGAAACTTAAGGGCTTTGGGGCCAGATGGTTTTCTCATCCATCCTACGAGTACTCAGAAGATAAATAGAAAGGGAAAGGAACATACTCTAGGTGAATAACTGGCTACGAAGGTGGTATCGACATGAGGGACTTGGATTTTGGGATCACGGGCTCAGCTTTCTAGATGATGAACTGCTAGCTTTCACCTCACAACTGGGAAGAATGTGTTTGGCTACAGCATGAAGAACTTCATCAGGAGGGCTTTAAACTTAACTGGAAGGGGGAGGGAGACAGAACCACAGAGGTAAAGATACATGAGGTCTTACGGATAATAATAGGAATGGACCAAATACTTACAATGGGGGACAATAATAACATTAACATTGATAATCATATTAATATAAACGTACAAAGAAAAGCAGGCACCACATCACACAATCTCTGGTGTCTATACACGAATGCCAGGAATATGGGAACCAAACAAGAAGTACTGAAAATCCTAGTTCAGGAGGGTAAATATGACTTGATAGGAATAACTGAAACTTGGTGGGACGACTCCCATGACTGGAATACAGCAATTAAAGAATATAATTTGTTCAAAAAGAACAGAAAGAATAGAAAGGGAAGTGGAGTGGAGTTACAGTATATGTCAAAAATGCATATTCCTGCATAGAAATACAGGAGGCGGAGAGTGGCTGTCCCATTGAGAGCGTCTTGATCAATCTAGTTGGGGCAAAAATAAAAGGAACTTGGTAGTTGGAGTCTACTACCGACCGCCCAATCAAAGAGAGGAAGCGGTCGAAACTTTTGAAAAACAAATTGCAGAGTTTTCAAAGAGACATGACGTAGTAGTGATGGGAGAGTTCAATTATCCAGATATATGTTGGGGAGGCAAATTCTGCCATGTATGGCCCTTCCAAGAAATTTCTGGCTTGTGCGGCTGATAATTTTCTCCTACAAAAAGTGGAGAAACAAACTAGAAGACTAGCTATTCTTGACTCGATTCTAACCAATGGAGATAACTTGGTGGAGGAAGTGGCAATAGGGGGAACTCTGGGCGAGAGTGACCATGTTCTACTAAAATTCTTGATTTCAAAGGAAACCAAAGCAGAGTGTTGTTGTTCTTTAGTCCTTAAGTCATGTCCGACTCTTCGTGACCCCATGGACCAGAGCACGCCAGGCCCTCCTGTCTTCCACTGCCTCCCGGAGTTTGGTCAAATTCATGTTGGTCGCTTCAATGACACTGTCCAACCATCTCGTCCTCTGTCGTCCCCTTCTCCTCTTGCCTTCACACTTTCCCAACATCAGGGTCTTTTCCAGGGAGTCTTCTCTTCTCATCAGATGGCCAAAGTATTGGAGCCTCAGCTTCAGGATCTGTCCTTCCAGTGAGCACTCAGGGTTGATTTCCTGCAAAATGGATAGGTTTGTTCTCAAGAGTCTCCTCCAGCACCACAATTCAAAAACATCAATTCTTTGGTGGTCAGCCTTCTTTATGGTCCAGCTCTCACTTCCATACATCGCTACTGGAAAAACCATAGCTTTGACTATGCAGACCTTTGTCGGCAAGGTGATGTCTCTGCTTTTTAAGATGCTGTCTAGGTTTGTCATTGCTTTCCTACCAAGAAGCAAGCATCTTTTAATTTCGTGGCTGCTGTCACCATCTGCAGTGATCATGGAGCCCAAGAAGGTAAAATCTGTCACTGCCTCCATATCTTCCCCTTCTATTTCCCAGGAGGTGATGAGATCAGTGGCCATGATCTTAGTTTTTTTTTTTATGTTGAGCTTCAGACCATTTTTTGCGCTCTCCTCTTTCACCCTCATTAAGAGGTTCTTTAATTCCTCCTCACTTTCTGCCATCAGAGTGGTATCATCTGCATATCTGAGGTTGTTGATATTTATTCCGGCAATCTTAATTCCGGTTTGGGATTCATCCAGTCCAGCCTTTCGCATGATGTATTCTGCATATAAGTTAAATAAGCAGGGGGACAATATACAGCCTTGTCATACTCCTTTCCCAATTTTGAACCAATCAGTTGTTCCATATCCAGTTCTAACTGTTGCTTCCCGTCCCACATATAGATTTCTCAGGAGATAGATAAGGTGGTCAGGCACTCCCATTTCTTTAAGAACTTGCCATAGTTTGCTGTGGTCCACACAGTCAAAAGCTTTTGCATAGTCAATGAAGCAGAAGTAGATGTTTTTCTGGAACTCTCTGGCTTTCTCCATAATCCAGCGCATGTTAGCAATTTGGTCTCTAGTTCCTCTGCCCCTTCGAAATCCAGCCTGTACTTCTGGGAGTTCTCGGTCCACATACTGCTGAAGCCTACCTTGTAGGATTTTGAGCATAACCTTGCTAGCGTGTGAAATGAGTGCAATTGTACGGTAGTTGGAGCATTCTTTGGCACTGCCCTTCTTTGGGATTGGGATGTAGACTGATCTTTTCCAATCCTCTGGCCACTGCTGAGTTTTCCAAACTTGCTGGCATATTGAGTGTAGCACCTTAACAGTGTCATCTTTTAAGATTTTAAATAGTTCAACTGGAATGCCATCACCTCCACTGGCCTTGTTGTTAGCCATGCTTTCTAAGGCCCACTTGACTTCACTCTCCAGGATGTCTGGCTCAAGGTCAGCAACCACACTCTCTGGGTTGTCCGGGATATCCAAATCTTTCTGGTATAATTCCTCTGTGTATTCTTGCCACCTCTTCTTGATGTCTTCTGCTTCTGTAAGGTCCCTACCATTTTTGTCCTTTATCATGTCCATCTTTGCATAAAATGTTCCTTTAATATCTCCAATTTTCTTGAACAGATCTCTGGTTTTTCCCTTTCTGTTATTTTCCTCTATATCTTTGAAATGTTCATTTAAGAAGGCCCTCTTGTCTCTCCTTGCTATTCTTTGGAAGTCAGCATTCCATTTTCTGTAACTTTCCCTATCTCCCTTGCATTTTGTTTCCCTTCTCTTCTCTGCTATTTGTAAGGCCTCGTTGGACAGCCACTTTGCTTTCTTGCATTTCCTTTTCTTTGGGATGGTTTTTGTTGCTGCCTCCTGTACAATGTTACGGGCCTCCATCCATAGTTCTTCAGGCACTCTGTCCACCAAATCTAGTTCCTTAAATCTGTTCTTCACTTCCACTGTGTATTTATAAGGGATTTGGTTTAGATTATACCTGACTAGCCCAGTGGTGTTTCCTACTTTCTTCAGTTTAAGTTTGAATTTTGCTATAAGAAGCTGATGATCAGAGCCACAATCAGCTCCAGGTCTTGTTTTTGCTGACTGTATAGAGCTTCTCCATCTTTGGCTACAGAAAATATAATCAATCTGATTTCAGTATTGCCCATCTGGTGATGTCCATGTGTAGAGTCGCCTCTTGTGTTGTTGGAAAAGAGTGTTTGTGATGACCAGCTTGTTCTCTTGACAAAACTCTATTAGCCTTTGCCCTGCTTTGTTTTGAACTCCAAGGCCAAACTTCAAGGCCAAGGCAGAGTGTAGCCACACATATAAGCTGGATTTTTAAAAAGCCAATTTTAACAAACAGGACAATTATCAGTAAGGTCCCATGGCAGGAGATCCTAACAAGAAAAGGAGTCCGAAAGGGGTGGGAGTTTCTAAAATGGGAAATCCTAAAGGCACAACTACAAACAATTCCAACAAGGAAAAAAAGGCGGGGGACAGCAAAAAGGCCAGTGTGGCTTCACAAAAAGCTCAGAGAGGACCTGAAAATTAAAAAAAGACACATATAGGAAGGGGAAGGAAGGCCATGCCACAAAGGAAGAGTATAGACATGAAACAAGGAATTGCAGGGATTGGAAGGATTACAGGACAAAAGTTGAGAATGAGCTGAGGCTAAATAAAGACACTAAAAGCAAAACAAAAAAAACCATTCTTCACGTGTGTGCCTAGCAAAAGACAAAGAAAAGAAACAGTGGCTCAATTACTCAAAGGAGATGGGAAAATGATAACAAAAGACAAGGAAAAGACAGAAGTGCTCAATTCCTATTTCAGCTCAGTCTTTTTCCAAAGGACAGACTATGACCCTCCAGACAATTGTGAAGTGCAGGTAGAGGGAACAGGATTGCAGCTGGAGATTGATAAACAAATAGTCTAGGAATACCTTACCACCTTGAATGAGTTGAAATCTCCAGGGCCGGATGAACTGCATCCAACAGGACTGAAGGAACTGGCTGAAGAGCTCTCAGAACCACTATCCATTACTTTCTTGAAATCATGGGAAATGGGTGAGGTGTCAGATGATTGGAGGAGGTCTAATGTTGTCCCTATCTTCAAAAGAGGCAAAAAGAGGAACCTGGGAACTACAGACCAGTCAGCCTGACCTCAATCCCAGGGAAATTCTGGAACAGTTTATTAAGCAATCACTATGCAAGCAGTTAGAAAACAACGCAGTAATAACTAGGAGTCAACACAGATTTGTCAAGAACAAATCCTTTCAGACTAATCTGATCTCACTTTTTTATTGGGTAGCTTTCCTGATAGACACAGAAAATGCTGTAGACATAGTATATATTGATTTCAGCAAAGCTTTTGACAAAGTGTGCCATGATATCATGATTAGTAAGCTAACTAAGTGTGGCTGGACAGAACAACTGTCAGGTGGATACAAATTTGCAAATGACAGAAAACTGGGTGGAATAGCTAGTACCCTGAAAGACAGAAACAACATTTTAAATGATAGGCTTCAGCACTGGGCTGAAAACAACAGAATAAAATTTAATAGGGATAAGTACAAAGTACTGCATCTAGGAAAAAGAAACCAAATGCACAGTTACAGGATTGCTCAGCAGTACTACATGTGAGAAGGACGTTGGAAATTTTGTAGATCACATGCTCAATATGAGTCAACAGTGTGATGTGGCTACAAAAAAGACAAATGCTATTTTAGACTGCATTAACAGAAGTATAGTCTCCACATCCTGTGAGGTACTAGTTCCCCTCTATTCAGCAGTATTCTGTCCTGTTCTGGACACCATACTTCAAGAAGGATGCTGTGACGATTGCCCCACGTCACTCCTGCCACTCATAGTCATGATCTAATTTGCATGAGCCTATGAGAGGATTGGAGGGCGGAGTCAGCGGTTATAACAGGGTTTGGCAGGAGAGGGAGTCATTCAGAGAGAGATACAGATAGAGAAAGAGATAGAGAGATAAGAGACTGGTTAGTCAGAGAGAGAAGGAACAGATACTAATAGAGATAAAGCTGGTTAAGATAGATAGATAGAGAAGGTGGTAATTACATGGCAAGAGAAAAGTATGTAATGAGAGACCTGTTAATGACTGGCTTGTGTACAATGTTCATCTGAAGAACTTCTGTGATTATTAAATTGGCTTCACTTCAATAAATAAGTTTTGTTTGCATTCACAAGACAAGTGTCTGGTCAAACGTCATTTATATTGTGGATTGAGGTAATCCACTGGTGGCAGTGAGAGGAAAACACGACTGGAGCCTTTGTGAGGGCACAACATGTAGGTGCCTCAAAGGGTGAACGTCACAATTGGTGTCCAGCGGTGGGATACGAAAGATTCCAGAAAAGCAAGAGTTAAGAGTGAATTTCTTTTGAGTCGTGGGTACCTTTTTAGTCAGAGGTCTGTGGTGAAGAAGTAGGTGACCGGCTAGAGCTTTTGTGGAAAAGCTTAGTGGCGGGGCTTCTGATCCCAGATCTGGGGTGACTAAAAATAGGGAACGACTCTGAAGGGAAAATTCCTTTTGTGGTTACCTCAGGATTTGAACAGACCCAGTGGGCTAGCTTAAAATCCAAGGCTCTGAGAGTTAAGGGAGCGCTTGTGGATAAAAAGCAGAAGCCAGGGTCAGAACAGATCTGAGGTGATAGGAACATAAAAAGCAGAGGCTTGAAAAATAGCATTTGTTTTGTGTCTGGAGGCAAGAAGGTTGTCTCAGACCAAGAAACAACGTGGCTGGCGTGGTGCCAGAAAAAGTGTAGCCATCTTTAGTTGCTGAGTGAGAGCTACATAGTACCCCAGAAAAATACTGGGAAAAGAAAACAACAGTAAAAGTGTTTTAAAAAGAGGCCTGACTAACTCAGCAATAGAAACCAGCTCTTATCAAAGAAGTACACACACTTATGCCACCCAAAAGAATTAAATAGCCAGTAATGGAGATAATTGATCCTCAAGAGGCACAAAGTTTACCTCAGGAAGTGGAGGGAAATGGAGACCCTCTAGCTCCAGTGGAACAGGAGGAGACTCATGAGGGTGCCTCAGGGAGAGAAGGTGTTCTAAGCTCCCCAGATTTTGAAAAATGGAAGCTGGAACAGGAATTTAAATTGAAGGAACTAGCTATGAGAAATCAATTAGAATTGGAGAAAGAAAAAGCCAGAGCTGAGCAGGAGGCCAGACAAAAGGCCATAGATTTTGAAATGGAGAAAGAGCCAGAGAAAAGGAGAGAGCTGAGGCCAGACAAATAGAATTAAGAGAGAAATCGCATTTGAGCAAGAAAAAAGACAAATGGAGTTTCAACTACAGATGAAACAATTAGAAATTACTGCTCAAAATAATAACAATAATAACCGCGCTAGTGAGGGAAATCTCTCAAAGATTGACTTAAAGAAATTTCCCCAATATAGGAAAGGAGATTGCCCTGAATCTTTCCTCATATCATTTGAAAGGGCATGCTGGGACTTGGAAATTAAGGATGAAGAAAGGATGATAGTTTTGAGATCACAAATAAGTGGAGATTTAGCTGAGCTGTATTCTCAGATGCCTCTGGAACAGGCTAGAGATTTTGAAGCATATAGAAAAATGGTATATGCTAGATTTGGCATCAATGCAGAACACCTGAGGAGAAAATTTTGTGCCCTTACCAAAAAGCCTGAAGAATCTTATTCTCAGTTAGGGGCAAAGTTTACTCACTGTTTGGAAAAATGGATGGAACGTGAAAATGTCACTTCTCTAGAACAAATGAAAAATGTGATTGGGTTGGAGCAATTTTATTCTATTTTGCCTGGGGAATTGCGTTACTTAGTCAAAGACAAAAATCCTAAAAATCTACTAGAAGCAAGTGAAAATGTGGATTCCATAAGTGAGATGAGAAACGCCAGGTTCTCTGAGGGAAAAAATGGTGGAAAAGTGTGGGACGACAGGAGGAGAAGGGCCCCACCCAGTAGAGATTACCTCAGAAGTACCCAAGCTACTGGAAGCCATTTTAGAGACAAGCCCTCACCCACGGAGCAGAGTCACCTGAAACATAATGGCTCTGAGGGAAAGGTTAACAAGGCCCTTTATTTTGAACCCAGGGCAAGTAAACAATGTTATGCGTGTGGGGAGAAAGGTCATTTTTGGGCTCAGTGTCAGACTCAAAAGACTAGGGATGTTGACCAGCTAAAAGGGGGAAATTCCAATCAGCCGAAGAAGGTATTTTGTGTACAGCATAATGGAACAACTAATGAAGCCGTTGACGCTGTTGCCATAGCAACACAAGTAACAGAGAGGTCAGAAAGCCAAGAGCCTCCTGTGGCTAGCGTCGTCCAATGCTTTTTGATAAAATGTAATCAGAATCTTCTACGTAGCTCAGGCGATGTTATCTATGTTGATAATAATAAGTATCTAGCACTCAGAGATTCTTGTTCCCAAGTTACAGTATGTCACCCTGATATAGTCCCTAAGGAAAATATGTTAGACCATTAAAACATTTCTATTAAAGGGATTGGGTCTGAAATAGTGGTGCTGCCCATGGCAAAAATACCAATAAGATATAAAGGATGGTCAGGAGTTTGGAAGGTGGCTATATCTGATTAAATTCCTGGCCCGTGTTTAATAGGCCTGGACTTAGCTGAGCATGTGCAGAGTGTTTTTGTGACAACTTGCTCTCAGGGAAGGCAAATTGAAGCCACCAAGGAAAACGATGAAAATCTTCCTGAAATAAGAGAAGGGAGAGAAACACCTGATCTGGTTATTATGAGAAACCCTAATAATCCATCTTTCATACAAGAACAAAAGGAAGACCCTACCTTAAGTGAATGCTTTAGACAAGCTAAGGAAGTGCCCCTGATCCCTGAAAGATATTGTGTAAAGGAAGACCTATTATATAGAGAGGTTCTAGTGAATCCTATGAGGGGAGGGGAAAGCATACTCAGACAGCTAGTAGTACCTTTTAAATATAGAGAGAAAATTTTAGAAAAGGCGCATAAAGACATGTTTTCAGCCCATTTGGGGATCTCACGTACTAAGCAAAGGATTGCTCAGAACTTCTATTGGCCTGGGATGGGGAAGCAGGTTAAGCTATATTGCCAGAGCTGTGACACCTGCCAAAGACAGGGTACTGTGAATGACAAAACAAAGGCTAAGCTGTGCCCATTGCCAGTCATCTCGACCCCTTTTCAACGAATAGGCCTAGACATAGTGGGACCCCTACCCAAAGTGACCAAGCGTGGGAATAGATTTATTTTATCAATTATCGATTATGCCACAAGGTATCCGGAAGCTGTACCTTTGCGGAATATAGAAACTGAGACAGTGGCAGATGCCCTAATTAATTATATGTGTCATATGGGCTTCGCTTCTGAGATAATTGCAGATTTGGGGACTTCATTTACTTCCAAATTAATGAAGAGATTGTGGCAAGTCTGCGGCATTACCCACATCACGTCATCCCCTTATCATCCCCAGACCAATGATTTAGTTGAGAAATTTAATGGTACCCTAATGAGGATGATTCGGGCTATACAGCTGAAAATCCAAATGACTGGGACCATAAATTACAACCATTGTTATACGCTTATAGATCTGTACCCCAGGAAAGTACAGGATTTAGCCCTTTTGAATTATTATTTGGATGGAAAGCTAGAGGACCCCTAGATCTACTCCATCAAAACTGGGAAGAATATAGGGAGGATGACCCTGAGTCAGTTGTCAAATACATTGATGAGCTGATGAACTCCTTACAACAGTCTCTGGAAACAGCAGCAGAGAACTTAAAGAGCAATCAGGGAAAGCAAAAACACTGGTACGACAGGAAGGCCAGGGAAAGAGTATTTAATCCCGGAGAAGAAGTGTTAATGCTGAGACCCATTAAAGGAAATAAACTACAATTAGCATGGTCAGGTCCATTTAGAGTGATCTCTAAAATGAGTGACGTGAATTATGTATTTCAGGAGGAGGGAGAAGAAGGCAGAAGGGTTGTGCACATAAATATGATTAAGCCATATTATAGGAAGGAAAATTTTGTTTTATATGCCATCAGGGAAACGCCCAATGAAAAACCTGAATTGCAGTATTGGGAAGGAAGGGGTGAACCCCAGTATAACCCTGAGGAAGCCATAATTAGCCTTACTCTATCACAAGAGCAACAAGAAGTAAGAGCCTTACTGCTAAAATACAAAAAAGTCTTTTCTAATAAGTCTGGTGTGGCCAAGGGTGTAGTGCATAAAATAGATACCGGGGATGCACACCCCATAGCTGTCACTCCTTATCGGGTAACGGGGCCATATGTTGCCAAGGTTCGTGGGGAGCTAGATGAGATGCTGAAGGCAAATATTATCATTCCTTCCTCTAGCCCTTGGGCAGCCCCAATAGTGTTGGTGGATAAGCCAGATGGAAGCATCTGCTTCTGCATAGACTATAGAAAATTAAATCACCTCACTAAAACAGATGCTCACCCGATGCCTCGTTTAGATGACCTTATAGAGACAACAGGAAGATGTCAATATATCTCCAGTTTCTACCTGACTATGGGGTTCTGGCAAGTGCCCCTAGACGCCAAAGATCAAGAAAAAACGGCCTTCTGTAGCCCCCTAGGCTTGTTCGAATTCCGGATCATGAGTTTCGGGTTAAAAAACGCCCCAGCGACCTTTCAAAGACTCAGGGACAAAACCTTACAGGGGATTAGAGAGTTCACAGTAGCATACATGGACGATATTGGGATTTATAGCCAGACCTGGGAAGAGCACAAAATCCACCTGGAAACAGTGCTACAGAGATTACATGAGGCCGGTTTAACAGTTAAAGCAAGTAAATGCCAACTGGGGAGTTCAGAGTTAAAATATTTAGGCCATGTAGTAGGTGGAGGCGTAATCAAACCCCTTGAATCAAAAATAGAGGCTATTAACAATTGGCCCATGCCGACATCCAAGAAAAAAATAAGAGCTTTTCTAGGGTTAGCCAGCTACTATTGACATTTTGTGCCTAACTTCAGCAAGGTAGCCACCCCTCTGTCTAATCTAACTCACAAAAGACAAGCTAAGAAAATCCACTGGACGGCCGACTGTGAGGAAGCCTTTAACAAACTGAAGACAGCATTGACTACTGGTCCGGTCCTGAGAGCCCCAGACTTCCAGCGTGAATTTATAATCTTCACGGATGCGTCCAACGTCGGGCTGGGAGCCGTGCTGAGCCAGGCTGACGACGACGGAAACCATCATCCTGTGACCTTCATCAGCAAGAAACTGCAGGCGGGAGAGAAGCATCTATCCACGATTGAGTGGGAGTGCCTAGCCATAGTCTGAGCATTGCAAAAACTGAGACCGTATATCTGGGGGAGACATTTTGTATTATGCACTGACCATTCCCCACTTTTGTGGCTAAGGACTATTCAGTCCAACAACAACAACCTGATGAGGTGGGCCCTACTCTTGCGGGACTTTGATTTTGAAATTCGCAACGTCAAGGGGACCCAGAACGTGATGGCTGACGCGTTGTCTCGACGACCAAATGGATGGATGAAAAGAGTGTAATGTTGTATTAAATGTTCTGTTTATGTATAGTTATGAAATATGATTAAAATGCAAAGTTTGGTTGATGACGAACTGAGAAGTGGAGAATGATAGGAGATAATGGTGAGTAGTGGTATAAATGTAAAGGTAATGTGATTTGTATTAATTTGATTAATGTGAATGTTTATAATTGTATTGATTGTTTTAAATGTTTAAAGTAATGTTTGATCTGCTAAACAGTAATTGAGAGAAAACTAGTATAAGATATGGTAAATATAATGTATTATATGGTAAAATATGGTATATGATTTAGAACATAATTGGTAAGCATATTGTTATGATGATGTTTTGGATGTATTGTTCACTGTATGTTCCGTTGTTCATAAGGGTAAACTGTAAGGTTTCCCCCATGAAACAAACTTTTCTTAGGGGGGAGGTATGTGACGATTGCCCCACATCACTTCTTCCACTCATAGTCATGATCTAATTTGCATGAGCCTATGAGAGGATTGGAGGGCGGAGTCAGCGGTTATAACAGGGTTTGGCAGGAGAGGGAGTCATTCAGAGAGAGATACAGATAAAGAGATAGAGAGATAAGAGACTGGTTAGTCAGAGAACAGATACTAATAGAGATAAAGCTGGTTAAGATAAATAGAGAAGGTGGTAATTATATGGCAAGAGAAAAGTATGTAATGAGAGACCTGTTAATGATTGGCTTGTGTACAATGTTCATCTGAAGAACTTGTGATTATTAAATTGGCTTCTCTTCAATAAATAAGTTTTGTTTGCATTCACAAGACAAGTGTCTGGTCAAACGTCATTTATATTGTGGATTGAGGTAATCCACTGGTGGCAGTGAGAGGAAAACACGGCTGGAGCCTTTGTGAGGGCACAACACGTAGGTGCCTCAAGGGGTGAACGTCACAGATGCTAACAAACTGGAACAAGTTCAGAGGAGGGCAACAAGGATGATCAGGGGACTGGAAACCTAGCCCTATGAGCAGGGCTTGAAAAATTTTAGAATGTCTCACCAGTCAGTCAAAAATTTCACCAGTCAGCATGACCGGACTATAGCATTGCAATTTATGTTAACAAATTTAAACTAGGCACTTGTTCACTTTTATTTCTACGTAACAATGCGTACAAACCCAAAATAAATTGTTACATACACGGGAATCACTGATTTATACCCTCAGACTTGGGTTGCTTTATTACCTGCATGCCTGTGGGGTCATGAAGCTTGTATTTTGAATGCCTTTCTTTTGAATGTCTCCAGTAAAATAAAACTGAAAGCAAAAGCGCCCAGGCTCTTAAAAAGCCACGGTTCCCTCCACCCCAGGATGTGTCCTCGTTCGGTTGAAATTGGGAGCAGGGAATCTCCATATTTTCCAGCATGGGACTACTCTACATTCTCCTACAGAGCTATATCTCTCTGTGCCGCTCGAACTCTTTTCGCGAGAAGAGGGCAGTTTTCCTTTTTCAATGGGAGGGGGGAGGGGAGGACTGCAGGATTAGAGAGAGAGAGAGAGAGACGGAGGGGAAGGAGGCAGACATGGAGGGAGCTGTGACTCATCAAGCAGCATTTTTCACTCATCACAGATGAGTGGACAAGTGCATTTTTCAAGCCCTGCTTATGAGAAAAGACTAAAAGAACTCGGCATGTTTAGCCTTAAGAAAAGAAGACTGAGGAGAGATATGATACCACTTTTCAAGTACTTTAAAGGCTAACAGTCAGAGGAGGGGCAGGATCTGCTCTTGATCATCCCAGAGTGCAGGACATGCAACAACAGGCTCAAGTTACAGAAAGCCAGATTTTGGTTGAATACCAGGAAAAACCTCTTAACTGTTAGAGCAGGACGGCAATGGAATAAACTACCTCAAGAGGTGGTGAGTGATCCAACAGTGGAGGCATTCAAGATAAATTTAGACAACCACCTGGCAGATATCCTTTGATTTGTATTCCTGCATTGAGCAGGGGTTTGGACTCGATTGCCTTCTAGGGCCCCTTCCAACTTCATTATTCTATGATTCTACACTCATGCATTTATCAAATTGAGAATGGCTTCTATAAAGTGTATTTTCTGACTTGTAACTAACTGAGATTTCTTTGTGTTTATTTTCAGGCAGAGACTTGATAGAACATACAAGGTGTAACTGAGGTTTCTTTGAAGAGCATTTTGATAGTTTGCAACAAGCAGCCAGTCGTTTAAATATGGGAATATTTTTATTTTCCTTGTTCCCAGGTAAGCAACTACTGGCACTTTATAAATTCCCTCAGAGCTGCTGATAAACCGAATGGGAGTGATACATACTGATAAATTTGACTCCCTATGACAGTGATGGCGAACCTATGGCACGCGTGCCACAGCTGGCACGCGGAGCCCTTTCTGCCAGCATGCGAGCCATAAGTCGCCAGATCGCTACTCCACGCCCCCCCCCCCACTCAGTCAAACCTGAGAAGGCAGCTGCAGCCGCGGTGCTGGCGCTTCGGCAGGCGGATCCGGAGCAGCTGGTGCTGGCAGCGGATCCGGAGTGGGGTCTCGAGGCACCTCCATGCCAGGATTCCCCCTTCCGCTGCCACCACTTCCGATTCTGCCACCGCCGCCGCCGCGGCACACCGCCCGCTGTTTGTTTTTCCCCCAGTTTGGGCACACGAGCCCAAAAAGGTTCGCCACCACTGCCATGATGACATGGAAAAAATACTGAAATTCTTATCTGATTGAAATGTGGATATATGCAACTTTTAAGTCAACTGCAGCAAACGTAGCTTCAGCAAGGGTAATACGGAGTGTCAGTATTCAAAACTTTCTTGGCCTTATATATTTGTTTATTTCCCTGAGGTCTAAAATTGGTTCAAGATCACCATCTCTTATCAGTACTATAAAGCAGCCATTCTTAATGGGGGGTCAGTTACATTTGAAGGGGGCCACAGACTGAAATCTGTAAGAAGGGGAGCCCCAAGGGTTTGGGGGGGCTGGTAACCGAATTGATGAAATACACAAGCAGCATGAGTCTGGCTCATTGTGCAGGCTCCCTGCTGTTTTCATGGCTTTCTTAGAACAGTACAAAGGCAACTCGGCCTGCTACCTCCCCAGTGACTGCTGATGCAGTCACCCTGTCTTTTTTTCACTGGAAACCAGTCACCCTGCCTGTTTTTGATTGGAAGCCAGCCATGATTGCAGCCTAACCTGCTGAGGCAGTTCAGCTACCTCCCCAGCGACTGTTTTTATTGGAAGTCAGGCATGAATGCAGTAAATTGGCTGCCAGCAGCTTCTCTCTGTATTGGAGAGAAAGAGAGAGAGAGAACAGTTTAACCCACTGACATTCTGGAGAAGAAAGGAGCGGTGCAGAAAAGCAAGGTATTTTTTTCTTTTTACTTGTTGTGTATACAATGGTTTGTGTATGTGTGTGGAGCGGAGTGAGTCAAAGTCTGTAGTAGGGAAAAGCAGCAGGAGGAGGTGGGACATGGGGGCAGGTTGTACACACACTCTCGCTCTCAGGGGTCTCTCTCTGCCTCTTGCCTCTAAGGCGCAAGAGGTCCTAGTTTCACTGCTTGCTCTAAGAGCAAGTTTGTGACTAGATATACCATACGTATACACTCATGTATAAGTCAACCCAGGTTTTTAGGATCAATTTTAAGACCTAAATTGTTTGATGTATACACAAGTATCTGTTATATGGTATTTGCTCATCATTTTCTTTTTTAATTTTTTTCTATTTTTTAAATTAATTTCAGAAATAATTCTATCCATGAGTTCCTTGGCAAAAAAAATATATCAGCAGTATTCTGTGGAATACTTCTCATATGGTTTCAACGCATCTCTGCAAAAACCATATTTGCCTATGCGTTTGATCTGCATGACTAAATTTTCAAATGAAAGCATAAGGCCAAGCAAATTGGGGAAAAAATTGGATACCTTGCATCCAGAGAAGAAAGATAAACCCTTGGATTTCTTTAAAACCTTCAAGAGAAGGCCAACACTGAGACAAATCCTTACTCAAACATCACAGAAATTAGACAATGGTCTTGTTGCATCATAAAAAATTAGTAAACTTATAGCTAAAACTGGAAATGCTGCCAACATTGGTGAGTCACTTATCCTGCCTTCAGTGTCCATTATAATATCTGATGTCATGAATTTGAGTGCAAAAGCAACAATTCAAGCAATTCCTTTCAGTAACTCCACCGTCGCCAGAAGAATCAATGAGATGGCACATGACATTGAAGAGGGATTGGTCAGTTCAGTCCAATCCAAGAAATTCTCTTTACAATAAAATGAAACTACTTTACAAGATAACAATGCTCTTCTCATGGCTTATGTGAGATTCTGGAGCTGTAATGAACTGATAGAAGAGATGTTGTTTGCCAGGAGGATTAAAATGGACACTAAGTCTATTTTTGAAGAAGTCAAAAGTTACTTAAGTGAGAACAATATTCCAAATTGAAAATATAAATGCTTGTGCAACAGATGGTGCTGCTTCTATGGTAGGTCAATACAGAGGACTCATCGTCCATCTAAAAAACCTTCTGTCTTTACTATTCATTGCATCATTCACAGGGAGCACCTAGTATCTAAGAACTTCGAAGAATGCCTCAATATTTCGCTTTGAGTTGTCTTAATGGCCGTAAACTTGATCAAATTCCACACCCTTCAGGATCATCTTTTCTGGCAGCTATATGAAGAAAATAACAAAGACTTCCAGACACGGGTGCTGCACACCAAGGTTAGGTGGCTTTCCAAGGCCTTCAACATTTTGTTACACTCTGGGACATCATGGTTTCTTTCATGTCTGTAAAGAGCATGAAGGAAAACTTGTTGATGCTACGGCAGACATATTTTATCTGGCAGATATTTTTCAGAAACTTAATTTGTTAAACAAGACCTTACAGGGCAAATACAGTAACGTTGTAGATAGTAAGGAAGCCATTATCTATTTTCTTAAGAAACTTGAAGTCTATTGGCACAATATAGGACATCGGGAATGTTTACAATTTCCAAACCTGAAGACAATCACAGAGGCACTGAAGCACGATGACCTAACATTTATGTGAAGCATCTCAAGCAGATAGACAAGGATATGCAAGAAAGATTTAAAGACCTGTTAAACTTTATCCCGGATTGGATTTTGAATCAATTTGAAGTACTGTACAACCCATCCAAATTGAGGCAGAAATTCAAGAGAGCTTGATTGATCTTCAGAGTGATTTAACTGTGCATCATCAGTTCAGTTTCAAAAAGATTTTTGGATAAACAGTGATCTGCCGAATAAATTTCCAACACTGTGGGAGAAAGCCCCAATTTTTTTATTGTCTTTCCCTCAACATATTGGTTTGAGTGCAGATTCAGCAAGGCAGGTACCTTGAAAAAATCCAGGAACAGAATTGATAATGCAACAAGAGGTGACCTCTGACTGTCATTGTCTAATTTGGAGCCTGATATCATGAAACTTGCAGAAAAGTACCAAGCTCAAGGATCGCAATAGGCCTAACAGATGTTTAATTTCATACACACTTTTTCAGTTTTCTCAAGTATGTTGCGATGTTCATGGTTTTTTTATGTTTAATAATAAATGATTTTATGAGCCATGTGGTCGCCTCTCAAAATGGCTGCCGCCTCTCCAAAATGGCTGCCGCCTCTCTGCTGGTTGCCGACTCTCAGCTGTTCGGCGCTCTGCTCACACAGAGTCCGGCTGTTCCGGGGCTACCAAGGCACTGGGAGGAGCGGGGCTGGGTCTACTGTACCTGGTAAGTGACTTTTTTCTGACTTTTTTTTGGTTTCTGACTTTTTTTCCCATAGGAACGCATTATTTAAATTTCAATGCATTCCTATGGGAAACCACTTTTCGCAAGACGGCGCTACTCGCGGAACGAATTACTTTCGTCTTGCGAGGCACTACTGTATTTATTGAACTGAAGCAGATTTAATAATCACAGAAGTTCTTCAGATAAACATTGTACACAAGCAAATCATTAACAGTTCTCTCAGTACATACTTTTCTCTTGCAATATCATTACCACCTTCTCTACCTATTTTCTTAACCAGTTTTATCTCTCAGTATTTGTTCTCTCTCTCTCTAACCAGTCCTTTATATGGATCTCATCCCAATCTCTATCTGTATCTCTATCTCTCTCTATCTGACTCCTCCTCCTGCCAAACCTTATGTAGCTGCTGACTCCACCTCTTCAATCCTCATAGGCTCATGCAAATTAGCTCATGACTATGTATGGCATGAGTGACGTGGGGCGATCGTCACACCTATCATTGCTTGATAATTTGAAATCTGCATTTGCAAGACAGCTGATGAATGTATCTTTCTGCCTTAAATATCAAGCTTTTCCCCCTCCTTATTTATGGGAACTCTTTGCATTCCTGTCCTATTTTTATTCTGAGTTGTTTCCACAATAGACTTTGGAATTGGAATTCCACATGTGGGTGGAATTGTAGATTGTTTCTTCCACAACTGAGTTATTAAGTCTGTTAATGTCTCCAATAATGTCATTTTTATGGGAATATTTGAACTCTTCTGAACTCTTGTAAAAACAGAATCTTTAGCAGGAGTTGGTTTTGTCACTTGCAACTGTAAAGATTTAGCCATTCTCTCAACAAGATCATCATATGAAGAAATGTCTTCTGAAGGAGAGATCTTGCACATCTGACCCTGGAGAGGAAATAACATGAGTTTCTAAATCATTTCCACCCCCCCACATTTTTTAAATTATCATTTTCACTATTGGTATTTTGTTCTACAGCAGGGGTCAGGGAAGTTTTTTACCTTTTACCCCCCAAAAAATTTATGTAAGCCGACATTACCCCCTTGATTTGAAAGGATGGAAATCATACATTATTTGAATTCAAAATCTTATTGAATCTACACAGGCTGTGTACCGAAATAGCAAGATGCACCAAATTTAATAAAGATGTGCATTATTTTTGCTGGAACACATTGCACACCATCCATGGGGTGGTATAGTGAGTAGTGAGGTGTCCAACGTGCCTAGCAAGTTGCATTAAATTTTTGCTAGCTCGCAGAGGATTTAATCATCATCAATGGCTGCCAGAGTGGTGCTACCAATGACGTGCTTGCTAGAGACAGCCAAGGCAGAATTGGGGGAAGCTTTTCCTACCACTTTAATCATTCTGTGTGTGGTGTGCAAAAAGGAACAAACCAGGCTAAAGGTCATGTCACCCACCCTGGTGCCACAGCCCAACATCAAAGGACCAGTGCGCTATTTTGTTTTTTTATCATCAATGGAAAACTCTGCAGTGGCCAGAGGATTGGAAAAGATCAGTCTACATCCCAATCCCAAAGAAGGGCAGTGCCAAAGAATGCTCCAACTACTGTACAATTGCACTCATTTCACACGCTAGCAAGGTTATGCTCAAAATCCTACAAGGTAGGCTTCAGCAGTATGTGGACCGAGAACTCTCAGAAGTACAAGCTGGATTTCGAAGGGGCAGAGGAACTAGAGACCAAATTGCTAACATGCGCTGGATTATGGAGAAAGCCAGAGAGTTCCAGAAAAACATCTACTTCTACTTCATTGACTACGCAAAAGCCTTTGACTGTGTGGACCACAGCAAACTATGGCAAATTCTTAAAGAAATGGGAGTGCCTGACCACCTCATCTATCTCCTGAGAAATCTATATGTGGGACAGGAAGCAACAGTTAGAACTGGGTACGCAACCAAACTGATTGGTTCAAAATTGGGAAAAGAGTACGACAAGGCTGTATGTTGTCTCCCTGCTTATTTAACTTATATGCAGAATACATCATGCGAAAGGTTGGACTGGATGAATCCCAAGCTGGAACTAAGATTGCCGGAAGAAATATCAACAACCTCAGATATGCAGATGATACCACTCTGATGGCAGAAAGTGAGGAGGAATTAAAGAACCTCTTAATGAGGGTGAAAGAGTAGAGCACCAAAAATGGTCTGAAGCTCAACATAAAAAAAACTAAGATCATGGCCCCTGGTCCCATCACCTCCTGGCAAATAGAAGGGGAAGATATGGAGGCAGTGACAGATTTTACCTTCTTGGGCTCCATGATCACTGCAGATGGTGACAGCAGTCAAGAAATTAAAAGGCACCTGCTTCTTGGGAGGAAAGCGATGACAAACCTAGACAGCATCTTAAAAAGCAGAGACATCACCTTGCCGACAAAGGTCCCCGTAGTCAAAGCTATGGTTTTTCCAGTCATGATGTATGGAAGTGAGAGCTGGACCATAAAGAAGGCCGACCGCCGAAGAATTGATGCTTTTGAATTGTGGTGCTGGAGGAGACTCTTGAGAGTCCCCTGGACTGCAAGGAGAACAAACCTATCCATTTTGCAGGAAATCAACCCTGAGTGCTCACTGGAAGGACAGATAGTAAAGCTGAGGCTCCAATACTTTGGCCATCTCGTGAGAAGAGAAGACTCCCTGGAAAAGACCCTGATGTTGGGAAAGTGTGAAGGCAAGAGGAGAAGGGGACGACAGAGGACAAGATGGTTGGACAGTGTCACCGAAGCTACCAACATGAATTTGACCAAACTCTGGGAGGCAGTGGAAGACAGGAGGGCCTGGCATGCTCTGGTCCATGGGGTCACGAAGAGTCGGACACAACTTAACAACTAAACAACAACAACATTTATAAAGCTTATTAAGTACTATGAAATCCTGGACTTGTTTCCTCCAACATAAACCACCCTCTGAAAAGCAGCTATATATAGGAGTGCAGACTTTTAATACACATTTTATACACTGCAGAAAGTGTATACACACATTTCACTTATTTGAAATGTAGTGTTGGAAAAGAGTTTTACAGATAGCATGACTTGTCAGAGAGATAAGTAAAGCAAATTAAGTGTGGACTCTCACTAAAAGCTAAAATAACCAAACAAAGGGTATTGTACTACAGTGGCGTCATGAGAAGACAAGCTCACTGGAAAGGCAGTAATGCAGGAAAAAGTGCAATACAGTAGGAAAAGAGGAAGAATGCACATGAGATGGATTGACTCTATAAAGAAAGCCACAGTCTTTGTTTGTAAGACCTTTTGTTTGGTGTTGCAGTCAAAGCAGGACCAGGAGCAGAGTGACAGGGATTCAGATTTGGGGAATAAACTATGATACTCTTGCCTGCTTTGGGGATGGGAAATACAGAAATGCAATTGCTACACACTTCAGACATCTAGTCCCAGGTGTGTTGGTTGTCTTTTACTAGGTGTTTGCTGTTAGCAAGACTCTTCTAAATATTCCGGTTCTGCCCAGTACAAATTCAGCATCTAAACAGAATCTTGAAGTACTTGCTCTTCTCAGCAGAAACTGCAGAGCTAAATGCAGCGGAGATTAAATTTTGAAGGTTGCTTTTTTCATGGTTTTATGAAAGAGTGAAGTCTCTTTCTGCTCTCTCTCTCTCTCTCTCTCTCTCACACACACACACACACACACACACCCTAAATTTTCAACAATCAGTTGCTTCAGTTCAGTATGTCCGTTTCCTCTCATTACATTTAAACAAGTTTGCCACCCGGTCCCTCTTTCGCACCTTCCTACCTTAATTTGAGCCTTCTCTCCTTGCAGACACCTCCTTTTTTCATGGCTTTATGAAAGTCAGTCTCTCTCTGACATAAACCAACCCTCCCTCCCTAAATTTTCTACAATCTTACCTTTAAACAAGCTTGATGAATCCACCCTTCCCTCTCTCGCAGCTTCCTTCCCGCCTTATTCAACTCCAGCGGAAGTAGTCATTCACAAGCCGTGGGATTGACTGCCCGGGGCTACAGCCATAAACAATAAAGCCAGCTTATCTCCGATCTCTAAAAGAAGGGAGGATTTACAAGTGCCGCAACCAAGGAAGGAAGGAGAGGTGGCTTCCAGTTTGAGGTTCGGCTGCAGGGGTGGGGTAGAGTGTGGTGGGGTGGGGTAGAGTGTGGTGGGGTGGGGTGGGGTGGGGTGGGGAGCACTCTGCTCATTACCCCCAGGATTTTCATTTTTACCCCATTTGGGGTAAATTACCCCTGTTCCCCGACCACTGTTCTACAGGATTGTCAACAGTGTGATACTCCTGAGTGTGATAATTTTTTTGAAATTGTAGGATATACCTGAGTTGGTACTGTAGTCAATTTTTTTGGTGTTACTCCAATTGCACCAGAAAATAATGTTTATTTATCAGAAGGCTTGCGTATTGGTGCAATGTAATTTTTGAAGTTGAATTCAAATCGTGAGATGGTGATTTTGAATGATCTCTAATATCTTTGACGTGGTCTTGATCAATATATTTTCCTGCTTATAATGATGGTATCATTCTTGATATCGAGGAGTATGTTCTCTATAATATCTGTGAAATCGTAGCAAATGCCAACATTTATCTTTATGCATATAACGTGGACAAAAGAAAAAAGCATAAAACCAAAAATCTACTGATGTAAAATCTCTTTCTCCTAGAGATAAATATCGGTATCTGAGGTGATCTCAATCTATATCTTGAAACATCACGACTGCAGTGGTATCAGTGTAATTTGGAAATTGATCTAGATCTTTGCTCATCCCTTTGGGTGCCGATCCATAATCATTTCCCTGATTTTGTGTCTGAGACTGGGCATCAGCTGCCAAATGGAGGCATAATCTGCTCACTGGTTTTCTCATTCTTTCAAAGCCAGGTGAAAAACTTCCCCGAGTTGAGCCTGCTGAGTCAGGCAACTTCCTGGGTGCTGGCAGCTTTGGAGACAAAAGAACAAAGTTTGAACAGAAGGACTGCATAATTCACCTTCCGAGATTGATCCAACCTGCTGCTGTTTTGAAGCAACATCCACAGACAGTGTCAATGCTAGAGGTGCCTTTGATTTCTGTATTTTCTTAATTTTCTTCTGTTTAATTGGCTCGATACTGGATGAAGCTTTTCTTTTGTTAGTATGTAAATCAGGCTTCAATTTTGAGCTTGCTGGTTTCATATTTACTGCCAAGGCTTTAGAGACTGTATCAGATGAAGCAGCTGTTTCATTCCCCACTAATTCCCCATCTACAGCTGCCATCCTAAGATTTTTTTTTAATATATCTTTTTCAAATATTCCAATATTTGTTGCTGTAAGGGACTTTTCCTGCAAAATGACCTAAGTCTAGACTGATGGTTTGTTAATGTCAACTTCATAAACTTTTTACAAACAAGGCAAGATGCAACTAAATGAGATTCTCCTAGACAAAATAAGCACTTGTCATGTCCGTCAGCCTGTGGTATTTCTGAACCACAGATAACAAAAACTTTCATTAAAGCCAAAGAGGCCGTAAAATATATTAACCATTTTAACCTTTAGGCATTTAGAAGGAGAGGGGATGGGGGAGGGAGATACTAACTAACTGTTGTCTTCTCTCTTTTTTTGTCTACTTATGGAAGAAACAACAAGAATGGTAAGTAAAAGGTAAAAGTAAAAAAGATAAATCTAGTCACTAAAAGCTTTGGAACAAAGAAAGGATCCTAGCAATGTGTCAGATAGAAAGGGAATGAGTGGAGCATACGTATATAGGCTACAAGGCAGAAACATAAGATAAGCTCTGGAACGTTCCTCTGTGCAGGCACAGAGCACCCAATTGTGGGAAAATATTGAAGTCACGATGAAGAACTCCACATTTAATGGACAGATGCCATTCACAATGGCATCTACCATGCAGGATCAAAATCTCCTCAAAGCCAAACAGAACAAGCACAGACTCTGCTACCCATATAAAAAGAATGGCCTTCCCTACAAGCAAGGCTATTTGCCAAAGCTGAAGACGACCAACAATCAGGCCACAGGTTTGAGTACACCCAGAGCACAAGTTTGTTTCTCCCAGGGTATCCTTTAACTCCCTTCACGGATTGCTGCCTTGTCGTGGCGAAGGGGCTTGAGTAATTCAGAGAAGCTATGGGCTATGCCGTGCAGGGACACCTAAGACGGACAGGTCATAGTGGAGAGTTCTGACTAAACGCGATCCACCTGGAACAGGAACTGGCAAGCCACTCCAGTATCTTTGCCAAGAAAACTCCATGGACAGAAACAAAAGGTTAAAAGATATGACGCTGGAATATGAGCCCCTCAGGTCGGAAGGCGTCCAACATGCTACTGAGGAAGAGCGGAGGACAAGGACAAGTAGCTCCAGAGCTAATGAAGTGGTTGGGCCAAAGCCAAAAGGATGCTCAGCTGCTGACGTGGGTGGAAGTGAAAGGAAAGTCCGATGCTGCAAAGAAAAATACTGCATAGGAAACTGCAATGTAAGATCTATGAACCTTGGTAAGCTGGATGTGGTCAAACAGGAGATGGCAAGAATAAACATTGACATCCTGGGCGTCAGTGAACTAAAATGGACGGGAATGGGTGAATTCAATTCAGACGATTATCATATCTACTGGAACCTCTACTGGAACCTCTACTTAAGAACGTCCCTACTTAAGAACGATCCAACTTAAGAACAGCTCCGTTCGCTAAATTTTGCTTCTACTTGAGAACAGAGCTCCAAGATAAGAACGGAAAAAAAAACTTTCCTGCCCTTTTTTTAACCTTAGGTCATCTTAGGTTTAAAAAAAATTTCTCCCCCTAGTGGTAGAGTACGGATTAACCGGCTTTGCATTAGTTCCTATGGGAACTAATGCTTCAACGTACGAACGAGCCTCTACATAAGAACAAAAAACAGCCGGAACGGATTAATCTGTTTTCAATGCATTCCTATGGGAAATTTTGCTTCAACTTAAGAACGTTTCAACTTAAGAACACCATTCCAATACGGATTAAGTTCGTAAGTAGAGGTTCCACTTATTGTGGGCAAGAATCCTGTAGAAGAAATGGAGTAGCCCTCATAGTCAACAAAAGAGTGGGAAAAGCTGTACTGGGATATAATCTCAAAAATGATAGAATGATTTCAATACGAATCCAAGGGAGACCTTTCAACATCACAGTCATCCAGGTTTATGCACCAACCACCCATGCAGAAGAGGCTGAAATTGACCAATTCTACAAAAACTTACAACACCTTCTAGAACTGACACCAAAGAAAAATGTTCTTCTCATTATAGGGGATTGGAATGCTAAAGTAGGGAGTCAAGAGATAAAAGGAACAACAAGTAAGTTTGGCCTTGGAGTTCAAAATGGAGCAGGGCAAAGGCTAATAGAGTTTTGTCAAGAGAACAAGCTGATCATCACAAACACTCTTTTCTAACAACACAAGAGGCGACTCTACACATGGACATCACCAGATGGGCAATACCGAAATCAGATTGATTATATTTTCTGCAGCCAAAGATGGAGAAGCTCTATACAGTCAGCAAAAACAAGACCTGGAGCTGATTGTGGCTCTGATCATCAGCTTCTTATAGCAAAACTCAAGCTTAAATTTAAGTAGGAAAAACCACTGGGCTAGTCAGGTATAATCTAAACCAAATCCCTTATGAATACACAGTGGAAGTGAAGAACAGATTTAAGGAACGAGATTTGGTGGACAGAGTGCCTGAAGAACTATGGATGGAGGCTCGTAACATTGTACAGGAGGCAGCAACAAAAACCATCCCAAAGAAAAGGAAATGCAAGAAAGCAAAGTGGCTGTCCAACTAGGCCTTACAAATAGCAGAGAAGAGAAGGGAAACAAAATGCAAGGGAGATAGGGAAAGTTACAGAAAATGGAATGCTGACTTCCAAAGAATAGCAAGGAGAGACAAGAGGGCCTTCTTAAATGAACAGTGCAAAGAAATAGAGGAAAAGAATAGGAAGGGAAAAACCAGAGATCTGTTCAAGAAAATTGGAGATATTAAAGGAACATTTTGTGCAAAGATGGACATGATAAAGGACAAAAATGGTAGGGACCTTACAGAAGCAGAAGACATCAAGAAGAGGTGGCAAGAATACACAGAGGAATTATACCAGAAAGATCTGGATGTCCCGGACAACCCAGATAGTGTGGTTGCTGACCTTGAGCCAGACATCCTGGAGAGCGAAGTCAAGTGGGCTTTAGAAAGCATGGCTAACAAGGCCAGTGGAGGTGATGGCATTCCAGTTGAACTATTTAAAATCTTAAAAGATGACACTGTTAAGGTGCTACACTCAATATGCCAGCAAGTTTGGAAAACTCAGCAGTGGCCAGAGGATTGGAAAAGATCAGTCTACATCCCAATCCCAAAGAAGGGCAGTGCCAAAGAATGCTCCAACTACCGTACAATTGCACTCATTTCACACGCTAGCAAGGTTATGCTCAAAATCCTAAAAGGCAGGCTTCAGCAGTATGTGGATCGAGAACTCCCAGAAGTACAAGCTAGATTTCGAAGGGGCAGAGGTGCTAGAGACCAAATTGCTAACATGCGCTGGATTATGGAGAAAGCCAGAGTTCCAGAAAAACATCTACTTCTGCTTCATTGACTACGCAAAAGCCTTTGACTGTGTCGACCACAACAAACTATGGCAAGTTCTTAAAGAAATGGGAGTGCCTGACCACCTTATCTACCTCCTGAGAAATCTATATGTGGGATGGGAAGCAACAGTTAGAACTGGATATGGAACAACTAATTGGTTGACCGCCAAAGAATTGATGCTTTTGAATTGTGGTGCTGGAGGAGACTCTTGAGAGTCCCCTGGACTGCAAGGAGAACAAACCTATCCATTCTGAAGGAAATCAACCCTGAGTGCTCACTGGAAGGACAGATCCTGAAGCTGAGGCTCCAACACTTTGGCCATCTCATGAGAAGAGAAGACTCCCTGGAAAAGACCCTGAAAGTGTGAGGGCAAGAGGAGAAGGGGACGACAGAGGACGAGATGGATGGACAGCGTCATCGCAGCTGCGAACATGAATTTGACCCAACTCTGGGATGCAGTGGAAGACAGGAGGGCCTGGCGTGCTCTGGTCCATGGGGTCACAAAGAGTCGGACACGACTTAACGACTAAACAACAACAATCCTTTAGCTTGCAAATACACCTGTCCCACAGGTACTTGATTTTCAGTAAAGGACAATGCCTTATTGATGTTGATTCTCACTCAGCTTAGCCAGCCACGTACTGTTTGTCCTGCACAATGATCTGTACTTGTAAAAAAGCTGTGTCTGTGTCACCATGTCTCTTCCCTTTAGAAAAGACTATAAAAAGTCCTGGACTCTAGAGCTCACTGTTCGTGCATTTGCCAAAGTCCTAGCATTCAAGCTATCTTTTTGCTAAAAACACTGAAATCATTTGCTAAACTGAGAGTACATGCCTAGTTTTACCCTGAATTCACTTTACATTTCAGAGCCTAGGGCCTTTTCTAGATTACTCTGTGTTAGCCCTGGCAACCCTGGCATATTCGGTGTGGCATCCTTCCTCCATTCCTTATTCCACAGATTTGAGATGAGGAGATTCAAACACAATAGGTTTTACTGAAACTGAGAATGAGATAATCCACAACCCATAAGGTCTCCACCACCACCTCAATGAGTCTCCATTTGGGTCCCACAATCCTGGAAATTGTGTGTCTCCTCTTTCTCAGGATCCATCCCACTGCTCTCCAGGCCTCTTGGTGGACACTTGCACCAATGGCGTAGGTGTTCTGGGTCCTGGGCTGGAGCAAGATGGCGTCCAAGATGTAGAACTCTGTATTGTAGAAGTTTCTCCTTTCCCCAGATACAACCAAAGTTTTTATGCTTCTCTTTAGGAAGGCTCTAATCAGAGCCAAGAAAAGGTATCTTTGAAAATTCTCACCTATTTTCTGAAGGTCCTTTTCCAACTACAGATTTCTACTCTTTTCTATTTATGCTGGCCAGAGATGGGCAAAGCCCTCAAGATGCTGTTTGACTGCCTCTTCCATCAATCCTATATGACACAGCTGGTGCTACAGAACATAGGTAACTAAAGTCCCACAATATCTGGAGAGATATTGCTTACATTGCTTACTCCTGATTTAAATGGGAAGAAGTACTACCTTTACACCAGTCATTTCAAGAACCTTTTCTCTAGTGACCAGTAGAAAGGACTGCAATCAAACTCCATTTGGACATGGTTTATGTTTTCTCCTTCCTTCTGCCATACCTCATATTTGCCTTCCTTGGACACATTAATGGAATTTGCCAAGACAACAATGTACAGTGGAGTCTTTGTGACAGCCATCTGGACTCTTAAAGCTTCTTCTCAGAGATAAGAGCATGAGCAAGATCTGCTATACCAAAGTAAGTGTTCAGAAAAATCAGCCTTCCGATTGTCCTGCTTTCCCTTAAACCATGAGGATTAGCCACTGTGCATTTTCTATCATTGATAAATACCTCATAATCCTTGTTCTCTTTCTTAGAAGCTCGGAACCCCTCATCAATGCAATTTTCACTCTTCTCTAATATTTAAGAACTACAACTTCCCTTAGGCCCAACTACAGGAACTGAGATTTAGCCCACTTTATCCTGTGCTAGCCTGATAATCACTGGCTGCAACGGAAAACTCCCATATCATCTGCTCTCACAACTATGCTCCTGGAATTAACCTTCCCATTTCTACCGTGTTTCCCCGAAAAGAAGACAGGGTCTTATATTAATTTTTGCTCCAAAAATGCATTGTTGTTGTTGTTTAGTCGTTAAGTCATGTCCGACTCTTCGTGACCCCATGGACCAGAGCACGCCAGGCCCTCCTGTCTTCCACTGCCTCCCGGAGTTGGGTCAAATTCATGTTCGCAGCTTCGATGACACTGTCCAACCATCTCGTCCTTTATCGTCCCCTTCTCCTCTTGCCTTCACACTTTCCCAACATCAGGGGCTTTTCCAGGGAGTCTTCTCTTCTCATGAGATGGCCAAAGTATTGGAGCCTCAGCTTCAGGATCTGTCCTTCCAGTGAGCACTCAGGGTTGATTTCCTTTAGAATGGATAGGTTTGTTCTCCTTGCAGTCCAGGGGACTTTCAAGAGTCTCCTCCAGCACCACAATTCAAAAGCATCAATTCTTCGGCAGTCAGCCCTCTTTATGGTCCAGCTCTCACTTCCATACATCGCTACTGGAAAAACCATAGCTTTGACTATGCGGACCTTTGTCGGCAAGGTATGCATTAGGGCTTATTTACAGGGGATGTTTTATTTTACAGTCATGTCATCTTCTGGTTGCTGCATAATGCTGCACAATGGTGGAGGGCGGGGTTTCACTTAACTAGGGCTTATATTACGAGCATCCTGAAAACTCATACTAGGGCTTATTTTCAGGTTAGGTCTTATTTTCGGGAAAACAGGGTATCAAAACCTGGATCACATAATTCTGTTTTATTTATTTAGCTGTTTTGTTTGCTTAAAATGCCTTTGTCATTTGTTGCTTAATTGATTCCCTATTAAAAGTTTTACATTACTATCCGTGCATTTCTATGCTATTAGAATCACAGAATCATAAGATCATAGAATTGTGGAGCCAGAAGCAACCCCATAGGTCATGGAGTACAACCTTCTGACAAAGCAGAAAATCCAAAGCTAAAGCATCTCTGACACGTGGTCATCTCACCTCTGCTTAAAAACCTCCCATGAAGGATAGTTCTCCACCACCATCTGAAGAAGTCAATTTCACTGTGAAACAGCGCTTAAAATCTTCTTAATGACACAAAATTGGGTGGAAAGCTAATGTCTTGGAAAACAGGAAAAATTCAAAAAGATCTTGATAGGCTTGAGCACTGGGCTGAAAACAACAGAATGAAATTTAACCAGGGTAAATGCGAAGTTCTACAACTAAGGGGAAAAAACCAAAATGTACAGTTACAATATGGGGGATATTTGGCTTAGTAATACTTTGAGTGAGACGGACCTTGGAATTGTTGTAGATCACAATCTGAATATGAGCCAACAGTGCAATGTGACTGCAAAAAAGGCCAATGCTATTTTAGAATGAATTAACAGAAATGGTCTCTGAATCCCGTGAAGTACTAGTCCTCCTCTATTCAGCACTGATTAGGCCTTATCTTGAATCATTTGTCCAATTCTGGACACGGCACTTGAAGAATGCCAAATAACTGAAATAAGTTCTGATGAGGGCAACAAGAATAATCAGGGGACTGGAAACCAAGCCCTATCAGGAAAGACTGAAAGAACTGGGAGATATGATAGCAGTCTTCAAATACGTGAAAGACAGTCATACAGAGAGCAGGATCTGTTCTCAATCATCCCAGAGTGCACGACACATAATGGGTTCCAATTACAGGAAGCCAAATTTTTGATGAATATTTTAAAAAACATCCTACCTGTTGCAGAACAACAATGCAACCAATTACTTCAGGAGGTGGAGAGTGCTCCAATGCTGGAGGCATTCAAAAGAAAATTGGACAACCATCTGTAAGACCTACTTAGATTAGGATTCATGCACTGAGAAGTGGAGTTGGACTCAATGGCCTTATATGCCCCTTTCAACTCAATTATTCTATGATAGGTGAAATTTCTTTTCTTGCAATTTGAAGCCATTATTATGGCTCCTACCCTCTGGAGCTACAGAAAACAAGCTTGCTTCATTTTCCACGACAACCTTTCAAATATTGAAAACTTCTTTCTTGCTGGTTGGATAGCTCTGTGAGCTTGCAATGTGGCTGTAGAGCTAGAGGTTATGTTGGGAATTCAGTTCCCCACTGTGAGAAAAGGGCCAAACTGTGTAGCCTTGGACAAGCTGCACAGTGCCAGGGCGCTCCAAGTAAAAGGGAACAATAAACCACTTCTGACAGAAAACCATGGAAAAGATCTCCAAAAGTAAAAAATAAATTAATGACATGTGACCAGGGCAGATGAAAACCAATTATTTTTTAAAAAAATCAAATTGATTTAAATAACAATTTAAATAACAATTTAAATAAAATATTTTTATTTAAATAATCATAAAACCTGATTTTTTAAATTTAAATCATGATTTAAATCAACTTGATTTAAATCAAACCCACCCTGCATGTTTTCATCATCATCATCTTGTACTTCTTATTTCTGAGCATCACTAGTGCATGGGAGTGGGCCAAACTGTCAGGCCTAAAGACTAGGAATCAGCTCCTAAATATCTGCAAATGAGATATGTCTGCAAAATCACTGACTTTTGACTTTGAGGAAGCAAATCAGCACCTGGTGATAATTTTTTAAAATTAGTAACCAAAGATTTTGGAACGACTCTAGTAGCTGAGATTAGTAAGGGAACAGGATGACTTACTTTTGCTTCCATATTCTTTTAATTTCTTGCCTTAATGTCTGGTATTTTGCAATGCTTGCATTTTCTGTATTTTTGAGGTTGCCTGTTGATGAAACTTGACATTCTATAAGGAATGTATTTCTTATTATTTATTCAAAATTATAATACCTGGTTTATTAAAACAAAATGTTCTATCTCTGATAACTTGCTTGTCCCAGTACAGTATTGCAGTTTCATTTTCTAAAACTACAGGTGGCTATAATTCATAATATGAAAAAAGGTAAGTAAATCCAAAAAATTTAGCCAGCTGTTGAAAAATGATATTTGCAATTTGGTTATACCTGCACATATAAACTGTTGATGCTAGTTTGGGGAACCCTGCTATGATAAATTAGTTGTTTGAATTCCTCATAAGATCTACAAATATCACTTAAACCTTTCTTCATCATTATTTTCTGATACTACCCAGCACAAATGACTTGGTCAGATTGCACATATTAATTCCTTTATTTCACCTGAAGACAGCCTAATTTAAGCTATAAATTTGATTGCTGCTTATCAACATTATCATCCAGGCAATTACTAGGCTGCTGTCCGTGTACCAGTTTATCAGGCCATACATCCCAGTTCCAAAGATCTTTCATTCTTATTCTTATATCACTTTTCAGTCTTCTCATCAAGCTAAATATACTGAGCTGCCTCAAGCATTTGTCACAGGACTTCATTCCTAAACCTTTTACCATCTTACTCTTCTCTGAATATGTATCAGCTTGTCAATCCTTCTTAAACGGTTATGTCCAAAACTGGGCACATTATTCCAGGGAAGGTTTGATCAAAGCAGAGTATTCATACTATTACTTTGTTTAGGACAGTATACTTTTATTGATGCAGTCAGGTATTGCATTTGCTCTCTCCCTCCCATTACATCACACTGTTGACTCATGTTTAGCACATGTACAGTATAACTGCAAAGCCAGCTGCCAATTCATATTTCTGCATTGGGCTTTTCCCGCCTTAATTTAAACTTTACATTTTTCCTTATGGAAACTTATTTTGTTTCTTTTGGCCCAGTTCTCCAATCATCTTGAAGGCTGATTTTGTCTTCTGAAGAATAAGCTGCCTCTCCCATTTCGGTAAAACCTGCAAGTTTTATGAGCATCCCCTCCATGTCCTCATCCAAGTCATTTATATAGCTGTTGAACAATACTGGGCCCAGGATAGAACCCTGAGGCATCCCACTTGTCACTTCTCTTCATGGTAACTTGAAATCACTGGTGAACATTATTTGAGTATTGCCCAGCTACAGATCCACTGATCAGCAACATCATCTAGCCAGCTTTTTACCAATATGGCTGGTAAAATATCATGAGGAATCTAATCAAAAGCTTTGCAGAAACCAAGAGACACTAGCTCTACAGCACTCTAATCATCTACCAAACTTTTGATTCTATCAGAAAGACACATACGATTACTCTGTCGTGACTTGCTTTTGAGAAATACAATATTTCTTTTTTTTAAGTGCTCAGAAACTGGCTGCTTCATCATCTGTTCTAGAACTTTTCCTTGTACTAGCTTACCTGTTGATAGCTACCCAGATTTACCCCTTTTAAATGGTGACAAGACTCTAGGAAGGTCACTCCAAGAATCGCCATTAAGTTGGAAGTAACCTGATAACATGTAAACAACAACAAAACACTGAGTTCCATAACAATACAAGGAACAAGATTCCAAGCCATCTCACTCAAGCACTGTAATGGGAGAAATAGGTAGCTTCACAAAAAATAGTAGATTAATTGTGGAAATAATTGTACTTCAGAAACTTTTTATTTCTAGGGGATGAAATGAAGAATGTCAGAATATTTTTCAAAAAAATGTCTTCTGGATAATTTCAGCTCAACAGTTGTCGTTCTTCAAGGTTCAGCACCTTTCCTAGACCTTCCAAATGCTACATTTTGGTAGTGTCACTGTTAATAAATTTTCCTTGTATTATGCATGTGCCATTTATGCAGGCATCTCCATTCTGGGAGTTCTACCTGGTATATCCATGCCTAAGAGCATGGATATGCACCAGGGCCAACTTCCTTTTCTAACCGTCAGGTAGGCCAGAGCTTAGCCTGTCCTACACCTTGAAGCATTCCAACCTGGCTGTTCTCCAGGTGAACACAATTCATGTGTAGGTCCGGCAGATGGAACTCCCAGAATGGAGAATTATGAAATTTGGAGTCCTCTTCCTCCACCCCATAAAAAAACATTTTTTTTAAATGACACATGTCTAGCTGGTACTACAGATGCTTTTGTCTATGCTACAGCAGGTATGAGAAGGTCCAGTGCTATGCCATAATTTGATTTCCATTTTCCTGTGCATTTTATCCTCCCATGAAAGCGGCTTCCATGTTTCTGCCTTATTTTCAGCAGCTTTAGCATTGATTCTGATCATATTTGTGAGTTTACCATAATACTACCAGTTGATATATGAAGAGTTCTTGCTCATGGTTGAGACAAGCTAACTTTCAACTTCAAGCTCCACATGCGAGACCTCACCTCTAGTACAGGACCAAGACAATAACTGAATTGCTATAGTTTACTTAAGTTGCACAACATCCTACCAGTGTTAGTGTAAGGCTATATAACTTGCCATGGCCAGTTGTGGCTAATTGAGGAGTGCCAGTGTGCATCTCAGTTGCATACCCAGGCACATGACCAGGCAGACACAATATCCAGATGCACCACATCAATTAGCCATAATTAACCATCGGAAGTTACACACTAGTAGGATTCTGGCCAATATCCCTCCATGAAATTAAGGGACACCTTCAGCAAGCGCAAAAGGAAAAAGTGACTTCTTAGATATGCGACCAGCCCATCCCTTGCTTCTGCTTTTAAAAATCCATGCAACAAGACAGCATTGTAATTTAGATTTTGCTCAAAAACAGAAATGCATAAACATCAGTCTAGCAATTGCACAAATTCTCTTCTACACATACCCAAAAATGTGTTGGTGCCCTCTACCAATTATTTTATTTTTATGCTTTCTCAAGGCATCTGAATTAAAAACAATGTACTCACTATATACTGCACCTTGTGCCCAGCAACAGTGGAGAGTATCCCACTGCAAATCCCAGATAGATTAGATTCAATTACTCAACGAGCACTGACTTTTCATTCAGTGATTAATTTAAAATATCTACTCTTCATCGGAACTAACAGTAGCATTGTGCCTGTATTTTGTGTCCTCTTGCTCTTAGACTTTCTCTTTAGCAATGCCTTATCTTTGCACTTAGCAAATTCTCCCGCAAACTTCTGAGGATCAGCAAAGACCTCCTTGTTTGGAAAGGATTTGGGATTATGGTAGATCATAAGGGAAACTGTTTTACTCTGCAGTCATAAAGTTCTGTGGATCTGGAATACTTACTGTTTTAATACATCACTCTAATGTGGTTTTACAGACTAGTGGCCAACATTCTTTTGTGCAACTTTACCCCACACACTGAAAGCTTCCTATCCCTCCTCTCAGGCTGAGGTTCGCTAATGCTCCCTTTTGCCCTGGAAAAGCCTTTAGGATCCACACACTGGAGGAGAGAAATCACCTCCAGATCAATGCTGCCAGGACTGGAACTGCTGGTAGCAATTTGGCAGTGATTTTTGGCTCTTTAAGGCTCTCCCTCCCCCACCCAGTGGCTTTCCCAAGGCAAAAGAGAAAAAGGCATCCAAAGTTGAATACCCCTACACTAGGAATAGTTACTCCTAAACTAGCATATTTAAAGGGAAAGTGCTACAAAAATACCAAAAACACTCATTTTAGAAGGTGTGCTACTTCAGTGTAAATGTGTGCACAGATGCTAATCTTATGTTGGCACTATACTTCAGATTGCAGGTAGAATTGAATGTTCCTCCATGGGAGTGAAGGATTCTTTTGCACCCACTTTATGTTCCCTTTTTCCAAACACACATTTCAACTGAGTTTCTGTATCTCTGTAAATATACCTTTTTGCTTCCTATTTCCTACCATCTTATTTGCTTTCTCCTTTATGCATTATTAAAAGTCCTGAATTTCTTATGTTTAGTCTTCCCTTCTACACTTTTACGAATTGAGCTGGTTTTAATTTACAAATATATTTGTTGTTATTGTTTTCAATACTGAAAAACAGAGTTTGAACTACAGAGTAATAGATATCTACTCAAAAGTCAACAACCAGAGACCTCAGACCTATGCTTATTGTATACAACCCAATTCTGTATTTGAAATTAGAAACTTTAATCTCAATGAATTCAGTGGGAATTGAGACAAGTTCATGGAGAACATAGTCCTCCCACACCTTATGTGAGACTTGTGCTGCAGCAGGACACAGCTTCCTAGAACTGCCCAGTCTAGTTGGAAAGGAGTCTCTGGGGAAAAAAGAAAGTAGGTATCAAGGATCTAACTAGCCTTTTTGCAAACATACTAGTTTATCCAGAAAAACATTTGTAAAGAACAGCTGTCCATTACAGTCCTTACCCCGCCTGTGATCCCGCTACAGCATTATTCTTGTCCTCGAGAAGGTAGGGTCATACAGTAATGCTTTGGCGTACTACAATACCTCTTCACTACCTTCTATGCGTTCGTGTTTTTAAGTTGTTCTAAGCAGTTCACATAACCTCGTCTTCTTATAATTTTGACATCTCCCCTAGAAAGGCGTAACTCTATATTGGGAGACGAGTGGAGATAACTAGCCCAACCCCAAATATCCCTGAAGGTGTGGGATTCGCACTACATATTTTCCGGGGCGACATCGAAGACTCTGGCACTCAAATTCATATCAATTTGATGGCAGAGAAGCTGAAATTAACGCGATGAACCTCATGCTCACTTGCTCCGTGGGTGACTGACTGACCTTGCCGGAGGTGCCATCGCCCAACACCACGAACTTTAACTGCCGGTCAGAGCATTCCTCCTCCTCGGAGTCCGACATAGCGCCGCTAACTGACGAAGAGGAAAAACCCCGCGATCATTCAATCAACACCTAAAACGACACCGCCATCTTCCCGCCCTCCCCCGTTGCTTTCGCTAAGATCAATATTAGACTAAACTATCACACACAAAGGGAAAGGGGAGAGGAACCAGGGAGGGCGGCTAAACATCTCTATAAAAATGGGCCACTCCCTGCAGAAGGTAGAGAAGTCGATAGTTTAAAAACAAAAAAAAAAGCTCTGCGGAAAGGCAAAAAACAAAAATCATTGCTCCCTGTCCCCTGCTACAGTGTGTATTCCCCCTTCTCGCTAAACTAATGGTTTAGTCCGAAGGCCTGGAATGAAGAGTCGCAGTGGCCTGGTTTCATAAAGGCGGCACGGTAACGAAGGCCTATGGATGGTGAAAGAAGGAAGGAATGTTCTTCTATTAACAGTATGGGCGGGGCTTAGGAAGGATGTCGAGAAAGTCGCAGGAAAAAGCGGTGTGAGCGTTGCTTTGATTCTAAAGGACTTATGTTTCAGAAAAGAACAAATAAAAGAAACTGCAGTCTGCAAAAACCCGTATCACATAATACTTGTTAGTTTACTGCAGAAGTCCAGGGATTCACAGAACAGAAATAGGTTCAGGTTCCCCACAGAGTAGTCTACTCCTTTTTCTCATCAACTAGCACTTATGGTCTCAATAAGTAACAGTGACAAAGAATAAAAAAGTTTTGTTTACTTAAAGTAAGCAAATAACACCAAACTGACTGGATGCCTCAGCAACAGACCTAAAACAGACTAATTGCTTCCAACAGATTCAGGAAAGGGGAAAAGAGCTAGTGCAGAGAAATGCTGCTTTCTTTGAATTCAGAGGCAGGACCAAACTACCCTGTTTCCCCAAAAATAGGACCTACCCTGAAAAGCCCTAGTATGATTTTTCAGGATGCTCCTAATATAAGCCCTACCCCAAAAATAAGCCCCAGTTAAGTGAAACCCCACCTTCCACCAGGGACTCATTGTGCAGCAACAGGAAGAAGATGACATGACTGTATTTGAATAAATGTAGATTGTTGTACATGAAAAAATAAAACATCCCCTGAAAATAAGCCCTAATGCATTTTTGGAGCAAAAATTAATATAAGACCCTGTCTTATTTTGGGGGGAAACATGGTATTCGTTAGTGCTGGATACATGGACAGTCACCCCACCCCTCAAAGCCACACGTACTAAAGGCAGCATGTGATGTTGCAGTAAGTCCTGTACCCCACAATACTTGTTATTCTGTAAAATACATTGTGGCTGTGTTACTGCTGGCTGCCAGCCTTACTGGGGGAGCTTGGTTTGGACTCCCACTGCCTTGCAGGACTGGGCCCTTGCTACTTCTGGCTGCTTCACCCTCAACCCTGCTTTGGCTCATGTAGGAGATTATTTCCATGTACCAATGGAAGCTGTTGGGAGGTGAAACCAGAAGGGAGGGGTGAGACAGAGAAGAGGAGTTTTGGGAGTGAGTTGGCCAGTTTAGCCAGTTTGAGTAAAAGATGGGAGTCTGAAGTAGAAGTTAGTCTGTGGGAGTTAGAGAGTGTGGTATAGTGAGGAGTTAAGGTAGGCAGTTAAGAGTGTGGAATTTATAGAGAGTTAAGAGAGTTAAGAGTGAAACAAGTTATTACTAAACTAATGAATACTTTAAAGTCTGTGAAGAACCAGTTTAAGCAAATTGTAACCAATAAACCTGTTTAGTTCAACTTTATACTCAGCTTGGACCTCAATCTTTCTAATTAAAGGGTGTTGACAGAGGTCAACTGGTGACTGCATAAAGGAGAGAATGTGTTGGGGGCCTTAGGCTAGTGAAATAATCTGGGGACATGCAAGGGACACGTCACAGTATCTACGCTTAGGATCCCTCAATTGATCTATTACCTCAAATTTAGATTTCTTCATAAAAATTATAGCTACTTCTCTTAATTTATTTGTTCCATTTACAGTATATTGATCTCCTAAAAATGGATGTTTGATAATATCCTTGTTTTTTCTGATGTGTTTCCTGTAGTAATGCCACATCTGCTCCCAGACTGTGAATAGTTTTTCATAATTCTATAGCGTTTAGCTGGTGAGTCTAGATTATTCATATTGTATGAAATTATATTAAAGTTATCCAACATTGGATAACTTTTTCTTGATTAGTTTTGCTTCCTATTCTCTTGTGCATATACAAGACATTATAGATTGTAGACTTTGTGCCACCTGAAAAGCAGCGCCAGCAATTTGTTCTACTTTACTGATGCTTGATTTAACCTCTAAGAGGGTTTGTTTTAGGGGCATGATTAGATACTTCATTATCATTTTGTAAATCTTTTCTTAATTGTTTTATAAGCAGCTTCATCTCATAATTAGCTTCATTAGTTTCTTTCTGCCCCTTTCCCCTTTTCTTTCCAGATGCCTCCTTTTCATTCTCCAACTCCTCCGATGACCCAGTTGAATTTCTTTGATCCTCCTAGTCTGCGTTGACTTCCAGCGTATTTAGTTTTAGTATCTTCTTTGGTTTCCCCATAAATATGCAGGTCAAAGTATTTTCCTTTTCTATTTACAAATTTTCAGGCTTATTTACTCTATTATTTTCGGGTTTAGAGTGGAGCTAATCTTCTATGCCACCATCTTCATTGACAGCAAACCACACCCCTCAAACTAACTAGATTAAGATGAAGAAGGAGTGAAAATTGATTAAAGAAAGGTCAGTTATTTAAGATATGCAAATAACACTATCTTACTGTCAAAAAGTAGCAAAGACTTGAAATGACTTCTGATAAAATGCAAAGAGGGAACAGCAACACTTCATTGCTGCCACAAAAAACTTTGCCACTGCTTTAGTTATATCAGATTTCTTATCCGAGAGTAAGAGCACAACATAAAATTCTCTGGACCTCCCTTGAAATTGTTGCAATATAGGCTGGAGGACATCCCTCCGAATATCTTGATAGAAGGAGTGCTTTAAGAGGACATGATAAACACTTTCAATTTCCGCCTCATTGCAAAGGCATGCATGATTAGTGACTGGCAAACCCTGATATTTACCTTTTAGTAGTCTAGATGGAAGTACATTTAACCAAGATGACATAAAAACTTTCCTAAATTTGGGGATTGTATAGATAATCTGGCATTCTAAATGTACTCTTCCTAAATGCACTAAGTTTGTCCAGCACCACTAAATGTTCTTGGAACTCGACATCCCAGAGACTCTTTTTGATGGCTGCCTTGGCATTAGCATGGCCCATCGCTAAGAGGACACCTGGGAGAAGCCCAGTCTCAGTAATTCAGCAGATAGATTCCTCTTCCAAGTTGACTGGAAGATGTCTGCTAATATCAAGGGTGCCAAACCTGTTGAAGCAAAAATAAGTTTCAACCAGTAATTATACATGTGGGCCAGAGCACATGCTTTGATGGAAACTAACCCTGTATCCAATCGCAGTGTAACATTCAAGATACATAGAGATGCCACAAAGATCCCTCTCAGATACTTTGTCTGTACTATTTCCAAGGGCTTCAAATTAGAATATGTGAACAGTTGAGCCCCATAAAGCATTTGGGCTATAATTTTAGCTTTGATGGTACATACTGTCCACCCTTAGTGTAGAAGAACCTCAGTACTACATTTCTGTGCACTTGATGTTACATGGTTCAAATGGGAGGACCACGACCCTGAGAAATGAAATATCATACCTAAATTGTAACAGGATACTTGCTCTATGTTGTGCCCATTTAATGTCCATCTATATTTGTTTCATCTTCTGCTAATAACCATAACCTTTATCTTCTCATAATTAATCAATAGTTGTTCTTTGGAGCTATACGAGGCTAGGGCTTTCAAAATTCTCCATAAACTCAGACACAAAGTTGACATCAAGACTGCATCATCCTTTTGATTCCTGACTCTGGGCAGAGTACAGCTGACAAATAAAGCTAAAGGCAGACCCAGGGAGCTCGCGACCAGAGCTCACAAACAGGAGAGCAATCAGGGAGTTTGCCACGGGAGAGACAAGAAGGAGACCAAGGAGACAAAAACAGAGAGGTAAGTGGATTTTTCTCTAGAGTAACACCAAGAAAGGGCCTGAAGTAACCCCTAGGAATTGCCCAGACAGAAGCGCCACGTACTCTACTTAAAGAGCCGTTCGCTCAGTAGAACAGGAAGGGGTGTGTCCTTAACAGGAAGAGCCGTGTGATTGGTCTAACAGAAAGGGGAGTGTCCTGATTACTGCTGAAGTCTATAAGTAGCAGCTGTGAATTCTGGGAGGGCCTTTTGATTCCTGACTCCAGGCAGAGCACAGCTGACAAATAAAGCTAAAGGCAGACCCAGGGAGCTCATGACCAGAGCCCGTGAACAGGAGAGCAAACAGGGAGTTTGCTGCGGGAGTTCACCGGGGGGATGCCAAGGGGGAAGCCCCTAACCATTTTTTTTGGTGCCTTGGGTATACGTATAACTACACTTAAACTAACAAAACAAGAGGGACAGGTATCCTAAACAAACAGTTGAAAGTAAAAAAGCTAGAAGGGATTATGGAGTGTGGAGGCAACACAGTTGTGGTTACCTGCAAAATTTGTGCTATGTTTGTCTTTCTTCCTGAGTGCAAAATGCTTTATACATGTAACAAGTGTAAACTGGTGGCACTGTTAGAAGAGAAAGTCAGAGACCTGGAGCAGCGAGTAGCCACACTCAAGGCTATAAGAGAAGATGAAGCCTACATTGATAGAACTCTTGAGCAGCAACAGCTGGCAGAGGGGGCACTGCTGATGGAAGAAAAACAAAACACTGCAGTGGAGGAAAATGCTGTAGAGGCTACAAACATAGTGGAGGAACCACCATGGAAAAGAATCACAGTTAGGAGCAAAAGAAGGAGAAGACACTCTTTCCCAGTGGAACTACAAAACCGCTTTCAGTTACTTGAAGAAGAGTCTGTTGGACAGGAGTCAGAGGAGACCCCACAGGAGGACATGAGTAGGGCTGAAGCGCAGCGAAATACAGTCACTGAACCCACACCCTACAAAAAGAAGAAGAGGAGAGTAGTTGTAATAGGGGACTCCCTGCTACGTGGAATTGAGACCGAAATTTGCCGGGAGTATCCATGGGCTCGCCAGGTATGCTGTCTCCCTTGCGGAAAGATAAGGGATGTGATGGAAGGATTGCCATCACTCATAAAATCTACAGATACATATCCCTTTCTTCTTGTCCACGTGGGAACAAATGACACAGCCAAGAGGAGCTACCGAGAAATCACGTCTGACTTTGAAGCTCTGGGAAGGAAACTCAAGGACTTTGGGGCCCAGGTCACTTTTTCATCCATCCTACCGGTGCTCGGAAGAGGAATCGAAAGAGAAAGGAAGATCCTCTGGGTGAATGACTGGCTAAGATGGTGGTGTCGACAAGAAGGATTTGGTTTTTGGGACCATGGGCTAAGCTTCCTGGAAGAAGGACTGCTAGCAAGAGACGGCTTGCATCTAACAAGGACTGGGCTGCCAAAAAAAAATCTTTGTCTAATGTTCCACTGCTTACGTGCTCAGGGCTCCTCTGATCTAGCCGCACTGTATTTTGAGGCAAAAAAGAACTGCCAATCTCTCCTGGATGGGAAAAGACACACTTGTGCCCTAAGACAGATTGATTCATGCTTCCCGTACCAGGAATACAAAGGAATTCTGGACATTGATATCTTTTACAACCCCTTCCTCAATTAATGCCATACAATCCCCTATTTCTCCTGTCGAGTGGACCAATTATTCAAATCTACTTACAGATCCTACTTCACTGGCAACTCAATTCGCTGGGCAAATTTCTCCTGATGCCCCTCCTTGGCCCCCAGTCTCTGAACAGGAGATCTTAGAACTTATTGCCTCCCTAAAATCAGGGAAGGCTCCGGGACCAGATGGGATCCTGGCTGATTTAATTAAAAACAATCCGCACTGGTAGGCGAAACCTCTGGCCCGTCTTTTCACTCTAATTGACCATTTTGATATTTTTTTCTGATTCCTGATTAACATATTTCATTATTCCAGTGTTTTAAAAGGGCAATCCAAGTATACCAGCTAATTACCGCCCTATTAGCTTACTTTCAATACTTGGTAAAACATATGCTAAGCATCTAGCGAAACATCTCTTGGAGTGGATGACTGATCTTAGCCTGCCTAGTAAGGAACAGGTGGGCTTCCGAGTGGGATCCTCAATGCTTGATCACTCACTCACTCTCGCGTTTCTAGCTGAGAAATATTATCTTCATTTCCATGGCAAGCTTTTTGTTGCCTTTATTGATCTTCGAGGAGCATTTGACTCCATCAATTGATCTGCTCTGGAATAAACTGGCCATCTGCTGTTCTTCATATGTAAACTTCACTCTGACAATAGTTGCCAAGTACAGGTCAATAATAAAGGTCTTCTGACCAAAGATATCTCAATCTCTAAAGGAGTTAAACAAGGCTGTGTCCTTGCTCCTGATCTTTTTAATTTATTCATGTCAGATCTACCAGACCATATTGCCATAATTGAACATCATGCTCCTAGGATGAACTCATCTTCTGTTCCATTGCTATTGTATGCCGATGATACTTTTCTCTTATCTACCACTAAGTCAGGCCTTATACAATTACTCTCAGCTTTTGCTGATTTCTGCTCCAAGAAAGATCTAACCATCAACACTGACAAATCAAAGATCTTGATATTCTCCAAATCTTGGAAACCTACCAGCTGGAAAATAAATGGGAAGCCAATACAACAAGTGAAATATTTTCGATATTTAGGCTAATTGTTTCATTACAAATTAAACTGGTCTTACCATCGTAAGGTGGTGGTTTCTTTGGCTATGAATCAACTTTCTGCATTAGTCCGCTTCCATTTCCATAATGGACATCAATATGTCCCTGCTGCTCTCCAAGTTTTCCAGGCGAAAATCACTAACCAGCTCCTCTTTGGGGTCCCTGTTTGGATTACGGCGACCAACTACGAGATAGACCACGTAGCTGCCCTCTTTCTGCGCAAGATTTTAGGCATCCCGAATACGATTAGACTTGCAACATTATTAAGTGAACTTCAGCTTCATTTTCCAACTACCCTTGCCTGGTTATCCAGTATTACATTTTGGCTTCATTTACACTTTCAGAAATCTTCCCAATCCCTTTTGACTTATTTATTAAGTGATCCCTTTATCTCCACATGGTACCCTTTTATTAACTCTAAAATCACTTCCATAGGTATTAACCTGAACTCCCTGACAAATTGTGGAGAAACTCAACTTTACCATATTATCCACCAAAGAATTTGGGACATTGAACTTCAGATTCTGGCAGCTGATTTGAATTTAATTTGCTCTTCTCATTTTTATGGTTTGCCCCCTTTGTCTGTAACTGGTGCCAATTATTTCACCAATCTCATTAACCCACTGTGGTGTTGGGCATTTATGCTGGCCAGATTTAATATATTTCCCTCAGCTGTTCTTTCCGGCAGATATCATAACATCCCCTTTAAGAACCGCTGGTGTAAGCACTGCTTAGCAGAACCAGACTCAATTTTACATATTCTTCTTCACTGCCCTAAATTTAGCGACCTCCGTCAATTACTACTTAGCTCTGTTATTTCAAATTTCTCTGGCTCCCTTGAGAGCTTAATCCGAATGATGTTAATAGATAAACAACCTGATTTGACTGAGCATGTAGCTAAATATCTTGCTATTCTAATAAAGTAGGCTGACTGTTTCAAGGAGCCTTGACGTAACTTGACCATATTTATCTTATTGCACTGGAAAATATAATCTTGATTGTACGGTTACTGGTTTTAATACCAATAAAGGTTTTGATTGATTGATTGACTGGGAAGAATATGTTTGCCCACAGTATGAAGAACTTCATCAGGAGGGCTTTAAACTGAATTGGAAGAGGGAGGGAGACGCAAGCACAGAGTTAAGGGGAGATGAATCCTTACACACAATAAGAGGAATGGACCAAACTGATCAAAAGGGCAACAATAATAACATGAACAATAATACACAATAATAATCATAATAATAATCATAAAAATGTACAAAGACAAACAGGTCACAGATCATACACCCTCCGGTGTCTGTATACAAATGCCAGGAGTATGGGAAGCAAACAAGAAGAACTGGAGATTTTAATTCAGGAGGGTAACTATGACTTGATAGGAATAACTGAAACTTGAGGGATGACTCCCATGACTGGAAGGCAGCAATTAAAGAATATAATTTGTTCAAAAAACAGAGAATAAAAAGGGAGATGGAGTGGCAGTATATGTCAAAAATACACATTTCTGCACAGAAATATAGGAGGAGGAGAGTGGCTGTCCCTTTGAGAGCATCTGGATCAATCTAGTTGGGGCAAAAATAAAAGGAACTTAGTAGCTGGAGTCTACTACCGACCGCCCAATCAAAGAGAGGAAGCGGACAAAACTTTTGAAAAACAAATTGCAGGGTTTTCAAAGAGACATGACGTAGTAGTGATGGGAGATTTCAATTATCCAGATATATGTTGGGGAGGCAAATTCTGCCATGTATGGTCCTTCCAAGAAATTCCTGGCTTGTGTGGCTGATAATTTTCTCCTACAAAAAGTGGAGAAAGAGACTAGAGGATTTGCTATTCTTGACTTGATTCTGACCAACAGAGATGACTTGGTGGGGGAAGTGGCAGTAAGGGAAACTCTAGGTGAGAGTGACTATGTCCTTCTAGAATTCTTGATTTCAAAGAAAACGAAAGCAGAGTGTAGTCACACACGTCTGCTGGAATTTTAAAAAGCCAATTTTAAGAATCTCAGAACAAAGATAAGTAAGGTCCTATGGCAGGAGATCCTAACAAGAAAAGGAGTCCAAGAAGGGTGGGAGCTTCTAAAAAAAGAAATTCTAAAGGCACAACTACAAACAATTCCAACAAGAAAAAAAGGGGGAAGGCGGCAAAAAAGGCCAGTGTGGCTTCACAAAAAGCTCAGGGAGGACCTAAAAAACAAAAAATACATGTACAGGAAATGGAAAGAATGCCAGGCCACAAAGGAAGAATACAGACAAGCAGCAAGGAAATGCAGGGATGGCATTAGTAGGGCTAAAGCTGAGAATGAGCTGAGGTTAGCTAGAGATACTAAAAGCAATAAAAAAGCATTCTTCAGGTATGTGAGTAGCAAAAGACCAACAAAAGACATAGTGACACAGCTCCGCAGTGGAGATGGAAAAATGATAACAGAGGACAAAGAAAAGGCAGAGGTGCTCAATTCCTATTTTAGTTCCGTCTTTTCCCATAAGACAGACTATGAACTTCCAAACAAACTGGAAGTGCAAGTGGGGGGGGGGGGGGGACAGGATTGCAGCTGGAGATATATAAACAAATAGTAAAGGAATACCTTACCACCTTGAATGAATTCAAATCTCCAGGGCCGGATGAACTGCATCTGAGAGTACTGAAGGAAGTGGCTGAAGAACTCTCAGAATTGCTATCCATTATTTTCTTGATATCATGGGAAACGGGTGAGTTGCCAGAGGATTGGAGGAGGGCCAATGTTGTCCCTATCTTCAAAAAGGACAAAAAAGAGGAACCTGGGAACTACAGGCCAGTCAGCCTGACATCAATGCCAGGCCAAATTCTGGAACACATTGTAAAGTGGTCATTGTGCAAGCACCTAGAAAACAATGCAGTAATAACTAGAAGCCAACACGGATTTGTCAAGAAGAAATTCTGTTAAAATAATTTGATTTATTTATTTATTTATTTATTGAGCTTATATGCCGCCCTTTTAGACATAGTCTACTCAGGGCGGCTCACAAAACGCAGAATAAAAACAATATCAGATAACAATTTACAGCATTTACACAGAACAAAGTAGATAAAGGTAAAGAAAAAGAGAAAGTTACGTAGTGCCCGGAGGGAAGGCCTGTCTATATAACCAGGTCTTGAGTTGGTTTTTGAAAATGCCCAGCAAGGGAGCCAGACGAATCTCGGGGGGGAGCTTGTTCCAGAGACTGGGAGCCACTGCCGAGAAGGCCCGGTGTCTTGTTTTTTCTTTCCGGGCCTCCCTCGGTGTTAGGCTCCTCAGTCGCCCCTCCTGGCTAGATCGGGTGATACGAGTAGATCTAGGTGGGAGGAGGCGTTCCGCCAAGTATTGAGGTCCTAAACCATTTAGGGCTTTGTATGTGATCATTAGAACTTTGAAATCAATGCGGAATCGAATGGGCAGCCAATGCAATGCGGCCAGAGTGGGAGTAATATGTTGGTGTTTCCTCACCCCACTAAGAAGTCTGGCCGCTGCATTCTGCACCATTTGGAGTTTCCGCATTAATCTCAAAGGTAGCCCCACGTAGAGCACATTACAGTGGTCTAATCTTGAGATTACGAGCGCATGGACCAAGGTGGTGAGCGCACCCACGTCAAGAAAGGGATGCAGCCGGGCAATCCGCCAAAGATGGAAATAGGCGGTGCGAACCACTGACGCCACCTGAGTTTCCATGGTGAGCGCTGGGTCCAGATGTATCCCTAAGCTGCGAACCTTGATCTCGTTTTTTGATCAGGTGACCTCCCTGATAGACAGAGGGAATGCTGTAGATGTAGTATATCTTGACTTCAGCAAAGCTTTTGACAAAGTGCCCCATGATATCCTGATTAGAATCATAGAATCACAGAGTTGGAAGAGACCATCGAGTCCAACCCCCTGCCATGCAGGAACTCCATCAAAGCACTCCCGACAGATGGCCATCCAGCCTCTGCTTAAAAACCTCCAAAGAAGGAGACTCCACCACACTCCGAGGCAGCATATTCCACTGCCAACCAGCTCTGACTGTCAGGAAGTTCTTCCTAAGATTCAAGTGGAATATCTTTTCCTGTAGTTTGGAACCATTGCTCCTTGTCCTAGTGTCTGGAGCCATGGAAAACAAACCTGCCCCTTCCTCGACATGACATCCCTTCAAATATTTAAACATGGCTATCATGTCCCCTCTTAACCTTCTTTTTGTAAGGCTAAACATTCCCAGCTCCCTAAACCGCTCCTCATAGGACATGCCTTCCAGACCTTTGACCATTTTGGTCGCCCTCCTCTTGACACGTTCCAGGTTGTCAACATCCTTCTTGAATTGAGGTGCCCAGAACTGGACGCAATACTCCAGGTGAGGTCTGACCAAAGCAGAATAGAGTGGTACTATCACTTCCCTTGATCTAGACACTATACTCCTATTGATGCAACCAAGAATTGCATTGGCTTTCTTGGCAGCCGCATCACACTGCTGACTCATGTTCAGTTTGTAGCCTACCAAGACTCCTAGATCCCTTTCACAGGTACTGTTGTCTTCCATCCTATATCTGTGCAGTTCATTTTTTCTGCCTAGGTGTAGGACCTTACATTTCTCCCTGTTGAAATTCATTTTGTTAGTTTTGGCCCAGGACTCTAATCTGTCAAGGTCATTTTGAATTTTAATCCTGTCCTCTGGGGAATTAGCAACCCCTCCCAATTTGGTATCATCTGCAAATTTAATCAGCATACTCTCTATTCCTTCATCCAAGTCATTGACAAAGATGTTGAATAGCACAGGGCCCAGAACAGAACCTGAGGCACCCCACTAGTTGCCTCTCTCCAGGATGAAGAGAAGTCATTGGTGAGCACCCTTTGGGTTTGGTCAGTCAACCAATTACAAATCCACCGAACAGTAGCACTGTCTAGCCCACATTTTACTAGCTTCATTGCAAAAATATCATGGGGAACTTTGTCAAAGGCCTTCCTGAAATCAAGATATGCTACATCCACAGCGTTCCCTTCATCTAGCAAGCCTGTAACTCTATCAAAAAAAGAGATCAGATTAGTCTGGCATGACGTGTTTTTGAGAAACCCATGTTGACTTTTAGTGATGATGACAGCATTGCTTTCTAAGTAATAACAAACTGTCTGTTTAATGAACTGCTCTAGAATTTTTCCGGGAATTGATGTCAGGCTGACTTGGCGATAATTATTTGGGTCTTCTTTTTTCCCCTTTTTGAAGATAGGGACATTTGCCCTCCTCCAGTCTGTGGGGACTTCTCCTGTTCTCCAAGAATTCTCAAATAATATTGCCAATGGTTCTGAAATTACTTCTGCCAGTTCTTTTAATATCCTTGGATGTAATTCATCTGGCCCTGGAGACTTGAATTCTTTTAGAGTAGCCAGGTATTCCTGTACTACTTCTCTACCTATTCTGTGCTGCATTTTCCCCACTACATCACCTGCTCTTCGCCCCTCAGGATCAGCACTATTTTCCTTTTTTGAGAAAACTGAGGTAAAGAAGGTGTTGAGAAGTTCAGCCTTTTCCCTGTACTCTGTTAGTAGTTGGCCATCTTCTCCACACAGCAAGCTAACTGGGTGTGGGCTGGATAAATCAAGTGTCAGGTGGATACACAATTGGCTACAGAATCATACTCAGAGGGTGATGATTAATAGGTCCTTCTCTAACAGGGAGGAGGTAACAAGTGGGGTACCCCAAGGCTCAGTCCTGGGCTCGGTGCTCTTCAATATTTTTATTAATGACTTGGATGAAGGAGTGCAGGGAATGCTTGTCACATTTGCAGATGATAGCAAATTGGGTGGAATAGCTAATACCCTAGAATACAGAAACAAAATTCAAAATGACCTTGATAGGATGGAGCACTGGGCCGAAAGCAACAGAATGAAATTCAACAGGGAGAAGTGCAAAGTACTGTACCTCGGAAAAAGAAACCAATTGCACAGTTACAAGATGGGGGATACCTGGCTCAGCAAAACTACGAGTGAGAAGGATCTTGGAATTGTTGTAGATCATAAGCTAAATATGAGCCAACAGTGTGATGTGGCTACAAAAAAGGCTAATGCTATTTTAGCCTGCATTAACTGGAGGCATTTAAGAAAAACTTAGATAATCACCTGGCAGATATGCTTAGATTGTATTCCTGCATTGAGCAGGGGGTTGGACTTGATGGCCTTGTAGGCCTCTTCCAACTTCACTTTTCTATGATTTCTATGATTTCTATGCATACAGCAGTCCTGTGAAACTATGGAGATTCTATAAAATTTAATCACACTGTAATAGATTGTATATATTTAATTGTATATTCATCTTATACTCATATTTGAATACATCTACTGGTCAGTGACTGTAATAAAGATCAATCAATCAATCGCTTCTGATGAAAGTGAAATAAAGTGTAAAAACAGGACTGCAGCTGAACATCAAGAAGACCAGAATGGTGAATATAGAAGAACTGTACAACATTAAGGTTGACAACAACAAAGAAATTGAAATAGTTAAAGATTTTGTACCTTGTTTCAGTCATCAATACCCTGGACTGCCAGAAAGACAAACAAGTGGGTCCTAGATCAAATCAAGCCTCTGAAGGCAAAAATGGTAAAACTGAGGCTATCCTACTTTGGGCACATCATGGAAGGCTAGATTCTCTGGAAACGTTTGAAAACAGGAAGACCAAATACAAGATGAATTGACTCCCTAAAGAAAGCCACATGTTTGAGTTTACAAGAGCTGAGCAGAGGAGAAGACATTTTGGAGATATTTCATAGGATTGCCATGGAGGTGACTTGATGACAAGTAACAACAACAAATAAGTATTCATAGGCTGCATGACAATAATATATCCTTGATGAGGTCTGGCCAAATGATCCTGCTGCCCCACCCATAGGTTCTTGAGGATGTGATCTGATGTTTGAGAGAGATAAAATAAGAGACATATTGGAAGGAGACTTGCCAACTACATAATTGTTGGCAAAAAGTCAGCTGTAACCAGAATTTGCTCATTGCCAAAATTTATGAGTGCTACATAACAAGCATCTTTTTCAGTTCTGTTTAAACCATCTGTGACGTTTTCCACATGGCCTCTGTTTCCTCAAACAAAGGACTCACGCTATGTCTTCCCACCAGCAGTTACCAATTGTGACGTTCCCTCTTTCTCACTGCCACCAGTGGATTTCCTTAATCCACAATGTAATAGACTTTATTCAACCACTAGTCAGTTTGCTGATAACAGAACTTGTTTATTAATGTTTATTAAAGTGTATGAAGTTAAATCAGAATCACAGATGTTATTTATTCATTGCATACAATCAAATCCTTAAGAGGTCATATATTTTATCACGTTACCAATCACCCCCTGCTCTATCTATTAATCTTGACCAGTTTATCTATTAATATCCGTTCTCACTATCTCCCTGACTATCTCTCTCTCTCTCTCTGCAAATTCAATATCTCTCAACTTCTATCTCTCTATCTCAATCTCTCTCTAACTGCCAATCCTATTTCCAACTGCTCTCTTCAACTCTAACTGCAACTGCCACTCTGCCTTCTTATATTCGCTGACTCCGCCCCTCCACTCCTCCCATAGGCTCATGCAAATGAGATCTGGACATGAGTGACAGGAGTGATGCGGGGCCGATCGTCACACCATCATTGCCTGTTTTTATCTGAGTTTTATCAATTGGAATTGACTTATATTAATTTTAGGCTACTTTGGCATGAATAGCTCTTTTTTTCATTTTCCCTGACAGTTCTATACACTTTTCCTTGTACCTTTTGTGATTTTTTTCAATCACTTTCAACTATTTCTACACTAAATCTTAGAATACACAAGCAATATTTTTATTGCTTTGTGTAGTTTGAAGTTCCATCTGAGTTCTCATTAACACACAAATACATTTCTGCATGTCACCATAAATAATTACAACGGTCATTTTTGTCTTTGGCCAGTATAGTACTTTTGCCTCTGATGGGGCATTTCAGAAGACACAGAGAATACTGTAGAAGAGTAGGAGTTGGACACATAAATAAACATGGCTTTGACTATTATTTTAACATGAATTGTTTTGGTAAATTGAAATGATAGCCCTTTGTAATTAACTAAATTTTTGTCAAGAATTCTGCTCCAAAGAGGACACCTTATTCACATTTTATGAGCACTTCAATTACTATGTGGAAAGGAAATTATATATATAGGCAGTGTTTTATAAATCAAAGAGATGGAAAGTCTGCACTACCATATCTCAGTTTAGGAGATGAGGACAGATTTTACAAACAATTCAATACCGAGAGAATTTTCAAATAAATCTTCAGTTTGAAAACTTCACCCTTTGACTTGAAATAGATTTCTCCTTTCCTCTGAGATATAACACCACAATGAAATTCGGATGACTCTTTTTTCTCTCTGAAAGGGTGACATACATACATTATATGTGTATGAAAGTTCTACAAACATACAACCACAATGTGCTTCACATGCAAGTAAAGGTAAAATTTGCTCCATTGTGCCCCCTCTCTTATATGTCTGTTTTATTGTATACTCAATGTTGGAGACAGTGGTAAAAATAATGATTATATGGTTAGTCCTAACGTCACTGGTACATTATCATCAAACTTGCAATTTTTTTTTCCTTTTAATAGAAAAATATGCAGTTAAAAAGAGAAATTATCGTAATCTATAACTGGCCAAACCGGGGGGGGGGGGGGGAGCTTCAGTGGGGTGGAACCTTTTCTTCAGGGGGTAGTCTTAAGGGTGGGCAAACTTACCTATGTGGTGTGAGGATGTTTAGGACCACCCAGCTAAGCTGGAGAGGAAACAAAGCTCAGTCCAATGGCTGCGTTTTTGTATTATTTACAGTAATATACTAAATTATAAGTAGCAACTACAAAAGAACAACAACAGAACTGTCACTGCATGTACAGCTACAATTGTACAGCTTTGTCATTGTGCAGCAGAGCAAATCAACATTCTACAAAACAATCCTTAAAAAATGGTGGCAGCCAAAACAAAAAATTATAACTCTGAAACTGGGCCATGGATCAGCACCAAATTTGGCACAGATATAACAGACAGGTGGCTCTTTCTATGTCCCAAATTTGGGGAAGTTTAGACAAAGAATGTTCATGTTATGAGTTTTTTAAAAAGTAATATTGTTTTACAACTCAAATAGGTGACCCCAAACAACCCCAGATTTAAAACAGATCACATAACTTGAAAAGATCAATCTTACTTATCTTGAAAAATAATGGTTGGCCCCACCCAATTTTTGTATTTGGAACAAATCTAGGGTTTAGGGGCTGAGGTATTGATCTGCAAAAAAGGTGTTATCTAGGTAATTAATAAAAATGTTGAAGAGCACTGGGCTCCAGACTGAGCTTTGTGGTACCCCACTTGCTATCTCCTCCTGGCTTGAGAAGAGGCCACTAATAAGCACTTTCTGAGTACAATTCTGTAACCAACTGTGTATCCATCTGACTGCTGTGCTACCCATCCCACAACTAGTTAGTTTACTAATCAGAATATCATGGAGCACTTTGCTAAAAGCTTAGCTGAAGTCAAGATACATTACATCTACAGCATTCCCACCATCTGCCAAGGAGGTAACCTGATCAAAACATGAGCTCAGAATAGTCTGGCAAGATTTGTTCTTGACAAATCCATGTTGGCTTCTAGTTATTACTGCGTTGTTTTCAAGGTGCGTGCAGACAGACCTCTATAATCTGCTCCAGAATTTTCCCTGGGATTGATGTCAGCCTGACTGGTCTGTAGTTCTCAGGTTCCTCCTTTTTGCCCTTTTTGAAGATAGGAACAATGTTAGCCCTCCTCCAATCATCCAACACTTCATCTATCCTCCATGATTTCAAGAAAATAATAAAGAGTGCTGAGAGTTCTTCAGCCAGTTCCTTCAACATTCTTGGATACAGTTAATCTAGCCTTAGAGATCTGAACTCATGAAAAGTGATAAGGTATTCCTTGGCACTTTGTTTATCAGTTTCAAGCTGCAATTCTGTCACATCCAATTCTGTCCCATCCACATTTGCCTGGAGTATCATAGGCTGTCTTTTGGGGAAAGACCAAGCTAAAGTAAAAATTGAGCACTTCTATCTTTTCTTTGTTGTTTGTTATCATTTTCCCATCTCCACTGAGACACTGTTTCTTTCTGTCTCATTTGCTATGCACATACCTAAAAGAAAGCTTTTTTGTTGCTTTTAGCATCTCTTGCTAACCTCAGCTCATTCTCAACTTTTTCTTCCTAACGCCATCCCTGCAATTCTTTGCTACTTCTCTGTACTCTTCCTTTGTAAATGGGTTTCCTTCTAATTCCTATATGTGTCCTTTTTGTTTTCAGGTCTGTCCGCATTGGCTGTTCCAGACAGGTATTCTGTTTTCCTACTGCCTCCCACACCACTTTCCCAAAAAATATTGTCTTTTTCAGTCAGTTCTGTATTCTCACTATATGTAGAAGGTAATATGGTATATTCATTCATTTTTGCTCTAGTGAGAGTTCAGACTAAGCACCCATTCACTTTCCTTTCCAGTGGTCTGTAGCTGTAAGGCTCATCTCCAACACCGCATTTCAAATGACTTGATTCCCCGCCCCCGCCCCCCGCCACCGCCGCCTTTCTTCACTGTATATCTTTTACATAGTATGGATGATTTTGATCTGGGTTTTCAGTGATAGTCGTTGCTAACTCCCAGCCCCCCCCCCTTTTTAATTATTATTTCAAAAGACAAGGTGACATCCTTTGGAAAACATGAAGGCAACATATTTGTAGAACAAGGGTCTAGAAATTGGATGTGGTACACAAACTCACACTTTTGCTTCACCATTTCACTAAATCCAAAACAGCCCTTCAAAATATTTTGACACAGAAGGACAGCAGCCACATCCCAGCTGTTTTTGGTTCTGTCCTTTCCCAGCAACCATAGTACAGATCATGTACTCATCTTCTGGGATCCTCTAGCACTGGGTAATTCTAAATGAGAAAAGTTTTTTTTTGAAATTTTTGTTTTGTTTCTGTATACATAAACTTCCATTTTAAAAAGTCAGGAAATTCAAATTGACAAAAAAACCTCTGGTTTATGAATGTGGATATTGTTCTTCTGTATCCACAATTCAAAACACCAGGAAATAGCCTGATATTGCTGTGCAATATTCTGCCAATTTTCCCAGCAGCAAAAAGGATGCCAAGCTTTACATAGTAAGGCAGCCTGAATGTTGATGTTAAGCTGCTAAGATGATCCACAAGATACCATCTTGCACTCACTGCCATCCACAAAGGGTAATCAAACAGAAGAAAATCCAAGAAGCTGATTCCATTTTTTCATCAGTTAACCACTTCTCACCCAAACACAAAGCATTTGTCATATACATGTGCAATCAGTACAAGAGCCAGTTCACTCAGGAGTGTGACTGATCATGTGGATGTATAAGCCCCTAACAGTTGCTCCCTGCCCCAGAGGTGAGGTTACATGATGATCATTCATATTTTCGAAGCAATAGAGACCTAGAGAACTTGTTGAAAATTAATCCAGCCCAGTTTAGTTACACCCCCTGATAGCAAGGCACTGGCAGTAGCTGACAAACAATTATGGCAGGAGGGCAGGATGTTGTGCTACTGGCAGGGAAAGTGCAATCTATCACCGCTCCCAATCTGCACTATGAGGTATGGGTTTGATTGATTGATTGATTGATTGATTGAATACATGCATACTGACTTTCACTATGTACAAGGGACTCAAAGCAACTTGCGTCATTTAAAAGCAAGCATATAAAACTTAATAAATAAATAATTAAACATTATTGCCAAGCAAGAATTAAAATGTATTAAAGCATATACAGATATGAAAATACAATGACTACCATCTACCATCTCATAAAGTATCTGAATGTAAATGCCAAATACCTCCTTAAAATGAATGTTTTGCCTGGCAACAGAAGAACAACAGAAGAACAACAAGGAGGGGGGCAAACAAGCCTGCTGAAGAGGGGCATTCTATCGTCTGGGAGCAGCCAGTGAAAAAGCCTTCTTTTGTGTCCTCACTAGATGAACATGTAAGGAGATTGTCTAAATGCTAACTTCTAAAATCATTTTAAGCTATGTTATCCATGGGAGAGTGAACATCAATAGTTTTCAGATGTGAGACTGTTCTGTGCAATTGGTTGGTATAGAAGGAACTGTTGGCTAATTAACAATCTTGATGCAAATTTCAACACATGAGAGGAGGGGCCTCTTTCACAAACTATAACTTGCTTGTTTTTGTTTGCATGCTGACTAATCAGAGGGGCTCATTTTCCTGGGGCTGGAGAAACTCCACTCTTCTTCCTCCTTTCTCCTCCACATGTGTTTTAGAAGCCATTACTTACCTTTCGCAAGATGAACAACCCCTGGCTGCATCTCTGCAGCCTGGTGATCTTCTCAAGCCATGTGGGCTGAGGAAACAAACTTCTTTTTACTACTTTTTCCTTCTTTTCCTTTTATCAACTTTGAGCCATGATAATCTGCTGTATTCATTGGAATTTAAGAGAGCAAATTACCTTTTTATGCTTTATACCTAAAGATAGCCTCCTTAGTCTTATTTCATAAATGGCTAGTCTTTGGAGAAGGTGGAACTTAAGCGGAACAGAAAAAGGAGGACTTCTATAGTTAAATCTGACTTTAGAGAGTTGGTCTTCCACTGGACATTTTTACTGGGAATTTAAGCAAGTTCCCAGAACTCTCAACAGGAACCTGGTTGTTGTGACCTATTTAGCCATATAGGATGTTCACCATTCTCAGATAACAATTGTGTCCTGAGATCTGTAGTCCATCTGGGTAAAAGTGGAATATTGCAGAAGGCGTTAAAATGTCAAAGAGAACTTTGAAGGCAACTTGAGGCACATAATTTATTATAACGAATTTTGCCACTAGGGGCAACGATGACAATCCACATGAGAAGGAGGAGGCGCCACCATCATCCATGCGGTGAGGGAGCAGCCCGGGTAGGTGGGGCTTGTTAGCCTGAGAAGGCAGCCCATCTAGGAGAAGGAAAGCTCCAATTCCAAACCTCCACTGCCTTGTGGCTATATCCACTGATGGAAAAGGCTTCAGGAGTTAACCTAGAGGCAAAATCCGGAGCCAGAGTCCCGGAGGCAGTTCGTGTCGTTCTGGCAACTCCTGCGACATCGCTGGAACCAGTTGTATTAGCTCTTGCCTTTCCATTGGACTATTTCAGTGACGTGGAGAGGGGGGATTTGCTGCTTGCGTAACAGCCTATCCTCCATATTATTTTACCCAGGCTTCGTGCTCTGGAGAGGACACTCCAGCTTCGCATACAGCGTCGAAGTCCTCCATACAGAGCACGTTACCATAGTCTCTCGAGACTGAAGGATGGCTATGTAAAAATTCACATCTATTTGATTAATGAATTACAGTGGTGCTTCGCAAGACGAATGCCTCGCGCAACGAAAAACTCGCAAGACGAAAGCGTTTTGCGATTTTTTTGGTGAGTCGCAAGACAAATTTTTCTATGGCCGTGCTTCGCAAGATGAATTTTTTTGCATTTTTTTAACTTACATTTCAATGCATTCCTATGGGAAACCGCGCTTCGCAAGACGAAATTTTCGCAATACGAAATGACTCGCAGAATGAATTATTTTCGTCTTGCAAGGCATCACTGTAATCATATTAATTCAAAAGGTCTACTTCTTTCAGTATTAAATATTAACAGCAGTAAATTAATATCTCCATTTCTTCCATTCAACAATAGCTAATACCCTAGAAGACAGAAACAAAATTCAAAATGACCTTGATAGGATGGAGCACTGGGCCGAAAGCAACAGAATGAAATTCAACAGGGAGAAGTGCAAAGTACTGCACCTCGGGAAAAGGAACCAATTGCACAGTTACAAGATGGGGGATACCTGACTCAGCAAAACTATGAGCGAGAAGGATCTTGGAATTGTCGTAGATCACAAGCTAAATACGAGCCAACAATGTGATGTGGCTACAAAAAAGGCTAATGCTATTTTAGCCTGCATTAATAGAAGCATAGTTTCCAAATCCCACGAGGTGCTAGTCCCCCTCCATTCAGCACTGGTTAGGCCTCACCTTGAGGATTCTGTCCAGTTCTGGACACCACACTTCAAGAAGGATGCTAACAAATTGGAACAATTTCAGAGGAAGGCAACAAGGATGATCAGGGGGCTGGAAACCAAATCTTATGAGGAAAAGCTGAACGAATTGGGCATGTTTAGCCTTGAGAAAAGAAGACTGAGGGGTGATATGATAGCACTTTTCAAATATTTGAAAGGCTATCATACAGAGGAGGGGCAAGATCTGTTCTCGATCATCCCAGAGTGCAGGACATGCAACAATGGGCTCAAGTTAAAGGAAGCCAGATTTTGGTTGAATATCAGGAAAAACTTCCTAACTGTTAGAGCAGTACGACAGTGAATTCAGTTACCTCAGGAGTTGGTGAGTGCCCCAACACTGAAGGCATTCAAGAAAAACTTAGATAATCACCTGGCAGATATGATTTGATTGTATTCCTGCATTGAGCAGGGGGTTGGACTTGATTCTATTATTCTATTATTCTAATGTTATTAATAATTTTTTAATATTTGAATAATTTACTGTTTACAATGAGTCTGCTTATAGAAAAGAAGTACAAGGGCTGACACTATGGTGTAAAGAAAACAATCTTATACTTAACACCAAAAAAACTAAAGAACTTATAATTGACTTTAGGAAGAGGAGAGATGTATATTTACCACTGTACATAAATGGTGAAGAGGTGGAGAGGGTTAGTAGTTTTAAATTTTTGGGTATCTACATTTCAGAGGACCTCTCATGGTCTATAAATTCTAATATGCTGGTGACGAAAGCACAGACGAGGCTGTACTTCTTGAGAGTGCTCAGGAAGATAAATCTATCTCAGCATTTACTTCTGTCCTACTATCATAGTACCATAGAGAGTGTCCTAACATATGGCATCATCTCATGGTATGGGAGTTGCTCTGAAATGGATAAAAAAGTTTTACAGAGAATTACTAAAATTGCCCAAAATTTTATTGGACTTCAGCTTCCAACCTTGGATAACATCTTTGCATCTCACTGCTTGAGGAAGTCATTTAATATTCTCAAAGACTCTTCCCACCCTGCTTATAACTTTTTTCAACTGTTGCCTTCTGGCAGAAGATACAGAGCAATTAAAACTTGAACGACATGCTTTTTGAACAGTTTTTATCCTAGAGCTATAACTGCACTTAACAAGGAACATAAGAATCATCAGCAGTGAGTTGTTGGACTGTATTACTATTACTTGGTCTGTTGTGTTGTATGTTGTGTGGATACTATGAGCTCTTGGGTGGGGTTTTGGGACTTAGGGATTGTTATGAGGGTGTGTGTGTGTTTTGGTCTGGTCTCTGAGTGTTCTTTGTGAATTTCGTTGTATGTGTATATACGTTCAATGACAATAAATTGATCTTGATCTTGATCTTCTAGCTTTTAATATTGTGCTTTAATGATGAAGGCCACTGTGGCGTCCGCCTAGGTCATGAATATTCATATGATATCTGCATCAACCAATGGGAGTGCTGGAGGGGCGGAGTCACGAGGTATAAGAGACTCAGCAGGAGGAGGAGGAGTTTAGATAGGGTTTTGAGATAGAGAGATTGAGAGGGAGTTTAGGAATTTGGGCAGGAGTGTGGTGGCTGAGGCTGAGAGTGGATAAAGGAGAATGTTTAAGAGTTAACAATATTGCTTGTTCTGTCAACACCTGTATCAATAAACAATTTCTGTTTGGTTCTTTTAAAATGACATGTGGCCTGGACATCTATTATTAATAACAGGTATTGTTGATGTAATCAACTGGTGGCAGCTGAGGGGCACGTAGTGTGAGCGCCACGTGGGGATTGTGACAGCAATCTTGTGTCCTCTTTTAGGAAAAAGGTGGGGCATAAATCAATAAATCAATAGAAGACTCTTTTTTAAAAAATCAAGGTCCACTGCAGCTCCCATAGTCCGTGTGCAGCAATCTAGGTGGGCTTCCTCCTCATGAATAAGCAAAGTTATGTGAACCATTTAGAATAGAATACTAAGGTGTTGTCATTTCTGAAGGTCTGTTATTCAACTAGAATCCAGTGAGTAACCAGAATAATACTATAAACATTGCTAGAGTAAAAAGCAAAGATACACCCTTGCTCCATCTGCTGGGAAGATTTCTTCTGGAACAGGAAACAGGGAAATAGACACTGAAGGATGATGGAGATACTTTAATTACAAGCCCTTGTGGCAGTCTCCCAACCTCAGATTTCCAGATGTTACTACGTTATGTTTCCTGTCATCCCTGACCATTGGTCTGATGGCTATGGGGTTACAGTCTACAAACTAGAGATTGGGAAGGGCTACAGGGAAGGAGTTCCTTGGAAATGTCTGGGGGCTCATTGACATTAAGTTGTTCCCAACTTTTGCTCTAAGGCTACAAGATCAATGTTTCTGTACTGGCTACAATATTTTTTAAAGCCACAGAATACAAGGCTGTCATCCCCACATGTGCATCTGCATCCTGCAAAGGATATTGCATGAGTGAGTGTAAATAATGAAGCTTTTAAAAGCCTCGTTTTAAGAATGCTGCCTGGTTCTGGTCCTGTGCTTGTACAAACTGTAATTTAAAAGGTGCAAGCCTTTTATTCAAAGTGACAGAAACCTACAAATTTTCATTACTGTGTGTTTAATAAAATTTACGTTTACAAGCTGTCAGTTTGTAATGCTGAATAACTGGTAGTTTAGAATGCTGAACAGCATGCTAAAGTGTGCTCTAGATTCATTACTGCTTACAGCTGTTTTTCAGATAGATGGAACAATTACTCAATCCAAGGAACTTTTGCTGGTTCTTTTTGTTCTTGTTGTTACCTGTATTTATTCAAAGCTGGGACAAACAATTGATACTGCAAAGAGGCCAGGAAAAGAATTTATCATGCCCTCATAAAAAGAGGCATAATTAAGAACTCCCCTTCTGCTTCTTTAACGTGCTAATATGAGAACATTAGAGCTAATGTCCCACCTAGGGCTCGGTTTCTGCAGCTGTCTGGGTCTTTGTTAATTTACAGACTCAATTATGTGGAGTCTTTCAAATCCACAGCAGTGGTGGGTGGTAAGGTAGATGGCTAATGAAGAAAAGTAAGGTAGAGAACCACTTTAATGCCTGTTTTATATGCATCTTGGGTACCAGTTTCTTGAGAACAAAGATCAAAGCCTGTAACTATAGGAATTCTCCAAAGGGGAATAAAGCTACATGGTTTTAAGGTACACCTAAAATTACAAGACAGCCAATATCCTTTGGAATCTGCAACTCACCCTGAAACAAAACGTTGAACCAAATAGCACCATAAAAACATGGAGCATGATCCAGCCAGAGTTACCATATGTAAGCTACATTTTTCTGTAGCTTAACACTAAGATTTAATTTAACTTACTGAAAAAAAAACCAAGAAAAATATACTTAATTTTGGTGAATGATGCCCATTAAACTCAGTGAGATCTACTTCTGCAGATATATGCATAGGATTGCACTGCAAATGTGGCTCATTTGTGCTAAGGGAAATTTGTGCTGAAGGGAATAACGCAAAGCTACACCATCATAAATATGCCAGGTGTTTTGCCCCAGCAACGTGAACTGTGCAAGGCAATTGGTTGTGTAGTTCCTCTTTTGACCAGTTGTGGAATGCAACAGCAGAAGTGCTACATGGATTTTATTTCTGCCTTTGGTGTGATTGTAGCTATTCAACTGGATTTCAACCACTGAATCCTCCTTAGAAATAAACCTCAGTGTGGTCACGGAATGGAGACAATAGAATGGCAGAGATTCCAATGATAAAGGAGGACACCTCTCTCCCCCCCCCCCATGATTTGGAGACAAGCCAAGATTGAAACAATTGAGCTTCACTGGACTGAGGGGGGAAAAGAAATTTTGTGTTGGGGTGAGGGCTTTAGGTGGGATAGGGTAGATTGAGAAATGGTAGGGTATGTGTTTGGATTAGATGTTGTTATATGTTTCACTTTAAGGGACCAAAAAGGAGAATGGGAGACATTTAAAAATGGTTAAAACTGTTAGAATTTATAACACTGTTATAAAGGAAAAGAACAGATCCACTGCTAAACAAAGATAAAGCAGATATAATATTTCTACAAGAGACTCATCAATCAAATGAACTTAAATTATGGGTCAATGAAAAAGCATATGGAAGCTCATTTCTTATTGCTAAGAAATGTGAATTTAAGGTGGAATTTTATAAAAAAGATATTAATGGTAGGTGTATTGTATACATTGTACAAGGTACAATGGGAGAAGAAGTTTATACTTTAATTAATCTGTCTTCTCCAAATGACAACCAAGTCAATTTTTATAAAGAAGTGCTTAAAAAAATGTAAGGAAGGGATATGTAATAATGGCAGGGGATTTCAATATGGTAATGGATAAAGGAAAAGATAAATCAAACCCCACTTGAGAAGAGATATATAACAATGTTACTGTTTTTAACAGAATGATAGGGAAAACTGACTTGAGAAATATATGGAGAGAGATGAAGGGAGAAGAAAAGAAATTTACTGTTTACTCTTCAGTTCATAAAAATTGCTGTAAGATTGATTACATATTTGTATCTAAAAATTTGATTTCAAGAGTGGTCAGTACAGAAATAGGGATTATAAAGGTAACTGACCATGCTTTAATGAATATGGATATTAATATTAGAAAAGATTATAAGGAAGCTAGAAGATGAAGGATGGATACAAATATTTTGCAACAAAAAGATATTGTGGATAAAATAACAAAAGAGATGATGGAGATATGGACAATTAATGATCAAGAGAGTTGTAGTAAGGGTATTATATGGGTAGTTATGAAGTTAATCATAACAAGGGTATTATATGGGTAGTTATGAAGTTAATCATAAGAGGAATAAGTATTAGGGAATCATGTGAACTGAGAAAGCAATGAGATATATGAAGGAGACTGAGAAAGAAATAAGAGAGATGGAATCAAGATATATAAAGAATAGGGATAAAAAAACTTTTAGCAGCTTTACTAGCAAGGAAAAAAGAACTAGAGAATATGAAGATGAAGAAAACTCAGAGAAACAATATATTTAAAGAGAGATTTTTTTAAAAAATTAGTAATTAAAATTCAAGAATGCTGGCCAGATTCACACAAATCAAGAAGTTGAAGGGTGTAATAGGAGTAAGGACATAATGGGGAAAATGTGTAACTTGATGAAGTAAAAATTGTTGATTTCCCAAGATTTTTATCAAAGATTATATACAGAGGGTAAACTTTTATTCTATTACAAAGGATAGAATAAAGAATTATGTTGAGGAAAATTGGGGGATTAGACTTCAAGATGGAAAAAGAGATTTAATGGAACAATTAATAAGAAATGAGGAAATAGAGAAATTAATTAATAAGTTAAAATGGGGCAAGACACCTGGAACAGATGGAATATTATAAGACATTTTAGAACAATGTTGATAGCTAAACTAGAGTCTCTCTACAACAATATAATGAAGGGAGATATGATTCGAACATCATGGAAGCATCCATCAATTATATTAATTCCAGAAGGGATGAAAGATTTAACAGATCCAGAAGCCTATAGACCTATTTCCTTAATTAACCAAGATGCTAAGATATTTACTGCTTTTAAGACTTTTGATTGCATGGAATGACCAACATTTAAAATGATAATAGAAATATTAGAATTTTGGAAAAACTTTAGATGCGTTATATTTGGGAAATGCTGCATCTGTAATAGTAAATGATGGTGTAACAGAGCAGATATCCCTAGGCAAGGGTACAAGACAAGGATGTCCCCTTTCCTCAATATTATTTGCATTAGTTATAGAAATGTTAGTGAATTCTATCAGAGAAGATAAATTATTTTGTGGTATAGGGACCAAAGATAAGACTAAAATTAGTTTATTTACAGATGATTCATTATTAACAATAGAAAACCCCCTAAGGGTAGCAAGGAAATGCAGGGATGGCATTACGAGAGCAAAAGCTGAGAATGAGCTGAGATTAGCTAGAGACACTAAAAGCAAAAGAAAAGCATTCTTCAGGTATGTGTGAAGCAAAAGACAAAGAAAAGGAATAGTGGCACAGCTACTCAATGGAAATGAAAAAATGATAACAGAGGACAAAGAAAAGGCAGAGGTGCTCAATTCCTATTTTAGCACAGTCTTTTCCCATAGCACAGACTATGAACCTCCAGACAAATGTGAAGTGCAAGTGGAGGGAACACGATTGCAGCTGGAGATTGATAAACAAATAATCAAGTAATACCTTACCATCTTGAATGTGTTCAAATCTCCAGGGCCGGATGAACTGCATAGAAGAGTACTGAATGAATTGGCCAAAGAACTCTCAGAACCGCTGTCCATTATTTTCTTGAAATCATGGGAAACAGGTGAGTTGCCAGAGGATTGGAGGAGGGCTAATGTTGACCCTATCTTCAAAAAGGGTAAACAACAGGAACCTGGGAACTACAGGCCAGTCAGCCTCATGTCAATCCCAGGGAAAATTCTGGAACAAATTATATAATGATCACTATGCAAGCACCTAGAAAACAGTGCAGTAATAACTAGAAGCCAACACGGATTTGTCAAGAACAAATCCTGCCAGACTAATCTGATCTCACATTTTTTGATCGGGTTATCTCCCTGGTAGCATGCTGTAGACATAGCATATCTTGACTTCAGCAAAGCTTTTGACAAAGTGCCCCATGGTATCCTGATTAGCAAGCTAACTAGATGTGGGCTGGACAGATCAAGTGTCAGGTGGATACACAACTGGCTACAGAATCGTACTCAGAGGGTGATGATTAATGGCTCCTTCTCAGACTGGGAGGAGGTAACAAGTGGGGTACTCAGTCCTGGGTCCTGTGCTCTTTAACATTTTTATTAATGACTTGGATGAGGGAGTGCAGGGAATGCTTGTCAAATTTGTGGATGACACAAAATTGGGTGGAATAGCTAATGCCCTGGAAGACAGAAACAAAATTAAAAATGATAGGCTTCAGCACTGGGCTGAAAACAACAGAATGAAATTCAACAGGGATAAGTGCAAGATACTGCACCTCGGGAAAAAACCCCAAACACACAGTAACAATACCAGGCTCAGCAACGCTACAAGCAAGAAGGATCTTAGAATTGTCGTAGATCACAAGCTAAATATGAGCCAACAGTGTGATATGGCTACAGAACAGGCAAATGTTATTTTAGACTGCATTTACAGAAGTATAGTTTCCAAATCCCGCAAGGTGCTAGTCCCCCTCTATTCAGCACTGGTTAGGCCTCATCTTGAGTACTGTGTCCAGTTCTGGACACCGCACTTCAAGAAGGATGCTGACAAATTGGAGCAATTTCAGAGGAAGGCAACAAGGATGATCAGGGCGCTGGAAACCAAGCCCTATGAGGAAAGGCTGAAAGAATTAGGTGTGTTTAGCCTTGAAATAAGAAGACTGAGGGGTGATATGATAACACTTTTCAAATACTTGAAAGGCTGTCATACAGAGGAGAGGCAGGATCTCATCTCAATCATCCCAGAGTGCAGGACATGCAACAATGGGCACAAGTTACAGGAAGCCAGATTTCAATTGAATAGTAGGAAATACTTCCTAACTGTTAGTGCAATAAGACTTTATTGGCATCCCAATCTGTTCCTGGTAATGTATTCATCCGAATTCTTCAAGAACTACTTTCACCTTACTTTCTAAAACTGCAACTTCTTCATGAAAAGATTTTTTCTGCTCTGTATAGTAATTCAGTTTATTGTTTCCGTTGTCTCTTTATTTTATCCTGATCAGAAAAGATATTCCCCTATTGATCATATTTCCCTTGATTTCCTTCATTGTACAGAGGAGATATCTTGGTTTTCCTTTTTGGGTTTCCTCTTCTATTTTTTTGCAGTGACTGTTGCAATTGTTGTCTTTGCCTATACGTGCAAATCTATGAAAAGTTACATATAGGATTCTGATCCTATTTCTGTCACCTTTTACTGTTGTTAACAATGTCAAGAGTTAATCGTGCAGACCAAATTTTTGAGATCAATTTTGGCCATGCCTCCCTGTACCCCCAATGTAGCCCTTTGCTTGGAGGCCAGTCTAGTTTCCATAAGAACATGGGTCAAAGTTCTTATCATTAACTATTGGTTAAAACTTATATTTTTCTCAGAAGGTCTGGCACCATTGACCCTTTTGGATGCTTTCCAGTCAGACTAGAAATCCTTTGTAGTCAAAGAAATACAACAAATTGGCTTCTCTCCCAATACCCTTATAGCGATGGGCTACACCAATGCCAAAGCAGCAGTCAAATGTAGGATTTGGGATATAGAACTTCAGGATCATGTGAGCCAGATGGGTACTAACAGTGTAGTTACATACAGTGCATTCACAATGTCTTCATATTTTTCTAGCCGAATGTCCTCAAAGATAATATGAGCTTTTACCTTAGCTAGACTGAATATGCTCCCTTCCAAACTTTTGGATGTGAAATTCCGAAATATCCCGTTTTCAGAGTGCTTATGTCCCTGCAAAAGAACCAAGTAGAAACTGTGACCCATGTCCTTCTATGCTGCACTTTCTATCAAAAACTATGTAAAGAATTTATTCATCCTGTTACTCACAAATTTCCGGGGAGGCCTATTGAATTCTATGTGAAGCTACTTCTTTCAGACAGGTCTTTACAAACCACAAATTGTGTTGCCAGATTCTGTAATGCTGCTATGCTCATTCACAGATGTATGATTGCCAGAGGTTTTAGTTCTGCAAGTCATACATAGTACTCTATTTATAAGTGATTTTATTATGTAAACCCTGTATCTTTTTACTAATATATCTCTATAAGGTTTTATTGTATTATATCTTTTAGTATTATGTAAGATTGGGTTAACAACCGCAAATAAACTATTATTATTATTAATGTCAAGAGTTTCAATCTTTAGGATGTCACATGTTTTTTTCCATTTTTGTTTGTTTCATTTCATTGGATTTTGCTTTACTAAAATGGCTACTTCTTCTAAGAGTTTCAGTAGTCATCCATTGTGGCTTTTCTTTTCTTTAGTGTACTGTATTCTTCCTGATTATATTCCTGGTGAAGGGACCATGGCATTACATGAAACACGCAAGAAGAACACACCTCTAATCAGATCACACAGAATACAGTTTGGAAAGATAAAACACAGCCAGATTTATACATATATGTACATGTTTTTTGTTCCCTCAAAGAGTTTCTGTAAAGGAATAAGGCTGGCCAGGTTTTCCTTGGCCAGGGCAGGTTATCTCACCTTCCAATCTAGATTGGAGGAGCAAACAGACACAGCAGGGGTTATTCCTTCCACCAACAGACACAGCTGGGCTTTTGTCTCTCTTCCCCTAGGCAAATACGACCAATCCTATGCAAATTGAACTCCGGCACCTGGACAGTCTTATTGCACAATACCTTTTCCTATACAAACATTATTTCCTATCACCTTGGAAGTCTCCAACCTTATAACCTCTTTGCAAGATAATGAAGTGTTTTCCTGTCAATAGAATACAACAATGTAACCATGTATTTCCATAATTGCTGTCTATAGACCCACCCTGTTGATCCACCCTGTTGTAAAATTCCATCCTTTCTGTGATTCCCACTCCGATAAAGTTTTGGATTCCTCTGTAACCCCATCCCTTCTGCCAATAGGTCATGATCCACCCATTTCTCCATTTCTCCTCCCATTCCCTTGTGTAACCAATATTATAAAAGTCCTAGTCTTCCTGTACAACACACGGTTGTTCCTGCCTACACTTGGAGGCATTACTTCCGTCATGCTTTTTATTTAGCTAAATAAAAACAGCAACCATTTGAACTCTCTCTCGAGTCAAGATTTATTGGCAATTCATTTTGACTTGGAAAGTCTAGGGGCTAGCCCGGACTCAACACTGGTTTTCATTCCACAGTTCTTCTGGCTCATGGATGATTGACCTTTGAAATGCAGATGTGTTCTTTACATGATTATTTTACTGTTCTTCATCAAGTTAACTCTAATTTTTGATAGTAACAGTTCATGGTCTGTACCAGAGCCGTTTCTGGTGTTTTTTTTTTTTTGCAAAGAGAATACAAATTCTCCATCTTCTGCTTCCAGTTATATAGTCTATCTAATTTCTTGGCCATGGGGATGGCCATGGCTACAATTATTTATTTATAATTTATTTATTTAAAATATTTTTATCCTGCCTTCTTAAAAAGAACCAAGGCATCTAACATAATTAACATATATTATTTAAAGCTAAAAACAAATATACAGATACTAAGGGGATCAAACAAATACCACTCTGAGAATGATAAACAAAAGCAATACAAAAAACACATTCAGAGCAGTAAAGCATAACAATCCAGTTAAAAATCACACTCAGGCCCCCAGTTACTGGGGGACAGCTTGCCTGAAAAGGAAGGTATTTGCCTGCCTGTGAAAGGACAGCAAAAATGGGGCCAGTATGGCCCCCTGTGAAAGGCAGTTCCAAAGTTGGGAGCAGCAACAAAGAAGACCCTCTCCTGTGTCCCCACCAAAAGCACTAGTGAAGGTGGTGGGACCAAGAGAAAGGCCTCTTCATGATGATCTTAACACCAGAGCAGGCTAATAATGGAAGACACAGTCCTTGAGATAGCTTGGACCTAAGTTGTGTATAGCTTTATAGGTTAGAACCAGCACTTTGAATTGTGCTCAGAAACGGATCAGCAGCCTATGTAGCTGCTGTAACAGGGTGTTATGCGATCCCTCTAACCAGCCTCAGTCAACAATCTGGCTGCCACATTTTTGACCCACTGAAGTTTCCTGATATTTTCCAAAGGCAGCCCCACATAGAGTATGTTACAGTAATCCAGGTGGGATGTAACTGAGGCATGTGTCACCATGGCCAGATCAGACCTCTCCAGGAAGGTAACTAGGGTGTGTGTCACAGTGGCCAGATCAGATCTCTCAAGAAATAGACATAGCTGGTACACTAGTTTCAATTGTGCAAATGCACTCATGGCCACTGCCAAAACCTGGGCATCCAGACTGAGAGACGAATTCAGGAGCATCCCCAAGCTATGCACATATGTTTTCAAAGGGAGAACATGGATTTGCAATGAACAGATGGCTGGCTTCACAGAATTCTATGAGGTACTTTCAGTTCCGGTGGGGTGCAGTTTGCAGCGTTTATCTGGATGCTCCTCAGGTTTTACTTTAATTAATTTTATTTACTTTAATTACTTCACTTTATCTACTTTATTCCATTGGTTGCCTTGATGTATCCAGGAGCCAGGAGGATTTGTTGTCATTTGTTGTCATTCCTCATAATCTAACTGTGAAACTGCCAGCTGTGTCATATCTTGAATAGCAGAATCTCTGTAACTCTCCAGGCCTGGGCGATAAAGACATTCCTTAAATTTAAAGCTTACAAACCAGGCTGATACACTCCCCTGACTGTCCTGCTAGTCAGTCGACGGCCTTGAGGGCTAGAGGAGTTTGGTTGATATGGAACTGGCAGAATCTTCGGAGTTGGACTTGACTCTTTCTCCTCCAATGTTGCGTTGGATTAAGGAAATCACTCCGATTACCATCACTCCTATTTCTGATATACACAGAAGTAGGGAGGCCCCAGCCTTGTACCAGAAGCAGCTTTGGAATAGATACATTATTATCTCCATCTCCCCTCTGGAACTTCCCCAAAGATACATCACTAACTAAATTGATAGGAGTGAACATAACTCGGTAAAGGGGAAGGCACGACAACCCCAAATTACAGACTTTCTGATATCCAAAGAGCCCTCCAAGTTAATTCCCACATCAGCCCCTGTATCAGAGAACAAGGGTGTTCGCCACCCAGCAAATGGTGAAACATCCCAAACACCACAAATAGATTTACCAGAATGTTTTCTAAAGATGAGCAGACTCTGGGAGGTTAGCTTTTAAACAGCAGCCAGCTCAATAGCACGGTGTATATGGATTTTGGTAATTTAAGTCAATCCGATTTTATGTCTCCCCCCATCATATTATCAGAGAGCCCGATGAAGGGCCCAGCTGTTGTTAACTTCAAAGGGAGCCCACGAACACCCTGGTCAGAGCCCTCCATTATAGAAGTACCCATTTACAAAACTACTACATCAGAGTCAAAGGTTCGTACCCCTTCAACGTCCTTTATAGCTACCTCCACAGTTATTCAAGCACATCAAGGTAAGTTAACTGCAGCCAGGGAAGACAACGTCGGCTCGATGCAGACATCCCTAGTGGAAATTAGAAATACTCTCCAAGAAATTAAACAACTGATGACTGTTATGTTGAGCCATCTGACAAAAACTGAACACCCCTCAATGACCCCGGAAGGTCCTGCAAGGCAGACAAAGGAGGACAACTCCACTTATGACCCGGGGCACACGGACTATTACAATCTATCTCCAGAAACTATAAACAGAATCACCTGGAGGAGCTGCTCCTCTGTGTAGGCCCCTTGGCAGAAGCTTGTAAAAGCCCCATTGCCCCTAAAGCTGTCAGTATTAAAACTGACTCCTTAAATCAGGTGTTGTCAGTCAACACAGGGCCCTTAAATCAGGACCTGTTGGTTGATACAGGGCCCCTAATAGGGGGAGTTGATGCTCACACAGCGAATGAACCTTCAGTTGGTAAAAAGAAGGTGACTAACCTCCCCAGGGCGACTTTACCCACCGAAATAACAGAGGAAAGGAAAATTAAGTGCAAGACAGTAAAGTTCAAAGTGGATCACAAACACATGGGCAAGAAAGCCAATGGCCTGAAATTCAATCCCCTATTCAAATTATTAGACTCTACCATGACCATGGACTAAGATCATGGCCACTGGTCCCATCACCTCCTGGCAAATAGAAAGGGAAGATATGGAGGCAGTGACAGATTTTACTTTCTTGGGCTCCATGATCACTGCAGATGGTGACAGCAGCCACGAAATTAAAAGACGCCTGCTTCTTGGGAGGAAAGCGATGACAAACCTAGACAGCATCTTAAAAAGCAGAGACATCACCTTGCCAACAAAGGTCCGCATAGTCAAAGCTATGGTTTTTCCAGTAGCGATGTATGGAAGTGAGAGCTGGACCATAAAGAAGGCTGACCACCAAAGAATTGATGCTTTTGAACTGTGGTGCTGGAGGAGACTCTTGAGACTCCCCTGGACTGCAAAGAGAAGAAACCTATCCATTTTGAAAGAAATCAACCCTGAGTGCTCACTGGAAGGACAGATCCTGAAGCTGAGGCTCCAATACTTTGCCCATCTCATGAGAAGAGAAGAGGGCAAAGTGTGAGGGCAAGAGGAGAAGGGGACGACAGAGGACGAGATGGTTGGACAGTGTCATCGAAGCAACCAACATGAATTTGACCCAACTCCGGGAGGCAGTGGAAGACAGGAGGGCCTGGCGTGCTCTGGTCCATGGGGTCATGAAGAGTCAGACACAACTTAATGACTAAACAACAACAACAACCATGACCAGCCCAAAGAAGAAGCATGATGTCAATAATTTACATCTAAATGATAAGCGATCAAAAAGGGATCAGAGAGTCAACAGCACAGCTGTTGAGGGCAAGTGTGAGGGCAAGAGGAGTGTGAGGGCAAGAGGAGAAGGAAAGAACGACACAAGACAGCAAGATGGAAACATCAACCAGCTCAAGTATACACGCCAGGATAACATACATCTAATGTCTGCTGACCCTGTCCCTTCTGGCTGGCACACTCAGAGCCTGCACACCAAGCACTCCAAAGAACAACCTGTTAGCAAATGGCCTCTGAATTCCAATTCCATAGTGGGCATCCCTATTGATAGGGCATCCCTATCCCTCTCCTTATTGGGAACAGAGGCAGGTATACAAGAAATATAAAGAGAAAGCTTAGAGGAAACAATGAGATGAGGAGGAGATCCACTGCCAATCAGATGAGGATAGATCATCAAAACTTCGAAGCAGTTCCAAATTTTAACAAGGCCTGGAAGTGTCAATTTAGTGGTGGCAATTATGTTCTAAACAAAATGATCTGACACAGGGTTGATAGCTCTCCACAGGTACCTCCTTTAACCACCGTGGATATTAGTGCTGTAGATGAAGCAGGATTACACAACCCGGTTGCGCATAATGCAGCGCTTGGTCAGGAGCCAACCCCAACATGTGGTATAGATAAGGAGACTCCACAGCACTTAACCCACGAACTTGGTATAATTCATCACAGGAAGTCTATTGTAAAAATATTGTCTTGGAATGTTACAGGGTGGCAAGCCAAGGTTGGGGATACTGCCTTTATAGAGTATGTCTCTAATTTTGACATTTTATTACTACAAGAGACATGGTCCCAAAGAGAACTAATATTAGATGGTTTTGTGACTCACACCCTTAAAGCAGCTCCCAGTGGAAAAGGTGGCCAGTTAAAAGGTGGCATGGCCATTCTTACAACAACGAAGCTGCAGATATCAGTTGTAAACCTGCAGCCCACCTGTAACCTAGCACTTGCGGCCATTTTAAATTTTACTACAGAGCCCTTATTGCTCATCAATGTTTATATCCCCCCGCAGCCAGCCCGTACTCAGTCCAAAGACCTCTGGGCAAAACTGACAGAGTATATTGATAGCCTGGTTTCATTATATCCAACAGCTTCTTTAATGGTGCTAGGGCATTTTAACGCTAGGACTGGAGAAAATGATGAGGCTATCTATGTTTGATTTAATATGATCCCCCCGGATTGTATCCCCTCCCGACATCTATACCCAAGACAGTCTAAGGGCCTAGGATGTAATTATGCAGGTCTATGCTTAATGCAGATGGCCAACAACCTGGATTGAGCCCTACTAAATGGGTGCATTGAGGGGGACAGGCCAGGGGAGTATCCATTCATCTCACCAATGGGAACCTCAACCATCGATTACATTGTGGTCTCCAAGGATCTGGTAGACTTAATATGTGAATTTGGTGTGGAATGCTTCTCTGAGAGTGATCACTTCCCTCTGTCCGTATCAATCAATTGCGGAGCTGCCAAAGTATTTGCAGATAGCAAATTGGCCCTTCCATGGACAGCTGAAATAAAAGCTGCCCGAGTAAAGTGTTCCACAGAAATGGTCACCCTTAACTGAGCCCTTCTCCTTATTTGGTAATTCCATCCTATCAGCCAACTCAATCTCGGCTGCCCTAGAGGCCTATAAAGGGCTGATAAATCATCTGCAACTTTATCTGACATACAGAAAGTTAAAGCCTAGACCCTCCCAAGCCATCCACTCTAAATCCTGGTTCGATACATAATGTAAAACAGCAAAGCATGATCTAATAGCCCTATACAGGTGGTACAAAACACAGAAGCTGGCTAAGATTCCTCCAGACTGGTTTATACTCAAGAAAAACTACAAAGCCTTGATTAGGAGGAAAAAGTATCAAGCTCAGAGAGAGAGATGGGAAGGACTGATATTAGCATCCGAACTTAAAGACTCAGCCTCCTTCTGGAGGATTGTGGCAGGGGGTACGCGGGACTATTCTCTCAAACTCGATTGCTGCATCCTCCCCACGGTCTGGGAATGATATTTCCAGAGCATTTATGCTATGCATCTGGAGAGTGCTTCAGATTTGTCTACAATTTACAAAAATTAGCCAAATTGGCCCCCGGTATCCCCAGGTGAAATTTCCTCCTCAATTTGCCAAACAAAATCAGATAGAGCCCCTGATGCTGATTATATCCCAGTAGACTTGTTGAAGGCCAACTTGGACTGGTGGGCCCCAGTCCTGGCCTCCCTATTTTCCTTGATTAATTATACAATGTGTATTCCAGAGGACTGGGGATTAGCCATTATAGTATCAATATTTAAACGAGGCAATAGAGGAGACCCTGCTAATTACCGTCCGATAAGCCTACTCAGTACTATCAGTAAGTTGTATGCTAGACATCCACTGGGAAGGCTCTTGGACTGGCTTCAAGCAGAAAATATATTGGCCGATGTGCAGGCAGGATTTAGGCCAGGAAAGTCCACCTTGGATCAGGACTTTACCCTACAACATCTAGCTCATAAATATTCCTCCCCCCAAAGAGGCGCCTTGTATGCAGCCTTTATTGATTTTAAGTCTGCCTTCGATCTTATCCCAAGAAATAAACTCTGGGCCAAATTTGAATCCACGAACATAGACAGACAGCTGCTTCTGCTAATGAGGTGACTATATGAAAATACCCACCTGAGAGTCCTCTGTAATCCAGCTGGAGTTCTATCCAATCCAATCCCAGTTTTCAACGAGGTCAAACAGGGATGTATACTGGCTCCCACCTTGTTTAACTTCTACATTAATAGCATAGTTGAAGGTTTATCTAAGCCTGAATTTCATCCCCCCCCCCAAGCTGCACTCACGTCATGTATCAATGCTGCTTTATGCAGACGATGCAGTTCTACTCTCATTAACATGTGTGGGACTGAGAATACTCTTGAGGGAGCTTTCTTCCTACTGTAATCAAGAGCAGTTAGTAATTAATTACCAGAAGACCAAAGTTCTCATGGTCAGCAGAAGAAGAGTAAAACACAATTGGGTTGTTAATGGGCATCCCATAGAGCAGGTTTCCAGCTACAAATACTTGGGTATAATCTTTCACGCCTCGGCTTCCTGGTCCCCCCACATTAAGCATGCAGCACTGAATGCTCACAAAAATGCAGCGACATTAACAAGATTCTTTCACACCAAAGGTGACAGAGTTGGCAACGTACCAGGGGTTGCTCACAAACAGAATTTTCAGAGTTGAAGTTGCACAAATGAGTCTTCAACCACAAAGACAATATTTAGTGAAGAAATATATATATTGTGTCAGGTTTGTAGCAAGATTTATACATACAGCTTTGTCCTTGATCATTCCATTGGTCATTCACGGCTATATCAACAGAGTTTAGGCATAAATCAGTTCAGTAGTCAATGTCCATAAATCAGTCCAGCATTCCTTCTTCTTCTCCTTTATTCTTGCTTCTTCGCCACACACACCAACCAACGTCCAACCGACCCACGACAACCTGTATGTGCTGAGGCTGCTGGCTTTATCCCAAGTTTAGCCAATCCATAGCTTCTCCCACAGCTGTTACATATTTTTACTACATACACCTCTACAGCTGTTTAAATTATTACTTTCAGGCTTTTCCTTTACATAGATCCTTACAGAAACTTACAGCATTTCATGCTCTTTACAATTGGTTCACAAAACTGTATTAACAATTCCTATCAGGTTTATCTCAGACCTGTCAATCTCCTCCAATTGTTTATACTGTTTTATCCATATAAATTCATTTTCTTACATTATTATACAATATTTTTACATTTCAGTACATATACATACATGATCCTATTTATTTCATTCCTAGCATAATACATGCTTGTTCATGTTTTGTATATCCAAGTACTTTGGTCATGCAGTCTGCAACATTCTTTTCTGTTGCACAATAAATCAACTTTATTAATCCATTTTCTATACTCTGCTTTACATTTTGGTATCTTATGTCTGTGTGTTTTGATCTATTTTTGATACCTGGAGAAGTTGCCATAAAAATCACTGCTTGTTTATCTTCGTTTACTTCTATCGGTTCATGTACATTAATCCCTATATCTTTTGCTAGCTGTTTATAGAATATGAGATCTGTGCATAATTCCGATAATGAGGCATATTCCGATTCTGCAGATGACAAAGAGATAAACTTTTGTCTAGCAGTTTTCCAATTAATCAGTGCCTTGCCCAAATGAACTGTCATGCCAGATGTTGACCTTCTAGTAATTACGTCGTTACCATAGTTGGCATCAGCATAAGCGGACAATATCAACTCTCCTTTTGGCTCTAAATATAATTCTGTATCTTTTGTTTCCTTTAAATATCTAAGTACTCTTTTTGCAGCCTGCCAATGTCTCTCACTTGGCTTGCTTACATCTCTTGACAATAGGTTAATAGCTATAGAAATATCAGGTCTGGACCATCTACTCAAATATAATAAACTTCCTATTAATGATCTATACAACTCTGAGTCACACTCAGGACCTGTTATTGTTTCTTTTTCAAATTCAATTGTCATAGGAGTATTTGTACCTTTACAATTTTCCATATTGTATTGTTTCAGAAGTTTCAATATTTTGTTTTTCTGAGAAATTTTAAATCCATTAGCATATCTCTTAATTTCCACTCCTAGATAGTTACTGATTTCTCCCAGATCTCTTAAATTATAATTCTCTTTTAGCATTTTTATTACATTGTTAGCTGTTTTCTCATCCTTAGCAAATATTGCTATGTCATCTACAAAAATTAGAATGATTGTTTTCTCATCTCTTTTAATAAATAAACATGGATCTGCAATCCCCTGAATAAACTCATTACTCTTTAGTGTTTTAGATAGATGCTGGTTCCATTCATACCCACTTTGCCTCAATCCATACAGACTCTTTTTCAATATCCAACATTTACCTTCACTTTCTATGCTTGGTGGTGTTTTCATGTAAATTTCATGTTGAAGGTCAGCATAAAGATAAGCTGTTTCAATGTCTATATGTCTTGTAACTAATTTATGTTTGGCAGCATATGTTAACACAAACCTTAACGTTTCAGGTCTTAAAGCCGGTGCGAAAACCTGATCGTAATCATTTGATGTCTGTGAATAGCCTTTGGCTACCAATCTAGCTCGGTACCTCAGATTCCCATCTGCATCAATCTTTCTTTTAAATATCCACCTGCATCCTATTACTTTAGTGTTAGCAGGTTGTTGTATTTCTTCATATACTTTAAGTTTTCTAAGTGAATTCAACTCTTTCTTCATTGCTTCTTTCCATTTTTCCTGTTCTAATTTTGGCATGTTACATATATCCTCATATGTTTGTGGCTCTGTTACATTCAGACAATAATATGTCTCAGGTTTAAATCTATCTGGTGGTCTGTGCTCCCTGGCTGATCTCCTTGGTATTACTCTCTCCTCCTCCTGAGTTTCATTCTCCTCTAAAGTAGAAGGGATTTCCTGGTCAGATTCACTTTCTGGCTTAATTTCTTTTTCTGGCTGTAAATCTTCATCTATCTCAGTTTCCCTGATTTCTTGCATTTTAGGTATGTAGATGATAGTTTCTGGTGGTAAACTAATTTTGTCCCAGTATGCATGCTCATTAAAAGATGCACTGCTATTTATAATTACTTTGTTGGTATTAGGCAAACCAAATCTAAATGCTTTCTTGTTTTGTTGGTAACCTAAGAAATACATCAATCTAGCCTTTCTATCACCTTTCTTTCTTGTTTCTTTGGGAATATTCACCCATGCTGGTGTTCCAAATACATGTAAGAATTTTAAATTTGGCTTTCTTCCAGTCCAGATTGTGTATGGAATGTTATTTATACCATTATGCCACAGAATATTCGGATAGAAATTCGCACAAAGAATAGCTTCCCCCCAATATCTATCTGACAATTTACTGCCTCTTATCATGGCCTCAGCCATGTTCTGTAGTGTTTGTCCTCTCCTCTCTATAAATGCATTTTGGGTTGGGGTATATGGAGCTGATTTTCTGTGTGTAATCCCATGTTTATGTAGAATTGACTGGAACTTAGCATTTGTAAATTCTGTTCCATTATCAGTCTGGATTTGTTCCACTTTCTTTCCAGTTTTTCTTTCCACAAATCTCAACCATTTCTCAAATTCTACATAAGTTGAGCTCTTATCCTTCATTAGATAACAGAAACCAAATCTTGATTTCTGGTCCTGTATAGAGAGAATGTATTTTGCTCCTCCTAAGGATGCTTGTTTTGGACCAATTAAGTCCATAGATACTAAATCTAGAATATTCTTTACTTGTACATTGCTATTTTTCATCACTGGAGCACATTTGCTTTTGGCTATCTGACAAGCTTGGCAATTTATGTACTTGTCACATGGTTTTAAATTTACACCAATTGAATTTTCTATGGTTTTACGTAGTGTTTTGTAGTTAGCATGTCCTAACCTTAGATGCCATAAATGTATGCAGTTATCATGGGGACATACATTACCATAAACATTATTTACATTTACATTGCTTAATCTATATAAGTTGTTTCTTATGTAACAAGTTAGCATAGAGTTATTTTCCCCTTTAATTACACATTTGTTCTTGTAAAATGTGCTAGTAAAACCTTCTTTTGCTAATGAGCTTACTGACAGTAAATTATGCTTTAGCTTAGGCACATATATCACATTAATTGGTTTGGTTAGACACAGTAGTTTCACTTTACCTTTACCCATTATTTTGGCACTCACACCATCTGCCAAGAATACCTGTTGATTAAATACAGTTTGGAATTCATATATCATCTTCTTATCTTTGCACATATTAGCGGTGGCACCTGAATCAATGATCCATTCCGTATTATCTCCTTTAGAGTTGTAAATAGTCTCTGTTAGATGTGATTCGTCATCTGGTCGTGGCTGCTTTCTGTCTCTTTTCTTTTTAGATTTACAATTTCTTATCAAGTGTTTTCTTGAACCGCAGGCAAAACATCGCCTTCCTGATTGAGTAATTGCAGCTGTGATTTCTTCCTCCCCAAATTCATTCGGCTTGTCTTTTTGAATTTTATACTGGCTAGGGCTTTTTGTGTCACGGAGTTGCAAATTATCCTTCCTTTTCTGCTCCGCCTCCAAAAGCCTACTAGTAACATTCAACATAGTCAGTTCAGTTTGGGGTAAAACTTCTAAATTTGACACAAATTGGTCATATGTCTGGTCTAGAGAAGAAAATATTATGAAAACTTCTTGCAGCTCTGTAAATGCAATATTTTTTTCTCTTAAATCCATAAGCATTCTTTTCATTTTTTCTAAATGGAGCAGCATGCTTTCACCAGTTTGTAACCTGGTACGAAATAATTTTCTAGCAAGCTGTATTTGACTCCCAACGCTGACTCTTACAAAGAGTCTCTTTAAATCCTCCCATGCTTGTTTTGCAGAATTCAAGCCTCTAAGATGGATTAGGAGACGATCTTCTAGAGTCAAGCCTATTAATGCAAGTGCTCTGCTATCTTGTTTTTTCTTTCTTTCATTTAACACAGCTGGTGGATTTTCTACTATATCCCATAATGATTCTCTCTGGAGAAGTAGCTGGACTTTCTGTTGCCATGTGGAGTAATTCTCCCCATTCAACTTCTTTATTGACAGTCCTGGTATCTGTATATCACTAGCCATCTTCCGGAATGTATATTAAAGCTGTTTTTACTTACTGCTACTGCTTGAACTCGTCTGGCAGCACTCCCTCTGGATTCTTTCAGTTCAGCGTTCTCCTGGGCATTTCCCTGGACGTTTTGCTGGGCCCATAACCTTTGACAGAGTTGGCAACGTACCAGGGGTTGCTCACAAGCAGAATTTTCAGAGTTGAAGTTGCACAAATGAGTCTTCAACCACAAAGACAATATTTAGTGAAGAAATATATATATTGTGTCAGGTTTGTAGCAAGATTTATACATACAGCTTTGTCCTTGATCATTCCATTGGTCATTCACGGCTATATCAACAGAGTTTAGGCATAAATCAGTTCAGTAGTCAATGTCCATAAATCAGTCCAGCATTCCTTCTTCTTCTCCTTTATTCTTGCTTCTTCGCCACACACACCAACCAACGTCCAACCGACCCACGACAACCTGTATGTGCTGAGGCTGCTGGCTTTATCCCAAGTTTAGCCAATCCATAGCTTCTCCCACAGCTGTTACATATTTTTACTACATACACCTCTACAGCTGTTTAAATTATTACTTTCAGGCTTTTCCTTTACATAGATCCTTACAGAAACTTACAGCATTTCATGCTCTTTACAATTGGTTCACAAAACTGTATTAACAATTCCTATCAGGTTTATCTCAGACCTGTCAAAAGGGGATCACCACATCCTCTCAGCCGTTCAAGTTTCTAAGGCTACAGTTGTTGCTCAAATGCTCTATGGGTGCCAGTTGTTTGCCTTATCTGACCTACGTCCTCTTGAGGTAGTTCAAACCAAATTTTTGATATCTATTTTAACTGTACCTCCCTGTACACCTAATGTAGCCCTTCGTTTGGAGGCTGGCCTAATCGCTATAAGAGCACGCGCCGAAGTCCTTCTGTTTAATTACTGGCTAAAGCTTATCTTCTCCTCTGAAGGCTTGGCACATATGTCACTTTTTGACTCCTTTCAATCAGACTGGAAACTCCAACTCAGAAAAGAAATAAGGCACATGGGTTTTTCCACCAATGCTCTCTTGGCAATGGGTAATGCCACTGCCAAAGCAGCACTCAAACAAAGAACCTGGGACATAGAACTTCAAAAGCATATGAGTTAGTCAGGCAAATACAGTGTTGTTACTAATAATGCCTTTACAATATCCTCATATCTGACTAGCACAATGACAACAAAGACCAGAAGAGCCTTCACATTAGCGAGACTTAATGTTTTGCCATCTAAGCTCATGGAGGGAAGATTTCAACATATACCTATCTCGGATTGCCTGTGTCCATGTAACAATGGCCAAGTGGAAACTGTAGGCCATGTTTTACTGTACTGTCTTTTTTACAGAGATCTACGCACTAACCTCTTGAGTCCAATTATTCTCAGATACTCAGGGAGACTCAATGATTTTTACATCAAGCTACTTCTCTCCGATCAAGACTCCCTTATTACACGCTCTGCAGAAAGATTTTGTGCAGCAGCAATGGCACAGCGCTCCCTTATAGTCTCCTGAGGTCACAGATTGATTGGTTTTAGGATGAGGGTGGTTTATTGTAGAGCATAGAGAAATTTTGTGGTCCCAACCAAAGGGACGAAATGCTTACAAATGCTTACAAATATGTATGAATGATTCCTCATACCCCCATACCCCAAACTAGTTTGCCTTAGATGATCCAATGGTTCAAAGGATGGCTATAAAAATGCTGTAACTGATTCTCCTCATATACTATAATCAGTACACAACTAATTATCTGTTGTACACTCTTTTATTTGTATCTTGTATATTTTAGCCATATAATATGCTTTACGAGCTGGTCACCTGACCATAATAAATAAATACATATGAGGTACTCCCATGCTTTGTTTTTAATTCCTAGAACAAATCTTGTGACAATGTATTGTCCTTATTCCCTAATTTTTCATTCTATCTAATTGTCATTATAATCATACCCTGTTTTTATTGGAAATTTTTTATAGTTAGAATATCAGGTACAAACAACAACTGCACAGAAAAAAATATGAAATAATAGTTTAAGTCTCAGTAGCACACCTCTTTTCACAGTGACAGCACAGTGGCTATTAAAAATCACTTTGGAAGCATTTTAAGTGCAAAAATATGTATCTTTACTTACAGTTGCTGTCTATCACCAGTACAGTCAGTAGAAATATAGGAAAAAATGAGTCTCTACACAAAGGAGAGATGCCCCTCCATGCTTCCTGAATGCTTAGTAAGGAGAGAGAGAGAGAGAGAGAGAGAGAGAGAGAGAAAGTAATGGAGTTCCGGTTCTGGTTTGAGGGAGGAGGAACAGCGTTTGTATTGAGCTTTGCTCCTTTTTTAATCTTTATTCTTCATTTTTAATTTTTATAAATACTTTTTTATCATTTCCACTGTTTAAGTTAAAGAGCTTGTTTCCCGGTGGTGGCTGGAGCTAAAGAGAGCAAAGCATTGGAGTTTCCCCGGGGGAGTTTACCAGCAACACAGTGTTGGAAGAGGACCAAGAACATTACTAGGAAAATTCAAGGCCATACAAGAATCACCCCATAATACCGTGAGTTATTTAGAAGCTATTTAGAAGTTAAATGTTGGGAGTTGCCTGAGTTGCCTGATAAGGAGATATCACAGAAGACAAGGTTTGCAAAATAAAGAAACCACACTAGAGCAGAAGGCTCTAATTCTCTTGGTTACAGGCGTGACCCAACAGCACTTATAAACATTACAAATGGTCATTACAAGAGCCCAGAAAACTCGTGCTGGGTCTAACAATGTTCCCAGAAGTAAAAGTCAAAGGGCAATAGTAGAATTCTGCGTGCCTTTAACCTCCAGTAGGCATCATGACTTCTCCAATTCCACTGGGCAAAGGCTTCCAAGGGAATTTATCTCAAGTACCCCATCTACTTTGGACAATCAAGATTTGAATATGATCATCAGAGACTCCCAAAGAAATGATGTTGTTGAAGACTTTTCTGGTTACTTGGTTGGCAATTGTTCACTGGACCCAGGATTACAGGAAGGGTCATCGATTCTATCAATGGATTTGCCTGATAAAAATCCAAACTTACCAAGTACTGATCTAAAGAATAAATCCATGGAAGAACCAATAGACAAATCCCATAGACCTGATAATGAAGACATCAAAATTATTTATACTCAATTACGTGACCAGTGCTTCCTATCTTCAAAATCAAATCAAAACATCTTCAATAAACTACATGCTCTACATCAAGAAATATCCGACCTGAAAGCAACACTCCAACTCATAGCCACCTTGATAAAAACAGGGATTTTGAAAGCAGCACCTCCCCGAACATTTCCTAACCCAGTCCAAAGCTTCCACCAAGCAGGAAGTGAGAATGACACAGTAGAAACAAATAAGAACAATCCCTGCCTAACTCCAAAAGAACAGCATCTTATACAGCAGTTGGAGGACATAGAGTTGGCCGTTAACTCTGGAAAGGCTTCAGAAACTCAGACCGATAATTACAACACAAGAAAAGCTGCTGAGGACCTTAATACAACCTTATCAAATGTAGATTTCATAGTAATTGATGAATGGCAAGATTGAGACCCAAATGGCTCACAGTCTTCATTTATAGCTCCTACAGATACGAACAACATATTGCTGGATAATCCCTATCAACTACTTCTTGTGGAAGTAGACTCCGGAACAGAGAAAGCACAGCCTACAGCTCTACCATCCAACACTGTGAGTCATATTACCATATACAATTGGCCTTTAAGAAGGTCAAACAATACATGGAAAACTAACATTGATGTAACAAGGGACATTTTGGGTAAAGACTGGGCTCCCTCAATATATATGCATTGTTCATGTATGTATCCTATAAAGCCTGAAATGTGGAGGGGGAGGATGCATCTGTAGTAGGCATCCTTCAGTCTCGAGGGACTATGGTAACGTGCTCTGTATGGAGGTCTTGGAACAACGTCTAGTGTGGCTGAGAAGGCCAATTCGAGAGTGACAATCCCTTCCACACTGAAGACAAATACAATCTATCCCCTGTCCAGCTCCCTGATTTTGCTGGTTTCGGGACTGCCTCTTTGCCTCGGCCTGCTGAACAAGTGTCTCTTCAAATTGGAAGAGGCCATGATGCACCGCCTGCCTCCAGGCTGACCGCTCAGATGTCAAGGTTTCCCATCTGTTGAGGTCCATTCCTAAGGCCTTCAGATCCCGCTTGCAGATATCCTTGTATCGCAGCTGTAGTCTCCCTCTGGGGCGATTTCCCTGCACTAATTCTGCATACAGGAGATCTTTTGGAATCCGACCATCAGCCATTCTCACAACATGCCCAAGCCAACGTAGACATCACTGTTTCAGTAATGTATACATGCTAAAAAAATCCAGCTCGTTCTAGGACTACTCTATTTGGAACTTTTTCCTGCCAGGTGATGCCAAAAATGCATTGGAGACAACGCATATGGAACATGTTCAGCTTCCTCTCCTGCCATGCACAAAGGGTCCAGGACTCACTGCAGTACAGGAGTGTGCTCAGGACACAGGCTCTATAGACCTGGATCTTGGTATATGCCGTCAGCTTCTTATTAAGCCATACTCTCTTTGTGAGTCTAGAGAACTTGGTAGCTGCTTTGCCAATGCGTTTATCCAGCTCGACATCTAGGGAGAGAGTGTCAGAGATCGTTGAGCCAAGGTAAACAAAGTCATGAACAACCTCCAATTCTTGTGTGGAGATGGTAATAGAGGGAGGTGAGTCCACTCCCTGGCCCATGACTTGTGTTTTCTTCAGGCTGATTGTTACTCCAAAGTCTTGGCAGGCCTTGCTAAAATGATTCATGTGTTGTTGGAGGTCTTCAGCAGAGTGGGCAACAATGGCTGCATCATCGGCGAAGAGGAAGTCCCGCATGCATTTCAGTTGGACTTTGGTCTTCGCTCTCAATCTAGAGAGATTAAAGAGCTTTCCATCTGATCTAGTCCGGAGATAGACACCTTCTGTTGCAGTTCCAAAGGCGTGCTTCAGCATGACAGCAAAAAAGATCCCAAAAAGGGTTGGTGCGAGGACACAGCCTTGTTTTACTCCGCTTCGGATGTCAAAGGGATCTGATGTTGAGCCATCAAAAACTACAGTGCCCTTCATTTCCTCATGAAAGGACCTGATGATGTTAAGGAGTCGAGGTGGACATCCACTCTTGGGAAGTATTTTAAAAAGGCCATCCCTGCTAACCAAATCAAAGGCCTTTGTGAGATCTATGAAGGCCACAAAGAGTGGCTGTTGTTGTTCCCTACATTTCTCCTGCAACTGTCTGAGGGAAAATACCATGTCAGTGGTGGATCTATTAGCTCGAAATCCACACTGTGATTCTGGATAGACTCTGTCTGCAAGCACCTGGAGTCTCTTCAGCACAACACGGGCCAGCAGCTTCCCTACAACGCTGAGAAGAGAGATACCACGGTAGTTATTGCAGTCGCCCCTATCTCCTTTGTTCTTGTACAATGTGACGATGTTTGCATCCTTTGTGTCCTGTGGTACTCCACCTTCCCTCCAGCAAAGACAAAAGACTTCATACAGCTCGGTGGTGATGATCTCTTTACAGCACTTCAGCACTTCAACAGGGATGTTATCCTTCCCAGGTGCCTTGCCAGGGGCAAGGGAATCCAAGGCCGCTTTTATTTCTGCTAAAGTTGGTTCACTGTCCAACTCTTCCAAGACAGGCAGGCACTTGATGTTATTTAATGCCTCTTTGGTTACTACATTCTCTCTGGAATATAGCTCAGAGTAGTGCTGCACCCAGTGTTCTATCTGCTGTGCTCCGTCCTGGATGATCACGCCTGTAGCAGATTTCAAGGGAGCAGATTTCTTCTGTATTGGACCTAAAGCCTGCTTGATACCGTCATACATTCCCTTGATGTTACCTGTGTCCATTGCTATCTGTATCTGAGAGCAGAGCTGAAGCCAATAATTGTTGGAACATCTCCTGGCAGCCTGTTGGACTTGGCTATGAGCAGCTCAAAGAGCCTGCAAGTTGTACTCACTAGGACAGGCTTTGTATGCTGCTAGAGCTCTCCTCTTATCCTCGATGGCTGGCATCAACTCCTCCGAATGGGCTTCGAACCAGTCTGCCATCTTTTTGGTCTTCTTGCCAAATGTGGACAAGGCGGTGTTATAAACAGCGTTCTTGAAATGTTCCCATCGTTCAGGTGCATTTGCATCAGCGGGGCCTGGAAGGGTTTCCTCAAGCGCTTGGGCAAATTCCTCCACTTTTCTTTGATCGTGAGTCTTGCTGATGTCAATACGTGGTCTTCCTTCCTTTTTCATGTGATACAATCTCTTTGTTCGCAGTTTTACTCTACTACACACCAGGGAGTGATCAGTATCGCAATCAGCACTCTGGTAACTGTGTGTGATTGTAATACTAGGAAGGCTAGAACGTCTAGTGAGGATTAAATCGAGCTGATGCCAATGCTTCAATCTTGGATGTCTCCAGGAAACTCTGTGTTGAGGCTTCGTATTAAAGAACGTGTTGCTGACACAAAGACCATAATAACAGCAAAACTCCAGCAAGCGTTGGCCATTTTCATTCATCTTCCCAATGCCAAAACGGCCTAGACAGGTGGGCCAAGAGTTGTGATCAGCACCAACTCTAGCGTTAAAGTCTCCGAGAATGAACAGTGGCTCTCTCTCAGGGACTTTTTTGACAGTAGCTGCCAAATCATCATAGAATTTGTCTTTGACTTCTGTTGTGGACGACAGTGTTGGTGCATATGCACTAATGAGGGTGACTGGTCCCGCTGATGAGTGGAGCTGCAGAAACAGGATTCTTTCACTCCCCACAGTAGGTGGAACAATGGATCTCAGCAGAGTATTTCTGACCGCAAAGCCAACACCATGTTCCCTAGTCTCATTCAATGGTTTTCCCTGCCAGAAGAACGAGAAGTTTTTTTCTTTGACAGATCCCATGTCTGGCAATCTCGTCTCTTGCAGGGCAACAATGTCCATCTGCAGTCTACTCAGTTCCATGTCGATGACAGCTGTCTTGCGCACGTCGTCTATTTCCTGCAGGTCGTCAGAAAAGCCAGGGGTCATTGTCCGAACATTCCAGGTGCCCAACTTTAGGGCAGAAGTTTTCTTATGATTGTTGCATGGTGCAGGGTTATCGATCTGCTTGTCAGCTTTCACCCTACCTAGTGAGGTGCAGTGACCTCTCCCACCGTCGGAAGTAGCCCCTGGTGTCATGCTCTACGCCAATTGAGCAAAGACTTATAACCAGTAACTGCTACTTCCCGTGTTATTTTGACACTGTATGCGAAGCTGGAGTGTCCTCTCCAGAGCACGAAGTCTGGGTAAAATAATATGGAGGATAGGCTGTTACCCAAGCAGCAAATCCCCCCTCTCCACGTCACTAAAATAGTCCAATGGAAAGGCAAGAGCTAATACAACTGGTTCCAGCGATGTCGCAGGAGTTGCCAGAACGACACGAACTGCCTCCAGGACTCCGGCTCCGGATTTTTCCTCGAGGTTAACTCCTGAAGCCTTTTCCATCAGTGGATATAGCCACAAGGCAGTGGAGGTTTGAAATCAGAGTTTTCCTTCTCCTAGATGGGCTGTCTTCCAAGGCTGATGAGCCCCACCTACCCGGCCTGCTCCCTAATAGTGCGGAAGTATGATCCTACTGCTAAAACATTCCTGCCCTCCAGGTGTATGCAATGCTATTTGGCTTTCCTATTTAGCAGATTAGAGTAAAAAATAGAACCAGAGAATAACGGCACGCACTTCTGCTCGCACTAATTTAAAGCCAAAACCCCGCCCCCTAAGACCATGCAGTCAGGGAGAACAAAGGTCAGCCTAGCAGAAAAGACCTCACCAAATAAAATGTCCCCCAAGCACAGCTCACCTCCTGCCTCAGCTTCCTCTTCAGGAAAGGGGCTTAGAGCTTCTGCTCGCACTAATTTAAAGCCACAATCCCGGCCTCTCAGACCATGCGCCTATTGTAGCCTAATATACATATTATATATTATATTATATATACAGTATATAATCTTTTATGGTCACTGATCCTGACCATCCCTAAAGGAGGAGCTTCCCCCCCAATTATGAAGGGAAGCAGAAGAGGCAGTTGCCATGGCAACACACAGCCCCCCCATTCCCTACTGAGGCACCAACTCCAGCATCCAATGGGATGCATCTATCGTTCAAAGATAACGGACATGCCTATAATTTTTGGAGCTTAATATATAAGTTCAAAGACATATCAGTATCATTCAAATGGGGAACACATATAACACGCCGTAGGCCTAACTTCAAGTCAACTGTAAAACAAAACATACAAAGACCATTCAAAACAAGCAAACAGCCTTACGTTGTGAATCACAGAGGTACTTTTGATTGGAGGGTGTGGTGTTTACCCTGTGGCCCCTGCTTGTTCCACCAAACACAGAGCTCACAAAGGTATCTCAACATGCCCTATGACACGCTGCCACCAGTTGATCTCTTTATCAACTTAATTTTCTTATGAAAGACTAAGGTCCATCTGACTTTTTAACAGAAACAGGTTTATTGATTACATGTGGTTTCAGGTATAATTCTTAAGCACATTCTTAAAGTTCCACACAGCTTCAACATTTTACTTTAATCTCTTCTATATTAATTAACACTGGTCACACTCTGACTAATCACTGCCTAATCACTCCTTAAACACTCTCTGCCTCAAAACCCCAAACTGTTCTCCTCTCCAGCTTTCTCTGACTCTCTGACTGACAGGCCCCACCTCTTCAGCAGCCCCTTTGGCACAACCACATTACCATACAACTTATGAATAATGCATGTTTAGGAGGGCAAACTCATTTTCCATCCTAACAAACATGCATCATTGTACAGAAACTTTACTTACTCTATGGCTAAAATTCTGCAAGAAATAACAACATCTTATCTAGCAAGCACAATATCTTATCACTCTAAGCAAGGAGAAAGCTTGTTTCAACTGTTGCAATCCAGTACAGTTCAATTATATACTTTACCTTATGACTTATACTTTCAACATTTAACATTGCAACCTTACAGAAATATAACATAGTTATGAACTTTTACATAGACAGTTAACCAGTTGCACTATAGTCCATTCAGGTTTACTTTAAAAGTCCGTGAATCATTCGCCCGGCCTCCTGGAAAGTGCATCTGCGACAATGTTGTGGGCTCCCTTCACACTTTTTAAGTCAAAGTCAAAGTCCTGCAGTAGAAGGGCCCATCTCATCAATTTACTATTGGTTGTCATCGACCGCATCCACAGTAAAGGGGAATGGTCAGTGCACAGTGTAAATTTGCGTCCCCAGATATATGGTTTGAGTCTCTGTAAAGTCCAAACAATCGCTAGGCACTTTTTTCCATGGTTGACAGATGTCTCTCTCTCTCGGTTGTAATTTTTTACTTATATACGTTACCGGATGTAAAGTCCCTCTCTGTCTGCTTGGCAAAGCACCACTCCTAGTCCAACGTTCGATGCATCAGTGAAGATGGTGAACTCACGGCTGTAGTCAGGTGCGCTGAGGACAGGTCCGGTCGTTAACGCTTCCTTCAGCTGGTCAAACGCCTGCTGGCACTCAGGGGTCCATCTGATGCTCTCTGGCTCCTTCTTCCGCATGAGGTCTGACAACGGAGCAGATATCTCACTGAAGTGTGGGATGAATCGCCGATAATAGCCCGCCAGTCCCAGGAAAGATCTGATCTGCTTTTTGGAAGTGGGGTTTGGCCATCTAATTACTGTCTCGATCTTGGTGTCCAGGGGTTTGATTACTCCCCTACCCACTAAATGTCCAAGGTACTTTAATTCGGAGTCTCCAATTTGGCATTTACTTGATTTCACAGTCAAACCGGCTTTCTGGATTCTTTGCAGCACCTGTTCTAAATGTTCTTTGTGCTCAGCCCATGTCTGACTGAATATGCCGATGTCGTCCATATAGCCGACTGTAAAATCTCCCAGGCCATGTAATGTCTTGTCTACCAATCTTTGGAAGGATGCAGGACCATTTTTCAATCCGAATGCCATAACCCGGAACTCAAAAAGGCCTAGAGGACTCTGGAATGCAGTTTTCTCTTGGTCCTCGGGTTGCATCTGAATCTGCCAAAATCCTTTGGTGAGATCAATGCATGAGATAAAATGGCACCCTCCTATTGTTTCAATCAAGTCATCTAGGCGTGGCATGGGATATGCATCCGCCTTGGTGACATGGTTCAACTTGCGGTAGTCTACGCAAAATCTGACACTACCATTGGGCTTGTCTATGAGTACTATTCGCGTAGCCCAGGGACTCTCAGATGGGGTAATTATTCCTGCCTGTAGCATCTCCTGGACTTCCCAACGTACTTTATTGACATAATCCCCTGTAATTCTATAAGGGGTGACAGCTATGGGACTGGCATCCCCTGTGTCAATTTGGTGGACTATACCCTTTGCTTTCCCAGGCCTATTGGTAAAAATAGTTTTGTATTTCTGCAAAATCTTGGCTACTTCCTCCCTCTGTGGTAGTAAACCGAGTGGCCTAGGTTTACTTCCTCTGGGTTAAAGCGCTGTTCACCTCTCCCTTCCCAGCACATAAGTTCCTCTTTATCACCTGGGTCCTCTCTGATAGCATATAGGGTCCAGAGATTCCTCCTATAATAAGGTTTGAGCATGTTGACATGCACTACCTTGTGACCCTCTTCTCCCTTCTGAATCACATAGTTTACATTGCTCATTTTCAACACTATTTTATAGGGACCCTCCCATGCTAATTGTAATTTATGTCCCTTGACTGGTCTAAGTAAAAGAACTTCATCGTCAGGCCCAAAAGTTCTTTCCCTGGCCTTTCTATCATACTAGGTTTTCTGCTTGGTCTGGGCAGTCCTTATATTCTCTCCTGCTATTTCCATAGACCTTTGCAAGGTGTTCTGCAATTTGTCCATATATTCTATTACAGATTCTGGGTCACTCTCTCTATGGTCTTCCCAATTCATACGGAGCAAATCTAGAGGTCCTCGCACCCCCCGTCCTAGTAACAGCTCAAAAGGACTGTATCTGGTACTTTCTTGTGGAATACTCCTATAGGCATACAACAGGGGTTGTATCTTGCAATCCCAATCATTTGGGTTCTCTGCCACATAGGCCTTGATCATATGTACTAACGTGCCATTAAATTTCTCAATTAACCCATTAGTCTCAGGATGATAAGGTGAAGAGTTGATTTGGGTTATTCCACAGGCCTTCCATAGCCTGTTTATAAGCCTGGATGTGAAGCTGGTTCCCAAATCACTAATTATCTCACTAGCAAATCCCAATCGGCTCATATAATTTATTAAGGCATCTGCCACAGTGTCAGTCTCTATGTTGCGTAAAGAAATTGCCTCAGGATATCTTCTGGCAAAGTCCATGATGGTCAATATATACTTATTTCACCATCTGGTGGCTTTAGGCAGTGGACCTACCAGATCGATCCCCAGCCTCTGGAATGGTGTAGAGATGACTGGCAGAGGACATAATTTTGCTTTGGTTCTGTCCTGCCCGGTCCCCCTTCTCTGACATATATCACACGTTTTGCAATAGCAAGTAACCTGTTTCCCCATACCTGGCCAAAAGAAGTTCTGGGCAACCCTTCTTTTTGTTCGTGTGATGCCCATATGTGCTCTAAACAAACTACTGTGAGCTTGATGTATGATTTTCTCTCGGTACTTACTTGGGACCACTAATTGCCTTTGGGGTTCTCCTTTTCCTCTGTATGGGGTGGCTAAAACTTCCCTATACAAGAGATCCTTGTCTATGCAAAATCTCTCAGGGCACTCAGGGGACAATAAAGTGGGTGAACTGGCTGCTTCAAAGCAACCCACCAAGCTACTGTCTTCCTTCTGCTCCTGGGCAAAACTATTTTTATTTGGGTTCTTCAAAAGAATGAGATCAGCTTCTGCATGACTATTAAGCTGATTTTCTAAAGAACTTTCTTCTTCTAGGCTTCCCTCAGCTCCAGTATCCTTTTTTTCTGTAGCGGGTGATTTCTGGCCCCCCTTTGAGAGTGTAAGAACAAAAGCACTCTTCACATGCTCTATTAAGTCCCAACCTATGAGAAAAGCAGCTGGTATTTCATCCGAAATGGCCACTTGCCACTTCCCAGACCAGTTCCCATAGGTTACTTGAACCTCTGCCACCCTCACAACTACAGTTTCTTTCCCAATTCCTTTTAAGGTCATAGTTCTGCCTGGAATTATTTTGTCCTGGGCTATTAGGTCTGAATGTACAATAGAAATTTGCGAACCTGTGTCCCTTACAGCTATATATTTTTTCTATTTACTACTATCTCTTCCCCAGAGTTTTTAAGAAGAGAATTGTCAGGCTCAACAGCAGCCCCGGTTGCCATGGAGACAGAACCATGGTTACAGCCTCCCTCAGTGGCTTCTACAGGTTTTACACAGTAAACTTTTTTGGTCTGACTATCATCTTTTCCATTTTTATTTTTGTTTTTCATACAATTTGATTGAATATGCCCAAACTCACCACAGTTATAACACTGTCTATAAGTCCTTTGATCACACTGAGGAGATCTATTAAACTTTTCCTCAGGGTTCATTCGCTTCTGCAGACTAGGCCTTGGCAACTTAGGTGAGGTACTACACTGGCCATCTTTCCCTGACATTTTACTGTCGTAATTTTTATTGAAGGGTCTCTTACTGTTGTCCCTGTTCTGCCTGTAAAATTTTACCTCAGAGAACTTGGGGTCTCGAATCTCACTAATGCAATCAGCATTTTCAGATGCTTCTAATACATTTTTAGGATTTTTGTCCTTGACTAAATAACGCAATTCCCCAGGCAAAATAGAATAAAATTGTTCTAACCCAATCACATTTTTCATTTGATATAGAGAGGTGACTTTCTCACGTTCCATCCATTTGTCCAAACATTGAATCAATTTAGCCCCTAATAGGGCATATGATTCTTCAGGCTTTTTGGTAAGGGACCGAAATTTTCTCCTCAGGTGTTCTGCATTTATGCCAAATCTTGAATATACCATTTTTCTATAGGCCTCAAAATCTCTAGCCTGCCCCAGAGGCATCTGAGAATAAAGCTCAGCTAAATCTCCACTTATTTGTGATCTCAAAACTATCATCCTTTCTTCATCCTTAATCTCAAAGTCCCAGCACGCTCTCTCAAATGAAATGAGGAAAGATTCAGGGCAATCTCCTTTCCTATATTGGGTAAATTTCTTTAGGTCGATTTTTGAGAGATTTCCCTCACTAGAGTTGTTGTTATTACTATTATTATTATTATTATTTTGAGCAGCAATTTCCAGTCTTTTCATCTCTAATTGAAATTCCATTTGTCTTTTTTCTTGCTCAAATGTGATTTCTCTTTCTCTTAATTCCATTTGTCTGGCCTCAGCCCTCTCCTTTTCTCTAATTTCCAATTCTTTTTCTCTGAGTCTATACTCCCGTTCTAGTTTCCATTTTTGGGAGCTTAGAAAACCTTGTTTTTCTGAGGCGTTTTCATCAGTTTCCTCCTGTTCCACTGGAGCTAGAGGGTCTCCATTTCCCTCCACTTCCTGAGGTAAACTTTCTGCCTCACGACTCCCTTTTTGGCTACGTTTGGGTGGCATGTTTAAGTCTGAGTGAATTAGTCTTGAATGTCTATACTGCTTTTAAAAAGGACCTGTCTTTCTGCAGTAATTCCAGTAACTATGTTGTGGCACTTCACTCAGCAGCTCTCTCTGGCTGTTCTCCAGCTCACAACCTGTTAGTTACTGTGTATGTCTGAGCTATTCTTGCTCTCAGACAATTTTTTTTTCCAAGCCTCTGCTTTAATTTTCCTATCACCTCAGATCCACTCTGACCCCGGCTTCCACTTTTATCCAGCACTGCTCCCTTATCTCTCAGAGCCTTGGATTTCAAGCTAGCCACTGGGTCTCTCAAATCCTGAGGTAAACAAAAAAATAATTTTTCCTTTAGAGTCGGTTCCCTATCTTTAGTTCCCCCAGATCTGGGTTCAGAAGCCCTGCCACTAAGCTTTTCCACAAAAGCTCTAGCAGGTCACCCACTTCTTCACCACAGACCTCTGACTAAAAGGTACCCACGACTCCAGAAAATTCACTTTTAAACTTTGGCTTCACTGGATTATTTCGTATCCCGCTGCTGGACACCAATTGTGGCGTTTACCCCGTGGCCCCTGCTTGTTCTACCAAACACAGAGCTCACAAAGGTATCTCAACACACCCCATGACATGCTGCCACCAGTTGATCTCTTTATCAACTTAATTTTCTTATGAAAGACTAAGGTCCATCTGACTTTTTAACAGAAACAGGTTTATTGATTACATGTGGTTTCAGGTATAATTCTTAAGCACATTCTTAAAGTTCCACACAGCTTCAACATTTTACTTTAATCTCTTCTATATTAATTAACACTGGTCACACTCTGACTAATCACTGCCTAATCACTCCTTAAACACTCTCTGCCTCAAAACCCCAAACTATTCTCCTCTCCAGCTTTCTCTGACTCTCTGACTGACAGGCCCCACCTCTTCAGCAGCCCCTTTGGCTCCACCTCACAACCACATTACCATACAACTTATGAATAATGCATAACTTATAATGCATAACTTAGGGTGGACGCCACAGAGGGTAATGGCTGATGAATTTGGACACGATGTAGTTTTAAAAAGGACTCCAATACCCCATAGAAAATCAGGTAGAACTGTTGAGCTATCTTCTAATTATGAGTACTCTAGGCGCAGGGGAAATGCCCCCAGCTATGCTGGTGATGCACCCCCTGTTCCTAAATTTAATTACAGAGGGGGAAAAGTGTCCCCCTTTTGTATCTGCCCCTAATAACATCTTGATTAATCATCCCCGTAGTTTCATAAACAAATGTAACAACCAGAGACCACAAATAAGAGAAGCTCCAAGGACGGGTGTCACCCAAATAAGTAACAAGTCTCCCAGTAGAAACAGGATTTATCAAACCTCTAATGGGAAGAGCCACCTACCCAGTCACTTCAGAACTTCCAGTAGGTGGAATGGCACTTGGACAACAGATATGCCTCTCCAGCAGCTCTTTCCCAAGACTGACTAACGTCAGATAAGTTACAAAGTCAGCCTCTGAACTTTCTATCTTGGAACATTGCAGGATGGAAGAATAAACTGGTTGACTCAGATTTCATACAGTACCTTCAGTCATTTGACATAATTTGCCTGCAAGATACTTGACTTCTGAAGAAAAACACTTTAAGTTTACAGGGATATAGGACATGGGAATCCCCAGCTCAAAAAAATTCAACTTCAGGCCGAGGAAGTGGGGGCCTGGTTATTTCAATCTCCTCCACTACTGGCTTGAAGGGAACAGAGATAGCTGAATTTAGCTCTAGCTATTGGCAAGTTTTGATAATACATGGCTGCAAACCAGGTCCTTTGATCTGTGTCAACGTCTACCTCCCACCGAGAACAATTGGTCCTGCTACAGAGGCTTGGGCTAAACTGGAGGACCTTCTTGATACATTATTTTCTGAGTATCCCAACCATTTTTTTATAATTTGTGGTGACTTTAATGCTAGAATGGGAAACAGTTGTTGTATGATGGGAAAAGCCCTTGGCTTGGAGCTTGAAGAGGATAAAAACACCTCCCAAACTTCCCAAGACAAGGTAATCAACAAGTATGGCAAATTCCTTTTTAAATTGATTTACAAATTCCATCTGGCATGCTTAAATGGCTCTCACCTGGATATCTCAAATGGCTACTACACTTTTCTAACAGATAAGGGTGCTAGTGTAGTAGATTATGTTATAGGATCTTCTGCTGTTCTCTCCTATGTATACTCCCTAGCAATCGATGACAGGCCAGAAAGTGACCATCTCCCCCTTAGAGTGTCCTTAAGATTCCGATAAATCCAATCAGAGGCATTAACAGACCATAAAATGCTGGGACATGTTCTAGGTGAGAAAAGGATTAAATGGTCTATTAAAACCGATGACAGTATAAGGCAGATGCTGAGCCCTGATAAACTCCAAGAGTTATGACAACATACTCTTTTGGGGACCCAGAACATTTGCAAGGTTTACCAGGATATAATTCTTGCACTTAGACCACACTTAACCATTACACACTCAGAAAGAATGTCTGAAACTCAATGATCCCGGTTTGATAGGGAATGTAAGTTCAAGAAAAAGGAGCTGAGCAGAGCAACAAGACAGGTGAAACATATCGACACTGATGAAGCTACGGCTTTCCTGCAACATCTACAGAGAGAATATAAATCTTTCCTTAGAGGAAAAAAGAAGGCTTTCTATTCTGATAACTGGAATTCTTTGGGCCAGGCCCTCATCGAGGGTAATGAGCCCAAATTCTGGATGCAGATAGAAAGAGGCTTCTTACAGAAAGCCTTTCTGACTGCTAACTCCATCACACCAGAAGTATGGGTCTCCTACTTCAATCGTATTTTGGGGGGCAATATTCATATGAACATTACACATGAGATTCTCTCTAATTCCCCTGAATGGCCACCTGTAGCCCCCACAGAAATTGGGGACTTGATTCTAACTCTTCGGAATGGCAAGGCTCCCGGTGGAGACATGATCCCCGCTGAGGTTTTTGCTGTTTACATTGAGTGGTCGTCTCCCATTTTAGCTAACCTATTCACCTATATTAACAGCACAGGCAACCTTCCCACAGGTTGGCAAACAAGCATTGTTGGGCCAATTTTTAAGAAAGGCGATCCTCTAGATCCTTGCAACTTCAGACCTATCAGTCTCCTCAATGTGGCCTCTAAGCTTTATGCCAGATACCTCTTGAATAGGCTTTTAGACTGGGACAGCAAGCATTCTATCATTTTCGAAGAAGAGGCAGGCTTCAGAAAAGGCAGAAGTACAATAGATCAAGCCTTTGTTTTACATCATGTAATCAGTAAATTTACTAAACCTCCAAACAAATATCTTTATGCTGCCTTTGAGGATTTTTCATCAGCCTTTGATCTGATAGATAGAGAACACCTATGGTGTAAACTGGGAAAAACAAACATTGACAAGAGACTCCTGTGGCTTATACAGGAACTACACAAAGAAAACACAATACAAGTGTGTATAGGCTTACAGGGGGCTCTATCACAACAGGTTTGCATTAGTTGAGAGGTGAAACAAGGCTGTATTTTAGCACCTTTTCTCTTTAACTTTTATATAAACAGCTTGATCCCTCAAATGGCTTCCCCCTCATTCTTCCCCCAACCATTGGCTGTAGGAAGATCTCAATACTGCTTTATGCTGATGACCTGGTTTTGCTATCTCTGAACAAAATTGGTCTTAAAAGAATGCTGTCCAAATTTGGGCAGCTCTGTAAAGAGGAATGGCTAATAATCAACTACAACAAAACAAAGATTATGGTCTTTGGAAAGAGGGCCCCTAAGCAAAACTGGTCACTGGATGGGCATGCTATTGAGCAAGTACACTCATTTAAATATTTGGGCCTGCAATTTTGTGAGAACCTCTCCTGGAGACAGCATTTAAATGTCACCATCTTATTGAGCACCAGATCAATAGGGCAATTTAAAAAAATTATGGTAGAGGAGGCCAGCTGATAAATCCTGTTCTCAAGGTGTTTGTTGCCAAAATTCTAGCACAAATGTTCTATGGGACAGAACTATGGGGAGAGACAGCCAAGGCAAAATTGGAAATCTTGCAGAACAAATTCATGAGGCTGATATGAGGGCTCCCCCCAGAAACTCCCTCAGCTCATCTCAGAGCTGAGTTAGGCCTATCCTCAATTGCCGCTACAATCGATCTGGCTTATTTTAGGTATTGGCATAGACTGAACAGCTTGGAGGATTCCTCCCTGACAAAGTGCTGCTGGCTAGAACAACAAAAGTCTGGTGGATGGGCACAACAATGTCTCCAAAAATTAAAGGTTTACATTCTTCTGATGGAAATTTTCCTTAGTTTATGCTCCCGTGACCTTAGGAACTGGATCTTTGACTTTGATGCCAGTCCAGTCAGGATAGGGCGGCTATTGTTGGCTCCCGTTTTTCTATCTGGTACCCCCAACTTCAGGTGAACCACACAAAACCAAAATATTTTGAGTCACTGACTTTTCCCCAGATTTGCAAAGCTTTTACAGAACTTAGGTTTGGACAGATGGCCTCAGCATACCTCGAAGGAAGATATAAAGGAATTCCAGTTAAGGAATGAAAATGTGTTTTTGGCTGCAACCAGATTAAGGATTTAACTCGCTACTTACTGTTTTGTCCTCTCTATAAAAATCCTAGAGAAAGATTTCTGGCACCCATCATTCGGATGTATCTTAATTGTACCACCACTGAAACAGTAGTTGGATTGCTTGCCGATACACAGTTGTACATTACATATGCTGTAGCACAATTTGCACTGGCAGCTAAGAAGCTGAGATTTTGATTTGTCAAGGATCATAATGCCACATAAATGCTGAATACAGTGGACTGACATCATATGTCATGACAATATTTTTAGACCGGGTTTTATTGGTCTTACGACAATTACCTGTTTCAATTGGATTTTATATATTACAGTAGTCTGTACATTGTAAAGGCCTATGGCCAGAAACAATAAAGTTTATGTATGTAATAAGAGAAAGTAACAAACAAAGGAAGTGAAATGAACAAATGGGAAGAGAGAGGGGCAAGCCAGAGGTGGGAAAAGTAACTTTGCCAATAGGTTAGTGAGAAAGGAGAATCCCTTTAGGTCCTAAAAGTCCCAGCTCCCACTGATACCCTGTGTTAGAAAGTATGCAAGATTGATATTATCTCAACAGTTTTGGTGCATGATCACTTTCTGTCTGGACACTTGCATAAAAGCTTTCAATGTATACATTTTTTCCAGCATCTTTAGTTGGAACATAGACCTGATAGATGGGTTATATTGATAGGTTTTGCAACAAGTCTGATTGATACTATTCATCAGAGTTTACATCTAACCTCACTCTTATAGGGGTCATGTTTCTTTTGAGTGTATTTGTTGTTTCCAGGATAAAACACTATGTAATCCTATTGCAGTCTACATTCATTCACTAACACAAAGTGTTATGATGCTTATATATTCTATGTCTTGTTTTACCATCATTGCTATAACTGAGTATGTAATTCTGCACATATAATTCAAATACGTTTTAGCTCATTTACCATGCTGCTACTCTGCATAAACAGGAACCTGCATATTTCTACTCAGAAGTAAGCTCCACTAAGTTTAATTTATAGAGCTTCTAAGGGAAGTGGCTATAGAACTGCTGCCTAAGTGAGGTTTGGCCTGGCCCATCTTCTATGAGACCCTGGGTACCTCTAAAGCCAGGAATGTGCCTCACGTGACGGGAAAGAAAGTGAAAACAGAACGAAGGAGTAGGAGAAACAAACGATAAATCCCGTTTGTCAGCATGTCTGAGCTGGCACACTCCGGGCTACCGAGAGAGGCCGAACGCGGGCGGGGGGCGGGCGGGGTAGTGGAACAAGGAGCTTCTCTCTCCCCGTCCGTCCCCTCCCCCAGTCAGACAGCCGAGATGGGACGAGAATCGTCGGCTGCGAAGAAAATGGACACGATCTACCCGGAACTTATTCGGGTTTCTACTGTGCTGAGCTCTTAATTTATTCAATATATATATAACTTGTTAAGACATGGAAAATGTTTTCATTTTAACAAGAGCAGGGAGAGGGTAAGGGGATTCAGCCTGGCAAAATGCCGAGAATATAAACTCTGCTTTTTGGAGCCGCGGTTTTTTCCGCCCTTACGTTGTAACGGTAATCTGGCCAGCAGAGTACGACTGGCCCGAACGAACCTAGCGACTTTTGCTGAGAAGTAAATCCTAAATGGCATAATGGGGCTTCCAACCTGGAAAGATGCTTAGGTTTGCAGCCTCGAAGAGATTATCGATCATTGTTTAGAAGTTCAGTCCTATACATGTGTTGCTCAAAAGTGGGGTAAATTTCAGGTAAGGGACTATAGATTTGCGAGCTAAATTCTTACTTGCACTCTATATTTTACTCTTTTCAATACTTTTTCGCCTGCAGTTCGTCAACCCCTTTGGGAAAATATCTCCTTAAAACTTGGTATAGAAATATTTTAAATTAATTAATTAAATAACTGAAACTTGGGAAAGCTTCATCAAAACATTTTAAATAAACATAATATAACTTGGAAAAGAGTTAAATAATTAGGAACAACACTTAAAGGAAGAAAACAAAGGCACAATATTTAAAGGAAGAAAACAACAGACTAGTGGTACAATCTAATACTTTTTTGCTTATGTGGTCATTTGTTTTAATTGCAGTCTGGATAGATCGCTGAACTGAGTACAGAAACTCCACACAACAATTGTGCAGAGAGAAAGAAAAAGATTCTAGAAGGGCTTACTTCTAGATATTTCTCTTTATTGTATGGCAGTTGAACTATTACTTTCATTGTAAATATCAGTGTGTTTCCCAGTTATATACTGTATTATGTACACTATGGAAACAAGGGTGTGTGTTCTGCCTTTAGGAGGACATTCAAGCATATGTGTTGATATCCAAGGCCAATGGAACTTCCTTTCCTTCCCCCTTCTTTTTCAATTCTTCATGGTGCCAAAAAACCCGCCCTGCTTCAATGGGCTTCCTGGCCCTCGCTAGCAGATCCTGGTGGAAATAATGGAATCCAACAAAAGCACCCCATTATATTCTGACCACAGTGTTTGATTACATTTTGTTATTGTTGTTGTGAACTGCCTTGGATTCTTCTTAGGGAAAAAAGGGCCATGTCTTGTTAACTCCAAGCAGATGCAGACAAAGACAAATATATAATTGTAGGCGAACCAGGAGCCCCTGCTTGTCGATTAGTTCTTTTGTTGGACATATTCCCTAGTAAAATTACTTTGCACTAAAACTTAACACTGCAACCTTATACAGGTATTCTCAGTGATAAGTCCTATGGAGTGCAATTAAACCTACTCCCAAATAAGCATGCACATCAGGGATGGACTGCAACTTCCATTAGCTCTGCTGACTAGGAGCAATGTGAACTGCAGTCTAACAGCATTTGGAGCGGAAAACACCTTGCATATCTTACCATAGGACTGCAACCCAAATGTATAGAAGGGAGAAGGAACATGTGCTCCCCACGAGCCATATGCACAGATTCATAATTAACATAGCTGAATGTGAGAGATGCTATAGACCAACACTGAACAGGGATGCATACTGATATCCTCCATTACAAATATTCATAGGCACAATTTGTGTTGGAAGAATCTTCCAGAGCATATCTTCTCTTCACCTCTCCACAAATGCCTAATAGGAGCTTTTGGAAGTAGTTGGTTGTATGTTTCCCCTGGCTATCCTCTTTGTTGCCCTAAAGATAATGAAGATCTACCATTTCCTCTCATTTCCCCTTAGTCCTTTCTAACTTTCAAGCTGCTAACATATCTTTTCTTGAGGGTGGGCTATGCCACCTCCCCACTGTGGACCCTGAGGCATAATCTCTCAGTTTAAGAAAGACTTTTATCAACTATATTTTCTAAATAAACCTAGTAATCTTTTATTTTAAATTTAACCTCTGTCTAGTTTATTGCTTCAAAGAACAGAACAATAAGATGGGTTGAAAGTTTCACAGGAAATACCATTGCTGTTTACTCAGCAAAGCAACCGAACTGAGCTCTCCCAAACAGATTTGAGAATCTGAATCAAAATTACAACTAGATTGTTGAGAAGCCAAGTCTAAGAAATAAATAACTTATCTTGCCCATGTAAATGCATGGGAGAAAGAGAATTTCTGAGAGAGCAATCCCTCCCCACCCTTTGTAACATAACTTCTCTTTTTTAAAGCAAAAACATGTTAGCTTGTTTCCCATCTAGAATTCTTTCTTTCTCTCTGAGATGAAGGTGAGAATTTAACAGCTTTAGTTCATCCACATTGATTTTCTATCTTTCTTACACCTTCTGATTTTCTATCTTTCTATTCTGGGTGGAGTATCAGAGGAGAAACCTGTACACTATCCCTTTGAATGGGAAGAGAGGGTTTGAGCCTAGCATGGCAACCATATACAAGTCTATTCAAATGTAGGCCCTATTAAATTAAACAGCCGAAGGCATATAATAGGGGTAGGAAAACTATTGCACTGCAACTCATATCACCATCAATTATGCTAGTTTTAGTTGAGAATGGCTAGAGAGAGCTCAGCTTTTTCAGATGAACTACCCCCAAAAAGGCTAATTCTATAGTCAAAGCTGACTCATGTTGCGGAGCTTTGCAGTGCTCTACATATCTATCAGAAGTAAATCCTACTGAGTTCTGCGGGGCTCACTAAGAATAAACATGTAAAGGATTCTTCTATAACTGTTGTTTTCATAACTTGCTAGTTCTTTGATTTTGATAAATTTGTAACAATATTAAAGATTATTACTATCTTATTTATCTGTTCAATAAGCCAATGTAAAAATTGCACCTGAACAGTAGGCAATATTCATCATGTACTGACATCTGAAACCACCAACATCATTGTAATCAAATCAAAGGGAAATTTAACCCTAAATTAGGAATGCTGAATGACCACCAGGAAAGCATACTATCTGATCAGGAGGAAATAAAGAGAAGGTGGAAACAGTATACTGAAGACCTATGCAGAAGGGTGATAGACTGTTTTGAAGAGGAATCATATCATGAAAAACCTGCAGTTCTAGAAAATGGAGTCAAAGCTGCTCTAAAAGCACTAACAAGAAATAAATCACTGGGGAAGATGGAGTACCAATACAACTGTTTCAAGCCATAGAGATGGAATCTGTTATCCTAAAAAGACTGTGCCAACAATATGGAAAACAAACAATGGCCCACAGATTGGCAATGTTCAATATGCATTCCAGTCCCCAAGAAAGGAGATGCCAAGGAGTGCACTTTTTAACTATTTAATTTTTTTCATACATAACAAACAAATCTACATATACATTAACGTGCTCCAGGACTAATGGAGATATTCTATTCCCATCATTTTATGGAGCCCCATTCCCCTTCCAGAAATACATTGACTCGTGTGAAGGTACACAACGCTTCCCCTTTGTTAACACTAAGTCAATAAATTCTTCCGATATATTTCTAAACATATTCTTGTCATTCATTTTCTTACCTTAATATTACATGTTAATTTATCATTAACAACTATATTCCACACTTCTTTATACCATTCGTTTAGTTGGAGATTGCACTTAACTTTCCAATTATTTGCTTTCATTGTGATCAATTCTTTCATTGTCCAATTCCATTTTTCATTCCCAAATATTGATAAAAGCGCTATTTTAGGACATATTCCTAGATTTCACTTTAATATTTCACTTATTTCTTTAAAAACCAACTTCCAACATTTCAATATATTTTCACATCCCCACCACATATGAAAGTAGGTTCCCTTTTCCTGATCACATCTTCAACATATCTTAGAATATTTTTATCATGCAATTCAATTTCACTAATTTCACTTAAGTACCATCTCCAAACTAATTTATAAAAAAAATTCTTTCATTCTTAGACATGCATTTTAAAGTTCTTTTGTTCCATATATTCTTCTACTTTTCAGCACTTATTTCCTCTCCCAAATCTACGGTATTTCCCATAGCATATTTAAAACCTCTTGTTGATCCTCTGCTTCTATTAATATTTTATAAAAATTTTACTTATCATCCCTTTCATTCTTTTACTCCCATTTTCTTTTTCCTTCTTCAAATTTTTAAAACTCCCTACCATTTCTTTTCTCTAATCCAATGTTCCAGCTGAATAACATTAAACCATGATACCTTTTCCATTTCTAACATGTCAATTATTTGTTCTTTAGTACCCATCCTCTCCATCCAATCTTTTATTCAAATAACCTGTTTCCTCCTTAATAAACCTCCTTTCAAATACCTCAGAAAATTATCTAATTCTGTTACAGGATGTCATGGAGAAATTATTGGGGTAAATATTTTTCTACACATATTCCATATTTGTACCATGTTCTTTAAAAAAGGATTTTCAGTCTTCTTTATAATACTAAAATTATTTTGTTAAAAGAAATTATTTTCTGGATTGCGACCAACTTCTTGAAATTCCAGCCTTGATTATATTAATTTATTAGGTTGTGGTAAAATATCCACCATATATCTTATTTCATAGAATCATAGAAAAGTGAAGTTGGAAGGGGTCTACAAGGTTATCAAGTCCAATCCCCTGCTCAACGCAGAAATACAATCAAAGCATATCTGCCAGGTGATTATTCAAGTTTTTCTTGAATGTCTCCAGTGTTGGAGCACTCACCAACGTCCGAGGTAACTGGTTCCACTGTCAGCTATATAATTAGCTATATAATATAGTTTTGATTAGCTATATAATATAGTTATATATAGTTTTATATTAGGTAAACCTAACCCTCCTAATTTTTGATATTTATACGAGTACTTTTTAATAATCCTTGCTTTTTTATCACCATTGCAAAATGCATTAATAATATTTTGCCTGTTTTTCAGATCATCCTCTAACAACTTCATTGATAATATCAAAAATAAAAAACAATTTTAGGTAATATCTTCATTTTACATAATGCTATCCTTCCAAATCATGATTATCCTATCCTTCTTAATTTCTTTAATTTATCTTTAACTTCTTCTTTCAATTTATCAACATTTTCTCTTTTTAAACATAATATTTTTTGTAATATTTATACCTAAATACTTAATACGTTTACATATTTTTATATCAAACTTTCTCCTAATTTTTTCTTCCTTATCTTTAACATAATTAAACAACATCATCTCTGACTTTTGCAAATTTATCTGTAAACCATCATCTCCTCAAATAGTTTCAAATGTGATTTAATGATAATCCATAACCCTAAACAGATTCTCTATTGTTAATAATGTATCATCCACAAATAAACTAATCTTAACCTTGTATTTAATACCCACACCTTTGATTAAATTGTCCTGTCTAACAGCATTTACTAATATGTCTATAACTAATCCAGATAATATCAGGAGTGCAGTAACTATAGGACCATTGCTCTAATTTCCCATGCAAGCAAATTGGTGCTCAAGTTGCTCAACAATGCCTAAACCTTATATGGTGTGAGAAATGTCTGATGTTCGAGCTGGATTCCAAAAAGAAATAGGCATTCAAGATCATATTGCAAATATCCACTGGCTACTGGAGTGCACCAAATAATTTCAGAAAAAGATAAGCTATGGGTTGTTCTGAGCCTCAGGGCGCAGTGGTTAAACTGCAGTACTCTGCTCACAACTTGAATTCAATCTTGGGCTCAGGTAGATGGCTGAAGATTGACTCAGCCTTCCATCCTTTCGAAGTTGGTAAATTGAGTACACAGCTCACTGGAGAGGCCATGTGTAGATGAATTGACTCCCTAAAGGAAGGCTTGAATTTAGAAGAGCTGAGCAGGACTGTTGAGGACAGGACATTCTGAAAATTGCCATCACCTGGATGTGACTTAACAGCACCTAGCAACAACATTATAAAAACTAGGGATGTGCACTGTCTTTAGATTCATGTGCAAAAATGGACAAATCAGAGTTTTTGTGCATCTTTGGGATGAACTACAAAGCAAAGAGTCTCTGGTCAGGATGGAGCATTACCTCCACCCATTCTTTGCATTCCATATGGTATTTGTGCAGTTAAAAAAGCTTTCAGCCAAAGATGCCCACCAGTAATATATATATATATATATACATACTTCCATTCCTCTTGTATGACCTAGTAGATTTACTAGTGTTCCAGTATCTGTCCTGAACCACCATCACCTCTCTTTCTGTTTTTTCCTTCTTTGGGCCAATGCCAATCCCATTTTCTCAATCCCTTTTCTCCATTCCTAGAAGGGGGGGGGGGCTGTGGCAAAAGTATTTCCAAAATTTTCAAAATTATTGATGCTGTGTAGCATCCATCTCCATCCCAAGTCATAGTTGTTTCAGTTCTTTTCCTCTTTAATGGGGATGGGTTTTTTTCACAGCAGTCCAGAAAGACAAAAATTATCATCCTGAATGTGAACAAGGATCAGGTAGGTGTATCATCAATTGTGCACAGAGCAGTTTGGGTATAGACCAGGTAGAGGCTGCTCTACATCCCTAGTAAAAATACCTTGGATCCTTGCAGCTATGCATTTTTGTGTATTATGTGCCATCAAGTCACAGAACAGGCTTATAGCAACCCTAATAAGTACAATAAGTGAGATATTTAAGAAATGGTTTTAAAACTTCCACTCCACCAGGGAGTTTCGACAGCCGAGCAGGAATTCAAACCTGAGTCTTCTGAGTCCTAGTCTGTCACTCCATCCACAATCGGTATGCATTTTTTTTCTTGCTAATAAGCCCTGTGTCTGTGATGTGGGTTTAATTATTCAACCTAGTTTGCAAGATACTTAAGCTTGCAATTTTAAAGCATGCTTAGTCTGCAATCTTATATAAGTTTACTTAGACCCAATTAAGTTCAGTGAGGCTTACTAACAGATAACTGTGTATTTATTTTTATGTACTGTTCACAAGTGCATGCCTGAAGAAGGGATTTTAATCTACAAAAGTTTGCATTATTGTTTGCTTTTTAGTGGTCTAATAAAGGTGTCACGATCTTCTACATCTGTGTTTTGTATAGCATTGTAGCCTTAGTCTTTACATACTGACTGGGGAATAAGGACTACTGAAATCAATGAGGCTTATGTCTGAGTAGACACTGTAGAGTAGCACTGTGCCTTGGAAGTTCATCCTCGTGAAAACAATGTGACTCATTTTCAAATAAACATACATGGGGTAGATCTGTCTTCTGTAGAAATTTTAGGGTCTTACATTCAAATTTCTTGGTCATGAGCCATTAAAAAGAAAATTAAATGAATGCTAGGTCTTGAGAAGCATGGAGCCTTGCTTCAGTGCAAACTAGGTTGGAGCCACACTGCAATTCAGTGCAATTCTGTTGGCAAAAAGGCAGCAAAACCAGGAAAAGAACTGAGTGTTCAGTGAGGCTCCATTCACAATTTATCACCTGATGTTGCAGTCATCAAGTAAAGATCAGGGATGTTTGGATCAGTCCCTCTGTTCAACTGGTTTTATTTTCCTGTTCTCTGGCTTTAATTGCAAGTGTTTCATTTTTAGATTTGAAAGAAAGGGATTGCTGATGTGAAGCCTTTTTGAAAAGACATCCCCATGGTCTATTGACATTGTGAGTCCCATGTGTAAAAATATGAGTGGAATATATTTCAGAAGTACTGAGTCCTACACCAACATCTGTACAGCAATCTGCTTCTTAAACACGTTTTAAGGTGGTGGTCGTTATTGGAAACTTATGTGCCCCTGAATTGGTTTAGGAGCTGGAGAAGCTTTTGGATTCCCTCAGCCCAGTTTTCAGTATTTTACTTTGGAGTAGCTTATCTATAGCAAAAATTGGATGAGGCAATAATTTATCCCGCCCTTAAATACATTAAGTAATTTACAATTCCTTCTCCTGTGGATCTTTCAGAGTTGGAAAGAGTAGCAGTGATCTTGAAAGAACTCGAATACCGAGTGGAAATGGATTAAACAGATCCATTTCCCTACCAGACACTGTCTTTGTGAACATGTAATTGGATCTGACTGTACTGGAAACCTCGAATCTACGGACATTGGGAGAAATGGGTTCTTCAGCTCCCGAGCCTCCTACCAGGACTCCGGCTAAAGACTGTCAGGTTATTGTGGATCTCAGTCTTTCAGCTACTTGCCGTCGCCTTGCTGGTTTTGTTTTCCTCGGTCTTCCTTCTGTTTGAACTGGGTCTATGTAGTCACGATTGGATTCCAGATTCTACTTTTCTAAGGACGAGGCGGTGTGTGTGTGTGTGTGTTCCTTCTTCTAAAGAGTTGAGAAATCTTAAAATAGAATCGGAATGTTAAACTGTTCTCCTGAAGTTTTTTAATTCCTTCGCAATTATTACCAGATACCTTTTTTTTTTTTTTTCAAGCTAAAGGATAGCAGAGGTGAGTTTGTGCTTATATCGGGGTGGAGCGTCCAGCCAGACTCCAACCGCCTGAGTTTGTTCTTTTGAGCCAGACGTTCCCCAAGTCTCGGTGACCTTCTTTTTCTTACGCTGTGAAGGGCGCTGAGAGGGAGTAGCGGTGGTACTAATAATTAGCCAGTCCTCACGCTGGCTCCAAGGTCTGGGGCCATGAAAGTGTGACAGTGAAGTAGTCTTGACTGCTGGGAGTGGTGCTAGAAATCCTAGTAAGAAACGTGGTATCTCACATCACGTCTCTGTGACCTTGAACTCAAAAAGCAGCACAGAGTCAGTCCTAAAATTATGGCTCGAATAATAAATTCCGCGTTATTATCATAGTTGAATGTAGCAGAGCTGGAGGACAGAAATGATGATGATGATGCCAGGTGGTGCCTGGGGGGGCAATAATGGATGGTGATTATGAATATAGTAAAAGAAACACATTGATATGTATCAAGTGTCTAGGCTTTATTTACAAAACCTCCAATGATCTAATAGTGTCAAACAAAATGAATTTAGGGACGATGTTTTCCAGATTATAATAGGTAATGGAGTATTTCCCATCCATCCTCTAACCATTTTGCTTTCCTAGACAAGCCAGCCATTTGAAATTGCAGTGTGGAGAGGCAACAAGAACAAAAAATACATGGGTAGTATAGAAGGAAGGAGCTAGAATAAAAGAGTTCCTAACCATGGCGATATATTTACAGGATAGCGCAAAGCTTACTGTGGGGTCCCCGAGGTATAAGCTTCATATCTTTGTTTAGCGAAATCAGCGGTGTCTTGATTGCACAAGAAAGGAACTGGGCAGTGGCCTTCGGGAAACAACTTTAGAGTGGTGGGGTAACGTAGCCTCTGGACTTCGGCCTCTTAACAAGCTCAGCGGAAGGGCCGGCAAAAGGTAACGGGCGCTGTGAGCAGTCCAACATACTTCCGAAAGTTCAGGTCCTTCACGGGAAAGGGAACTCCACAGCCTCGGGCATCTCCTTTCTGTGGCTAACGCTGTTCCTAAAATGAACGCTGAGAATCCTGACTTGAAAGAACATGTTTTACCTTCTTCGTCCCGAGGCAGTTTAAACCTTCTCCCGGGCCGCTCGCCGGCCGCCCCTCCCTGTGATGACCTCTCTTCTTGATCGCTCTGGTTTGATATGAGTGTCTCTTCCCAAGCCAGAGGAACCAGCGCCTATCAGGCTCTTCAAAAACAATTACAAACCATCTCACCCAAGAAATAAGGTTGTACATGGGCGTCCTTCCGCTGGCAGCCCCGACTCAGGAGACTCTCGTCGGACTGAGGCAAAGAAGAGAGAAGGCAGAGAATCATCGAAACAGGGGACGCCACCTCGAACTTCGACCGAGGCGCCACTCCTCACTCAGCTCACCAGCTTCTCCCCACCACGAATTGAATATACTTTCCTTCTTTTTCTTTTCTCCAGTCTATAGGAACACAGTCTATACTTGTTGTAGTTCTGTAAGAATTGTTACTCAGAACTCCTCCCCTTGTCCCTTTCCTTTCGGGTTGTCTTTTAGATCTTAAGCAGGGAGTATCTCCTTTTATTTATCTCTAAACCGTTCTGCGAGTCTTCTGGGATGAAGATTGAGGAAAAATTATTTGAATTCTCGCAGCTGCAATCAAAGGCCCACTTACTTGTGACTAATCTCTTCTGAATTCACTGGGATACTGCTGTGTAAATATGCGTACGGTCAGACTTCACGAATGAAAAAGAAAATTTAAATCGGAGCACTGTAAGAGAATGTGTGTTACGTGCTGTCAAGTTAGAACCTACTTAGAGAGACCTTAATAGGGTTTTCAAGGTAAGTGAGATATTTAAACAGTGATTTTTCTAATCCCACTTCCCACTCCCGTGAGTTTCCATGGCTGAGCAGGAATTCGAAGCCAGCTCTCCTGAGTCCTAGTCCGTCACTCTATCCACTTCACCACACTGGATATCGAAGAAAATGCAAATGGCTAAATCCAGACTAAATCCAGACTTCTGGTTCCAGTAGTGACAGATTGCAAGCAATGAGAGATCACGAGCAGTATCTAAGAGCCATTTATGACCTTATACTTCCTACATATATCGGATCCGCTTACATAAAGAATGCCAAATCAGAACCAAATGCCCTCTGGACCACCACTCTGTTTCCAACACTATCCGAAATAATGTTTCTGAAAGCGGATGCCTGGTATTCATGATACTGCGCCTTTTTATGTAAGGTTCGGTTTCCAAACCCTGGCTAACGGTTCCTGATCAATCTGACCTCTGAGAATAAACCGTTTGGAAAGTTCATGGACAACATCATTTGGCAGCATAAATTTTTGTGAGTGCGGGAAGTCACACTTCCCCAGCATCTTTCTGTTCGTCTTTCTGCTCCGTGTGAACGGAGTGGGAAATGACTTAGTACTGCCGGAAAAATATTCTACACATGCTTTGGAGTACTCATTCCAGTCGGTGCAAGCAGCTCTCTTGAAGTCTGAGCCTGCTTGAACCGAGCGGGGATAAAACTATACGCCAGCTCTTGCGTTGAGAATGGAGATCTCTTCGCTGGAGCACAGCTTACGGAATGTGCCAGTCCTTCTGCCTTGGCCAAGAGCTCACATATGGCGTTCGGCATTAGGTGTCAACAGGCAGCGGCGTCGAATTAGAGAGGGTAATTGTCCGTCATTAGGCGGTCTGAAACGCGATCTGTCACAACAACTGGAACATGTCTGGGCGGTCGGCGAAAATAATCGGAATGATTAGTGCTCATTATGAATGTCAAGCCAAGTCCAGGGAGTTGGAGGCGCAAATTAGCCTTGACGTGCAAAAGCAAACGCCAAAAAGAGAGAGACGAGTATTCGGAGGAGGATTAGAGTTCCCCGCCATGTCTAGCAACAACCTGTCGAGAAGAGTTGAGACCCCTCCTGGCACTCCGGCCCGGAGTTCCACCCTTGCGAAGGACACACTATTCTATACATGCTCAGAAGCACTCTGCCGTGGAACACATGAAGAGATATTACTGTTAACGATAAAATAATGATGATTCGCAATACCTCACAACATTAGTACAGAACTTTCTTCTCAGAGCAGCCATCCTCTAGGTTAGAAAATTTTCAATGCTCAGAGGTATTAATAAGAAGTTTACAATTAACGTCAATGCCACCCCCTAGTTTCAGTCTGGGTGCCTTTGAGCACGGGCGGAAAACCTTCCTTCTCCTCAATCACAATAAGAACCGTGGCCGCAAACCTTGTTATAACCGGCAGAAAAGCCAGTTCTTGTGTAGACTTTTCTAGAGATTTCGGACAGGAAATTTGCACAAAGTAATAGATTTTATGTCCTATGTTACTTATTTGCGTTTATTTAATTACATATTTATCCACTTTTCTACCAAGGATCTCAGAGTGGCCTGAACGACTCTCTCCCCACCTACCTTATTTTCAGCCTACTTTTTTTATTTTGTCTTTACGTCTGATTGTACTTGCACACACTCTTTAAGGTTGCACCCCCACCACCACCAAGTCAGTTCCATTCCTGTGCCAAAACTAGCCCCTTCCCCCCAGTGGTGGTGCTAGATTAATTTCCTAATTTAATTAAATAATTAATTAAGTAAAGCCCACCCTCCTCTCCATTTGCCTTCCATTATCCAATATAGCCCCTTCATTCAATGTGTTCTTAGTTGCAAGGGGTATATGAATAATACAAATAATGGAAGAGACAGATTTGAAAGCAGAGTCAGTGTGGTAGGGTTCAGGAGACCTGGGCTCAAGTCCTGCTTGCCCATTGAAGTTCCTTGGGGGACGTCAATGGTAAACCACCCCTTGAACTTCTCTTATACCTCAGAAACCCTACTAAAACCACTATACATCTGAACTAACTTGATAACACACAACGATAAGGTTTGAAGATGGGCATCAGATTTTTTAAAAAGTTTATTAAAAATGGCACATGGTTTTTAAAAGGTTGAGAAATACTGCTTTGATCAGAAGAAATTGTTGAATGTTGAATGTTGAAGTTCATCAGGACAGACCACACAGTTGTTTTCCCATTGTGTGCGTAGGGGAGAAGTTCATTATAAAAGATATAATGCCACCACCTTCCATATCTAGATATATAAATATATCCATTTGATATATATGGATATATGAATATATGGATATATTATATATCCATTTGAATATAGTATTATATATATATAATATAGAAGAAATAGATTCTTCTCTTATGCCTTATCCTAAAGAAAAATGTTATTTAAAAAATTTATGTTCTGGAAAGAGCCACATTTTCATCTACTTAAAACACGGTAAAATAAAGATCAGAGATATTTAATATATAGCCTCACAAGTAAGGACAGAAAACAGTAAATGAATCTGCAATATGTTATTTCTAACAGTCGGAGTTATAAATCTGACAACTATATATTTTGCACTCCTTTGATTTAAATTTATTTCAGTCTTTCCCCTTGAACTCACAGAGGCTGACATTCAGAGGATAGCACCGAGTCAGCTTGAAAGCACTGAAAACTCATTTAGAACTACCTAGATTTCCTCCAGTCTGACTTCCGTTCTTTGAGCTGCTGAACTGCTAAATCCTACCGGGAAAAGCAAAACCCTTTGCAGTCTAATGTTCTGAGTGTACGGGAGCAAATTGCCTAGCACACATGAAGATTTACTTGGAATAAATATACGTACGGGACAGGCTTGTAGAATACCCACTGTATTTAAACCTTTAAACTGATGGCTATGCAGTACATAAAATAACTGATCAAGAACTGTCCCTGGCATTCCTGTCTCAGAGGCGATTTCTATAGTTCCCACCGCTAAAAACAACAACCCCTATATACTCACGTGGAAAAGTATAAGGTACGTTGGACTCAGCGCCATCTGCAGGATGGTATTGGAGGTGAGTCTGCTTTTTGCTTATTTTCTGTGTATGTTTTAGTTTGGTGGAAATTATCTACCTAGAACCAAAGCGAATGAAATCCTTTGAACTCCCGACGAACTTGGTTAGGATCAGACTAAAAGCTTCTCTGCAGTTCAAAAAACTCAAGGCCGCTTTGTTAAATAAAATGGAAATCCTATACACATTTGTGAATGAGCTTACAATAAGAACAGTACCTCCGAAGGGAAATAGTAGGGTTGAGTGCCTTGGCAGCACTTTCCAGAAGTAAGCTCCACGATGGGACTGCTTTCGAAATCAACGTGCAGGAGAAAAGGTACAAACATCTGGAGTAGAACAAGCAACAGATCAAAGAACGAACTAACTTCGCTTTGCCTGTAATGTAATGAAAAGTGAAATATGTGTCAACCATCCTCCCCATATGCAACATGTGGAACTAAAAAGAGTGTCCCTTTGGCGGACCCCCTCCATGCTCCAAAACTGGAATGATCCAACGGGTTTTATTACAGAGAAGGAGGAGAAGAGAGAGACCTTCACTAGTGAACGTTCACAGAGGAAAGCTGGTGGTGGTATTCTGCAAGACAACTTCGGTCTTTTAATTATGGATCTTCCAAACCAAAATAAGGCTGGAGTTTTCCATCATAAAAGCTCAAGCTGGGCCTTTGCTTTGATTGTAATGGGAGATAAAACCTGAGGTGCAGAGCGTGAAGCACTTGCGGGTTCTAATGTTGCCTTTAAAACACTGGGCCCTCAAAGCATGTAGAAAAATTCTAAACTTGGTCATTCAGAAGTCAGTGCCTTTTAGTTTTCAGTTAAATTTACTCCCTAATATCAGCAAGGGTGTGTGTGGAAATTTTTCAGGGGTGGGGAGTATGTTAACATAATTCGTATGTACCATGGTAGCACACCTGCATCCCTCTACATACTTTAAAGATAAAATTTAGGACTGGAAGGCAAGTGCCCTCTTGGTCCCCTGACCTCCATGAGCAGCCGTACTCAAAACTGCAGAGGCCAAATGGATTTTTGAAGTGGAAAGCAATGAGGTAAATTACGCCTAATATAACATCTTACGAACACTTCAGATACAGTTCAACCCAGTAATAGACTTTGTCTAAAAGGGCGGGATAGAAATCAAATAAATAAATAAAATAAATAAATAAATAATATGGACCCCATATTATTGTTTCCAATAATACCGATACAGGGAATTAAGGTGGTTTACCTGAGGCAAGGACAAGACTGCAGTTGGAGGACTGGAAAATAACAGCGATGATAATGTTGACGACGATAATGATAGTGAATAGTTTAAAATAGTATTATAAAACTAAATTGCTCCCCTCCCTCTCTCTGTGTATGAGAAAACTAAATCAAATGTTTACTGTACAGACCACAGTTATTAGATATTCATTTTTACACATAGAAATGTGTGACTTTGTTGATATTCAGAACCTATAAGCATAACCACATTCACCTGAGTGAATGCTTATGCTTTCTGTGAATCTTCACTTCTAAATCAAGCGTGGAAGCATTATTTCAAATCCCTAAAGTTTACTGAAAGGCACTGGGGTCCATCATCTTCTTGGAAGATTTCTTGTCTGATGGAAGTCAATGGGAGAAGCAAAAGGCAGATTCCGTGGCTGATGTGAGTCAAATTCAAATGTAAATCGGTTTAAAACTGCGTCTAGGTGTGGATTTAATCAAGGAACTGTCAATCTGCAAGTATTTCAGTCCATGAGAGGACTCATCCCGGAACAACCGTGGAATGAGCAACCTGAACCTGAAAGTGCATGCCTTTCTCTTAAAAACAACAACAACAACAACCACCGCGAGTTACCAGTCCCACATAAACAAAACCACAAAATAAACTATCAACCATCTGGATAACTAAACCCTTTCCAGCATCTAATCCTGCTTCCTGCTCTTTGGTTCCTTTAAAAAGGGCAGGTGGAATGTCGCATGAAATGCAACTTGCAACTTTTTGCCCTTGAGCAGCTAACAAGGCCTGTGAGTTGCTTTGCACCTGCTAGTTTTAGACATCCTAGTAAATGGAAATGTTGGGAACTGCGCCTGGGTTTAGGAATAACCCCCCACTGAAACGGGGTGTTCTCACGTCTCTCTTCCGAAACAGGCTATGCAGGAGAACGCACCCATGTAATATACCCGTGTAAGACCTGGTGAAATCCATCTTGACAAGAACTTTTAAACCCTAAGAGTAACTTTCCTGGCAAAATCCATCTTGCCTTGAACATCTGGACTTTGGGTAGTTGTTTTGAAGAAGTGGGATTTACCCACGAAAGTTTGCATGTTGTGTAATTTTTATATTTTTTATTAGTGGTCTATAAAGGTATAGCCTATCGCCCATTCTGGCATTTGTATTTTGTACTGGCCACATGGCTTCCCTTTTATTTCCATGTAAGATTGTGTATATTGTATATTATATCATATGTAATGGAAATGCACCTGTCTTGGTTTGCAGTAGGTTAACAAAAAGAACTAACTACAATGCAAAGCAAGTTCAAAAGCAAGACAATTGCAAGGGATTAAAACATACCCCAACCCATTAAATAAAAGAAATGCGGAGTCCACCTTGCAATGAGGGAGGTCCTGTCACCACGCAGGGATGAGACTGCTTCCAGATTTTCGATTCTACCTGAATCGGTCCCATAGGAATCTATGTGTTCAGGACAGGGATCTGCAGACATTTGAATGGGGATGTCTTGCAGTTACAAAGATTATAGTGAATTCGAGGTTTCCTCACCTCTCCTTGTCTGTTGAAAACCCCAAAGCACAAACAGTTCCGGAACAGAAGGGAGAGATTCACAAGCAATTTAGCAAGACTGTGAGGTTATTTCCATTTATGCAATACAATTTCATGACTATCTACTCAGAAATAAGCAGTATTATGGTCAATGAGGCTTACTCCCAGGTAAGTGAATTCTTCAGTTTGCTCTCCTTCCTCATACATGGCCACAAGTCCCAAGCAAGTGTACAGAGAGAGTGGGCTTTTAGGCAAGAATATAAAGTTCTTACTGAGAAGTAACTATGCAGTTTAATCAGAACATGTTTAATCCGAAGCAAGTCTCTTGGTGTTCAGCGGTCCTCTTTTCATAGGGAACCAAATCCCCTGAAATCTGAAATGTTGCTTTTCTGGAACATGGATAAAGCTGTTGGACTGGAACATGACACCTCCTGATAATCACAGGATTTGTTCACTGACCCAGAGCTACAGAATGTGAGAAACTACACATCTTTTGAAGCATTTTTAAACTCCTGACTTTTTTATAATAATAATAACCTTAGAACTGCAGGACTGGAAGGGACCCTATAGATCATCGAGTCCAATCCCTGTCAAGGAGTCACAGTGGCGTATCAAACTCCCAACCTCTAGCTCTGCAGCCAGATGCCTCAACCACTGAGTTATTCTCATGCATTCTTGCTGCTTTGTTGCTTCTTTTCCTATTTTGAAGAACTGGTAAATTGTAATCCTAAATAAGCTTGGAATAAAGCCCCAGTACATTTAACTGGAGCCCCACTGCCTTCAACTCCAGAGTAAATGATTTTAAAATTCTACTGTCGATTATATTTGAAATCAATCATCAGAAATCTATTAATTTTTAACTGAAAAGGGTGTCAAGCTAAAACTGCATTGAGAGAGGGTCTGGTAATTCTCCAAACTAAGATTCTCCCCTTCACTTTCCGCTGGCAGAAACTGTGCCTTTTGGCGAAACCAGGAAACTGACGAGGTGTCTCTAGTGGGATTGGTGCCTCTAAGTAGGGTTTTTGTACCACCGCCATCACCACCACCCCTCCACTAGTGAAGCAGGCAGCCACTCACTCTGAACAATTCCCATCTCAACATTATTCCTTTTGAAAATCACTTGCTGCTTGGTGTTAGAGAACAATACTGAGGTAGACAAACCTTAGCACCACTGGGCTCTGAGGGCTCTTGAAAATAGATCCTGAGCCTTGAGAAACAGATTTGGGGTTGGGCTTACCAATGCCTCCATAGGGCACAGCCAAATAGTTCAGCCAGGGCAGCTAGTGGACCAGGACAGGTGCTCCTCACCCAAAAATATCAGGGAGAGACACTCCTCTGCCCTGGTTACTGGCTGTCCTCCAGTTCAGCACACTTAATTCAGAAATTAAACAGTTTTTGGATTGTTTCAACCCAACTGAATTTGATGAGAAAGATTGCTGCTTATAGGAAAGTTCTACAGGAATCAATGAAGGTATTTGAATGACTGCCAACTGAAGTTACAATCATAAGCAAAATTGTTAGGGGTTAAATCCCATGACTGACCTAAAGTGATACTTTCCAACAGGCATGCCTTGGAGTGTGCTGCAAATGTCTGTAATGCTAAGTGTTAGGGCATCCTTCCCAATGATGTCAGTGGGGCTGACAGGCTTAACCACAATCCAAAGTCAGAATATTTCCATTTATTGCAGTGGCAAAAGCAAAACTAAATTTTAAAGCCCTATTTACTTACATGTTTCAAAAAGCTGCATTTTATGCTTCCCCAGAAGCATAGAGGCTGTGATAAATGGGTCTTTCTATGGTGCCTGAGTCCCAGATCTGATCTTTAGAGCCACATATCTGTTTCCCAGAGACCATGTTGCCCATTAATGCTTAACAAAGTTTTTTACTTGTGAATTTTTCTTAATACTTCCATTGTTGCCAGTTATTTATGGAATGGGTTTGTAGGTGGAATGGGCTACATCTCTTCATATTTTGATACTACCACTCTCATTGCCTTCAAACACCAATCAAACTGGTGGCAGGACTTTGTTTCTTGATGCCAATAAATAATATCAATTTCTTGAGGTCTGCTGTTAATGTTCCTCCAGAAAGAAATGGAGAGAGATGGGAGAAGGAGACAGAGAGGGGGCAGTGGTAGAGAAAGAACAATGTGTTTGTCATCCTAAAAGTTTAAACAGAGGGGACTCTCCAGAAAAGCCCTGGTTTGTGTTGTGGCCATGTGTCAGTTGTGTTTGTCCCTGCTCTGTGAAGAGGTCCTGCTCAGTTTGGGACTTAGTCACTCTCCTTGTGTCTTCCTCCCTGTTGGGCCCTGTAGGAAGAGAGACAAAGGTCAAAGAGAGAGAGCGCGCCATAGTAAGAAAACTTCATTTCACAGATATTGCTTTTCTTTGATAGCTTTTCACTGCTCTCCTGTGGCCTCTGTGCTGTCTGCTCTTTGCCCTTTCCTCCCTCCATCTCTCCCTCCCTTCCCCTTCCTTCCCCATCCTTCTCCTTTCCTTTCCTCCAGCCTGAAATGTGCCTGCCATTATCTATTTCTAGACTCCTTCCTAATCTTCCTTGCCACTTCCAATCTATATCAGCTGTTCTAGTCTCCAGCATTCACTTCTTTCACCACTTACACGGATTTTGATCTTACCTCTGAATGAAACTGTGTACAAACTAATTTTATTCTGAATTTAATTGATGGACTAAATTATGATTAATGAAGGAAAGCATTTCGGAGAATGAAATGAGGAGGAAATGAACTGGAAGTAATCCCTTCCTCTGGACCTATCTTTCTTTTTAAAACAGTACTGTCAATGTTTCATAATTAAGTTTCAGTGCAGATTTATGTTGTTTATTTTATGTGTGTAAGGATTCATTTTTTAAAAAAAGCACCTTTCCAGGCATTCTTGGGGATAGCATTTTTCACACCCATTATACCTACACAGTCAGAATTAAGTGCAAATGAGTTCAATGACGCTTACCTCCAAGACATTGAGCAGAGGACTGCAGCCACATTGTTCCTGATATACGGAGCATACTGTTGTGCTTTATATTGATGCTGCTGTGGTCTATGCACCCTCATTCATGCACTGTCATGATGGGCTCATCCATTTTAAAGTTTATCACCACTGCACTGCCGATGTGATACAAACAAATGAGAACGAGATCAGTGGTTAATCCATGGTACAGTCATATTTATGTTTTAGGTTGTACCCCATACCGCCCTATAAAGAACCAAGTCTCACTGAATGTTGTTAGGCATCCTCTGTCTTAACCCAGGAAGACCTTTAGAGACAGCAATTCCAGCAGCAAAGCATTTCCTTCGAGTGTACAAAGCACTTCATCAACCATTGCAGTCGTCTTGAACACAGTGTTATCAGCAAGAAAAGACACTGCCCTTCAAATGACTAGTGAAGCTGAGAGATATTGGTTGACCTACTGCTCTCAGGCTAAGGGCTCAGGTGCGGAGTCATCTATCAGTTTCTCCACTGCGAAGCTATTTCAACATGTATAACAAATACAAAATAAAAGCATGGATTACTATGTACTTACCCCAACTCTCAATGAACAATCATGCACTGCAGTGCAGGAAAGCCCGCAACAAAATTAATCTGTTGGTCTCAAAGGTGCCACAAGACTTTGGTTTGCATGTTGTTTTATTAGACACTCTGAAACACGTGTAACTAACATAGGCTGTATTTGACAATTACGCTGTTTCAGTGGATTAGTTAAACGAGGATGGTGGTACAAGAAAACGGAAGAATAATCAAAGGCTTGCACCTTGCATTTGAGAGGAAAGGAAAGAAGGGAGTCCTGTTACTTGGCACGTCAAGAAACTATCTTTCAAATCAGTTTCTAGGACCTTCTCTCTTCCCCTTTCTCATACATGCTATCTTTTGTTTGGAGCCTTGCCTCATTGGTTTAAATTTAATTTTCCACCAAACACTTTAAATATTTGAAATCTCTGTACCTCTATATTGGCTCTGAGTAGTTACACTGTTATATAATATTTATATCTTTGGAAATAAAATGCTATGCAAAATTTAGGAAAAGATCAAGCTAAAGAAGCATATCCTTACAAAGCAGTATTGCAAAGAAGCGTCGTTTTGGGGCAACAATCTTATGTTTACTTACTTTAGTGTAAAACCAATGTAGTTCTTATGCACTCGGGTAATCTACATAATTTGATCCCAGGTAAAATCCTAGCCTGGAGTTAAATCTCAGAGTTTACACATTTAGGTTGCATTGCTGCTATTCCTGTTTTGTTCAATAACAGAAGAGAAAGTCAGCCTGCTAGTTTGTGTGCCTACCTGTCCTAGTTTCTTGCTATCCCAAGGTGTGATACTTATGGGAATTTGTAAGTGATCAAGCTGTTTCAAACTCTGCCTTTTTTCTTACTATTCTGTTTTCATCATTTTGAAAAGGTAAATCATTCCACATGGAATAAAGAGTACTATCATAAGGTCCGGCAGTGGTTGTAACATAAGATAAAAATTTGAAGGAGGGGCAGTGACCGTTTTATGTCAAAACAACTACAGGAAAAGTCACATGACACCATACTATGCAGGTTGACTTAAAACAAAGTCTTGCTATGTGTAATGGAACTTACTTCTCTTGTGTAAATGCATTTAGGATTTTCTAAGGCAAGTCCAGAAAAAGATTCCATGCTCATTCATAACAAACAGTTTTCAAACTGGTAGCTATGTTTGTTTGTGCAAGCATATCAGATAAGAAACAAAACAAAACAAAGACCACAAAAAATAATAAAGAAGACAAAAATATTGTGGCACCTTAAGAACTAACTGCTATATTTTAATGTGAGCTTTCATGGACCAAGTCCACTTCCTCAAACATAAGAATGAGTCTACATGGCAATTCCCCCCAAATAAAGAGGTGGTAGTTAGCTAATAGACACAAGTTGCAAATATTGTGAATAAATGTGGAATTTCACACCTAGTAATGATTTAAGACCCCTGTTAATTATTCAGTTCTTTTCCTTGAATATTCAGCTTGCTGGGGGCTGGGGCACAATGTGTGACTTGCAAAATTAAATTGTAAACAGTCCAGAGAGCGCTTTAAGTGCTATGGGGCAGTATATGAGCAGCACACTTTGCTTTTTTTGCTTCCTTTGAAGTTTGTTCTGTAAGTAGCAACAATGGTTAGTGACTAAAGGAAGTGACTAGTCTATAGATAACAACAGCAGAAACCACATATGGTGGTAAGTTACGGATCCCTGACTTTAAATTTGAAGCTTGTTCTGTAAAGGTGGCCATGGTTAGTTGGGAAGGAACTTAGGCTATGGAAAATAACAGTGGATAGCAATATAATTATTGTAGAATTTTAAATTTGGAGATGGCTTATGGACCCTTGACTAATATTTGATCCATTAAACTGGATATCAAGCATATGAATATATTTTATCTCAGCTGTCTCTCTCTGGATCCTTGTCCTGTAATTTTTCTTCTCCAGAATAGCAACTTTCAAATGCCATGAAAAGTTTCAAATATATTGAGCTGGGTTTGGTGTATTGCCATTCCTAATGTCTGATTTATGTCCATTAATTCTTTTGTGCAGATTGTCCCATTTTTGTAGAGTACAGATGGACATTGTTGATAGAAAATTGCATAAATCGCATTTGTAGAGTAAATGTGCCCTTGATGTTGTGTATTAACATTGTTGGATCCTGTAATCATGTTGCCAGAGTAAATGTGGGGATAGAGCTGGCATCTGGATTTGTAGCAGGGCTCAGTCCCCATCTCTATATCAGTGTTATGTAGTCTGTTTTGTGTGTCAACAGTCACTTTAGATTGGGGAATTGTCTCTAAGCAAGTATAGGCCTGCCACCATGGGCTTGGGAGAGTGAAATATTCTTGCCAAGGATGGGTTGGAGATTATTTATGATACATGTCTCGGTTGTGGGCTGAAAGTGACAACTAGTGGTGTTCAGTTGTTTTCTCTTCTACGTCTGTCTTGCTGTAGATTGCTTCTGGGTATTTGTCTAGCCTGATTAATTTGTTCCTTAACCATATTGGATGGGTATTGTAATTTAAGATTACATTTTGTAGATCTTTGAGTTTGGAGTCTGAGGAGACGTGGGTCTGAGCAGATGTGATTGCAAGGGTTTTTGGGGTCTGAGGTCTGGGCTATCAAAGCTGGGGAGAGGGAAAACCCAGAAGCCACTTTCAATGCCAGCCCCAAGGATCCTTTCTCCTTGAATTTTATTCGTAGAGCTGCCACCATTTCCCTCTTGATTACAAGCACTCTGTACAAGCTTTAAAGACAACATGCTCTGGCAATATGGGCGAAGTATGGTGAGGCACTTGGAGCTAGACTTGAACCAAAGGTTCTGCAAGAGAGAAACTTCCACCACAAGTGGAATGTTTCTAAAGAGTCAACTTTATCAAAGACAAAACAGGAAAACATTGTCTAAGGAGCTAAGCAGTAAAGTCACACAGACTGCTTCCCTATCTCCTAGGCAAGGTATAAAATTAGTAATAGGCAATCTACAGAAGTAGCTATTCTAATCTGGCTACTCTTTATCTGCTTAGACTGGGCTAAACGGCACTTACTTAGGTGTTGTGTATTGATTCTCCAGCCTGAGAATACATCATCTGTAGCAATGATGTTTTCAGCCTTTTGTTTATTCCTGATCTCCTGGCCAAAAGGCAGATCAAAAGGGCTTTTGATCTAAACACTTAATAGTCTGTATAGGTGAGCTCTTTCCTGAGTATATCTGCATACAAAGAGAAGAAAGCCAGCTTGCAGCTTGCTTTCTTGCCTTCTTGTCAGATGGGACTTCTCACAAGTTTAAAAGGTATGAGTCTGATAACATCTCTGATGCTTTGTTTATGTCTCTGGCATCCTGACCAAGGGGTTCCACCCCATCTTTACAGTGATTGTACCTGAGGACTTGGCTGTAAATCAGCCATTCTCAACCTTTTTTGTCCACAGCCATAAACGTGATATAAAAGAAATATATAGGCTGAATCGGTATTGTATAAGTTGCATAATGAACCTTAGAAAGTGGTATGTGAAGAACTGTTTTCAGTCTGTGGCCCCATTCATATGGGCCAGGGCCTCTCAGGGAGCCATATAGCCCCTTTGAGAATGGCTGCAAATGATGCATTTTTGTGTATTCAGGATGGAAACTGGAGGCATGCAAGTAAATTTATCATTCAGTGTGTTTTCAGTGCAGCATGGTGCTAAGATATCTACGTTGTAACTCCACAGTGGTATCTAGAAAATGCACCTGCTGTGTGCATAGTTCCAGGCTGAGTTTGATGTCAAAAAAATGTCATCAAGGCACCTCGAATAGAGAAGTGGTTTTTGGGTGCAACAGTTATGAAAGCATAAGAAAGCAAATTCCAAAATTCACAAATTGGCAATAATTTTATTAAAATAAAAATATGCAAGCTTTCAAGCATCAGGCTAGATAGTTTTTAAAAATGGGATGGGAGAGGTACAAAAGGGCAAGTACTCAGCTATGTATTTCAAGGCATGGAGAAAAGTATCATGTTGGAAAGTATGGCTTGATGGGTCAGAAGAATGTTGTCTGCTTGATGCAGATAATGTGAAATTTCACAAAACCCACTTGGAAGGGGACAAGTTGAAGACAGATTCTCCCCTCTGCAAGAACAGTTGCTGGTTTCCCCTCTACTCATTTTTTCAAACATGCAATGGCTAAACTTCTGACATGTTGCTTCAGCAATTAGATTTTGGCACATATATTTATGCAAGCCTTGCCTGTTATAGTCCAACATGCCATCTATCTCATGGACCACACAAACCTTATATATTTACATATTGTCTATTTGGTACTGTGTGTATTGTATTATGTATGTTTGTGCAAGTGTACATTATTAGTTTTATTATGTTAAATTTAAATTTTCAAATCTAATTAAATTTAAATTCTCAAATCTAAGTGGTTTATAAACATAAATAAATGGATGATCCACATAATTGCACAATATTAAATGATCTGTTCATTCACCTGTAGACTTGACAAATAGAAGGCAGTGGTAGGAGGGCTCCACCAGATGACCCTAAAGATCAAATACATGTATAAAGGAGAAGGGGATCCCTCAGATCACCTAATCCAAAATTATTAAGGCTTTGTGAGCAAGTGACAACATCCTAAATCTGGCCCAGTAGCAAATAGACAGTCAGTGCAACTCCTTCAGCAAAGACAATTGGTTGCTCCATTTCTGAAGCACAGTTGCTCCAGTTGCAGCTTCCTGACCAACTTAAGGTTAGCCTCACATAGTGTGCCAGCCTTGAAAATATCGTTGCCTAGACAACTGTTGCCAAAATGTCTCTGTCAAAACATAATCACAATTGGCATACCAGCTGAAGTCCATAACACGCAACAAAATTTGAAAATTGGCTTTACTAATGTATGGCATAGGATCATTGGCTTTAGCTCAAACTACTATATTTAAAAAAAACAGTGAAGCTTTTAAAATGAGGATTTCTTGCATGTTGCTAAGAAATTCTTGGACAGAAACCATGATGGCTGAAGATGCAGTAAGTCAAAAAATAAATACCTACAAATGGTACAACACATACAATGCATTGGGCTAGAATACTTTGCTTGTGTAATAAAAAATGGAAATACAGATTGTTACAGCTGATCATTTGAGGTAGAATAAACTGGAAAAGGAGTACAAGAGGGAAAGTAACCTATTGGCTGAAGAACCTGAGATATTGGTTAGGATATAGAGCAACATTATTATTCAGAACTGCCATATCCTAAGTCAGTATAGCCATGATAAGGTAAGTCAGCTGCCAGGAGATCAACAACAAAAGGAAAAAAGTTATAAGAAACTAAAAAAACCACAACTATGTTAGAAATATACTAATATTTTGAATCACGATTGTAAAGAAGTCATTCGGGCGGGAGGTCCACTGAAAAAAATAAGGTTTTAGGAAGGAAACATGAAGTTTTTAAAAAGTCAGCATTACTGAAAAATGCAGCTTGACTTGAAATCTTCCTGTCACGTCACACTGACCAAAATCCTGGTTACTTACTTACTATCCGCCCTCCGGTGGGGTTTCCCTCTGACTCCCAATGTTGCAGTACTGACACAAAGAGGAATAGGCTGGAACCTATGACGTCTAAAAATATCGGAGATAAAAGCTGGTATTCTGGATACGCTTCGCAGGGAGTAAGAACACATGTGTTACATCTCCTGGGAGTGTAAGAAGAGGCCTTCACGCCGAATCAGACGAAAGGGCCACCTAGTCTAGCAGTCGGGGTACAAGCAATGCCAGCAAATGCTTCTGGAAGCCCCCATTTAGCTACACTTTCCTTACCTTTAGCAACCGAGATCCAAATCTAACTCCCTGCCCGGAAGACTCTCATGAGTGCAAATAAGAATTGTTAGACTAACAACATAATCCTACATATGTCTACTCAGCAATAAGTTCCGTTAACTTCTGTGTATAGGCAAATGTGCGTAGAATTGCAGGCTGAACTGTGATTTTGTGTGATCTCTTGTGCCAAAAGTCCTGTGCCCTGAGTGAAGCAGACTAGGTCACAGAATTGAGGGGCAGATTTGTTTTGGGGTTGTGTGTGCCGCCTACAAAGACTCAGGCATGTGGAGGGCATGTGACATGGTACACAAGGCCCTCACTTCGGACACAATGCCAATTCTCCTTCCTGACCTCAGCAAATTCTGTTTCTCCCGAAACTACCACTGTCCGTCCTTCCTTCGTTTTGTTATCAGCCCAGTTATTAATGGGAGAGGGAAGGGGAAAAATTATCTACCCACTTGGCCCTTTCATTTAAAACTTTATAAATCTATACCATGTTCCCTATTAATTGTCATCAATACATACACATACACACATGTCCACTCCAAAAGCAAGAAGAAGGACTTTTAAAGAAACTTAGCAAGATAATCGAGCTTGAACCATTCAGATTAGGGCAACGCTCCAGTCCTAATCAGCAGAACTTGGCCACTGAGGTCAGAGAAAATGGAAAAAAGTGGGCAGTTGGATGTGTACCTTTCTTTAGCTGATATCATTTCCCTTAAACCCTTAAATATTATATTGAGATCAAAGTAAGCGGGATATATTTCTTGATAAAATCAACATCATAAAGCACAGAATAAGGACTCACTTCCCAACTTCAGAATATTACAAAATTTAAGAAAAGGTAGTTTTTGTGTTTTTTGGCTTGCAAAAAAAAGGAATCAAAGTATTTTTTTTAAAAAGAAAATCAAAATAATTGTCTTGTATAGAGAACACATTTCAGGCAAAGACTTAGGAAAATACAATTGGTCGAAAATTGAGTATTTGACTTAACCTGGCTCTGCATCGAGTTCCACAGGTTAAAGGAGGGAATTAAGTATTTGTTGTTGAAAAAAAGGACAAATGTGCCCTTCAGAACAATCCACACAACAAATTAAGAGAGAACCCAGCTAAAAGTGCATAGTTTTTGCACTGCATCTGGGTCACTTTGAGAAATAGGAACCCTTTTCAAATATTCCTCCTAGAATCATTGGGATTTCAAGAGGGGAAGCGGATTTTGTCCATTGGAAAGGCAAATGATTCAAGCAGACCCGGCGCCCTTCTTAATTTGGGCAACCTATTATATATAATCTGAAAGTCTTGGAAACCCAAAGCCTCCGCCGCAGATTTTATCTTGCTTTGACGGGGGAAGGGCTCAAAATTTCCCGGCCCTCCTCTGCTTTCTTTGCCAGGAAAGAGACCCTCAGGACATCCTTCTGTTCTGAACATTTTTACCGACAGACTTTATAGCAGAAGCTGCTTGAAAACAAACCGGGTACAAGCAACGGTCCCTACTCCGCCCCCGGCAGCCTCCTAAAAAAAAAAACAAAAAAACTCTCGTTACGCCTGCCTCCCGCACCCTACATTTGGAAGGCTCCCTTCATCAGGGCTGCTCCTGCAGTTTTTCCTCTCGCTGTAGGATTCACTGAAGCGAAAGCACAGATTCAACAAAAGAGAACAGGGTGCGTGTGGTGTGATGTGGCTGACGTGAACCCCCTCGGTATTTAGCAGTTAACCCTATGGGACCTGATGAATTTGGATACCGACCCAGTTCCTCTCTCCGTGTGCATTCTGAATGGCGCTTGAGGACTCATAGCCAGCTCCCTCGGTAACACAGAAAGTTCTAATAATGCAGTATTAAGCAGCGCTCTTCCGAGGATAAGTCCTCCCGCTACCCAAGGATCAGTGACAGACGTCTCCAACGTGTTTGGTGGAAGTACTACGAATTTAGTGATCTTCTGATTACTTCCCAAGTAAGTGTGCATAAAGAGTGCAGCCTACTTAGCGTTTACTAAGCAGCCTAATCACCTAAAGGTGTTAATTGCAGCCCTTATCTCCATGTTAATTTAATAATAAATGTCATAATCTTAATAAGTCATATTTCGATATAAATCAGAAAAATAATAAAAGCATCTGACCTTTCCCTCAGTTGCCTTTTAGCGAGAGAATATTTACAGCCGATTTCAGCATTTCGTTTTTATTCCTTTCTGTACTCCAACATTTTTTCCAAGGAAAATTGCTATTTCTGGAAACTGTACTGATGATAACTATTGGTCTCACGCTCCTCCAATTAGCTGTGTTGCAAAACGGTCCCATCATCGTTCGTTTTCCCAGGCAGACCCATTCTAGCAGCACATCAAACTGGAAGTAACACTCTCTTCCCTGAAAAGAACTGTTCTCATGCACTGTAAAATTCAAGACCACCTAGAAATAATTATTTCATTTGTTATCGTGTTCATTATAGGATGAACGATAATCCCCCCATTTTTAAAATCCTAGACTCATTTATAATGAGGTCAAGCGAGTGTAGTTCACAGTGTCAGGGTTGCGATCTGGCATCAAATTCCACTGAATATAGTTAATTTCTGAGTAAATGTTTCATAGAATTGTGCTGCCAGTCACCACGAGAAGTCACAATCTTCCATAAAGCCCATATATTAAATTAGTTTGTGCCTAGAGCTCTGTGTGGATTGAGGAGGGCGGGAAGTTCGCTGTTCTGGAGGGTATGCGGAAGTCTTAAATGCCTTGCGATAAACCAGACTGTTGAGTCTTACTTCGAAGAGAAGATGGACTAGGTTCTTGGACTTAATGAATGGTAGGGGAAAACTCCGTTCCAGCGCAGCTGTTTGTAATGGGGCACCCATGGAAATTGTTGTACCATGAGCACTGCTAAGGTCACAAAATCGCCCGCCTCTCCGTGCTGCACCTACCCCATAACCTTCCCCTCATGATTAACTTTAGAGGAAATAAACCCATCAGCTACGGGTTAGGTGAGGAAAGGTTGGGGATACCCGTTCAAAAACAGAAGGAGACCGCGAGTGGCTCATTTGGTTTTTATGTACAGCGTTTGGAATGCAGTTAAAATGTTGGAAGTGAAGCCAGTCATTCTTTGTGAAACCGACCCTCCTACAAGCGACCCCCGCCATCACATTCGATGGCCTCGTTTAGAAGGCAAAACCACCTCCTCCGTGTTTTACAGGAGGGCAGAGAGTTCTATTGGTTCTCACAAAGAGGGAGGAATGGGCACCATCACTCTAGTCACTTCTACCTCGCTCACCTTTGCTGCTTGTTATGGATTCCCATAATATGTCACTTTGTGCCAAGAGAAGAAATAGCCATTCTTCTTCCTTTAAAAAAAGGAGGGGGGAGAAACAACCATTACACTCTCTCCCTATCAAAGTTATTATTGGAACTCCTAGACGACTGCTTCTAGTTTGAGAGGGCTTAAAACGGAGGGGGGCGGGGGAGAGGGAGAGAGATCTGTGGGTGGAATTCTCTGGAAAGCTCCTTGAAGGACAATATGGATCCCTGAAGTCCCAACCAAAGCTGATGAGTATTGTTCTCAAACGAATGGTCTCCTCCTCCCGCCTAGGGCCTTCCTTTCTAATTCTTGATCTTACACAGGTTTCCAAGGAAGTTTAGCTGGAGGTGCAGCAAAAATTTTCAAACGCACAAAACCGATGTGCATCGGGAGGTTTGTCCAGTATTCCGGTTTACTTTGCTTATCTGTAAGAGGAACTGCAGTGAGACCCTTTACATACCTATCTATGACCTTCTCCATCTGTCTACCATGTCTATGCCGGCCTATTTCCGTCCTATCACAACCATGTGCTCTTGGACTGCATCTTCCACCCCCCACCCCCCAGCTCCTATGGCTAATAGTGAATACTGAGAGGAGGAACAGTACAGCATTTGGAAAGCCATAACTCCCCCTTCCCTGTCTACAGGGCTCCATCTTAACTTTCAAAGGTGTAATCCTACATCCATTTACCTGGGAATAAATTCAGTGTCAATAAAATCAAAGTCAGTGGAGCTTTTTTCTGAGTATAGGTGTTGAAGATTCCAAACCTCGAGAAACATGACTGGTTACCTCCACAAAAATGGGCAATACCTCGCAGAGGGGCAGGGATCTACATCTGTTCACAACCTTTTGCTGTTTTTTTCATAAGCCTACCCGGATGTCACAGTGAGTACTATTTCTCAAATCAAAGAGCCCTCCTCTACGATCCACAGTTCTGTCCAGGTGCTTCCGTGGGATTTGTCGCTATGCAGATTTATTTGGGAGTAAACTATACAGCACTCCGTAGGATTTGCTTTCCAGTAAAAACGCAGCACGGGAGCTGAATATATCTTTAGCAATCTGACTAAAGTAAAGGAATAGAAAGGAGTTTGTTCTGGTAAACACAAAAGAATGGGGATGTCAAACTGTAGGGGAGGGAGACAGGTGGTGTCATTCCCTTAAGAGATGAAAATTTAAGTAACTGAAGTCGATTTTGGAATAAATTTAAAACTGGTCCCCATACTGATTTCAGTGAGTCTACTACTCACTGATACCTAGTGTGGTATAGAGTGGATAGAGTCCCTGCCGAGATATGGAAGCTTAGTGGGAGTGTGGAACTGGTAAAACGACTCCTTAAATGTTTCACTTACCTTGAAAGCCCTCTTGGGGTCCCTATAAATCGATTCCAAGTTGACGAAAGGTAATATAACATAACACTATCAATGGTATTTATTTGCCTATGATTAAGAAGTCTTACTCATTTCAGACGACTAGCTGCAGGCAGGTTGAGGGACTCTAGCCCATTATTTTCGATGCCCCTTGATGGAGATAAACTGAGAAATAATGTTATGCCTCTTTGCCTAAGCTTACGTCCACTGGTCACAGTAAGATAACCCTCAAGTGAATATGCACAAGAGCAGGCTGCATGTTCCGCTTAAATCGACCAATTTCTTTTCAGCGACCTAAGCTGTTGGTTTCCGTGGGAGAAATAGGACGTGTCTTCCCACTGAAATCAAAGGCTCCCGGAGCCGAACTTCATGTATTTCTCTTTGAAAGCAAAGCTTACTCACTGATATTTTTGGCCACTGAATCGCATCGTTCGTAGCACAAAGTCTTCACATTGCTAGCCGTTCGGTGGATTTCGTCCAAGTATTTTGCCAGCTGTTCAACTGAATGGGTTGGAAAGTCATGTTACATTGCTTCTGTGTTTACCATCGGTACTGTTTTTCCTACTCGAAAGTAAGAGTCCCTGGTTTCAAACTTCCTTATTTGTAGCATGAGCTGTGCGATCAAGTCTTTTAATCATCAATTTAAAACTGAGGAAGGAGACAGTAGCCAAAAGTAAAACCGAATTTTATAAATTAAAAAAAGGTACATGGGAAAGGATTAACAAAGAAATATTCACAATTTCACTTAAAGTAAATAGTAATAACTGAGTGCAGATGTCCACCAAAGAGAATGGCACAGAGATTTACTGGGAAATTGAGAGAGAAAAGGACAAGAGAAGGCTCTGAATAGTATTAAATTCCCGAGGTAAGTTTTTTCCCATCACACAAAGGCCCGATTAAAATATTCACATTGAATGTAAAAATAATAGTTATAATTATAAACAGTAATTTTAATACAACCGCAAAGTGCTAAATCCGCAACGTCCCAAATCCTTTGTCTCAATACTACAAAGCGACTGCTACAAGCAGCAAATGGACCGGAGCTGCTTCAAAGCGCCGGTTCCCACCCTCTCCCAAGGTTGTTCAGTGGTGGCTTGCTCTTTGAAGACGAAATCCACTTGCTTGCTTTTTAGTTCTGGTGCGGAAAGGGGGATCTCTCTCCGTGCCGTCTAGATTGCTTTGGCCAAGAAATGGGGACAGTCAACGAAAGAGGAAGGCGGGAGCCTACACTCCCAATACATTCGCACCAACCGGAGACCCCACTCCGGTGGGGTGGGGCCTCCCAGAAACCGAGGGACGAGGACTTGAGCTGGGATTCTGGGTCAGGATTCGAGTGAGCCATGTGTGTGGATCTTCTTCCTCCTGCTTGTTCCCCATCTCCGTACCCAAGTGTTCCAACAAGGCGCGAGTTTTCCTCTAGCTCAGAAGCGAGGGGGTTCCCACTGAGCGTGTCATTGCGTGCCCCCGGCGGCCGCGGCACAGGCCGAGAGGGCCCAGCCTGGAAGGCAGTAGTACGGGTAATAATAGGAAGGCTGCAGAGAGAGGAGCGGCGGCGGCCGGAGGACCTCGCCCGGGTGATACTGCCTTTGGTCGTCGCGGACTAGCACCTTGACGGCGACTTTCTTGGCGGCCGGCGCAGAGGAGAGGAGATCTGCCGCTAGCTGGCGCCGCTTGGTCTTGTAGCGCCGGTTCTGAAACCAGATTTTCACCTGCGTCTCGGTGAGCTTCAGCGAGGCGGCCAGGTCTGCGCGCTCCGGCCCGGATAGGTAGCGCTGGTGGTTGAAGCGGCGCTCCAGTTCGAAGACTTGCGCGTGGGAAAAGGCCGCCCTGGAGCGCTTCTTGCGCGGCTTCGGAGCCGCGGTAGAGGCAGCCACGGGGGCCGCGCTAGCAGTCGTCACATCTTCGTCTTCTGACAGTCTTTTGAAACACTTACCGCCCGCCGTGTTGTTCCTGTGGTCGTCCTCCTCAATCTCCTCCGAGTGTCTGCGATCTGCTGGTGGGGAGGCAGAAACGACTGCAGTGTCAGGGCAGCTGGAGCACTTAGAGACACCCCCCCCCCCACACACACACACTAGCCCTCACTTCCCGTATGGCGGGGATCTCATCTGCCCTCCTTGCAAAGAGGCAAACCCATCACTACCCAAGTATCCCACCCTGGGATAGCATTTCAGATTTGGAGGCAAAAGGAGGAGACAGACGGGGACGGAAATTCTCCCCATTATATACACAAATGTCGTAATATGTCGCGACAGGTCAGCCCAGTGAGCTACCTGAGTCTTGCCTACTTCGCCCCATTTCAGTGTACCTCCTTGCATGGAATTAAATGTTTCACTAAAACTTTAGGTGGTTATGACAAACAGGAGAGCAATGTCTCTTAGCTTACGTTTTACATTTATTTCCAAAATACAACCGGTTAACAATTGCCAATATGTAACAGTGGAACTTCTATCAAACTGAGACTACATTTGTCAACACTTTGATATACTATTCCTATTATGGAGAATAAAACATAGGAGGAAAGACTTCCTGATGTACATTTCCAATCATAAAAGATGAGAGGGAGACATTGTCCCTTGTTAGTGCCGGATTCATTGATTAGAAGTGTGGTCCTGTGGAGCCCGTGAAAATTACTCGCAGGCTGACTCCAAGGTCGTTCCCCAAAGAGTCATGCGATTGGGCCCGCTGGGCATTATCTCCTGGGCAATGCCACTCCTTGTCTGGTCGTATTCTTCCCTTAAAGGCTTGGCTCTTGATTTATCGGGACCTTTGTCTGCTGCATTGGGATCAGCAGCCTCCCAGTCCTCACGAACCCTAATATGTTAGTTTTGACTTTGAAGAAAGCTGCTCGAGGCAGTAAACCGCAGGAGGGCACTTCAATACCTTGAAAAGAGGAGGTGGAAGTGTTGATATTTTAAACAGGCACACACTGCCCTATGCGTACTTATGTGGGAGCCAGTCCCCTTGACCTCAGAAACTTACTTGACAATAAATATAACTGGAAACCTAAGTGGCCTAGAAGTTTCAAACGTCTTTTTTGATTGGGTATCCCAGTGGAGCTATTGTAGGTTAAACACATTCTTAGTTTTACTCAGAATACAGGAATATTACGGCAATATTCTCAGGCTGCAATCCCGTTCTCGGTTGTTATCCGAGGGAAAGCAGTGAGGCTTGCTTGCTAGGAAACATTTAAAATTTGTGCCACCACGGGGCGACAGACTTAGTTGCCTGGGAAGGACCCCCTTTGAAACATGTGTAATAAAAGGAACAGAAAAAGTGATGTGATGCCACAAGCGCCCTATTGCATTGTATTAACCTTCCAGCGGGCTTCCTCTGAGGTGCTGATCTTGCACTTGTGAGATTAGTTTCACCACCAGTGGTGCCACACTGGCCCACTAGAGCGAAAATGGTTAGCCCTTCCACAGATGTATTTCTGTGTGAATTTTCGTGGGTTACTGTCCACTCATTCAGACACAAAGATTTTGACAAATGCCCAGCAAATTCGAAGAGGCTGGCTGGAGTGTGTTTTGGTGGCCCTCCAAGTCGTTCCCCTCTCCAGAAACTGGGAGAAGAATTAGGAGTAAAGGCAGTAAAGGATGTAATAATGCCGCCTAGATTTTGCTGCTCTTGCCAAGACGGTAGTTTGATTTGCCTTCTATCACTGTGTTACAGAATTTGGAGGACCCTATTTATAAACTGACTCTGGAAGACTAATTTCAAAGTATGGTTGAACTGGCCCAAGGGCTCCCCCTTGGAGTGAACAAGGAATCCACAAATGGCTAAAAATCGCTGCCAGCTTCCTCATAAGTAAGACCAGCCGCTGTAAGGGGGCCGAGCTACCAAGTAGCAGAGGCTAGGATGCAGGTTGCAGTAGAGAGTCGCCACAAGGCAAGGAGGACAAAGGTTTCCTTTAGGAACAGCCAAGAAGAAATGGTTCCTCCCATCTAGGAAGGAAAAAAAGACAAGATGTGCCCACCCACCTCACTTTCTCATCCACACGCAAACATATATAGAGAGAATTCAGGAAACAGTAGGGGTCAAGTATTTATTTCCATTCCCTCCAGGTATCTTTAGGAGGAGACCTAGTCCAGCAGAGACCACCCAGAAAAGTAATCTCTGTTACGAGGAGGAAAAGGCTCCGAAGAGTTCGGATTTTAGTTTTAAACTCTTGTTTTGGTAGCCAGAGCCAATCACAGTGAGGAAGGGGGTTGCTTTCTGCTTTTATATCATAGGTCCAAAAAAACAGAACTTCGGAATTCATTCCGAATGCACCACTAATAGGAATGTAAACCCAAACCGAAACAATGGTTGTCCACCCTAGAGGTGTTTAGATGATTTTTGTTTCTTGTTACTCAAAAGCATGTCCTGCCTAACTTCGAGCAGGCTTAGTCCCAAAGTGCATGTGAGGAAAGCCGCATTGCTATTGAACTGAATTATTGGGTCCAGGGAAACACACTTCAGGTGAACAGGCCTGTGGAGCGGGTGGGTCAGCTAAAGGAAGACAATTGTGCCTCGGCCCAGTTGCAGTGACCTTTGTTGAGGTTAGGTGCCTTCTTATTCTGAGGAAACATACATTGGGGACTCTAAACTCAGCACTTCGATGTTCTGTGGAAAAGTATCACGCACTGGCTTAACTCTTTCAGGTAAATTAAAGGGGCGCAAACCTGTATAATGTTGGCTGAATCCTGCTCAGTATGATTTATCATTGCTCTTGTTTGGACTGTCTAACAATTCTGCCACTGTGGTTGAAAGAAGTGTGTTCTGCATCTGTTAGTGAACCTTCTTTTCTCCGATCATTTTGATTTTCACCCAGACCACCAAGGTTGCCTGTGGGACTGAATTCCAAACAGGCATGAAGGCAAACTTTAAAGCTTGGTAGCTCTCTGGAGAAAAAGCGTTCATCCATGGCCTTTGAGTAGCCAGGTGGGGGTCTCTGCCTCAAGACATTATCATCCTACATGGTCAAGTGGGAGCCCTCTGTGGCATACAGACATCAAGAGTAGGAAGCAGTCTGACACCCCATACTATGCTTCCTCTCGATTCCAATGGGAAATCACAGCACAGTTTTCAATACCCAGATTTTGCATCAACAGGAACCCCGCAGGGTTAGGAGATGGAGAGCTGAAAGGCTCCACCCAAGTTGGTTAACAGTCAGAATGATTTCAGGTTTATGTCCAAGGTGGAGCAGATGCCAGAGGTAATTAAAAGTGCAATACTAATTACACTTACCTGGGAGTATGCTCCATGGAGCCCAGTGGAATATACTTCCAAATAAATTTAGTTAGCATTGCGTAACTAGGTATAGAGCTGCAATCCGAGGGTAAGCGTCACTGAATTCTCTGGTCCTTATATCTGAATAGAGAGATATAGGAAAGCACTACCAATCCTACAGCTTTTAAGGAAAAACTTCTTTAAAGACTTCCAAGCAGTATATTTAGGAATGGCATGCCAGAATATGAAATCAATGACTGCCCAGTCTGGCATCACTGTAATTGACACAGATTGCTCTGATTTCAAGATAGGCATTTATTGGATGGTGGCCAAAGACATTAAGATTTAGTTTTTTACTCTGGCTTGCTACATACCCTATTGATTACAACTTGTGTGGGCTCCTAGTCCTAATGCTTTGCCATGCCATATGTGGGAAGGGTGATAGTAAAGATCAAACTCGCATTTTAACATTGAGAGAAAACAGTTCAAGAAAGTCCTTTGATTTTGGATTCCAAGGAGGGGATAACATAGAAGGTGTATGCCGGCATAACTAGGAAAGTGGATTCTTGACTGTCTTGCATAAGAAAGGAGATGGAGAATATTCAGAAATGCCTTTTTAGCTCACTCATCTATTCTCTGAAGCTAATAAAAGCAAACAACATGAAGAAGGTTACAAACTGTCTGTCATGTGTTGATTTACTATACAGAGGGAGTTGTGGGTGAGTGGCTTCCCCCACCCCACCTCCATGTGGAACATGTCTAAATTATGACTCCTCTACCTACCAGCTAAAGCGGCTCAGTCCAGAATTCTGTGAACGCTGCTCATCATTTCAGGATTATTTGCACAACCCTGAGCTCCAAGTGAAACAAGACACGCAGCAATGCTGTGAGAAGAAGGCGTTTCAGTTCCATTGCTTTTAATGAAGATACGTCCTGAGATTTATGGCAGGTTTCTCTAATTTTCATTTGGTTTAAGCCTAATTTTCATTTGGTTTAAGTACCAATAGCAACCTAGCAGTACACTGTGTAATCCTGACGATCTTGAATCTCGGAAATGTGTCCCCTCTCCCAGGAGGTTCAATTAGCACAAGGGTCCGGGCCCACACTGAAGCTCTAAAGTAAACCTCCTCCTAATCGGAGTTTCCAGATCAGTTGCTGCTGAATCATTCCTCTGGCATACACGGAGTGTATGGATGTAATTTAGGTAACTTAGAGTGACTTTTTCTCTCCCACAAAACTTTTAGTTTCCTCTTCAATGTGTGTTATGTGCCTTCCAGTCGCTTCGAGTTTATAGCAGCCTTAGCAAAGTTTTCAAGGATATATTTCGGAAGTAGCTTTACCACTGCCAGTATCCCTCCTCCCATCCCATCAATTTCCGAGGCCAAGTGAGAATTTGAACCAAGATAGCCACAGTCCTAGTGCAGCGCTCTATCCACCCTATCTCTCAATAGTACAAAAAAGCTAATGTTCCGGGTAGGTAGCTATGCCAACCAAAAGCGGAAGTTTTAATATGGATTAAAGGTGAGCAAAAAACGTCCCTCAAGATTACTGCATACCTGAAATTCGGGCTGACAGCTCGCTGTCTCTGAGTCCCGCGGCGGACTGGTTTTGGGTCTCTTCCGACGGCAGCTCCCTGCTTGGGCCTTCAGGCAAAGATTGGATGCTGCCGCCACAGGGCAATCCTTCACGTGGCCTCGAGGCGGTGGGAGGAGGTTTGCAGCCCTCCCCTTCCTCTTCCTCCTCCTCCTTGTCGCCTTCTTGCTCCTCGCTAAGGACCGATTCCGAGTCCCAGAGGGATTGGCCTGGAGCCTTAGAGGCTGTGGACTGGTGTTGCTGCAGGGCTGCCGCCAGCACCGCAGCCTCCTCGCCAAAGCGCCTCCAGCAGCAAGCCGGCGCCGGGTCGGGTTTAGCTGCAGCGCCCCCTGCGGGTGAGGGCAGCGGCTGCAACCGGCCTTGCAAGAAGGTCCGCGCGCCTCGCTCCTCCTTCTTGTTCAGGATAGCTTGAATAGAGAAAGGCGTTGGCGCAGGGGTGCTGCTGGTGGCGGCGGGTGTGGTGGTGGTGATGGTGCTGCTGCGCACCGCCATCGGTCTCCCGCCTCTCAGCCGGACAGGCCCAGAGAGCTGCCCTTTCCTAAGACACCGTTTCCAAGGCGAAATCAACTGGGCGAGTTCATTGCCTTTCCTCTGGCAGCAGCTGTGGCGCCGTCGGGGCCCCTAGGCGTCGTGTTCAGTCCTCTCATAAAGCACTTCGCTGGCCTCTCCCCAGGCCGATCGGCTGATCTCCGTCCTCCGCCGCTCGAATCCCCCCTTCTCGACCAGCAAGACACCTTTCCAAGCCCTCCCCTAGTCTCTGGTTCTTTTCTTTTCCTTGCCTTGCCTTTTTCTTGCAAGCCCAGCTGTCATTCCTCTCCGATGAGTGACAGCTCCAGGGCCCGGCCTTGCCTATTGGGCAGGGCTGGACTCGAGCAGCCACCTGATTGGCTCCGACTCTAGCCAAGAGACTTTGTTAGTCTTTTCCAGGCAAAGTAACTGAAGAAATGGGCGTCCTGTCCCAGAGGCCGTTAACCCTTCCCCGGCCAAGTGTTCGCAAATTCTTTATTCTATATTTTGCTTCACAGTAGTTGCTACGAGATAGCTAGCTACAGTAGTTCGCTATTCAGCAGAGACCACAGTCTTATATATACGCATATATATAGCGTAGGTTTCTGTGAACTCAGTGAGCCTTACTTCTGAGTAAACACAGATGGTGCGCACAGATGGCAGATGAAACCATCTTTTAAGAAACAAATACTTAGAAGGTCAGAAGAACTACCTGTGAAAATTAAAGGAAGTAATTTGAGTTCCCCCGCCCTATCCATTGCAAGTATTTCACTGCGTCTAAGTCTAAGGTTGATTTTATCGGGTTCCCTTGAATGAAGATTTGAATAAAGTTCTTTTGCCGACGGACTGTTGGGTTCCTAGATATTGTACCTAACCTTTCGCCCTGGAGGTGGCCGTTTCTTCCTTTTCGTTAGGTCAGTTTCACTCTAGCAGCGATGTAAGGGCAAGGACGCATTTCTAATAATGTTTTTTTAATTGTAGTGTAAGAAGAGCTTCCTCTTTCCTTCATTCACATCTTGAATCCAAACCAAACCAAACCCCGACTGTTGTACATTGGTATGAAATTATATTGAAAGAGAAAAAGATATCGCTAGTGTGATTTTTATTCATCCATATGAAACTCGTACTAACTTATCGAAGCAAATGGCATATACAAAGATAATTGCTAGTAGTTTTTATGTCCTCCTTTCACAACTCCTGATTATTCATGATGAGGCCAATAAAAGAGAAAGAAGTGAGCTAGTTTTTCTGTCTTGGTGTGGAAAGCAGTTTCTTCTTTGATTGATTTATGCAGGACTGTGTCATAATTTAAGTAAGGTACTTGCAAGACGGTAGACAAAAAACGGGTTTTCAACCCATATAACATTCGTAATTTAACCTTTTTCAAATAATTTCAGGTTACACATTCATCCCTTTCCCTTCCAGAAAAATTTGACGGCTCTTAGGGAATTTACCACATATTGTGTGTAAATTGAATACAAATTGTGTGTAAATTAAATGTTAAAGTGAACTGGTCATGGGGGAAACGAAGGGTTTTTATCTGAACTGCCCCCAGAAGCTTGTTGGTATTACAGAAATACAAAGAGAAATGGTAGAGGGAGATAGGTGTACGTGTGAAAAATAGAACGGACGGCGGTGGCGAGCGGAAAGCCGAGCAGTCTGTTCCATCAAGAAAAAGAGGACATGAATTTCCAAGCAAAGACAGGCCAGGAGAAGGACAGGTTTAGGAAGAAAGAAAGGGGTTTAGATTGTTTAAAATTGAGAGGCAGAAATGGTGAAGTGAAAGGAAAAAAAGAGTGAGGCACCAAAGCGGAGACACTCGAGAGTTTGTGTGTCTCTTCAAGTTGCATCCAGTTTTCAGCGACCCTGTTGTAGTGGTCCTAACAGGTCTACCCCCCTCCACTTCTCTTTTCCTGAATCGAATTTTTTCAGTGTGTCCATTACACCACGCTGGCACCCAGCGCGGTGTAACGTGTGGTAAAATCTGTGAAATTTGTTATTTGCGTTCAATAGGTAGGGAAGGATAGATGTGAAACTGTGAAGGTGAGAGAACAAGCGGATATGAGGAATGTTAAACAGTCCTGCCTTTGAAAGTACAGGCTACTCCTGATTGTTTAAGAGAGCAGAGTCTGGGCCCCATCTTCTGCATTTCATACCATATGTATTTTTCCCTCGGGAGGACCTGTACGTGAATGAAATATAAAATAAATAAAAATAACGACACCCCTTTAGACAAACATTGCTTCATTCACCCGCACTTTAAATAGAAGTGCATTCGAGGGCATTCATGTTCACCTTGTTGTGAATCTTGATCCCTCGTACTGAAATCTTTCCCGAAATCTGAAACCATTCTGTACAAGTAAATCAGGTTTTGTTTCAATTTAATTTATTCATTCTCCTTCTCTTGAAAGCCACGCACAACTTAGCCCCACCTAACTTACGTTAAGAGTGACATATTTACTCGTACCAGGACCACGGTGAATTGTGGGGCTGAAATCAGTGGTCGTCTGAATGAGCGGCTAGCCCTTGGGTAGCCCTAGTGAAGGTTACTCAAGTCAGCTGGCGTTTGGGAGGGAAGGAGAAGCACAAAGGAGGTTGCGCTTGTGGCGCTGGTTTTCATCTCCCGAGCTGGAGAAAATTTATAGCCACCTCTAGGACGCCTGAATTTACAAGCCAGCCAGCTACAGCTCCCCGTCCTGAGTTTACAATGGCTGACATTCTTTTTTGCTGGTTCAGTCAGGACTGAAGCCCCCCAGCCCCCTCCCCCTGTTCCCAGGCTTCTCCTGGAAATCAGTGCGAATATTGCGTCCTCTTCCAGAACAGCAAACGATCGTTCCGAGAAGGAAACGCCTGCGGAGAAGTGGGATTGGGGGGGGGGGGGGAGAGAAGAGGACAAGTGAGATTGCGTGTGTGTACTGGGAGGGAGGGAGAGAGAGAGAGAGAGAGAAGGCGATAGGGTAGCGCAGCCGAAAGTGTCTAGCAAAAAAGGTCGACGGGTCTAGTGAGCTTTGCAGATGCCGTAGTTGGCGGACCAATGCTGGGTGGTCGACCTAGAGCAGAAGCGCCTCCTCCCCAGTGGCCTCAACCACAAGGAAATATTTTGGAAGTATTTGGAGAGCCCAGTAACGAGATGCTCCCTTGCTGTGCCCTCCAGGAGAACATGCCAGACCTAGAAAGGGGCATTGATGATGACGTGAAGGAGGCCACGTGTGTGTAGGACTGGATATCAACTTAATTTGGGGGAGGGGGTAAAAGCAAACCGTAATAACCAGCACCTGCAAAGGGGGGGAATGGGCAACAACGTTGCAAATTTTATGTTGGTGAATGTATGTGACCTTGAAGGGACACACACTGAGGCAAACCACCTTCTAAGGCAGGGGTCAGGGAACTTTTTTACCTTTTACCCCCCAAAAAATGTATATAAGCTGACATTACCCCCTTGATTTGAAAGAAAGGAAATCATACATTATTTGAATTCAAAATCTTATTGAATCTACACAGGCTGTGTACCGAACTAGCAGGATGCACCAAATTTAATAAAGATGTGCATTATTTTTGCTGGAACACATTGCACACCATCCATAGGGTGGTATAGTGAGTAGTGAGGTGTCCAACGTGCCTAGCAAGTTGCATTAAATTTTTGCTAGCTCGCAGAGGATTTAATCATCATCAATGGCTGCCAGAGCGGTGCTAGCAATGACGTGCTTGCTAGAGACAGCCAAGGCAGAGTTGGGGGAAGCTTTTCCTACCACTTTAATCATTCTGTGTGTGGAGTGCAAAAAGGAACAAACCAGGCTAAACGTCATGTCACCCACCCTGGTGCCACAGCCCAACATCAAAGGACCAGTGCACTATTTTTTTTTATCATCATCAATGGAAAACTCAGCAGTGGCCAGAGGATTGGAAAAGATCAGTCTACATCCCAATCCCAAAGAAGGGCAGTGCCAAAGAATGCTCCTATTGTACAATTGCACTCATTTCACACGCTAGCAAGGTTATGCTCCAAATCCTACAAGGTAGGCTTCAGCAGTATGTGGACTGAGAACTCCCAGAAGTACAAGCTGGATTTCGAAGGGGCAGAGGAACTAGAAACCAAGTTGCTAACATGCACTGGATTATGGAGAAAGCTAGAGAGTTCCAGAAAAACATCTACTTCTGCTTCATTGACTACGCAAAAGCCTTTGACTGTGTGGACCACAGCAAACTATGGCAAATTCTTAAAGAAATGGGAGTGCCTGACCACCTCATCTATCTCCTGAGAAATCTATATGTGGGACAGGAAGCAACAGTTAGAACTGGGTATGCAACAACTGATTGGTTCAAAATTTGGAAAAGAGTACGACAAGGCTGCATGTTGTCTCCCTGCTTCTTTAACTTACATGCAGAATACATCATGTGAAAGGCTGGACTGGATGAATCCCAAGCCGGAACTAAGATTGCCGGAAGAAATATCAACAACCTCAGATATGCAGATGATACCACTCTGATGGCAGAAAGTGAGGAGGAATTAAAGAACCTCTTAATGAGGGTGAAAGAGGAGAGTGCAAAAAATGGTCTGAAGCTCAACATAAAAAAAAACTAAGATCATGGCCACTGGTCCCATCACCTCCTGGCAAATAGAAGAGATAAGTAAAGCAAATTAAGTGTGAACTCTCACTAAAAGCTAAAATAATCAAACAAAGGGTATTGTACTACAGTGAGAAAGACAAGCTCACTGGAAAAGGCAGCAATGCAGGAAAAAGTGCAATACAGTAGGAAAAGAGGAAGAATGCACATGAGATGGATTGACTCTATAAAGAAAGCCACAGTCTTTGTTTGTAAGACCTTTTGTTTGGTGTTGCAGTCAAAGCAGGACCAGGAGCAGAGTGACAGGGATTCAGATTTGGGGAATAAACTATGATACTCTTGCCTGCTTTGGGGATGAGAAATACAGAAATGCAATTGCTACACACTTCAGACATCTAGTCCCAGGTGTGTTGGTTGTCTTTTACTAGGTGTTTGCTGTTAGCGAGACTCTTCTAAATATTCCGGTTCTGCCCAGTACAAATTCAGCATCTAAACAGAATCTTGAAGTACTTGCTCTTCTCAGCAGAAACTGCAGAGCTAAATGCAGCGGAGATTAAATTTTGAAGGTTGCTTTTTTCATGGTTTTATGAAAGAGTCAAGTCTCTTTCTGTCTCTCTCTCTCTCTCTCTCTCTCTCTCTCACACACACACACACACACACACACACACACACACCCTAAATTTTCAACAATCAGTTGCTTCAGTTCAGTATGTCCGTTTCCTCTCATTACATTTAAACAAGCTTGCCACCCTCTTTCGCACCTTCCTGCCTTAATTTGAGCCTTCTCTCCTTGCAGACACCTCCTTTTTTCATGGCTTTATGAAAGTCAGTCTCTCTCTCTGACATAAACCAACCCTCCCTCCCTAAATTTTCTACAATCTTACCTTTAAACAAGCTTGATGAATCCACCCTTCCCTCTCTCGCAGCTTCCTTCCCGCCTTATTCAACTCCAGAAGTAGTCATTCACAAGCCGAGGGATTGACTGCCCGGGGCTACAGCCGTAAACAATAAAGCCAGCTTATCTCCGATCTCTAAAAGAAGGGAGGATTTACAAGTGCCGCAACCAAGGGAGGAAGGAGAGGTGGCTTCCAGTTTGAGGTTCGGCCGCAGGGGTGGGGTGGGGTGGGGTGAGCGCTCTGCTCATTACCCCCAGGATTTTCATTTTTACTCCATTTGGGGTAAATTACCCCTGTTCCCCGACCACTGCTCTAAGGTGACAGATGCTGTGAACGGGGCAGAGCTGAGCTGAGCAAAGAAGATTTATCGGGAATTCATTGGACAGCTCACTGAAAACGTTTGACCCAATGGTGCATCCTGTCAAATGAGGCAATTTCCATTTCAAGTTATCATTAGGGAAGGAATCTAAAATAGGGAAGGAATAATTAGAGAAGGAGTTGAAAATAAAACAACCCACTATGAGGAATTCCCATGACACTTTATAGGCAAAGTTGCTTGGATCAACTCTGACTTGGATACTGTAATTGATACAGGTCCTGCAGATACAACTCTGGCCCATTTGTCCCATTTTAATTGATACTTTTCCTTTGGTGCAGACTGTATGTGGCCAGGATTCTCAGAGAAGTGAATGCCATTACATGTGTGCTGAACCCTTGCCCTTCCTGGCTCATAAAAGCAGTCAGAGTGGAAATGGCCAAGTGGGTACAGGGAGTGGTAAATGCCTCCTTGCTAGCAGGGTAGGATCTGACCTTGATCAAAGGAGGCAGTAATAAGACCATTATTGAAGAAGCCTTTGTTGGATTCCAGTTTACTGAATAACTGTTGGCTAGTCTAAAATATTCCATTTCTGGGCAAGGTTGTGGAGAGTATTGTGGTTTCTCAGCTCCAAGGATTCCTGGAGGAAGAGGATTATCTAGACCCATTTCAATCTGGTTTCAGGCCTGGTTATGGGAAGGAGACAGCTTTCACGGGGAATGTGTCTGCTGGACCTGTTGGTTCTGCTGGACCTCTCAGTGGATTTTGGGACTATAGACCATGGTATTCTTCTGGGCCAACCCTCAGGGATGGGGCTTGGAGACTGTTTTATCCTTCTTGGAAGGCAGAATGCAGAAGGAGGTGCTGGGGGACTTCTGCTCAATGCCCTGGCCATTGGCCTGTGGCATCCCTCAGGGTTCTGCTCTGCTCCCCACCCCCATGCTTTCTAACATTTACATGAAACTGTTGGGAGAGTTTGTCCAGAGTTTGGGGGTTCAGTGTTACCAGTATGTGGATGACACCCAACTTTATCTCTCCTTTCCATCTAATTCCAAGGAAGCTGTCTTGGTTCTAAATCAGTGCCTGATATCATTAATGGGATGGATGAGGGAAAACAAACTGAAACTTAATCCAGGTAAGACAGAGGTCAATTGGAAAGCAGATGAGGGAATAGGGACACAATCTGTGCTGGATGGGGTTGCACTCCTCCTGAAAACTCAGGTATGCAGCTTGGGTGTGATCCTGGATTCACCCCTGAGCCAAGATGCCCAGTTTTCGGTGGTGGCCAGGAGTGCCTTTGCACAGTTAAAACTGGTGCGCCCGCTGTCCCCATTCCTTGAGCTGTTTGATTTGGCTACAGTGACACATGCCTTAGTTACATCCTACTTGGATAACTGTAATGCACTATATGTGGAGCTGTCTTTGAAGATGGTTCGGAAACTTCAACTGGTGCAAAATTCAGCAGCCAGTCTACTGACTGGAGCCAGTTAATAGGTAGCACATGATGCCCCTGTTACAACAACTGCCCTGGCTACCAGTCAATTTCCAGGCCCAATTCAAAGTGCTGATCATTACCTATAAAGCTGTACACAGCTTGGGTTCAGGCTTCTTGGTGGTTAAGATAATCAGAGGAAGCCCTCCTATCAATCCCATTGCCAGGGCAGGCATGGTTCATGGGGACAGCCTTCTCTATGGCAGCCCCCAGTTTATGGAATGCTCTCCATCAAGCTGGCCTTTTATCCTTCCATCAACAACTGAAGACTTATCTTTTCAGGAAGATTTTTAACAATCATAATTGAATCTCTGAATGCCTTCTTAGAGTTAAGATAGATCACATTCTTCAGAGTATAAAGATAAGCATGTCTCTCACTGAAATCACCATGAATTTAAGCATGCTTTCTTGGGTTGGGCCTTACCTAGGTACATTTTCAGATATGAGATGCAGCAACCTAAGATCCAAGTTGCTATGAAAAAAAAAGACCAGCAGTGAAAGATAAACTGCCTGTATACAGATCTACTTTAATTTAGGCAAGATCAGCAGGGAGCACATTCAGAACCTCAATTTCTAGCTACATTTTGCGTGAAAACATTTCCCTCCATCTTTCTGTTCTTCCATCCTTACTTTCTTCCCTAAAATGAATCTGATACTCTTACAGCAATGCCAGGTGTATCTCCAGAACAACTTCTGGAAAACCCAGTAATGCTTTACCACATTGCAGAAGCTGAAGAGTGTTTTATAATTCTATTTTCCTTTGTTGGATCAGCCTCCACCTTTCCACCACATCCCAGCCACACTTTCAGTAGCTGCATCATTTATGCTTCTGTAATATACAGAGACTCATGCTTTCATATACAAAATCTCAACCCCTCCTTTATTCTTAGATTGCAGATAATGGGGTGGCAGAGAGGTAATCTGTTGGGAAATGTTGAAAATCCCTGTTAGGAAATCCCTTTGTTTAGCAGAGTAACTACAGCAGTGTTTTCTGTGGGCATTTAAAGTGACTTTATATATCTTTCTTCTCTGGATCATTAAACAGATAAAGGATGAGCTTAAAGTAAAATAGTTACTAATATTTGTTTTAAAAATACATTGATAGGAAAGCCTAATTCCTAATCTAGATGCCTGATCACATATTAGACTAGAGCAAATAGTGTGGAGGGTATAGTCCATTCCCCAAGAGAGAGATGTTAACAAGTCAAAAGAAAAAGCAAGACCGACTTGCAAAGAGAAGAAGTGATAAACAGTTACTTTTGGGAGGGCAATAGGAAAGTAGATAAACAGCCACTGAAAAGGACAGACATAAACTGCTCTACTTCACAGATGTCCCGATCAGAAATTTGTGATGGACAGGTGCTAAGAGGCAATGGTTCCTATGGAGTCTTCCAACATAAGCAGAACTTAAGGTCACATTATCTGAAAGATCATGCCTCCCTATAAGATTATTGTCTCTGGTACTGCACTGAGTGGTCCCACATCGTCCCCTCTCAAATATCAGTAAACATGCAATTTCTGGACATACTCTTAGATTTACATTTAATATTTCACTTATTTATTTGAAAACCAACTTCCAAAATTTAATTATATATTTGCATTTCCACCACATATGGAAGTAGATTCCCACTTCTTGCTCACATTTCCAACCTATCTTGGACTATTTTTATCCATATAATTGAATTTCACTGGTGTTAAGTACCATCTCCAAACCAATTTATAAAAATTTTCTTTTATTCTTACAGATATACATTTTAAAATTCTTTTACTCCATAAATTATTCCACTTCTCAGTACATATTTCCTCTCCCAAATCTGTTTCCCATAGCATCTTTAAAATCTCATCTTGATCATCTACTTCTGTTAATATTTTATAAATTTTACTTATCATTCCCTTCATTCGTTGACGCCCATTTTCCTTTTCAATCTGTAATATCATTTCTTCACATTTCGTAAGCTCCCTACATTCAACATTCCTTCTTACTCATTCTCTAGTCCAACACGTCAACTGGATAATATTAAACCATGAAAACTCTTCCCTTCCTACCACTTCTATTATTACTTCTTTTCCAAACTTTCTTTCAATTTCCCTGGGAATTTCTCCAGTGGGGAAATTGATGGGATAAATATTTTTCTATATCTATTTCAGATTTTTATCATGTTTCTTAAAAAGGGATTTTCAGTCTTCTTTATAATATTGGTCTTATTTTGTTGGAAAAAAATTTTTTCTGGGTCATTACCAACCTCTTGAAATTCCAACCTTGACCATATTAATTTATTAGATTGTGTTAACATATCCACCATATTTCTCATTTGATTAGCTATATATATAATTTTATATTCTCCTTCATGGATTGCTGCCTTGTCGTGGCGAAGGGGATTGAGTAATTCAGAGAAACTATGGGCTATGCCATGCAGGGATACCCAAGACGGACAGGTCATAGTGGAGAGTTCTGACTAAATGCGATCCACCTGGAGCAGGAACTGGCAAGCCACTCCAGTATCTTTGCCAAGAAAACCCCATGAACAGAAACAAAAGGCGAAAAGATATGATGCTGGAAGATGAGCCCCTCAGGTTGGAAGGCGTCCAACATGCTACTGAGGAAGAGCGGAGGACAAGTACAAGTAGCCCCAGTGCTAATGAAGTGGTTGGGCCAAAGCCGAAAGGATGCTCAGTTGCGGACGCGCCTGGAAGTGAAAGGAAAGTCCGATGCTGCAAAGAAAAATACTGCATAGGAACCTGGAATGTAAGATCTATGAACCTTGGTAAGTTGGATGTGGTCAAACAGGAGATGGCAAGAATAAAGATTGACATCCTGGGTGTCAGTGAACTAAAATGGACGGGAATGGGCGAATTCAATTCAGATGATTATCATATCTACTATTGTGGGCAAGAATCCCATAGAAGAAATGGAGTAGCCCTCATAGTCAACAAAAGAGTGGGAAAAGCTGTACTGGGATACAATCTCAAAAATGATAGAATGATTTCAATACGAATCCAAGGCAGACCTTTCAACATCACAGTAATCCAAGTTTATGCACCAACCACCAATGCTGAAGAGGCTGAAATTGACCAATTCTATGAAGACTTACAACAACTTTAGAACTGACACCAAAGAAAGATGTTCTTGTCATTATAGGGGATTGGAATGCTAAAGTAGGGAGTCAAGAGGTAAAAGGAACAACAGGTAAGTTTGGCCTTGGAGTTCAAAACGAAGCAGGGCAAAGGCTAATAGAGTTTTGTCAAGAGAACAAGCTGGTCATCACAAACACTCTTTTCCAACAACACAAGAGGCGACTCTACACATGGACATCACCAGATGGGCAGTACCGAAATCAGATTGATTATATTCTTTGCAGCCAAAGATGGAGAAGCTCTATACAGTCAGCAAAAACAAGACCTGGAGCTGATTGTGGCTCTGATCATCAGTTTCTTATAGCAAAATTCAAGCTTAAACTGAAGAAAGTAGGAAACACCACTGGGCTAGTCAGGTATAATCTAAACCAAATCCCTTATGAATACACAGTGGAAGTGAAGAACAGATTTAAGGAACTAGATTTGGTGGACAGAGTGCCTGAAGAACTATGGATGGAGGCCCGTAACATTGTACAGGAGGCAGCAACAAAAACCATCCCAAAGAAAAGGAAATGCAAGAAAGCAAAGTGGCTGTCCAACGAGGCCTTACAAATAGCAGAGAAGAGAAGGGAAACAAAATGCAAGGGAGATAGGGAAAGTTACAGAAAATTTAATGCGGACTTCCAAAGAATAGCAAGGAGAGACAAGAGGGCCTTCTTAAATGAACAGTGCAAAGAAATAGAGGAAAATAATAGAAAGGGAAAAACCAGATATCTGTTCAAGAAAATTGGAGATATTAAAGGAACATTTTGTGCAAAGATGGACATGATAAAGGACAAAAATGGTAGGGACCTAACAGAAGCAGAAGACATCAAGAAGAGGTGGCAAGAATACACAGAGGAACTATACCAGAAAGATCTGGATGTCCAGGACAACCCAGATACTGTGGTTGCTGACCTTGAGCCAGACATCCTGGAGAGTGAAGTCAAGTGGGCCTTAGAAAGCATGGCTAACAACAAGGCCAGTGGAGGTGATGGCATTCCAGTTGAACTATTTAAACTCTTAAAAGATGACGCTGTTAAGGTGCTATACTCAATATGCCAGCAAATTTGGAAAACTCGGTGGTGGCCAGAGGATTGGAAAAGATCAGTCTACATCCCAATCCCAAAGAAGGGCAGTGCCAAAGAATGCTCCAACTACTGTACAATTGCACTCATTTCACACGCTAGCAAGGTTATGCTCAAAATCCTACAAGGTAGGCTTCAGTAGTATGTGGACCGAGAACTCCCAGAAGTACAAGCTGGATTTCGAAGGGGCAGAGGAACTAGAGACCAAATTGCTAACATGCGCTGGATTATGGAGAAAGCTAGAGAGTTCCAGAAAAATATCTACTTCTGCTTCATTGACTACGCAAAAGCCTTTGTGTCGACCACAGCAAACTATGGCAAGTTCTTAAAGAAATGGGAGTGCCTGACCACCTTATCTATCTCCTGAGAAATCTATATGTAGGACAGGAAGCAACAGTTAGAACTGGATATGGAAACACTGATTGGTTCAAAATTGGGAAAGGAGTACGACAAGGCTGTATATTGTCTCCCTGCTTATTTAACTTATATGCAGAATACATCATGCGAAAGGCAGGACTGGATGAATCCCAAGATGGAATTAACAATTGTCGGAAGAAATATCAACAACCTCAGATATGCAGACGATACCACTCTGATGGCAGAAAATGAGGAGGAATTAAAGAACCTCTTAATGAGGGTGAAAGAGGAGAGTGCAAAAAATGGTCTGAAGCTTAACATCAAAAAAAACTAAGATCATGGCCACTGGTCCCATCACCTCCTGGCAAATAGAAGGGGAAGATATGGAGGTAGTGACAGATTTTACTTTCTTGGGCTCCATGATCACTGCAGATGGTGTCAGCAGCCACGAAATTAAAAGACGCCTGCTTCTTGGGAGGAAATCGATGACAAACCTAGACAGCATCTTAAAAAGCAGAGACATCACCTTGCCGACAAAGATCAGCATAGTCAAAGCTATGGTTTTTCCAGTAGCGATGTATGGAAGTGAGAGCTGGACCATAAAGAAGACTGACCGCCGAAGAATTGACGCTTTTGAATTGTGGTGCTGGAGGAGACTCTTGAGAGTCCCCTGGACTACAAAGAGAACAAACCTATCCATTTTGAAAGAAATCAACCCTGAGTGCTCACTGGAAGGACAGATCCTGAAGCTGAGGCTCCAATACTTTGGCCATCTCATGAGAAGAGAAGACTCCCTGGAAAAGACCCTGATGTTGGGAAAGTGTGAAGGCAAGAGGAGAAGAGTACGACAGAGGACGAGATGGTTGGACAGTGTCATCGAAGCTACCAACATGAATTTGACCAAACTCCGGGAGGCAGTGGAAGACAGGAGGGCCTGGCGTGCTCTGGTCCATGGGGTCACGAAGAGTCGGACACGACTTAACAACTAAACAACAGCAACAAAATAATTTTATATTAGGTCAACCTAATCCTCCTAGTTTTTTATGTTTATACTAGTACTTTTTATTAATCCTTGCTTTTTTATCACCATTACAACGTTTGTTACTTATATTTGCCAGTCTTCCAAATCTTCCTCTAACAGCTTCCTAAATAAATAATAATAATTTTGGATAATATTTTCATTTTTCATATTGCTATCCTTCCAAACCATGATAATTCTATTCTTCTTAACTCCTTTAATTTATTTTTAACTTCTTGCTTTAATTTATCAAAATTTTCTTTCTTTAATATAATATTTTTTTCATAATGCCTACTGTGACCTTTACCCTCTTGGCCCCTGCTTGTTTTTCCCTCACAAAGGCTCATGTCGCATTTTCTTCTCGCTGCCACCAGTGGATTACTTCAACCCACAATATAAATGACGTACAGTGGTACCTCGACTTACGAACGTCTCCACTTGCGAACATTTCGAGTTACGAACGGCTCCGTCCACAAAAAGTTGCTTCGACTTGCGAAAGGAGCCTCGACTTGCGAACGAAAAAAGAAAGAAAGAAAAACCTTTCCTGCCCTTTTTTTGACCTAAGTTCATCTTAGGTCAAAATAAGAAAAAATAAAAAAAATTCTCCCCCTAGTGGTAGAGTACGGATTAACCGGCTTTGCATTAGTTCCTATGGGAACCTACGAACAGCGCCTCAACATACGAATGAAAAACAGCCTGAACGGATTAAATGGTTTTCAATGCATTTCTATGGGAAATCTTGCCTCGACTTACGAACTTTTCAACGTACGAACGCCGTTCCAATACGGATTAAGTTTGTAAGTCGAGGTACCACTGTATATCAGAACACTTGTCTTGTGAACAGAAAGACAGGTTACTTACCTGTAACCATGGTTCTTCAAGTGGACCTCTGTGAATTCACACAATAGGGTTTTGACAGCACCTGCGCTGGTCCTCTTGGAATCTTCTAGAGCTTTTATAGAAAAGTAACAAGTTTAGAGTTGCCCCCATCGCGCATGCTCCGCCCGCCTCAGCCCTCAGTTCCATTTATCCGCCACAATAGCCTGAGCTTAGTCTAGACATAATCAGTGACTGACAGTGGGGAAGCTGGGCGGGATGTGTGAATTCACAGAGGTCCACTTGAAGAACCATGGTTACAGGTAAGTAACCTGTCTTTCTTCATCGTGGCCTCTGTGAATGCACACAATAGGGTGACTAGCAAGCTCACTTACCGGAAGGAGGGCCGTCACTGTAGAACAGAAGTCAACACAGATCTCCCAAAGTTTGTCTCCTTCTTGGCCTGAAGGTCCAACCTGTAATGAGTCACGAAGGTTGACACATTGGACCAAGTGGCTGCTCTGCAGATGTCAGGCACATCGACACCACGTAGCAAGGCCGTTGATGTAGCAACAGCTCTAGTGGAATGTGCTTTGGGACCCTCAGGAGGGGTCTTGCCTTGCAGTTCATAAGCCAATGATATAACAGAGACAAGCCATCTGGAAACAGTGGAAGAGGAGACAGGAGAGCCTTTACGTTGTCCATAGAAGCATATGAACAGCCTTGGTGAAGTACAAAAATCCTTGGTTCGTGAAAGGTAGTATGCCAAGGCTCTTCTAACGTCGAGAGAGTGGAGCATGTGCTCAATATCCGTGGTTGGTTCAGGGAACAAGGTTGGCAATATGAGGGGTTGATTAACGTGAAATTTGGACACAATTTTTGGTAGAAAGGTAATGTCCGGATACAAAGTAACCTTATCTTTAAAGAATTGAAGGTAAGGAGCATCGGATCTGAGAGCTGCCAGCTCACTTGCTCGTCTTGCAGATGTAATGGCCACCAAAAACAGTGCTCTAAATGACAATAGCTTAATGTCACAAGATGCCATGGGTTCGAATGGGTGACGCGTAAGCGCACGCAACACAAGTTGAAGGGACCATTGAGGTACAGGAGGTTTGATTGGTGGTCGTATGTTCGAGAGACCCTTCAAAAAGGATTTGAGAGTAGGGTGTGAAAAAAGACGAGCAGCATCCGATTCACGAGGTTGGGAAGAAACAATGGCGGAGATGTAAACCTTAAGGGTGGAAAGAGCCAAACCAGAGTCAAACAGATAACGAAGATATTGAAGTAATGTAGGCAGGGAGACAGGGCAAGCCTGCAGGTGATTTGATTGGGCAAATTTAAGGAAATTACTCCATTTGTATTTGTAGAGGAAGATGGTAGATGGCTTTCTAGCTCTATCTAGGACCTCCTTGATCGATGGGTGATCATCCAGGCTGTCAAATGTAATGATTCCAGGTTTGGGTGGAAGACTTGCCCCGAGTCCTGTGTTAGAAGATGAGGGATGCTCGGTAGTTTGAGTACATCCACTGCCATCGCCTGGAGGGTGGAAAACCATGGCTGACGAGGCCACCATGGTGCAACGAAAATTGCATTGGACCTCAGTTGGCGGGCTCTGACCAGTGTCCTCTGGATGAGTGGTATTGGTGGGAAAAGGTAAAGGAGCTCTGGACCCCAAGGGATCATGAAAGCATCCCCCAGTGAATGTCGGCCTCTGCCTGCACGCGAGGCATATTTCATGCATTTGCTGTTGGTTGGAGTTGCAAACATGTCTACGGAGGGGCACCCCCATCTGCTGCACAGCAGGCTGAAGACTTCCTTGTCCAATTCCCACTCGTGGGTCTGAGATGTAAGACGACTCAGTGTGTCGGCAAGCTCGTTGTCTGTTGTCGAGACATGGAGCGCCACTGGAAAAATTTGATGATGGTAACACCATTCCCACAGATGTATAGAGAGAAGGGACATGGAACGTGTTCCACCCTGTTTGTTGATGTAGTACATGGTCGTGGTGTTGTCCGTGATCACTTGCACACCACGACCCTGTACCAGAGGCAAAAACGCCTTGAAGGCTTTTATGACGGCTAGCATCTCCAGATGGTTGATGTGCAGGCTCCTGTCGTGATGAGACCAAAGAGCATGTATTCGATGAGGTCCGCAGTGTGCTCCCCACCCTGTGGGGCTCGCATCTGTCGTCACTTGAACTGTCAGCTGTAGAGGTCGAAAGGGTCGGCCGACCATGAGATGTGGGAGGAACGTCCACCATTGCAACTGCTTCACTAGCTCTGTTGTGACAGGTATCCGCTTCCGCGGACTGTCCTGAAGAGGATCGAAAAGAGCCAGGAACCACGCCTGAAGAGATCGCATCTTGAGGCGGGCGTGCGACACTGCTGATGTCGTGGAAGCCATGAGGCCAAGTAGATGTTGAGCGTGCCTCGCTGAGACTTTGGAGTGTGGACGAAACTTTCGGACAGCTCTTTTGATTTTCTTTATGCGGTCTGGTGGCAGGAATATTCGAGCTTCTAGAGAATCTAACCTTCCTCCTATATAGTCGACCACCTGGGATGGTACAAGGTGGGACTTCTTGTGGTTGACTGAGAGCCCGAGGTCCCTCAGAGTGTGGAGGATGAACTTGGTGTCTTGTAGTGCTCGTCACCTTGATGGAGATACCACCAGCCAGTTGTCGATATACGGGAACACATGGATGCCGTGAAGACGGAGGTAGGCCGCCACTGGCGCCATGCATTTGGTGAATGTTCGTGGTGCCGTAGACAGTCCGAATGGAAGAGCACGGAATTGGTAGATGGTGTTTTGAAAAATGAATCTGAGGAACCTTCTGTGATGCAGATGAATGGTGACATGAAAGTAAGCATCTTTCAGGTCTATTACTATGAACCAGTCTTTTTTCTTTAGCAGGTGAAGGATGGATTACAATGTGACCATCTGGAAGCGTTGAGGATGAAGGTAAGTGTTCAATTGTCTTAAGTCCAGAATTGGCCTGATCCCGCCGTCCTTTTTTGGTATGGCGAAGTAGCGGGAGTAAAATCCGTTTGCTGTCTCCCATGCAGGGACTTTTTGAATGGCATGTTTTTGTAGAAGGACGAGAATCTCTTCTTCTAGAACAGGATCGAAGGATGTATGCTTGATTTGTCCTAGAGGAGGAAATTCTATAAATTCCATGTGGTAGCCAAATTGAATAATGCTTAGAACCCAAACATCTGTAGTGATGTTTGTCCAGTTGTGAAAGTATGGTGCCAGTTAAGTAGGGTAATCGTGATCGGTTAGTGGAAAGTCAAAGATACTGTTTAGGTTTCTTGGACTGCGGCTTGTAAGGCTGACGGCGTTGTGTGGAGGATTGAGGTCGGAATGTGGAAGTTGAAGATGAAGCCTGTGAGTTACGTGCCTGGTTCTGGTTTCTGAAGGGACGGTAGGATTGAGAAGCAGGTTGTTGGTATTGCTGTGGGTATTGTCTACGCCACTGATATTTGTATTTAGGTTGCTGTTGAATAGAATATGATTTAGCAGTCTTTTTTATTTTATGCAGGTTTTCCAAGTTATCATCTGTCTTCTCATTGAAGAGGCCTTTCACATCAAAAGGTAGGTCTTCTACGCGTGTCTTTACATCCTCTATGATGCCAGAAGATCTAAGCCAAGCGTGTTGTCTCAGTGTGACGGCGGACATGAGCGTTTTAGCAGCCGCATCAGCTGAATGGTGGGAAGCCAATCTTTGGTGTTTGGAGACAGTTAGGGCTTCAGCATAAGTATTCAAGTGGCTTTGTCTGAATTCCTCTGGAGCTGCTTGTAGGGCAGGCAGTATTCGTGACCATAGTTGTCTTTGATAAGCACCCATAGCTGTTTGGTAGTTTGCTACTCGGAGCATAAAAGTTGTGAGGGAATAATTTTTTCTTCCCAGAATGTCAAGTTTTCGGCCCTCTCTATTAGTGGGGGTGACATGTGACTTCCCAGATGACTTAGATGAGCTGGATTCAACAATAAGCGAATTGGGAACCGGGTGTTTAGTCAGAAAGGTGGAATCAGATCCGTGAATCCGATATAAATTTTCCGTTCTGCAAGCCACAGGAGCAGAAGTGGATGGTTGATTCCAACATTCTTTGATAAGATCCATCAAAGCAGGAATATATCCTAAACTAAGTGGAGGTGTTCTTTCTTGATTAATATCCCCAAAAATGAGATCTTCAGACAGGGGAGGAGGTTGTACAGTGTCAATTTTCAGGGTTTTAGCCATCCTGGAAATCATTTGCACGTAGGAAGAAAAATCCTCAGAGGGTGAAGATGGGTGAGGGTCCCCAGCAACTGAGTCTAAGGGGTCTCCCCCGACAGGTGTTTCTCCTGAGGCTTCAGAAGAAACTTCTTCCCCTTGACAGGATTCAGCAGAGGAAAGAGCCTCTTCCTGATCAGTGTCAGATAGCAAATGTTTCTTCCCTTTATTCGCCCTATTGTCCGACCCCGAATATCGAGGTATGGACGTCGGGTGAGTCTTAGCGTGGATGGTTTTCGATGTCGAATGTGAAGTCCCTGTAGGTACTTCATCGCACTTCCTGGACCGTTTCAAAGTCTGAGTGGCATCGACGTCGACATGTTTTCGACGTCGGCGTCGAGGTGGAGATGAAGAGGAGGAAGAGGAGGACGATGCATATACATATCAGACCCTTTTCTTTCTCCTATAGTCTTCTTCGGTCGACGTTGACTCGGTGTCGGATTCGTCTCGTCGGCGTCGGCGACGGGATTTCTTACGGTCGACCTCGATATAGACCTGGTCGTCGTCGTACTTCGATTTATGACGACGCCGTGATGGTCGAGGCAGAACAATCACCTCACGTCGAGACTTTTGGTGTCAATCAGGTGAGAGGTGTTTAGTTTTGGCAGCCTTCTTTCGAGGTGGAGAAGGTGCCCTTGAGGAAGCAGAAGGAGAAGAAGCCGGCGACATAGATGCCGGTGATGCCCGCCCGGTAGAAACAGGGCTTAAAGGGGCAGTAGCTGGGCTAGTAAGTACTAGCTGGCTCGGCGTCGGCGAACGATCGAGAGGTTTGTGGTCGAGGGGCGAAGTGTGGAGCTGCCGAGCAGTGGCTTCCGAGAAGGATTCCCGATCCCGGGACGAATCCTCCAGAATCGAGGATGGCAACGACTCCGAAATAGGAGGTAGCTGTTTCCTATGGTCTTTAGACTTCTCCTTTTTGTCCTTAGGTGTTTTTGGACGTTTAGTCGGATCCTTGGAAGAGGAGCTCGATGTGGATTTTGACGTCGAGGTGAGTTTCTTGGCTGTCGACGTGGATTTTTTTGCCAGTTTGTCGACAGTCTTGGATGATGTTGTTGGAGGTGGGGATACAAGTCGGACCTCCGAGTGGGGGGTAGTAGATGGTGTTGGAGCAGTTTCCATCTCAGAAGGTTTAGATGCCGACAGCGTTTTATCCCAAAGGAAAAGTTTTAAACGCTATTGTCGGGCCTTAAGGGCGGCCTTGGTAAAGTTTTTACAGTGTTTACAGGACTGTGGAATATGAGAGTCTCCTAAACAGAAGAGACAGCGGTCGTGACCATTGGAGAATGGTAACTTTCTAGAACAGGTCACGCACCTACTGAAAGGGCCGGATCGGGACATAAAGTATAGTAAATCTAAATCAGCAAACTCACGATTAGATTTGACAAAAGGAATGTTCGATCCAGGAATATCACAGATAGTGATAGCGGACGGTTGAAAAAAGGCGGGAAAATAATACTGCCGGTAAACCAGCCAAATCGCAGAAGAAACGTCAAACAGTCCAAAATCGGGGGCAACAGAGAGTTCGAATATCCATTTAGAGAAGTCCGCGTCAAATTCAGTAAATCAGTCAGAAATAGTTATAAACGATAGCTCTTAGACCAAGAGGTTCCAATCGCAAAGGCGGTAAAATGGAACTGACGACTGAGGCGGGCGGAGCATGCGCGATGGGGGCAACTCTAAACTTGTTACTTTTCTATAAAAGCTCTAGAAGATTCTGAGAGGACAAGCGCAGGCGCTGTCAAAACCCTATTGTGTGCATTCACAGAGGCCACGATGAAGAAACAGAATTTATTTATTGAAGTGAAGCAGATTGAATAATAACAGAAGATTCTCAGATACACATTATACATAAGCAATTCATCAACAGTTCTCTCAGTACATACTTCTTTTCTCTTGCAATATCATTACCACCTTCTCTACCTATTTTCCTAACCAGCTCTATCTCTCTGACTAACCAGCCCTATCTCAGTATCTGTTCCCTCTCTCTCTCTCTGCCTGCTCCTTCTTCAGCCAAGCCTCATATATATTCATTGACTCCGCCCCTCCAGCTCTCTCAATAGGTTCAGTTCATGAATATGAATGGCATGAGTGACGTGGGCGGTCGCCACATTCCTCCCCCCTAAGAAAAATTTTGTTTCATGAGGGAAAACCTTACAGTTTACCCTTATGAACAACGGAACATACAGGGAAAATCACATACAAAACACTTACCATCATAATAATATGCTTACCAGTTATGTCCTAAATCATATACCATATTTCAATATATAACACATTATATTACCATATACTTACACATACCTTATACTAGTTTTCTCTCTCTTAATGTGTTTACTAGACCAAACTTATTACTTTAAACATTTAAAACAATCCATACAATTATAAACATTTGCATTACCTTTGCATTAATAAAGACCTACTCACCACCATTTTTACCATCATTATACACCTCTCAGTTCATCAACATCCAAACAAAGTGCAAACACTTTAATCATATTTCATAACTCTTATATTAACAGAACATTTAATACAATATTACCAACTTTTTATCCACCCATTAGTCATTTGGCCTTCGAGACAAGGTGTCAGCATCCACACTCTGAGACCCTTTTATGCTGCAGATCACAAAGTCAAAGTCTTGCAGGTTCAGCGTTAGTGGATTTCATAGTCTGTAGCCACACCAGAGGGAAAAGGTCAGTGCAAAGGACGAATTTCCTTCCCCAAACATAGGGCTTCAGTCTTTGCAGCATCCAAACAATCGATAGGCACGCCCTCTCGATGGCAGACCAATGTCTCTCACCAGGTTGGAATTTCCTGCTGATCAGAGTCATTGGGTGCAGATTCCCACTGTCATCCGCTTGGCACAGCACCACTCCAAGTCCGACGCTCGATGCATCCACACAGATTGTGAACTCCCGGTTGTAGTCCGGTGCAACAAAGGCCGATCTTGAAGTCTGCACTCTCTTCTGTCGACTGACAGTCATCGGGAACTCTGACGTCTACTGGATGTCCTCGGCTTGCCTCTTCCGGGTTAAGCCTGTTCTCTTTCTGAATAGTGGCTTAATTTTCTCAGCTGGGAAAAGGGTAGACAGTTTCTTCCATTCCTCCAGCACAGATATGATTGCATTCTTCCTAGAAATTTTATTGTTTTTGCCTTCACCCTCACCAATAAACTCGCCCACAGGTACTTTTGTTGCAAAGCTCTCCATATGTGGGGGACCACTATCACAGGTCACTTCAAGATTCTCAGACAAGTTTCTTTTAGGTGCCATCTCAAACACTTGGCTTATGTCAGATGTATTGAGATTTTCAACATCTGGTTCTACTCCTTTAATCTCTGGTTTCTCAGGTAGGGGTTTCTTCTGCAAGATTCTCAGGACTTTTGCAGCTACATGGTGAGCCTTCTTAATACTAGTCCCTTCAACTTTCCAGTGCTGCTGCAACAAATCCACAGGTTCTGACCATGCCAACAGCAATTCACTCCCCTCTATGGGTCTCAGCCTCACCACTTTGTCCTCAGGACAGAATGCTCTTTCATGGGCCTTTTCCTCACACAAGCCTTTCTCCTTTCCATGAGTACCCCCCAAGCTTGGCTCTGCTACTTCTAAGGACTTTTCCCTATATTTTACAGGGACAATTAATTGTTTGTGATGTCCATCTCCACTCCTATGAGGTGTTGATAAAACCTCTCTATATATCAGGTTTTTATCAGCTATAAACCTCTCTGGGTGTTCAGGTGTCAATGGGAAGGGAGATTCTTTGGCTTTCTCTAAACACGGAATCAGGGTGGTATCTTCCTTCTGTTCTAAAATAAAGGAAGTATTATTAGGATTTTTCATTATGACCACTTCAGCCATTTCTGCTACCTCAGGGTTTTCCTCTAGACTGGGACATCCCAGGTTTGATTCAGAGGTTAGGGCTCCCAATCTTTCCACAGGGACTGTAATTTGCTTGCCCTGGGAGCGGGTTACCACTAAAACACTCTGCACATGCTTGGATAGATCTAACCCAATCAGACAAGGAGCAAGAATTTGGTCTGACACTGCTACCTTCCATATACCAGACCACCCTTTATAGTTCACAGAGATTTTGGTTATAGGTAAGATCACCAACTCAGAACCTATCTCTTTAACAGAACCCTCCTCATGTTCTAACATGACTTCCTTAGGGATTAAGTCAGGGTGGCAAATAGTTATCTGAGAGCATGAATCTTTAAGGCTAAGATATTTTACATCATTGATACAAATCTTTTCAGCTGAGTTTTCTAATAGAATAGGATTGTACTGGACTAGGAAACATTGTACAACTCTTGCTACAGGAAGGTCTGGGCTCTCTCCCAAATCCATTTCCTTAGCAACAGTGCTGTGGCAGGAAGAAGCCGCAGCTTCAACTGCTGATTGCTGTGCCCTATCATGCTGCACACAAAACACCTTCTTAGGCTGACTGGAATTTCCATCTTTCTGCTGGTTAAAATCCCTATTCTTTTGAGTCTCACACTGACCCCAAAAATGACCTTTCTCCCCACACACATAACACCATTTACTGGCCTTGGGTTCAAAACAGAGGGCGTTATTAACTTTTCCTTCAGGACTATTAGGTTTCAGATGACTGTGCTCTGGAGATGAGGGTCTGTCTCCAAAATGGCTTCCAGTAGCTTGAGTACTTATGAGGTAATCTCTACCGGGTGGGGGTCCTCTCATCCTGTTGTCCCACACTTTTCTACCAATTTTTACCTCAGAAAATCAAGGATCTCTAATCTCACTAATGGAATCAGCAAATTCAGACGCCTGTAATACATTTTTAGGATTTTTGTCCTTGACCAAATAACGCAATTCCCCTGGCAACACTGAATAAAATTCTTCTAAACCAATTACATTTTTCATTTGGTCTAGAGAAGTGACATTTTCACGTTCCATCCATTTGTCTAAACATTGAATGAATTTAGCCCCCACTTGGGCATAAGATTCTTCAAACTTTTTGGTAAGGGAACAAAATTTTATTCTAAGGTGTTCTGCATTTATGCCAAATCTAGAATATACTATTTTTCTATATGCCTCAAAATCTCTAGCTTGCTCCAGAGGCATCTGAGAATACAGCTCAGCTAAATCTCCTTATTTGTGACCTCAAAACTATCATCCTTTTATCATCCTTAATCTCAAAGTCCCAGCATGCTCTCTCAAATGAAATCAGGAAAGATTCAGGGCAATCTCCTTTCCTATATTGGGGAAATTTCTTTAGATCGATTTTTGAGAGATTTCCCTCACTAGAGTTGTTATTATTATTACTATTATTTTGAGCAGCTAATTGTGGGAAACTTCTGCTTAAATGTTGTAGCTGCATTCTGTTCCAGTGACGTGCATACACTCCTGGCAGGAAGTGCCAGCTGCCAGCAGGCGGGGTAACCCCTTATTCTGCCCTTTCGCTTAGAGGTAGAGCATAAGATCAAAGAGTTATTTCAGCCAAACCTAGTTACGATTAGGTAACTAGTATCCTATCTGAATTCTAACAACATACTATGTAACTCATGCTAAGTCAATAAAAAGAGCTCTCAGGGCATTGCCTGTAGGCTCTGCCGGTTCGGACATCTGTGCTGTCGACTCCTTTGTTCTAAGGCAATTAGCCTTCCTTTGTTCCGTGATCACCCACATTTGGCGCCCAAACAGGGACTTCAAACAGGGACATTGCCTGAGGCAAAGCAGCTCACCTTGCCCGGCAAGGCCTCCAGACGCGTCCTCGCATCGTCTTTGGAGTATTATTAGTTAAAAACACTCTTTGTTGTTGTTTAGTCATTTAGTCGTGTCCGACTCTTCGTGACCCCATGGACCAGAGCACGCCAGGCCCTCCTGTCTTCCACTGCCTCCCGGAGTTGGGTCAAATTCATGTTGGTAGCTTCGATGACACTGTCCAACCATCTTGTCCTCTGTCGTCCCCTTCTCCTCTTGCCTTCACACTTTCCCAACATCAGGGTCTTTTCCAGGGAGTCTTCTCTTCTCATCAGATGGCCAAAGTATTGGAGCCTCAGCTTCAGGATCTGTCCTTCCAGTGAGCACTCAGGGTTGATTTCCTTCAAAATGGATAGGTTTGTTCTCCTTGCAGTCCAGGGGACTCTCAAGAGTCTCCTCCAGCACCACAATTCAAAAGCATCAATTCTTCGGCAGTCAGCCTTCTTTATGGTCCAGCTCTCACTTCCATACATCACTACTGGAAAAACCATAGCTTTGACTATGCAGACCTTTGTCAGCAAGGTGATGTCTCTGCTTTTTAAGATGCTGTCTAGGTTTGTCATCGCTTTCCTCCCCAGAAGTAGGCGTCTTTTAATTTCGTGGCTGCTGTCACCATCTGCAGTTATCGTGGAGCCCAGGAAGGTAAACTCTGTCACTGCCTCCATATCTTCCCCTTCTATTTGCCAGGAGGTGATGGGGCCAGTGGCCATGATCTTAGTTTTTTTGATGTTGAGCTTCAGACCATTTTTGGCGCTCTCCTCTTTCACCCTCATTAAGAGGTTCTTTAATTCCTCCTCACTTTCTGCCATCAGAGTGGTATCATCTGCATATCTGAGGTTGTTGATATTTCTTCCGGCAATCTTAATTCCGGCTAGGGATTCATCCAGTCCAGCCTTTCGCATGATGTATTCTGCATATAAGTTAAATAAGCAGGGGGACAATATACAGCCTTGTCGTACTCCTTTCCCAATTTTGAACCAATCAGTTGTTCCATATCCAGTTCTGACTGTTGCTTCCTGTCCCACATATAGATTTCTCAGGAGATGGATAAGGTGGTCAGGCACTCCCATTTCTTTAAGAATTTGCCATAGTTTGCTGTGGTCCACACAGTCAAAGGCTTTTGCGTAGTCAATGAAGCAGAAGTAGATTTTTTTTGGAACTCTCTGGCTTTCTCCATAATCCAGCGCATGTTAGCAATTTGGTCTCTAGTTCCTCTGCCCCTTCGAAATCCAGCTTGTACTTCTGGGAGTTCTCGGTCCACATACTGCTGAAGCCTGCCTTGGAGGATTTGGAGCATAACCTTGCTAGCGTGTGAAATGAGTGCAATTGTACGGTAATTGGAGCATTCTTTAGCACTTCCCTTCTTTGGGATTGGGATGTAGACTGATCTTTTCCAATCCTCTGGCCACTGCTGAGTTTTCCAAACTTGCTGGCATATTGAGTGTAGCACCTTAACAGCGTCATCTTTTAAGATTTTAAATAGTTCAACTGGAATGCCATCACTTCCACTGGCCTTGTTGTTAGCCATGCTTTCTAAGGCCCACTTGACTTCACTCTCTAGGATGTCTGGCTCAAGGTCAGCAACCACACTATCTGGGTTGTCCGGGGCATCCAGATCTTTCTGGTATAATTCCTCTGTGTATTCTTGCCACCTCTTCTTGATGTCTTCTGCTTCTGTAAGGTCCCTACCATTTTTGTCCTTTATCATGTCCATCTTTGCACGAAATGTTCCTTTAATATCTCCAATTTTCTTGAACAGATCTCTGGTTTTTCCCTTTCTATTCTTTTCCTCTATTTCTTTGCACTGTTCATTTTGGAAGGCCCTTTTGTCTCTCCTTGCTATTCTTTGGAAGTCCGCATTCAATATTCTGTAACTTTCCCTATCTTCCTTTGCATTTTGTTTCCCTTCTCTTCTCTGCTATTTGTAAGGCCTCGTTGGACAGCCACTTTGCTTTCTTGCATTTCCTTTTCTTTGGGATGGTTTTTGTTGCTGCCTCCTGTACAATGTTACGGGCCTCCATCCATAGTTCTTCAGGCACTCTGTCCACCAAATCGAGTTCCTTAAATCTGTTCTTCACTTCCACTGTGTATTCATAAGGGATTTGGTTTAGATTATACCTGACTAGCCCAGTGGTGTTTCCTCCTTTCTTCAGTTTAAGCTTGAATTTTGCTATAAGAAGCTGATGATCAGAGCCACAATCAGCTCCAGGTCTTGTTTTTGCTGACTGTATAGAGCTTCTCCATCTTTGGCTGCAGAGAATATAATCAATCTGATTTCGGTATTGCCCATCTGGTGATGTCCATGTGTAGAGTCGCCTCTTGTGTTGTTGGAAAAGAGTGTTTGTGATGACCAGCTTGTTCTCTTGACAGAACTCTATTAGCCTTTGCCCTGCTTCGTTCTGAACTCCAAGGCCAAACTTGCCTGTTGTTCCTTTTATCTCTTGACTCCCTACTTTAGCATTCCAGTCCCCTATAAGGAGAACATCTTTCTTTGTTGTCAGTTCTAGAAGGTGTTGTAAGTCTTCATAGAATTGGTCAATTTCAGCCTCTTCAGCATCGGTGGTTGGTGCATAAACTTGGATTACTGTGATGTTGAAAGTTCTGCCTTGGATTCGTATTGAAATCATTCTATCATTTTTGAGATTATATCCCAGTACAGCTTTTCCCACTCTTTTGTTGACTATGAGGGCTACTCCATTTCTTCTATGGGATTCTTGCCCACAATAGTAGATATGGTAATCATCTGAATTGAATTCGCCCATTCCCATCCATTTTAGTTCACTGACGCCCAGGATGTCAATGTTTATTCTTGCCATCTCCTGTTTGACCACATCCAACTTACCAAGGTTCATAGATCTTACATTCCAGGTTCCTATGCAGTATTCTTCTTTGCAGCATCGGACTTTCCTTTCACTTCGAGGCGCGTCCGCAGCTGAGCGTCCTTTCGGCTTTGGCCCAACCACTTCATTAGCTCTGGAGCTACTTGTACTTGTCCTCTGCTCTTCCTCAGTAGCATGTTGGACGCCTTCCGACCTGAGGGGCCCATCTTCCAGCGTCATATCTTTTCGCCTTTTGTTTCTGTTCATGGGGTTTTCTTGGCAAAGATACTGGAGTGGCTTGCCAGTTCCTGCTCCAGGTGGATCGCGTTTAGTCAGAACTCTCCACTATGACCTGTCCGTCTTGGGTGTCCCTGCACGGCATAGCCCATAGCTTCTCTGAATTACTCAAGCCCCTTCGCCACGACAAGGCAGCAATCCGTGAAAGGGGAAACACTCTTACACTGCTTCAAAAACAACATAAGAAAGACTTGATTTATTTGCTTCATAGAGAAGGTCACCGTGATGTATCTGATTCAGTAGAGGATTTACTGAAGGAAATAGGTACTTTTTGTTCTTGGTACCTGGAAGGGGGCAGCTTTAAGCTTTCAGATCGGGATAAAATTGGGAATAAACTTCACAAAGACCCTGTTGCTCCAGTTAAAGTCCTCCATACATGGCATCTTTGCCGGGACACGATTTCAAAGATTGCGAACCCTCTGTAAGCCCAGTCTTCAGCTAACCTTCCAACAGCCTCTCAGATTTTGCCACCCTCTAAGCCACCAGATCTCCATGAAAATAAAAACAATCCTCCTTCCTACGCAGCTCCTGCCACTCTTCCAACAGCCCCTTCTCCTCTTTCTTCTCCCCCTCCTCCCCCTTCTCCCCCTCCTCGTTCAGCAGTGCAGCAGATGTTATCTAATATTATGGCCCAAGGAAACCCGGAGGATGTTGCTGCCACCCTCCCTCTTATGTCTGTTTGTCCTGTGGTTCGTAACAATCAGGGACATCATGTTCATGAAAGTCTTCCCCTTGCCATGTTTAAAGAGTTGAAAAAAAGTGTAGTTGAAAATGGTCTTCATAGCAGTTTTACCCTTGAGTTGGTTGATGGGTTATGAGGAAATGGAAACCTCATTCCATCTGATTGGAAAGTCTTGGTTAAAGCAATGCTCTCTCCTGTGCAATACGTACTTTTCATGCAGGAATGGAAAGACGCTGCTGCCATTCTGGCCATGGATTATTTACAAAATAATATTGCTGTGTCTGCAGATATGTTAAATGGAGATGGGACTCTTTGACACCATGGCACAGCAGATTACCATCCCTAGCAGGGGATTGGCACAACTGGGTGACATTGTTAAAGCAGCCTGGTTAAAAATCCCAGACAAAGGTACCCCTTTAGGGTCTTTTGCCAATTTGCGTCAGGGTCCTACAGAGGACTATATGTCTTTCATTAACAAATTGCAAAGAGCGATTGAACGGCAGGTGGAGAATACTGAGGCTGCTGATATTTTGATGAAACAGAGGGCATTTGAAAATGCTAACATGGATTGTAAAACGGGCCTTCAGGCTATTTACAATAAACCAGAGACTGACATTGCTGCCATGCTAAAATTATGTCAGAATATTGGGACAGAAACTCACAAGACACAGCTTTTGGCCACAGCCATGGCTACCTCTGAACCCTGCCTGAGATTGTAAATGTTTTTCCTGTGGCAAGGAAGGGCACTTCAGACAGGAATATAGATCAACCCCCCCAAAATAATAAACGCCCTTCTAAAAAATGCCCCCGGTGTCAGAAAGGTTATCACTGGGCCAATCAATGCCGGTCTGTTCCAACGCCAGGAAACTCCAAGTCGGGTGGTCCTCCAGCCCCGGGTCAAGTGAGGGAACTCAGTGAATACTACCCCAGTTCAAGAAATCCGACCTGCTACTGTTAAAAGCACCGGTCATGATTTGATCACAGCTGAAGAGGTTGACTACCAATTCCCTCTAGCTGTCTACAAAGTCAAAACAGCACATCATGGACCAATACCCAAAGTCACTGTGGGTCTCATTCTCCCCCGCTCTAGCATCTCTGCACGGGGTTTATTTGTTGTACCAGGCATCATTGATGGGGATTTTGAAGGACCCCTAATTATTCAGACCTGGTCTAATATACCACAGGTCCTTCCTGCAGGTGAATCTATTGCTCAAGTCTTGTTGCTTCGATTAACACAGATGGGTCCTTCTACCAACCCTCGTAGTGGGGTTTTTGGTTCTACTCGAGTTGCTGCCTTAACTACCATTGAGCACTCGCAGCCCCGACTCCCTCTTAAAATGGGATCGCTCATCCATTTTTGTGCCTTCCTACTCATGAATTGCAACCTTTGTTTAATGCACTTCGGGGACATCAGTCTCCTGCTGACTCCATACCCATCACCAAGGCTATGAAACATGCCATACATCAAATTAATGCAGCCTTGCGACGTACCATGGTCGACTGCATTCCTTCTTTTGGTCCCTTGCAGCTGGTTATCTTGAACACTCCCCAACTGCCTACTGGGTTGTTGTGTAGCCCGAAGTCTGACAAGGCCATTTCTGTAGCAGAATGGCTTTATTTATCTAACACTCCTCCCTGAAATGTTTACTCCACTCTAAATGCAATTACAGACCTTGTAATCAAAGGACGCCATTGTGCCAAACAACTCACAGGTTGGGATCTTCTGTGTTGTTGCTTACCTATTTCCAAAGCTGACCATGATCATTTAATGTCTACATCACTAACTTGTCAAATTGCTTTTGCAGACTATATTGGTGATATACGTTTTAATCCTCCTAAAGACCCTCACTTAACATTCATTCAGCAAGTACCCTTTCACTTTTCCTCTCTTTTCTCTGCTACTCCTCTCCCTGATGCACTAACTATTTTTACCGATGGTGTACCTACCAGAGGCGTGATTACCTTTCAGCAACCTCCCGGAACCTGGAAAACCTGTTTTACTTCTACTCAAACCTCTTCTCAACGTTCAGAACTGGTGGCTCTCATCCTTGCCTTTCAAATGTTTCAAGATCAACCTTTAAATCTCATTGTAGACACTCAATATGTATTTAACCTTCTCACTCATTTGTCATATGCCTATCTTTCTCCTGCTCTTGACTTTTCCTTACTTTCCCTGTTTTTGACTTTAAAAAACCTCCTTGCTGCCAGATCACAACCTTTTTTGCAGCTCACATTCGATCTCATACTGGATTTCAAGATGCTATCTCAGAGGGAAATCATCGTGCAGACTCTGCTCTTCGTTCCTTGTGTCCCCTCTTTTCCAATCCTATTGACAGCCATTCCTTTTTTCATCAGAGTGCTAAACAACTTCATAAGCAATTTTCTATTCCGCTTTCTCAAGCTCGAGACATCGTCTCCTCCTGCTCTTCCTGTTTCATGTCTCTCATTTCCTTTCCTTTTGATGCTGTTAACCCACGAGGAACGGATGCCAATCAGCTTTGGCAAATAGATGTCCCTCATGTTCCTATCCTTGCTCCTCTTTCTTATGTTCATCTAACTACTGATGCTTATTCAGGATACATCTGGGCTCCCCCTCTTCATGGCGAGACCTCTCGCCATGTCATACAACATTGTTTATGTACCTTTGCAATTATGGGCCGGCCTCAAGCCTTAAAAACAGACAATGGCCATGCCTATACCTCTCATGCTTTTACCACTTTCTGCAATGAATGGGACATTCGACTTTCCCATGGTATTCCTTATAACTGCACAGGACAGGGTACTGTAGAATGAGCACACTGCTCTTTTAAATTTCTCCTTTCAAAACAAAGAAAAAACAGAGGGATCAAGCCCCAAGATGTTCCAGATGTAGTATCAATAGCATTGTGGTGCTCAGGCCTCCCTAAGGAGCACTTAGCGTTCAGTCAGAGAGTTCGACAGGCCACTTACCTACCACCTTTGCGCTGAGGCAAGTCCCAAGACCTTAGCAGTGCGTAGCGTAAGCCTCTTGAACAAGTCTGACCTTAAAAGAACACTTTACTTTTATTCAGTACTTTGCAAGTACAGACACATGGGCTTTGTGATTCCTTAGAACTCACAACAGCTCAGTTAGGTAGGACTCTTAAAGATAGCTAGTTTGTGGCCCTCTCCACTCCCTGAACAGCCAGACCCTGCTGTTCAAGAGACCAGTCCTTTTGTAAGAATTTTTATAATCAATTTTTATTAGAAAAATAGAGTTTCATAGAATCAGTTTATATTGCACAAGCTTTAGCATAAAGAACATATTCAAAGATTATTACAGTTAAATAAAATAACTAATCCCCATTAAAATAATAAACACTACTAAGGTGGGCTAAGGTGGGCTACAGTGGGCTAGCCCCACCTCCTTCTTTCTCTTTACTTACATCCTCTCTCAATCAAGTTCCTTTCTCTCCCATCATTATGGAATCGAATCCCAGAACAAGACTGGATCTCCTTTCCTCTCACATAACTCATCGTCGATTTTCTACATTCTCTAACTCCTCCCTTCTTCTTGACAATTCTGGCTGTTAACCAGTTAATTAGCCTCAAGGGGCTGTAACACCTTCCTCCTCCCTTAATTCCCATGAAAGTCCAGGTGTTTTATCTCTTCTCCAATTAGCTTGGAATGTTGAGTCTTCCACGGGCTCCTTGATTTGACCTTCAGCTCTATCTTGAACCATGCTGTACCGATCTTCAGAAAAACATTCTCATAGCACTTAGAAAAACACATTCCAATGTCTCTCAAATCATCTTCACACAGAACCTGTCTGACTCCATCTTACATTTCTCTGACTACATATCCCATACTACTTTAACTCCATCACAAGCATTATTCACATTAAATCATTTAACTGGATCTGCAGGTCAGCATAAGTTGTCGCCAGTAGAGAAACACTTTCATAAAGAAATTCCCATGGAACGGCTGCTGGTGACTTATAAGCAACCTCTCGACCCTCAGTGGGAGGGTCCAGCCCCTTTACTAACATGGGGTCATGGCTATGCTGCTGTGCTTACTCCCACAGGTCCTTTGTGGATCCCGGCTGTGAGGCCATATCGTGGGAAGAATGAGTTGGCATCGCAACCTGCAGAACCTGATTCCGGAATTCAATCCAGTGATGGCTCTGGAGTGGGACCAGATGACTGCGCGTCGCTGGAAGCGCCCGGCCCGACCTGAAGGCACTCAGCCCAAAGTTACTTGGGGGATGATAAAGACGCTGAGTGCTGATGCAAAAAGAACTCTAAATCAGCAGCAGATCCCGGAAACTCCTGAAACTTTTCTAGCAGCCATTATCTTGCAGCTGAATGCCAACTCCGTGACGCTGTTGTGTTGTGTTCTCATTCTTGGAATTATGCTCTTCATACTCCTTATAAGTTGCTGTTGTTTTATTCAATGTATACCAACCTTCTTTTCCATAATAACTGCTTGTCTCAAAGCTTCGCCCTCAGGCCTTCGCCGAAAAGATTTATATGTAGTTCGCAAATATATGAAAGAATATATGCCTTTGCTTAAAAAACAAGAAAAAGGGGGAATGTGGGAAACTTCTGCTTAAAGGTTGTAGCTGCATTCTGTTCCAGTGACGTGCATACACTCCTGGCAGGAAGTGGCAGCTGCCAGCAGGTGGGGTAACCCCTTATTCTGCCCTTTCGCTTAGAGGTAGAGCATAAGATCAAAGAGTTATTTCAGCCAAACCTAGTTACGATTAGGTAACTAGTATCTATCTGAATTCTAACAACATACAATGGTGCCTCGACTTACGAACATCCCGACTTACGACCATTTCGAGTTGCAACCAGCTCCGGCTGCAAAATTTTGCTTCGACTTGCGGCCGGAGCTTCCAGTTACGAACAGAAAAAGGCAGGAAATTCAAATTGCTAACCGTTGGTAGGCGAAGAGGCTGCTTCTTTGTAGCTCTTTCACCCCAACGGTTAGAGTGAGTGCGATCGGAGGAGGCTTCGGACTGCCTGGTATGGTTAGGTGCTGTTTTTTGCTTTTTAAAAACTGTTCTGGGTGGGTTTTGCAGTGTGGTTTTGGGCTGGGGGGGGTTATGTTTCTGTGCTGTGATGGGTCTTGGGGGGTTTGTTTGTTTTTGGTTCCCCCCATTTCCGATGGGTCTTGGGGGGTTTGTTTTTTGGTATTTTTCCCCCATTTCCGATGGGTCTTGGGGGGTTTCCTTGCTTTTTGGGGTTTCCCCCCCCCATTTCCGATAGGTCTTGGGGGATTTCCTTGCTTTTTGTGTTTTTTTCCCCCATTTGGGATGGGTCTTGGGGGGTTTCCTTGCTTTTTGGTTTTTTCCCCCCATTTGCGATGGGTCTTGCATGATCTGCTTGCTTTTTGCTTTGCTTTCTTTGCATTTGTGATGGGTCTTGCACGATCTGCTTGCTTTTTACTTTGCTTTCTTTGCATTTCCAATGGGTCTTGCACGGTCTGCTTGCTTTTTGCTTTGCTTTCTTTGCATTTCCGATGGGTCTTGCATGCTTCACTTCCTTTTCTTTCCCCCCCTTCAGCCGGAAGGGATTAATTGCGTTTCCGATGGGTCTTGCAGTGATTTTTTTTTTGGTGATTTTTTTCTTCGTCCATAATGGATTAATTGCATTTCAATGCATTCCTATGGGAAATGGTGCTTCGACTTACAACCATTTTGAGTTATGACCGGAGTTCTGGAACCAATTAAGTTCGTAAGTCGAGACACCACTGTACTATGTAACTCATGCTAAGTCAATAAAAAGAGCTCTCAGGGTGTTGCCTGTAGGCTCTGCTGGTTTGGACATCCACACTGTCAACTCCTTTGTTCTAAGGCAATTAGCCTTTCTTTGTTCCGTGATCACCCACAGCTAATTCCAATTTTTTCATCTGTATTTGAAATTCTATTTCCCTTTGCCTGTTTCCTTGCTCAAATTCCATTTGTCTGGCCTCAGCCTTCTCTCTCTCCTTAATCTCTAATTCCTTGAGCTGTAGTTCCTGAGCTTTCTCTTCAGCCCTGGCTTTAATTTCTAGTTCCCTTGCTCTTTCTTTAATTTCTAGTTCCCTGAGTTTGTATTCTTGTTCCAACTTCCATTTCTCAAGATCTAGGGAGCTTTGAATAATTTCCCTTGAGGGTTCCTCAGGTATTTCAGGGTCTCCATTTCCATTCCCATTCCCCTCAACCTCTTGAGGATCAATTTCCTCCATTACTGGCTTTTTAGTTCTTTTGGGTGGCATAAGTATGTACTTTCTTGATAAAAGGGACTGATTTCTATTGCTGAGTTAGTCAGGCCTCTTTTTAAAACACTTTTACTTCTGTTTTCTTTTTCCAGTATTTTTCTGGGGTACTATGTAGCTCTCACTCAGCAGCTAATGATAGCTACACTTTCTCTGGCATCACACAGGCCACTATTTTTCTTGGTCTGAGACAAACTTCTTGCCTCCAGACATAAAAAAAATTCTATTTTCAAACCTCTGCTTTGTATTTACCTATCACCTCAGATCTGCTCTGACCCTGGCTTCCACTTTTATCCACTACTGCTCCCTTATCTCTCAGAGCCTTGGATTTCAAGCTAGCGCACTGGGTCTCTCAAATCCTGAGGTAAACAAAAAAGAATTTTTCCTTTAGAGTCGGTTCCCTATCTTTAGTTCCCCAGATCTGGGTTCAGAAGCCCCGCCACTAAGCTTTTCCACGAAAGCTCTAGCAGGTCACCCACTTCTTTACCACAGACCTCTGACTAAAAGGTATCGACGACTCCAGAAAATTCACTTTTTAAACATTGGCTTTACTGGATTATTTCGTATCCTGCCGCTGGACACCAATTGTGACGTTTACCCTCGTGGCCCCTGCTTGTTTTCCCCTCACAAAGGCTCATGTTGCATTTTCTTCTCGCTGCCACCAGTGGATTACTTCAATCCACAATATAAATGACGTATGTCAGAACACTTGTCTTGTGAACAGAAACAGAACTTATTTATTGAAGTAAAGCAAATTGAATAATAACAGAAGATAGAGAAGTTACCTACCTGTAACTCTGGTTCTTCGAGTGGTCATCTGTGAATTCACACTAATGGGTTAATCTGCACCCACGCAGAGCAGCTTTGGAATCTTCTAGAGCTGAAGCACATGGTGCCGGGACCTCCCACACACCGGCTCTAACCCCATCCCCGGCACCGAGTGCCTCTGTTCCGTGGAAATGTCCGCCACTGCGCAGCATGCCATATGGCACACGTGACAAACAGCGGGGAGGAAGGGCAGGGAGTGTGAATTCACAGATGACTACTCGAAGAACCAGAGTTACAGGTAGGTAACTTCTCTTTCTTCTTTGTGGTCTCTGTGAATGCACACTAATGGGTGACTAGCAAGCTGACTTACCAGGTGGTGGGCATCACGATAAGACAGATGCCAAGATGGCTCTCCCCATGGCAGCTTCTGCCTTCGCCCAAACATCCAGGCGGTAGTGGGCCACAAAGGTGAGAGGTGTGGACAACGTAGCAGCCTTACAGACATCCACCAGGTCAACCCCTCTAAGGAAGGCCGTGGAGGAGGCGACTGCTCTAGTAGAGTGGGCTCGAATTGTAGCAGGAAGAGGAGTACGAGCTAGTTTATATGCCAGTCTTATTGACGTAACTATCCATCTGGAAAACATCTGTGGTGACACAGGCGATCCTTTAGATTGTCACTGAAAAGAGACAAAGAGTCTTTGGGAGGATCGAAAGGATGCTGTCCAGGAGAGATAATAGGCAAAAGCTCTCTTGACGTCCAGGGAATGAAGGGACTTTTCCAAATTTGAAGTCGGATTTGGGAAGAAAGTAGGCAGGACTATGGGCTGATTAAGGTGGAAGGACGTAGCCACCTTTGGTAGAAAGGAGAGATCTGGGAACAGGGTGACCTTATCAGGGTGGAACTGCAGGAATGGTGGATCTACCCGCAGAGCTGTCAGTTCACTAGCCCATCGCGCAGAAGTGACGGCAAGGAGGAAAGCTGTCTTCATGGTAAGTAACTTCAAAGAAGTGGTAGCAAGGGGTTCAAACGGTGGACACATCAGTTTCCTTAATACAAGCTGCAGAGACCACTGGGGGGTGGTTTGTAGGGAGGACGCATGTTTTTAAGGCCCTTTAAAAAAAATTTCAGTGTTGGATGTCGAAACAATTTGGCGGCATCTGAAGACGGAAGCTGATGGGCCACAATTGCAGCTACATATACCTAGAGACTCAAATGCGAAAGTCCTCATTGAAAGAGGAGGAGGAGGAATCGCAACAGCGCATCAAGTGAGGTAGGTACCACTGGGAGGTTATTTTTAACAGCGAAGTCTGAAAATATTTTTCATTTACGGGCATAAGTGGTAGTAGTGGATGGTCTCCGAGCATGTCATAGAACATCTGCTATCGAGGGACCAGCCTCCAGGCCATGAGATGTAATGAGTCTAGGTCTGGATGCAGTGTCCTGCCATCGTGGAGAGAGAGCAGATGAGGTAGCATCAGTAGACGAAGATGGTCGACTGAGCCCTGATGTAGCGGGGAGAACCACGTCTGGCGAGGCCACCAAGGAGCAATGAAGATCACATCTGCTTGGTCTTGCCGTACCACAGCCTTCTGGATCAACGGAATGGGGGAAAACATGTAGAGCAACCCCTTGGTCCATGGTACCATAAACATGGAGACCAGTTCCTGCCCGGGAGCAGTATCGGTCGCACTTCTTGTTGACAGCGGAAGCTGGGCATCTTTAAATGCCAACTGAAAACCTGGCTGTTTAAGCAAGCCTTCCCTCCACCCACCGTCTGAATTTTTGTTACTTTGTGTTTTCTCCCATCTTGGATCATTGTTTATTTAGTAATATATTGTTATGATTTTAAATTGTTAAATTGTTAGATGATATGTTGTTACCCGCCCAGAGTAGTCTATATGACTAGATGGGCGGGCTATAAATGTAATAAATAATAATAATAATAAGCAAAGACATCCATGCATGGAGTGCCCCATCAGTGGCAAAGAGACTGGAACACTGTGTCGTCCAGCCACCATTCGTGGGTGCAATCTTGTAGTCTGCTTAGCCCATCTGCTAGAAGGTTGTCTGCAGAGGCAACATGAACAGCAATGGGGAAAATGTGGCGCTGGTAGCACCACTCCCAGATTTGGACCGAGAGATACAGGAGGCGTTGCGAATGGGTGCCACCCTGTTTGTTCATGTACAAAACCGCTGTGGTATTGTCGGTTGCAACTTGTATTACATGTCCCGAAAGGAGACGCTCAAACGCTCGAAAGGCCTTGTAAATAGCAAGGAGTTCTAGCAGACTGATGTGTAAGCTGCGTTCTTTTAGCATCCAATGTCCATTTGCTGTCAAGTCTTGGACATGCGCTCCCCATCCTGTTGGACTGGCATATTGTTGGTGTTAGAGGTCCAAAGGGTCTCCCTACCAGAAGATTGGGCCGGAGAGACCACCAGGTGAGCTGTTCTACAAGTTCTACTCTAACCATCAGAAGTTTGGAAAGAGGGTCCAAAAGAGGGTCGAATAATGCCAGGTACCAGGCTTGGAGTGACTGCATCTTCAACCTGGCATGTTGGATTACTGCAGTGGTGGAAGCCATTAGACCCAACAATCTTTGCTCCTGAAGAGCTTGTACCTTGGCGCCCGCAGTAAAGTGCTGAACCATAGCCTGGATCTTCACAATCCTGTCTTCGGGAAGGAACGCCCGACCCGAAGTAGCATCCAGGATTCCCCCAATATAGGTGACCCTCTGAGTAGGGTGTGAAGTGGACTTTTCCTGGTTCACCTGGAGGCCAAGTTCAGACAAAAGGGATAAAGTGAACGAAACATGGTGAAGTAGTTGTTCACTGGAAGGCACCACCAGCAACCAGTCATCAAGGTAGGGAAATACAGTAATGCCGTGTAGATGAAGGTGAGCCGCCACCGGGACCAAACATTTCGTAAACACCCGTGGTGCCATGGACAAGCCAAATGGGAGAGCCTTGAATTCATAAATTACTCCATCGAGTGAAAACCTCAAGAAACGACAATGTTCTTGACGAATGCTAATATGGAAATAAGCGTCCTTGAGGTTGATAACAGCAAACCAGTCACCTTGTCTCAACATCTGGATAGTATTGTCCAGGGAGACCATGCGGAATCGTCGAGGTGTAGTATAGGAATTCAAGGGGCGAAGGTTGAGGATGGGGCGAAGTCCTCCATCCTTCTTGGGAAGAATGAAATAGCGTGAGAAGAAACTTTGTGGGATATCCAGGTGGTGAACCAGAGTGATAGCATCCTTAGAAAGTAATTTGTCAACCTCCTGACGCAGTATGGGGGAGGTAGCCGTGTTCCTGATCAGCCCCGTGCAAGGTGTGGAGTGGAACTCAATCACATAACCTGTGGCTACAATCATGAGAACCCATGAGTCAGAAGTGATAGTTCTCCAAGCGTGGAAGAATGGTGCCAATCTAATTAACATGGGTAGTGGTGCTGGTGGGTCAGAAACGTTAAAGATTTTGCTTGGCTTTCCGATCCTGTCGACAGGCTTGCTGATGAGGTCGTTGTCTAGCAAGCTGCTGTCGGGAGTGACCTTGGAAGCCAGTTGCCTGTGACCTCTGGCGATCGGAATAGGGTCGGTAGGAGAAAGGACGGCGCCAAGCAGTCTGTGGTCAGGTCTGCGATGTGTAAAACCGAGCCGTCTTCTGGTATTTTAGAAGACTTTCCAGTATCCCGTCAGTTTTAGGGTCGAAAAGGCCCACCCCATCAAAGGGCAGGTCCTCAATTCTGGCCTTAACGTCATCTGAAATACCAGCCGAGCGTAGCCAGGCATGTCGACGTAGGGTGATTGCCGTTGCCAATTGCTTGGATCTACCACATGCCTGGCTGCGATTCTTTCCTGACGAGCCAACGACATGGCCTCCTGATGATGAGAGAGGCTCGGAGTCCTTAGATCTTCAGGGGCAGCTTGCAACACAGGTAGGACACTATTCCACAGGTGCCGGTGATATGCACCCATCGCCGCCATGTGATTTGCCACCCAAAGAACAAAGGTGGCCAGAGAATATACTCTCCCACCCAAGACATTGAGCTTCTGTCCTTCTTTGTCATTAGGCATGGAGGCAGATCGACTTTGGGCTCGAGTTTGTGTGGCATCGACCACCATCAAGTTCGGCAAAGGGTGTTTCGATAGGTGTTCCTTCCCATGTGTTTTGTACAGATTTTCAACCCTTCTGGGTATACGGTGAGAGGTTGATGGCTTGTCCCATGGCTCTTTTAGAAGACTCAGGAGAGATGATATATAGGCTAATCAAAGCGGGGGTACTTGGTCTTTCATTATATCTTCATAGACCTTGTCCAACTGTTCAGCTGGAGGCTGAAGAACTGCCAGGTCTAGAACTTCCACGGTTCGCTTGATTAGCTGAGAGTAAGCCATGTAGTCTTCTGAAGGGGAAGGAGGATGGCTTCCTGCTACATCCGACAATGGTGTAGGAATGTTTATAGGAGAATCCTCCCTGATTTCACCTTCATCCCCACTCGAATCGGACTCGAACCCGAAATCATGTCCAGGAGATCGAGTATACGACGCTCGGGCCCGAGGTGCATCGAACTCTGAAGCAGGGAGAGCCAAGTCATCAATCAGGTCGTCTTCCCGACTCCGTGAAGCATGACCTGGAGAGAGAGGCGGGAGAGCCACAGGTTCCAGACGCTGTCGAGATCTGGACGTCGGACCTGATGGAAGGGTCCTGGGACCAGAGGTGGAGGTTCCTACAGGTGAGGTCGAGTCGTCTGGTCTCGACACGGAGGAGGAGCAGAGCGACCATCAGGGCGACCAAAATAATCTTCCGGATAAGGTTGATATCAAGGCGAATGAAAAGCCTCGTAGTATGGAGGCCAATGTTGAGCCCGGAAGTACGAGGCCGGGTCATACGGCATCGGGAATCTAGAGCCTTCAAAACCATATCCTCTTGGCTGGTAATAGTCCTGTGGGTCATCCCAGGGAGGGTATCTGCATTCACCATAGGCAGGGTGATCTCCCGTCGGCAGTTGATGGCGAGTATGATCAGGCTCGGGGTCGAGATGCCGCGTCTTCTGCCTCTTCTTGCGGGGTGCATCCACGACTGATCCCGGTGGAGAACCAGGGCTGGTCCGAGTCTCAAGTTGGATCTCGACCGAGCTATGGAGAGAGTCGGGAGAGAGACCCATCCTCATCTCCCGATGGTATAGTCAGAAATACCGTATCATGCCGGGTATGCGACATCGATGTTGGCGGCGAAGACGGTGGTGGAAGCTTAGGCGTCTTAGAGGATTTTTTGTTTTTCTTCGGCATTGAGCCTGAAGGAGGCTTCGATGTCGATACCGAAGCAGTCTACCTCGAGCCCAAGGACACTGCTTTCGCCAATTTCCTACTCTCAGAAGGGGAACGACTAACAGCCGGAGAAACTCCAGAAAGAGGAGCACGCGGCGGTTCCATAGTAGATCGAGTAGGACAAAGAGATTTTTCCCATAAATGGGAGCGTAACCTCTGAAGTCTCTGCTTCAACGCAGGCTTAGTAAAAGCCTTACAAAAAGAACCAGAGGCAGGCTGGTGTTCTTTGCCGAGGCAAAACAGGCACAGTGAATGGCCGTCGGAAAGAGGCACCTTGCTATTGCAGGACGCACAGCGCTTGAAAGGCCCCGACACGGCCGTAAACGTGAAACAACAAAAATCAGTTTTACGCTTTCAAATCAGACTCACGATTACTGAAGAATGGTCAACAAGCCGAGGTCAAGTAACAGGGAGGCCAATGATTTAAGCAAGGAAGAAATACACCAAGCTCTGATTCACGTTGTTGCTGTAGCGGCGGCAGAAAACGGAACTGAGGCACTTGGTGCTGGGGGCGGGGTTATAGCCGGCGTGTGGGAGGTCCCGGCACCATGTGCTTCATCTCTAGAAGATTCCGAAGCTGCTCTGCACAGGCGCAGATTAACCCATTAGTGTGCATTCACAGAGACCACGAAGAAGAATCTCAGATACACAGTATACATAAGCAATTCATCAACAGTTCTCTCAGTACATACTTCTTTTCTCTTGCAATATCATTACCACCTTCTCTACCTATTTTCCTAACCTGCCCTATCTCAGTATCTGTTCCCTCTCTCTCTCTCTCTCTGCCTGCTCCTCCTTCAGCCAAACCTCATATATATTCATTGACTCCGCCCCTCCAGCTCTCTCACAGGTTCATGCAAATCAGCTCATGAATATGTGTGACGTGGGCGGTTGCCACACCTACATTTTTAATCTCTAATTTCCTTCTAATTCTTTCTTCCTCATCTTTAACATAATTAAACAACATCATCTCTGATTTCCATCAATTTATCCATAGATCTGTCACCTCCCCAAATTCTTCCAGAAGTAGTTTAAAAATTCTTCCAGCTCCATAATCCTCATGGGTCCTCTATTATTAATAATGTGCCATCTGCAAATAAGCTAATCTTAATTTTTTTTCTTTGCTGTCTATACCTTTTCTTGATTTATCTTGTCTAAGAGCATTCATATCTATAACTAGTGCAAATAATATTGGGGAAAGGGGACATCCCTGTCTAGTACCTTGGCCTAGGGGTATGTGATCTGTTAATCCATCATTTACTAGTACTGTAGCAGTATTCTCGGAATAAAGTTGATTTACCACATTTTTAAAACAATTCCCAAATCCTAATATATCCATCAACATATTTAATGCTGGCCATTCCACACAATCAAATGCTTTGAATATATCAAATGACATAATTCCTGCTTTCACCTTTTGTTGGTCAATAATGTGTGTGTATATAATATGTAATATGTATTTAGTACTCTTCTAGTCAAATCTGCCAGTTGTCTCTGTACCATAAAACTACTCTGATCCTCTTTTATATATTTACCAATAAAAGTATCCATTCTCCTTGCGAATAATGCTGCAAATATCTTGGCATCTTGGTTTATTAAGGAAAAAAGCACTTGGATCAGACAAATCCTTATTAGGTTTAGGAATTAATATAATCAATGGATGATTCCAAGACTCTGGAATTTCTTCTCCTTCCATAATCTTATTAAAGAGCAATCTCAACTTTGGTATCAACACCTTTTAATTTTTTAAAATAATATTTTGGTCCCAATCCATCCATGCCTGGTGTCTTCTCTATCTTTATTAGCAATATCTTCTATTTCTTCTTCTTTTACTAACTGCTCCATTAAATCTTGGAGTTTATTTCTCATATTTTTTTCTATGTATGTTTTAATAAACTCAATCAAAGTTTTATCACTTTTATAAAGTTTATTAAAATTTATGAAATACAAGTTTTGTTTCATTAAATTTCCGTTTATACCATTTTCATCTCTAACCATTCTGCTGACCAAGAGCACCTGGATTACCCAAGGTTAGGAACCACTGCTCTAGAGCATTTGAAAAAACAGAACAGCTGAGGGAGGGAGGAGACAATCCACATCTGGATACAACTAGACATTCTGCATCACTTACAGACAACCAACTGCCACAATACTTACTTGCTGTTATCAGGCTAGCCGTCCATTCTGAAGTGGTGAAAAATGTTAGTTTTCACCTGACCCTGCCTATTTCAAGAAGACAAAAGTTGTGTATTAGGAACAGTACCTTTTTTGGAGGGGAGGAAGAAGAGATCTTTGAGCAGAGCAACTTAAATGTTCATTTTCTTTCTTTATTATCCCTTTTGATGAATTGAAATACTATTCTCTGAAAGCATTTTAATACAGATATTCACATCGTGAGAACAAATAAAAATACAAGTCAAATTAAACTGCAGCCCTTCTCACTGTTCAAAGCTAGGGCTCATAATATAACTAACCATGGGACATTCAAAACATAAAACATTCACATTTTATGCATATCATTTCACACTCTAGCAAGGTTATGCTCAAAATCCTACAAGGTAGGCTTCAGCAGTATGTGGACCGAGAACTCCCAGAAGTACAAGCTGGATTTCGAAGGGGCAGAGGCACTAGAGACCAAATTGCTAACATGCGCTGGATTATGGAGAAAGCCAGAGAGTTCCAGAAAAACGTCTGCTTCTGCTTCATTGACTACGCAAAAGCCTTTGACTGTGTGGACCACAGCAAACTATGGCAAGTTCTTAAAGAAATGGGAGTGCCTGACCACCTTATCTACCTCCTGAGAAATCTCTATGTGGGACAGGAAGCAACAGTTAGAACTGGATATGGAACAACTGATTGGTTCAAAATTGGGAAAGGAGTACAACAAGGCTGTATATTGTCTCCCTGCTTATTTAACTTATATGCAGAATACATCATGCAAAAGGCTGGACTGGATGAATCCCAAGCCGGAATTAAGATTGCCGGTAGAAATATCAACAACCTCAGATATGCAGATGATACCACTCTGATGGCAGAAAGTGAGGAGGAATTAAAGAACCTCTTAATGAGGGTGAAAGAGGAGAGCGCAAAAAATGGTCTGAAGCTCAACATAAAAAACCTAAGATCATGGCCACTGATCCCATCACCTCCTGGCAAATAGAAGGGGAAGACATGGAGGCAGTGACAGATTTTACCTTCTTGGTCTCCATGATGACTGCAGATGGTGACAGCAGCCACGAAATTAAAAGACGCCTGCTTCTTGGGAGGAAAGCAATGAGAAACCTAGACAGCATCTTAAAAAGCAGAGACATCACCTTGCCAACAAAGGTCCGCATAGTCAAAGCTATGGTTTTTCCAGTAGCGATGTATGGAAGTGAAAGCTGGACCATAAAGAAGGCTGACCACCGAAGAATTGATGCTTTTGAACTGTGGTGCTGGAGGAGACTCTTGAGAGTCCCCTGGACTGCAAGGAGAACAAACCTATCCATTCTGAAGGAAATCAACCCTGAGTGCTCACTGGAAGGACAGATCCTGAAGCTGAGACTCCAATACTTTGACCATCTCATGAGAAGAGAAGACTCCCTGGAAAAGACCCTGATGTTGGGAAAATGTGAAGGCAAGAGGAGAAGGGGACGACAGAGGACAAGATGGTTGGACAGTGTCATCGAAGCTACCAACATGAATTTGACCCAACTCCGGGAGGCAGTGGAAGACAGGACGTCCTGGCGTGCTCTGGTCCATGGGGTCACGAAGAGTCGGACACGACTTAATGACTAAACAACAAAATTCTACACATGTTCATTGAGAAGCAAATACTATTGAGTTCACTGGGCGTTACTCCCAAGTAAATGTGCAGAGTCTTACAGGTTACAATATGATCTAGAGGTGCTTAATTTAAGTGGACTGTGCAGCAACTAATTACAACCACTTTGTGTAATAATTAACTAGTCACATTGAAGCAGATTTATGCATTCACAGAAACAATTGTTCCTAGACATCTGCTCCTACTTCCCAGATCAACAGAAACAGGATATTATGATTTCATTCTTACCAAGGGATCCATCAACTGGAGCTGACACCTGAGTATGCTGCCAGGATATTTGAAAAGCTTCTCACAAGTCTTCTTCATCTTTGTCTTTCATGGCTTTTAAAAATCTACCTTGGAACCAAAGTAGGTGGCAGTGCCTTTTGTGAAGATGTCATTGATGCCTTGAAGATGGTGCTTGTAAGGCCTGCCTGGAAAAAGCTTTTGTGGAACCCTATTAATTTGCCCAATCAGTTGCAAATCTCTCATTCCTAAGAATTGTGGTTGATCATATGGCAAAAATTCAATGCAAACATTCCTAGATGATGTAGACTGTCAGTGGTCTAGATTCTACACTAATCTGGCTTTCAGCCTAGTTTTGGTATTGAAAATTCATGACTGGCAATATTTGCTGGAAAATAAACAGGAGAAATGTGACAATTTTGATTCTTCCTGTCCTCCTTGCAGCTTTCTATAATATTAGCCATAGTGACTGCCTTGTTTGGAAGTGGTCTATAGCTAATAGTCATAGACATATTGGTATCCTTTGTTATCCTTGGTTACTCCTGGTAATGCCCAGCATTATTTAGTTAATTAATTTACTTATTTTATTTAAAATATCTTTCCCTGCCTTTCTACTTAAAATGACCCAAGGTGGCTTGCATCATTAAAAGACAGTATTTTAAAGCTAATAACAGTAAATATACAAATAGTAAAAAGGATCAAACAAATACCATATTAAAAAGCAAGACCAAATCACATTCAAAGCAGTATAGTACAACAATTCATTTAAAAATCCCACTCAGGCAGTGAGTCACTGAGTAAAAGCTTGCCTGAAGAGAAAGGTCTTCACCTGCTTGTGTAAGGATGGGGACAGCCTAGCTTCTGTGGGAGGGAGTTCCAAAGTCTGGGTGCAGCAACAGAGAAGGATCTCTCCTGTGTACCCACCAAACACACCAGTGAAGGTAATGGGACTGAGAGAAAGGCATCTCCTGGTCATCTTAACACTCGATTAGGCTCATAAAGAGAGATGCAATCCTTGAGATAGCATGGGCTCAAGCAGTTTACAGCTTTATAGGTTAGAACTAGCACTTTGAATTCTGCCTAGAGGTGGATTGGCAGCCAGTGAAGCTGCTGTAACAGGGGGGGTTATGTGATCCCTATGATAGCCCCAGTTAGCAATATGGCTGTGTTTTGAACTCACTGAAGTTTTCTGACACTTTCCATAGGTATCCCCATGTAGAGTGGATTACAGTAATCTGGCCAGGATGTAACTGAAGCATGTGTCACCATAGCTAGATCAGATCTCTCCAGGAACCGGTGCAGCTGGTGCACTATTTTTAATTGTGCAAATGCACTCCTGACCACCACTGAAATCTGTGCATCCAGACTCAGAGAGACGAGTCTGGGAGTACCCCCAAGCTGCACACCTACGTTTTCAAAGGGAGTGTAACCCCATCTAGCACAGGCTGCATCCCTGCTCTTTGACCAGGAGCATCTGGTTAATCTTATCTGGATTAAATTTCAGTTTATCCACCCTCATCCACTCCATTTCTGATACCAGACACTGATCTAGAGCTGAAACAGTTTCCTCAGGTTTAGATGGAAGTACAGAAGTATGAGGTTCTTTATTTTTGTGGTTCTAATTTTACTTAGTAGATTAATTCCAGATAGTTGATGTTATGGATCTGGGAGGAGGAGCACTTCTGTAACTGTACAGTTCTTCATAGGTGGAGGGGTAAGGGGGAGAATTCCAGTGATACTTGCCAAACATGCTAATATTAAGAGGATGGGGAAGGTAATATAAACAGATAATTCCAAATAGAATCAATGTAGTCTACTGTGCCTATTTACATGTTAAACACTTGCACAAACTCTTGGATTTCAGACCATATGCAGAATTCATTACAGAAAGCATGATTTGAAGAAAAGTATTTTGGCCTCCACAGTGCAGATGTCCTAAGCCCCTAGTTTCTTTCTGTCCTGCTGCCATTGCCATGCAAGCTTTGCAGTCAGAGCCACCCTGCATATCTGTCTATCACTAGAAATAGGATCCCATTACCCATCTAAAGAGTTGTTTGGAAGACTGACAAGAGTCTACTTCTGCTGGAAAACAGGACGTGTCAGGAGAGATGTCCCCAATTGTCCTTCATTCCATTAGAAGCAAGAAGGTAGAAGGCACAATCTCATTGCATAGGGAGGGGAGATTTGAAACTCCCCATTTCTGCATACTGAGATTTTCTTTCCCTTTTTTTCTATTTAAAATGTTTACATGGGTATATAACATTCTTTGTATCCATTTATTTTGTAAAATACAGCCAGTAGCATAATACATACTGTGGAACAGTTATCAGACTACTATGAGTTATATTCAGCATTACTACTTTGATATACTGTTTGTATTCTGTAGGATAAAAATATGTGTTATACATCCTTTTATTGCATCTTTACCATGCAAGAGCTCAAAGCAGTTTACAAACAAAACCAACAAAACAAATACAGATACAAATCAGACCTAAAGCAGCAGGACCCAGATGTAATTTTAACTTGCTCTGAAATCATATAATTGTCAGCATCTCTCTTGTCACACAACATACGTCACATATCCCAGCCTAATCTGTACCCAAATATTAGGTATACAGATCAGGACTGACCAAGCCTGTGCCTTTAAGAGTCATTTTGATCTGGTTTACCCAAGTCACAGTCTGCTTCTGGTTCTCCGAAGGAAGGCAGGCAGGCAGGCAGGCCACGAATTAGGGGAAAGTGCAATTTTACATGGTACCAAAAATTGGTCAAACAGAAACAAAGAAAATTAAAAACTGAACCGAGAACATTTTCTCTGCATACCCTATGGCAGTGCTTCTCAGACTCTCTGATATTGCAAACTAGCATTTTCTACCCACCCTCCAGGATGCCATGAACTAGTTTAGGATTGGCAACTTGCTGAAGGAGGATCTTTATCAATAATATTGACAGCTTCTGATCTTATTCTTCAACATGAGAAGCTCGCTATCCTCAAGATAATTGAGGAAGCACATGCTTTTGGGGGAGGAGCCAAGATCTGTGGAGGCCATTGCATGGAGGTCAATCGCTCAACCATTTAATGCCAGGACCTTCAGTGAATAATAACAAAGATTACCCTGTTTAAAGGAGATTGTCTTCACTCTCCATTGTGAATAAAACTCTTTTGCCTCTTGAGGAATGTTACAAAAACAAGATAATGCTGTTAGGGCTAACCAATTAACTGTTAGAGATAAGTGGCAAGGCTTTGCTGAGTGCTCAGATCTGCAGCCTGAGAAAACCAAAGCAAGCTGAGAAAAAGTAATCAACATAAAGCTCTTCAGAACAGTGAAAAATGTTAAACGCAAGCTGATTAAGGACTGAGTGAGTGAAGTATATAAACAGCTAGCTTGTGGGAAAGGCTTGTTAATAGCTGTAAAAGCTGGGGAAGTGTTAAGGTTGTCCTAAGTGGGGGAAGAATAACAATGCCTGTTAGGATGTGACCACATCCCATAACAAGAAGAAAAAGAAAAAGAAACTGGGACAAACATATTGAGTTGTGTTTCAATATATGTGTGATTTGGAGGTCTACACTAGACAAGGGAGAGGAAGAGAAAATGGCTGAGTGAACTTTTGATTAAGCATTTCCAGACAATTGAACAATAGAGAGCTGTAACAGATTTGAGAACGAAGTGCTCTCTACTGGATGAGAGTAAAATAACAGTTTGAAGAACTCAATCGTGGAATTTCAAAGGATTATTTAATAACTGTTTCATATAAAAAACTGATTGATGTCAAAATTGAAATTGAAAAGTCAAAGTTTGGAAGCAGTTTGGCAGAGAAACAGACCTTCAGATTGTAGGCTGCAGAGAACTGTGCAAGAAGTGCAAAAGATGGAAGCAAGAAAAGGGAAAAGCCCTGAGAAAGAAAAACAATCAGAATGTGCTGAAATAATGGATCAATTAAAAAATTTGAATGAAAGACTGGACAATTCAATGGAAAAATGGCTAAACAACTGGAGGAAGTCACAGGAAGAATTAAACAGAATAAAACCAAAATAACATCAAACACTGTGGAAATAAAAAGACAAAGAATAAAAGATTTTTGGGGGAAAAAAGTTGATTGCCTATGAAGACCAACAAAGAATGAATCTTCACTTAAGAGGAGTGAGAAAATGCCCAGATGAAGATGTAGAACAATTGCTGCTCCATATTGTAAATTGGGTTGGGGATAAAATTCCTGAAATCAGCTTTGAGAGAGCAGAGGTTGATTGCATCCATCATCTGGGGAAAAGAAGAGGCAGAAGAGAACAGCCTAGAGATATTATAGTGAAAATTTCATCATATTAAAAAAAAGATTACTTAATGAAAAAACTGAGAGGGATGCAACAGATTAAATTTAAAGAGAACACAATCCAAGTATTTCCAGATTTATGTGAGGCTACCATACAATATAGGAATCTGATTTTTAGGAAAATAAAGTATCAAGGAAGATATTGGAGTGGAGTGGAGTCCTGTGAAGAAGCATTAGGAAAAAAATGAAAGAACTGGGTATTATTAATAAGGAACAGTTCCAACAAGAGATGAAGAAAATAAGAACAAATCAAGTGAAAGAATCCAGTATGGAGGCTGAGGGGAGTGGAGATCAAGAGGGAAGAGAGAAAACATGATGAGGCAAAAGATGGTCCTGACACACCTGAAGAAGATTAAGATTTGGGAGCAAGAAGAAATAAGAATAAATAAAAGAATAGAAGAGTGTAATATAAGTTGATGTTAAAGGGTAATAGGAGCCTTGTGGAGCAGTGGTTAAACTGATGTACTGCAGCCAAAACTGTGCTCATGACCTGGGGTTCAATCCCAGGTAGCCAGCTCAAGGTTAACTCAGATTTCTATCCTTCTGAGGTCGGTAAAATGAGTACCCAGCTTGCTGGGGGGGCAACGTGTAGCCTGCATAATTAACTTGTAAACCACCCAGAGAATGCTTTAAGCGCTATGGGGTGGTATATAAGCAGCACACTATGCTTTTTTAAAAATAGTCAATGAAATATAGGGTTAAGTAATTATATATTAATATATAGAAGAGAATATTATTAATAGATTTATATTTTATATATGTTTTATAGAGTGGGTTAGAAAGAAAAATATATATATTGTTGTTTAGTCGTTTAGTCGTGTCCGACTCTTCGTGACCCCATGGACCAGAGCACGCCAGGACGTCCTGTCTTCCACTGCCTCCCGGAGTTGGGTCAAATTCATGTTGGTAGCTTCGATGACACTGTCCATCCATCTCGTCCTCTGTCGTCCCCTTCTCCTCTTGCCTTCACACTTTCCCAACATCAGGGTCTTTTCCAGGGAGTCTTCTCTTCTCATGAGATGGTCAAAGTATTGGCGCCTCAGCTTCAGGATCTGTCCTTCCAGTGAGCACTCAGGGTTGATTTCCTGCAAAATGGATAGGTTTGTTCTCCTTGCAGTCCAGGGGACTCTCAAGAGTCTCCTCCAGCACCACAATTCAAAAGCTTCCATACATCACTACAGGAAAAAACATGAATGTATGTATGTATATGTGTGTGTGCGTGTGTGTGTGTGTGTGTATGTATATGTATATGTATATGTGTATATATGTATATATATGTGTGTGTGTATATATATGTATATGTACAGTATATCACAGAAATGAGTACACCCCCTCACATTTCATAAATATTTTAGTATATCTTTTCATGTGACAACGCTGAAGAAATGACACTTGTCTACAATGTAAAGCAGTGAGTATACAGCTTGTATAACTGTAAATGTGCTGTCCCCTCAAAATAATGCAACACACAGCCATTAATGTCTAAACCGCTGGCAACAAAAGTGAGCACACCCTTAAGTGACAATGTCCAAATTGGGAACAAAGTGTCAATATTTTTTGTGGCCACCATTATTTTCCAGCACTGCCTTAACCCTCTTGGGCATAGAGTTCACCAGAGCTTCACAGGTTGCCACTGGAGTCCTCTTCCACTCCTCCATGACGACATCACAGAGCTGGTGGATGTTAGAGACCTTGCGCATCTCCACCTTCCGTTTCAGGATGCCCCACAGATGCTCAATAGGGTTTAGGTCTGGAGACATGCTTGGCCAGTCCATCACCTTTACCCTCAGCTTCTTTAGCAAGGCAGTGGTCATTCTGGAGGTGTGTTTGGGGTCGTTACCATGTTGGAATACTGCCCTGAGGCCCAGTCTCCGAAGGGAGGGGATCATGCTCTGCTTCAGTATGTCACAGTACATGTTGGCATTCACGGTTCCCTCAATGAACTGTAGCTCCCCAGTGCTGGCAGCACTCATGCAGCCCCAGACCATGACACTACCACCACCATGCTTGACTGTAGGCACAACACACTTGTCTTTGTACTCCTCACCTGGTTGCTGCCACACACACTTGACACCATCTGAACCAAGTAAGTTTATCTTGGTCTCACCGGACCATAGGACCTGGTTCCAGAAATCCATGTCCTTAGTTTGCTAGTTTGCAGCAAACCGTATGCAGGCTTTCTCGTGCATCATCTTTAGAAGAGGCTTCCTTCTGGGATGACAGCCCTGGAGACCAATTTGATGCAGTGTGCGGCATATGGCCTGAGCACTGACAGGCTGACCTCCCACCCCTTCAACCTCTGCAGCAATGCTGGCAGCACTCATACGTCTATTTCCCAAAGCCAACCTCTGGATATGATGCTGAGCACAGGCACTCAGCTTCTTTGGTCGACCATGGCAAGGCTTGTTCTGAGTGAAACCTGTCCTGTTAAACCGCTGTATGGTCTTGGCCACCGTGCCGCAGCTCAGTTTCAGGGTTTTGGCAATCTGCTTACAGCCAAGGCCATCTTTATGTAGAGCAACAATTCATTTTTTCAGATCCTCAGATTACCATGAAGTGCCATGTGGAACTTCCAGTGACCAGTCTGAGAGAGTGAGAGCGGTAACACCTGCTCCCCCTTCACACCTGAGACTTGGCACACTGACAGGTCTCATAACACCAGGGAGGGAAAACAGCTACTTGGGCCCAATTTGGACATTGTCACTTAGGGGTGTACTCACTTTTGTTGCCAGTGGGTTAGACATTAATGGCTGTGTGTTGTAGCCAAGTGTCATTTCTTCAGTGTTGTCATATAAAAAGATATACCAAAATATTTATGAAATGTGAGGGGGTGTGATATACTGTATATGTATATGTATATATCTAAATATATCTATATATATATTCTGTGATATACTGTATATGTATATGTATATATCTAAAGCTGAAGGTGGAATGGAATGAAGGGTGGTGGTCTGTTCAGTGCAGTGCCCCCAGAAGCTGTGAATGGGAAAGTTCCCAGGAGGAAGAATGGTTATTTATGGTGTGGTGGATGGGAAAGGGGAGTAGTAATTTAGATGTATGCACAAAGTGATTTCAAACTCAGGTTGCAGATGTCATCTGAAAGGTACGGTCCCAAGCACCATCCCTTGCAACACAGTTGGAATTTTAAATCCCACTCTTAAGACCAAAAGGTTTGCCAATTACCCTGTGATTGCACCACCTCCACTACCACGGTCATATTGTCTGCTTCTAAATCAGAAAGTTTCTTTTTTTACTGTGTGGCTGGGGAAAAAGCAACACAGAAACAAACTGAAGAAACTTATGCTCACCAGGTAAAAACATTAACTTTAATTTGAGTTTAACTGGCTTCTTCTGTCTAGTGGATAAGTCAAACCTTGTGCTAGAGGCTGCTATGTCTCTGTCTTGCTTTCCCCCCAGCCCCACAACCACTTTATGCTTTGGAAGGAGGCAATGTAGGTATGTATTGAGAGCAATCATAAAGTAATTGACAAACCTTTTGGTCTTAAGAGTGAGATTTAAAATTCCAACTGTGTTGCAAGGGTTGCTTGAGACTGTATCCTTCAGATGACATCTGCAATCTGAGTCTGAAATCACCTCTCCAGACAGATTTGGCACAGACATCTACCATCAATTTTTGGCCTCTTATCTACATTTCCCCCCCACACACACACTTATCCATGAAGTGGTGGTGCTTAGCCTGATGAACGCTTGCAATTTGTTTGATTTTTTAAAGTGGTGAAATAAAAGGTATCACACACTTTCACATTTGGCTACAAGAAAGATACATGCAGAATATTTAGATAACAAAAACAGCATACATTATAGTGAACTCAAGCAGAACATTTTTGTGTCACCAGGCTTTGAAAGGAGCATCTTGTGTGTAAACTGCTAAAGGGAATTTATGGGCTGAAACAAGCAACACAAGCTCAGATTGAGAAATTAAATAAACTGTTTCTCAAGGGAGGTTTCACACAAGCAATTGCTGAGTCCTGCTTATATTCAAGACAAAGAGACAAAAAGTAATGTTATCATAGAATCATAGAAAAGTGAAGTTGGAAGGGGCCTACAAGGCCGTCGAGTCCAACCCCCTGCTCAATGCAGGAGTACAATCAAAGCATATCTGCCAGGTGATTATCTAAGTTTTTCTTGAATGCCTCCAGTGTTGGAGCACTCACCAACTCCCGAGGTAACTGGTTCCACTGTCGTACTGCTCTAACAGTTAGGATGTTTTTCCTGATATTCAACCGAAATGTGGCTTCCTTTAACTTGAGCTCATTGTTGTGTGTCCTGCACTGGGATGATCGAAAACAGATCTTGTCCCTCCTCTGTATGACAGCCTTTCAAATATTTGAAAAGTACTATCATATCACCCCTCAGCCTTCTTTTCTCAAGGCTAAACATGCCCAATTCTTTCAGCCTTTCCTCATAAGACTTGGTTTCCAGCCCCCTGATCATCCTTGTGGCCCTCCTCTGAACTTTATATTCTGATAAACAGTGGGACCCCTGTATCAGTGGGCAATTGATTTCAAACCCCACCCCTCTGGATAGAACAGATAGCTAACAGTCTGTTGGACCCAGGACTCCCCTGTACCTGAAATTTGTATCCTGATGGGCTTCTATGAGTAAGAGCTGTGCTGAAATCTTCTCTCATTCCTGTGCTGAAGGCTGAAGGTGACTCTCTCTCACACTCTCATAGAACAACTCAATGGCTCTCCATCACTTTGCTTCTTTATAAACACACTCCATTTCTATTTCCATTATTACCACTGCATGATCTGAAACTTTTATCCCCTTTATATCTGATTTAACTACTTTAATTAGTGTATCTGAACTCACAAATATATGATGTATTCTAGAATAACTCTTGTATCTATTCTAATAAAATGTTTAGCTCTTCTTATGTACTTCTCTCCACAAGACCCATTCTTTTTGTTATTTTATTTAAATCAGTAATCTTATTTTTCATTTCAACCTTACTTTAATTTGTTTTGTTTATTTCTTTATCCATCAACATATTACTATCACCTGTCCTTATGACACATCCTTTCTTTATATCTTCCACTTCTTTGTGTATTTTTTGAAAAATCTCTCTCTATGCTTCTCATTGGGTGCATATATATTTAGTAGCATTACTTTTTGTCCTTTCTTCATACTTTGCATAATAATATATCTTCCCATCCCATCTTTTCTTATCTCTTCTATTTTCATTTCATCTTTTAGCTATAATAATCACTATTCCTCTTGCTTTACTATTTCCATATGCTTTTTCATATATGTCTGCCCAATAGAATTTAAACTAATTTACTCCTTCCTTCTTTTGATGCATCTCTTGCAAAAATAACACATCGAACTTCCCTCTATTAATCATATTTTCTACTCTTTTCCTTTTAATTATATTACCTAAGCCATTCACATTCCATGATGCTATTCTTATACTCTTAACCATTTCAAAATATTATTAATAACATTTTCACTTTTGGGTCTATAAAAATTTAACATAAGCATATCACATTTATTACTAAAACAAAAACAATATCTAAATCTATATCTATATTCCCCTGACTACTCCCCTTTAATGGTAGTAATTTAATGGCAAAAAAGAACCATGTATTGTATGCAAAATCATACATACAATCAAATTATTGGCTTTCAGGCAAATCTTGTGCTTTTACGCTTTGATTAATGTACACAGATTTTGTCAGAATCTGTAAACTGAAAACCTCAAAGAGCTTAAAACCTCTTTTGGGATGTTTTTAACAGTGGCTGTTATTTCTTTGGCTTGCACATATAGTGCAGAGGCCATAGATCCGAAAGGTCATCAGCTCTTTTTATTCTTGTCCCCACCCAACCTTTCAAAATACAGAAGTAAAAAAAAAAGTAATGATAATGATGATGATGATTGATCATTTCCCTCAAAACATGAGTTTTATAGCTAGGTGAGTCTTTATACTTTTTAGTTTTTACTGGTTCATACTCAATGATTTAGGTAAGGAGGTGGTTTTCTTGGGGTTTTTGAGGGAGGGAGGGATAGAGAGAGGTGAGAGATTTAGATGGATGGATGTAGTTTGTTAAGGAGGGTGCACCATTTGCATCATGGTCCATGGTAAATCCAGCACTGAAAAAACTCTGTGGTGCCCCCTTCCTTGTTGATTCCCTAAGCACATGCTTATTTTGCCTAATGGTCAATCTGGGGCTGAGTATTACATTTGTGTAATCTTAAGGACCACATAGCTTTTTCCTAATTCCTTCTGGTAGCTATGCTTAGCCTGTTTTACCACAGATTCAAAAGTTTTATAATAATTTCCCTTGTATTTCTGGGATTATCCATTGGCTACTAATTTTCCTTTGCAGAACTTAATGCCCCTTTCTTCATCAGGCTTGTCTCATTTTTCACTAAGGACTCTGTGACCTGTCTTGTGTTAGAGATCATTGTGTGTTCTGAACAATTTTCCTCAACAAGCTAAATTAAGTACAGAGTCAAAAAACACGGAGTTAACTTGTAATAACTTTAGAAAAGATTTATTAACTACAGTCTTTAGTATTTCAGTAGCAAAGATCAAAATATAGCATTTGAGTGAAAAAAAGAGAAGGCATTTGTCTTACGTATTCCAGGTAAGTTTCTTTAGCTTTGAAGAATGTTTCTAAACTGGGTAAACCACCCCCTAAAGCTGGATGGCATGGATGCAAATGTGGATGGAAAGAGAGCAATCAGATAGCATGTGCTCAGGCAATCTCCATCTTGGAAAAGGCCTTTCTTCAAGGAAGAAGGCATACAACAGAGAGGAGGGGCAGGAAGTGACCAATGCACAATAGTGCCCCAATAGCAGGGTAGAACTGAGTGATTGGCAGAATCACCCACTGCATACTGGGACACAATTGATCTGCATACTCCAGCACCCCTTCTCAGATCACTGCATTCCCAAATCAGTCAGATTGAATTTACCCTGCAGATGTTGGAATCTATCCCTAGCCAACGGCTTAGTTAGAATATCTGCGGTCATGTCCTTAGTGGGACAATACTCCAATTGCAACAATCCCTCTGTTGGCATCTCTCTTATGATGTGGTGCTTAATGTTTTTTGTGTGCCCACCTGTCTTTTCTGACAAGGAAAGTCTGATGCAACTTTGATTGTCTTCAAAAGCCGTAATTGGAGTAGGTTCATCTACTTTGAGGTCTGCAAGCAAGAGCTTGAGCCATACAGTTTCATCACAAGCTGCTGCAGCTGAGATGTACTCTATAGAAGAGTGAGCTATGCTACCTTGCTTGAGGCTAATCCAACTCATTGGTCCATTCCCATAGAAAAAATACATACCCACTAGTGGATTTGTGATCAGCTATGTCTTCTGCCCAATCTGCATCAGTAAACCCCACTAGTCTAGGATTTTCTGTAGATGGTAATTTAAGCTTTAAATATGCAGTGCCCTTTAGATATCTCACCACCCGCTTAACCCCAGTCCAGTCTCTTTGGAAAGATGAGCTGGTCCTTCGGCAAAGAATGCCCACCGCCACCGCAATATCTGGTCTTGTTGTTGTGGCAAGTTGCAACATCTTTCCTATGGCTTCTCTGTAGCCATGATTGCTGGGCAAGAGTTTATGTGGTTCTCTCTGTTTATGAAAGCTAGTTTCCATAGGAGTGGATACAGGATTGGCATCCTGCAGTCCAAGGCTTTCCACCAAGTCGAGAATCTTTTGCCTTTGGCTCAGAAGAAAACTTCCATCTTCTTTTCCGTCGATTTGTATCCTCAAATAGCTGACTTGTCAAAATTGCTTTACTTCCACTTCTTTGTTGAGGTTGAATAGAATCTCTTTGATGTCTCGTTGATCTTCACAACAAAGCATCAGGTCATCCACATATGTAAGGATGTACACAAATTTGCCATCTTTGTTTCGTGTGAAGAGACAGGGATCCGCTTTACTTTTGATTAAGCCTTGGCTTAACAGCATCTTGTTCACCTTCTCGCTCCACGCTATTGCTTCCTGCTTTAAGCCATAGATCCTCTTCTGAAGCTTATACACTAGATCCTTGTTCTTGGGATCTGTGAAGCCAGGAGGCTGTTGCATGTATAGTTCCTCCTCAATTTCTCCATGCAAAAAATGCAGTTTTCACATCCAGATGTTCATCATGCATTTTTCTGGAAGCAGCTAGGCTTAGAAGCACCCTAATGGTGGTGTGCTTGACAACTGGAGCAAAAGTCTCATCAAAGTCCTCTCCATATTTTTGAGAGTAGCCCTTAGCAACAAGCCTAGTTTTGTACCTTTGTACATGTCCTCTTGCTTGGCCTTAAAGACCCATTTGCAATCAATGGTCTTCTTGTTGACTGGCAATTTTTCAAGAGTCCATGTCTTGTTCTTCTGTAGTGCATCAAATTCCTCTTGCACTGCTGTTTTCCATTTGTTTGCTTCCACTGTGGGCAGCTGCTGCACTTCATTCCATGATGCAGGCTCTTTTGGTAGTTACACCCATGCAAGGTAGGACAGTTGCTTCACTGGAACTCCCTTGTTCGGTCTCGATGAATGTCTCTGGACTGATTCTAGACTTGGTGTTGACTCCAGAACATCTCCCAGCATCTCAGTCTCATCTGGTGCGCCAGCCTCTTCATCTTCTGACTCTGGTGGAGTTATGACTTGGACACCCTCCTCCCTCTGGGTTTCAGTGTCGACTGCATCTTGGAACACGGGATAGTGGAACTCAGGTTGGTCTCCCTCATCTTCATTCTCTCTGTGGCAATCATCACGACTCTGGTCACTTGGCTCTCTTTCATCAAAATACACCACTTTACAAATGTCAACTTTACCTGTTTTTGGGTACAGGATCTTGTATCCCTTGCATCCTGGTGCATAGCCAAGTAGAACCCCTTCTTCGGCTCTGAAGTCGAGTTTGGACCTCTTCTCTTTAGGTATGTATGCAAATGCTTTGCACCCAAACAATCTCAGATGTTTGACACTTGGCTTGCGTTGATGCCAAGTTCAAATGATGTTTTGTTGACAACTCTGGTCGGCAATCTGTTCTGCAGATAGACTGCTGTCAATGCTGCATCTGCCCAGTATTTATTAGGTAGTCTTGCTTCAATGAGCATGCACCTGACCATGTCCATGATTGATTGATTATTTCTTTCTGCCCCACCATTTTGTTCGGGAGTGTACACCACTGTGTGTTGATGTTGAATTCCTTGCTCTTTGAAGTAAGTCTGCATATGCTGTGAGATATATTTGCCTCCATTGTCTGATCTCACAATCTGAGGCTTCCTGTTGAACTTGTTCTTCACCATCTCCACATATGCCTTCATCATGTCAAAGGTCTCAGATTTTTCTTTGAGTAGGTGGATCACACAGTATCTTGAATGGTCATCAATGAGAGTCAGAATGTACTTGCGCCCTCCTGCTGAGGATTAAAGGGGTCCACACAAATCTGTATGGATCAGCTGTAGTGGCTTTGTACTTTGTGTTCCACTTTTCTCAGGAAAAGATGGCCTGGTTGCCTTTCCTTTCACAGAAACTACACATTCAGAATCACAGTCGGTATTCCCATCAATATCAATCCCTGTAGCAAGCTGATCTTTCTGCAAATTCAGAATTGCATCCAATTGCCTATGTGCAAATCTCCTATGCCACATGGCAGCACTGTTGTCTTCCTTTCTTTTGTGAGCCATAAAGATTCCATGTGGTTTCTCACAGTTTAACTCAAACAATCCATTTCTCTGGACTCCAGTGAGATAAGTCACATTTCCAAATGAGACAGTGCAACCTTCTTTAACAAATTTCACTTCAAAGTTCTTGTTCACTTATCAGATTTGCTGTGAGCTGTGGAACATACAGTACTTTTTCTGCAACAAGATTTTCAAAGCCATCTTTATTTTTGCATCTGAGCAAAACATTTCCTTCACTCTGTACTGCCACCTGCTGGCTCCTTGCACACATTATATGTTTAACTGGACTTGGATTTAGTTCAGTGAACAAATCAGCATCTCTAATTAGATGCAAATTAGCTCCTGTATCAAGATAGAAGCTAGAACTCTGGTGACTTGTATAAAGACTGCACACATACATGGCTGTCTTCTTTTCATTATTATCATTTTGGTTAGGCTTTTCTTTTCTTGCTTTGTTTCTGCAGTCTCTAGCAAAATGTCCTTTTCTTTTGCAGAGATAACAAATCAGCTGTTTCTTTTTGTGATTGCTATCATTTTCCTTGGAATTTGTTTTTGACTGTTTGAAGAAGCTATTGTGGTGTCTACCCAGGTAATGAATATTCATATGCTATCTGCATAGAACCATGGGAGTGCTGGAGGGGCGGAGTCACGAGATATAAGAGACTCAGCAGGAGGAGGGGGGTTAGTCAGAGTGTTAGATAGGGTTTTGAGAGAGAGGGATAGAGAGATAGAGTGTTAGGGAGTTGAAGAGATTGAGAGAGAGTTTTGGAGTTTGGGAGGGAAAGTGGTGGTTAGAGTGGATGAAGGAGGATGTTTGTTAAGAGTTAACAACATTGCTTGAAATATCTACATCTGTAACAATAAACAATTTCTATTTGGTTCTTTTAAAATGACATATGACCTGGACATCTATTATTAATAATAGGTAATGTTGATGTAATCAACTGGTGGCAGCTGAGGGGCACGCAGTGTGAGCTCTTAGTTTGGTGAAACAAACAAGGGCCACATGGGAATCATGTCAAATTGGTGGCACAGCGCTGGGATCTGAAGCAATCCAGTGAAAAGTTGAATGGGCTTGAGTTTAAAAGGTATTCCTAGCTAGAAGGGGTTAGGATCTGTGGTAAGAAGTGGTTACCTGTTAGAGTCTTGGTGAAGACTTAGTTTCGGGGCTTCTGGACCCAGATCTGGGGAATCCTAAAAGAAAGAAAATACCTACTCAAGAAAAATCATTTTACCTCAGGATTTACAAGACCTAGTGGCTAGCTCAAAAATCCGGAGCTCTGAGGGAAAAGAGCAGTAGTGGATGGAGTAGAAGCCTAAGTCAGAATAAATCTGAGGTGATAAGGAAAGCTAAGCAGAAAGTTGTTCTTGTGTCTGGAGATAAGAATAGTCCAGACAGAGAATTATTGTGGCCAGGGTTGTGAGCTTGGGAGTAGCTGAGGCCAGCTGCTTGGAAAAGCGCAACCTAGTTACAAGGAAAGACATTGAAAGAGAGAAAAGGCTTGTACTTTTGGCTTTTGTGAGGGAAAAGAACCAGTCCAGGTTAATAAGAAATTGTATTGTTTATGCTGCCCCAAAGAAGTAAAAAGTCAGCTATGGAGGCACAGGCTGAGCTCCACGGTGCTGAGGGAAATGGAAACCCTCAAATTCAGAGTCAGGAAGAAACTGAGGGACCTGTATTGATTGCCTCAGAGGGAGAAAATACTCAAAGCTCCCAAAATTTTGAAAAATGGAAGCAAGAACAAGATTAAAAACTCAGGGAACTAGAAATTAAAGAAAAGGTCAAAGAAAGAGAAAGGGAATTTGAGTTAGAATTGGAAAAAGAAAACAGGAAAAGGGAATTTGAGCAAGAAAACAGGGAAAGGGAAATGCAGTTTCAAATTGAGATGAAGAAATTGGAATTAGCTGCTCAAAATAATAATAATAATAATAATAATAATAATAATAATAATAATAATAATAATAATAATAATAATAATAATAATTATTATTATTATTATTATTATTATTATTATTATTATTATTATTATTATTATTATTATTATTATTCCAGTGCGGGAAATCTCTCAAAAATTGACCTAAAGAAATGTCCCCAATATCGGAAGGGGGATTGTCCTGAATCTTTCCTGATTTCATTTGAGAGAGCTTGTTGGGACTTTGAGGTTAAAGATGATGAGAGGATGATAATTTTAAGATCACAAATAAGTGGAGTTTTATCTAAGTTTCTTTAGCTTTGAAGAATGTTTCTAAACTGGGTAAACCACCCCCTAAAGCTGGATGGCATGGATGCAAGTGTGGATGGAAAGAGAGCAATCAGATAGCATGTGCTCAGGCAATCTCCATCTTGGAAAAGGCCTTTCTTCAAGGAAGAAGGCATACAACAGAGAGGAGGGGCAGGAAGTGACCAATGCACAATAGTGCCCCAATAGCAGGGTAGAGCTGAGTGATTGGCAGAATCACCCACTGCATACTGGGACACAATTGATCTGCATACTCCAACATCTTGAAGCCTCTTTCCACCTTTGTACCCCTGTACCTTTTGGCAATGTCTGCCCAAGTGGAGAGCTTTTGCCCTTTACTGGCTTTAATTAAGAGAATTGGTGGAATGCTTTTGTTTGATCTTCTTGAGTGTCTTGGGTCTCACAGGCTTCTGCAAATGTATCTGCACCCCTTCTTTTTAATTAGGCTTTGATGAGGACTAATTATTAATAAATAAGTCCACCTTTGCTGGTTGCAGCAGCAGGGAGTTATTCTGAACATTTTCTTCCAGTCAGGTTTCTCCCTTCATGTTGCTTTTCTCTTTCATCAAAGTGTGCCACACTATAAACATTCACAATGCCAGTTTTAGGATCCAGAATCATATATTCTTTACCACCTATTGGATAGCTAACAAAAATTCCTAGTTCAAATCTCCCACCCAGTTTTCCTCTCTTGGTTTTGGGAATACTGTATATGCATTTGCCCCAAATACCCTCAAATTGTTGAAATATGGCTTACACCTATTACACAGTTCAAAAGGTATTTACTCTGTAGTCTTCGTGAAGTATCTATTCTGCAAGTGTATATCAAAATGGCTTCTCCAGTGTTTATTTAGATGAGCTGCCTCTGGGGACGCAGTGGCGCTGTGGGTTAAGCCGCAGAAGCCTCTGTGCTGCAGGGTCAGAAGACCAGCAGTCGTAAGATCGAATCCATGCAACGGAGTGAGCTCCCGTCGCTTGTCCCAGCTCCTGCCAACCTAGCAGTTCGAAAGCATGCAAATGCAAGTAGATAAATAGGTACCACCTCGGTGGGAAAGAAACAGCATTCTGTGTCTAGTCGCGCTGGCCACATGACCATGGAAACTGTCTTCGGACAAAACGCTGGCTCTACGGCTTGGAAACGGGGATGAGCACCACGCCCTAGAGTCGGACACGACTGGACTAAATGTCAAGGGGAACCTGCCTCCGCTAACAAACATTTAGTCATTTAAAACAGTGGTCTCCAACCTTTTTGACACTAGGGACCGATTTAGTTGAAGACCTTTCTCCCAAGGACTAGGGGGGTCCTTGTTATGCAGTAGGTTGTTGGAGGACAGCCTTGAGTCCCCCCACACAGAGGCATCTCTCCCCCTTCCCCCACCCCACTTCTCCCATCAACTCAGCCGGCCTTGGGGGAAAAAGTCTTCCCCTTCCCTCATGAACTTTCTTTTTGATCCCCACCCCTGACTTTCTCTCTGGTTCACTCCAAGTACGCATGCATGCTCTCCTCCCCAAGCAGGTAACTACTGGGCAGAGACGGCAGCAGCTTATTTATTTTTTGCTGGAGGGAGGGAATGTTGCTGGGTCTTGATGTTATTTTGCTTCAGTGCATCGGGACAGCCCATCCAGAACAGCATCCCGAGGTCATCAGAGGGAGAAAAAGCATTTTGCATCTGAAGACAGCTCCAGCTGAATGCTCCTCAGCTCTTCTTACTAATAGTAACTATTGAGGTCAGCAATGGGAAAGAAAGCACAGAGCAGCTTTTATCTTGCTCCAGTCCACCCCCATGACCTGCTGACCTGTTTAATTAAAAACCTGGCTGCTCACATTGGTGCTTTTGGAATAGACACCTGCCTCTTTCTGCCCGGACATAATGACCAGAACACTCTCTTAAATGCAGCAGTAGGACAGGTGGAAGAGCATTCATGGGAATTTTTCTGATACAAGGGGAGGAAGGACAAAGTTTGCTATGGACATGTTCATGTGATTTGCAGTCAAAGTGCATCCCAGCACAACATGAACATCTGTTTTTGGACACGAACATAATAAATCTATTCCGCAAGGGCCCAGTGGCCAAACTCTGCCCTGAGCTCCTCCATGAGGAGGAGCTCCTTGGCAAGGCTCTCCAGAGCACCAGGGCTCAAGCTCTGAGGATGGCCGGCTCGCCCTTGGCCCTCCGCCTTTCGCTGCCCATGAGGGGGGCTCCTCACCTCAGGATGACCCCCCCAGTGGGGCCTCCGGGGCCGGGCCGGGCCTCTCTGCACCCCCAGTCCCCGGTGGGGGGATGCTAGGTCAGCCCACCTGTCCCCCTGGGCCATGAGGATGAAGGCTACAGGGAACTTGGGCCCCCGGTTCTGCAGCTCACTGGGCGGCAGGGCTTGGACGGCCACCTGCAAGTCCTGCAGCTCCTCATATGGTGAATCCATCTGCAAGACCCTCACCAGGAGCTGCAGTGCCACCTCGATGCTGGGCGCTGCCATCTTAGGAAGCCAGACGTGGAGGGGCAGGACAAGGAGGAGGAAGAGGAAGGAAGGAGCGGCAGAATCTCGTGAGAACCTCCACCCCTTGGCAACCAGAGCGTCACTAAGGACTCGCGCTCGCGTCCACCCCTTTTGTCTCTGAGACACTCATCACTCCATTGGTGTCTCTTCTGATTGGCTGAGGGGAGAGGAGGAGGCAGGAAAAGGGCCATTGCTCCCTTGCCTTTTCCTAAGAGTGGCGGGTGAAATAGTGTTTTATCCAAACTTCTATGATTCCCAATGAAGCTCCCCCCCCCCCGTGCTGCTGTCCCAGTGGTCCGGTCCTTCCAAGGCCATGGACCGGTACCAGTCTGCAGCCTGGGGTTTGGGGACCCCTGATTTAAAAGGAAGAACGAATTTTCCTTTTGGCCAAACCATTTTGTTCTGTGGTATAAAGTACAGTTTTCTAGTGTGTCATTCCTAGCTCTCTGAGAAAGCTCTCTATATTTCTGTTTACATATTCACTCCACTTGTTTATTCAAAGCACCTTTGTTTTGTATTAACACTTATTACAGACTTTGGTAGCATATTTATTTTACAATCACTTCATTCTTTTCTTATCAAATAAATTGCTCAGTGGTGTCTGGCTGCAGAGCAAGAGGTTGGGAGTTCACGTCCTCCCTGACTCAATGATCCATAGGATCCCTTCCATCTCTGCAGTTCTAAGATTATTATTATTATAAAGTCATTGTAAATATTACACAGTATTTCACTTTGCTTCCTGCAGTTGAAATCAAAAGACTTCAAACATAACTAAGATTCAACTCTAGAGGGTGCTGTGTGACTTTTCATTGAGCTGATTTTAAAGTCTTTCTAATGCTTTTATTTTGAATCCAGATTACAAATTTGTCTAATTCTGTGGATGATTAAAAGTTTATTTCTCTTAAAAGTTCTTTATTCTGTATCTCAGTCAAAGTATTTGTGGACCTATGTCCCAATCTTCTCTGCATTAACTGAAAGCACTTTTTAATGAAAGGATCTGTTATTTGTATTTCTTTAGAAAGTAATGCAGGATTATAAAGCTGAATCTCATATAATCCATTTTCATTCATTAAACCATTAAAAACTCTTTCTCCATTGAGATCCAACACAAAACAAACTCCTCCATCAAACTCTGTTCTAAAACCTTTCTAAGCACTCTCTGATATGGAAAACCAATTAGTTTGGAAGTAGAGATGGGCATGAACTGCCAGTTCGGCAGTTTGTTTAGTTGCCAAACAGGTGCTCGGTGCTTCAAAGTACCACATTCTCCAGTGGGTGCCCACTTGGAGGCAGCTGCCTGGCTTCCCTGCCCCACCTCCTCAATCCATTGCCTCTGGGTGGGTTCCCAAGGCAGGGCTTTGAAGTGCCAAACATCTGTGTATCTGCTAAACAAACCAGCACAAACTGCCAAACCACTGGTTTGTGTCCATCTCTACTTATTTGTTTGGGATTTAATAAGGAAAACTCCGATTTCAGACCGCCATGCTGTGAGGAGGAGGAGGAGGTGCCGCCATCATCCATGCCGTGAGGGAGCAGGCCGGGTAGGTGGGGCTTGTCAGCCTTGGAAGGCAGCCCATCTAGGAGAAGGAAAACTCCAATTTCAAACCTCCACTGCCTTGTGGCTATATCCACTGATGGAAAAGGCTTCAGGAGTTAACCTCGAGGCAAAATCCGGAGCCGGAGTCCCAGAGGCAGTTCGTGTCGTTCTGGCAACTCCTGCGACGTTGCTGGAACCAGTTGTATTTGCTCTTGCCTTTCCACTGGACTATTTCAGTCACGTGGAGAGGGGGGATTTGCTGCTTGGGTAACAGCCTATCCTCCATATTATTTTACCCAGGCTTCATGCTCTGGAGAGGACACTCCAGCTTCGCATACAGCATTGAATAGACGCTGTTCTAAGTCCTCCATACAGAGCACGTTACCATAGTCTCTCGAGACTGAAGGATGCCTATGAAGAATAAGCACTTGCTAACTGTTAGATTCACAACTACATTTTCTGGAAATAAACAACCCAGTTTGGCTGTTCCTTTTCCTTCTACTGTCAGCACTTCTACTCTGGAACAATATACTTCTGACTTCCCAATAGAATCAAACTCAGCACAATATTCCAAACTACCGAAAGATGTGTTTGAATGTACACGATGAACAGCAACCATACTTTGGCAGGATTTATGCCCATCTTTGAGATTCTGGATTTATACTTGCTCCTGCACACATTGCTTTTGATTTAAATTTTACTTGTGTTTGACCGTTTAGTTCCTAGTTTTTCTAGAGTTTTTGCCCTGGGGAAAACTGTTGGGATGCTCAGGAAGAAGTATGTGTGTTCTGTACCATCAAGTCAGAACCAATGTATAGAGCTTTCAAGGTAAGTGAGATATTTGTGGAGTGTTTTTACCAGTTCCACCCCCCCCAGTGAGTTTCCATGGCCAAGTGGGGATTCAAACTCTGTTCTCCAGAATCCTTGTCCATCAATCTATCCACACCACCACACTGGGAATCAGAAAGGAGGAAGCTCCTTCCTAACAGCCAAAAATTGCTGCCAAATTACAGCTGCTGGAGTTGAGAACACTGGCAGCAGTGGCACAAATTGCCTGGCAGCAATTTTGTTTTACTATTAAAGGATTCCTTTCTGTTTTGAAGCTTCCCTGGGGCAAAAGGTAGCCCTAAGGAGCCTCAAAGCCTGAAAAGGGGTGTGGGGGGGGGGGATACAGAGCTTTAAATTAATCTAAATTAAATTAAATTCTTCAAAAAAACCTCTGGTTTATGAATGTGGGGTATTGTGTTTCTCTGCGCACAATTCAAAATGCCAGGGAATGGCCCAATATTGCTGCACAACATTGTGCCTAAATTGCCAGCAAAAAAAAAAAAAAAAAAAAAAAAAAAAGGAGAGAGAGAGAGAGAGAGATGCAAAGCTTTACATAGCAAAGAGCAGCCTGAATATTGACAACACCAATGGCAACTGTCAATATAGTCTACAGCAGTGGTTCTTAACCTTTGTTACTCAGGTGTTTTTGAACTGCAACTCCCAGAAACCCCAGCCAGCACAGCTGGTGGTGAAGGCTTCTGGGAGTTGCAGTCCAAAAACACCTGAGTAACAAAGGTTAAGAACCACTGGTCTACAGGTTACCTTCTTGTGTTCACTATCATTCACAAAGTGACACAAGGGAAAATCCCAGAAGATGACTCTTCTTTTTTTTTTAAGCAGTTGACCACATCCAAACCAACTTTGCACTTTAATCATATTTCATAACTATTACAAAAACAGAACATTTAATACAATTTTACAAACTTTTTTATCCACCCATTAGTCATTTGGCCTTCGAGACAAGGCATCAGCAACCACATTCGGAGTCCCTTTTATGCTGCGGATCTCAAAGTCAAAGTATTGCAGGTTCAGCGTCCATACAGTAGATAGGCATGCCGTCTCGATGGCAGACAAATGTCTCTCACCAGGTTGGAGTCTCCTGCTGATAAGAGTCACTGGATGTAGACTTTCACTGTCCTCAGCTTGGCACAGTCCAGCTCCAAGTCCGATGATCGATGCATCCACACAGCTGAGGAATTCCCAGTTGAAGTCCGGCACATCAAAGACAAATTTTGAAGTCCGCGCTCTCTTCTGACACTCGACATTCACCTGGCACTCTGACGTCCACTGGATTTCCTCGGCTCGCCTTTTCCGCGTGAAGCCTGTTTTATTTATGACTCGTGGCTTTGCTTTCTTAATTGGGGAAAGGGTAGGCAGTTTCTTCCCCTCCTTAAGAACATCTATGGCTTCATTCTTCTTTGTGACTTTGTTGCTCTTGCTTTCATTCTCACTCACAAACTTGCCCACAGGTACTTTAGTTGCAATAGGTGGGGAACCACTATCACAAGTCACCTCAAGATTCACATGCAAATTTCTTTTAGGTGAAATCTCAAGCACTTGGTTTATGTCAGAGGCGTTAAGACTTTCATAATCTGGTTCTATCCTTTTAACTTCTATTTTCTCAGGTAGGGGTTTGCCTTCCAAGATTTTCGGTGTCTTTGCAGCTGCATGTGAGGACTTCCCAGTACTAGTTTCCTCAGCCCTCCAATGCCGCTGCAACAAATCCACAGGTCCTGACCCTGCTAATTGCAGTTCACTCCCCTCTATGGGTTTCAGCATCCCCACTTCATCCTTGGGACAGAATGCCCTTTCCTGGGCCTTTTCATCACACCAGTCCCTCTGCTTTTTATGAGCACTCCTCAAGCTTTGCTCTGCTATCCCTAAGGACTTTTGCAGACCTACGTGTTGGCAAGGGGTCAAGATCCCTGGCAATGGGCATAGCTTAGCCCTCATCTTGTCATCCCCAGTACCACTCATTTGGCACGTATCACATGTCTGACAAAACTGCTTAACTTGCTGACCCATTCCTGGCCAGTAAAAGTTCCTTGCAACCCTTTGTTTGGTATGTGATATCTCTATGTGAGCTCCAAAAGCATCACTATGCGCTTTGCTTAAGATCTTGTTTCTATATTTTTCAGGTACAATAAGTTGTTTGAGGTTTCCATCTCCACCCCTCTGAGGAGCTAACAAAACTTCCCTATATAACAAATTGTTTTCTATTATAAATCTCTCTGGGCATTCAGGCATTAATGAAGAGGGAGTTCCTTTAGCTTTCTCAAAGCACTGTGTAAAGGTTGTTTCCTCCTTCTGTTCCTTATCAAATGATGAATTATTAGGGGTTTTCATAAATATAACTGCTGCCATTTCATCCACCTCAGGATTTTCTTTTAAACTGGAGCTTTCCAGGTTAATTTCAGAGGTTAGGGATTCCACTTTTCCCTCAGGGTTTGTTAACTGCTCTCCCTGGGAACGGGATAGTACAAAAGCACTCTGCACATGCTTGGAGAGATCTAACCCGATCAAACAAGGAGCAGGAATTTGGTCTGACACTGCTACCTTCCATACCAGACCACCCCTGGTATCTCACTGCTAGTTTGGCCATTGGCAGCACCACCACGTCTGAGCTAATGCCTTTGAGGGTGATGTTTTGTTCCAACATATTTTCTTCAGGAATGATGTCTGAGTGACAAATAGTAACTTGGGAACATGTCTCTTTCAGACCCAGATACTTTATGTTGTCAATAGAAATAGGCTCTCCAGAGTTATTCAATAAATCCTGATCACACTCGATTAGGAAACATTGTGACACTCTCGCTTCTGGAATGTCTGGGCTCTCTGCCAAGTCTGTTTACTTAGCAACAGTGCTGTGGCGGGAAGAGGCTTCAACTTCAACTGCTGATTGCTGTGCCTTATTATGCTGCACACAAAACACCTTCTTAGGCTGACTGGAATTTCCACCTTTATGCTGGCTAAAATCCCTAGTCTTTTGCATTTCATACTGAGCCCAAAAATGACCTTTCTCCCCACACGCATAACATTGTTTACTGGCCTTGGGTTCAAAATAAAGGGCCTTGTTAACCTTTCCCTCAGAGCTATTATGTTTCAGGTGACTTTGCTCTGTGGATAAGGGCTTGTCTCTAAAATGGCTTTCAGTAGCTTGGGTACTTCTGAGGTAATCTCTACCGGGTGCGGGCCCTCTCCTCCTGTCCTCCCACAGTTTTCTACCAATTTTTACCTCAGAAAATCGAGGATCTCTAATCTCACTAATGGAATCAGCATTTTCAGACACCTGTAATACATTTTTAGGATCGTTGTCCTTGACCAGATAATGCAATTCCCCTGGCAAAATGGAATAAAATTGTTCTAAGCCAAACAAATTTTTCATTTGGTCTAAGGAGGTGGCGTGTTCTTGTTCCAGCCATTTATTGAGAAAGTGCATCAAACATGCCCCAAGTTGGCTAAAGGACTCCTCAGGTTTCTTTGAAATGGATCTAAATTTCTTTCTGAGGTGCTCTGCATTAATTCCAAATCTGGAATACACCATTTTTCTATATGCCTCAAAATCTCTAGCCTGCTCCAGAGACATCTGAGAATAAAGCTCAGCTAAATCTCCACTTATTTGTGATCTCAAAACTATCATCCTTTCATCATCCTTAATCTCAAAGTCCCAGCATGCTCTCTCAAATGAAATTAGGAAAGATTCAGGGCAATCGCCTTTCCTATATTGCAGAATTTTCTTTAGGTCGATTTTTTGAGAGATTTACCTCCCTAGAATTGTTATTATTATTATTATTTTGAGCAGCTTCCAATTTTTTTCATCTGTATTTGAAATTGCATTTGTCTGTTTTCTAGCTCAAATACCCTGGCTCTTTCTTGAACCCTGGCTTTCTCAGTTCTCTCTTCAGTCCTGGCTTTTTCCATTTGAAGTTCTATTTCCTTAGCTCTTTTTTCAGCCCTCGCTTTTTCTCTAATGTCCAATTCTTTAAGCCTGAATTCCTGTTCTAACCTCCATTTTTCAAAATCTTGGGAGCTTAGGACATGTTTTTCTGAGGCACCCTCATCAGTCTCCTCCTGTTCCACTGGAGCTAGAGGGTGTCTATTTCCCTCCACTTCCTGAGATAAACTTTGTGCCTCTTGACTCCCTTTCTGGCTACATTTGGGTGGCATGTTTAAGTCTGAGTGAATTAGTCTTTAATGCCTGTACTGTTTTTAAAAAGGACCTGTCTTTCTGCTGTTTATTCCAGTAACTATGTTGTTGCGCTTCACTCAGCAGTTCTCCCTGCTGCTCTCCAGCTCACAACCTTTTAGTTACTGTGTCTCTATGTCTGAACTATTCTTGCTCTCAGACACCAAAATAATTTTATTTTCAAGCCTCTGCTTTTATTTTCCTATCACCTCAGATCTGCTCTGATCCTGGCTTCCACTCTTATCCAACACTGCTCCCTTATCTCTCAGAGCCTTGGATTTCAAGCTAGCTCAGGGTCTCTCAAATCCTGAGGTAAACAAAAAAGATTTTTTCTTTTAGAATCAGTTCCCTATCCTTAGTTCCCCCAGATCTGGGTTCAGAAGCCCCACTACTAAGCTTTTCCACAAAAGCTCCAGCAGGTCACCCACTTCTTCACCACAGACCTCTGACTAAAAGGTACCCACAACTCCAAAAAATTCACTTTTAAACTTTGGCTTTACTGGATTACTTCATATCCTGCCGCTGGACACCAATTGTGACATTTCCCCCCATAACCCCTGCTTGTTTCACCAAACACAGAGCTCACGTGAGTATCCCAACATGCCCTTTACCTCGCTGCCACCAGTTGATCTCTTTACCAACTATGTTTCCTATGAAAGACTGAGGTCCATTCAGTACTTAACTTTGAAATAAAAACAGGTTTATTGATTACAAGTTGTTTCAGGAATAATTCTTAAGCACATTCTTAAAGTTACATTACATATATGGGAAGGCAAGGTGTCTGCTACAGTATCATCTGCAAATTTGACAAGCATTCCCTGCACTTCCTCATCCAGGTCATTAATAAAAATATTGAAGAGCACCGGGCCCAGGACTGAGCCTTGGGGTACCCCACTACTTACCTCCTCCCAGTTAGAGAAGGACCCATTAATCATCACCCTCTGAGTATGATTCTGTAGCCAATTGTGTATCCACCTGACACTTGAACTATTCAGCCCACACCTAGTTAGCTTGCTAATCAGGATATCATGGGGCACTTTGTCAAAAGCTTTGCTGAAGTCAAAATATACTATGTCTACAGCATTCCCTCTGTCTATCAGGGAGGTGACCTGATCAAAAAATGAGATCAAATTAGTTTGGCAGGATTTGTTCTTGACAAATCTGTGTTGGCTTCTAGTTATTACTGCCTTGTTTTCTAGGTGCTTGCACAATGACCGTTTTATGATGTGTTCCAGAATTTGGCCTGGGATTGGTATCAGGCTGACTGGCCTGTGTCATGGTCGAGATTATGTAGTTTAAAAACATGTATGAAGATGGTTTATGTAGTTGTGAAGAAATGTAAAATGGATCCATATTGGTCCTGTGTAAGAATGATTTTGTATGATGGGAATGTTGTCCAAGAAGGGCTGTGGGAATGTTTTTCTTTTAGACCAGTACAGCCAAGACAAGATAAGAAGACCAGACACTTGTTATGGCGGAGAAGAGAATAGACGGAGGCAAACAACACCTGTTTCTCACGAGAAGAGAAGGAGGGGATTACTTCTACCACCTTCCACCGTGATTGGATGACAGCGTGGGAGACGAAGAAGACAGGAGGAGTCTAGAAGATAGAAAAATGAACTTTTGCCATGTGCAGTGTTCCTTCTTGTTCCTTCTTTTTCCTTAGTTGGAACCAGAGATTTTTCTAGGTCTTTTTTCCTATTGCCCTGTGCTAGGAAAAGGACTTGGGAGATGTAGAGAGTTGAAGAAAGTGAAGGGGGGAGGCTTTGTGCCTTTTACCTACCATAGGAAAGCTTTTAGAGATTTTTAGAGCTTTTATAATCAAAAGGGAATTAGTCGCCTTAATTGTAATTGTAACAAGCCTTGAAAATGTATTATTGCTATGCTTATGCATCAAACTGACTTTATTCTGTAAATCTATATTTTTTCAATAAAAAAGATCAATTATAAAATCTTTTGGTCTCTTGAACAGCAAAGCCTGTCGCAGCCATTCCCAGAGGGGGAGGCAAGGCCACAGTACGCTACTGGGTCCTACTTTATTGAGTTTAGTAGATTTTAGGACTACAAAGCTCATGTGTAACTTCTTGCTGAACTTAATTAAGTGTAAGCAAGTATCTTTTTAGGGCAGACTTGCGAGAAGGGGTCTGTTGTACGCCCTGGCTGAGGTCACCAGGACTCTACCCAGCTGTTTAGGGGTACTCAGGCTCCCAATTGCTCTCTGTCCACCGACCAAGCGCTCCCCACCAGGAGGCTGGGGCGTGACAGCCTGTAGTTCCCAGGTTCCTCTTTTTTGCCCTTTTTGAAGATAGGCTCCAATCCTCTGGCACTCCAATCCTCTGGCACCTCCCCCGTTTCCCATGATTTCAGGAAAATAATGGATAGCGGTTCTGAGAGTTCTTCAGCCACTTCCTTCAGTACTCTTGGATGCAGTTCATCTGGCCCTGGAGATTTGAACTCGTTCAAGGTAGTAAGGTATTCGTTGACTATTTGTTTATCAATCTTCAGCTTCAATCCTGTCCCCCCCCCCCTCCCCGCAGTTCCAATTTGTTTGGAAGTTCATAGTCTGTCTAATGGGAAAAGACTGAACTAAAATAGGAATTGAGCACCTCTGCCTTTTCTTTGTCCTCTGTTATCATTTTTCCATCTCCATTGCGGAGCTGTGTCACTATGTCTTTTGTTTGTCTTTTGCTACTCACATATCTGAAGAATGCTTTTTTATTGCTTTTAGTGTCTCTAGCTAACCTCAGCTCATTCTCAGCTTTTGGCCTCCTAATGCCATCCCTGCATTTCCTTGCTACTTGTCTGTACTCCTCCTTGGTGGCCTGGCCTTCTTTCCATTTCCTGTAAATGTCTTTTTTGGTTTTTAGGTCCTCCTTGAGTTTTTTGTGAAGCCACACTGGCCTTTTTTGCCGCCTTCCCCCCTTTTTTCTTGTTGGAATTGTTTGTAGTTGTGCCTTTAGAATTTCTTTTTTTAGAAGCTCCCATCCTTCTTGGACTCCTTTTCTTGTTAGGATCTCCTGGCATGGGACCTTACTTATCTTTGTTCTGAGATTCTTAAAATTAGCTTTTTTAAAATCCAGCAGACCTGTGTGGCTACACTCTGCTTTCATTTCCTTGGAAATCAAGAATTCTAGAAGAACACGGTCACTCTCACCTAGAGTTCCTCTTACTGCCACTTCCCCCACCAAGTCATCTTTGTTGGTCAGAATCAAGTCAAGGATAGCAAATCCTCTAGTTTCTTTCTCCACTTTTTGTAGGAGAAAATTATCAGCCACACAAGCCAGGAATTTCTTGGAAGGGCCATACATGGCAGAATTTGCCTCCCAACATATATCTGGATAATTGAAATCTCCCATCACTATGTCATGTCTCTTTGAAAACCCTGCAATTTGTTTTTCAAAAGTTTTGTCCACTTTCTCTCTTTGAATGGGCGGTCGGTAGTAGACTCCAACTACTAAGTTCCTTTTGGTTTTTGCCCCAACTAGATTGATCCAAATGCTCTTGATGGGACAGCCACTCTCCTCCTCCTGTATTTCTGTGCAGGAATGTGTATTTTTGACATATACTGCAACTCCATCTCCCTTTTTATTATCTCTGTTCTTTTTGATCAGTTTATATACCTCAATTGCTGTATTCCAGTCATGGGAGTCATCCCACCAAGGTTTAGTTATTCCTATCAAGTCATAGTTACCCTCCTGAATTAAAATTTCCAGTTCGTTCTTGTTTGTTTCCCATACTCCTGGCATTCATATAAAGACACAGGAAGGTGTGTGATTTGTGGCCTGTTTGTCTTTGTAGATTTTTATGAATATTATAATGATAATTATTGTTTATTGTTATGTTTATTATTGTGATTATTATTGTTAATGTTATTATTGTTGCCCTTTTGATCATTTTAGTCCATTCCTCTTATTGTGTGTAAGGCTTCATCTACCCTTAACTCTGTGCTTGCATCTCCCTCCCCCTTCCAATTCAGTTTAAAGCTCTCCTGATGAAGTTCTTCATGCTGTGGCCAAACACATTCTTCCCAGTCCTTGTTAGATGCAAGCCGTCTTTTGCTAGCAGTCCTTCTTCCAGGAAGCTTAGTCCATGGTCCAAAAAAACAAATCCCTGTCATCGACACCACCTTCGTAGCCAGTCGTTCACCCAGAGGATCTTCCTTTCTCTTTCGATTCGTCTTCCAAGCACCAGTAGGATGGATTAAAAAACTATCTGGGCCCCAAAGTCCTTGAGTTTCCTTCCCAGAGCTTCAAAGTCAGACGTGATTTCTCGGTAGATGTCCATGATCTGGACAGGCCCCTCGAACCAACAGATTTTCCAGAATCATCTGTTAGATGCTCATCTCGACCTAATCTTGGAAAACCTTCTGATTGCCTGTCCTACCTTGCAAGATCATCATTCACAAGTGAACCAACATGAACTTTATATGCAACAACCATCAGGTTTCATTTACCAGAAACATCCAGCATTTATTTGCAAATTAAAGAAATGACTACATGAACTGAAACAAGCCATGAGAGCAAGGAATAAAAAACTAAAGATGATTCTGATTCAACCAGGATTTTAACAAGGTGATGGTGATCAATGTCTCTTCAGGTGAAGACAAAATGAATATTTTGCATGTATCATTTCATTTGTTGATGATATTTTGGTTACTACAAGTAATGTACAAGAATAAAATGAAATAGTAAAAAATTTAGTTCAGAAGTGGAGATTAAAGACCAGCATTCCTGCCTTTGGGGAGTCTTCCTTGTCATCTGCCATCCCTCAGGCACTGGGTGAGAGACAGTGTCCTGGGGGAGTTTGGCCTGGATTCCCTTGGCCTTGCAGGACTGGGCCCTTGCTGCTTCTGGCTGCCCCACCCCATCCTCAACATCAGCCACCTGGCTCGGAGGGGAGAAGAGGCTTTATCAGCCAGAGCCTGTGCCAGGGCCCTGCCGGACCAGCATTCCTGACTTTGGGGGAGTCTTCCTTGTCATCTGCCATCCCTCAGGCACTGGGTGAGAGACAGTGTCCTGGGGGAGTTTGGCCTGGACTCCCTTGGCCTTGCAGGACTGGGCCCTTGCTGCTTCTGGCTGCCCCACCCCATCCTCAACATCAGCCACCTGGCTTGGAGGGGAGAAGGGGCTTTAGAAGGGTGTGTTGTTGTTTTTTAATTGTTATTTTTAATTGCCATCAGGTTGCATAGAGACCCACAGTGGATCTGAGGGAACAGGAAGGGGGGAGGGCATTGGAGGGGGCAGCCATTGAGGTGGTGCTGGGTAGGGGAAGGAATGGCGGTGGGGTAGAACATGCCCACGTAGGAGAAGAGAGGTTAGATATCTTACATCTATCCCCTCTTCTAGTCCTACCCCCAACCAGATGGTATCAGGTGACCATATCAGCAAACCCTCGAGCCACACGGTGCTGTTGATGAACGCCAGGTCAGTACAAAATAAGACTGCCCTCATCCATGATGTAATTCTCGATGAGGGTGCTGACCTGGCGTGCATTACTGAGACCTGGGTGGGAGAGGAGGGTGGTGTCCCCCTCTCCCAGCTGTGTCCGCCTGGGTACTCAGTCCAGCACCAATGTCGCTCGGAGGGTCAGGGAGGGGGAGTTGCTATAGTCTATAGGAGTTCTATCTCGTCAGAGTATGAAATTTACAGGCCTGAACAGAAGTATTAATGAGCTGCCATGATGATCAGGTGTGTCAAATGCTGAGTCACAGTGACTCAGGAGGGCTGGCACAAAGATGATGCCATGCACTGACTGGATAAACACCTGCACTGATTGGATAAAGCCAGATTCATATGTGTATATATATGTACTGTGTAGTGAAGATGTATCTCCTGCTATACTGATGAATTCATGGTGTCATGCTGTCGCTCTGTATACTTGTAAATATCTTGTAAATACACATGTGGTGCTGGAAGAAGCTGAACGTGTCTGAGTGAGTTATTGCCATCAGGACCTGAAAGCACTCTGCTGATTTTCCGCGTGTTCACGCACTGACAAGGGGTTCTGGGCCCAGCGACGCGCCCTGCGAAGACCACCTTGCGCAAAGGAACGTGGTGAGTACCAGAGGGTGCCACTATAGTGGATGGAGGAAGAAATAGAGGTCCTGGAAGGTGTGAGTTCTGCCGTTGTGAGCCCAGGAGGGGAAAGAAAACGGAGGACTGAGAGCAGAGCCAGCAGCATGCAGGCGTTTGGGGGACCTAGTATGGGAGGTTTTCCCCTGACAAGATTAAACGAGAAAAATTACCAGACATGGTCTATCAAAGCTGAGATGTTGTTAAGGAGGGAGGATCTGTGGCAGATCGTTGCCAATCCCCCGGCAAGGCTTGATGAAGAGCAGGAACGGCTTAATGAGAGAGCTGTAAGCATGTTAATTCTTTGCCTGGAAGACAGCCAGTTGGTGCATGTGCGTGGCTTGGCTTCGGCAAGGGCTTGTTGGGACACTCTGAAAAAAATCTACGTGAGAGATACGGCAGGAACCAAGGTATCTCTAACAAGAAAACTGTACAGATGCAGATTACAGCCCGGTGAGAGCATGTCTGAACATCTGCAGAAAATGAAAAATCTCTTTAACGAACTAGAACAAAGATATGCAATTTCCAGAGAACCATAAAGTTTACGTCATTCTAAGCAGTTTGCCAGAACAATATGATGTCTTGGTCACCAGTTTGGAATCAATGGACGAAGCAGATCTGACGTTAGAGTACCTGACGGGCAGATTGTTGGAGGAGGAGCAGCATCGGAGTGAGAGATCTGACAGCAGAATAAAACAAGACAGCCTGCGACAAAAGAACCAGGACGGCTGGAAACAGAAACCAGATTACAGCTCACAGCAGAGAGATGCGGCTTCCAGGAGGGGAGAGCACAATAGTCGAGCGATGACTGTGAGACGCTGTTTTGGCTGTGGATCACAGAAACATCTGCTGAAAGACTGCAGAGAAGCCGGCAGCAGAAGCAACGAAAAAAGAAAAGGGAGGATTTCTCTTGTCCAGGCAGCAAGAGATAAATCCAAGGTCGTTGAAGAGGCCAGCTGGATAATTGACAGTGGAGCAGTTTCACATTTAATTAACAAAAAATATTTATTTTCTTCCCTAGGTGCTTCGGAGCAGAACTGTGTGAGCCTGGCCAACGGAGAAAAATCAGAAGTTACTGGAGAAGGGACAGTGTTTATAACAGGTTTGGGAAAGGAACTTAAAAATGTGCTTCTAGTTCCACAGCTAGATTGTAACATTCTCAGTGTGTCTGCTCTTGATAAAAAAGGCTATGTAGTGATATTTGAGAATGGTAAATGTACAATTAAGAAAGGAAACTATGTTTGTGCAAAGGCAAAACAAGAGAACAATCTTTATGTGCTAACGTGTAAAACACAAAGTGACACATGCTATAGTGAAAAATACACCTCAACATGATCAGTGTGTACATCTGTTACACAGGAGATTAGGTCACGTGAATTTTAGAACACTGGAAAGGATGGAAACAATGGCAAAAGGTGTTAAATTGAAGGAATGTAAAAACTACTTGGACTGTAATGTTTGCAAATTGGCAAAGTGAAAAGTGAGTCCTAAAAACAAGGAGCGCACCAGTCAAATGGAAAAACCTTTTCAATTGGTGCATGCTGACTTAATTGGGCCTTTTGCGCCATCTGTTGGTGGAGCAAAATATGTATTAGTTATTGTAGATGACTATTCAAGATATTCATTTAGCTACCTGTTAAAGACCAAAGCTGAAGTGTTCAATAACTTTAAAAATTGGTTGAAATTTATAGAGAGACGTTATGGCCACAAGGTGGCACAAATTCAGACGGACAGGGGTTCTGAATTTATGTCGAACAAATTTCAAAATTGGCTGGAAATTAATGGCATATATCACAGAAAAATGAGCCCATATTCACCCTTCCAGAATGGAGTAGCAGAACGAAGAAATGGCGTTCTGCAAACTATGAAAGATGCATTGTTAGCAGACGCTAACATGAGCCATGGGTTTTGGGGTGAAGCCCTTCTTACATCGAATTATATCCTGAACAGATTGTGGTCATCTGCGATAGGGCAGACCCCATATTACATGCTGTATGGGAAAGAGCCATCCTTACAGCACATGAGGGTTTTTGGTTGCAGTGCATGGGTGCATGTCCCAAAAGAGACCAGAAGGAAAGGGAAACCAAAAGCAAAGAAAATGAAATTCTTAGGTTATGAAAGGGGTTCAAAAGCATATTGTTTCTTAGACAGAAACAGGGATGTGGTGATATCAAGGTCAGCAAGTTTCTGTGAACATGAGAATTAGGATAGGGTTCACACTAACTCTCAAGTTTTCATACCAATTACAGACATAGGGAGAAGTGAGAATAGGAAGTTAGAGCCAAGAGAAGAGGCTGAAGAGGTCACGAGCTGAAGCACGTCAGAAGAAGAAGAAGAGGATGATGGACAATGTAGTGAGTCAGAAAGTGAGGTAGAAATTAAGGAAGAGCCACAAATCAAGGAAGAGATACAAATCCCCAGGAGATCTGAGAGGGCTAACAAAGGTATTGCACCTACAAGGTTTGGTGTAGGGGAAATCAAAGTATGCCATGTTTATCAGGAGCCCAAAAGCTATGAGGAAGTAATGTCACTTCCAGGTGTAGAGAAAAAGAAATGGCAGGAGGCCATGAGAGAAGAAATGAAGTCAATGGATGAAAACAAAGTTTTTACAGAGACTAGGCTGCCACCAGAGCATAAGGTGATTGGCAGCAAGTGGGTTTTCAAAAGAAAATTACAAAATAATGGGGACTTCAGGTACAAAGCGAGGTTAGTGGCTCAAGGTTTTACACAAAAGAAACATTTACATTATGATGAGGTATTTTCACCCACAGTGAAGGCAGAAACCATGAGGGTGGCTTTGACTTTAGCAGCATCCAGAGGTTACATCATAAATCACTATGATATCACAACTGCATACAGTGGACCCTTGACTTACGCACGGCTCCACTTACGGACTTTTCGAGTTATTGACTTCTCCAGCCGCAAAATTTCACTTTGACTTCCGGCCGGAGAATCGACATAAGAACAGAAATAGGCAGGGGGAAAAGGCGGGCAATTCAACTTTCTAACTATAGGTGGCGCCGAGGCTGCTTCTTTGTGCTGTAGGTCTGTCGGCCATTACTGTATATAGGGTGTGTCGCAGTTGAGAGAGCTCCTGCTTTCCAAGTGCACTTAAAATTGTAAAGGACAGATGAGAACCTTTGAACCCGAAGGCGCGGGTCTACTCGCGAGTAAGCGCCACCAAAGGCCCGGGTCTACTTGTGAGTAAGCACCTCCAAAGGTGCAGGTCTACTCGCGAGTAAGCATGGCTTTGCAAGCGCGGGAAGCCTCCGCAGAACCCCGGGAGGCTTCAGACTGGTAAGGTGCTGCTGTTTTTTCTTTTTAAAAAGTTGTTCTGGGTGGGTTTTGGAGGGTAGATTTGGGCTGGGGGGTATGTTTCTGTGTTGTTTTGTTTTTTGGTGATTTTTTTTTTGCAGTCCCAGCGTGGGACTTGCTCCACTGTTGCTGTTATTTTAATTTTTTTGGAGGGGGATATTTTTTCCTTCTGCCAGAACGGATTAATAGGTTTTCAATGCATTCCTATGGGAAATGGACCCTCGACCTACAGATTTTTCGACCTGCGGCCACTGTTCCAATACGGATTAATTCCGTAAGTCAAGGGTCCACTGTATTTGAATGCTGAATTAAAGGAGGAACTGTATATGGCAAAGGCACCTGGCTTTGAAGGCTCAAAACCAGGAATGGTTTATAGATTGAATAAGGCCATTTACGGGTTACGACAATCAGCAAGAAACTGGAACCAATGTTTACATTCAGCGTTAGAAAAACTAAATTATAGAAACAGTCTGGCTGATCCTTGTCTATATACAAAGGAGTATGGAAATGAGTTAAATATCCTATTGGCATATGTTGATATCTGTTTTATGACGAAGGATCAGAACCAAATAGAATCATTTGAAAAGCAGTTGAAGAAAGAATTTAAATTGAAGAACTTAGGTCCAATACAAAATTATTTAGGGGTGCAAATACAAAAACAAAACAAAGGTTTTGTACTAAGTCAAAAGATGAAAACTGAGCAAATGTTAGAAAGGTACAATATGCAAGAATGCAAAAATGTACAAACCCCTATGATTGTGGATTTTCAAAAGTCTGAAGCAGAAAGCAAAGAATTTGAAAATCAGGGAATTGAAGGGAACAAGTGACAGGTGTTTGGTCATAAAACCTTCAAAAGAATTAAAACTGATGGCTTATGTTGACAGTGATTGGGCGAACGATGAAAGTGATAGGAAATCAATGTCTGGATTCACAGTGTTATTTGCAAATGTGTTGGTAGGGTGGAAATCTAGAAAACAAAGCTCCATCGCTACTTCAACAGCTGAGGCTGAGTTTGCTGCATTATCAGAGCTGTGCTCAGAAATAATATGATATAGACAGATAATCAAGGATCTAAAGGTTGAAACATGTAATGCAATAAAGGTATTAGAGGATAACACAACTTTCATCCACATGGCAGTGACAGAAAAAAAATGAGAAACAGAAGTAAACATGTAGACATTAAATATCATAATGTTAGAGAAGCCATAAAAGAAAAGCTAATAGAGTTACAGTACTGCGAAACAGAGAAAAACATTGCTGACATAATGACGAAACCATTGAGTGCACAGAGACATAATGAGATAACCAAAGAAATGGGTATAAGTTCTGCTCAGGTGTAAATTAGGAGGGGTGTCAGAGTATGAAATTTACAGGCCTGAACAGAACAGAAGTATTAATGAGCTGCCATGATGATCAGGTGTGTCAAATGCTGAGTCACAGTGACTCAGGAGGGCTGGCACAAAGATGATGCAACACCTGCACTGATTGGATAAAGCCAGATTCATAAGTGTATATATATGTACTGTGTAGTGAAGATGTATCTCCTGCTATACTGATGAATTCATGGTGTCATGCTGTCGCTCTGTATACTTGTAAATATCTTGTAAATACACATGTGGTGCTGGAAGAAGCTGAATGTGTCTGAGTTATTGCCATCAGGACCTGAAAGCACTCTGCTGATTTTCCGGGTGTTCACGCACTGACACTCCTTGACCAGGCTTCCTATCCCTTTGAGAGGAGGTCTTGAGGGCCTGTATTGTGTGTTGGGCTTACGAGACAGATTAGGGATTCTGTTGGTGTACCGCCCACCCTGCTGCGTACCAACAGTCTCCCTGCCTGAGCTGACAGAGGTAGTCTCCGACCTGGTGTTGAGGACTCCCAGGCTGTTGGTGCTGGGGGACCTCAACATCCATGCTGAGGCTGCCTTGACTGGGGCGGGTCAGGACTTCATGGCTGCCATGACAACCATGGGGCTGTCTCAATTTGTCATCAGCCCGACACATGAGAAGGGCCATACCTTGGACCTGGTTTTCTCAACGGGACTAGAAAATGTTGGTTTGGATGTGGAGGGGCTGGTTGTGACCCCATTGTCATGGTCAGACCACTTCCTGGTCAAGTTTAGTCTATTAGCTTCTTCTTCCCTCTGCAAGGGTGGGGGATCTATTAAGATGATCCACCCTCGGAGACTAATGGATCCGGATGGTTTCCTGAACGCTCTGGGGGATTATCCATCTGATATGGTCGGCGCTCCTGTCGAAGCTCAGGTCACCCTATGGAATAGAGAGATGACCCAGGCGGTTGACACGATTGCGCCTAAGCGCCCTCTCCCTGCACGCAGAGCCCAGACAGCTCCTTGGTATACTTCTGAACTGCGGGCGATGAAGTGAGAGGGGAGACGGCTGGAGCGCAGGTGGAGAAAGTCCCGCTGGGAGTCCGATCGAACACGACTTAGAGCCCATTACTGGGCCTATTTCGTGGCAATACGGCTGGCGAAATGGCAATATTTCTCCAGCCGTATTGCTTCCTCAGAATGTCGTCCAGCAGTGCTGTTTCGAGTGGTCCGGGATCTTCTTCAACCGGGAAATCCGGTGGAGGTCCCGGACTGCTCATCAGCTCGCTGTGATGAGTTTGCCATTCATTTTGAGGGAAAAATCGCTCAGATTCGCAGTGGGTTGGACTCCACCGTTACTGCAGAATCAGAGGATGTGTCCAGTGTGCCGTGCTTAGGTCAAATATTAATGGATGAGTTTCAATTGTTGAGACCTGAGGATGTGGACAGGGTGCTTGGATCTGTCTGTTCTACCACCACTCCGCTCGACCCTTGCCCATCTTGGCTAATTGGAAGATCTGCCAGGGGGGTTCGCACTTGGGTCCAGGAGGCTGTGAACACCTCTTTGAAAGAGGGAGTGGTCCCTACCACCTTGAAAGAGGCGGTAATTCGACCACTCCTTAAAAAGCCTAACCTGGACCCAAGGCTGGTGGTTAACTACCGACCAGTGGCGAACCTCCCTTATTTGGGCAAAGTGTTGGAGCAGGTTGTGGCCGGGCAACTCCAGGCGCTGCTGGATGAAACGGATTTTCTGGATCCATTTCAATCGGGTTTCAGGCTGGGTTTTGGCATGGAGACTGCCTTGGTCACCCTGTACTATGACCTTTGCCGGGAGAGAGACAGGGGGAGTGTGACCCTGTTGATACTCCTGGACCTCTCAGCGGCTTTCGACACCATCGACCATGGTGTCCTTCTGGATAGGCTGGCTGGGTTGGGAGTTGGGGGCACTGCTTCCTGGCTGACCGTGTCCAGAGGGTGGTGCTGGGGGACAGTTGCTCTGCCCCATGGCATTTATGTCATGGGGTTCCTCAGGGCTCGATACTGTCCCCCATGCTGTTTAACATCTACATGGAACCGCTGGGAGAGGTCATCAGGAGGTTTGGGCTGAGGAGTCAGCAATATGCTGACGACACTCAGCTCTACCTCTCGTTTTCCACCAATCCAGGTGAGGCAGTTTCTGTGCTGAACTCGTGTCTGGACCTGATAATGGACTGGATGAGGGTTAATAAATTGAAACTCAATCCAGACAAGACGGAAGTGCTGTTAGTGGGTGCTTCGCTGGACAGACTGGAGGGCCATTTCCCTGCCCTGAATGGGGTTACACTCCCCCTAAGGGACAGGGTCTGCAGCCTGGGGGTGCTCCTGGACCCCAGTCTAACTCTGGAAGCCCAGGTGGACTCAGTGGCCAGGGGCGCCTTCCTTCAGCTGTGGAAATTGTACCAGCTATGGCCCTACCTGGACGAGCGGAGTCTCATGACAGTTACACATGCACTGGTAACATCTCGTATAGATTATTGCAATGCGCTCTACATGGGGCTGCCTTTGCAGATGGTCCAGCGACTGCAACTGGTCCAGAATCGAGCTGCGCAGCTGGTGAGCGGTGGGGCCACCAGGGGACATATGAAGCCGATTCTGATTAAATTACATTGGTTACCAGTTGCTGCCCGGGCCCAATTCAAAGTGCTTGTTTTGACATATAAAGCCCTAAACGTCTTGGGCCCTGGATACCTGAAGGACCGCCTCCTTCCATATGAGCCTACCCAGCAGTTAAGATCTAGCCAGGGGGCCCTTTTGAAAGAGCCGTCCCTCAAGGAGGTAAGAGGGATGGCTTGTAGACAAAGGGCCTTTTCGGCAGCTGCCCCCAGACTATGGAATGCCCTCCCGACTAAGATTTGTCTGGCACCGACGCTGATGACATTTCGGCACCAGGTCAAAACCTTCCTGTTCCAGAAGGCTTTTAATTGAAATAATATCAACTGTGGGTCCTGATGGCAATTTTTAGAGTATCTATTTTAATTGTATTTTAATTGTTTTATCTTTTTATTGTACTTTAATTGTATTTTAATTGTTGTAAGCCGCCCAGAGACCTTTGGGTAGAGTGGGCGGCATATAAGTTAAATAAATAAATAAATAAAGAGTGTAATGTAAAATATTATTTTGGTATAGAAATTAAAAAAAAGATGGTTTACATTTGTTAAGTCAAAAACAAAAGATAACTGAATTGTTAAATGATTTAAGTCTTAAAGACGTATGTGAAGTTGCAATACCAATGCAAACTCATTTTATTATGGTAAAGAAGAAAGAAAAGATACATCAGACAATAGTAAATAGAAAGTAGAAAGTAATGTTTTACCAAACAATACTAAGAGCTGGAATTGGTAAGTTATTGTATCTTACTACAACTACTAGACCAGATATTGCTACTGCTGTAGGTATTTTAAGTAGAAAAAAAAAAGTGAACCAATTAAATGTGATTGGAAAGCAGTTAAAAGAGGAGCTAAATAGCTTAAAGGAACCATAAATTATAAGTTAAAAATACCAGTTAACGAAAATGCTAAATTGATAGATTATGTTGATGCAGATTGGGCTGGAGATTGTTCAGATAATAAATGAATTACAGGTTATTTGTTTATGTGATACAGCAATTTCTTGGGTAAATCATAAACAAAATATTATAGCCTTAAATCAGAATTTATTGCAGTGGCAGAAGCTTCCAGAGAAGATATGTCTGTCAATAAGTAAAGAACATGTGTGACAAATACCAAATGTCTAAGTGCTATGAGTTGTATTTTGAAGATGCTTATAAGCAGTGAAAATTATTTAATGTTTTAATCAAAAGCACAAGTGATTATTCGACTACTAATTGCTGGTGCAAACACATATGGGAGAACATCAAATTTTACTCTATATACAGTGGTTTTATAAGATATACAATTATATATATATATATATATAAAATAAAACCACTGCTGTATGCAGACTCTGCAAAGTTAGAGCTTATATATTATTTATTATAACCCAAAGCCAGCATTTAGAACTATGTAGAATGTTCATGCTTATAAGAAAGCCAGAAAGCCAGAGGTTTTTCCCCCCTTTCAAATGGCTTTTTTTCAAAGTCAGTATCATCTGGATCACTCTGAAATTTTTTTAAAAGTGACTGAAACAAACCATTCTTTTTCAAGATAAGCAAGTTTGATCTTTTTAGTGTATTTGATCTGTTTTAAATCCTCAGACAGAAAATGGGGGGGGGGGGGCTAAAACAGTTTTACTATAAAAATATAACTTGAACCATTTGCCAAAATGTCCCCAGATCTGACACAGAGCAAGAGCAGATTGTCTGCTACACTTCTTTCTTTCTTTCTTTCTTTCTTTCTTTCTTTCTTTCTTTCTTCCCTTCCTTTTCTTTTCTTTCCTTTCTTTAAATTTAATATACTGCACCGGTTAATCATGTTTCAAAGTTATAACTTTTGTTTCGGATTCCCCCATATTTTGACTTGCTTTATGGAATGCTGATTTGTTCTGTTGTACAGTATCTATTGCTGCAGTCCTGTACAGCAATAATATCCTGGTCATATACATGGTATAACTTATGCCAACTAAATTGTAGCCATTGTAATTTGGGGCATTCTCAAAGTCTCTCAGCATTGTTATCAAGATTCCCATGATTGCAATACAGCAATTGAAGGATATAAGTTGATCAAAAAGAACAGAAAGGATAGAAAAGGAAGTGGATAAGGACTATATGTAAAAAAAAAATCATTATATCTATTGCTCAAAGGATATCTCAAAAGAGTTAAAGATGTTGCATTTACATTGATGATGACAGTAATGAAGGAATTCTCTATTGCATAATTGCTCATACAGGAGGATGAGCTTGGTTGTCCCATCGAGAGCATCTGGATTAATATAACAGGCAAAAAACAAGAAAAATGGTAGTTGGAGTCTGCTACTGACCAAGAAGAAGATGCAGATGAAACTTTTGAAAAACAAGTGCAAGAATTTCAAAGAAACACAATATAAATGGGATACTTCAATTATCCTGGTATCTGTTGGCACACAAATTCTGCCAAATATGGACTCTTCCATGAAATTCCTGGCTTGTGTGCTTGATAATTTTCTCCTACAAAAAAGTGGAGCAAGGAACCAGAGGAATAGCAATCCTGGATCTGATCCTAACCAATAGAGATGACTTGCTGGAAGAAGTGGCAGCAAGACATACTCTGGGGAAAAGTGACCATGTTCTACTTGAATTCATGATTTTAAAAGAAAACAAAAGTAGAGTGTGTGAAGATCTGAAGGAGAGTGGGATTTGTAGTCAGAGAAAATGGAGACTGTTAGGTTCAAAGTGAAATGATTCTAAGGCATTGGAATGTGTTAGGCAGGCCGTGAAACTGTTTTCCAGTTTGCCTGGTACAGGGAGAACTGCAATAACGAGGCAAGGACGAAGGAGACCCAGTGTGAAGACTCAACACATACCATCCTAATTGGGAGAAGATAACACACCTGGATCTTCATGAGAATTCTGGGTGGAGAGTTGTGTTACGCCTCTTTGAAGTTAATTGGTTTACAGCTATGGAGTGTCAAGAAGAAGGAGGTGTCAGGAATGTAAGAAAAAGATGGATGATGGGATGTGTTTAAGCTTCTCTTAGCTTCTCAAGTTTGGAGAGTTTTTCCGAATGGATTGTGCTATGTGAGGAAATGCTTACAGAATGTAGCATTGTAAGGAGAAGGAGGAGGTGGGAATAGCCCACCATAGCTTAGATTTTAGTATTTCTTATTTTAATAAGAAATAGCAGCTTTATTTAACTATTGGAATCTTTGGACATGCTAATGCTTTTGCAAACAAACTGTTTCTATGAATCTATATTTTCTTAATAAAAGAAAATTATAAAAACTCAACTGAGGACTAGTCTCTTGAACAGCAGGGTTACACTTAAATCCAGTGAATTGGAATAGGTCACTAACTTGCTACCATTGAGAAGTCCTACCTTACTGAGCTGTTGTGAGTTCTGAGGAATCACAAAGCCCATGCTTAAGTACTTTAAAAGTAAAGTGAAGTGTTCTTTTAAGGTCAGGCTTGTCCATGGAACAGATCTCACACACTTCTGAGGATTAAAGGACTTGCCTCAGAGAAAAGGTGGTGGATTTGTGTCCACAGTGACTCCCTGCCCAAACCTCATACTCTCTTTAGGGAGAGCTGAACGTTACAGAGTGTAGTCACACACATATGATGGACTTTAGGAAAGCCAATTTTAATAAGCTCAGAACAATGATAGGTAAGGTCCCATAGCAGGATATCCTAACAGGAAAAGGGGTCCAAGATGTGTGGGAGTTTCTAAAAAAGGAAGGCACAACTAAAGTCACAACTACAAACAATTCCAACAAGAAAAAAAGATGGATGATAGCAAAAAAGACCAATGTGGCTTCACAAAAAGCTCAGAAGATCTGAAAACAAAAAAAGGACACACATGGAAAGTGGAAAGAAGGCCAGGCTACAAAGGAATACAGACAAGTAGCAAAGAATTACAGGGATGGCATTAGGAAGGAAAAAGCTGAGCATGAGCTGAGGTTAGCAACCCTAAAAACAACAAAAGAAACATTCTTTAGGTACATGCATAGCAAAAGACAGAGAAAAGAAACAGTGGCTCAGCTACTCAATGGGGATGGGAAAATGGTAACAGATGAAAAAGCAAAAGCAGAAGTGCTGAATTCCTACTTCAGCTCTGTCTCAATTTCAAGCTTTAGGAGACTAAAGCACAGCCTATACCCTTCCAGGCAAGTGTGAAGTATAAAGAGATGAGATAGGATTGCAGCTTGAAATTGAGAAACAAACGGTCTAGGAATACCTTACTACTTTAATTTTTTAAATTTTATTTATTTAAAATATTTTTACCCCACCTTTCTCTTTGAAAAGGACCGAAGGTGGCTCACAACAGGGCTCTCCAAACTACGGCCCACGGGTCACATCCGGCCCACCTTGCCTTTTTATCTGGCCTGGTGTGAGGGTGTGTGTGCACATGTGGGCGTGTGTACATGTGTGGGCATGAGTGCAGGCATGCAGGAGTGTGTGCGTGAGTGCACGCGCACATCTTCCTTTGGCCCTCAAAAATGTGGAGCACATGTGGCCTGTCATGGTTGAGATTACGTGGATTTAAAGCATGTATGAAGATGGGATACGTAGTTGTGAACAATGTAAAATGGAATCCATATTGGTTCTATGGAAGAATGATTTTGTATGATGGAAATGTTGTCCAGGAGGACTGTGAGAATGTTTTTCCTTTAGCCAGTTCTCCCAGGACCAGATAAGAAGACCAGACACTTGTTATGGCGGAGAAGAGAATAGACGAGGCAAACAACACCTGCTTTCTCACGAGAAGAAGAGGAGGAGAATACTTCTACTACCTTACACCGTGATTGGATGACAGCGTGGGAGACGAAGAAAGACAGGAGGAGCCAAGAAGAGAGAAAAAGGAACTTTTGCCATGTGCAGTGTTCCATCTTGTTCCTATTTTCCTTTAGGACGGAACCATAGATTTTTCTAGTTTTTTTTGCCTGCTACCCCGTGCAGGGAAAGGACTGGGAAAGATGTAGGAAGAGAAAGAAAAGAGGAAAGGGGGGCTATAAGCCTTTTACCTATCCTAAGGAAGCTTTTAGAGATTTTTAGAGTTTTTGTAACTAAAAGAGAATTAGTTGTCTTGATTGTATTTGTAAGAAGCCTTGAAAACGTTGTATTTGCTATGCTTTTGCATCAAACTGACTTTATTCTGTAAATCTATATTTTTTCAATAAAAAGATCAATTATAAAATCTTTTGGTCTCTTGAACAGTGAAGCTGTCTTAGCTATACCCTGAGGGGGAAGCAAGGCCACATTACGCTACTGAGTCCTACCTTATTGAGCCAGGTAGATCTTAGGACTACAAAGCTCATGTGTAACTTCCTGCTGAGCTTTCTTAAGGGTCAGCAAGTATCTTTTTAGGGCAGACTTGTAAGAAGGAGTTTGTTGTACGCCCTGGCTGAGGTCACCAGGACTCAACCCAGCTGAGTAGGGGTACTCAGACTTCCAATTACTCTCTGTCCGACCGACCAAGTTCTCCCTCACAGGAAGCTGGTCGTGACATGGCCCTCCCACTGAAACGTTTGGAGACCCCTGGCTTACAACAATGAAAGACAATATTAAAAGTTGAAAATATTGAGTATACAATGGTGATTAGCATTCATTAAAAGATATTTAAAAACTACAAACAAAGAATAAGGAGGCATCTTACAACATTAACAGGCAATATTAAGACAAAGATAAATAAGTATACAATTTTTTTAAAAAAAGTCACTCTGAGAAATGGAAAACACAAGAATGGAAAACACAAGTAGTACTAAAAATCCAGTCAAAGCAGTAATGCATAACAATCTATCTAAAAATCACACATACGTAGCTGATTACTGAGGGAAGGCTTGCCTGAAGAGAAATGTATTTTCCTACTTGTGGAAGGATAGCAAAGATGGAGCCAGTCTGGCCTCCTGTGGGAGGGAGTTCCAAAGTCTGGGTGCAGCAACAGAGAAGGCTTTCTCCTGTGTCTCCATCAGGACCGAGTGGCAGGACCAAGAGAAAGGCATCTCCTGAGTATATCTTAACACCCAAGCCGGCTCATAACGGGAGATATGGTCTTTGAGATGGCTTGGACCCAGGCCATTTAGGGCTTTATAGGTTAAAACCAGCACTTTAAATTATGCCCAGTAACTGATGGGCAGCCAGTGGAGATGCTGTAACCGGGGGTGTGTGTGTGTGTGTTATGTGATCCCTGTAACCAGCCCCAGTAAGCAATCTGGCTGCTGCATTTTGGGCCCACTGAAGTTCCCTGACACTTTCCATCAGCAGCCCCACATAGAGTGCATAACAGTAATCCAGCCAGGAAGTAACTAAGGCATGTATCACAGTAGCCAGATCAGATCTCTCAAGAAATGGATGTAGCTAGCACACGAGTTTTAATTGTGCAAATGCACTCTTGGCCACCACCAAGACCTGGGCATCCAGGTTAAGGGATGAATCCAGGAGCACCCCCAAGCTGTGCACCTGTTTTTTCAATGGGAGTGTAATCCCATCTAGTACCAGCTGCATCCCTATTCCTTGATCTGCCTTTCGACTGACCAGTCTTGTCTGATATACGTTTCCATTTATGCACCCTCATCCAGTCAATTACTGATACCAGATACTGATCTAGAGCTGAAGTAGCTTCCTCAGATTTAAATGGCAAGGATTTGGGTGTCATCCACATACTGGTGACACCAAATCTCAAAACTCTGGATAATCACTTCCAGGTCAGTGGCCAAGGTTTCAAACAGGAGTCCCCCAGTTTTACCTTCTGAGTTCTCTCTTCCAGGAAGGACTGGAACCACCATGAAACAGTGCCCCTGAATTCCATTCCAGACAGATGGGTCAGGAGGATACTGTGGCTGATAGTATCGAAAGCCATTGAGAGGTCCAGCCAAACCAACAGGGACACAGATCCCATATCCGGGTCCCCAAGGTGACCAAAGCCGTCTCTGTCCTATAACCAGGCCTGAAGCCAGATTGAAATGGGTCTAGATACTCTGTTTTATCCAGGAACCTCTGGAGCTGAGAAGCCACAACCCACTCTAGTACCTTTCTTAAGAATGGGATATTAGATACTGGTTGGTAATTATTCAGAATTGAGGAGTCCAAAGAGGCCTTTTTAAACAATGGTCTTACTATTGCCTCCTTTAAGCAAGATGGGATCCTACCCTGTTGCAAGGAGACATTCACCACTCCTCCTACCCAATGAACCAGTCCCTTTCTGGTAGCTTTTATGAGCCAGGAAGCGCAAGGATACAGCAGGCACATGGTAGCCCTCATCTCCCCAAGGATCCTGACCACATCATCAGGCAGCAGCAACAGAAACTCATCTATTAACACAGGGCAAGCAGGGGGCACAGTTTCATTCACAGAGCTTGAAACAGCTACAGCATCCAAGTCAGAGCAGATCTGAGTACTTTTGCCTCCAAAGTGTGCAAATTTTTCACAGCAAGCTACAGTGTGGTCTGCATTATCTCCCTGGGGGCTAGCATGTAGCAGGCCCCTAACCATTTAAGAAAGCTCCACTGGGCAATTCCATGCAGATGCAATAGTAGCAGAGAAGAATGACTTCTTTGCTGCTACCACTGCTATGGAATAGGCCTTCCAATGGGCTCTAGCTCTTTTTTGATCAGAATCGTTCTCAAATTTACGGCCCACTCATTTCCTCTCTATCAGCTCCCCCGTGAATTAGGGGGGCAGTTTGGATCTTTTTTGAGGAGGGATAATTTAGGAGCAAACATGTTGATGGCTTTTGCAATTTCCGCATTCCAGAGATAAACCAGGGATTCAACAGAGTCACCTGTCAAGGTGACAGGAAATCCCCCAAGGGCAGCCAAAAAACCTTCTGGCTCCATCAACCTTCTGTGGAGGATTTTCTTAGCCTGACCCCCCCCAACCCTGCAAAGGCTCAAATAGGCACATCCTCAGGGCCAGATTAACTGCATCCAAGAATATTGAAGGAACTGTCTGAAGAAATTGCAGAACCATGTCTATTATTTTATTAAAATCATGAAGGATGGGTGAAGCACCAGATGACTGGACGATTGCTAACGTTGTCCCTCTCTTCAAAAAGGGCAAAAAGGAGGAAGCGGGAAACAACAGATCAGTCAGCCTGACATAAATCTCAGGAAAAGTTCTGGAGCAGATTATAAAGCAGACATTCTGCAAGCACCCTGAAGTATGCAGTAATAACTAGAAGCCAACATGGATTTGTCAAGAACAAATCCTGTCAGCCTAATCTTATCTCATTTTTTGATCGGGTAACCTCCCTGGTAGGTGGTGAGAATGCTGTAGATGTAATATATGTGCACTTCCAACAAAGCCTTTGACAAACTGCCCAGTGATATTCTGATTAGCAAGCTATCTAGCTGTGGGCTGGATAAAACAAGTGTCAGGTGGATACACAGTTGATTACAGAAACATACAGAGTATTTATCAATGACTCCTTCTCAAAGTGGGGTAGCCCAAGGCTGAGTTCTGGGCTCTTCAACATTTTTATTAATGACTTTGATGAGGGAGTGCAGGGCATACTTATCAGATTTGCAGACGACACAAAATTGGTTGGGATAGCTAATACCTTAGAAGACAGGAACAAATTTCAAAAAGATCTTGATAGGCTTGAGCACTGGGCTGAAAACCACAGAATGAAATTTAACAGGGATAAGTGCAAAGTTCTACACCTCTAGTCATGTGAAAAAGAAAGTACACCCTCTTTGAATTCTGTGGCTTTATGTATCAGGACATAATAAAAATCATCCTGTCCTTAGCAGGTCTGAAAATTAGACATATACTTAGGTAAAGGTAAAGGTTCCCCTTGACATTTAGTCCAGTCGTGTCCGACTCTAGGGCGCAGTGCTCATTCCCATTTCCAAGCTGTAGAGCCAGCGTTTTGTCCGTAGACAGTTTCCGTGGTCACGTGGCCAGCGTGACTAGACACGGTAGGAGTCTGCCCGTGTGGTCAGGGAGAGGTTGAATCTCTGCAGCATATGTTATTTTATTGTATTCTGTACAAGGATATTCGCCTGTCTCATTTGAGCACTTTTCTCTCCTCCCATTCCGGATGGGATGATCTGAGGAAAACGCAACATCTTTTAAGTGGCAATATAAAGGAACTTACCTTGTCAACTGCTAGATACGTCTATGCCATTATGCAGAGACGTCGTAGCGTGCTCTCGCAGAATGTAGAGCCCTAAATATGCATTTCGCTGGTCCCTGCCACCTGTTAGCCGTTGAACATTTTAGATGTATTTTATTGTATTTTATTGTGTTTTAATTTATGCAGTATGCCAATAAAGGTTCCTGAACTGAAACTGAACTGAACTGACTAGACACGGAACGCTGTTACCTTCCCACCATGGTGGTACCTATTTATCTACTTGCATTTGCATGCTTTCGAACTGTTAGGTTGGCAGGAGCTGGGACAAGCGACGGGAGGTCACTCCATCACGTGGATTCGATCTTACGACTGCTGGTCTTCTGACCCTGCAGCACAGAGGCTTCTGCGGTTTAACCCACAGCGCCACCACATCCCCAGACATATACTTAGACAGATATTATAGTACACAATAGAAACCTAATATGGAGGGAAATGGAAATGTCAGAATACCCTGACAGAATGGAGGGCTTCTTTTTTAAAGAAAAAAATTGCAGAAGAAATTAAGAGAATAACTAATCCCTTTCTGACGAATATGATAGAGTGTTGGAATAATTATAGATATATATATTGAGTCCACCTATTTCACCTTTGCAACAAGTAGTGAAGGCTTGGAATTTCCCCCAAATCCTTAAAACTAAATTTAAAGAAGTATTAATAGAGAAAAGGTTAAATACAATAAAGAGTTGGATGAAAAAGATTAAAGAAAAAAAATACTATAAAGGAAATTTTGGGGGAAGAAGAGGGAATATCCTGGTTAAATATATTCCAAATGGGTAATTGGACAAGAGAGTGGACTAGAAAAGTAGGAGAGATTGGAAAATTGACAAAATTTGAGATTATCGAACAAATACAAGATCAGGAAGAAGGAAATTAAAGAAAGGGAACAGTTAGCATAATTTATAAGATTTTAGTACATTCTGAATTCGAACAAGCAATGATGAAAAAACAATGGCAGGAGGACTTCGAGGAAAAGATTAAAAGAGAGGCTTGGAATAAGATATGGCCACAAAGAATAATGAAGAATATGTCTATAAGGGTAAAAGAAAATTGTTATAAGGTAGCATGGAGATGGTACTTTAAGACTGAGGTAGCATGTAGATGGTACTTTAAGACTGAATATAATAAATAAAAATATACCACCTCAATGCTGGAGATGCAAAAAGGAAAAAGAGACCTATATGCGTATGTGGTGGACATATGAAATAAGAAAGAATGGGCACTGTTTTTAAGGACACTAGAAAAATTATTGGATATGATATTCAGATATCACCAATTATTGCCCTCCTAAATATAATTAAGGACGACCATCTAAAAAAAGATCAGAAAGAGTTAGTTAAATTAATCTTGAAGATTGGTATAAAGAAATGTGGAGCTTAGCAATTAATGATAAGTTAACATGTGAAATGAAAATAACAAGAGAAATTATAAAGTCTAATGATTTCAAAGATATATGGAATTCATACTTGGAGCATGTCTTTTCAAATGGGAAAGGCTATATGCCAGCAGAAGAATCAATGTATTTTTGGAGAGGCATGGGGTAAAAAGGGACATAAATTTATATTACCGGTCTCTTAGTCCCAAGGGTGAAGGTGGCATGGGTGGGGAATGTCCAATGTGCATTGTGTGTAGTTACTATTGAATTTGTATTTTAGTTTTTATTTTGTAAAAAAACCCAAAGATAAAATAAAATAAAATATGAAAATTAGGTCAATGAAACTTCAGATGAACATTACATTGTGTCATTATTTATTTAATAAAAATAAAGCCTGCACTCTGAGACGATTGAGATCAGATCCTGCTCCTCCTCTGTATGACTTACCTTTCAAGTATGTAAAAAGTACTATCATATCTTCCTTTAGTTTTCTTTTCTCCAGGCTAAACATACCCAGTTCTTTCAGTATTTCCTCATAGGGCTTAGTTTCAAATCCCCTGATGCCACCTCTGAAGTTGCCATTCTTCTACTGCGGTGTCTAGAACTCGACACACTACTCAAGATGAGCCCTAACAAGTGCCCAATAGAAGAGAACTCATGGGATTTGGAGACTGTATTAATATATTAATATATGTTAATGCAGCCTAAAATAGCACAGACCTTTTTTGCAGCCACATTACACTGTTGGCTCATATTAAGCTTGTGATCAACAACAATTCCAAGACATTTCTTGCTTGCAGTATTACTGAGTAAACAGTGCATTGAGCTGCAAAATTGTGCAGGCACATTCTTGTGAATGCATGGAAGCTTGGGTGATGACAATGGTATGTTTTAAATTGATGGGACTATGGACCTTTTATTTGAAATAAAACTAACATTTTGAAGATCACTCTGAGGTTCAATTACAGATTAATTTGTTGAAACTGGAACCATAACTGATTGTACTTCTGTCGTCTTCTGCACTTATCCTTCTTTTTGATTTTTTTTCTTGCTTGTCAGAGTCCATATGGGTGGTACTCTTTCTTTTCTTTGTCAGTGACTAGTCTTTCAACATTGATGCCATTCTTGATGCTGATGGACCAGTACTATCAATCAATTGACAATTCCTCAATGTAACTTTAGTAAAAGTTCTTCAAACTCAACATTTTTAAGCCAAATGTACTTTGTTTAAGCAGTACAGACACTGATTGTGGCTATCTGCCTGAGGTATCTTTGCTCCACAATCACAACGGTATTTTATTAAAGCCACTGAGGCCATAAACAAAGCAGGAGTGACCACTGGGAAACTGTTGGTCAAAAGAGGAAAGGGAAGGAAGGAAAAAGGAGAGGGATGACAAAACTATGTCTACTATTTTTTTCCTTTTCAGATAAAGAAAACTGAAGAGAATAAAATAGGGAAAAGGTAAGTGGAATTTGAATGGGATTACGCGTATTTACAAAAAAATCTCTTTGAAATCCAGAGCCATAGATATTGCTGCTATGGTGAACCAAAAGGGACTGTAGAAAAAGCACTGTGCATACTCAATAAATACAGAGAAAGAAAGGCTTGGAGGTTCTTAGCTCTAGAACCTTTCGTGTACTGTTTCATGCAGATACAAACCCATGGACACAACAATGAGCAAGATACGATTATTAATTTTAACCTGAAGTAGTAGAATCCATTTGGCTTCCTTAATTTCCACACAATTCTGCTGTGGATTAAGGCCACAGATCAGTGATATGTAGGGGTAGATCAAGCTTTTTAAAATCACTGTAATCTGACTGAAACCAAAGTGTTGTGGCAAATACCCTCTGAGGCATGTGTAATCAGAAACTGGAATAACTTACTATCCTGATCCAGAAAAATAGCCAATGTAGGCACAGTGCCTTGAGTGTGATTAAGTGAAAATATATTCAGAACTATCAACCTGGATGAAAGGCATCTACTTCTATACTTGTGGAAGCATGGGAAATGTAGAAAACTGTTATAACATTCCATGAGCTCTTATGTAAGCTCTTGCTCCAAAGCATAACAGCCTTTTTTCCTATTTTCACATCTATTTCTTTAAATTTAGCATATGGCCTGGATCTATCACTGTAACATTTGCTCCTGCTTTTCCTATATCCAATCAGTGGTAAATATGAATGATGAACGCAAAGGCCATTGATAGTAGTTTGAAGAGATGTATATTTGTACACTAGTGACTCATCTATGCCTGTGCATTTGTCGCTACAATTTGATCATGGGAAATTCTAATAATAAAATGAACAGATTACTGAAACTATAATCCATCCAATCTTAAAAAGACATGCTGCTGCCAACTGGAATGGGAGAATTCAGCAGCAAATGCCTAAAATATTTTTTAGTCCCCCCCCCCCCCAATGCTGCAAAATTCTGGCACCACAGATGTGTGGGTCTTGGCAGGTCCTGAGACCCACCCATCTGTGGTGCCAGAATTCAGCCCTGGACCAACTTAAGTCCTCTCATACATCCAAATTAGAGTGGAGTAACTTGTGGCCCTCCAGATTTTGCTGACCAGCCAAGATCATTGGCTGGGCTGCTGGTAGCAGGGATTGAACAATATCTGAACCCTATAGGTTCCCAAACCTACAATGATGGTATAAAATGAACATAGGATAAACTTCAGAATTTCTGTTCTAGGCAATAAGGTAAATTAAACTATAAATGTATTTTGTGAAGAAATTTCTATATAAAAGGGAGGCAGAGGAATAGTTTGGTTGTTAAAAATACCATAAATGGCACTCCCTTAGTGCAACTGTGTGGTAAAGTATGCTTGACTTTGTGGCTGTTGGGTGAGCCTGTGATAGCTTGCTGTGTTTGATTAATACCCAGAAGTACTGCTTAGCAATATGCCACGTTGGATGCTATTTCCTTGATTAAGCTGGGTTTTGTGAAGAATTCTCCAGTATTTGAAGTGAGCAACGATCTGCAATTACATCAGAAAGCCAAGCTGAAAATTGGATACAGCTTCTTGAAGCGTAACTGCTCCAGTCTCTCCAAGAACTGGAACCAAGGATGAAAATTGTGGCAGCTCTCTCTAATGCCCCTACTGTTTTTACCTACTATGTCTTTCATTAAGTTTATAACAAAGGGTTATGGAAGGAATAATCAATGATATTTTCTGTTGCTTGATCATGGCTATATATCTTATTATGCTTTCACATTTCACACAGAATCTAGCCAAATTTATGTATTATTGTGACCCAAAGGTTTCAATGTAAGAAAATTAGACTTGTGTTTATTCCTACTGAACTCAATGGGACTCAGAAATGTTATTTGGGTTATGCCCCTTGTATATTTATTGGAGACTAATCTATAAAATCTTAATGAATTAATAATCTCATGACTCAAATACTAAAACTCTAGTTTCAGGAAACATTTTATAATTTATATATAAAAATTCAGTAAGAAACAAAGTAGAATATTTGACAATAAATCACATTACAACAATAGAAGTCTCTGAAACAAAAACCAAAAGAAAATTTAAAAACACAAAGAATGTTGATTCTAGTTATAAAAATGAACATTTTAAAATAATCTCAGGTATTTGGCAACTTACATTTTTGCAAGGAAGAGATTTTGATAACAATCAATTCTACACTTTATGTAGAATGGAATTTGAAGAGTTGTTCTTGTTATGCAAGCTTACAATGCAAGCTTACAAAAGCTTCTGGCAACTGGACCACACTCTACACTATCTCTGAATGTAATTATATAAAGTACAACACAAATGAAGTAAGATAAAATGGTAAAGATTTTTATGTATTTTTAATTTCAGTCTTCCAGGTTGAAAAAAAGAAATTGTTAGAGAACAATTAAAAGCTCAATGCAAGTCAGTTTTTTCTTCAGAACTAATACTTTTCAAGGTCTAATCTTACCTTTAATGAGCTCTAGCTACTTCAATGCTGGGAGAAAATTTACACATGAGAATATATGTGTGAGTGTATTTACTCAACACTGTAAATGCAACTGCAAATTTTACCATACAGAAAATCACAAATGTGAAAAGGAAAGGAAGTGAAATCTCCTCCTTATACTAATATACTTGATTCGAACACACTGTGGGAAAAATACTTTGCCCATTACTAGGGATTTGTTGATTACTTGTACAAAAGTTCCCTTCCTCCTTATGCGGGGCCTACACAATTCTAATGATGACTACACAACATTTTAAAATAACAATTCACAGACTAGTCCTTGCTATTAAATAAAGTGATTAAATCCACACACAGTAAAATGCATTTTTAAAAAATGTGGCTTATGTACAAAAGGTGTCATTAAGAGGCCATTGGTGATGAATGGACTGGAAGCATTGGCATTAGTGAGTCACCCTTGACAATCTCTGCTTGAGAGACACAGTAAACTTCTGCAATGCATATAGAATTCTGCATGAACAAATACTAAATAAAGCTGTTTCAGCATGTTACACATGTAACATTATTATACCTTGGAAACAAATGCATGCAAAACTTCTTGGCTTTTTTGTTTTAAATATAAGCAGAGGACAATATTCCTTTTCCTCTCCATTCATTTCGTATTAGTTGCAACTACCATTTAGATTTCTTCATCACAGGTTCATCTGTTCTCTGATGACCTTTCTTATGCAAAACTGGGGAAATGACTTCCCTTTTACACTTGGTAGACGGCAACGTCAAACTGAAAACAAACAGAAATTATTTTTTTTTACTAACTAGGACGATTTCACCAAAGTTCAGTCAAGTGTGAGCGAAGGCCTAGATACAATCTTTCTGTTGCTATATGCTGCCTTTTATCTTATACATTGTGCCATCTCTTTGTTTTTTAACCCAGCTCTTCCATGAAGACTTCTGATAATGTTATTTCCATCCCCAGACAAAACAAAGCCTAAACACATATAATTGCAGTTGTCTGCATTCATACTTTGCTAGCTGTGCCTTGGCTACCATTTATAAGTCCTCTACAGCCTTACTGCCTAAAATGAGACTGCAGACACTTGGAAGCAGTTATATCTTTTATTTATTTATTTACTTATTTATTATCATGCTCTGTACAGGATGCCTCTCATTAAACTACAATAACTCTAATGTTTTGCAGCGCCACAGAATCTAGCCCTGACTAGCCAGTTCCTCCTTCACTGGAACTCAGAAATGGAAGAATTTTTTTCTCATTAATGCTGTAGCTGTAGAGTATTTTTCTGTGTATAAGACACCACCCCTGTATATTGTTGTTGTTGTTGTTTAGTCATTTAGTCGTGTCCGACTCTTCGTGACCCCATGGACCAGAGCACGCCAGGACCTCCTGTCTTCCACTGCCTCCCGGAGTTGGGTCAAATTCATGTTGGTAGCTTCGGTGACACTGTCCAACCATCTCGTCCTCTGTCGTCTCCTTCTCCTCTTGCCTTCACACTTTCCCAACATCAGGGTCTTTTCCAGGGAGTCTTCTCTTCTCATGAGATGGGCAAAGTATTGGAGCCTCAGCTTCAGGATCTGTCCTTCCAGTGAGCACTCAGGGTTGATTTCCTTCAAAATGGATAGGTTTGTTCTCTTTGCAGTCCAGGGGACTCTCAAGAGTCTCCTCCAGCACCACAATTCAAAAGCATCAATTCTTTGGCAGTCAGCCTTCTTTATGGTCCAGCTCTCACTTCCATACATCGCTACTGGAAAAACCATAGTTTTGACTATGCGGACCTTTGTCGGCAAGGTGACGTCTCTGCTTTTTAAGATGCTGTCTAGGTTTGTCATCGCTTTCCTCCCAAGAAGCAGGCGTCTTTTAATTTCGTGGCTGCTGTCACCATCTGCAGTGATCATGGAGCCCAAGAAAGTAAAATCTGTTACTGCCTCCATATCTTCCCCTTCTATTTGCCAGGAGGTGATGGGACCAGTGGCCATGATCTTCGTTTTTTTTGATGTTGAGCTTCAGACCATTTTTGGCGCTCTCCTCTTTCACCCTCATTAAGAGGTTCTTTAATTCCTCCTCACTTTCTGCCATCAGAGTGGTATCATCTGCATATCTGAGGTTTTTGATATTTCTTCCGGCAATCTTAATTCCGGCTTGGGATTCATCCAGTCCTGCCTTTCGCATGATGTATTCTGCATATAAGTTAAATAAGCAGGGAGACAATCTACAGCCTTGTCGTACTCCTTTCCCAATTTTGAATCCCCTGTATAAGACGCCCCTAATTTTCTAACCCAAAATTCAGAAATCAATATTTTAAACACTAGAAAGGAACACATTTTTATTTAGTAATTAGGCAACATTTACATACTAGTACTATGATATTATGTATTACACTTAGCTGAACAAATCACTTCATTCAGCCTCTATTGCATCACTGCTTTCTTCTTCATCACTATTAGTTTCAAACATATCAGTTTCTTCAACTTCTATTGCATGACTGCTATCTACTGAGTCACTGTCTATATATATGAGATCATCCTCAGTTCCGTCCATGGCATTGTTGATTCCACATTTCTTGAAGGACTTCACAATCATCTCTTTTTGACGCCATACCATGAGTTTAGAACCCAACTGCTAACCTCAATACTGGTTGTTTTTTTCACTCTTCCTGTCGGTGTCAAGTTACCACCTGCTTTTTGAATCCATTTATTCCATTCTTCTCTCATTAGGACTTTAAATGGCTTGTTGACTGAAACATCTAGTGGCTGTAGCTGACCTGTAAGTCCACCAGGAATAACTGCTAGATGTGTTCACAAATCCGATGCAACCCTTTTTGTCTTTTCTGTTAAATATGCTCAGAACTGATCAAAGACAAGTACAGCTGGATTCTTTAAGAGCCCTCCAGGTCTTCTAGACCAAACTTTTGCAAACCAAATGGCCATCAAGTCTTCATTCATCCATCCCTTCTCATGAACTTGCACAATAATGCCAGGTGGTATGGTCTCTTTAGAACAAGTTTTCCTCTTAAAAATAAGCAGAGGAGGCAGTTTAGTACCATCTGCATAGCATGAAAGCACAGCAGTATAGTGTTCCTTTTCGTGGCCACTTGTTTTGATTACCACTGTTTTGATTCCTTTCACATCAACAGTTCTGTTGGCAGGCACATCAAAATTGAAAGGCACCTCATCCATGTTTGCAATCTGACTTGGTTCAAGATTTTTTCCGAAGTTGTATAACATAGGAGTGAAACTGTTGGATTTTATCCTCATAAACAGGTAGCATTTTTTGTGCTAACTTTGTTCGTGCTCTCATGGCCAACCCTTCTCTCCTCATGAAATTGAAGCACCATTTTGCCTTTCCTGTAAAACCAACAATCTTCATTTCACTTGCAAACATTCTTGCCTGATATTGAATAAGCTTGGTTGATACACATATCCCACTCTGGCGTTGCTCCAAAATCCAAGTCTTGAGCCTCTGCTCCAAGTTTGGCCATTTTGCTGATTTTCCTCTTAAGGCCTGTGGTGATTGGCCCTGTCACTCCTGCCACTCAAGCTCAAGAGCTTATTTGCATGAGCCTATGAGAGAGCTGGAGGGGCGGAGTCAATGAATATATATGAGGCTTGGCTGAAGGAGTAGCAGGCAGATAGAGATAGGGCTGGTTAGTCAGAGAGAGAGGGAACAGATACTGAGATAGATAGGGTTAATCAGAGAGATAGAGCTGATTAGGAAAATAGAGAAGGCGGTAATGATAGTGCAAGAGAAAAGAAGTATGTACTGAGAGAACTGTTGATGAATTGCTTATGTATACTGTGTATCTGAAAAACTTCAGTTATTACTTATTCTGCTTCACCTCAATAAATAAGTTCTGTTTCTGTTCACAAGACAAGTGTTCTGACATTTATATTGTGGATTTAAGTAATCCACTGGTGGCAGTGAGAAGAAAACGTGACGTGAGCCTTTGTGAGGGAAAAACAAGTAGGGGCCACAAGGGCAAACGTCACAAGGTCTTTTTCTTTTTTTGGCATCTTGAGTTGTTCTTCCTGTTTTCTCCACTGTCTGATCATACACTCAGTGGGAGTAGGTCCAAACTGTCTCTCTGCAGCTCTGTTTCCATGCTCGTTTCCATAACTGATTACATTCAGTTTGAATTTTGCAGAGTAAGACATTCACTTATTTTCTTTATTTTATTTTCTGACATCTTTATGGGCTCAGAATGCTCCAACATTACCAGTCACTGTCGCATCCACGCACTGCCTACACACCTGCCTACACGCTCTCCTACGCATCAGCTTATGTCATTTACATAAGGCTCATGATTGGTCTCTGCAGAGACAAGCTATTGGCAGTTTCACTTGTGACTGGAGGCAGACTGGTTTGCAGAGACATGGGCCGTTTCGCAACCACGTGGTTTTCTCCTCGGCTTACTTCCATGTATAAGATGACCCTCAATTTCTAGTCTAATGATTTTAGGAAAAAGTAGGAAAACAAAGCCACACCTGAGAGGGTGGCTTTGTTTTTTTTTGGGCTAAAGGCCCAGAATTCTGGCTAGAGCATTTCAAGCAGCCTTCTCAGTGCTCTAGTTCAAAAAAATAAAAATGAAAACACCATCTCTGTCTCTGAATCACAATGTTTGTGATCTTGATCTTGCTTTAGGAACCACTCTTTAAATATGTACATGTTGTTTTATATTTTACTATCGAAATGTATTTTATCTCTTTTTAGCTGTTTACTTTGAATCTGTGTGATTTGTATGCTTTTTGATATGGTCCAAATGACTAATCAAATAAATAAATACTGAATACTGATACTAAAAAGTTGTTGGCAGTTCATGTATATTTTTTTTAAAGGGTGAGGTGGGATGGGGGTGACCAGAATCAGCACAGAACACAAAGCAATACTACTAGTCTTACTCTCAAAATGGTATTAAGTTTCCTGGGATGTGGACCTCTATTTTTTCCTATGTCATTCTATAAATTGCCAGTTACAGTAATGGAGAAGGGCCAAGGTGGATCAAATATAGTTTCTAACAGTAGCCAGGTAGATGTCTTTTGTAGCAAGCAAAACATGAAATCAAGAGCCCTCCTCTGCACTTTGCTTACCAAAAGTGATTCTACTGATCCACACTGTTTCTGAAGAACTATTCAGAAAAGAGACCAGGAGATGAGGAGAAGAAGAGAAACATAGACATTCAACAGAAGTGACTTTCATTTCTATACTTACTGTGCCAAAACAGAAGATCTATTAGATTTTGAAGTGGAAGGCGATTGTTTTTTCCCTGCTAATTTCTGACATTTTGTAGGTGGAATTGGATCAGGACTTTGATTTTTGGATGCTGCCCGTGTAGTTGGCTTGCTAGGCTGCTTTCTGGAAAAAACAGAAAGAGAGGTTACCTACCTATAACTCTGGTTCTTCGAGTGGTCATTGTGAATCCACACAAATGGGTAAAGTCTGCACCTGCACAGGACTCCTTGGACCTTTCTAGAGCAGTGTTCCCCAACCTTTTCTGTATTGCGGACCGGCGGAGCCTCTGAGGGAGATGGGGCGGCCCCTTGCGCTTCCGCTCTCTGACGCACGCGCCTGCCCACCCGCGCACCCACCCCACCCCTGCGCGCGGGCGCATGCTTGAAGGGGTGAGGGAGTGTGTGCCAGCGGCGGCAGCGGTGGCGGCAGCCTGGGAGTCTGAGCATGGCCGGGGGGCTCCCTCTGGCCGCTCACCTCCCGACGGGCTCCAACGAGGCTGGGGGTGGGGTTCCTCGCTGCCCTCCGCGGGAAATTCAAATGCAGCCGCTGGTTCCAGAGCTGGAGGCACCAGCGGCGGCATTGGCCTGCTGAGGGCAGTGAGGAGCACCGACCCCGGCCTCGTTGGAGCCCGCCGGGAGGCGAGCAGCCGGAGCACCCGGCCATGCTCAGCCTCCCGGCTCTTGGCTACCCCCCCCCAAGACCCACCTGAGCTCTCCTCTCCAGTTGCACCCCCAAGCACCGCCATGGGGTAAAAGGAAGCCCCCTCCCCTAGAGACCCCCCTCTCTTTCTTTCCTTTCCCCGAGCATCTCCTCTTCCCCCTCCCCCTCCCCCTTATTCTTTCGCCTCCTCACCTTCCTCGGTGGGGGCTGCATGGCGGGGGTGGCGGTGGCGGCGGTGCTGCTCTCGGCCTCCACATCAATCCCTTCCCCGCCCCAAACGGCGGCGGCGGGCGGTGGTGTCTGGAGTAACGGGGGGGAGGAAGAGGAGCAGGCGGCGGGGGCGGCAAAGGGGGGCAGACTCGGACGGGAGCCGGGGAGGCGGCCCCGCTCCTCCGCCTTCGCCTTCTGCAGCAGCACCAGCGCCGGGGGAGGTGGGCGGGTGGGCAAGCAAGCGAGCGGCCTGCTCCCAGCAGAGAGGCGGGCGCGTGGGCGTGGCCTCCGGCGGTGGGTGGGCATGGCCCGGGACGGCCTCTCGAGAACCTTCAGGACCAGCAGGGCGACGCAGGGAGGGGAGGAGCGAGCGAGTGGGGGGTGGGGTCTTGGAACCGAGCGCTCAGGCGTGCCGAAGACCGGCCGAGGGGAGGGACGGAGCGAAAGGACGTGTGGGGCGCGATTTGAGCGCCAGACGGGGCGGGAGGTGGCAAAGGAAGCCGTTGCCCGAGTTCGCCTCAGGGAGGAAAAAAAATTAAAATGAAGGCGACCAAGCGGCACTCCTTCAGCCCCCTCACGCCTCGTGCCGTGAACTGAACGGGCGGGAGGAGGAGGAGGGTTTCTTTCCCCGGCTCGCTGAGGGGAAAAACAGCGCCCGAACCCGGCCAGAAGCTGGGAAATGGGGAGGCGTGAGGGGGCGAGAGGAGGGTTTTGCTCTCTGTGTTTGTGTGCGTGTGAGAGACACGTGCTCTTGCCTCCTGGCTCTTGGCTACCCCCCCGTCACCGCTGCCGCCGCTAGGAGGCGACCAGCCATGCTCTTGCCTCCCGGCTCTTGGCTACCCCCCCGTCACCGCTGCCGCTGCCAGGAGGCGAGCAGCTGGAGCACCCGGCCATGCTCTGCCTCCCGGCTCTTGGCTACGCCCCCTGCCGCCGCCTCCGAGTATGTGCGGGGGGGCGGCGGGAGGTCTGTCTTCGCGGCACGGTCAGGGTCAAACCACGGACCGGCAATGGGCCGCGGACCGGGGGTTGATGACCTCTGTTCTAGAGCTTTCAGTCATGTGATCTGTAGGACATTCCCCCGTGGTGCACATGCTCCGCCCATCCAGAGCACCCTTCAATTCCAAGTAGAGTCCGGCACTGTCAAAGAAAAGAGTGAGACATACGTGATGGACAGAGGGGAGGATGGGCGGGTCATGTGGATTCACAGATAACCACTCAAAGAACCAAAGTTATAGGTAGGTAATCTCTCTTCTTCGTGGTCTCTGTGAATGCACATGAATGGGTGACTAGCTAGCTAACTTATCGGCAGGTGGGCCGTCATGACAAGATAGAAGTCAATATAGCCCAACCAAAATTTGCATCTTTCTTGGCCTGAACATCTAGCCTATAGTGGGAGATGAACATAGAGGGCTTGGAGGAGGTAGCTGCCTTGCAGATGTGTGAAATGTCAATACCTTGGAGCAAAGCCATGGAAGTGGTGACGGCCCTGGTAGAATGTGCTCTGATTAAACCTGGCAAGGGTTTCTCTGCCAACTAATAATAGCCTGAATAGTCCATCAGGAAAGTGTCTGAGAGGATGCCTGGCAGCCCTTGTTTGGTCCCTGGTAGCAGATGAACAGACAAGGGGACCATCGGAAATCTGCTGTATGGGAAACTTAAAATGCTAGAGAACGTTTGATGTCAAGGGTATGAAGCATACGTTTGAGATCAGAAGAAGGTGATGGAAATGGAAGAATAGTAGGTTGGCTGATGTGGAAATCCGAGACAACCTTGGGTAGGAATGAAACATTCGGGTATAGACTGACTGTCTGGATGAAACTGCAGGTAAGGGGGGGGGGGGTCCGCCGGCAAAGCTGCTAACTAACTGGCTTGTCTAGCAGATGTGATTGCTATTAGAAACAAGGTTTTCAGGGAGAGAAATTTGTAATGAGCAGTGGCTGAAGGTTCAAAGGGTGGACGGGTCAAATGATGGAGTACAAGCTGTAGAGACCACTGCGGGGTGGGAGGCTTGGGAAAAGGTCGAATATTTCTGAGCCCTCTAAGAAATTTCTTGAGAGTTGAGTAGAAAAACAAGGCTGATGCCTCTGAGTCAGCTGGTTGGTGTGCTACAACAGCTGCAATGTAGACTTTCGAGGTAGAAAGAGAGAAGCCTTGCTTGAAAAGGCGTAAGAGGAAGGAGAGAAGTGTATCCAGCATTACTGGGATAGTCACAAGACCCTTAGACTGGGCAAAAGCAGTAAATGTATTCCATTTGTAGGAGCAGAGCAGGGTGGTTGATGGTTTCCTTGCTTTAGCAAGAACCTATGTTATTGTGAGGGAATCCGCCAGGCCGTCAGGTGGAGAGATTCAAGGTCTGGGTGATTGATCTTGCCTTTGTCTTGAGTTATTAGATGGTGAAATTGCAGGAGACAAAGAAATTCTGATGCCATTGTCTTTAGCAGGGAGAACCACGGCTGACGTGGCCACCATGGAGCTATGAGAATGGCATTTGTGCCCTCGTGTCGCAGATAGATTATCGTTCGTTGAATCAGGGGAATGGGGGGGGGCAACATATATATCAAATCTGGCCCCCACTGTGTCATGAAAGCATTTCCCAGGGAGTGCATGCCCCTTTCTGCCCTGGAGCAGTAACGGACACATTTCATATTTTGCTCAGAGGCGAAAACATCCATGGTGAGGTTGCCCCATTTGTGGCAGAGTCAGATAAATACAGCCTGGTTGAGTGTCCATTCGTGTGTCTGGGTCGTGAGATGGCTCAGCTGGTCTGCTAAATCGTTATCTTCAGTAGCAACGTGGAACTGCCACTGGAAAAACATAGTGGGCATAACACAATTCCGAGAGTTGCACTGCCAGGAAGAGTAGGGAAAGTTAACACGTACCTCACTGCTTTTTGACATAAAAAAGTGTGATGTCGTCTGTGGCCACTTGAACACCACGTCCAAGAAGGAGATTGAAAGGCGCAGAAAGCTTTGAGTATCGCCAGCAATTCCAAATGATTTATGTGTAGCTGTTTCTCTCTTTTCGTCCAGAGAGCGTGAATACTGTGGCCTTTGCTGTGTGTGCCCCAGCCAGTGGGGCTTGCATCCATCGTTACCTGTACACTAAGCTCGAGAGGAGAGAATGGGCAGCCTACTGAGAGGTTGGCTGCTGAGGTCCACCAGGTAAGTTGACTTGCTAGTTCTGGTGTTACCATAAGGGACTTGGAGGGGTGGTCCTTTAGGAGGGTTGAAGAGGGACAGGTACCAAGATTGAAGGGAGTACATCTTGAGTCTTGCATGCTGTACTACAGCCATGGTTGATGCCATAAGTCCGAGAAACATTGGGCTTGTCAAGCTGTCACCAAGGATAGGGTACGGAATGGAATAATTGCCCTGTTGAGTTTGACCATCCTCTCGTAGGAGAGGAAGGCTCTGGCAACGTCAGAGTCCAGGTGGGCACCAATGTAGTCTACTGCTTGGGAGGGTTCGAAATCAGATTTTAAGCCCGAGATCCCCCAAGGTGTTCAGGGCAAATTAAGTATCTTGTTTTGCCTTGAGGTATGAATCTGTGACCAGAAGCCAATCGTCTATGTAGAGGAAGACGGTGACTGGGACTAAACATTTTGTAAAAACTCTGGGAGCCGTGGACAGTCCAAAGGGGAGAGATTTGAACTGATAAATGGCATTGTGAAAAGCAAAATGGAGGTACTTGTGATGATTCGGGTAGATTAAAATGTGGAAGGAGGCATCTTGTCGGTTGAGGACGATGAACCAGTCACCCTTGCAAACAAGAGGGATGACATTGTCGAGGGTAACCATTCGAAAACCTTTGGGTTGAATATAGCCATTGAGGCCTTGCAGATTTAATATGGGACTGAGGCCTCCATCCTTCTTGGGGACAGTAGAACCCGGCGTGTCGATCTTCAATGGAAACTCTCCGGATAGCATCTTTCTGAAGAAGCAATGAGATCTCTTCTTCCAGTACAGATGAGTGGTTGGTGTATTTCAATCGGCCTGTAGGTGGGGTTCCATGAACTCTATGAGGTAGCCAAAATGAATAATGGCTAAAGCCCAGGAGTCATCAGTGATGTGTGTCCACGCTTGGAAAAAGGGGGTGAGCTAAGATTGCATAGGTGAGGATTGGGGGATTCAGGGTATGACGCAGTCAAAAATGTTGCTTGGGTTTTCTTTCAGGACGATGGAAAGACTGGCAGGAACATTGCCTGGAGGTCTGAGGTCGAAGGAACTGAGAAGATGTGGATGACGGTGCAGGACACGGTCTTTCAACAGGAGCAGGTTTGTAGTGTTGATATGGGGATGGAATGCGGGAGGACAATGCCATTGGGTGTGCAGATACTTGTAGTACTGTTGAGTATAGTACTGCGCTTTCTTACGAATTTTGTGTAGGTTGTCCATGACCTGATCAGTCTTTTCGTTGAACAAACCAATCCCATCGAAGGGCAAGTCTTCGATGCATGAGCATGTGTCCTCTGTGATACCTGCAGAGCGAAGCCATGCATGCCTCCTCAAAGCAATAGATGTAGCCATGCCTTTTGAGGCGGCATCAGCTAAATGGCGGAAAGCAATGCGTTTCTGTTTTGATAGGGTTTGGACTTCGAGATGAATATTAATAGCAGCAGCACAAGATTCCTCTGGTGCAGATTGCAAAGCTGGGGGTACTCTATTCCACAGCTGTCTGTGGTAAGCTCCCATGGCTGCTTGATAATTAGAAACCCACAGGATGAGAGATGCAACAGAGTACAAACAACGTCCAAGAACATCGAGCTTCCTGCCCTCTTTGTTAGTAGGGGCTACAGCGGAGCAGTTTCTAGCCCTAGATTGATTGGACTCAGCAATAATAGAGTTCAGTAGTGGGTGTTTCATTAGAAAGGTGGTATCATCACCATGAGTGCGATACAGATTTTTCACATGCCTGGATACTTGCGATGGAGAGGAGGGCTTGTCCCAGGATTCTTTAATGAGGGCTAGCATCACTGGAATGAATGTCAGGCTCAAGGGTGGTAATTTGTCTTGACTGATGTCATCAAAGACAAGGTCCTGCTTAGGAAGAGGTGGTTGCTCCACTTCGAGTTCCAGGGCTTTGGCCATTCAAAGTACTAGATGAGAATATGAAGTGAAAGCCTATGAAGGTGAGGGAGGATGAGTGTCAGCAACATCCAAGTCTGGCGTTGGAAGGTTAGTGGGAGATTCCTCCGAAGCATCAGATGAGATACAAAAGAACAGAAGGAGGAGGAGCTGAACTCTATGCGAAGACATGGCTGGAGTTGGAGATTGATGCTGGGGTTTCGGCATCAGAACTCGGGTGCTAGTTGAAGTAGAGGCACGTTGGTTAGGCAAAACTGTCTCGGTATCGAAAGGTGCAGGAGGTGGGCCTCTATATGTTCTTGTGACCTGCACCAAGGAGGATCTCACCTGGGAAAGGGTGATGCTGGGGTAAGCTGCAATGGCTGGTTCCAAGGCAGTGGGAGTGTGGAGCTGTTTAGATTGGTGGTAGATGCTTAGGCTCGGTTAAAGGATTCGGAGGCAAAGGCCTCTTGAGAGTAGACTTAATAGGTTTTAACGTGTCAGGGTACGATCACCATTGTCTCAGGGAGCAAGCACGAAGTTGGTATCGAGGTTGCGATGGCGAGGGTGGTGATGAGTCCGAGGGATGCGTGTAAGCATAGTGAACTCTCTTTGGTTCTTCTAAATAACAGGCCTCTTGGTATGGATCAATAAATTCAGCTCGGCATCAAGCCTGTCTGAAATCCTCATAATAGGCCTCAGGATATTCTGGGCGAGGTTGGTATTGGACCGGCTGATAGAGATGAGGCTCTCGAGATAGTCTTTCGGTGTGGAGAGCCTCGAGAAATGTGATGAGTTTTAGCCAGGCGTTTTCGAGGTGGTTGTGATTCTTGCAGCATTGATGCAGAGTCTGATAATTGAATCACTGTTGCCCGCCCTGTAGATGCAGGGCTAGTATGGGCCGAGGCCGGGCTGGGAATGACATCAGCCCTAGATTGACCAATATCAGGCAAGAGCTCACATCAGGGGACAGAGCTTGGCCTGAAGGTGGTACAGGTGGCCTGTTGTCTTCCAATACCAAAACAAGGTTGGCAGTTTCCTTCGATGATTCCTTGAGTATCGGGGATGGAAGTCCGTCAGGTTGCAGTGCAGGTTCAGCCTGGTGTTTAGACGAACACTTAGATTGTTTCTGATGTAAAGGTCCAGCAGGGTCACCCGATTTTCTCTTATGCTTAGGAGAAGCAGCATCCTGAGCTGGGATGGGAAATGCCTTCGACTTCAATGTTGAAGATTTCGATTTGGAGGATGACTTCGAAGATGGCTTTGAACGAGGTGGGCCCAACTTCAGTGTTGATGCCGACGGTTGAACCGGAGGTGGAACAGGGGCCTCTGGTCTTGGTATCGATGTCGAGGTAGGATCCATATGTGTAGAAACCCCAGGGATGGGTGGTTTGAGGGACCGTTCCCAGAGAAAGGATCTAAGATGTTGCAATCAGAGTTTAAGGGCTGGCTTGGTGAGGCTCTTGCACTCCAAGCACAATTGAGCTTGGTGTTGCTCCCCCAGACAAAAAAGACACAAATTGTGGCGGTTGAAGAGGGGGATCTTGTTGGCACAAGAGATGCATCATTTGAAAGGGCTTGCTGGGGCCATAAAATGGCAGGAAGACAGGCAAAGAGGGGGAAATAGGGGAAGGGAAGAAAGGACTCACTGAGGAGAATGTCCAAATCTTTTTCTTTTCCTTTTAGAGAAGCAAAGAAGCCAAAAAAGAAAATGCAAAACAGCTCTAGCGTCGAGAGGATTCTAACCTCAGTGGCAGCTAAAAGGAACAACAGATTACTCACCTGTAATTGTAGTTCTTCAAGTGGACCTCTGTGATTCACACCCTGGGTAATCCGCACCTGCGCGGAGCCTTGTCGGAAGATTCTAGAGCTTCTGCGGTAGCAAAAAACCACATTAGTGTAGACCCCGACCCCTCCATATATGTACCTTGGCGCCAAGGCTCTCCTTTCAGTTATGTCAACCGCCGCATTATAGAGCTGCATGGCGTGACAGTGGGGAGGCCGGGTTGGGATGTGTGAATCACAGAGGTCCACTCCAAGAACTACAATTACAGGTGAGTAAGGTCCGCATAGTGGAAGTTATGGTTTTTCCAGTAGTGATGTATGGAAGTGAGAACTGGACCATAAAGAAGGCTGACCGCCGAAGAATTGATGCTTTTGAATTGTGGTGCTGGAGAAGACTCTTGAGAGTCCCCTGGACTGCAAGGAGAACAAACCTATCCATTCTGAAGGAAATCAACCCTGAGTGCTCACTGGAAGGACAGATCCTGGAAAAGACCCTGATGTTGGGAAGTGCGAAGGCAAGAGGAGAAGGAGACGACAGAGGACGAGATGGTTGGACTCCGGGAGGCAGTGGAAGACAGGAGGGCCTGGCGTGCTCTGGTCCACCTTCTCTACCTATTTTCTTAACCAGCTTTATCTCTCTTAGTATCTGTTCCCTCTCTTTCTGAATAACCAGCCCTTATCTCTGGTTAAGAAAATAGGTTAAGAAGGTGGTAATGATATTGCAAGAGAAAAGTATGTACTGTTGTAGTTTAGTCGTTAAGTCGTGTCCGACTCTTCGTGACCCTATGGACCAGAGCACGCCAGGTCCTCCTGTCTTCCACTGCCTCCCGGAGTTCGGTCAAATTCATGTTGATAGCTTCCATGACAATGTCCATCCATCTCGTCCTCTGTCATCCCCTTCTCCTCTTGCCCTCACACTTTCCCAACATCAGGGTCTTTTCCAGGGAGTCTTCTCTTCTCATGAGATGGCCAAAGTATTGGAACCTCAGCTTCAGGATCTGTCCTTCCAGTGAGCACTCAGGGTTGATTTCCTTCAAAATGGATAGGTTTGTTCTCTTTGCAGTCCAGGGGACTCTCAAGAGTCTCCTCCAGCACCACAATTCAAAAGCATCAATTCTTCGGCGGTCAGTCTTCTTTATGGTCCAGCTCTCACTTCCATACATCGCTACTGGAAAAACCATAGCTTGGACTATGCGGACCTTTGTCGGCAAGGTGACGTCTCTGCTTTTTAAGATGCTGTCTAGGTTTGTCATCGCTTTCCTCCCAAGAAGCAGGCGTCTTTTAATTTCGTGGCTGCTGTCACCATCTGCAGTGATCATGAAGCCCAAGAAAGTAAAATCTGTCACTGCCTCCATATCTTCCCCTTCTATTTGCCAGGAGGTGATGGGACCAGTGGCCATGATCTTCGTTTTTTTGATGTTGAGCTTCAGACCATTTTTGGCGCTCTCCTCTTTCACCCTCATTAAGAGGCTCTTTAATTCCTCCTCACTTTCTGCCATCAGAGTGGTATCATCTGCATATCTGAGGTTGTTGATATTTCTTCCGGCAATCTTAATTCCGGCTTGGGATTCATCTAGTCCTGCCTTTCGCATGATGTATTCTGCATATAAGTTAAATAAGCAGGGAGACAATATACAGCCTTGTTGTACTCCTTTCCCAATTTTGAACCAATCAGTTGTTCCATATCCAGTTCTAACTGTTGCTTCCTGTCCCACATAGAGATTTCTCAGGAGGTAGATAAGGTGGTCAGGCACTCCCATTTCTTTAAGAACTGTGGGAGAACCGTGTGAAATGAGTGCAATTGTATGGTAGTTGGAGCATTCTTTGGCACTGCCCTTCTTTGGGATTGGGATGTTGTGAGAGTCGAGGCGAGAGGGTAGAAGCTCTCGCCGGAGTGTCGTCCTCCCTCAAGAAAGAACAGGAGGTGCAGACAAATCCACCTACGCCACCCGTCGAGACTGTACAAAAGGGAGTGGATACCCGGGAGTTAGAGAGGAAACTAGCAAAGGTGTCAGTAGCCACTCAGACCGGGCGAGAATTGGCAGGAAAGGAGGAAAGGGGAAGGTCCCTGGTGGAGGCGGGAATGGGAGATATAAAAAGGCCGGATGATACGATACCGGGGGGTTGGGAAATGATATGGGTAGAGGACCCATGGACTGGACAGTCGGAGAAGGTACGAGTCCCCAGAGAGTAGGCGGATTACCGGAGGAGAAGAGGTTTACCTCCGAGGCCTTCCTACTGGGGCGAGTCTGAAGCCCGGGAGTGGCGTAGACGACTCCGGGAAGAAAAAGAGACGGTAGAGAGAGAGGAAAGAGAACGCCGATTATGGTGTCTGGAAGAAGCCCAGAGGAGGGGATACCTAATGGACCGTGGATCCCTTTCCGGGGAGAGGAGAATCTCCGGGGGGCAGAGGGGGGAGATGATGAGACCACCCCGTTACTAGACCCGGAGATGGAGCCCGTGGACCTGGAGAACAGTAACCCATTTTTGAAGGGTCCTTGGGACAATTTGGACTATAACCCCTTTGATAAGGATGTTTGGATGCCCTCGTGGGACCCGTTGGCGACGAGAGAAGGATTTGACTTGGATGTTGAAAGAAAGGACCTGTTGTCTCATGTTCCAATAAAACCTAGTTTTGATTTTCTACGAGAAACGACTCCCGAGTCTTTGTTAAAACCAGAGGAGGCCATACCCATACCCTCACAGATGTAGACTGATCTTTTCCAATCCTCTGGCCACTGCTGAGTTTTCCAAACTTGCTGGCATATTGAGTGTAGCACCTTAACAGGGTCATCTTTTAAGATTTTAAATAGTTCAACTGGAATGCCATCACCTCCACTGGCCTTGTTGTTAGCCATGCTTTCTAAGGCCCACTTGACTTCACTCTCCAGGATGTCTGGCTCAAGGTCAGCAACCACACTATCTGGGTTGTCCAGGACATCCAGATCTTTCTGGTATAATTCCTCTGTGTATTCTTGCCACCTCTTCTTGATGTCTTCTGCTTCTGTTAGGTCCCTACCATTTTTGTCCTTTATCATGTCCATCTTTGCACAAAATGTTCCTTTAATAGCTCCAATTTTCTTGAACAGATCTCTGGTTTTTCCCTTTCTATTATTTTCCTCTATTTCTTTGCACTGTTCATTTAAGAAGGCCCTCTTGTCTCTCCTTGCTATTCTTTGGAAGTCTGCATTCAATTTTCTGTAACTTTCCCTATCTCCCTTGCATTTTGTTTCCCTTCTCTTCTCTGCTATTTGTAAGGCCTCGTCAGACAGCCACTTTGCTTTCTTGCATTTCTTTTTCTTTGGGATGGTTTTTGTTGCTGCTTCCTGTACAATGTTACGAGCCTCCATCCATAGTTCTTCAGGCACTCTGTCCACCAAATCGAGTTCCTTAAATCTGTTCTTCACTTCCACTGTGTACTCATAAGGGATTTGGTTTAGATTATACCTGACTAGCCCAGTGGTTTTTCCTACTTTCTTCAATTTAAACTTGAGTTTTGCTATAAGAAGCTGATGGTCAGAGCCACAATCAGCTCCAGGTCTTGTTTTTGCTGACTGTATAGAGCTTCTCCATCTTTGGCTGCAGAGAACATAATCAATATGATTTCGGTATTGCCCATCTGGTGAGGTCCATGTGTATAGTCGCCTCTTGTGTTGTTGGAAAAGAGTGTTTGTGATGACCAGCTTGTTCTCTTGACAAAACTCTATTAGTCTTTGCCATGCTTCGTTTTGAACTCCAAGGCCAAACTTACCTGTTGTTCCTTTTATCTCTTGACTCCCTACTTTAGCATTCCAATCCCCTATAATGACAAGAACATCTTTCTTTGGTGTCAGTTCTAGAAGGTGTTGTAAGTCTTCATAGAATTGGTCAATTTCAGCCTCTTCAGCATTGGTGGTTGGTGCATAAACTTGGATTACTGTGATGTTGAAAGGTCTGCCTTGGATTCATATTGAAATCATTCTATCATTTTTGAGATTGTATCCCAGTACAGCTTTTCCCACTCTTTTGTTGACTATGAGGGCTACTCCATTTCTTCTACGGGATTCTTGCCCACAATAGTAGATATGATAATCGTCTGAATTGAATTCGCCCATTCCCGTCCATTTTAGTTCACTGACACCCAGGATGTCAATGTTGATTCTTACCATCTCCTGTTTGACCACATCCAGCTTACGAAGGTTCATAGATCTTACATTCCAGGTTCCTATGCAGTATTCTTCTTTGCCGCATCGGACTTTCCTTTCACTTCCAGGCACGTCTGCAGCTGAGCGTCCTTTCGGCTTTGGCCCAACCACTTCATTAGCTCTGGAACTACTTGTACTTGTCCTTCGCTCTTCCTCAGTAGCATGTTGGACGCCTTCCGACCTGAGGGGCTCATCTTCCAGCGTCATATCTTTTCGCCTTTTGTTTCTGTTCATGGGGTTTTCTTGGCAAAGATACTGGAGTGGCTTGCCAGTTCCTGCTCCAGGTGGATCGTGTTTAGTCAGAACTCTCCACTATGACCTGTCCGTCTTGGGTGTCCCTGCACAGCATAGCCCATAGCTTCTCTGAATTACTCAAGCCCCTTCGCCCCGACAAGGCAGCAATCCGTGAAGGGGAGTATGTACTGAGAGAACCGTTAATGATTTGTTTGTGTACAATGTTCATCTGAAGAATTTCTGTTATTATTAAATCTGCTTCACTTCAATAAATAAGTTCTGTTTGTGTTCACAAGACAGGTGTCCTGACAAACGTCATTTATATTGTGGATTGAGGTAATCCACTGGTGGCAGTGAGAGGAAAACATGACGGGAGCCTTTGTGAGGGCACAACACGCAGGTGCCACAAGGGTGAACGCCACAATTGGTGGCAGCGGTGGGATACGAAACAATCCAGTAAAGCCAGAGGTTGAAAGTGATTTTTTTTGGAGTCGTGGGTACCTTTTTAGTCAGAGGTCTGTGGTGAAGAAGTAGGCGACCTGCTAGAGCTTTTGTGGAAAAGCTTAATGGCGGGGCTTCTGCTCCCAGATCTGGGGGGACTAAAGATAGGGAACGACTCTAAGGGAAAATTCCTGTTTATTTACCTCAGGATTTGAGAGACCCAGTGGCAAGCTTAAAATCCAAGACTCTGAGAGAAGGGAGCGCTGGTGGATAAAAAGTGGAAGCCAGGGTCAGAACAGATCTGAGGTGATAGGAAAATAAAAAGCAGAGGCTTGAAAATAGAATTTCTTTTGTGTCTGGACAAGAAGGTTGTCTCAGACCAAGAAACATCGTTGCTGGCGTGGTGCCAGAAAAAGTGTAGCCATCTTTAGCTGCCGATTGAGAGCTACATAGTACCGCAGAAATATACTGGGAAAAGAGAACAGCAGTAAAAAGTGTTTTAAAGAGGCCTGACTAACTCAGCAATAGAAACCAGCTCTTATCAAGGAATTACATACTTATGCCACCCAAAAGAACTAAAAAGCCAGTAATGGAGGGAATTGATCCTCAAGAGGCACAAAGTTTACCTCAGGAGGTGGAGGGAAATGGAGACCCTCTAGCTCCAGTGGAACAGGAGGAGACTCATAAGGGTGCCTCAGGGAGAGAAAGTGTTCTAAGCTCCCCAGATTTTGAAAAATGGAAACTACAACAAGAATTTAAATTGAAGGAACTAGAAATCAAAGCTAGGGCTGAAGAGAAAGCCCAGGAGCTACAGCTCAAGGAATTAGAGATTATGGAGAAAGAAAAGGCCAGACAAAAGGAAATAGATTTTGAAATGGAGAAAGAAAGGGCCAGAGAAAAGGAGAGAGCTGAGGCCAGACAAATAGAATTAAGACAAAGAGAAATGGAATTTCAAATGCAGATGAAACAATTATAATTAGCTTCTCAAAATAACAACAATAATAACAGCGCTAGTGAGGGAAATCTCTGAAAGATCGATCTAAAGAAATTTCCCCAATATAGGAAAGGAGATTGCCCTGAATCTTTCCTCATTTCATTTGAGAGAGCGTGCTGGGACTTTGAAATTAAGGATGATGAAAGGATGATAGTTTTGAGATCAGAAATAAGTGGAGATTTAGCTGAGCTGTATTCTCAGATGCCTCTAGAGCAAGCTAGAGATTTTGAGGCCTATAGAAAAATGGTATATTCAAGATTTGGCATAAATGCAGAACACCTGAGGAGAAAATTTCGGTCCCTTACCAAAAAGCCTGAAGAATCTTATGCCCAAGTGGGGGCTAAATTGATGAAATGTTTGGACAAATGGATGGAACGTGAGAAAGTCACCTCTCTAGAGCAAATGAAAAATGTGATTGGGTTAGAACAATTTATTCTATTTTGCCTGGGGAATTGCGTTATTTGGTCAAGGACAAAAATCCTAAAAATGTAATAGAAGCATCTGAAAATGCTGATTGCATTAATGAGATTCGAGACCCCAAGTTTTCTGAGGTAAAAAGTGGTAGAAAAGTGTGGGACGACATGAGGAGAGGGGCCCCACCCAGTAGAGATTACCTCAGAAGTGCCCAAGCTACTGGAAACCATTTTGGAGACAGACCCTCATCTCCAGAGCACAGACATCTGAAACCTAATAGTCCTGAGGGAAAAGTGAATAAGGCCCTTTGTTTTGAACCCAAGGCCAGTAAACGGTGTTATACGTGTGGGGAGAAAGGTCATTTTTGGGCTCGGTGTGAGACTCAAAAGACTAAGGATTGTAATCAGCATAAAGGTGGAGATTCTAGTCCCCCTAAGAAGGTGTTTTGTGTACAACATCATGGAACAGCTAAGAATGCAGCAGTTGAAGCTGTTGCCGTAGCAACGCAAGTAACAGAAGGGTCAGAGAGCCAAGGTCTTCCTGAGGCCAGGGTTGTCCAGTGCTTTCTGATAGAAAGTGATCAGAATCTTCTTCTACGCAGCTCAGGAGATGCTATTTATGTTGATAATAATAAGTATCTAGCACTAAAAGATTCTTGTTCACAAGTTACAGTATGTCACCCTGATATAGTTCCTAAGGACAATGTGTTAGACCATGAAAATATTTCTATTAAAGGGACTGGTTCTGAAATAGTGGTGTTGCCCATGGCAAAAATACCAATGAGATATAAGGGATGGTCAGGAATTTGTAAGGTGGCCATATCTGATCAGATTCCTGCCCCATGTTTAATAGGCCTGGATTTAGCTGAGCATGTACAGAGTGTTTTTGTGACAACTTGCTCTATGAGAAACCCTAATAATCCATCTTTCATACAAGAAGAACTAAAGGAAGATCCTACCTGAAGTGATTGCTTTGCGCAAGTTAAGGGAATTCCACTGACCTCTGAAAATCCTGAACGATGTCCCAGTTCAGAGGAAAACCCTGAGATAGCAGAAATGGCTGAGGTGGTCATATTGGAGTATCCTAATAATACTTCCTGTATTGATGAGCAGAAGGAAGATAGTATTTTAAATGATTGTATTACAAAAGCTGATGAGAGTCCCATTCCACTGACACCTGAACACCCAGAGAGGTTTATAGGTGATAAAAACCTGATATATAGAGAGGTTTTATCAACACCTCATAGGAGTGGAGATGGACTTCACAAACAATTGTCCCTGTAAAATATAGGAAGGAGGCCATAGAAGTAACAGAGCCAAGCTTGGGGGGTACTCATGGAAAGGAGAAAGGCTTGTATGAGGCCCAGGAAAGAACATCCTGTCCTGAGGACAAAGTGGTGAGGCTGAAAACCATAGAGGGGAGTAAATTGCTTTTGGCAGGGTCAGAACCTATAGATTTGTTGCAGCAGCACTGGACGGCTAGAGAGTCTAGTAGCTCTGCAGCTACAAAAGGCCTTAAAACCTTGCAAGGCTAACCCGTACCTAACATATCAATGAATAAAGAAATAGAATCAGATGAAAAGCTCAATATATCTGACATAAGCCAAGTGTTAGAGATGGCACCTAAAAGAAACTCACCTGAGAATTTGGAGGTGACCCATGATAGTGTTCCCCACATAGGGAAGACTTTGCAACGAAAGTACCTGTGGGTGAATTTGTTGGTGAGGAGGAAGGCGTAAGCAATAAGCTCTCAAAGGACGCATCCATAGATGTTCTGGAAGAGGAGAAGGAACTGCCTACCCTTTCTCCAGCTGAAAAAGTGAAGTCACGAGCCAAAAAGAAAGTAGGCTTCACCCGGAAAAGGCGAGCGGAGGGAATCCAGTGGACTTCAGAGTGCCCAATGACTGCCAGTCGACAGAAGAGAGCGCGGACTTCAAGATCTGCCTTTGTTGTACCGGACTACAACCGGGAGTTCATCGTATACATTAATGTGTCGAGTGTGAGTCTGGGAGCCGTGCTGTGCCGAACAGACCACAGAGGGAATCGACACCCAGTGACTCTGATCAGCAGAAGATTCCAACCTGGTGAGAGACATTTGTCTGCCAACATGAGGGCGTGCCTATCAATTGTTTGGACGCTGCAAAGACTGAAACCCTACATTAGGGGAAGGAGGTTCATCCTTTGCACCGACCCTTTCCCTCTGGTGTGGCTACAAACTGTGAAATCCACTAACAGTAAGCTTGCAAGATGGACACGGAACCTGCAAGACTTTGACTTTGTAATCCACAGCGTAAAAGGGACTCAGAGCATGGATGCTGATACCTTGCCTCGAAGGCCAGGTGGATAAACAAAGTTTGTAATGTGGTATTAAATGTTTTGTTTGTGTATAGTTATGAAAAATGATTAAAATGCCAAGTTTGGATGGGGATGAACTGAGAGGTGGAGAATGATGGGAAATAATGGTGAGTAGTGGTATAAATGTAAAAGTAATATGATTTGTATTAATGTTAGGAATGCAAATGTTTATAATTGTATTGATTGTTTTAAATGTTTAAAGTAATAAGTTTGATCTGGTAAACATAGTAATAGAGAGAAAACTAGTATAAGGTATGTATAAGTACTGTATATGGTAAATGTAATGTGTTATATGGTAAAATATGGTATATGATTGAGAACATAACTGGTAAGCATATTGTTATGATGGTGTTTTGGAGGTAATGTTCCCTGTATGTTCCATTGTTCATAAGGCTAAACTGTAAGGTTTTCCCTCATGAAACAAACTTTTTCTTAGGGGGGAGGAATGTGACGATCTCCCCACGTCACTCATGCCATTCATAGTCATGAGCTAATTTGCATGAGTCTGAGAGGCTTGGAGAGGCGGAGTCAGCAGCTATATGAAGGTTTGGCAGGAGAAGGAGGAGTCAGAGATTGGGATGAGATCTAGATACTGATTGGGATGAGATTCAGATAGAGATAAGGGCTGGTTATTCAGAAAGAGAAGGAACAGATACTAAGAGAGATAAAGCTGGTTAAGAAAATAGGTAGAGAAGGTGGTAATGATATTGCAAGAGAAAAGTATGTACTGAGAGAACCGTTAATGATTTGCTTGTGTACAATGTTCATCTGAAGAACTTATGTTATTATTAAATCTGCTTCACTTCAATAAATAAGTTCTGTTTGTGTTCACAAGACAAGTGTCCTGACAAATGTCATTTATATTGTGGATTGAGGTAATCCACTGGTGGCAGTGAGAGGAAAACGCGATGGGAGCCTTTGTGAGGGCACAACACGCAGGTGCCACAAGGGTGAATGCCACAAAAAACAATGCTAATAAAGTCTTAAGTGTTCAAAGGAATCAAGAACAAACTCTCTTTCACTTTTAGGGAAAACCTCACAGAAGCGATCGATACAAGGCTCTCAACGCGGTGGTTGAAAGAAACTGAAAGGAGAGCCTTGGTGCCAAAGTACATATAAGGAGGGGGAGGAGTCTACACTAATGTGTTTTTTTGCTACCACAGAAGCTCTAGAATCTTCCAACAAGGCTCCACGCAGGCGTGGATTACCCAGGGTGTGATTCACAGAGGCCATGAAGAAAAACTGAAAGGCTCTCTGGAGGGGTAGAGCATGCGCACCACAGGGGAACGTCCTATGGATTGCGTGACTGAAAGCTCTAGAAAGTTCCGGGGAGTCCTGTGCAGGCTCAGACTTTACCCATTTTGTGTGCATTCATAGAGACCACGAAAAAGCAGCACAAATTATTTACCAGATGTAATTACCACTCCCTCCATCACACACACACAGTGGTTTGGGGAATATCTGTTCTTACATTGACCAAGCACTTGGCAATTTGATCTTGGATGTTCTTCTAGTACCTGAAATTGTAAGTCTTATTTGCATTGCTAAGTATTCTATTCACCATACATTATGTACCTGATACCCAGAAAAAAGAAAAGCAGCAAGGGTAGGGCCTAAGCAGTGCTGAATAGAGGAGAACTAGTACTTTACAGGATTTGGAGACTATGCTTTTGTTAATGTAAAATAGCATTTGCCTTTTTTATACTCACATTGTACCACCGGCTCATATTCAGTTTGTGATCCATAACAATTCCAAGATCCTCTTCACATGTAGTATCACTGAGGCAAGCATTGCCCACCTTATAACTGTATGTTTGGTTCCCCGCCCCCAACTAGGTGTAAAACTTTGTAGTTATCCCTGTTAAATTTTATTCTGTTGTTTTCAACTCAGTGCTTGAGGCTATCAAGATCTTTTTGAATTTTGTATGTGTCTTCCAGGGTAATAGTTATCCCACCCAATTCTGTGTCATCTGTAAATCTGATAAACATTCCCTGCAGCCCCTTGTCCAAGTCATTAACAAAAATGGTGAAGAGCACCTGGACCAGGACTAAGTCTTGTGGTATCCCACTTGTTACCTCCTCCCAGTTTGAGAATGAGCCATTGATAAACATTCTCTAAGTATGATTCTGTAACCAACCGTGGATGCACCTAATACTTATTCTATCCAGCATCCACTTAGTTTGCAAATCAGGCACTTTGTCAAAAGCTTTGCTCAAGACATATTATGTCTACAGCATTCCCACCCATACTGGACTCCTTTTCTTATTGGGATCTCCTGTTAGGATACCTTACTTACTATTGTTCTGAGTTTACGAAAATCTACTTTACTAAAATCTAGCATACATATGTGGCTCTACAGTACTTTTATTTCCTTTGAAATAAAAAACTCAAGTAAAACATGGTCATTTCCCCCCAGAGTTCTTCTTACTGGCACTTCATCCACCAAGTCATTGTTATTGTTTAGAATCAAGTGAAGGACAGCTAATTCTCCATTTTCTTCCTCTACTTCTTATAGGAGAAAATCATTCACAACACAGGCCAGGACTTTCTTGGCAGAATTTGCCTCCCAAAACATATCAAGACAATTGAAATCTCCCATTAATACTACATTGTGTCTCTTTGAAATTCTTGCAATTTGTTCTTCAAATGTTTTATCTGTACCTTCTCCTTGATTGGAGGAGCCTCGTGGCGCAGTGGTTAAACTGCTGTACTGCAGCCAAAACTGTGCTCATGACCCGGGGACCTATCCCAGGTTGACTCACCCTTCTATTCTTCTACGGTTGGTAAAATAAGTACCCAGCTTGCTGGGGGGGGGGGGGGCAATGTGTAGCCAGCATAATTAATTGTAAACCACCCAGAGAGTGCTTTAAGAGCTATGGGGCAGTATATAAGCAGCAAGCTTTTCTCTTTTTTTGGTTGGGTGTTCAATAGTAGATTCCAACTACAGTGGTGCCTCGCAAGACGAATGCCTCGCGGGACGAAAAACTCACAAGACGAACGGGTCTTGTGAGTTTTTTTGATATTTTTCGTCTTGCGAGGCGGGTTTCCCATAGGAATGCATTGAAATTTAATTAATGCGTTCCTATGGGGGGGGGGGGGGAAAGTCAGAAACCAAAAAAAAAGTCAGAAAAAAGTCACTTACCAGGTACAGTAGACTGAGCCCCGCTCCTCACTGCCTTGGTAGCCCCGGAACAGCCGGACTCTGTGTGAGCAGAGCGCCAAACAGCTGAGAGTCGGCAACCAGCAGAGGCGGCAGCCATTTTGAGAGGTGGCAGCCATTTTGAGAGGCGACCACATGGCTGCTGCCTCTCAAAATGGCTGACGCCTCTCTGCTGGTTGCCGACTCTCAGCTGTTTGGCGCTCTGCTCACACAGAGTCTGGCTGTTCCAGGACTACCAAGGCAGTGAGGAGCGGGGCTCGATCTACTGTACCTGGTAAGTGACTTTTTCCTGACTTTTTTTTTGGTTTCTGACTTTTTTCCCCCATAGGAACGCATTAATTAAATTTCAATGCATTCCTATGGGAAACCGCGCTTCAAAAGACGAAATTTTCGCTAGACGGCATTAACCGCGGAACAGATTAATTTCGTCTTGCGACACACCACTGTACCATGTTCCTTTTCTTTTCACCCTAATTATATTAATCCAGGTGTTCTTGATGGAACAACCAAACTCATCCTCCTGTATTTCTGTGGAGGAATATGTATTCTTGACATATAGTGAAATTCCACACACCCCTTTCTATTATTTCTATTCTTTCTGAATTATTTATTTCCTTCAAGTGCCATCATCATACCGCAAAAACTGATTTTTTTCCATTAACACAGGATAGGTAGAGATCATACTTACATTCACAGGACCTGTATCAACTACAGCATCCACGTCAGAGCACAGCTGAGCAATTTTGCTTGCAAAACGTTGTGCAAATTCTTCACAGCATGCTACAGTGTGATTTACATTTTCTTCCTGCAGGCCAGCATGCAAGAGGCCTTTGACTACTTGAAATGCTCTGCCGGATGACTCTGTGTATACTCAGTGGTGGCAAAGAAGAATGACTTCTTCACTGCCACTGCTGCTATGGAGTAAGCCTTCCAATGAGCCCTAGCACATGTTCAGTTGGATTCATGCTGAGTTTTCCACCATTGTTGCTGTTGTCTCTGTCCCACTTGATTCATCACTACCAGGTTTCCCATAAATCAGGGGGGAAAGTTTGATTCTATCTTGTGGGAATGGACACTTAGGAGCGATTGAGTCAATGGCCCTGGTCATTTCCCCATTTCAGAGGTTAACCAGGGCTCCAACAGAATCTTCTGCCAAAGTGATGGGAAATTATCCAAGAGCCATCAGGAAACTATCTGGATACATGAGCCTCCTTGGGCAGACCATCTTAATCAGTCCCACACCACTGTAGAGGGTCTGAGTTCCAGTGAGTCTAAAACCCATCAAGTCCCGTCCTTGACAACGGAACTGCAGAGAGTTCCTCCACACTCAGATCACCAGCATCTACCCCAGTATAGAAAAACATTAACAATGACTACCCTATCAAAGATTAACCTTTCTTCTATAAAATGGCCATGAATCAGCTTCAGGCTGGGTTCCAAATCAAATTATGGGTAGCTTTCACAACACTAGTGGTGTGTCTGCTATGTGCTGTTAAGTTAGAGTCAACTTATAGTGACCCTAACATGGCTTTCAAGGTAATGAGATATCTAAGGAGTGGTTACAGCAGCTCCACTGGTTGCCAATTTGGTTCCAGGCACAATTCAAAGTGTTGGTTTTACCTGGACAGCCCTAAACAGCTTGAGTCCAAGCAATCTCAAGGGTTGCATCTCCCTTTATGAGCCTCCCAAGTGTCAAGATCATCAGAGGAAGCCTTTCTCCCAGTCCCACCAATTTCACAGGTATGTTTCATGGAAACATGGGAGAGGGTCTTCTTTGTTGCTGCACCCAGACTCTGGAACTCCCTCCAACAAGAGGCCAGGTTGGTCCCGTCTTTGCTGTCCTTTGGGAAGTTGATGAAGACCTTTATCTTCAGACAGACTTACCCTTAGTGATTTGCTGTCTTAGAGGGGTATTTAAATGGAATGTTGTGCCTTGTTGCACTGAATCTGTTTCCAGTGTTGATTTTTATTACCATTTTTAGTGTGGAATTTAAATAAATATTTAGTGTGGTATTTAAATAAATAAATAAATATTTGTTTGATTCTTTTATATTTGTATACTTACTGTTCCTGGCTTTTAAATATTGTCTTTTAATAATGTAAGCCGCCTTGGGTCCTTTTTAAGGAGAAAGATGGGGTAAAAATATTTTAAATAAAATAAATAATGGTTCTACCAGTGCCACTCTCCCCTGTGAGTTTCTGTAGTTGAGCAGGGATTTGAACTGAGTTCTTCCAGTTCTTGTCCATCACTCTTTCCACTATACCATGTTGGATATCCTACACCGATATCTAAATAAATAACTGTAGTTAGTGGCAAATATTTTAGAAACCACAAGTGCATTTTTGCAGCATGAGACTTTGGAGCGCCTCCATTCCCACAGGAGCCTTCTGTGTCTTATGGAAACCTAACTCAGAAGGTGACATGCTGCCTAAATATTAACAGAGCTACCATTACCTTTGTGCTTCTAATTTTGAAGCTGATCTAGTTGTGGCTCTGGAATGTATCTCATCAGCATGACCACTGCTGTCAGCAGTCTCTCTTCCATCATCATCATCATGCTCCTTGCTTTCATCTTGATCTTTTGTTTTCTTTTCAACTGCACGTGTTAACTTTTGCCACTTTTTATCTGGCTCATAAATATTCATTCCTGCAAAATTTTAATCACACATTCAAATTTCCACACAAGCCTCCAGAAACAACATAGACACTTATTATGGAAAGGGAATTCTAAATCGGCCTTGAGTGGAATAACCAATTTTCCATTTCCTTGGGTTTCTAATGCATACTTGTTTAAATCTCTCCAAACACATTTGCAATAGTTTACTTCTTGAGTCCACAGCCAGAATTCACTGAAAACCGAAGTGGGTTTAGGGAAGCAGCTGGGACATACCACTGCTGACAAGAGATTACAGCAATTTGCACATTTTCCCATAATATTTACTTTAGCTATAACCCAATGATTTCCCCACAATGAATAAAGATAATAAAACTGAACTTATTGAAGGCTAGTGTGCACCTTAAACAATAAAAAGTTAAACGAGAAGCAGAGGTCTGTGTCCTACCTGTTTCCTCTGATGGAATAAGAGGTCGTTTGCGCTTCCTTCCTCTTCGAGGCAAAACCACCTCTGCTTTCCTTTCTTCAGTATCCTAGCAGTTGCAAATAAATTAAAAAAACAGTAATGAAATTGAAAGTTCATTTAGGGCTTTTCGTTTACGAAAAAGTCAAAGATGATAGAGGGTTATAAAATTATGAAAAGTACGGAGAGAAGGAGGCATTTTCCAGGATGTTCGGAGCTGAAAGATGCAAAAACTTCACACAAAACACTTAACAAAAGGAAAACATACCAAATGATGTGTAAGCAACTAATTGAGACAACTTCTAAGTAGTATTTGATTATTTATTCAATTTATATCCCATCTTTCCTGTAAATATAAAACTCAATGGTTGCCAAGAATAAAACACACAACTATAATGAAAATATCAAACAAATCAATTAAAACCAAGTAAAAACATAACAATATATTGACAGGTTATACGTCTATCAATTAATATTAGTCATGATCAGGGATGCATGTGACTTGTCAAAACTACAAGGTTATCTAACAGCTACAGTAACTCCCTAAGCAATACAGGTTTTACTTCTTCAATCTAATGCTTCAGGGTACCAATAGCTCTGGGCATCTGCAATTTTGCTGGTATCAACAGTTTAACAATAATGCACTCAGACTCAATATTATATTTGCGAGTGCAAGGTATTACAGATCAAGGAAGTCATTGTCTTCTATGCCTTGTATAAAAACTTCTATAGCCCCTGTTCATGACTGCTAAGACAGAAATTTGGAATTATGGAATTTTCTTTGATCTAGCAATTGAATTCTAATTCTTAAAAAAACTAGAGTTTGTGCTGGAAGTGTTCCTAAAATACAAAACTAACATCACTGTAAACAAATAATACTAACAAATATTTTTAGTAAACAGAATTGAAAGTAACTTGTATTTATAATTCTTGTACTTACACTGTGTCCTCCACTCTCATTCAATGAATCAATGACTACAAAAGGAAAAGGGAGAACATTCAGAATTCTACATAAAATGCACCTTTGAAATTTGTTTTTTGTTTAACAAAAGACAATTTAGAAGTAAATAAGAAACTTAATTTTTTTTAAATTTCTAAACCTAAACCCTTCATGGCATATTGGAACATGTAAGTTCTTTCCAGCAGAAATGTCAGCCAATTGTAAACTAAAGTGACTGCATCCTCCTTGAAACTGTCAATGTCAAATGTAAATGCTAGAGCTTAGAAAAAGCAAACCAAGCAGAAGGCAGCCTTATGTGCCAGGTTGGTGTAAGACATTACATAGTTCGAGATAGGAGGACCTACTTCCTCCTCTTCCGTCATCTGGCTTTTGCCTAGCAATACCTCACTTTAGATCAACCATTCTCAACATGGGCCATATAGCCTGGCATATTTGAAGGAGGCCAAAGGCTGGAAACAATTATTCACAAATTTCCTTATAAGGTTCTTATTCAACTTATACAATCCTGATTCGGCCTATATTTCTTTCACAATGTGTTTATGTCTGTGACCAAAAAAAAAGGTTGAAAATGGCTGTTTTAGATCAAAGCATTATATACAAGGTGGCACAGAGATTGCAACTATCCTTTTGCCACCTCCAAATCCTTGCTTTGTATAACCCCACAAAGTGAGGGACCAAGACCAATTAACACTATGGAGAACATCTGCTGCAGCAGCAAGGAAGCTTGTGGGGCTCTCCAAGAATGTCTGTCCATTCCTTAATTCGGGGGAGGAGGTGTCTTTAAGTTAAACCAATGGGTCTAGCAGGCACTCAGGAGAGCCCTACCCAAAAAAAGCAGTGACAATATGTTAAAGGTAGGCAGCAGCCATCAATGCAAGCCAAAGAAATGTGACCCATCATGATGATGGCAAGCATCCCACTAGAGGTAGATGCATGGAGTGACAAACCATATAATCCTCTGTCAAATATCTCACTGTTTCATAGAAGAGCTGCCCTAATGATGTGGTTGTTTCTTGCATAGTAGTCTGCAGACGATCATCTTTTAAAAAGGGGAATAAGTACCTATGGTCCAATAAGTACCTATGGTCCATAGGCTGGTTAATGGACTGGATGAGGGCCCATAAACTGAGATATAATCCAGACTAGACAGAGATACTGACTGTGAATAGACTCTTTTGTTTGGCGAGGTGTTGTTCATACTGTTCCAGGGGTGGGGGTGGGGGTCCTGCATTATCTTACAGACCAGGTTCATTGTTTGAGAGATTTAACACCATTACTATAATAGTTGGTCTTGCAGCATTTGTTATCAAAAGGCTAATATATAGATACAGTTTCATAAGTTATTCACATTGTTTGAGTTACTGCAATGTACTTTAAAAGTCATCTTGAAATGTAGTTATTTCCAAAACAGGGTGATTATACTAACTGAAACTAGTTGATAAGATCTCATTTTGCCAGTACTCTACTATTTGCATTGGCTGCTGGTCTGTTTCTGGGCCAAATTCAAAGTGTCATAACTTTTAGAACTCTAAATGATTTGAGGCCAGGTAACTTGATGGAGCGTCTCTCCCTTTGTAACCACCCACCAGAACCTAAGAACATTTTTACAGTATGTTTTGCAAATGCCACTCCCAAATGAGGCAAAGCTGGTGACTATGATGGTGATATCCCATCTGTGGAATGCCCTCCACAGAGAGGCTGGCTTGATGCCAACAGTCCGGGCACTAGATCTTTTTCTGTTTCTGTGGTAGAATGTCTGAGTGGCCCACATACCCCCTTCCATGACAACACATATGACAATTAGTTGCAGAAACAGGTTCATTTATTGAGCAACAGAAACTTTAAAGGGCCAACGAGGTGGCTAATAAGTAACTCAGGGCATCAGGGAGTTAGCTTTACTCCCTTAGTCCTCAGGGTGCTAACCCTACATAGTCTTTATTGGGCGATTCGTAGCCCCACCTCCTCCACCAGGTCAACGACTCTTCAAAGGTGGGCTAAGCACAGGGTCCCAAAACATGGGTGCTCGATGCACACTGCTAGGTATCCTTGGAGGTGAGCGGCAAAGGCTCCCTCCCACACCACTCCCCTTCAGCCCCACTAGCCACTGTTGGTCTGTAGGTGTGGTAATCCTTGTGGGTTGGACTGGCCTCTTCTGCATAGTGAAATGCATAGTGAAATGCAGGAGGAACGGTACACATAACCTTCTGAGACTCAGGGGGAGAATAGCTGTGGGGTTTCTCTGAAGGAGCTGCCTGTTCCTGGTGTTTCTTCTAGCAGCAGCGGGCCCAACACAGGTTCTTGAGCCTTTGGGCCTCTCGGCACCTTGTCTGGTCTTGATGGACCCAGATGGCTTCTACCGGTGGCACCAGCAGCTCCACCCAATCTCTGGTGTCAAGATCATGCCTGTGGACCATCTCCCAGCTAGCCTTCGACCTGGGTGGCAACAGCAGCACCTTCTGAGCCTCACGTGCCTCCCAATCCACTGTGTTCACCCAACAGTCCTCTTCTGCCTCCCATTCTTCCTTAAATCCAAGCCCTACTATGGCCACACCTGTGGCTTCAAGGGTGGTGTCTTTCTCTGCCCTACCAATGCTCCAGTCCACAGAGCTGTGGGTAGGGAATCCAGCCAGTGTTTTTAGAGAGGTGGAGAACCCACTCTTGCGCCCAAGGGAACCCTCACCAGTTCCACACACACCCACTTCAAGTGGGAGTCCACTTCTTCATCTCCATCATCCCATGGCCTGTCAAGAGAAACAGTCCATATTAGTGTCTTGCCATCCTTTTTAGTACTAGAACCGGAAGGAAAAGGGTTGCAGCACTAAATACCAGCCTGGGGTTAGAGTTCTTCATCCACTGCAACCACTGCAAGGGGGCATGGTTGGTGACCAGTAAGAAGGCTGCTACCAAGCCCAACAGGTAGTAATGTAGTGAAAATGTGGCTGATTTGATAGCAAGAGCTTCACTTTCTATCACTGCATACTTCTGTTTCTGCTGTGACAGTTCAGGAACAAGATGGGGTGTTCCCCATTCTCCAAATGCTGGGCCAAAATAGCCCCTAGTCCCCTTTCAGAGGCTTTCATGAAGAGGATGAACAGCTTCTTGAAGTTGGGTGTGTGTGTGACAGGCCAAGTAAAGTCTCTGAGTTCATCAAAGGTCAGCTGCTCCTGGACACACCTCTCTTGGAGCTCTTTTGTGGTGAAGTCTGTCAATGCAAAGCAGGTGGTTGTCCGTAGTATCTAGCAAGGCCCAATAATTGCTTCGCCTCTTTCTTTGTCAGGGATAGGGAGCAGGAGGAGACTTTGGTCAACTTTTCAGCTACAGGCCAAATTTCTCCCCTACAATGAACTCCAAATACTGCACCTGGGCTTGCACCATATTACACTTCCAGGAGTTGACAGTCAGGCCAACCTTCCTTAGCTCCTCTAGTATTGCCTGCAAATGCTCTAGATGCTTCTCCCAAGACTGGCTAAATATAATAATGTTATCTATGTAAGTGGCAGCAAAATTCTGCACAGGGGTCAGCACTCTGTCTGTGAAGCATTGGAATGTGGCCACTGCACCATGCAGGCCAAATGGCATATAAGTGAAATGGTATAAACCTGGGGATGTGTGAAGGCATAGGTCGAACTTCGACACTGAGTTCACCCTCCGGACATCTATACAAAACCTCACACTCCCATTAAGCTTAGAGACCAGAACAGCATGACTCCTCTGGTGGATGAAGAAGGGTTCAATAACCCCTAATTCTAACATGGATTTTATGTCATCCACTATCACTTGATGCAGCTGGCATGGCCAGGAGCAGGTGGATGAGTGGACCACCATGCCCGGTGGGGTTTCTATGCAGTGCTGTACCAGGAGGTGTGGTTTGGTTTAATGATGAGAACATCAGGGAAGTGGGCCTCAAGGGCTCATGCCTGTTGCTGATATTTTGGCTCTATGTCCTTGTCTAGGATCAAGTGTTCCCCAGCTTGACTTCCTTGCCTTGCCCAAACAGTGCTTCCTTGTCATGCCACTCCTTCAAGATATTTACATGGAAGATCTGGGTTGGTCACCACCTGTCCAGCACCCATATTTCACAGTCTACAGGGCCCACATTCCTAACCATCTCAAAAGGACCCTACTACCGAGCAAACAATTTTGCTATCTTTGAGGATAGGAGTAGAAGGACCTTCTGTCCCAGTGTGAACTCCCTGGGGCAATCTGGGCAGCAAACCTATTCTTCTGAAGTGCCTGGGTCTCCCTTAACCATTCTTGGGCCATTGTGAAAGCAGTCCGGAGCTGCTCGCATATCTCTAAAACTTGCTGGACCATGCTCTGAGCCGGGTCTGCCCCTGACTCCCACTGGTGATGCACCAGGTCAAGAATATCTCAGGATTGTTGCCCACACAAGAATTCAAAGGGAGAAAAACCCAAACAGGCTCATGGAAACTCCCACATGATGAACATCAAGTGCTGCAACATAAGGTGCCACTCAGTTGGGCGATTGTGGGAGAGTTTATATAGCATAACTTTTAGGGTTTTATTGAAATATTCAACCAGCCCATTTGTTTGGGGGTGATAGACCAAGGTGTGGAGTGGATGAATACCTAGCAGCATCCACATCTCCTGTAGGGGTTGACAAAGGAAATTAGTGTCCTGGTCAGTGAGGATAGCCCTTGGGAAACCTACCCTCACAAACCCCAACAGGCTAAGATGCAGGCCATGGTAGAGCATAGTGCTACCACTATGGGGTAGCTGATAGTGTAGTCAATAATTATGAGGATGTGACTATGTCCCCCTGCAGATTTCAGCAAGGGGCCTACTATATCTAAGGCTACCCAACTGACTCCCACTGGTCATGGACCAGGTCAAGAATTTCCCAACTGAATGGCTTGTCCACTATGGGCAGAGGTACCAATGGGGTTCCCTGCCAAGGCTGGGCTGGACGGAGCAAGACTGGCAGCATTGCTCTGTGTCGGAGTAGAGTCCTGGCCAGAAGAACTGTTGGTGAATGTTGGCTGGAAGGGTGCAGCTCAACTAGAAGCCTATCTCAAAGGGATGGTGCCACAACTGAGAAGGCTTGAATTCTGGTCGATGTTTTTCTGGCCTCCCTCAGTGTGGCAACACGTAGGAGCATGGCCTGTGAGGATCTGGTGATGCAGGTTGATGTTCTCGGGGGGAAAGGCACTCTGACAAATAAAGAGGTCTTAAACCATGGAGGGCTTTTAAAGTAAGAATCAGGACCTTGAACCTGGGCCAGAATGTCACAAGTAACCAGTGTAGGTGAGCCAGGACTGGTGAGATGTAGTTAAATAAATACACTCGACACCAGCCTGGAGGCTGCATTCTAAACCTGCTGTAGTTTCCAGGTCAGTCTCAAGGGAAACCACACATAGACAGCGTTACAGTAGTCAATCTTCAAGATTACCAGCACATGCACCAATGTCTTCAGGGCCTCCTCATCCAGGCAGGGCCAAGTAGTGCAATCAGCCTGTGGGTTGAAGGTCAACTTGGAAATGGCTAAAATCTGGGAATCAAATGAGACAGCTGGAACACATCCATGTTCCAAACTCGATCCTTAAGTGGAAAGGTTCAGGGTCAGTCTGTTAGCCTTGGTTCATTCAAGAACCGAGGCCAGGCAGCACTCAAGCAGCCAGACAGCATCCATTGCAGAGGACATAAAGGAGAGATAGAGTTGTGTGTTATCATCAACATACTGAAGGCAACACACTCCAAATCTCTGGATGACCTCTCCCAATGGATTTCCATAGATGTTAAAAGGCATTGGGGAGACTGACTACCCCCGGGGCACCCCGCAAGTGAAGGTCCAAGGGACTGACAATTCCTCCCTAAGCTGCACTTTCTGGACACAATAATCAAGGAAATCATTTTATCTGCAGCCAAATGTCCAGCCAATGAGTAGTCACGGGCTAACAATAGTACAGAGCATCTTAGGCACTGGGGCAGAACTAACAATGCTCCAGGACTGGGCAATTCAGGTTTTATGCAGTACAACAAACCATCTCACAATTCAAGGCCTAACTGCCTATCAGCTGTATCCAGATTGGCTGAAGCAAGCACATGGACCAGTGTGAATACTTGCTGCAATGCCTGAACCTAGGTGCAACTCACATTACCTAACTCTTTTTTTCTCAGCCTCCTCTACAGCTGCTGTGACTGCCCTCGAAGCATGCACTAACTTCTCTATGTATTTCCAGTCCCTCCCTAATAATATGGGGCAAAAAAGCCCTGGCATTAGTCCAACATTAAGCCTGCACCTTACTTCCCCTACAGTGACCCAGACATGAGTGGTGGTGTAGGATTTAACATCCCTGTGTATGCAGCAAACTCTAATCCACCCTTCTTGGAGCAAGGCAGGTTGGGGTCATAGCAGGGTGGTGCTGCAGCCTGTATCAACCAAAGCCTTCACCCGTTGTCCGTTGACCAGCATGTTGACCTCTTAGTCTGTACCCCTGATGCTGCATACCTGCATGGCAGCTACACAGACATTGGCCAAGGTGCAATCCATGGCGGGCAGTCCAGTTCCTTGCCACAGGTGAAACAGCTGGCCTTTTATTGCCCCAGAATAGGGTGCTTACCAGCACACTATTTTCTCCTGGTGCACCCAATGGGATTGGAGAGCCTCCAGCTGCCCCACTTGCCATCAGTTCTACATCCTTCTCAGTGTGCAGGTATGGTGGGGATAGTGGTGGCCCTACCACACTTTTGGTAGCAGGAATGGGCCTCATGCTCTAGGGAAACTGTTCACATTATTGTTCTTTTTCATGATTCACTAGGGCTCCCAGATTCCAGGTCTCCTCTGCTTCCCAGTACACTTCCAGCATACTGACAGTTTCATCGAGGGAACTCAGTTGGAGCGGTGCAACCCAATATGGTCCTTTTCGTTGCAAGTACCAAAAGCATTTGTGATAGGCCTCCTCTGACAGGTTTAGCATGCTTAATATGCACTTTATCGTAGTCAGTCATGTTGGTGGGATGCAACATGTCCACCACTTCTTGGGCTAACCCCATGAGGCCCGGGGTCAAAATCAATGGCCATTGGTCCTTTGGCCATACCATGGCCAATTCCATTGACTCAAAGGTGTTTAGAAAGGCCTCCAGGTAATCAACTGAAAACATCTTCCGTACCCGAATGGGCAGGGGCCCTTAGATCCATAGCAGGCATGGAATGGCTTGACACAGTCCTGCCATTTGCTTCTGGACAGCCAGTATTTGGTTGACAAGGACAAAGTACTGCTCCACCATCTGCTGGAGCAAATGTTCCAGTCTCTCCGTGCCCCAGGCAAATCACTGCTTGGTGGCCCCTGAAGCTTGTGGACAGGCCCCACACTGGGTGCCAGTCTAAGCACCACCTTCCACGATGACACTGAGAGTAGTTGTAGAAACAGCCTCCTTCACTGGGCAATGAAACTTTTAAAGGGCCAACAGGGCAGCTAACATAAAACAAGTAACTCTGGGCACCAGGGAGTTACTTTCACTCCCTCAGTCCTTGGGGTGTTGGCCCTACAGTCTTTACTGGTAGGTGCAGACCACCATCTCCTCAACCAGGTCAAGGACCCCTCGAAGTTGGGCCAGGCATGGGGTCCCATAGCAAAGGTGCTGAATGCACGCCACCAGGTGTCTTTGGAGGCTAGCAGTAAAGGCACCCTCCTCCACCACTCCCCCTTAGTTTCTGCTAGCAGCTGCCAACCCATATGTGCGTACTGCAAGCGGCCTGTCCTTGCAAGCGGCCTGTCCAAATTCCACACGGACTTGCCTTGCCTCTCCTGCACAGAGAAGTGGATGGTATGGAAGAGCTGAAACTCTAGGGGCTTGAGGTTCTCTGATGGAGCTGCTTGTCTCTGGAGCTTCTGGCAGCAGGGGGCCTGAAGCTAGTTCTCAAGCCTCTGGGGTCTCAGCACCTTGCCTGGTCACGATGGACCCAGGCAGCTTCCTCCGATGACACCAGCAGCTCCGTCCAATCTCTGGTGTTGGGATCACACCTGTGGACAGTCTCCCAGCTGGCCTTTGATCTGGGTGGCAACAGCAGCACTTCCCAATCCAAGGCCATTGAACTAAATCAATGGAAGTTCAGGGAACCATAAAGAATTTCACCTGCCTTTGAAGGAGTTTCATGCATATTGCAGCAAGGATAGGGAGACTGCTACTCACTTTGCTGATCCTTCAACACAGGTGGAGCTAATGGGACCAGAGCTAAACAACTTCTAAAGGACTGTAGGTTCTCCAGTCCTGCTCCAGAAAGCTTTATCTAAAATACTAGAATAATAATTATTTAAAGATGCATTACTATTTGGCATACAAACCATAGCCATACTTTACCTTGCTTTCCAGAGAGTAAACATTTGAATTATTACCTTTTGAAGTACTCTTCTGTTTACTTCTAGGACCTGAAGTTTTCAGCATCTAATTAAAATAAAATATCAATATATTTCTTTAATATAGAGCTAGGAAATCTAAACATTTAAGTGATTGTAAATGCATTTTTCTGTGTTTAAAAAGCATGTAGGGTGAAATAATGCCAGGCATAGTAGATTTGCTCACTTCCATCCCTGTCACTCTCGAATAAATTGGAGGGATAAACTCTGAAGAAAGGTCATTGTGCAATGTGAAATCTTGATTTTCCAGGTTTCTACACCATGCAGAGAGCCTATACAAGAAGAAATGGTTCCCTGCTTCAATGGTTACCCCTTCAATGCACAAAAGGTGGTAAGAGTGGTGTGTTCATTTTCATTTTGGTGTCAAACATAGAGTATCATAAAAGGATGGCATGTAGTGCAAACGACAACTAAAATCTATATGCAGTACATTTTACATCTGAGAGCCCTTTTCCACACTACTCCAGAACATTTTATCGGTTTGCCATAAAATTTACACTTTACAACCAATCCTGGCTCTCTAAGACTATCTGTGTAACAGACATTTTCAACACATTTTGTCACAGGTTACATTTTTAGAAATACATTTAAAAGTAGTTAAGGCATACATCTAAAATATGTAAAGAGTTCTTTTTATGGTATAATCTATATTTACTATTGAGAAGAAATTAAGTTTGGAGAAATATTGAGCTTTGACTTAATTCTGGAATCAAGGATTTGGTTTAGCCAGGCAATCTCAGACAGACAAATGGTTTCAGAATGAGCATTTCAAAGAAAAATGCAAGTGATGGGGCAGTTGTTGAAGTTGCTATTGGATATGGAAGACAGTATGAACTATGATTTATTTAAAGCACTGGTGAAACAGCAGTTCTCCCTCACAGTGCAAGAAATGTCAAAAACATTTTTGCAGTATAAGGAAGATGAGTCAGGAAAGTTACTATTCAGTTGCAACTAGACTATCTAAGGTCTAAGATCAGTAGCTGGACTGTGCAGATAAAAGCTTTAAAGTCTGTGACTAGTTGAACACATTGATAGAAAAGAAGGTGCCAACTGGTGCTGAATAGAAAGCAGGAGGGTGTGAAGTAGACAGCCCTTTTCGTCGATGAACTCACATGTAACAGGGCGAAGGAGAAGAGAAAAACTCCTGGAGGCAGAAACATGGGTGGCATGCAGTGAAAGGGGAAGGACTGAAGGAGAGGAAAAATCCCAAAGCCAAAGTCAAGACAGAGACTGGGATGTGTAGGCATCCTTCAGTCTCAAGAAACTATGGTAAGTGTCCTCTCCAGAGCACAAAGCCTGGGTAAAATAATATGGAGGATAGACTGTTACCCAAGCAGAAAATCCCCCCTCTCCATGTCACTGAAGTAGTCCAATGGAAAGGCAAGAGCCAATACAACTGGTTCCAGCGACATTGCAGGAGTTGCCAGAGTGTGACTGTGCACAGTCACAAACTGCCTCCGGGATTCCGGCTCCGGATTTTGCCTCGAGGTTAACTCCTGAAGCCTTTTCCATCAGTGGATATAGCCACAAGGCAGTGGAGGTTTGAAATCGGAGTTTTCCTTCTCCAGAGACTGGGGAGGGAGCGAAGATCACCCCTCTGAACTGCACCCTTGGCTGCCAGTATACCCATCACATTGGATGGATCCAGAAACCCCATCATATGTTTTGGATGTGGGCTGCTTGGAAACATGAAGAGGGCTTGTCCCAAAGGGGAAGAGAAAAAAACCCAAGGGCAGAAGGAAAATAAAGCAGCTTTCCAGAGGATGGTCAAAGTGTGTTCCCCACTTGGTCAGGTGGGAGGAATTGCCTGGAGATGGAGAGGTGCAACAAAGGAAGTCCCAGAGGCATCAGCCAGGGAAATCGGCATGTTTAGGATTAAAGGCAAGAAAGCGCATCCAGAGAACAGCAGCAGGAATGAAGCTATTTCACTGATGATTCTCTAAGGAGGAAGGGCAGAAATCCAGAATATGTTTTGCCAAGTTCTTCAGAAAACAAGGAGAAGGTGGATTCCGGGGGAACAATGAATTGGTTTCATTGCTTTTTATTTGAGGATCCCAGAGGTTCATGGAAATGATCCAATTGGGGATCCAGCTTCTGTGGTAACCCCAGCATATTGTGGTTTCTCAGTTCCAGGAGCTCCTGGATGAGACTATCTACATCTAATTTGGCTTCAGTCCTGGCTATTGAATGGAAACACTGGGTGGATGACGTACACGGGGAAATGGACAGGGAGAGTGTGTCTCTGTTGGTATCCTGGGGCTCTGGGTGGTTTTCAATACCAATCAACCATGGATCCTTCTGGATCATCTCTCTGGGGAGGAACTTGAAAGCACTGTGGCTCCAGTCCTTCCCAGAGGGGCAAGTTCATAAGGCTATGTTGAGGGACTCCTCTTCCCTAGCATGTGTCTTGTGGGGTCCCTCAGAGCTTAGTCCTGTCCTATTTAACATACACATGAAACTGCTGGAAGAGGTTGTCTAGTATTTCAGAGTTTGGTGTCATGAATAAGTGGATGCCACCCAATTATATTTCTCTTTTTCATCCAATTCCAGGAAACTTGATCCATTTCTAAACCACTGTATGATGTCAGTAATGGACTGGATGGAGGGGAGACTAATGGAAGCTTAATCCAGACAAAAAAGAGGTGCTGCTGATGAGTTATAACTTAAGGTAGATCAAAGAACAGGGATTCAGCCTGTCCTGGGGCTTTGTTGCTTTTGTGTACTCTTTATGTTTACTAAAACTTCATTTTTACTGATTTCCAGCATATTTTTAGAGTTTACAGTAATAATTTTTAATTTTAGTTGTTCTACAACACATTCAGACGGCACCAGCTTTTGTTTATATTGTTCTTAACATAATTTTTCAGTAACTCTTAATATATCTTCCCTATATCTGATCTCATTTCCATCTTTATAACATTAATATTTGTTTTTCCTAATGATCTTATGCTCTTCATATTAATCACATGTTCAATCATTTATTGTTTTCTTTTATCTTCTTACTGTTACCCCCCCCCGTCCCCCATTTTTTAGGCTTCTATGTATTCTATAGTACTCTGTTTCCCTTATCTCAGTAGTTGCCTTCTTCTGTCAAACAAATCTTTCACACTCAATTCTATTCCTGTCCTCTGAGGGCTTTAGCTACATTTTGTCCTGCTTCTTAACACACTTAAAGCACTGTTGATATGGTCTATGGTTGTATTCTTGAGCTGAGAAATTTTAATTTTACTTCTCAGTTCATTTTCATATTCTACACTTTTCTCCTTTAGAATTTTCCTGTAAAATTTAAATATTGAGAATATATTTATCTGAGGCAGTAATAAGGTGTGGAAAATTTAATCAGAGAGTATAAGTGAAGAGATGAGTAAAACTTGCATTGTCAACTTTGGTAACCAAATTAAACTTCTTAAAAAAAAAAACTTCCTTTAAATTAAAAAGATTAGTTTATAATCAATGTGTGTTGCCACACCTGTGCTGCACAGACCTGGACTATAGTGAAACCCATAATGGAAAAGCTTACAAAAACTCAAGAAACCATGGAAAGGCAGATGTTAAATATCAGACTAATAGATAAATTAAGAAATCAAGTTATTTGGCCAAACAAACAAACCCAGAAGTAGATGCATAGCAAAAACATTATAGCAACGTTAAAATGGAACTGGGCAGGCCCAACATGAGACAAGTAGATAAGCAATGAAATAAATAAATTGCAACCTTGTATCAGAAAAGGTAGTACAGGAAACAACAAACTAGACGGGTGGATGATTTTAAAAGATCAGTAGGACTGAAATAGATGAAAATAATACAAAGTAGCAATTAATGAAAGCAAAAAGGGGAAGCCTATATCCAACACTGGAAGTCACCAGACTAATAATAAAGAAGAGGAAAAAGAAGGAAAAAGAAGGAAGATACACTAGTTGCAACGTGAACTTGTTCAAACATATATATGTTGTAGATGTGATGACTACAACATTGAGAAATTATTTGCATGTATAAGCCATGTGCAAATAGGATCACGGACAGAATTTCCAAGTCAGTTTTGAAACAATTTACAACTGTTTGCAAACAGTTCATACATTTAGCTGCCAGTTATTGGCCAGAATCCTACCAAAGTTTACACAAGATTATTGCGACTTGCTGCAGCTAAGTGCTACTAATTAACATGGTACCAATGTGCATCTCAAGTCACATGCCTGGTCACGCACCTGACTAGGCAACTGAGATATGCCCCAGCATCTTGTTAGTTGCAATCAACTGCGATCCTTTACACATCACCAATCAGTTTCCAGCCACTAAAAGTTACTGGCACAGAGAAATGCATGGACTAACCTTTCAAATATATATGTAATATATATTACTAGCCTTTCAAATGTGCCTACCTCAAGAAGCTTCCTTTTACAGAGAGCTATTTGTTTGAACTAAGATAAAAAGGTGGCCATATGAAGAATTTTTTTTCATATTTGTCATAAAATATTTTTCCTCGTATGTTTCTTCAATTTTTTCACTGAAAAAATGCACTGATGTGATGTGAATAGGGTCATATGAGTACACTGCAACGAAAGTATAATATTTTAGAAAGTAAAGAAAAGTGGTTGGGACTCCAATAACTCCTTACATTCAAGAAAGGAAGTTAATTTATTTACTTATGTTGTCAGTTCTGCCTGATAATATGCTTTCAGGCATCTAAGAAAAGAAAAACTGATAATCATTTATTCTTTTCAAGGCAGTAGGTACTGGCTTTAAAGAAGGGATGGACAACTTTTGGGAGTCTGTGATCAGGAGTTCGATGCTGGTATCAGATACAATGTGGTCTGACATTCCACACTTCCACTTCCTTCCCCACCACAACAATTCCCACATCACTCACATGTATATTTGATTCCTTTTCTCACACACATATCCCCACCACTTATTTTCCTATGCAGCCAATTCCATCCCCCACCCCCACTTCCACCCCCAGCAATTCTAATGCAAACTAACTGCATCAAGCCCTCTGAGGAGGGAGGAGGTTAAAGTCTACACTGGTGGTTAGAAAGCTCAGGGGACTTGGTGGCCAACTTTTTAAAAAAGAAAAAGTAAATAGGAAGTGTCATAATGGACACTTCTGGTTTTGTTCTGTTTTTCTTGGGGTGACACCCCCAAGGAGGACACCGTCCCCCCAAGTTCATGTATTGAAAACTGCTGTTCCTGCAGGCCTCCAGGGACAGAAAATTACAATTTATAGTTTTAAAAGGGGGAGAGTTCCCTTTTTATTTTTTCTTAGGGATCCTGGGAGCCACAAAAATGTTCTGAGGCTTCATGACCATACAGACCATATTTAACTCACCCTGCTCTGCACAAACATGTATGCTCCCAATGCACCTAGTTTCCATGGCCATACTGGAACATATGTTCCTGTGGAACATTATTTGTATTTCCTCAGTTGTAATAGCAAACGCTTGCTATTACAACTGAGCAAATATAAATAATGTTGCACAGGAAACAAAAAATGACCCAACAAATAGAACAGTCAGTCAAATGCTTACATTTCCAGTGCTTGTGTCAGCTTCAGAATCTTGACCTGAAAGAACAAACCAACTATCAGTTCAAGGAATCATCCAAGTATATTGTCTCTCGAGATGCCACACGATACTTACCCTGTAGTGCCTTTATTTCAACAGGATATTTACGAGGTCTTCCTCTTTTTCGTTTAACTGTAACTTGTTGATTTACCTAAGCAAAATAAAACACAGTTCAAGGTGTCCATAAATAGAACTACATTTAAGACTCTCTCTCTCTCTGATACACACTACAATCCAAGCTTAACACTTCCCACTAATTTAGGAAGTTAAGAATGTATTTAAATCTCCTCCACTGAAATCAAAAGATTTCAGACACATGGGCAAATTGGATCCTCAGCAATCAAAAAGTCTACACCTCACCATTAAACCTATTTACATTTTTTCTTTGACTTTGGCTAATACTATTAATACTACTCAGCATTATGCTGAAAATTCTTCTTACGTTGTCATGTCTCACCCTTCCAACTCTAAGGAAATTCCTACCAGACTAAGAAGAACTGGCCTACAACTTTCATCAGTCCACCCAATGATAAAGGATTATGTGAGCTGAAGTCCACAAACTTATGGAGGACTACAGCTTCCTCAAAACAAAGAGGGACTATTTTTTTAGCACGTTGTTTTGAAAGAGGTAGCTGTGTTAGTCTGTGCAAGCACATCAGGCAAAATCCAAACAAAACAAGACAAAAACAGGTGGCACCTTAAAGACTAACTATTATATTTTAATGTGAGCTTTCATGGACACATCCACTTCATCAGACATATGGAAATAGAATGAAATGTTGAATGAAATATCAGTTTCATACTAAATATTGGTTGGCTCTTTTTTGCATGTTATTATGTACATCCTCATGCAAGTTAAGAATTTTTCATCAGTTCTTTAAACTTACAATTGGGGACAAAACTACTAAGGCTTATATCAGTCTGTAGGGTATATAGTATACTTTTAATTCATTTCGACAACTTCTACAAAATACTTGTTATCCTCCTTAGTATATTGGAGAGATTATGATGGTTTGAACAAAACATGAACAAATGACTGTAATATGCCATATGAAAGCACACCTTCAAACACTAATCAAATAGAATAAATCAGGTTACTCACCTCAACAGGATTTAAAATGGATTCTAAATCTGCCTCTTCAAGAATCTCTACTTTGTCAATTTTTTCATCTATGAGGGAAAAGTTCAAAAAACCCAAATCCAAATTAAAATTCTATGATAATTTTTAAACAACACCATAAATTGGCAACTCTTCCTGAGTTAAACCTTAAGGAGGTGGCAGCCACTTTCTCCAGTATTACTCTGGTAATTCCAATCTGTCTTGCATGACAGACACAGAATATTCCCACAAGTCTGAACATTTTGTGGAAGAAATTTAAGAAACAGGTTTGTGAGGATGTAATTTTGCAGTAACAAATTAATTCAATATTGGAATAACAAAGTCATTTTTATTTTTAGTTGGCTTCAAAATATTATTTTCTCAACTCCCCCCCCTTTTTTTTTTTAAAGAGACACATATGCAAAAGTATTCCCATACTTTCAACTGGACATGCACAAAAGAGTCCTTGGTAGATTGCTACCCTTCAAATTTAAAAAAGTGAATGTCACATCACCTTTTCCTTCTACAGCTTTTAATGAATGATCCTGCAACTCAGCAGTGCCTTCAAGCATTTCTTCTGAATCTCTGACAGCACCTTGCTAGGAAGGTACGAAAAACAGACTAGTGTAGTATTTATTTATTTATTAAACTTTTATAATGCACAATTACTCTGGACAGTTAACAGTCAAATGAATACTAATACAGTAATATAACAAAAATAAACAGGAAGAAATAAAGGAAACTGTGATTAGATCAAATCAAACAAAAAACAACATGAGATAAACAAAACAAGAGCATCAGACAATAATTGGATGGGTAGCACAAAACTGGCTAATTCATGGGAGGATGCCACTGAAAGCCTCTGTGAACAGCATAGTCTTAAGCAACCTCTTAAAGGATGGAAGGGTGCAGCTCAACTGGAAAAGGTGCAGCTCAACTTGGACGCCCATCCCAAAGGGCTGGTGCCACAACTGAGAAGGTTTGAATTCTGGTCGATGTTTTTCTGGCCTCCCTCAGAGTGGCAACACGTAGGAGCATGGCCTGTGAGGATTTGGTGATGCACATCGATGTTCTTGGGGGAAGGCACTCTGACAAATAAAGAGGTCCCAAACCATGGAGGGCTTTTTAAGAATCAAGACACAACCTCGGCCAGAATGTCACAAGTAACCAGACGGAACTGGGGAGATGTGGTCAAATTTACTCACACTCGACACCAGCCTGGTGGCTGCATTCTAAACCTGCTGTAGTTTCCAGGTCAGTCTCAAGGGAAACCCCACACAGAGAGCATTACAGTAGTCAATCTTCAAGATTACCAGCACATGTCTTCAGGACCTCCTCATCCAGGTAGGGGCGAGTAGAGCAATCAGCCTGTGGGTTGAAGGCCGACCTGAAAATGGCTAAAATCTAGGAATCAAATGAGACCACTGGAACAAATTTGATCCCTAAGTGGAAGGGTTACAGAATCCAACTCAGGGAGGCAGTCCCCTAACCTGTCAGAAAGACCCTCCAGAAGGAGGATCTCCATCTTATCCAGGTTCAGGGTCAGTCTGTGGTTGACAGTATCCAAATCCACTGAGAGATCCAGGAGTCCTAACAGGGCCATTCCTCCCCCATTGGCTTCCTTTAAAAGCTCATTGTGCAGTGTGACCAGAGTTGTCAAGAGTACCATGCCATGGCCTGAACCCAGACTGGAATGGATCAAGGTAATTCTCATTCTCCAGGATTGTCTGGAGCTGCTCCACTACCACCTGCTCAATTGTCTTGCCCATGAAGGAGATATTGGCAACAGACCCAAAGTTAGTTAGGTTATCCATTGCCAAATTTGACAATTTCAAGATGGGCCATATAATAGTTTACTTCACACCGGGTGGAAGATAACCCCCCCCCCCCTTAGTGAAGCATTTATGATGTTAATGGCCCAATCCATGGAGACCCTACTGGCTGATTTTAATATAATGGGCAAGGGTCCAGCACAGAAGTGTCAGGTATGCAGCGTACCTGCACCCTGGTCACCTCCTCCAATGTTACAGGCTGAAACTGAACCAATCGAACAGAGGGAGATTATGCACCAGAGATCATTACCCAATCAACTGAATTGTCCATGGAGTCTAGATCACATTGGATGGCCTCAATCTTAGATTTTAAAAAAAGGCTGCAAATTGATCACTAAAATTTTTACTTCAAAATCATCAGGTTGAGGCCAGTGCTGACCAGGATTAGTGAAGTCATGAATCACCTAGAAAAGCTCCACTTGCTGGTTTCACAGCCTCACTAATGATCTTAATACTGAAGGCCTTTTTCACTGATTTTAAGGCATTGGCGTATCTCCTGGTCAGGGTCTTAACCACAACCAAATTATGCTCTGATGGGTCTTTCCTCCACCTACTCTCTAGCCATCTCCTTGCTAACTTCATAACTTGAAGCACCTCAGTAAATTAGGGGGAGGGTTGAGCCCTGAGGCGGAGAGGGTGTTTGGGAGCGGTCATGTCAACTGCCTGGATCACAACAATATATAACCTAGTGATTTGGGCTTAGGACAGAATACCCAACCAGATCAGCTGCATACCTCCCCAAGGCTTCCTCAAACCTATTAGGATCAAGAAGCCTCTGGGGTTAGACCATTTTCACCGGTCCATTTTCCCTGTGGGAGGAAGTTGCCGCAGACAGGTTAAATCTCAGTAGAAAATTATCCAACTGTGATAATGTGGAAGAACGGATGTTCATCATCCTTAGATCACATCCCATGCAGACAAGAATACCAGGTCCAGTGTGTGTCCCACTCTATGTGTGGGGCCAATGACATGGGATAGGTTCATGGACATCATGGACTCTGTGAACCTCAGGGCCACAGCAGAAAGTTCAGCCTCAGCATGAATGCTAAAGTCACAGCTATCAATAATCTAGATCAGGGGTCTCCAAACTTTTCAGTATAGGGCCACATATATTTTACACATTTTCGAGGGCCGAAGGAGGGATGGGGGACCCAAGCAACCCCCCCCCCACTGTCTTTGCAAAGACAGCGGGGGTGGGGAATCACTTAGATCAGGCTTCGCTCCTCTTCCTATCCCCACTCGGGCATAGAAAGAGGAGCGAAGCCTGACAGAAGCAATCCCCCACCCCAGCTGTCTTTGCAAAGACAGCGGGGGTGGGGAATCGCTTAGATCAGGCTTCGCTCCTCTTCCTATCCTCACTCGGGCATAGGAAGAGGAGCGAAGCCTGACAGAAGCAACCCCCCACCCCAGCTGTCTTTGCAAAGACAGTGGGGGTGGGGGATTGCTTGGATCCCCCTTCCCTCCTCTTCCTATGCCCAGGCTGGATAAAAAGGCAATGCAGGCCGGATATGGCTCGTGGTCTGTAGTTTGGAGACCCCTGGTCTAGATGACTTCAGCAGCACCACTGAGACAAATTCAGTCAGCCCAAGGAGGGAGAGTGCTGGATCACAAGGAGAGTGTTTCTCCCCAGTGCTACCCCAAATCTATCCCTACACCCCATCATCAGGTGAAGACACTCTAGGCCCGGGCTCAACAGTGTGGAAGTCCTGCTGACATTGATGGAACCTCTGTAAACAACAGTGACCCCCCGCCCTGCCGACCTACCCTGATGGAATACACAGGTGGGCACACCAGTGAGAGAACTATATCCTCTTCCATGCCCACCCAGGTCTCAGTTATACAAGTCACATTGGCTCTCTCATCCATGAAAAATCATGATAAGTATCAAGAAGATAATGTGTTAGTGGCTTTGATTGCAAACATCTGTTACTATAATCACTAAAGAACAGAAAAAAACCCCTGTAATACCTTAAACGTTGGAACAAATATTTACAGTACAGTATAAGCTTTTGTGAATTATAGGCACTTAATCAGATGTAGGAAATTTTATCCAGAACATCAGTTACATATGCAGTAACACAGACAGAAAAACAGCTTTTAGGATTACAACTCCCAGAATGTTACAGATCTTGGAGTTCTAGTCCAAAAAAGTAACTCTTGCAACCTCTGTAACATATAGTTGGATGTGGGGTCATAGGCAGTGAGGTCAGAGGGAAATGAAATACAGAATTATTAACAGTGACAATTACCTTACTAACACTTTTCATTGACAGAACTGCTACAGATAACACAAAATTCTGACATTAGGTAAGTCAATGAATGCATGTACTATGATGCATTATCTGAATTCAAATCCCTAGAGGCAAGGCTGGAACATTTTAATGGATTTTAACTCAGCAAGCTCATTCTCTAATCTCATACTAAATTCCACATCCTCTATAATCACTACTTTAGGTTAGCCACAGTGTCCTAAGAGATTAAAATGTTCTCCCATTGTTTTCTTTGTTCACTGAGAGAAAGGTGGTCTAAGTAAAACAAACACACAAACAAATATTATTTTGCATAGAGTATGAGCTGTTTACCCTACACAGACTGCAGCAGTACACTGTTGAAAAAGAATAGCATATATCTTGTCAATAGTATACAGTGTAGACTGAAAAGGCCTTATCTGCAGTAAACATGGCCTCAACGTTATTACTGATGCCTCCAAAACAAAAACTATGGGATCCTCAATACCACTTGAGTCTACTTCCACCCACTCAGAATAGGAGCCTGTCAGTTATACCGTCGTTATCTAACCAAATGCCTATATAGCCTTAACAACCTTGTTGTTGTTGTTGTTTAGTCGTTAAGTCGTGTCCGACTCTTCGTGACCCCATGGACCAGAGCACGCCAGGCCCTCCTGTCTTCCACTGCCTCCCGGAGTTGAGTCAAAGTCATGTTGGTAGCTTCAGTGACACTGTCCAACCATCTCGTCCTCTGTCGTCCCCTTCCTTAACAACCTTACACCCATGCAGACATTGCAGATCACTAAACAGGAAATTTGGAAAGATGTAACTATACTGAACCACAGTAACCTTCCTCCACAACCTGGTCAGCTAATCCTGCACTGAGAAGCTGGGGAACATACTTCTGAGATCTCTCTCACCCATCCCATGCCTACAAAATTTCCTTAATGCACTGCAGGGTGGTGGACCATATTTATTTATGTATAATATTTTTACCTTACATCATTAGAAGAAAATATTTAAAAGCTAAAAACAGTAAATAGCAACTAAGAACAGCACACGAACAGTTAAGAACAGCACACTTTAAGTATATATTTTAAATGAATTAAACAATACCACACTAAAAATTGTAAACAAAATCAAGACCAAAAACACATTCAAAGCAACAAGACACAACACTCCATTAAAAAAACCCCTTCAGACAGCCAATCACTAAGGGAAAGCCTTGTCTAAAGTCTTTGTTTCCTTATGGACAGACAGCAAAGACGGGGCCAGCCTCCTATGGGAGGGAGTTCCAGAGTCTGGGTCTCCGATAGAGAAGTCCCTCTCCCATGTCTCCACAAAACACACCTGTGAAGCTGCTGAGACCAAGAGAAAATCCTCCCCCTGATTATCTTAGCACACAGACAGGCTCATAAAGGGAAATGCAGACCAGATCAGACCTGTCCAGGAACAGTCATAACTGGAATATTAGTTTTAATTGGGCAAATGCACTCCTGGCCACTGCCAAAACCTGGGCATCCAGCCTCAGAGATGAATCCAGGAGCACCCCCAAGTTGCGCACTTATGTTTTCAAAGGGAGTGTAACCCCATCCAATAGGACATTCATGTAAAACACTGAAATGCTTCAAAATCTATTGAATCAGCGTCTCTAGAGCTGGAAAGGACCACGGCATGGGGAAAAAGCCTTTCCCGGCATATCCAACCCCCACCAGCTATTTTCCTGCCTCAATCACACTTTTATATACCCTGTTTCCCTGAAAATAAGACAGGGTCTTATATTAATTTTTGCTCCAAAAAATGCAGTAGGGCTTATTTTCAGGGGATGTTTTATTTTACAGTCATGTCATCTTCTGGTTGCTGCACAATGCTGCACAATGGTGGAGGGCGGGGTTTCACTTAACTAGGGCTTATTTTTGGGGTAGGGCTTATATTACAAGCATCCTGAAAAATCATACTAGGGCTTATTTTCAGGTTAGGTCTTATTTTCGGGGAAACAGGGTAATCTCACGATCAGTCATCCAGATCTTTCAGTGCATTCAGACACTAACCAACTAAAAGCCAAACATTAATTTAGAATGTGCACATCTGATTTTGGAAGCCAGGCAGTTATGCCTGGTTTGTATTTGAGGTACAACCACTACAGAACACCAGGAACCTGCAAGTAGGGTAGGGAAAGAGTCCTACTTGAAACCACTGCTAGTCAGTATTGTTAATTGTGGACTAGATGGACCAAAGTTCCAATTTATTTGCAATCCTATGTTTAGTGACAGTCAATCACAACTAAGTGCCAGCACTTAAAAACTGATGTTAGAAGTCTCACAATATAGTTATACTGAATCAGCATACTTCCTTTCAAGTATCTGGAAGATGAGTCATGGCAACTGGACTTTTTTGTTATTAGGTTGCAACGTTTCACTATTCATCCAAGTAGCTTCTTCAGTCTGAGGAGAGTTGGTAGGAGACCCCTGATATATCCTCTACATTGTTTCACTTCCCCCTGGTCTGAATAGGCTCGTTAGATGAACAAAGGACTGGGGGTGAGTGAAAGTCGCACTTCTGCAGTCATAGGTTGTTAAGAGTCATTTAACAGTCGTTTTTCTGGTGTGTGGTCCTGATCTTTCTGGGGATGGATGATCAGGAGGACCACACACCAGAAAGACCACTGTTACCCATGACAATGGGTGGAGAAGGACTGCAGAAGTGGGATTTTCACTCACCCCCAGTCCTTTGTCCATCTAACGAGCCTATTCAGACCAAGGGGAAGTGAAACCAACATGGAGGATATATCAGGGGTCTCCTACCAACTCTCCTCAGACTGAAGAAGCTACTTGGATGAGTAGCGAAATGTTTCGACCTAATAAGAAAGAAGTCCAGTTGCCATGACTCAACTTCCAGATAACTTCACCTGGATGACTGAGAATCTTCACAGATATATTCCTTTCAAGTAATCCAACCCAGGATCACTTACTTTCCCCCAGGAGATACTAAGTATCTATTTCAATCTATTTCCATGTTGAGGAATTAAGTTATGCTTTTGCCTCTGACTGCCCTGAAGGACAGGTGGATAACATACAAACCCAAATTAAGCATTTTCAAGCCATGAGAAGTACCATAAGAATAGATTATCCATCCCTACTACACACATGTATTTTAGGAAGTCACACAGTTCAAAACAATAAGAGCTCTTATGGCACCTTAAAGACTAACACATTTTACTCGATACCAGCTTTTGTAGGCTGCAGTCGACTTCACAAAAGCATGTGCCAGATAACATTCAGAAACTTTCTAATGTCACAAAATGTCACTTTTTCTTCTATAAGAGACTAAAAAAGCCACTCCATGAAAACAGTTATTAAAATACCATATTATTTGCTGGTTTGGCCTCAAAATACTTGCGGTGTTCATCTTCCTCTCCCAAAATTGGACACAGTGGGATATCATCTGTAAAATAATTTTAATATTTTGCTGAAGTATATTCTAAATCAATGTGGTCTACCATACTAATCTACTTATATCTTCAGTATGACATTCAATAAAATAAGAATGCTTGTTATCAAGTATTTACCCTCTTCAATAGAAAGACGTCTGTTTGTTTCTGGCATTAAGCTCTCTTCCTCTTGATCATGTATTACAACCTGTAGCTAGTGAGGGAAAGAAAAAGATAAGAATGTTAAGAATTGTCTTCTGGGTAAGTCCAACAGTATTCTTTTTTAAATAGCAACCTGTCAGAAGCTTCAGGGAAGAACTCAAGCAAAGCCACAAACAAAAAGCTCTCTATTACTGTCTGTCTCCTGTCTGGTATCCAGAAAAATACTGCCTCTAAGCTTCATTTAGCATTATTTTTGTCTTTGGCAGACCAGTTTGATAGGAATGTCCCATCCTTTTTCAGAAAGACCAGCTGGCTATTCAAGGCTAATTTGTGAATCTCTCATCTGATTCTGACTTTCACCTATTAAGAAGTGAGCTGGGGTTATATTTTAAAAGCTACATGCTTCTTTCAGTAAAGATGAGCCTAAAAGAAACAAGGAAACACAAACATACCTGTAATGCTTTTTCTTTTGGAACTTGGTTTTCTTCTGCTTCTGTTTTGACCAGACTATCTGACTTTTCACAATCTAATACAGAAAAATAGAAATATGAAAAATATTAGAAATTATCATTTACTTTGTATTAAGTGTCATAGTGATCCCCATATACCTTCTTCATTTCTACAACACCTCTGTAAATCTTGTTCTATAAGGTAAGCCAATACTATTTCTGATGTGATAAATGAGGTGGGGAAAATGCTGGTTTGCCTCAGGTCACCTATCATGTTTCCAAAGAAACTAGGTTTGAACTGAGAAGCTATGATTTTCTCATTTAGAGTTCCATTTCCTAGCTATTATCGTGTTTCCCCCGAAAATAAGACAGGGTCTTATATTAATTTTTGCTCCAAAAATGCATTAGGGCTTATTTTCCAGGGATGCTTTATTTTTTTTCCATGTACAACAATCTACATTTATTCAAATACAGTCATGTCACCTTCTGGTTGCTGCACAATGGTGGAGGGTGGGGTTTCACTTAACTGGGGCTTATTTTTGGGGTAGGGCTTATATTACGAGCATCCTGAAAAATCATACTAGGTCTTATTTTCAGGTTAGGTCTTATTTTCGGGGAAACAGGGTAGGCTACATGAGCTCAGATACCTCAGAATTACCTGTGGAATCTTTGGAAAATACACTCAAAAATGGTCACTGCTTCCTTCAAGTGGCCAATTCTGTTTACTGCACACTGAAAATACTGTGAAAGACACATTTCAAACCAAAGCTTCCCTTGTCACTTTCTTCCCAATGTGCTGAGCTACACTCACCCATGTCCCTGGCCAATTCTATATGGAAACACTATGGAATTTGTAGTACAACACACTAAGAAATGCTAGGTTGCTAAGGATGTCATACACAGACTGTAACACTGCCAAGCTTCTCTCAGCTGAACCTACAACTTTTAGTAGTAGACAGGGCAGCTGTCCACAGATTTGCCACTACTACTACTCAAAAAGATATGCAGTGCACTCCAGTTGTGTAGTCCAGCGTAACCAAGTTCCACTAAGGCAGATTCTTCCCCCTCTCCTCAACAGTCTTAACCATTCAGTCACTCATTCAGCACTCTGTCTTTTTTCATTACAGACACACTTGGTCGACTCACCGGCTGACAGTGATTAAGTCAACAAAGCTTTCAGCGCAGGCTATCTTACGTTTCCATCGTACTTGGGGCCACTCGTACATCCCCGCTGCACTGCAGATTTTTAATGCCAAATCAGAAGGACAGCTTCTTTATGGTGTCCCCATCTGGATGTCTGCATTCCACAGCTCTGTGGAAAGGGTCCAATCAACGTTCCTGTATAAAATCTTTGGCCTGCCCCGTTGTGTCTCCTATGGCAGAGGTCGTCAACCCCCGGTCCGCGGCCCATTGCCGGTCCGTGGCTTGAGCCTGACCGGGCCGCGAAGACAGACCTCCCGCCGCCCCCCCCACTCCCCTCCCCACAGCTGGTTTGCGCACGCGTGCCAGCGGGGGGCGTGAGCGCTCCCTCACCCCTTCACGCAAGTGCCCGCGTGCGCAAAGCAGCTGTGGGGAGGGGAGTGTGTGCGGGGGGGGGGGGGGGGCGGGAGGTCTGTCTTTGCGGCGCGGCGGCGGCGGGGGGTGTGTGGCCAAGAGCCGGGAGGCTGAGCATGGCCGGGTGCTCCGGCTGCTGGCCTACCGGCGGCGGCGGCAACGGGGGTGGTGAGGGTGACCAAGAGCCGGGAGGCCGAGCACCACCGGGTGCTCCGGTTGCTGGCCTCCCGGCGGCGGCGGTGGCAACGGGGGTGGTGGGGGGTGACCAAGAGCCGGGAGGCCAAGCACCGCCGGGTGCTCCGGCTGCTGGCCTCCTGGCAGGCGGCGGCGGCAATGGGGTGGTGGTGGTGGTGGCCAAGAGCCGGGAGGCCGAGCACCGCCGGGCGCTTCGGCTGCTGGCCTCCCGGCGGTGGCGACAACGGGGTGGTGGGGGTGGCCAAGAGCCGGGAGGCTGAGCACCGCCGGGTGCTTCGGCTGCTGCCCTCCTGGCGGCGGCGACGGGGGGGTGGGGGTGGTGGCCAAGAGCCGGGAGGCCGAGCACCGCTGGGCGCTTTGGCTGGTGGCCTCCCGGCGGCAGCGGCAATGGGGTGGTGGGGGGTGGCCAAGAGCCGGGAGGCCGAGCACCGCCGGGTACTTCGGCTGCTGCCCTCCTGGCGGCGGCGACGGGGGGTGGGGGTGGCCAAGAGCCGGGAGGTGGCCAAGGGGGTGGGTGTGCGGGTGGGCAGGCGCTCCTGCGCATGCGCAAAGCGGTGGGGGAACGCGCGCGCGCCTATGGCACGCGCACCCCCAACCACTTCGCTCGTGCAGCGGAGAGCGCGAGGGGCCGCCCCACCTCCCTCAGAGGCTCCACCGGTCCGCACTAAGAAAAAGGTTGGGGAACGCGGTCCTATGGAACCCTATGCCTTGAAGGCGGCTGTAGCAAACACCCTGTCTTCCTATATATATATAATGATATTGGCCTACACCAATGGGAGCTCTTGGGAGGCGGAGCCAGAAAAACTAGAAGGGAGGGGTGAGTCAGAGTCTAGTGAGTTCAGACAGACAGAGTTTGGAGAATGAGTTTGGGGGTTTGAGGCAGAGAGAGAGTGTTTAAGGAGTGATTAGTCAGAGTGTGACCTGTATTAATTAAGATAGAAGAGGTTAAAGTAAAATACCGAAGCTTTGTATTGGCCTGTACCAATAGGAGCTGTTGGGAGGCGGAGCCAGAGAAACTAGAAGGGTGGGGTGAGTCAGAGTCTAGTGAGTTCAGACAGAGACAGAGTTTGGAGAAAGAGTTTGGGGGTTTGAGGCAGAGAGAGAGTGTTTAAGGAGTGATTAGTCAGAGTGTGACAGATATTAATTAAGATAGAAGAGGTTAAAGTAAAATACCGAAGCTTTGTGTAACTTTAAGAATGTGCTTAAGAACTATTGCTAAAACAACTTGTAATCAATAAACCTGTTTCTGTTTAAAAGTTCAGTACTGAATGGACTTAGTTTCAAAAAAACTAAGATCATGGCCACTGGTCCCATCACCTCCTGGCAAATAGAAGGGGAAGATATGGAAGCAGTGACAGATTTTACTTTCTTGGGCTCCATGATCACTGCAGATGGTGACAGCAGCCACGAAATTAAAAGACGCCTGCTTCTTGGGAGGAAAGCGATGACAAACCTAGACAGCATCTTAAAAAGCAGAGACATCACCTTGCCGACAAAGGTCCGCATAGTCAAAGCTATGGTTTTTCCAGTAGTGATGTATGGAAGTGAGAGCTGGACCATAAAGAGGGCTGACTGCCGAAGAATTGATGCTTTTGAATTGTGGTGCTGGAGAAGACTCTTGAGAGTCCCCTGGACTGCAAAGAGAACAAGCCTATCCATTTTGAAGGAAATCAACCCTGAGTGCTCACTGGAAGGACAGATCCTGAAGCTGAGACTCCAATACTTTGGCCATCTCATGAGAAGAGAAGACTCCCTGGAAAAGACCCTGATGTTGGGAAAGTGTGAAGGCAAGAGGAGAAGGGGACGACAGAGGACGAGATGGATGGACAGTATCATCGAAGCTACCAACATGAATTTGACCCAACTCCGGGAGGCAGTGGAAGACAGGAGGGCCTGGCGTGCTCTGGTCCATGGGGTCACGAAGAGTCGGACGTGACTTAACGACTAAACAACAACAACTGAATGGACCTCAGTCTTTCATAGGAAATATAGTTGGTAAAGAGATCAACTGGTGGCAGTGAGGAAAAGGGTGTGTTGGGATAACTTTGTGAGCTTTGTGTTTGGTGAAACAAGCAGGGGCCACGGGGTAAACGCCACAGCGGCCAACACAGGATTGAGACCCTGGCTTGGCTCAGATTCTTTAAATACTGGATCAGAATCTGTTTCTTCTCAGCCCAGGACATCCTATTCCAAGTGCTGCTTTCTGACAGTGTATTTCCAAAAGGTTTGGCTCTATTTCTCAAGAAAATCAAGACCCTGGGGTTGTCACTGAATCTGCTGGGTACAATACCCCATTCCAAGGTATTCCATACAATCAAAAATAGAGTTCTGGATATTGAGGGGCAAACCCTGCATAGCGCTGCACAAAGGGTCTGTTCCCCACTATACTTTCAGTTACCCCTCTCCCATGCCAGAAGACCGAATTACCTCTATCACTTAGAGCAGGGGTCTCAAACTCAATTTACCTGGGGGCCGCTGGAGGCAGAGTCTGGGTGAGGCTGAGCTGCATCAGATTTTCCGCCAAGCGGAGCAAGAGCCCGAGGAAGCCGCCCAGGAGTTTCCTTAGCCCGGCTGGGGCTCCGAGGAGGAGGAGGAGGAGGAGGGGCGCGAGAGCCCTCGTCGCCGGCCACGACCCCCTCCGGCTCCTTCTTCACTACCACCACCAGCAGCAGGACGAAGAAGCGGAGAAGGGAGGGAGCGCCAGTGACCGCCTAGCCAGGGGGGGGGGAGGAGGGCACGACATAAAATTAAAAAAAAAACCCTCACAGAATTCACCTTGCCAAAGGAGAAAAGCCCCCACCGGTACCCGCGAAATTAAACAGAACGGGGCGGGGCCCCCCCACAGGTGCGCGCGCACGCACGCGCGTGCACACACACACACGGAGGTCCGGCAACCTTCCTCTGAGGGCCCCCCATCAAAAAAAGGCGCACTCATCAGCAGCAGCTACCCCCACCACGACAGAGGAGCAACCTTTTCGAGGTGAGCCCAGGCAGCCTCCAGAGCTGAGGCGTCTGAAGCAGGACGAAGAGGAGGAGGAGGAGGAGGAAGCACCGCCGGGTGCTGAGGCGGCCGCTGGCTGGGCTGGTGCTGGGGGTGCCGAGAGAGAAAGAGAGCCAGAGAGCCGCTTTCCTGGAAGAGGCGGCGGTGGTGGCAGCTGCTGTTGGCGGCTTGGAGGCGCTCTTCTTCGAGGACGGGCCGGGAGCGAGCTCCGCTCTCAGGCATCGCTTGGTGGTGGCTCGGGCACTCGGGCCGGCAGCGCGCCTCGCTCACCGGCTCTCCCCCAAGACAGCGCCTCTTGCACCCTCCATCCGGAACTGCAGCCTGCCAGCCGGCAGACAGGCAGGCTGGCTGGCAGGCTGCAGTTCCGGATGGAGGGTGCAAGAGGTGCTGTCTTGGGAGAGAGCCGGCGAGCAAGGCGAGGCTTTTTTTTTACTCTTGACAGCAGAGGACGTGTGGGCGCTTCGGGGGGGGCAGGCAAGGCGGGGGCCACAAACTATCATCCGGCGGGCCGCAAATGGCCCCCGGGCCGCATGTTTGAGACCCCTGACTTAGAGCATCCACAAGATCGATGGGCATTTACCCTTGCTAGGTGCAATACTGTACCTTCGAACTTAGCACAGTGCAGATATATGGGTTTACCAACAGAACTGAGAGTCTGCCCCTGTGGTCAGGGAGTGGTTGAATCCTTGCAGCATATGTTGTTCTACTGTATCTTGTATAAGGATATCCGCCTGTCTTATCTGAGCACTTTCCTTTCCTCCCATTCTGGATGGAACAACCTGAGAAAAATCCGACACCTCCTAGGTGGCACTATTAAGGAACTTACCCTTATAACAGCCAGATACATCTACTCCATCATGCAGAGGTGACGCAGCGTACTGTCGCAGAATGCCGAGCCCTAAATATGCATTTGGCTGTTCCTTGCCACATGTTAGCTGTTGAATGTTTTATCTGCATTTTAGTGTGTTTTAATTTTGTACAGTATGCCAATAAAGGTTTCTGTCTGCCTGTCTGTCTGTCATTCAGCACTCACCTGATGAGCAAGCCATTCATTCAATCATGCAACCAGCTAACTTACTCTATACATACAGAATAGCCATAAATAAAACAAACATAAGTCCATTTTATAATACAGTCATTTTTAAACTCTATTCCATCTAGGTTTTGGATCTTGCCATGGTGTACAGACATAGCTGCACATTTGTCAATACCAATTTTCATTTGAATATCTTCACTAAATATTCACTGTGTTTAGCAGTGATTCTATCTCCGTGGAACTTTTTGCATATAGCTTTAGGTCATCCATGTAATAACAGATGATTGATTTTTCCTGCTTGTTCTGAAATATGGTAGCCTAATGCAATTTTATTTAAAATTATTGACACGGGAATTAGTGAGATGTTAAACAGCAGTGGTGACAAAGAATCCCCTTGAAATATTCCTCTTTTGATGCTAACTTCCCCAGTTTTTTAACCATAGGTCATTAAGACAGTTTTCTATTTTTCCATGTTTTTCTTGAGGAATTTCTGAATATTTTTACTAATCCCAAATTTTTTTAAGCAGGTGTTAATCCAGCTGTGTGGCAATGAGTCAAATGCCTTTTTATAGTCTATCCAGGCCATTTTAAGATTTGTTTTTCATCTTTTTGCATTCTTTAGAATCATTTTATCAATAAGCAGCTGATCTTTTGTACCTCTTGACTTTTTAAAGTTCCCTTCCTGTTCAGTTGGGTATAGGGAGTTTTCAATTAAATAATTATATTTTGATCTTGCAAGTACTCCTGTGAGGAGCTGCAAGTACTCCTGTGAGAAACATTATTATTATTATTATTATTATTATTATTATTATTATTATTATTATTATTATTATTATTATTATTGTTGTTGTTGTTGTTGTTGTTGTTGTTGTTGTTGTTGTTATTGTTATTATTATTGTTATTATTATTATTATTATCATCGTCATCATCATCCTTTGGGTTTTGCCTGATACTCTTGTGCAAGCACGATTGCTCTTTCTCTCGTGGGTGCATCCACACAAGTGTATTCTGTCCTACCTGTGTGCACATCTGCTTTCATTTGCATGCCTGCTTACTCGCATTCTTGCTTTCTTTCACACACACTTGTTCTGTCTTTCTCTCTCCCAGTTTACTCTCTTGCTCTTTACTGTACACATTTTATTTATTTATTTATTTATTCATTCATTCATTCAATTTATTATGTGCCCACACCCACTCCTTCTCTCTTGAATGCACCCATTCTTGCATTCCTGCTTTCTCACACATGCACACTCTCACCATGGCTGTCTTTCACCATCTCACCTGCTACCCATTCTTTCTCTCTCCCTGCTCTGTCTCTCTTCTACAGAGATGATTTTTCCTACTTAGTTTCTCTCTTCCTTCAACCTATTTCACCAAGAAAGCTAGTAGGAGGTAGCAGAATAACATGTAACACCTATGTGACTCTTCTTCCTTCTCTTTCACCCCCCCACCATTTGTTCTTGTTCCATTGAAAAGCTGTACAGTAGGACCCCCCCCCCCCATTTGTAGGGGATAGATTCCAAGCCCTCCAGTGGATGTCTGAAACCACGGATGGCAGTGAACTGAGAGACTGAGAGGAGGAGACAAGTGTCTGTGCACATGAACACTGCAGGCTGGGTCACAGCAGCAGTGACTGTGGATAACTGAATCTGCAGATACTGACTCCACAGATTCAGGGGTCCTACCTTAAATTACTGCTATGGCCTTTACATGCCAAAAAGTGACTTTATTCCACCTTGTTACTGCACAATGATATTCTGATTAGCAAGCTAACTAGGTGTGGGCCAGATAGCACAAATATCAGGTGGACACAGAGTTGGTTACAGAATAGTACTGAGAGAGTGCTTATCAATGGCTCCTTCTCAAATTGGGAGGAGGTAGCAAGTGGGGTACCACAAGGACCAGTCCTGGGCCTGGTGATCTTCAACATTTTTATTAATGACTTGGATGAGGAAATGCAGGGAATACTCATCAAATTTGCAGATGGGTGGAATAGATCCAACAAATTTCAAAAAGATCTTGACAGGCTTCAGCACTGGGCTGAAAACAAAAGAATGAAATTCAACAGGAGTAAGTGTAAAGTTCTACAACTAGGAGAAAAAAAAACACATGCACACTTACAAGATGGGGGATACTTGGCTCAGTAATACTATGAGAAGGATCTTGGAATTGCAGATCAAAAACTGAATATGAGCCAATGGTGTGATGTGGCTTGAAAAAGGCAAATGCTGTTTTAGGATGGATTAACAAAAGTGTAGTCTCCAAATCCTGTGAGGTACTAGTCCCACTCTATTCAGCATTGGTTAGGCCTCATCTAGGGTACTGTGTCCAGTTCTGGACAACACACTTTAAGAAGGATGCCAACAATTTGGACCAAGCTCAGAGGAAGGCAACAAGGATGATCAGGTGACTGGAAACCAAGCCCTTTGAGGAAAGACTGAAAGAAATGGGCATTTTAGCCTTGAAAAAAGAAGACTGAGGGGAGGTATGATAGCACTTTTCAAATACTTGAAAAGCTGTCTTACAGAGGAGGAGCAGGATCTGTTCCTGATCATTCCAGAGTGCAAGACACACAATAATGGGCTCAAGCTACAAAAGTCAGATTTAGGATGAATATCAGGAAAAACTTCTTAACTGTTAGAGCAGTATGACAATGGAACTAAGTACCTCGGGAGGTGGTGAGGCATTCAAAATAAAATTGGACAGTCATCTGTCAGATCTGGTTTGATTTGAATTCCTGCACTGAGGAGTGCGGTTGGAATTGATGGCCTTATAGGCCACTTCAAACTCAATTATTCTATGAGTCTATGACAATATAATGTGACTTAAAAACAAACTACCTTCTTGCTCCAGTTGAAACAAGGACTACAAAGTACTTTTGGAACATAACAGATGACCAGCAAAAGTACTCCAATTCACCCATGTAAGAACAGCCTTTATAATGTGATATTCAAGCAAATCTATGGAGTTGCTAAATGTCTCCCTTTTATGTGGGTGAAGCCCAGCTGGTGCTTTCCATGGACATATAGTGGACCAAGGATACACGGTGGATATAGTATACTTAAGACTTCAGTAAGGTATTTGATAAAGTAGACCACAACCTACTTCTGTGTAAGATAGAACAAAGTGGGATAGACAGTGCAAGTACCAGATGGATTTGCAGCTGGCACTCAATGTGTGGTCCTCAATGGAACCACATCTACGTGGAGGGAAGTGTGCAGTGGGGTCCCTCAAGGTTCTGTCTTGGGCCGCAGTGCTCTTCAACATCTTCATAAATGACCTGGATGAGGGGATTGAAGGAGCACTCATCAAATTTGTGGATGACAAAAAGCTGAGGGGAATGCTAATACTTTGGAAGATAGACTCAACATTCAGAAGGATCTAGACAGACTTGAACATTGGGCCCTATCGAATAAGATGCAGTTCAGTGGCGGGAAAAATAAAGTCCTGCACTTAGGCAGGAGAAACCAGATGCACAGGTACAGGATAGGTACCTGTGAGAGAGATTTAGGTGTCCTGGTGGACCACTGCCTAAGGATGAGTCAGCAGTGTGCTGCAGCTGCCAAGAAAGCCAACATAGTCCTAGGCTACATCAACATCTTATTGCACTGCAGTGGGTGAAAGAAGGTGACACTGAGACAGCTGTGATTAACATATCAGAACCGTAAACTAGAGCAATACTCTACTTTCTCCCCCTCTCCAAAGGTAATTTATGGATTCAGTCATTGCTACTCCACTTGCTTTGTGTCTCACACAGTTTTGAATAGGAATCACAACGATTCTGGACTTGTCCTCTGCTATACTATTTGCCCTGCAAGTTGTAGCTATGGAATTTCAACTGCTCTGGCTGCAGCTTTTTCCACATTATCTACTGCTGTGTGGCATCAGTTCCTCTTGGTGTAGATTTTACTAGCCTGTTTTCACAAGCTAGATTCTTACAGAATCTCTTCCTTTAGCACAGTCCTTTGCAACCTTGGGTCCCAGGTGTTCTTAGACTACAACTTCCAGAAATTCTGGCCAACACAGCTAGTGGTGAAGGCTTTGGGGAGTTTTAGTCCAAAAAGATCTGGCATCCAAGGTTGGGAACCACTGCTTTAGCAGATGCCATTGATCTGACTAATTGCTAGTTAGGAAAGTCATCCTGACTGGAGATGTATTGCAGGCTACAGTGAGAGTTAAAGTAATTGAAATTAATGTATGCATCCCAGGAGAGCCAGCCAGCTGTGGCCTAAGGCAAGCTGCATAGTCTCAGGCTGCCCCCAGGAGAAGAGAATGGTAAACCACTTCTGAGTACTAACTATCTAGAAAACCCTGAAAAGGGGTAAAAGTCAGAATTGACTTGACAAAACACAATTATTATTATTATTATTATTATTATTATTATTATTATTATTATTATTATTATTATTATTATTATTATTATTATTATTATTATTATTATTATTATTATTATTATTATATTAAAACCTAAATACTCCAAAGGTGATACCCAATATAGTGTACTGAATAGAGTGATGGACTAGGACTCAGGAGGTCTGGGTTCAAATCCCTGTTCAGCCATGGAAAATCACTGCGGGTGTGGAAATGGCAAAACCACACAAAAATTTCACTTATCTTGAAAGCCCTATTAGGGTTGCTGTAAGTTGGTCCTGACTTGATGATCATATAACAAAACCAAAGGTGCATATCTGAGGTGACCCCTTGAGTACATGAATGGCAAAATACAGCTCCAGGACAACATGTGGCTTCCAGTTTACACTGTGAATTTGAGGGTTTGGGCCATCCCTTTTAATATCAAAGGAATCTGCCCTGGGATATATAATGCAAGGATTTATCACCAATATTTTTATCACTAGAATTTATCACTAGAATTTTCTCTTTTTCCTTGCTATCTCTCTCTCTCTGTAGGGAAACAAAATCTAATTGCAAAGGAAATAACTGTGTGGACGGGAAGGGTGGAAATCATATAGTTTACCAGTAAGAAAGGTTTTAGCATGTTTCTCCTCTCTCCACCATTTTTCTTGATAACACTGGCTCCATCGATATACCGATTCTTTCTCCAGAAGCAAAGAGATTTTCAACTTCCTTCTCCTGAGCATGACCACCAACAAAGGAAATGGGAAAGCTCTTCTTTATTAAGCACATTAGAAAGGAGAACTTATGGTGAAGAGATTATGAAGAGAAACCTGTGGCTCCCACCTGCTGATTCAAATTTTAGGAGTTTGAATTTGAATTTACTGGAACTTCATATTGTAAATTTGGAATCTAACTAAATACTGATATTCTCCCAATTTCTTCTTATGAAGGGAATGTTAATTAAAATCATTTAAAATAAGTATGCAGTTTCTATTATTACTTCAGGAGATAAAAGGGAAACCTTTTGGTTTTTAAAAATATACCATCAAGTCAGAACTATATTTAGTTACTCAAACAGCAATAGGGTGTTTACATCCTTTGCATTCTTGGAACATGAAACTCCTGTCTGCTATAAACACTCAGCTCTGACAGAAGACATGATTTTCTTCTCAACAATTTCCTTTATCTAAGTTGAATCACAGGGGGGAAAAAGACTGACTGTTCTAAAATGTTTCCCTAATACAAAGAGAATTGCAGAGTGAACACTTGTCATATATAACATGATTTATGTATTACAGCAGAAATTTCTTTGTAAATATTTAGTATTGTGAGTTTTGGAGGGGGGCTGAGAGGGGGGGAACTCAAAACACAGCCAAGAATTATCTATCTGAAATACAAAAAAAAGCTCAGTCTCTTAGTTGCAATCTGATGGGGGAAAAGGATCATGTCTTATCTCTCCAGAAAGGGCTGCTTTGCCAGGAGCAATCTCTCTTAAAATGACCAGTCTGTCTATCTGGGAATTGCTCCAGCCCAGCTCAAAAAAAGAGAGTAACTCTGCTGCTAGACCAAAAAGGTCCAGATTGGACATAGATCAAGGTCGGGCTGGAGTGCTAATGCCTGTACATCATGTGATCTCCAGGAAGTAGTTCGCTCTGGACCGCACCAAGTGACCCAGAATGTGAGCTATTTCCTGATCTGATCACGCCTTAACTCATAAAGGAAACAGAAAATAATACTGAATAGCTGGGTTAGGTATTTAAGATGCTGTGGTTGCTATTAGAGATGCTGGATTGGAAGAGAGACACTATTCTCAGGAAGCAAAGCAAAGTGTGCTGCTTATATACTGCCCAATAATGCTTAAAGCACTCTCTGGGTGGTTTACCATTTAATTATGCAGGTTACACAGCAAGCTGGGTACTCAATTTACTGACTTCAGAGGGGTGGAAGGCTGAGTGAAAGGCTGAGCGAACTTCAAGCTGGCTATCTCAAACTGAACCCAAGTTGTGAGCAGAGCTTTGGCTGCAGTACTACAGTTTAACCACTGCACCACGAGGAACCACAAGGAGGGGACCCTTTTGCTTTCCTGTGTGCTCTCTCACATGAATTCTGCAACACCTCACTGATCATCATGGATAGCAAGCTAAAGCTTCAATAAGGAACAGTTGGGTATAAGACACCCTGAACTGCCATTTGTAACTACACTTCTCTTTGATGGAGGGAGGCAAAAGAAAAATTAGCCAGTATCTTTTTATACTTTGTTAGTTTCCACTGAGTAATTGAACCAGAGGATCAAACAACATACTGATTACTATCTCCATGCCTATAGATAAAACACCTATGGTGCATCTAGCTTTTCAGATTTTTTAAAAAACTGCAATAAAATTTTTAAGAGAGGCAGTGTAGTGTAGTGGACAGTGTTGGATAAGAACTCCAGAGACCATAATTCAAACCCTTTCTTGGCCATGGAAACTTGAAGTATGGTGGCAGTGGTACAACCACTCCTTGAACATCTCACATACCTCAAACACATTGCTGGGATTGGAAACAATATGACAGTCCATAACACACAAACATTATGAAGTAAAGAACATTGTGGTCAATGGAGTTCCACCGTAAATAATTGTACTTTAATTTTGCTGGTTGGTACTCAAACTCATACACTAGGAAATCATTATTATTACTGGCATGAATTTACCTTCAAGAATCCTTTGTGTCTGATTCTCTTCATAGAGATGATTCTTTACTGGATCTCTACACTGCAGCTCCTATGTAATCAAAGAAAGAAAGCACTTTCAGGAGTGTTAATATCAAAGTAAATTGCAAAATAAACATTGGTACTGGCAGCAATAGTTTCTAATGAAGGATTTACTAAAGAGAAACACATGAGGAAGAATTTAGTTTAAATCAATTACTTATAAAATGCTATTAAACTATACATAAGAACTCTGGATGATAACCAAAACTGCATAGACTCTTCCTTATGCAATTAAATTTTCTCTTCTTAAACCTCCCCTACTCCCTCCCTATCCCATACTTGTTCTGAAAAGTCATCCTCATCATCTGGAACACATTTGGAGGAAAGAGGCTGCAAGAAAGAAGTCAAATCCATTCTGCTGTAGATGCTACTTGGATAATGATTTATTTATTTATTTATTTATTTATTTTATTTAACTTATATGCCACCCACACTACCCAAAGGTCTCTGGGCGGATCTCTGAAAACTATTCATTAAAACATGTCAACTCAAATGAATCATGGTCTGATTGCTTACCTGTAACTGTTGTTCTTCAAGTAGGTATCTGTGGATTCACACAAATGCATCTGCACAACTACCAAGCCACATTCTGGAACATTCTCCAGTCAGTCTTTTGGCAGTTACTCAGCCCTTCCCTACCTTCACACATATATAGGTGCACCCTGATCAGCAGTCCTCAGTTCCATCTGCTGAAGAAAAAAGAACACTGCAGGCCACTGAGGGAAAGAGGGCAGGGTGCGTGAATCCACAGATGACCACTCAATGAACAACACTTACAGCAACCAAACATTCTTTGGGTCTCTGTGGATCGCATAAATGCGTACACTGCAAGATAACTTATCGGAGGAGGGAGTGTCACTGCAGAATGGTTGGGACAACAGCTCTCCCAAGTTTATTGTTCCTGGCTCTGACAAATAGTGCTTGGCAAAAGTTGATGGTCGAGACCAGGTGACTGCATTGCATATTTCTTGTAAAGAGATGCCACTAAGAAGTGGAGCAGATGAATGCATACTCAACTCCCTAGGCTCATCTAGTGAGTTGAGTGTACATTCAGGTGTATGGACTTGGGTAGATCTTTTAACTGATAAGCCAAGGTGATGCATTCTATGACCCAACAAGCCAAATGTTGTGATGACAATGGGGTGCTTTTTAAAGCAGTCAATTGTCCTCCATAGACCTCCATAGCAAACAAAGATGTTGATGTACAGAAAAAAGCAGTATGGGACAGGTAAAAGGCAAGTGCATACCGGACATCCAAGGTATGCGGCACATGCTCCAAAGGTGAAATAGGATTGCAGAAGAAAGTGGACAATACTATATCTTGATTAAGGTGGAGAGTGGGGACAATCTTAGGAAGGAAGGATATGTCCGGGTGGAGTATAATGTTATTGATGTGAAAAAAGATAGGGTGGGTCAATGCAAAGTGTGCAAAGCCCCAATGCACACCAAGCTGAAGTTATGGCTACTAAGAATGCTGTTTTTCAACAGAGTAGGAGAGGGCAGGTGGCTAACAGCTCAAGTGATGGCTTCATGAGCTGATGCAACACCAGCTGAAGGGACCAAGCAAGTAATGGGGGGGGGGTGAGCCTGTGGAATTAAGTTCTGTAATCTCTTGAGAAATGGCTTCAATAATGGATGAGTGAAAAGAGAGGAGGAGTCTGAGGGACAAGATCTCTTGGTTGTAATGGCAGTAAGATAAACATTGATAGATGAGTAGGAACTTCATCCTTTAGGGATAAGAGAAAATAAAGCATTTCAGAGACATGGCAAGAAAGAAGGGAGGAGCCATTGTTGAGCAAAGTTAGAGAATTATGGCTCTTTGACATCATAGGATTCCTTGTGTATGGTTTTCTTCATTAATTCCAGAGTGCAAGGATTCTGAAATTATATCTTCTATGCTATCGGATGGAAAGATTGGAGGGCTAGGTGATGGATGTGGCTGTGAGTTTGGGTCAGAAAGTTTGGTCTGTTGGGGAGATGGAGGAATCTGCACTGGGAAAGATGAAGTAGGCTAGTGAACCAGGGTTGCTATGGCCACCAAGGGGTGATGAAAATGACTTTGGAGTTGCATTTGGAAACACAAGCTGTCATGATGATGGGATATGTAGTCAGAGAAATGTAAGATGGAGTCAGACAGGTTCTGTGTGAAGATGATTTGAGAGACATTGGAATGTGTTTTTCTAAGTGCTTTGAGAATGTTTTTCTGAAGACTGTTACAGCGTGGTTCGAAATAAGCCCGAAGGCCGAACTGAGAGGCCCGTGGAAGACTCAACATTCTAAGCTAATTGGAGAAGAGATAAAACACCTGGACTTCCATGGGAATTAAGGGAGGAGGAAGTTGTTACAGCCCCTTGAGGATAATTGGTTAACAGCCAGAATTGTCAAGAAGAAGGGAGGAGTTAGAGAGTGTAGAAAATGGACGATGGGTGATGTGAAAGAGATTCGATGATTCGAGTGTTGTTCTGTTCTGGATTTCGATTCCATGATGATGGGAGAGAAAGGAACTTGATTGAGAGAGGATGTAAGTAAAGAGAAAGAAAGAGGTGGGGCTAGCCCACTGTAGCCCACCTTAGCCCAGCTTAGTAGTGTTTATTATTTTAATGGGGATGTTATTTTATTTAACTGCAATGATCTTTGAATATGTTCTTTGTGCTAAAGCTTGTGCAATATAAACTGATTCTATGAAACACTATTTTTCTAATAAAAATTAATTATAAAAATCCTTACAAAGGACTGGTCTCTTGAACAGCAGGGTCTGGCTAAATCCAGGAGGTGGAGAGGGCCACAAACTAGCTATCTATAAGAGTCCTACCTAACTGAGCTGTTGTGAGTTCTAAGGAATCACAAAGCCCATGTGTCTGTACTTGCAAAGTAGTGGGTAAAAGTAAAGTGTTCTTTTAAGGTCAGACTTGTTCAAAGGGCTTACGCTACGCACTGCTGAGGTCTTGGGACTTGCCCCAGCGCAAAGGTGGTAGGTAAGTGGCCTGTCATGCCAGGCGCTCGTTAGGGAGGCCTTGTGCCCCACACAAGCTATGTTCTGAAGGATCAGCGTGAAGGGAGGGAACAGGTATAGAAGTCTTTCTCTGGCACGGGAGCTCTTTAGGAGAAAAGTGCATTCACCCTTGCCCTGGGTGCTCTGGCTGGATTGCAAATGTTCAGGGAATTTATAAGCAGCTATCTGCACCTTTCAGTTGGAAACAACCAATATAAAAAATACCTTCTGGTTTCTATCCTTGCTTCTAGATTTCACTGGTGCAGACAGACATCATTTACAGGTTTTGCTCTCACCCCAGCTCCCTCCTCCATTGGGAAACCCATGGCAACTCCAATCAGGAGACACTGAGTTCTCTGCCCCTACTATTTTTGGTGCCAGAGTGTCTTCAGTTTCATTTCTCAAGAAAACACTCCAGAATGCCTGAGAAATAGGTTAACTTCTTCCTCAAGGAAGCAGAAACCTAGGCTTTTGCTTTCTAATCTATAGGGCAAAATGAGACTCCAAATATAAGGAATTATTATTACACGTATTTGGAACCATCAAATTTGGATTTGGATACATTTTGAAGTTTCTGAATATGGCCTTATCCAATGAATTCCAAATATTTCTGAATCCAAATGCTCATCCCTACAAAAAAAAAAAACCTCTTGATCTCCACTGTTTAAATTATTCTAGTTTATAATTATGTGGATAGTGGAAAAAAAGAATCATGGCAAACGTGAGCAAAGAAGATATACATCATATTGTCGCACGTATTTTACAAATTTTGAAGGAGTTAAACAGGAGATTATTTTTATGAGCTAAACCAATTTGATTTTATGAGAAGTAAAAAGGAGGCTCAAGACTGTAACCATATTTTCAGATCTGTTTCTAATGGTAACAAGATTCAATCCTAATCTCTTGCAACTGCTTTAACTAGATGAGACCGTTGGAATTCTATGTATTGTGGAATGTGGCAATGGCTGGACTTCTCGTTTTAAATATAAGTAGGGCAGCAGGTGTAACTTCACTCTATCTCATTTCTCTGAGCATAACTATATCCCACTAGTTGGACTACAATCAGATGCACTGGGATGTCTCTTTATCTGCATTTCAGAAGTAGACTTCAGCAACTGTGGTGCATGACGGGAATCTTGGTGAAGCTATTAAAGCTGAAACTTCTGTGTTAAATCAATCAATGTCTTTTGAGAGGTTTCTGAGAAAGTTTTTGTTTTTGCCTGAATGAGTTTAAAATCTATATTAAAACACTGTGGTGGAGGAAAATGCTGTAGAGGCTACAAACATAGTGGAGGAACCACCATGGAAAAGAATCACAGTTAGGAGCAAAAGAAGGAGAAGACACTCTTTCCCGGTGGAACTACAAAACTGCTTTCAGTTACTTGAAGAAGAGTCTATCGGACAGGACGCATTGGAGACCCCAGAGGAGGACATGAGTAGGGCTGAGGTGCAGCAGAATACAATCACTGAACCCACACCCTACAAAAAGAAGAAGAGGAGAGTAGTTGTAGTAGGGGACTCCCTGCTACGTGGAATTGAGACCGAAATTTGAGCAATTGAAGGATATAAACTGATCAAAAAGAACAGAGAGAATAAAAAGGGAGATGGAGTTGCAGTATATGTCAAAAATATACATTCCTGCACAGAAATACAGGAGGAGGAGAGTGGCTATCCCATCGAGAGCATCTGGATCAATCTAGTTGGGGCAAAAAAAAAAAAAAGGAACTTGGTAGTTGGAGTCTACTACCGACCGCCCAATCAAAGAGAGGAAGCGGATGAAACTTTTGAAAAACAAATTGCAGGGTTTTCAAAGAGACACGACGTAGTAATGATGGGAGATTTCAATTATCCAGATATATGTTGGGAGGCAAATTCTGCCATGTATGGCCCTTCCAAGAAATTCCTGGCTTGTGTGGCTGATAATTTTCTCCTACAAAAAGTGGAGAAAGAAACTAGAGGATTTGCTATCCTTGACTTGATTCTGACCAACAAAGATGACTTGGTGGGGGAAGTGGCAGTAAGAGGAACTCTAGGTGAGAGTGACCGTGTTCTTCTAGAATTCTTGATTTCAAAGGAAACGAAAGCAGAGTGTAGCCACACAGGTCTGCTGGATTTTAAAAAAGCTAATTTTAAGAATCTCAGAACAAAGATAAGTAAGGTCCTATGGCAGGAGATCCTAACAAGAAAAGGAGTCCAAGAAGGGTGGGAGCTTCTAAAAAAAGAAATTCTAAAGGCACAACTACAAACAATTCCAACAAGAAAACAAGGGGGGGAGGCAGCAAAAAAGGCCAGTGTGGCTTCACAAAAAACTCAGGGAGGACCTAAAAACCAAAGAAGACATGTACAGGAAATGGAAAGAAGGCCAGGCCACCAAGGAGGAGTACAGACAAGTAGCAAGGAAATGCAGGGATGGCATTAGGAGGCCAAAAGCTGAGAATGAGCTGAGGTTAGCTAGAGATACTAAAAGAAATAAAAAAGCATTCTTCAGGTATGTGAGTAGCAAAAGACAAACAAAAGACATAGTGACACAGCTCCACAATGGAGATGGAAAAATGATAACAGAGGACAAAGAAAAGGCAGAGGTGCTCAATTCCTATTTTAGTTCAGTCTTTTCCCATGAGACAGACTATGAACTTCCAAACAAATTGGAAGTGCAAGGGGGGAGGAACAGGATTGCAGCTGGAGATATATAAACAAATAGTCAACGAATACCTTACCACCTTGAACGAGTTCAAATCTCCAGGGCCAGATGAACTGCATCCAAGAGTACTGAAGGAACTGGCTGAAGAACTCTCAGAACCGCTATCCATTATTTTCCTGAAATCATGGGAAACGGGGGAGGTGCCAGAGGATTGGAGGAGGGCCAATGTTGTCCCTATCTTCAAAAAGGGCAAAAAAGAGGAACCTGGGAACTACAGACCAGTCACCCTGACATCAATCCCAGGCAAAATTCTGGAACAGATCATAAAGCGGTCATTGTGCAAGCACCTAGAAAACAAGGCAGTAATAACTAGAAGCCAACATGGATTTGTCAATAACAAATCCTGCCAAACTAATTTGATCTCATTTTTTGATCAGGTCACCTCCCTGATAGACCGAGGGAATGCTGTAGACGTAGTATATTTTGACTTCAGCAAAGCTTTTCACCAAGTGCCCCATGATATCCTGATTAGCAAGCTAACTAGGTGATAACTAACTGATCAAGTGTCAGGTGGATACACAGTTGGCTACAGAATCATATTCAGAGGGTGATGATTAATGGGTCCTTCTCTAACTGGGAGGAGGTAACAAGTTTTTTTTTAATGACTTGGATGAGGGAGTGCAGAGAATGCTTGTCAAATCTGCAGATGATACCAAATTGGGCAGAATAGCTAATACCCTAGAAGATAGAAACAAAATTCAAAATGACCTTAATAGGATGGAGCACTAGGCCGAAAGCAACAGAATGAAATTCAACAGGGAGAAGTGCAAAGTACTGCACCTCAGAAAAAGAAAGCAATTGCACAGTTACAAGATGGGGGATACCTGGCTCAGCAAAACTACGAGCGAGAAGGATCTTGGAATTGTCGTAGATCGCAAGCTAAATATGAGCCAACAGTGTGATGTGGCTACAAAAAAGGCTAATGCTATTTTAGGCTGCATTAATAGAAGTATAGTTTCCAAATCCCATGAGGTGCTTTGTTGTTGTTTAGTCGTTAAGTCGTGTCCGACTCTTCGTGACCCCATGGACCACAGCATGCCAGGCCCTCCTGTCTTCCACTGCCTCCCGGAGTTTGGTCAAATTCATGTTGGTAGCTTCAGTGACACTGTCCAACCATTTCGTTCCTGCACGGCATAGCCTATAGCTTCTCTGAATTACTCAAGCCCCTTCGCCACGACAAGGCAGCAATCCATGAAGGGGCATGATGTGCTAGTCCCCCTCTATTCAGCATTGGTTAGGCCTCACCTTGAGGATTGTGTCCAGTTCTGGACACCACACTTCAAGAAGGATGCTAACAAATTGGAACAAGTGCAGAGGAGGGCGACAAGGATGATCAGGGGGCTGGAAACCAAGTATTATGAGGAAAGGCTGAAAGAATTGGGCATGTTTAGCCTTGAGAAAAGAAGACTGAGGGGTGATATGATAGCACTTTTCAAATATTTGAAAAGCTGTCATACAGAGGAGGGGCAAGATTTGTTCTCAATCATTCGAGAGTGGAGGACTTGCAACAATAGACTCAAGTTAAAGAAAGCCAGATTTTGGTTGAATATCAGGAAAAACTTCCTAACTGTTAGAGCAGTATGACAGTGGAACCATTACCTCGGGAGTTGGTGAGTGCTCCAACACTGGAGGCAGTCAAGAAAAACTTAGATAATCACCTGGCAGATACGCTTTGATTGTATTCCTGCATTGAGCAGGGGGTTGGACTTGATGGCCTTGTAGGCCCCTTCCAACTTCACTTTTCTATGATTCTATGATTAAAGGCTTCAAAAATGTAAATAATTAAAATATTTCAAAACACAATACCTCATCTACTGTCATCTTCATCCTTCCTTCCAACTCTTCAACCACAATTGGAATCTCTTTATTGTCTAAAAGATAATTTGAATATTTATAGTAGATCAGATTATACCTCTTGTAACCTTACTGTTATTTTGCAGAGATTCTTGTTACACAGTCAAGTGAGTACATTAAATTTAATGTTAATCTCTCTGAAATCTTTTTTTAGTATTCAACATTTCCGTTCTACTGTAAAAACACTACTGTGCTCATGGATACCCTGATTTTTATTACATACTAAAAAAGACCAAAACACAAGCACAACTGGCACCATATGTAATGACCACAAGACTACTTGTGGTTCCTTGTTACACATGATCACTTGTTCAACTGGAGGAAAATATCACAATTCCACCAATGTGCTGTTTTCTTCAGCTAATGTTAAACTGGATCTGGAAAATATATAAAAACTACCTTTCTTAAAATGGGTTTCCCTTTTTCTTTTATATGATGCTTTGAACCCACCAAAGAGGCAGAAAAGTGACTGACATTTGTCATTTAATGAGGAGAATCAAATCAAATTTGTTTCTTTTCTTTTCTGATATGGTAGTTTGAATGAGTTTAAGATCACAACTTAACTCTGTGCATGCTTACTTGGATGTGTCTCTCAAAACAATCTGAATAGATGTAGCTAAGATTACACCACTGTTCAAAGGGACAATCAGCCCAATTCTAGAAATGTTTATTCACCTATGGTTTTCAATGAGACTTCTAAGCAAGAAAGCATAGCATTCAAACATTCAACACTTCTAGTGAAAAGTAGTCAAACTGAACTCCCCTGACACCATCTTCCCTCTAGCCTTCTATGAAGATTCAAGTCAAAACCAAATATCATAGCAGTAGAAGAATAGTTTTCTTTCAATACATCCAAATCTGAACAAATTGTTAATTATATGAGTTTGTTTATAATGTTTTAAATGCCTTTTCTTTGTAATAAAATAGTCTGTGGACTGACAAAGTTTAAAACACTAATAAGCTTCTTGCATACTGTGTAACTTTTCTATTCCTGACTGCAGCAATTCACACAATGTATTTCATATTCAATATGACAGAGCACCATTCCATTTTATACAATAAAATCAATATATTAAATTTAGTTTTTTCACTTTTCAATGTAACATTTGCATTCTACTTTATATGTTTACATAATTTTTTTTCTACAGATCTTTATTCTGCTAATTATTTGCAATAACTTGGAAGTTCATTTAATCTGTTATCTCTTGATTTTAAGCTGTATATATTACAGTGGTGCCTCGACTTACTAACTTAATTGGTTCCGGAACTCCGGTCGTAACTCGAAATGGTCGTAAGTCGAAGCACCATTTCTCATAGGAATGCAATTAATCCGTTCCGGCCGAAGAAAAAAATCACCAAAAACAAAAAAACAAACAAACACTGCAAGACCCATCAGAAACGTGATTAATCCGTTCCGGCCAAAGGGGGGGGGGGGGGAAGAAAAGCAAACAAACCGTGCAAGACCCTTCGGAAATGCAAAAAAAGCAAAGCAAAAAGCAAACAGACACTGCAAGACCCTTCAGAAATGCAAAAAAAGCAAAGCAAAAAGCAAACAGAGAGTGCAAGACCTTTCGGAAATGCAAAAAAAGAAAACCAAAAAGCAAACAGACACTGCAAGACCCTTCGGAAATGCAAACAAAAAACCCAAAAAAAACAAAGAAACCCTGCAAGACCCATCACAGCATAGAAACATAATCCCACCACCCAGCCCAAAACCACGCTGCAAAACCCACCCAGAACAGTTTTTAAAAAGCAGAAAGCAGCACCTTACCTTACCAGGCAGTCTGAAGCCTCCTCCGATCGCACACTCTCTAACCGCTGGGGTGAAAGAGCTACAAAGAAGCAGCCTCTTTGCCACCAACCGTTAGCAATTTGAATTCCCTGCCTTTTTCCCCTGCCTTTTTTTTATCGTAACTTGAAGCTCCGGTCGCAAGTCGAAGCGAAATTTTGCGGCCGGAGCTGGTCGTAACTCGAAACGGTCGTATGTCGGGACGTTCGTAAGTCGAGGCACCACTGTATTTCTTTCTACCTATGTTGCTTTTATTAAGACTAGTTGTTTACACAATTTTTTGCTGATTTTTTCCCCCCTCTTTAACTCTCTGGTTGAATTTAATGGCTCTCAATTTACACAATACATGCATGAAAATTTCATGTACACATCTCTCATTTTTCTCCACATTATTCTGTACTGCTTGTGAAAGTTAATGTCTACTTATGACCTGGTAAAGTATTTTGGAAGATAGATGTATGTGCATATCTATATTAGAAGTTCTCCACCAACTCTATTTTTGTGACCCTATCTCCAGAATTTTCAGATATACAAGTGAAATAAAACAATTTTCTGTCCTTTCAAAGCAAGAGGTTGTCCCACATTTCTCAATACTGTAAAAATGTTCATTGATGGTACTATTTTGTATTGCAGCAGTTAAGTGCTAGAGCCTATCTTTAGAGTCCTAGACAATCTGGAACCTGGATGCCTGAAGAAAGTGTCTTTCTCACATCAGACTGCTCATACAATAAGACCATCCCTAAAGGAAGTCCTCCACTGCCTGTAGTGCTTTTGCCATTTAAGGCTTTCCTGCTATCTACACTAATGGATAGAATCCTGTTACATATTTTTGTCGGTATAAATCTAATGGCAGCAAATTTCAGCAGCAAATTGTCACCAGTTAAGAACCTGATGCTTGTTTTTGTTGTTGAGAACCAAGTTATGCAATAGGTATGTGACATGAAAAACAAGCATTGACTACTTAACTGGTGGCCATTAGCCACCAAAGGTTTCACCACTGGAGTTACGCCAGAAGGCATAAGAAACAGGATTCAGACCATTATGTTTTAAATACAGAGAAATTTTAATTTCTCAAGGCTTTTAACTGCTGCTGTATTCTTCTCAAATGCGATAGGTTTCAGTGTTATGTTTTATTGCATTTTATGCCACCTTACAAATTCTGAATTGAAGGGTGGTATTAAAATACTTTAAGCAAACACAAAAAATAAAACACTGGCCAATGTATTAACACTTATCTTTAATAACTTAAAAGCACTTTTACTTAGTCTTGATCACAATTGTGTTTACTACCTCTCTCTGCTGTCATAGTGCAGGCCATGTCTGCAGCCCAAAGCCCTCCTTCCAACTACACCACCAAATTAAGATGCAAACCAGGAATTCCTCTTTTAAATAAGTACAGAGTGTTTGTTTTACACTTTGAGAATCCTTTCAAAATGAAGCTTCCTGCCCCTTTTAATGCAAATTTCCCAGTTTGCTGCTGATATACATTCTGAGCCTTAGAAGTAGATTCCAGGGGGTACTGGACCCAATACACTCTGAAGGTGCCCACTGCAGTATGTATCACATAATTCAATAAACCTGCTTCTAAGAAAATCCAACAATACCTCAGACAAATATCATTAATTGCTAAACTCTCTTTAACATACTATTAAAATAATTTAAGCAATCTTACCATTACTGTATGCTGTAGTCCTTTGAGAAAAAGCTTCTGGTTTGTAGTGATCACCCATTTTAGCATTTATTTCAGCCAAGCTATACTGCCTGCATAAATCTGTTCCATCAACAAATGCTCTGTCCTCAGAATTTCTTCCCAACTCAAAAAAGAATGAAGTCAAGCATTTCCTGTTGGAAGAGTCCCTTCTTTCAGTTTTTAATGCTGGCTTGTGGTTAATATAGTCTGTTGATGAATTCTTACTATCTCTCTCTTTCTCCAGTAGGATACCAGAAGGATTTGATGGAGTTTCATCATGTTGCTCACTGTCTTGCCTTCCGTTTTCCTGCATGACAAATTCAGTAGCTGAGTCATCCCTGACTGAAGAGTTAAAACATGTTTCTGTGAAGAAATCTGCCCTGGTATCAATAGATTTCTGTGTATTTGCAAGCACTGCTATGTTTCCAGTGTCAGTGGTTTTAGATGTCTTTAATTCTTCCAAAGAACTTTCTGGATCTCCATGACAGAACCTGTGGCCTTTTCTGTGAAGCACTGCTGAAGAGCTTTCATTGCTTACTAGATCTGACAACATGGTGCAATCAGACTGTTTGGAATACATGGCACTTTTTGTATCATCTTTTACTTCTACGCTTATAAATGCAGGTGAAGTTTCCTCCAGAACAGTAAGTGGAGACTCCTCTGAGGCAGCAACGGTATAGACACTGTCACATTTGTCCAGTGTTCTGGCAGATACATTTGTATTGTCTTCTGGATTTTCTGTACACAGAGTAACCAACTGCTGATCAGATTTACTGTTTGCAACACTAACCTCCAGGACATTACGGTATCTTCCCTCTTTAACCAAAGCTATAGGACTTCTGCTTTCTTCTGCACTTTGAACAACTAACTCAAACTTCCCAGTTGTGGATTCTTGAACAACCTTGCATTCCTCTATTTCATCTGTGAAAACTGTACTACCCTCATTTCTTTCTCTAGTTTCCAGTGATATCACTACATCATGTGTGGCTCTTTCACATTCTTCTGTTGTAGAGATAGCAAAAGTCTCAAGTTTTTGTTTTGTTCGACAGATCTGATGCATCTTTTCAGGAAACACAGAAGTTTCAAAATATTCTATTGAGCTTGTTGATATTATAGCTGTATCAGTAGGTTGTTCTGCTCTTAAAGGAAAAAGCTGAACAGTGTCTTCAGTATCTTTTTGGGAAATGGGAACCTCTGTTTCTTCAACTATGCTTGTGGAAATTACAGTGCACTCATCTGTCTCCTCTTTGCCATGAACTATATGGTTTCTATCAGTTACTTCACTGGAAATACTGGGCAAAGTACTTAGTTCTACAGCTCTTATTGTAGCACACAGATTCTCACCATTGTCTCCTGTTATGCTTGGCATAGGTGCTTCAAATTCTTTCAAAATTCCTGCAGAATTCTTTTTAAGTTTAGTAGACGTTCCATCTTGATTCCCAACAGCTGTGCTAGGCATAGGAATGCTGAAATCTTCTGCACCTAGCAGTTTTGTGGTTTTCTCACTGATCTCACTTAAGTTTTCAATGGGTTTTGCAACAGGTAATGACACTTGTTCAATGTGCTCAGCAGAACAATGTGCAACGGTTGGGCACAGTTTGATCATATTTGTAGAAATAGTCATGACTTTTTCTTTATCACCTTTGTTAACAGATGCTGGAACCATAGCTACCTTCTTAGAGACCAAAATACCTACACATTCCCTGCTATCTAAGGAAGATGTGGCTCTCTCATTCTTTTGTTCCTGAGCTGAGAACACATACAGGCTTTTATTATGTGAGGTTGCACGAAGCATGTCATACTCACATTTCTTAATAAGGGAAGAGTCTTCCTCTTTTTCTTTCACAAAGGCCATAATATTTTCATTGCCCATACGGATGCTAGTTGTGCTACTTTCAACTATCCCCTTTGAGCTGTTGCTGATATTGCCAATCCTCGTTTTCTTCTCGAAGCCCATCATGCTGTCAACACTACTTCTATCTGCATTTGAGGTAAGCTCATCTAACTCTGTTCCAAGCAGGCCTGTAACGAGACAAATGGAGGAATGTCTACTTTCTGTGGCTTCCACACCAACCATAATTCTTTCACTCTCTTCTGTTTCTGCACATGTCAAAATGAGTTCTGATTCTTCATTACACCTCCCTGTACTAGTAACAAAATCTTCACCTTCTTCATCATCTTCTTTTGCACCTGTGCTTGTCACACAGCGTTCATCATCATAGGAGCCTTGACTGGTTTTGGTAGCATTTTTTTCTGCTTTAGCTTCAGTGCTATCTGTAGCATGCTCATATTTTTCTTCTGTGTTTAAAGCTGCCACAAAACCTTCATCGTTGTCCTCCAAGCCAATGCAAGCAGCTGCAGCTTCAGTGTCATCTTCTGCCATTATGCCTGTGCTTGTAACTGCACTCTCACCACTTATGATGTCTTCATTTTTGTAAGCATGTGGTCCAATTTCTTCACTGTTGTCCATTTCAGCATATACTCTATTCACCACATTTGCTTCTTGTGAGTCTGTACCAGTCACTGAATAGATAGCAGAGCCAACACTTGGTCTTTCTGTACCTGTGCAAGTCACAACACCTTTAGCTTCTTTAATCTGCTCTGCTCCTACTGCATTTTGAAATTCATCTGTATTTTCAATGACGGTAGAGCCACCTTGTGCTTCAGTACCCGCACTGGTTACAGCACCATCACTCTCTATTTCACCAATGTTGGTAGCAGCATTGTCAAAGTTGCTTACTCCCCCAGAAGCAGAAGCCATACACTTTTCTTCAGAGCCTGCACTGGTTACAGCATCATCTTTCTCTTCTGTTAATAAGCTATTCATACTCTGATCATTTTCAATTCCACTTTCATTGATTAACTGTTTAGCACTTTCTTCTACATAATTTACAATACACTCAGAACCTCCATTTCCCTTTGTACTGGCTGAGGAACTTTCACATACTGCAAGCCCTTCAGTAACAGCACCACTTTCTTCAGCTGCTGTAACAGTGCATTTACCAAAGTGCTTTTCTGTTACAAAATTGACACCTTCCTTATTTTTGGTCCAAGTACCCACAATGAAACCTTCATCTGCTTCTATACCTGTACAGCTCAAAACAGTCTTACTTTTTTCTTCTGAGCAAGTGATGACAGCATCATCTTCTCTTTGCTGTTTTGACATAGATTCTTCACGTAGTCCAGTACTAGTGGCTGTCACAGTTCTCCCAGTAATTCCTTCTGTGCTAGTTCCTATAACAACATCACTCTCCATGGAGTTGCAGATATTAATGCAACTGCTACCTCCTATGCTGCTGACTACAACACTGTTTTCACTTTGTGATCTTACATCACTATATCTTCCTTCTGCTTCACTTCCCATTGCAGAAAACTTACTCATATCTTCTGGAGCATTTGGATAAACCAATTTTGAAGACCATTCTTTTGGAGCACTAATATTAATTTCCTTTGCTTTGTTTTTACATTCTATGGCACTTCTGCCATTATTTACAGAAGAATCTTCACCTGCATTGTCTTTTTTTTCTTCCTCCATCTTGATTAAGATAAATTTGTCTACATTTACACCTGTAAATTCTATAGCTTGCCCAATAAAACTGTCATTCTGTAAAATGCCATTTCCATTTTTTTCTTCCACAATAGCTTCTGGAGTCCCTTTTAGAACACTTTTTTTCTCTTCAGCTGCTTGTTTACTACACAGGTGCACCTTCCCAACTGTGTTTATAAATTCCATGCTGGTGATATCATCCTCTTTTATGGTACTGCTCAGAACAAAGCTATCATGTTGTTCCTTTTTAACAGTATGTGTCTGATTGCCCGGAATGGGATCTTTAAGGCACGACCTATATGAAGGTACTTCTTTGGATATATCACTCAAAGGACTTGTGATTTCTGTAAGGTCCATACATTTCTGATGGACAGCATATTCTCTAGAATAATTCTTTATTGGATAATTGCTTTCTTCACTTGGACTCATCATGTTTTTAACATTCTTTGGAGTCTGAGAATCTTCAGTCATGGTTTGGAAATCCAGCTTTACATTCTGCTTATGAGAGCCATCAAGCAAAGTTCTGTCAGTTGTCACACACTCAGTGATTATCTGATATTGCTCCTCTTCAATGCATCCTACATCCTTTGAAGCTCGTTTAAAAGCATCAGTTGCTGTACCAATGTCCTTTGTAGGAAACTGTTCTATTTTTTCTTTGGGTTTAATGTAACTTAAAAGAGAAGATTCTTGCAGTTCTTTAGCACGCAAAATTTGATTGTACACTGAATTATAGTGCATTTGGTCTTCAGCAGTATTCGTAAATTTAGCTTCTTGTTGGGAGATATTACTACTTTCTTCAACTTGAGTTACTTGATTATATGCATTACCATGCCTTTTTTCTGACACAATCTCTATTGGTTCTTGATTTTGTTCTGGATGTAAAGAATGCTCACTATTCCAGCCTGTGTTCTGAAGGGTTGGGAAAAGGCTGGCTATAGCTGTACCTGGTGATAGCTTTTCTTTTCTGGTATCTATTTCTTGGACTGACAAACTTCCTTCTCTTTTTTCACTTGTTAATCTTTTATAAGGCTTTTTATCAGCGAGCAGATTATTTTCTTGTATCTTTGTATTACTCTCTATTTGCTTAACACTTCTGTCCTCTGGTTTATTGTCTTCCTCTCTTTTTTTCATGTCCTTACTACTATGTTTTGGGCCTCTGTTTTTGTGACCTTCCACTGACAATTTCCTTTCTGATCTGAAACTGTTCAGATCTTTATCACTCCTAGGTTTCTCCTTCATAGATTTCTCTCCTGAGTGTGACTTAACTCTATGACTACAATCTTTTTGTGAATTATTGAATGAATTCACTCTATGTTCTAGTTCAAATTCTACACAATTTGCTTCAACAACTGTAATTTTATTTTTTAATTTATACTGCTTATCTGGATCAGTCTCTTCTGTATTCTTGTCTTTGTCCAATTTCTGCCCAGATTCCTGCTTAGAGGAACTTTCTTGTAATTCACTTTCAAGTACTTTGGCTTGTTTGCTATGAATCTTGGACCTTGCCTTTAACAATGATCGTTCTTCCAAAGCACTTTTTGATCTTCGCCTGTCCTTCTGTATTCCATCACCCTGTCTTAATGTATTATCCATGTTAGCTGTTCCGGCATCATGTCTATCCTCTAGATAACCTTCACACTTTCTTGAACTTAGAGAGCTATGTTGCTTGGATACACTTTGAGACTCTTTCTGTGGCCTAGAATCATTTGACAACCTTTTGGACTTATGCTCTGTTCTTAATTTATCTGTGGAAATCTGTCTGTCTTTTTTGTTCTCTTTATGTGAATTCTCTTCATTTTTGGAACCATGGTCAGAAATATTTTTTGCATCTTTGTTATTTACTGATATTTTCCTTTCACTTCTGTGCTTATTTTTCTTTTCAGCTTTATCATGACCATGTTTCAGAAAACTCTCTTCACTTTTCAAGCCTTTGTCAGACAACAAACTTTCTACTTCATCACTTGTTTTATTAACATCTCCTTTATATTTATGTTTTGTGAATAATTTGTCTTCAGAAAGACTTCTCTCTTTTTCATTTCTATCTTTTGATGACCTAGCCTCTTTCTTGGGTACACTTCGAACACTCTGAGTTTCTAGCTCATCCTTTTTAATATGTTTTTCATTTTTAAATACATTTTTCTGTTTAGGAGGTTCTTCTGAACTATTATCAGCTCTGCCAAACTGAAATTTAGTATCCCAAGCATCAGTGTCTTGCTGTATTCCCTCCACTTGAAGAGAAGTATATGTTTTTCTTTTGTATTCTTTTTCTACTTTTGAATCAATTTTGTTTTCATCAGGTGGATGCACTGGTCCTTGAATTCTTCTTCCTTCATTTTTACCTTGGATAGCTTTCAGCTCTTCCAAAGAGGATTTTTCACCAGTCTGCAAACAAATATAAAAAACTCTCAGGTAATATCTTTGTGAAAATCCCACTACTGCTATGGGATGGATCTAAACTCAGCAGAGTTCTGCTAGAATTAGAGGAAGGGAGTGATTCCCTCTTATTGTCACCTACAGAAGCCAGAGCCCATGCTGTTCCAGAGTGTTGAAAGACCTTCCAAAACAGCATTGGAAATGCTCTAGGAGCTATATACAAATGCGTGAAGTAGACAAAATTGTTAGGTAGGATGTCTCTGCTGGATTCTAGTTTCTCTGCAAAATGTTTTCCATTCACAGAGATAAGTCTGAATTTAACCCACTTTAAAAGCCCCTAATCACTGTTTAATTTGAAATTCTTGAATTTAACTGGAAGAATCAGCAACTACACAGCCATTTTAGGAAATAATGTAATATTTCCTTTTCCACTCAGAAGAAAATTGTCAACCATGAAAAAAATGTTGAATACTAATACAAAGATGAAAACACAATGGTCAAGATCCTATGGCCTTACCACTTGTGCAAACAACTATACCTTTTCAACATTTATTTGTCATGCTGACCTGCATTCACTGGTTATTAAAATGACTGTGCACATGGATACTTGACTGATGGGAGGCCAAGGGGGAAAATACCTGCATGACTACCCTTACGTGCAAAACCTTTCCCAACAGGATTCTTTCTGATCACAGTTGGTTAACAAACTGGGTTAACAAACTGGCTCACAGCAATCAACAGAAATTCACATCAGCATTCAAAGCAGCTGGAATAAGAGCTAATAGATCATTTCTCTTTTTTTAAAAAAGTATTTTATTAATTTTATTTATATAGAAAAAGAAAAAACAAAAAAGAAAGAAGTCTAATATACAGATATCTAAATACACAGTGTTCCCCATCACTGGGACCATTTGGGTGTAGCAACCATTTACCCTTGTGGAGCCCCATTTCCCTTCCAGAATTATACTGACTCTTGCGATGGGCTTTGCCTCTTCCCCTGTATTAATACAAAACCAATGAATTCTCCTCATAGATCTATAAATTCATCCTTGCCTGTTGCCCTTCTCTTAACTTTTAAATAACATGCAAGCTTATAATTAATAGCTATATTCCAAACTTCCCTATACCAATCACATAACTGGAAAGTCTAAGCTGTTTTCCAATCTCTGGCAACAATTTCACTACTGTTAACGAATTAGAAATTTATTCTTTAGTTGTCCAATTACCTTGCTCTTTTTCAAATATTGATAAAAGCACTATTTTGGGATCTACAGCAAATTTTAGTTTACTTATTTCATTTCTTTCTTTTTAAAAGTCAGCATTTCAATACTGTATATTCTCATATTCCCACCACATATGAAAATAAGTACCTACTTTCTGGCACCCACTCCAGCCCATCTTAGAGTAATTACTAATTTCACTGGAGTTAACTACCATCTCCAAACCAACTTCTAAAAATTTTCTTTTATCCTTACTGACACAGATTTTAATATTCTATATATTTTTCCAAACATTAATACTTATTTATTCTGCCAAGTGAAATTCCTATTATGTATTGAACCCTCCTGGTCTTCTGCTTCTATATATTTGTAATATATTATAACTTTTATTTTCTACCTTGTTTTCACCTTTTGTAATATAAATTCTTCAGATTTTGTAAATTCACTACATTTACCATTTCTTTTTACCCAGTTCTTTGTCCACTTCTCTAACTGAATATAGAGATGGTTGTTGTAGGTTTTTCGGGCTGTTTGGCCGTCTTCTGGAGGTTTTTCTTCCTAACATTTTGCCAGTCTCTGTGGCCAGCATCTTCAGAGGACAGGAGTTAGAACTCTGTTTGTGTTCTGGTGTAATGTGTGGGACAGAACACAGAGTTCTAACTCCTGTTCTCTGAAGATGCTGGCCACAGAGACTGGCAAAACGTTAGGAAGAAAAACCTCCAGAACAGGGGTCCCCAACCCCCGGGCCGGTCCATGACCTTGGCAGGACCAGGCCGTGGAGACAGATCACCCGCCCCGGCACACACTCCCCCCCCACGCATGCCCACCCACCCACATGGCCTGCCCCCCCGCATGGGGCCCCGCCCCGCGTGTGCACGCAAACACCCCCCACCCCCACGCATGCACGATCGTGCACCCTGCCCACCCACGAGCATGGGGGGGTACCCCACCTCCCCATGCACAGACCCCACCCCCCAACTGGTCCGCGGTTCAGAAAAGGTTGGGGACCATTGCTCCAGAACATGGCCAAACAGCCCGAAAAACCTACAACGACGATTGGATCTCGGCCATGAAAGCCTTTGAGAATACACTAAATATAGAGAATGTCTAACTATACCAAGATATTTTATCCATATCTGTCTCTTCTTTTATTTGCTCATTGTTCATTCCTTTTGCTAACCAATGCTTTATTCCAATGACTTGTTTCATTCTTAAAAAGTTATCAATCAATCCTTTTAGACTTCCTGGGAATTTCTCCAACTCTGTCACCAGATGCTGTGGAGAAACTGATAGCATAAATCTTTTTTCTGTATCTATACGAAATTAGAAGCAAGTTTTTATATATTTTTACTCTATCTGCTTGCTATCTATCTATCTATCTATCTATCTATCTATCTATCTATCTATCTATCTATCTATCTATCTATCTATCTATCTATCTATCTATAGTATATCACAGAAGTAAGTACACCCCCTCATATTTCATAAATATTTTAGTATATCTTTTCATGTGACAACACTGAAAAAATGGCACTTGGCTACAATGTAAAGCAGTGAGTATACAGCTTGTATAACAGTGTAAATGCGCTGTCTCCTCAAAATAACGCAACACACAGCCATTAATGTCTAAACCGCTGGCAACAAAAGTGAGTACACACCTAAGTGACAATGTCCAGATTGGGCCCAAGTTGCCGTTTTCCCTCCTTGGTGTCATGAGACCCGTTAGTGTCACAAGTCTCAGGTGTGAAGGGGGAGCAGGTGTTATCGCTCTTACTCTCTCAGACTGGTCACTGGAAGTTCCACATGGCACCTCATGGTAATGAACTATCTGAGGATCTGAAAAAACGAATTCTTGCTCTACATAAAGATGGCCTTGGCTATAAGATTGCCAAAACCTTTAAACCCTTAAGCATGGTGGCCAAGACCATAGAGCGGTTTAACAGGACAGGTTCCACTCAGAACAGGCCTCGCCATGGTCGACCAAAGAAGTTGAGTGCTCAGCATCATATCCAGAGGTTGGCTTTGGGAAACAGACATATGAGTGCTGCCAGCATTGCTGCAGAGGTTGAAGGGGTGGGGGGTCAGCCTGTCAATGCTCACACCATACGCCACAGACTGCATCAAATTGGTCTCCAGGGCTGTCGTCCCAGAAGGAAGCCTCTTCTAAAGACGATGCATAAGAAAGCCTGCATACAGTTTGCTGCAGACAAGCAGACTAAGGACATGAATTTCTGGAACCAGGTCCTGTGGTCCAGTGAGACCAAGATAAACTTACTTGGTTCAGATGGTGTCAAGCATGTGTGGCGGCAACCAGGTGAGGAGTACAAAGACAAGTGTGTTGTGCTTACAGTCAAGCATGGTGGTGGGAGTGTCATGGTCTGGGGCTTCATGAGTGCTGCCAGCACTGGGGAGCTACAGTTCATTGAGGGAACCGTGAATGCCAACATGTACTGTGACATACTGAAGCAGAGCATGATCCCCTCCCTTCGGAGACTGGGCCGCAGGGCAGTATTCCAACATGATAACGACCCCAAACATACCTCCAAAACGACCACTCCTTGCTAAAGAAGCTGAGGGTAAAGGTGATGGACTGGCCAAGCATGTCTCCAGACCTAAACCCTATTGAGCATCTGTGGGGCATCCTGAAACGGAAGGTGGAGATGCGCAAGGTCTCTAACATCCACCAGCTCTGTGATGTCATCATGGAGGAGTGGAAGAGGACTCCAGTGGCAACCTGTGAAACTCTGGTGAACTCTATGCCCAAGAGAGTTAAGGCAGTGCTGGAAAATAATGGTGGCCACACAAAATATTGACACTTTGTTCCCAATTTGAACATTGTCACTTAAGGGTGTACTCACTTTTGTTGCCAGCAGTTTAGACATTAATGGCTGTGTGTTGCGTTAGTTTGAGGGGACAGCACATTTACACTGTTATACAAGCTGTATACTCACTGCTTTACATTGTAGCCAAGTGTCATTTTTTCAGTGTTATCACATGAAAAGATATACTAAAATATTTATGAAATGTGAGGGGGTGTACTTACGTCTGTGATATACTGTGTATATTCGTATTCATATATATACACACACACATACACTATATTTTTACATACGTATATATACACACACACTGCTCTCCTGTGAGGGGTGCTGGGGAAGGGTTAGCACCAGCGCGGCACGCCCCTCCGCAAGTGCGACACGCCCACCCGTGAGCGCAGGGGAGCCCCACCCCCAACCGGTCTGCGCACGGAGCCCGCACCCCCCCAACCGGTCCACGGACCGAAAAAGGTTGAGGACCGCTGATCTAGAGTAATTAAACCAGATATAGATATTATTACAGTATCCGATCAAGAAATGGTGAATATGGAGCTTAAAGCTAGATGTGATTATAAAGAAGTTAAGAGATGGAGGATAGATTTAAATATTTTTAATTGATAAAATGGAGAAAGAATTGATGGAAAAGAATTGATAGAAAAATCAATGATAAAGGAGACTAGAAAGACAGTTTGATATGAGATACTATGAAAGCTATCATAACAGGTGTAACCATTAAAGAATGATATAATTTAAGAAAACAAAAGGAAGAACATACTAAAAAAGTTAAAAAAGCAAATAAGGGAACTGGAAAAGAAATATTTAAAGGACAGAAATATAAAAATCCGTATGAAATACAAGCAAGAACGAAATAATTGCAAAGTGTTGGGGAAAAAATCAAAGAAATGTAATATACTTAAAAAGAGACTATTTGAATTTTCAATCTAAAATCGAGGTCATTTGGCTGGATCTCAACGGATTGATCTTGTGGAGATCTCTGACAACCTTTACCTCTGCCTGATTGGTTCAGTTTGGGTCTGTAACATCAAAGGACATGCCCAGGGTGCTGGCTCACTCCAAACCAAATGCCTCCCTGCTTGCCCCTTGCCCTGCTTGGCTAACAAAATCTACCAATACAGCCACATTAAAGAAGCCCATTAACACCATTAATGTTTCACTGAAGGAGGGTTGCCTTCCTATGTGTGAAGGAAACCATTATCTGAAGCAACCAAATTTAGTGACAGACAACCTGAACAGATAGATTCAGGCCAATTGCCCATTATGCGCTTCATGGACAATGTGATTGAGCAAGTGGTGGCGGAGCAACTCCAGATGTGCCTGGAGGAAGAAAACTGCCTTGATCCATTCCAGTCCTGAATAACGCCATGGCACAGCACTGAGACAACATTGGTCATGTGGCACGATGACCCACTAAGGGAAACTGACAGGGGAGGACATACTCTGTTGGTTCTCCCAGATCTCTCAGCAGCTTTTAATATAATCAACTATGGCTGGAGCGGTGTTTGGCTTTGATGTTGGAATGGACCAGGACTAACAGGCTCAAGGTGAACTTAGATAAGACAGAGATCATCCCACTGACAGGCTTGGGGCATCTCCCAAGGCTGGATGGTGTAGTGTTAGAGTTTTAAAAATTGATTTTATGAGGTGTAGAGGTGTTGCCCTAAAAAATGAAAACTGTGTTTTAGAAGGTGTCTCAGAGAGGTGCAGTAAAAGTGATAGTATTGTTGAAAAACTCATTGAGTTTCATGCCAGTTTTCAGAAAGTGTTTATGTTATATGAAAAAACAGGAAAAAATTGAAGTCCATTTTACTTTGCTACTTGAGTTGTGTTTACCTATAATGTAAATTAACAAAGAAATATCACAAAATAGTGTGAAGACCTGTGTCAAACAAATGAAAATAACAATATGTTGTAAAATAAAAGTGTTTACAAAATAGTGTAAAAGGAGAAAAAGATGGATGTTATTTTAAGTAGTTTGTTACTAATAAACAAAGAGAGAAGAAAAACAAAGGTGTCATTTGGTTTACAAGGCTTCTGCCTCAAAATTAATAGTAACTGAGTTTTGAAAAGAGTACAAAACTGTATATTCTGGAATATTTATGAATGAAATATGCATATGTATTGTACTGTCACCAATGTAATACACTGTATTGTCAGTATCTTATGCCAGTTTAAGGGAGGGGGAATTTTACTCTCACCTTGAAAGCCAGGTGCTGGGCTCTTAAGGAGCTTGACAGGCAAAGCCTTGGAGAAACTGGGAGGAGAGAATCCTGGGATGAGAGGTGTCCTGACCTTAAATATGTAGGCTTCTCATTGGTTAAAAGGTATAAACTCTGATGATATAAATACAGAGCCCTCGTGCAGATATATAAAATGGAGAGGTATTCTGTCTGAAGCAAACGGAAGAGACATATGGACTGAGGGCGGCCAGGAGATAACACGGACACAACATAACTATTAATTGGCTGAAGGCTTGGTGAGAAAATATTTTTCTGTGTGTTAACAACATGCTTTGAAGTGTTCCAGAGATGTATTCTCTGCCTTTATAGGTTATGAGTAGACATGGAGGTATTCGTATTCATATATGAATACCCCCACACAGGTGAAGATAACGAGGTAACTGTCCATTCACCCTTCCGCTGCTACGGTGGGCTCCGCGCTCCCTTCCTATCGCTCTGGAGGAGGCGGGATGACGAGCCTCCCTGTCAGGTCGAAGAGTGGCTCACAGACCAGGCCACCTGTACGGGGGTATTCGTACACGAATATGAATACCCCCATTTCTAGTTATGAGCTCCTGTGTTTTAATGCTTTTGTATTTTTATTCAAACATGACCGAAGTTCTTGTTTGGACTTTGTATAGCTACATGCTTGCCATTAAATTATACTTTCTGACTTATTTGTTCAAAGCATAAGTTCAGTTTTTGTGGTTTTAAAGTATTTTAAGCCTACAATCTTCACATAATTGTATGATTTTTGGATTTAAGTACAGTCATGGCCAAAAATATTGGCATCCTTGCAATTCTGTCAGAAATTGCAACCCTTCTCTCAGAAAATTGTTGCAGTTGCAAATGTTTTGGTACTCACATGCTCATTTCTTTGGTTTGCATTGGAACAACACACACACAAAAAAAAACAGAAGAAAAGTCAAATCTGATATAATCCCACACAGAAACCAAAAATGCACTGGCCAAAATTATTGGCAACCTTAACTTAATATTTGGCAGCACCCCCTTTGGAAAAAAATAACTGAAATCAATCGCTTCCTGTAACCATGAATGAGTTTCTTAAACCTCTCTACTGGAATTTTGGACCACTCTTCTTTTGCAAACTGCTCCAGGGCCTTCAGATTTGAAAGATGCCTTCTCCCAACTGCTGTTTTGAGATCTCTCCACAGGTGTTCTATGGGATTCAGATCTGGACTCATTGCTGGCCATTTCAGAGCTCTCCAGCGCTTTGTTTGTAACCATTTCTGAGTGCTTTTTGAAGTGTGTTTCGGGTCATTGCCCTGCTGGAAGACCCATGACCTCTGGTGGAGACGCAGCTTTCTGACACTGGCCACTACGTTGCGCCCCAAAATTCTTTGGTAATCATCAGATTTCGTGATACCGTTCACAGTCAAGGCATCCAGTGCCAGAAGCAGCAAAGCAACCCCAAAACATCTTTGAACCTCCACCATGTTTGACTGTAGGGACTGTGTTCTTTTCTTTGAATGCCTCATTTCTTTTTCTGTAAACAGTGCCACGGTGTCCTTGACCAAAAAGCTCTACTTTTGTCTCATCTGTCCACAGTACGTTCTCCCAGAAGGATTGTGGTTTTGTCAGAAAAGTTTTGGCATACTCCAGTCTTGCTTTTTTATGCCTTTGTGTCAGCAGTGGTATCCTCCTGGGTCTCCTGCCACAGCGTCCCTTTTCATTCAGATGGCGACAGATAGTGCGAGCTGACACTGTTGTACCCTGTGTCTGCAGATCAGCTTGAATTTGTTGGGAAGTTAATCTGGGTTCTGTATCCACCATTTGAACAACCCTTTGTTGTAATTTTTCAGTAATTTTGCTCTTCCGTCCACGTCCAGGGAGGTTAGCTACAGTGCCATGGGCTGTAAATACTGATGATATTGCGCACAATGGACACAGGAACATTAAGATCTCTGGAGATGGACTTGTAGCCTTGAGATTGTCAATGTTTTTCGACAATTTTTTTCTCTCAAATCCACAAACAACTCTTTACACTTCATTCTTTTCTCCATGCTCAGTGTCACACACAACACAAAGGTTGAGTCAACTTTTCTCCATCTTAACTGGTTGCAAGTATGATTACTATATTGCTCACACCTCTTACATGCGACAGGTGTGTCTAAATACAAATTAAAGGAGCATCACATGCTTGACAAGCAATTATTTCTTACAATTTAGACAGGGTGCCAATAATTTTGGCCAGTGCATTTTTGGGTTTCTGTGTGGGATTGTATCAGATTTGACTTTTCTTCTCTGTTTTTTTAAGTTGTTCCAATGCAAACCAAAGAAACGAACATGTGAGTACCAAAACATTTGCAACTGCAACAATTTTCTGAGAGAAGGGTTGCATTTTCTGACAGAATTGCAAGGGTGTCAATATTTTTGGTCATGACTGTATATGTGCCTACAGTTTTTCCTTCACAACTGTAAAACTGTCTTTGATGATTTTTTGTATTTGCTACTTTTAAGCATGGAACCTAGAAGTGATATAAATAAATAGGACTTGTACAGAATTACCAAGTTTTGAAAAGCCCTGGAATTATTGCAACAATGAAAATGCTTGTAATGGGACACCCAGATGAGATGAATTTTGAGATGCTTATCACTGATTACTGATTTCATTCTGTTATTAACATTTTATTGGGATAATGTCAGCTATGATGAATCTGTTCTCTTTGCCTGGGAAATCTATAAATTTTTGTAGGACTCCTGGGGGAGTCAGTTATCCTAATCAGGTTCAGACAGTAGACCTCCCAGTTAGGGATCAAATTCGAAACCTCAGTGTTCTCCTGGACCCAGCTCTCTCTTGGGCTTCCTATGCAGCTATGCAGCTATGTCCACATCTTCCTTTAATCAGCTGAGACTTGTTACCCAGCTATGCCCTGTCATGATCATGAGATATGTGGTTAGAAGCGTGTCATGATGATGGGATATGTAGTCAGAGAAATATAAAAATGGAGTCAGAATAGTTCTGTGTTAAGATGATTTGAAGGACTTTTGAATGTGTTTTTCTTAGCACCATGAGAATGTTTTCCTGAGACTGTTACAGCCAAGCATCTAGATATCTTGAAGGCCAAACGAAGAGGGGCCCTGCAGACTCAACATTCCAAGCCTGTTACAGAAGACAAACAACACTTGCACACTCATGGGAATAATAGGCGGGGAGAGGTGGTACAACCTCCAAAAAGTTGATTGGTTAACAGCCAGATGGACCATGAAGAAGGGAGGAGTTTGGGAAAGTAGAAAATGGAGAATATGTTATGTGTTTTGGGTTCACTTGTGTTCCAGTGTGTTCTAATGATGGTATGAGCATGTAGCTTGAGAGAGAGAGAATGTGAGTGAAGGAGAAAGAAAGAGGGGGGGCTTGCCCTCTATAGCCTACCCTAGGCTAGCTGTTAGAAGTTTATTATTTTAAATGGGAAATAAGTCTTTTATTTAACTGCAATGATCTTTGAATATGTTATTGAATGCTATGCTTTTGCAATATAAACTGATTATCTATGAAACTCTATTTTTCTAATAAAAATTTAATCTTAAAAAATCCTTATTGAGGACTGGTCTCTTGAACAGCAAGGTCTGGCTAATTCCAGTAGTGAAGAGGGCCACAGAGTTGCTATCAGTTAAGAGTCCTACTTCACTGAGCTGTTGTGAGTTCTAAGGAATCACAAAGCCCAGGTGTCTGTACTTGCTAAGTTTCTAAGTAAGTGCAAAGTGTTCTTTTTAGGTCAGACTTGTTCAAAGGGTTTATGCTACGCACTGCTGAGATCTAGGGACTCGATCCAGCGCGAAGGTGGTAGATAAATGCCAGAGAACTCTCTGACCGAGTGCCCTGCGATCCCTAAGAGGGTCGGGAGCATCACAGCCCCTACCTAGACAATGGATCCCTCAGGACACTGGTGATCTCCAGGATTGACTACTGCAATGTTGTTTATGTGGGGCTTCCCTTGAAGTTGACCCAGAGACTATAGCAGGTCCACAATGTGGCTGCCAGGCTGGTGGTGGGTATGAGTAAATTTGATCACATCTCCCCAGTTCCAGCCCACCTGCACTGGTTACCTGTTGCATCCTGGATCAAGTTCAAGGTTTTGATGCTCTCCTATAAAACCCTTTCCAGTTTGGGACCCCATTACTTGTCAGAACATCTTTTCCCAAGATTACCTACCAACACCACCAGATTCTCCCAGGCAATGCTCCTCCAGGTGGCCAATCTGAAGGACGCCAGAAAATCATTGAGAAGCCGGGCTTTCTCAGCAGTGGCAAGAACCTTCTGGAATCGGCTCCCAGTTGAGCTGCATCTGGCCCCCTCCCTCCCCATTTTTAAGATGATGCTGATGACACTGCTCTTCCAAGAGGCCTTTGAATGCAACCTCACCTGAATGTTTCGCCTCTTGCTGGGCTGCCATATTTGGAAATGTTGCACTGTTGTGGCTTAATGCTGACTTAATTTTGCTTTGTCAGTCCATTCTATGTTTTATGAATGTATTATTTTATTTTGTTTTGTTATGACCTGCTGGATTTTATATTGTTAGTTGTTCAGAATAGTGCTGTGCACTAATGGGGTGGTATATTAAACAAGAAAGAAAGAAAGAAAGAAAGAAAGAAAGAAAGAAAGAAAGAAAGAAAGAAAGAAAGAAAGAAAGAAAGAAAGAAAGAAAGAAAGTAAGTAAGTAAGTAAGTAAGTAAGTAAGTAAGTAAGTAAAATTCAAGAGTGTTGATCAGGGGGAGATTAAATTGGGAGAAATACAATCTAATGAAGGAGAAAATTAAAGTATTTCAATAAATAATTCTACAAGCTATATGCATGTTTTCTGTGCCGTCAAGCCAGAACTGATTTATCGCAATCCTAATTGGGCTTTCAAGGTAAGTGAGATATTTCAGGAGTGGTTTTACAATTTCTACTCCTCCAGTCATGTTCCATGGCTGAGCGGGGATTCAAATCCTGTTCTCCAGAGCTGTAGTCTATCCACTACACCACACCGGGTGTAAACTATATACAGGGAGTAATAAATCTATAGATAAAGTAAAGGCATATATAGAGAGAAAAGTTGGGAAAAAACTTCAAGAGGATCATAGAGAATTGATGGAACAATACGTTAAAGAAGAAGAAAGAGAGGACATCATAAATAATTTAAAAATTGGGAAAACTCCAGGGATGGATGGATTAGGTCTAGTATTACAAAGTATTTTAAAAATTCCTAATAACAAAACTTAAGATAATGTTTAATAAAATATTAGAGAGGAAATTCCACCATCCTGGAAGCATTTGTTGATTGTACTAATTCTAAAGCCTAATAAAGATTCTTCAGATTTGACCTATTTCATTAATAAACTACGATTCTAAGATTTTTACTGAATATTGGTAAAAAGAATGAAGTTTCACTGCAAATTATATAGGAAAAAAAGTAGATTTATAGAGACCAACCGAGGAGGAGGAGGGGTCATCCTTCCTTCCCGCCCTGTTTCTTGAGGGCGCAGTCATGCATTTCCACAAAGGAAAGCAGGGAATTCTGGATCAAGGCCAGAGGGCTTTGCAGCAGGTAGTCCCACTGGACAATCACAGGAATGAGGCCACCCTGCACAAGGATCCCTTTACCTTCCATGGAGAGATCCCTAAAGAAACGATCCTTCTTCTTTGTAATTCTCACTGCACTATTTGGCTATCCAGTGGAAATGGGTGGCCGGATCCTGTGATTCAGACATGACTTCTGTGCCTAAACTGAGCATGGCTGATGCTATTTCTGCATGTAGAAGTTGTGCTGTTGTCTTCATTTTGCAGCTGGGGAGGTGGGGATGGGCTCAGATAACAGGGGAAGGAAGGAATCCCCTTCACTGGGGATTTTCAATAAACATCTTAAAACCTGGCTATTGTGGCAAACTTTTAAACCATGTCATCTAAACTGCAGTTAACAGCCTATAATGACATGATCACCACCAATTTACATGTACCAGTTACTTTAGAATGTACCGTATTTTTCTGTTTATAAGACGACCTAATGTATAAGACAACCCCCCTTTTCTAACCCCCAAATTAGAAAATTTGAAAATTTGCATGATCGCACCCCTTTGGTCCTGAAGCCCTTTCATGGCTGCTTCAGGATCAAAGGGGTGCGGATCCTGCCACCCTTTCACGGCTGCGTTACCCACTTCCTAAACTCCTTTGGGGCTTAGGAAGTGGGTAACGCAGCCGTGAAAAGGTGGCATGCTCGCACCCCCTTTGATCCTGAAGCCCTTTTGTGGCTGCTTCAGGATCACAGGGGTGCGAGCATGCTGCCCTTTCATGGCTGCTTTACCCTGTGGCCTCGCAAAAGGCAGTGAAAGTGGCTGCCTTCCATGTATAAAACAACCCTCAATTTTTTGTCTAATTATTTAAGTACAAAGTGTCATTTTATACACGGAAAAATACGGTATTTTAAATTATTTGATTACTGTTCCAATGTTTTTCTTTTTACGGTTATCACTGTAAAAGAGCTTCATGGCACAGTGGCTAAACTGCTATACTGCAACCAAAACTGTGCTCACAACCCGGGGTTCAATCCCAGATAAAGGTTCACTCAGCCTTCCAGCCTTCCAATGTCAGTAAATGAGTATCCAGCACATGCGGGAGGGGCTTTAAGTGCTATGGGACAGCGTACAAGCAGCACACTTTTATTGTTGTGACTTTATGTTTTATTGATTTATTGTTGTTTTATGCTGTGAACTGCCCAGCGTGACCATCGACCAGATGGGTGGTATATAAATCAAAAATAATAATTAATAATAATAATAGGGGGAAAGCAGATGACAGATCTAACTAGAAGGGTATTGAATGTGATTCATATAACAACTAAGCATAAATTGAAAGCAGGAGTAGTTGCATTGGATATTTTCAAAACATTTGATTATGTCGAATGATCAACATTAAAATGTTAATAGAGGAGGAGGGGCCAGCGGGCTAGATGGCTGATGTTAATAACTCTTCTCCGGAGCCTTCAATAAAATAAAAATATTCAGCAATCCATTGAAAGAAGTGGAAGAGTTCAAACCACAACTGAGTAGTAATAACTTTGAGTATCTTTTGAGGACTAACAAGGTGGGAGATAAGGAAGTGCTAGGCATATTTATGGTTACTAATTAGCTGGGAAAGACGCAACAGCTTGAGCTGGCAGAGAAATCAACAATTAGAACCAATATTGCAAAAGGAGCTGGATGTTTTCTTTTGGACTGTGAAAAGAGACAGAGAATGGTTCACCCTTTAAGAACAGAGAGAACGAAAATTATAAACTATTTAAGTGGTCAGGGAGTGAGAAGAAAATGCTGAACTTTAAAGAAGCTTAAAGGCAAAAAATCCAACTTTCCTTCTCAAGACAGATAGAGGTTGCTGCTTGACACATTATATGCTCAGATATTTAAAAATAAAGTAAGAAAGGAGGCAAAAGGGAAGAGACCTAGTAAATGTTTCTGGTCTAACAGACAATAGAGAACATGGGGGGGGGGGGGAGAAAACTCCATCTGCTGGTTGAGAAGACAATAACAGGTGCAAAGCTAAAAGGACTATGCTTTTACTCTGCTCATACAGGTTAGCTGATTGATGTCAAAACTGAGAAGTGAAAGACTAAAGGCAGTCTGGCAGAGGAATAAACCCTCAGATGAGAGGCTACAGAGAATTCAACAAAATCAAGACATGGATCTAGGGGAAAAAATCACCAGAGAAAGAAAAAAAATCCATCAGAATATTCTCAAATTATGGCTGAATTGAAAAAAATATCATCTGATGCAAGTGTCATCAAAGTGGTGGTGAACAGATTCAAGATATACAAGAGATAAAAAGAGAGGTTATTTACCTGTAACTCTGGTTCTTCGAGTGGTCATCTGTGAATTCACACTAATGAGTTTAATCTGCGCCTGTGCAGAGATCTCCAGAATATTCTAGAGCTCAAACATGCATTCGCCAGGACCGCCCCCCAGCACACGTGGTCCGCCCATCCTGGCGATTGCCTCAGTTCCCAAAAAGCATGCCGCTGCATAAAATAAGCAGACGTGATGGACAGAGGGGAGGATGGGCGGGAAGTGTGAATTCACAGATGACCACTTGAAGAACCAGAGTTACAGGTAAGTAACCTCTCTTTCTTCTTCGTGGTCTCTGTGAATGCACACTAATGGGTGACTAACAAGCTTACCTCTCAGAAGGAGGGACGTCATGGAAGAACAGAAGACCGCTCGTCCGAAAGCAGCATCCAACTTGGCCCTGACATCCTATCGATAATGAGATGCAAAGGTTGACGGAGTGGACCAAGTAGCAGCCTTGCATATATCAGGAACAGGTACGCCCTTAAGAAAGGCCATAGAAGTAGCCACTGCTCTGGTGGAGTGTGCCTTAATCTCAGTAGGCAAAGGCTTTTTTGTGAGTTCATAAGTAAGGCATATGGTGTGAACAATCCAAAGCGAAATAGTTTGAAGGGAGACAGGAGTTCCCCTATGTGGCAAATGTGTAGACACAAATAGTCTCTTAGACTTGCGGAAAGAAGCCATAGAATGCTTCACATAGAATGCTAGGGCTCTCCTCACATCCAAGAGATGGAGGGAGCATTTGAGATCTGTCATTGGCTGCGGGAAGAAGGTAAGTAAGATGATAGGGTGACGGACGTGGAAATCAGAAACAACTTTAGGAAGAAAGGAGATATCAGGGTAGAGCGTAACCTTGTCTGGGTGAAATTGCAGAAATGGGGGGGTCTACTCGTAGAGCTGCAAGCTCCGATGCTCTACGGGCTGATGTAACAGCTACCAAAAATAATACTTTAAATGAGAGGAGACGTTCAGATGAGGTTGCAAGAGGTTCAAAGGGTGGCAATGTGAGGTGTTGGAGAACAGTATGTAAGGACCACTGTGGTGGTGGAAAAGGTCTGGACAGTCGTAAGTTAGCGACACCTCATAGAAACTGCTTTAAAGTAGGATGTTTGAATAACGAGGCAGCAGCAGAGTCCTTGGGCTGGTATGCTACAATTGCTGATATGTATACTTTAAGTGTAGATAATGAGAGGTGACAGTCGAAAAGATGAGAAAGGAAAGCTAGTACTGCCGAGAGGGTAGTTGGGGTTGTAGGCAGGTCCCTCTGACACGCAAACTTTTGAAATGCAGACCATTTATATGCATAAAGTTGATTAGTAGAAGGTTTTCTTGCATGAGCCAGAATAGTATTCAAAGAGGGTGGATCCTCCAGGCTGTAAGGTGAAGAGATTGGAGGCCGGGGTGGTAAGTTTGTCCCTGGTGCTGAGTGAGAAGGTGGGGAATCAGGGGGAGACGGACGGTGTCGGACGCCATCGACCGAAGCATGGTGAACCAGGGTTGTCTTGGCCACCAAGGGGCTATTAGGATGGCATTTGAGCGATCCTGATGTAGTTTGATGATGGTTTGTAAGAGAAGGGGAATTGGAGGAAAGAGGTAAAGGAGGTGTGCGGTCCATCTCGCCATGAGGGCATCGCGGAGGGAGCTCGATCCTATGCCTGCCCTGGAAAAATACTTGGCACATTTGGTGTTGTGTGGCGTGGCAAAAACATCTATTTGGGGATGGCCCCATCTGCTGCAGAGATGGAGGAATATGGAATTGTCTAGAGACCACTCGTGTATCTGAGAGTGAAGCCTGCTGAGAGTATCCGCCAATTGGTTGTGTTGAGTGGAAATGTGAACCGCTATGGGAAAAACATGGTGATCCAGGCACCATTCCCAAAACTGAACAGCAAGGTACAGGAGGGGCAATGAGCGTGTTCCGCCCTGTTTGTTGATATAGTAAAGTGTCGTGGTACTCTCTGTCGTGACCTGTACTGCGGTGCCGGCAATGAGAGGCTCGAAGGTGCGGAAAGCTTTGAAGATTGTGAGTAACTCGAGATTGTTGATATGGAGAGTTCTTTCGTATGGAGACCAAGTGGCATGAATGTGTAGGCCTCTGCAATGTGCACCCCAACCGATAGGGCTGACATCGGTGGTGATTTGAGTTGTCAATTGAAGGGGTGCAAAGGGTCTGCCGAGGAAGAGATTGGCAGGAGTAATCCACCATATCAACTGAGTCGTGAGTTCGGGAGTGACCTGTAGAACTTTGGTAGGCGGGTCGGAGAGGGGGTCAAAAAGGGAGAGGTACCAAGCTTGTAATGAGCACATTTTTAAACAGGTGTGATGTAGTGGAGGCGATGAGTCCCAGAAAGCGTTGGGCTTGAAAAGCAGTTACAAACGCGTAAGGTTGAAAATATTGGACAAGAGAGTGTATCTTCCTTGCTCGTTCTTGATGCAGGAACACTCACGCGCTCCAAGAGTCTAGGATGGCGCCTATATAAGTAATCTCTTGTGAGGGGTTTAGAACGGACTTGTCCCTGTTGATCTTGAGGCCCAGATCCTCTAAAAGATAAAGGGTGAGAGCGATGTCACGTAGAGCTTGAGACTGTGATGGGGCTACTAGCAGCCAATCATTGATGTACGGGAACACAGAGATTCCTAGAGTGCGAAGGTGGGCTGAGATGGGGGCCATGCACTTCGTAAACACCCGCGGTGCGGTGGAGAGACCAAACGGGAAGGCCTTGAATTCGTAAGTGGTATGACCAAGGGAGACTCCGAGGAATTTGCAGTGGTCCTGTCTGATAGTAATGTGGAAGTAAGCATCGCTCAGGTCGATGACAGCGAACCAGTCGCCTCTTTGAAGAAGAGGAAGAATACGTTCTAAAGTCACCATGCGAAAACGCCTCTGAAAGATGAAGTAGTTTAGGTCTCGGAGGTCGAGAATGGGTCAGAGACCTCCATCTCTCTTGGGAACAAGGAAGTAATGGGAGAAGAACCCTGGATCGTCGTCCTGTGGGATGACCACTGAAATGGCGTCCTTTGAGAGGAACGATCGAATCTCTTGTTCCAGGGCGTTTGATGGTGCAGTTAGAGTTACCCTCGGTGGTGGGAGGGAAACGAACTCTATCGCATAACTGGTGGATATTATAGACAGGACCCACGAGTCGGTGGTGATGGATGCCCAAGATGGAAAATGAGCTGCTAGGCGAGTGGTAGTGAATAATGGGAGATGAAGAAAGCGGATCTGGGTGATAGGGGAATCAAAGATTCTGTTTGATTTTCTTATCAGGTTGTCTGAAGGATTGTCGGGGATGTTGTCGCTGAGTGTGCTGCCAAGTCTGGAATGTAGAAGACGACTGAGGTAGGTATTGTTGTTTCTCTGGAAAAGATTTGTATTGATGAAAGGGATACGGACAGCGCCACTGATATCTTTGGGGGCTGTAATACGGCTGAGTATTGTAGGAACGAGCCGTCTTTCTCATCTTTTGTAGGTTGTCCAAAATTTCATGTTTTTTCGTCGAAGAGACCAACACCATCTTCAATACGCATTCGAGAGTCATCAGAGATATGAGCGGAGCGGAGCCAAGCATGCCTCCGTAGAGCCACAGCAGTAGCCATATGTCTAGAAGCTGCCTCAATTATATGACGTGCTGTTATGTGTTCTTGACGTGCTAATGCCATAGCCTCTTGATGAAAAGTGAGGCCGCAAGGCTTATACTCTCCCGGGGCTGACTGTAACGTCGGAAGGGCCTTGTTCCAAAGATATCTATGATAAGCTCCCATCGCTGCTAGATAGCTGGCAGCACGGAGGGTAAATGATGCCAGAGAGTAAACTCTACGTCCAATAATATCAAGCTTCCTGCCTTCTGTATTATTGGGAGTAGAGTTAGAGCAAGTACGTGCTCTATTTTGTGTCGCATCCACAATCACAGAATTGGGGGGTGGGTGTTTTGAAAGAAATTCCATATTTTGTCCATGGGTTTTGTATAAGTTTTCAACTCTGCGGGAAATTTGAGGTACCGAGGATGGTTTGGACCAAGATTGTTTAATTAATTTGAGAAGAGATGGGATGAACCCCATCTGGAGTGGAGGTGTTTGATCCTCATTAATGTCTTCATATACCTTATCCGATTCCGATTGAACGGGTTGTTGCACGTCCATGGCTTTGGCTATGCAGGTAACTAATTGAGAATATGAAGAAAAGTCCTCCGATGGAGATGGAGGGTTGGTATCAGCCACATCAGAATCAGGTGTTGGAAGATTAGGTGGTGATTCTTGTAAAGCCATTGAATCTGAAGAATCGGTACCAGAAAACTGTACTGGCGATGGTGAGGATCCTTGTCGGTACGAAGAGGCTGATGAATCGGGAAGGGCCTCTGACAAGTGTCGTTTCGAAGCCATGGTACCGTGCTTTAATGGTACCGGTTGAATAGATTGGTTTGCCTTGAGACATTTGTGAGGCTTGGTATTATCCACAGGTCCTGGTGAGGGTCCGGTATAAGTTGTGGTAACTTGTAGAGAGGATGATCGAACCTGGGAGAGCGTAGCCGATTCAGCCGGTGGTAAGGAAACCTTAGTCGATGGTATTGGTTTCTTCGGTACCGAGAATGGCTGGCTCAAGGTAACTTGAGCATGGCGTCGTTTATGAGCCTTATGTACGTTCGTACCAGATGAGGTGGAGGATGACTGATATCATAGTCCAATGACTGATCGTAGGACTGCCTCGTATGGTATCGAGGAAGTGATGGAGAGTCCGAAGAGTCGGAAGGGTAACAGTACGCGTATCGAAGACGCTTGGGCTCGATGTAATGCCCAGTGCCGCGCTGTCAATATCGGTATGAGCGATGCCGATACCGCCTGGGTGGAGGCTCGTAATAGACTGGAGGCTCGTAGACAGTGACTCGTTTAGGCTGATGGTGTCGAGCCCGAGAGCCCTGCGATACTGACAGTCCCGAATGTGTCGGAGGCTGTGAATGACCGGTATCGGAACGGCCAGTATCCTGTACATGGTGGAGCTTCGCCTTCCTCTTACACGAGGGTGGCGGGTCAGGAAGGATAGATGCTGAGTCAGACTCACACACAGACACTGAGCAACCCAAAGACTTGGGGCTTGAACAGGCTGAATGTGGTAAAACGGTTACCTCAGCCGAGGTATCTGCCCATGAAGGCGATTGGGCCAACAGAGGAGAGGGTGGTTGACCAGACAGAGGTGGAATGGAATCACAGTCGGAATCTAGTTGTATAGTGGGTTGATCTTGAGTTACAGGCTGTTGAACAGGAGGTTGAGAGTCAATGGAAAATTTCTTTGATTTTTTCGGTTTCGAACCAACCGGTTTCGAAACAGCTTTCAGTGTCGGGGTTGATTGAGATGTCGATCCCAAAGACTTTGATTTCAGCAATTTTGATTTGGTTTTAGTGGTTGTCGGTAACGGAGAGTTAACGTTAGAAGGTGCCAGGGGTGGCTGTGAAACTTGTGCTTCGTCCATAGTAGGTGGCGGACGTAGGGATTGCTCCCACAGAAAAGACTTAAGTCGCTGCTGACAAAGCTTGAGGGCTTGTTTGGCGAAATTTTTACAAAAATAACAAGCAGCCGGTTGATGAGTTTCTCCCAGGCAAAATAAACAAGAATCGTGGCCGTCAGAAAGAGGCAGTTTGTTTGGGCAGGAAATGCACCTCTTAAATGGCCCTGCGGGGGCCATAAAGGGCGGGAAAGGAGGAATGGTGAGGAGGGGGTGCGGTAGGAAAAAAGGATCAAAGTCTTGCGGGGGGGCGGTAGGAAAAAAGGATTGAAGCCAACTGATGCAAGATTTACTTGAATAAGCAGAAACAGTGATTCCAGAGCTCAAGATGGAGAGTGGATCTGGAATGTGTGCACAGGGTTGGAAGATACAAGACACAAGGACCCCCTAGGGACACTGTGGCAAAATTCTGGTCATACTACAAGAAGGAACAACTTATGTTGAAACTGAAGAAATTAAGATCAAGGAAAATACAGTCCAAGTATTTCTAGATTTATGCCAGGACACAATTCAATGGAGAAGAATCTTACACCAAGCATGTAAATTTTGAGGAGGGAAAAAGTGGAATACAGCTGGGGCTACCCAGTGTTTATGAAGATTAAGTACCAAGGAAGACAACATAGAGTTGAGTCATGTGAAAATGCCCTGGAGAAAATGAAGGAATTTGGGATTATTAACAAAAAAGAGAGGTTACTTATCTGTAACCATGGTTCTTCGAGTGGTCCTCTGTGAATCCACACAAATGGGTTATTCTGCGCCTGCGCAGGACCTCTCGGAAGTTTCTAAAGCTTAAAGACATGTGATTAGTGGGACATTCCCACGTGGAGCACATGCTCTGCCCACCTGAAGTCCCCTCAGTTCCCAAAAGTCTGCCGCTGTCAGAAAAATAGATGACGGACAGAGGGGAGGACAGGCAGGATGTGTGGATTCACAGAGGACCACTCGAAGAACCATGGTTACAGGTAAGTAACCTCTTTCTTCTTCGTGGTCTCTGTGAATGCACACAAATGGGTGACTAACAAGCTCACTTACCGGTTGGTGGGATGTCATGTCAAAAAGGAGGTAAGAACAGCTCTGCCAAAGCCAGCTTCATTCTTCGCTCTGACGTCCAGCCAATAGTGAGATACAAATGTTGAGGGAGTTGACCAGGTAGCCGCTCAACAGATGTGGGAGACGTCTATATCACGGAGAAAGGCGGTAGAGGTGGAGACAGCCCTGGTAGAGTGGGCTTTAATAACGTCCAGTGGTGGTTTGCCTGTCAACTCATAGGCCAGGGTGATGGCCTGAACTATCCATCTGGATAGAGTCTGTGAGGATGCCTGTGAACCCTTATGAGGGCCATGAAAACAGATGAAGAGACGAGGATATTTTCTGAAGGATTTAGTCCTGTCAACATAAAATACGAGAGAGCGTTGAACATCTAATATATGGAGCATGCGCTCGAGGTCTGATATTGGGAGATGGAAAAAGAGAAGGAAGGACCAGAAGTTGATTGAGATGAAATTCAGATACGGCTTTAGGTAGAAAGGAGACATATGGATATAGGGTAACCTTGTCAGGGTGAAACTGAAGATATGGTGGATCCGCTCTGAGAGCTGCTAGTTCACTGGCTTGTCTGGCTGATGTTATGGCCATGAGGAATAAAGTTTTTAAACAGAGAAGCTTGAAGTTGGTAGTAGCCAGAGGCTCGAAAGGAGGCCGAGTGAGGGTATTAAGCACTGTTTGCAGGGACCATTGCGGGAGTGGAGGATGCTGGGGAGGCCGGATGTTCTGAAGGCCTTTAAGGAATGTTTTGTAGTAGGGTGAGAGAAGAGCCGGGCAGAGTGAGAGTCTGGTGGCTGATGGGCTACAATCGCAACAATGTACATCTTCAGAGTGGAATGCGATAAGCCCATGTGAAAAAGTTGCAGAAGAAAGGTAAAGAAAGAGACTGGCATTGTTGAGAGTCTAGAGAGTCCTCTAGAGCAGGGGTCCCCAACCCCCGGTCAGCAACCCAGTGCCGGTCCGTGGGCTTCCTGGAACTGGGCCACGGAGACGGATCTCCACCCCCCACGCATGCACGGGGGTGTTGCACTCGCAGGTGGGCGTGTTGCGCTCACGGAGGGGCGTGTTGCCCACCTGCAAACACGACACACCCACCCGCAAGCGCGGGGACACCCCCGCCCCCCGCCCCCCGGAGCCTGCACCCCCGCAACCGGTCTGCGATCCCAAAAAGGTTGGGGACTGCTGCTCTAGAGAGACTGGCGTTGTTGAGAGTCCCTTGGAAGCAGCAAAGGTAGAAAAGGTCTTCGATTTGTAACTGTAAAGAAGCTGAGTGGAAGGTTTCCTAGCCTTGTCAAGCACAGCCTTTATGGAGGCAGAATCCTCCATGCCGTGAGGCTGAGGGACTCGAGGTTGGGGTGGTGAATCCTGCCATTGTCCTGAGTTAGCAGGTGAAGAAGGGAGGGAAGTTGAATGAGGTCTGTTGACATCGTTTTGAAGTGAGTGAACAAGGTTGCCGAGGACACCACGGGGCCAGAAGGATGACATTGGAACAAAACTGGCGAAGCCTGACTACTGTGCGTTGAATGAGAGGAATGGGAGGGCAGAGGTATAGGAGACCGGTTCCCCAGTCAACGATGAAGGTGTCTCCTAAGGAGCTGTCACCTTTTCCGGCTCGGGAGCAATATTGGAAGCAATTGGAATTGCTGTGAGTTGCAAAGACGTTGATGGTGGGAACGTCCCAATGATGGCAGATTTGAGTAAACACAGCATCATCGAGTGTCCATTCATGTTCCAGTAGTGAGGCGGCTGAGATAATCTGCCAGAGAACTGTCTTGTGTGGCAACGTGAACCGCAACTGGAAATATATGATGGGTCCCATAGGTGGACAGTGAGATACAGCAGAGAGAAGGAGTGCATGCCCCCATTTGTTTACATAGTACAGAGCGGTCATATTGTCGGTGGCTAGCTGAACTGCACAGCATGAGATGAGTGGATGGAAAGCACGAAAGGCTTTGATGATTGCCAGTTATGTAGGCATCCATCAGTCTTGAAACACTATAGTAACGTGCTCTGAATAGAGGTCTTGGAACAGCGTCTAGTGTGGCTGAGAAGGCTGAGAGTGACAATCCCTTCCACACTGAAGACAAATACAATCTGTCCCATCCAGCTCCCTGATTTTGCTGCTTTCGGAACTGCCTCTTTGCCTCGGCCTGCTGAACAAATATCTCTTCGAATTGGGAGAGGCCATGATGCACTGCCTGCCTCCAGGCTGAAGGCTCAGATGTCAAGGTTTCCCATCTGTTGAGGTCCATTCCTAAGGCCTTCAGATCCTGCTTGCAGATATCCTTGTATCGCAGCTGTGGTCTCCCTCTGGGGTGCTTTCCCTGCACTAATTCTCCATAAAGGAGATCTTTTGGAATCCGACCGTCAGCCATTCTCACGACATGCCCAAGCCAACGTAGACGCCGCTGTCTCAGTAATGTATACATGCTAAAAATTCCAGCTCATTCTAGGACTACTCTATTTGGAACTTTGTCCTGCCAGGTGATGCCAAAAATGCGTCAGAGACAACGCATATGGAACGTGTTCAGCTTCCTCTCCTGCCGTGCACAAAGGGTCCAGGACTCACTGCAGTACAGGAGTGTACTAAGGACACAGGCTCTATAGACCTGGATCTTGGTATATGCCATCAGCTTCTTATTAAGCCATACTCTCTTTGTGAGTCTAGAGAACATGGTAGCTGCTTTGCCAATGCGTTTATCCAGCTCGGCATCTAGGGAGTGTCAGAGATCGTTGAGCCAAGGCACACAAAGTCATGAACAACCTCCAATTCTTGTGTAGAGATGGTAATAGAGGGAAGTGAGTCCATGCCCTGGCCCATGACTTGTGTTTTCTTCAGGCTGATTGTTAATCCAAAGTCTTGGCAGGCCTTGCTAAAATGATTCATAAGTTGTTGGAGGTCCTCAGCAGAATGGGCAACAACAGCTGCATCACTGGCAAAGAGGAAGTCCCGCATGCATTTCAGCTGGACTTTGGTCTTTGCTGTCAATCTAGAGAGATTAAAGAGCTTTCCATCTGATCTAGTCCGGAGATAGACACCTTCTGTTGTGGTTCCAAAAGCGTGCTTCATCATGACAGCAAAAAAGATCCCAAAAAGGGTTGGTGCGAGGACACAGCCCTGTTTCACTCCGCTTCGGATGTCAAAGGGATCTGATGCTGAGACATCAAAAACTACAGTGCCCTTCATTTCCTCATGAAAGGACCTGATGATGTTAAGGAGTCGAGGTGGACATCCACTCTTGGGAAGTATTTTAAAAAGGCCGTCCCTGCTAACCAAATCAAAGGCCTTTGCAAGATCTATGAAGGCCACAAAGAGTGACTGTCATTGTTCCCTACATTTCTCCTGCAACTGTCTGAGGGAAAATATCATGTCAGTGGTGGATCTCTTAGCTCGAAATCCACACTGTGATTCTGGATAGACTCTGTCTCCAAGCACCTGGAGTCTCTTCAGCACAACATGGGCAAGCAGCTTCCCTACAACGCTGAGAAGAGAGATGCCACGGTAGTTATTGCAGTCGCCCCTGTCTCCTTTGTTCTTATACAATGTGACAATGTTTGCATCCTTCATGTCCTGTGGTACTCCACCTTCCCTCCAGCAAAGACAAAAGATTTCATACAGCTCGGTGGTGATGATCTCTTTACAGCACTTCAGCAGGGATGTTATCCTTCCCAGGTGCCTTGCCGGAGGCGAGGGAATCTAAGGCCACTTTTATTTCTGCTAAAGTTGGTTCGCTGTCCAACTCTTCCAAGACAGGCAGGCACTCTATGTTATTTAATGCCTCGTCGGTTACTGCATTCTCTCTGGAATATAGCTCAGAGTATACACCCAGCGTTCCATCTGCTGTGCTCGGTCCTGGATGATCACGCCTGTAGCAGACTTCAAAGGAGCAAATGTCTTCTGTATTGGACCTAAAGCCTAATTGATACCGTCATACATTCCCTTGATGTTACCCGTGTCCGCTGCTATCTGTATCTGAGAGAAGAGCTGAAGCCAATAATCGTTAGAACATCTCCTGGCAGCCTGTTGGACTTTGCTACGAGCAACTCAAAGAGCCTGCAAGTTGTACTCACTAGGACAGGCTTTGTATGCTGCTAGAGCTCTCCTATTTTCCTCGATGGCTGGCATCAACTCCTCCGAATGCGCTTCGTACCAGTCTGCCATGTTTTTGATCTTCTTGCCAAATGTGGACAAGGCAGTGTTATAAACAGCGTTCTTGAAATGTTCCCATTGTTCAGGTGCATTTGCATCAGCTGGGCCTGGAAGGGTTTCCTCAAGCACTTGGGCAAATTCCTCCGCTTTTCTTTGATTTCGAGTCTTGCTGATGTCAGTACGTGGTCTTCCTTCCTTTTTCCTGTGATACAATCTCTTTGTTCACAGTTTTACTCTACTACACACCAGGGAGTGATCAGTATCGCAATCAGCACCCTGATAACTACCTGTGATCATAATACTAGGAAGGCTAGAGCGTCTAGTGAGGATCAAATCGAGCTGATGCCAATGCTTCGATCTTGGATGTCTCCAGGAAACTGTGTATTGAAGCTTCATATTAAAGAACATGTTGCTGACACAAAGACCATAATAACAGCAAAACTCCAGCAAGCATTGGCCATTTTCCAGTAATTCTAGATGATTCATATTTAATGACTGTTCTCTTCTTGTTCATAGAGCATGGATTTTGTGGCCCTGACAGTGAGCGCCCCATCCCGAGGGGCTGGCGTCGGTGGTGACTTGAACCATGAGCTGGAGAGGACCAAACGGGCGTCCGACGATGAGATGTGGGAGTAATGTCCACCAGGTAAGTTGGTGAGCTAATTCTATGGATACCTGCAAACGTTTGGAAGAAGGGTCGGTCATCAGGTCGAACAGGGAAAGGTACCAGGATTGGAGGGATCTCATTTTGAGTTTGGCATGTTGGATGACCAAACATGGTAGAGGCCATGAGACCGAGGAGATGTTGGGCTTGGTGTGCTGAGACCGAGGCAAGGGGACGGATGGACTGGATTGCTGACTTCATTTTGGTTATCTGCTCTTGGGGCAAGAAAGCTCTGGCTCGAGATGAGTCGAGACGTGCTCCTATGTAGGTCGCGGTTTGTGATGGTTCTAGTCGAGATTTTGTAAAGTTGACCTTGAGCCCGAGGTCTGCTAGCATGTCAAGAGTGAAGCGCGTGTCTCGTAATGCACCCTGGTAAGAATTCAATACGATTAGCCAATTGTCGATGTAGGGAAAAACGGTGATGGAGTAGGCGGAGATGTGCCGCGACTGGTGCAAGGCATTCGGTGAAGGTTCTTGGTGCAGTGGATAGACTGAATGGAAGGGAGCAAAATTGGTAAGTGGTACTGTCGAAGTGGAATTGGAGGTAGTTGTGGTGACGTGGATGAATGGAGACATGAAAGTATGCATCTTGGAGATCTATCACCACGAACCAGTCTCCTTGTGACAGGAGAGGAATGACGGTATCGAGTGTAACCATTCTGAAATGTCTGGGTTGGATGTATTTGTTGAGGTGTCTGAGATCGAGGATGGGACAGAGTCCTCCGTCTTTCTTTGGAACTGTAAAGTAACGGGAGTAAAAACCATTGTGGAGATTGTAGGGTGGAACTCTGAGGATAGCGTGCTTTTGGAGGAGGAGAAAGACTTCTTCTCGAAGGTCAAGTGAGTATGGAGTGAACTTGATTTGGCCCATGGGTGGAAGATGTTTGAACTCAAGGTAAGCATGATGGATTATGGACAATACCCATCGGTCGTTTGTAATGCGAGACCGGGATCGGAGGAAGGGGTGAAGGCGGGTTTGAAATGAAACGTGAGTGTTGACCTCAGGCTGAAAGGAGTCAGGGGTACTGCTTACTCTTTTTCTGTGGGCGACGAAATGGCTGACGTCGCTGAGGCTGAGGCTGTGGTCGAAAGGTAGAAGAAGTAGAAGTAGAGGGACCTGAGAAAGGTCTGTATGACATCTGGTTTTTGTATGGTCGATACTGTTGATGATATGGCTGGTGGATGAAGGGCTGTCAATGCCATTGGGGGCATTGATAGTGATATGTCTGTTGTGTGGAATAGGATCTGGCTGTCTTTCTGATTTTGTGGAGGTTATCCATGACCTCATCAGTTTTTTCGTTAAATAGACCTGTAGCATCAAAGGGAAGGTCTTCGATGTGTGACATGGTGTCATCTGAAACGCCTCCGTTTTAGAGTATTCAGGAGCTGCTTGTAGAATTGGGAGAACTCTATTCCAGAGTTGTCTGTGGTAGGCTCCCATAGCAGCCTGAAAGTTGGCAACTCTCATTGTGAAAGATGTTAGAGAATAAAGGCACCTGCCTAAGATGTCTAATTTTCTGCCCTCTCTGTTTGTCGGAGCTACTGATGACTTGTTTCTGGCTCGGGACTGGTTCGATTCCACAATGATGGAATTTGGAATTGGATGTTTAGCCAAGAAGGATGTATCTGAACCATGAGTTTTGTAGTGGTTCTCCACCCGCCGGGAGATTTGAAGAGAGGATGGTGGTTTATCCCAGGACTCTTTAACAAGGTCAAGCATAGCTGGTATGAAAGCCAGACTGAGTGGAGGGGTCTTGTCTTGGTTGATGTCATCGAATACCAGATCCTATTTCAGAGGTGGAGGCTGTTCAACCTCGAGTTCGAGGGATTTAGCCATTCTAAGTATGAGTTGTGAATAGGACGTGAAGTCCTCTGAGGGAGAAGGAGGGTGATTTTCCACTACGTCTGAGACAGGAGTAGGTAGGTTAGAAGGTGATTCTTGTGAGACATCTCAAGAGGGATCATGTTCAGAGGCAGCGGAATCAGAGGATGGTGACCGCTGTTGCGGTTTGGGTATCGAGGTCTTCGATGTGGGGGGCAGCAACGTCGTCAAGCCTCTATCGGTATCAGATGGAGAAGGAGGCAGACCCTTGTAAGTGGTGGTAACATGAAGTGATGGGGTTTGCTGCCGATGATGAGATGAGGGAACAGTGATCGAAGACGTACGAGAGCGTTTAGAGGGAGGTTGGTCTATAGCGTGAGAAGATCGCTTGAGAGATGGTTTGGAAACTATAGGAGCTTGAAATGAAGTTGAGGTCTTGGAAGTATGAGCCTGGTGTCGGTGTTGGGGCTGAGAAGGTGACACAGAGGGAGAATGTTGAGACGGATAGGCAAAGGCGTGTCGAACCCTTTTCAGTTCGTCATAGTAAGTTGGTTCAGCATGATCTCCTTGATAATGGTACGGGTCATATTGTATATAATAAGGGTCCCAGTGATCAGCCCATGGATGATATCGGGAAGGTTCTTGAAAGTAATAGAGTTCCCAATGTGGAGGATCATACATAACAGGAGAGAGATGTCGTCTCTTCGACTTATGTTTTTGAAGAGGGGACCTGTGCGGAGATTCCGAGTCGGAAAGTTGCACTAGCACTGCCTGCCCTGAAGATGCAGGGCTAGAATGGGCCGAGGCCGGGCTGGAGAATACGTCAGCCGCCGAAAGGCCAATACTAGGTGACAGGCTCTCTGCCAAGGTAGGAGCCTGGCCAGGAGGCAATGGGAGTGGATCCTCCCTCTCTGATAGAGAATCGGGGGCATCTCTAGAGGATTCTTCTAGAATCGGTGACAGGAGAACCGACTGAGGCTGGTTTATCTGAGCAGGCTTAGGTGGTTTTTTTGCCTTTTTAGATTTAACCTTGTCCTTTTTCTTTTTAGGTGATTGGTCTCAAGCACGGGTCGAGGAAGCCTTCAATGTCGATGCAGGTCTTGACTTTGAAGCAGGTTTAGGTTGGTCCTTGTGCTTTGGAGATGGTGTGGTCGGGCTCGAGATGGACTGAGGTGCCTCCAGCCTAGGGTTGGAGGTGAGGTTGGCTACATGGGGGCAGTTGGTGGATGGAGAGACTTCTCCCAGAGATAGGAGCGTAAGCGTTGGAGTTTTAGAGCAGGCTTGGTGAGCTTCTTGCACTCCGGACAGGACTGAGTCTGGTGTTGTTCACCAAGACAAAATAGACAGTGCTCGTGGCCGTCTGAGAGCGGGATTTTATTCGTGCACAGCACACACCACTTAAACGTCCCGGGGGGGGGGGTATAAAAGGAGCAGGAAGAGTGGGAAGGAAGATGGAGGGGGGGTGAAAATAAAGGGAAGGTAGATAAAAAACCACAAGGAGAAGTAAAACTGAATAAACTCACAGGGAAACGTCAAAGAAAAAGTACAGGAAGCCTGTAAAGGCACGGAGAATGGAGAAATATCGAATGCGATTAAAGTTGTTGCTCTAGCTCGTCGAGATAGGTCTGACCTAAGCAGCGGCTAAAAGGAACTGAGAGGACTTCAGGCGGGCGGAGCATTCGCTCCACGGGGGAACGTCCCACTAATCACATGTCTTTAAGCTCTAGAAACTTCCGAGAGGTCCTGCGCAGGCACAGAATAACCCATTTGTGTGCATTCAGAGACGACGACGAAGAAGTCATTTCAACAAGAGACGATAAAACTGGGTACAATCAAGAGAAAGGTTCCAGGTCAGAGGTAGAACAACAGAGCAACGAGAAGAGAAAGGGAAAAGGAAGCGAGGCTGGAGGCGGTTCAAGAACAGCGGAAGAAGAGGGAAATATCTGGTCATGAAGACAGAGAAGACAGGTGACAAGAGAAGATAATAATATGATGAGGATGGAAATTGTAATGTAATATTCAGCAAGGTTAGGCAAAATTAATAATTTGATAGACATAAATAGAAATATAGACTGAATATATTAACTTTTTATATCGATTAAAAAAAGGAAGTATGATAGTGGATGAAATATAGTGTTATAAAGAAACAAGGAGCATGTTAGAAGCAAGCTGAAGGCATAAGGAGTAGAGGGTTGATGTTTAAGACAATGTATGTCTTTCTCCTTCTCTCCCCCCCCCCCCCGGGCACAATGCGGCACTGCTATGGGAAAGATCACAGACAAAAGAAAGAAGGAAAAAGCATGAAACGTCTGGGGTGGGGGGGCGTTATTGGGAAGAGTGGAAGGGTGGTTTAAGTTAGGATTATATTACTGTAGTAGGAATGGTAGTGATGTAGTATGTGTGTATATTTATCTGAATAGGTTTTGTGTTTGTAGTCACATGGGGGACCTGGAAAACGTTTTAATAACAGTCTGAAATAATTAAGAATAAAAGGATAGTATCTTTGAATGTAAATGGCTTAGGGAGTGTGATTAAAAGGAAAACAGTTGAGAATATGATTAATTAAAAAATGCAGATGTTATATTTTTGCAAGAGACACATCAAAAGAAAGAAGGTATAAATGAAATGAAATTTCATTGGTTAGATAGATATGAGAAAGCATTTCGTTCCTCTAAATCTAGGAGAGTAGCTATTACAATAGCTGAAAGATGTGAAATAAAAATAAAAGAGTTTAGAAAGGATGTTTTGGGAAGATATATTAAAATACAAGGTATGATAAGAGGACAAGAGGTGACATTAGTAAATATCTATAAACCCCATGAAAACCAGCTAGAGTTCTTTTTAAAAATATGTAAGGAAGTAAAAGAAGTAAGAAAGAATTGGGTAATAATGGCAGGTGACTGTAACATGGAGATGAATGAAGAAATTGATAAATCTAAATGAACCAAGGTTGAAATTAAAAATAATATAACAGAGCTAAATAAAATTATTAAAAAATTATAAAAAGAATAAGTTTTAAAGATGTATGGAGTGAAACGCATTTAGATGAAAAGAGGTATACATAAAAGAAGTATGGCAAATTAATGAACTCTGAGGTAATGATATGAAAATAGTATGGGACACTTGGAAAACAGTAGGGAGAGGATTAAGTATAAAGTATTCATAAAATTCAAAGAAACAAAACAACAAAAGATGGAGAAGCTAGAGGAAGAAGTTAAGGATTTAGAGAAAAGTATACAAAAGGCAGAGAGAGAAAGGTTCTGATGGAAATTATGGCAAAAAGGAAAGAATTACAAAAGGAAAGGGTTACAAAAAGTGTAGACAGAAAAAGTACAAAGAAATTTAATATATTTGAAAAGATAATTTTATTAAAATAGCAACAAGAATTCAAAAATGTTGGCCAGGGCCACTCAATTCAAGAAAACAAAAACTACAATAGTAAGGAATGAGAAAGGAGAACTGTGTAATACGATGAAAGAAAAACTAATTGTTTTCAAAACTTTTTTAAATAATTATATACTGGGAATAAAATGTCACTAGAAAAGATTAACAAATGTATTTTTAAAATATGGGTGGTAAAATCCGAGAGGAAGATAAAGAAGTAATGGAATTACAAATAACAGAAGATAAATATTAGAAGCAATAAATAAACTAAGGGGGGGGGGGGGTAAAGCCCTGGACCAGATGGACTGAGTGGAGAATATTACAAAACTTTCAAAAATACATTGGTCTTCAAATGAAAATGAAAATTATTATTTAATATTAGAAGAAGAAACAATCTTCTTGGAAACCATCTATGATAATATTAATTCTGAAGTTGAACAAGGATCTTTTAGAGCCAGGTTCATATAAACCAATATATTTAATGAATCAGGACACAAAGGTATTCACAGCAATTTTGGCAAAAAGAAAGAGAGGTTACTTACCTGTAACCATGGTTCTTCAAGTGGACCTCTGTGAATTCACACAATTGGGTTCAGACTGCGCCTGCGCAGGTCTTCTCGGAATATTCTAGAGCTTTTATAGAAAAGTAACAAAGTTGAGAGTTGCCCCTACAGCACATGCTCCGCCTGCCTCAGCCCTCAGTTCCATTTATCCGCCATCATACTATGTAGTTAAATAAATAGAATTAGTGACAGACAGCGGGGAGGCTGGGCGGGATGTGTGAATTTACAGAGGTCCACTTGAAGAACCATGGTTACAGGTAAGTAACCTCTCTTCTTTGTGGCCTCTGTGAATGCACACAATTGGGTGACTAGCAAGCTCACTTACCGGAAGGAGGGCCGTCACTCTAGAACGGAAGTCAACACTGCTCTCCCAAAAGCAGCCTCCTTTTTGGCCTGAAGGTCCAGTCTGTAGTGCGTCACAAAGGTGGACGCATTAGACCACGTAGCTGCTCTACAGATATCTGGAACATCAACACCGCGTAGCAATGCTGTAGATGTTGCCATGGCTCTGGTCGAATGTGCTTTCAAGCCTTCTGGAGGTATTTTGCCAGCCAACTCATATGCCAGAGCAATAGTGGAAACAATCCATCTAGAAATAGTTGATGGGGCAGCAGGCGAACCTTTATGCGACCCATGAAAACATAGAAATAATCTTGGAGAGGCACGAAAGTCCTTAGTCCGGGATGTGTAATACGCCAAGGCTCTCCGAACGTCTAGTGAATGGAGCATGCGCTCAATCTCTGAAGAAGGCTGAGGAAACAAAGTTGGCAACGTCAAAGGTTGATTAAGGTGAAAGGTAGTGACCACTTTAGGCAAAAATGAAACGTCAGGATACAGAACGACTTTGTCTTTGAAGAACTGAAGGTAAGGAGCATCAGATCGGAGGGCTGACAGTTCACTTGCCCTTCTCGCTGAGGTGATAGCCACAAGGAACAAAGTCTTAAACGACAGCAGACGAACGTCGGAGGTGGCCATAGGTTCAAAGGGATGGCGCGTAAGAGCGCGCAACACAAGCTGGAGAGACCACTGAGGTAAGGGGGGTTTGACAGGTGGTCGGATGTTACAAAGGCCCTTTAGAAATGATTTGAGAGTCGGGTGGGAAAAGAGACACGAGGAGTCCGAATCCCGAGGTTGAAAGGAAACAATCGCAGAGATGTAGACTTTCAAAGTAGACAGGGCCAGTCCTAAGTCAAATAAATAACGTACGTATGTGAGTAGGGTTTGGAGTGAAATGGGAGAGGACTGCAAACCTCTAGATTGGGCAAACTTTATAAAGTTGTTCCATTTGTATGTGTAAAGGAGGTTGGTGGAGGGTTTTCTTGCTTTATCCAAGACCTCCTGGATTAAGGGAGGAGTCTCCATGCTGTCAGGTGTAGTGACTGTAAGTCCGGGTGAAGGATGTTGCCTGAGTTCTGAGTGAGCAGATGGGGGATGAGTGGCAACCTGAGATCATCCAAAGCCATTGATCTGAGAGTGGAGAACAAAGGCTGACGAGGCCACCATGGTGCAATGAAGATGGCATCCGCCTTCAATTGTCGAACTCTGACCAGGGTTCTCTGTATAAGGGGTATGGGAGGGAAAAGGTAGAGAAGACCCGTCTCCCATCGGATCATGAAGGCATCCCCTAGTGAACCCTCGCCTCTGCCCGCACGGGAGGTGTACCTCATGCATTTCTTGTTGTTCTTCGTTGCAAACATGTCTATCTCGGGATATCCCCACCGGTTGCAAAGCATAAGAAAACTGGGTCTGTCCAGTTCCCATTCGTGGGACTGAACCGTTAAGCGGCTCAACATGTCTGCCAACTTGTTGTCGCTGGTTGAGACATGAAGAGCAACTGGAAAGACATGATGGTCATAGCACCACTCCCAGAGGTGTATCGACAGGTACAGGAGAGACATGGAGCGTGTCCCTCCCTGTTTGTTGATGTAAAACATGGTCGTGGTGTTGTCGGTGATCACTTGTACACCTTGACCCTGTATCAGTAGGAGGAATGCATGGAAGGCTTTTATGACATCCAGCATCTCTAGATTGATGTGGAGATGTTTGTCGCGTTCGGACCAAAGAGCATGTACTTTGTGAGGTCCGCAGTGCGCTCCCCAGCCCATGGGGCTGGCATCTGTCGTCACCTGAACCGAAAGATATAATGGACAGAACGGGCGGCCGACTAAAAGATGTGGTAGGAATGTCCACCATTTCAGTTGGTTTGCTAACTCTGAAGTGACGTAAAGCCTTTTCCTTGGGTTGTCTTGTAGGGGGTCGAACAAAGTCAAGTACCATGCCTGAAGTGAGCGCATCTTCAGACGAGCATGGGTTAGAGCAGATGTTGTGGAGGCCATCAGGCCAAGCAAGTGCTGGGCCTGATGAGCCGATACCGTCGAGTGTGGATGAAATTTGCGAATCGCCGTGTGGAGCTTCAGAATGCGGTTTGGTGGAAGAAAAATGCATGCTGTGATGGAGTCGAGCCTTGCTCCTATATAGTCGACGATTTGGGATGGGGATAGATGCGACTTTTTTGTGTTCACTGTGAGACCAAGGCTGTTGAGGGTGTGAAGAATGAAGTCGGTGTCCTGAATGGCCTTTTGTCTGGATGGAGATACGACTAGCCAATCGTCTATGTATGGAAACACTGTTATGCCGTTTAGACGTAGGAAGGCCACTACAGGTGCCATGCACTTTGTAAAAGTGCGCAGAGCTGTGGATAGCCCAAATGGAATGGCGCAGAATTGATAGATAGCATTTTGAAAGGAGAAGCGAAGATATTTTCTGTGATGCTGATGAATTGAGATATGAAAATATGCGTCCTTTAAATCTATTACCACAAACCAGTCTCTTTCTTTCAGGAGATGAATAATGGACTCTAACGTGATCATCCGGAATCATCGTGGTTGCAGGTAGGTATTTAAGGTTCTTAAATCTAAGATCGGCCTGATACCCCCGTCCTTCTTTGGCACAGCGAAGTAGCGGGAGTAAAAACCATCCAGTATGTCTTGAGGTGGTACACGCTGTATAGCATGTTTTCGTAGAAGAGTCAGAATTTCTTCTTCTAGAACAGGATCGAATGATGTAATTTTGACGTGTCCTAGAGGAGGAAGCTCTATGAACTCTAGACGATAGCCGAATTGTATGATATTTAAGACCCAAGTGTCTTTTGTGATGTGGGACCAGTTGTGGAAGAAGGGAGCCAAGCGAGTTGTTTGTAGGTGTTTGGATGTCATTGCGTTTGAGTCAAAGGTACTGCTTTGTTTTCTTTGCAGGAGGACGATATGATTGTCGCCTTTGTGAGGACGCTTGCTGTCTGAAGGCAGTAGTAGTAGAAGAGGCCTGTGAGGATCTATTCTTGTTCTGGTGTTTGAATGGACGGTAAGACTGAGAAGATGGATGCTGGTACTGTTGCTGGGTGTATGGCTTGCGCCACTGATATTTCTGATACTTAGGTTGCTGATGGATAGTGTACGACCTGGCGGTCTGCTTAATTTTATGTAAATTCTCCATTGAGTCATCAGTTTTGTCATTGAATAGCCCTTTGACATCGAAGGGAAGGTCCTCAATGCGAGTTTTAACATCTTCCACAATGCCTGAGGACCTAAGCCATGCATGTCGTCTCAAAGTAATGGCAGAGGTCATAGACTTAGAGGCCACGTCTGCTGAATGGCGAGAAGCCAGCCGCTGATGTTTTGCTACGGTAAGGGCCTCTGCATAGGTGTTAAGGAAGCCTTCCCTTGTGTCATCTGGGGCAGCTTGAAGAGCTGGAAGGATTTTTGACCACAGTTGTCTTTGGTATGCCCCCATGGCTGCTTGATAATTGGCCACTCTGAGTAAGAAAGTGGCGAACGAATACATTTTGTGACCCAATACATCTAATTTTCGTCCCTCTCTATTAGTAGGTGTGACTTGGGCTTTGCCACTTGTTTTAGAGGAGTTCGCCTGCACTATAATAGAGTTAGGGACTGGATGCTTTAGAAGAAAATTTGTGTCTTCACCGTGAGTGTGGTAGAGGTTCTCAATTCTGCGGGTCACTGGTGCAGATGTAGAAGGTTGGTTCCAGGACTCCTTAATGAGCTCCATTAAGGCTGGGATGAATGCAAGGCTCAAAGGTGGAGACCTTTCTTGATTAATATCCCCAAATACCAAGTCTTCTGTGGGAGGTGGAGGCTGTTCCGTATGTAATTTTAGTGATTTGGCCATTCTTGCAATCATTTGAACATATGATGAGAAATCTTCAAAGGGTGAAGATGGATGGGGGTCTCCAGCATCTGATTCAGGTGTTCTTCCTTGTGCAGGGGTCTCATCAGAAGCCTCAGAAAAAACTTCATCATCCTGGTCCAAAATGTAAGAAGAGGACGCTTCCTCTTGGTCTGAAGGTGAAGGTAAGCATGAAGGTTTCTTAGTTTTTTGTTTAGTATTGTCATCTTTGGATGTTTGCCGCACCGGAGGCAACTTATCTTTCGATTGGGTAGTCATTGGCACAGTCTTAGAGGACTTGCAATGTGCCAAGCGTTTGGAGTTATCCTTAGTAACCTCTTGACGTCTATTACTATGTCGAGTTTTGGCGTCATGAGCCTGTCGACGTCGGTGACGTGGTGGAGACGAGGAGGAGGATGACGATGTGGAAGCATAAACATATCGTAGTTTTTTGTTCCCATGATAATCCTCCGATTCCGAAGTAGAATCGGTGTCGGACTCCTCATGTCGACGTCAACGGTGTGATCGTTTACGATCGACCTCAATATATATGGGTTCGTCGTATTTAGATTCATTTCGGCGTCGAGACGAACGAGGTAGAACAATAACCTCACGCCGAGAAGAACGGTGGCGGTCCGGAGAGATATGTTTCCTCTTCGCCGTCCGTTTACGAGGTGGAGAATCCAACCTCGATGAACTTGATGGCGAGAGAGGCATAGGTGAAGCCCGCCCAGTGGAAACAGGGCTATGATGGGCAGAAGCCTGGCTAGAAAGGACGATGTCTTCTAGCCGGCCGGGGCTCGGCGAGCGATCGAGCCCAGTAGGCGAAGCCTCTAGTTGACGGGGTGGAAGAGATGCAGCGGCTTCGGAAAGTGATTCTCAATCCCGAGATGAATCCTCAAGAATAGGCGAAGGCAACGACGCCGAGACAAGTGGAATATGTTCCTGATGATCCTTAGAAGAAGTACGCTTGCCTTTCTTGTCTTTCAATGTCGACTTCTTTTGTTTCAGGGAGTCCTTCGAGGAAGTACCGGAAGGAATTTTCGACGTGAAGGTAGGTTTTTTCACTGTCGACGTGGAAGATTTTTTTGATGTTTTGTCGACTGGTCTTGACGTCGAAAGAGGGGGGGGAGTTGAAACCGTTCCTTCTGAGCGAGGGGTAGCAGAAGGTGTTGTTGCCGTCTCCATCTCGGTGGGTTTTGACGCCGAGAGAGTTTTATCCCACAAAAAAAGTTTAAGTCTTTGTTGCCGCGCTTTAAGAGCGGCTTTTGTAAATTTTTTGCAGTGTCTACAGGAATGGGGTTGATGGGTTTCCCCTAAACAAAAAAGACAGTGGTTGTGACCATCCAAGAAGGGTAGTTTACGGGAGCACGACATGCACCTACTGAAAGGTCCTGAGGGGGACATAAAGTAGTAAAAGGAAGGGCGCACCAGGACTCACGATTGTGAAGATGGAGCGACTGAGGTAATAGAAGGAAAATCCTTTGAGGACGGAAAATCCAAAGGGTTAGAGAAATCGTGCACGAGTAACAGTCCGAGTCGGTAACGTAATTTCCAGTCAAGTCAAATTCAGTCAGTAAGCGCGGGAATGTGAAACGGTCCGGGTCAAACACAAAGATAACGATTTAAGCAGTAGAATTTCCTAAAACAGTCCGTAGTCGAGGGCAACAGAATAGGCAGAAAAGTAGAAACAATCCGAGTCCAAAAACCTAGAGAATAGCGAGCTCTATACCGAGAAGTTCCTAACACCAAGGCGGTAAAAATGGAACTGAGGGCTGAGGCAGGCGGAGCATGCGCTGTAGGGGCAACTCTCAACTTTGTTACTTTTCTATAAAAGCTCTAGAATATTCTGAGAAGACCTGCGCAGGCGCAGTCTGAACCCAATTGTGTGCATTCACAGAGGCCACGAAGAAGAATGAATAAATTTATAGATAAGTATGTGAAGAATGAATGCAGTTTTATGGGGGGAAGACAAATATCAAATTTGTTTTAGGAGAGCTTTGAACATAAATTATTTGATAGGAAAAAAAAACTAAAGTAGGTATATTAGCATTAGATATTTTAAAGCCTTTGCATGGAATTGCCAACATTAAAGATATTAATAAAGGAAATGGGTTTTGGTAGAAAATTCAGTAACGTGAAACAGCAGTTATATTCTGGAAACAAGGCAAAGGTGATTATAAATGATGGCATTACTGATATAATAAACCTAAGCCATGGAACAAGACAAAGATGCCCCTTACCCCCAATACCATTTGCATTAATAATGGAGTTATAGGTGAATACAGTAAGAATGGATGAACTAATAGAAGGGACTGGAAATCAACAGAAATGTAAAATAAGTTTATTTGCAGATGACACTTTGCTGTCAACAGAAAACCCATTAGAAACTATAGAAAAGATACAAGAACATTAAAGGAGATTGGGAGAATTTACAGGATTAACATTAAACTGACACAAATCAGAAATGATGCTGTATATTTCAAAGAAGAAATGGATAAAATGAAAAATTAAATTAACTTCAAAGTGACACAGAATATTAGATATTTTTTACAAAAAATATATACAAGATTTGAAGAAAATAAATTGAGAAAGAATAAAGAGGTAAATGATAAGATAGAAAATTACAAAAAGGTGAAACTATCTTGGTTCGGTAAAATAGCACTTTGTAAAATGAGAATAAAAAATTTTAAAGAATACTGCCAAAATTTAATTTTCTGTTTTGGATGATTCCTCTTAAATATTCAGAACAGGAACTGAAAGAAATACAGAGAATAATGAATGAATTGAATGAATCATATAATAGAGGGAAGAGAACCAAGTTAAATAGAAAGATATGGTATTTACCACCAAAAAAAGGAGGTTTTGAATTACCAAACATTAGTAAATATTATATAGCAAACCAATTATTCCAGATACTGAAACATGAAAAAAGGAAATATGGAGTGATACAGAGTTGCAAAATTTATAAGAAATGGGAGAGTTACAAGAATCTTACTGGTATAAAGAAAAAAATTGTAATATTTAAAGAATATATATAAAAAAGATCCAGAACCCCTTTATAAAGAATCTGTTAGAGATTTGGAATAAATAGGGACAAGTACTTTGTCCTGGAATATCACTTTTAACTCCAGTAGTGGAGTTGGAAAGTTTCCCAAGATATGGGATAAAGGAACTGAAAAATATGTGAAAAAGAAAACAGATATATAAATGATTCAAAGGGGAAAAAGTAAGGAATAATTAAGAATTATGTTTGCAGGAGAAAAATTAAGTTGGTTGAATTTAATGCAATTGGAATGGTGGATAAAATATAGTGAGAAATTTCGATTTAAAGATAGGAAAATGACAAAATTTGAAAATATTATAAAGTATATGGAGAATCAGAAGGAGGAAAGGAAGGAGAAAGAAAGAATAGATTACACAGGTGTTTAAAGGAAGAAAAGGATCAGTTAGAAGGGTTAAAAACAATGTGGGAGACAGATGTTGGAAGAATAAAGAAGACTGAGAGAATATAAAAAAGTTTTTTTAAAATATGTCAATCAGAACAAAAGAAAATGAGTATAAAATAATATGGAGATGGTACTTAACTCCAATAAAATTAAATACTATAGATGGTAAACGAGCTGGAATTTTTAGCATGTATACATTACTGAAACAGCAACGTCTACGTTGGCTCGGGCATGTCGTGAGAATGGCTGATGGTCAGATTCCAAAAGATCTCCTTTATGGAGAATTAGTGCAGGGAAAGTGCCCCAGAGGGAGACCACAGCTACGATACAAGGAGATCTGCAAGCGGGATCTGAAGGCCTTAGGAATAGACCTCAACAGATGGGAAACCTTGACATCTGAGCCTTCAGCCTGGAGGCAGGCGGTGCATCATGGCCTCTCCCATTTTGAAGAGACACTTGTCCAGCAGGCCGAGACAAAGAGGCAGTCCCGAAACCAGCAAAATCAGGGAGCTGGACAGGGGACAGATTGCATTTGTCTTCAGTGTGAAAGGGACTGTCACTCTCGAATTGGCCTTCTCATCCACAAGTCCTCTATTCAGAGCACATTACCATAGTCTCTCGAGACTGAAGGATGCCTAATCTAGATGGTAATTATTCTAAGAAATGCTGGAGATGTGACAAAGAATTGTGAACATACTGGCATTTATGGTGGAATTGTGAAGTGGTACAAAACATATGGTGTAAAGTTTTTGAAAAGATTAGAGAAATAGTGGAAGTTGATATTGAAATGACACCAAAAATAACACTATTATTTTAATATTTAACAGCAGCACGAGTGCTCATTGCAAAAAAATGGAAGCAAAACTGGGTTTTCCAATTGCATGAATGGTATAATGAAATTTGGAATACTTTGGAAATTAAGTTCAAAAAAAAGGAGAGTTAAAGACAAATAGATTTAACGAGGTATGGGATGAATTTATAAATGCTGTATTGAGTAAAGGAAAAGGAAAAAAAGCCAAACCAAGATTGTATGTATTTTTGGAAGGGATATGGGGACAGTTAAATGATGGATTAAAGATCAGGTATAAGTGCTTAAAAAATTAAGTAAAATATAATGGTCTCCATGGTGAAAGGAGCACTACGTTTTGTATTATATTTTTATATGTGATTTGTGTGAATAGAATGTTATTTTATGTTATATTTTATTAATGTGTTTAGTTTTTAAAAATGTTAAAAACTTTAAGGATTTGGTATTAAATTTACAAATACAATCCAACAATATTTGGCAAACTTTGTGATGGTGTTAATAAATGATCATATCAAATTTCACTAAGCTATGGAACTAGACAATGATGTCCTTGTCCCAATGTTGTTTGCTTTGGTTACTGGTTACTGAGTTGCTGGTGAATGTAATTAGAAAAGACAAATCAATAAAGGGAATAGGACATAAGGAGAAAATCAAAATGAGTTTATTTGCAAATGGCACATTCTCATCTAAAGGTTATGGAGAGAGTTAAATGGCATTTAAGAGAATTTGGAGAAATAACTTGTTGACGTACAAATTGGAAATGATATCTGAAATGATATATAACTCTGATAAAAAAGATATGATTAAGAAAATTCTTAATCTTAAAACAGGTTTTAAAATGTTTAAGTATATATATAACAGAACGTACATGAGTTGAAAAGGGTTAATTTTAACAAACAGAAAGAAGAAATTAAAGATAAATTAAACAGTTGTAGCAGGTTACAATTATCAAGGTTTGGTAGAACTGTGTTGTGTAAAATGAAGATTATATCTAAGATTAATTTTCTATTCTGCATGGTACCAATAAAGCTATCCGATGAAGAAGTGTAAGAGTGGTAGAACAGATTTTGTAATTGTGATAAAAGAGCAAGGATAAATAAAAAATGGTGTTATAAGTCGCAAAAAAAAGGGTTAGGTCTTCCCAATATAAAATTATATTACATATAATTGAGTCAAATGAGATTTATCCCGGATATTATATCTCAAGTAAATAAATTAATATGGGATAGTTTAGAATTATACAAAGTTGAAGATAATTTAGAGAATATTTTCTTTTAAAAGAATAATAAAAGCATGGTGAAAAGGATAGAGAATCTGTTTTTAAAGAATATGATACAAATTTGGAATAAATATAGAAAAATATTTAGCCAGAATCTCTCCATTAAAACCTGTACCAGATTTAGAGAAATTTCCACAATATTTGAAAGAGAGTTTAGTGAAATCATTAAAAAGCATAACATATTAAAAGATTGGATAGAAAAGATTCTTAGCAGAGAACAAATAACGCTGGTTTTAGGAGGTACGAAGATATCATGGTTTAATGTGATTGAATTGGATTAATGGATAAAAGATTAAGAAAAAATAAATGGTAAATGTAGAAAGATGACAAAGTTTGAAGAAATAATAGATTTAGAGGGGAAATTTCCATTTTTTTTCTATTTTGCCTATTTTCTTTTCCTGAAAAATAATAGTATGTGATCACCATCTTTTAACTATTCTATAATCCATATTTAGTAAAGCATGATCTATTACTTATATCAATCAAACCTCAGTTTTACCTACTCTTGAGATCAAACTATTGGATATGAATATATAATCCATTGATTATAAATCTTATGACCAGAGGAGGAAAAAGTGTATGCCTTTTCATCTCCTTTTATCACTCTCCAAATATCTTTCAAATAAATCTTCCTTATCATTCCGTTCAAAACTGTACCACTATTATTTTTCTCAAAATTAGTAGGGATTGATTTATCTTTCTCTTTATCCGTAACCATATTAAAATCACCTTCCATTTTTACAACCTTTCCTTATCTTTTCTAATTCCTACATTTAAGAAGTAAACATTAATCAAAGTATATTAATACAATCTTAGAATCACTGAGTTGGAACGGGCCTAGAAGGCCATCTAGTTCAATCCCCTGCTCAATGCAGGAATCCAAATCTAGTTCAATCCCCTGATCTGACAGATGCCTGTCCAATCTTCCCTTGAATGCTTCCAGTGCTGGAACACTCACAACCTCCCAAGATAATTGGTTCCATTGTCGTACAGCTCTAACAGTTAAAATGTTTTTCCTTACAAATCTGACTTGAGCCCATTATTATGTAGTCTGAACTCTGGGATGATCAAGAACAGATCCTGCCCTCCTCTGTACCTTTCAAGTATTTGAAATATATATTCTCAGAGCTTCTTTTCTCAAGGCTAAACATGCCCATTTTTTTCAGTCTTTCTCCATAGGGCTTAATTTCTGGTCCCATGATCATCCTTGTGGCCCTACTCTGAACTTGCTCCAGTTTTTTTGCCATCCTTCTTAAAGTATGGTGTCCAGAATTGGACTCAGTACTGTAGATGAGACCTAATCGGTGCCAGATAGAAAGAAACTGATACTTCACAGGATTTGGAGACTATACTTCTGTTAATGCAGCCTAAAATAGCATTTGCCTTTTTTTGCAGCCACATCACACTGTTGGTTCATATTCTGCTTGTGATTCACAACAATTCTACAAGTAAGGTGTTTTAGTTTTGTATGTGAACAATCTTCATGGAGCACTTTTCCAATTGTACTTTCACATTTAATGCACCTCCAAAGAACCTTTTAAAAAGCAGTTTTTATTTTTAGGCCAACATCTCTGCACCTCATAAATTCAATTTTGTTTTTGAATAATTGACAATTGAGCCCCATTAGGGGTACTTACTCTGTTCCTCTTATTGTGCATAAGCCTTCATCTATACCTCTGAGCTTACATCTCCCTCCCCCTTCCAATTCAGTTCAGAGCTTCAAAGACTCGTGAATTTTTCATAGTTCCTCTTACTTGTATCAATTGTTCCCACATTGATGAGAAGAAAGGGATCTGCATCTGTGGGTTTATGAGTGCTGGTAACCCTTCCATCACATCCCTAATCTGTCCTCCAGGGAGATAGTATATCTGGTGGGTCTATGGATCTTCCCAGTATATTTTAGTTTCAATCCCACACACTACAGAGTCTTCTACTGAAACTACTCTTTTCTTTTCTAGAGCTGCTGCTCTAGAATTTGAATTCTATTGATGTACTCTTCATCTTCTCTTATAGCCTTACGCCTGGCCACTTGCTCCTCCATTTCTTTCACTTTTTCTTCCAACAGTGCTACCTCTTTGCACTTGCTATATATGTGTTGCTGTGTTGTTCTCAGGCACAAAAACGAACATTGCACATACTCTGCAGGTCATCACCACGGAACTGTCTCTTCCTTCCATAATCCCAGTTACCTTTTTGCTTTTTGTTTGTCTATGAGTGCAACCCCTCTTGATCTTGATTTTCCATAAGCTTGTCCATAAATACCAGACTAATTTAGTTTAACTTCATCAGCATTTTCTTTTGTTTGATGAATTTCTCATAAAAATATTATATTCGCTTTGACCTTGGTTAATAACATCTCTGTTCCTTTCTTCTTTATAAAATGCCCCAGGTCTTTCACATTTGAAGCTGATATTCTTAATCTATTAACCATAATTATTTACCTTCACTTCTCCCTTCTGGTGAAAATCCCCCCCCCCAAAAAAACATAACAAAATAACAAATAACACTCCAAACCACAAAGTCTCCCTCCCTTTTGTCCACTGGAGATTCAGCATCCTGACCACTGTTTCTTCCCAAACCATCAAGGGGTGGGAGAATCCATGCATAGTCCCCAAACTAACAGCCACCTCAATCATCCAATCTTTATTTCTTATTCCTCTACTACTTTACACCATCCTGGCACTATTTAATCTTTTACTACTTAGTTTTAATTCCCCTTTTATCCCAAACCTACTCAAGTGATTTCCCCCTCTTATCTATACTTTTTCCTAATTTATTTTTCACACTTTCATCCTAACTTTAGGTTCTAGCTAATAACAATAGCTAAACAGATAGGTATGGTATTTCTTTTAGGGTAAAACTCTCGTACTGAAGTCTTAATTTGTTTTATCCTCCATGTACTCTCCAACCCTCTGGTCTGAGAAAGTAGACTTGTCCACAAAAGCTCATACTAAAATATAGCAGTCGTTAAAGTATCACAACATTTTTGTCTTCTTTTTTATTTTTATTTTGTTTTTGCCTGATACTCTAACCCTCTTAGTTATTTAAAATTTAACTCATCTCTATACTACTATCTAATTTCCCCCTCCTTTGTTAACTGGAGTTAACAAAGTTAACTGGAGTTACTTCCACTCTTACATTTTAACACTCCCCTTATCTAATCTCTTTCCTCCTCCTTTCCTTTCTTATAATCATCATAGGCATCCTTCAGTCTCAAGAGACTATGGTAACGTGCTCTGTATGGAGGACTTCGACGCTGTATGCGAAGCTGGAGTGTCCTCTCGAGAGCACGAAGCCTGGGTAAAATAATATGGAGGATAGGCTGTTACCCAAGCAGCAAATCCCCCCTCTCCACATCACTGAAATAGTCCAATAGGAAGGCAAGAGCCAACACAACTGGTTCCAGCGACGTCGCAGGAGTTGCCAGAACAACACGAACTGCATCCAGGACTCCGGCTCCGGATTTTGCCTCGAGGTTGACTCCTGAAGCCTTTTCCATCAGTGGATATAGCCACAAGGCAGTGGAGGTTTGAAATCGGAGTTTTCCTTCTTAGATGGGCTGCCTTCCAAGGCTGACGAGCCCCACCTACCCGGCCTGCTCCCTCGCCGCATGGGTGATGGCGGCGCCTCCTCCTTCTCCTCACGGCATGGGGGTTTGGGATCAGAGTTTTCCTTCTCCTAGATGGGCTGCCTTCCCAGGCTGACGAGTCCCACCTACCCGGCCTGCTTCCTCATCGCATGGGTGATGGCGGCGCCTCCTCCTTCTCCTCATGGCATGGGGGTTTGGGATCAGAGTTTTCCTTCTCCTAGATGGGCTGCCTTCCCAGACTGACGAGTCCCACCTACCCGGCCTGCTCCCTCGCCACATGGGTGATGGTGCTGCCTCCTCCTTCTCCTCACGGCATGGGGGTTTGGGATCAGAGTTTTCCTTCTCCTAGATGGGCTACCTTCCCAGACTGACGAGTCCCACCTACCCAGCCTGCTCCCTCGCTGCATGGGTGATGGCGCCGCCTCCTCCTTCTCCTCATGGCATGGGGGTTTGGGATCAGTTTTCCTTCTCCTAGATGGGCTGCCTTCCCAGGCTGACGAGTCCCACCTACCCAGCCTTTCTTATAATGACCTCTATGATTCAAAGAACTTCAATTCACTAGTTCACACTCCTTCCCACATCCTGTTTCTTTTTAATACCATTCCCCCCTGGAATTCCCATCACTACTTGTTAACAAAAGCTTCTTCAGATTTATACCCCATCATATTTATCTAATAAGATATATAGAACAAATCTAAATATTATTATATTACATCTTCATTTAATCTTCTTCACAACAATGTCCAAATTAATTCTTCTTCCTAAAACCACAAACCCCTTTTTATAGCATGTGTTATATCAGACACACAGAGAAACTGATATCAATTACAGCAGGACTACAGGATCAGTATTTGCTGCTTCAGTTATCTACTGCCAGAAAATATTAAATAAAAAAACTTCAAATAAGCATTTCTAAGGTACCAGAACTGGCCACTAGAGGGAACCAGAGACTGCTATCTATCTATCTATCTATCTATCTATCTATCTATCTATCTATCTATCTATCTATCTATCTATCTATCTATCTATCTATCTGTCTGGATTGCAATAGCTGCGGGGAGGCAAGGAACCAATTCCCTGCAGATACTGTGGTCCCACTGCAGTTCTAAAAATTTTTTTATATCCTCTTGACCTCCTGGGCACTTTTAAAGTTGTCCAGTTATTTCTCCCTCTGAGATGATAGATCAACCAAAAAGCTCTCTACCTAGTTCAGCTCTCTCTTACCTGAGTTTCTCCCCCCATAGTAGTGGACAGATCCAAGAACTGTTCATCCAGTTTAACTCTCTCTTGTTCCAATTGCTGTTCATCCAGCAAACTCATGGAGAGAATTTAAACTTGTTCTAATGAAGCTATCTTATGAAATTTTCATCATACAAAATTTTTTAAAAAAACAGGGTACCCCAAAAATATTTTATATTGTTCTTCACAAGTATTCTTGTAACCAGTTTCATATTGTATCTCCAATCATGGGAAATGGGGAGGTGCCAGAGGATTGGAGGAGGGCCAATGTTGTCCCTATCTTCAAAAAGGGCAAAAAAGAGGAACCCGGGAACTATAGGCCAGTCAGCCTGACATCAATCCCAGGCAAAAAACTGTAGTATATCTTGAATTCAACAAAGCTTTTGACAAAGTGCCCCATGATATCCTGATTAGCAAGCTAACTAGGTGTAGGCTGGATAGATCGAGTGTCAGGTGGATACAGAATCATACTCAGAGGGTGATGAGTAATGGGTACTTCTCTAACTTCTCTCACAAACCGGGCCTTCTCGGCAGTGGCCCCTCGACTATGGAATAGCTTCCCATCAATGATCCCCCTGGCTCCCTCGCTGGGTGTTTTTAAGAGCCAATTAAAAACTTGGCTCTTCAGGAAGGCCTTCCCTCCTGTCAATACTTGACTTATTCTTATTTTTATCATAATTTTCTGTTTTCCCATCTTGAGCATTACTAATCATTATTGTTTAGAATTGTTTTTAACTGTTTTAATTATAATGTTTGGTGGAACCCACCCGGAGTAGACTTTGTCTAAAAGGGCGGGATAGAAATCGAATAAATAAATAAATAAATAAATAAAATAACTGGGAGGAGGTAACTAGTGGGGTACCCCAAGGCTCAGTCCTGGGCCTGGTGCTCTTCAATATTTTTTATTAATGACTTGGATGAGGGAGTGCAGGGAATGCTTGTCAAATCTGCAGATGATACCAAATTGGGCGGAATAGCTAATACCCTAGAACAGGGGTCGTCAACCCCCGGTCCGCGGCCCTGTGCCAGTCCGTGGGCATGCCAGAACTGGGCCGTGGATACGAATCTCCGCCCCCACGCACGCGCGATGGAAATGTCATGCTCACGCAGTGGGCGTGTCGCGCCCGCAGTGGACGTGTCGTATCTGTGGTGGGCATGTCACGCTCACGTGGAGGGGTGTCGCGCCCGCGGGGGGCATGTCACGCTTGCGTAGGGGGCGTGTCACACGAGCGCGCATGCACGTGAGCACAGCATGCCCCCCCGCGAGCACAGCACACACCCCCACGCATGGAGCTCGCTACCCCCAGCCGGTCTGCGGCCCCAAAAAGGTTGGGGACCACTGCCCTAGAAGACAGAAACAAAATTCAAGATGACCTTGATAGGATGGAGCACTGGGCCGAAAACAACAGAATGAAATTCAACAGGGAGAAGTGAAAAGTACTGCACCTCGGAAAAAGAAACCAATTGCACAGTTACAAGATGGGGGATACCTGGCTCAGCAAAACTATGAGCGAGAAGGATCTTGGAATTGTCGTAGATCACAAGCTAAATATGAGCCAACAGTGTGATGTGGCTACAAAAAAAAGGCTAATGCTATTTGAGGCTACATTAATAGAAGTATAGTTTCCAAATCCTGCGAGGTGCTAATTCCCCTCTATTCAGCACTGGTTAGGCCTCACCTTGAGGATTGTGTCCAGTTCTGGACACCACACTTCAAGAAGGATGCTAACAAATTGGAACATGTTCAGAGGAGGGTGACAAGGATGATCAGGGGGCTGGAAACCAAGTCTTATGAGGAAAGGCTGAAAGAATTGGGCATGTTTAGCCTGGAGAAAAGAAGACTGAGGGGTGATATGATAGTACTTTTCAAATATTTGAAAGGCTGTCATACAGAGGAGGGGCAAGATCTGTTCTCCATCATCCCAGAGTGCACGACACGCAGCAATGGGCTCAAGTTAAAGGAAGCCAGATTTCGGTTGAATATCAGGAAAAACTTCCTAACTGTTAGAGCAGGACGACAGTGGAACCAGTTACCTTGGGAGTTGGTGAGTGCTCCAACACTGGAGGCATTCAACAAAAACTTAGATAATCACCTGGCAGATATGCTTTGATTGTATTCCTGCATTGAGCAGGGGCTTGGACTTGACGGCCTTGTAGGCCCCTTCCAACTTCACTTTTCTATGATTCTATGATTCAGTAACAAAGATCAGAATACACCTGCACCAGTGCACCATTGTACAACTGTCCAAGCTTTTCTTTGGCTGCTTTCAGAAACATTTCTTTCTTGTAAACTTTTTCAAAACAAACCATGATCTTCCTTGGGGGCCATCTGTCACTCCATCCCCAATGTTTTGGTCTCACTCTATGCAATCTCTCCAAATCTTCCACGAAACCCAATCTTCGGACCATTATAATACTGTATATCTAAGTTTTATTCTGTCTTTAACGCCACCTTCTGGAAATGAATGTAGTTTCACATTTTTTCTCTGCCTTTTGTTCTCCAAATCAATCAATTTTTTATCAGTTTCAGAAAGCTTACTTTCAAATAGGTATAACTGAGTTGCATTAGCCTTGGGCATTTTATCAACCTCCTTAACTTCTGTAATTTAAGAGATAATTTCTCTTAAAGATTCTCTTCTGTCCTGCCTTCTGAACTCCAGTATCTTATTGAGATGAATCACAGGATGCCAAACAAGAGTGGTGCACTCTCTTGACCTAAAGACAGTATTCTTCTCAACATCTGTTCTCAGGGATAACTCCTCTTTGGCTTTTCTATTTTGAAAACATAAAAAACAGTCAAGTGCCTTTTAAGGATGATAGCATATAGCAGAACTGGAGCCATTGAAAGAGTAGACTCTGTCAGTCTCTTAAAGAACCCAATTTACTTAAGTCCTTTGTGAAGATATATCTCCAGTTCAGCTAATATAAGGTAAAGGTTCCCCTTCACAAATTGTCCAGTCATGTCCGACTCTAGGGGGCGGTGCTCATCCCCGTTTCCAAGCCGTAGAACCAGCATTTTGTCCGAAGACAGTTTCCATGGTCACGTGGCCAGCGCAACTAGACACAGAACGCCGTTACCTTCCCACCGTGGTGGTACCTATTTATCTACTCGCATTTTTACATGCTTTCGAACTGCTAGGTTGGCAGCTAATATAGCACACTGTAAATTATCTGTGGTCATGATTTTCTGAACCTGCCAGGACTTAAACCAATGTTGAACTGGCTTGCATTGACTTGACTAACTCACATCTGTCTTATTTGTCCAATTTGATTAATCTTGAATCTCTAGCTCTGATCCGTTTCACATTATGCAGATATGTCTGACTTAGTCTGTCCCTTCTCTCATTGACTTTCATGCTCCAGTAAACAAAAAGGCTTCTACGTAAACATGGGAAATTCCTAGGTTTTTCATAATGAGCCTCTCAATATTTTCTTTCACATATAAATGTTGGCAAAAGATCAGTAATAAAGCAGTGTCTGCAATCAAGAAAATAGGTGTTAATTATGAAGTTAATTGTGAAGTTTGGAGTTACAAGTGTAAACAATATTGGTCAAAGTTCTTTTCATATTTTACAAGGCACAAATCAAACTAAAAGTTGTACAACACAACAGTTCTAGATGTTTTTAAATCTGGGACTTACTTCGCTTATTTTTTTAGATTCTCCAAGATTTTCCTCCGGTTGTTCACATTTCTTCTTCCTGCCTTCTTCATCATGTCTGTAAGTTTTAAAAGATTCAGCAATCAAGATTTCAAGTAGGACTACTACCTGATTAATATAACCAAGAACCAAAAGACTGTTGGCCAGTTAATGTACCGATTAAGAGTACAGTTCTAACTAGCCAAGATGGCTAAGGGCTGGTTGAGGTGATGCTAACTCAGCCTAATCTGTGCTAAATCCAACTCCCCCTGCCTAGCCAGGGAAGTTCAAAAATATTTAGGACTACTCTAACACTGGCCTAACTTTGTGTTGGCATAGCAGCTATGAGAAATATGAATCTTGTGTAAGTCTGCTCGTCCTCCACTCCATACACACCCTGGGTTTTTTTGGCTGTTCTGCTGGCTGAGTTCAGTCAGCACAGCAGTTGGGCTAGCAGATCCAGTTGTGCCAGCAAATCTGAGATGCACAGCTGCACAAGAGGCTCTGGCCCATTACCCACTACAGCTAGAATATATTTGGGTTTGGATTGCACGGCCTATTTGCAAGGATTTTTTTTCTTTTCTTTTACTTTTCCCCTACAGTGTGACAGTAATCCTAAAGCTATACAGATGGAAATTCTTTATTATAAAGAAACATAAATTTTAATTGTGCACAGGATAATATTCCTTTTTAAGAGCTAGGTCTCACTTTTTGGAATCAGAAACTAAAGCTATAAAGCGATACTATGAAGGGCAGACCCACCTACCAAACTCTAGCATGCGTAAGATGAAATGTTAAAGAATATACAAATGCAACAAATCCACTTGAAGTACCATTTAGGCCACATGGTACATCAGAGACAACAGGTTTGGTCTCCCAAAGACAAAGAAAATGGAGTTAGCATGCAATGCCCTGCAAGGGCATGTGAAGAACATCTTTCTTTTCACAGGAAGGCAAGTTGAAAAAGTACTATTTTCTACTCTCCATGGATAGATGAACATTCCTTTTCAGGTTATATAAAAATATTACAGTAGGACATCCCTGTTCCTGTGGGGGATCAGTTCCAAGCCCCCCCCCCAAGGATGCTGATAAACACTGATTATAGCTAATATTATTTTAATAGTGAGCGCTATATATAGCATGGTCTCTGGCTCCCTCTAGTGGCCAGTTCTGATAACTTCAACTTTTAAAAATATATATTTCTAGGATTTTTCTTTTAATATTTTAAATATTTTCAGTCTGTGGTTAAGTGATTCAGCAAATACTGATCCCACAAATAAGGAGGTCCTATTGCACACCCTATGGAGTAAAGAACTACTACAGGACCCTATAGCCAAATACTGCTACTAATGATGTACAATCATCAGTAACCTAATTTTTCATGCAAAAGTGGATATGATTCAGTCACTGAAATCCTGTTGGTGTAAATTTATGCCAAACAAAGCTTTTGGCTTCATTATCGAACAATGGATATCTTGAATTTAATTAAACTAAAATCTTCCTATGTCCCACTTAATGTTGAAAGGCTCTCCAGGGATCCTTTTTGCTCTTGGGAAGTCTTTGGGAGCTTTAGAATGGGACGTGGTAAGACTGCGGATCAAAACTTAAAAAGATGTATTTGAGGTAGTCCTTTTAACTCAACTAAAGAACTTTAGTCAATTAATCAGCTTATTATATATATTGCACTCCCAATTACATTCCACTGTGCAACCATTTTAAAGATACAGTGGTGCCTTGAGTTGCGAACTTAATTCGTTCCGGGATGATGGTTGTAACTCAAGTTGGTTGTAACTCAAAGCACCATTTCCCATAGGAATACACTGAAACGCGTTCTGGCCATTTTTAAAGGTTAAAAAAAGGGCAGGAAAGGAGGGAGGGAGGGAACAATGGGGAAAAGAGGAAAGAAAAAAGGTCATCACTGGGGTACACAGACCCCTCAGACAAAGGTGTCGCATCCACCCAGTGTCCCTTGTTTGTCCTCCCCAAACACAGGTCCACCCTCTGGATGTATTTCCTCTTTTACCCCTGCCACCAGTGGATCTATCAACAGAATAAACAGAATTTTGGGTTCTTTATTTTTGTAATATAATCAGCAGTCTCACTTGCCTCCTGTACATTTTTGGGCTTTTTGTCCCTGACTAAATACCTCAATTCCCCAGGTAGAACCGAATAAAATTGTTCTAGCCCTATATATTTTTCATTTCTTCTAATGACTCGACATTCGCTTGCTCTAGCCATTTTTCCAAGTATCTCACCAGATTTGCCCCCAATTGAGAATATGATTCCTCAGGCTTTTTAGTCAATGCTCGAAATTTTCGCCTTAGATGTTCAGCATTGATCCCAAACCTCGAGAAAACCAATTTTCTGTACGCCTCATAGTCTTGAGCTTGATCTAAGGACATTTGAGAATATATGTCAGCTAAGTCTCCACTTATCTGAGACCTTAGTATAACCATTCTTTCTTCTCCTCTCACATTAAAATTCCAGCATGCCCGCTCAAACGAAATCAAGAATGTTTCTGGGCAATCATCCTTTCTAAATTGAGGGAATTTCTTAAGGTCCACTTTCGAGACCCCCTCAGTTGTATTATTACTGTTGTTACAGTTCAGAGATGCCAATTCTAATTTTTTCATTTGTAATTGGTACTCTTTCTTTTTCTCTCATTTCCAGTTGTCTCTTTTCTGCCTCAGCTTTGAGCTGTAATTCTTTTTCCTCAGCCCTAAACTGTAAAGCTTTTTCCTCAGCTTTTATTTCTAATTCCCTTAAGTGAAATTCCTTCTCCAATTTCCACTTTATAAACTCCTGGGAGGTTAAAGCAGCTTCTCCTCCTGAGGAATCATCCTCCTGGTCAGATATTTCCAGATTTCCCTCCTCTTCATGAGGTAAAACTTGAGGATTAGTTACCTCAACTGCCACCTTTTTCCCTAGTTTAGTAGGCATGTTTAATTGGATTTATTTGGACAAGTTGGTCACTTCTATTGAGATAGGCAGTCAAGCCTCAGTTTAAAATACCCTTTTTCTTTTTAGAGTTAGAGCGAGAGTTACTTTGTAGCTCTCCGTTGGCAGCTACGGATTGCTACTATATTTCTTCTGGCACCCAGCCAAGCTGTTCCTTGGTTTGAGACACTGTTTCTCTTTGCATTCAGACACCAAGCTTTTTCAGAAATATTTACTTTATTCAAGTCTCTGCTGGTTTCAGTCACCTTAGCTATGTTTATGACCCTGGCTTCCACTTGTCCCTTCAGCGTTCCCTTCTCAGAGCTTGGGATCTCAAGCTAGCCTACTGGTCTTCTCACTTAAAGCGTGAGGTAACCTTAAACCACTGAATTTTCCTCAGAGCCTTTTCCTGTCCTTAAGTCTTTCCCCAGGTCTGCGATCAGGAGTCCCTTTTAAGCTTTTCACTAAGAACTCTAGAGGGTTTCCCACCCCTTCTCGACAGTGCCAGACTAACAGGTCCCTTAGACTCAGAAAATTCACTTTTTACTTTTGCTTACTGGAATTTAATTCGTATCCCACCGCTGGTCACCACTTTGTCACGTCCACCCAGTGTCCCTTGTTTGTCCTCCCCAAACACAGGTCCACCCTCTGGATGCATTTCCTCTTTTACCACTGCCACCAGTGGATCTATCATCCACACTGTATCAAATATGTATCTTAGACATGTGCTGCCAAATATAATTGGTTTATTTATCTTTCAGGTTTGTAAATCACATAAGCAAATCACAGATGTTCTTTTATTGCTGTTTAGGATCAATAATTAAACTTGGATTGGATTATACGTTTGCTTGCATGTATTTATTCACAATAACCACTTCAACAATATTCTTTGGCTATCTATTACTTATTACTTTTAACTCTTTCCTATTCTCTCTAACAATCCAACTTTCCACTCTCTCTTTTTACTCATCAAATCCTCCTCTCTAACTGTCTCTGTCTAACTGTCCTCCTGATCCCGCCCCTCCTGTCCTATCATAGGCTCCTGCACTTGAGCTCCATATGATGGACAGGAGTGACGTGGGCATTCCGCCACAAAAGGTTTGTGCTTTTAGGCACAAAAAAGAGAGGTTACCTACCTATAACCATGGTTCTAGTGGTCCTCTGTGAATTCACACAAATGGGTTGTTCTGCGCCTGTGCAGGATGTTTCGGATGTTTCTAGAGCTTAAAAACATGCAACAATGAGATGTTCCACCGTGGAGCGCAAGCTCCGCCCTCCCAATGTCCCCTCGGTTCCTTCCATAGTCCACCGCTGTCAAGGTAGTATATTAAGAGACAACGTGACGGACCAAGGGGAGGACGGGAGGGATGTGTGAATTCACAGAGGTCCACTAGAAGAACCATGGTTACAGGTAGGTAACCTCTCTTTCTTCTTCATGGTCTCTGTGAATGCACACAAATGGGTGACTGACAGGCTCACTTACCGGATGGTGGGACGTCACAGTAGAAGAGATGTCAGGATTGCCCTGCCAAATGCAGCATCATTCTTTGCCCTGACATCAAGGCGATAATGTTTGACAAAGGTCGAAGGATTAGACCAAGTCGCTGCTCGGCAGATATTTGGTAGTTCTATTCTATGGTGGAGAGCAGTGGATGTTGATAATGCTCTGGTGGAATGAGCCTTTAAATGTTCAGGAGGTGTCTTGCCTGAAAGTTCATAGGCCAGAGAGATAGTCTGAACTATCCAACGAGAGATGGTTTGAGTTGATGCTGGAGCGCCCTTGTGAGGACCTTGGAAGCAAAGGAAAAGTCTTGGAAACTTCCTGAATGTCTTTGTCCTGTTGATATAAAAGGCTAGAGACCTTCAGATGTCCAGCATATGGAGCATGCGCTCAATGGATGTAGAAGGAGAAGGGAATACAGTGGTGCCTCGACTTACGGAATTAATCCATATTGGAACGGTGGCCGTAAGTCGAAATTTTCGTAAGTCGAAGCACCATTTCCCATAGGAATGCATTGAAAACCGATTAATCCGTTCCGGTGGAAGAAAAAAATCACAAAAAAATAAAAATAAAACACTGCAAGCCCCTGGGGCTGCAAAAAAAAAAAAAAAAAATCCAAAAATAAACAGAAACTTAACCCCATCAGCCCAATCCCACCCTGCAAAAGCCACAAAAACAGTTTTCAAAAAGCACCTTACCTCCACCGCCGCTGCCAGGAGGCCTCCCGGACTCCAGCCGCCGCTGCCGGGCCGGGGCTCCAGCCACCGCTGCTGGGCCGGGGCTCCAGCCACCGCTGCCGGGCCTGGCCTCCGCCGCCGCTACCGGGCCAGGGCTCCAGCCGCCGCTGCCGGGCCAGGGCTCTGCGGAGGCTTTCCTGCGCTTCCAAAGCTGCCCCGACCGCCGTGCCGGGTGCCGGTGCTTTGGAAGCCCAGGAAGCCGGCACCCGGTGCAGCAGTCGGGGCGGCTTTGGAAGCCCGGGAAGCCAAAAGCCACCCCAACCGCCGCGCCGGGTGCTGGCTTCCCGGGCTTCCAAAGGCACTCCAACCGCCGCACCGGGTGCCGGCTTCCCGGGCTTCCAAAGCTGCCCTGACCGCCGCACCGGGTGCCGGCTTCCTGGGCTTCCAAAGCCGCCCCAACCGCCGCGCCGGGTGCTGGCTTCCCGGGCTTCCAAAGCTGCCCCGACTGCCACACCGGGTGCCGGCTTCCCGGGCTTCCAAAACACTGGCACCCAGCGCGGCGGTCGGGGCGGTGTTGGAAGCCTGGGAGGCTGAGCCTCCCTTTTCCTAACCGTTGGGGCAAAGAAGCAGCCTCTTCGCCACCAACGGTTTGAATTTCCCGCCCTTTCCCCCTGCCTGTTTCTTTTCGTAAGTGGAAGTTCCAGCCGCAAGTTGAAGCAAAATTTTGCGGCCAGAGCTTTTCGTAACTCGAAATTTTTGTAAGTACGGACGTCCGTAAGTCGAGGCTCCACTGTAGAGTTGGTAAAATCAATGGTTGATTCAGGTGAAAATCAGAGACAATTTTGGGTAGGAATGACACATCAAAATATAAGGAATTATATTTGGATGGAATTGAAGGTAAGGTGGGTCTGATCGAAGAGCCACTAACTCGCTGGCACATTTGGCAGATGTTATTGCCATAAGAAAAGCTGTCTTCAGGGACAATAATTTTAAATTACAGGTGGCCATTGGCTTGAAAGGCAGTTTAGTAAGAGAATTTAGGACCAGTTGTAATTACCATTGGGGCACAGGTTGTTGTCTCGGAGGTCGAATATTTTGAAGTCCCTTGAGGAATCTTTTTAAGGTTGGATGAGAGAAAAGTCTCGCTGATTGGGAATGAAAGGGTTGATGGGCCACAATAGCTGATATATAAACCTTCAAGGTTGAGTGTGATAGTCCGAGATTGAAGAGGTGGAGAATAAAGGTAAGTAGTGTTCTCAGGGAGACTGGAACAGAAATTAAGTTTCGGGATTGAGTGAAAGAAATGAAAGACTTCCATTTATTTTGATAAAGTTTTTGGGTAGATGGCTTTCAAGCTCGGTCTAGGACAGTTCAAAAGGCGGGAGTATCCTCCAAGCTGTCAGATTCAGAGACTGGATGTCGGGGTGGAGGATCATCCCGTTGCTCTGAGTAAGGAGGTTGGGCATCGACGGTAGATGGAAAATATCCGTCGACATCAACCTCAGGTGGGTGAACCACGGCTGCCGTGGCCACCACGGAGCGATGAGTATGGCATCGGCTCGGAATTGACGGATTCGAATGACTGATTTCTGAATGAGAGGGATTGGAGGGAACAGGTAAAGCAGGTCTCCGGTCCAGTCCATCATGAACGCATCGCCTAGTGATTTGGGGTCGATGCCGGCTCGAGAGCAATACTGTTGTCATTTGGTGTTGTACTCTGATGCGAAGAGATCGATAGATGGGCGCCCCCATCGATGGCAGATGAGATTGAAGACTTGATCGTCCAGTGCCCATTCGTGTGTTCCTGTTGGAAGCCGACTCAGGTGATCTGCAAGGTAGTTGTCGTCTGTTGAGACGTGGACAGCTACTGGGAAGATGTGGTGAAGGTAATACCATTCCCACAATTCTATGGTGAGATACAGGAGTGAGAGGGAGTGGGTACCTCCCTGTTTGTTCACATATTACAGCACCGTGGTGTTGTCTGTGGCTATCTGTACCGCTCGTCCTGCAATGAGTGGTAGGAAAGCGTGAAAGGCTTTGATGATTGCTAAAAGTTCCAAATGATTGATGTGTAATGATTGTTCTCTTTTTGTCCATAGGCCATGTATTCTGTGTTTTCGACAGTGAGCTCCCCATCCCAATGGGCTGGCATTGGTAGTAACCTGTATGGATAACTAGAGGTTGGAAGAGTCTGCCTACTGTCAAATGAGGGAGGAATGTCCACCAGGTGAGTTGGCTTGCAAGTTCTGGTGTCACTGCAAGACGCTTCGATTGATGATCTGCCATGGGGTCGAATAGCGACAGGAACCACGCTTGTAATGATCTCATTTTGAGCCGTGCATGCTGGATGACGGCTGTAGTAGATGCCATGAGCCCGAGGAGATGCTGGGCTCGGTGTGCCGATACCGATGTTAAAGGACGGAATGGCCGAATGGCTTGTCTTAATTTGGTGATCCTCTCTTGTGGTAGGAATGCTCTGGCCTCAAGAGAGTCGAAGTAGGCGCTGATGTAGGTGGCAGTTTGTGTAGGTTCCAGATGAGATTTGGTAGTGTTCACCTTGAGGCCCAAGCTGTGCAGGGTGTTGAGGGTTAGTTCCGTAGCTCTGAGTGCATCGTGGTAGGAAGGAGCGACTATCAACCAGTTGTCGATATACGGGAAAATGGTGACGCCCTGGAGTCGGAGATAGGCTGTGATTGGTGCCATGCATTTGGTAAATGTTCTCGGTGCCGTGGAGAGTCCGAAGGGAAGGGAACAAAATTGGTATGATACTTTGTCGAATCTGAACCGAATAAATTTGTGATGGAGTGGATGAATCTATGAGTATGGCTTGTTTTTGTAAAAGTGAGCATATCTCTTCACGAAGGGCCAATGAGTATGGGGTGGTCCGAATGATGCCAGAGGGTGGGGTACGGGAGAATTCAATAAAATAACCATTTTGAATGATGGATAAGACCCAATTGTCGGTAGTAATTTTTTTCCATGCCGAAATGAAAGGATGAAGTCTGGTTCAGAATACAGATGGTAAATAGTTATGGGTACTGCTTACCCTTTTTCTGCTGTCGTCAGAAGGGTTGTCGTCGGTTTTGTGATTGTTGGGACTGAAAGGGTTGAGCTGCAGATGTTGATGCTGATGGATAAGATCTTTCCTGAGCTTGTGGCCGAAAGGATCGGTATGATTGTTGATATTGTAAGTATTGTTGTTGGTAGTAAGGTTGTTTGCGATACTGTGTTCTTTGATAATGGTAAGGTTGTTGAGGTGTGTAAAAACGTGCCGTTTTTCTGATTTTATTAATATTTTCCATTAGTTCATCTGTTTTAGAATTAAAGAGACCGATGGCATCGAAAGGGAGGTCCTCTATTCGAGTCTTGGTGTCGTCTAAGATGTTTGCGGAGCACAACCATGCATGTCTTCTAAGGGCAATGGAAGTAGCCATCGCCTTAGACACTGTATCTGCTGTATGCCTTGCAGCTATTCTTTGTTGCTTTGCCAATGTAGACGCTTCAGTATACGTGTTGAGTATTTCAGTTCTAGTGGCCTCTGGTGCCGCTTGAAGAGTGGGCAAGATTTTATCCCATAGGCACCCATGGCTGCCTGGTAGTTGGCTACCCTCATTAAGAAAGAAGTGAGCGAATAAAGCCTTCTACTGAGGATATCAAGTTTGCGACCTTCTCTATTGGTTGGTGCAACAGATGACTTATTTCGGACTCTGTATTGTGTTGATTCGACAATGATGGAGTTCGGCATCGGGTGTTTGAGGAGAAATGCTGTATCTGATCCATGTGTTTTATAATGATTTTTGACACAGCGTGGAATTTGAAGAGATGAAGGGGGTTTGTCCCATGACTCTTTGATAAGTTCGAACATAGCTGGTATAAAGCTTAAACTAAGTGGTGGAGTCTTGTCTTGATTTAGGTCATCAAAGACCAGATCTTTTTTTCTGAGCAGGTGGTTCTTGAATGTCAAATTGTAAAGATTTAGCCATCCTGAGGATTAGCTGGGAGTAGGAAGTAAAGTCCTCTGACGGTGATGGAGGGTGGTTTTCTCGGACATCGGACGGAGGGGTAGGAAGGTTCAATGGTGATTCTTGAGATATTGTGGAGATCGAGTCCTGAGATGATGTTGATGATATAGAGGGTGAGCTGTGTGATCTGGAAGTTGATGTCAATGGTATCGGATCGCGGGATGAACAGGCCGAAATCAACCGTATTTCGGTGTCGGTGGGTGGCGAAGGACCTGCATAGGTCGTGGACACATGTAGAGAGGTACGTCGTTTTGATTGTTTAGTTCTCTTCGCTGGTATCGGAGCTTCTGGTATCGGAGTGGATCTTTTAAGTGCAGACCTTGTCGGTTGATGAGTCGGTGCTGGATATGTGTGAACTGATTGTTGTCGATGTCTTGGTGGAGATGGTGACATGGATGGTGAGTGCCATGATGGAGAGGCATACCGAACTCGTCTAGGTTCGTCATAATAAATTTGGTCACCAAACATTTCCGGATAATATGGGTCATAACAGCGTTGCCTGTGCCTGTAATCAGGTCTGGCAAAATACTGATGTGGTTCTGCATAGTAATATCTTTCTCCATGTCGAGGAGCATGCTGAGACGGAGAAATATGCCGTCTTTTTTCTCTGTGTTTGCGCGGGGAGTGTCGAGAAGACTCCGATCCCGATGGTTGAATAAGTATTGCCCGCCCTGATGAACGAGGGCTTGAATGGGCCGAGGCCAGGCTGGATTGAGCATCAGCCGGTGAATGGCCTGTGCTAGGTGATAGGCTAGCTATGGATGCTGCAGCCTGCGCCGATGTCAGAGTCTGTTCATCCCTGTCAGATGCCGAGACAGGGGCTTCTCGAGACGATTCCTCTAAGATCGGAGAGGGAATTGTTACCTGTGGAGGTTCAATACTAGTAGATTTTGATGTTTTCTTTGGTTTCTTTGATTTGATTTTATCCCTTTTCTTTTTTGAAGGGTCATTGGAGTGAGTCTGAGCTCTAGAGGTGGAAGTCGAGCTCGACTTCGAAGGTTTCAGTGTTTCCTTCTGTCTACAGGCATCGGGCTCGACATCGAGCGAGCTGTCGGGCTCGATATGGAGCGAGCCGGGTCCGCTCGAAGTGATTCCTTGGCCGTTGGAGAAGCTATCACTTTCATACTTGGATTGAGGGATCTCTCCCAAAGGTAAGATCTCAAGCGTTGTAACCTTAATTTAAGTGCCGGTTTTGTAAGTTTTTTGCATTCAGGGCATGATTGGGTTTGATGTTGCTCCCCTAAACAAAATAAGCATTTATCGTGCCCGTCCGTCAGCGGTATTTTATTTGCACAGATAACGCACCGCTTAAACTGTCCTGGAGGGGCCATAAAAGTGGGGGGAAAGGGGAAACCGGCGGTTGTGGGGTGTGTGAAAAAATGCGGGAAGATAGAAAACTGTCGAATAGGGAGAAAAAATACGGGGTAATCACAAGGGAACGTCAAAAAAATAGTAATTAGAATCTAAATTTACAATTATCAATTAGAAAATATAAACAATTCTATTAGAGAATACTCGCTATTTCGCTCTATCGTTCCTATACATCCTACCAACACGCCGGTAAAAAGGAACTGAGGGGACGTTGGGAGGGCGGAGCTTGCGCTCCACGGGGGAACGTCTCATTGTTGCATGTTTTTAAGCTCTAGAAACTTCCGAAACATCCTGTGCAGGCGCAGAACAACCCATTTGTGTGCATTCACAGAGACCAGGAAGAAGAAGAGAGAGGATAGAGAGAGAGAAGACAATGGGGGGGGGGGGGAGAGTTTGGAGTCTAAAACAAAAAAAACCCATTCCAGCAGGGACTAAAACTGCTACACTGCAAGACCCATCAAAGCACAGAAACATAAACCCCCCCCCCAGAATCAAACAAACCCGTTCCAGCAGTACCAGGCAGTCCGAAGCCTCTCTCAGAACGCACACTCTCTAACTGCTGGGGCGAAGGAGCTACAAAGAAGCAGCCTCTTCGCCAACCAACGGTTAGCAGTTTAAATTCCCTGCCTTTTTCCCCACCTTTTTTCTTATTGTATCTCAAAGCTCCGGTCGCAGGTCAAACCACTAGGGGGAGACTTTTTTTTTAACCTAAGATGACCTCTAAGGTTTAAAAAAGGGCAGGAAAGGAGGGAGGGAACAATGGGGAAAAGAGGCCTTTTTTCCGGTTGTATCTCAACATGCCGGTTGCAAGTCAAAGCAAAATGTTGCGACTGGAGCTGGTTGTAACTCAAATTGGTTGCAAGTCAAGACGGTTGTAAGTCAAGGCACCACTGTATACTCATTTTCCACCTTGATCTTACTACTTTCAACCTTGAAAGCAATGTGTTTCCTCAGTTATAGACACGTGCACAATTTCCATAAAGTGAAAATAAATAAGCTTTGTAACAGACAAACATTAATTAAATCCATGTTTCTCCATAAGAAAATGAATTAGTACCTTGCTTCTCTCTTTCTTTTCTGGCTCAAGGCTACCTTCTTTTCTAAAAACCTTTGTTCTTTGAGCACATCTTTAATACTGGCACCACTAGCTTTCAGTTCATGACCTCTGGCTGAAGATTCTTCCAAGGTCTGAACATTTTTACCTAAAATGACATAATATGGTCTCAAACAGGTTGGAAATCAGAACAAAGTGTTACCAAAATGGGTTTTCACCCTTTTGCAAAAGATAACTCAATCATACATGAAAAAGAGCAAGAAACTGCTGTTTGTAAACTCAGCACCTTGATTTCCAGTTTTCAAAATTTTTGTTTTTTCCACAGCTTTCTGTTTCCGTTTTTCTTCAAGTTTTTCTCTATTACGCTGTCTTCTTAGGAGTCTCTCTTCTTTTTCTCTAGCCTGAAGATAATAAATAGGAAGGGGGGGTTATACAATGGGATCCAAATTTGTCTGCAAGAGGTAAAACCCTGTCCTACCAGCAATGTAGGAAGGATTGCTACAGGAAACTGTATCAACAGTTTCTTCCTTACTTCTTCCTCACAGAGGATTCCCCTGATAAAAACCACATTTTTACTTTGTCTCAAATAAACACACAGAACCACCAGTTTTAATTTTTAGCACCCTATATAGCTAAATAGGTCAAGTTACTGGAAAAGTTCCTTCCTCCTACATATTTCTACTTGGCCAATCACTGCTAAAGGCTCTTCCCTGACTAATATCACCAAGTCAGATTCAGTGTAGAAGCTACACCTTTCTGGAGAGGGACCTGCACCTGGTCACCTTCCCTCCAGAGTTCCCCTTATCACCACTTCAATCACCAAGTCATTAATATTGCTTGGAATCAAGTCAAGGATAGCTATTATTCCAATTTGTTCCTCCACTTGCTGTAAGAGAAAATTACCAGCAACACAAGTCAGGAATTTCTTGTAAGGGCCATAATTTGCCTCCCAAGAGATACTACAATAACTTGAAGTCTCCCGTCACTACTACATCATATATCTGAAATTCTTACAATTTGCTTTTCAAAGGTTTCATCCACATCTTCTCCTTGATTGGGTGGTTGGTAGTAAGCTCCAAGTACTATGTTCTTTTTATTTTTTCTCCAATTATAAAAATCCAGATGCTCTCAATGGGACAACCAAGCTCATTTAATATTTGTATACTTACTGTTTTTAGCTTTTAAATACTTTCTTTTAATTTTTGTGAGCTGCCTTGGGTCCTTATGAGGAGAAAGGCAGGGTAAAAATATTTTAAATAAATAAATAAACCCGCCTGTATTTCTGTGCAGGAATATAATTTTTGACATATACCTTGACTCCACCTCCCTTTCTATTCCTTGTGTCTTTTTTGAACAATTTTTATCCTTCAATTGCCGTATTCCAGTCATGGGAGTAATCCCACCAAGTTTCAGTTATCCCTATCAAGTTATATTTACTCTCCTGAACTAAGATTTCCAGTTCTTCTTGTTTGTTTCCCATACTTCTGGCATTTGTATACAGACACCATAGATGGTTTGGCCTTCTTTCCTTCCTACATTTTTATGAAGACTATTATAGGGCATCATTAGAGCTGCTCAACCTGTTTCTCTTATTGTGCATAAGCCTTCATCTAAACCTCTGAGCTTGCATCTCCCTCCCCATTCCAATTCAATTTAAAGCCCTCCTGATTAAGTTCTTCATAATGTGGCCAAAAATATTCTTCCTAGTCCCTGTGAACTACACCCCATCACTTGCCAGCAGTCCATTTTCCAGGAAGCATATCCTGTAATCCCAAATCCCTTGCGTCAGCATCCCCTTTGTAGCCAGTTGTTCACCCAGAATATTTTCCTTTTCCTTTCTATTCCTCTTCTGAGTACTGGTAGGATGGGTGAGAAGACTAGGCCCCAAAGTCCTCGAGTTGCCCTCCCATAGCTTCAAAGTCTGACATGATTTCTTCATAGTTCCTCCTGGCTGTGTCATTTATTCCCACATAGATGAGAAAAGAGGATATGTTTTTGTGGGTTTTATGAGTGATGCCAATCTTTCTATCACATCCATAATCCATCCTCCAGTCTAGTGTCTCCTACCCGGAGCCTCCTACTACAACTGCTCTTCTTCAGTGATTCTGTTTGGCTGAGCTTCGGCCTCTCTCACACCCTCTGCCGGGGACTCCTGTCTTCCCTTTGCATGCTGTCTGCCAGAATCCTCTTCAGGAGTCTGAAAGTGGTTTCATGGTTCCACTGGTAAAGAGTGCCTTCTCCTCCTTCCTTTGCTCCTAACTGTGACTCTTTTCCACTGTGTTTGTTCTCTACTCAGCATTCTCCTTGTCCGCTTTGTCTTGTTGTTCTACCATCTCCATTGCATCCCTTAGCTGCTGCTGCTTTAGTGTTGTCGATGTACTCTTCATCTTCTTTTATAGCCTTAAATGTGGCAACTCACTGCTCCAGTTCTTTCCCTTTTTTGTGCAACAGTGCCACCAGTTTGCAACTGCTGCATGTGTACACTGTTGTTCTCAACCACAAAGACAAACATTTAGTTATTTATTTACTTAAAATATTTTTACCCTGCCTTTCTCCTTAAAAAGTACCCAAGGTAGTTAACACCATAAAAGACAATATTTAAAAACTAAAAACAGTAAGAATAAAAATATTTAAAAAGACTCCACAAATACCACACAAAAATGGTAAACAAAATCAACACCAAAAACACATTCAAAGCAACAAAGTAAAACACTCCATTTAAAAACCCTCTCAGACAGCTAATCACTAAGGGAAAGCCTGACTGAAGAGAAAATATGTCTGCTTGCAGAAGAGCAGTAAAAAATCTTGAACAACTTCAATTCTGAGTATTCTTAAATATTAAGGCACACAGAAACTGGGGTAAAAGTAACCATTATGTCAGATGCTATTCATGCCCCCACATATCACTATTCATGGTATCTGCACAGATAAAATGATTTAAAGCAAGGTATAGTATTACCTCTTTATCTGCTATAAAGATGCCATCTAAACACAGAAAGGTATTAAAATAAAAGCAGCCTAGATTTAAGTTTTGTTAGCTTAATTGACCAAACTAATCACTCTGAAAAAAGCTGCTTCTCATTCCTGTAATGTGTCATACAAAAAGACAGAATATTGCAGCATCTAAGTGATGTCATTCATAAGTTCACAGTACTTGTTCACTTTTTAAATACTGACTATAACAGATGCCATTTTCATCTGAAAAGGTTTCTGTTACACATGCATTTCAAGTGTTTTCAAAAGGTTGTTTGTGACCCCTTACAGTTACAACAAATACAGGAATACACTTATGTGTTTTATTTGCCATTGTTTAAAATGTTTGTACATCGCCTTTCAAGGCAAAGACTCTTCAAGGCAGTTCACAAACATCTAAAACAATAATGTATTAAATGCAGTTAATTATAACAGTGTAAAGCACAACTGAGCCAAAATGTTAACAACTGCATTATAACAGAGCTATATATGGAGTAGAGCATTCTGTAAGGCTAGGGTCACCATAGAAAACATCTCTCTCTCATGTTCATCAATCTAATGGATTTTTACCTGTGGGCATATGAGGCAGGCCTTTATGGCCAATCTTGGGACTCAGGCAGATCTGTATGGATGCAGTCAGTTTTCCAAAGAACCTGGTCCCAAGCCACTCAAGGCTTTAAAGATAATCACCAACATTTTAGATTGGGCCCAGAAATACACTGGCAACCAGTACAGTAAGTTGCTATAGCAACTGTGTAACTATTGTTCAGCCAGGCAGCTGCAGGGATCTCCATTTAACAGTCAATAAAGGATCCTACCTGGAGGAAGGCAAAAATGTCAATTTACCAAGTGGCACAAACACTGTATACACTTTACAGGTGGCCACCATTGAAGTGTCTCTTCCTTCCATTTTTTACTTTCTTCTGCTTGTCTATGAGTGCCCTTTCCTTTGTCTTGCCCACCCTGAAGGATGGTGACAAAGTCCACTAATATATAACTACAGTATATCCAGAAATCAAAAAGTTTGTTAGGGACCTCACCCAGCAAACTCCTATTAGTTTTCCATGGTCACTTGCTCCCTGAGCTTTGTCTCAGTTTTATTCCTCAGCTGTGCTATTTTTTTACTCTTTTTCTCCACTTCTATCAAGGAACTTCTAAGGCAAGCAGCCTCTAAAATGCTGCATCACAGTTCACCCAGAACCATTCCAGCTTTTTATCCAAGAGTTGCAAACTAGTTCATAATCAAGGAGAAAAATTGAAGCAGATATGCACTTAGATCTATGATTTACTATCAAGCTAGTTTTTTTAAAAAAATGTCCTTGGATAGAACTACATCTGCATTAGAAGACTGAGACTCACCACATAAGAAAACCATGTCCTTCCCATTTCACTGCATGTATACATAATGGATAGGTGACATTATGAAACTGGCTGGATAGCTCAGTGGTTTAGGTATCTGGCTCCAAAGCCAGAGGTTTGGAATTAGATTCCCTACTGTGCCTCCTGGGAAGAGTGTGGCCTTGGGCAAGCTGCATATCCCAGAGCACCTGCAGAAGAAGGGGGAAATGATCTACTTTTGTATATTCTATCTAGAAAACCCTTGAAAGGGTTGCCATAAGTTGGAATCAACTTGATGGAACACAATTATAAAAACTGGCTGGATAGCTCGGTGGTTTAGGTATCTGTCTGTGGAACCAGAGTTTGGGAGTTTGATTCTCCACTGTGCCTCCTGGGAGAAGAGCCAGCCTCTGCAGCCATGGGCAAGCTGTACAATACCGTGGCACCCCTAGAAGGGAGTGGTAAACCACTTCTATATGTTCACAACATAGAAAACCATGGAAAGAGAATCAATTTGATGGCACGCAATCAACATTCCCTCTAAGTTTCTGTCCCACTGTGTGGGAGCCTCACTCTATGTGTGAGGAGGTGGGCGGGGCTTCATTCGAAACGAGAAGTAACTAAATAGCTGCCCATGCACAACCCCGATGGAGTTTTGGGCAAGCGAGCGAGTGCACACAGCTTAGAGGGAAGATTGCACAAAATTATTATTATTACATCTTTCCCATATACGTAAAAACAAAAGTGCATGATTACTCCAGGAATTAATGTACATGAGATTTTTAAGTAATAAGTTTCTTATTTAAAAAAAAGTGTGTACACTGCAGTTCCACAGTGGCAAATTAAAAGCAAATTTAATTTAATTTAATTTAATTTAATGTGGACAAGAAATACTGTAAAATGCAACTTCTTGGGAATATTAGCTTTCTCTTAAAAGAGGATGACTTGGTCAAATTCTCTACATGTTTAAATGAAGTTTCCCATTTTATAATCCATGCATTTTTTAAATAAGAATACATAATAAAACATTGTTGTACTTTGAAACACAGACTGGAACCCTTTTCACATAGCTAATGACCATGGTGACTTTTTAGAAATGAAAAATTTCCATTCCCTCTCAAACAGCCCCAAGGCTGTTAGATTCCCTACTGTGGAACCCTTTCATTGTGACGAAGTCATTGGAGGCCATGGGACTAGGGGAAAAGCCTTTAATTTCTGAAAATCTTTGCTGCTGGGATAACTTTAGTTACAAATGATACCTTCTCTCTTTGTAATTACGACAAACATTTTATTAAAAAAAGAGCAGGGAACAATTATGTGAGCACAGAGGAAGGCTGCAAATCACCTCTGACTGTGTTTTACATTAATCTGAGATCACTGTTTTCAGCAGCACAAAATATGGGCTCTACAGATGTGGCATTTTCTATTTTTCAATACATTTGTTTTCTATATAGAAAGAGCTGATATTGAAGTCACTTCACAGATTAACCTAATCTCTTATAAAAAGGCAAAATACATCAAGTAAGAAATATCAGGATGCAAAATAGGTGATTCTATAAATAAATGTTTTATTATGGTCATAGACCAGCAAAAGTAAGCAACATTATTTAAATTAAGAAACATAAAATCAATCTAAAAACACTAAAAGCATCTATATACATATATATAACTACATTCATACACCTTATTAGATATCTCCTGCCTCCCTATCACAGGCCTTGTCTATGGGCTATTGTAGCTTGCATAGAACAACAGAATTGTTACTTAGAAGCTCATAGAGCCCGTATGATCATTAAGGTCTCTACATGTATACACCAATTTACAGATACTATAGCTGAGCTTTGGGTGGAACCTTTCCTTCATGGATTTTCATTGCAGCAGCACAGAATTTAGCTACTTTTGTCAACATATCTGAATTTTGGTTTAGCCCAGTATATCTGCCAGGGCATCACCCTGTCAGCAAGAGTAGTGTGTAATGTGCCTCCGATCGTCCAGGAAATGCCCTTATGCAAGGGTTAACGAGGACTTCTCGGACTTCCGGCTTGACACTGCGACGAAACAGCAGCAGGAGGATGGAGCTCCGTCCCCTGGGCTGAATTCCAACCCGTTTGGGACCCCCATGGGGTTTAAACCACCCCGAAGAGGTGGTGAAATGGGGGAGAAGCCTGTTGATCACGGGGGAGACGGCAGTTACCCACGTTTGATCCAGGAAACTCCCTAATCAACCAGCGGGTGGAAACAAGCAGCTGAAACAGCTTGCTTGCAAGTCGTCGGCAGCCGGCAAAAGAAGACGCGATAAATCAGCCAACTTAACATCGTTGTTACCACTGGGTGAGATATAACATCTTAATTATATTGTTCTATCACCATCCCTGGACGGAATAATCCCTTTAACAGAAAAAGAAAGTGTCTTTTAGCCCAACCACTAAATTGAGCAGTGGTGGATCTGGAGAAGGGGAAAGAGACACAAGAGATGCAAAGAAAATAAATTGGACATTGACTAAATAATTATACTTCAAGGAAGGAAGTTTAGTAGTACAGTGGTGCCTCGCTAGACGATGTTAATCCGTTCCACGAGGATCGCTGTCTAGCGAAAACATCGTCTAGCGAAGCACGTTTTCCCATTGGAATGCATTGAAATCGCTTCAATGCGTTCCAAGGGAAAACGCAGTCATCTTGCGAAATTTCCCATAGGGAAACATCGTCTAGCGAGTGAGGGTCCCCATAGGAATGCACTGACAGCTGCACTGACAGCTTTTGACCACTAGTCGGCGCACTCCTATGGGGAAACCTCATCGTCTAGCGAAAATCGCCATAGGGAAACATTGTTTTGCGAAGCGCAGTAGCGCTCGCAAAAAGGCATCGTCTAGCGATTTCCTCGTCTAGCGATTTCCTCGTCCTGCGAGGCAATCGTCTAGCGAGGCACCACTGTATTTAGGAGTTAAAATTAAGAAATTCTTCTCTTTAAACTATTTTAGCCTAACGAAGCTGCAAGTTTCAAACTGTTTTGTCTATCTACAGAGTTGGCAAAACGCCTAGAACATGACCTTGAATACTCAAACTTGGAACTCTTGTTTTGACTCTCCCTTTTTTTTCTGAGAACTGACCAAAACATAGACAATTAACTCTGGAAAGTCAAAATACAAGCATTGAGTGAACAGGGCTGCCAACGTATGTCAGAGACTGGTTTCAAATTAACCCTAAAGCAAAAGCAAAGCGTGCTGCTTATATACCTCCCCATAGTGCTTCAAGCACTCTCTGGGTGGTTTACAAGTTAATTATGCAGGCTACACATTGCCTCCCCAGCGAGCTGGGTACTCATTTTACCGACCTTGGAAGGATAGAAGGCTGAGTCAACCTTGAGCCGGTTACCTGGGATTGAACCCCAGGTCGTGAGCACAGTTTTGGCTGCAGTACAGCAGTTTACCCACTGCGCCACGAGGCTCTAAAGGTAATCAACTTCCTAAAGTGACTTACTGAAGCAATTACTGGTTGAACTGAACTGACTGTTCTAAGCTACTGGACATATTTTACTTGGAATACAAATACTTGGCATCTTGGGACATAATGCTACAACAAGGAAAATTTTGGGATGAAACAAAATCTACCCTTCAAGCAATCCTAGAAACAGTGAGATCTCATAACGAAGATGTGAAATCATTCAAGGCACAACTAAAGAACGACTATATTCAACACGAGACTTGGAATAATGAACAAGGAAATGTGAGGGTGGAGGACGATGTATGCCAACCAAAAGAAGGGCTGAAGGAAAATAGAGGGGGAAAGGAAGGAGATTTAACTCCAACCCTAAAGCCAAGGAGAATCTTAGCTGCGCTAATGGAAGATAAGGGGAGAAAACCAGCAGAATTAATTAAACATAGCCTGGAAGATTTAATGGAGATAGATCAAGTGCATAAAGATCTATTGGAGATAGATCAACTGTATAAAATGTTTTCAGATGACACAAGGAACGGCAGAAAAGACAAATAACAGAAGGAATCACTTAGACAGATGAAAAGGGGGAAAATATTAAGGTGGCCTTTAACACTGAAAGCATGTATATACTTAACTTCTGGAATTGTAAAGGGGCATATCTTATACATTAAAAAAAAGGGAATTAAACTGGCGGTGGGGGAGGAGCAAGGGCAGCGAGAACAGGAGGAATCCCAGGGCTCTGGGAACCCCTGTGTTTTACTCCGAGTCAGCGGCCCCCCAGATGAAAGGGGGGGCAAGTCTCCCACAGGAGAGTGGACTTGCAGCAAGTAGGGCTTGGAAACCTCCGAATTTCAGACAGCAATCTGTTTTTGTGAGTTTTTCCCTCCTATCAAGCAACTGGCTCGAGAGAGAACGCCATTATGGTGAGTAAGCTGCCCGGAGAGAGGGGAGGTATGAAGATTTACGCCTGACTACATGAACAGAGATTAATTGACTTTTATTCAGCTTCAGCAAGTATAAATCAAACTTAAGAGGCTGATTTCAAAGAAGAAGACAGAGTAATTTTAAAGTGGCATAGAAGCTTTGCAACCCTGAAACATTGGTACATTTTTACTGCGTCACAGCTGAGAGAAACAGAAACAGAAACTAGCTAAAGACATAAATGGAGATTTTCTCTTCTCAACCCCCGTCCTCCGATGGATGGAATAATTTTTATAATACAAAATTAGAAGTTTAAGAAGATTGAGAAACCTAACTTAAGTGATCTTGCATTTAGCTGCAAGAGTTGGATTATAAATCAAACAGATCCTTATCAAGGCTGGATTTACAATTGGAGCTGCTCGGCAGGAGTAGGAGTCTGGGCTGACATAATAAATTACGAGGTGAACTGAACAATTGGATTTATTACTTTACGGCTTCTATCTGTGGGAAAGAATAAACAAAGCCAATTTTGGTGGGCTTTGGAGAAAACATAAGAACTTTCCTATCTGCACCAGAAACATCTGTCTATGTGAAATCTATATTTAGGAAGCAGAGAATACGACTGCCCATCGAATTTACAATGGAAGACTCCTTCAAGAATTATATACAGGAACTTCAAATGAACATTGTTAATCAAATCAAGGCCCAGATCTCTGAAGTTAAGGCGTTGTTTTCAGGATGGAATGTGAAGGGGAAGAATGTGAAGGTGGAAGATCAGTCCATTGAAGCTGCGGCAGCACCAGAGAAAGAGACCTTAATCCTTAGAAAGGAGGGTAAAATCCCAAAAAAGGAGGGTAAAATAATGAATTTGTATTTGAGGGAGGGTCAGGTGGATGAGTGGGGGGTGTATATTAAGGAGAAGATCACTCAAAAAATTGATACTAGTCAGAAGGGGGAGTATTCAAAGGAGGGAAATGAAAAGGCGAAGCTGGATGGGGTACAAAATGCTGATTACAGATCAGATATTTATGACTGGCTTCAAAGACAGAATGTTAATTATAGTGGGATGAAATCAGTAAATTGGAGGGGAAATGGTTTAAAGAGATTTTATAGATGGCACTTTAAAACTGGTAAAAAGGATACAAGAGTTTAACTTTTGGTTATAATATTGTAAGCAATTTGGGATTTCTGGTTTATACATGGAGCTGATAAGCACAATAAAAAATTGGAAAGTTACTTGCTGAACATAATAATAGAAAATGTTGATTGAAAGGAACACATTTAAACATAAATTAATGTGGTTAATATACTGTCAGTAATTCTGGTCATGCTTGGATTTAAATGGTTGATAAGTTCATATAACTCTTAAATTAGAAATCTCTATGTTGAATATAATTATTAGAAGTTACTGATGGCAAGATATATAGAGATATAGAGACGCTAAGCATATATGAATTATAATGTGATTATGCAGTTAAGGTTCTACATACATACACCTTTTCTGTTCCTTTTTTTCTCTAAAATATTGATTTTTGTTGATTTAAATGGTTGATAAGTACACACAATTCTTAAATTAGAAATGCCTATGTGAATATAATTATTAGAAGTTATTGATGGTAAGATATATAGAGATGCTAAGCATATATGAATTATAATGTGATTATGCAGTTAAGGTTCTACATATATACACCTTTTTTGTTTGTTTTTTTCTCTTTTCTTCCTTAAAATATTGGATTTTGTTGATTGTAAAGCATTAATATTCTGACATTTAATCGGATAAATAAGGGTGTAGGAAAAAGAATCTACAAATCTATTTTTTGTTCCATAACTATTTTAAGACACATTCTTAGTAACTTTGGACTTTTATATATATGGGTAATAGATAAGCATATATAAATCTTAAACTAGATTGATTCATGTTTAAATACAATAATAGAAATCATTGAGTGGAAGATGAATATAGGTCTAAGATTATATTTCAGATAATGTGTGTATGTTAAGCACTATAAATTCGGGATGGTTTGTTTGGAACTTAACATCTGAAGCATTCATGTGACATACATATGTGTATATACATATAGGGACACAGATTGGAGAATATAGTATGGCTTAAATATGTTTATTAGGGCAATATGGTTTATGTAGTCAGACCTATATATTGGATATGATTGTATGGAAAATACCTCCCCGCATATATGTTTTTGTCTGTTTTGTATGTCTGTTTGTGATATAATAAAAATTAAATTAAAAAAGGGAATTAAACTGAAATAAGGGATTACAAATCAGGGTAAAGGCATAACAAGGTGGTTTTCAAGATCAATTGAAGCTAGATATAAGGATGGGGCAAAACAAATAGTACTTAATGAATATGCACTAGATATGATATTGATATAGACATGATAGAAAATGTGGAGATAGAAATGGCTAAACAATTATAAAGAAAGTCGGTATAAAATGCTTTAGATAACATCTATTATGTGTTAGAAACCCACTCAGTTATTAGTGGTATAAAATATAAAGTTTGTCGGTTAAATCACCTCAAAGTTATATAGATTTGAAACTGGAATTACTTTTGTTGGGTATGTTTCTAGAGGATTTTGAGAGCATTGTATACTCTGAGAGCAATATCATGATAGTAGCCAATACTGTATATTAAAATACACAAATGAATGGTTTAGATATTAAAAAATGTATAGATTTTGAAGAGATAACCAAGAAGACACTGAAAACAAATAGTTATGAGCAACCCATGTAACAAGATGTTTAACAAGCACGAATGGAATCTAGATAGATTGAAAAATTTATAAAATGTTTAAAAAGAGGACTTCTCGAATACCAGAATAAAAAGCACAATGAAGTAACACATGGGAGATGGTTTCGATCTCACCAGAGTTACAGGGGCATATACGCTGAGTGTAAGGGGTGTTGTTATACTTCCCTTCCTGGACTGCTGACGGAAGTGCATTGAAGCGGGCCAGAGTTGTTTAGGTGTTAAGGGTAAGGAGAGATATTTAGCCAGTTTGGGTGGAAGCAGTGTGTTGTCAAGTATAAGCCTATTTATGATGATACCAAGGTCCTGCTGCCTTTCTGTCTCAATAATACGCTACCTAAGATTACTCTTGGCCTTAACGTATCCCATTTGTTGGACACATTCTACTGAATAGCCGTATCTGTTGATTTTATTGTATATTGCTCTCTTCCAAGGTGACTGATGGTTATCCTGTAATATCAGTGAAGTCAGTCCAGTTGGTTGAAAGGTTAGTTTTAGCCAAAAGTTAAAAATAGCCAGCCAAGCTCTGGATTCAACCTTCAGGTAGCCTACTTCAAGCCTAAGGGCTGCATTGGATACCCCTCTTGGAACTTGTAAGATAGCCCTCACGAATTTAGATTGAACTACTTCTAACTGGATAAATGAAGAATAGGGGCCCAATTGTGCCCCATACAAGAGCTGACTAAGGGATTTGGCCTGAAACAATCTTAGTGCAGCTAGAACATACTGACCTCCCTTTGTGTAGAAGAATTTTAATATAGCAAGGCTAGATTTTTGTGCTGCTTGTACCACATTGTTAACATGAGCCTTGTTGTTTCCTTTATATTGAAATACGACACCCAAATATTCATAAGCCTTAATTTGTTTTATCTCATGCTCATCAATTAACCACTAATAGATCCTGGGCCTCTGAGCGAACACTAAAACTTTGGTCTTCGAGTAATTTATTTGTAGCATTTCTTCCTTACAGTATTGCACGAGAGCGTGTAATGCTCTCTTTAGTCCTATTGGTGTCTGTGAAATTAGGACTGTGTCATCTGCATATAACAGAAGGGATATATGTCTATTCCCTAGTTTGGGGGGGATGGAACTCTGGCTGGCTGAGCACCGTTACCATTGAGTTGATATAAAAATAGGTAGGAACTTTATCAGACAAGTGTCCTTCCTTGTTGGGCGATTCTAGCTTATTATGCATATAACAGTACAAAGCAAGGAAGTGATTGCATCTCAAGTCTGCATGCATGTTCTTGTACTGATGAGCTGACAGAAACAATCACTTTTCAAGGAGAGGGTAGGAGAGGGGATAGCCACCAGAGAATCTCTTACACTTTCTTATTTTTAAAGATTTATTTATTTATTTATTTATTCATTCATTCATTCATTCAATTTGTATCCCACTCTTGTTAGTGTCACGGCTAACTCTGGGTGAGTTACAACAATTTGAGCCAGTAATAGCATGTGCTAGGACAAGAGTATAGAATCTTTGCTCTTGTAAACGTTTTGAGCCAAAAAAACCTGAAGTGGAATATGTAAAAGATTGTATAAGTTGTACTGCGAAACATTTGGAGGGCCAAAGATTCTCCACTGGTATGTCAAGTGAAGAGAGAAAGAGACCTGGTGAACATGGCATGTAGATTCTTGCTGTATTCTGAATGCACTAACACAGCTCCAGTTCAGGGAAACCTGGGATGATAATAAAAGAACTCATGATGTGAAAAACCCATCTGCTTGGTTGCTGTTTAATTGTATGCACAAACACTTTATGTCCATACAATTATTATTTTGTAGTTATCCATACAAGGTGATTGTTTTGAAGACACACATTTCTGTACCTAGGAGCCCACAAACCCTGGTATGTGGAACACATCTATGAGTATCCCAAGCTCATGTTCAAAAACGTTTATTTAAATCAATGTTGACCTTGGGAATAAAGACTTGGTTAAGGAAGCAGAGTAAAACAACAACTCAGTTCTCCTCAAATTTACCACAGATAGGCGGCGTTGTTCCACAGTCCGTTCATCGTCAGAATCACTGTAGTACTTGGAGTAAAGGTATGGCTTGTGGACATAAGCATGTCGTCCAGGTTTTCTTTTTTTATCATTGGCACCAGCAGCTTCTACTTTTGATGAAATCTGATCCTGTTCCTCTTCATCTAAAGAAATATTAAAACAATGAATCTCTCAGATGAAAGATCTATGTTCAATTTTGATTTAGGTTTGGATCCAAAGGACCACAGAATATTTCATGGAAGTAATCTCATGAAAACAATTCCACTCTGTTTCACCACTGTAGATCTTTGTGCCCCTGCCCCAAATCTGATACAAATGGCCAAAATAGCTGCAGTTGGAAGTAAAAGGCCAGAAAGTCTATGCAAATATTTTTCTGAGAAAAAAACATGTCTCTTGCCATTTTGTCTTTGCTTTTCTACCTCTAACATCCAGGCATACTTCACATCCAAAAACTTGCCAGGAAAAAACCTTCTTTCTAAGAATTTATACCAAAGGAATCTGGGAACTGTAATACTGCAAAAAAGGACAATTGATAGAATCTCTTCTATTCTCAACCAGCTTCTTGAATAAAACTATAAATTGGTTTGCTTGTAATACTCCAGAGTAACATTCAGTAAATGCAGATAAGGAATACATTGTGGATGAGCATCCCACTTCAGTTATACAAGTATTTCCCCAGTTTACACTGAATAAACATAATGATACACATCTGCAGTATCCAACTGAAAGCAAAATTTGACTTAAGATTAAGAGAGCAAGTTTGATACTATTTTAATTAATATTTTCTGCTACTTAACAGCATGTTCCGCTCATTTTTCAAGTATGAAACAAATTATGACATGTTAATGTCACTAATCTAATACTGAAGTGACAACAAGCACAACATATATGCTAACATCAACACTAAAGGTTCTGGGACAACAGAAATTTCATCTATGTGGCATCTGGCTGTCCCTGTGCATATATTAAGGACAAACAGATATAAAATTAAATCAGTACAGTAATAATGTATTCCACTGGTGATAACAGTCCTATTACCATGAGAACAACAGGTAGTACTAGCATTCCCAAAGCCATAAAAGCAACAGAAAACAGCCAAGGTTTTGTGGAGATATACAACGAAACAAGACTACAAGAATCTGTATCTTCCCCTTTCCAGTGTAAGTTTTTCCCATCATCCCTTGCTTGATTCTATGCAGAAGAAACTGTTACCCAAATATGCACTTAAACTCATTCCAAGCAATCTGTTTACCAGTTTCCCAAACTACATGTACAAAAATACCCAGGAACATTTTAACCCACTATAATGACAGCCTCAAGAAACACTGCAGTTGAGGGAGCTATTGCTAATTTCTCCATGAGACCTTGTTCTCTGTAATATGTAAGATGTAAATCTGCAATGGTATTGTTAAACTTAGGGATACACATTCAGATTCAGAAATACTCAGAATTCACCAAACATCATGTTTGGATACTTCCAAATATATCTGAATCCAAATTTGACAGTTCTGAGTATCTGTAATAATAATTCCTAATATTCAGAGTCTCATTTCCTCCTATAGATTAGAAAGCAAAAGCCTAGGTTTCTGCTTCCTAGAGGAAGAAGTCAACCTATTTCTCTGGCATCCTGGAGTGATTTCTTGAGAAATGAAACTAAAGACACTCTGGCACCAAAGATAGTAGGGACAGAGAACTCAGTGTCTCCTGATTGAGGTTGCCATGGGTTTCCCATTGGAGGAGGAGGAGCCATGCTTCAATTTGCTGCCCCTTCCTTTTGTGTCTTTCACTCTTCCATCTACGACTCCAAGACTGCTTACTGACTCATCTATACTATGCCCCATGCTATCGGCAGTTTTCACCCACCACAGGCTATCTGCTCCTCCAAACTGCCTGCCACTGCTGTCCAGGGTATTTGCCCACTCTCCAGTTACCACTGGTCAGGGATTAATCCATGTGCACATTACAGTCATTTCCTAATACTTGGGCACTGCTAGCTGTTGGTGTGCATTATTTTTGATTGGCATGTAAACTGGGAAGGTGTCAGAGGACACAGGTATCTCCATAATTTCACTGAAATAAAAGTTGTGCGGTCATTATACAGTACAAATACAGGAGTAGGCAATACAAAAGAAATCATACAATCTGCTAGCTTTCATGGATCAGGGTCACCTTCTTTGTCTGAAGAACTGAGGTATGATATCCAGTCAATAGGTTCCTCAGCTGTATCTTTAAAACAACAACTCCAATGCAGCCTCCATCTTTCTAGGAAAAATACCTGGCAAAATACATCTGCCATAAACTTTTGGGACTCTAAATTCTTTGCACTAAGGACAAGACACTGGTGCAAGACTGATAAAGGGGGCCCTATCCTTGAAAGCTAGCAAACTATATGATTTCTTCCTGAATGTGTAGAGGACAAAAGGAAATCCTTTAAAACTGTTTTGCCTGTTTGTGTTTTTTTTAAAGGAGGAAATAACTGTATTTATATTGACTGTAACAGAGTTCAGTATATCCAGAAATTTAAAAATTTTTAAATTCTGAATTCAGAATCTGAAGAACTGTAATTTGGAATGTTGGTGCTAGTGTGCATCTCTAATTATAATACCATTTGTTTTAATATTGTAAGCCACCTTGGGTTCTCTTGAGGGGAAAGGTGGGGGTAAATAAATAACAAATTATCCATGCTAGTAATATCAACACTGCAACCCCCCTTTGTACTTAAGGAAAAATACTTTAACACTCTGGTTTCTAGCTGAGCTAGCAATCCCATTGTTAGGATGTTGTCTTACCATCAGAAAAAATCTCTCCTTCTTCTGTACTATCAGAAAGTGCAACTTCCTCTTCACTCTCTTCTTCAAATGAAGAAAGATCACTTGTATGCACTGAGCTAACAGTGATATCACTGAGTATATCCACATCAGAATCTTCAAATACTAATTCAGAAAGAAAGAGAAAGGTTTTCTTCAAACAGGCTGGAATCCCAGATGTTTTATATGCCAGCGGAAAATTCTTTAACATATTCTCTTCCCTTCTCTAGGGATACAAGCAACTGTGCATGCGTGCAAAAAAGTCTCAGCTCACAAGTGGCAAGAATGTGCATAATATTTCAGATCCTAGCCACAGAATTTTAAAAAAGAAACATAAAAGTACATTTGCTCATAGGGTTACAAATGAAACAAAAAGGGAAGAGAATGCAATGAGACAGGAGAGGAAGAGAAGATACTTATTAATTAGGAAGAAAGCCAAACAGAAATAGTATTAAAGCATGGAAGGGACCTTGACAGTACAAACATTTTCAGAGCTCATCACTTCCAAGTATGGTGTACCCAAAGAAATGGATGGAGTCACCAAAGGTGCGTTGGACATGAAGAACATGTAGTGAGGGGTAAAGGAAAGATACACAAGTGCAATGGAGGCCAAGCTTCTACAAGTAATAATATTTTAAAATGTTTATGAAAATATCAGTGCAAAAAAGTAGGAAAAACATAGTCAAATTTAGGAGCAATCACAAATAAGAAATAAAAAGCAGTACTCTTGTAACATAACCCTAGGAAGATACTGATAGTCTAAAACACACTCAAAGCAGCACAGTAAATATGGTCAGATAACCTAACAGAAACAAGTGACTATTGCTTAACTTTTCAATGTTTTATTATGAGGCTTGTTAGTGTTACACAAATAGCACAAATTCTAATGTGGCGAAGTGGAGGCAGACTACTGAAGGAGGAACAGGAGACAGGAGAAGACTGTTGGGCAGATGCCATAGATTGGGAGGTGTATGAGGGCCAGGAGGTGCTGCCACTGAAGTCAAAAGCCAGTTAGGAGATGATAAGCAGACGTGATCCCGAAACCAGCTACTGAATAGAGCTGCTGGTGCCACTGGAGGAAGATGCCTGGATCCATCAGATCAGGTGAGGCTCCAAGAGGCTCAGAGGGTAACCATCAGGAGGCTCACTGCCAGAACAAGCACCAGGGGCAAGCAGCACCAAAGAAGAAGCCCAGCAGCCAGCCTTCCCCCAAGTACCATGAAGGCCAGCATTCACTCCTCCCCACCCTCTACCCTGCTAGGTGGGAGACACCAGGGCAAGGATTTGGGGAGAGTAGCAGGGGAGGGAGCCTTTGCTGCTCCCCTCCACAGACACTTGAGAGTGTGGATCCAGCACCTGCAAGGGGTCCTGGTAGAGGAGGAGGGGCTCCACATCTCCCAGTAAAGATTATAGAGGGGCAGTGCCCCAAGGACTAAGGGAGGGAAGTTAACTCCCTGATGCTCAGTGTTACATTTTTTGAGTTAATGGCCCTGTTGACCCTTTAAAAGTTATGTTGCTCAATAAAAGAGCCTGTTTCTGCAGCTATTATTGATATCATCAAGGAAGGGGGCACATGTCAAGTTATGTCAGGTGCATAGGATTTCAGCCAATGTGACATTTAAGTAGGCAAATATCTGGCTCTTATAATTTTTTTATAATGCAGAAATATAACATGTACACTAAACATATATAAATCAGAGAACAATATTGCCAATATTTACACAGTGCAGCATTTTCTAAAGAAATCAAAACTTATATTTCAGTCCCATTAATTCCCATCCACCCATAATGGAAAAATAATAATTGTGATACTTATACCTTCTTTTGCACATTCATTTACTTTGTGTTTACTACTGCTCTTTTCCAGAACTGAACATTTTGTTGATTCTGTTTCTCTCTCTTTTGATGCTTTTTCTTCTTTTAATTTTACATCATCAACACTTTTTTTCATGAAGTCAAACTTTTTGTCAGATTTTTCTTTTTTCTCTTTTCTTCTCTCTCCTTTCTCTGAGCTTTCTAGTTTTCTATCACATTTATCCATCAGCTTATTCTTCAGTTCATCACCTTCCTGCAGAGCATCTTTGCTTGAATTAATCATACTGTTAACTTCTTTTGATCCAGTTTTTCCTTCTTCACTTGAAGGAAATAAATTATTTAGACTTTCACCATTTGCTACTGGTTCACAGCTTTCTTCTGCAGAGTTACAAGAAAGTTTCTCTTCATCTAGCAGATCATCAGTGTTCTGGTCTCTCTCAATTCCACTGTCCATGCTCTGCTGAGAAAGGAGTCTTTTTGAAACTCTGTCATTAGTTTTTGAATTTGTTGCTTCCGTAGAAGCCCTGGCTGAACATGCTTCTTGGTTCAGAGACGTTATTGTTTCCAAAATGGACATTGCATCATTAGCTACACTTGCACTTGAAGTGGTAGTAGAAACACCTTCAAAGCAGAGAAGACCAAACATTAGCATTTTCTATATGGAGGAAAACTACACTGCTTGCACTTATGGACCTTGGACATTGTATCAAATGAAATCATTTTCTTTCTTAAAAAGAAACTTCAACAAAGTCCAATTCACTGAGTTGCCAAAAAGTTAGTAAATGATGCCTGCTTCTTTGGTCCTTTTAAAATAGCAAGACGTTCTGACATTAACCCCTGCTTTCAGTAAATATCCATCACATTTCCATTTACTTGCTCAGGTGACACACCATGTAAACGACTGACATAATGGTGCAGCAAAGGAATCATACATTGACACATCTATTGCATTCAATATTGGTCAGTAATATTGTGGTGAATATTGCGTCCTGCTGAAAATACATTGTGGGGATCAGATCAGAGAATCCTAAAGGCTTAGTGTAACCAGTTGAGTGTTAAATTTCATGATAGGTTGCCTGCATCTGCACCAGCTTGGGCACCACAATTTTGACAGAATCAGATATGGTATTAGCATGGATACTTTTCAGTATCTACAACCAGAGGATATGGACAATCTTCTTAAACCACAAAGACCTAACAATTGTCCATCTAGACTTTGCCAGAGTGGGCCCTTTGAATTTTAGAGGTAAAAAATGTTGCTGTGAAGGAGAGACTCATGGCTACTATCATAAAGGAGGCAATGATTAGGCAACCTCAAGGAGAAGGTAGTCAAATTTAGATTCCACTCTGCATCTTATCACTCATCTTTTAGATCAGTGTGGGCACACAGGAAGTTTTGGATAATATTTATTGTTTTAATTTATTATTAGATTAAATATTTAATTTATAATTAGTTTTATTTGCCTTGGTCCATTACACTGAAATCAACAGAGAGCATCTGTTAGTTTAACTAGGCCTCTAAGTGGTTTTTAGCACCACTGACCATGGTCGTCTTCTGCACTACCCGGCAAAACTGAGTTTAAGGACTTTGTTCTTACAGTAGCTTTGGTACTATCTAGCTGTTCACTCTCAAAAGGTGATCTTTTGGGATTTCTCTTCTGCTCTGCAGCAGCAAGACAGTTGGGTACTCTAAGGCCTCCTTCTGTGGCATCAACAGAACTGCTATATGAAGAAACTGAAGGTTTGGGTCTGCAGACCCACTAATATACATGATATCCAGCTTCAAGGCCATATTGATTGGTCTGCTATGATCAGTGAGACTGGCAGAATCTCTAGGCGGGTCTTCTCAGTAGTGGCCCCAAATTAAGTTTGTTAAATCTATCCTATCTCTACTCTTAGCATTTCCTGCTGAAAGACATACACTGCTCACGCCTGTGATCGTTCTGTCTGTCTGTCTGTCTATCTATCAAATTTTTATACTGTCCATCTGGCAGCCAAGGCCACTCTTGGTGGTTTACAACACTAAACAACAACAATAACATAATGACAGGGAGCTCAGCAACATCCATAAAATATAAAAAGTACAAAACAAATTACAATAAAAAGACACCATAGAACATAATAAATTAAAATAAAGTGAAAAGCATAACAGTAGGTTAGATGTTGAGTTATTAGAGGCACTGTTGTATCAAGATGTTATGTGATCTGGGTAGGCCTGTCTAAATAACCAGTTTTTTAGTAGTTTTTTAAAGGTTCCCAATGAAGGGGCCAGGCGAATTTCAGGAGAGAGACTGTTTCATAATTGCGGAGCTACCACTGAAGGTGGGAAGAGGGTTTTAAAAGATACCTTTCACTCCGCCTTTTAATAGATTAGGTTTTATGGTACATGCTGTTGGGTATCTTGAAATTTTATTTTATGGCTTATATAAACTTAATGTGATTTCACAATTTATTCACAATGTTGATTAGAATCCAAATGGTATTTTCATAAGGTTTGCCTAACTTACAACATTTAATTTGCAACTAACTGCTGAGGTGCTAGGACATGTCTCAGTTGCATGCCTAGTCATTTGCTGATCACATAAATGAGATGTTCACTGAGAACATTGAACTCTCATCTAGAACACACTAATCCCTCAGACTCAGATCACACTGAAAACCTTCTCTTTCTTGCCCGGATTCAAATTCAGTCTGTTAAATCTATAAAGGCTATGATTCATGATTCTCACTACCCCTACTTTCTCAAGATCATTAGGAAACAATGTCTGCAACCCAGTAATAAGTCACAACTGAATCAATGGAACTTACAGAAGAGTTGACTCACCAAAGTGGGCCTACTCTAGTTGGGACTTACTACTGCATTTCTGCCAATACATTATACTCAAGCAAATGTCAAACTCTTTCCTGCCCTGCTAGTTTAGTTTCAATTAAACTATCCAAAATTATTTCCAAATAAGTATGTTCAGGATCAGGAAACAAAACCTTCTGCCTCTTTACACTCTCCTAAATTATCATCACCAAGTTCCAATATACACTTAACAATATATATTGGTTTTCCAGAAGCAAGAGGAAGAAATACCTTGCATCAAAACTGAAGCTTCTGGCTTCTCCTCAGTTGGCACGGTGCTGGAACTGGCTGCCTCTTTATGATTTAACGTGGTTAAAAATTCATGGACAGCCTTTTCTACCTGTGGCCTAAATATGTGGTTAACCTTTGGATCCACAACTTGAGATATGATTCTGTCAATTCCAGATTCTAACATTCCAGATCTGAAACAAAAAAGACAATAATAGTCTAGAGTTTAGAAAGTTCTCTTATTGATTTTGTTGTTCTAAATACCGGATTACATTCCTAATAATGATATGTTCCACCATTTCTTGGTAATTGGAGCAACGTTATAAGGCAGACCAAAATTACCACATTTTAGGAGGATATTATTCAGGACAGAGATGTTTAGCCTAATACCATATCAAGTTGATTGCACAAGCAAGGTTCAATGTACAAACTTTGTGGCTCATAGGTTATGACTAGAAGTATACAATTTCAGCTCACTAAAGCACTGTAATACAATTGTTACAGAGGAGCTAACAAGTGCAGAATACTTTGCTACCACTCACTATTCAGATATAGCTGTACCTGTAAATTTTATACATATTTTTTTCTAATTAATATTATTATTGTGTAATTTACAAAACAAATAACAATCTAAAGCAAAATGTATTACATTTATATAAATAGATTAAAACTACTATATAAATAGATAAAAACTACTGTATAAAGATGTGGTGGCGCTGCGTGTTAAACTGCAGAAGCCTCTGTGCTGCAAGGTCGGAAGACCAGCAGTTGTAAGATCGAATCCACGCAACGGAGTGAGCTCCCGTCGCTTGTCCCAGCTCCTGCCAACCTAGCAGTTCGAAAGCATGCAAATGCGAGTAGATAAATAGGTACCACCACGGTGGGAAGGTAATGGCGTTCCATGTCTAGTCGCGCTGGCCACATGACCACGGAAACTGTCTTCGGACAAAACACTGGCTCTACGGCTTGGAAACGGGGATGAGCACTGCCCCCTAGAGTCGGACACGACTGGACTAAATGTCAAAAGGAACCTTTACCTATAAAGATGAGCTGAATTCACAAGAGAAAAGACTTCCAAGTCTTCCTCATGCAGTTAAAAAAAGTCATTCCTACTAAGTCCATCAAAACTATTGTGCAAATCTAGCATGCTGAAAGCTGAAATAGATTGGGGAGATGGAATTAATATTCCTAATAGCTTCAATAACAAGAATTTATCATAGGAAAAATATGATTTTGTTTCAGAATAAATTGGCTGCATCCAGACACTAAGGGAAGAGAGGGTCCCTGATAGAAGAAAGAGTTGAAGAGTGATTTTCACCAATTCCTCTTTCCCTGCAAGCACCACCTCCAGACTGTCACGGAAGCTACCACAATCTCTCAGAAATTTCTTTAAGGAGAAAATCTCAGTCTCGGAGCCCATATATCCCATGGGCCAGGATCCTAATGGATGACGGTGAAATGTAGTAATGCAGGATACACATCTGTGTCCAAGTTGCCCTTACACAAACTAAGACTACCACTATGAATATCCAGCTTATGCTTATGCAAGGCACCACTGGATACCTCCAGTGAAAGCCAAATTGTTTGTGCTACAGTCTGTTATGCAAGCAACTTGACTCCTACGTATAGGATTCTGGCTGTAGACATCTGTTCTAGGTGTCCCCACTGCTTTCATACTAGAGTCTTCTGAAATCTCTTCTGAAGTAACTTAAATACTGTGCTGGGATCAGTGGGACTATGGTAATCCTTTGGGTACATGTATTACAATTTTCCAAGTACTCAAAATAGCTAAGAAGAAAAATTCTACATAAAAAAGACATATCTTAAAATATTTGTTCATCCATAATAATAAGGAAATTCTAATCATTCACTTTATCATAGAGTAATATCTATGATAATTGAAATATACCACCTGAAATCCTCTTGGGTGGGTTCTTCCTGCACAATGGGAATAACATAATCATCAGTAGCAACTGCTATTGATTAAAGACTTTCCTTTCAATTCTGGGATGCAAAATTGATAATGACATCATTCCTGTTGCATAAGAGAACCTGTGTAACAGAATTCTGGCCAATGAAGGTAAATGAATGCAGTCACAAAAACCCATAAAAAGATCTGCTCATATTTCAGCTATGAGTTTGTTTTCAGAGACTAGCAAGTTTGTTTTCAGTGGCTTCCTGTAAATTTCTACGCTCAATTTGTGCTAGTTATGACCTCTGATTAGACCTCAATACAGTAGGTCCTTGTCAGAATGTTTCTCTCAGAAATCAGCTACTTGTTTCACCCACTACTCTCAATCCATAATGTTAAAAGTGGCCACACTGAGGGAGTCAAAGAGGCAACTACAAGGAATCGGGCGTTTTCAGTGGTAGTCCCCAATCTTTGGTATAAGCTGCCAACTGAGATACACCAGGAGCCTTCCCTCTTGATATTCAGGAAACTAGTGAAAACAGAATTATGCAAAGCTGTCTTCAATAACTGGCTCTCCAAATACTGTTAATATTATTCTTTAACTTTTCTTCTTTTCTTCTTCTTTCTCTTTTTCTATGACTTTTAGATCTATACCTGTGAAAAAGTAGTTACTTACCTGTAACTCTGGTTCTTCAAGTGGTCATCTGTGAATTCACACTAATGGGTTAATCTGCGCCTTAGAAGAGCAGGCTCGGAACCTTCTATAGCTTTAAGGACATGGTGCTGGGACCTCCCCCTAGGCTATATCACTTCCCCCAGCACCAGGTGCCTCAGTTCTGTAGAACTGTCCGCTGCTGCACAGCACGCCAAATAGAGGACGTGACACAGAGCGGGGAGGCAGGGCGGGGAGTGTGAATTCGCAGATGACCACTCGAAGAACCAGAGTTACAGGTAAGTAACTACTTTTTCTCCTTCGTGGTCTCTGTGAATGCACACTAATGGGTGACTAGCAAGCTGACTTACCAGGAGGTGGGTGTCACGATAGGACAGAGGCCAGGACTGCTCTCCCGACGGCAGCTTCCGCTTTAGCCCGGACATCCAGACGGTAATGGGCTACAAAGGTGAAGGGTGTAGACCACGTTGCTGCTTTGCAAACATCCGACAACTCCACTCCGCAGAGGAAGGCCGTGGAAGATGCAACCGCTCTGGTAGAGTGGGCCCGAATGGCACCCGGAAGAGGGACATGAGCAAGCTCATAGGCCAACTTTATTGTAGATACCACCCACCTGGAAAGTTTGTGGGGAAACAGGTGACCCTTTAGATTGTCCATCGAAAGCAATAAAGAGTCTTCTGGACGAACGAAAGGATTCAGTCTTAGAGAGGTAGTACGCAAGTACCCTCTTAACATCCAGTGAGTGTAAGGATCTTTCCAAGTCCGTTGTCGGATTAGGGAAGAACGTGGGGAGTACTATAGTTTGATTGAGATGGAAGGACGTGGCTACCTTCGGGAGGAAGGAGAGATCAGGAAAAAGGGTCACCTTGTCTGGGTGGAACTGCAAGAGGTCCGGCCGCAGGGCTGTCAGTTCACTGGCACGTCTGGCTGACGTAACAGCAACAAGAAAAGCTGTTTTCATAGTGAGTAGCTTTAGAGACGTGGACGCCAAAGGTTCAAATGGTGGGGACATCAATTTCCTTAGGACTAGGTGAAGTGACCACTGGGGTGCGGGCGGCTTGTAAGGAGGCCGAATATTTTTAAGTCCTTTGAGAAACTGCTTTAGTGTTGGGTTCTGAAACAGTTTGGATGCATCTGAAGATGGGGGTTGGTGAGCAACTACTGCTGAAATGTAGACCCTGAGGGTCGAGTGAGACAGACCACGTCGGAAGAGAAGGAGGACAAAGCGAAGCAGGGTGTCCAGCGAGGTAGGTGAAGCAGGTAAGTTGTTTTTGGAAGTAAAATCTAGAAATGCTCTCCATTTATGGGAGTATGTGGTAACAGTGGACGGTCTACGAGCCTGGCGCAGGACCTCAGCTATCGAGTGGCCAGCCTCCAGGCTGTCAGATGTAACGAGTCCAGATCTGGATGGAAGGTTGTGCCGTTGTGCAAGGACAGCAGATGAGGCAGTAACGGGAGGCGAAAATGATCGATGGACATCTGACGGAGTGGGGAGAACCATGGCTGGCGAGGCCACCACGGGGCCACAAGAATCACGATGGACTGTTCTTGGCGAGCTTTGACGATCACCTTCTGGATCAGAGGGATGGGAGGAAACATGTACAGGAGATCTTTCATCCAGGGCGTCATGAATGCATCGCCTAGTGAGTTCTGTCCGATTCCCGCTCCGGAGCAATACCGTTCGCATTTCTTGTTTGTGGCAGAAGCAAACACATCGATCGACGGCGTGCCTCACCGCCGGCAGAGAGTGTGGAAGACGGCATTGTCCAGCTCCCACTCGTGGGTAGAGTCCTGTAGATGACTCAGACGGTCTGCCAACAGGTTGTCGGTTGAAGCAATGTGGACCGCAATGAGGAAAATGTGGCGTTCGTAACACCATTCCCAGATTTGAGTAGTAAGGTAAAGAAGACAACGGGAATGAGTACCTCCCTGTTTGTTCAGGTAGTATACTGCAGTGGTACTGTCGCAAGCCACCTGTACAACTTGTCCCGAGACAAGGCGCTCAAAAGTCCGAAGGGCCTTGAATACGGCAAGGAGCTCTAAGAGGTTTATGTGAAACTTGCTCTCCGTCGTTGACCATTGTCTGTTCGCTTCCAAGCCAGAGACATGTGCACCCCAACCTGTCAGGCTGGCATTGGTCGTGATTTGAATCGTTGGAGTGAGGGGACCGAACGGCCTGCCGACAAGAAGGTTGGTGCAAAGGGACCACCAAAGAAGTTGGGATGCAAGTTCCGGGGTGACAGTGAGCAATTTGTTCGGGGTGTCTGAAAGGGGTTTGAAGAGCGCCAAGTACCAGGCCTTAAGAGGCCCCATTTTCAGCCTGGCATGCTGAACGATTGCGGTTGTGGAGACCATAAGTCCCAACAGTCTTTGTACTAGTAGGGCCTGAACTCTTGCTCCTGCAGTAAAGTGGGGCAAGATAGTCCGGATTTTTTGAATCCTCTCTTCTGGGAGAAAGGCTTTTCCGAGTTTGGCATCCAGAACACCCCCGATGTACGTAACTTTCTGAGTGGGGTACAGAGTGGACTTCTCGAGGTTGACCTGTAGACCAAGCGTAGACAAGAGAGACAATGTCAAATCTACGTCACGAGACAACTGAGCAGAGGAAGTTGCCACCAGCAACCAATCATCAAGGTACGGGAAGACCGTGACACCTTGTAGTCGAAGATGAGCCGCCACAGGAGCTAAGCATTTAGTAAACACCCTAGGCGAGGTGGACAAACCGAACGGGAGAGCCTTGAATTCATAAATTACTCCATCGAAAGAAAATCTGAGGAATCGACGATGGCTCAGGCGGATGCTGATATGGAAATAGGCATCCTTCAGGTCAATTAGAGCAAACCAATCTCCTGGTCTCAACAACTGGATGGTACTGTCTAGAGAGACCATACGAAAACATGGAGGCCTAATGTACAAATTCAAGGGACGGAGGTCGAGAATAGGATGAAGCCCTCCGTCTTTTTTAGGAACAATAAAATATCGTGAGAAAAAGCTGCGATCAAGATCTGGTTCTTCGACCAAGGTGATGGCATCTTTAGAAAGTAGTTTGTCCACTTCCTGGCGAAGGATAGGAGAAGTAGTTATGTTCCTGAGAAAGCCCGTGCAAGGTGTAGAGTGAAATTCTACAAGTAGACTCTGTCTAAAAGGGTGGGATAAAAATCAAATAAATAAATAAAATAAATTCTATCGCATAGCCTGTGGCAATTATGGTGAGAACCCAGAAGTCGGAGGTGATAGACCTCCAAGCTTCAAAAAACTGTGCCAACCTAACAAGGTTAGGCAATGGTGCTGGTGGCTCAGAGACATTAAAGAGGCTGTTTGGCCTTCTGCTCTTGTCGGCGTGGTTGTTGACACTGCCTTTGTCTGTTTGGTTGTTGCCTAGACTGACCTTGGTAAGCCGGCGCTTGCGAGCGCTGGCGGTCAGAATATGGCCGGTAGGAGAAAGGCCGGCGCCAAGAAGAGCGAGGACGAGACTGTGGCGAGAAGGACCGTGCAGTATTACAGTGTTTAAGGAGACTTTCCAAGATCTCGTCTGCCTTGGTGTCAAATAAGCCAGCCCTGTCAAAGGGAAGGTCTTCAATTCGAGACTTGACGTCATCGGAAATGTTAGCCAATCGCAGCCAGGCATGACGACGCAGGCCGATAGCAGTCGTAAGTTGTTTGGCTGTGGCATCAACCACATGCCTGGCCGCAATGCGTTCTTGGCGGGCTAACGAGACGGCTTCCAGATGGTGAGCGAGGCTTGGTGATCGAAGTTCTTCCGGTGCAGCCTGTAATGCGGGAAGTATATTGCTCCAAAGGTGAGCATGGTAGGCCCCCATTGCCGCCATGTAATTGGCCACACGCAAAACAAAAGTTGCCAGGGAATACATACGCCTACCGACCATATCCAGCTTACGGCACTCTTTATCAGTAGGGGTGAAAGATGACTTTCCCCGAGGCCGAGTTTGAGTGGCATCTACTATAAGAGAATTTGGAGCAGGGTGCTTAGCAAGAAAATCCATGTCAGCCCCATGAGTTTTATATAAGTTTTCCACTCTTCTTGGTATTTGGTGGGAGGTGGAAGGTTTATCCCAGGGTTCCCTAATAAGGCTGGAAAGCGATGGAATAAATCCAAGCCGGATCGGCGGGATTTGGTCTTTTGTAATGTCTGCATAAACTTTGTCCAGTTGTTCTACAGGTGTCTGCAGTACAGCAAGGTCTAGCACCTGTGCTATCCTTGTGATAAGCTTAGAATATGCCGTGTAGTCCTCAGAAGGTGAAGGTGGGTGACTACCGGCAGTCTCCGAGGTTGGAGTAGGATGAAGTATAGGGGAGTCCTCCCTTATCTCGCCCTCATCCTCACTGGAGGCCGAGTCCGGGTCAAAAGTCTGTTCAGGGGACCTTAATAGTGCGAGGTCCTCCAAGAAGTCATCGACTCTTTCAGTTGAAAGAGGAGCAGGAGATGGTAAGGCTGGTGGTGCTCCTAAACGTTGTTGGGATCCAGTAATCAGCTCGGACGATGTTGGACCTGAGAGAGACTGAGGTTGATGCTGTCAAGGCTGAGGGTGCAGGTTTCGAAGTTGTGGTGACTCATAAGTCTGAGGCCTGTGGTAATAATAGTCTGGAGGAGGATAGAGTGGAGGTGGTGGGTAAGCACCAAAGTAAGGAGACCCAATGCCTGTATGGGTTGTGAGGCATGGTATAATTGGGTCCTTCAAAACTGTAGGGACGTGGCTGGCGGAAGCACCGAGGATCATCCCAGGAAGAAGGTCCATAATCCCCCATTCGAGGCCGGTCGGGTTCGGGCTCGATGTGATGGGTCTTTTGTTTCTTTTTACCGGGAGCATCAGTCGTCGAGCCCGAAGGGGATCTAGGTGGAGCCAGAGGTTCGGGCTCGAGAATCAGTGAAGGTACTGGTGTCGGGGACCGACTGCGGCAAGGCAAGGAAGTTTCCTCTCAACGCGGAGGAGAAATATCTTCGGCCCTCAATGGAGAAGCCGCAGGTCCACGCCGAGCCAAAGCTATCGACGTCGAAGGGGACAAAGGGAGAGAAGGCTGAGCTTTTTTGGACGCCTTCTTCTTTTTCTTTGACATCGAGCCCGACGGGGACTTCGATGTCGAGGTCGAAGTGGTGGATTTCGAGCCCGAAGAAGCGGGCTTTAGTACCCCGTGGACATCGGGAGCAGAAGGAGCTGCAGTTGGCGAAGTACCCGACGAGGGAGCACGCGGCGGCTCCATTTTGTGAGCCGGTTCAAGAGACTGCTTCCACAAATGGGAGCAAAGCCTCTGCTGCCTCTGCTTCAAAGCTGGTTTTGTAAAAGCTTTGCAATGCAGACAAGAGGCAGGCTGGTGCTCTTCGCCCAAGCAGAAGAGACAGAGAGAATGGCCATCAGTAAGGGAAACCTTTGCGTTACAAGTGGTACAGCACTTGAAAGGCCCCGAGGAGGCCATAAAGTTCAAAACTCAGTTTTTTGCTTACAAGTCCAAGTCGTAAACAAAAGGAACGTCAGGAAAGCCGAAGTCAAAAACGGAGGGAAGTCCAAGCCGAGGGATAGGAAATATAAGTAGAGGAAAACGCAGATGCTCCAGTTCCCAATGCTGCTGAAGCAGCGGCAGGAAACGGAACTGAGGCACCTGGTGCTGGGGGCGGTGATATAGCCTAGGGGGAGGTCCAAGCACCATGTCCTTAAAGCTATAGAAGGTTCCGAGCCTGCTCTGCTAAGGCGCAGATTAACCCATTAGTGTGCATTCACAGAGACCACAAAGGAGAATCACCATATTTTGAATGCATTGTCATGTGGCGTCTTGTGGGGTTTATTAATCTGTAAACCACTCAGAGTACTATCTATATAGTATAGTATACTATAAATAAATAAATAAAATAGTAACATATCACATATGTTCACAAGTATTAAAAGTTCCCTTCAAAAAATTGATTCTTCATTCAGTTGTTAAAATGCATTAAGTATGTATTTTTTTTATTCCATATTCTATAATTTACCAAAGGGAATCAAAGTAAGAATCAATAGTATAATAAATAAAAAGCAATTATAATCAGTGTTTATTTTTTAACCTAAAGTGAAAAGAAATACTAATTTACTACACTTGAACATGCTAACATATGCACATACTATATCAGACCTGCAATCAAAGCTGCTAAATACTGGCTGGAATCCTGTTACATATTTACACCAGTGTAACTCAATTTGTATAAATCTTAGTGGGAACTGCCAGTAGTCAAGTAGTTAGCACAGGCATTTACTATTGTGTAACAAGTTGAGGGACCTAACATGCAACAGCAAATGTCTACATTCACTTCTTAACTTTATTATTCACCACTGAGATTAATGATATTGAGTTATGCTAGCAGGTGAAACTGATCGGGTTCTAGAAAATTAATTAAGTCTGCTTTTCTATGTGAAAACGTTTCACTGCATTAAAAGCCACATGTATTACATTATTACTGTGGACTACCTATTTGATCCAGATACAGTGGTGCCTCGCAAGACGAAAGTAATTCGTTCCGCGAGTAGCGCCGTCTTGCAAAATTTTCGTCTTGCGAAAAGCAGTTTCCCATAGGAATGCATTGAAATTTAATTAATGCGTTCCTATGGGGAAAAAAAGTCAGAAACCAAAAAAAAAGTCACTTACCAGGTACAGTAGACCCAGCCCCGCTCCTCACAGTGCCTTGGTAGCCCCGGAACAGCCGGACTCTGTGTGAGCAGAGCGCCGAACAGCTGAGAGTTGGCAACCAGCAGAGAGGCAGCAGCCATTTTGGAGAGGCGGCAGCCATTTTGAGAGGTGACCACATGGCTGCTGCCTCTCAAAATGGCTGCCGCATCTCCAAAATGGCTGCCGCCTCTCTGCTGGTTGCCGACTCTCAGCTGTTCGGCGCTCTGCTCACACAGAGTCCGGCTGTTCCGGGGCTACCAAGGCACTGTGAGGAGCGGGGCTGGGTCTACTGTACCTGATAAGTGACTTTTTTCTGACTTTTTTTTGGTTTCTGACTTTTTTTCCCCATAGGAACGCATTAATTAAATTTCAACGCATTCCTATGGGAAACCCGCCTCGCAAGACAAAAAATATCAAAAAACACCAAAAAACTCACAAGACCCGTTCGTCTTGCAAGTTTTTCGTCCCGCGAGGCATTCGTCTTGCGAGGCACCACTGTACATACTAGTCAACACAGAGATCTCTCAAACTGTAGCACTCCCCACCCTCATCACAAATTGCTATTAAAACTATATGAGATATCAGCTTCACAATCAGACAGGGAGCTTCCTTAGTAAGGAAAGGGGGTTGCTTTATTCTAGCATGAGATTTCTGCAGTTCTGCATATAGAAATCATTTTGCTTTTGTTTGATGATTGGTCAGTGAAAGATAATCACAGGAACTAATTGCAAGATGACTGCACAGACACAGCTGTTTCAAATGGATATCTGGAAGATCAATGTTTCATTACTTTCTAACCATAAAGCTGGCATCTTGTATAGTTTAATTCTGTAGTTTTAGCTAGCAATGTGGCCTGTATATTATCCTGTTGCTAAAATCTAGTAGTTTCTCCTATTACAGCTATTACAGATCAATCACTCTTTAGACAGCAATAGACTTACAAGACAGAAACTTACGTGAGAACCTGTTGTCTAATATTATTTCTTAGTTGGTTCTTATTTAAGTGAGGACTCCAAGTATGAGTTGCCAGATGGTTGGAGACAAAATTATCCACCCGCTGCCTTAGGTTCTGGTATGCAGGCTGAAAGGGAAAGTGAGAGATTTTATCTATCTAGCTAGTTAGCTATTTAAAATGTTTTTACCCTGCTTTTCTACTTTAAAAGGACCCAAGGTGGCTCACACCATTAAAAGAAAGTATTTAAAACAACAACAGTGAGTATACAAATACAAATACAAGATCAAACAAATAACATACTAAAAAAACATAAGCAGCACCAAAACACATCCAGAGCAGTAAGATACAACAATTCATTTAAAACCTCACTCAGGCAGCCAGGGAAAGCTTGCCTGAAGAGAAAGGCCTGCTTGCAGAAGGACAGTAAAGATGGGGACAGCCTAGCCTCCTGTGGGAGGAAGTTCCAAAGTCTGGGAGCAGCAAAAGAGAAGTCTCTCTCTCTCTCTCTCTCTCTCTCCTGTACCAACCAAGCACACCTGTGAAGGTGCTGGGACCAACAGAAAGGCCTCTCCTCGAGCAGACTCATAAAGGGAGGTGCAGTCCAAGTTGTTTGGGGCTTTATAGGTTAGAACCAGCACTTTAATATCTATATGAGGCCGCTGGGTGAGGTCATCTGGAGTTGTGGGGCCCGGTGTCATCAGTACGATGATGACACAAGCTCTACCTCTCCTTTTTTCCTACCACAGTGGATGCTGTTCCGACCCTTGAACGCTGCTTGGGGGCCGTTTCCATATTCTGAGGATTGCCCAGCTGCGTCCCTATCTAGACATGGGGGCACTCACGATGCTGATCCATGCCCTCGTAATCTCAAGAATAGACTACTACAGTGCTCTCTACATGGGGCTACCCTTGAGGCTGATGCGGAGACTTCAACTGGTCCAGAATTCGGCAGCCAGATTAATAACTGGGGTGAAGAAATTCCAGCACATCTCCCCCACTCTGGCCACCCTTCATTGGCTACCAGTTCATTTCTGCATCAACTTCAAGGTTATGATGATAACATTCAAAGCCCTAAACGGTTTAGGACCTCGGTACCTATCAGAACGCCTTCTCCCAGCCAGATCTGTCCGTAATACCCATTCTTCACAGACAGGGCGGTTGAGGGCCTTGACCCCGAAGGAGGCCCGGAGGGAAAGAACAAGAAACTGGGCCTTCTCGGCGGTCGCCCCCCACCTACGGAACAACCTGTCTACTGAGATCTGCCTGGCACCCTCACTGGATGGGTTCAAAAGAGCATTGAAGACCTGGCTGTTCCTCCAGGCTTTCCCGGAGCATTAAGATCTTGGCCTCCCTTTTACCATCCTTTTTACCATCCTCTCCATCACCCCTTTTTACCAGCTTCATTACCATCTGTTTTAATTTACCCTATTTGGTTATGTACAGTGGTGCCTCGACTTTCGACCTTAATCCGTTCCGGAATGATGGTCGTAAGTCAAAGCACCATTTCCCATAGGAATGAATTGGAACGCGATTAATCTGTTCCGACCGGGGAAAAAATTGCAAAAAAACACCAAAAAAAAAAAAAAAACACTGCAAGCCCCATCGGAACGCAGCGGGGCTGGAAAAAAACACACACCAAAAACCAAAAAAAAAAAACCAATGCTAACCCCATCGGAACACGCTGGGGCTGAAAAACAAACACCCCAAAAAACAAAACAAAAAATGCAAGCCTCATCGGAATGTGCTGGGGCTGAAAAACAAACACACACAAAAAATGCAAGCCCCATCGGAACCCGCTGGGGCTGGGAAAAAAATCACAAAAAAACCAAAAACAAAAAACAAAAAAACACAGCAAGCCCCGTCGGAAGGCGCTGGGGCCAAAAAAAAACAAAAAAACAAAAAAAACACCAAAAAACATCACAGCACAGAAACATAACCCCCCCAGCCCAAACCCACCCTGCAAAACCCTGTAAATGTACTTACACAGAAGCAGAAAGCAGCACCAGGAAGTCCGAAGCCTCCTCCAACACACACTCTCTAACCGTTGGGGCGAAAGAGCTACAAAGAAGCAGCCTCTTCGCTGACCAACAGTTAGTACATTTGAATTCCCTGCCTTTTTCCCCATCTTTTTTTCTGTCGAAACTCGAAGCTCCGGTCACAAGTTGAAGCAAAATTTTGCGGCCGGAGCTGGTTGTAACTCGAAATGGTCGTAAGTCGAGGCACCACTGTATTAATTTATTTTTTTATTGTGTTTTAATACTGTTGCTGATATTGTTGTTAGCCGCCCAGAGCGGCCTGGTTGCCAGATGGTGCGGGATATAAATTCAATAAATAAATAAATAAATACATTTTAACTCAGCCTAGAAATGGATCAGCAGCCAGTGGATCTCTTGTGAAGCTTCCTAGCATGACATCCTCAGTGTTCACAACACTGGACACAAAGAATTTAAGACTCTCAAATTAAACCAATAAATGAAAATGAAAAAGAGAAAAATATAAATGGGATAAAGCCTTCTCTAAAAAGAAGAAAAAAGATAACTGCTTTTTAATTATTTTTCAATTCCTTATGACAGTCCTTAATGTCTGAAGTGGGCATCTTAATTGTTTTACAATGCCCAGATTAACTCAAAACATACATTGTTATAGCCTCTTTCAATCAGCCTCTACTCTATACCCTGGCAAGAATTCAAACATAACACTTGATAGTTATATAGTTAAAATTCTGATATATCATTATCTCAAAAAGCAAAAACTTTTTGACTAGGCAAACATAGTAAACTCCTCATGGCAAAGATCTGCTTTTGGCTTCTGGATAGCTTTGCCTAGCCAATTTATATAAAGGATCCCAAGCCACATTCTAAATTAACAAAATATGCAAATACATGTGACAATGAAATATGGAAAATAAGGCTATAAAATGGCAAACACAAACAAAAATCAAATTTAAAATAAACCTCAGTTCAGCAAGATTACTTCAAACAATAAGAACACCTTATAATTTGTTCATGAACAAAGAAAACCTTTGAATCTGGAAGGCTACCTAGCAGGTGTTAAATCTGAAGTCTTATAAGATATTAAAGGTTAAGATCAGAACTCTGAATTGAGTTCAGAAACTTACCAGGGGGCAACAGAGTTATTTCACTACAGTCAAGGTATGACCTCTTCTCCCAGCAGCCTAATCACAATATTATAGACTAGCTACAGTTTCCAAACCTTTTTCAAAGGCAGTCCAACATAAAGAGTAGTATAATACTGGTTGAAATCTGATTACTCAGCATAGAAAACTGCAACTAGAATGAGGATTTGGTGAGTAAATTCCTCCGTAAGTTCTACTAATATAATGGTCCTACTCTACTTGTGACTTGCTAAGCTAAGGAACAGGATTTTAGCCACTGTAACCTACAAGTATACATTATATATTATACATTACACAATGTATGTAATGTACATAATGTACATTATGTAACGTATATAGATTATTACTGTGGCTAGACTACCTCAAGTCCAGGAAAGATTGCAGTCAGCATATCAACATAAGTCCAACATGCTACAAAGACTACCTGGCTTCAAGACGTAAATATTTATTTAATTAAAGAGCTCTTTTGGACTGTGCACCTGATCTTTTAGAAGTTGGTTTAACATTTCCTAGGGTAGAAAAAAATACCCTCAGCAGCTCTTCTGTCAGAATGAAATGTCAATTCTCTTTGTCCAGTCTACTGTTTTCAATAATGTTTTCAATAATTTATTATGCTTCACCTGCTTCAGGCTGAAGAAGGAATATAGTTGGGTATCATTAGTAGTAATAACACTTAATTTCAAATTCACAATTATAGGCTTCCCATAAATGTTGAACTATATTTATTTGAAATAATTTTAACCGACCTTTCAGAGTATGTTGCCCTCACAAGGTCACAAAAACATGAACATACAATCACAATTAAACCACACATAAAACAGCAAAAAAGCATCAAATATGACTAGAATAAATACATCCACAGCTTTTATTTTTTAAAAAAACTCTAGCAGCTGTATAGTCATATGTACCTGTCTAGAGAGTTCTAAAAGTGTGAGACAACCATCAAAAAGGCCCATTCCTAGTAGCTCCCAGCCTAATGACTCTCACTAATGGGCCTCAAAGCTGATCTCAATGCTTTAGAAAACTAATAAAGATATAAGTAGTCCTCCTGATAACATTGTTCTAAGAAATGTAAAGCTTTCCAACAAAAGCCAGACAATTTGAATTGGAAACTTCTTTGAATATGCAGTTCAAATGAACCAGAAAACTATTGAAGGACAACTTTACAAAGATGGAATAGAGAGAAGTGAAGTATTGCTTCTTTACAGCCATCACCAAGAGCAGAGTGGGTGGATTACATCAAAGTAAACAACAATTAAATATTAAACAAAACAAGGAAAGGTGACTATAAAACAGATTTTCTATGGACATTTCATTTATTTCCTAAACAATATTGAAGATCTTATTGCTACACTATGTTAATTTACAGCTACTTATTGTACTATTTGTACTATGATTTCATTTTACTGTAACAATACTATCATGACATTCTCACTATTTGGTGAGAAATGCCAGATGTTCAAGCTGGATTCAGAAAAAGAAGAAGCATTAGAGACCACATTGCAAATATATGTTGGCTGTAGAAGCACAAAAATTCAGAATATCAGTTTTTGTTTTATAGATTATATGGATTGTGTAGAACTACAGATAGTTCTAGAAAATATGTATGTGCCATGAAATTTGATTGTCCTGAAGTGTAACCTTCTTAGGCTAGGATATGGAGAAATAGAATGGTTTCCAATTGGAAAAGGGGATCAGACGAGGGTATCTTTATCTCACTTTCTTTAATGCACACCTTAACATGCAAATAGAGTTTGCTTGTCAGGGAAACTGAGAGCAATGCCATTGGGAGGCTAGATTTAGTTACGAGTTTAACTCATAAAAGAGCGACCCCAAACTGAAAGGTCAAAGCTGAGACACCAGACTAAGATGCATTCATCTTGTTCTGGAATTAACAATCACATCAACAGAAGAGAGTTGGCAGTTCCTATGGTAATGAAGGCAGAACACTCCTGAAGGGCAGCTACTGAGCAGTAGCAGTAGTGGAAGATGACACTGCTGGAGAACTTTTTTATAGACAACAGCAGTGACACACTAACTTTTGTTAACACTGTGCAGAGGAAAGCAATAGTAACCCACTTCTGCATATTTAATACTGAAAATTCTATGAGGATGTGACAATCTAAAATGACACACAAAATAGTGATAGAAGACTTCTAGGTTGGATGGCACTCAGTCAGCCAATGGGGAAGAATAAAGGGCAAACACAAGTGTGCAATGTATGAATCAAGGTAAACTTGAAACCATAAAGAAAGAAACTGAATATTTAAATATTGTGATACTTGGTATGACTGGGGTAAAGAGGACTGGAGTAGGACATTCTCAATCAGACAATTACCAAGTGTTTTAATCAGGAAACAACACATTTAGAAGAAACTGTGTGGCTCTAACAATGGAGCAAGAAGCAGTCAGAGGTTATATAATACTGTACTAAGTTTAATGAAATAATACCAGGTTTCTTGGGAAACATATCAACATAACCATCTTTAAGTAATATTTCTGAGAAATTTAATGTCTATATAAAGAGCAGACTTGTATTATGAAATTCAATTGACTATGAACTAGAAGAACTGTGGACTGAAAACAGATATTATCATGAAAAAATGTAAAAAGAAAAGTTTCCATGGATGACTCACCAAATTCTTAAAATTGTTAACAACAACTAACAGGGGCAGAATTCTAACTGCAACTCATCAGCGACTTGCATGAAGAAACAAAGAGAATGATTACAATAATCAGCACACATAATGAGACAAAAACAACAAAAGAGGAAAAATCAAAACTTTTCTGGCGTTCCAAGATTGGGGATGCCAGAAGATGAACAGTAGTACCTGATCAAAACAATATAAAAAATATGGAAACAATATACAGTGGTGCCTCGCAAGACTAAAGTAATTCGTTGAGCGAGTAGCACCGTCTTGCGAAATTTTCATCTTGCGAAAAGCGGTTTCCCATAGGAATGCATTGAAATTTAATTAATGCGTTCCTATGGGGGGAAAAAGTCAGAAACCAAAAAAAAGTCAGAAAAAAGTCACTTATCAGGTACAGTAGACCCAGCCCCGCTCCTCACAGTGCCTTGGTAGCCCCGGAACAGCCGGACTCTGTGTGAGCAGAGCACCGAACAGCTGAGAGTCGGCAACCAGCAGAGAGGCGGCAGCCATTTTGGAGATGCGGCAGCCATTTTGAGAGGCAGCAGCCATGTGGTCGTCTTGCGAGTTTTTCGTCCCGCGAGGCATTCGTCTTGCGAGGCATCACTGTACAGAAGTACTATATGGAAGAGATATAAGGATGACACATTCTTTGAAGAAAAATCCTATGATGAAGAGCCAGCAAGAGGTGGAACTGGAAAATACACTCCTTCAAGGTTCCCGCCAGGGTGGATTAAAATCAATGTGTTTTTTGAAAAAAAAAATCTGATTTTTTAATTTAAATCAGATTTTTATAATTTAAATCAGATTTTTAAAATTTAAATCAGATTTATTTTAATGAAATGCTTTTGGAGGAAAAATCTATCTAAATATAGTTTTTTTTATTTAAGATACATTATAGTTCAAAGGTTATTCAGCATGAAATAGAGCTTAGTTATGTAGCATGAGGCTACATATTCATTGGAATATTTACATTTTTGGTAAATTAATTCAATTAATCCAAGTTATCCAAGTTGAGATAATATGCACTTTTTCATGGTAAAAATGATATAAAATAAACAAAGTTCAGCAAAAGACCTTAATCCCACTGTTGTTTTACAAATCTATATACAAACAATGAACACATTACCATAGGACAGGGGTATCTATGGGGGGGGATCAATTCTAAGCCTCCTTGCGGATGCTGAAAAACGCAGATGCGGATGTTATACATTGCATGGTCTCTGGATCCCTCTAGTGGCCAGTTCTGGTAAATACACCCTGGAAATACATATAAATATGTATTTGGAGGCAGGGGTATTTTCAGGCAACAGATAAGTGAATCAGCGAATTCTGATTCCACAGCTAGTGGGGTTCCCACTGTAACTTAAATGCTAGGTTTGAAGATTGTTTGGAAGATAGTTTGCTTTTTAAAAAGATATTTTGTTTAACCACTTCAATTAATAAACACTAATGTTTAAGCAAATATACGAATGTATATTTTATATGTTATTTTTTCAGTTAAATAAAACAATTTAAGTAGTTCTCCAAATATGAGTGATTAACCTATTAAACTAAAATCTGATATAGCATTTTTACTAATCTGATCTGACAGGTTATTATTTTAAATATGAAATCTTCATCTGGTTGCAAATATTAAGGATTATAACTACCAGCAAGAATGAGTCTTTACCTTTAACGATCATGATTTAAATCGAGTCTTAACTCATGATTTAATTTAACTTGATGTAAATCAAATCTACCCTGGTTCCCTCTAAGGTATGTGGCTGTGCAAGCACACGCAACTCTGCCCCCCCTCTCCACACAGGGCTCTTCCTCCTCCACACACCCACAGTGATTGTTTTCAGCCCCTTTGGTTCCAATCACGACAGAATGCCATGCAGGGGGAGAGGAGTCATGCATGCGGGGAGGAGCAGAGTCCTGTGGGAGGGAAAGCAGTCATGCGCGTGAGAGATGGAGCCCCACCCAGCGGGGCTGAAAATTAGAGGGAATATTGCACTCCTTAAATATCTCAGTTACCTTGAAAGACCTATTAAAATTGCTGTATGCAGCACTAAGACGAGACAGTATCAAAAAAGTTAAGAAAATCAGTGGCTTGGAAACAAATCTTTGACCATATGGATCATGAAAAACTATGCATCATTCTAAAAGAAATGGGTATGCCTCAACATTTGATTGTCCTGACCTGTAACCTATACTATGGACAAAACGCTACTGTTAGGACAGAATGTGTAGGAGCAGAATGGTTTCCCATTGACAGAGACATAAGACATGGGTGTATTTTGCCTCCTGATTTGTTCAATGTGTATGCACAATATATCATGTGAAGAGCTGGATTAGATTCAGATGAAAGAGGAGTGAAAATTTCTGGAAGAGACATCAGCACTGGTAGAAAGCAGGAATGACTTCAAACAACTGCTGATGAAAGTTAAAGAGGGAAATGTAAAAGCAGAACTACAGTTCAACATCAAGAAGACAAAACAATGACTAAAGAGAAATTACATAACCTTAATATGGCTGGGGAAGAAAAACCGTTAAACCTTTCCTGTAGCTTGTTTCAGTCCTGAATCCAAATACAAACATCAGCCAAGAATTCTGAAGAAGACTTGGAAGAAGAAGATTTGGAAGTGTAGTTATGAACTAGAAAAGATCATAACAAGTAAAGATTTGTCACTGGAGGACAAGGACATAATAATCCATACTAGGTTACTGCAAAATACTAAAAGTGATGACAGGGAAGAAATCAATCTGTTCCAAATGTGGTGTCAGAAAACAGCTCTATGGATGCTCAGAAAGACAAGAAAAAAGTGTTCCAGACAAAACAAACCTCAGCTTTCGCTGTAAGGTAAAATGATTGAAATCTCCATTGGGAAGTTATTTTTTAAATTCAGATAAAGCTAAGCAGGCTTTTTATCAGTCTACTATTTTAGTTCAGGTGCACAACCCAAGGTCATTATTTAATACTTTTAAGAGCTTGCTGGCCCCAGGGCTATAGGGCACAACTTTAAGTGCTTCTTTATCTCCCTCAGCTGATGCCCCAGCTGATTACTTTTTTCAGAAAACTCAGAAAATTTGCTTGACTTTTTTTAGCAGATGCGAGTCTTCCTTGTTCCTTTCCTTCACAATCCCTGGAGGAAGAGTCTGAGTTTTCTTGGGTTTCAGAGGAACAGGTTTCTGCAATTCTGTCTGCCTCTGCTCTAACTACAGTGGTGCCTCGACTTACGAAATTAATCCGTATTGGAACGGTGGCCGTAACTCGAAATTTTCGTAAGTCGAAGCACCATTTCCCATTGAAATGCATGGGAACGGGATTAATCCGTTCCATCATTTCAAAAAAATACAAAAAAATAATAATTAAAGCACACAGAAAGCCCCATCGGAAGGCCCTGGTGCTTTAAAAAAAACAACCAAAAATAAACAGAGCAAGCCCCGAAGGCTGCAAAAAACAAAACAAAAAATACCCAAAAATAAACATCGAGCAATCCCCACGCTGGGACTGCAAAAAACAACAGAGCACAGAAATATAACCCCCCTCAGCCAAAACCCACCCTGCAAAACCCACCCAGAAGTTTCTAAAAAGGAAAAAGCAGCACCTTACCAGGCAGACTGAAGCCTCCGATGGCACTCACTCCTGGAGGGGAGCCTCCTCCTGCGCCGCCACAGCCGCACGCCCCATCCACGGAGGATCCCCTCCCACCCCCGCGCCTCAGCCCAGCGCCTTTGGCGGGCCTTACTCGTGAGTAGGCCCGCACCTTCGGCCGCCCTTACTTGTGAGTAGACCCGTGCCTTTGGCGGGCCTTACTCGTGAGTAGACCCGCACCAGGGATGGGCAGGGAGCGCACCGGCTTCCTGCACTCCGCTGTGATCCGGAGCTGCCCCCGCCTCTCCTTCCTCCTCCTGGCCCGCAGGCGTAAAAAAGTTCCCTGACCCCCTGCTCTAACCGTTGGGGCGAAAGAGCTACAAAGAAGCAGCCTCTTCACCACCAACGGTTTGAATTTCCCGCGCTTTTCCCCTGCCTTTTTCTGTTCTTAGGTCGAAGCTCCGGCCGCAAGTCGAAGTAATATTTTGCGGCCGGAGCTTTTTGTAACTCGAAATTTTCGTAGGTAGGGGCGTTCTTAAGTCGAGGCACCACTGTACTGCTCTTAGTGACCCTTTCCATTCTTTTCTTTATTCTTCTATAGGTCTTCTCTTTTGCCTTTTTTGACCAGAGTAGTGATGTGCTCACTTACTACTGGCAAATTCTGAAGTTCCTATAAGCATACTTTTGTCCATCCTTTATTGAAAAAAACTTCCCTTGATCCTTCAGTTTGTGCTAATTATGGACTTGTTTCTCTTTGGGTGTCTCTGGAACTGCTAGATCTTGGTATGTTTGTTGTTGTTGTTAAATTATTTCTTTTTCAGTTTCTATGAGTAGTAAAATCTCCTAGGCCTTCCCCTCACTGTTGGTACGCCACAGGGTTCAGTATTGGGTCTGTTCTTTTTTCTCTATATATACACTTCTCTTGGTTGCCTTAATTTCTAGTTTGGGTTTTCATTATCACATTTATGCTGATGGTATCCAACTGTGCCAGTCTTATCCCGATGAGGTCGGGACTTTCCTTATGGGCTGCCCTATTAAACATGTTGTCATGGATGTACTCTCATCATTTGAAACTGAACATGGATAAGACGCAGGCCTTCCCTCCAGTTTACACAGGCCTTCCCTCCAGTTAATACTTGATTTCCTTTTTGCTTATATATTTTTTTCTCTCTTTTTTCCTTTTTTCATCTTGAATAATTTGTCTATTGATGTTTAAAAATTTTTGTTATATTTTATATGTTGTTATATATGTTGGCAGCCGCCTAGAGTGGTCGTTCAACTAGATAGGCGGGGTATAAATGCAATAAATAAATAAAATAAATAAAAGACTGAAGTCTTAGTATTCCATCCGGATTGTCTTGCTTGACTGTCCCTCTTCTCTCCTTCCAAGGTTGTTGGGTGACTTTTGTCTCGGAGGCCACAGATCTTGGGAGTTCTAGTTGATGACCGGCTGTCACTCCATTCATTTGTGAATGTGACAGCCAAGGTATGCAATTTCCACCTTGCTAATATCTACTGGATCTGTCACTTCCTGAGTCCTGAGACTACAAAGCTCCTGGTGGTTTCACGCCTGGATTTCTATTAGATTTCTATAAGAACCTGTTCATGGGTCTTCTTCCTTCTTCATTTCTTTCTTCTTCCTCTTACTCTGGTACAGAGTACTTACGAAATTACTCCTATATTTCCCATCATTGTAGGACACTGCATAAGATGCCTATCAGGTCAAGGACATATTTTAAAGGCCTTGCCATATTTAATATTGGACATATTTAAAGCCCTATGTTCTTCCTGTCCAAATTATTTAGCAGAGCTGGTGTCACAGCATATTCCTCTTAAGGCAATCTTGGCCTGCAGATTCCAGACATTTGTTGGTCCCTTTGACTAAGGTGGCAAATTCCAGAATTCTGGCATTTTTCCACTTGAATTTAAAGCTGTGAAATTCTCTCTCTGCAACATTCATATGGAACCAAAGTTGGACAAATTTAGACAAGGTTGGAAAACCTATCTGTTCAACTTAGAGCCACGGGTACTATTCACATTTTTAAAGCTTTTGTTTCTTCTCCAGTCTGCCACAGAGTAGGCTCAGAACAGATCTGATCAGATCTAGACTGAACTGTCTGCCCCTGGCATGCAAGTTGCTTTCCAACCTGTATCACTATTTTCAGATCCTGAATAAAACGAGGAGCCAACGAGGCCGTGAAGTGTGGGAAAGAATACTTATTATCAGCACTCATAAAGAATCAAATAAGGCATGCCTGGTTTTTGTGAGTACTACACATACTGATATATTTCTTCTCTTTCTAAAACTTTCACCTCTTTGAAGAAAATATTCTAAAAATAAAAATTGTTTCTATGACAGTCCTTAGGAAAGCATTCAGAAAGGTGCTGCTACTGGTACTGCGTTCCACAAAGTACCTTTGCCACTAGACCTAAATTCGAAGCCCGAATCTCCACCCCACTCCCTAAGTTTCAGGGTGTGGACTTCAGAAAGCGTATAAATCTTTTCGACAAACGATCACCCGCACCTTATGAACTCTCAGAGATAGGCACGAGCAGCAAATACTGCTGTGATTCACCAGAACATCTCCAATTCCGGCCCCTGGGCTAACTTTACCCCACACCGCCCAAGAACCCTCCCCCACTGTCGCACCTTTGTGTCCACATCGGCCAGGCAGTCGCGGCGGAACTGGTCGAAGAGTCCTTGGCTCTTGAGGCGGTTGAGGATGAGCGACACTAGTTCGGATTCAGTGGTAGTGGCGGCGCCAGAAGTCCCAGGAAGCGGCGGCGGGGGCTGTGGAGGAGGGGGAGGGGGAGGAGGGGGAGGGGGAGGCTGAGCCAGCGGCGAAACTGCTGCTGAAGCGGCCGCTGGAGTGGCAGCGGTACTCCCACTACAAGACATGATGGCGGCGGCGGCGGCGTCACCTCCCACCGTGGCCGGTTACCGAGCAGCATAAGCGGCGAGGAATAAGGCTCCGCCTTCTCCTTACTAGACACAATTCCGGAAGCGGAAGAGATTGTGGCGGAAACTAATGACAAAGAAACGTAAGGAAAGAGAGGCGTTCTCAGATCAGTTTAGACCTTTTTGCCTGGCAAACTACGGAAGCGTACGTCAAAGGAAACACATAGGTGTGGAGTGTTTTGCTTTCCTTTCGTCAGACGTGTTGCTTGAAATGACAGTAATTGCTTGTTTTCAGCGAATGACTTTTAAGGCACGAGGAGGTCGAATGAAAAGCTATAGTGATTTCAAGGGCGTTGCTGTACATGTTTATATCAGGGTTACTGCTCTTGGTTTAACTTGGGAGTTTTATTCCCCTTTAGTGTCGAATCTTAACACTGCTTGTTGAAAGGATAAGTAACGAATACAGTTGGAATTCGGTGGGGCTCTTATTCCCAGTTCTCGCTTTAAATGCATTTTATATGATACACGCAAATTAACTTCCTAATTCTGCAAACATGCGTCGACGTACGGAGACATATTACCTGATAAAATTGACCAGCACGTTTCTGCATTTAGGAGTGTAGACTGATGTGCGTTTAATGTAAATAGTTCTAGATAGTTTAACTAGACAGTGACTTAAATTGCTCGATTCATGATATAGCAACATTTCCTATTCTAGTTCAAATAATGCAATAATATATCAAATACCGTGAAATTTGCTGTTGTTCTGTAGGTTTCTAAGTGAAGAGTTCAGGCATCAGTTTATCTAATCTGACACAGAGTGTGACTACATGGTCAAATACCATGGATTTGCTCTACTTATAAAATGGGTGGATTCAAAATAGTTTTTACTGATCACATGACACAAAGGCTGAACTGAATTGGATCAGGCATTTTTGCTCCCAGCGCCCTTTTTGTCTGCCACTGGGTAGCTTCTACTTTTTCAAGCCAGAGCAAGTCAAACAGACTTTTTCCCAGTCTAGTAGTTGTAATATAATTAACTTTATTGCAGTATACAACCATAAGAATACAACTAGAACAGTTACAGGATAATACCCTGGTAACGTAAGTTAATATCTACAGAGAATTCAAAATAAGTTTAAAATTTAATTTAAAATTTGAACCTTCTAATTAACCCATCTTCTTAGTATGACATTTAATCAAATATGAGCAAAATTTAGCTATTAGTTTAGTAATAAAAGTTTTCATTATCAAAAAGGGCAAAAAAGAGGAACCTGGGAACTACAGGCCAGTCAGCCTGACATCAATCCCAGGCAAAATTCTGGAACAGATCATAAAGCGGTCATTGTGCAAGCACCTAGAAAACAAGGCAGTAATAACTAGAAGCCAACACGGATTTGTCAAGTACAAATCCTGCCAAACTAATTTGATCTTGTTTTTTGATCAGGTCACCTCCCTGATAGACAGAGGGAATGCTGTAGACGTAGTATATCTTGACTTCAGCAAAGCTTTTGACCAAGTGCCCCATGATATTCTGATTAGCAAGCTAACTAGGTGTGGGCTGGATAGATCAAGTGTCAGGTGGATACACAATTGGCTACAGAATCGTACTCAGAGGATGATGAGTCCTTCTCTAACTGGGAGGAGGTCCTTCTCTAACTGGGAGGAGGTAACAAGTGGGGTACCCCAAGGCTCAGTCCTGGGCCCGGTGCTCTTCAATATTTTTTATTAATGACTTGGATGAGGGAGTGTAGGGAATGCTTGTCAAATCTGCAGATGATACCAAATTGGGCGGAATAGCTAATACCCTAGAAGACAGAAACAAAATTCAAAATGACCTTGATAGGATGGAGCACTGGACCGAAAGCAACAGATTGAAATTCAACAGGAATAAGTGCAAAGCACTGCACCTCGGAAAAAGAAACCAATTACACAGTTACAAGATGGGAGATACTTGGCTCAGCAAAACAACAAGTGAGAAGGATCTTGGAATTGTCGTAGATCACAAGCTAAATATGAGCCAACAGTGTGATGTGGCTACAAAAAAGGCTAATGCTATTTGAGGCTGCATTAATAGAAGTATAGTTTCCAAATCCTGCGAGGTGCTAATTCCCCTCTATTCAGCACTGGTTAGGCCTCACCTTGAGGATTGTGTCCAGTTCTGGACACCACACTTCAAGAAGGATGCTAACAAATTGGAACAAGTTCAGAGGAGGGTGACAAGGATGATCAGGGGGCTGGAAACCAAGTCTTATGAGGAAAGGCTGAAAGAATTGGGCATGTTTAGCCTTGAGAAAAGAAAACTGAGGGGTTATATGATAGCACTTTTCAAATATTTGAAAGGCTGTCATACAGAAGAGGGGCAAGATCTGTTCTCAGTCATCCCAGAGTGCAGGACACGCAACAATGGGCTCAAGTTAAAGGAAGCCAGATTTCGGTTGAATATCAGGAAAAACTTCCTAACTGTTAGAGCAGGACGACAGTGGAACCAGTTACCTTGGGAACCAGTTACCCGTTACCTCCAACACTGGAGGCATTCAACAAAAACTTAGATAATCACCTTGCAGATATGCTTTGATTGTATTCTTGCATTGAGCAGGGGGTTGGACTTGATGGCCTTGTAGGCCCCTTCCAACTTCACTTTTCTATGATTCTATGATTAAAAGTCTTTCCAAACCCTCCTCATTTGTCTTGCATTTGTCTGTCTAAACATGGCAGGATAAATCTCTCCCTATGTGAGTGATGAAAAGGGCAATGGAAAAACATATGTACCATCGATTCCACCTCCCCTTGGGGGCATGGACAGCGTCTGTCCTCATAGGGAATCTTCCTATATCTCCCTTTGAGAACCTTTGACGGGATAGCTGAGCAGCGAGCCCAAGTGAAAGCTGTCCTATAGATGGGATCTTCCAGCTCTGAAATATACCTAGCTATTCTCATGACATATCTGGCCTCAGTAGAGGCTCTAAAAAGAGGAGATTGTTCTATATCGTGTTGATGCTCTAAATCCTGAACCCTTCGTTTGACAAGAGATTTCACCTGTGTAATACTCTGAACCAGTAGATCATCTGGTGAGAGACTCAAACTTCCTAGGTTGCTTTTAAGAGATCGTATCCATCTGAAAGTTGAAAAGAGTCTTGAATTATCAAAGGGAGAAGGCCTTTTTGGTTAGAGAAGCTCTTAAGCCGTTGACATACAGAAGATATTAGTATTCCAGCTTCTATTTTCATTTGACCCAGTTCTAATTGTATAAGGGATATTGTATATAGGGACACCAGGGGGAACTTGTAGGATGGACTGAAAGAATTTAGATTGGATCTTCTCTAGCACACTCAAATCAGCCAAGGAGATAGTTGTAATATAAAGACACTGGAGCATTGTATGTGGTGTTTCAGTGACATAGGGCACTTTCTCATTTAAAACTTCAGAACGGCAATAGGACTCCGTATCTTCAGGATCCCTAGCCACTGATTCACTATGCACTGCCTGAAAATAGTAAATTTAAAACCCTAGAGGAGAGAGAGAGAGAGAGAGTATGCATTACCAGAGTGTATTTATCATAAATGCCCACTAGAGGGAACCTCGATTAGATTAGGCATCCTTCAGTCTCGAAAGACTATGGTAACGTGCTCTGTATGGAGGACTTGGAACAGCGTCTAGTGTGGCTGAGAAGGCCAATTCGAGAGTGACAATCCCTTCTACACTGAAGACAAATACAATCTGTCCCCTGTCCAGCTCCCTGATTTTGCTGCTTCCGTGACTGCCTCTTTGCCTCGGCCTGCTGGACAAGGGTCTCTTCGAATTGGGAGAGGCCATGATGCAACGCCTGCCTCCAGGCTGAACACTCATATGTCAGGGTTTCCCATCTGTTGAGACCCATTTCCAAGGCCTTCAGATCCCGCTTGCAGATATCCTTGTATCGCAGCTGTGGTCTCCCTCTGGGGCAATTTCCCTGCACTAATTCTCCATACAGGATATCTTTTGGAATCCGACCATCAGCCATTCTCACAACATGCCCAAGCCAACGTAGACGTCGCTGTTTCAGTAATGTATACATGCTAAAAATTCCAGCTCAATCTAGGACGACTCTATTTGGAACTTTGTCCTGCCAGGTGATACCAAAAATGCGTCGGAGGCAACGCATATGGAAGGTGTTCAGCTTCCTCTCCTGCTGTGCACAAAGGGTCCAGGACTCACTGCAGTACAGGAGTGTGCTCAGGACACAGGCTCTATAGACCTCGATCTTGGTATATGTCGTCAGCTTCTTATTGAGCCATACTCTCTTTGTGAGTCTAGAGAACATGGTAGCTGCTTCGCCAATGCGTTTATCCAGCTCGACATCTAGAGAGAGAGTGTCAGAGATCGTTGAGCCAAGGTACACAAAGTCATGAACAACCTCCAATTCTTGTGTGGAGATGGTAATAGAGGGAGGTGAGTCCACGCCCTGGCCCATGACTTGTGTTTTCTTCAGGCTGATTGTTAGTCCAAAGTCTTGGCAGGCCTTGCTAAAACGATTCATGAGTTGTTGGAGGTCTTCAGCAGAGTGGGCAACAATGGCTGCATCATCGGCGAAGAGGAAGTCCTGCATGCATTTCAGTTGGACTTTGGTCCTCGCTCTCAATCTAGAGAGATTAAAGAGCTTTCCGTCTGATCTTGTCCGGAGATAGACACCTTCTGTTGCAGTTCCAAAGGCGTGCTTCAGCATGACAGCAAAAAAGATCCCAAAAAGGGTTGGTGTGAGGACACAGCCCTGTTTCACTCAGCTTCGGATGTCAAAGGGATCTGATGTTGAACCATCAAAAATTACAGTGCCTTTCATTCCCTCATGGAAGGACCTGATGATGTTAAGGAGTTGAGGTGGACATCCAGTCTTGGGAAGTATTTTAAAAAGGCCATCCCTGCTAACCAAATCAAAGGCCTTTGTGAGATCTATGAAGGCGACAAAGAGTGGCTGTTGTTGTTCCCTGCATTTCTCCTGCAACTGTCTGAGGGAGAATACCATGTCAGTGGTGGATCTATTAGCTCAAAATCCACACTGTGATTCTGGATAGACTCTGTCTGCAAGCACCTGGAGCCTCTTCAGCACAACACAGGCAAGCAGCTTCCCTACAACGCTGAGAAGAGAGATGCCACGGTAGTTATTGCAGTCGCCCCTGTCTCCTTTGTTCTTATACAATGTGACAATGTTTGCATCCTTCATGTCCTGTGGTACTCCACCTTCCCTCCAGCAAAGACGAAAGACTTCATACAGTTCGGTGGTGATGATCTCTTTACAGCACTTCAGCACTTCAACAGGGATGTTATCCTTTCCAGGTGCCTTGCTGGGGGCGAGGGAATCTAAGGCCGCTTTTATTTCTGCTAAGGTTGGTTCGCTGTCCAACTCTTCCAAGACAGGCAGGCACTCAATGTTATTTAATGCTTCTTCGGTTACTACATTCTCTCTGGAATATAGCTCAGAGTAGTGCTGCACCCAGCGTTTCATCTGCTGTGCTCGGTCCTGGATGATCACACCTGTAGGGAGCAGATTTCTTCTGGGAGCAGGGATTTCTTCAAGGGAGCAGATTTCTTCTGTATTGGACCTAAAGCCTGCTTGATACCGTCATACATTCCCTTGATGTTACCTGTGTCCGCTGCTATCTGTATCTGAGAGCAGAGCTGAAGCCAATAATCGTTGGAACATCTCCTGGCAGCCTGTTGGACTTGGCTATGAGCAGCTCGAAGAGCTTGCAAGTTGTACTCACTAGGACAGGCTTTGTATGCTGCTAGAGCTCTCTCCTCCTTTCCTCGATGGCTGGCATCAACTCCTCCGAATGGGCTTCGAACCAGTCGGCCATCTTTTTGGTCTTCTTGCCAAATGTGGACAAGGCGGTGTTATACACAGTGTTCTTGAGATGTTCCCATCGTTCAGGTGCATTTGCATCAGCCGAGCCTGGAAGGGTTTCCTCAAGCGCTTGGGCAAATTCCTCCACTTTTCTTTGATCGCGAGTCTTGCTGATGTCAATACATGGTCTTCCTTCCTTTTTCGTGTGATATAATCTCTTTGTTCGCAGTTTTACTCTACTACACACCAGGGAGTGATCAGTATCGCAATCAGCACTCTGGTAGCTGCGTGTGATCGTAATACTAGGAAGGCTAGAACGTCTAGTGAGGATCAAATCAAGCTGATGCCAATGCTTGGATCTTGGATGTCTCCAGGAAACTGTGTATTGAAGCTTCGTATTAAAGAACTTGTTGCTGACACAAAGACCATAGTAACAGCAAAACTCCAGCAAGTGTTGGTTATTTTCGTTCATCTTCCCAATGCCAAAACGGCCTAGACAAGTGGGCCAAGAATTGTGATCAGCACCAAGTCTAGCGTTAAAGTCTCCGAAAATGAACAGTGGCTCTCTCTCGGGGATTTTTTTGATAGTAGCTGCCAGATCGTCGTAGAATTTGTCTTTGACTTCTGTTGTAGATGACAGTGTTGGTGCATATGCACTAATGAGGGTGATGGGTCCCGCTGATGAGTGGAGCTGCAGAGACAGGATTCTTTCACTCCCCACAGTAGGTGGAACAATGGATCTCAGCAGAGTATTTCTGACCGCAAAGCCAACACCATGTTCCCTGGTCTCATTCAATGGTTTTCCCTGCCAGAAGAATGAGAAGTGTTTTTCTTTGACAGATCCCGAGTCTGGCAATCTCGTCTCTTGCAGGGCAACAATGTCCATCTGCAGTCTACTCAGTTTCATGTCGATGACAGCTGTTGTGACATTTACCCACGTGGCCCCTGCTTGTTTCACCCAACAGAGCTCACGTGAGTATCCCAACACGTCCTTTACCTCGCTGCCACCAGTTGACCTCTGTCAACACCCTTTAATTAGAAAGATTGAGGTCCAAGCTGAGTATAAAGTTGAACAACACAGGTTTATTGATTACAGTTCGCTTAAACAGGTTCTTCACAGACTTGAATGTATTCATTTGATTATTAATAATTTGTTTCACTCTTAACTCTTTTAGCTGTCTATAAGTTCCACACTCTTAACTACTAACTCTGCTACCCTCTCTAACTACCACAGACTAACTTCTACTTCAGACTCTCATCTCTGACTCTCTCTCTTCCCTACCTGCTCCCTATCTCTCTGACTAACCAGCCCTATCTCTATCAGTATCTCATCCCAATCTCTATCTGCCTGCTCCTCCTTCAGCCAAGCCTCATATATATTCATTGACTCCCCCCTCCAGCTATCTCATAGGCTCATGCAAATAAGCTGTTGAGCTTGAGTGGCATGAGTGACGTGGGCGGTCGCCACAGCTATCTTGCATACATCGTCTATTTCCTGCAGGTCGTCAGAAAAGCCAGGGGTCATTGTCCGAACATTCCAGGTGCCCAACTTTAGGGCAGAAGTTTTCTTATGATTGTTGCAATATGGAGGATAGGCTGTTACCTAAGCAGCAAATCCCCCCTCTCCACGTCACTGAAATATTCCAATGAGTCCAAGAGGACCACCAACTTACACTTAGAGCATTTTTCTGTTGCAAGTACATTCATCAAATCTGATGAGTTCCTCTCCTTTCTCCGAACACTCTCCCTACATCCAAGGGAGTGGAAAGTCCTCATCCATTCCCATTTCAGATGACAATAGTCCAATACCTTGCCCTCCTTCCAGTTCTTTGCTCAACTCCAACCCAGGACCATGAGTTTCTCCAATCCAATCCAGTCTTTCTTTAGGCCCAGTTTTTTGCCTTTGTCAATCTCAGTCCCTCTCCTATTCAATCAATCAATTGCTTTATTGTTTTGACCACTTTGGTCATCCAACATCCACAGATTTCAAACATAGGTATAAATATAAATATATACACATGCTTGGAGCCAGCTGAACATCCACAGAGCTAGCAAGTTAAAAAGTACAAATACAAATACATACTTTCTACAAAATGCTGGATTAAAAACATAATACAAGAGGATTAAAATGTACACATATTTCAATTCTAAAAACCAAGTCATTTCAGGTGGGTCCTCAGATGGGGTATGAGGTATTCCCACAGCATAAAAAATTATTATATCCACTGGTCGTTAAAACCACGAACATATACATATACATTAAAACGCACAACAAAATGACACAACAACAGTAAAGTTGTACATCTGATAATCAGCTCCTCTAATCAGCTCCATATTCTATACCATATCCCCAGTACTTCCTGTTCTATCCTTATCATTCAGCCAGCTATCCCTTAATTTGATCGCCAGCCGTCCAAACTTGGCCACTCTATTTGTTACCTCCTTATTCCTATCTTCCAAAAGCTTCTGAAGGCATTCCTTTCTATTTCTGCCATCCAAGCGAGGTATACAAGGTTTTATGAGCCATTCCCGGATCTGCTCATAAATTTTACACTCTAGGATGACATGACTCAGTGTCTCTATAGTCCCCTCACCACATACACATAACCGACTCTCGTAGGGGGTATTATTGTACCTTCCCAGCAACACCGCAGATGGCAACAAGTCCATGCGCAATAACATAAAGGCCCTTCTAGTTTCAGGATACTCTAAATCATTTAAGTACGGCATTGGTAGCAATCTATTCAGGGAGTTTATTTTAATAAATCCTTTGACCTTGTTTATATCATGTTGTCTTTCTATATCTAAGATCCTTTGCTTAATCAAATTTTTGGCTTGGATCATATTCATTGACAATAGGTAGTAAAAATCCATAATACCCCAGCTTACGTTCCAGCGTTTTCCGCCATGTTGGGACAAAGCAATCTTGCAATGTCAAATGGACTAGCCCTGAGGCATTATGATTCAATTTTAGCCAATATGTTATAGCAGCTGTTCATAGCCTGGCCTCAACAGTTACTAGCCCAGCTTCCAGCCTTATGGCTGTGTTTGATGCACTTGTAGGAAGCTGTAATATAGCTCTTAGAAATTTTGATTGCTGTCTTTCCAAAACAGTCAAGTTAGCTGGTATACTATATGGGGCTCCATAGATCATCTGTGCTAACGATTTCATTGTATAAAGTTGAATAGCAGCTGTCACATTTCTTCCCCCTCGTGTCCAGAAAATTTTTTGTATAGCTCCCATGCTTTTTTGGGCATTTGTTATTGCATGTTTTATATGCGCATTTCTCTTACCATTTGCTTGGATTATCAGACCCAAATATTTGTAGTATTGTACTTGTACTTGCTCGATACGTACCTCATTTAATTTCCAAATATACTTTTAAAAATATACTTTTTAGGTCTTTCAGCAAATACAGGTCTCTCAGTCCCTCTCATCTGCCATTTCTCTCCTTCACTGTCCCCTGTGGGATAAATCGAAAGAGGTGCCAGTATTCAACAGTTCTGCTTCCTTTACACCTTCCTGAGTGCCAACCACTTCCTCCATCCCCACTGCTGTTTCCTTCCCTTCATCCATTTTATCTCCCCCATTCTCAGGATTGTAATTCAAAACTGTATCCACTCCCCTTCCATCCCTTACTTTCTTTCTCCTAGGGAGTGAGGATGGCATGGATGGAGAATGTGCTCCCCTTCTCCTTCCTTTTCCCAACTCTTTTTCTCTCCCCATCTTGCCCGCCATCTCCCTTACCCTTCTCTTTCCTATCACCCTCTTCCTCTTCATCAGAAAGGAAAAGTGATTTCCAGTGAGAAAAGCTTTCCCCATGTTCCTCGGCAATTTCATCATCATCATCTACCTCCTTTTCTAAGGTCTCCTGCTCTCCCAGATTCTCTTCTTCGTCCACCCTTCAGAGATCAAACACTTTATCCGCCCTTTTCTGGAGTTCTCCTTTTTTTGCTGATGAGGGAAAATATGCTGTTTTCTGGTGGACCTTTGTCCTTCAACCAATTCTCCCAAGGGAGAAAAAACATCCCTATTCCTTACTTGATCCTTTCCATAAACTGGAATAGGGGGTCCCTGGTGCTTATTTTCTTCCTGACTCTTTTCTATCTTTTTTTAAAGTTCTTGTAATTTTTATTAGTAATTTTTAAAAAAGTGACAATCCTCTGATCACATAACAAAAAAGAAAAGAATAATAATTACCTATAAATACATTTACCCTACCAATAATTTTCTTATCTATACTAATAATTGTCGCGTCCACCCAGTGTCCCTTGTTTATTATCTCTTAAACCTAGGTTCACCCCCTGGATGCGTTTCCTCTTTGCACGCTGCCACCATGTATTTTTCACACAATACCAAATACGTATTTCAGACACGTGTGCTGCCAACTATAACAGGTTTATTGAACTTTTAAGATTGAGAATCACAGGAGTAAATTATAGATGTTCTTTTATTGTTATGTAAATCACAAAGGGAAAATCACATGTTCAGGATCACTCATTAAATAGGATTTGGTTAGGCATTGGTTTAAACTTATTTTTTTTCACAACAACAATATATTATTCTCTATTTCTTATAACTCTTCCCCTCCTATTCTCTCTATCACTCCAACTGTTCAATCTATGTATTAACCTTCTCAATTTCCTATCTCTCCCCTGCTTCTTCTCTCTCTAACTGTCTCTCACTGATTCCAACTGTTCTTTTGGTTCCGCCCCTCCTGTCCTATCATAGGCTCCTGCACTTGAGCTCCACATGATGGACAGGAGTGACGTAATGTGATGGCATTCCGCCACAATAATATTTAAACATTTATATATATTTTACTTCTAATCTTACAGTTATTCAGTCTAGCCAGCATTTCAGCCCATTTTCCATTTGATCTCCTGCACCAGAGGCCAACAAGGGATACCATACTTCCATAAATTTATTTTGTTTTATTTCACCTCTGTAGAGTTTAATGCGATAGGTCAGTTTTTCCATCAGAGCCAGTCTCCATATTCTATTTTGAAATATTTGCAAGGACTGGTCCTGAGCAGCCTTCCACTGATGAGCAATTTCATTATGGGCTCCTCCTAATATAATCGTAATTAGTTCTTTATTCACAATTTTTTCGTTCTCTCCCAGAAATAAAGAAAAAAGTTTCATTTGAAATTATTTTTTCTTTTGTTATACTTTCCAACCACTTAATTATTTCAGACCAGAAAATTTCCACTCTTGGGCATGTTAACCATATATATTCCAGAGTTCCTTTTTTCCTACAATTCCTCCAATACGTGTCTAATATTCCTTTATTTATTCTGTGTAATTTTACAGGGTATAAGTACCATCTGTGCACTACTTTTAACACTGTTTCTTTAGCTTTAGATGATACTGATTTATAAGGTTGAGAGGACCAGCATTCCTGCCTGCAGAGCAGTCATCGTCATCTACCATCTCACAGGGCACTGGGTGAGAGACAGTGTTGCTGCTTCTGTCAGCAGCTAGCTTCCCCTGAGGGAGTTTGGCTCCAGACTCCTACTGCTCTGCAGGACTGGGTCCATGCATCCATCTGCTTCCCACCCCCTCGTCAACACTGGCCACCTGGCTCTAGGGGAGAAGGGGCCTACATAAGCAGAGTGTGTGCCAGGACCCTACTGGCAGAGCATTCCTGGCTGCAGAGCAGTCATCGTCATTTGCCGTCTCATAGGGCACTGGGTGAGAGACAGTGTTGCTGCTGCTGCTGGCTGCTAGCTTCCCCTGGGGGAGTTTCGCTCTAGACTCCTACTGCCCTGCAGGACTGGGTCTGTGCATCCATCGGCTTCCCACCCCCTTGTCAACACTGGCCACCAGGGGAGAAGGGACCTTTAAGCAGAGCATTTTCAGCAAAGGGGTGAATTAGTGGGGTCTTGGTTGATTGGTTTGGGGATTGAGAAATAAGGGTGAGGTCCATTCTTCTTGCCTAGAGGGATTCCTTTTTATTTGCCTGCCTGTTGTGCAGTGGGAGGGTTGTGTCTTTCAAATAAGGTGGCCAATGAGGGGGAGCAGGGAGCTGCCATTGTCACTACACTGGGTAGAGGGAGATACGGGGAGAGGAGACAAGGGAATCGTTGTAGGAGAGGAGGAGGAAACAGGATCCTAGTCACCCCTCAAATTGTCTCCCAATTCAGACAGCCTGGATAGCCTTGGCAATAGTCCCCCTGGGTTAAAAATGCTGCTGCTGAATGCCAGGTCAGTAAAAGGGAAAACATCAGCCATCCAGGACCTGATCCTGGATGAGCATGCTGACCTGGCCTGTATTACAGAGACCTGACTAGATGAAGCTGGGGGAGTTAGTCTCTCCCAGCTTTGCCCACCTGGGTTCTCTGTGCAGCAGCAGGCCAGACGTGGGGGACAGGGAGGTGGAGTTGCAATAGTCTAACGTGATTCCACCCCCCTCACCAGGTGCCTTGTCCCACAGTTTTCTGGGTTCGAGTGTATATACTTAAAGGTGGGTGCCCAGGACAGAATAGGGATTCTGTTGGTGTACCGTCCACCCTGCTGCTCAACAGTCTCCTTTCCTGAGCTGACTGAGTAGGTATCGGAGGTGATGTTGGAGTTCTCTAGGCTGATAGTACTGGGGGACTTCAATGTCCACACTGAGACCAACTTATTAGGAGCGGCTCAGGACTTCATGTCCTCCATGACAACCATGGGTCTGTCCCTAGTAGTTTCTGGCCCCACACATATAGCAGGACACACTCTGGACCTTGTATTTCATGCTGGGCAGGATGATGGTGATCTGGGTGTGGAGGAGCTCTCTGTAGTTCCGTTGTCATGGACAGATCACTACCTGGTGAGGTTTAGACTTACTGGAACTCTTAATCTCTGCAGGGGTGGAGGACCTATTAGGATGGTCCACCCCAGGAGACTGATGGATCCAAGTGGTTTTCTGATGGCTCTTGGAGAGTTTCCTGTTGCCTCGGCAGGCGATCCTATCGAAGCTCTGGCTGATCTCTGGAATGGGGAAATGGCCAGGGCGGTGGACACAATCGCTCCTAAGCATCCTCTCCCACGAAGTAGAGCCAGGCAAGCCCCCTGGTTCACCAGGGAGCTGGCAGGGATGAAATGAATGGGACTGAGACTAGAGCGACGATGGTAGAAAACTCAGAGTGAATCCGACCGAACACGGGCTAGAGTCCATTTGAAGGCCTATTCCGTGGCAGTGGCTGCAGCAAAGAAAAGGTTCTTTGCTGCTGCCATTGCATCTGCACAAAGTCGTTCAGTGGAGTTGTTTCGAGTGGTCAGGGCCTTAGTACATGCCCCGCCAAAAGAACAAAGTATTGACTGTATTCTCGAAGGCTTTCACGGCCGGGATCCGATGATTGTTGTTGGTTTTCCGGGCTGTTTGGCCATGTTCTTAAGGTTTTTCTTCCTAACTTTTCACCAGTCTCTGTGGCCGGCATCTTCAGAGGACAGGAGTCAGAACTGACTCCTGTCCTTTGAAGATGCCGGCCACAGAGACTGGTGAAAAGTTAGGAAGAAAAACCTTAAGAACATGGCCAAACAGCCCAGAAAACCCACAACAACCAAAGTATTGACTACTCCACAATCTGCTGTGAGGAATTTGCACGACACTTTGCAGATAAAGTTGCTCAAATCCGCTCTGACTTGGATGCTGTAATTGATACAGACCCAGTGGATGTAACTTTGGCCCCAGCTTGTCCTGTTTTAATTGATACATTTCAGTTGGCACAGCCTGATGATGTGGACAGGATTCTTGGAGAGGTGAATGCCACCACATGTGTGCTGGACCCTTGCCCTTCCTCGCTCATAAAAGCAGCCGGAGGAGGAATGGCCAATTGGGTACAGGGAGTGGTAAATGCCTCCTTGCAACAGGGTAGGATCCCTGCTTGCTTAAAGGAAGCAGTAATAAGACCACTTGTGGCGTCCGCCCAGGTCCTGAATATTCATATGCTATCTGCATAGACCAATGGGAGTGCTGGAGGGGCGGAGTCACGAGGTATAAGAGACTCAGCAGGAGGAGGGGGAGATAGATAGGGAGTTTGAGAGAGAGTTAAGAAGTGGTTTTGGAGTTTGGGCAGGAAAGTGGTGGTTGAGAGGGGTTGAAGGAGGATGTTTGTTAAAAGAGTTAACAACATTGCTTGAAGTATCTACATCTGTAACAATAAACAATTTATATTTGGTTCTTTTAAAATGACATATGGCCTGGACCTCGATTATTAATAATAGGTAATGTTGATGTAATCAACTGGTGGCAGCTGAGGGGCATGTAGCGTGAGCTCCTAGTTTGGTGAAACAAGCAGGGACCACGTGGGGATCATGACACTGCTATTGAAGAAGCGCTCCCTGGATCCCAGTGTACTGGATAACTACCAGCCAGTCTCAAACATCCCATTCCTGGGCAAGGTACTGGAGTGTGTGGTGGTTTCTCAGCTCCAGGGATTCCTGGAGGAAGCGGATCATCTAGACCTATTTCAATCTAGTTTCAGGCCTGGCTATGGGACAGAGACAGCTTTGGTCACCTTGGTGGATGACCTACACTGGGAACTGGACAAAGGGAGTGCGTCCCTGTTGGTTTTGCTGGACGTCTCAGCGGCTTTCAGTACCATCGACCATGGTATCCTTCTGGGCCGTCTCTCTGGGATGGGACTCAGAGGCACTGTTTTACAGTGGCTCCAGTCCTTCTTGGAGGGGAGAACTCAGAAGGTGGTGCTGGGTGACTCCTGCTCAACACCCTGGCCATTGGCCTGTGGTGTTCCTCAGGGTTCTGCTTTGTCACCCATGCTTTTTAACGTCTACATGAAACCACCAGGAGAGGTTGTCCAGAGTTTTGGGGTTTAGTGTCATCAGTATGCGGATTACACCCAACTCTATCTTTCCTTTCCACCTAATTCCAGGGAATCTGTCTTGACTCTAAACCAGTGTTTGGCATTGTCACAATTCCACGTGGCCCCTGATTGTTTCACCAAACTAGGAGCTCATGCTACGTGTCCCTCAGCTGCCACCAGTTGATTTCATCAACAATACCTATTATTAATGATAGATGTCCAGGCCATATGTCATTTTAAAAGAACCAAATAGAAATTGTTTATTGATACAGGTTGTGACGTTCGCCCTTGTGGCCCCTGTTTGTCTCCCCAAACACAGAGCTCACATAGGCAAACTAAAAACCTCTTGACATGCTGCCACCAGTTGATCTCCTTATCAACATACTTTTCCATTCAGTACTGACTTATTAATAAAACAGGTTTATTGATTACAGATGGTTTCTAGAATCATTCATAAGCATATTGTTTCAGTTTCACCAAGCATCAATATTAATCTTCTATATTAAATATCACAGGTTACTAATCACTCCTCAGACTAATCACTCCTCAGATCCCCAAACTATCTCTCTCTCTCTCTGATTCCAAACTCTGACTTAGACTCTGACTGACTGACTCCTCTCTCAGGCTCCGCCTTTTTAACATCACTTTCAGCCCTGCCTCTTAACCACATTAGCATATAACTCATGAATATTACATATCTTATTACATAACTTAGGATGAACGCTACATACCTCCCCCCTTAAATATGTTTGTTTGGGAGGGGAAACACGTTTTTCATCCTAAACAAACATGCATCATTGCATAAAAACTCTACTTACCATCTGGCACAATTTTGCAAACAATACAACATCTTATATATTAAACACAATATCTTATCACTCTAAACATTCTAATACAGTTCAATTACATACTTTACCTTTTGATTTATACTTACGACATTTAATATTACAATCCTACAGAAACATAACATTTTCATGAAAATTTTACATAGATAATTAAACGGTTACTCCATAGTCCATTCAGGTTTCTTTTAAAAGTCCTTAAATCATTCTCCACGTCTCAGTCCATCAATCTTCAATTTTTCATCACTATACACAAACAGAAAATTTATGATAACATTACCAACTTTGTTTATTCCCCCCCCCCCATCAGTCATTTGGCTTTCGAGGCAAGGTATCAGTATCCACAATCTGAGTCCCTTTTACACTATGAATTACAAAGTCCAAGTCTTTCACACTCCCGTTGTCATCTGCTTGGCACAGAGCCTCTCCAAGTCCAATGCTCGATGTATCCGTGACGATGGTGAACTCCCGGCTGTAGTCAGGTGTGCTGTAGACTGGTCCGGTCGTTACTGCCTCCTTCAGCTGGTCACACGACTGCTGGCACTCAGGGGTCCCTCTGATGATCTCTGGCTCCTTCTTCCGCGTTCTCTTCAGTCGACTAGCCGTCATAGGGCCCTCTTTTGTCCACTGGACGTCCTCTGCTTGCCGTTTCTTAGTGAAGCCTGCTTTCATTCTGGCTCGGGGCTTCACTTTCTCAGCTGGGGAAAGGGTAGGCAGTTCCCTCTCCTCCTCCCGAACATCTCTGGATGCGTCCTTCTTTAATATGTCAGGGCTTACGCCTTCCTCCCCACTCACAAATTCACCCACAGGTACTTCTATTGCAAAGTTTTCCCTATGTGGGGGACCACTATCACAGGTCATCTCCAAGTTCACAGGCAGGTTTCTTTTAAGTGCACTCTCAAACATTTGGTTTATTTTAGATGCACTGAGGTTCTCCTCTGGTTCTATTTCTTTATTCTTTGGTTTGTTAGGTAGGGGTTGGCCTTGTGAGGTTTTAAGGTCTATTTCAGCTGCAGAGCTACGAGACTGGTGCAACACATCTATAGGTTCCGACCCTGCCAAAAGCAATTTACTCCCCTCTATAGATCTCAGTTCCATTACTTTGTCCTCAGGACAGAATTATCTTTCCTGGGCCTCATACAAGCTTTTCTCCTTTTCAGGAGTACTTCCCAAGCTTGGCTCTGCCACTTCTTCTTCTTTTTTTAAGGACTTTTCCCTATATAAAAGATCCTTATCCAGGCAAGATCTCTCAGGGCACTCAGGAGACAATAAAGTGGGGGTACTGGCTGCTTCAAAGCAACCCACCAAGCTAGTGTCCTCCTCCTGCTCCTGGGCAAAACTATTTTTATTAGGATTCTTTAAAAGCATGAGATCAGTTTCTGAACAGCTATTAAGCTGAGTATCCAAGAAACTTTCTCCTTCCAGGCTTCCCTCTGCTACAGTATTCATTTCTGCTGCAGTGGGTAATTTCTGGCCCCCTTGTGAGCGTGTTGGTACAAAAGCACTCTTAACATGCTCTATCAAGTTTAAACTCTCTATATATGTCAAGTCTTTATCAGTTATAGACCTCTCTGGGTGTTCAGGGGTCAGTGGTAGGGGATTCTCTCTAGCTTTTGTAATACAATCATTTAAAGTACTTTCTTCCATCTGTTCACCAATACAGGAAGTATCATTAGGGGTTTTCAATATCAGCCATTTCTGCTACCTCAGGGTTCTTCTCTAACCTGGGGCATCCCTTGTTTGATTCAGAGGTTAGGTATTCCATTCTTCCCTCAGGGATTGTTAACTTCTCTCCCAGGGAACATGTTACTCCAAAAGCACTCTGTACATGCTTAGTGAGATCTAGCCCAATTAAACAAGGTGCTGGAATTTGATCAGAAATTGCCACTTCCCAAATTCCGACCCAATCTCTATAGTTCATCTTTACTTTAGCCATAGGTAAAGTCACTGGAGTAGAACTTATTCCCTTGATTGTAACAGTTTGGTTTGGAAGTATTTGTTCTCTAGGAACCACATCAGGATGACACAGGGTTATGTTGGAGCAGGTATCAACCACTCCCACATAAGACTTCTCATTAATAAGAATTTTCTCACCAGGGTTCTGTACTAAAATATTTTCTGTCTTTACAAGAAAACACTGAATGACCTTGGCTAGTGGCAGATCAGAATTTTCTGTCGTGCTAGTTGCCATGGAGACAGAACCATTGTTACAACTTCCCTCAGTGGCTTCCACAGTTTTCAAGCAGTAAACCTTTTTGGTCTGACTATCATCTTTTCCATTTTTATTCTTGTTTTTAGTACAATTTGACTGAATATGCCCAAACTCCCCACAGTTATAACACTGTCTAAAAGTCCTTCTCTCACTCTGAGGAGACCTATTAAACTTTTCCTCAGGGTTCACTCGCTTCGGCGGACTAGGCCCTGGCAACTCAGGTGAGGCGCTACTCTGGTCTTCCTTCCCTGATGTGTTTCTGAGGTAATTTTTATTGAAGGGTCTCTTATTGTTGTCCCAGTTTTGCCTGTTAAATTTTACCTCAGAGAACTTGTGGTTTCGAATCTCCCCAATGTAATCAGCTGTTTCACCTGCTTCTAATAGATTTTTAGGATTTTTGTCTTTAACTAAATAACGCAGTTCCCCAGGCAAAATAGAATAAAATTGTTCTAACCCAATCACATTTTTCATCTGCTCTAGAGAAGTGACATTTTCACGTTCCATCCATTTGTCCAAACATTGAAGCAGTTTAGTCCCTATCTGGGAATAAGATTCTTCAGGCTTTTTGGTAAGTGAACGAAATTTTCTCCTCAGGTGTTCTGCATTGATGCCAAATCTAGCATATACCATCTTTCTATATGCTTCAAAATCTCTAGCCTGCTCCAGAGGCATCTGAGAATACAGTTCCACTAAATCTCCACTTATTTGTGATCTTAGCACTATCATCCTTTCATCATCCCTAAAGTCCCAACACGCCCTCTCAAATGAAATGAGGAAAGATTCTGGGCAGTCACCTTTTCTATATTGGGGAAATTTCTTTAGATCGATTTTTGACAGATTTCCCTCACTAGAGCTGTTGTTATTGTTACTATTATTGTTTTGAGCAGCAATTTCTAATTGTTTCATCTGTATTTGAAATTCCATTTCTCTTTGTCTTAATTCCATTTCTTTTTGTCTTAATTCCATTCCGACGGATTATAATTGGATAGCTGTCAGGGTCGCAACTAACCTTTACCTCGCCAAGGTAAAGGCTGCTAGCTGAGTACATCTCGCTAACCGGATAAGCGAAGCTTCAAACCAGCAGGCGGAGTAATTCCGTATAGTGCGCAACCTATCCGGAATTGGTCTAAGTGACGGGCCTCCCCCTAGTATTTCTCTGGACCAATTTGCAGCATTTTTAAAATCTAAAGTGGAGGCCATCCGCCGGGAGCTTTCTCCTTTTTTAGATACAGTGAGTCGAGCAGAGATGTCCAGCGCTCCGCCTTGTCCGGTGACTTTTGATCTCTTTCAGCCTGTGACGCCAGATATTGTGGACAAAGCGCTTATCGCTGTCGTGCCACCACCTCATCCCTTGACCCTTGCCCGGCCTGGCTAATCAAAGCAGCCAGGCCTATAACAACTGAATGGGCCACAGCAATAATTAATGGGTCTTTCCTCGAGGGCAGGGTCCCTCCTGCCCTCAAGGAGACACTCATTAGGCCCATAAGGAAGAAACCTAGTTTGGCGGCGGACAAAATTGGCAATTTTAGGCCCGTCGCCAATGTTTCTTTCATTAGCAAAGTGGTGGAGAGGGTGGTGGCCGATCAGCTTCAGGCTCATTTGGATGAAACAGATGCCCTGGATCCGTTCCAGTCGGGTTTCAGGCCGCGCCATGGTACAGAAACGGCATTGGTCGCCCTGTATGATGACCTGCTCAGGGAGGCTGACAGGGGTAAAACATCTCTGTTGGTCCTCCTTGACATCTCGGCGGCCTTCGATACCGTCGACCATGGTATCCTCCTGAGGCGGCTCTCCAAGTTGGGAATTGGTGGCCATGCGTTTGCGTGGCTCCGATCCTTCCTTGGGGACCGTCCTCAGAGAGTACAGCTTGGGGAGAGGTTATCGGCCCCGTGGACCCTCAATTGTGGGGTTCCGCAGGGTTCGATCATCTCCCCAATGCTGTTTAATATCTACATGAGGCCGCTGGGTCTGGTCATCAGGGGGTGTGGGGCGTCGTGCCATCAGTACGCTGATGACACTCAGCTCTACATCTCCTTTTCTCCAACTGCAGTGGATGCCGTTCTGTCCCTTCAGCGCTGCTTGGAGTCTGTGCTGCAATGGATGCAGGAAAATGGGCTGAGGCTGAACCCGGACAAGACGGAGGTCCTGAGGGTGGGTGGCCCCACCGTCAGCGGTCTGGGAAACTCTCTCACATTTGGGGGGGTGACTCTTACCGCAAAGAGTGAGGTTTACAGCTTGGGAGTCCATCTGGACCCGGCGCTCACCATGGAAACTCAGGTGGCGTCGGTAGTCCGTACCGCCTTTTTTCATCTTCGGCGGATAGCCCAGCTGCGTCCCTATCTTGATGTTGGGGTGCTCACCACCTTGGTACATGCGCTTGTAATCTCGAGATTAGACCACTGTAATGCGCTCTACGTGGGGCTACGTTTGAGGTTGATGCGGAAACTCCAAGTGGTGCAGAACGCGGCGGCCAGACTCCTTAGTGGAGTGAGAAAATATCAGCATATCTCTCCCACTCTGGCCGCTTTGCATTGGCTGCCCATTCGTTTCCGCATTGACTTCAAAGTTGTAATGCTTACGTATAAAGCCCTAAACGGTTTAGGGCCTCGATACCTGGCGGAACGCCTACTCCCACCAAAATCTACCCGTATCACCCGATCGAGCCAGGAGGTGAGGCTGAGGAGCCTGACGCCAAAGGAGGCCCAGAAGGAAAAAACAAGAAACCGGGCCTTCTCGGCGGTGGCTCCTCGCCTCTGGAATAACCTTCCTCCGGAGATTCGTGCAGCCCCTTCGCTGGGCATTTTTAAGAACCAATTGAAAACTTGGATGTTTACGCAGGCCTTCCCTCCAGTTAATACTTGATTTCCTTTTTTCTTATATTTTTTTTCTCTTTTTTCCTTTTTTCATCTTGAATAATTTGTCTATTGATGTTTTAAAAAAAATTTTATGTTGTTATATATGTTGGTAGCCGCCTAGAGTGGTCGTTCTACCACATAGGCGGGGTAAAAATGCAATAAATAAATAAATAAATAAATAAATAAAATTGTCTGTTTTCTTGCTCAGCTTTTTCTCTAGCCCTTTCTTTCTCCAATTCTAATTGGTTTCTCATAGGTAGTTCCTCTAATTGGGTTTTCATTTCTAGCTCCTTAGCTTTTTCTTCAGCTCTGGCTTTTTCCTTAATTTCTAATTCCTTCAATTTAAATTCTTGTTGTAATTTCCATTTTTCAAACTCTTGGGAGCTTAATTCATTTGGTCTTTCTGAGGCACCCTCATCAATTTCCTCCTGTTCCATTGGAGTTAAAGGGTCTTCATTTCCCTCCATTTCTTGAGGTAAACTTTCTGCCTCATGTCTCTGTTGCGGTCACCTCTGAAGCCCCTATTCCCCTGGCCTTCACAGGTTCCCGCTCTTCTTCCTCCTTCGCTGCCACCAGGTATTACTGTTTTAATACCATTTAATCATGGAGACACGTGTACTTTTGAAACTTAAGTCATTTATTAAATCAGGGAAGTTAACATATGATTAATGTCCAAGAGAAAAATCACAGGATGCTAATCACTTGTCTTTCACTCAAAGCTGCTTTAACTTTATAACTCATTTAACTCTCTGTTCCATTCATCGTTCTTACTGATCTCTAACTCACTCTTAATTCACCTTTTAAGTTACATACAGTCTCTCTCTAACAGAAACTCTCCCCCCTCCTCAGACTCCATCCACCAGCCTTTATATCCAGCTCCCTCCCCCCTTGGCTCCGCCTTCCGACCCCTCATTGGCTCCTGCTGTAAGGTTCTGCTGTGACGGACAGGTGAGAGCAGGGCTGTTTGCTACACACCTCCCCCCTTAAAAAGTTGTTTCATGGGGTAAAACCTATAGTGGTTTATCCTCATGAACAACGAGGAGCCTTAATGTAGACCACCATTAACTTTACAGCATTACAATCAAAACTTACCACCTTTGACCATAAGTAATAATTAACCAACTTATACGCTTGTTATGCATTAACCTTGTAATACAGTTACTATTTCAATTACAATACTCTCCCTTTCAATCATATATTCAGGTACTTATTTAACAACAACACATAACACTTTTAATACTTACATACATTTTTTTTTCATTAAAACATACAGCTTATAACCTTTAACTTGGTACCATTAACATTTTATTGCTTCTGCCTTTTCACCAAAGTCCATTTCCCTAGTCTTCAGCCTTCGGCGCTTCTCGAAAGGGCACCTGCCATCCCATCATGGGCCCCTTTTGTCCCAACAATTTTTTCCAGTCAAAGTTTTTGTGTCATTTGAGTTTCCTTTAAATCACCCGTCTTTGTTCTTTTCAAATGTCCAGAACCATAGTCATGGTGGAGGGTTAGAGCATATACAAAACTGTCTTTCCCTCCTGCACGGCTTGCATTGTGGTGACATGCGCCTCCCTCCGCACCTTCAAGATACTCACGAACCACCAAAGGATGGGATCTTTTGTCCACCTGCCGCCTCCCCTTCCGGAACGTCCTCGGATGATGGTCCTTGCAGTCATCGGCCTGGCTCGGCACGGCTACCGGTTCGAATCTGGACACCCCCGCGATGGTGAAACCTCTCTGGCACTCAGGAACTCTCCGTACGCGGCCTTCCATCGGCGCGGTCTTCCATCTCTCTTTCCGTCAGGTTATTTTAGCTGCTCTACAGAGTTTTACACTCCTTTCTAGAGCGGCTATCGTGATGCTACTGGGTAAACCTTTTCGGTGATACCCCGTGAGTTTGAGCCAAACTCGCATTCTTTTAGCCATATGCACCACTGAAAGGGTAAGGCTACGTTTTAAACCACTTTGCTTATGATAGGTCACGCCTCTGCCTTCCCAGTATGGCCATGCATGTTTTCTCTTGGGCTTCTCTCTACTCATATATAGGACAAACGTTTCCTTCTTGCCCCACCGTTTGATTAGACAGGTTCGTCCTCTGTAAGGTGTAACTGCTTGTGGGGGTGCATCTCTGATTTCCATCTCGTGCACTACCCCTAAGGCCACCCTTGGTAAGATATAGGAAACCTGCGTGTACCTCATTATCAAGGCTCTCGCTTCTCTTAGCTGTTCTGGGGAAAGTGAGGAACTGAATTGGACCTCCTCTGGAGTGTATTTGGGTGCGCCCCTCTCTCCCCAGTAAAGTAACTCGTGTCTTTCATTGACTGCCTCTTTCAATGCCAGCAAGACAACGTTTCCCCCTCTAGAGTAGGGCTCGATCACATTCACAGGGACTACTCTCCTGCCTGTCTCTACCTCCTCCTGCCTAACGTATTTCATCTCGTTCATTTTGGAGGTTATTTTAATCAGCTTGGACGAGAAAGAGGTTCCTAAATCTGTGACTATTTCAGCAGCACCAAACCCCATGCGACACATATAATTCAGCAGAGCGTCAGCAACTGCCTGGGTCTCTATATTTCTTAGGGGAACTGCTTCGGGATAACGCATTGCATAGTCAACGATAGTCAGGATAACCCTGTTTCCCCTCTGGGTAACTCTGGGCAACGGTCCAACTATGTCTAAACCAATGCGTTGGAAAGGGTTCGAAATTATAGGTAAAGGACACAGCTTGGCTTTCGTTTTGTCATTGCTGTTTCCTTGCCTCTGCCACATGTCACACCTCTGGCAAAATTCTTTTATCTGCCTCCCCATCTCAGGCCAGTAAAAGTTTTGGGCAATTCTTTGTTTAGTTTTGGAGATGCCCAAATGGGCTGAAAAAGTACCAGCGTGCCCCCGTTCCACTATCCCCACTCGATATTTGAGAGGTACTACCAGCTGCTTGTGGTGAGTCTCCCCCCCCTTTCTGGGATTCACTAAGGTCTCCCTATACAACCGGTCTTTTTCTAGGAAGAACCTTTCTGGACTCTCGGGGGTTACCTGACCTTTGCCAACTTTCTTAAAACATTGATCCAGCGAGGGATCTGCTCTTTGTTCCCTTTTAAATGTGTTTTCTAGGGGAATCTTAATCGGTATTAATTCAGCTGTAGGATCCTCTCCTTCCACCAGCTCTGTATTACTTTCGCCCTTATCCTTTGCTTTGTCTTCTTTCTGCTGGGAGCGAGTCTGCACTAAAACACTTTTGACATGCTCAGTGAGATCAATCCCAATCAAACAGGGCGCAGGCAATTGCTCAGCTATGCCTGTTCTCCATAATCCTTTCCACCCTTGATAACTTATAGGTACCTCAGCCACTGGCATGGTAATTATTTCTGCACCTATTCCTTTAACTGTCAGGCTTTCACCTTTCAAAATGTTCTCTGGAGGAATGATGTCAGGATGGCACAAAGTAACTTGAGAGCACGAGTCTTTCAGAGCCATACATTTTGTCCCATTTACGTAAATGCTGTCACCAGAACTTTTAAAAAGCTCCTGGTTGGCCTCTATTAAATAGCAATGGACTATATCCGCTACAGGCAGCTGTTCAGCTCGCTGTTCATGACTCTCCTCCCTAGCTGTACTTGTATTATGAGTTACGGTTTCGCCATTCTCTGAGGTAACTTTGCTTTGCTGCATGCAGTACACTGACTTAGGCTTGGGTAAATAGGCCTTTTGACCCCCTTCTCTGACTTTAGCACATTGTGAAATGAAATGGCCTCTCTCGCCGCATCCAAAACACGATTTGAAGATTCTTGGTTCTGGGCTAAGGGTCTTATCTCCCTCCCCTCCCCAGGGCTTGTATTTTGGCTGGCTCTGTTCTGTGGTCTTGCCTACAAAATGGCCGCCACTTGCCTGCTGGTTCTTGAAGTAACCCTTGGGATCCTTTTTACTGTCATCCCAAGTTTTCCTCCCCACTTTTACCTCAGAAAAATTTGGGTTTCGAATAAGTGAAATAAAATCCGCGACCCCCCCAGCTTCAGAAACATCACTGAGCTTTTTATTCCTTACTAAGTACCTCAGGTCCCCCGGTAGCAGTGAATAGAACTGCTCTAGCCCCATGATGTTCTTAATATCTTGTACAGACTCAACTCCTTCCTGTTGAAGCCATTTGTCAAGATATGTGGTCAATTTCGCCCCCAGTTGCGAATAGGATTCTTCAGGTTTTTTTGGTCAGGGCTCTGAACTTACGTCTTAAATGCTCAGCATTGATGCCAAACCTTGAGAATACCAACTTTTTTAATTCCTCAAAATCTCTCACTAATTCCAATGGCATCTGGGCGTATATATCAGCTAATTCGCCACTTATCTGGGACCTCATCACAATCATACGTTCTGATCCCTTCACTTCAAAATCTTCACAGGCACGCTCAAACAGACAAATAAAAGATTCAGGATTTTCGCCCTTCCTAAATACAGGGAATCTCCTAAGGTCTGCCTTGGACAACTGTCTTTCGTCAGAATTAGCATGGCTATTATTGTTATTATTATTAACCTGGGCGGCCAGCTCCAACCTCCTTAGTTCAAATGACATTCTTTCCTTTTCCAGATCTATTTCCTCAGCCCTAGCTCTAAAATCTAGTAACTTGAATTCCCGTTCCTGTGCTTTCTCTAATTTCCATTTTCTGAATTCTATAGGGTCCTCCCCCCTTGAGGCCTCCCTTTCCCCCTCTGAGGTAATTCCTCCTTGAGTTTCTTCCCCCTCCAGATCTGAGGCATCTGAAACCTCATGAGGCACTTCTGCCGCCTTTTAACCCCGCTTGGAAGTCATGTTTATTTATTTGAGCTTCTGTTTCACTTTACAAGCCTCAGATTTAAAAGGTTCACTTTTCTCTCTTTTTTTTTCCAGTGAGTTAGAGTCTGTGTAATAAAGTAGCTTCTTCAGTGATCATCCACTGTCAGGCTACTGTGTTTAGACCTCTGGCTCCTAGCCAGGCCTTTTTGCCTGAGACAAAGTTTCTCCCTGCCTCTAGCCACCAAAATAAACAGAAATATCTGCTTTAACCAGTTCCAGCTTTTGCTGATTTGAGTCACCTCAGCTTCTCTGACCTTGGCCTCCACTTTGTCCCCTCAGAGCTCTCTTGAGTTCAGGACACGCTAGCCACCTGGCCCTTCTATGCTTGAGGTAAACTCTTTCCAGAAATGGTTTCCTCAGAGCCGGTCCCTATTTTAGCCCCCTGATCTGCGCTTAGGAGCCTCCCTACCAAGCTTTTCCCCCTGAAAAGCTCTAGGAAGTTACCCACTCCGGTCACTCCAGATCCCCTGACTAAAATAACTTTTTCTGCTCTGGGAACCTTTCTGCTTTTAGGCATTACTGGATTAAATTCGATCCCGCCGCTGGTCACCACTTTGTTGCAGTCACCTCTGAAGCCCCTATTCCCCTGGCCTTCACAGGTTCCCGCTCTTCTTCCTCCTTCGCTGCCACCAGGTATTACTGTTTTAATACCATTTAATCATGGAGACACGTGTACTTTTGAAACTTAAGTCATTTATTAAATCAGGGAAGTTAACATATGATTAATGTCCAAGAGAAAAACCACAGGATGCTAATCACTTGTCTTTCACTCAAAGCTGCTTTAACTTTATAACTCATTTAACTCTCTGTTCCATTCATCGTTCTTACTGATCTCTAACTCACTCTTAATTCACCTTTTAAGTTACATACAGTCTCTCTCTAACAGAAACTCTCCCCCCTCCTCAGACTCCATCCACCAGCCTTTATATCCAGCTCCCTCCCCCCTTGGCTCCGCCTTCTGACCCCTCATTGGCTCCTGCTGTAAGGTTCTGCTGTGACGGACAGGTGAGGGCAGGGCTGTTCACTACAGTCTCCCCTTCTGGCTACGTTTGGGTGGCATATTTACATCAGAGTTACTTAGTCTTGAGTGATTGTACTGATTTTAAAAAGGACCTGTCTTTCTGCTTTTAATTCCAGTCACTGAAATAATTTTATATCTCAAGCCTCTGCTTTGATTTTTCTATCCCCTCAGATCTGCTCTGACCTCTGGGTTCCACTTTTATCCACAAGCGCTCCCTTAACTCTCAGAGCCTTGGATTTCAAGCTAGCCACCGGGTCTCTCAAATTCTGAGGTAAATAAAAGGAATTGTTCCTTCAGAGTCATTCCCTATCTTTAGTTCCCCCAGATCTGGGATCAGAAGCCCCACCACTAAGCTTTTCCACAAAAGCTCTAGCAGGTCACCCACTTCTTCACCACAGACCTCTGACTAAAAGGTACCCTTGACTCAAAAAAATTCACTTTCAACTCTGGCTTTACTGGATTCTTTCATATCCCACCGCTGAACACCAATTGTGACGTTCACCCTCGTGGCCCCTGTTTGTCTCCCCAAACACGGAGCTCACAAAGGCAAACTTAAAAACCTCTTGACACGCTGCCACCAATTGATCTCCTTATCAACATACTTTTCTTAGGAAAGATGAAGGTCCATTCAGTACTGACTTATTAATAAAACAGGTTTATTGATTACAGATGGTTTCTAGAATCATTCATAAGCATATTCTTTCAGTTTCACCAAGCATCAATATTAATCTTCTATATTAAATATCACAGGTTACTAATCACTCCTCAGACTAATCACTCCTCAGATCCCCAAACTATATATATCTCTCTCTGATTCCAAACTCTGACTTAGACTCTCTGACTGACTGACTCCTCTCTCAGGCTCTGCCTTTTTAACATCTCTCTCGGCCCCACCTCTTAACCACATTAGCATATAACTCATGAATATTACATATCTTATTACATAACTTAGGGTGAAGGCTACACAGGTGTTGACAGAACAAACAGTGTTGTTACAGACAGTGTTCTGACTCCTGTCCTCTGAAGATGCTGGCCACAGAGCAAAAAGTTAGGAAGAAAAACCTTAAGAACAGAACAAACAATGTTGTTACAGACAGAGTTCTGACTCCTGTCCTCTGAAGATGCTGGCCACAGAGCAAAAAGTTAGGAAGAAAAACCTTAAGAACAGAACAAACAATGTTGTTACAGACAGAGTTCTGACTCCTGTCCTCTGAAGATGCTGGCCACAGAGCAAAAAGTTAGGAAGAAAAACCTTAAGAAGACGACCAAACAGCCCGAAAAACCTACAACAACCATTGGATCCGGCCATGAAAGCGTTTGAGAATACAATGTTGTTAACTCTTAAACAAACATTCTTCTTTATCCACCCTCAACCATCATTCTCCCACCCAAACTCCAAAACTCTCTCAACTTTCTAACACTCTAACTCTCCATCTCAAAACCCTATGTCTATCTAAACTCCTCCTCCTGCTGCCGAGTCTCTTATACCTCGTGACTCCGCCCCTCCAGCACTCCCATTGGTCTATGCAAATAGCATATGAATATTCATGACCTGCGTGAATGCCGCAGGCATCAGTAATGGGTTGGATGAGGGCAAACAAACTGAAACTTAATCCAGACAAGACAGAGGTGCTCCTGGTTAGTCGGAAGGCAGATGAAGGAATAGGGATACTACCTGTGCTGGATGGGGTTACACTCCCCCTGAAAACTCAGGTCCGCAGCTTGGGTGTACTCCTGGATTCATCCCTAAGCTTGGATGTCCAGGTCTCAGCGGTAGCCAGGAGTGCATTTGCACAGGTAAAGCTGGTGCGCCAGCTGCGCCCATTCCTTGAGATGTCAGATTTGGCTACAGTGACACATGCCTTAGTTACATCCCGTTTGGATTACTGTAACGTGCTCTATGTGGGGCTGCCTTTGAAGATGGTTCGGAAACTTCAGCTGGTGCAAAACTCTGCAGCCAGACTACTGACTGGGGCCAGCTACAGGGAGTATATAACACACCTGTTACAAGAACTGCACTGACTACCAGTCCGTTTCCGGGCCCAATTCAAAGTGCTGGTCACTACCTATAAAACCCTATACAGATTGGGTCCTGGCTACCTGAAGGACCGTATCTCCCTATATGCACCTTCTCGGCAATTAAGATCAGCAGAGGAGGCCCTCCTCTCGGTCCCATTGCCAGCACAAGCACAGCTGATGGGCACAGGAGAGGGCCTTCTCTGTGGCAGCTCCTAGGCTATGGAACGCTCTCCCTTGGGAGATCAGGATAGTCCCTTCCCTTTTATCCTTTCAAAAAAAAGCTAAAGACCCATCTCTTCAGACAGGCTTTTAACAGTTTTAACTGAATCCCTGAAGCCCATTTTAGCAGGAAATTTTAATATTTTTCATGTTTTCATGTTTTAATCTTTTAGTTTTATTTTAATCCATATATTGTTTAATTTGTCTTTTAATATTTAACTTAATGTGTGTTTAACTGCGTGAATTTTAATGTTGTGAGCCACTTTGGGTCCCTTGTTGGGAGAAATTCGGCATATAAATAAAACTAATCATCATCATCATCATCTTTTCCATGTGTTTTCTAATATCCCAGTTTTTAAATTTGTCTCCCAAACTATCTTGGATCCCATGTTGTCTCCAAGTAGTTTATCTATAATGCTTTTATAAATTGCTGAAATTAACCCTGTTTTCCTTTTATTCCCTATATCTATACAATAATTCTCTATTTTTGTTAGTGGTCTATTTGAGCCCAGTGTTTTATATAGTTGAGTTGCCAAAATTCTAATTTGGGTTATCTGGTACCAATTAGTTACTATATGTCTAGTTTTCTCCTGGACCTATCCGATTGTAATATGTTCTCCTTGTATAAACAAGTCTCTTATTCTATACATTCCTCTCTCTTTCCATTGCTTAAATTGTGCGTATTTATCTTAAAATTTAAATTTACAGTGTTCTAATATAGGACATAATGGAGATATAGGGGGTGCAAAGATTTTCCTATATTTCCTCCATATCTGGAGTAATTCTTCAATAAAAGGATTCTGTATTTGTTTCTGATTTGTCAAAATTCTTTCTTTATATAAATATACATCCAATGACCTTCCTTGTTCTCTCTCCATTCTGGCCGATTCAGGAATCTCACTGTCCTGTATATGTTTGATTACTTGAGCTATTTGGAAATCCTCATAATATTTTAGTAGATGTGGTATTGCTAACCCCCCATTTCTACTTGGGCCATATTTTACTGTGTTTATAAATCTCAGGGATTTACTTTTCCCTGCAATTAATTTTTCCAATATGTTTTGCCATTGTTTTATCTTTTTCGTTTCCAATTGTAGAGGGATATTTTGAAATACAAATAGAAGTTTTGGTAAGATATGAGCTTTTACTATTGCAATTCTTCCTAATAATGTTAGATTTAATTTTTTCCATTTCTTAATTTTTTCCTTCATAGAACTAAAAATAGTTCCTATAGACTAGTTGCCTTATATTTTTTGTTATCCAGATCCCCAAATATTTGAAACTTGAATAACATAGGTCTAAACCTGTTCTTTTCTTGATTTTGTTTTGTTCTAGGGTGGGAGTATTTATACATAGCAATTTAGATTTATCATAATTAATTTATAATCTTGTTTAGTATTTGAAATCTTCCAATATTTGTTTCAATGTTCCTATACTTTCCATCGGGGATTCTAGGAATAAAAGTATATTGTCAGCATATAAATTAATTTTATGTTGTTTATTTCTAACCATTATTCCCCTAATATTAATATTTTTTCTAATAAGTGCCGCGAGTGGCTCTATAGCCAGTGCAAATATTAATGGAGACAAGGGGTCTCCTTGTCTTGTTCATCTGTATAATTCAAATTTTTCAGATTCAATTCCATTTATTAATATTGAAGCTCTTGCCCCTTCGTATAGCTTCTTTAGAAGCTTATAAATGTTTGATCCATATTCATTTTCTCTAATAAATTGAACATATACCGCTATTCCACACGGTCAAAAGCTTTGAGGGCATCTAATGAAAGTATTGCAACCTTCTGTGTTTTGTTTTGTTTTTTGATGCAATGTGTATAATATTTAATACCTTACAAGTCACGTCCGACATTTGTTTCCCTGACATAAATCCGTATTGGTCTCCATGAATATAATTTGTAATGGAACTATTTACTCTTTGTTCCATAATGGATGAGAATATTTTTTGATCTTGATTCTGTAAGGTTATTGGCCTGTACGCAGATGGAAGTGTAGTGTCTTTATCTTGTTTTGGGATAGATATTGTTCTCGCTTCTTTCCAAGTATCTGGAAATTTTTCCGCATTCATTATTGAGTTATATACTTCCAATAGGTGTTCAGATAGTTCATCCTCCCATATTTTATAGAATTCTCCTGTGAAGCCATCACATCCTGGTGACTTCCCCTTCTTAATTTTTTTAATAGTTATTTTTATCTCTTTAAGTGTTATTGGTGAATTAAGTTGGTTTTTATGTTCTTCAGTAATTGGGTTACTTGGTAAAGAACTCACAAATTCTTGAACATCTGTCTCTGGTCTTATTTCTGTCTCATATAATTCTCTATAATATTCCCTAAAAGTTGTTAGAATTCGCTGTTGTGATGTTACTATTTTAGTTCTTATTTTGACAATTGTTTTTAAATAGCTTTCCTTTTTATAGCATTAGGTAATAATTTGGAGGTTTTATTTCCATATTCATAATAATTCCCCTTCAAATAGTTCATTGCAATTTGAATTTTATGTCCAAAGCTTCTAATTCTGCTGTAGCTTTTGTCATTTCTCTCAATATTTTATTAGATCCTGATTTCTTATATTCTTCTTGTAATATTTTGTCTTCTAATTGTGTTTGTAATTTCTCTCTTTCTCTTTTTAATCTAGATCCCTCCATGATGAATTTTCCCCCTTAAATATGCTTTAAGGGTATCCCATATAGCTATTGGTTTCACATCTTGTTATTTCGTTCATAAAATAGCTTAATATCTTTTTTTAATTTTTTCAATAATTTGTGAATTTCCACATATACTAGCACCTACTCTCCAAATCCTGGGTTTATTTTTTTAAAGTTTTATTAGTCCATGAAACTTTTAGTGGTACATGGTCTGAGGTTATTATCGGTACAAAGTCAATTTTATCTAACAGTGGTGCTAAGGATTATGATATAATTATACGATTTATCCTTGAATAGGTTGTATATTTCTTTGAACAAAAAGTATAATCCCTTTCTTTAGGATTTAAATATCTCCATTCATCGATTAAATTTTCCTTTTTCAATAATTTCCCAATTTTAATTCCATCCCCTGGTAGTTTTCTATTTTTTGAGGTTGTATCCCTCTTTCCATTCAAAATGCAATTTGTATCTCCCCCCAATATAATTTCTCCCCATGCAAACTGCCTCATTTTCCTTAATAACTTCTCTATAAATACTGCTTGACCAGCATTTGGTGCATAATATGACCCAATAGTCAATAGCTTATTTTCTAGTTTCCCTCTTTCTAATATATATCTTCCATCTGGATCCCTTAACTGGTCTGCTTCTACAAATTTTTGACTCTTCCATAAAAATTATAGCTACTCCCCTTGATTTGTTTGTTCCGTTTGCAGTGTATTGGTCTCCTAGAGATGAATGATTAATAATATTTTGCCCATGTTTTCTCTGGTGTGTCTCTTGCAATAAAATAACATCAGCTCCCAAACTAAGTATTGTTTTCATTACTCTATACCTCTTTGCTGGTGTTCCTAACCCATTCGTGTTGAAAGAGATTATATTGAAATTATCTACCATTCTATTCTTTAAATTTACAAATTATACTTCTAGTCATCTTATTTCTCTGACCTATTCATGTACACACAATATACTGAAATAAACATGTATTTAAATATTATTCAGGATCTTTCATCTGTAAAGTCCTTAATTTTAAGTATGATTCAGTTCAAAAACTCTTTATCAACTTCATCTTGTTTCCATTAGCCCAGCAATATAGTCTGAAACAGAAAGAAGAAAAACAAAAGAAGAAAAAAAGAAGAAAAGCCAATTGTTTATTGTCTCTCAGTAGAGATAAAAGTCCAGCCACGACCTTGAGGCAGCTCAGGGAGTGTTCAGGAAGGGTTTCTGCTTTTTAGCATTTTTTTTCCTGCTCTATTCCACCGTAGTTGTCTTCCTTCTTCCTGAGCATTCTGATTACATCCAGCTTTTGCTTTTCCAGCCTCTGGCACTTGAATCTTCATCTCTTTAAAGAGATCTTGTAGCTGTATTGTTGTCGTTACAGTCTTAGGTCTCTGTTCATGCCAGACAATTAGTTTAAAGGGAAATCCCCAGGCATATCTCACTTTTTGGTTCCGAAGTGTTTCTTTCTTTTTCTTTTTAAAAATTATTTTACAAAACAAATACATCAATACAAAACAATACAAAATACTGACTAACAATCTAAAACCCTATGCACCCCCATACCCACGGGACTCTTTGGAGTAATTCTTTTATTATGAACCTCTTTTCCAAAATTGTATTGATTGTTGCTTAGAGGCTTTCCCCTTTCCTTTCACTAATAAAAATTCAAGAAATCTACCCCAAATAGCATAAAAAATATTCAAACTTATTTCCCCTCTTTTCATCTTTAGTTTAGTAGTCAATTTGTCATTTAACGCAATGTCCCATACTTCGTTATACCAATTTTCTAATTTGATATCATGTTTGTCTTTCCAGTATCTAGCTATTAATAATATAGCACTTACCATAAAATTAGAAATCAATTCCTTTGAGTAATAATCAAGTTCTATCTTATCAAAAATTGACAGCAAAGCAATTTTTGAGTTAAATTCAATATCTTTTCCAAATATATCACATATTTCCTTAAAAATCAATTTCCAAAATTTCTGAATTAATTTACACTCTCACCACATATGATAATACGTGCCAATTTCTTCATCACATTTCCAACAGGCCTTAGAATAGTCTGAATTTATTATGTTCAATTTCACCGGAGTCATGTACCACCTTAAACTAATTTTTAAAAAATTCTCCTTTATTCTTACCAACACTAATCTTAGAACTCTCTGTCGCGTTTTGACCCTTTTTGGATCCCACACCTCTGGCCTCTATGTGGCGTTGGACCCACTCGTGCCTTGGTCTGTCCACCTAGACTCAGACCTCAGAGCACACCAGGGCAAAACTAAACTCTTTCCTTTCTTCCACTGCTGCCACCAGGAGATCCCTAAATCCCCATCACTCTTTAGAAAGAATCAGGTCCACTCTTTAATGAAATAGAAAGATCTCTAGTTTATTTGCTTAATGGTTTCAGTATATTAATATTCAGTTCTATTCCTTCTCCCTTCCAGTCACTGGTCAATCACTTCTCAGATCTCCTACTATTTTCATCAGTCTAATCACACTCCTATAAATCTCTGAACTCAGCTAATCAAACTCCTTCCAAAACTCTGATCTAACTTCTCCCCCTCAGGCTCTGCCTCTTATACTCTGCCTCTTGGCTCCGCCTCTCAGCAACATAAATATGCATGACTCACTCTAACTAAACCTGAGCCATGACCACATTTAAAGGAGAACGCTACAGACTCCCCCCTTACTTAGGTTTGTTTGGGAGGGGAAACACATTTTTCCTCCTGAACAAACAGGTGCAATTGCTTAAACTTTTTTAAGTTTCTCATAACATTTTACCTTTCACTTTTTTACTACATTTCAACCAAATACCTTACCTTATCATTTAATAATCAATACAATACTTTACTTTATCATCTACTAATCAATAATATACATTACCTTATCATTTTACAGAATTTACAACCATACAGAAATCACGATCATGAACTTTTACATAAATAATTAACTGTGAATTATAGTCCATTTCAGTTTATAATAAAAGTCCTGGTATCATTCATCTAGCCTCCTGGAAAACACATCTGCGACAACGTTGTGGGCTTTCGAGGCAAGAACTGAGTCTCTGTTGCAAAGGCAAAATTTGCAAAGTCCAAGTCTCTCACTTTTCCGTCGTAGTCTGGCGCACCATGGACTGGTCCGGTTGTGGTCATCTCCTTCAGCTGGACACACCTCTGCTGGCACTCAGGAGTCCCTCTGTTGACCACTGGCTCCTTCCTCCGCACCCTTTTCCGTCGACTGGCGGTCATCGGCCACTCGGTTGTCCACAGGATGTCATCTGCTGGTCGTTTTATAGTGACGTCATCTTTAAGTCTGGCTCGGGGCTTCACTTGCTCAGCTAGGGAAAGGGTAGGCAGTTCCCTCTTCTCCTCCCGAACATCTTTAGATGCATCCCTCTTTAAGGCATCAGGGCCTTCCTCCTTCTGTATCACATAATTGACATTGTTCAATTTTGTCACTACTTTATAGGGATCCTCCCAAGCTAATTGTAGCTTGTGCCCTTTGACTGGCCTAAGCAAAAGAACTTCATCTTCAGGCCCAAAAGTTCTTTCACGGGCTTTCTTGTCATACCAGGTCTTCTGATTAGTCTGGGCAGCCCTTAAGTTCTTTCCGGCTATCTCTAGAGACCTTTGCAGGGTGTTTTGCAACCTGTGCATATATTCTACCACTGACTCTGGGTCACTTTCTCTATGGTCTTCCCAGTTCATGCGGAGCAAATCTAAAGGTCCGCACGCCTCTCGTCCTAGCAGTAACTCAAAAGGACTAAATCCCGTGCTCTCTTGAGGGATGCTCCTATAAGCATATAGTAAGGGTTGTATTTTGCAGTCCCAATCATTTGGGTTCTCTGCTACATACGCCTTGATCATGCGCACTAAAGTGCCATTGAATTTCTCAACTAGCCCGTTGGTCTCTGGATGATATGGAGTCGAGTTGATTTGGGTAATTCCACAAGCCTTCCATAACCTTTTGATCAGTTTGGATGTGAAACTCATTCCCAAATCACTGACTATCTCGCTGGCAAATCGCAATCGGCTCATGTAATTGATTAGGGCATCTGCCACGGTGTCAGTTTCCATGTTGCGAAAAGGAATTGCCTCGGGATATCTGGTGGCAAAATCCATAATGGTCAGTATGTATTTTTTTCCCTTTCTGGTGGCTTTAGGTAAAGGACCCACTAGATCGATTCCCAGCCTTTGGAACGGTGTAGAGATGACTGGCAAAGGACATAATTTGGCTTTGGTCCTGTCCTGCCCAGTCCCTCGTCTCTGACAGACATCACACGTTTTACAGAAACAAGTAATCTGTTTGCCCATACCTGGCCAAAAGAAGTTCTGGCCAACCCGTCTTTTGGTTCTGGTGATCCCCATGTGAGCTCCAAATAAACTGCTGTGAGCTTGATTAATGATTTTCTCCCTGTATTTACTAGGGACCACTAATTGCTTTCGGGGTTCCCCTTTTCCTCGGTATGGAGTAGCTAACGTTTCCCTGTACAGAAGGTCTTTGGTTAAGCTAAAGCTCTCAGGGCACTCAGGAGACAGTACAGTGGGAGTCCTGGCAGCTTCAAAGCAAACTCCCAAGCTAATGTCCTCCTTCTGCTCCTGGGCAAAATTGTTATTTGTTTTGGGATTCTGTAGTAGCATGAGTTCTGCCTCAGCCCTATCATCAAGCTGGGTTGCCACGGTAACCTCTCCACCTAGGCCTCTCTCTGCTACAGTATCGGTTTGAGCTGCAGAGGGTGAGTTTTGACCCCCCTTTGAGCGGGTAAGCACTAACACACTCTTGACATGCTCTATTAAATCCCAACCAAGGAGAAAAGCTGCTGGTATTTCATCTGACACAGCTACTTGCCACTTTCCAGACCAATTCTGGTATTCTACTGGTATCTCAGCCACTTTTAAAACCACGGTTTCCTTCCCAATTCCCTTTAAAGACATTTCTCTGCCTGGAATAATGTCATCCTGGGCTACTAGATCGGAATGGAAAATGGAGATTTGAGATCCTGTATCTCTTATTGCAATGTACTTCTTTCCTTTCACAACTATCTCTTCACCTGCGTTTCTGAGAAGGGTCTGGTCATTGCTGATATAGAAACAATGGACTACTTGGGCTATAGGAATATCTTCCTCCTCATGGTCAGTAGAAGTGGTGGTGGTTATGGGATCAGGTCTCTGTCTACTATTTTCCTCCCCTGATTCCACTTGCTTGACACAATACACCTTTTTGGTTAGAGAATCATTTCTCTGCAAGTTGGGGTATGGTTGCCTACACTGGAATTGTGAGTGGCCTGGTTGCCCACAGTTAAAACATTTAAAATTCCTTTTGTCATTCTGAGGTACTTTGGCAAACCGTGCCTCAGGGTTTGATGTTTTTGGCGGGCTAGCCCTTGGCAACTTCGGGGAAGTCCCGCCCTGACCTTCTCTCTCAGGATTCCTGCTGAGGTAATTTTTATTAAAAGGCTTTTTATAGTTGTTGTCCCAGTTTGGTCTATTTACTCTCAGCTCTGAAAATCTAGGGTCCCTGTAAGCATTAATCAAATCAGTTTGTTCTCCCGCTTCCCATAAATTTTTAGGATTCTTGTCCCTTACTAAATAACGTAGTTCTCCAGGTAATAGGGAGTAAAACTGTTCTAGCCCAATCAAATCCTTCAACTGTTCAAAATAAGTGATTCCTTCTCTTTCAATCCACTTCTCCAGAGTTTGCTGCAATCTAGCTCCCAACTGAGAGTACGATTCATCCTGCTTTTTAGAGAGAGAGCAAAATTTTCGCCTCAGGTGTTCAGAGTTCAGACAAAATCTTGAATAAACCATCTTTTTATATGCCTCAAAATCTCTTGCCTTCTCGGGATTCATCTGGGCATATATCTCTGCCAGATCCCCGCTAACTTGCGCTCTTAAAACAATCATTCTATCTTCATTTCTGATTTCAAAGTCATTGCAGGTGCGTTCAAAAGCAATGAGGAAGGATTCAGGACAGTCCCCTCTTTTGTACTGGGGAAACTTCTTTAAATCTATCTTTGACAGGATTCCTCCTCCCCCACTGTTGTTATTATTAAGGTTATTGTTTAGAGCAGAAATCTCTAGTTGTCTCATCTGTAGTTGAAAATCCATTTCCTGTTGTCTTAATTCTAGTTGTTTAGCTTCTGACTCAGCCTTGATTTCTAGTTCCCTTCTTCTCTCCTCCTGCTCAGCCTGTCTGGCTTCCTGCTCAAATTGTCTGGCTTCCTTCTCAGCTCTTTCTTTGATTTCCAGTTCCCTTTCCTTAAGTTTAAATTCCCGTTCCAGTTTCCATCTCTCAAATTCTTGAGGGCTTAATTCCTTATGTCCCTCTGAGGTAACCTCAACGACTATTTCCTCTTGTTCTCCCTCCAATTCCTGAGGTAACTCTTCAGACTCAGGACTCCCCCTTGTGGTGCGTTTGGGAGGCATCTTTTCCTTTTTGTTTATCTTTGTCTGAGGTGATTAGAGCAGCGTTCACAAATTTTTAAAAGGACCTGTTTTTCTTATTTTACTTCCGGTTACTGATATAAATTTTTCAAGCCTTTTCTTTTAGTACTTTCCCTCAGATCTGCTATGACCTGGCTTCTGCCTTATCCACAGCGCTCTCCTATCTCAGAGCCTGGGATTTTACAGTAAGCCCTCTGATCCTCAGATCTTGAGGTAAACTCAGAAATTCCCTCTCAGAGAATTCAAGCCTTTTCCTTAGGTTCTCTCCCTCAGATCTGCTATGACCTGGCTTCTGCCTTATCCACAGCGCTCTCCTATCTCAGAGCCTGGGATTTCACAGCACGCCCTCTGATCCTCAGATCCTGAGGTAAACTCAGAAATTCCCTCTCAGAGTCGTTCCCTATCTTAGACCCCCCTGATCTGGGTTCTGAGGCCCCGCTACTAAGCTTTTCCCAAAAGCTCTAGCAGGAACCAAACCTCATTGCCACAGATCCTGTCTAAAAGGTACCCTTGACTCAATAAACTCTTTTATAAAGGCTTCACTGGATTATTTCAATAGGCTTCACTGGATTATTTCAATAGGCTTCACTGGATTACTTCGTATCCCGCCGCTGGACACCAATGTCGCATTTTGACCCTTTTTGGATCCCACACCTCTGGCCTCTATGTGGCGTTGGACCCACTCGTGCCTTGGTCTGTCCACCTAGACTCAGACCTCAGAGCACACCAGGGCAAAACTAAACTCTTTCCTTTCTTCCACTGCTGCCACCAGGAGATCCCTAAATCCCCATCACTCCTTTAGAAAGAATCAGGTCCACTCTTTAATGAAATAGAAAGATCTCTAGTTTATTTGCTTAATGGTTTCAGTATATTAATATTCAGTTCTATTCCTTCTCCCTTCCAGTCACTGGTCAATCACTTCTCAGATCTCCTACTATTTTCATCAGTCTAATCACACTCCTATAAATCTCTGAACTCAGCTAATCAAACTCCTTCCAAAACTCTGATCTAACTTCTCCCCCTCAGGCTCTGCCTCTTATACTCTGCCTCTTGGCTCCGCCTCTCAGCAACATAAATATGCATGACTCACTCTAACTAAACCTGAGCCATGACCACATTTAAAGGAGAACGCTACACTCTCATCTTCCAAATTTTTATCCAATCCTCTGTTCTAATTTCTGTCTTTAAATCATGTTCCCAAATTGATTTTAATCCTTCTATTTCAATCTCATTTTCCTCCTGATCCAAAATTAGGTTATAAATTTTACTTACTACTCACTTCTTCAAAGCATCCTTCTGCATGTCTTCATATGATGATAGAAATTGTTCATACTTAGTACATTCTCTACATTTGCCATTAATCCTCAACCATTCATTAGTCCATCTGTCTAATTGGATATAACTGTACCATGATAATTTATTAGTTTGAAGTTGATCCTTCGAACTCATTTTAACTATCCAATCCTTCAATCTGGCAACTTTTTTTATCCTTAAACAAATCAATAATCCCTTCAAGTTTGCTGGGAAATTTTCTATTTCAGTCACTAATTTTAGTGGTGAAGTAAAAGGACAAAACTTCTTTTTATATCTGTTCCACACATTTAACATGTTTCTTAAAAAGGGGTTATTCACCTGATTTATTATTTTTCTTTTTACTGCATTGAACAAGTATTTTTCAATATTTCCATGGATTTCTGAGGATTCCATATCCCACCAAATTAATCTTCCTTCGTTATATATAATATCCCCAATAAATCTTAGTTGATTCGCTACATAATAATTTTTTTATATTGGGAATACCTAAACCTACCAATATCTTTTATTTATTCTTGATTTTTTACCTTTATTACAAAATCCATTAATTAATCCCTGCCAATACTTCAAATCATCTTCTTCTAATTGTATTGGGAGCATCCTAAATAGAAAAGTTATTCTTGGTAATATTTTCATTTTAACCATAGCGATTCTCCCAAACCACGAAAGATTCAATTTAGAGTACTTCTGGAATTTATCTTTAATATCGTTTTTTAATTTATTAAAATTTTGCTCCTTTAATTTTTGAGTCACTTTGATTATATTTATACCTAAGTATTTAATATAACTACACATTTTAAAACCATATTTATTTACAAACTTTTCTTGTTCATATTTGTTGTGATTAAACATCATTACTTGTGTTTTTGTCAATTAATAGTTAATCCTGTTATTTCCCCAAATTTTTCTAAATGATTTTTAATTCTATCCATACTTTCTAATGGGTTTTTAATCATTAATAATGAGTCATCAGCAAATAAATTAATCTTAATTGTATCATTTTTGCCTAATCCTTTAATTAATTCATCATTTCTTATTGCATTAGCTAACAATTTTATAATCATACAAAACAATACTGGTGAAAGTGGGCAGCCTTGTCTTGTGCCTCGGCCTAGAAAAATCCGTTCTGTTAAACCATCATTAACTATTATTTCTGAAGTATTATCTAAATATAACTGATCTATAACCCCAATAAATCTTCTACCAAATCCCCAACCCTTTAAAAGCAGCTTTAATGTTAGCCATTCCATGCAATCAAAGCCCTTAAATACATCTAATGATAGAACAGCTCGTCAAGTTCGTTATGATCGATACGGTTCTGTCTCCGAGAAGATCCCAGTCACTAGAGGAGTGAGGCAGGGTTGTATTTTAGCCCCGTTTTTATTTAACCTTTTCTTAGCAGATCTACGTCTTCAGTTGTCACCAGCCGAAAAGTCTGCCCCGTTTTTAAATAAGGTGCCAGTACCCCTTCTGTTATATGCGGATGATGTGAATATAAAATCTATTCTGGAATAACTATTATGTACTGCTGAAAAATAAGTATATCTTTTTTCATCACCTTTCATTACCCTCCAAATATCTTTCAAATCATTATTTTTTACCTTCTTGCTCAATATTGTATTTCTTTGGAAAACATCATTTCGATCATAAAAAGTTTTATCCTTTATTTTATCCATAACCATATTAAAATCTCCTGCCATGATAACATAACCTTTCTTTACCTTCTCCATCTCTTTAATAACCGTGTCATAAAAATCTCCATGTTTAATATTAGGTGCGTAAACATTAACCAAATTATATTCTTCCAAACCCATTTTACCCTGTATTATTATGAATCTACCATTACAATCTTTTACTACCTGTTTCACTGTAAATTCACAATTTTTAAAAATTATGATTGCCACACCTCTAGATTTAGATGTTCCAAAGTTTTTTTCATAAGTGTCTATATTATTCATCTTAAATTCATTAACTCCATCTTCTGATTGATGAGTCTCTTGCAAAAAGACGGTGTCCACCTTGTTTTTCTTCAATAATGCTTCTATTCATCTTCTTTTCACTATTGATCCCAGGCCTTTCACATTTAAAGTCGCTAGTCTTATTCTCTTGCCCATTTCTGTACAAAGTCTCTCCTCCTAACAGGCCCCGTGTGCAACCCATCCCCCCAACAACCAAACAAAATTACACTAAAAATTAAAATCAACATAACCCAAACATATAACTCTCTACCCCTAACCACCCACTGAACATTTATCTTTTTTCCTGCCCCACCATATTCCCCCATCATAACTGCTAGTGAGGGAAAAAGGGGGGGGACGCCACCACGCTTTGTCAGAACTGCAACCAGAACCTCGCCTCTGCTCTTTTCAGCAAAAATTCGCATTTCTTCTTAATATTTAATAACACTGAAACCCCCTTCTCTAGCCTCTCTCTCCCTTGTAATTATAATTATAATTAAACAAACAATTGAAATCCAGAATTAATAATAGTTTTAGTTTTAATATTATTACTGTTGCTATCTATTATTAATGTAATTAGTATAGTCAGTACTAAAAACTAGAAAAAAGAAAAAAAATCAGTAAAAATAAATGAAGGAAAGAGAAGGAAGGAAGGAAGGAAGGAAGGAAGGAAGGAAGGAAGGAAGGAAGGAAGGAAGGAAGGAAGAAAGAAAGAAAGAAAGAAAGAAAGAAAGAAAGAAAGAAAGAAAGAAAGAAAGAAAGAAAGAAAGAAAGAAAGAAAGAAAGAAAGAAAGAAAGAAAAAGAGATTTGGGAGGGGGTGGAAACAACAACTGATCCATCTTCCAGCCACTCAGGAATCTGCTCCTTTCTCCTTCAACCTTCTATTTTTTTGCTTGAAGTCGGAGTTGGCTCCTGACCTCCCTCTTCCTCCTGCCAGAGTTTCCACGCCTTCAGCAGATCTTTACCTTCTTCACATGAGTAGATTTTAAACAGAACCTGGTCTTTCCAAATTTTCAAAAACACAGGATGCCCCCATTGTTATCTGAGATTATTTTTGATCAATACTGCTGTAACAGGCTTCATAGATTTTCAACAATTCAAAGAGTCACTGCTTAAATCTTGGGAAATCTGCAGTTTAGTGACCCTGTAGACCAGCTGATCATGTTTTTGTTTAATTTCTCTCATAAATTGTTCTTTCTTTTTATAATTGAAAAACTTCACCACCACTGGTCTTGTCCTTGGGCTTTTAGGATTACCAATGAAATGAGCTCTTTCTATGTCCTGTTCATCCAAGTGTTGTGTGCCCATTATGGAATTAACCCACATTATAATCTCTTTTTTAAGGTCTTGTCCATGTTGCAATTGAAAATTCATTATTTTAATATTGGACCGTCTAGAATTGTCTTCCAGATAAATCAGTTTTTTGTTTGTTTCGCTGATTCTCTCATCCAGCGTGTTTATCCTAGTCTGATTTGCTTCTGCCCTGTCTTCCACTTCCTTAACTTTCTGTTTAACAATTTTCATCTCCTGTGTCATTCCTAGGACTTGGTCTTGAAGTTTATTAATACTCATCTCAATAGACTTGGCTCGTCTCGCTGCCTGCTCAAACTCCTGACTCATTTTACAGGACATATCTTTCACAACCCGTGTCAGCTCTTCCATGGCTTCTTTGTTATCTACAGATTGGGAAGGTGAAACTGCTGTCTGATTGTTTTTTTTCTAATGCAGCCTCCACTCTCCTCAAGCGTTCCAGGCTGCGATCTGACGGCTTGTCAGAAGTTTTATCTAAAGCTTTATCTCTTGTCCAAGCAGGCAGTTTAGTAGCCTTGTCCTTCCTCTTTGGCATAAAGAAGAATAATTGGGAATGAACGTTGTTATAGGAAGCTCTCATTAGAAGCAGGGCTCTAGAAACTCTGAAAGCTTATCAGACTCAAAACCGAAAGCAGTATTCCACTCTTAATCAACACAGTCTTTAAAGAGTTTAGCAACATGTACACTTTCCTTATCTTTCACTTTGAAGGTTTATGTAGAAAAAACCAGTCTTCAAAAGTAAGAAATGCATTTTAAAAGTTGTTTAACATACCGGCAATGCGGAGGTTCAGTTCTTAGCTGCTCATTCCTCCCGAGCGGAAGTGATGTCCTCGGTTCCGAAGTGTTTCTGTGAGCAATCTCCACTCTTTACATTTCTGGATTGTCTCCACAGCCAAATCCTGATAGACTTCTATCTTTTCTCCTTGGTATGACAGATCCTCCATGTTATTTAATGCATGATGTACAGCCACTTTTGCTGTGTAGAAGGCAAACCTGATGATTACGTATCTCGGTTGGTGTTGTTTTCTGTAATTTGCAGGTCAGGGCAGAGATCCTGGATCCATCTTAAAACTATACCTTTCAAGTCCTCTGTCCTCTCCCCCTCTTTAAAGAATCTTAAACATAGGTTTTGTCTGTGGTTATGATTTTCCTGGTCTTCAAGCTTATCTTTTAATAGTTTTAATTCCTTTTCCACAGCATCAGCCCTTGTTTGTTGGTTTTGTGCCAATTCAAAGGCCTCTTTAGCAGTCTTTTCTATCTTTTCAATACTGACTTTTCGCTCTGTTAATGTTTCCTTCAATGGCGCTATAACAGCTTTCATGTCTGTTTGTACATATTTCCATAGTTGTTTTAAGAGCTGTTTCATATCGCTCTGTTAGCCGATTTCATTCGCCCTTTCCCTTTTTCTTTCATCTTACCAGCCCTTTCGCTGCCAGTATCTTCAGATGAAGATACTGTTCATCATCTTCTGAGGAAACAATTGGTTTGTTTTCTTGGGTCATCTTCTTTGATTTCATCATATCTATATTTATTTATGATTATTTTCCACTAATTGCCAGTTTACATGTTTAATTAGTTTATAATAGGCAGGCTTAGAGCAGAGCTAGTCTTTCATGCTGCCTTCTTCCACGGCAGCAAACCACACACACCCCTTCTGACTCTTTTCCAGGAGTACTTTTTCCCTTGAGAGTTGTCCCTCTTTCCACCTGCCCCTCCGCTGTTCTGATTCTAGCAGATGTAGGCCTGTATTTTCATCCATCTCCATTGGGGACATCCTTTGGGGTGCTGACTCATGCTGCCTCTGAGCAGCCCCACCTCGCTAATCATTTTTCCAACTCCCTGGTCCCTTTGCTGGATTATCCTTAAGCCCAAAACGTAAGAGCCAAACTGATTCAATTGTAACAATAATATATTTTATTTTATGAAGCATAAAGATTACTTGGCACAATTCTTAGTCATGCAGTTTCTTGTATTTTAAAGAACCAATGTTCTAACTATAACAAGTTTTTTCTTAACAATGTACCTCTTTTGGAAACCCACACTATGGTAAACTATGTATCAACCTCCCTCCAGCCCTCTCTGACTGTTGACTCTCTCTCAACTGAAAACTCTCTCCCTCAGACTCCTTTTTTCTTCCCTTGAACCCACCTAGTGAGTCGTGTTTGGCTCAGCCTCAGCCAATCAGCTTCAAGCCCAGGACTTTATGAGGCCTGCAGGCCTCCATGTTTTCATTCTGGGAAAACGTTCTACTAGAGCCTGGGCCCATTGGTCTTCTCTTTTGCCAGGGACTTGTTTTCCACAGCCTCCTCTACAATTTCTCCAATGGAATGGGAAAGATTTTCCAAGCTACCTTTTAGAGAAAGACCCATCCCTACCCCAAATGCATGTCCAGTTGTACCTCCTCTTCCTTCCTGGGGTACAAGGGCCCTACTTTACCCAAAACTGGGGTTATTGCTGGATCACTACAAGCTTTTCTCCATTGCTATGCAGATTATAAGGCTTCCCTGCTTTCTCTTTCAGGGAGCTCTGATTTGAAATATCATCTCAGCCATCCTGTGGGGAATTGGGATGGTTGACCCCACTTTAAATGCCCCTTGTCCTCCTCTTTCAGGTGCCCCCCAAATCTGGCACCCCCACTAAACATCTTGGAAAAATGCTTTTTCAGTACAATAGCTCAAGAGCTCAACTCAATCACGTCTCTCAAATACCCTGGCTAGTGTCAGGGTTAGGATTAGAGTTAAGAAATGTTTTGTTGTGGTTGTTAGGAAATTTTTAATTTATACAAAGTGGTGCCTCGACTTACGAACTTAATCCGTTCCAGAAGATGGTCGTAACTCAAAATGGTCGTAAGTCGAAGCATCATTTCCTGTAGGAATGCATTGAAATGCAATTAATCCATTCCGGCCGAAGAAAAAAATCATGAAAAAACCCCCAAAAAACACTGCAGGACCCATCGGAAACACGATTAATCCGTTCTGGCCGAAGGGGGAAAAAAGAAAGAAAAGCAAACAAACCGTGCAAGACCCTTCAGAAATGCAATTTGAATTTCCCGCCTTTTTTCCCTGCCTTTTTCTGTTCGTAACTGGAAGCTCTGGCCGCAAGTTGAAGCAAAATTTTGTGGCCGGAGCTGGTCGTAACTTGAAATGGTCGTAAGTCGGGACGTTCGTAAGTCGAGGCACCACTGTAATGACATACTACAATACATTAGAAAACACCTATTTAGATGGAATAGTTAAAAGCACAAAATCACAATAAATGCATACAATGTTACAGTTACTCACGGGATGTCATTCAAAAGCAAAAACATCTTGCAATACTGATTGAAGAGTATACATTTCTGATTCTTTTGGTTAACCATTGCCACCAATTATAGCATTCCGGTGCCCACTCTCTGACCCTCGCTCTTTATCCATATTTTTTAACTTCATCAGAATCCACTCCACCACCACCCTTGGCATCTGCTGCCTCCCTTGTTTTAGCTTCTTCTGCTCTTTGAAATTACAAGAATCCCCAAACCATCAGGGAGCATGGGACTTTCCAGTTGCTCTGACTCCTTTTCCTTTATCTGTTATTTTGGTCCCTCCCTTCCGTTGTTCGGCTCTATTCCCAATAACACAGTTTCAACTATTTGATCCTTCAAATAGGGCCAATCCAGTTGATTTGCTAATATTTCCCAGAGGTTTTTTTTTAGCAAAGTGGCATTCTTTTACAAAATGGGGACAAGTTTCCTTTAAAGGTTCCTGACACTCTTTCCTGCTTCTGGTATTCTCACATTGTACACCATTTGTCTTTCTCTTTTTCCCCATGGATTTGTTGTCTCCACATTGAGAACCTGATTATATGCTCTCCATCTCATCTCCAACAGGGAGAAAGGGATCTGTTGATATTTAAATACTGCCAATTCCTGTCTTTCAGGGTGCTGATACGCAAGTAACTTAGCATTTGACCCCTTTCTAGGTTTGAAAGGTTTTGTAATTTTCTCCTCCACCACCTCCCTATAAATGTCTCTTTTAACAGTTTGTTCCGGGGCTTTCACTTTAATAGAGGCTGCTTTCACATCCCCATCAGTTCACATTTTCCACCATAGTTTTGACATACGGCCTAAGCCCTATTATCATCATTCTAAGTGAACAAAGTTCTCCCCTCCACTACTTCCTACCCCATTCTTTGCTCTGCCATGTATTGCCTTGCATGCCACCTGGAAACCTTCCTTCCTCTTCTGTTCTCTTTAGGTTATTCACTAGAAAAGTGACTAAGAAGAATGGGCTGAGTACTGACATCCATAGACCTCCTTCCTTCACTGAGCGATAGGCCTGGAAGAGTGGAAAATTCTTAATTTGCCATATAAAGGTAAAAGCATTACTTGTCACTCTTGTCAATTAGTTTATGTAGGGGAGGATATACCACATGCCACTTTCCATTAATCTCTTCTGTCCTCCCATCTAAACTACACAGTTTACTTTTGGTCTCATTAATTTCTGCTCCACAAGCCTTTCTGTATGCCTCAAGCAATTCCATCACTGATCCCACCTTTGGGGTCTTAGACATAAAAATACAGATGTCATCAGCATGGGCTACAAATTTGATCCTACTCTCTGATTTTTCTCCTCTGAGACCCTGCCGAAAGGCAAGAAACTCCTGATCCGATCATCTTGCTCTATAAGTGCGAAAAGCAGCCCCACCACCAAAACATAAAGTGTAGGGCTCAATGGACAACCCTGCCTCAGCCCTGAACACATCGCAATCTCATCCCCCTTCCATTCATTCCTGCGCAGTTCAACCGTAGCCTGTCTGTAGAGCACTTTTAGCCACACCACAAATCCGGGTGGTACTCCTTTCGGTTCCAGCACCCACCACAAGTACATCTGGGGGTATGTGGTCTGCAGCCAACAAAGATGGCCACATAGAAGATCAGCTCCACTCAAAGCCCTGAGATAATAAGCAATTAAGCATGAATATTTATAAACAGAGGGCTAAAGCACTTTGAACTTCCTAGATATGGGAAACCCAAAAAATAAGACATTAAAAGAAATTCCTTTGCCAGTCGCTGACCCCTCAGATGAGGAGGAGAGAGATTTCACCAACTCATCAGATTCTGAGAGCAAGGTTGAGGTAAGATAAAGGGAAAAGGACAAGAAAAAGCTGATAAAGAAAACGAGATGAGGCAGCCAATAAAACAATTAAGAAGGGACTTAAAGTTATATAAAGAAGATAATTGCTCCCTTAGAACAAACTTTACTGGAGGTTAATTCAAACATTAGCAAAGTACAACAATTAAGAGAAAAACTTAAACACTGACCTCAGAAATGGAGGAGAAAGTAAAGAACCTACAAAGAATTGAAGAAAGTATGAAGCTTGTAAGAAAAAAAGTAAAAACAACAAATTTTCCAGGAAAGGTCCAAAAAAACTAAACAACAAAAGAGAATCTATTTTAAAAGACAGTTCAACCTTCTAAGAAGATCGCTGTGGGCGCAAACGCAACCTCAATGCGAAATGCCTCCGCGCCTCCTGGGTGCAAACTTTACCTCAATGCCAAAAGAGTCTAATTCTACCTCAGTGCTAAATGCCTCAGTTCCTTCTGAGGGCAAATTACCTCAATGCCATCTGCTTCATTGTCTGCTGTGGGCAAACTCAACCTCAATGCAAAATGCCTCAGTGCCTCCTGGGGGCAAACTCTACCTGAATGCTAAATGCCTCAGTTCTTTCTGAGGGAAAACTAGCTGAACACTATCTCTTTCAGTGTCTGCTGGGGGCAAATTCAATCTCAATGTGAAATGCCTCAGTGCCTCCTTGTGGCAAAATCTACCTCAATGCTAAATGCCTTAGTTCCTTCTGAGGGCAAACTACCTCAATGCCATATACTTCAGTGTCTCCTAAGAGCAAACTCAACCTCAGTGCGAAATGCCTCAGTGCCTCCTGGGAGCAAACTGAACCTCAATGTGAAATGCCTCAGTTCCTTCGGAGGGCAAACTCCCTCAATGCCATCTGCTTCAGTGTCTGTTGGGGGCAAACTAAACCTCAAAAAGAAAAGCCTCAGTGTCTGCTGGGGGCAAAGTAAACCTCAATGCGACATGCCTCAGTGCCTCCTGGGGCCAAACTCTACCTCAATGCTAAATGCCTCTCTTCCTTCTGAGGGCAAACTACCTCAATGACATCTACTTCAATGTCTCCTGGGGGGAAACAACCTCAATGCGAAATGCCTCATGGCCTCCTCAGGGAAATCTCTACATCAATGTGTAATGCCTCAGTTCCTTCTGAGGGCAAACTACCTCAATGCCATCTGCTTCAGTGACTGCTGGAGGCAAACTGAATCTCAATGCGAAATGCCTCAGTTCCTTCTGCAAGCATACTACCTCAATGACATCTCCTTCAGGGTCTGCTATGGGAAACTCAACCTCAATTGTGAAATGCCTCAATGCCGCCAGGGGGCAAATTCTACTTCAATATTAAATGCCTCAGTTTTTTCTGAGGGCAAACTACCTCAATTTGATCTACTTCAGTGTCTGCAGGGTGCAAACTCATCCTCAATGTGAAATGCCTCAGTGCCACCTGGGTGCAAACTCTACCTCAATGCTAAATGCCTCAGTTCCTTAAGGAGGGAAACTACCTCAATGACATCTGCTTCAGTGTCTGCTGGGGGCAAACTCAACCTCAATGTGAAATGCCTCAGTGACTCCTGGGAGAAAACTCTAATTAATGACAAATAACTCAGTTCCTTGTGAGGGCAAAATATTTCTATGCCAAGTTTGGCCCCCAGCAGACACTGAAGCAGATGACATTGAGATACTTTGACCTTGAGGTAATACTTTGGCAATTGAGGTAAAGTTTGCCTCCATGAGGCACTGAGGCATTTCACATTGAGCATTGAGGTAGAATTTGCTCCCTCCAAGTACTCAGAATTTTCTCCCAGCGGGAACTGACTCATTTGTCATTGAGGTAGTTTCCCCCCAGGAGGCACTGAGGCATTTTGCATTGAGGTTCAGTTTGCCCCCAGGAGGCACTGAAGCAGATAGCATTGACGTAGTTTGCCCAAAGAAGAAACTGAGGCATTTAGCATTGAGGTACAGTTTGCCCCCAGGAGGCACTGAGGCATTTTGCATTGAGGATAAATTTGCCCTCAGCAGACACTTAAGGAGATAGCATAGAGGGAGTTTGCCCTTAGAAGGATCAGAGTCATTTAGCACTGAGGTAGAATTTGCTCCCAGCGGAAACTGAGTCATTTGGCATTGAGGTAGAATTTACCCACAGGAAGCACTGAGACATTTTGCATTGAGGTTGAGATTTCCCTCAGCAGACACTTAAGCAGATGGCATCGAGGTAGTTTGCCCTCCGAAGGAACTGAGGCATTTAGCACTGAGGTAGATGGTGACAGCAGCCATGAAATTAAAAGACGCCTGCTTCTTGGGAGGAAAGCGATGACAAACCTAGACAGCATCTTAAAAAGCAGAAACATCACCTTGCCGACAAAGGTCCGCATAGTCAAAGCTATGGTTTTTCCAGTAGCGATGTATGGAAGTGAGAGCTGGACCATAAAGAAGGCTGACCGCCGAAGAATTGATGCTTTTGAACTGTGGTGCTGGAGGAGACTCTTGAGAGTCCCCTGGACTGCAAAGAGAACAAACCTATCCATTTTGAAGGAAATCAACCCTGAGTTCTCACTGGAAGGACAGATCCTAAAGCTGAGGCTCCAATACTTTGACCATCTCATGAGAAGAGAAGACTCCCTGGAAAAGACCCTGATGTTGGGAAAGTGTGAAGGCAAGAGGAGAAGGGGACGACAGAGGATGAGATGGATGGACAGTGTCATCGAAGCGACCAACATGAATTTGACCCAACTCCGGGAGGCAGTGGAAGACAGGAGGGCCTGGCGTGCTCTGGTCCATGGGGTCACGAAGAGTCGGACATGACTTAACGACTAAACAACAACAAAAGAGTTTGCTCCTTGGAAGCACTGAGGCATTTTGCATTGAGGTTGAGTTTGCCACCAGCGGACACTGAAGGAGATGGCATTGAGGTAGCTTGCCCTCAGAAGGAACTCAGGCATTTAGCATTGAGGTGGAATTTGCTGAAAGCAGAAACAGAGTCATTTGGCATTCAGATAGAGTTTGACACAGGAGGCATTAAGGCTTTTTGATTTGTGTTTAAGTTTGCACTCAGCAGACACTGAAGCAGATGGCATTGAGGTGGGTTGCCCTCCGCAGGAACTCAGGCATTTAGCATTGAGGTTGAGTTTGCCCCAGCCGACACTGAAGCATTGAGGTAGTTTGCCTAAAGAAGAAACTGAGGCATTTAGCATTGAGGTAGAGTTTGCCACCAGGAGGCACTGCGTCATTTCGCATTGATGTTGAGTTTGCCCCCAGCATACATTGAAGCAGATGGCATTGAGTTACTTTGCTGTCAGAAGGAACAGAAGCAGATGGCATTGAGGTAGTTTGCCCTAAGATGGAACTGAGGTAGTCAGCATTGATGTAGAGTTTGCCCCCAGGAGGCACTGAGGCATTTTGCATTGATGTTGAGTTTGCAACCAGCAGACACTGAAGCACATGGCATTGAGGTAGTTTGCCCTCAGATCAACTGAGGCATTCAGCATTGAGGTAGAGTTTGCCTCCAGGATGCACTGAGGCCTGGTTTGGCTTGGTTTGGCCTAGCCTGGTCTGGTTTGGCCTGTTTGGACCTGTCCTGTCCTGTCCTGATCTGGCCTGGCATGACCTGGCCTGGCCTGGTTTGGCCGGGTTTCCCTGGCTTGGCCTGGTTTGTCCTTGTTTGTCCTGGTTTAGCATGGCCTGTCCTGGCTTGGCCTGGCCATTCCTGGCCTGGTTTGGCCTGTCCTTGCCTGGTTTGGCCTGTCTTCTCCTGTACTTGTTTGGCCTGGCCTGGCCTGGTATGCCTAGCTTGGCCTCATTTGGCCTGGCCTGGTTTGGTCTATCCTGTCCTGGTTTGTCCTATCCTCTCCTGGCCTCATTTGGCCTGGCTTGGCCTGGCCGGCCTGGCTTGGCCTGGTGTGGTTTGACCTCCTTTGGCCTATCTTGGCCTATCATGGTTTGGCCTGTCTTGTCCTGGCCTAGCCTGGTTTGGCCTGGTTTGACCCATTTTTGGCATGGCCTGGCCTGGCCTGTTTTGGCCTGTCCTGTCCTAGCCTGATTTGTCCTATCTTGACTTAGCATGGTTTGGCCTGGTATGGCCTGGCCTGGATTGGCTTCATTTCACCTGGTTTGTCCTTGTTTGTCCAGGTTTGGCCTGTCCTGTCCTGGTTTGGCCTTGCCGAACTTGGCTTGTTTTGGCTTGTCCTTGCCAGTTTGGTCTCTCTGGACCTGGCCTGTTTTGGTCTGTCCTGTCCTGGCCTAGCCTGGTTTGGCCTGGTTTGACCTGTCCTGACTTAACATTGTTTGGCCTGGTGTAGCCTGGCCTGGATTGGCTTCATTTCGCCTGGTTTGTCCTTGTTTGTCCAGGTTTGGCCTGTCCTGTCCTGGTTTGGGCTGTCCAAACTTGGCCTGGTTTGGCTTGTCCTTGCCCAGTTTGGCCTGTCCGGGTCTGCCCTGTTTATGCCGGGCCGGGCCTGTCCTGTCCTGGTGTGGCCTGGTGTGGCCTGGCCTGTTTTAGCCTAGCCTGGTCTAGCATGGCCTAGTTTGGCCTGGCCTGACCTGGCTTGGTTTGGCCTATTTTGGCCTGACTTGTCCTGTCCTAGCCTGGTTTGTCCTGTCTTAACTTAGCATGGTTTGGCCTGGTGTAGCCTGGCCTGGATTGGCTTCATTTCACCGCATTTGTCCTTGTTTGTCCAGGTTTGGCCTGTCCTGTCCTGGTTTGGCCTTGCTGAACTTGGCCTGGTTTGGCTTGTCCTTGCCAGTTTGGTCTCTCCGTGCCTGGCCTGGCATGGCATGGCCTGGCATGGCCTGGACTGGACTGGTTGGTCCCGGCCAGGCCTGGAGTCATTTGGCTTGCCTGGCCTAACGTTGCCTGGTTTGGCCTGGCCTGGCCTGGTGTGGCTTAGTTTGGCCTGGTTTGGTTTCGCCTGCCATGGCCTGGCCTGGCCTGGTTTGTCCTGGTCTGGTCTGGCCTGCTTTGGCCTTCTTTGTACTGCCCTGTCCTGTCCTGGTTTGTCTTGTCCTGGCCTGCTTTATCCTGCCTGGCCTGGTTTGGCCTAGTTTCATCAGGCCTAGTTTGGCCTGATCTGTCCTGGTTTGTTCTTGTTTCTCTGGGTTTAGCCTGGCCTAGCCTGGTTTGGCCTAGCCATGCCTGGCATTGTTTGGCCTGTCCTTGCCTAGTTTGGCCTGGCCTGGCCTGGCCTGGTTTGGCCTCTCATGGCCTGGTCTGGCCTGTCCTCTATTGGCCTGCTTTGGTCCGGCCTTGCCTGGTCTTGTTTGGCCTTGTCTGGTCTGGTCTAGCCTATTTTAGCCTTCCCTGATCGGTTTGGCCTGGCATCACTTAGACTGGCCTGCTTTGGCCTGGCCCAGCCTGGCCTGGTTTAGCCTGACCTGGACGGGCCTGGTTTGGCCTTATTTCAACTGGCCTGGCCTTGTTTGGGCCTGGTGTGGCGTGGCCTGGATTAGCCTGGCTGGGCCTGGATTGGCCTGGTTTGGACTGGACTGGCCCTGTTTGGCCTGGGGTGGCCTTGCCTGGCCAGGTTTGGCCTCTCCTGACCTTGCAATGTTTTGGCCTGGCCTAGCCTGCTCTGGTTTCTCCTGGTTTCTCCTGTTTCATACAAGTTTGTCCTGGCCTGGCCTGGTTTGGTTTGGCCTTCCCTGGTTTGGTTTGGCCTGTCCTGTCCTGGCCTGGTTTGGCCTGTCCTGGCCTTGTTTGATCTGGCCTGGTTTGGCCTGGACAGACCTGGCATCGTTTTGGCCTGCCTGGCCTGGGGTGGCCTGGATTGGCCTGGCTTGGTTTGGCCTTATTTGGACTGGACTGGCCCTCTTTGGCCTGGGGTGGCCTTGCCTGGCCAGGTTTGGCCCCTCCTGACCTTGCAATGTTTTGGCCTGGCCTAGCCTGGTCTAGTTTCTCCTGTTTCGTACAAGTTTGTCCTGCCCTGCTCTGGCCTGGTTTGGTCTGGCCATCCCTGATTTGGTTTGGCCTGGCCTCATCTTGCTTGATTTGGAGTGGACTGGTTTGGCCTGGTTTGGCCTGGACTGGTTTGACCTGGCCAGACCTCACATTGTTTGGCCTGCCAGGTCTGGGGTCGCCTTGTCTGGCCTGGTTTGGTTTGGCCTGGCCTGGCCGGCCCGGCCCGGCCCGGCCTGGCCTGGCCTGGCCTGGCCTGGTTTGGCCTGGTTTGGCCTGGCCTGGTTTGGCCTGGCCTGGTTTGGCCTGGCCAGAGTTGGCGTCATTTTGCTTGCCTGGCCTGGGGTTGCCTGGATTGGCCTGGCCTGGCCTGATTTGGCCTTGCTTGGCTTGCCTGGTTTGGCCAGGCAGAGCCATGTTTGGCCTTGCATGGTCTGTCATGGCCTGGCATGGTTTGGCCTGGCCTGGTCAGTCCTAATTTGGCCTGGCCTGGTTTTGCCTGTCCTCTCCTGGCCTGATTTTGCCTGGCCTGTCTGGCGTGGAGTGATTTGGCCTCTTTTGGACTGTCCTGACCTGTCCTGGTTTGTACTGGCCTAGCATGGCCTGTTTTGGCCTGCCCTGCCCTGGTTTGCCTTTGTCTGGTCTGGCCTTGTTTGAACTTGCCTGGTTTGATTTGGCCTCTCCTGGCCTGTTTTGGTCTGTTCTGGCCATGCCTAATTTGGCCTGGCCTCTCCTGGTTTAGCCTGTGCTCTCCTTGCCTGATTTGACCTGGCCTGGCCTGGCCTGGCCTGGCTTGGTTTGGCATCTTTTGGGCTGGCCTGGGCTGGCCTGCTTTGGCCTGACCTAGCCTGGCCTGGTGTTGCCTGTCCTCTCTTTGCCTGATTTGGCATGGCCTGTCTGGCTTAGTGTGTTTTTGCCTATTTTTGCCTGACCTGACCTGTCCTGGTTCGGCCTGTCCTGTCCTAGGTTGGCCTGGTTTGCCATGGCCTGATCTGGTTTGCTCTAGCTGGGCTGGGCTGGTTTGGCCTGGGCTGGGCTGGTTTGACCCGGGCTGGTTTGGTCTGGCCTGTTTTGGCCTTGTTTGGCATGGGCTGGTTTGGCCTGGGCTGACCTGGTTCGGCCTGCCCTTTCCTGACCTAGTTTGGCCTGTCCTGGCCTGGCCTGGCCTGGTGTGCTTTGGCTTGTACTCTCCTGTTCTGTTTTGGCCTGTCCTGCCTGTCCTGGCGTGGTCTGGCCTCTTTTGGCCTGTCCTGGCCTGTCCTGGTTTGGCCTGACCTAGCCCGGCCTAGTTTGGCCTGGCCTGTTTTGGCCTGGGCTGGTCTCAGCCGTCCTGGCCTTGTTTGGTCTGGCCTGGGTTTGCCTGTCCTGTTTTGGCCTGGTTTGGCCTGGTTTGGTCTGGGCTGGTCTGGTTTGGCCTAATTTGGCCTGTCCTTTCCTGACCTCATTTGGCCTGGCCTGGTCTGGTTTGGCCAGGCCAGGCCCAGTTTGGCCAGGCAAGGTCTGTACTGGCCTGGTGTGGTTTGGCTAGGCCTGGCCAGGCCTAATTTGGCCTGTAATGTGCTGGTTTTGTTAAAATGTTTGTATAGATCAGGTCACTGAGAAATAAATTCAAGTCTTGAACATACTCAGTTAAGAAAGCCTGAGTAGATAGAAACAAACTGTACCAAACTGTTTGGTCACCCAAACACCAGCAGTTGATTTACTGGGAAGGTTTGAGCCTGCAGTTTCCATGGGCAGGTGTTTGTGATTGCAGTGGCTGCTGTCTGTATAAAAGTAACTCAGGCAGAACATTTGTTGTTCGACCTTGCTTAACGGCAGCCATGCTGGCAGTGGGTTCATGAGTAACCAAGTCATTATGTGTTTTGTACATGCTGTTATACTGTTATGCTGAATATTAAGCTCTTTAAGTTAAATGTTAAATACAAAGTATTTTGCTAATTGAGTTTCCCTGGGCTGGGCTGGGCTGGCCAGGTTTGGCCTGGCCTGGTTTGGCCTTGTCTGGACTGGACTGGTTTGGCCTGGCCTGGTTTGACCTTGTTTAGACTGGCGTGGTTTGGCCTGGCCTGGCCTGCCGTGGCCTAGTTTGGCCTGGCCTGATATGGCCTGGCATGCCTGGCTTTGCCTGGCCTTGTTTGGCCTGTCCAGGCCTGGCCTGGTTTGTCCTGTCCTGGCCTGGTTTGTCCTCTCCTATTCTGGTTTGGCCTATCCTCTCCTTGCCTGATTTGACCTGGCCTGGCCTGGTGTGGTTTGGCCTCTTTTTGCCTGGCCTGGTCTGTTTTGGCCTGGCCTAGCCCGGTCAGCTTTGGCCTGGCCTGGCCTGGCCTGCTTTGGCCTGTCCAGGCTTGACCTGTTTTGGCCTTGACTGGCCTGGTTTGGCCTATCATGGCCACGTGTAGTTTGGCCTGGCCTGGTTTGGCCTGGCCTCTCCTTGCCATTGGCCTGACCTATCATGGTTTGGCCTCTTTTGTCTTCATTTGGCCTGGCTTAGCATAGTCTGGTTTGACCTGGCCTGGTCTGTTTTGACTTGGGCTGGGATGGTGTGATTTGGCTGGGCCTTGCCTGGTTTGGCCTGGCCTAGTTCAGCATGGCCCAGTTTGGCCTTGTTTGACCTGGCCTGGTTTGGCCTAGCATGGTCTGTCCTGGCCTGGCCTAGTTTGGCCTTGCCTGGCCAGGCCTAATTTGGCCTGGGCTCTCCTGGTTTTGCCTGTCCTCTCCTGGCATGTTTTGGCCTGTCCTGCCTATCCTCGTATGGTTGGGCCTCTGTCCTGGTTTGGCCTGGCCTAGCCTAGCCTGGTTTGGCCTGGCCTGGTCAGGTTTTGCCTGAACTTGGCTGGGCTGGGCTGGCCTGGTGTGTCCTAGTTTGGCCAGGCCTGATTTGGCCTGGTGTGGTTTGGCTCGGCCTCGTGTGTCCTGTTTTGGCCTGTTTTAGCCTGTTTTGGCCTGGCCCGGTCTGATTTGGCCTAGTTTGGTCTGGCTAGGTTTGATTTGGCCTAGTTGTCTGGGTTTGGCCTGGTTTGACCTGGTTTGGTCTAGCCAGGCCTGATTCATTTTGGCCTGATTTGGACTTGTTTGGCATGGTGTGGCGTGGTTTGGCCTGGATTGACCTCACCTGGTTTGTCCTGGTTCGGCCTTGTTTGTCCTGGCCTGCTTTGGCCTGGTGTCGCCAGGCCTTGTTTGGCCTGATTTGGGCTGACCTGGTCTAGACTGGTTTGTCCTGGTTTGTCCTGGTTCAGCCTGGCTTAGTTTGGCCTTATTTGCCATGGTTTGTCCTGGCCTGTACTTTTTTGGCCTGGTTTAGCATGGTTTGGCCAGGCTTTGACTGGTTTGGCCTGGTTTGCCCTGCTTTGCCCTGGCCTGCTTTGCTTTGGCATGATTTTGCCTGGTTTGGCCAGGGTTGCTTTGGCCTAGTTTGGCGTAGTTTGGCCATGTTTGGCCTGGTTTGGCATGGCTTGGCATGGCCTGTTTTGGCCTTGTTTGGCCTGGTTTTGCTGGGTTTGTCCTGGCCTGGTTTGGCCAGGCCAGGCCCAGTTTGGCCAGGCAAGGTCTGTACTGGCCTGGTGTGGTTTGGCTAGGCCTGGCCAGGCCTAATTTGGCCTGTAATGTGCTGGTTTTGTTAAAATGTTTGTATAGATCAGGTCACTGAGAAATAAATTCAAGTCTTGAACATACTCAGTTAAGAAAGCCTGAGTAGATAGAAACAAACTGTACCAAACTGTTTGGTCACCCAAACACCAGCAGTTGATTTACTGGGAAGGTTTGGCCTGGTTTGGCCTTGTTTGGCCTGGTTTGCCCTGGTTTAGTCCCTCTCTGTTCAGCACTGGATAGGTTGGACACCACACTTCAAGAAGAATGTTAACAAATTGGAAGAAGTTCAGAGGAGGGCGACAAGGATGATCAGGGGACCTTCATAAAAGAAGACTGAGGGATGATATGATAAATATTTGAAAAGCTGTCATACAGAGCAGGGGCAAGATCTGTTCTTGATCATCCTAGAGTGCAGAACACGCAACACTGAGCTCATTAAAAGAAACCAGATTTCTGTTGAATATTAGGAAACACTTCCAAAATGATAGAACAGTACCACAGTGGAACCAGGTACACTCGAGGCATTCAAGAAAAATTTACATAATGACCTAGCAGACATGCTATGATGCCTGCACTGAGTAGAGGGTTAGACGATGGCCTTGTAGGCCCCTGCCACCTTCAATTTCCTATGATTCTATGAAAGAAGGAGAGAGAGAAAGAAAGAAAGAATGGAAGAGGGAGAGAGAAAAAGAAAGGAAAAGAAAGAAAGAAAAAAAGAAGGAGAAAATAAGAAAGAAAAAGAGAGAAAGGAAAAAAAAGATGAAAGAAAGAAAGAAAGAAATGAAGAAAAGAATGAAAAGAAAAGAAAGAAAGACAGAAAAAAGAAAGAAAGAAAGAATGTTAGAGAAGGGAAGAGAGAAAGAAAGAAAGAAAAATGGAAAGAGAAAAAGAGGGTAATAAAGAAAAGAAAGAAAGAAAGAAAGAGAAAGAGAGACAGACAAAGAATGAGAAAGAAAAAGAAAGAAGAGAGAAACAGAGGGAAAGAAAGGAACACAAAAAGAAAGAAAGAAAGAAAGAAAGGCAGAAAAGAAAGAAATACATAAATGAAGAAAGGAAGAGAAAAGGAAGAAAGAAAAAAAGAAAGAGAGAAAAAGAAAGAAAGAAAGAGGGAAAGAAAGAAGGAAAGAAAGAAAGAAAGAAAGAGAGAAAGGCAGAGAGAAAGAAAGAAAGCTAGAAGAGAGAGAAAGAGAAGGAAAGAATGAGAAGGAAAGAAAGAGATAAACATGGGAAGGGAGAGAGAAAAGAAAGAAAGAAAGAAAGAAAGAAAGAAAGAAAGAAAGAAAGAAAGAAAGAAAGAAAAATAAGGTGGACATTATTTGGAGGAGACTCATCAATCAAAGAATGGGGTGAATGAGTTGAGATTACAAAATGTAAATATTTACGAAAAAGGGTATGGGACTTCAAACTCTTGAGGAGTGGCAATATTAATCTCCAAACATTGTGAATTTGTGGTAAAAGAAGTGGTAAAAGATAGTAATGGCAGATATATAATAATGCAGGAATTAATGGGAACAGAAGATTATACTTTAGTAAACGTTTATGCACCTAATGTAAATCAAAGAGAATTTTATGAATCTGTCCTTAAAGAGATGGAAAAAGTTAAAAAGGGCAGGGGATTTCAATATGGTACTAGATAAAATTAAAGATAAATCAGTGCACAAGAGCGATGATGTGAATAAACAAGATACAATATCGAGTAAGATGTTGAGTGTATCTGATCTTAAAGACATATGGAGAGAGCTGAAAGGAGACAAAAGAACATATACTTATTATTCTTCTGTATATAATAGCTATTCTAGAATAGATTTTATATCCGTATCCCAAAATTTAATCCCAAAAATAGTAGATACTGATATTAATGTAATAAAAATAACGGATCATGCATTGATGTCGATGGAGATAAAGACTAAAAAAGATTATAGGGAAGCAAGAAGATGGAAATAGATTCCAATATTTTCCAATATATGGATGTAATAGAGTAAAGAAAGAACTGATGATAATATTGACAATAAATGAAGCGGGAGGAACTAAAACAGGAGTGATATGGGACATCATGAAAGTGGTCATGAGAGGAATTGCCATAAGGGAATCATGTAAACAAAAAAATATTAAGAGAAGAAAATATAAAAAAATTGGAAGAAGCAATAAAAGATTTAGAAAGTAAATATTTTATAGAGATAATAAGAAATTACTAGAGATTCAAGCTAAAAGAAGATAATTAGAAAGTATTGAATTAGACAAAGTCCAGAGAGATTTGATGTATTTAAAGAGATTTTTTTTTTAATATAGTAATAAAAACTCAAAATTCTTGGCTAGGTTAGCTCAAACTAAAAGATTAAAATTTACAGTTGGACTAATTAAAGATGAAACAGGAAAGTAATGGAGTTTGATTAAAGAAAAATTAAAGCTATTTCCAAAAAATTTCAAAATATATATAAAGGAAGTAATATATCAAAAGATGATATAGAAAATTATATTAAGGCAAATGTGAGAAGTAAATTAATAGAGAGTGACAAAACAGAATTAGAAAAGGGTATGAATGAAGAAGAGATTGCTGAGGTAATCAATAAAATTAAAAATGGCAAAACTCCAGGCTTTGACTGATTGGGCCGAGAATATTATAAATGTTTTAAAGGAATTTTAATTCCTACGATGAAAATACTGTACTACGATATATTGGAAGGAGGAAAAATACCAACATTGTGGAAACATTCATTAACTATTCTTATACAAAAGGATGATTTAGTGAAAGGTGTAGTAAGTAAAACATAAAATAATTCTGGAGTTAGAGGAAAATGAGACTGAAAGTGAAGGACTGAAACAAGTATGGGGCAAGACTTTAAAAAAGAAATAAAACAAGACTTGGAAATGATATCAAAAAGGAGGATATTACGATGTATGTCAGTGAGAATATTTTTTTTCTATTAAATAGTTTTATGATGGTACTTAGTACCAGTTACATTGAGTAAAGTAAATACTAAATACTTGAATGTTTGTTGGAAATGTGGTAACGAAATTGGTACATATTTTCACTTCTGGTGGGGGTGTGAGAGGGTAGAAAAATTTTGGAATCTAATTACTAAGGAATTAAGATATATTTTTGATAGAGATATAAAGTTGAATCCAGAAATGGCCTTGTTATCAATATTTCTTAATGAAGATTATGATTTTACAACTAGAGAATTGCTTACTAATTTATTGTTCACTGAGAAATTAATTATAGCTAGGAATAGGAAATCTGAACTTGAATTTCAAGTGGAAGAATAGTACAATGAAGTTTGGAATCTTGCTGTAAATGATAAACTGACAAGTGTTATAAAAATTAAGAAAGGGGAGATAAAAAAAGTTATTTTTTATGATATATGGGGTAGATTTATTGAAATTGTGATAATAAGAGGAAGAGATAAAGTTCCAAAGAAAGGATGAATACAGTCTGGAGAAGAGGACAATGACAAGAAGAGCACTCCTGAAGGTCCCGAAGGTGGTGGGGAGCATAATTATTTTCTTTCTTTCTTTCTTTCTTTCTTTCTTTCTTTCTTTCTTTCTTTCTTCCTTCCTTCCTTCCTTCCTTCCTTCCTTCCTTCCTTCCTTCCTTCCTTCCTTCCTTCCTTCCTTCCTTCCTTCCTTCCTTCCTTCCTTTTTTTGTTCTTTCTTTCTATCCTTTTTCTTTCTATCTTTCTTTCTTTTTCTCCTTTCTTCATTTTTTCCTTCTTTCTTTTTCTCTCTTTCTTTTGCTCTATCTTTTTTCTCACCTTCTCTTTATTTATTTATTTTTCTTTCTTTCTGTCTTTCTTTCTCTCTCTCTCTTTTCCTTTTTAATTACAATGTGTTTTTATCTCTGTTTAATTCTATCTTTTTCCATTTCTTTCCTTCTCTCTCTCTCTTTCTTGCTATCTAACTTTTTTTACATTTTTGTTCCTTTCTTTCTCTCTTTCTCTTTCATTCTCTTTTTCTTCCTTTCCTTCCTTCTAACTTTGTGTTCCCTTCTTTCTCTCTTTAATTCTCGCTCACTCTACTAATTAACTTCTTTCTTTCTTTCTTTCCTTCCTAATTTCTTTCTTTCTCTCTTTTTTCGTTCTCTTTTTCTTCCTTTCCTTCCTTCTAACTTTGTGTTCCCTTCTTTCTCTCTTTAATTCTCGCTCACTCTCTTAATTATCTTCTTTATTTCTTCTCTCTCTCTCTTTCTTTCCTTTTTACTTACAATGTGTTTTTTTATCTCTGTTTAATTCTCTCTATCTTTTTCCATTTCTTTCCTTCTCTCTCTCTCTTTCTTTCTATCTAACCTTTTCTTCCATTTTTTTGTTCCTTTCTTTCTCTCTCTCTTCCTCTCTTTCTTTCCTTCTCTTTTTTCTTTCCTTTCTTCTAACTTTGTGTTCCTTTCTCTCTCTCTTTAATTCTCGCTCACTCTACTAATTAACTTCTTTCTTTCTTTCTTTCTTTCTTTCTTTCTTTCTTTCTTTCTTCTCTCTTCCTTCCTTCCTTCTGCCTTCCTGCCTTCCTGCCTGCCTTCCTATCTTCCTTCCTTCCTTTTGCCTTCCTTCCTTCCTTTTGCCTTCCTTCCTTCCTTCCTTCCTTCCTTCCTTCCTTCCTTCCTTCCTTCCTTCCTTCCTTCCTTCCTTCCTTCCTTCCTTCCTTCCTTCCTTCCTTCCTTCCTTCCTTCCTTCCTTCCTTACTTACTTACTTACTTACTTACTTACTTACTTACTTACTTACTTACTTACTTACTATACCGAATAGAAATGAAACTAGATTTTAGAATTAACGATTGACAGGTCAAGAGAAAACACAGGCCCCGATTTGGAGCTCTAGGAAGGTCTAACCTACACATAGAATAGAAATGTAACTCTCCCTTACTGCCCTTTTACCTTTTCATGTAGCAGATGGCCCATCATTGGAATGCTTGTAGGAGGAAGCTAGCCATAATTGTTGTAACATTTTCACAGTATTGAAGGGCCATACATCAGGGCCCAGAAAGAAGACACATCAACATACGAATAGATAAGGAGAAATGGATACCCTTATCCCCAGACTTTCAGGCGCATCTTGGGCACAGGTCAAGGGAACATAGGGGCACAATATGCATATTTCTGTATTACCAATAGATTAACATAGTTGGCATCAATTACCCAATGAGGGAATGGATCCAAAGTTGGGGTACAAATGACCAATAGAATTGTAGCATTTTATTGCTCTTTATCTATATCATTATAAAATGTATGTACTCTATATGATCGGGGGTCTTCTCTGCTTTTAAGGGAAGTCCCAGCTGACCTTTTCTGTTACTTTGCTATTCAAAATAAAATCGGACCTTTGGATCAGCTGTTGCATTCTCGCCTGATTCCTTGCCGGAAAATCGAAACCCAAAATTGGCCGATAACATCTGGTGCATTTGCCGTCCTTTCCAGTGATCTTTGGCATCCTTAACGGAGGGATAAGGTTGGGTCCTCTTCAACCTGCCCGCCACATGCTCTGCGAGGTGATTGACCTGAAGGACAGTGCTCATTGCTTGCTTGCTTGCTTGCTTGCTTGCTTGCTTCCTTCCTTCCTCTTCCTTCCTTTCTCTTTCTTTCTTTCTTTCCTATTTTCTTTCTTCCTTCCTCCCTCCCTCCCTCCCTCCCTGCCTTCCTTCCTTCCTTCCTTCCTTTCTCTCTTTCCTTCTTTCTTTCTTTCTTTAACTCTTTCTCTATTTTCTTGCCTTCTGTTTCATTTTTTCTCTCCCTCTTTCTTTCTTTCTTTCATTCATTTCTTCTTACATTCATTTCTTCTTTCTTTCTTTCTTTCTTTCTTCCTTCCTTTTTTTCTTTTTTCCTTCTTCCTTCCTTCTTTCTTTCTTTCTTTCTTTCTCCCTTTCTTTTTTCTCCTTCTTTCTTTTGTTCTTTCTTTCTTTACTCCTTTTTCTTTCTTTTTCTCCTTCATTTTTTTATTCTTTCTCTCTTTCTTTCTGTCTTTCTTTATTTCCTATTTTCTTTCTTTCTTTCCTTTTATTTTCTTTGTTTCTTTTCCTATTTTCTTTCTTCCGTACTTTCTATCTTTCCTTCCTTCCCTCCTTCCTTCTTTCCTTCTTTCTTTTGCTCTATCTTTTTTTCTCACTTTCTCTTTCTTTCTTTCTTTCATTCATTCATTCTTTCTTTCTCTCTCTTTCATTTTTACTTACAATGTGTTTTTATCTCTGTTTTAATTCTCTCTCTTTTTCCATTTCTTTCCTTCTCTCTCTCTCTCTTTCTTGCTATCTAACCTTTTCTTACATTTTTTGTTCCTTTCTTTTTCTTTCTCTATTTCTTTCTTTCTCTTTTTCTTCCTTTCCTTCCTTCTAACTTTGTGTTCCTTTCTTTCTCTCTTTAATTCTCACTCACTCTCTTAAATATCTTCTTTCTTTCTTTCATTTATTCTTTCTTTTTTCCTTTTTTTCTTTCTATATTTTGATCTTTCTCTTCTTTCTTTCTCTCTCTCCTTCTTTCCTTCCTTCCTTCATTCTTTTCTTCTTTTCTTTTTCTACTTCATTCTTCCGTTCTTTCATTCTTTCTTTTTCTTTCTTTCTTTCCTTCTTTATGTCCTTTCTTCATTTTTTCCTTCTTTTTCTCTTTCTTTATTTCCCTTTTTCTTCCTTTCCTTTCTTCTAACTTTGTGTTCCTTTCTCTCTCTCTTTAATTCTTGCTCACTCTCCTAATTAATTTTTTCTTTTTTTTCTTTCTTTCCTTCCTATTTTCTTTCTCTCTCTCTCTCTCTCTTTCTTTCTTTCTTCCTTCCTCCCTCCCTTCCTTCCTTCCTTCCTAGCTTCCTTCCTTCCTTCCTTCCTAGCTTCCTTCCTTCCTTCCTAGCTTGCTTGCTTGCTTGCTTGCTTCCTTCCTTTTGCCTTCCTGACTTCCTTGCTTGCTTGCTTGCTCCTTCCTTCCTTCCTTCCTTCCTTCCTTCCTTCCTTCCTTTTCCCTTCCTTCCTTTCTTCCTTTCTTCCTTCCTATACTGAATAGAAATGAAACTAGATTTTAGAATTAACGATTGACAGGTCAAGAGAAAACACAGGCCCCAATTTGGAACTCTAGGAAGATCTAACCCACACATAGAATATCAATGTAACTCTCTGTAGCGTTCACCCTTGTTATGCAATAAGTTATGTTTTATTCATGAGTTATATGCTAATGTGGTTAAGAGGTGGGGGCCGACAGGGATGTTAAAAGGTGGAGCCTGGGAGGAGAGAGAGGCAGAGTCTTTGTTAGGAATCAGGGAGAGAAGGATAGTTTGGGGTCTGAGGAGTGATTAGTCTGAGTGTAAATTGTGATAATAACTATAGAAGGTTAATATTGAAGCTTAATGAAACTTGAAGATTGTGCTTATGAATAGTTCCAGAAACCCACTGTAATCAATAAACCTGTTCTATTAAAAAGTCAGTACTGAATGGACCTTCATCTTTTCTGAGTAAAGTAAGTTGATAAGGAGATCAACTGGTGGGCAGCGTGTCAAGAGGTGTTTGGTTAGCCTTTGTGAGCTCTGTGTTTAGTGAGACAAACAGGCCCACTAGGGTGAACGTCACAATTGGTGTCCAGCAGCGGGATACGAAATAATCCAGTGAAGCAAAAGTTTAAAAGTGAAATTTTTTTTGAGTCATGGGTATCTTTTAGTCAGAGGTCTGTGTTGAAGAAGTGGGTGCCCCTGCTAGAGCTTTTGTGGAAAAGCTTAGTGGCGGGGCTTCTGATCGCAGATCTGGGGGGACTAAAGATAGGGAATG